>OX422217.1:365675833-368414772 GCA_949130495.1 Sambucus nigra
GGGAGTCCCATGATCACACGATCAGTTCCTAAGAGCTACATTGGTCCCATGTGAGGTGTTAATGGCTCTCACGAGTCCATTCGGGGGCTGTTTCAGATTTTTCCCTTATATCCCCATGTTTTAAAGACTGAGCCTAAATATTTACAAATTATCCTCGTATTCTCAAATCGGGAGTCCTGTGATCACGCAGTCAGTTCCTACGAGTTACATTGGTCCCGTGCACAGTGTTAATGCCTCTGACGGGGCCGTTCGGGGGTTGTTTTGGGTTTTCATCGTCTAACGCCATGTTTTTAAGAATAAGCCCTCATATTTCCAAATTATCATTATATTCTCAAACTGGGAGTCCAGTGATCTTACGATCAGTTTCTCCGGGTTACATTGGTCCCATGGGAGGTGTTGGTGCCTCCCATGGGGCCGTTTGGGGGATATTTCAAGTTTTCTTCCTCTAACGCAATTTTTTTAAGCATAAGTCCTCGTATATTCAAACTATCGTCGTATTCTCAAAACGAGAGTCTTGTGATCACTCGGTTAGTTCCTACGAGTTATATTGGACCCATGCGAGGTGTGGTGCCTCTCATGGGGCGGTACTGGGACTATTTTGGGTTTTCAACCTCTAACTCCATGTTTTTAAGCCTAAGTCTAGATATTTACAAATTATCCATATATTCTCAAATCGCGAGTCCCGTGATCACACGGTCAGTTCCTATGAGTTACATTGGTCCTGTGCATGGTGGTGGTGCCTCTCACGAGGCCGTTTGGGGGTTGTTTCGAGTTTTAATCATCTAGCACCATGTTTTTAAGCATAAGTCCTCATATTGCCAAATTATCGTCGTATTGTCAAACCAGGAGTCCAGTGATCATGCGGTGAGTTACTAAGAATTACATTGGTCCCGTGGGAGGTGTTCGTGCCCCTCGTGGGGTCGTTCGGAGGTTGTTTAAAGTATTCTCCATCTAACGCCATGTTTTCAAGATAAAGTCCATATATTTTCAAATTATCCTCATTTTCTCAAATCGGGAGTTCCATGATGGAGCTGTCATTTCCTACAAGTTACATTGGTCCTGTACGAGGTGTTAGTGCCTCTCAAGGGGCCATTCCGGGGCTGCTTCGAGTATTCGCCATCTAACACCATGTTTTGAAGCCTAAGCCTAGATATTTGCAAATTATCATCATATTCTCAAATAGGGAGTCCCGTGATCGCCCCGTCAGTTCCTATAAGTTACATTAGTCCCGTGCGAAGTGTTAGTACCTCTCATAGGGCCGTTCGGGGGCTGTTTTAGGTTTGTTTCCCTTTAACATAATATTTTTAAGCCTGAGTCCACATATTTTCAAATTATCATTGTATTCTCAGACTGAGAGTCCCGTGATCGCGCGATCAATTCCTACGAGTTACATTGGTCCATGCGAGGTGTTGGCGCCACTCACGGGGTCGTACCGGGGCTATTTCAGGTTTTCGCCCTCTAATGCCATGTTTTTAAGCCAAAGTCTAGATATTTAGAAATTATCCTTGTATTCTCAAATAGGGAGCCCCGTGACCACGGGGTCAGTTCCTATAAGTTACAGTGGTTTCGTGCGAGGTATTGGTTCCTCTCATAGGGCCGTTTGGGGGCTATTTTGGGTCTTCAACCTCTAATGCAATAATTTTAAGCCTAAGCCCTCATATTTTAAAATTTTCATCATATTCTCAAACTAGGAGTCTCATGATCATGCGATTAGTTCCTACGAGTTACAATGGTCATGTGCGAGATGTTGGTGCCTCTCATGGGGCCGTAATGGGGACTGTTTCGGGTTTTTAGCCCCTAACGTCGCGTTTTTAAGCCTAATTCTTGATATTTGCAAATTATATTCATATTCTCGAACTGGGACTCTCGTGATCGCGCAATCAGTTCTTACAAGTAACATTAGTCCCGTGCGTGGCGTTTGGGCCACTCACGGGACCGTGTAGTGATTGTTTCGAGTTTTCACTGTCTAATGCCATATTTTTAAGCATAAGTACTCATATTTGCAAATTATCATCGTATTCTTAAACCGGGAGTCCCGCAATCACGCGATCAATTCCTACGAGTTACATTGGTCCCATGCAAGGTGTTGGTGGCTCTCATGAGGCTGTTCAGGGGTTGTTTCAATTTTTCACCCTATAATGCCATGTTTTTAAGCCTAAGTCTAGATATTTACAAATTACCATCGTATTCTCAAAACAAGAGCCCCGTGATCGTGCGGTCAGTTCATATGAGTTATATTGGTCCCATGCGAGGTGTTGTTGCCTCTCACGGGACCGTTCGAGGACTATTTCGAGTATTCGTCATCTAATGCCATGTTTTTAAGCCTAAGTCTAGATATTTGCAAATTGTCCTTATATTCAGAAATCGGGAGTCTCATGATCACTATGCTAGTTCCTATGAGTTATATTATTCTCGTGCGAGGTTCTGGTGGCTCTCACGGGACCGTTCAGGGGCTGTTTTGAGTTTTCACCCTCTTACACCATGTTTTTAAGCCTAGTTCTAGATATTTGCAATTTAGCTTCATATTTTCAAACCGGAAGTCCCGTGATTGCTCCATCAGTTTTTACGAGTTATATTGGTCCCGCGCGAGGTGTTGGTGCCTCTCACGGGGCAGTTCAGGGGCCGTTATGAGTTTTCGCCCTCTAACGCAATAATTTTTAGCCTAAGACCTCATATTTTCAAATTTTCATTATATTCTCAAACCGGGAGTTGTATAATCATGCGGTCAATTCCTACGAGTTACATTAGTCTCGTGCAAGGTATTGGTGCATCTCACGGGGACGTACAGAGGCTGTTTATGGTTTTCACCCTCTAACACCGTGTTTTTAAGCCTAAGTCTAGATATTTACAAATTATACTCATATTCTTAAAATAGGAGTCCCGTGCTCGCGTGATCAGTATTTACGAGTTATATTGGTCCCGTGCAAGGTGTTGGTGCCTCTCACAGGGCCATTCGGGGGCTGTTTTGGGTTTTCGCCCTCTAACACAATAATTTTAAGCCTAATCCTCATATTTTCAAATTTTTATTATATTCTCAAACCGAGAGTCCCATAATCACACGATCAGTTCCTACAAGTTACATTGATCCCGTGCAACGTGTTGGTGCCTCTCACGAGGCCATACGGGGGCTATTTTGGGTTTTGACCCACTAACGCCATGTTTTTAAGCCTAATTCTTGATATTTGTAAATTATCCTCGTATTCTTAAATCGACAGTCCCGTGATCGCGCGATCAGTTCCTAAGATTTCCATTGGTCCTGTGCGAGGTGTTGGTGCCTCCCATGGGGCCGTTTGGGGGTTATTTCAGGTTTTCACCATCTAACGCCATGTTTTTAAGCGTAAGTCCTCATATTTTCAAATTATCGTCGCATTCTCAAATCGGGAGTCCCGTGATCACGCAGTCAGTTCCTACGAGTTACATTGGTCCCGTACGAGGTGTTGGTGCCTCTCACGGTGTCGTTTAATGGATGTTTTTTGTTTTGCCCTTTAATGCAATGTTTTTGAGAATAAGTCCTCATATTTTTAAATTATCGTCATATTCTCAAATCGGGAGTCCCGTGAACGTACAATCACTTCCTACGAGTTACATTAGTCCTATGTGAGGTGTTGGTGGTTCTCACGAGGCCATTTGGGGGCTATTTTGGGGTGTCGCCCTCTAACATCATGTTTTGAAGCTTAAGTCTAGATCTTTTCAAATTATCCTTGTATTCTCAAACCGAGAGTCCCATTATCGAGCGATCAGTTCCTATGAGTTATATTGGTCCCGTCCGAGGTGTTGGTGCCTCTCACACGGCCGTTCAGGGGCCATTTCGATGATTCACCATCCGACGCGATGTTTTTAAGCCTAAGTCTATATATTTGTAAATTCTCCTCGTATTCTAAAATTGAGAGTTGTGCGATCACGCGATTAATTGCTATGAGTTACATTTGTCCGGTGCGAGGTGTTAGTGCCTACCCAAAGGAATTTCGGGGGATGTTTCAGGTTTTTTCCCTCTAACGCTATGTTTTAAGCCTAAGTTTTCATATTTGAAAATTATTATTGTATTCTCAAACTGGGAGTTTCATGATCGCGCGGTCAGTTCTTACGAGTTACATTGGTGTCATGCGAGGTGTTAGTGCCTCTCACGGGGCTGTTTTGTTTTTTCGCGTTCTAAAGTCATGTTTTTGAGCCTAAGTGTAGATATTTGTAAATTATCCTTATATTCTCAAACCAGGAGTCCCGTGATTGAACGATCAGTTCCTACGAGTTATATTAGTCGCGTGTGATGTGTTGGTGCCTCTCACGGGGCCGTTCAAGGGTTGTTCGGGTATTCACCATCTAACGTCATATTTTTAAGCCTACGTCTCGATATTTGTAAATTATCCTCATATTCTCAAATCGAGAGTCATGTGATCGTGCGATTAGTTCTTACAAGTTACATTGGTCCAGTGCGAATTGTTGGTGCCTCTCACGGGGGCTATTTTGGGTTTTCACCCTCTAACGCTATGTTTTTATGACTAAGTCTAGATATTTGAAAATTATCCTTGTATTCTCAAATCATGAGTCCCGTGATCGCCGGGTAAGTTCCTACGAGTTACATTGGTCCTATGCGAGGTGTTGGTGCCTCTCACATGGCCGGTCGGGAGTTGTTTATGGTTTTTACCATCTAACGATATGTTTTTAACCATAGGTCCTTATATTTTCAAATTATAGATGTATTCTCAAACCGGGAGTCCCGTTATTTTGCATTTTGTTCCTACTAGTCACATTATCCCTGTGAGTGGTGTTGGTTCCTCTCACGGGGCCTTACGGAGGTTGTTTTGGGTTTTTCCTTTAACGCCATGTTTTAAGCCAATGTCTAAATATTTGCATATTGTCCTCCTATTCTCAAAACAGGAGCCCCGTGACCCCGCGATCAGTTCCTACAAGTTCATTGGTTCCGTGCGAGGTGTTAGTGCCTCTCACAAGGCCATTCGGGGGCTATTTTGGGTTTTCACCCTCTAATGCAATAATTTTAAGCCGAAGTCCTCATATATTTCAAATTTTTGTTGTATTTTAAAATCGGGAGTCCTGTAATCGCGTGATCAGTTCCTACGAGTTACATTATCCCGTGAGAGGTGTTGGTGCCTCTCATGGTTGTACGAGGGTTGTTTCGAGTTTTTACCCTCTAACGCCATATTTTAAGCCTAATTCTTGTTATTTATAAATTATCCTCATATTCTCAAATCGGGAGTCCCGTGATCAAGCGATCAGTTCTTAAGGGTTACATTGGTCCTGTGCGAGGTATTGGTGCCTCTCACGGGGCCGTTCAGGGATTGTTTTGGATTTTCACCATCTAACGGCATGTTTTTAAGCACAAGTCCTCATATTTTCAAATTATCATCATATTCTCAAACCGAGAGTCCCGTGAATTGCCGATCAGTTCTTAAGAGTTACATTTCTCCCGTGCGAGGTGATGGTGCCTCTTACAGGGCCATTTCAGGTTTTTTCCCTTTAACGTAATGTTTTGAATATAAGTCCTCATATTTTTAAAATTATCACCGTATTCTTAAATCGGGAGTCCCATGATTGCACGATCAATTCCTACGAGTCACATTGGTCCCGTGCGAGGTGTTGGTGCCTCTCACGGGGCTGTTCAGTGGTTGTTTCGGGTTTTCTCCCTCTATCACTAAGTTTTTACGCCTAAGTCTATATATTTACAATTATCCTTGTATTATTAAATCGAGAGTCCCATGATTGTGCGATCAGTGTTTACGAGTTATATTAGTCCCGTGCGAGGTGTTGGTTCCTCTCACGGGGCCGTTCGGGGGATGTTTTAAACTTTTGCCCTCTAACGCAATAATTTTAAGCCTAAGTCCTCATATTTTCAACTTTTTGTCGTATTCTCAAATTGGGAGTCATGTAATCGTGCGGTCAGTTCCTACGAGTTACATTATTCCCGTGTGACCTCTCACAGGGTCATACACTGGCTGTTTCAGGTTTTGACCCTCTAACGACATATTTTTAAGCCAAATTCTTGAGATTTACAAATTATTCTCGTATTCTAAAACTAGGAGTCCTGTGATCACACAATTAGTTCCTAGGAGTTACATTAGTCCAGTGCGAGGTGTTAGTGCCTCTCACGGGGTCATTCGGGGGCTGTTTCAAGTTTTCACCATTTAGCGGCATGTTTTTAAGCATAAGTCCTCATATTTTCAAATTATCATCGTATTCTCAAACTGGGGGTCCCGTAATCATGGGATCAGTTCCTACAAGTGTCATTGGTCCTGTGCGCTATGTTGGTGCCTTTCACGATGTCATTTGGTGGTTGTTTCGGGTTTTCGCCATTTAGTGCAATGTTTTTTAACATAAGTCCTCATATTTTTAAATCATCATCGTATTCTCAAATCGGGAGTCCCGTGATCGCGCGGCCAATTCCTTGGAGTTACATTGGTCCCGTGCGAGGTGTTCGTGCCTCTCATGGGGCTGTTCAGAGGTTGTTTCAGATTTTCGGCCTCTAATGCCATGTTTTTAAGCCTAAGTCTAGATATTTGCAAATTATCCTCGTATTCTCAAATCGGGAGTCTCGTGATCACGTGATCAGTTTTTACGAGTTACATTGCTCCCGACTGAGGTGTTGGTGCCTCTTATGGAGTCATACAGGGGATGTTTCGGGTTTTCACCCTCTAACGCCATGTTTTTAAGCCTAAGTCTAGATATTTACAAATTATCTCCATATTCTCAAATCAGGAGTTCCGTGATCGCGCGGTGAGTTCCTATGAGTTATATTGGTCTCGTGCAAAGTGTTGGTGCCTCTAACGGGGTCGTTTAGGGGTTATTTCGGGTTTTCACCATCTAACGCCATGTTTTTAAGCCTAAGTCCTCATTTTTTAAAATTATCGTCATATTCTCAAACCAAGAGTCCCGTGATTGCCCGATCAATTCCTACGAGTTACAGTGGTCCCGTGCTAGGTGTTGGTGCCTCTCATGGGCCGTTCGGGGGTTGTTTCGAGTTTTCGCTAATGACATGTTTTTTAGCTTATGTCTAGAATACCTGGATTTATTATTTTCACTGGAAGTAGAGTTGTACTTTTGTTTCTAAGTGTACCTATTTGTTATTTCTGCATATTCGTATGTTAGATTTGGTACTTAAAGAGTTAATAAAAAAATTGGGGAGCCTCAAACAACTCGCAACCTTTTTTAAAAATAAACCAAAAGGTTTCTCTATTCACTCTTAAAAATTAATAACCCAAAAGGTTTCCCTATCCATCTACTGTATATATTGCAAGCATCAGTTACTGCTATATATAGATGGTGCTTGCTATATATGGGAGCTATATATTGCTGCTTCTATATATAAAATTTAATAACCCAAAAGGTTTCCATATCCATCTACTGTATATATTGCAAGCATCAGTTACTGCTATATATAGTTGGTGCTTGCTATATATGGGAGTTATATATTGCTGCTTCCATATATAGCTGTTGCTATATATAAATACTATTTATAGTTGATGCTGCTATATATAGCTACCAGGGGCGAAGCTAGGATCTCAACTTGGGGGGGGGGGGGGGGGGGGACTAGTTCAGTCACTTGGTCAAGATTAGGTTGATCTAGTTTATCTACCCAAATAATGTTGATTTGTTTTTGTTCGAATTCTTTGTTCGACTAGACCTAATAATTATGGTGCAGATAGAGTTCCTAGTATATTATATCCTCCGGTGGTGTCAATTTATAGTCTTGTTTTCCTTTTTAGTCTTACCTAATTAATATTCTTGTTGTCTAAACTGTATATAAATTACACTACACCAAAATGACAAAATTGTCACCTTTCAGCCGGCCACCCTTATCAAGGTCATTGACCGTGACAAAAAACACTCATTTTGTGTCACGATCATTGACCTTGACACGACCGTGACAAAGAATTGTCACTATCATTGACCGTGACAATGCCGTGACAAATTTACTTGTCGCGGACTTGTCACGGTCAATGACCGTGACAATTCTTTAATTAATTGTCACGGTCAAGGACCTTGACATGACCGTGAGAACTTCTATAGCAAAAACCTTTACCCCTTCTTTTTTTCCCTCCCGCCATTCCCTCTCTCTCTCTCTCTACGCTTCTATCTCTCTCTCTACTTTCAGGTTTATTTCTCTCTCTCTCTCTCTCTCTCTCTCTCTCTCTTCCATTTATATATATGTTTGTGTGTGTATATATGTGCGTGTATGTGTGTGTGTGCGTGTGTGGGGGGTGGGGCAGGGTGGGGGTGGGTATTTGAATTAACCCAATGATTTGTATTTTTGTATTTGAATTAACCCATGAATTAGCCCATGAATTTATTTTTGTATTTGAATTAACCCATGAATTTGTCAAACAAATTGACAAATTCACGAGTTATTTATTTTTGTATTTGTATATATATGGGTTCTTGAATTTTTTGCACTTTTATTGAAACTAACTCGTGAATATATGATTCTGTGTGTTTGTTAGGTGTATATGATGTTTATATGTTGGAAATAGCCCATGAATTTGTCAATTTGTTTGTGTGTGTGTGTGGGGGGGGGGGGGGGTAAGTCAAGGTACCATTGTAATTCTCTTAATATCGTGTTTTGATGATTCTATGAGATAATATATATTGTTTCAAGGTCAACTCATTGTAGATAAAATCATTCACATAGTAAAATTAAATTGAATCCATCCATAGATTCTATAATTACATCCACTAAAATATAATTAATAAATGAAACAGTTTTAGATGAACGTAAATTAATAATTAGTGCCCATTTCATATGAAAGTAGGATTGCCCCTCAGTGTAAATTAGTAAATTAATAATTGTTAGTTTAATTGATGAAATGAATTAATTGAGTAGATGAATTAGAAGGAGTATGGGATACACATTTGTTGTTGACATTGTTGTTGGATTATTTTGTTTAGTAAATGTTTGGTTGGTTAGTTTTAAAAGTGGAATGACCACTGGATTATTGTCCATATGGGGGTGAGATTTTTCAATTTTTTTTGAAAATTACTCTGTATATCAAACAATATATATATTCTTATTGAAATTAAATATAGTGCATAGATACTAGCCTTCTAGTTCTTATGCGTATGCATTCAATAGTCCTTAGACCCGTTCGAGAGTCATTACCCCAGTAATGAGATCTCTCGAATTGTCCCATTTGGACAGTTTGAGACTGTATAATTTCTGTATAATATTCTTATTGGCTTAAAGTTGTTACTTTTGGAGGAAGTTCTGCAGTCGTATCTTAATGTTCTCTGGGTACATACTAGATTGACAAGTGTGACTGTTATTTCAATTGATCAATTGAAATAACACTCACACCTGCCAATCTACGTCGTGTACTTGGAGAACTACGGGGATATGTTGTCGAATTTTTTTCAAATCGTAACTATGTGCATGAGCTGTTAATTATATTAGAGAAAAATGCGGTCTTGAATGGGATAGGACCCCTCACCCTTTAATAGGATAATTAAATGATCGGATAATTAAATAAAACATATTATAAATCTAAGTTTTTTTTACCTTTAATAGGTGTTTAGTTGTGGTAGCTGTGATGGGATATTCGAAATACAAAGAGTGGATGGGTGAGACTAATAGAATGGGGGATGTGTTTCGCAGAGGTGCTAACGAATTTGTGAAATATGCAAAGAGATGTCATAATGATGAAGAGTTTCCGTGTCCGTGTGCTAGGTGTAAGAATGGTATGGTGTTTGAGTGGAAAACAGTTGAACTACATTTGTTAAGATAGGGTATGCTAGATAGTTATTGATTTTGGAGTTTTCACGGTGAATTGAAAGTTCCTTTTGTCCCCGACCAACCTTCACAAGTAGAATAGATGTAGAAGGGGACGACGTAGATCATAATATATTAGAGGATTTAGTTGATGATGCGTACGGAGTTTACGAAGCAGGGGAGAATGAGGTTACTGATGATGTAGAAGATTCAAGTGCTCGTGAAGATAACACGATAAAACTTGACGATGACTACCAAAGTTTAAAATTTAAGGCGACCCAACCATTATACTCTGGCTGTGAGAAAGATCAAACAACTTTACATGCCGTGGTTGGTTTGCACAGTTTGAAGACGCAGTACGGTTTGTCTGGCAATAGCGTGACGGGAATTCTGAAATGGGTGAAGGGCTTATTACCCAAGGTGAATACACTTCCAAATAACTATCTTGTTATGAAGAACAGTTTGAAAGGTTTGGGAATGAAGTATAAATCGATTCATGCTTGTGTGTATGACTGCATACTATACCGAAAGGAGTATGAAAATCTCGATCGTTGTCCGGTATGCGATAAACCTAGATATGTCCAATCTACTAGTAAGGAAGGCACAAGCTCAAAAGTGCCTCAAAAAGTATTGAAATATTTTCCCGTTGGGCCTAGATTAAAGAGATTTTTCACAGTACCATGGATTGCAGAGGCAATGACTTGGCATGCTAGGGCAGAAGTAGGGGGTAATATCATGCGTCATCCTATTGATTCTACTGCCTGGCGGAGGATGAATTTTGAGTATCCCGATTTTGCTCGAGAACAACGCAACATTCGTTTGGCTATATCAATAGATGGTTTCAATCCATTTGGAAATCTAAGCACCAATCAGAGTGTATGGCTAGTTATCCTAGCCCCACTCAACCTCCCACCTTCACACTGTATGAGACCTGAATTTTCGATAATGGCTTTGTTGATACCTGGGCCAAAGTCACCAAGTGATGACATTGACGTCTACCTGGCTCCTTTGGTAGAAGAATTAAATGAGTTGTGGGAAGAGGGTGTGCAATCATTTGACTCTTTTAGAAAATAAGAGTTTACGCTGAAAGCTATGTTGATATGGGCAATTCATGATTTTCCAGCTTATGGGACATTATCCGATTGTGTAGTATATGGTTATTTGGGGTGTCCTATTTGTGGAGAGGAGACTGAATCTTTTCGTCTATCCTCTAGCTTAAAAAATGTATACCATCGCCACAAGAGGTTTTTACCCCCAGCTCATAGTTTCAGATCTGAGAAAGGTTCCAATTTTTTATTGGGCGGAGTTAAACATAGGGTACCGCCGGTTTAGAAATTGAAAGTAAATCTTCTAAATGTGGCCCTAATATGCCAGGTAAGAATCCCAAATTTAAGAATGTCAAGCATAAGAAGACCCCAACTGGCAATGAAACTGAGATAAGAAAGGCATGGTCTCGGAGGTCAATTTTATTAGACTTGCCTTATTGGAAGAATAACTCGGTGCGCCATGTATTGGATGTGACGCATGCAGAGAAGAACTTCGCTGAACATATTGTGGGTACTTGCCTTGGGGGGAGTCATTCGAAGGATGGAGAAAATGCACAAAAAAACCTTAAATCGTTACAACTTAAGCCACAACTATGGTTGAAAGAAGATAGTAGCACTACACCAAATCTGTACTATTGTCAAGGTCATTGACCCTGACAAATCCAACTTGTCAAGGTCAATGACCGTGACATTTCGAGGCGAGACAACTTTTTTTGTCACGGTCGTGTCACGGTCATTGACCTTGACACAAAACTCGCGTTTTGTGTCACGGTCGTGTCGCGGTCAATGACCGTGACACGTTTGTCACGGTTTATAACCGTGACAAAGCCGTGACCCTTTAAAAAAATTGTCGCGGTATATGATCGTGACACGTCCGTGACAACTTTTTGTCACGGAATTGTCACGGTCATTGACCGTGGCAATTCTGGGCAGAATTTAAAAAAAATTTGGTGGGCAGTATGGCCACTGCCACTTCCCAGCAGTATATTTGTACCTGTTATAGCAAAGTTATACATGTTCCAAACATCATATATCCAAACAAACTAAAGATAATGTAAATATATATTCAAATAGAGAAATATGCATCACGATATAATTCAAATGTAACAACTTAAAACAATTCAATCCAAACTTATAACAATTCAATTCAAACTTAAAACAATGTCACTACATGTCTGGTGTATCGTTAAAACAGAGGAGGTGAGTAGGCCACACGACATACGAATTGACGCACCCACTAATATACGTCGTGCCGCATTGTTCGTGCAACCACAGTAGGGAGTTCTCCTTCCCGGGTATGACATGCGTGACGAGCACCCTGGACTCCATCTCTTGAAGCACACGCCCATGAACTATTCCACCCTCGACAATATTCGGGTCCCTCAACCCCCGCCCTATCCGCTGGCCATCAAATACGTCCAATATGAACACGCTCGACCAACCAAGTGTCGACATTGGTCTGTTGAAGGGTGCCAAATAGGGAAGTGGATCATCGAAGTACGAACGTGTCGGTGATGAAGCAGCGAGGTCCACATCCTCGTCATCCTGCGCCTCGTCCTCCCGCACCTCCTCATCCACCGCCTTCTCCATCCCTTTCCCTTTCCCTTTATGGTCTCCGCCCAACGTACGCTTTATGAATGCGTACATATCTTGGACCGTCGCCTCCAAACGGGACAGCTTTGCGTCATGTGAATCCATCGTTCGAGCCAACCCGGTGTCGCTGGTCTCCAATCCGATGATCCTAGATTTGGCCACCCGCGAGCTCACCCCCCTTGTCCTCCCCTTGCGATCAGAGCCAAGAACTTGGCTGAGTGCATCTGTGGACAAAGATGCCTTGTCGGCATCAGACTCCGACTCATGCACTTCCTTAAGCTTTTCCTGAAACAAAAAAAAGCACATGATTAGTAAAATAAGTGAACTAAAAAATTATAACGTAATTAACAAAAATTAAATTGTCGGATTACTTACAATCGTGTCTGCGACGCTCGGGGACACCTCCTTGTCCTTCCCCTTCTTCGTCCGAAGAGCCACATAAGTATCGAGCCTATGTGGCTTACCCCCTGGCCCACTCCCTACCCTCTGAAATAAAATAAAGTAAAGCAAAATTAGTATCGGCCCCGCAAAGTAAAATAATGAAGAATAATATATTTTTGTAGTTATAGAAAAATTAAATCTTACCTGCATCCTATGCTCCACCTCGGCGTAAGAGGTCCGGCCGAAGTAGTGCACGTCCATTTTTTTTGCCCGATTTTCCCTCCCTGATTGGCGAGACGCCAATTGTCGATCCTCGATCTCATTGTAAATGAACTTCTGCCATTGTGCCAATGAGATCGGCTCCTTGGGGGGGACGGATTCACGCCATTGGATAATCGACTCTCGTGTTTTCCTAAAGTACCATGCCCGCATATTTTTTTCCACGACTTGAGTTGCTCCCTAATCTGCTCCAACACGGGATCGCGTAGCTTTGGATCCAAGTTGAATTGTTCCTGTCCAGCAAATACAATGTTAGTTGCGAATAAATATAAATATAAATATAAATATAAATATAAATATGAATATGAAATTGAAATTGAAATTGAAATTGAAATTGAAATTGAAATTGAAATTGAAATACAAATATAAATATATTACCTGTAGTGCCGCCCAAACAGCTAACTTGAGCTCATATGGCACCTCCTTCCAACTCATAAACCCCGGGCCGATGACCGTCTTTAGCAGAACGAGGGATCTCGCTAATATCTCCGATTCGTTCTCGACAGTAATCCCATATTTCCCATATTTGGGGAGCCTAGAGGCGGAAGATCCCTCGTCGCCTCCACTACCACCGACCCCAGACGACATCATCATAAACAGCATCATCATCTTCGCCTTAATATCTGAAGGAGACATTTGCTGTAAAAAAATGTTATTAGTACAGATATAATATTATCACAATATGCATATCTTATATGAGAGTCGGGTTTGGCATTAATAAAGTGAGAATTACACACACACACGCATAAAAATCTTTAATAAAATTCTCATATCTTCTTTCAATTTGAACACACACACAGTAGTGACTGTCTATTTAAAATAATCTCAATGTTAATTTCAGGTATTGAATTTCTACTATTATTTTGTGCTTTTTATAAATCATACCCCACCCCCACCCCACCCACCCCCACCCCCACCCCAACATGTTTACGGGCTTTCATCACCCGTCATAAATTTTTCGGTCCGTGACTTACTGGCCAGTTGTCTTGGGTCTTTTAGTCCCTTAACATTACTTTAAGAATTTTACCCAATCTAAATACCACATTTTCTTTCTTGTTATACACTTGAACACGTTTTGTTATTTAGTCCTTATTAATTTATCTTTGATGTATTACCAGCATCTTTACTTTTATAAACTTTATTTAATTTTCAATTTTAAGGACTATTTTCATCACTTAGTGTTCATCTAAGTTCTAGTATAACAAGTTCCCATAAAAATCTTTAATAAAGTATTATCACAAATATAAACTAAGAGTGATAAAATAACTTTGAGGCATATAAATTAATTGTGACAAAGTAAGATTATAAAAACCCCACTTTTCTTTCTATAACTCCTATTTTATTAAACTTTAAATATAATTAGGGGTGTATAGAAAGAAAAGTTAAATAGGAATAAAAACAACATTTTTAAAATATGAAGGGCTCACCAATTTGATCAAATTTTTCAACAACATAGACTAATTGATCTTTATTATAAGACAATTACTACAAATTTATGCGCATTGCCCGAATTCAAAAAGTAATTTAATGACTAAAGTAATACTTTTTTTAACTTTAGTTATTCACCACAAATCTTAAAAAATATTTTATTTTTCATGCTTTTAGCAACTTTGGATGCCATTTTAACCCTTAGTGTAGATTTTAGTTTTCATGCTTTTATTTGATGGATATAAAGTCATGTGATTATTTCACCATATAAAGTCAACAAAAAACGCTATATATGGTTTTTTTCTCCATTAGTACAAGTATATAGCGATTATTTCACACTTAAATCACATATTAAGCCGGCCTTCATTTTTTTATGATATTTGTAGAAAATTACTTATTTATTTTGAATGAAAATAAATTATTATCCAATATTTTTGGATATTATTTACATTTACATTTTTGGATATTATTTTTGGATATTATTTACATTTACATTTTTGGATATTATTTTTGGATATTATTTTCATTTACATTTTTGGATATTATTTTTGGAAATTTATAGAAAATTACTTATTTATTTACATTTTTAACCCCCTACCCCCACCCTAACCCCACCCTGCCCCACCCCCTACCCCCCACCCTGCCCCCACCCTACCCCCACCCTGCCCCACCCCCACACACGCACATATATACACACATACACACATATATATACACACAAACATATATATAAATGGAAGAGAGAGAACTAAACCTGAAAGTAGAGAGAGAGAGAGAGAGAGAGAGAGAGAGAGAGAGAGAGCATCGTCGAGAGAGAGAGAGAGGGAGGGAACAACGGGAGGGAAAAAAGAAGGGGGAAAGGGTTTTTGCTGCTAACATTGTCACGGTCGTGTCACGGTCATTGACCTTGACAATTATTTAAAGAATTGTCACAGTCAATGACCGTGATAAGTCCGTGACAAGTAAATTTGTCACGGCCTTATCACGGTCGTGTCAAGGTCAATGACCGTGACATAAAACGCGTGTCTTTTATCACGGTCAATGACCTTGACAAGGGTGGCCGGCTGAAAGGTGACATTTTGGCCATTTTGGTGTAGTGTAGGGGAAGGAAAATAATTCCCCCTGGTGCGTTTACTTTGACGAGTGGGGAAAGGAAGATGCTTCTAGACACAATATATAATTTGAAGGGCCCATCTACTTTTTCGTCCAACTTGCAAAGGATTGTGAATTATGCTACTCATGATTTACATAAGCATAAGTCTCACGATTGGCATGTGATCATGCAATTGGTTCCTCTATTGTTTAAGAACTGTTTCTCCAAGCACACGGATTTGCGTAGGGCTATTATGCAAATTAGTATTACCTTTTCCCTCTTGTGTGAGAATTTAGTGAATCGAGAACACATAGTGACCGCAAAATTGGCGGTGATCGAAGCGATTTGTGTTTTGGAGAAGTACTTTCCCCCAACATTCTTTGACATAAGTCTTCACTTGTTGGTACACCTGTGTGACGAGGCACTTTTTTGTGGTCCAGTTAGATATCGGTGGATGTATCCGTTTGAAAGATTAATGAAAGTTTTTAAAGATTACGTCAATAATACGTGATACATTGTAGGATCAATTGCAGAGGAATACATCACCGTGGAGTCATCAATATATACTCGGGAATATATGCCTAACTCGACCAACGTTGATGACACTGATGAATTCGTCGATGATGGTGGTCATGTGATGGGAAAATGAGTGAAATTAACGAGTTTGCAACATGAACAAGTAGCTCGTTATCTATTTGACACACATGAAGATGTCAAAGAATGGAAAAAGTAAGTTTCGATTATTATAATGTTTAACATTATTTTAGATTATTTTATACATGATTAATTTTGTAATATGCAGAAAATATGAAGCCTGTGAGAACAATAAAAGACAAAAAATAATGGTATAATCAGACAGCGAATTTAGGTTGTGGTTGACACAAGAGGTAATTATAATGACAACAGTCGCTATATAATGTTACATTACACTCAAATTTTACCACTAATATAATTAATTTATCTATATTCTCAGCTCCTAAAGACGGGAGATGCGACATCAAGGCTTGCTCGTCTAGCCACTGGACCCTTATTCGTGGTACAAGAGTACAAAAAGTATCGATTGAACGGTTACATTTTCGGCGCTAAAGTGTACGAGGAAAGTACAAATGTACAGAACTCGGGAATTTCATACAAATCTCTTACTATCTTTCGAGCGAGTGCAAAAGATAAAAACCTCGTTAAAGCTGAAATGACTTACTATGGTGTAATCCAAAATATATTTAAATTGGATTATATAAGCTTCAAAGAGGTTGTATTTTACTGTAACTGGGTAAGAATTGAGGATAAAAATGCTTGTAAAGTTGATCCTGTCACCAATTTGATCATGGTTGACTTGTCCAAGTTGAAGAGCAACGACCACGTGAGTGATGAGCCGTTTGTTTGTGCATTTCAAAAGGTTAAGCAAGTGTTTTATTCGGAGTATATCAACAACGAGCCGTGGTCAGTTGTCTAACACGCTCCAAGGCGTCTAAATAGTAGTGTGGATGACTTGACTGCTCCTACCGAATATCAATCCATTCTTGATGATAAACCGAATTTGAAACAATTTTTCAATTTGTAATAAATATTTCAATTTGTACTGAAACATCCATTTTTAATGCTTTTAATTGATTTGCACTTTATCATTTTCACTCTTGTGTGGTGTGCGTGTGTGGAGAGGAGATTAATACATAAATATTCCAACTACATCTGAGTTTTGTTTATACTAAGCCATGAATATAAGCTTTTTACCTTTAATAGGTTATTAGTACATAGTTATTTGCGGTGTCCTATTTGTGGAGAGGATACTGAATCTCTTCGTCTATCCGAACACTAAGAAATGCCATAATCCTATGGAGTTATGCTCTGTAAATTCCTCCCAACCGTTATGGAGCCAAACATCACCAATTGAAGTTATCAATTCCACTTTGCATACCCCACCACTTGGAACCTCTAGCAAAACATGGGAGACCATTGAAAGGTGGAATTGACAACTTCAATTGCTGATTTTTGGCTGCACAACGGTTGGAAGGAATTTACAGGGCATAACTCCATAGGATTATGGCATTTCTTAGTGTTCAGATATGAAGGGAATTATATTTGACACGATTGCCCGGGGTACATTAGTTGGAAGGAGGTGCCATATGAGCTCAAGTTAGATGTTTGGGTGACACTACAGGTAATGTATTTATATTTATATGTCAATTTCGATTTCAATTTCAATTTCGATTTATATTTATCTATATTTGCGGGGCGGATACTAATTTTACTTTATTTTAATTCAGGGGACAGGGAGTGGCCCTAAGGGTAGGCCACATATGCTCAATACTTATGTGGCTATTCGGACGATAAGGGAAGGATAAGGAGGTTTCCCGAAGCATCGCGGTATTAAATCTCTTTTCCAGCTAAATAGTTTGTAGATTTGAGATAATTGATGGTGATGTTGTTTCTTCTTAAATAGTTTCTATTTTGAATGTATATTTGCGTTATCTCTAGTTTATTTGGATATATGAAATTTGAATAGGTACAACGTTGATATAATAGCTACAAATATACTGCTGGGCAGTGGCAGTGGCCATACTGCCCAGCAGATTTTTTTTAATTCTGCCCAAAATTGTCACGGTCATTGACCGTGACAAGCCCGTGACAAAAGCTATCACGGACTTGTCACGGTCAATGACCGTGACAATTTTTTTAAAAGGGGACAAGAATGTGTCACGGTTATTAACCGTGACTAAACGTGTCACGGTCTTGGACCGTGACATGACCGAGACAATTCTTACGATGTTGTCACGGTCATAGACCGTGACACGTCCGTGACAAAAAAAATTGTCTCGCCCAGAATTGTCACGGTCATTGACCTTGAAAAGTCCAACTTGTCAAGGTCAATGACCGTGACAATAGTGCAGATTTGGTGTAGTGTTAGGTGATATTTCTAAGTTACCCATCTGAATATTATCTTTCAAAGAAAAACTATTAAGATAGATTTTTAGAATACCTGAAGATAATATACTATCAAGCAATATGTTAAAAATTTATAATCAATCAAAAGTGAAAGATCTGAAGGAACAAATGTCCACTCAACATGTTATTAGTGCTCTTCATTCCCTAAAATTACAAAAGGCAACACATCAACATGTTGTTTACTATGTCAGTGTGCTTTAGTCCAATAAATATGTACTATAAATAAAGAAATGACAAGACATGGAGGTAGATGTGCCTAGTCTCTAGTAGGGTGAGTAGTTGATAAGAGACTATGTTTGAGAATGTTTACTTGGGACGACCATGAATTGCTTTACTTATATACTAGCTTAAACTCAAACAGATGTGGTGAAATGATTTGAGAAATCATGGGGGAGGTCATGGCCCCCTTTGGTCTGGGCGTAGATTCACCCCTGAGAGTTGCTGCTATATACTGCTGTTATATAAAGTTGCTGCTCCTATATATATCTGCTGCAGCGAAGTAGATTTTGTTTTGTGTGGATGTTGTATTTTCACAAAATCCAAGTGACTTCAAAGTAACAAAAAAGATGAAAATTTATGTAATTTGATATAAATTATGAGTGTATTATTATCAAATCGGGAGCCTAGTGATCGTGCGGTCAGTTCCTACGAGTTACATTGGTCCCATGAGAGGTGTTGGTGCTTCTCGCAGGGTCGTTTGGGGGCTGTTTCGGGGTGTCTCCCTTTAACACTGTGTTTTTAAGCCTAAGTCTAGATATTTTCAAATTATCGTTGTATTCTCAAATCAGGAGCCCCGTGATCACGCGGTCAGTCCCTATGAGTTACATTGGTCCCATACGAGGTGTTGGCATACCTCACGAGGCGATTTGGGGGTTGTTTATGGGTTTCCTCCTCTAGCACCATGTTTTTAAGCCTAAATATAGATATTTTCAAATTATAGTTGTATTCTCAAATCGAGAGTCCCATGATTGCACGATCAATCCATACGATTTACATTGGTCCCGTGTGAGGTGTCGATGACTTTCACGGGGCAGTTTGGGTCCTATTTTCGGGTTTCGCCCTCTAACGCCTTGTTTTTAAGCCTAAGTCTTGATATTTTAAAATTATCATCGTATTTTCATATCGGGAGACCCATGTCCATGGGATTGGTTCCTATGAGTTACATTGGTCTCGTGCGAGGTGTCGGTGCTTCTCACAGGGCCGTTCAAAGGCTATTTCGGGTTTTTTCCTCTAACGCAATTTTTTTAATATTAAGTCCTCATATTTTCAAATTATTGTCTTATTGTCAAACCGGGAGTTCCCTGATCACGCGGTCATTTCTTACGAGTTATATTGGTCCCGTGCGAGGTGTTGGTAACTCTCACGGGTCCACTTAGGGGTTGTTTCGGGGTTTCTCCCTCTAGCGCTATGTTTTTAAGCCTAAGTCTAGATATTTTTAAATTATCATCGTATTCTCAAATCACGAGACCAGTGACCATGCGATCGGTTCCTACGAGTTATATTGGTCCCGTGCAAGGTGTCGGTGTCTTTCACGGGGCCATTTGGGGGATGTTTCGAGTTTCTCCCCTCTAACGCCATATTTTTAAGCCTAAGTCTAGACATTTTAAAATTATCATCGTATTCTCAAATCTGGAGTCTAAAATATTTTCAACATATTATCCTGGACTACTTCTAATTATCCCATACTCCTTTTAACATACTATCCAACAACAAGCCAACAACTATTAATTATCCAACCACCAAACCAAACAAAATCAATAATTATTCCGTACTCTTCTATCATCTACAAGATTTAATAGATAATGCATATCAATTATATAACTACTTTAGTTAAAGTAAAGAGTACTTGGTATGTAATGAAGAACTCGTATGCAAGTGGTTAGATATGCAATATTTAAACAATGTGTAACGAAGAACTGTTATGTAAACTTAAAGAAAGTACCTCACAAAACCCGTGAAGAATTATTAGTTGCCTATAATATGTCGTAGATTTACATATGTCGCAGATTTATTCTCTCATTTTAACACCATAATTCGAACAAACATAAGCAACATGTTGCCTATAATATGTAAAGAAAAGTACATAAAGTCAAAGGAGAACAAAACTGTATAATATCAACATGTATAATACACTTATTGACACGATCGTAATAAATTTACTAACATCTGCAGAAACACCTACAGATAAGATTGACAATTATATAACTACTTTATTTAAAGTAAAGAGTATCTGGTAGGATACAAATAAGATTGACAAGGATAAATATTCGTAAAAGTAACTAAACATTCATACATCAAAGTAAAGTGCTAATTCAATGTCAATATCATAATAGAATAAAAATAAGATTGACAAGGATAAAATAATATTTGATACTCAATCTTCCTCTAAATCAACCAAAAGATCCCTCAAATTAGGGTTGTCATCAAGAGCTGACTGGAACACTTTTTGTTAGGGTTTATTATGAAAGAGTTTAAAAGTGTATGTGTATTATCAAGGATCAAATACCAAAAAGCCCCTGAAATATTTTTTAATACACATTTAGTCCCACAATATCTCACTATAATAATGTGCCCCTATGATCAATTCAATAAATCCAACATAGTATCCAACAACCAAACCAACAATGTCTCAATATAGTAATGTGCACATGTGTTTGCGACTCGTATGTAAAAAAAATCCATTTAATTATATTTTATCCAAAAAAAATCATGACATGCATATAACCTCCAATATAATATGATGACATGCATATAACCCACAACAAGGTGGATACAAATTTTTTTACTTATTAAAAATCTATTTAATTATATTTTATCAAAAAAAATATAATGTCTAGAGTTTTGAATAATATTTTCTCAAAAAAAATACGCACACATACATTCTAGGATTTATTGACATAATCTATACGTACACACACATACAATCTAGGGTTTACTAAACCCTAATGTTTTTTTTACATAAATCTATACATACACACACCTACAATCTAGGGTTTATTGACATAAAAAAGAATTTATTTGTTCATAGTTACACTAACACACATATACACATAAATTTATGCATACACACACATATAAACATAAATCTATACAGATACACACACATACCCACACATATACAAATATAAATTTATACATATACGCACAGAAATTAGGGATTTAGATATAAATGAGGAATCGAAATAAAATCGAAATGTAAACATTGAAATCGAAATGAAATCGCACTTGAGTTGTGAAATCGCACAAGCCTTTAGATAGTGAATTTGTTTAGCAGAAATGAGGATTAACGGTCTTTTTTTTAAAGTTCTGAACCTGGTCACGACCTAGAGCCATGACCCACCATGTGCGTCCAATAAATGAAGGTAAGGGAGTTGCTAGATTGAACTTAATCACGACTTAGAGCCGTGACCCACCATGTGTGACCATTTCCCCATCACAACCACTGCTGGAATGAAGGATGGTCACAACCCGTAGCCGTGACCCACACTAAGAAATTGTCACGACCTCCAACCGTGACCCCATTTGTGTATGTTTTGTGCTTCGTCAGGCCAATGGTCATGGTCCAAGTCCGTGACCCATCCGCGACTAAGCTTGGAGGGAATTTTGGCATGAATTTAGCTCCAAGATGGTCAAGACCTGGTCACGCCCCAAGTCCGTGACCCATGATGGTCAGAAATTTGGGTCGTGACAACTTTCAAAGCATCCATGACTCAGTGTGGTAATGAATATGGCCACGCCAAAAATTGAGAAGGTCACGACCCAAGTTCGTGATTAGTTGGTCGCGAATTTGGGCCGTCACCATCTTGGCATGACCATTCGCAGAATTTGGTGTAGTGTCGATTCGGTTCAGCTGGATCGCCAACTCGAATTTTTGACGGAATTCACCTATTTCCCTTCAACCTTAGGAGTTTCAATCTTCACCCAAGATCCTAAGAGGAGTACTACATCAATCCCAATTATAAATTTACAAATTTCTATATACGAATCGACCTGAAAGATATCTAACTCATGGGTTTATCAATTTATCTAAAAAATTGTGCATAAATACAAACGCTAAATCAAGATTTCATCTTTTTTTTACTTAAATAATTCAAGATCGCATCTTTATCATTCTAGTCACATCAGATTTAACATATAATCATAATAAAAGTTCTCTTCGATGATCTCGATAGTCAAAACACCATTTTTACATGTCCCCCCCCCCCCCCCCCCCCAATATTTGTATCTTCCTACATCAAACTTCTACATGAATTATTGAAAACTACACTAGGATTAAACCAAGTTAAATACTTTTCTAGCAATTGAAGAAATTATAAGATCCTCTCCTTGAGTTCTTCTTTTGATAACGTTCTTGAGCTCGAAATAATTTGATCTCCTAGTCGGATCACTTTTTCTTCAATTTTCTCCATTTTCTTCATCTCTTATCTCTCCTCACACAAAGCCCTAGAATCTGGAATGGAGTGATGGCTTCCCCCTCCACTCACCATACCTAATTATAAACCTAAACACTCCTAATCCCAAAATTTAGTCAGCCTCTATGAGTCAAATGACCCGAATACCCTTTTACGGGACCCGTTTGGCCTAAAAAGCCCGCAGAACCCAATTACAGCCCCCAAGTACCTATTTTCGACTATCTCAGCTCATTTAGGACCATTAGCATACTCGAAATTACCATCCGAGTTATCAAACATTAATTTTCATTTCGTTTCCTACACGACCCTATACGCATATCCTGGATAAGATATTGTTCAACCCGTTGATTCTACTCACGTATGACGTAATAAAATTTTACATGGTTTCATTTGCTTATCACATAAGTAAATATAATTACACATAAATATTAACCCTTTTATTCGCTAATTAATATTTATTTAAATCACTTTATTTCTCAATTTAATTAAATTACATGCACACGTGTAATTTAAGATACTCAAAAATATGGGTGTTACATGCTCCTAAAGAGATTAATTGATATGTAAAATACCCAATTATAAGGAATTGAGAATTAAATTACCCTGGGGTATTTAGTTTTTGTCTCGACTTGCAAATGGATATAAATTTGGTTAAACACTGATTTAATAGTTAAAATGAATCGAAAAGTCCAGCCATGCTTTAACATATTGAAAAGTCGATCCATTCTTTAACATAATGTATGATTACTAAACATAATAGTTGCAATCAATCTCTTAGCAAAAAATAATTATCATTGACTTGTAAAGCATGGGACTAATATTAATCATATTATGTGATACATTAGTGGAATTGTTTGTTTGGTACTTTTACATCTAATGATACACGTCTAGTTACTTATGTACATGCATGTTATCTCTCAGATTCCCACAAAGAATAATCAATGTACATTTTTACTTGTGACTTTTCTTAAAACACATATGTTACTACCACTACCTAAGAAGGCAATGAGGCATGTCTAACTCAAATTCAAAGAGGTTATATCAAGGGAGATATGACTGGCATATTTTTCTTAATCTTTTTACAAAAAATGAGTCCAAAAGAGTCATGCTACTTGTTTTTGTTCGTCAACACTATTTAAGTTAAATAGATCTAATAAAGTAACATGTTCAACCATTTTTACCGAAGTTGAGCTTCAAAACAAAAATAAGATTGGAGTAACCTATTTGATCTCTTCACCGAATTATTTCCAAATGCAACATTTTAGAAGCTTGTGTATGACTAGTATGCGTCGGCTCAATCATCGAAAAAATTCCATAATCAGGAGGAATATCCAATAAGGGGAAACATTTTTATGAGGGGTAGAATAAAATATGATATGTTGGACATATGTGCATTGTACTTTTTTCTTCACTAGGTTTTTTTCCCATTAGGTTTTCTATTATAGGTTTTAACGAGATAACTCTAAACGCGTCCAACACCAATTCAAAAATCACAAAAGTTGTAATTTTTTTCTTTACTTTGATTTTTTTTTTACTGGATTTTTTCTTAATAAGATTTTAGTGAGATAACAGTCAGTGAATAATGGAAGAGTATACATCCAATGGGAAGTATTATAAAATATAAAAAATAATGATGTCCACTCGTATCTCATAATGAACACGTATCTTTTGGAATATCATGTTTTATACTGTAAATAGGAGTAAAACCATTCCGGAATTAAATACCAATGAAATAAAAGCTTTCACTATCCCTAAATTATTTGTTCCACTGTATATTACAATTTTTTTCGCCAGCTACCCAAGACATTAAAGGCCCTGTTTGATAGCCATATTTGCCATGGCAAATATGGAATCTTTCTCATTTTCCATCTTTTATACCCATTTGATAGCATTTATTTGCCATGGCAAATAATTCTAAGTTACACTAAGGTACTAACACCTTATGCACAAAAACCAGATTTGCCATGGAATTCAATTCTTTGGGGGGGTAAAGAATTGAATTCCAGCTTTTCAATGGCTTGGAATTCAATTCCAGCCTGTTCTATCAAACAGGGCCTAAAATGAAAATTTGGAGGAGAATTTGCAAAGGGTGTTGGGTGCTTTTCTTTTATTATATATGTTAAAACCAGACTAACTTTTATGTATAAAAAAATTTGAAAGTTACACGGATTATGATGATTGAACGTTTTCCTTCACCAAAAAACCTTAAAGTACTCTCTCTTTCAGATAGTCACTCTGGCTATACCAAATAGTTCCCACAGTTTCCACATCGAATTCATAATCTGTACGCTACTTCAGTGTTCCCTCACTCTCCTCTCCTGTCCCACAGTTTCTACACAGTACACAGATCACCACAAACGCAATCCCCCCTGTCTCTCTCTCTCTCTCGATCCTTAAATGTCCGCTAATCACTAATCACTTGTCTCCAAATCTTCCAGAAGAACTTTAGTGGACACCACAATCCATGATGGAAATGGAACAAACTTCAACAACCCCATCTTCAAAACGCAAAGTCCTCAACTCTCAATCTCAACCCAACAGCACCCTTTGGTCCAACTCCCAATTCCTCCACCACACATCCATGTATAGCGGAGAGAATACCCCTTTCACCTTCAACCTGAACTACGAAGACGTAAAACAGCTCAACAATGAAACTCAAATACAAAAAGAACCATTGTTCGAGAAGCCGTTAACCCCTAGCGACGTAGGTAAACTCAACCGGCTTGTCATACCAAAACAATATGCGGAAAAACACTTCCCACTCCGCGGGGGAGATTCAGTAGAAAACGGTTCTTTATTGAGTTTTGAAGATGACTCGGGGAAGTCTTGGAAGTTTCGTTACTCCTACTGGAATAGTAGCCAGAGCTACGTGTTGACAAAAGGTTGGAGCAGATTTGTTAAGGAAAAAAGACTAGATGCGGGTGATGTTGTCTTGTTTGAGAGGGACAGCGTGAATTTGGAGAGGATGTTTATAGGGTGGAGGCGAAGGACGGCGGCTTTGGTGGAAGAAGAAGAGGTGGTTCAGCCAGGTTATGTGGGCTCGAGTAGTGGTAGTGGGTGGACCCGGATGTTCTCTACTGGGAATCCTTATCCTTCTCACCATCATGGGCCTCCTCTTCCATACCATCCTCATCACTGTCTTCATGCAGGTAGCATTTTATCTGCAATAGATTACAGTAACCCTATCTTGTCTTTTTTGTTTCCTTCCATTTATTCTTTATTATATTCATGTATTTGCGTCTATACTTAAATGTTAAATGTGTCCACATGTAGATCTATATGTAATGTAGCTGAAAAACATTTTCCTATAACTTTGGAACATATGAGTTAATCTTTTTTTCTCTTCATCTACCTATAAGAATTTCATAGTGCCCTCATCAACTGATTTGGTAAGTGATGCACAATTGATATTTTCAGATTTTTCGTGCTGAATCTTACGAAAGTAAAATAAAATTTGTGACTTCAGAGAGTATAATCTTTTTCTACTTCTTATTTTCTCCTTTTGGAAAAAGGAATGATGTTTTATATGATTAACGGGAAATTACATCTTGATTAGAGCAGATTGTTAACATTGTCACTCTCGGCATGGGCTAAAGTTTTACGAATAACTTCTTTTCTCAATTACTCGTAATGCTTCTGCGTATACATATTTGATTGAGAAAATTCTTCTCCCTTAATAAAATTTAAATCGGCAACCCAAATCTGGGAATATGGAACATTCTCCAAATTCTGCAATATTAGTAGCTCTTATTTAAGAAACATACAGCTAATAATACAGAATTCTGACATTGGAAAGGACAAAATTTAATATGTTTTTTGTGAAATTAAGAACTAAGAAAAGTATATTAGTATTCTGGTGTAATTCTGCCCTACACAAAGACACATTTGCAATACAATAGGACATTGGTGATCCATAAATGCATGTATCACATCTGCATTTCTCACCTTTTCTAGATATGGAGGAAGCATGAAAGTAAACCTCATATAATTTTATTTTTTTACTTTTTTCTCATATAATTTTATTTTTTTACTTTTAGGGCACACTTCTTTAATTATATGTTTCCTACTTAGGTGGCCAACAAGTGTGAGTATTTAAAACCGGAATGTGAGAAATTATTGGTGATTTCATGCTACAACTTATTGATATTAATAACGAAGAATTTTTATGCATAAAAAATTATTTGACAACTTGTCAAAGGTAAACTGGAATTAAATATTTGGACCATATATAAAAAAAACATGTTTTCTTTCTATAACAGTTTTAGTCCATTTTTTCAAAAATAATTTGCAATACTTTACCCCCAAATTGCAACATTATTTATGCGATCTTAAACAAGTAGTCACATGTGTGCCATTGATGTCGTGACAATGCCATGTCAATATTTTTTAACAATCTTTCATTGAAATTCGCTAGGAAATCGTAACAAGCACTAGTACATCATCATCAGTTTTAACGTGCCAGATGATGTTGACGTGACATTTCTACACCCTCTTATCCAAGTTATCGCGGCTTATATCACAATTGAATCTTTTGTTAATTTTAAATATAAAGTGGGTTGAAATTAACAAGTAAAATCTTTTAGGTACTTGATATAATTAACTTTAAAAATGTTCTCATGTTGGTATGTCAGGGACAATTGTGGAGAATGAAACAAGGGTGAAAGGGAGCTCCAAGACAGTGAGGCTGTTTGGGGTGAACCTGAAATGCGAACCAGATGAGTACCAACCACGCACGCCTGATGGCTCTTCTTTGTCGAGCCTTGATCATGCTTCCAGTCATCACAATCATATGGTAAGCACAATATTTTAATAAGCTTAATTCCGAATATATATAAGAATTAGGACTTAAAGGTGTGGTGAGTAGTGCATCTTCCACTGCAATTTTGTGCCTCCTCTAATGAGACACGTACATAATACAACTATATATACTTTAGAAAGTTTATGCAATTAGAATCCAAACACAAGTCATTAGTTTTTATCGAAAGAAGTCATAGTATGAAACTTTTATTCTCAATATGTAGTCTAGTTGAAGAAGCCAAACCCTTTTCTAGAAGCAGTGTACTATTGCAACTTATGAATGATAATGTAGACATTTCTGGGTTAACTTGCTGAACTAGTGAAATGTTTACCTATTCCAATACACACACACACTCACACGCGCACACACACACACACACACATCCATAGGCTTACCACATGCTAGGGGCAGCCCCACACCCAAGAATAGATAACAGAACTGTGAAATGCTCTGAATCCACTAAGGTAATGCATGTGGGTTATCAGAACAACCGTTTGGGGGTTTGACCTATTGGGTTTAGTTAGTGGTCCAGAGTACACGTAATGAAAGAGATACAATGAATGAACCATCTATAGAATATAAACTTCATTTCATAGGGTTAATATACGGACACCTTCTGCTTTTAACATCACCTAGAAACAGCAAAATTTCAAATTACATTTAATTTGTTTTATCTGATTTCAGTTTAAAAAGTCACATTTTCTTTTGTTAAGCGAATGGATCAATCATTCTACAGTCCTGTACTATTGATGTAGCCATTCGCCACCTCAATAATTTATGTGTCATTATGGAGACCTCATATCAAATTACAAAATTAGGCCCGTAAATTATTACAAATTCATTGGCTGGTGTTTTACATTGAGCACATGTGAACCTATACCCCGATCAATGCATTTCTCACGTTTCAATGGGTATGATATTAAATTCAAAAGGACCCATGTTTTTATAGATAATATTACAATTGAGGTAGATAAGGAAATGAGTTGTGTTGACTATGTTTCTCACGTTATTTTAATTAACCCGTGATTCCTTAATTTAAATGTTACTCCCATTATAATTATAAAAAAAAACATACTTTGCATTTTGCTTTGCATTACATCATATTAAAGTATTTTTCTAACCAAGCCTCTTGGCCCACTGGTATAACGCTGCCACTGGGACACTGTTTGGGAGTGGATTGGATTTGGTCCCAGTTCGATCCCTGGCAGTGTCAGAATAATGCTTGGCCAACGGAAGCCACGAACCGCGAACGAAAATTAGTTGAGGTGCGCGTAAACTGGCCCGGATACCTCGTGGTATGAAAATACCTTGCAAAAAAAAAAAAGAGGTATTTTTCAATCCACTTATTTTCCTTTATTCATTCAAAAAGCAAAGATTACCGCTATCATTTATTTTTCTTTTTTTTTTTAATATACTTTTCACTTGATGAGATTGAATCACATTTGAACAATTGAAATGTAATTATTTTTTAAATCATAGTTAATATAAGTTGATGTTGATCAATCAATTAATTTAAAATAAATTATTAACATTTGCATAACTCTTCAAGCTTATTTTTGCCATGGGAACCCAATTTAGATAAAGTAGCACATAAGTAGAAAGTTTTACACAATTTCACATCTGCAAGTTAAAACTTTATTTCCTTTTCATTTCCAATTTTCTTTTTAGCACTTTTCCTTCATATACAAATGATATCTGTAAAAGAGGTTGATGTCAACGTCACAAAAAATTGTTTTTAAGACCGCAATATAAAAAAATGTAATTTTTAAATGTGCGTGAATAAAAAGATACCTGAAACGAAGGGTAATTTTAGCTGGGTTTTAGGAAGGAGTAAACTTAGTAAATTGACTGTCACAACCATAAACATATCAAGGCTCACAGAATTGACTTTTGGTGGTTCCGTGAATCATGTTGGACGCATCGTCAATCATAAGTGACAATTGTGAAACTATACCTTATGGGAATGATGGTCACTGACAATCTAATCAATGGGTTCAAAGATAATATGCAATAACGAGCCATCCGTCTCCCTCTCTCTGTCACAAAATAATTGATGGCCATGAATATATATGCTCAACACTATCATGCTTTCGGTTCAATAATAATAATAATGATATTATGATATGGCGTTTCAACAGGAGGATATCAATTTCTCAAGAGATGTCGACCAGATGAGGTATCGCCCAGGATAAGATCTCAAGATGTGACATCCAAGGATTGACTTATTAGGCCACTTGGAACGTCAATAAAATACTTATTATGTAAAAGAACAAAAAAAAAATATTATTCAAGAAAATGGGAAAATCCCAGATTTTGTGGCATCTCCCTCTTTACTCAAAATACCAGATGGAATCGAGTTGATAGTGACTTCAGAAAGAATGGAATGGATTGGGTACGAGGGCCCCACGAAAGATATGGAAGTCAAGCCTCAAATGGGAGACATAAGGGTCGTTGCAATCAGGAATCTATATATACATGTATAGTATTCTACATTGTTACTGTTATGATTCTGCCTGAAGATTTTTCATAGGTCCTCATCATCGTAATACCTAACAATAAATAGGAGATGGTGGGTAAGTGGGTATGGGTGGCTGGGTTGGTGGAAGTTTTTTCACTTGATGAGATGGATGAGACACATCCCAATTGATACTATATATATATAGTACGTCCACTCTTCCCCATCCCTTCATGTAAGCTAATTCATCTTGACTGTCAATTTTCAATTGCTTTTTCGGTTATTGGTGCAAGACAGATGGAATGGAAAAGCTACTCTTTCTTGATAAACTTATGTAATATATGTATTTTATATATGCATGAAATGTTAATGAAGACTAAAATAACGGGTTATATATTGTGATTATACTTAGATGCCAAAACTATTTACTACTGCCTTTTAGACGATGTCAGAATTAAACATACGGGATAATGGATACAGAATTTAATCCATTCAACTTCGTCTTCAACGTAAAAAATAAATAACTCGTCTTCAACGTAAAAAATAAATAAAATTGAAACGGCTGAAGATGAACATCAAAGAGGCTTGTCTGAGTATGTTTTGTTTATCATAACAGTGTTTTAATTCACTTACCTTCTTCGACAGAGGGTCGTTCCTCTCTCGCACTTGTTTTGAAGTGTGAAAGCAATAAATGACCCTTCCAACTGATTGGAGACATAAGGGAATGGATGGTAAAGGGTGAACAGAGACTTTCTCGATATTAAATTGGTTTGGTTACAGAGAAGTCATTTTCCATACTGAAGCAAATAATAACATTATACGCATCAAAATAAATTTGATTTTTTTTAGTGGATGGTCTTCACATGGTGGGAAGATTATTCAAAAAAAAAATTATTAAAAAATTTAATTTCTTACTACTAAAAAAATAGTTTGTACTAGGTAAGTATATATGAGGTTATTACAAGAGACTAAGTGTGTATGTGTCTCTCTCTCTATAGATAGAGAGATTGGCTATCATAGATAATAATTATACATATTTGGTGTTGGAAATCTATTTTTTTAAAATATTAAAAAATAAATTTTAGTTGAACTTTTTTATGTGGTATTTAAACAATTTAAAGGCCCCATATAAAAAAGGTTATCTTAGAATAACTTTTTTTGTTATTTTAAAAAAATTGGTCAAACTTTCACAACGTTTATAAAATGTGTGAAAGTTTGACCGATTTTTTTAAAATAGCAAAATACGTTATTTTGAACTGATTTTTTATATGGGTCCCATGAAATGTTTATATACCACACAAAAAAACTTAACTCAAAACTATTTTTTTTACTATTTTAAAAAAGTCAGTATGTATGCTTGGTTAGTACTGGAGTCCGTCTGCATATATATATATATATATATATATATATATATATATATATATATATATATATACTAGGGTCTGCCCGTGCGTAAAAGCACGACGATATTCGGAAAAGCTAACATAATTACAACAAAATAACAATCGACCCGATTTAATTTCAATAAAAATAAGTTCAATTTTTAAAAAAATTGGACAAAATTTTCTTAATTATAGGAATATCCACCTGTTTAAGGTATAAAAAACACTTCAATAACCAAACAAATAGTCACTCATGGACCTTGTATAAACCACGTCACCTATTTAACAATATTCCATATAAACCCATGCAAACTAGACACAACTTAGGATATACATCTGCAAATTTGATGAAAATTCAAAGTAAATAAAAACTTCTCTCTTCTCTTCGTGTGCATATTGCGACCATTTATAATTTGTGACCATCTAGGGAAGTTTTGTAGAATCAGTAATGTCCTAACCTGCATAAAAAAATTCAAAAAAAAAACATGTATAATAATAAGGAAGAAGTATCTATAATTCGATCAAAAATTGTGTTCTATTATAAAACGGAGAACATAGAATTATCAGTCATAATTGTAGCTATATATGAAACAAAACGAAATATTAACTCGTTGATGTGATAAAGAAAATCAGAAAATGATAAGAATTAGGGTGTTAAAGTTGAGATACGGAATAAAGAAACATAATATCATTTAAATAATGTACAAAAAATAAAGAGAAATAAAAAGTAAAAGAAAGGATTAGCAGCACATACCATTTATTCACTTATAAAGCTTTGATTTATATCGACTTGTCTGACTTTCCCATGAGAAGAACTTGAGGGTTCCTAACCCTTTTATAGAAATTACAAAATACTATAGGAGTTAGATTAAATAGGACTTGATAGATGGAATAAATTAGTGCAAGTAAATATTTAAGACAATATTTATCATTAAAATTTATGATCAGTATTCAAAATTTTGAAGGCAAAGAGTATTGTTGCCCAGTACAAAAGAAGCCTATAGACTATTACATCAAGGAAATCAGTCACAACAAATATGATGAATATATATTAATAAACTTTTACCAATGTAAATCATCATTTGAAATATTCAAGGTATTGAATAAATATGAGGAAATATATTAACTTTAACTTACATTGGTGTATATATATATATATATATATATATATATATATATATATATATATATATATATATATATACAGAAAGAATCTCATTGTTGATACCAAAATTAATATGCTGATGTGGACGAATAGTATGAAGACACGTGTCGATCTACGTGGCACAATAACAGCGAGGAAGATCATTTACTGAACAACCATGGTTGGTACCGAGCAACGAGAATACACCGAGGAGCTCTATCATGCCGAGGAACTCCATCCGAGGAACTCCATCATCCCGAGATACTCTAAGCACTCCGAGGAACTCTTGATCAACGAGCAACTAAGGCGGTCCGAACTGCACCTCGGCCGTGTCATCAATTATCAGATTAATATGCTGATGTGGACGAATAGTATGAAGACACGTGTCGATCTACGTGGCACAATAACAGCGAGGAAGATCATTTACTGAACAACCATGGTTGGTACCGAGCAACGAGAATACACCGAGGAGCTCTATCATGCCGAGGAACTCCATCCGAGGAACTCCATCATCCCGAGATACTCTAAGCACTCCGAGGAACTCTTGATCAACGAGCAACTAAGGCGGTCCGAACTGCACCTCGGCCGTGTCATCAATTATCAGACGGACAACTGTTCAACTATTCATTAGATTCTTGACGCACACGCTGCATTAAATGTATTACCCATTCATATGTATATCATTTAATGTATTGGACCTTTCATGTACAGCCTTGAGGCTATAAATACCTTGTATCAATCCCATTCAAAGGGACCGGAATTTCTTGAGAGAACTTGTAATCAAGAATTCCACAAACACTCAGCAATAACATAACAGTGGACGTAGGCTTTATTCCTAGCCGAACCACTTTAAAAGTCTTTGTCTTATTTATTTATCTGTGATTGAATAATTAGAGCGATCTAGTTTTTTACATCAACAGATTGGCGCCGTCTGTGGGAAACGACTGTTGTTATCGTTTTTCATAAAAATCATTTATCACCAATGGCAGATAATCCAGAATCCAGTAATCGAAATGCTGGAAATACTGGAAATCTTCCAAATCCATCTGCATCTCCAGATCTGGCCGGAATTATGACGAATCTGGCTCAAGGACAAACCGCCATGCAAGAATCTATGAGGCAACTCCTTCAAACTCTTCAAGGCGGAGTACCTACTCATTCAGGGCAAAGGACTGATCATGGGCAATCACGATCCAGACGTATTGGGTCATATCGCAATGGGGAATCCAATGATTCTTCTTATCAACCTGGGCGAACTTCATCAATACGGGCTACGGATACAGATAAACATATCTCTCTTTCTCCGGAGAGAACTAGCGCTTTAGAAAGATTAAGCAGGGTGTCTCCTTTCAGTCGGTTAGGACCAAGGAGGAACATGAGTCCACCTAGGGCTCCATCAGGAAGTTTTCGACCACCACCAGGTTTGAGAGAAGGATCTGCACAATCACGACCAATTACTCGTCGAGATAAATCTCAGGAAGCTACGTCAGAGCAATCAGTTGCTCGGACTAAGCGGCCCGAGGAAGGGAATGAAGCATGGAAAGGTTCCATTCAACGATTGGAGGATAGACTGGGAGAAATGGCTAAGGCGAGGAACCCCTTACAGAGAACTTTTGTTCAAGGGACACCTTTTGTGCAAGCCATTGTGGATTTCCCTACACCGTCGAAATTCAAAGCACCTGTAGTGACCCCCAAGTACGATGGAAAGACGGATCCCGTACTTCATATAGAACAATACCAAGCTGCTGCAGATATCTACGCTGTCCCCGACGAGATGAGGTGTAGAGCATTCTCGGGAACTCTTACCGGATCTGCACAGATATGGTACAATAATCTTCCTCGGGGTAAGATTTCAACTTTTGTTCAGTTAGCCGAGCTGTTTATTGGCAATTTTTGTTTTGGAGCAAAGCCGGTAAAGCGAGTAGCACATTTGCTAAGTGTTAGACAAAAATCAGGAGAAAGTACTAGAGATTACATAACTCGTTTCAATAACGAGAAGTTGGAAGTCATAGATTATGAAGAAAAGACAACAATCACTGCTTTGATGAGTGGTTTGCTGCCTAACAAGCTGTACTATACTCTGGCTAAAGATCCGCCTAAAAATATGTCGGAATTGATGGCAAAGGCGGCCAAAATCATGAATGCCGAGGAAGCTATGACTGCAAAGAAGAATATGGATAAAGAAGTTAAAGTGGAGGTCGATAACTCTAAAAAGAAAGGTAATGGTGGTGACAAACATCCCAGGAATAACAGGATAAAGTTGGAAGCCCTAAAAAAGTATGATAATTATACTCCGTTGAAAATGGGTATTAATCATGTTTTAGAAGAGATCAGGAATAACGAAGAAATCAAATGGCCAGAGAAACTGAGAACAGATCCTGACATGAGGAATAAGGCCAAATATTGCGAGTTTCACAAAGATCACGGCCATATGACCAAAAATTGTATAGCCCTTCAGAACGAGATTGAAACACTCATTCGAAGAGGAAAATTATCAAAGTATGTAGATCGCAGAGGTGAGAGGAAGAATGATGATAGAACTAGAGAGAGATCTAGATCTCCTCGTCGTGCAGAGGAGAAAAAGAGGAGGGACCATGAAGAGGATCCAGATGATGACCCCGATCTTCCCAAGAAGCCAAGAAAACCTGAACGAGAGGTATTTTCCATACGTTTTGGATCATTTCATTGTAACGTTATTACAGGGGGAGATGTAGGAGGAGGAGACCTTACTGCAGAAAGAAAAGCTTATCTCGGAGAGGCTCAAGCTTGCTCATATATTCAGCGAATAAACCTGGCCGAGGATGATCGTCCGAGGAAGGTAAACAAAGAGAAGCTAGTAATTGGTTTTTCAAAAAACGACCTGGCAGGTGTTCTTTACCCTCATGATGATCCTTTGGTGATCAAAATGAGAATGAAGGACGTGATCATTTCAAGGGTGTTGGTAGACAATGGTAGTTCGGCAGACATCATGTACTATTCATGCTTTGATAGCCTGAATTTGAAATTATCTCAATTGGAACCTTATCACAGACCCCTTCTGGGTTTTGCTGGCGAGAAAGTTTTTCCACTTGGGACGATCAAGTTGGATATATTCATTGGAACCTGGCCTGTTTGTCGAACAGAAAGAATACGATTCTTTGTGATGGATAAGAATGTGCAATCGGCCTACAACATCATCATGGGAAGAGTTGGATTGAAGAAGTTCGAAGCCGTTCCTTCTACAGTACATCAATGCTTGAAATTCCCAACAAATTTTGGAGTTGGAGTGGTGAAAGGTGATCAAAAAATAGCTCGGGAATGCTATTATTCGTCGGCCGAGCAAGAAGAACTAGAAGGATCGATGAAAAAGACTACTACTTATCAAGTGGATGAATGTACAGAAATTGAAACTCTTGATCCCAGGGATGAATCTCAACTTGTAAAAGGACAGGTGATGGAATCTACAGAAAATGTTATTCTGGACGACGAGCATCCTGAACGAATAACCCAGATAGGTTCATCGTTGGATATGTCAATAAAAGAGGAGTTGATAACTTTCTTGAAGAATAGGAAAAATACTTTTGCTTGGAGTCATGAAGACATGCCAGGAATAGATCCAAACTTCTTATGTCATGAACTCAATGTGAATAAGGAGATTAAACCTGTAAAGCAGAGAAGAAGGGTGTTTAGTCCCGAGAAGAATCAAGCCATACAAGAGGAAGTCGAGAAACTCCAGAAAGCCCAATTCATTGAAGATGTAAAATATCCAGATTGGTTGGCAAATGTGGTAATGGTAAAGAAGAAAAACAACAAATGGAGAATGTGTGTCGATTTCACCGATCTCAATAAGGCCTGCCCCAAGGATCATTTTCCATTGCCCAGAATTGATCAACTGGTGGATGCTACCTCGGGACACGAGCTACTCAGCTTCATGGATGCTTACTCTGGCTACAACCAGATCAAAATGAAACCTGAAGACAGGGAAAGTACTTCTTTTATTACCCCTAGGGGAACTTATTGTTATAATGTTATGCCTTTTGGTTTAAAAAATGCAGGTGCAACATATCAGCGGTTGATGAACAAGGTTTTTACCGAACAAATCAGCCGCAACATGGAGGTCTATGTCGATGACATGCTCACTAAAAGCAAGAAAGCCGCTGATCATTTGGTTGACTTGAGTCAAACTTTTGATCAATTGGATAAATACCAAATGAAGCTTAACCCGACGAAGTGCATCTTTGGATTACGAGAAGGAATGTTCCTCGGATACATCGTCAATCAACGAGGTATTGAGGCAAATCCAGATAAGATCAAAGCTCTTCTAGGGCTGCGCTCCCCGACGACGAAGAAAGAAGTGCAGAGTCTTACCGGACGAGTTGCAGCGCTCAACAGATTTGTATCTCGTGCAACTGCTAAATGCGTACCATTCTTCAAAACACTTCGAAAAACCTTTGAGTGGAATGAGGAATGTGAAAAAGCCTTTCAAGACTTGAAGAAATACTTGGGAGCACCTCCACTGTTGTCCAGACCAATAACAGGAGAAAAGTTGTATTTGTATTTGGCAGTATCAGAGAACGCAGTCAGTTCAGCGTTGATCAGATTGGAGAATGGAGTCCAGAAGCCAATTTATTACACAAGTAAGGCTTTCCGAGGTGCAGAAATCAGGTACCCAAAGCTAGAAAAATTGGCATTGGCACTAATTGAAGCAAGTAGAAGAATGAGGCCATATTTCCAAGCCCATACCATCATCGTTTATACTGATATGCCATTGAGACAAGCCCTCCATAAGCCAGAAAAATCAGGGAGACTGATGTACTGGGCAGTAGAACTTGGTGAATATGATATTGTGTATGAGCCCAGATCATCATTCAAGGGGCAAGCTGTAGCAGATTTTATAGCAGAGTTCACATACCCTGATACCCCCGAGGAGCAAAAGGTGCCTGCTGATCTACCTGTGGACGATACAGGATCAACAGAAACATCTGCTGATCTACCTGTGGACGATACAGGATCAACAGAAACATTTGCTGACCTACCTATGGACGATATAGGATCAGCAGAAATAGGTCCAAACCAACCAAGGTTGGTAAAAGGACTTGTGGATGTAGAGAAATCATTATATTCAAACACAGACCAACCAAGGTTGGTAAAAGGGTACGAACAGATGATTGACGAGGAGCGAAAGATACCGGGGGATGATGGAAGAAAACAGCAGATATTTTATCGAGGAACTCTGACAGATAAGAAATTTGAAGACGAGGTACCTACATGGAGATTATATGTAGATGGATCATCCTGCACAGCTGGTTGTGGAGCAGGAATTGTTTTGATCACTCCAGACGAGATTGACATGGAATATGCTTTGCGATTCCAATTCAAAGCCTCTAATAATGAAGCGGAGTATGAGGCCATGATAGCAGGTCTTAGCCTAGCAAAAACTATGGAAGCACAACAAGTGATGGTATTCAGTGATTCTCAATTAATTGTGAATCAGATGATGGGAATATATGCGGTTAAAGGAGACTTAATGATCAAATATCATGCAAAGTTGATGAAATTGTTGACAGAATTTGATGCCATTCAATTGGTGAGAATACCGAGGATGGAGAATGTACAAGCAGACGCACTGGCCCGACTAGCATCAGCTACTCGTACCGAGATGCGAAGAACCATACCGATTGAAGTATTAGAAGGTCGGAGCATAGATGAAGATCTGACAACGAATGTGATTACCCTTGATTTAGGACCATCTTGGATGGATCCAATCAGGAAATATGTTGAAGAGGGTGAATTGCCGGAGGACAAACTCGCTGCCAAGAAACTGAAGTATAAAGCTGCTCGGTATGTATTAACTAATGGTATTTTGTATAGACGAGGAATTATGGCAGGTTTGCAGAGATGTGTACATCCCACCGAGGTGAAAGAATTGATTGAAGAAATCCATGAAGGATCTTGTGGAGCTCATGTAGCAGGTCGAACACTTTTACAAAGAGTGATGACACAGGGATATTACTGGCCGACAATGAGGGCTGATTGTATAGCCTATGCCAAGAAATGTGACAAGTGCCAACGTTTTTCCTCCATCCGACGAACTCCACAAGCATTGCTAACACCAATAACTTCCCCTTGGCCATTTGCCATGTGGGGAATTGATTTGGTTGGACCACTGCCGACCACCCGAGGAAGATTCAAGTATCTCGTAGTTGCAGTGGACTATTTTACTAAGTGGGTGGAAGCTGAGCCTCTTATCAATATGACGTACGAGAAGGTATACCAGTTTGTATGGAAGAATATCATTTGTCGATATGGTCTCCCTCATGCTTTCATCACAGATCATGGAACACAATTTGATAATGAAGAATTTGCTGCCTATTGTCATCAGTCGAACGTTTTAAAGTTTCATTCAGCACCAGGCCATCCCCAAAGCAATGGACAGACTGAAGTGACGAACAGAACATTACTAAACGGGTTAAAAAAGAGGCTAAGTGAAGCTAAAGCAAATTGGATTAATGAGCTCCAATCAGTATTATGGGCCTACCGAACAACTCCCCGAGCAGCAACTGGAGAATCACCATATATGTTAGCATTTGGAAGTGAGGCTGTGATACCGGCCGAGTTGGGTCTCCCAACGCATAGAGTGCTGAATTTCAACTCTCCGATCAGTGACTTGATGAGAAGAATGGATTTGGATATGCTCGAAGAAGTAAGAGAAGAGGAAGCCATTAGGAATGCTGCTTATCAACAACGAACAGCTCTGTTCTACAACAAAAGGGTGAAGAAATGCGATTTGAAGGAGGGTGATTATGTGCTGAAGAAAGTCATTCAGAAACAGAATAAATTGGAAGCAAACTGGCATGGACCTTACCGAGTTACAGAGGTTGTTCGACCTGGAACCTACAGAATAGCAACTCTAGAAGGAGAAGAATTTCAGAATGCATGGAATGCTGAACACCTGCGAAAGTATTATCAGTAATGTAAAATGTAAAGTATTTCCTTCATTATGAATAAAACGAGGATGGTTCACCATTTTCTTTCTGTTGAAAGTTTTTCGGGGAATATTAGTGTTGAACACTACACTGCTTGATAACAAGAAGAAGACTGCTCTACGGAGCCATGCTCTGCTCTTACACTGCTTGATAACAAGAAGAAGACTGCTCTACGGAGCCATGCTCTACGGAGCCATGCTCTACGGAGCCAAGCTCTACGGAGCAAAAGTGCTATAAGTAGCCAACCTCCTTTGGTTAGGAGGACAAGCTCTACGGAGCGCTCTACGGAGCAAAAGTGCTATAAGTAGCCAACCTCCTTTGGTTAGGAGGACAAGCTCTACGGAGCGCTCTATGGAGAAAAAGTGCTATAAGTAGCCAACCTCCTTTGGTTAGGAGGACAAGCTCTACGGAGCGCTCTACGGAGCAAAAGTGCTATAAGTAGCCAACCTCCTTTGGTTAGGAGGACATGCTCCAAGGAGCCAAAAAGTTCGAAAGAACCCTACTACTCCTTTGATTAGGAGGTGTATACCAGCATGATCAACTACGGTTGGTAAGACTTTATATACTCTCGCATTACAGCTTATGTTGGTCGGGAAGTAACATTATTACAAAAAGTTCTTTGAAGAACAAAATATTCCAAACTGTACCAAGTATGGTTGGTCGGGGATAAAAACCCACTAACTGTAGTTGGTCGACGAGGACAAAAGTATTGACCTTAGTTGGTTGGACACATGTTTATATTTGAAAATTGAACCAAGTATGGCTGGTCGGGGATAGAAACCCATCAACTGTGGTTGGTCGACAAACATTATTTATCCACCTTGGTTGGTTGGAAACAATTTTGAACAATTTATGCTTATTATAAATTCTAAGTTGGTTGATGAACCATATAATTTGCAAACAGAAAAATAGCTATTGGCAAAACAGAAAATGAAATTCTTTCATTAAGATAAAAATGTATTACATGTTACATGTATGTGCTAACTATTACATTAAAGATTCCTACTCTATTGGTTTCTTTCCTTTATCCTTTGAGACAGGTTCCTCGCCGGCAGGAGGATCCTCTAGACAAAGAGGAGAATTAATAAAGTTCATGTCCTTCAGCATTCTGACATTCATTATTGTAGGAGTGTCCAACAGGTGCTCAGGACGAGATACTTCAACTTGAGAATGAAGGTTATAATCACCAAGATATTTAGAGATCAAACTCCGAGGAATGGAACGAGCAGGAATCCATGCCATATCCAATTTATAGGGAGGAACAGGCAAGTCTAGCAATCCAGGAGCATGATAATCCCATAAATAATGACCTCGTTCCAATTTTAATACACCCAGGGCGTTCAACCATCCCTGCTTATAACCTTCGTTGTTAGCATTTTCAAGGCGATCATCCAAATGGTAAAGAGCTTCATTATAGCCTGCATTCCAGAACTCCCGAGGCTGTTTATGGAATTGGAAAGTTAATCTATCTACTTGCTCGAGAAAGTTCTTGATAAGAGCATCTTTATTATTCAGAGCAGACTTCATCGCAGCCAATTGATCCTCTAAAGATAAGTTTTTCTTAGACAAATCAGACAGAGCACGATCTTTAACATTCAGTTGGAATGCTTGAGTTTCCAGAGTAGATTGGGTACGAGATTCTTCAACACTGCGGCTAAGAACTCTTGACCGGCTCCGAGAAGCAACTGGAGAATTTTGCTCCTCGATGATTCTTCCTCGTCCCCGAGAACTCCTTCCTCGTCCCCGAGCAGTCACAGGAATAATAAACTTTTTCAAGTCATCCAACTCTTGCCTTAGTTTGGCGTTTTCAACCTCTAGAAACGAAAAACCTTCATCAGTAACTGGTACTAATGCAGTGGAAGAGGAGGCAACGGATTCATATTGAGCCAATCTTTTCTGCAGACTATTATTTTCTTGTTCCAGGATCTCGGCAATTTGTCGGCAAGCTTCAACTTCACCTTTTAGGGTCCTTTCCCTAATGTCATATGCAGCAATGATCTTTTTATGACCTGTATCAGAGGAAAGTTGTTGATATCTATTTTCATATTCCTCGTGTAATGAAGCCATCGATTCATTGTGCTGGCCTTGGAGATCCTCTAAGGAACAATGCAGCTCTTCAATCAAGTCATAATAAGCGACATTGTTAGCTACAGCTCGGTCGAGTAAATCTTTCAAGTATCGATAAGCCTCAATTGCCTGTTCTGAAGCATCATGACCAAGAATGTCAGCAATTTCAGAAGAACTAAGGTCTGTATGACCAGCCCTATAGTATTGGTGACATTGCTGCATCAGCTCGGTATCATGAGAAGAGATTAGTTCCATTCTAGCAACAAACTAAAGACAAGAAAAAGACAACAATCAACAAAGAATCATCAATAACGGCGATGAGTAAAGAAGTATTTTATTAGATCATAAAAGGATTACATTGTTCGATTACAAATGATAAAAGATAGAAATGATACCGAACAACTTCACACCTTTTCCTTGTCTCCCAAGACTTTCTCGGGAGGCTGGGACGAGGAGCTCGGTTGCTCGGTGATAACAACAGCTTGATCGGCAAAAATCTTCTCGGCAGGAGGAGGCATAGAAGAAATATCCTCAATGACAGAGGGTTGAGAAGCAGAGATTGGGACATCCACAGCCATGGAAGATTCATCTGAAGCAGGTTCATCTTCTTCTTCTTCCACAATTGGTGGAGGAGGACCAGGGAGATGCCTTTGGAATAGCTCAGAATCGTCTTGGATTTTTAGCTCTTGTAGAGCAGCTACCCAACCATCATAGAAGTATTTCAACTCCCCATATTTGACTTGAGATGTCATAGCAGCAATCCCTTTATCCCATCCTTTCTCCCAACCAGCACTGAAATGTTTCTTGACTACAGCTTTTCTTTTCAACTTCTCCGAGGAGAGTTTGACATCCAATTGTTCTTTCTGGATTTTGATGTCTCGCAAGATAGATAGTTCTTTTTCTGCATTCTTCAGTTGGTCATCGCATTTTTGCTGATTGACCTCTAAGCTTTTCACCTTCTCCTCCAAATTCTTGGAGGTTTCAGCCATCTTCATCTTATCAGCCTCAGCTGCAGCCAATTTTTTCTCCCAGGCAGCTTTCTCCTCGACGTACTGCTGGAGAGATTCTTTCACAGATTGGGCTAAACCCAAGAGGGCATCGTCAACATCGGACGAGGAACTAGAAGCTTTAATAGCTTGATCTTTCTTCACGATGGTATTGAAACAGTTCACCAGCTGAAAGATAAGAAAAACAATAGAGTCAACACAAATATAAGAGTTCAGGAAAAAGAAAAGAAAGACCAAAGGTATGAGAAATTTACTGAAGAAAGATGGCGAGCAGCTAGGGATGTCAGTGTATCCCTAGGAATCTTTTCATCAACCCCGAGAACCTCGGGTATAACTGAGCTCGTTGAAGAGCTCGGAAGAATGATTTTTGAAATACTACTACCACCAGCGGGTAGAGAAGATGCAGTTCCAGCAAGATTAACCGAGGATGATTTCCTCAATCTCTTCAAAGGAGGGTCAGCAGCATCAACCAAGGAAGAAGTCTTGGTCGGAGAGATTGTAATTACATCAGCACTAGCATTTTTCTTGCTCGGGGCCACTGGGGGCTTCTCGGCAAATTTGGAGGAACTGGCATCTACTTTTTTAGTCCCCTCTGGGACATCAATTTTGCTTTTCTGTGCCCCAACAGCAGAAGAAATTTCACCAAATAGAGCAGGAGGAGCTCTTTTCTTGCCCATTTTCTGAGATAGGGGGATATGAGAATCTGAAGATGAACTTTCTGGTGTTGAGGCTGGTTCAACAGGGCGAGCAGTATAAGAGGTTGTGTAGCTCTTATACTGCAGCAAATATGATGCAGACCTAATATGCTCGTCTGCAATCGTCTTATGCAAATTCCAGATAAGTTTTAAATGCTTGATATTCACTTCCGACTCTTTTGGAGTTTTTCTTTTACTATCAACTGCAAATAAATACATAAATTTCAGTTATACATTTTGTCAAACATGATGAAAACGCAATTTCATAAGTAAAGTAAAATGAAAAATAAACCTATCCCATTGCCGTATGGGGGGCATCTGGGACCGTTGTATACTTCATTCCCAGATAAAGGCGCGTGTTGCCAATTTTTTATGACCAACCCATGCTCAAAATAATCTCTATTTGAATCAGGGAGGTTAACTACAAGGGCTCTATTTAAAAACCTAGTTTTTAAATAATAAACATTATCTAAAGTGGCCCATTTATAGCAGTACATGATTTCTGGGATCCCTATACGAGTCCCATGAGTTAGATTTAACTTGTGCACCCCGTTAATTATTCTCCATGAATTGGGGGCTATTTTTGCAGGAACAAGATCAAAATATTGACAAAACTCAAGACATAATGGGTTTGGGGGAAAAGAAAAACCACATTCAGCAATGAAAAGACTGGGGAACCAATGTCCCTCAGCCAATCGAAAGTAATCTAAAGGCTCAGAAAGAACCTCTAGAGTTACCCAAGAAGGAATGGAAAAGTCAGAACGAAATTTCTCAGCAGATTCAACAATATAAACCATATTGAATAAAAGAGATGCAGAAGAAAGGAAGAAGATCTTACAGAAAGAAAGGAGATATGTTGACAACGAACGGAAACAATGATGAACACACAAGAGAGAGGAAGAGAATAGAAAACTTGAATGCAGAAAAATGGAAAGTGTAGACGACGGTATGGTTACCAAAGGAGTTTAAATACTTTGCATTGGGAAGCGGCGAAAGAAATGATTACTAAAAAGAAACTACTGAACTTCCGGCGGCTAAAAAGACAAAAGTTGCACAAAGATCGAAGCGCTTGTAAAAAAGGCGGAAACTGCGAAATGAGAAGGAAATTTGAATACAATGCTCCTAAAACCCAGGAAGGTCATTTAATATTACCATATACCGAGAAAGAATGTCCCATACTCCTCAAAGTTCGAAATATGAAACATTGGGGGCTTCTGTTGATACCAAAATTAATATGCTGATGTGGACGAATAGTATGAAGACACGTGTCGATCTACGTGGCACAATAACAGCGAGGAAGATCATTTACTGAACAACCATGGTTGGTACCGAGCAACGAGAATACACCGAGGAGCTCTATCATGCCGAGGAACTCCATCCGAGGAACTCCATCATCCCGAGATACTCTAAGCACTCCGAGGAACTCTTGATCAACGAGCAACTAAGGCGGTCCGAACTGCACCTCGGCCGTGTCATCAATTATCAGACGGACAACTGTTCAACTATTCATTAGATTCTTGACGCACACGCTGCATTAAATGTATTACCCATTCATATGTATATCATTTAATGTATTGGACCTTTCATGTACAGCCTTGAGGCTATAAATACCTTGTATCAATCCCATTCAAAGGGACCGGAATTTCTTGAGAGAACTTGTAATCAAGAATTCCACAAACACTCAGCAATAACATAACAGTGGACGTAGGCTTTATTCCTAGCCGAACCACTTTAAAAGTCTTTGTCTTATTTATTTATCTGTGATTGAATAATTAGAGCGATCTAGTTTTTTACATCAACACTCATGCATACCCAGTTTGCATACCCTTCGTGCGGACCATTTTTTTAAAATAGTAAAAAAAATAATTTCTGACTGATTTTTTTTTTATAGTTTCTAAACATTTCAATAGGACCATAAAAAAAAATTCAACTCAAAATGATTTTTTTTGCTATTTTAAAAAAATCGGTCAAACTTTGTTAGTTTTTAAGTTGTTTTTAACTGACAAAGTTTGACCGATTTTTTTAAAATAGCAAAAAAATTCATTTTGAGTTGAATTTTTTTTTATGGTCCTATTGAAATGTTTAGAAACTATAAAAAAAATTACATCAGAAATATTTTTTTTACTATTTTATCAAAATTGGTCCGCGCCAGCGGTATGCAAACTGGGGTAAGCATGAGAACCGCTCTCTCTCTCTCTCTCTCTCTCTCTCTCTCTCTCTCTATATATATATATATATATATATATATATATATATATATATATATATATATATATATATATATATATCAAAATAACAAATACATTGTATTCTTTTAGCTATCTGAGCATATCTCCTGTAACAGCTGACTACATATTAACGAAGGATCCACCTTTTCTTATATTTGTTCCCTTTTGAAAACAAACCTATGCAATGTGCCAAATTGTCCAAGTGAAGATCTATTCTAGTTATTATACTTATTTGAGAATGAAAAAATAATATAAAAAGTACCTGACACAACTTCCTTCAAATTAGTTAAATATTGAAAGAAAATAACAAGAAACAGACTTGTTAATTCCAATTTTAAAGTCAATTTAGAACACTCACGTCACAAATTGACCCCTGAAAATAAAGGGTCTCATTTCATAATAAAAAGTGCAGGTTTTTATGGATACACCTATTGTAATGCCTATTTTCTTCCAAATATTCAAAGCAAGTAAATGTCAAATAAACATTTAAACAACCAACTAACATAACTTACATGTTGTGATCTTAGTCTTCCACTGAATTGTATAGACATCAAACGGTAAAGACATAAAGTATATATACCCATTTAAGTACTACAAACCCCATTCTCACTTATACAACTCATGTAAACGAAAATAGAATATCATCAAGGGAAAGTATGATAAATGATTAAATTTAAAAAACCACCAGCAATAGATAAAGAACTGGTAAGGATGAACATAGTCAACATAATACGATTAAGATTAATAACCACTTTCCATATATAAATAAATCAAAGTTTGGAACATCCAATTGAGCCCGCCCATGTGAAATAAGTATTGAAGAAAACAAATCAAAACCTTAGCAACATGGAATCTTGTATGTTCATTGCTAAACTTGCATTCCAAGTTCACCCGCATGATATTTTATGACACAATCCTTTTGAAAATTAGTTGATACCCATAAATTTAGACATTATGATGATCATTATGAATGCAACAATGTATTATAGCACAATCCTTTTGGAAATTAGTTTGATTACTCTTTAATTGTTATTCAATCATCCGATAAAATGTATTATCAAGTATACTCATTATAACAATTATACAATCATCCATCCTATTTTGTTCATTGTGAAAATAAGCTACAATCAATCTAATAAAAAACATTATTATGAAAATAAGATAAAATTAATCTAATGTAATGAATAAAATGTAACAACAGATCAAAGAAACTACGTATACAATCCTAAATCTGTACATATGATTATAAAAAATGAAACCAAAAATGCATGAAAATGCGCATTTTAAAATAATACGTACATGGTCCATAACAGAGGTAAAATGATACGTACATAGTCCATAATAGAGGTAAGTGGAGTATAAAGATTTAAGTGTTTTACAATAGCTATAACTTACACCAACATAACTAACTGTAAGGTCAATACCTTATTCAAATGAAATATATGAATGTACAACAGGGGAATATAGTTAACTGCTTGCAATGAAATTTTTCATGACTATGTACTAACATGAAGCACAACCATATTCAAAGAAGAAACAGAAAACCATTTAAGAATCAGGTATCACCAACACTTACTGATCTTATTATTAACAATTGAGCATAACATTGCAAATGTTGAAACTATAGGAATGCTAATACTTTGATGATCTGGACTGAAACTACAAGCAGGGGAAATATGAAAAAATGTCGAATATCATATGCAGAAACGTGGAATAGTTAACATCAGAGATCCCAACCAAATGGCCTCAAAATTGAACAAACTCACAACATTTGTAGAATGAACCGTCGGATGCAAGTGGCTAATTGCAGCCTCCAAAGAATGAACTGCCGAAAATTACCTTTTTTTTCATAATATTTGCAGAACATAGTGATCAGTTGCAATATTAATGATTAATCGAAAAGAAACGATAATTACATTTTAGTTATGCGTCTTTACCTTCCTCAGAATTATATATGGCATAGATACTTGATAGGGTCAACAATAGTAAATGCAAAAAATATAAATCAATAAATACAAACCATAATGCGTGGACTCTTCTTTGAAGGCAACACAATGGATATTTAATAGAAAATGGAACATCCCTATTGATTTGTCCTCAAATTCCCTCTTTTATCTGCTAGAATTATGCAAACTCCATTGCCTTTGGAGGAACAAAGTGACAACTTAATCTGGACAACTAGTTAGATAGATGTTCTATCTTTTAAAGATGCTTTTGAAGATGTGAGGATCAAGAGAATATGTAATCCTCATTTTAGTAGTCTTGGGAAGAATTTTATTCATCTTAGAGTGTCTCTCACTTTGTCGAAGTTGATCAACAATAAGCTAGTTATCCAAGACACCATTCAAACTATAGGATTTCATTTTACCTCCACATGTGTGTTTTGATTGCGTTTTTACTAAATCTATACAGAGATGGATTTTGGGGATCTTTAAAAATCACCCCCCTGTATCATAGAACATATAAACATACAAACTAAACAACCAAAAATTGAACTAAATCATATAGAAACATGAACTGTGCAAGCGGTTGTTTAGGAAATCATACAAAGGAAATTATTAACATTTTTGAGTCTTTAATGACCATCCTTAAATTAACAAATCACGCAGACCACATGATTTGTCAACCATCATTCATAGAAATAAAATCATTCGTAGAAATAGATATAAACAAAATTTAACTCACTTTGACATTTTGCCAAGCACTTGAAGTGAAAAAGATCAAAGATCATTAAATTCATAGTACTAACAAAAAAATGATTAAAAAGGGAAAGATATACATACATAAACCCTTAAATGGATAATACCAATACGAAGACTGAATTCGTTACAACATGATCAACCTAAATCAGGGAAAAAATTACAATATATATAACCCAAAAGAATATAGAAAATGCCCCAAATAAACAAATCATTAAAAAAAATCGTATTAGTTGAAACGGAGAGAGAAATATAGAAATTAAGGTTTCTAAAATTATAATTTCAAAAGAGAGTAATACCTTTGATGTCGTACCGTGGTTGAGAAAGGGTGGTGTTAGATATCGTAAGGGAGAGCTCATAGAAAAGTCCACAGTCCACAGAGGTGTGTTGGAAATCATGTAGATGGAGAGTTCAAATTAAAGTAAGGAAGTCATTGAGCGGGATAATGCAAAAAGAGATTTGATCAATTTGGATAGTCACGTGGTTTGTTTGGCAAATCATATCCACCCGTGTATGATACATGAATTACAGTTGTGTCACCCATCAAAGCAAAGGGAGCCCAAAATTTTCAAGGGTAAAATAGGTAGTGCTGGAAAAATGTATCTTATGACATCAAAAGTACTAACATTTATAAAATTATTTATAAAGAAATGCATATTTAGCAGGCGTAGAAAAATAAAAATTGAAAAAATGAAATATGATATAAAATGGTTATATTCAGGTAATAAATGAGGAGGTAACAGTTGTAAATATGTGTATATAATAAAACTGAACATACATCAAAAGTCCAAGCAACATAACAGGGTACCTACAAAACAAGGATATTAGAAAGAGAAGCTCAAAGACACCTACAAAATAGCAAATGTTAAGACAAAATTCATTATAAAGTGGATAAGGAAGAATAGGATTCAACATCTACGTCAATTACGAATTGGTTTTAACATCCAAAAATATAAAGAAACTAGCAATTTTAATAAAAGAGTTTAAAATACTAATGTTTTTACCCTGCTAATTAGGCAGATCTATAACCATTACTTAGTTTAAAATAATCAAAGATATGCAAATTTAAATTTTAGATCCTAGAAAATACTGGAACTCAGAATAAGAGAATATAAAAACCAACTCAGATATATGGGCTAGTATTAATTGAAACAAAGGGTATTTATCAGTGGCGTGGGAATGAAGATCGATCGGAAGCCAATAGAGAAAAATGGAGTCAGCGAGGAAAGTGAGAGCTAAACTCAGTTCTAAACTCAAATATGGAGCACAAACCTCACAAACCTGATTAGATATGGAGTATAATGACTACAAAAATCACCAAGTTCAAACCTTACACCCAAAATAACCAAAACTGTGAAACCAAAAGTTAGAATGATGTGAGGGAAATAAAATGAAGTATGAGAGATATATACCATATCAAGATCCATTTTTTCCATCCAATACCGATTGTAGGGATAGATGTTCTACGGGTGGCGCGAGGAAATGGGCGAGTGTAAGAGGAGGCAAGTGTGATAGAGATATGGATAAAGAAAGAGCTGTAGAAAACATTAAGAGAGAGAATACGGGGAAAGGGTGTGTAACTGAGAAATGGGATCGAGGTAATGGGTGCCATAATGTAACGTGTGGGGTGGTGGGTTTTGTCAGATGTAGCGTGAGGGTGCCATAATGTAACGTGGCTCTCTATTTCACCGTTAGATACGACTTCCCCACATTTAAATCGAGAAGGTGTGGATTTTGTGATGTATTAACATAAATAACCTTATGTTTGAATTAAAGTGAAAGAAGGGAAATTAATTAGTGAAAAAGAAAAGTGAGAGAATCTAAAATGTTCAAGGATAAAATAGTAAGTCCATAAGAAACTTATCTTGTGACATAATAATCTAAGCTTATGACATACATAAGTTTAGTAACTTATTATATATATATATATATATATATATATATATATATATATAGAGAGAGAGAGAGAGAGAGAGAGAGAGAGAGAGAGAGTAGTGCTCATATATGGTATTTCAATATAAGAGCTATGAATAATAGATTAATTGGTCTTAGTAGGTTTCCCTTATTGGGTTAGAGTATTTTAGAAAGGTTATATGAGGGAATTGGGTGAAACTCTAAGGGTGAATGGGTCTTTGGTGTATTTTTTGGCGAGCAAGATTAAGGTCTTAAACTTTTAATCATGTGGAAAAATACTAATTCAATTTGAATTGGGATGCACAAATAAGGTCACAACCACGAATTTATGCGTCGTAATTGTGTTCTTGTTCGCGGAGTTGTGGGCAAAATAGCCAACGATCACAGGTGTGTTAAGTCGCGGCTTGCTTGTGCCCTAGTCGCGAAGTGTTTTGGTGGAAATCCTTTTTATATCTCGTTATGCACGATTTTGTTCATTTGATCCATCAAATTTCATATGGCCCCTTCCCTTTTAATCTAAAAAAACCCTATAACCTCTACATCTTTTCCCCAATTTAACAAATACTCCATCAAAAAACTTCAATTTAAGAAATAAATGATAAATATTGAAGGACATGATTTACACTCCCTTTTGATTTTGGTTTTTTATTGGCTTAAATATGAAACAAAACTCTGAGTTATTGTATATTTGTATCAATTCTATCAAGTTGTTATGATATATCACATGAAGACAAAAGACAAAGTCATCGTGACTCACATTACCTCACCGAATTGTAAAACTACATTGCATAACGGTTATTTAGTATAGGTAAAAGTTTTCAAAGTTTTGTAATTCCTTTTTATATATTTTAATTGCTTTGAAATGACTGGATAGGACTTTTATGAACACAATTTTTGAAAAGGTTTAATAATTTTTTTGCCAATGGTCATTATTTAGAGACCTCATTCTAATGTAGTCTCCCTTGATTGAAATGGTATTAATAGAGTGAATCTTTAATGCAGAAGACCTCAATCGAATTCAATATTCAAATAATGAACTCTCGATCGAAGATTGTTTTGGGCGAGGTCTCATTTACCGTAAATATGAATTTCGATCGAAGTTTTTATCGATCGAAAGCCCTCGTGCAAATGAGGGATCCCTGGTTTTAACGAGGATATTTGTCTTAGAATATGTGTTTAAATGGTTCTCTTTCGCTACAAAACTATCTAAACACATTCGGACGTGTTTTTCAATTGATGAAGCCATATTTGTTCAAAATCTTAATTTGGTTTTGCAAGACTCCTATTTCAAAGAGCCTGCCAACTTTATGCTAACAAAGTAGAATCTTAGTTTTCAAATACCTATTGACCTTCCAAATTGAATAAGGTTATCACATAGGATTATGTGTGGGTGCTGTTCAACAACTGGGATAGGTGGATACTGACCCTTTGCAAGTTATTCTATGGCATTTAGAGATTGGAGTGGTCATCACTTGTATGGACAAAGGTAGATGAGTAGAATGAATGGGATCAGAGTCGTGGCGGTCAACATTGATGTATATGTCAGTCATTCTTGAGTAATTAATTAGTCAGGTAAACACTTATTTAGTAGTAGTCGAATTTGTATGATTGGGTCTAATTGTGGTTTTTCCTATGAGGGTTCCACTTTAGATCCTGGTGTACTGTTTGTGATTATGTTTTATATTTTCTTCTATTGTAAATCATCAACTAAATGCAATTTGGAACAAAATTAATTTATTCGATAAATTAAAATTAGGTTCAAATTAAAAAGGATTTTTATTTATTTTAACTTGTTGATTAAGAATTAAATTTGGACCCTCAAGGTAGATACCACATTTTCAACATTAGGATCAGAGCGGATGTTAATCATGCATCCGGGAGGTATGTCTAGTGAGGTTCAAACGATCACACATTGCCTTTATTTGATGGTAGTGTCTAAGAGTACTACAATGCGTGTATGCCATCGTTTTTGAAGTCCCAAAATGAAAGGGTGTGGTCAGTTGTAATAAAGGAGTGGAAACGTCCAAAAACTGTGTTAAAAAAAAGGTTATCCCTAAACCTGAAGAAGTTTGGTCTGAAGATGAATATAGGGTAGCTAAATAAACTCTAAGGGCTTAATTCCATTTTCTGTGGAGTAACATGTGAAGAGTTTCACCGAATCTCTACTTGTACTATGTCCAAGGATGTGCGGGACATTCTTCCACTCACCCACGAGGGTACCGATACCATACGATTATTGAAGCTCCAAAATCTTGCTACGAGATGAGTTGTTAAAGATGAAAAAGAATGAGAACTTCAATGAGTTTTATTCAAAATTATTTAATGTCATGAACTCACTTTTATTAGGAGGGAAGATCTCAAATTTCCAAGGTTGTTAGAAAAATCTTTAGGTCATTAAAACATAGGTTATTTTCCCACCTTTCAACCATTAATTTTGTTGGATGTATAGATAAACTAAAGATTGAAGCACCTTATACTCTTGACTCACTTGAGTCTGTATTGTATAAGTGTTCATCTTGTTTGGAAATTGTGACAAAATTGTGTATTTCCTAGAAACCAAAGAACCTCAGAAATTGTTTTTAATTTTATTCCTCTTGCTTGATTGATCTAGATACTTTTACCAACACTCACACACATTATAATTGCATTCATACATTTCATATTGAATATAAGTGTGTGTATTAATGTTGAGTGTCTTTAAATCACTAAAATTGATTTTTAATATTTTTTGGGAATTTTATAAACTTTTAAAATAAGGTTTTTATTAATTAAAATTTGGTTTTAAAAGTTTTGGGGTCAATCTACTATTCTGGATTGTTGCTTTCATTGGCTGAAAGTTCACTTGGGTAGAATCCGAAAGCGCTAGAGACTATAAGGTGTGCTATGTAATTATTTTAGACGCACGTGGGATAACCAATCAATTGCCTACACTTGTCGAGCTATTATCGAACCAAATTGTGTTTTCTCTGTGAGACGATTGTTGTGCGTTATTTCATCCCTTCGATTAGATTTAATCGATGACCTGCATGCGTTCTTTTACAATCCTGGTGAAACCAACTTGAGCCAATCAGAAGCATTTTAATCACCGTCTCTGTTTAAACCATGGGATCAAAGTCAATCCTTCAAGACCAGATCCTAGCCCTTGATTTTGGTTTGTTATCTCGAATCTTCTCAGCCTCCTATAAAAGGAATCCTTCTCTCAGCCATCTGAGACTTTTGCCACTTTGTTCATTCGAGTGAGAAAGAGATAGAAGAGAGAGAGGAGAGGAGAGAGAGAGAGAAACTAGAGTTAGGAAACCCTAACCCAAAATCGTCCAAAACTATATTCAAACCTTAACCTCTTTCAAAATTAGTATATACCAAACACAACATTGAGTGTTTGAGAGATTTTGAGTGATTGGTTTGTTAGTTTTGTTGCTGTAACATCTTCGTTCTCAAATCTTGTTATCAACTTAAATATCTGTTTAGATATGTGTTTCTACCTTTATAAAAATCTTAGATTTAAGTCATTGCATGTTATATTACACATTGATCTGCATATTTAGTTTCTCATCTTGAGAAAATATTTGTCGATTTGGTTTTGTAAATGTTTTTAACTTCGAAATCAACAAAATCCTTTTCTATTTCTAGTTCTTTTGAAACAAGACCTTTGACCTAGTTAAGAATCACACTTGGTGATTTTCAATCTCAAAAGTATTTTCAAAATTTGAGATTGATTAAGATCTTGATACGTCTTCCAAGCAAGATAGCCATGGATTCTGGGATTAAAATAAAGGTCATATAAGGTTAAGTTTTATGAGAAGAGAGAAATAGAAAATAACAGCATATAGATCTTATATGTAATTTGATAGGACTGCTTGTATAAAATCAGCGTGAGTGTGTGCATGCATGTGTTAGAAAACACCTTCACAAACACTATCGCCCTACCACACTAAAAGTGTTGGTAATAAGATCTCAAGAACAAGAGTCGACGTAAAGAACTTGAACAAATTGGAAGTTAGCAAACTGGGTGAACAACATCAACAAACAGAACTGCAGAAAAGTTATAAGGACACTAGTGGATACATTCCTAAACTTGTATAGGTCTGTTTAATGTGCATGTGTGTTATATAGTTTGTAACTGTTATAATTTGTTTTAGTGGAATTTTTGGGTTACTCCGTAGAGGGAGTCGTGGATGTTTCCTCAGTTGGGTGAGGTTTTACCACGTAAAAAATCCCTTGTGCTTAATCTTTCTACATCTTCTCATCTAATTCTTGGTTGTGCTGAGTTTGAAGTTTTTAAACTGATTTATTAAACCTGTTAACAAATCTTGAACAGATCTCGTACGTATTTTTGTTAAACACATCTTGTGATTAATTTGATTTGATTTTAAGAAAAGAGTTTCTTCAAAAAATAGTTCGGAGTTACTTAAATAGTTTAATTTTATATTAAACGACTTTAGTAACAGATTTTCAATTGGTATCAGAGCTTTGTAAATTTCTTTTAAAAGATCTCGTGTTTTTGAAATTGTTTTATGAAAATCAAACAAGGACGAGAAAAATGAAAGATTTGGTAACTTGACCAGACCTCCTATCTTTGATGGAACCTATTTTGCTTACTGGAAAGTAAGGATGATTGCTTTCATTCAAGGAACTTTGGGAGATGATGTCTGGGATATTGTTGAAAATGGATACATTTTTCCTACTAAACCAGCTACTGAAGGAAGTAATGAGAGGGTTAAGAAAGTGTTAAGTGAGTTCACAAAAGAAGAGAAGAAAGTTTCTCACAACAATAACAAAGGAAATAATGCCATATTTATGTCCATAAATGAACATGAGTTCAAAAGAATCTCATCCTGTACCACTTCTAAGGAAGCTTGGGACACTTTGGTTACTGCTCATGAAGGTGACACTAGAGTTAAGGCTGCTAAAACACAAATGCTCATTCAACAGTAAAACTCTTTAATTATGTCTGACTCTGAGTCATTTGATGACTTCTATATGAACTTGACTAATATTGTGACCAAATTGCATGCTAATGGGATAACCTATGACAGATATGAAATTGTATCTAAAATTCTGAGATCATTACCACATAATTTTGACAACAAAAGATATGTTATTGAGGAAATGTGTGACCAAAATCTCACTCTTGAATTACTCAATAGTAAACTAAGAACTGTGGAAATGGAATTAGAATTTAAGAAACAATTGACCCAGTCCCATAGGAAACAAACTAGTTCCAATCTGAGTTTTTCTCCTAAGCTAATTAAGTCTGAGCCTAACATTCCTAATTATGACTCTGATGAGGCATGTGACATAGAGAGTTTGGACAATCAGATTGCCTTAATGTCAAAACAGTTTAAGAAAATTATCAAGTTTAGAAATAACATGGCAAATAAACAAGGCAAGTCCAATTATCCAACTCACTCTAATCACAAACCTCATGAGAAAGATCAAGACAAACATCACAAGGACTTTCACACTAGACCCAACAAATACCTTAAGAAGACTGAATGCTTTAGATGAGAAAAACTAGGACACATAACACAAGACTGTAGAGTTAACTTGAACACTCACAATAACCACGCTTGGGCTAACATTTGCAAGACATGGGATGATTCAAGTGACTCTGAAAATGAGGAACCTGAGTCATCTGATGTTTTTGATCCTTGCATGTCTTTTTTTGCCAAGATTATCTATAATGATGATATGCCTTTGCCTGTTAGTGAGGATGAATTTAGTAATTCTACTTCTGTTGTTGAGAATCATGCTGTTACTAGATTAGATGCTTTAATTTCTGAGAACATTGTTATTTCTACCACGGGGTGTATGAGTCAAAGGGAAAGCGAAAATGATGATGTCAATGGGTGTGTGAGTTCAAGAATTGAAGCCTTAGGGGTCACTTCACACACTACACTTAGTGACTCGGACACTGAAGACCTCCCTGATATTCACACACTTTATGCAAAAACTCTCAAAAAAAGCACTAGACTAGAGAAGACAGTAAAAGATCTCACTAAGAAACTAGAAGATTTAAGTCTGATGGTTAAACTTAATGCTGAAGAGTATACAACCCAATGTCTTACTCATGAAAGTGAAATCAAAATATATGATCACAAACTGAAAAATTCGACTGAAAAAAATGAAACTCTGGAGAAAAAAATACAAAGGGACATTCTTAGAATTGGAACAAACAAAAGAAAAGACAGCAACTATTTTCAAAAAAATTACAAAATTTGAAAATAACTCAAACTGTTTTGATGGATTTGTTGCTGAATCAAAGACCAATTCCGGTGATCGAACTGGAATAGGGTTTTGCCCGAATTTAAAGACACAAACAAAACCTTTTGAAACTATCAAGTTTGTGTCAGGAGGTAAAAGACCTATTGAAACCTGCCCAGACTTTCATTCTCTAAAAACTGAGTTTGACTCAAAACATCAAAATTTTGATATTGGGGAATCAAATTAATATAAATATGAAAGTTCACCTAAGGCTAAATATGTCTGCCCCTCCATTAGGAAGAGTGAATCTACATTCAAAACTGTTCTATCTAGGAATATGGTTCAACCTCAAAATTCCTTAAAGCCTATGTTTAGAGACCTTCCTAAGGAGACACCAACTTTGAGCAATCTTTATTGCTCCTACTGCGATATATACAACCATTCTTTTGATGGTTGCTATGCTAGAAGACTAGTTAAACCTGTCTGTAATCCTCCTATCTATCAAAACTTTAACTATTCTAGGAGAAGTCGAAATAATTATGTTCTGCCTAGACAACCAGACAAAAACTCTAATTATAGGAAGAGAAAGACCAGACCTAAAAGAACATTCCCTAGAAGGATTCATAAACACTTTCCTAAGCCAAATGCTCACGTGTTTCATAAAATTCAAAAACATGCACAAAATAGTTTTCAACAAAAATCGAATGCTCGCAAATTGTATCAACTGAGAGCAAATAAGCGCAAAATAAAAACAAGAGCAATTTGGGTTAGAAAAGATGATCTATTACCCCAGATGAAGTGTAACATTGTTATTACTGCTTTAAAAGCTGAACACACATCTTCTGGTTGTTATTTAGACTCTGGATGTTCTAAACACCTGACCGGTGATGATACAAAACTCTTAAACAAAACTAGCTTTGCTGGAGGAAAAGTTATTTTTAGTGATGGAGTATCATCTCAGATTATAGGTAAAGGAACACTCCAAGAGAAAGGACTTCCTGTTCTTGAAAATGTTCTTCCAGTCAAAGGTCTTAAGGCTAATCTACTTAGTATCTCATAATTTTGTGACTCAGATCATACTTTTACCTTTTCAAAGAACAATTGCAAAATTTTAAATGAAAAGGGTGAATGCATAATTACAGGATTCAGGACTCCTGACAATTGTTATACTGCTATGAATAGCTCTAAAATCTATAATGTTTCCAGAATGGATGACAATGAGATATGGCATAATAGGATGGGTCACATAAATTACGATAATCTTAGTAGATTGACTTCTCAAGAAATAGTTAGAGGAGTTCCAAAAATCAAACCCATTTCTAACATTGTCTGTGGTTCCTGTCGGGAAGGTAAAATTGTTAAGGCACCTCATAAGAAAGTCAAAGATATCCTTACCTGTAACCCCTTAGAGCTCATCCATATGGACCTAATCGTTTGTTTATGTGGACACAGTTACATTCTTGTTATGGTTGATGACTTCACTAGATTTACGTGGGTAGACTTCTTAAAACAAAAGTCTAATAGAGTTGAAAATGAGAAGGACACTCAAGTAAATAGAATTCTTAGTGATAGAGGTGGAGAATTCAAAGACACCGGTATAATAGAGTATTGGGACTATAATGGTTACAAACATGAATTTAGTGCTCCTAAGACTCCTCAACAAAATGGTATCGCTGAGAGAAAGAATCGTACACTTCAAGAGATGGCACGTGTTATGTTATATGCCAAGAGTTTGCCTAAATATTTTTGGGTAGAAGCTATTCTTACTGCGTGTCACATTATCAATAGGGTCTATCTTAGAAAGAATTCAAAACAAACTCCTTATGAACTTTGGTAATAAGAAAAAACCCAATCTTAAGTACCTTAGAATCTTTGGTAGTACGTGTTATGTCTGCAAAGGCAGAGAACACTTATCCAAATTTGAGAGCCGGGGAGATAAAGCTACTTTTCTAGGATACTCGCCTAACAGTAGAGCCTACCATGTTTATAATCTTAGCACTAAGATCATGATGGAATCCATAAATGTAATTGTAAGTGACACTACTTTAGAGAGTAAGATTGGTGAATCAACTATTGTGGAAGAGACTACAAATGTTTTAGAAAATGACTCTCCAAAAATAAATGATTCATTGCCAATTGAGACACCTGAAGTACCTAACTGGGTTTCTAAAGATCATTCTATAGATAACGTTGTTGGTAATCTTAGTGATCCTGTGCATACAAGATCTCAATTAAGAAATTATGCTCACTATGCATGTTTTGTCTCCCTTGTGGAACCAAAGAATGTAAATGAGGCAGTGAATGACTCTCACTGGATTTCTACAATGTAGGAGGAACTTCTTCAATTTGTCATTCATGATGTTTGGTATCTTATACCTAGGCCTAATCACAAAAAGGTTATTGGCACACGTTGGATTTTTAAAAATAAATATGATGAAAGTGGGATAATCATTAGAAATAAAGCTAGATTAGTTGCTCAATGATATTCTCAAATTGATGGAATAGATTTTAACTAGACCTTTGCTCCTATTACACGTTTAGAATCTGTTCGTCTTCTCTTTTCCATAGCTTGATACTTGCATTTTACACTTTATCAAATGGATGTCAAATCTACATTCCTTAATGGAATATTGACTGAGGAGATCTATGTAGAACAACCAAAAGGTTTCATTGACCCTCAATATCCAAATCATGTATTTCGTCTTAAAAAGGCTTTGTATGGCCTGAAACAAGCGTCTAGAGCCTGGTATGAGCGCCTTTCCAATTTTCTCTTAGAAAAAGGTTTTAAGAGAGGTGGAAATGATCAAACTTTATTTGTCAAACATTTTGACAAACACAGCATTATAGCTCAAGTTTATGTTAACGACATTATCTTTGGATCAACTTCTCCCTCAGAAGTCAAATCCTTTTATGAAATTATGCATAAAGAGTTTCAAATGTCTCTTATGAGGGAGTTGCAATTTTTCTTAGGTCTTCAAGTCAAACAAAGTTCGGAAGGATTATTCGTTTCGCAATCTAAATACGCATTAAATATTTTTAAAAAATTCGGCCTTGAGAGTGCTAAAGATGCTAAAACTCCAATGAGTACTACGGTCAAACTATCTAAAGATGAAACTGGAAAATCTATAGATCCAACTCTATATCGTAGTATGATAGGAACCTTGTTATACCTTACTGCCTCGCGTCCTGATATAATGTATGCTGTTTGTGTATGCGCTCGTTATCAAAACAACCCTAAAGAGAGCCATATTTCTTCTGTTAAAAGAATTATTAAATATGTAAAAGGCACTCTGAACCTAGGACTTTGGTACACTAGTGATACACCCAGCACTATAATTGGGTACACTGATGCTGATTGGGCTGGGTGTACTAATGATAGTAAAAGTACATCAGGAGCATGTTATTAGATAGGTAATAATTTGGTAGGATGGAGTAGTAAGAAACAAAACTGCACGTCTCTCTCAACAGCTGAATCTGAATACATAGCCGCTGGAAGCTGCTGTGCTCAATTACTTTGGCTTAAACAAATGCTAAGTGATTATGGTATTCAAGAAAAACAATTACATCTCTATTGTGATAATCAAAGTGCGATCAATATCTCTAAAAATCCTGTTCAACACTCGCGAACAAAACACATAAAAATAAGACATCATTTTATATGCGAATTGGTTGAAACTAAGGAATTAGAAATCAATTATCTTCCTACTGATTTGCAACTCGCAGATATGTTTACCAAATCTTTAGATTATAACAAATTTATTTCTTTGCATAAATCAACATGTATGGTGTGTGCTGATTAATCTCTTTGACCTCTATATGTTTTTCCCTTTGTCTATTTGAGACAAAATGGGAGAGAAATTTGAGTCTTATGAATCTTTTTACATATTCTAAAGAGCTTGATCTTAGTGATTCATTACAGAATTCTGTACAGTTATTCTCAACAGTTGTAATAGGGTATTCAATTATAATTAGTTGAGTTATGTACTTTTATTTTCTAGAAAATGGGTAGATAGAATTTTTATAGGAATAGGTTTTCCTTATTTTTGTTTCCCTACGAGTCCTAGATGACTTAAAGGAGATTTTGTCTCATATTTCCAAAGGGGGAGATTGAAGCACCTTATACTCTTGACTCACTTGAGTCCGTATTGTATAAGTGTTCATCTAGTTTGGAAATTGTGAAAAAATTGTGTCTTTCCTAGAAATCAAAGAACCTCAGAGATTGTTTTTCATTTTATTCCTCTTGCTTGATTGATCTAGATATTTTTACCAACACTCACACACATTAGAATTGCATTCATACATTTCATATTTCATATAAGTGTGTGTATTAATGTTGAGTGTGTTTAAATCCCTAAAATTGATTTTTAATAATTTTTGGGAATATTATAAACTTTTAAAATAAGGTTTTTATTAATTAAAATTTGGTTTTTAAAGTTTTGGGGTCAATATACTATTCTGGATTGTTACTTTCATTAACTAAAAGTTCACTTGGGTAGAATCTGAAAGTGCTAGAGAATATAAGGTGTGCTATGTAATTATTTTAGACGCGCTTGGAACAACCAATCAATCAATTATCGAGCTATTATCGAACCAAATTGTGTTTTCTCTGTGAGACGATTGTTGTGCGTTGTTTCAACCCTTCGATTAGATTTAATCGATGACCTGTATGCGTTCTTTTACAATCCTGGTGAAACCAATTTGAGCCAATCAGAAGCGTTTTAATCACCGCCTCTATTTAAACCATTAGATCAAAGTCAATCCTTCAAGACCATATCCTAGCCCTTGATTTTGGTCTGTTATCTCGAATCTTCTCAGCCTCCTATAAAAGGAACCCATTCTCTCAGCCATCTGAGACTTTTTCCACTTTGTTCATTCGAGTGAGAAAGAGAGAGAAGAGAGGAGAGAGAGAGAAAAACCAGAGTTAGGAAACCCTAACCCTAAATCGTCCAAAAATATTTTCAAGCCTTAACCTCTTTCAAAATCGGTATATACCAAACACAACCTTAAGTGTTTGAGAGATTTTGAGTGATTGGTTTGTTAGTTTTGTTGCTGTAACCTCTTCGTTCTCAGATCTTGTTATCAACTTAAACATCTGTTTACATCTGTGTTTCTACCTTTATAGAAATCTTAGATCTTAGTCATTGCATGTTATATTACACATAGATCTTCATATTTAGTTTCTCATCTTGAGAAAATATTTGTTGATTTGGTTCTGTAAATGTTTTTAACTTCAAAATCAAAAAAATCCTTTTATGTTTCTAGTTCTTTTGAAACAAGACCTTTGACCTAGTTAATAATCGCACTTGGTGATTTTCAATCTCAAAAGTATTTTCAAAATCTGAGATTGATTAAGATCTTGATACGACTTCCGAGCAAGATAGCCGTGGATTCTGGGATTAGAATAAACGTCACATAAGGTTAAGTTTTATAAGAATAGAGAAATAAAAAATCATAGCATATAGATCTTATTTGTAATTTGATAGGACTTTTTGTATAAAATCAGCGTGAGTGTGTGCATACATGTGTTAGAAAGCACCTTCACAAACACTATCACCCTACCACACTATAAGTGTTGGTAATAAGATCTCAAGAACAAGAGTCGACGTAAAAAACTTGAACAAATTGGAAGTTAGCAAACGGGGAGAACAACATCAACAAACAGAACTGCAGAAAAGTTATAAGGACACCAGTGGGTACATTCCTAAATTTTTATAGGTCTGTTTTGTGTGCATGTGTGTTATATAGTTTGCAACTGTTATAATTTGTTTTAGTGGAATTTTTGGGTTACTCCGTAGAGGGAGTCATGGATGTTTCCTCAGTTGGGTGAGGTTTTACCACGTAAAAAATCCATTGTTCTTAATCTTTCTACATCTCCTCATCTACTTCGTGGTTGTGCTGAGTTTAAAGTTTTTAAACTGATTTATTAAACCTGTTAACAAATCTTGAACAAATCTCGTACATATTTTTGTTAAACACATCTTGTGATTAATTTGATTTGATTTTAAGAAAAGAGTTTCTTCAAAAAATAGTTCGGAGTTAGTTAAATAGTTTAATTTTATATTAAACGGCTTTAGTAACAGATTTTCAAGGATAAAGGAGATCATAGGGCCAATTCAAACCTTTGAGTTAGAAAAATATCCACTCAGGAGGAACTGAATTCTATTAAAACACCACAAGGTTGAGTCTTCTAATTTCGTCATGATCTATGATAAAAAATAGGATTTAAACTAATTGGACGAGACTTTGAAAAAAAATCTCAAACATAATAAATTTGATATATCGAAAAGGTTTGAGAAAAATAGAGCCAATATGTTAAGGTCTCTAAATAACTAAAGGAAGAAAAATTGGGGGATAAAAAATGATTTGGGGAGATGCTTCAAATGTCAGAGTGTTTGTTATAAGACATTTGAATGTCCCACTAAAGCAAGGAGTAAGGGAAAGAAGAAGATGAATGACACTCCTAGTGATAATGACTCGGGCTCTACAAATGAGTCTTATGTTGAATGAAACATTACCGCATTCACTACCATCAAGGATGTGTTTAATCACAAGTCTTCCATTATGAAATATAAGATTGAGGATGATGGTGTAAAGTTTCATTTCGATTGTTACATGTAATACAACGAATATTTAGTAATTATATAATTGAGAAAATTAAATAAACTTGGATTAATTTAATAATCTAAATATTTGGACTTCATATACATAAATAAAATAAATAAAAACTTGACAGTGTTACATCTTGCTTATGTGTATCGCTTATGTATTTATATATTTTTTTAATGATTATAATAACATATAATAATTTGATGTGAAATAAATAGTTGAGGCTAAAAATATTATGTGATTTAAAATTGGGTTTTAAGTATTTTTTTAAGGTCCCATATGAGTCAAAACCTATTAGAGACTCCATCCACAAGAGGAATAACCCATTGGGGGTGAGTTTGAGCATGTTAGTGTTGGGTTTCGAGGTCCATAAGATCATTTAAAAATAAGTGTAAGTAGAATTTCGGGATTATGCATATAGAATGAAGTTTTAGACTAACCTTAATTTACGTTGATGTTCACTAAACCTTAAAAGCTACACCATAACCCTAAAGAAGCCACTTAAAAGGGAAAGAGTCAAATTGAGAGGGAAGATTTAAGAGACAAGATTGGAGAGGAATTTGTTTGTATTGTTGGCTTGGTTTGTGTAGTTTGGTTAATTGCAAGCGTTCGAGGAAATGTTATGGTATTACCAACCAATTGATTATCTTGGCCTTGCGATAATCAGACAATTGTGCATCATTCGATGCTTCAATTAATAAAAGATTCACTTCCATTAGGGAAAACTTTTATGTGAGTGCTAAATTACTATAATTAACTAGAGTTAAAGAAGAAGATGTAAAATGCATGAACCAAAAATGAAAATAAAGTTCAAATTGAAGAAAAATAGTAAAGAATAATAAACAAAGAAAATGAAAACAATCCCACTGACGAATGTAAAGAAAAATTACACTAATGAAAGTAAAAGAAATTTAAATGTAAATGCAAAGGAACTATTCATATTGTGTAAAGAGAATTACAGTCTACCTTATAAACTACTTTGAATGAAAAACAAACTGTAAATAGACATAAAGAAAAGGAAAATAAAAGGAAAAAGAAGTAAAACGATTGGATGTAGTTTTTTTTATTGAGGGAAACATCTTTTCCTTCATACTCTAGTTGCTTATTTACAAAGTTTATTTCCATGCAACTTCCTTGTAACTACTTGTTTGTTACCTAATTAGATTTTCCTATCTAGGTTCTTAAATTTCCTAATAATCGTTAGTTAGTGCTTAAAACCACATCCTAAGCTTTGACAAGTGTCAAGCATTTGATATATATTATTCATTAAACTAGTGCATTACCTTTAGGCTATAATTTATGATTTGTGATTCTACATGGAAAATCCTCATTGGACGGTGATAATATGATGTAGACATATCCCCCGCACTAATTGATTTTTGAGAAAGAATTAATTAGTGGACGATTAATTTCCACATGACAGCACTCTAAGTTTATTCATCAATACTCTGAGTAAATATTGCATAAGTAAAAAAAAATTAGTGATGAGAAATTATTCATTTCTATCCATCAGTCTCTTCACCTCATCTCATTGTCTCTTCTTACATCTTCTTTGTTTTTTATAATGGATTCCCAAGATAATAATGGTGAGAGCTTCAAACACGTTTATGAGTTTTGTTAAACCTCGAACTCTACACAAGATAATAAAGATCCTTGTGCCATTGTTGATGTTACTGTAAACCAGTTGAGTTATGGAAGTATGAATAATATTGGAGATTTGGGGACATGTAATGTGTCCATCCCCATTGAGGGCACCCCTATTTCAGATCCTACAATCCCTCCCCCACCTATTTTGAATGGATTTTTTTATGTCGCCTTTGAAACTCCCTCCTGAATTAATCAATAGTTATGATAGATCGTATCATTTTAAACTTATCAATTGTTGGGTGGACCACGTTCTTCATTTCCCTTATTCTTGTGAGGAAATATATCATTTACTGTAGTTAATAAATCTCCCGTTAATGGTTCAGAATCCATGGATAGAGTTGAAAGAATTGAGGTTTGTGATGAACCAGTGGTTGAGGTCGAGGAAGCTAATCCCAACTCTGAAGGACTTATTGACAAGAGTCACCATCCTACTCCATTTCACTATGATTATCTTTAATCTCCACCACTTTATGATTCGGTCATTAATCCTACCCTAATTCACCCCCTTTTCCCCTCGAATACTTACCGCAAGATTATTATCCATCATTCACTTATGATCTTAAGGAAGCTTACGCTTGATCAAGGCTAATCAAACCTTTTTATCCTTTTTGAACGAATGCCAATGAATATGTAATACCCCGTGACTTTGGGACTGAGAAATTAAAATTTTGAGAGAAATAAAATTTATTTAAATTGGAGAATTTTGAAATTCGAAAATTGAGGACGTCATAAAGTATTCTGGATGATGTTTCTGAGTGCGCCATTGATCCCGGATGGGTCGAGATAGTCAAAATGACTGTCATTGGATTTTATTTCGGCTCCGGAATATTTTTAAGTTAGTTTGACTCGAATTGGAGTAAACGAGTCATTTATAATGTGTATTACCATTTAAAACTGGGACTTATGTTTTAAAGGTTTAAGAGGCTTACAGATCAAGCCAATCTCATTTTTGAGAAAGAGATAAAACCTTAGAAAGGGAAAGAAGGAAAGAAAGAAGAAGAAAGGAAGAAAGAAAGAAAGAGAGAGGAGAAATCTTGAAGATTTTTGGCCTGTACGCGATTTCGGGGATGACTCCACCTCTACAATTCTGAGGCAAGTGTTTAATCTTGCTAAATATTTCATTTGTGTATTTTATTTCATAATTTTTGGATAAAAGAAATAGATTTTTGGGTTATATACTAAAACCTAGATTTTTGGGACTAAAACTTGAATTTGATGTTTATATATGGGATTGATGGAATTTAAAATTGATGGGATGAGATGTAGGTTGGGTTTTGATGTGAGGAATATGATTGAGTTAAAGATTGAGGGTTGGATGATAGTATTTAGGTATTTGGAGTGTTTGGCTTTATTCAAAAATGGAAATCGACCAAGACATCAGGTATGGTCGGTCAACCGCGGTCTGGGGACCGGTCGACCGCACCTTAAGGGAAGAGCCTACTGCTTTCTTCGTAAGGCAAAACTTAGACCCGCGGTCGATCGGGGGTCTGGGATCGATCGACATATCCTCTGTTTTTAGCCCAAGAATGGGATTTTCTTTTAACCCCTTTTCTTTTGGGTTTTATTCTTAAGGGCTTTGTTAATGGGCTTATTATGGAGGGTTATGATATTATGTTAAGGGAATAGGTGCCCTAGGATGAATAGGGGCTTTCAGACCTATGTAAGAATTGTATTTTGAGGGTAGGATGCCTCTTTTAGTAATGAATTAATTATGGGACTGAATTGATTGGCGGATTATCTTAATATGATAGGGGTGGGCTATCATGACATGGTTATAAAAGGTAGAGATAGTCCCTTTTTGCTTATGTACGTTTGAAGTCAAGTGGTGTTGCGGTATATGCCTTTGATGATTATCGAATAGAACTGTTATGTGTGTACTTCTAGCCGAGATAGTTATTACCCATTTGTGTGCAATTAATAATAGATATTCTGGGGTATGATGATGGATATGTACGTTCGATTTTAAGGGTTCATAGGAGCAATTGAATCATAGGCGCAATGGAGAGCGATTGGATCATACTATCAACTAGAATAGGGTGTTTTGTAAATCTAGTTGGGATAGTTGTTATATATATATCTGTGTGTGTTTAACAATGGGGATTCCAATAATGGATGGGATCATGGAATGAATGTAGGATTGAGCTTGAGGTTTGTAGACCCTTAGTTATGTGCACACCTATAGTCGGGGTTATTATTAGATATATCAAAGTGTATTCAGATATAGATGGACTGTATAGTGACTGTTATATATGTTAAACTTGGGAGTTAGTAAACTCATTGTTACATATATTGGAAGACTATTCATATCATAAGGGTAATGGATGAATATGCTTCAAGTGAGGGATCATATTTATATAGAGAATTGAGTTATTATGCTTGGAGTGACAGCTAGTATAACGAGGACTATCTACACATATAGCTAAGTTTATGGATTTCATACATGAGGATGAGAGATAGTGTATATGTATGTGGATATGTGGATATATATCTATATAGATATGTATATATGTGTGTACTTATGGCATGAATATCTATACCGTACGTGATGGTTTGATTATATGATGTGATCATATGGATGTATATATATAGTGTGTGAATGATATATATACTTATGGTGTGAAGCATACCCGACACATGCTATCATGGGAAGTTGCGTGATGAGGGTGAGCACCCTGGCTTGAGGAGCAGGGTGTGGATAGTCCCCAGGTCATAGTCGTCCATTTTTATTTTTGTGATTTTATATTTTGGGGGTGAGAAGTCTTGGATATGGGTCATTCTCACTTGCCGGTTATGAACTATGATCGCTTTCCATACGTTATGATTGATTTTGTCGCCATGGCGGTGTGATAATAGTCCGATAGGTGGTGACCCTGGGAGAAAGTGAGTCATTCCGGGAAGATGATAGCATGGTGCAGTATTTTGGCATCCTATAGTCGTTTATGTTATGTGGATTGCAAAGTGTACATTATGTGTGTTATGTATACGTGGTTATAGGAATGAATGATTGCTTATATATATTTAGAGTAAATATATATTTTTATATCCTATAGGTGAGGTGAATATGGAGTTTATATGATGTACATCTTGGGAGATTTTAGGTGTACGAGTTCATTAGGGTCGAAGGATCGTACTTAGAGACAATTGCGGTATATCGACCCAAGGATTTCAATAGAGATTTAATTGTGTAATTAGAGGTGGTATTCTATAAATTGGGTGGTTATAGTAGTAAAATTTGTGTGGTTGACATAATGGATCCCTACGATCAATATTGTCAAGGAGTAGTGTATCGGGTAACGGGGGGTCCTTGTTTGGATTTCGCTTTGCGAGACACTCCACGCACGAAACGTAGTGCAATGTTGGGAGTGGAGAGAAGTTATACCTTTTGTACTATAATGTATGTTGTTTAGAAAATAAACTCTTATATTGAATCCTAATGTTAATGTGTGACGTGGTAAGACTTATAACTAGTTTAAGTTAATAATTGGAACCACTAGAGCCTGGTAAGGCATATATGTGTATATTTATTTTTGTGGGATTGGAATGGAAAGGATTATTGAGTTATGTTAGGATGGCAGGCCACGCGGGTATAGGCCGTGCCTATTGTAAGGTAGGTTGTCCTCATATGGGTGGGGTAACGTAACTTTAGGGAACATAATTTAAGGTTGTCCTCATATGGGTGTCCTATATAATTTAAGGTTGATCCTCCAGTTGTGGACCTTCCTAATTTGATGACACTAGGTGAAGTCACTACATTTCAAGTGGAACTTCAACAAGTGATGTCTCAAGCTCCTATTCAAACCCTAGAAGTTTTAACTTCTAGTAGTGTGGAACAATAATTGCAGCATTTTCTCTGACATCAACCATATCTTCCTCATTAGCAACTAGGATCTTCTCAAGCCTTCACTACACCAAAAATATCAATTTGGCACACCCTGATATTCAAAACCTGGCATAGTTTTAAACCGTGTCAGATTTTGGCACGGTTTAATAGTAATTTGGAACACTTTAAAACAGTGCCAAAATTTGGCACTGCTTTAAAGTGTGCCAAAATTGAGTACACTTACTAAAATATATAATACCCCAAAAAAAGCATTACACTCACACTTTCCATCCCTTTCTCAGTGCCCGCTCGCTCTCCTCATTCCCGCTCACTATTTACGTCGACAATCTCTCTCTACGGTCGATGACCGGCGCTCACCCTCTCTCTCTCTCTACAGCCGTCGCATCCCTCTCTACGGTCGACGCTCTCTCTGTCCGGTCCACTCTCTCTTTCTCCAATCACTGCATTGTTCTCTCTCTCCTCTCAGCTCTATCTCTCTCCGCTCAGATCCCGAACTCCACTCATCCCAATCAGGTAATTGTTTAAAGCATATGTATTTTTTTAACCTAAGTTATGTATAAGATTTGATCCTAGAGTTTATGATATGCGTGATTTGATTCATGTTTTCATTTTTAGGGTTTTATATATACATTTTTAAATATTTATTATTTTTTTAATGTGTGAGTTTTTGGTGCAAATTGAATGTTGATAATGAAAAAAATAAATCATTGGTTTTTGGATGGACCTTGGAATCTTTTAGTGGTAATCTATGTTTTTATGTTCTTAACCTTCTATTTAAAATTCATATTTGATTTGATTCGTATAGGTTACAGAGTTTTAAGAAAATTGAAGTGCTAAATATTCAATAATAATGTAAAAATAACAAATTAAAAAGTAGACACCCCACTAATTAAATGGATAAATGAGATTTTGTGTTGAAAATTTAAGAAAAAGAAAAAAAAAACTATTTAAATAGTAAGTAAACATTAATACTAAACATTCAATAATGATGTTACACATGTAGAAAAACCTTAGATCCATTCAAGAGGTCTCACTATGACTGTGATGAGAACTCTTGAATTGTCCCATTTTTGGATAGTTTGGAAATGCAAAAGTTTGTATTGTACTTAATATTTATGCATGTCCTATTTTGAAAAATTCGGTGGTATCTCTTTATGTTCTTTGGGTGCATACTAGATTGATGTAGTGTTTTGTGTTTTCTTGGTTGAAAAACTTAAGTAACACATGAACACTCCCAATTTAAGTTATGTACTTGAAGAACTGTAGGGAGATGCTGGAGAATTTTTTTAGATTGGGACATGGCATGAGACATTATGAACAATACAAAATATGAATTTTCGAATGGGATAGGACCCTTACCCTGTAGAGGAGATGGAGGATATATAGGAGCTCAAATATACACATATTTACATTTGAATAAACTTAAATATATTTATAGTAAGCGTTTATATTATATTGTGTGTTCTTTAAACTTATCAAAATGTTGTCGGGAATCAACAAAGAGTGGATAAATGAGAAAAATATCGAGACCGATACATATAGAGATGGGGTGTTATAGTTTCTACATTATGTGCGTAGTAATAGTTCGAATGCTAAACATTCATGTCCCTGTAGACGTTGTCGAAATGGGAAAGGACATGTTGTTATAGATGATGTATTCGTTCATTTAATGACATATGGTATGGAAATGAACTATACATTATCGCACTTTCACGGTGAGACATTAGTTATTGATCAATTCCAACCACCACTGTAATCTGTGACACTGACAGAACATGCTGATGTGCACAATATTCCAATTTTGAATGATCTTGTGAATGATGCTTGTGAGATGTTTATGAGTGAAGCGGAAACTAGTGAACCTAATTGTGTAGGCAGTGATGAAGCCCCCCCAACTTTTAAGGTTCCCAATGATTCGCACACATATAAATACAAAGGCAAGAAGTATAATCGTTTACATCAACTCGCACAGGAGCCATTGCACCCTGCTACTGGTTCTTCATGTCATACCATAATGTATGCTCTTATAAAGTTGAATGATTTGAAAACACAATTCAATTTATCAGATGGTGCTATAGGTGGAATTCTTATATTGTTAAATAAACTACTTCCTGAAGGGAAAAACTTGATAACTATTTATACAGAAATGAAAAACACCGTTAGAGATCTCAGTATGGATTATGTTAAGTATGATGTATGCATTAACAACTATACGCTATTTTGGAAAGAGCATGAAAAATATACTAGATTTATAAAATGTGGTTCTTTACGCTACAATTTTACTTGTCTAGACTAGCACGGGGTAGAAATTCATAATACTAATGGAAAAAATAAGTACTCTAGGGTTCCTAAGAAGGTAATACGACATTTCCCTCTAATCCCTAGGCTAAAATGGTTGTATATCATAAAATGGATAGCAGAGAAAATGATTTGGCATGCTCGAGAAAGATATTGTATGGAATTCTTGCGTCATCCCTATGATTCAGCAGAATGGGTAAATTCAAACATTATGTGGAGTGATTTTGCAAAAGATCCGCGGAATATTCAACTTGCAATAGCAACTGATGGTTGCAGCCCGAATAACATGTTTGGCCGTAAGTATAGTTGTTGGCCAGTGATAATGAAACCTCTCAACCCTCCTCCATCAATGTGTAGGAAAAATGAGTTTTCAATGTTGTCTGTATTGATACCCGGACCAAAGTCACCATCAATTAATATTGATGTCTTCCTCCAACCATTAGTCGATGAGTTAAAGATCTTATGGTCTGGAGTTGAGGCTTGGAATGCATACAAAAATGAGAAATTCCAGTTAAAAGCCATGTTGATGTGGGGTATACATGATTTTTCCAGTTGATGGGATGTTAGCAGGTTGTTCAACTCAAGGTTACAATGGGTGTCCTATTTGTTCTACAAATACACCTTCTCAATATCTTCCTAAGTCAACGAAATGTTGTTACCAATGATCTCGTATGTTCCTTCCAAAAGACCATCCTTACAGGTTTGACACATCAAAGAAAACATTTAATGGTAAAATAGAGGATGCTGTGGTCCAATAAAGTTAACAAGTGTAGAAGTTGAGCAGATAGTGTCACTTATCGCTCAAGAAGGTGTTCAAAGAGAGGGAGAGGGAGACAAAAAGGGAAAGGGAAAGGGAAAGGGAAAGGGAAAGGGAAAGGGCAAGGGGAAGGGGAAGGGGAAGGGTAAGGAGAAGTAGAAGGAGAAGTAGGATGTCGTAATGGAAGACGATGATTCTCCAAGTGAGGGTGACGATGAGAATCTAGCGGGTACCGAGGGTTTTTCAAGGAGGTCAATTTTCTTTGACTTAGAGTACTTGAAGTATCATGATATTAGACATAATTTAGATGTTATGCATGTTGAAAATAATGTCACCGAGACTATTTTAGGTACAATACTCTCGGTGAAAGGTTCATCAAATAAAGATATGTTCAAAGCCCATGAAGAGTTGAAAGTTCACTTGAATCTTAAAAAGAAAATTATGGATGAAAGACGTTGAAGGCAGTAACAAAAGGCGGATGCCAAAGACACCTTTTGCATTAGGAAAGGAAGAGAAAGAAGCCTTTTTTCGTACACTAAAAACATTAAAGGTACCGATTGGATTTTCATCAAATTTCATCAAGAATGTTAACCTCAATCCACCTAGATTTACCAATCTCAAGTCCCACGATTATCACGTCATTACGCAACGGTTGCTTCGTGCGTTGCTTATGCATTCATTTCCGGATCATAAGCCTTTGTTTAAAGTTATACAACGGATAAGCATATTCTTTACTGTGTTGTGTGCCAAAATGATATTTAGGGAACATCTTTTGAAGGCTAAATACGCATTCAGTTCAAAAATACTTTTTTTCCCTTTTTAAAAAATCTGTCAAACTTTCACTGCTTTTAAGCACTTTAAAAGCAGGGAAAGTTTGACCCATTTTTTAAAAATAGTAGAATTTTTTTTAGTTGAATTTTTTTTATATGAGATCGTTGAAATGTTTAAATATCATATAAAAAAACATCAACTCAAAAATATTTTTTTTAATATTTAAAAAAAAAATGGTGTGTGCCAGCACATGTGCAAACTTAGTGCACACAAGAGCCTCTCTCTCTCTCTCTCTCTCTCTCTCTCTATATATATATATATATATATATAATCTACAAGTCTACTTTCGCGCACAAGTAGAATATCATAAAGTATATATTTCACGCACAATATATATTATATGATTATTGGTCCAAATAATCATCTACCCCAATCATCCTATCGTTTACATTGGTCCGGATATCCCACGACCCCAAAGTAAAGTTTATGCATATGTACATTGGTTCGGTTAATCATCGACCCTAATATTATTCATCGTCAATTTGGTTCGGATAATCATTGACCCCAAATCGAGCTTTCATGTATTGGTCCAGATAATCATCGACCCCAATACCGAATTAAGCACACTTTAGGTATTTATATTTCGTACACAATATATACTATAAACACATACTATATAATCACCTCCATGTATCACATTTTAGGGATTATTGGCTTGGAATCCTACCTCAATCACCAATCCTGATTTATATCTCTTGGCTCGAATCATACCTCGATCACTAAGAGTCATTGATTATATTGGCTTGGAATCATACCTCGATCACCAATATATATATAGTATACTTTAGGTATTCACACAACCCGATAATACATGTTAGTACGTTGTATATATCTCTCGCATACTCACCGTACTATTTACTTTACGATTTATCTCACTATCTTATATAAAGGAGTGTTCACACAAATCTAGGGTACTAGTTACCCCTTGATATATAAATTCAGTACTTACCATCTTTAACCTACTGATATATATGTTGAACTGATGTTTAGTCTCTCTCTCTCTCCAGATCACTTCCCAAATTTCTCGATCTATCTCTCAATCGGTTATCCCTTCCAGTCCATGCTCTAACTCCTACACCCAATGACCTTAGTGGAACTTAACTATACCCTACTGGTCTTTATCAAGTCCCTACATAGGTATAATATCACTCGTAGGGTTCCTCTCTAATGTTGGAAATCGAAGAATACTCAACCAACAAAAGAACCCAAATTCTGCCTGGGTCGATCGATTGAAGGATTTTTTCGATCGGTCGACTCCATCGATCGATCGACATTTATGGGTCAATCGATTGATCGAACATTTATAACTTCGGCTTCTTCAATTTTCACCATGTTCACCTTATCAAACATCCATTAAACCTCATGGAAATCTCTCCTAACCTAACCAAACATTAACCAAATGTACAGAAATCATTCCTAACATAAAAACATTATCGAATGATTACGGAATCAACCCAAGAATCATCAAAATCTAAATATCATCTTAGACCTTAGATTTTTTTTATGTTCTTCATGTGTGATTGTCACAAGCTCAGATTTCCATCAGTAGAAACAATCATATTTTCTTCTGATTTCAAGTCCTCTACAGTTATTAACACAACTACATGCAAACCTATCCCCAACATAATATTCAATTCACACTTTTCAACCAAGATTTTTCAACAAAATCAATCTATACATGAAACCCCTACACGTGGGCATTATAACATCAATTTGATTTTCCAGAAACACTTGCCTTTGTTTGATTGATCTAATTTCGTGGTTCTTGGTTGATGATTGATTTTTTACTTCACCAATCTTCCTTTCCAATTGCCTTTAGGTCAAGATTTCTTCACCATTTTCAAAGTCTCTCTTTAAGCTTGGAAAATTGGTTCTCTCTTATCTATAATGGCATCTCAAATCTTTTGTATTGTGTGTCCTAACCCCAATCTGTAATTATCAGATATATGGCTCTAAATTCCGTAGGTCCCTTAACCTCATTTTATAAAATTAGTGAGACGCCCTTAATAGGTTCCGGTTTGGTCAAAAATTGACCCGGGACCCAAACTATACCCTCGGGTACCCTAGTCTGACTATTTTAACCCATTCGAAATCATTTGTGGCCTCTAAATTATCATCCGAGTCACTTAAAATATATTTCTCATTTTTCACCTAAAAATAGTCTACACGCGACTCCCGAGAGATAAAATAAAATATGCACATATCACTTGCTATGCCATCTAACCATAATTAATAAAATACGCACATATCACTCGCTATGTCGTATAACCATAATTATCAATTATTTATTATTCACATTTAGTAAATATCATAATGCAATATTAATCAGTATCTATCTCTCCCTTAGTATTTAATAGTCACCATTATTATCTAATCGCATTAAATTACTTTACTTGAGTAATTTAATTAAAATATATTTTTTCCTTATCAATTCCTCAAATTAATTAAATAAAAATACACAAAAATACAAGGTATTACATACTTCCCCCCTTATAAAGTAATTTCGTCCTCGAAATTAGGGCAAGGCTGGTACTAAAACTAAGGATCTTTAACATCACGATATCCTCTATTACCCAAATTCAAATCATAATAACATAAGGGTCACTCCACTATACACCTGCTATTGGTACCCACCTATTAAAAAGCTTAATCACTCTAGCCCAAGTTTATCAATAATCTTCCTCAATTCATTACATACTGATACGCTCTATCAGTCATGTGATTTCAATACTAGTTCTTTCGTCTCCATATTGGGAAAATGTTGCACATCCCTAAATGCCAATTCCCCTTATTCACACAACTCAAAACTCCCTTCATGGAAGAGATCATGATAACATCTTACCACTCATGTCAGTATTTAAAACTTCAGTTTAAGGCAATGTAACTCTTACGACATTCATAAGCCACCCAAAATAGTTTGTGGTTGACCCCACTCTTAACAATGGACTCCAATTCACATACAGTCCAAAAATCTAGTTATACCCTCATCTCTAATCAACCAGAGGGTGAACAATAAGGCTTTCCCACATAAAACCTCAAAAGGTACCTCGCTCATGATAAATCGATACAAGTTATTATGCACAACTCTACCAATAGTAATTTATCTTCTCAATTACCCTACACGGCACCACACGCACTACTCGCATTATCCAGCATAATAAACCACCTCTCGTCTACCCATCGGCTATAAGTGATACGGTATGCCCAAAATAAAAATTCCTGCCCATTACTTCCTGATAATCCTTATCAGAGGTGGGATTGCAAGATCTCATCCTAATTCACAACAACATTAGGAGGCACCTTGTACCGATGCAATCCTTCTTTTTAAAGAAAGAATAGAAATTTCTTCATCTCAATCAATCCATTCCATACACTCGGAGTAATTCTTGACCTAGTCACGATGTTGGCAACCCATCGTGAATTTTATTAGTCTACCTACCCATTCCGTCACTAGAAACGTAGGCTTGTTACCAAATTTTGGTTGACCATCTCGAGCCAACCTTTTTCCATCTATGAGGGGTGCATCCGAAGACAATCTCACTATGTATAACCCAACACCAATTCGCACTTATAATATCTCACATTAAGTGGTACTTTATAATCCCCTTCTTTCCCCGGGGTATACTAATAGTCACAGCCCGTGCACTTTTTTTGCAACTGGCACACTTCTTGGGTTTTTCTGCCTTATAATCATCAACATTATATTTATGCACAAGCCTCTCTCAACATTCGACTAAGTAAGGCTTCGTTCTATTTTCCCATAATAGTTGGGTCTCCTCTTTATCAAGAGATATCCTTTGAATGGCTTCCCACAGCCTTTCAACCTATCTCAAGTGTGCTAGCTTTATTTGCACATATATACTTGGATCGTCGTCTTTCTCACATGACGTTCAATCCATCATCCCACTCAAACTTAATTGATAACTTCCCCACATGTATACTTTTCATGTATCAATTTCCATTCCCTTATATCTCGAACAAATTATAAACCAACTAACTAGGGTGCCCATACACCCTATAACTCGAGCATAATTGTAAAAACATCACAAATGTCACCTACATAAGATGTTTTTCTGCAGATCGGCCTCGCCTCCTCAGCATGGCTATATCACATGGGTATTCTCAATCACCTTATAAATTCATCACTTAATTCTTCTCTAGACTACCCCAATCATCAACTCGTGGTGAGAGGAATCTTCCACTGATCTTATATCGTATAATAGCTCTCAATTCAAAGTGTTTTATCTTACACGTTCGATAATGGTTATTTAACACAGATGCCCTAGAGTCCATCAACGTCTCATTACCTCTAATGTTTATTATGGTTCACATGTATTTCATCTCGCAGCACAACCCAAACAAGGGACTTCCCCTAATGCACTATCACTTAGTATTGGTGGCGATCAAGTTCTATGAGCCTCAAACACACAATCAGGACACTCTGATGTTACCCCCAACCATATATTTATAAATCTCAACTCCCGCATTATCACACTCGTATGATACATCACTAGAACGAGTAATTCCAACACACATATACTTCATGTGCCTGCACCCGTCCCCCTGCGGATAGTACTAAAGAGTACCCCACTATACAAAGGAAACTCTATACACATTATAGTGCTATCAACGATATACCCACTAAAACTCATCTCTTACGTGAATCTAGTGCTATCAGAATATTGTGACTCGCTCGTGTCACAAAAAACTTACCCCACTAACTCGAGGATAAAACTCATACTTCCAATTATCAATAACACTAGTGGCTCAAATCGTTTCTGGACATAAAACTCTCGTCCCAACCAAACCAAAACTTCTATAATTTGTTGCCCAAGTTGGCATCTTATTCTTGTCCCTAAACTCGTTGTGGATAAGAGTCACACATGTGCTCCTATTCTTTACATGTAAGACACCTCTTTGTGACATTCCCATTTCTCTACCCCTACTGGCTATTACAGGATGGTCCTTCTCACGGACCTATTAGTCTTGACCCAGTGTGATACTTTTGGTGTTCCTTAGGCTCCACTAGTCCTATGGAACTCGTTGTTGGCCTTGCCTATCCTGACTAAACCTACCATCACTTGGTAGTAAATTCCATTGATCTGAAATATTTCAATGGATCCCTAACGTTTATGTAAGCTTACAAACCAAGAATTTTGACGACTTCAACACTGGTCATCCTAACCGGAGTTCTCATTCACTCCTATGTATTCTTTTTGCGGTTCCAGACTCAACCTATGGATCTCTTTATCAAGTCCCCGTATCCCTTTGTCAGGTACGAAGTTCTCTAAGACAATACTCGTCTCTATACTTACAAAACTGGGTGAGTTGGAAGTTGTACCATTGGGTTTTACAACGGTGTTTGGGAAATTACCATCCCCAAAATATTATCCTGCTCATCATCTCCCTTAACAACATTATGATGATCTCTATCACGATTACCATTTCCTGGATACTCCAAGAGTTATGCTGAGTCTCTTCCTCTTGCAGTCCTTCTAATGCCCTTCATTAGTTGCCTTACAGTGTTTGATATACCATGCCCAATTGAACTCATATATGAATCACATCCACTATACTTAATAGCAGGAGAATGTAAGCTATGTATGTAGAGGAATACAACAATCCTATGATAGGGTTCTAAATGAAAAGAACGATATGCTGAAATCGTAGTAAGCCGTACATATCCTATAGACACTAGAAACTGATGCTCTGATACCATCTTTGACACCTCGCCGAATTAAATATCGGGTGATCAGGCCTTTATCAAATTAAAATAGGTTTCTAATATGGTTCATTCTTAGCATCACTGTCGAAAAACCAAATTAATTACTAACCGCCTAATTGCTAATTAAATGGGTGTCAAAATTTATCTTTCAATTAAACATGATAAATAAATAGTTCAAAAACTAAAACAACATTCACAATATACTAGAATCCAAACCATCATGCTATGTAAATGAATCAAAGTCATGTCGAATAAACCATCGACTAAAATAGCTAAAACTAAGTAATAATCCAAGTCCAAACTGCAAAGTAAAACTGATACAAAACTGAAACTGCAATACCGATAACAGACCATATGTCCAAACATGAGATACAAGAGTGAGATCATATGATAGATCTAAATGAAAGGATCGGGTACTCAAAATCCTGTCAGCATCTACGGTACTACAACTCTGAGTCCCTAGAATGAAACCATCAAGTATGATATCCCTGTGGCTAGTCACATAAAAGGTTTTGAAAATATATTTATAGCAAGAGTTAATACTCAAAATATTTTGAAAACATTTAACGAGAAATTTATCACAATTAAATTCGGTTATTGATTACACATGTTAGGTTCACACACGTTCCCTTGAATTTCCTCACATTCTATACTTAGCCCACCTAGCTATCATGCCAAAGCTATCTCAACTAAAGTATATAACCGATCTTATTAATGGTTTACTCTCCCTATTGCCCATACAACACGCTTCATTATTAACATTTCTTGTATATTATTTAGTTTTCATATAACATTCACATATGTTATGTTTAATCATCATAATTAAGTATAAGTACTTAATTCATATAGCATTTCATATGTATCATCATTCAACTTCCATAATTAAGTTTAAATACATAATTTACTATAGATATTCCCAATCTATTTTTAATCTTGTAATTAAGTCTCTCTCTACTTAATTTACTATCGATATTCCCAATCTATTTTTAATCTTGTTATTAAGTTTCTCTCTACTTAATTTACCATTCATATGTATATCTATATATATAAATATATATCATCTAAAATTTTACTTCCGCACATAAGTAGAATACCATGAAGTATATATTTCACGCACAATATATACTATATGATTATTGGTACGAATAATCATCGACCCCAATCATCCTATCATTTACATTGGCCCGGATATCCCTCGACCCCAAAGTAAATGTTATGCATATGTACGTTAGTCCAGATAATCATCAACCCTAATATTATTCATCTTCGATTTTGTTCGAATAATCATCGAACCCAAATCGAGATTTCATGTATTGGTTCGGATAATCATCGACCCCAATACCGAATTAAGAACACTTTAGGTATATATATTTCGCACATAATATATACTATAAACACATACTATATAATCACCTCCCTATATCACATTTTAGGGGTTATTGGCTCGGAATACTACCTCAATCAGTAATCGTCATTTATATCTCTTGGCTCAGAATAATACATCGATCACTAAGAGTCATTGATTATATTGGCTCGGAATCACACCTCGATCACCAATATATATAGTATACTTTAGGTATTCACATCCCGATAATACATGTGAGTACGTTGTGTATATATCTCGCATACTCGTCGTACTATTTACTTCAGGATTTATCTCACTATAGTATATAAAGGAGTGTTCAAACAACTGTAAGGTCCCCCTTGATATATAAATTCAATAGTTACCATCTTTAACCTACTAATATACATATTGAATTGATGTTTACTCTCTCTCTGTAGCACACTTCTCTAATTTCCATATCTATCTCTCAATCGGTGATCCCTTCCAATCCATGCTCTAAGTCCTACACCCAATGACCTTAATGGACCTTAACTATACCCTACTGGTCTTTATCAAGTCCCTACATAGGTATAATATCACTCCTAAGGTTCCCCTCCAATGTTGGAAATCGAAGAAAATTCAAGCAACAAAACAACCCAAATTCTGCCTGAGTCGATCGATCGAAGGATTTGATCAATCGATCGACTCCATCGATCGATCGACATTCGTGGGTCGATCGATCGATCGAACATATACAACTTCTTCTTCTCCAATTTTTCACCATATTCACCCCATCAAACACTCATTAAACCTCATGGAAATCTCTCCCAACATAATCAAACATTAACCAAATGTATAGAAATCATTCCTAACACAAAAACATTATCGAATAATTACATAATCAACCCAAGAATCATCAAAATCTAAATATCATCTTCAACCTTAGATTTTTTTTTTTTTTTTCATGTGTGATTGTCACAAACTCAATTTTTTTCCCGTAGAAACAATCATATTTTCTTCTGATTTCAAGTCCTCTACAGTTATTAACACAACTACATGCAAACCTATCCCCAACATGTATTCAATTCACACTTTTCAGTCAAGATTTTTCAATAAAATTAATCTATTAATGAAACCCCTACACATGGGTATTATAAGATCAATTTGATTTGAAATAAACACCTCCCTTTGTTAGGTTGATCTGATTTCATGTTTCTTGGTTGATGATTTATTGTTTCCTTCTCCAATCTTCCTTTCCAATTGCCTTGAGGCGCAAGATTTCTTCACCATCTTCAAAATCCCTTTTTAAGCTTTGAAAATTGGTTCTCTCTTCTCTCTAATGGCCTCTCAAATCTTTTGTTTGTGTGCCCTGATCCCAATCTCTAATTATCATATATATGGCTCTAAATTTCGTAGGTACCTTAACCACTTTTTAGAAAATGATTGAAACACCCTTAATAGGTGCCGGTTTGGTCAAAAATTGACTCGGGACCCAAACTGTACCCCCAGGTACCCTATTTCGACCCATCCGAAATCATTTGTGACCTCTAAATTATCATATGAGTCTCTTAAAATATAATTCTCTTTTCTTACCGCAAAATAGTCTACACGCGACTCCCGGTGAGATAAAATAAAATACTCACATATCACTTGTTATGCCGTATAACCATAATTAATAAAATACGCACATATCACTCACTATGCCATATAACCATAATGATCAATTATTTACTATTAACACTTAGTTAATATCATAATGCCATATTAATTAGTATCTATGTCTCGATTAATATTTAATAGTCACCATTATTATCTAATCGCATTAAATTACTTCACTCACGTAATTTAATTAAAACGTATTTTTCCTAATTAATCCTTCAAATTATTTAAATGAAAATACATAGAAATATGGGGTATTACATTAACCAGAGTCAATATTGAGGTAGAAATGACTGTCTTATACAAAGTTGTTTTTCAACTGAGATGGAATCAATTGGTGGGAGATATGGAGGTATCTACTAATAATGCAACCTTATTATAAGAGAAGGTTCAGATCATAATCAAAAAGGTCATGAACCAAAAATTTTGGACTAGTTTTAGGTCCAGTATATTTATACATTTCTATAACATGTAACTGCCTATATATATGATTTTAAGAACTTAGAATTTATTGTCCTCGTGTGAATGTGTCCATTAATGCCTCTTAAATGGTATGACCCACCATTGAATGCTCTATATATTTGGAATGGCCCTTCCCACTTCGGGAACCGTTTGGTATAGGTTAAATATTTTGATCCAAACTAAGTCCCCCTCATTAAAGGTTCTCATTATTACTTTTTTGTATAATTGTCAGTCATTTTGTTCTTTTGGTCTAATATATTATTCAGTTCTATAACCATATCTTCATATATGTTTTCTAATTCCATAAACGTATCTTGATCATAGTCTTCAATTATTCATTTCGTCTACCACTCTTAATGAATTTAGAGTGATGTCTAAAGGTAGGACGAAACTATTCCCTTAAGGCATATGGTACCCTTGTACTTGACCTTTTAGAGGTCCTATAAGCCCATAATACTTATGGCAAAAAATTGTACCAATTTGTTAGATTCTTCTTAATCACTTTACTCGAGTTATTTTTATTACTTTATTTGTAGCCCCTACCTAACCATTTGATTGAGCATAATAAGGTGATTCTTTTGTCAAAGTTAATCATAACCTTAAAGTTAATTCTGCACCATCTCTGACTAAAAAATACTTATATTATCTGATGTTATGATTCATGAGGTCCCAAACATATACTCAAAATCCTATAAAAAAATCCATACTCATTTTAGGTAACTGATTTTAAAGCTTTTTCCTTCACCCACTTGGTAAAATAATCTTTTAGCAGAAGCACAAAGTTATGTATCTTGGAAAATGAGGGTAGAGGTCAATAGTTGGAACATTCTTTAAAGGACCACGATGTTGTCACTTTTGACATCCTTTTGCAAAAGTAATGCAATCTTTTAAGATAGAATGCTAATAGAAATAATGCCTTCTTAACATCCATCTCATCTTTGGAGTAGCTAGTTGAGCACAACAAATGCCCTCACGGACTTATGAAATGGTTTATAAACCCTTATTTTTACTTAGGTATTCTATAGTCATTCCATCAGCATCTCTTTTGAATATTTTTTCACCATACATACCATAATTAACTGCTCTTAATCTAATAACCCTATCACTCTTGATAATTGGGTCAACTAGATATTCAATCAATGGCTTTCTCCAATTTTTGTGACCATCAATATTTTCAATTTCACCCCCAGGTCATCCGTTATGTAACAGTGGTAAAAATCCATTAATGTAACTAAGCCTTAACTTTGCTTCAAAGCTATTATCAAGCTCAAAACTTGAAGCCTTTTGAGTTACTTTTTTGTCTTCTTCATTTAAAAATCTTACAATATAATTTAATGTGACGTTATCAAATTTGGACACTAATTCAAGGCCACTTAGTTACCCCATAGATTTTTATTACAGAAGCATTACAACTTCAAAGGATTTCCAAGCCCATTATAATGGCTTCATATTCCACCTGCTTATTGGAAATGTGTTTTCTTCCAATATATATCCGCGTTTAGTTTTAATATGTTCAAGGGATTCAATAATTACCCCCATTCTTGATATTATTTCAATCTTTGAACCATTAAACCATAGCTTCCATGGACTTAAGGATATATTTACTATTTCATATTCTCCTTCTAGCTCATCCTCACATGGATGATCTACATAAAAGTCAGCCAAAGCCTTTTATTTCTCTTTAAGACACATAATGTAGGCAAAACTCATATAGATACCACACTCATTTACCATTACTATTACGCAAAAAAATTGCATGGCTATCATTTATTTAATTAAATCTAAATTCAAAATAACATATACCTCTCTAGGCAATATGTAATATCTTAGCTTCATAGTAGAAAAATACAAAGTTGAACATAGTTTTTTCATTATAGAATATCTACATTCGCAATCATTTAGAAATTTATAATGATAATACACAACTTGCTCTCTGTGGTTCTCGTAATCTTGATCCAATAGAACTCTAATTGAGACATCAAATGTTAAAACCTAAAACTTCAATGGCCTATCTTCTGTTAGAGTCACCAAAATAGGTGGCTTACCCAAGTATCTCTTGAGTGTCTAGAAAGCTAGATTATGCTCTTCATTCGAATCCAGTTACTCTTAATCCTTTAGCTTCAAGAAAGGAGAAAATACTTTAGTTTTCCTTCTACATTAAATACAAATCTATGAAGGAAATTAACTTGGCTTAAAACTTTTGTAATTTATTCTTATTTGGGGGGTGTGCTTTCAATTATATCTTTGGATTTATTTTTATCAACTTTTATCCCCTTTCGGTGCACCAAATATCCTAAGAATGGTTTAACAAAACCTCGAAAGACACATTTTAAAGGATTCATTTTATGTTGATAAATTCTCATCATTTCAAATGATTTCTGAAGGTGTGTTATATAATCAATTAATGCATTTCACTTAACAATTATATCATCGATATAACATTCTAAAAAGGTGCAAACCATATCATGGAAAATGGTATTCACTACCCTTTGCTGAGTGTCACCCTCATTCATTAATCCAAATATCATTTTTTATCCATCTGAAGGTTCCCAAATTACCAGGGCACCCTAAGGAAGTCATATGCACATCTTCTTTGGCTATGCATATTTGGTTGTAACCTGAATGACCATCTATCGTAGATATGATAGCATGAGCAACAGATCTATAAATAATAAATCTACAACTTGCATTAGGTATTCATCTTTTGAAGTGGAAGCATTTAAAATTTTAAAATCAATAGACACTCTTAATTTGTCATTTTTCTTTATAACTAGAATTACGTTAGAGAGCCATTGAACATATATAGTTGTTCAAATAAATTCAACCTTTAACAGCCAATCAATTTCTTCTTTTATTTTTTTTAAAACCTCGGAAGTCATCCATCATGATAGTTGTTTGAAAGGATTGTAGCCTTCTTTTATTGGCAATCTATGTTCCACTAATTTACTATCTAAGTTAGAAAACTCATTATATTCCCAAGCAAAGCAGTCCAATTAATATGTAAAAGGTCCACAACCAATTGTTGGTCTTCATTGCTAAGGTTTACACTGATATATGTCATAATATTGTTTTGTTTGGTTCCTAAGTTAACTTCTAACAAAAGATTCAGCTAATTTACCATGAGCTCTTCATACTCCACTAGTGAACTTGATAATTCACCAATCTTATCATGCTTTTCATCTTATTTATCTTATTCGAACACATAATTAACCTAATTAATGGTCATTTCTTCATTTATTCTGGTACTTAAATCTAATTCCTTGAAGTTATACAGTACCATGGCCAAAATTTCATAGGACTTTTCAACATCAATGGGTGTGCTATCCATTAATCAACTACTTTATCTTTTTTGGATGATCCCATCAGGCCAAAAGCTAACCCATCAGACCAAAAGCTAAGTTTTCCCAAGCCTTAACTTCTCCTTCTAATACCTCTAGTACCAGAGCATCTGCCTTCATAGTTTCCACATTATCTTCGGAAAATCTAGCCTCTACACAGTTAAAGGTGCTATAAAAAGTTGGGGTATCTGCTTCCACCTCCTCTACATTCCTATTTTCCTTAACCAATAGTTGTTTTTTATGCATGGAAGAACGAATATATTTGTTAGAGTGAATCCAACCACTACAAAGTAAAATATTAAAGATTGGTTTACCTTCCATGATAAAGAAAATAATTTTAGATTTCTTAGTGCCTACTTCAATATCTACTAGTAGTACACTATTAGTCGATTTTTTATCTCTAAGAAAACTAGAGATTATGATCTGAGTCTGGAATAATTTAGCATTTTATTTATTTATTCTCAAAAGCATGGAGTATGGCATTATGTTAGCATCAATGTCATCATATACCAATATTTTTTTTATTAACACTCCACTTATCCAAGATTTTATAAACAAGGCCTTAATATGACTATTCATGTTCTTAATGGGTTCTTCGAACCCATATATTAGATTAAGAGAAAATACAAACAAGTCAAAGTTATTTACCTCTAATTTATCATTTTCATCTAATTCTCTGTTGTACAATTCATTGTTCAGGTCCTATTGCATCCACATCCACCATTTCTTCATTTTCTTCCTCATCATAAGAACTACATCCATTCACATTCATATATTTCTCCAACTCTTTAATTTTTTTCTGCTCGCTACACCACAATGGCTATTTTGTAATGAATATAATTTATATTTTGTAAATGTTTATAACACTTACAAAATTAATAATAGTTTTCAACACTTACAAATTTTATAAGTGTTCAAAACTTTTGTATATTTGTGATTTTATTATTCCTAACCCTCAAAGTGTAACATACTCCATAAAAAGTTTAAACACCACTTTCCCTCCCTCATCTTAATTATCCTTACCAAAACTGCAAATCTTCCTCCAAACCAAAATTATAGATTCCAAAATTGCCAAGATTCCTGCAAACTAAAATCACAGACTCCAAAATCATAGATCGAAATCGCAGACTTCATCGATTCATGTATGATCTCGATCCAAGTAAAACCTAGGGATCAATCGCAATTTCAAATCTAAGGGCTCTCTGATATTTTTTTTTTCAGTCAAAACCTGAAGGTTATATATTTTTTTCTCAATCTGTACATATAAATCTCCGATTCTTCTTATACAGGTATATCTCTTTTCCTCCCTCTCTCCACACACACACACACACACACACACACACATATATATATATATATATATATATATATATATATATATACACACACACACACAGAGAGAGAGAGAGACACCCATATTGGATGTGTATGTGTAAACATATAGTTATGTGTGTGTAAATGTAAATCTATAGTCATGTGTGTATAGTCATCTATAAATCTTATGGGTACAAGAAAGAAAAGGATTTTTATGCGAATGATATGTTCCCTTTGTTATTCCTATGATATTAGTCTCTTGGGTCATTGAAAAATGGATTTAGGTTATTATTTTAAGTTTGGTTATTAGGTTTATGGTATTTAAATAAACTTAAATGTTGATTATAGACTATAATATACCCAACATAGATGAATATATAAACATTGAATATACTATAAAAACTAACAAGTCAAACTATTCTTCCTTGAGTTAGGTCTAACCTGTTGTTGTTTAAGTATTGGGTTTACATGTGTTATTCTCTCCTTTACCATTAATTACACATATCATACTTAGTGCCTTTTATTTATGTACAATGGATATGTTTCCATATCATGTTCCACTTGGTCTTATTTCACCCCAATTTATTTTGGTATTTCATTATGTTTGTTATCCATATGATTGCTTGTCTAGATCCATAATGTTGTAAATAAAGAAAAGATAAAAGTGTGATACGAATATGGTAAACTGTAAGAGTACATCGATATTATCTACAACATGGATTCTATCAGTAGGTTGAGTGTGAATTTAGTTTGCTATACATTATATAAATGTGGTGCTTTAGGGCAGGCTTATTTAAGTCACATTAGTGAAATGAGTTGCGGTTCTTGTTTAATACTAGAGAAACTAAAAAGTTAAAGTAACTAAAATTGTAAAATGTTGTTAAGAAGGGTAAGACTTTTGGATTTTGTGTTGTATCTATCTTTTTAAATTTGACATTTTGGACTTGAATTGAATTTTCAAAAAAAATATGGAAACATTTCTCACATCGTTACTTTTAGTATATATTGGAATGAAACTATGCCATGTTTTGAAATGTACATATAAATACATAAATCGCTAGATTATAGTCTACTAGTATTTTCTCGTAACTAGGAATTCACTTTATTTTAAAAATGAATCACTTTCCTATTTACACATACGAGTTATGAAAGAGGAAGTGCTTTATCAAATTAGAAAAACTATTGTCATAAGGGTATGGTTAAATACACTCTAGGTAGGTATTATAGCACTCCGAAAAGTGTCATCAAAAGCTTAAAAATGCTATAAAAGATCATTACGAAGTGTCCATATATATTATTTTGTAGTTCTACGTACTCAGTTGTAGTTCATTTAGCCATAACCTTGCATTACACTATTATTTATATTCTTGATGGAGTGCACTCATTATTGCGTGGGAAATCAAGCACTTGCTTGTGATGTCTTTCCATACAATATAAAAAGGAATTATTTTGCAAAATGGAGAAGAAATTCTATAAAATGATGCACACATCTACTAATAGTGAGCTATTTTTGTTTCTTTAGTTAATCTAATCACACACTTTTCTTCCCACGTTGGCTTTAAATTTATATAGAACCAAATATGATTTTGTTATTCCAGTAGTGTGCATGTGTGAGCGTGTTCAAATGCATCAGAGATGTCTCTTAAGGAGAAATTTAATCATATTTTTTTAATATTATTGAGTGGCATGTGAACTTTTGATAAAGAACAACTTGGTTTCCACACGGAGCTTTGAGGTGCATTTGATTACCAAGTTAGAAAAAACATGAAAATAGTTTACGTTAATGAAAAGTTGAAATAAATAGTGAAAGACTATATGATTGGTTTGGTGAGATTCTCTTACTTTTTGGTTTTCCATTGACTCCAATCCCCCCCCCCCCCCCCCCCCCCCCTCCCTCCAAAAAAAAGAAGAAAAATTTGATTCCATAAAAAACCAAAAAGTAAGAGAGTGTCTCACCAAATTACCGTTCGCTTTTCAACTATTTTTTATAAAAATATACCATTTTAAAAATATTTTTCCAACTTTGTATCCAAATTCACCTTGGTGTTTGGAAAGGGCAAGGAATTAAATTTCTTCGAATTCTCAATCATCATAGTAGAAATTCACAACCTTGTGATGTATAAATGTGTTCACTAATTTGAAAGAAAACTTTTAATATAAAGAATTACCTAAGATAGTGTATTATAGTTCGTTATTCTTTTTTTATTCTCATCAAATTGACATTAAATCTAATATAGATATTTCATCTTGAGGCTTCTTCATAGATACAATTTGTTTTGTGGATTCTGAGGATTTTCCCCTTTTCCCCTTTTTCCCTCTTTCTCCTCTTCCTCTCATTCTTTATTATTGGATATATCTGAAAGAGTATCACATTATGCTAGAAATTTTACGTGATAGTAACATGCGATATTGAGGTGTTGACCTTTTTATATTTGCAGTAGAGGACTTATCAACGTCGTATTATTATGGAAGATGTGAATAAAAAATGGAAGAAAATCATCCTACAGACATCAGTAAATTCTTGTTTAGATTTTTTTCTTTCCATTTTCCTAAATTGTTCTTTATCAGTCAATTTTATATGTTTTTGCACAATTTTCATTGTATATAACACTAATGGAGGACTGTGAATCGCTAAATAAGTTGTTAATAAAAGTTTTTCCCAATTTAATTTACCTAAATATCTCTATAAGATTATCCTCGATTGTTGAGGTGAATATTCACTTATTTTTATAATCTCTCCGTGTTTTCATAATCACAAACTCATATCATCATGAGATGATTTATATAGATTTAAGACTATTGGAAGGAAAATTGGTATAAACATGTAATTTTAAGCAAAATTTGGCCATCTTTTAATAATATAAAATAATCCCCTCCTAGTGTTAGGAAAAAATCAATGTTATGCGTTGTCCCCTTGACAATAATTCATGGCTCCCATTCTGATATCATGCATTGAAATAAATAGGACTATTGGTTGAGCATGCCGTAAAAATTTCTTTATTAGTGTACTTGGTGTGTAAGTGTCTTTCTTGGATCATGTACACATCTCCTTGATTAGATGTTAAAACGTAATTTCTCAAAATTTATTATTTTTCATCTCTCATACAATTGAAAAGAAATATAATGGATTATCATCAAGTCTTTATAATGGCACGCAAGAAGTGTGCGCGTGTAAGTTCACAGTCATTGTTTTCTGTCTTGCAGCGACTATACAAATAAACCTAAATTACTACTACACTTGCAGGGCAAGCATAGCGGTAAGTCGGGTATCAAAGATCCACAGGGACGAGATGCTAGAATTTATATGATTTAATATTCCAAAATAAAAGTGTAAAAGATGAATTACAAACTAAAAGAAAAGATGCATGAAAGGGAAATGATTATCTAGGCGAGGGAAATGAAACTAGATTATGAAAGCGAGTAAAACTATAGGTTGCATCGAATATCCCTCACCCGAGTTAATTTGTATAAAATGGTTACATGGGTCGTCGAGTTATTACAAATGTGTCTCGTTTCGACAGTTAATTAAATCAAGGGTTGTCACACCCCTAAATCCTCATAAAAGACTAATAAGATTTTGGCATCAACAAATATCCTGGAAATTACGCGCGAAAGGTCGTAAGCACGGGACATACATGATATGCCCCGTCAAATCTCCTAGGCGTAATAACTAGGACAATGCACCCGAAATAGACCCGTAAACACTATCACCAAGCAAAGCAACGCGTTAACCCGAGTGAGTTCCGTTCAAACACAACCTAATTTAAATTACCTAGAAAGCATATTAAAAACGAGATAAAGAAAGTGGTAAATAAACGCGGTAAATCTACCTAGAAAGCATGGGAAGCAAGCACGTAAACTAATTAACAAAGCATGTAAATTTAACTAGAAAGCAAGAATGAAGTAAATACAAACTATATTAATAGAGAGGGTAATGAATAGTCAACTTATAAACCCAAAAGTGTGTCAATCCAATAGTAAATGAAGAATAACTAACCAAAAACCCTCAAACCCTAAGCTACTCTAACCTAAAATCTATCCTAAAACATTCATTTCTACTTAATCTCTGATATTATAACAAAAAGTCTTATATAGTAAGTTGGAAAAGAAATAGAAAAGAAAAGAGAAAAGAAAATAAAGGCCAAAATATCTGCTGAAAATAGGGGATCGATCGATCGACCCCTTTCGTCGATCGATCGATGGTGAACAAATATCCCACTGTCGATGAGGATCGATCGATCGATCCTTTTGATCGATCGATCGATAAAGCAGGGCACAATCAAGGCAGCAAACTGCAATGTCTTTCCTTCCTATTCTCCTCCTCTTTTGGTTTCATTACTTTTCCCTCCGCTGAAATCGCTGTTTCATCACACGAACTCGGAATCGCACACCGTTCATGACCATGCGAAGCTAGCGAGGAGGGCTACAACTTCCGTGAAGATGTTGGGCCAGGTGCCCAAGCTGTGAAAAGACTAAAATTCCCTTTAACGTGCGATCGCGTACAAAAATCGAGCGAAATGCGTCCGAAATTCACACTTAGCATTCAAATACCTATAAAAGCTCAATTAACCCCTGCAAAACATGTTAACGTAGAAATACGAGGTTGTCTAGTTAACGAGCATAAATATAGGGAATAAGATACCCTAGGGGGCTAAAATGCTTAGATTCGGAGGATGAAATACGCAATATTTTGTGTATCATCACACCCCTTAACTTATATATTGCTAGTCCCTAGCAATGAAATATGATGCAACAAGAACTACAAGAAAACCAAAAGTAGGAGATAGTACAAAAGTATGGTATAAAAGAAATAAAAATATAAGGCCACTTTCATGGGCGAACGATTGCATTTAGCATATGCAATAAGCCGTTAAACCCTTAGGTCACCCTAGTGGACGAGTGTCGTCTCGTGAGGGTTTTCAGGGATGATACCCACAAACATCACTTTGGTTTCCTCAAAATAAGCCCAAACCAACATGCGACAAGCCCAACAATAACAAAAAGGATTTCATACGCATTATTATCAAAGTGAATGAATTCAAAAAAAATTCCAAATCATTAACATTATAGAATGCACCTCATAGAATTGAAACCTTAAAATGTGGGAGGGGAGTGAGCACATGCAAAGTGTGATTTGGTGAAAAACTTATATAAACTGGATAAACATTAAAACAAGCATATATTCAATCCTCACGGGAACTACACTCATCAAATGAAATTCACTCGAAATAGGGAGTTAACACACAGAACAAGCGGGCTAAAGAGTAAATGTAAACGGAAACTAGGCCGCACACATGTCACAAATGAAGAACGTTATATATGAAATTAAAAATTGTAATCTCAATGAAATATACTGCACATTAAAGGAGGCGAAATGTATTTTCACAGATTATCAAAACTATTAAGACTTTTAAATTACATCACCCAAAGATCACATAGGACTTTAATAGGGTTGTAATGTAGGTTTGGCTAGGGTACGAAACGAAGGATACGTATGTATGAATTCAAAGTGTTAGGAATGAAAACTCAGGATAATGGGAAAATGCGGGCAAAATCAAAATTGGAAAACAAGTTCCAAAACGGCATTAAATATATCATCAAAGAGTAATCAAAGCTTATTGAACTATATACACAACATTTACAACTTTCTCATTCTTTTCTTTTCTTCTTTTTCTCATGTTTTCTTTTTCTTTCTTTTGCCTTTTGCTTTCTCTTTTTCATCACTTTTTCACTTTTCTTTTCTTTGCTTATCAAACTACCATATGCCTAAATTGCAACTGACATCATAACAACATCATTCAATCCCAAGCAACATTCCAAACAAAGGTATGGAAAGTGTATGTATGGTTTAAAACTCCAATTTAGAGTTGGCTATGGGAATGGTGTTATGAAACGAAAGGCTATATTTTGGCTCAAAGGTGTTAACGAGGGTAAACATATAAGGGTGAGGTCAAGGCTAATATGGGTGATATAACAAAGAAGGCCTATGATCATTTCCAAAAGTTTACGCAATTCTCGAATCAAAACAATATATGAAAATCATAATCAAGTAACACATTCAAGTATGAACTCAATTAATGAACGGTCAGTAAAAGAATAGTGAGATTACCAACGAATTCAACGTTTTCAATGAGAAAAGAATAGTGTATACACTCACAAAAGATGAAAGGTACAAAGCTTACTCGGTGTAAGTATATACAATGCAACAAAAAATTACTGAGTTATAAAAATCTTAAACCAAATCAATATAACCATAAAAGTGCATGTGCTCGTGGGATTGAAGTTTAATTCATGAAGTTATTCATAATATCAATAATTGAGATTAAAGTCTAATAACTTCTAAAATCGAGAACATGCATAATTGGATTGTCTATTGGATCGGGCAATTATTGAAATTTATCATCGGAAACAAAGGCAAAACGCCTAGAAAAGGAGAAAAAAGAAAGAAAATCTTTTTGAAATTTTCAATTTTTTCTAAGAAAAGCATACTAAGTAACTAACATGTGAAAAAAAAAGTGGACTAAATAATGAAATGGATAGAATATCCCACACCCCTTAACTTAAAACTTGACATTGTCCTCAATGTGAATTAAGAACCAAGTTAAGAGAGGAAAAGAGCGATATTACCCAAAAGTGGAGCGATCCCCATAAGAACAAGTCCAAAGATTATACAAAACAAGTTAGTACCGAGCATAGCAAAAACAAGTAACAAAAAGTTAACTAATTACAAAATACTAAATTAAAAAGGAAAGAAATAAAATTAAAAGAAAGAATAAAAAGCTAACTATATACAACCTACTATATAGGCTTCACACTAACTATACACTATAAGTCTAAATAGTCGAGGGTTCATCATAAGAATGATTTGACTTTGAAAGATAATCGGTGTACCCTCACATACAAGCATGCCCTTCAAAAAATGTGAATTCCGTTTTGACAACGGAAGGCTTGTGTAAGGCGGAAGAAAGGAACCATCGCCAATTAAATTTTTTAGATGGACGATGGGGGGTTTGGATTGAACGGGTGACAAAAACATGTGGGAATCGAGAAAAGACGAATATCCTCCCAATGATTTTGATATTGGAATGGGAGGCGGTGCACACAAAGGCACGGATGCAGTCATGGAAGGCGACTCAAGAAAGTACTCCTCATCGGCTAAAAGGTTCAAAACATTAAAGCTCGAAACCGAATCATCGGGTACTTGAGACAGAGTGATAATAGAGAATGAAAATGGGGATGGAAGAAATTCAAACTCATGAGATGAATCATCATCGCATGAAGTTTGAGTTTCGAATGAAATAATATCATTTTCAATGAAATGTTCTTCTTTGGGGGCCAAAGAAGAAATCATTTCATTGCAAATTGATATTATGTCATTTTCATCCTCACTTTAAATATCTATTATGCAATGGGCAAAGTCTAGAATGGTTTGTTCCAAAGTAGGCACAAGTACCTCATTCGGTTCAAAACATTCTTCGGCTTCAAAAGTCTCGGAAGCAAAATCGTCCTTGGACTCAAAAAGTAAATCCAAGTCATGTTCCTATGAACGATTTTCTTCCCAATAACGATTTTCAATTTTCTCATTCTCATACATACGCAAGCCCTCACCGAATGTCATGGGTCGAGGTGCGGATACATGAGAATGGGAACTTTGAAAATTACCATCGGACTTAAACGAAAACTCATTATGATAGGAATTTTGAAAACTATTGCAATTCTTTTCAAAATTCCTATTATATGGAGGTAAAGGCCCAAAATCATTATCATCATCATCAAAATTCCAATAACCCAAATTTTGACTTTCGTTATACTCGCCCAAAGTCATATTGAATTTTTTATACTTTGGGACTCTAAGTATTCACCGAAAGTCATAGGCTTGCGAGAATTTTTAGAATTATAACAATGATTACCGAAAGAATTGGACTAAGACATGCTTACCCCAAAAATGGCTCGAAGTGACGGATTTCAAAAAGTAGGTGCGCGCAGAAAAAATTTGAGCGTTTCTAAGTGCTCAAATGTGGAAGTCCTGCAAAAAGATTAGCAAATAATATAAATAGAAAGAAAACACTATGAAATTATAAATCAGATAAAGTCTAAAATAAACTAGTCCCCGATAACAGCGCCATTTTGACAGCGCGAGACAAGTGTGCGCGTGTAAGTGCACAGTCTTTGTTTTCTGTCTCGTCGTGACTATACAAACAAACCTAAATTACTACTGCACTTGCGGGGAAAGCACATCGGTAAGTCGGGTATCGAAAATCCACAGGGACGAGATGCTAGAATTAATATGATTTAATATTCTGAAATAAAAGTGTAAAAGATGAATTACAAACTAAAAGAAAAGATGCATGAAAGGGAAATGATTATCTAGGCGAGGGAAATGAAACCAGATTATGAAAGCGAACAAAACTATAGGTTGCGTCGAATATCCCTCACCCGAGTTAATTTGTATAAAATGGTTACACGGGTCGATGAGTTATTACAAATGCGTCTCGTTTCGACAATTAATTAAATAAAGGGTTGTCATACCCCTAAATCCTCATAAAAGCCTAATAAGATTTTGGCGTCAACAAATATCCTAGAAATAACGCGCGAAAGGTAGTAAGCACGGGACATACATGATACGCCCCGTCAAGTCTCCTAGGCGTAATAACTAGGACAACACACCCGAAATAGACCCGTAAACACTATCACCAAGCAAAGCAACGCGTTAACCCGAGTGAGTTCCGTTCAAACACAACCTAATTTAAATTACTTAGAAAGCATATTAAAAACGAGATAAAGAAAGCGGTAAATAAACGCGGTAAATCTACCTAGAAAGCATGGGAAGAAAGCACATAAGCTAATTAACAAAGCATGTAAATTTAACTAGAAAGCAATAATGAAGTAAATACAAACTATATTAATAGAGCGGGTAATAAATAGTCAACTTATAAACCCAAAAGTGTGTCAATCCAATAGGAAATGAAGAATAACTAACCAAAAACCCTCAAACCCTAAGCTACTCTAACCTAAAATCTATCCTAAAACGTTAATTTCTACTTAATTTCTGATATTACAACAAAAAAGTCTTATATAGTAAGTTGGAAAAGAAAAGAGAAAAGAAAATAAAGGACAAAATATCTGCTGAAAACAGGGGATCGATCGATCGACCCCTTTGGTCGATCGATCGATGGTGAACAAATATCCCACTGTCGATGAGGATCAATTGATCGATCGATCGATCAATTAGGGCAGAATCAAGGTAGCACACTGCAATGCCTTTCCTTCCTCTTCTCCTCCTCTTTTGGTTTCATTATTTTCCCCCTGCTGAACTCGCCGTAACTTCATCATACAAACTCAGAATCGTGCACCGTTTACGGCCACGCGAAGCTAGCGAGGAGGGATACAACTTCTGAGAAGATGTTGAGCCAGGTGCCCAAGCTTGAAGGGGGCTTGAAGGTAATCTTGAGATTAGGGGCAAATCCCCAATTAGCAACAGTGTTTGAGATTAAGCAACCGAGGCAGCTCAAGCGTGGCAACTCAACGAGGCAGCTCGGCGTGGCAGCTCATAGTTTAGCCTGTTGTATTAGTCATATTGTATTTTCATTATTGATTACTATAAGCTTTAACGGTTGTAATGACGTAACGATAATAACAAAAGAGTTTGTATGAGGTTAAACGGTACTTGCGAGAGACCAGGTTTGGCAGGGCCTGGGAGAGCTTTCATGCTCTATCGAATGACCTCACCGTGGAAACTTTAGAGGGACTTGGTTTAGAGGATTGAGAAGTAAGGCATCGTTGGGGCTTGTCCTGACCATCTTAGATACACCTGGTAAAACACCGAAGGACCCTTACCGTGGATCCTCAAGCGAAGCAACTATGAGTTCCATCGAGAAATAAGTTATGGACCATACAGCCCTCTACTTAATGTCACATCTACTGTGGGTGATGTCACTAGCCATCTAAACAATGTCTGACATGTACTTGAGTAAACCACCGTGGTATTTGGAGCTGTCAGGCAGTTGGTAAGCCACCTCTGCGACAACAGTCCCCTGACACACGATGGTTAGGCAAAAAGGCATGTCTTGGCATTTAATGTTTATGACGTGGAGACAGCTAGTGCATCAGGTATTTAGTGTTGTGACATAAAGTATGAGGGATGTCTTTTCATAGTTTTAATGAATGAGTTGCCTCGGGGGTGGTGTGGGGGGCTATTTAAGGACCCCAACCACCTTTGAGGAAAGGGAGAGACTTTTGGAGAGTTCAGAAGTTATTGCAAACCAGAGAGTTTACTCACTCACCATTGTCATTTATTATAAAGCTTTCAATATTCGACAGAGATTCCTGAGGGTATTTGGTGTGGTTTTACCTGCCTACCAAGGTGTATCTAGGGTGCTTGATTCTCTCTCCCTCTAGCTAAGCCACTTCTAAAGTTCATTATTATTCCCAGAGTTATACACGAGAGACTTTGTGAGTTTAAGCTGAGTCTATCTTTATTAGGGTTCATGTTTATGTGTTCTGTCATTAATCCAAAGCTTTGGCCAATTAAATTGTCATTACCATACTCAATAGGGGTTACGCCTCCATATATAATCTAAAGTCCCCTCCTACATTTGGCGACTCCGCTGGGGAGGCATCCTTCTAGATAAGGAGTATGGCGCAAGATAATGCTACTCGAAGACTCAATTTCGATGACATTCAGCATAATGAAGAACTGGTTTTGAGAGAGCAAGAGGCCCTAAGAGATGGGGATCCTCGAGTAGAGGTACCTCTGGTGCCAGCAATGTTAGGCATCCCAGGGGCGGCCCAAACTCCCGCGATCATGGGGTTGGGACCCGCTCAGATTGCCCTCCTCATGAGCAAGTTTCACGAGTTCTTGCAAACTCCGGTGGCCTCAACTATGCTGGGAGGGTTAGAGGTTAACACTTTCGTAACACCAGGAGTGGCTCCGACGGTCCCACTAGGGACAGGTATTGTGGGGGCGATCCCAACGGGTGTATCTTCTGGGGTGAACCCAACAGTGGGTACCTCGGGAGGTTCAACGGCACCACCGATAACGTTCGTTTCGTTTGCAACGAGCGCTCAACCCTTGGCCCCATTGCTGGCATCCCCAATGGCCTCGCCGATAGAAGAGATGAGAAAAGAGATGCAGAGGGAAATGCTGAAGTACATGCAGGCTTCCTCGCAGGCTGTGGGCGAGGTGGCGTCGGTCTACGATGATTTTTGAACACCTTACCCCCAGGAATACAACGACGAGCCCTACCCAAAGGACTATATTCCCCCTACCTTTGAAAAATACTCAGGGAAGGGTGGGAACCCGAAGGAACACATTAAGCGTTTCGTTGAACATCTAGGAGCGTTCTGTAATGATAAAAAGCTTAGATTGAGGGAGTTCTCCAAATCCCTGACTGATAAGGCATACACTTGGTACTCTCATTTGCCTCCCAATAGTTTCTCTACGTGGGAGGAGATGCATGTATTGTTTGTTCGAAAGTTCTTCTTGGCAGAAGATGAGTTCACCCTAACCCAACTTGGCAGGGAGAGGCAGAGGCCAGGAGAAGAGGTAGTGGCCTATATTCGAAGGTTTAGGGAAAGGTCCCTCGATGTAAGGGAAGAAGCTAAGGAGGCCAGGTTACTGCAGATTTGTGCTGAGGGATTACTTCCTGAGTATATCTGCCACCTAATCAATGAGACACGCTAGGGAACATTTTCAGCATTTTTAAAATCCGCAAGAAACATCTCTTTGGTGGTGTGACCTAGCTCGGGGATGGCCCCCATGATGTTCAGGCAGCCGATACAACCCATGGGAGGAAGGTCCAGGCCCCACGGGTGGGATATATCGAGAGGGAAGATGGGTGCAAGGCGCCGAGGAAGGACAACAAAAGAAAGTTCGGAAGAGATAGAGAAGACCCGCCACCGTTACCTTGTACGGTGGAGGAGGCGGTGAGTTGCTATAACGCAATGGTCCAAGGCGGAACGGTTTACGAACCAAAGGGTGTTCCGGCGGAAGAGCCCGACGCGACAACTAGGGCTGATCCCAAATATTGTCAGGTTCATCGAAAGGTCCAGCATCCAACAGAAAGCTGCTTCACGCTGCGAAGGATCATCGACAAGTACATGAAGGCGGGGACATTGCAAATCCCCCCGCAAAACGTTAACAATAACCCACTCCCGGCACATGGGGCCAATCTGGTAACGGCCTATGATAAGGAGGCAGAATGGGAGGGGGGGAGGGGCAACGATGAAGGAGTTCGATGAGGCACTAGAGCATTGCACCAGGGGAATGGCTAACGTAGTTCTAGCTTATGATGAAGCAAGTGCTAGGGACGTAGAAGACGCCTATAGCGTGGAGGGTGAGGAAACGGACCCAGTCGTAGAATATAACACAGTTTCAAAATCTCCAAAGTTCATATGGTTCTTCGACCAAGTGGGAATCCCAAAAGAGAGCAGAATGGAGATAACTCAGGCGATCTTAGATATTGCAAGAAGAAATGCAGTCCCCTCTCTAAGATGGAGGGGACCCATGGCTTGGCTGGTAAAGAAGTTCCTATTAGAGGTAACTTTCAGCGATGCGGATAGAGCTGTAAGGTTCCCCCATAATAGGCCTCTGTATGTAACCGCTAGTGTTAACGGGGTTAGCTTTGCAAGGACTCTTATGGATGGGGGTGCTTCCATCAACATTATGCCAATCAACTCCTTCCACGCGGCTAATATTCCGGAGGAAAGGTTGGTTCCCATGCCCTTGGTAATCTCGGGCTACGATAATCAATCTTCCAAATCCATCGGGTATGTGAACGGGGGGATAGTGATGGGAAATCTGAGTTCCCATATCAAGTTCCATGTAATAGAAAGCGCAACTTCCAATAATTTGTTAATAGGAAGAGTATGGATGCACAACCAAGGGTTAGTTCCCTCAACTTACTATCAATGTGCTAAAGTGAATATCAAGGGGACAGAAGTGACTATAAGGGCAACTAAGAGGCCTTTCGCTATCGAAGAAGCACACTTGGTGGATGCAGCCTTTTATACAGAGCTCGAAGAGGACGTGCGGGTTCTAACAAGGAGAATGAAGGGAGCATGGGTCCCCTCGATTAGAGAAAAAATGGGACCTTTAAATGAGGATGGCGAAGGGGGGAGGATCGAGGAAACATATCGGGCGGTCCTTAGACCCCAAAACATCTCGCCCTAGCTCAAAGACAAGATGAGGCCTAGAACAGACCCAGTGGAGCATGAGGTCCAATGACAAAGTGTGTTGAGTCATTTTTTAGGGGAAAGAATCGCCGAGGCTTCCAGAGAAAGGAAGAGAAAGGCCGTGGCAATAGCTACCAGCAGGCAATGCAAGAAAATTGTCACTGAAGAGGGAAAGGTGGTGTACCGCTTATAATGGTGTGAGCGGGCGGCCGAAAAGACTAACAATGAGGTTGACCCGATATATGAGTGTTTTTTAGTAGATCAACAGGGGCAGTGTATGGTGATAGACAACTCCAACATACAAGAGTTCGTAGAAGATGTCACCGAAGAACCAGACTACATGGCAGGCCAACCAAGGCCCCAGGCATAAGAGTTGGAGAAACTAAACCTAGCAGGAGAAGGGGAAGATCCAAGGCCTATCTTTATCTCGAAAGATCTTGTTAAGGAGAAACAAGAAGCCTTGGTTGACCTGATTTTGGAGTTCATAGATGTCTTCGCATGGAAGTACACTGAAATGGAAGGGCTGGATGAGGAAGTGAGCTACCACAAGCTGAACGTGATGCCTTCAACTATTCCGGTGAAGCAGGTAACAAGAACTTACAAGCCTGAACTAGATTTAGAGATTAAAGAAGAGGTCCAACGCTTACTAACAACAGGATTTATCAAGCCAATACAATATCCCCTCTGGCTGTCTAGCATTGTGCCAGTAGGGAAGAAAGATAAAAACCAAATAAGAATCTGCGTGGACTTCAGAGACTTGAATAGGGCTTGCCCCAAGGATGAGTTTCCCCTACCCTCCATCGACAGTTTGATAGATGCCACGGCTGGTCATGAGATGTATAGCTTCATGGATGGATATGTGGGATATAACCAGATCAACATGGACCCTTATGACGCAGAGAAAACAGCATTCAGAACGCCGTTGGGCAACTTCATGTACAAAGTAATGCCGTTTGGACTCAAGAACGCCGGGGCTACGTACCAAAGAACAATGATGGCAATTTTTCATGACTTCTTCCACAAATTCGTGGAATTCTACGTAGACGACTTGGTCATCAAATCAAAGAAGGAGGAGTCCCATCTGAACGATTTAAGGAAGGTGTTTGCTCGGTGCAGGAGGTACAAGTTAAGGATGAACCCGTTAAAGTGTGTCTTCGGAGTAATAAGTGGCAAGTTTTTAGACTTCGTGGTTAATCGACAAGGGGTAGAGATAGACCAGGATAAATAGCGGGTGATCTTGGAGATGCCATGTCCAAGGACGGCGAAGGAGCTGAAAAGTTTTCTCGATAAAGTCTCCTACCTTAGGAGATTTGTTCCTGGATTGGCCGAAATAACACACCCACTGATGCAGCTGCTACGAAGGAACACGAAATTCAAATGGGAAGAGGTTCACCAGAAGTCCCTTGTTGAGTTGAAGAAGCTGCTCGTATCACCACAGACCATGGTTCATCCCCAGGCAGGAGCTCCGTTGCAGCTATACCTTACATCCACCACGAGGTCCGTTGGAGCTCTTCTAGCACAAGAAGTGGACGGGCAAGAACGACCGGTTTACTACCTCAGCAGAATTATACATGGGCCAAAAATTAGATATAATAGCTTAGAAAGGCATTGTTTGGCTTTAGTCTTTGTAGCACAAAAACTTAGGCATTATATGTTGTCTTTTACCATTAATATTGTAACTAGATGCGACCCAATTAGGTATTTCCTTGCAAAGACTATACTGATTGGCAGGGAAGCTAGATGGTTCCTTATTCTCTCTGAATATGACTTAAAATGTGTGGTCCCTCGCACAATCAAAAGCCAGGCGTATGCTGACCTATTGGCCATCTTCCCTTCAGGAACCTTCGAGACGCCTAGGGAAGACATTCCAGGAGATGATTTGCAGGCCAATTACCTGGATACAACTGAGGAGGAATGGACGATGTAGTTCGATGGATCTTCGGCAGAAAAGAAGGGAGGAGCAGGGGTTATTCTTTCAAAAGGGATGGAAGAGATTTGGCTTTCCTACAAACTAGATTTCCCTTGCTCTAATAACGAGGCAGAATACGAGGCGTTGGTACTAGGGCTTCTAGAGGCTCTTCGGAGGGGAATTCGTTCACTCTGCATTAAGGGTGACTCGAACTTAGTAATTCAACAGGTAAACGGAGAATATGCGTTGAAACACATGAGCCTGGAGCCCTATAGAACAATCATTCAAAGGCTCCTCAAACCGTTCCATCGGACCAAGATCAGGAGACATCCCAGAACGATGAACGCCATCCAGACGCCTATGCTACTATTTCCCAGAAGATGATAATGAAAACCAATGAGACTACGGTTGTGATCCCATGAAGAACAGCTCCTTCGGTAATACAGTCAATACTACCGATGGAGGAAGAGGTGGGCTGGAGAAGAGATATTAAGAAGCAACTGAAGTCTGGTGAGGGGGCGATGGGGCTAAGAGAGTTGGCCCAATATTTTACATGCCAGGGAAATCTCTATTTAAGAAATACAGGAGGATGGTTGTCAAGATGCGTCAGCCCAGAGGAGGTCGAGAAAATATTGAGGAAAACCCATGAGGAGCACTGCGAAACGACTGAGATACCTCTATATAGGAGAATTCAAAGGGAGGGGTATTTCTGGCCTAGGATGAAGCAAGATGCAACAGAGCTGCAACGGAAGTGCAATAAGTGTCAGCTATTCTTTGAGGCAGCTGAGTGTCATTTCATTGAAGCTCAAATAGACTGGAGGCAGCCCTACATCGACTTCATTCAGGAGGGGGTTGTCCCAACGGAGAAAATGGATGCAATAGGTCTGAGGCGAAGGGCTCCAAGGTTCTACGTCCAGGGGGCAGCTCTATCGAAAGGGGTACTTTAACAGGCCCTTGCGATGTGTCATGAAGGAAGAAGCAGTGGAGGTCCTCAAACAAGCGCATGATCCAGCACATATAGGAGGAGCCAAGCTGTATGATCAGTTGATGACATTGGGGTATTATTGGCCAAGGATGGAGAAGGACTCTGCGGAGTTCGTTCGAAAATGCAAAGCTTACCAACTTCATGGGAACATGATCCATGCCCCCATTGGTAGACTTACACTCTCTATCAAAACCCTATCCATTTCATACTTGGGCGTTCGACCTAGTGGGGGCAATACACCCCTCTTCGAGGGGAAATATATGGATATTAGTAGCAACATAATGTTTCACAAAATGGGCCCAGGCGATACCACTCAGACGAGCAACGACTGGGGTGGTGAGCAATTTCATCAGAGAATACATCATTTGCCGTTTTGGTATCCCAAAAGTTATTCTCTCGGATAATGGGACCCCCTTCGTCAATTCCGAAGTAACAATGCTCACAAATAATTACTCCATTATTCATCACACCTCAACAGTGGCATACCCAAAGGGAAATGGTCAGGTCGAAGCAACTAACAAAACCTTGGTTAACATTTTGGCCAAAATGATGGAAGACTTTCCAGGGGCGTGGGATGACAAGATACCAGCTGTCTTGTGGGCCTATCGAATGACCAAGCGAAAACCCACGGGATACACGCCGTTCTCTCTTGTTTATGGGGCCGAGGCAATCCTTCCAGTAGAATTAGAAGTTCCCTCTGCTCGTTATGCCTTGATAAGTAGCATGCTCCCTCATAGTAGACATGTACAGCTAGAAGCGTTGGATGAGCACAGAGATAACTCGATGCAACACTTTCAAATATATACGAAACAACTCTCCAGGGCATATGACAACTTGGTGAGACCAAGGAAGTTCATGGAGGGAGACCTCGTATTGAAAGTGGCAGTGAAGCACATCAGGGGACTTCCTCTACTAAAGTTCGCAGCCAACTGGTAGGGACCTTTCGTTGTGAAGGAAGCTCATGACTCATGTTATTGTTTAATTTTGAAGTTAGAGGAAGACAAGCCATTTAAGATTAACAATAAGTGGTTGAAGGTTTATCATGTGTAAACAACCAAGTTTGAACTGATGTTATGACTAGCTATTGTTATAAATATACAAGTTTTGGGTGACATTTTTTAGCATAATGGAGGAATTGCATAAATACAAAAACTCTATAGCATACAACAACAGTCACAACACACGAAGGGATTGAAAAGTATATATTCTTCATTCATAAACAATAGAGCATTACAAAATTTGTTTTGGGAGCTATCGGCCAAGAATTACATAGATAAGAGTAGTAAAGGATATGTATACAAGAAGTAACTAGTCTAAAAGAAACGATAAATCTAAGGAAGAGAAAAAATCTCCAGGAAGGCCCGAAGAAGCTACTGTGAAAGACCGTTGGGCGTTAATAGAAACCTCCAGCCTCGTTTGCACTTGTGTACGTTCGATCAGGAGTCTCTCGCGCTTCAGTTTGACTAGGTACAAAGCTTCTTCGACATCCTTTACCTCTTGATCCACTGCTTCCAAAAGGGGTGCCAATGCGACCAACCTAGCTTCCTCAGCTTGCTGGTCCTCCTGGTGCTTTCGTAACACTTCCCTCTGGCCAATCAGTTGTTGGTTCTTCAAAGTCTTCAGATACGTTATAATCCAGTCAAAACGAAAACCATCACGCCCCAACTCCTTCAGAAAACCCAGAAATTGGTTAAGAAGGGATCTGGTAACACTTGCAGTAGGGGTACTGGCAATTTCAGCAACAACGATCACCATTCCTTGAAGTCTGTGACTCATCACGTGAATATTGAAGCGCAGGCAATCTGGTGTGAAGGTCTCAGGGTGGCGATTCACCAGTTGTTCGATCACCAAGCGGTGGTTGACAGGCATTTGAGGAGACTGCCGAAGCACCATTAGGCAGAACGCGTGAGGAGCCAGGTCAGGAAGAGGCAGTTCGCACCCAGACTCGCTCTCGGCTACAGCACCATTCATGGAACCTTGATCATCATGAATAGAATTTTCCGAAACATCAGGTTCTCGGAAGGGTGAGCCTACAGGCGAAATAACTGGGGGCAAATTTTCCCGAGCAACCTGAAAAGAGATAGCGCACATGATGAACTTATGAAAAAAAACTTAACAAGTGTTTTCGTTGTTAAGTCACCGTTATAAGGTGGAGTTTATGGAAAATCTTAACAAGCGTTTTCGTTGTTAAGTCACCGTTATAAGGTGGAGTTTATGAAAAAAACTTAACAAGCGTTTTCATTGTTAAGTCACCGTTATAAGGTGGAGTTTATGGAAAATCTTAACAAGCGTTTTTGTTGTTAAGTCACCGTTATAAGGTGGAGTTTATGAAAAATCTTAACAAGTGTTTTCATTGTTAAGTCACCGTTATAAGGTGGAGTTTATGAAAAAACTTAACAAGTGTTTTCGTTGTTAAGTCACCATTATAAGGTGGAGTTTATGGAAAAAACTTAACAAGTGTTTTCGTTGTTAAGTCACCGTTATAAGGTGGAGTTTATCGAATATCGTTGTTAAGTCATCATTATAAGATGAAGATTAAGGAAATTTTTTTATGAAAAATCGTAAGATGGAGATTATGGAAAATCTTAAAGTTAACAAAAATACCTCAGTCACAACGGGAGCATATGGGGCAGCCGCAGGGACAGGAACCGTTGGGGGCGAGATTATTACCCCAGAAGCCATAACGGGGTCCCTGGACGCAGAAGCCTCCATGATTCGTAAAACTCTATCACCTGTATAGGGCACCAGGGCCAGCATACTGGGTTCATCAGGCGAAGACACTGAGCTCCCAAACAAGGGCACAACACGATGGGGTGTAAACACACCACTATATTGGCTACAAGCACCAACCTGGGCCCTGACTGCAAGAGTTGGTCCAAGATCAGGAGAAAATTGTGGCACAAAGGCAAGTGTTAGAAAAGAAGAAGGGGCACAGAAAATATGAAGAAATATCTCTACGTGTTACTTACCTCAGTTATGGTGCTAAAGAGAGGAATGGCAGTCAGAGGTCTCATCAGCGTCATCGGAAGAAGAACGCTTGCCAACAACGAGGATATTTCAACCTGGGGTACCCAAAACATATCAGAATTCAGCAAGCCAAATAAGAAAAGAGTGGGACCGAAAAGACTACAACAAACAAATTATAGAGGAAATCATACCTCGGGCTCACTCTCCTCAACAAGAACAATGCGGAGAGGAACCTCAGGTGAGGCCTGTAAATCAGAGGGGACCGAGGGTGTTATCTCGGATTGTGTTATTTCAGGTTGTGTTACCACTTTAGGTGAGGAATCTCCTCCCCCAACGACTTCCCTTGCACGTTGACTGCCTACATGGAGAGAATAGGTAAGCCCCGTCATGGGGGAACGGGGAGGAGTCACATCGGTACGAGATGCACCGAAGCGTCCCCCCACAAAAGGGCTTACGAGAGGGCTAGAGGGGTCTGGTCTTTCTATTTCAACTCCCTGCACCACAGTTGTCAAAAAAAAAGAAGAAAAATATATATATAAGTAAAGACAGTCGTCCTTAAGCGAAAGGAGATAATAACTAAATCATGTTTACATACCTCCGATTCAGAAGGAGAACGAGAAGACATGACCATGGGCGAAGAAGGAGAAGTAACAGCAGCAGAAGGGGCATGAGTGGAATGCACCTTAGGGGTTTGGTGCACCTCAGGAGTTCGTTTCTTCTGGGACTTGGTGCCCAGAGTCTTCTTCCTCGATCCCGCTGCACCAGTACTGACCCCTTGAGGAACCCTGGAGCTCTTTTTCCTCCTAGCCGTTGGCTCTGTAGGATCAACCACCACCATGGGGAAAGCAACGAAAGAAGGGACAATGACTGCATGCCATTGATACTCGACATTTATTCGGTCTAGTTCATCTTGGGCCTCCCTCCTTACACGCTCAGCCATCTCAGCAGGCATGAGAGGTGGAACGGAGGCTATGGGAAGAGCTTCCACGGGAGTTTGGGGCTTCTGGGACTTCGATTTTGATGACCCACTCTTGGCCGTTTTTGCCTTCTTGGCAGGTGGTGGAGAAGCCCCCTCGTGGGTAGTAGCTGCAGTAGAGGGGGCAGCCTTCTTTGGAACACCAGGAGTCCTCGGTTTTGGCGTTGCAACTGGGACCATGGGACAAAATGGAGGAAAACCGGTAGGAGGTGATTTGGGGGTTGAACTCAGAGGGAATTCTATCCCAAGTACAGAGTTTCCTTTTAGCCCCAACTCCAGGGCAGAAAATGAAGAAACGGGAGGATACACCGGCTCTCCCTCAACGAACTCAGCAATTTCACCTAGTTGTTTCGGCCAGTACTTGGTGGCAAATAAAGGGGTCACATCCCCATGTCTAGTAATACTGGGAATGGTGACACGCCCAGCCATTGTTGAACATATCCCCCACGCAGCGGTCAAAGAAAACAGGGAGCATGCCTCGCCAAAGGAGACCTTGGGGTTTGACGATTGAAACACTGGACGTGGCGCCCCCTGGTCAAACCCAAACTAGCGGCTACATCGGTTGGGATTATAATTCTCACTCGTATATCCCCACTCGGTGTAGGAGGGTAGATATCCTGGAGAAAATAGAAGAACCACGGCAAGCGAGGGATCCTCAATATCGGGAGAAGGGTCCTGTATCACTCTGGCTTCATAATGGAAAAATTCACAAGTGTGAAAGAAGGACTCTTCCTGATAAGGCCTCATTACGAAGTTCTCGAAATGGTCAATCACAGAAATCAACTCCTTTCGGCTTTGTCTCTTGTAATAAATGAAAGACCGTGGAGGAAGAATTGTTTCCCCCGAAGGAGGACTGTTCGTCTTGGCCGCTATGGCAGGAAAGCGGAAGTAAAGAAAGTTGGTCAGAAGAACGCTGTTGGAAAAATTGGCCAAGTTATTACGGCTAAGAGAGCGTTCCATGTCAAAAAAAGTCTTATCTAGCCAGGTGTAGAGGGATCCCAAGGTAATTGTAGCCAGTGGAAGTTTTATGCCTCGAGCCAAGCGAAGGGACAAGTTGATAAGGTCTCTTCGGGGCTGGTTGTTGGGTTTGCCCGTCAAAAGGAAACGGGAAAGAATCATAAGAATGTAGGCGGAAAGCTCCAACGACGTACCTTAACCAGGGGCAGTTGATGAGGAACTTCCTTCACCAGAACTTTTGAAGAAGTAATTGATCAAGGGAGAAAAAGTAGCTTTGTTGGAAGAACCGATGCAGCTTCGGCATATGCGATCAAACTCCAAACGATCTGCAGTCTCTTAAGCATCAAGAGCCTCATCGGTGTAAGGCTCATGGCCTATTGCATCGAGGCCCAGGAGCTCGCACACGTCCTCCAGAGTTATGGTGAACTCACCCCACGCAGCGATGAACGTATGAGTAGCCACGTTCCATCGAGAGACCAAGACAGGAAGGGAAGCATTGTTCTTTGAGGGAGTGAACTCACCAAACCATTTAGCCTGTTACAGCCCAACCTTGGTGAGGATATCAGCATATGAACTCTGCATGTGGGAGTTCCAGGAAGCAAAGTGGGCAGGGGATCCCCCGGGCGCTTCGAAATCAATGTGGGACCATGGAAAGTCCCCTCGCTCCAAGAGAAATCTGAGAGTTCCTTCTGGGGGCAGAAATCCCCACTTAGACAATTCTTCATCCTCATCACCCAACAGTAGGGCGTCAAACTTAGAAGAAAAACAGACAGTCTTACAGGCAACAACAAAGTCATCACCCTCCCCAAAAATGGGAGAGCGACGATAAAACCTCAGTTGTTCCTGGCGGGCAGCACCTAGGGCGGAGGCAGCAGTGGTGGCGGCAGACGGAACACTGGTGGCAGACACGGTGGAGTTGCTTGAAGACGCCATGGCAAATAATGAAACCGTAACAAAGAAAGCTTCGAGAAAAAAGGGTTTGAGAGAGAGAATGGAGAAACACGATTACAAGTGGTGGTATAGAAGGTGAAGAAGGACGCTCTTACAACAATGGAGTCTCTCTCTCTCTCAAAAAAAGAAGTGACAGTCTAAAGAAGATAATAACAGAGTAAGAAAAAAACAAAGGAGAAGGTTCAAAGTATTTTGAATATGGCTCTTTGAAAATCTTGAGTTTGGCGTTTAGATTTCCCCACCCTCGCACGTGCATGGCCGCCTATAATCATTTCACATGAACACATGGCACCTTGGGAAGTGCTTTGACAGTTGAAAGGACTGCGCCACCTCATTAATGAAGGGACGTCTGGGGAACACTAATCGTTGCCTTCCTATACAAGATTGAATTTTGGCGCCAACAAAATTTCTTGTCAGACTTATACCTTAAAGCCCTAACGAAGAAGATGTCACAACGGTTCTGCATAAAGGAAAAAGGCCTGATTATTTTCACACAAAGAAAAGTCCATCGGTTTAAGACATGTCGTACAGAAATTTCTAGTTCCAACAAATCTCTCCACGAGGGGGCAAATGTAGAGGGGGCTTGAAGGTAATCTTGAGATTAGGAACAAATCCCCAATTAGCAACAGTGTTTGAGAATAAGAAACCGAGGCAGCTCAAGCGTGGCAACTCAGCGAGGCAGCTCGGCGTGGCAGCTCATAGTTTAGCCTGTTGTATTAGTCATAATGTATTTTCATTATTGATGACTGTAAGCTTTAACGATTGTAATGACATAACGATAATAACAAAAGAGTTTGTATGAGGTCAAACGGTACTTGCGAGAGACCAGGCTTGGCAGGGCCTGGGAGAGCTTTCATGCCCTATCGAATGACCTCACCGTGGGAACTTTAGAGGGACTTGGTTTGGAGGATTGAGAAGTAAGGCATCGTTGGGGCTTGTCCTGACCATCTTAGATACACCTGGTAAAACATCGAAGGACCCTGACCGTGGAAACCAAGCGGAGCAGCTGTGAGTTCCATCGGGCATTGAGTTATGGACCAAACAGCCCTCTACTTAATGTCACATTTACTGTGGGTGATGTCACTAGCCATCTAAACAATGTCAGACATGCACTTGAGTAAACCACCGTGGTATTTGGGGCTGTCAGGCAGTTGGTAAGCCACCTCTGCGACAACAGTCCCCTGACACACGGTGGTTAGGCATAAAGGCATGTCTTGGCATTTAATGTTTATGACGTGGAGACAGCTAGTGCATCAGGTATTTAGTGTTGTGACATAAAGTATGAGAGATGTCTTTTCATAGTTTTAATGACTGAGTTGCCTCGGGGGTGGTGTGGGGGGCTATTTAAGGACCCCAACCACCTTTGAGGAAAGGGAGAGACTTTTGGAGAGTTCAGAAGTTATTGCAAACCAGAGAGTTTACTCACTCACCATTGTCATTTATTATAAAGCTTTCAATATTCGACAGAGATTCCTGAGGGTATTTGGTGTGGTTTTACCTGCCTACAAAGGTGTATCTAGGGTGCTTGCTTCTCTCTCCCTCTAGCTAAGCCACTTCTAAAGTTCATTATTATTCCCAGAGTTTTACACGAGAGACTTTGTGAGTTTAAGCTGAGTCTATCTTCATTAGGGTTCATGTTTATGTGTTCTGTCATTAATCCAAAGCTTTGGCCAATTAACTTGTCATTACCATACTCAACAGGGGTTACGCCTCCATATATAATCTAAAGTACCCTCCTACACATGATATGCCCCGTCAAGTCTCCTAGGCGTAGTAACTAGGACAACACACCCAAAATAGACCCGTAAACACTATCACCAAGCAAAGAAACGCGTTAACCCGACTGAGTTCCGTTCAAACACAACCTAATTTAAATTACCTAGAAAGCATATTAAAAATGAGATAAAGAAAGCGGTAAATAAACGCGGTAAATCTACCTAGAAAGCATGGGAAGAAAGCACATAAACTAATTAACAAAGCATGTAAATTTAAATAGAAAGCAATAATGAAGTAAATACAAACTATATTAATAGAGAGGGTAATGAATAGTCAGCTTATAAACCCAAAAGTGTGTCAATCCAATAGGAAATGAAGAATAACTAACCAAAAACCCTCAAACCCTAAGCTACTCTAACCTAAAATCTATCCTAAAACGTTCATTTCTACTTAATCTCTGATATTACAACAAAAAAGTCTTATATAGTAAGTTGGAAAAGAAATAGAAAAGAAAAGAGAAAAGAAAATAAAGGACAAAATATCTGCTGAAAACAGGGGATCGATCGATCGACCCCTTTGGTCGATCGATCGATGGTGAACAAATATCCCACTGTCGATGAGGATCGATTGATCGATCATTTTGATCGATCAATCGATCAATTAGGGAAAAATCAAGGTAGCACACTGCAATGCCTTTCCTTCCTCTTCTCCTCCTCTTTTGGTTTCATTATTTTCCCCCTGCTGAACTCGCCGTAACTTCATCATACAAACTCAGAATCGCGCACCGTTTACGGCCACGCGAAGCTAGAGAGGAGGGATACAACTTCTAAGAAGATGTTGGGCTAGGTGCCCAAGCTATGAAAAGACTAAATTGCCCTTGAATGTGCGATCGCATACGAAAATTGAGCGGAATACGCTCGAACTTCACACTTAGCATCCAAATACCTATAAAAGCTCAATTAACCCCTGCAAAACATGTTAACGTAGAAATATGAGGTTGTCTGGTTAACGAGCATAAATATAAGGAATAAGATACCCGAGGGGGCCAAAATGCGTAGGTTCGGAGGATGAAATACGCAATATTTGCGTATCATCAATTTACTCATTGATTATTCCTATAAACAACTAACAAAATTTCAGATGGATCTAGATAATCGAAGTTTGATCTAGATAATCAAAATTTCAGATGGATCTAGATAATCAAAATTTCAGATGGATCTAGATAATCGAAATTTCAGATGAAATACGCAATACTCTGGGAATATCAAATCTGAATTTGTTTGAATTCCAGTCATATCTCTTATATTTCGACCGTTATCAAAAGTTTTGAACAAGGTAAAATACTTTTTGCATTTGTACATAAGACCACTTCCTGATATATCATAAATTAATATGTACATTTCCTTGTAACTTCAATATCTATGACAAATTACTATCATATTTTTTTTTATGTTTCTGTCTATTTTTTTAACAATCCTATCTATATAACAACCATTAACTGACGTTTGGTGTAAAATTTCTCGATTCACCCAAATGCAACAAAAAAAATTTAAGAATACATTTCCTGCAATAAATAATCCAAGGATGAATAGTAAAATGTTTACAACACTTATAATCGATCATGTCACTATGTATATATTCTTGTAACCGCATTCCTTATTCAATTAAGATTTTTTGCAAAAGATTTTTTTAGAAGATGAAAGTTAACTTTATTGTTTCCTGATGAGCTAAATCTTTTTAGATGCAAAAATGCTTAAAGCATCGAAAATCAAGGCTAATTGTAAGTTACTTGTTATATTCTTATGAAATAATTATAACCAATAATTATTCAATGTTTGTTTGTGTGTGATGTTATATTCGCTAAAAAAATACTATTATTATAGGAAGGGATTGAACTACAATAATTCTCGCTACGTTCATCCCCTCCTATCTTGGGGATTCATGGAACTCGGTGGTAAACTGTAAGAGACTAGGTTGTACTCTTGTTAATCATGAAAAATTATGATTGTATTAATATATATAGTTTACATTAAGAATAATATTTTATGGGAAACCGTTATAAAGTATGTAATATAGTACTGTTATAAAGTTATGGTTTCTTATTCTTAAATTTGCATATATTATCTTCTCCTTTACCATTAATTAGATATATCATAATTAGGGATTTTAATTTAACTACAAAAATTCTATTTTTTTATGATTTTCATTTGCCTCTTCAATGGTTATAATTTCTTTTATATTTGCTCTATTTGGCATGTTATTCATTTGAATTTTAATCTTTTATGGGCTTTTGGAGTATGGGAGGGAGAATATGGTTAAGAATCTTTCGTATAATTGATGCTTCTGGATAGGATCGTATATACCTATGTGCCATCAGACCCTATTAAGGGTATTCCCATTAGAGCCTAATAAGATTGAAGTTTCTTTTTTTATTTATTGTATCATATTGTTCTCATACATTTTTATGATTCTTGGCTCTAGGAGATGCATCTAGGTCATTTCCTCTTCAATTAGGATCCTTAAGGCCTGGTTTTGTGAATGGCATGCATGAAATTTTATATGCTTTGAAACAATTACTGCTTAATTATATCAATTTTATATGTAGATTTGAATGTGGCTCGTTTTAAATGCTATTATTATAAACATTGTTTCACACCCTGTTAAATTCTGGCATCGACCGCCACCAAAACTAAGTCGGGCGTGAGTAAATAAAATACCATTCTTAGCATTATACAGATATGAGACATATAAAATTAATCCATGAGATAAATGATAACCAATCCCAAAAGATAAACCATCCAACTAAGCGATAAAAGATCCATCTCCATGCTAAACTCAAAGTAAATCCAATCTCTAATAATATGAAACTGAATAATATCCAACTGAATCTAGTGAAATAAATGAATAAATCCAAAACAACTTTGAAACTGAGGGGCCCAATAAAACTCAAATGAAGTCTCATAATGAAATACGACTGAAAAGAAAGTATAACTAAATAAAGCAATAAAAGGAATACACTCCAGCTGCACCTCCAAATGATAAACTTCGATAATCCTATGCAGCTTCACCAAAACTTATCTTGAAAATGTTAGTCAATGCACGAGGTCAGAGCCTCGAGCATGAATACACACTACTCCCCTCATATAGGATCCTTGAATCCAGACAGTAGCATTATATGCAATAAATATCACAATAGAGTATTTTAAATTGAACGAGATAATTAAACGTGATAAATATAAATCACTAACTACCCGCAAACATCCCCATTTAAAAGGCATACCAATATGATTTTAAATTCCCAAGTCACACGATGTTAATTAATTTAATTAACCAACTTTTATTTTTGTTCTCACATTTTACTATGGCGGTCCTCTCGTCCCGGGTGATAATTTCCAACAAAGTGTCACACTTCTCCTTGCCAAAATGCCAGCCGAATACGTTTAAACTGTCGATCCACCACAATTTGACAAGGTTCCACACATGACACGACATAAAACTTCAGTCGAATCCGGTTAAACTATCGATTCCCCGCAATTTATGTCGCCACCAATTTTTAATACTCATTTTTATCTTAGCTATTAATTCTCAATTACTCAATTTCACAATTTATAAATTATCCCACCCTTTTTAATCGATGTGAGATCCTAAAAATACCCCTTAGTCCCATACCTAAGGATCCCCATGTTATCAATACGTCCTACCCTATGTATAGGATGAATTTATAACATAAACCTGGACCTAGTCTTATGCCTAGGTTAGCGTAACGATGATAAAGTATAAAAAATCAGCCCACCCCAATATGATAAGAATCGCGATAATCTACCGTCAATAGTCCCATACTTAGAAGGCATAAATCATCAAAATGACCACCCACTAGTCCCATGCCTATAAGGCATCCTAAAATATAAGGATAGGAAAATACCCAACAACCCGTCGTCAAATTGGCAATATAATAACACTAACAAGTCACACAAATAAGCATAATTATTCAACGTATAAAACTACGCATAATAGTCCAATTCAATTAAATCTTAATTTAATTTTCTCATAGTCATAAACACCCAATTAATCCCATTTAATTGTTTTAAATTAAATACACCGAGATTTCATCATTAATACATCATATTTCTAATTTCATTATCTCTACACAATTTTCATGAGTCATACATCCCCAAAATTCATTTAATTCAAAACAAATGTTTTTCTACATGTAACATTTACCAATAAAACTCAAAATTCACTCATCAATCCTATGTAACCAAGTGTTATGAATATTATTCATATTAAAAGATTAAATAAAAACATTCCCATAATTAGTGCCCACTTTCTCTATTTAAGTTACTAATTGATTTTAATCAAAAACACATGATTAAGGGTTTAGGCGACGCTTAAAACGCATAATACTAAAGGAAATGAATAGATTATTCATGGATGAGATTAAGTTGAAGAAAAACTGGCAGCACAATTGGATTCCTCTCGAAAAATTAACAAAGAAGTGTTCTTTAACAAACTTGATTAAACCTCAATTTAGAGTTCCAAAACTTGTGAGAAAAACTTGATTATGTTGGAGGTTGATGATTATGGTGTAGAGGAAAAACTTTTGAAAGAGTTCTCTGGTGAAAAACATGGAAAAAAGTAATTATGAGAAGTCCCCCCACGAATTATAGTGGTTAAATACCAATTAGGAATCATATCCCACTCCAACACTACAAATAAAATCACCGAACTGCCTCAAATTTAGCACAGCGATCGATCGTCTCCCTAGGTCGATCGATCGATCGATCAGGTATGACGCCTCTGCCATTTCCCTTTGTTTAATTCCATTTAACTAAAAATCAAATTTCCATTGGTCACGGCCTAAATCTGTGACAAATGTTTTTTTTTATAAAATCTCATTTAGACTCCGATTTTAATTTCGGTTAAAATTCCACTTTTAATTATAAACACTAAAAATATTTAATTATTAAAATTAATTAAATCCAATTTTTTTTTTCTCCCATTTCCAAAATTAATTTAAAAATTCCCATTTAAAAAAATCGGGTTGTTACATACTTCCCCACTAGCAAATAATCTCGTCCTCGAAATTGGACAAAGCATACACATCAAACATAAATCATGCAAAAGAAAATAAGGCTCACATATGCCTACCCATAGAATGCCATAATTGGGTGCCTATACACCCAATCCTATGCGCACCTACCCCATGAATAAAAAAGTAATATATATCTTTATATATATATATATATATATATATACACACATAACTGTGAAAGTAACGACATACCACGCGATCTCGCAAATCACCACTCAATTCTATTTTCGATAAACTTCGCAATACCTAAATTCTCAAATTAAATCACCTTGCTGCATAAGTATAAGACATACCTAAAATTCATACTAACGATCTCCCACATAAAATATCATCTCCAAAAAGCAACTATAAGGATCCTCACATCAAGCTTACTAATTCTAATATCGATGCCTACAACGTCTTTAATACCAAACTCCATATCTCCAAGAAACACATCTAAAACGTATACCATACCATCTACCTTAAGGAGTACGAATCAATAAAAAGAATAAAAGATCGATAACGCGAAAGCTAAAAGGACTCACAACCTATGAGACCTAAGACCAGGCTCTGATACTAGTTGTCACACCCTGCTAAATTCTGGCGTCGCCGCTACCAAAACTAAGTCGTGCGTGAGTAAATAAAATTCCATTCTTAGCATTAGACAGATATGAGACATATAAAATTAATCCGCGAGATAAATGATTATCAATCCCAAAAGATAAACTATGACACCCCGCCTAATAAAATACCGGGTGATCAATCCTGTACCAAATTAAAGCAGGAGTCTCATATGCTGCATTCTTAGCATCACTGTCAAAAACCAATTTAATTACTACTAACCTATTAGGTTGGCGTCAAAATTTTATTTAACAAATATTTTTAACCAAACCATTCGAATAAAATGGTCATACAGTTTATATATACAAAACTGAAATGAAATAAAATAATCGAACACTCGGTTTAACATAATACAACCAAATCGAAAGCAGCACTAAAAGGCGGTAAAACAATAAACAAATAAAATTGGGCTTTCGCCTCGAATGTTACTACAATGCTTCCTATCTTGATCACAAAATAGAAGCGTCTAAATATAAACCTACATGCATCCACAGCTGCTGCAACAACGTCTGAATCGAAAGAATCAAAATCCAGGCGTCCCTCTATCTGGACACGTATATATATATATATATATATATATATATATATATATATATATATACAAAAAGAGAGGGGAAAAATAGAGAAACGGGTCAGAGCCCGAGTTGTGAAAATATTTTGCAAGTGCATAAATGTTATATTTTTAAAATATAATTTATCCCATATTTAAATTGGTATCGCACTCCCATGAGATACCCCTCACCCCTCTTCTAAAAGTGCACTCCTATCGCATACCTATTAAAAAACCTAGTTAAGCTACCCTACCTAACTAATCTGTTTCATCCAATCTCTGAAAATCCCTATAAACCAGAGTACTGAGGGATAAACTTCTCCCCATTCACAACACTGCGCTACGTTCGTGCGTATGGTGTCTTGCAAAGCGAAATCCAAACAAGAAACCCCCCGATACACTACTACGTGGCAATATTGATTGTCAAGATCCATTAGGACCTTAACACATAACGTATATATAAACTCTTATATATATATACACACACATATGATTCTCACTTTAATATACAAATCACAATTTAAGTCTGGATAAAATCTCCCGGAATGAGAATAAATCCTTATTCATTTTTCACTTTATGCTAGTTAAAGATATATGATATTTTGTCCTCATATACAGGCAATATACTATACACAACAAGTATAATAATCATCCCACCGAGATATAACTTGAGGATGCAGTCTCATAGTGCCTATCAGAATCCGAGTTTATTCACTCAACCACGGTACCAAGCCAGACTCACTCATGGACATGGTAAAACTACACAACGGTGGTGTACAAACATCGCAGTCGTACTCGGGACGAGATGACCTGGGGATATACTCTCCCTGCTCCTCAAGCTAGAGGATTCACCCATATTGTGCGACCTTCCCGGATCGCACTAGAGAAAATATATAATCTGGTTGTTCCAACCCTATGTCAAAGGAAAGCCCGTGGAACCAGCCTCTAAGATACAAACATACCAATCACACACATATATATATGTATTCCCATATAATAATATATATACTGTAATCCCATCGTATATATAATCTATATCACTTCTCAATACATATGGCTATAATTGCCAAATTCCCATAGCGATAGCCAATAACCCCGAATGTTCCCATTCGTAATAGTATCTAATTATTTACCCACTTAAAATACTAGACTTACAAGTACTCTCTTACTTAGTATATAACTCGCACCTTAATCAGTTTATAAGGATTTATTTATAAAATCCCGAATATATCAATTCGTAATAATCCCATCCTACTCACATCCTAGGATTTATTCAAATACAATCGGCCCTTATATTTTCTAACTAGATAAATATATCTATACTCGCTTGCCGAGGACTTCTCGCCAACGTTACTCATCTTAAACCTTCGTTAAATCCATACTCCGGATTATACACTAAAATTAACCCGAGATTCCCTCTTTTGATCCAAGGTTTACTTACCCTCTATACCATTGTATAGGAGTCCGAATATCAAATCTAGAATCCCCTAAAATGAATCTCCAAATTTATAATTTCACTTCCCTTAACCTTAAGGAAGAAAATCTCAAAATGCTGCCAGGACCGAATCGATTCGACTTGTTCGAAATGATTCGCTTGCCCCCAAATCGATTCGGCCTATCCGAATCGATTCGAAAATATTCAACTATCTTACTGTTGCATACCGAATCGATTCGGTTTGTCCGAATCGATTCGGCTGGTTCGAATCCGAAATCTGCTAAGGGTTTACATCTTCCCCAAAAATCCAAATATCCGCCCAACCTCCATTTTTGTTATTTCTAATCTCAACCAACAACTCTATAAACATTTAATATATTTTCTTCAATTAACACATCAATTAATTTTCTCCTAATGTGAGGTTGGATTTTTAACTAACGATTTAAATCTCGGACAACCTTCTGTAGAAAAATCATTATATATCCAAAAAAATCAGAAAAATACGCGGTCGGTGCCCACGCGACCTTATTGAAAATATCTACAAATTTAATTTTTTGACCAAGAGCCGAATCGATTCGGAAAGGACGCTGTGTCACTATTCACCTTCTTCTCCAAAAATCCCAAACCTCCATTAATAAATCTCCAAGATTTTTACTTCTTCTCCCAACCTAATTTAATCACAACCAACTACACTTACACACATAAAAGGGGCTCTAATCATCCTAGAACCCATAACCAACAACTAATTTCAATTAATTCCTAAATTTTTCAAATGGGCTAATATTCGAGTTTTATTCGTTTAATCTTCCGAAACACCCGTTTGATTCTTGAAAACCCAACCCAAAAATCTTAATAGTTTATCACTACCAACTTTAATATGAGATTTATTCTTTAAATAAATAAAGCAAGTAAACACTTTCCTCGTGGATAAAATCCGACGACCTCGAGTCAAATCCCGCGGAGTTTGGACGGAAATCCCCTTTTTCTTCTCCCTCTCTTCCTTTCTCTCTTATCTTTCTCTCCTTTATCTCTTTTATTTTTTTCTCCCACTCTCTTGTGTATTATATAGGGAGAAATGCTGGTTTATCCCTTATAAACCCAAAAATGACTCATTTACTCAATTGCGAGCCCCCACTAGTCCAAAAATCATCGGAACCTAAAAACTACCCCCGGATACTCTATTCTGACTATCTCGGCCATTCCAAAACCAACCGCGCACTCGAAATCTCTATCCTAGTCACTAAACTGAAATTCACTGATTAAATTACACTCATAAATTCCAAAATTACTATTCATAATAATTCCTCAAATTTCCAAATTACACCCACTTATGCAATTTAAATATCTATAAATGTATGTGGTATTACATAAACCATCCAACTATGCGATAAAAGATCCATCTCCATGCTAAACTCAAAGTAAATCCAATCTCTAATAATATGAAACTGAATAATCTCCAACTGAATCTAGTGAAATAACTGAATAGAACCCATAACAACTTTGAAATCGAGTGGCCCAATAAAACTAAAATGAAGTCTCATAATTAAATCTGACTAAAAAGAAAGTACAACTAAATAAAGAAATAAAAAGGAATACACTCAAGTTGCATCTCCAAATGACAAACTTTGATAATCCTATGCAGCTTCTCCAAAACTTATCTTGAAAAAGTTAGTCAATGCATGAGGTTAGATCCTCGAGCATGAATACACATTACTCCCCTCAAATAGGATCCTTGAATCAAGACAGTAACATTATACGCAATAAATATCACAATAGAGTATTTTAAATTAAACGAGATAATAAAACATGATAAATATAAATCACTAACTACTCGAAAACATCCCAATTTAAAATGGCATACCAATATGATTTTGAACTCCCAAGTCGCACGATGTTAATTGATTAAATTAACCAACTTTTATTTTTGTTCTCACTTTTTATTATGACAGTCCTCTCGTCCCGGGTTGTAATTTCCACAAAAGTGTCACACTTTCCATTACCAAAATGCCAGCCGAATCCGTTTAAACTGTCAATCCCCCACAATTTCAAAAGGTTCCAGACACGACATGACATAAAACGCCAGTCGAATTAGATTAAACTGTCGATCCACCGCAATTTATGTCGCCACCAATTTTTAATACTCATTTTTATCTTAGGCATTAATTCTCAATTTAACAATTTATAAATTATCCCACCCTTTTTAATCGATGTGAGATCCTTAAAATACCCCTTAGTCCCATACCTAAGGATCCCCATGTTATCGATACGTCCTACCCTATGTATAGGATGAATTTCTAATATAAAATTGACCTAGTCTTATGCGTAGGTTAGCGTAACTACGATAAAGTACCGAAAATCATCCCACCCCAATCTGAAAAGAATTGCGATAAACTCTGGTCACTAGTCCCATACCTAGAAGGCGTAAATCATCAAAAGGTCTATCCACTAGTCCCATACCTTGAAGGCATCCTAAAATATATGGAGAGGAAAATACCCAACAACCCATCATCACAATGGCAATATAATAACACCAACAAGTCACACAAACAAGCATAATTATTCAACGTATAAAACTATGCATAATAGTCCAATTCAATGAAATCTTAATTAAATTATCTCATCGTCATAAACACCCAATTAATCCCACTTAATTATTTTAAATCAAGTACACCGGGATTTTATCATTAATATATCATATTTCTAATTTCATTATCTCTACAAAATTTTCATGAGTTATACGTCCCCAAAATTCATTTAATTTAAAACCAATGTTTTTCTACGTGCAACATTTACCAATAAAACTCAAAATTCACTCATCAATCCTACATACCCAAGTGTTATGAATATTATTCAGATCAAAAGATTTAATAAAAACAGTCCCATATTTAGTGCCCACTTTCTCTATTTAAGTTACTAATTGATTTTAATCAAAAACATATGATTAAGGGTTTAGGCGACACTTACAATGCATAATACTAAAGGAAATGAATAGAGTATTCATGCATGAGATTTAGTTGAAGAAAAACTGGCAGCACGATTGGATTCCTCTTGAAAAATTAGCAAATAAGTGTTCTTGAACAATCTTGATTAAACCTCAATTTAGAGTTCCAAAATTTGTGACAAAAACTTGATTAAGTTGGAGGTTGATGATTATGGTGGAGAGGAAAAACTTTTGGAAGAGTTCTCTGGTGAAAAACTTGGAAAAAAGTGATTATGAGAAGTCCCCCCATGAATTATAATGGTTAAATACCAATTAGGAATCATAATCACACTCTAACACTAAAAATAAAATCACCGAACCGCCTCAAATCTGGCATAGTCGATCGATCGATCAGGTACGCCGCCTCTGCCATTTCCCTTCGTTTAATTTCATTTAACTAAAAATCAAATTTCCATTAGTCACGGCCTAAATCAGTGACAAATGTTTTTTTTTAAATCCCATTTAGACTCCGATTTTAATTTCGATTAAAATACCATTTTTTATTATAAACAATCAACATATTTAATTATTCAAAATAATTAAATCCAAAAATTTATTTTTCTCCGATTTCCAAAATTAATTTAAAAATTCCCTTTTAAAAAAAATATGGGTTGTTACATACTTCCCCACTAGCAAATAATTTCGTCCTCGAAATTGGACGAAGCATACACATCAAACATAAATCTCGCAAAAGAAAATAAGGCTCACATATACCTACCCGTAGAATGCCATAATTGGGTGCCTATACACCCAATCATACGCGCACCTACCCCACGAATAATAAATTAATATATATATATATATATATAACTGTGAAAGTAACGGCGTACCACGCGCTCTTGCAAATCACCACTCGATTCTATTTTCAATAATCTTCGCAATGCCCAAATTCTCAAATTAAATCACCTTGTTGCATTAATGTAAGACATACCCAAAATTCATACTAACGATCTCCCACATAAAATATCGTCTCCAAAATCAACTCTAAGGTTCATCACATCAAGCTTACTAATTCTAAACTCGATGCCTACAACGTCTTTAATACCAAACTCCATATCTACAAGAAGCACATCTAACACGTATACTAGACTATCTACCTTAAGGAGTACGAATCAATAAAGGTAATCAAAGATCGTTAATGCGGAAGATAAACGGACTCACAACCTATGATATCTAAGACCACGCTCTGATACCAGCTGTCACACCCTGCTAAATTCTGGCATCGACTGCCACCAAAATAAAGTCAAGCGTGAGTAAATAAAATACCATTCTTATCATGAGACATATATGAGACATATAAAATTAATCCACGAGATAAATGATAATTAATCCCAAAAAATATACCATCCAACTAAGCGATAAAATATCCATCTCCATGCTAAACTCAAAGTAAATCCAATCTCTAATAATATGAAACTCAATAATCTCCAACTCAAACCAGTGAAATAACTGAATAAAACTCATAACAACTTTGGAACTGAGTGGCCCAATAAAGCTCCAATGAAGTCTCATAATTAAATATAAACGAAAAAAAGTATAATTAAATAAAGAAATAAAACAAATACACTCCAGTTGCACCTCCAAATGATAAACTTCGATAATCCTATGCAGCTTCTCCAAAACTTATCCTAAATAAGTTAGTCAACGCACAAGGTCCGAGCCCCGATCATGAATACACACTACTCCCCTAATATAGGATCCTTGAATTCAGACAATAGCATTATACGCAATAAATATCACAATAGAGTATTTTAAACTAAACAAGATAATTAAACATGATAAATATAAATCACTAACTACCCGCAAAGATCCCCATTTAAAAAGGCATACCAATATGATTTTAAATTCTCAAGTCCCACGATGTTAATTGATTAAATTAACCAACTTTTATTTTTGTTCTCACTTTTTTATTATGATGGTCCTCTCGTCTCGGGTGGTAATTTCCACCAAAGTGTCACACTTCCCCTTGCCAAAACGCCAGTCGAATCTGTTTAAACTGTCAATCCCCCGCAATTTGACAAGGTTCCACACACAACACGACATAAGACGCCATCCAAATTCGGTTAAACTGTCGATCCCCCGTAATTTATGTCGCCACCAATTTTTAATGTACATTTTTCTCATAGGCATTAATTCTCAATTTCACAATTTATAAATTATCCCACCCTCTTTTATCGTTGTGAGATCCTCAAAATACCCCTTAGTCCCATACCTAAGGATCCCTATATTATCAATACGTCATAGCCTATGTATAGGATAAATTTCTAACATAAACCTCGACCTAGTCTTATGACTAGTTTAGAGTAATGACGGTAAAGTACCGAAAATCATCCCACCCCAATATGATAAGAATCGCGATAATATACCTTTACTAGTCTCATACCTAGAAGGCGTAAATCATCAAAAGGCATACCCACTAGTCACATACCTAGAAGGCATCCTAAAATATAGGGAAAGCAAAATACACAGCAACCTGTCGTCACAATGGCAATATAATAATACTAACAAGTCACACAAACAAGCATAATTATTCAACGAATAAAACTACGCATAATAGTCCAATTCAATTAAATCTTAATTTAATTATCTCATCGTCATAAACACCCAGCTAATCCCATTTAATTATTTTAAATCAAATACCCCGAGATTTCATCATCAATATATCATATTTCCAATTTCATTATCTCTACACAATTTTCACGAGTTATACGTCCCCAAAATTCATTTAATTCAAAACCAAGGTTTTTCTACATGCAGGCTTTACTAATAAAACTCAAAATCCACTCATCAATCATACATACCCAAGTGTTGTGTATGTTATTCAAATTAAAAGATTTAATAAAAACAGTCTCATAATTAGTGCACACTTTCTCTATTTAAGCTACTAATTGATTTTAATAAAAAAAACATGATTAAGCGTTTAGGCGACATTTAAAATGCATAATACTAAAGGAAAAGAAAAGAGTATTCATGCCTGAGATTAAGTTGAAAAAAAACTGGTAGCACGGTTGGATTCCTCTCGAAAAATTAACAAAGAAGTGTTCTTGAACAAACTTGATTAAACCTCGATTAAGCCTTCCAAAACTTGTGAAAAAAACTTGATTATGTTGGAGGTTGATGATTATGGTGGAGAGGAAATTTTTTTGAAAGAGTTCTCTGGAGAAAAACTTGGGAAAAAGTGATTATGAGACCCCCCCCCCAAAAAAAAAAAAAAAAAACGAATTAGAATGGTTCAATACCAATTAGGAATCATAATCTCACTCTAACACTACAAATAAAATCACCGAACTGCCTCAAATCTGGCATAGTCGATCGATCAGGTACTCCGCCTCTGCCATTTCCCTTCGTTTAATTCAATTTAACTAAAAATAAAATTTTCCATTTGTCACGGCCTACATCCGTGACAAAGTTTTTTTTTATAAATTCCCATTTTGGCTCTGATTTTAATTTCGATTAAAATCCCACTTTTTATTATAAAAACTTAACATATTTAATTATTAAAAATAATTAAATCCAAAAATTTATTTTTTTACGATTTCCAAAATTAATTTAAAATTTTCCATTTAAAAAAATTCGAGTTGTTACACATTGCTTTTCTCTCACCTTCTAGGGTGCCCCATTTTTAGATCACTAATTCACATGACTAAGAAAATTGCTTGATGATGGTGAGCTCTCTACGTTAAACCATATGTCCTCCATGAAAACAGGGGAAAATTCCTGTGCATTTCTGTTAAATGTGGGGGTTAAAGTTATGTTCCATGAAAACAACTAAGGATGTGAGGAAGTATGCTGAGGAGCATGGTTATGGGAGCTCTAAAGAAGTTATTCATCATGGGGTGGATGAGATTAGTGCTGAGTTCCTAGCTGCCAAGAACATTATGAGTGGGGAACAACATGTTGAGTTTGGCAGAGAAACTTACCTCCTAACAAATTACATTAACTCGATGAAGAATTAAAGCTCAGTATTTTTGAATTCCCTTGCAGGTCTTAACATATAGTCATTTTCCTGGACATTTTTGTCTATGTCAAAAGAATGGTCAAATGTATCTGATGGAATAATAATAAGTTATGTCTATGTAGAACAATATATTCTCTGTATATAGTAATTATGTTTTATAGGTATTTCCTTTTCATGGTGTCCGAGGACAATTATCATACATGGTTCCCTAACTCAGTTAATAAATCCATTTGACAATTTCATGTTATATGTTGCTTTAACTAAATCGAAGGTCGGAGATAATCAATTTTTGTTATCTATTATAGCTTTTAGTAGCATGCCTCATTTTTCTAATCAATCATCTTCTCTTGGTTTTACCACCAGTTTGAATGGCCATCTTACAGAAAATTATTTGCAGGAGTTATGTATGGAGAACTGGTTTGGATCTTCTTGGGGCGTCATGTGTTTTTTTTCCAAGAATTGGGATTCACTATCTTTATTTGCAAGGTTTGTAGGTGAGTACATAGGTTTAGTTTTTTTAATAACTTAAGATAAAATGACATGTCTTGTCTTAAAATGTGGCTCTAATAAAAGAATTTATTTTCTAGTTTTATCTTATAATATATTATTTCTCCTGCTGTTCATTTCATTGACATGAGAACACATCACGTGAGTCTATCTAACTTCGCACCAGCCCTTTTGCAAGGATTCATCCAACTGATACTGAGAAAGTCCCTTTCAACCTGAATAGGATAATGCATTGACATTGAAATTTTTTCTTCTTTTTTTAGACCTCTTGGACTGTTGAAAATTAAACTTGTTTTTGAAATTAAAATAATTGGGCTTTATTAGTTTGTATTTTTGGGTTAATGTTTGGGTTGTCTAATTAGTTAGTATTGGGCCTCCATAAAGTTAGATCCATTAAGAGTGATATTTTCGAAGAGCATTCTAGATCCCTCTTGGGTATTTTGGAGAGTGTAAGAAATAGTAGATTAATGGAGATAGATGTAGAAGGTTCTATAGATTGAATCTTGACCCTTGATATAAATTTAATCTCCACCGTTCATTTGAGTTGGAGGATAGTATAAATAGGGGTGTTGTCTACCCATTTTGTATCAAGAAAAATTTAGTGAGTGCTAATAAAAAAGAGTTCCTTTCACCAAATAGTTCTCCACTCCGTTTTCATATATTTTTCTCCCTCTCCTAAATATATAAAAAAAAAACTCTTCCAATAAAGTGGTATCAGAGCCAAGGTTCTAAAATGGCTAATGGTATGGTTCCTTTCCAAATCCCTCAACTCACCAAAGACAACTACAACCATTGGAGTATCAAGATGAAGGTGTTACTCGCTTCTAAAGATGTTTGGGAGATCGTTGAAAAAGGCTACAATGAGCCTCAAGATGAAGCCTCTTTATCCCAAGCTCAAAAGGATAGATTAAAAGAAGCAAAAAGGACGGATCAAAAGTCTCTCACTCTCATTCACTAAGCATTGGATGAAGGTACATTTGAGACAATTGTGTTTGCCACAACCACCAAAGAATCATGGGAGACTCTGCAAAATTCTCATAAGGGGATTGAGAAGGTAAAGAAGGTTCATCTCCAAACACTTAGAGGTGAGTTTGAGTCTTTACATATGAAAGACTCCGAGTTACGTTCAGATTATTTTGCTAGAGTTTTAGCTATTGTCAATCAACTAAAAACTAATGGTGAAAATATCAGTGACACACGGGTGGTAGAAAAAATCCTCCGCTCTTTAACTTCCCAGTTTGACTATGTTGTTGTAGCAATTGAAGAATATAAAGATACAGATTCTATGGGAATTGATGAACTCATGGGTTCCTTAAAATCCCATAAAGAGAGACTTAACAAGAAAAGTCATGAGACTTTAGAGCAAGATCTTAAAACAAAGCTTACTCTAAAAGAAGGAAGAGAATACAACAACGAATGGAGCCAAAGAGGAAGAGGCAGAGGCCAATTTCGAGGAAGAGGCGGTGTGAAGTTTTTCAACAATGAAAGGCAAAACTCATATCCATCAAGAGGACGTGGAAGAGGGGGCAACACAAGACCATGGTACGAAAAATCTCAAATTAAGTGTTATAATTGTCAAAAATTCATCCATTATGCTTCGGAATGCAGAAGTAATTCTAATATTGTGGAGGAGAAGGCTAACTATGTTGAAAAGGAAAAGCACGAGGATTCGACATTGTTATTAGCATACAAAGGAGAACATAATGGGGAAAGTAAGACGTGGTATCTTAACACGAGAGCAAGCAACCATATGTGTGGCAAAAAGGACATGTTTGTGGAACTTGATGAATCAGTAAAGGGCAATGTTACTTTTGGCGATGAATCAAAAGTGCCGGTGAAAGGAAAAGGTAAGATATTGATTCGTATGAAAAATTGGAAGCACCAATTTATCTCAAATGTCTACTATGTGCCAAGCATGAAAACACATATCTTGAGTCTGGGGAAACTCTTAGATAAAGGTAATGATATCCACATGAAAGATCATAGTCTTTCTTTAAGAGACCAAAGAATGAATTTAATTGCTAAAGTACCTATGGAAAGAAATAGAATTTTTTTGCTAAACATTCAAAGTGAAGGTGCTATATGTTTAAATGCTTACTTTAAAGACATGTCTTGGCTTTGGCACTTAAGGTTTGGGCATCTAAATTTTGGTGGCTTAAAATTATTGCATAATAAAAGAATGGTTAATGAGTTGCCTTCCATTAATCATCCGGATCAATTATGTGAAGGATGCTTACATGGAAAATATTCTAGAATGAGTTTTCCAAAAGAGTCAATTACAATAGCAAACAAGCCCCTAGAACTCATTCATACTGATGTGTGTGGCCCTATTACTCCTTATTGTTTTGGCAAAAATAGATACTTTCTTCTTTTCATTGATAATTTTAGTAGAAAGACATGGGTTTATTTCTTAAAAGAAAAATCAAAAGTATTTTGTTCTTTTAAGAAATTTAAAGCACTTGTGGAAAAAGAAAGTGGTTATGAAATAAAATCTATGCGATCCGATAGAGGAGGCGAATTCACTTCTAAAGAGTTTGAAAAGTTTTGTGAAGAAAATGGGATACGCCTTCCTTTAATGGTTGCATACTCACCTCAACAAAATGGAGTTGATGAAAGAAAAAAATAGATCCATTTTAAATATGACTCGAAGCATGTTGAAAAGTAAAAGAATGCCAAAAGAATTTTGGGCTGAAGCTATGGATTGTGCCATTTATCTCTTAAATAGAAGCCCCACTAGAAGTGTGTGGAATAAAACTCCACAAGAAGCATGGAGAGGGAGAAAACCCCGAATTTCTCATTTGAGAGTATTTGGGAGCATTGCATATGCTCATGTGCCGGATCAAAAGAGGACAAAGCTTGATGATAAGAGTGAAAAATACGTATTTATTGGCTATGATTCACGCTCCAAAGGCTACAAGTTGTACAATCCAATCAGTGGAAAAGTCATCACGGTAGAGATGTCAAGTTTGATGAAGAAGGCTCATGGAACTGGTATGCCCAGGAGGAAAACTATGACTTTCCTCCCTTGTTTGAAGAAGAATATGAAGATAGCAGCAATGGAGATGTAGAAGAGCCTGTTACGCCACCTCTATCACCACCATCATCCACTCATGGAGATTCATCACCATCATCATCATCATCATCATCGTCATCATCATCATCATCATCATCATCAAGTCAAAGTTCACATGAAAGAGCCCCACATTTCAGAAGCTTGGATGAAATATATGAGGTAACTGAAAATCAAAATGATATAACTCTCTTTTGTCTTTTTACCGATTGTGAACCTATAGGTTTTTAAGAGGACATACAAAGAAATAGATGGAAGGATGCAATGGATGATGAGATAAAAGCGATTGAGAAGAACGACACATGGGAGTTGACAAGTCTTCCCAAAGGGCACAAAGCTATTGGAGTCAAATGGGTGTATAAAGCCAAGAAGAATGCTAAAGGAGAAGTGGAGCGGTACAAAGCAAGACTAGTCACCAAAGGATTTAAGAAACGTTATGGAATTGACTATGAAGAGGTATTTGCTCCAATTGCTTGTCTTGAAACTATAAGATTAATTATCTCTTTAGCAGCTCAAAATAGATGGAAAATCCATCAAATGGATGTGAAGTCTGCTTTCTTAAATGGACATCTTGAAGAAGAAGTATATGTAGAGAAACCCATGGGGTATGTTGTGACATGCAATGAAGCTAAGGTGTTAAAATTGAACAAGGCATTATATGGCCTAAAACAAGCACCTAGGGCATGGAATAGTAGAATTGATCAATATCTTCATAAAAATGGTTTCAAAAAATGCCCTTATGAGCATTCCCTATACACAAAGATGAATGGAAATAAATATACTTTAATTGTTTGCTTGTATGTGGATGATTTAATCTTCACAGGAAATGATGCAAATATGATCGAGGAGTTTAAGAAGGTGATGACAAGAGAATTCGAGATGACCGATATTGGGCTCATGGCATACTATCTTGGCATGGAAGTAAAGCAAGAGAAAGAAGGAATATTTATTTCTCAAGAAAGCTATGCAAAATAAGTTCTCAAGAAATTCAAGATGAATGAATGTCAGCCCGTAAGCACTCCCGTGGAATGTGGAACCAAGTTGTCAAAGCATGAAGAAGGAGAAACAGTGGATCCAACATATTTTAAGAGCCTCGTTGGAAGCTTGTGATACTTAACATGCATAAGGCCTGATATCCTCTTTGGAGTTGGACTTATCAGTCATTATTTGGAAACTCCAACAACAACACACTTGAAGTCTGCAAGAAGGATCCTTCGCTATGTCAAAGGTACGATTAACTATGGATTATTTTATTCAATCTCTAACAGTTTCAAGCTTGTTGGCTACAGTGATAGTGATTGGGGTGGAGACTTAGATGATCGAAAAAGCACAAGTGGGTTGTGTTCTACATGGAAGACGTTGCATTCACATGGAGTTCAAAGAAGCAACCTATTGTCACTCTTTCCACTTGTGAAGCTGAGTACGTCGCCATAACAAATTGTGTGTGTTATGCAATTTGGTTGAAGAATTTATTGAAAGAGCTTAACATATCTGAAGATATGGTTAAGATATGCGTCGACAACAAATCGGCGATTGCATTAGCAAAGAATCCAGTTTTCCATGATAGAAGCAAGTACATAGACATAAGGTATCACTACCTTCGTGAATGTGTGTAAAAGAAGGAGGTACAATTGAAGTACGTAAAGTCTCATGATCAAGTTGCCGACATCTTTACCAATCCACTCAAGCATGAAGTGTTCCACAAACTACGAAGGCTACTTGGAGTTGAAAAACCAAGTTTAAGAGGGGGTGTTGAAAATTAAACTTATTTTTTAAATTAAAATAATTGGGCTTTATTAGTTTGTATTTTTGGGTTAATGTTTGGGTTATCTAATTAATTAGTATTGGGCCTCCATAAAGTTAGATCCATTAAGAGTGATATTTTCCAAGAACATTTTAGATCCCTCTTATGTATTTTAAAGAGTGTAAGAAATAGTAGATTAGTGGAGATAGATGTAGAACGTTCTAGAGATTCAATCTTGACCCTTGATGTAAATTTAATCTCCACCATTCATTTGAGTTGGAGGATAGTATAAATAGGGGTGTTGTCCACACATTTTGTATCAAGCAAAATTTAGTGAGTTCTAGTAAGAGAGTTCCTTTCACCAAATAGTTCTCCACTCCCTTTTCATATATTTTTCTCCCTCTCCTAAATATATAAACAAACTCTTCCAACATGGACAACTTATTCTAGACCTTCTTGGGCTTCATCCCTTACTTACTGAACAAAGATTGTATATATTAGTTTTCATATCTAATATGGACCTACTTTGGCTTTTTCATCTTGACAATTCCAGTTTGCTAGTGCAATGTCACTGAATTAAACGTTTTCCCATTATTGTTTAAGTATTATCATTGTGGTCCATTGAGTGAGTTATCACCCCGCCCTTCTTTCAGACCCATATGTGGACGACTTTCGTAATCAAAGATCAATAAGTGATAGAACTTGTAGATAGGTATAACCTTGAAATAAGAGCATGCTATGTTGAGAACTTATTTTATATCATAGGATTGTAATTTGTATAATGTAAGCATAATTTTCTTCTCTATATTAGAATAAATAGATTTTAGGAATTTTTTATAGTTTTAACAATGTTTGCATGCCCCTGATGTATTCTGATGGCAGTTTGATTTCTATGCGTATATTTTGAAGCTGCAAACAGTTGTTAGTTTTGATTATTGCGGGCTTATTTTTCTTCTAGCCAAATAGTGTGGCCCCTACTATTTTAGAGTTGTTAGTTTTGATTGTTGCGGGCTTAAATTTTATATAGGCTAGGGTTTCATAAACATAGATTATACTATGGACGTGAGTTCTATTGGTAAATATTAATGTGGTGTTATTTGGTTAATAATTTTTATTTTTTTACAATTAAATTTTATGCAGCGGTTCATAACACTTCGAAATATGAACATTATTTTTATTTACATATATTATTTATAATTGTTATGAACCATTTCAAAATAATATATGCTTATTTTTGCAAGTGTTTGAAACTGTTTCAAATGCAAAAGCACATATTACATATTATAATGGTTTTGAACCGCCGCACACCATTGCAAAGCTTAATATTATAACGGTTTCAAACTGTTACAATTTATTTTGCAACGGTTATCCAACCACCACATACGTTCCCAAAAAACCATTGCAAATATTATTTTGCAACATAGCAATTTACAACGGTTTTGAACCATTGCAAATGCCATTTACAAGTGTTTAAAATAATTGCAAATTTCCTTTTTTGATGCAGTGACTAACATTTATGAAGAATATTGCCTCCTTTCTAGATATCTATGGAGGATTGGATTTTTCTTCGATGATTAAAGATGAAGAAGTAATCCCTTCTGATCCACTTGGGCGCATAATCTCCGAGGCCTCTTGCCAAGCCCTATATTTTTATTGAATTCTCCTGTATTGAGTGGTAGAGATCACAATATTTGGTTCTCTTTCCTTCGATTTTGGTGGCTGCACAAAATTTTGCATCCCAAGAGCTACCTATTGAGGCTTCATTATTTTTGGTCGCCTAAACATGTCATTAAATTATTGGGAAACCTTTGGGTTTTGAACAACAAACCAATCAGATACTCCCTTCATAATTTGGACAAATTTTAAGATTTTTAAGGGTCTTTAAACTCCTAAATACTTGTGTGATTTGGCTTCATTGAAACCAAGAATGATGTATTAGTAGTTCCTTCATGCTTTGATATTTTCTTGAGGTGGTAAAGGCTTGAAAATGGTCTCATTCGTCCAAATACATTCCCTTGGAGTTCTTATTTGGATTTGAAACACTTGGAATTTGGTAGAAGACCCATCATTCCCACTTATCTTGACTCTCTGTTTTAGTTTCCCATTGTAAGCAAAAAATTCACACATCTACGGGTTATCAACTACTTTTGTCTTAAAAGCCTTTGACTCAACCTTAGTCTTTATTTGGAACTCAACTTATCCCTTGTTTCAAGGTAGTTGAATGGATTGCATGTTTGTTCCCATGTCTTTCATATTGGGAAACGAATCTTCATCAACCCCATGATGTTTTCATCATTTCTAGGAAATTTGAGTTTCCCTCTCCTAATAAACTCTTGGACCCTATCATGAAAAATAGAACAAGCATTGGTTGAGTGAGAGAAAACATTATGTCATTTATAATAAATTTTTTCTTTAACCTTATTTGGAGTTTTTTCATCTTGAGGCAACTTTATTGTATTTACTTTTAAGAGATAATCGACGATTTCATCTGCCTCAAAGATATTAAATGAATATTTTATAATCATCCCCTTTGATTTTTGGGGAAAAATTATGTAGTTGAGTTCTTTCGAACCAATAGTTCACAAATTATGGTTTCAGTTCATTTAATCTTAGTGACTCTATTTCCAAGTTTAAATCCTTGTAATGTGTTTTTTTTAAAGAAGTGTCTCTTTCATAATCTTCTCTAAAAGATCTTCATATATGTATACCTTGACAGTTAATTCTACCAAAACTCTGAACTCTTTACCATCAAACTTCTTTCGAAGACTAAATTTGGGCCAATTTTACAAATTCACACTCAAGTAAAATTATTTTACATTTATTTATAGACATTTTGAATCTGTGGCCATCCTCATTATGGCTTTTTCCTCCGTCTCAGGGGCTAGCGCTTGTGCGCACGCAGTTTGGAGAGGGAGAAGAGGTCTTGCACCTTTTTTAAGAGCGCTTTGGTCGTCATCGATGTGGGGCGATGTAAAGAGATGGAGTCACCAGTCTATTTTTCAAAAAATAAGCAAAATAACATGACGCCACCTCGAGAGAGCATCATCAAAGACAGACTTATGCTTACAAAACAAATAGTTCAGAGGTTCGGGGGTAAGTTACGGATTGGGAAGGTGTTATGCACTCTTCCCGCCCTTTCGGTCTCTCATGGGATTATGTTGCTATAGTCCTTAATTTTTTCGTGGAGTGTGTGCGCGCGGAGTGATTCGACTCATATCATGAAAAAGATAGAGTGAGATCATCCAAAGGAATGTTACCAAAATAATAATTATACAATATAATGTATGCACTTATCGTGATATTGATCATTATAATGGAACGATGATATTTTTTAGATAAAATACAAATATGAATCACAAGTACAGTACATACGAATAATATATGGATAAAATAGTAAAAGGAAGAAAATATGACTCGAATCTCGAGTTTTAGCACGAGATGCCTATGTAACCTATAAAGGCATCAATGTCCACGTATTTTTCTATCGGTACAAGGGTTGGATTTATCCCTTAGATTCAAATAGGAGTTTATTATATGTGTGTGTAGAAAATATATTTTTAGTTTTGAGAAAATGTGGTGAATAATCCCATCGGAATTCATAGGTGTAGCCCTCTTTTTCTTTGTTTTAGATTTTTTATAGAAAATAAATTATGTACAATATAACTAATAAAGGATAATATAATAATGTGTATGATCTAAAGAAAGAGCTAAGTTGAGAATTTATATAACTATTGCAAAAATAAAGAAATTTAGAGAGGAAAGGGGTATTTGGACCTTCTTTAGAGACTTGAGGCTTGATTTTGATCCTTGATGATCTCCCTTTCAAGTGGAGATGAATATTGGATGATAAAGAAGGAGACTTTTCTAAATTGGGTATGAAGATGATGGGAATGAAAGGTGGAAAGCAATTTCACATAAGGAAACTTCGTTGATTCCAGAAGAATGTCACTAAGATCACTGATATTGATGGATTTGAGGTGTTCCTTCGAAGTGAGATCATGCCCACCTTATATAGGGTATGGGTATTATCGATATACATATCCTTAACCCTTCCAATTGGTAGGTAGCCCTTGACACACTTCCGATTAACACAAAAATGGACTTCCCAATCGGCAGCCTCGTGCAGATTTTTACGAAAAAAGGTTATAGAACGTAATTCGTAAATCTAAATTGTGCACAGGGTGTACCATTATAAAGGTAATTCAGAGAACTTAAAGTGTCCTTAGGCCTCTCCCGGGTTTGACAGTTGACTTTGGGTCAAATGGGGCTCGAAAGTGCCCATCGGTCCTTTGGATAGGAGATCGTCGGACGATAATGGATTGTTCGTCCAAATCGTAAGTCAGAATCATGCATGGGGTGGACCATTGGAAAGGTTATGTGTGACACCCCGCCTAATTAAATATCGGGTGATCAATCCTATATCAGATTAAATAGGATTTCCATATGGTTCATTCTTAGCATCACTGTCGAAAACTTATTAGTTACTAACCTGTAACAACCCGGGCTTTTGAGTGACTATTTTATATTATTTTTCCTGATGGGCCAATTTTATAAAATAGGGTATGTTGGAGTAAATATTATTTCCCGTGAGATTTAGGGATAATATTTACCATGTTTTGTCTATTTACTGTTATGAAAAGGTAAATTGCATTATATTGTGATATATTGCGTCGTTGTATGTAAAACGACGGTTATGACCTATACTTAAAGTTGGGTATAATAAGTGAAATAAAATGAATTTAGAACATAAAATTTGTTCACGTTACTCCGAATGCCAAAATAGGGAGTGCGGTTGTTTTTAGACTAGTCGAGATAGTCGAAATAAGTACCAAGTTGTATTTTTGAGATTTGGGTACTTTTTGTGGGTTATGACTCAATTATGTGGATACGAGTCATTTTAATTGTGTATTAACACTTAAAAGAGGGGCATTTATGTTTTAAGACCCGTATGAGTCTCCCAACCCTTTTATTTCCCTTATCTTATATTAGAAGCCGAGAGAGAGAGAGAGAGAGAGAGAGAGAGAGAGAGAGAGAGAGAGAGTTTGGGAGAAAAAGGGAGAAAAGAGAGAGAAATGGAGATTTGAGGCCAGATTTCGTTGCCACCGGAAGAGGATCTGAGACTACAACCTCGAGGCAAGTTTCTTACTTGCTAGATGTTGATTTAATGTGATAAATTGCATGTATAGTTAAGATTTGGAGATTTAAACCCTAAATGGGTTCTTTGTTGATTTTGATGATTTAACCCTTAAATCTTAGTTTGGATTTGATTTGAGGATAAATTATTTGTTATAAATTGTGTAGAAACAATTTGGGAGAGTTAGTCGTTGTTGATGTTGGATTAAACTAAGAATTTGAGGATTTGGGGATTTTAGGGTTCTTCAACTCGTAGCCCAAACTGGGCAAATTCCCAGGGCCGAATCGATTCGGCTCCCAGGAGAATCGATTCGGTTAAGGGGTAGGATACAGGTCTGGGAGACCGAATCGATTAGGGTTAAGGCCAAATCGATTTGGCTATTACAGAATGTTAGTTTTACTCACCGAATCGATTCGCTTTTTGGGCGAATCGATTTGCATCCAGGGGCGAATCGATTCGGCCCTAGGGCGAATCGATTCGGTTGCCCTATTTTTATGAGATTTTTCCTTGTTTGTTTTTAGCCCTTTTTCTTTTAGGTCTGAGGTTAAGGACCCTTACTTTGGAAGTAAAAAGAGTTCCTAGAGGGTTGAGTTGGTTAGACTAATGTCCTAGGATAAAATGGGATGATTGGGCTTATCCCGAGGGCTAGTTTGTGTAGGTTAATGTCCGTATGATATAGGAAGTTAACGTAAAAGTTTATTGGAGATTAAATGTAAATGTTGGGACTTTTGGGAGTCTATTATTGATGAAGACTCACTTTGATGGTTTATGAAATTGTATGAACCTTTGGAGACTAGTTTGAGGATTTTGGCACTTCTGGTCTTAGGTCATTAATAAAAATATGACACTAAGAATAAGAAAGATATATGCTAATATGTAGTACTAAAAGAAATAAGTGTAAATGATTTTGAAAATGTAAAAGAGAATGTTTTCAAAAGGAAAAAGTAATGTGTTTCATAAATGTTAATTTATGATTACACACCTCTCTAAATCGCTATCATAAGGGAAGTTGCGCGCACGTGGTGAAGCCCCCTGGCTAATGAATGCAGGGAGGATATAGTCCCTAGGCCATATGGGCGTTTATTGTACTGCACTGGTTAGGTGATTCTGGGTGTGGTCATGACTATCCCGCAGGCATATGGACGCTTCCCGACATTTGGTAGGTTCCCAGGTTGTCTTGTTTGATAGGCCCTGGAAGATTATAGCCATTTAGGGGCGCGTCCAGTGGGGAAAGCCGGAGGGACGGTCATAGATATGTTAAAGTAATTCATGATAATGAATTGGCTTTAAATACATTTCCCGGATGGAAGAAGGGAAATGGGATATATGGTTTGGCTTCTGATACATTTCCCGGATGGAAGAAGGGAGATGGAAGCATATGGTTTGCAAAAGTATTTTTATGATAAAAAAAATGACTTTTGATTACACTTCCTGGATGGAGGAAGGGAAGTGGGATTTTATGAAAAGGATAAAGCATTTTTATGATAATAAAACTTGCTTTAAAAATGTATTTTTCCTGGATGGAAGAAAGGAAATAATATTGGTAAATAAGGTTTTGAAATGAGATTTAATTGGTAAGCATTTGATAAAATGAATTACCATATATGTATATTCCTAAAGAAAGAAATAGGAATTGCGCCCCTAGGTTGTGGATGTATTTATTTTTTATCTCCTTGCGTAGCTGTAGATGTGACCTCCCATGCATTCACACATATATATATTTATTTCGTACTGAGGGTCTAATGGATCTCAACGATCAACCTTGCCTAAGTAGTAGTGTATCAGGGGGGTTCCTTATTTGGATTTCGCTTTACGAGACACACCACGCACGAATAGGGCATAATGTTGAGACTGGAGAGAAGTTAGACCTTAGTACTTGGGTTAAATAGAGCATCTCATTGATATTGCACTAGGTTTTGCTTTTATAATGAGAGGTGAGAACCTTTATTATGTTAATTGCGAGAGAATTACGCACTTAACTGTCATGCATTTTTAGTCACATGGGAATCATATCAAACCGGGCCCTGACCGGTCTATATTTCTTTGTTTTGCATGCAACTCCTTGCCGTGCAGGTGCTCTACCTCAAGGACACCCGTATTTACATTTCCATTCCAGATGTCATGGAGCTACAATATATTGCGGATGTTGTAGGTTAAATTTATTAGATGCTTCTTTCTATTGTACTCTAGATATGTTAAGTTTATTTATTCGGGCGTGTTGCCCAAGCATTGCACACATTTATGATAATATAATATTTAATGTGTAATACTCGGTGTAACAAATTGTATTGGTCTGTTCACCGACAGCTTATTCGGTGATTATTTATCACATTGCCATTCTTTATCCGTTGATTTTTTATATCCACCATTTTTGTAAATGGGATTGTCTAAGTATATTTCTTTTATCTTCAAAACTTTAAATTTGGCAGTCGTTTCCTAAAATGATTGGTGGTTACCTCATACTATTATTTTGATCGACAGTGATGCTGAGGATGGACCATCTATGATTCCTGTGATTATTAGAGTATTGGGTTGGCCACCTATTATTTTAGTAGGCGGGTTGTCATTGATGGTATCAGAGCATCAGGTTCTAGAGTCCTTAGGAATCTGTTCGGACGTATTACACCCTCTGCGTTACTTTTAATTTGACATAGAGCCTTAAGATTAATATCGTTTATTTCTCTTGTGAGATTTCGTTCTCCTGCTATAGTATGAGAGCCCCGAAGATATTTTGAGCATTCGTGTGAGACCCATAATTCGTTAGATGAAGGTCGTCAGAGAAGACTGTTATGAAGGCATCATGAGATGGGATTACTAAGAGCTGTAAGTGGTAGTCGGGGATGAGGGCCGCTTTAGAGGTCGCTCCCTTCATAGCATTATTTTAATATTGCTACCGCGACTACTAAGTATAGCAGATACAACTTTCCAAGTGCCGCAGCCAGTAGGGAGTGGTACTATGCTTGGGATTCCAAGCGATGTTAATTTGAAGTTGAGGGGTCCTTGACAATGACTACATGTTAAAGTGTGGTCAGATGGAGGAAGTGTAATCTCATTCAGTGAGAACATAAGGCCCAAGATTTTTGGCCTAGAGAGGGGTATAGAATTGCCCACATGCGAAGATTGAAGGGAAATATTTCACCCGTTGGAGTAAGGTTGAAATGGCGGATATGGTAGTCGCCTTATTTTGGTGAAACAGGAGGTTTTGCCCACAGAGAAAACCGTTAGATATTTTCAATAGCGAGTTTCTCTAGGTTGTCTGGAATGATGAGAATGTAGATTCTCAAATATTCATGTGAGGTTAGGTCAGAGGCCGACCGTGAATAAAAGGGTGTTACGATTAAGGAAGTTGTGCACCGAAATAAGGTGGGTACAAGGGAGAGATAGCATTTCAATGGAAACAATAGGCTCACAAGTAAGTGTTACTAACACTTTTGGAAAAGTAGTGTTCATGGGACCCCAACGGTGGACATCCACCCGGGGAAGACTCATTGAACTAAGGCCCGGGAGGCTAGTAGAATGTTCTCTTTGCTAAGGAAGTTAAGAGAACTACTCGTTTTGATCTTGTCGATTGTATATTACTAGCAAGGATGGGATCCCTAGTTGGGGCATTGATGGAAGTAGTTTGGTTCGGATAAGACTAGAATAATGTGTCTTGGAACCATTAGTCGTGGCCAGGGTGATTGGCAAGGATGTTTGCGGGAATCCCACCTTAGTTAAGGGTGGTGTATTCCTTATGATAAGATGGTGTAGTCTTGTATTAACCCTAGATTGGGGTGTGTATATTGAGGTTTTGGTGGTAACTATGTTATTATATATAGTGCCTATAGGAATTCCATGGTAGGGAAGTTTTATATCTTTCCTTCACTCGTTATGAGGCGAGTGATGATACTTTAAAAGTATATATGTGGTATGTGCTACTTGTATTATATGTATTATATAAGTGAAGCTATTTTGGTTTGGTTAGATAGATAGCAAGTGAATAAATCGTGAGGCTAACCTATTTCTAGTTCTAGAGAAGAACTAGTTGTTCTATACTATCTCTCCTGGATACAGGTTGAGACTCTATAGAGGTGGTTTACGGTATGTAGGTAGTTTTCATTTCTTGTTTTGTTTGTTTTATTTGATTATCTGTTTGCTTTGCTTGTGTATGGTGTTTCCTTATCTCCACGACCAACAAGTTAAGGGGATTGTTTTGGAGTTGCTTTGCGAGACACTCCGCGCATGAACCTTAACGGCGTTGGGAGTGGAGAGATGCTATGTTTATTTTCATTTCTTTTATTTCTTTTTATGGTTGAGTATTGGGTTGGAAGGTTTAGCCAAAAATCACGTGATTGAGTGATTAGAGGGCTAAGTTGATGTGCAATATATGAGCACTGTAATAGTTTTCCTCTGATCGATGTGGGGAAGACTAAGATTATGAAAGTCGAATAGAGACTTATGGTTATGCCTTGATGAGAAGGCCATTTATAAAAAGATGTATGTATAATTGGGATAAAGCAATTGTGGCATCTTACAGAAAGTAAATGCCTCAGTTGATTGTTATGGTAAAACTTAAAAGTAGAAGTTCATTATTAGAGTTACGAGTTAGAACTTAGCGGTCCCGATCATGTATCTTCGATCGTTATTCTCGACGACCGGCGATGCGAGGTAGTAGTGTAACGTGAGGGTCCCTTGTTTGGATTTCGCCTCGGCGAGACGTCCCACGCATGAAACCGAGCTAATGTCGGAAGTCGGGAATGGTCTTGGACACTAGGGATATAATTAGTATTATATTTATACGACTTGAATAGGATATAGGTCGACTTTAGGGTTATTAAGACGTAAGGCCCATGGGGCATGCAATGTTTGTTTTAGGAAGGTGGTAGGGAGTTGACCACAATAGGTTTGTGGGTTAACTCTAAGTGGGATTAAGTCCCTAGAACAGAGAAGTACGGTATCTCGAGTGATTCGAAACGGTAGTCCATAGGTGGTGGAGCCTCTCGTAGATAGAGGGTTACGTTGGTAGCCTATCTTTCGGGGAGTTAAAAGGAAGAGTTAACTTTTACTCCTGTAATCGTGTTATTAAGATCGAGAGTGGATTTAACGAACGAGTCTTTGCCAGGAACGGGAAGTATTAATATGGGAGCATGGATCCATTATTTATGCGTCTCAAAGACTTAACCTTCGTGATAAGTGTTATCCCCCGCTTTATTTAGAGTTTGTAGCGGTAGTATTCGCCTTTAAGAAATAGAGGCACTACTTCCATGGCAGGAAATTTGGTCTTTTCATAAGCAACAAGTTGGAGTTCATAAAGGACTATCAATTGGATATTCCCTTTCGCTAAGGAAATGTGGATGGAGTAGTAGGTGCGCCGGGTAGAAAATCGTCGGAGAGATTAGTAGAGGCATGGAATGCCAAGAGGAACGGGATTAACTGCGGGGACGCTATAGTAGGAGAGTTCATGTCCATGGTTGATCGATTCACCTACTAGTGTGAAGAAACTAGTGGTGGAACAAAGAAGGATGTGATTGTTAGCTTTTATGGATAGAACTTCCGTACAATAGTTCAAATTGTTTTCTATAAGTATGGTGCTGTGTGTGTGGCCTAGTGTAGTTAGTTGAGTAATTCGCCTGTTCGTTGGATGGAACTAGCGGACAGTATATTCCTTGGGTTTGGAGTGGTCCGAGAATGTTTCTGGCATGATTGGGCTCATTGAGCCGTATACTTTTAAGGGGCTACACCAATGCGACTAGAAGTTAGTAGTGTTGGGGTGAGCGATTATAAGTTAGTGTAGTTATTCCCTAGTAAGGGTGTAACATATTTCAGGAAGTAAGGCAATTTATGCCGAGTTGTGTAGGTATCTCCTTCCGTAGTACAACGGTGGGATCGATAGTTCATGGGGAACAATTTGGTTCTATATTAGAGCACGGAAAAAGGTAGATTGAGATCGTATAGTGATGACCTTAGTCCGAGTCCAATGGGGACACCGCACTACCGAGGGGTTTGTTAAGATTGATAGAACGTTAGTTTGGTATAGTATACCCTTGTATAATTATGGGGTATGACTAAATTTTGAGGGCAAAATTCCCCTCTAAGGGGGGGATTATGTAACAACCCGGGCTTTTGAGCGACTATTTTATATTATTTTGCCTGATGGGCTAATTTTATAAAATAGGGAAAGTTGGAGTAAATATTATTTCCCATGAGATTTCGGGATAATATTTACTATGTTTTGTCTATTTACCGTTATGAGAAGGTAAATTGCATCATATTGTGATATATTGTGTCGTGGTATGCAAAACGACGGTTATGACCTATACTTAAAGTTGGGTATAATTAATGAAATAAAATGAATTTAGAACATAAAATTTGTTCACATTACTCCGAATGCCAAAATAGGGGGTGCGGTTGTTTTTAGACTAGTCGAGATAGTCGAAATAAGTGCCAAGTTGTATTTTTGAGATTTGGGCACTTTTTGTGGGTTATGACTCAATTATGTGGATACGAGTCATTTTAATTGTGTATTAACACTTAGAAGAGGGGCATTTATGTTTTAAGAACTTTATGAGTCTCCCAACCCTTTTATTTCCCTTATCTTGTATTAGAAGCCAAGAGAGAGAGAGAGAGAGAGAGAAGAGAGAGCTTGGGAGAAAAGGGGAGAAAAGAGAGAGAAAAGTATATTTGAGGTCAAATTTCGTTGCCACCGGAAGAGGATCCGAGACTACAACCTCGAGGAAAGTTTCTTACTTGCTAGATGTTGATTTAATGTGATAAATTGCATGTATAGTTAAGATTTGGAGATTTAAACCCTAAATGGGTTCTTTGTTGATTTTAATGATTTAACCCTTAAATCTTAGTTTTGATTTGATTTGAGGATAAATTATTTGTAATAAATTGTGTAGAAACAATTTGGGAGAGTTAGTTGTTGTTGATGTTGGATTAAACCAAGGACATGAGGGTTTGGGGATTTTAGGGTTCTTCAACCCGTAGCCCAAATTGGGCAAATTCCCAGGGCCGAATCGATTCGGTTAAGGGGTAGGCTAGAGGTCTGGGAGACCGAATTGATTCGGGTTAAGGCTAAATCAATTCGGATATTACATAATGTAAATTTTACTCACCGAATCGATTCTCTTTTTAGGCGAGTCGATTCGCTTCCATGGGCGAATCGATTCGGCCCTAGGGCGAATCGATTCGGTTGCCTTATTTTTGTGAGATTTTTTCTACTTGATTTTAGCCCTTTCTCTTTTAGGTCCGAGGTTTAGGACCCTTCCTTTGGGAAGTAAAAGGAGTTCCTAGAGGGTTGAGTTGGGTAGACTAATTTCCTAGGATAAAATGGGATGATTGGGCTTATCCAGAGGGCTAGTTTGTGTAGGTTAATGTCCGTATGATATAGGAAGTTAACCTAAAAGTATATTGGAGATTAAATGTAAATGTTGGGACTTTTGGGAGTCTATTATTGATGAAGACTCACTTTGATGGTTTATGAAATTGTATGAACCTTTGGAGACTAGTTTGAGGATTATGTCACATCGGGTCTTAGGTCATTAATAAAAAATGACACTAAGAATAAGAAAGATATATGCTAATATGTAGTACTAAAAGAAATAAGTGCAAATGATTTTGAAAATGTAAAAGATAATGTTTTCAAAAGGAAAAATTAATGTTTTTCATAAATGTTAATTTATGATTACACACCTCTATAAATCGCTATCATAAGGGATTTTGCACGCGCATGGTGAAGCCCCTGGGCTAATGAATGCAGGGAGGATATAGTCCCTAGGCCATATGGGCGTTTATTGTACTGCGCTGGTTAGGTGATTCTGGGTGTGGTCATGACTATCCCGCAGGCATATGGCCACTTCCCAACGTTTGGTAGGTTCCCAGGTTGTCTTATTTGATAGGCCCTAGAAGATGATAGCCATTTAGGGGCGCGTCGAGTGGTAAAACCCGGAGGGACGGTCTTAGATATGTTAAAGCAATTCATTATAATGAATTGGCTTTAAATACGTTTCCCGAATGGAAGAAGGGAAATGGGATATATGGTTTGGCTTCTGATACATTTCCCGGATGGAAGAAGGGAGATGGAAGCATATGGTATGCAAAAGTATTTTCATGATAATAAAAATGACTTTTGATTACACTTCCTGGATGGAAGAAGGGAAGTGGGATTTTATGAAAAGGATAAAGCATTTTTATGATAATAAAACTTGCTTAAAAAATGTATTTTTCCTGGATGGAGGATAGGAAATAATATTGGTAAATAAGGTTTTGAAATGAGATTTAATTGGTAAGCATTTGATAAAATGAATTACCATATATGCATATTCCTAAAGAAGGAAATAGGAATTGCGCCCCTAGGTTGTGGATGGATTTATTTTGTATCTCCTTGCGTAGCTGTAGATGTGACCTCCCATGCATTCACACATATATATATATTTATTTCATGTTGAGGGTCTAATGGATCTCAACGATCAACCTTGCCTAAGTAGTAGTGTATCGGGGGGGGGGGGGGGGTTCCTTATTTGGATTTCGCTTTGCGAGACACCCCACGAATAGGGAATAATGTTGAGACTGGAGAGAAGTTAGCCCTTAGTACTTGGGTTAACTAGAACATCTCATTGATATTGCGCTAGGTTGTGCTTTTAGAATGAGAGGTGAGAACCTTTATTATGCTAATTGCGAGAGAATTATGCACTTAATTGTTATGCATTTTAGTCACATGGGAATCATATCAAACCGGGCCCGGACCCGTCTATATTTCTTTGTTTTGCATGTAACTCCTTGCCGTGCAGGTGCTCTACCACAAGGACGCCCGTATTTACATTTCCATTCCAGATGCCATGGAGCTACAGCGTATTGTGGATGTTGTAGGTTATTTGTATTAGACGCTTCTTTCTATTGTACTCTAGTTATGTTCAGTTTATTTATTCGGGCGTGTTTCCCAAGTATTGCACACATTTATTATAATGTAATATTTAATGTGTAGTACTCGTTGTAACAAATTGTATTGGTCTGTTCACCGACAGCTTATTCAGTGATTATTTATCATATTGCCATTCTTTATCCGTTGATTTTTGATATCCATCGTTTTTGAAAATGGGATTGTCTAAGTGTTTTTCTTTTATTTTCAAAACATTTATTTTGATAGTCCGTTTCCTAAAATGATTGGGGGTTATCGCGTACTATTATTTTGATCGACAGTGATGCTGAGGATGGACCATCTATGATTCCTGTGATTATTAGAGTATTGGGTTGGCCACCAATTATTTTAGTAGGCGGGTTGTCACATAACCACCCAATAATTAATTGAGCCGGTGTCAAAATTTAGCTTTTGAATTAACCAAAACATGAAGTGCAACAAGAGGCTAAATAGAATCATCACAATATAATAGGGTCTAATCATTCAATAAATATCTAAATCAAAATGCTAGCGGAATAAACATTGACAAAAAGAAACCTCCAAACCAAAATAATCTGACAACTAGAAAATAAAACCCATACAATCTGAATTGAAATGAACTGAATAACTGTAGTGAGTAACATGCTCGAATATACAACTGAGATTAAAATTCCTAAACTAGTAATGAATGAAATAGGAGTCTAATCCAAACTCCTGTAGCACCCACATATGTCGCAGCTGCGTCAACCTGAAATAGAATCAAGTCTAGCATCCTTGTGGTAGAATACCTGAAAGGTTTTGAAAATATTTGATAGCAAGGGTTAGAACACAAAACATTTTGAAAATATTTAGCAAGTGAATTAAATTGCATTAAATTAAAATGCATGAATGCTCTTCATATTTAAGCTAGTGTCACACTCCCTTGAGGACTGGCTCATTACTCAATTATTGTACATACCTAAAATTTTCTACATAACCCACCTAGTCCTCTACCCCGTGACTAGTTCTCGATACTATCCTTATTGGCACACTACTCTAGCTCGAGTATGTTTAATATATGTTTTAAAAGTTATATATCACATTAACTTAATTAATCATTACTCATTTAGGACCATATAACATTCTCACGAGTTATATATATAATCAATACATTTCACATCATGTATTTTCCCCGTATATAAATATCAACACCATAAATGTATTATCATATTACAACACTCACACACATGTTGTAGATATATAATGATCCTCCCGAGTAGAAACTCACAGAATATTTTCTATACGGCTTTCATTTTCGGTATACTCATCCACTCGGACACCCTCACACGGTTAGCTCCCCAAATTAGTGAAACAAAATAAATGCAGCGGAGGTGGTCATAGTTCCCTTTGTAAATGAGACAAATCATACCCTACACGTCTCACCCCTAACTACGGACACTATGACCTGGGGACGATACTCACCCTACTCCTCAAGCTAGGAGATTCACCCACATCCCGCAACCTCCCATGATTGCACTAGAGGGGTATTTATTCCTATAAGTATTATTCACACTCATATTTATAAAGCAATCAAATATATATATATATATATATATATATATATACACACACTAGGGTATGCCCGTGCCTGAAGGCACGTTGATAATCACAAAACAGGAAAAAATTTCAAAGTACGTAATTGCAAAACCATTACAAAAAAAGAACAAAAGGTTTACATAATCATTTATATCAACAATCTTACCAAACTATATAAACAATGCGTAAACACATAATATCAGGTCTTGGTTCATGTAGTCGCCAACGAGGATTCCTTGTTCGAGATTCAACTGTTGTCATTTAATGATTTTAGGTAGCCTGACATTAGACGTAGATGTAGGAAAATTGATTTTGAACCCTTAAGTTGAAGCAGATGTTGTCACTTCTTTCAAATACTTCATTTAAAATGAAAAAATTGATGGAATATAAATGGATTATGCTTTCAAGCATGTTTAAATGTTTAACACTCTCCACGTACTTGTATTTAAAACTCAAAACAACATGACTAAAATTGCATTGCAAAAAAATATGAAACACACAATATTTGATGAAAAATTCAAAAATAATAACTTGATTAAATTTCCAAATAAAAAGAACATACTTTAAACTAAAAACTAAGACGTTTAATGTCGAATTAGATAAAATATTAAGCAAAGATTTTCATTATAGAAAAAAATGTTATAAGCACATGAATAAGTAATCGTGTTCGTGTCGGATTAATTTATAAAAAACAATGCCATGTATTGTTGTCTTAATTCGTTTTTTACTCGTGTTTACATTATTAATATTATATATGTTTAGAGATAATAGGTTTAGGGTAGTTAAAAAATAGAGCAACACTACATGGACACACACATATACCCACACTTATTGATGATTCTAAGATTTAGCTCCACCAGATAAGAGATGATAAGCTCAAACAGTAATAGCAATGGGAGCAATAGAGTTATATATGTGTATAAGTATAGAAGGGGATGAATATAAGAGGAATGAAGACTGATGTATAGTGGTTCAGCTAATCAGGCCTATATCCACGGTGAGTGTGTGATCCACTAAATATGGGCACTAATGGCCTTGGATACAATGCTCATAAGCTCACTCTCACTTTACTGTGTGTACAAGAAGAATTTTATCTAGGGTTACCATTATCGATCCCTTGTAATAATGAAGGTGACAAGTATATATAGGGCTTGGGTGGTGTAATGTTCCCCCCAAGCATGCACTGGGCATGTGAACGATGATCTAACCAATTCCCTGTTGGCACCTGATTGTGCCACTTATGATTGATGATGACATAATATTCCCTCACGTGAGGGAACGATATTGTTATAACGGTCTGGTCCACGTGTTGTATGAGTCTCACGCACACTGTGCCACGCGTCTCCCAAATCACGTGCTCTGGTGACGGAACCCTCAACCTATGATGTCAGACCGAGGCTAAGGTTCAAGCTGGTACAGAGACTCGACTGTTGGATATGGGCCTCGTACTGTCATCCCCTCATAGGGTCGTCCTGCCTATGTTGAGGGGGTCGGCTCCTCAAAGGGTCATCTTATCTATGTTGCAGGGTCGTCCCCTTATAGGGTCGTCTTATCTGTGTTGTAGGCTCGGCCCCTTGTATGTTCGTCCAGTCTACGATGAATGGTCACCCCCATAGGTTCGTCTAGTCATCTGGTGATTGACAAAAACCCCGGTGTAGTAGAGTTAGACCCTCATCCTTTATGAAGATACCCTCGTGTAGACCGAGGGTGTATTTTGGTATATCAATCACCCCTAGCCATTAGTCATCGATGTTTGTTGAGATGGCTGAAGGGTAATGTTTCCTTGGGAATGTTGTGGGCGGTCAGGCTGCTGAGTGACATTTGTTGTTTGATTGACGTCTTGTCAGGTGTGAATCATCATGTGTTCTCCAAGTGTGGCGGTTGCACACTGCTTGGGGCTTGGTGCCCTAATGATGCATCTCCTCGTGGGTTGTGCAATGCCTTGATTTATGGGCCCACCAATAACAAAGTATTCAAACTATTTTTAAATAATCATTTCTTTTTATTCTTCTTCTTCACGCGTAAGCTTTCTCTCTCTAATTTCTTAGCATCTCCAGCGGCATTTCTGCCATTCCCCGCCTTTTTTTTGTGTTCCAAGCTTAGCTGAGTTTCAATCTTCATTCTCAGGTAACCCTTATGCCTTAAGTTCCATGTTTATCTTCCATTCTCGCTTGTTTCTTGCTTTGGGTTTATTTTCCATTTCTTGGTTGTTTTATTTTTCTCCGGCGTGAGGGCTCGCCCTCCTATGGCAGTTATAGGGCTAGGTATTAGGTTTTAGTCTGTCCAGGGTTTTACCTCCACATTTTCGCTGTGGTTTAGTGCCTCTTCGTAGCGCTTCTTAGGTTTTTCGATTGCTCTTCGACGTTCTGCTTCGGTGAACCTGTTTCTTTTTGTTCTTGGGTGTTCATTATAAAAACCCTTTATTTCTTTAGGTCTGATCCAAAAGTCAATTTGGTCAAACTGTAAACTTATTTGTAGTTAGTTTGAACAAATTCCTTATATGTAAGGTCCCCCTCTTAATGCTCAAAAGACTTTACGATTTAACCGAGGAGTTTCCACCTTTGAGGGAGAAATTCTTTGCAGAGATTAGGCTAATAGAGGAAGAGAACGAACCAAGACGAGGGGCCAAACCTAATTGGGTACGACCCATCTTCCCCATTCTTTTAGCCACAATTGTACCGCCTGAGCCCTTTGGGTCTTCCTATCGTCTAGCCAAGTGTTAGGCACGCGAGGGAGAAATGAACGAGAGAGAATCATCACCAACTGGTGTTGGGACTTCTGGGAGAGGAGAGACATCAACACTTAGCCCAAGTCGACAGGCTGAGGGGACAATTCATTATGAGGCTATCCCTGTGGTAGCCCTATCCCTTCTTGCTTTCCAGGTGGACTTTCTAGATGGCCCACCGATAGGCGATGAGGCGAAGAGATTTGGGTACAAGGGGGCTGGGACGATAGTGAGAATTCTTATGCTAATCTGGTTGACACTTCTAGTGCCTCAGCCTATGTCTCGTCTGTTAGGGATCGCAACCTCTTACTGTGAAGGCACGTCTTTGGTATACAGCCCAATATAAATATGAGGGTCCCCAATGCAGATGAGAGGGTCTTCCAAGGGAATGAAGGGAAATTTATCGTTTATGAGCAAATGCTCAGGTTAGGTGTTAGGTTTCCTCTGCACCCTACAATAGTTTTTATACTTTCTACCCTTGGAAGAACACTTTCATCGATGAGCCCTCGGCCGACTTGTTCATAGACTGCTATAATATAACTTCCTCATCCAAGAACCCTGGGTATTTTCATCTAGGGATGAGGAAGTCTGATAAAAAAATTCTTCATGTAGCATAAACTTCCAACCATGATTGGAAGAAGAGGTCCTTCTTCATCTCTGGGGATTTGGAATTCCCCACCGGGGATGATCGTTTAGAAGATAGTCCGAGGGTACCAAGGGCTTGGTCCAACCCTTCAATAAAAGCACGGTCATACCCTGGACTCAGCTTGGATGAGAGGGATATTGTTAACTATCTGAGGGAACAAGGGAAAGAGGGTGAAATTGCTAAATTTGAAGATTTGATGACCCCTCATTACCTCAAAGAAGCTGATATGAGGGTCGACCCCCTAACAGAATTATGTGAGTTACTTTTTGTTCCATTTTTTTCGTGTTCCTCATTATTGCTGCTTGTTTCTGATGTATAGTCTCCTTTTCAGATCGGCCTGCAAATGAATCTGATCAGCTTTGGGAAATGACTGATCCCAGCTTGATGTCTGTCCTGGGCAAAAATAAAGGCAAGGAGCCTCAGCAGCCTCACAAAAAGACAAAGGCCGTGGGGCCGACACAAGTAGAGTCGACCGCAGATAATCGCAAATGCAAGGAGCCAAAGTCCCTACTGGCTCTCGTCTTGACTCTTGAAAGAGGGAAAGGGTAGAGGTCCCTCAGACACACATTGAGGGGACCAACTCCTCTTCATACATGGGCACCTATTGGTCTCAAAATTTAACCTTCTTGTGGGCCGAACCTTCCTCCCTCATAGCCAACTTGAGGGCAACCAAGGCCTCTATGTTCTCGGCACCTTCGGCTATGGACAATGAATTCTTATCTAAGATGCCCCCGGCTAAGGTTTATGATTACGGTCTTCATACTCTAGCTCGGGTATTTCATTCATCTCTCAGCTTTTGATTTACTAATATTTTTTTAACTGTTCCCTCGGCTCTTTAATATGAATTTTCTCTTGTCTTATACAGTTTGTCTGTTCCTTCACATCTGCCACATAGTGGATGGATGAAAACCAATAGAAGTTTAATGAGGTCGAGAGAGCTATTCATAATGAGGCCTACTTGAACACTTGGTTGGAGACTACCAGGGCCGTGCTGGAGAGTGCGAGGACCGAACATGCGAGGGTCCTGGATGATATTGTAAAGCAGCATGAGGATGACCTGAAATTGAAGGAGAACCTCATAAAAGAGAAAGACGAGGCTCTGAACAACCAGGGGGTCCAGTTCAAGAATGAACCTGATGAAGCCGTGAAGAGGGACAAGGTCGATGCCGTGGAGTCTTACAAACTCTTCGACGAGTTTCAGGGCTTCGATCTTGATTACTTGGAGAGGGGAATCAAGACGGCCTATCGATGGGTCATCTTAAAATTTGTTAATGTTGTGTCGTCTATTCGCCCCTCTCTGGAGGCAGTGGAGCTGGATGAGCCCCTGATAGATGAGGCTCTAGCACATGTAGAGTCACAAGTGCACGTCGAAGGTACCGGCACCTCTGAGGATCGACCTCCTATTTTGGTCATCGAGGAGACTCCTCTTGTAGATTTTGAAGCCCTGCCTTACGATGTTGCTCAATAGGGTGGCCATCTATGGCCCATACCCGCCTCTTATAAAGCTTTTGTATTTGACTTTCTTTTGGAAAAAAATTATAACAATTTTACAATGGAATTGCTCTCTTCCTGTCTTCTATATTTGCTTCTTTAATGATATGTCTTGGCCAGGCTATTGTGTTAATCATCTTCAAGTCCTCCCTCATCTTTCTCGAGAGTGAAAGGAGGATCGTCCCTACCATTCACCCTCATTATAGCCGAGGGTGACTACCACCAAACTAATGATGTTTTCAATTTTAAGTCCCCCCTCATCTTTCTTGAGAGTGAATGGTGGGTCGTCCCTACCATTCACCCTCATTATAGCCTAGGGTGACTACCACCAAATTAATGATGTTTACAATTTTAAATCCTCCCTTGTCATTCTTGAGAGTGAATGGAGGGTCATCCCTACCATTCACCCTCATTATAGCCGAGGACGGCTACCACCAAACTGATGATGTCTTCAATTTCAAGTCCTCCCTCGTCTTTCTTGAGAGTGAATGGAAGGTCGTCCCTACCATTCACCCTCATTATAGATGATGGTGGATACCACCAAACTAATGATGTTTTCAATTTCAAGTCCTCCCTCGTCTTTCTTGAGAGTGAATGGAGGGTCGTCCCTACCATTCATCCTCATTATAGTCGAGGGTGACTACCTCCAAACTAATGATGTTTTCAATTTTAAGTCCTCCCTCGTCTTTCTTGAGAGTTAATGGAGAGTCCTCCCTACCATTCACCCTCATTATAGTCGAGGGTGACTACCACCAAATTAATAATGTTTACAATTTTAAGTCCTCCCTCGTCTCCCTTGAGAGTGAATGGAGGGTCGTCCCTAGCATTTACCCTCATTATAGCCGAGGGTGACTACCACCAAATTAATGATGTTTTCAATTTTAAGTCCTCCCTCGTCTTTCTTGAGAGTGAATGGAGGGTCGTCCCTACCATTCACCCTCATTATAACCGAGGGTAGCTACCACTAAACTAATGATGTTTTCAATTTTAAGTCCTCCCTCATCTTTCTTGAGAGTGAATGGAAGGTCGTCCCTACCATTCACCCTCATTATAGCCGAGGGTGACTACCACTAAACTAATGATGTTTTCAATTTCAAGTCCTACCTCGTCTTTCTTGAGAGTGAATGGAGGGTCGTTCCTACCATGCACCCTCATTACAGTCGATGGTGGCTACCACCAAACTAATGATTTTTCAATTTTAAGTCATTCCTTGTCTTTATTGAGAGTGAATGGAGGGTCGTCCCTACCATTCATCCTCATTATAGTCGAGGGTGACTACCACCAAACTAATGATGTTTCCAATTTTAAGTCCTCCCTCATCTTTCTTGAGAGTGAATGGAGGGTCGTCCCTACCATTCACCCTCATTATAGACAAGGGTGACTACCACTAAACTAATGATGTTTCCAATTTCAAGTCCTCACTCGTCTTTCTTGAGAGTTAATGGAGGGTCATCCCTACCATTCACCCTTATTATAGCCAAGGGTGACTACCACCAAACTAATAATGTTTTTAATTTCAAGTCCCCCCTCGTCTTTCTTGAGAGTGAATGGAGGGTCGTCCCTACAATTCACCCTCATTATAGCCGAGGGTGACTACCACCAAATTAATGATGTTTTCAATTTTAAGTCCCCCCTCGTCTTTCTTGAGAGTTAATGGTGGCTAGTCCCTACCATTCACCCTCATTATAGCCGAGGGTGGCTATCTACCATAAATTGTTTTATGGCTTAATATGAATTACCCAAGAATATATCTAAACTGACAAACGAAAGATGAGGTACCAACAGTATTTTCATTAACAAGTGTTCTATGAAGCAACACATTCATTACAACTGTAATCCGATAGGACATGAACTACAACATTATTGGTAGTATTTCTTCAAATGATCTGCATTCCAGGGGTTCAAAACGGGTTCCCCATGAAGGTTCTCTAGTCTATAGGTTCCAGGGACAACTTCATCAATGACCCTATATGGGCTATGAAAATTTGGGTGGATCTTGTTGTGTTTCTGACATGTCTTTTTGAGGACTAGGTCCCCTATAGCAATTGGCCTTTTCTTTACCCTTTGATTGTAAAACCTGGCAGTTCTCTACTGATAGGCTGCTTGTCTTATCTCAACGTCTTCCCTTATCTCCTCGATCAATTCTAGATCAAGTCTCCTTTCTTCCATATTTCTCTGGGGGGTCTAGATCAAGTCTCCTTTCTTCCATACATTTGGACTATGTGAGTAGGAAATCCAATTTTGGTGGGGATGATGACTTCTGAGCCATACGCCAATATGAAAGGGGTTTCCCCAGTAGGAGTCTTTGCCATCGTCCTGTAGGCCCACAGCATGACGTACAACTCCTTAACCCATCTTCTTTTTGCCTCCTCAAGTTTTTTCTTAATCCCATATAGGATTGTTCTATTTGTAACTTCAGTTTGCCCATTAGCCTGAGGTCGTCCTGGTGTAGAGAAGAATTGTTTGACCCCCACTCTTTCGCAGTATTTCTCCAAGGATACATTCTTGAATTGAGCACCGTTATCTAAGATGAGGGTGTTGGGGAGACCATATCTGCATATAATGTTTTTCAAAATTAACTGGAAGGTCTTCGGCTCCGTGATCGTGACCATCGGCTCCGCTTCCACCCACTTTGAGAAATAGTCAATTGCTACGATCAAGTATCGATAGCTATTGACGGCCCTGGGAAAGGGTCCCACCAAATCGATCCCCCATACTAAAAATGGACATGGGTACATAATGGAGGTAAGAGGATGATGGGTCTGATGAGGGATGGTAGCGAACCTCGGATATTTATCACACTTCTTTACATACGTCATAGCATCCTTCCCCAAGGTCAACCATGAGTATCCCTGGGTAACTATCCTCTTTGCTAATGACCTACCCCCAATACATCTTGAACAATACCCCTCGTGCACATCTTATAAGATGTGTGGGACTTCAGACGGGTGCACACATCTGAGCAAGGAGAGTAAGAACCCCTTTTTATACAAGGTGTCTCCGATGACAGTGAATTTTGCTGCTCTGTATCTCAACTTCTTCCTTTCTTATTTTTCTTATGGAATCTCCCCTTCTTTAATGTATCTGATTAGAGGGTCCATCCATGAAGCTTCCCTGCTAATATTTAAGCAAGAGCTAAGTGTTCCATCTCCATCTTCAATCGTTGGTCGAAGCAAGATTTCCACTGGGACTGTCCTCCTGATATCTATCATAGTTGCTAAGGTCAACCTAGCAAGCGCATTGGCTCGGCCATTATCAAGTCAGGTATTCTCTTTAACTTTACTTCTCTGAAGCTCTTCAATAGTGACTTGACTCTTTCAAGATATTTGTCCATTCTTTCATCTTTAGCCTCGTATGCTCCTAGTATCTGATTTACCATCAGTCTTGATTCACTATGGATCAAGATCTGACCAACACTAAGAGACCTAGCCAAGGAGAGGCCTGCTATTAGGGCCTCATATTCAAACTTGTTGTGGTAGGCTTTAAAGTTAAACCTCAGGACGAACTCAATGTATGTGCCATTAGGCACTGATACTATTAATCCTGCCCCACTTCCGCTTTTGTAAGAGGACCCGTCTACGAAGAGGTTCCACACGGCCTGTTCTTATGAGAAATTTCCCTCTGTGAGGGATCCCTATCTGAAGAGATATCTTCCCTCCTCATTTTTGACAACTTTTTCTCTAGCGTTGTTGGTCTTACCTTATCTGTGGACGGGTGAACAACTCATTACTGGGTATCTATTTTTGTAAGGATCTCATCTTCAGCTTCATCATCTTCCCAAGTAAATTCAGACACAAAATCTTCTAATGCTTGATCCTTAATGGCCACCCTATGTTGATACACAATGTTAAACTCTCCCAGCTCTATAGCCCAGGCCATTAGCCTCCCCAATATCTCTAGCTTGTGTATGACTTGCCTCAGAGGTGAGTCAGTGGGAATGACCATTGTGTGGGGACTGGAAGTATGACTTCATCTTTCTTGATGCATGGATCAAGGCATAGGCCAACTTATCCATCCTTGGGTATCTTTGCCCTGCCCCTTGGAGAGATTTACTGTTGAAATACACAAGATTTTGCACCCCGTCTTCTTCTCTCACAATGGCTGTGCTGATGGCTGACTCTGAGATGATGAGGTATACGTATAATCTTTTGCCCTGTAGTGAATGTGACAATAGCAAGGGAGACCCTAGGTATGACTTCAGTTCTTTAAAATCCTTGTCACACTCTTCATTCCATTCAAAGGACTTTCTGAGAATTTTGAAGAATGGTAAACACTTGTCTGTGGCTCTGGACATGAACCTATTCAAGGCAGGTACCCGTCCTGTCAGCCTCTGAACTTCTTTAATGGTCCGGTGGGTGTTCATTTCTAATAAAGCCTTTATCTTCTCAGGATTGGCCTCAATGCCTCTTTGATTGACGATGAACCCCAAAAACTTCCCTGCTCCAACTCCAAAGACACATTTGGCTGGGTTGAGCTTCATCCGGTACTTTTCCATCGTGTTAAAGGTCCTCTCAAGGTCGGCCATATGATCCTCGGCCTTCAAACTCTTTGTCAACATGTCATCTACATAAACATCCATAGACTTCCCAATTTAGTCTTCGAACATTTTATTCATAAGGCGCTGATATGACCCTATAACAGTATGTCCCCTTGTCGGTAATGAAAGCCATTTTTTTAGTCCTCAGGGCTCATAAAGATCTGGTTGTAGCTTGAATGGGCATCCATGAATCTCACTAGCTCATGGCCGGTGGTAGCATCTACCATCTGATCAATTCGGGGGAGAGGGAAGTTATCTTTGGGACAATGTTTGTTGTGGTTAGTGAAGTCTACAAATATTATCCATTTCTCGTTGGCTTTGGGGACTATGACCACGTTGGATATCCATTCGGGATAAATGACCTCCCTGATGAACTCACCATCTTCTAGTTTCTTGACCTCGTCTCTTATGACTTCATATTTTTCTCAGGAATAAATTAAAGTGGTCCCCTCGCCACAAGTGGGTGGGTGAGGTTGTACTTAGAGAAATTGGTTTGAGGATAATAACCAGCCTTAATAAAAAGGCAAATTTTGAGAAGGTACGTTTTGGGTATTATGTACGTGACACTTTCTACAGAAAGTGGGCACTTCGATTGGTTAGGTTTCCTTCCGTATGGGCGGAAGGATAAGATAGTAGAAATGCATTCGTAGTTTAGTGTAGTCAATATTTAGGACGTCCCGCTAGTGTGCCTTAGGTCGCTATATCTCGATGACCGACTACGCGAGGGAGTAGTGTAACGGGAGGGTTCCTTATTTGGATTTCGCCTTGGCGAGATGTCCCACGCATGAAACCAAGAAATTGTCGGGAGTTGAGAGAGGCCTTGGGCACTAGGGACATACTTAGGATTATATTCGTTCCGCGTAGGTAGGACATCGTATAGACCTTAGTATTATTAGGATGTAAGTTCGACAGTGTTAGTGGTGCCGAGGTTAGTAGAATTGAATTTCTTGGGTTGGGAGGAGCCATGTGTGAGTATTACACCGAGGAAAGGAGACCCTTATTGGGAGAGAGTGTTACATGTCAGACGTTCACTATGGATGTGCAGATGTGCACAAGTTAGAAAGGTGTATGGGCACCTTAGTAATGCTGGTTTATATACCGCCTGAAATAGATGGGTGTAGTATATAAATTTGAAGTTTATGCCGTTAGGCACTATAAATGATGGGTGCGATGTGACGATGTTGGAGTCACTTTACAACTGTGGAAGTCGTATTGTATATGATGGGAACCATTTGGGTTAGTGTCATTACCTTTGAGGTATAAAGATTTGGAGTGATCCAATGGATTGGCGGTGTAGTATGTTTCTGAATTTCGAGGACGAAATTCCGTTGTAAGGGAGGGGGGAGTATGTAACAACCCGTCCTTTTGAAGACGATTAAATTCCATAATTAATTAAAAGGTCAGATTTTAATTAGAAAAGGTCAGATTTTAATTAGAAAACCCGCATTTACTTTTATGGGTTAGAATAGTGATTTGTGGTCAAGTACCTCGGATGGAAATTTTGACTGCGCCATGAGTCTCGGAATGTCCGAGATAGTCGGAAAAGAGTGTTCGATTGTCGAAATTGAGTTTCGGGGAATTTTAGAGGTAAAAGTAACTCGTAATTGGATAAACGAGTCGTTTTTGGGTTTTAAGAGTTAAAACCCTTTTCTCCTTATAAAAGGAGGGAGAGAGGGAGAAAAAGAGAAATAAAATAAGAGAGAAGAGAGAGAGGAGGAAGAAAAGAGGAGATAAATGGAGATCTAGGGCCAAACTCCGTCGGACTCGACTCGAGATCGTCGGATTATATCCACGAGGCAAGTGTTTACTTGCTTTATTTACTTTTTGCATAAATCTCATACCGTAGTTTGGTATTACTAAACCCTAAAAATTTTGTGTTGGGTATTCGTGGATAAAACGGGTTTTCGGGAGTTAAAACTATTAAACCCCAATAATATTTCAATTTGTGGAACTTAGGTTTTAATCAAAATTAATTGGTGGTTTAGGGTTCTAGGATGTTTAGAACCCTTAATATATGTGTATTTGTAGTTGGCTGAGGTTGTAGGACGGTGGGTGAGGCGACAAAAGCTTGGGAGAAGCTTTAATGGCCGAAATCGTCTCGGAGAAGACGATGAATAATTGACCTCCGTCTTTCCAAATCGATTCGGCCCTGATCTGAATCGATACGGCTCTTGGTCAAAAAATAAAAATTGTAGATCTTGGTCAAAAAGCTATCCGAGATTGAAATCATTAGTTATAACTTATTGGAGATAAATATTAGGGGTTCTCAAAAGGGTTGTTAGGACCTCTAAAGAATTTTAGGAGATATTAAAACTTTGCGTTTGTAGTAATAAATCCTAGTTGTGATTTAAATGGAGATTGGATTGAATTTTGGGTATTTTGGAGATTGAAAAATTGCTCAAACAGTGCCCCTCGAACAGGCCGAATCGATTCGGGTCTAGTCCGAATCGATTCACCAAAGGGGATCTGGGTTTCTGCAGTGGGCCGAATCGATTCGGATTTAGACCAAATCGATTCGCCATTAAGGACCTGTTTACAGAACACTTTCTGAATCGATTCGAATTGGGGGCCGAATCGATTCGCCCACCCGAATCGATTCGTATTTTGGGCGAATCGATTCTCTTTGGTCAGAATTGCCAGTTTTCTCCCCTTAAGAGTATGGGGAGTTAAATTATAATTTGGGGTTTTATATGGGGGTTCCTAGTTATGAATTCAGGACTCCTAAATGATGGTTTTGAGGGTTAATAAACCTTTAGATGAAAGAGAATGCCTTGGATTGGTGTAGGCCAAATCCTATGAGGTGATTAGGATGAAATTGAGAATATAGATATATATATTCAATTAGTGTAAAGTGGTATAATTGGAGATAACCTATAAATCCGTAGAGAGTATTGAGGTATTTATTACTTATCAAAGTGAGGAAATACTTGGGTTTAGTATCACGCGTATATGAATGCATGATTATGATTCTCTGAGAGAATCTTTGGGATTATTGGTCATCGCTAGATGAGATTGGCAATTATGGCCATTTATATATTCAGGGAGGAATATATGGTATATGTATATACTATGTGATTAAAGTATATATATGATATGATGTTAATGATTTTGAAAATAAAATATGAATATTTTCAAAATGGGAAAAAGGTAAATGATTTTCATAATTAATAAAATTATGGTTACAAACCTCCCAAAATCGCTATCATAAGGGAAGTTGCGTGCGTTATGGTAATGCCCCCTGGCTAATGAATGCAGGGTGGCTATAGTCCTATAGGCCATATTGGCGATTATTTGTACTGCGCTCGTTAGGTGATTCTGGGTGTGGTCATGACTATCCCGCAGTCATATGTCCGCTTCCCGACGTTGGTAGGTTCCCAGGTTGTCTTGTATAGATAGGCCCTCGAAGATGATAGCCATTTAGGGGCGCGTCCAGTGGGGAAACCCGGAGGGGCGGTCTTAGTTTTATTAAAGAAATTTATGATAATAAATTGGCTTTATATTTATATTTCCTGAGTATAAAAAGGGAAATGGGATAAAGGTTTGGCTTCGGTAACACTCCCGGATGGAAGAAAGGATGTGGAAGCAAATGATTGTTCAAAGCATTTTTATGATAATGAAAATGGATTTGAACACATTTCCTGAGTGTAAAAAGGGAAATGGGATGATATAAAACGAAAAAGCATTTTTATGATAATAAAACTAGCTTTTAAAAAGTATATGATTGGTTAAAGCAATTCATGATAATGAATTGGCTTTTATATTTATATTTCCTGAGTATAAAAAGGGAAATGGGAAGTTTTGAGAAAATGAAAAGTATTGATAAATACTTGATATATGAACTCTCAGTCCGGGAGATAGATCCGGATGTTTATGGTAAGATGAATATATATGGTTGAATCGAGTACCGAGGGTCTAATGGATCCCAACGATCGACCTTGCCACGTAGTAGTGTATCGGGGGGTTCCTTGTTTGGATTTCGCTTTGCGAGACACCCCACGCACGAATATGGCAAAGTGTTGAGACTGGGGAGAAGTTTTATCCTTAGTGCTCTAATATTATAAATTCTTATGGTATATATTTATATATATCTTTCTGTACTGAGGGACTGGCGGATCTCGACGATCGACCGTGCCGCATAGTAGTGTATCGGAGGGGTTCCTTATTTGGATTTCGCTTTGCGAGACACCCCATGCATGAACATGGCATATCATTGAGACTGGGAAAAAGTTTAGCCCTTAGTACATTACTTGGACTATCTAGGGTTGATAGTGGTTGGGTGATAGACTAGTTTAGCAGGGTAGCTTGACTAGGATGCTTAGAGGGATGCGCTAGGAGTGCAGTGTTTGTGAAGAGGTGAGGGGTATCTCATGGGAGTGCGATACCAAACTTAAATATGAGATAAAAAAAAATTCAAAAAAATAAGGCATTTATGCACTTGCTAAATATTTTCAAAACTCGGGCTCTAACCGGTTTATCTACTTTTCCTTTCTTGCTCTATATATATATTATATAGGTGTCCAGACACAGGGACGCCTGGATGGTACTTCCTTCTGGTCAGACGTCAGCTGCAGCAGCTGTGGATGCATGCAGGTTTTTGATAGACGCTTCCATTCTTGTACTCTAGATTGGAGGTACTATATAAATATTCGGGCCAATGGTCCAATTGCATTTATTTATTCTTTTAAAGCATCATTCGATATGGTTGTATAATTTGAACCGAGTGTTCGGTTATTTTATTTCATTTCAGTTTCATTTACGCATAAATTGTGTGTATGTTTTATTTATAATTGTTTAAAAAGAGTAGTTAAGTAAAAGTTTTTTTGATGTCATCCTAATAGGTTATTAGTAATTAATTGGATTTTTGACAATGATACTAAGAATGATCCATATGAGACTCCTGTTTTAATTTAATATTGGAGTGATCGCCCGGTATCTTATTAGGTGGGGTGTCACAAGTATATTTTCTCCACAATTAACATCTTACATGAGTTAGCACCATAATCGGAATCCTTAAGAGTGTATGTAAAGTTATGCAAAAGAAATATTTATTTTTAGGGTTAATAAAATATGTGCCCCTTAAGTTTGGTGTTGGGTCCCTGATGTTTAATTTTCCCAATCGAGCCCTCCAATCATCATATTTTTTAATTTTATCCAAACTTTAACATAAAATTAACTCCTCTAATGAACTTGGCACATGTCACTCACGTTAGGAACCTAATTAATACTGAACCATCTTTAAGGGACAGTTTTATATAAATCACTATCTAATGTAATTTTAATGATATTTTTTCATATTTTAATTTTATTACAATTAAAATAAATATTTTTTCAAATTTCAAATTCATATTTATAATTAATTAGCATCTCTCGCACTATATGGGTATTAAATAATAACAATAATAATATTGCAGTCAATCTAACACACCTTTATGTCTTAATAACAACAACAACAACAACAACAACATTAGATAGTTATTATTTAATACCCATCCCCCCACCCTGCCCCTCCCCACCCCCCCACCCCATACCCCCACCCTGCCCACCCCCTCCCCACCCCCACACACCACACACGCATATACACACACACGCACAGCCCCCCCACCCTGCCCCACCCCCACCCCTACCCCCACCCACCACACACGTACACACACACATACACACACACACGCGCGCAGATATATATATATATATATATATATATATACACACACACACACACACATATATATATATATATATATATATATATATATATATATATATATATATATATATATAGAATAATGCTCCTATACGGTCTTCCCGTACAGGAGCTATATACGAACCATGCCAAAACTTCATTTTTTCGCTGCAATTGTGAGCCAAAAAGTTGTTAACAACAGCTAGATTTTAGAGTCACATGCCTATATTTTTGGGATGAGCAGCGTCTATGGGGTGAGAAGAATTGTTTAGGTTTCTAGATACATATTCAACCACCCTTTTTCTCTCTCCTCTTCCTTGACTCGATGAGATTTAACCCAAGTTAAAGCAAAAATTAGTCCCGTATTTTTATCTTGTGCGGGAAGCCCGCATAAGAGCAAATTTGTATATATATATATATATAAATGGAAGAGAGAGAGAGAGAGAGAGAGAGAGAGAGAGAGAGAGAGAGAGCAGTAGCGTAGAGAGAGAGAAAAGGAGCGAAGAACGGCGGGGAAAAAAAGGGAAAGGGTACTGCGACATTTGTCATGGTCGTGTCACGATCATTGACCGTGACAAATATAATTGTCACGAACTTATCACAATCAATGACTGTGATAATATTTTATCACGGCCTTGTCACGGTCAATGATCGTGACACAAAATGCATGTTTTGTGTCATGCTCATTGACCGTGACAAGGCTAAGCGCTGGAAGGGTGACAATTTACCCATTTTGGTGTAGTGAGAAAAGTATGTTCTTTGGGTTCCAAAATAACTCACATAATGATATCGGGATTTTGTGAATTGAAAACAAAAAGGGTTTTAAGACTTAAATGAAGAAGCCAAAAGTATTCTGCTGATATGCAGTGTTTGCAGAATGAAAAACATGAAAGACTTCTTAAGTAAAACGGAGTTGGAAAGTCCAATTTATAGGAACTTTAAGGCGGTGGTGTCGTTCGAAGTATCGGTCGACATCACGTCTCGTTTGAGCGAAAAGCGATGTCGTTCGAACCAACTGATTATTTTTTTTTCTTTTATCCTTTCGGTAAATGTACCACCTTAAAAACTCTGAGAGTATATTTTTTTTTGGAAAAAAATATTTAAAACTCTAATCCAACACTTGGAAAATATTTTGTTGAAAATATCCCAATACTCTAAGTGCATTATTAAGGTACTGTAAAATGTAACCTTATAAAATTTAACCTTATGGAGGTTGTTTGTTGAAGAACTTTGATAATTCGGATTCGTCTTGATGTGAATGTGATCTCAAAATTCTTCGATGATGTAGCGTTATACGACATACAAATTGATAATGGACAAAGATGTCCTTAGAAGGATAGATGACCACAGTGGTGACTCCGCTAGGGATTTTATTAAGAGGTCTAGACTCTGTTCGCATGGGTATTATAATTTTCTACTTATGTGCATATGCACCTACTTGTATGTTCCCTTTTTCTCCTCTATTATTTCTTATATATATCTACCGCATGCTTATATCAATCAATTTTCACTTCACACACTTGTGGATACTCTTTATGTACAACTCACACAACCTACACTTGTATATAGGTAAACTTATATCCACATGTTGCACACACCACTTAGAATATCCATGCTTAGGTCTCACTAGCACACACCTCCACTTATCACAGTTGTATATATCTATTCTCACTCACACCTACCATACACCACTTGTAGTTGATCAGTTTTTTGGTTCATTACCACACACTCACTTATAGATACTCACACTTCAGTCACTCTCACATATCCATGTTTAGTGTAATCTTCATGCTCCATGCTAGATTTACTTTTCATGATACTTGTACATTCTACTCTATTAGTGTAGTTATTCAAAATAAAAAATACTCTCTCCATAAAATACTAATCAAGAATCATGCATTTTTCCCGCTATATAACCAAAGAGCATGGCTATAGAAAAATTTTAGTCCCATACTGGGGGGTCACTTTATAATGGGCACTGGTCTGGCAGGTCGCAGTTAGCCTCAGTAATATGACTCTCACCTTCCATTGGCTAAGTACCTTCGACGTATATCAAATGGTTCCCCCCGCATCCTATCGCTTAACCGAAGTCATGACGGGAGGTATATAGCATGGAACTCGTTCATGTATGTCCAGTATATAGAATTCGCTCTCACACGTATTATCCCCATGAGGTATATAGTGAGGCAATTCATTTACACTCAGGTATATCAAATGGCTTGTCCACACCTATCGATTGCCCTCTAATGTAAGACGTATATTGTGGAAGTCATTCCAAAGGGGGGAACCTTTCAACTAACACAATAACTGCATACACTCATGTAGGCGTCAAACCTAGGGCATTCATATTTGGTTTGTCGATTACTACCCGAAACTCTGCCGAAATGATGGGTCGACATGCCGCTAAAATTTTCATGCGATTTCGTGTTTGTCCAAAATGGGACCCTGTCTGTGAGTTTGGCAACAAGTCAAACCATGTTTTACATATTTTTCAAACCCTATTTTTTACAGGATCGGGTCCTACCCAACATTTCATTTTCATTTAGGTAAACCTAATACAAGTGAAAACATAATAATAATAATAATAATAATAATAATAATAATAATAATAATAATAATAATAATAATAATAATAATAATAATAATAATAATAATAATAATAATAATAATAATAATGCCGAGACACTTTTCTCGCTTTTTCCCTCTTTCCTCATTAAAAGTGTCAAAAACATTACCCCCCACCTTTCAAAATACCAAAAAACATTTTCCCCCTTTTATTAATTTTGTTTGTCCTTCCCTTTCTAAAAATTTCTCAAAAACATTTTCCTCTCTTCAAAAAAAAAGAAGATTCTTCCTTTTCTCTTTAAAAAAAATCAAATCTTTTTCCTCTGAGGTCGATTGCATACCCGACCCTTGGCCTGATTCCTTATTGGCTTTGGTCTTTCGTCAAACCGCCCCGAGCTCCGTCAGTTCTCCAATGACTTCCTTCAAGTCTGGAATAAACATCCACCAACTTTCCATGGCGAATTCAAAATAAGTACCTAATGTGCATCCTGATTTGATAATAGTACCAACTTGTTGCCAAGATTGACAACCTTTAAACCGAGGTTTATGAGATGTAGTGAAATTGGATCCCTATTCCCTAAGAGCCCAAGGTCCTCTTCCCTCACGCTATGGGTACGCCAATACCTAAGCCTATTTGGGTCCCGAAAGACATCAACATGATCCACGTGCCCCTCCTCCTAATGGGACACTGCCAGCTCAGCTCCCTACGCCGAATTAAGGCTACCAAAAAAATTCAAGATGACCAATATTGAGAAGTTTGGGGTAAGCGGGCGGCCCCCAATTGTCCATATCCTTAGTTACCACTAAGCCATGACTCTCCTCGGTCCCTCTGAGGAAATAATGGCCCTGATGTTCCAGTAGTTTTTATTGTCACAGAGAAAGCTCAATGAATCATATGGTCCACCCCGTACATGAAACAACATAGCGGTTCGGACGAACGGACCATTTTACTACCAAAAATCGATATGCAGGCCATCGGGCGCTCCTAAGCCCCGATTATCCCCAATTAACTTCATCATCATTGAAAAAGCTTAATGAATCTTTGAAGCGTACTGAAATCCATTTCCACTAGTCTGTCCCTAGTGCATAAATGGCATCACTGTTCGGACGGATGATTCATTTTTCACCGAAAACTGATCTGAAGGCCACCGGGCGCTCTCAGTCTCCATTTGACCAAGGTCAACTCTTCAGCTCAAAGGAAACTTAATGAATCTTTCAAGGTCACTCAATACCCTTTCCAACGGTCCACCCCTTTTACGAATCAGCTGTACTATAGGACGAACGACCCGTTTTTCTCCAAAAGTTCACCGGGCACTTCAGAGTCATATTTTACCAAAGTCAACTCCTCGAACTAAGCGAAGCTCTTTGGAACGTTTAAGTGCCTAGCGTAATGTGATGCTTCATATTTTTAGGCATTTATTATTTAATTAGTTCGATTAATTTTAAATTACTTGTGTGTCGTAATTTAATTTAATTAATTATTATTTATATTTATTAAATATTACTCTGGTGAGTAAACGATTAATATTTATGGAATTTATATTTACTAAGTGAATAGTAATATTTTAATTACGTCATAATGAGCGATAGTGACGTGGCATTTATTTATCTCAACCGGGAGTCGGGCATATACTATATTGGGGTCGAGATAAGAACTTTTAGTAAAATAATTCGGATGACAAATCCGAGTATACGGTTGAGTCTCGATGGGTCGAAATAGTCTAAAAAGAGTACCCATGGGTAGTAAATGGGTCTCGGGACATTTGTAGGCATAACGAAGCCCACATAAGAGTGTTTGGGCCCTTTTAATAAAATTGACAAGCCTAAAAACGGGATTGACTTAATAAACCCTAAAAGTGGGAGGGTGTGGAAACCATAACCCATTTTAGAAAACCTAAGTAAGTAGAGGAGAAAATACGGCACAATTGGAGAAACCTTGGGAACTAAAATCAAGAACAAGTGTGGCAATCTTCATCAAATCAACGTCATCTACACCAAAGGATCCAGACCCTATGAACCCTAACGAAAGTGGTTAAACTTACTTTTAAATTAATTGCAGAGTTTTATTCATATCTTAGTGGGTGTGATAAGAAAATATGGTTTTTGGGCTAGTTTGATATCTAAAATTTATTCAATCCATGTGGGTGATTTATTAAGATTGAGGATCTCAAACTTGTAGATTTAGTATAAGTTTAAACCGGTTAAATGAAGAAAATGTGGTTATAATTTTGAGGTTTAAAATCATTAATGGCGGATTGGGACTGATCGAAGAAGGGAGAGAGAGACACAGGGTCATTTGAACGACCTAGGTTTCGTTCGAGCAATATCCATTATTGTTCGAACGACATCTGGTTTCGTTCAAACGACGTAACTATTCCGGCCATGTTTCTCCCTTCTATAGTTTTGACATGGGCCTTGGTTTTTGGAAGGGTACAATTATGGGGTCTTGGTTTTGTGTGGAAATTTTAATGGGACAATTAGGGATATATTCCATAAAGGAAATTAAGATTGAAAATTGAGCAATTTGGAAATCGTAGATAAATAAGTGTGCAAAACTTATTAAGGAGAATTATGGGTCATAAATTCTTAATATTATATTGCAGGCTAAGTGAACGAGTCCGAGATTATTGGCTGAGGGACACCAATGTAATAAATTAATGCCTAGTTAATTAAAGTTTAGAGTCGAGCAAATTGACTCGAATATTTTGGGACAAGTGCCATGTGTGATGAGGCACAAATTTGGACGAATTAATTTATTACAGGTTATATAATAAATTATGAAAAATTCACAACAAGGGGTGTTATCAGGAATAAGTGGAATTTGAGGAATTAGTTCTACAAGATGAAATTTCGGATTGAAGGAGTGTGTCTGGGTAATTTAGTTGAGTGAAACAACTGGAGTGATAAATAAATAATTTTGGGAATTATTTAAATTACAAGTTAGTATATAGACTTGGGAATGTTAGGCTAGTGTTACGATAAATTGTGCACAGAGTAGACTGGATTAATTAGATATATATATATGCGGTGATTGTGTAGTGTATATATATATATATATATATATATAGAGAGAGAGAGAGAGAGAGAGAGGCAGGCTCCTGTGCACACTAAGTTTGCACATTACCTTTTTAAAGTGTGCAAACTTAGTGCTGGCGCACACCAATTTTTTTATGTGATATTTTAACATTTCAACGGACTCACATAAAAAAAATTAGCTCAAAAAAACTTTTTTTGCTATTTTTAAAAAATCGGTCAAACTTTCGCAGTTTTTAAAGGGCTTAAAAACTGCGAAAGTTTGACCGATTTTTTAAAAAAAGTTTTTTTGAACTGATTTTTTTATATGGGTTCCTTGAAATGTTTAAATATCACACAAAAAAAATCAACTCAAAAATATTTTTTTTACCACTTTTAAAAGGTAATGTGCAAAGTTAGTGTGCAAACTTAGTGTGCACAGGGGCCTGCCTCTATATATATATATATATATATTTGTGTGGTTTATAAATATTAGTTTGAATAATACTTATAGAATAAATTCCCCTCTAGTGCTATCATGGGAGGTTGCGCAATGTGGGTGAATCCCCTGGCTTGAGGAGCAGGGTGAGTATAGTCCCCAAGTCTTAGCATCCTTAGTTAAGGCTGAGACGTCTTGGGTATGATTTGGTCTCATTTTCGAAGGCAACTATGACCGCCTTCGCTGCATTTATTTTGTTTCACTAATTCGGGGAGTTAATCGTGTCAGGGTGTCCGGGTGTATGAGTATACCTAGAATGATAGCATTATAGAGAACATTCGGTGAGTGTCTACTCAGGAGGATGGTTATATATATATGGCATATGTGTGAATGTTTTAATATGATAATACATTTTAATGTTGCAGATATTTATATACGGGGAAAATAAATGATTTGAATTCTATTGATTATATATATAACTCGTGAGAATGTTATATGGTCCCAAATGAGAAACGATTAATTAAGTTAATGTGATATATAATTTATAAATCACATATTAAACATACTCGGGCTAGAGTAATGTGCCATGAATGATATTATCGAGAACTAGTCACGGGGTAAAGGACTAGGTGGGTTATGTAGAAAATGTTAGGTGTGCACAATAGTTAGACTTGGAAAAATGAGGCACGACATGATAACACGACACAAACTGACACGAAGTTATCAGTTAATGGGTGGACCCTTAATGGCTTTGGATCATATCAGTGCTAACCTAATAAGACACGACAGTTAACGGTTCGGGTTAGTGTAGACCCCCTGTAGTGACAATTATTGTGCAACACAAACAAATAAGAAGAAAGCATTCACCAAGTGAGAACAAGGAATATAAAATGACAATCACACAACAAAGGATGTACGTGGTTCAGCAAAGATGTGCCTACGTCCACGGTGGTGCAGTCGATATTATTTCTATATACTCCGAAAAGTAATTACAGAGAATATAAAAACTTTCCTTTTGCCCCGGACCTAGGGTTTAATATATACATGTACATGTAGGTAAGTGGAGGTGATGGGTTCCCCCACGTCTTCCATCTCCCCTATAACTTCCCTTCATGAGAACGTGGGGGGAGACCGGATCAAAATAAGAGATAAGGGGCCTGTACTTTGGGCCGCCAGGACTGGGCTACTCGTCCAGGCCCATGGTCCTAATTTCGGGTACCCACACCCCCTTCACCCATTAAAACCCGATAAGACCCGTTACGACCCATTAATTTAAGTAAATAGGATGTACTCTTGGAACTTATAACAAATTTATGTAGCATAATGTCAATTTAATCATATTGAATTTTACTAAATGAGAGATTTAGTAATGTCAATGAATTGATGGGTCTGCTTGGGTTTAAAAATGAGATAACATGTCAACTTATTTACAATTCAAAATAATCCATTATCTTAATGGGTATTAACGAGTGAACTTGACATGACACGTTAAGATAACAGGTCAGGTTTGGATATGATTTTTTTAGAAGAAAAAAAAGTCACCCATTTAGAAACGAACCCAATAAGACCTAAACGCGACAAAAAATGACACGAACACGACTCGGTATGACCTATTGATAAGTCTAACAATAGTTGAGGGGTGAGCTGGAACTCAGGGGAGTGCGACACAAGGTTAAATATGAAGAACATTCATGCATTTTAATTTACTGAATTTAATTCACTTGCTAAATATTTTCAAAATGTTTTAGGTTCAAACACTTGGTATCAAATATCTTCAAAACCTTTTAGGTATCCAATCACAAGGGTTCCAGACTTGATTCTATTCCATGGTAACGCAGCTGCAACATATGTTGTTGCTACAAGAGTTTGGATGAGACGCCTCTTTCATTCATTCCTAGTTTAGGAACTTTAATCCCAATTGTATATTCGAGCATTTTGCTCATTACAGTTAATCAGTTCATTAATTTAGATTGTATGGTTTTATTTTCTACCTGCCAGATTATTTTGGTTTGGATATTTATTTTTGTCGATGTTTATTCGGCTAGAATTTGATTCAGATATTTGTTGAATGCTTAGACCCTATTATATTGTGATGATTCTATTTAGCCTCTTATTGCACTTCATGTTTTGGTTAATTCAGAAGATAAAATTTCTGCTTAATTAATTATTAGGTGGTCAGTAACTAATAAGTTTTCGAAAGTGATGCTAAGAATGAACGAGATGGAAATCCTGTTTCATTTGATGAGGGCCTGATCACCTGGTATTTAATTAGGCAGGGTGTCACAGATGGTATCAGAGCATCAGGTTCTAGTGTCCTTAGGATCTGTGCGGCTTCTCACGTTTCAGCTTAGCGTTCTTTGATATAAAGCCTTATTATAGAACTATTGTAGTCTTTTACGTATGCGACCTACGTTCTCCGACTATTAAGTATAGTTAATGTGATTCATATGCGGTTTCGGTTAGTGTGGTAGATCGAACATTATGGAACGGCAAGCATGGGACGTTAGAAGGATTACAGGAGGGAAGAATAGGCAGAAGACATAGAGTATTTTGGGAACAATGACGCGATAGGAGTCACCATGATTATTATTCGAAAAATTAAAGCTGGAGTAACCGCTTAGGCGTAGTAGTTTCCCCAAGAACTGTCGAAAAGGATGATGGCACAAAATTATACCCTAAGGGCCCGTTTGGTTGCGTAAATTATTTAATTTTATAAATTGATCAATTTGAAATGAATAGATTGTTGATGTATTAATTTTAAATGGGTTTAAATATAATTTGTGGTGTGTTTGGAAAAGAAAAATGGAGTTATTTACTTTTTATGTGTGTGTGTGTGTGTGTGTATGTGTGTGTATAGAGAGAGAGAGAGAGAGAGAGAGAGTAGTATGGTGAGAGTATTTTATGGTAGTGGTGCATTTAAGATTCATGGTGTAATTATAAATTGTGCAATTTCAAGCTTTTGGTAAAATGAACTAATTTAAGTTTTTGTGAATCAACATGAATTGGTTCATTTTTGAATTTGTTCACTCTTGTAACCAAACACTAATAATAATGCAATTCATGAATGAGTCCATTTTAAATTGGCTAATTTACAATTTTGGGGACAACCAAACAGGCCCTAAGTGTAGACGACAAGGGGTGAGTGTCGAAGAAGATTTTTGTTTCAGAAGAAAAATCCCTTGGAATTCGAGGATGGTGCGAAAGGGTGATTTACAAATGGATGGAGGAAATTTAATTGGGATCACATGTGGGGGAGTATAGTGACACTTGTGTCAAAGTTCTGGTCAAAGATGTTGGCTCATAGGGGTAGCATAGGGCGATGGGAGTTAGTCACCATAGCTATGGGAAAATTACCACGAATAACGAGGAATTTTGAGTACGTATTATTACGAATCCTCTAATCAGGGGTTAAATAGAGAGGCAAGGGAGATTTCAGTAATTTTTCACCAAAAGGGTTGGATAGTGGCTAGAAGTGAAGAAAAGTTGACGAAATTCGCAAACTTCTTTACTGATGAGAGGGATACGAAGAATAAACAAAAGTTTTGTTACTTGATAATAGACCCATGGGTAGAACATAAAATCATGGATAGGAAATCTGGCTAGGATGACTGGTGTCGTTGTCGTCAAGGTTGTATATTTACAATTTATATCAATGCTCTCATGAGAAGGGAGCTAAGGGAGTTAGAGATTCTAACAGAAGGACAAGACTAAAATTTTTAGTGCTAGTGAGGCACCAAGGGAAAGGATACCTAATAAAGGACCCAGATTAATGATCGAGATAAATAGAATTTATACCAGGTGACGGTGGCTTCAGTCAGGGCTTTCAAGATCATCAACAAGTTCCATAGGGCCAGTATAGCCAAAGGGACAATAGCGTTAGCAATCAGGGTCAAGACTACCAGCTCCGCGAGAAGGACAACCACGACATGGTCGATGGAGCAAGAGAAATGGGAAGGACACAACGAGGTGTCTTATGGTGAAAAAGTATAAACATTTGTGGATCTTGTCCACAAGGAGTTAGGGGACAGGAGCGGGATGCCTCACAGGGGCAGTAATTATAGAAGTTTTGGTTCGGCTAGGACAAGAGTGTCATGTCCAAGAACCATTTGAGCCTCTAAGGTTATGGGCTATTGAAGCTACAAATTTTATCCCGAGTGATTGGAGTCAATATTGTGTGACATCATCGAGTCATAGTAGTTTGTGAGTACTAAATTCGCGTATGAAATGGGTTTAGTAGAGGTATCATTTAAAGTACAATAGTATTTATATTACCATAGAGTAGCGGGGCTCACTTTAGTTCCACTTGCAGGGGAGCGGGTGTGGAATCTGGGAGGGTATATTTTTTTAAGGTAATACCATGATGACAGGTTATTATGTGCTTTTGATTTTATCCTGAGTACAGACATGTTAACTATGGTGGGCGATTATCGCAAGACTAACGTGTTCTTTGTTCCAGGGCAGGATGTATATTCTTTTTATAAGGTATCACCTGAAAGAGGGGAGAGCTCACGATGGTATTTTTTGAAGTAGACTTCAGGGAGTACAGTTGTCTAGTTATATTGAATCTCGATTCGTATGGACCCTTACCGATAAGATTTAGGGTATGTCGGGTTATCGTGGAGCGGAGAGATTTTGCTTGTTATTAATTTAGCGCTGCGGACTTAGTGATATTGCAAGCACAGTAGTATATGACTCCTTTAGAGATGCGGGAGTCAATGATTACACTTTTGAGTATAGGGACAGGGTTTCAGTGTCCCGATTGTATTCTTTGTGTTCTACAAAAATAGAGGACTAAAAATACTGAGGAATAATGCATATGGAAAATATCTTTTAGGCTTTGCTGTGAGATGTTATACGCATATGCTTTAACAAATATTGGGAGAGGAGAAGCGTTATTGGATGCGAGGACATCGGATTTAATGAGAATTAATGATTGTGTGGAGAAAACATGTTGAGTGGAGATCTATTAAGAAATAGGACCGGTGGAGCCAAGAAGTGCTGCGAAAGAAACAATAGGAAGATTTGCACCACCAATTGAAGGGCGGGGAATCGGGAAGAATTAAATAGTAATTGGTGGGGTAATTGAAAAATACTTGGAGGATATATCCACGTCGAGAATGAGGGGGGGACCTGAGATAAGTATGTTACATATGTGATGTTTTAAAGTATGTGCAACTATGCACGAGATAAAGGGTGTATGGGCGCCCTGGGTGGAGAAGAGTCTCACTTAGTTAGATGCCGAGGAGTTTTGGGAGTAAACGTAAAGGCAATGATTTTCGGTATATTCCAAAAAAGGGGAGTAATATGTCCCTCATAATGTGAAACGTTGAGCGTGGGGATTGGTGGTGAATAATATATAGTGGAGTTGCCTCCAAGTTACATCATTAAGGGATGGAAAAAGATTGATCTGAGATTTTCAACTAGGCTCTTGTAATTTTGATGTTCCCGGTGACGGGATTAAACAGCATAAGTGGTGAAATTCATATTTGGAATACTGAAAATCGCGTAGAGGTCAAGGTTCCATCGGGTTTGCAGAATGGATTGACCAAAGCGGAATATTTGTTATCGTTCCCTCCAATTATCGTGCCCTGATGTTTTAATTTTCCCAATCGAGCCCTCCAATTATCATATTGTTTTAATTTTTTCCAAATTTTAACATAAAATTAACTCCTCTAATGAAGTTGGCACATGTCACTCACGTTAGGAACCTAATTAAGACTGAACCAACTTTAGGGGACAATTTTACATAAATCACTATCTAATGTAATTTTAATGACGTTTTTTCATATTTTAATTTTATTACAATTAAAATAGAGATTTTTTCAAATTTCAAATTCATATTTATAATTAATTAACATCTCTCGTACTATATGGGTATTAAATTATAACAATAATAATATTGAAGACAATCTAACACACCATCATGTCTTAAATACCCACCCCCACCCTGCCCCTCCCTGTCCCCCCACCCTGCCCCCCGCCCCCCCACACCCCCCACCCCTACCCACCACTAACTTCAAACAATCAAGGTTATCATAAATGCAAGTAATGTGAGGTGAGCGTAAACTCGATCCGGATGGATAACCTTTCTTAACCCTCCAAAAATTGAAAGTAATGTGAAGTAATAGTGAATCATTATTGGTTATTATTAAGACTAACACGTCACTTCTTTATATTTTTCTTGTACTTATTGATGCACAATGTATACATATCTCATGATAATATAGAGCAGAGTATATTTTCTCCACAGTGAACATCTTACATGAGTTAGCACCATAATCGGAATACTTAAGAGTGTATGTAAAGTTATGCAAAAGAAATATTTATTTTTAGGGTTAATAAAATGTGTGTTGGTGGGTCCCTAATGTTTTAATTTTTCCAATCAAGCCCTCCAATCATCATATTGTTTTAATTTTGTTCAAATTTTAACATAAAATTAACTCCTCTAATGAACTTGGCACATGTCACTCACGTTAGGAACCTAATTAAGACTAAACCAACTTTAGGGGACAGTTTTACATAAATCACTATCTAATGTAATTTTAATTACATTTTTTCATATTTTAATTTTATTACAATTATAATAGAGATTTTTTCAAATTTCAAATTCATATTTATAATTAATTAACATCTCTCTGACTATATGGATATTAAATAATAACAATAATAATATTGAAGTCAATCTAACACACCTTCATGTCTTAAATAACAACAACAACATTAGATAGTTATTATTTAATACCCATCCCCCTACCCTGCCCCTCCCCACCGCCACCCTGCCCCCTATCCCCCCTGCCCCCCCCACCCCGACCCACCACACATGCACATACACACACACACACACACACACACACACACACACACACAAACACGCACAGCCCCCCCACCCTACCCCAGCCCCACCCACCACACATGCACACAAACATATACACACACACGCACATATATACACACACATATATATATATATACACACACACACACACACATATATATATATATATGTATAAATGGAAGAGAGAGAGAGAGAGAGAGAGAGAGAGAACAAAAAGGAGGGAAGAACGGCGGGGGAAAAAGAAGGGAAAGGGTTTTTTACTGCGATATTTGTCACGGTCGTGTCACGATCATTGACCGTGACAACATTATAAGAATTGCAAGTCCGTGACAAATATAATAGTCACGACCTTATCACGATTAATGACTGTGACAATAATTTGTCACGGCCTTATCACGGTCAATGATCGTGACACAAAATGCGTGTTTTGTGTCACGGTCATTGACCGTGACAAGGCTAAGCGCTGGAAGGGTGACAATTTACCCATTTTGTTGTAGTGAGCAAAGTATGTTCTTTGGGTTCCAAAATAACTCACATAAAGATATCGGGATTTTGTGAATTGAAAACAAAAAGGGTTTTAAGCCTTAAATGAAGAAGCCAAAAGTATTCTGCTGATATGCAGTGTTTGCGGAATGAAAAACATGAAAGACTTCTTAAGAAAAACGGAGTTGGAAAGTCCAATTTATAGGAACTTTAAGGCGGTGGTGTCGTTCGAAGTATCGCTCGACACCACGTCTCGTTTGAGCGAAAAGCGATGTCATTCGAACCAGCTGATTAATTTTTTTTTCTTTTATCCCTTCGGTAAATGTACCACCTTACTAACTCCGAGAGTATATTTTTTTTGAAAACAATATTGAAACTCCGCTCCAACACTTAGAAAATATTTTGTGAAAAATATCCCAATACTCTAAGTGCATTATTAAGGTACTCTAAAACGTAACCTTATGGAGGTTGTTTGTTGAAGAACTTTGATAATACGGATTCGTCTTCATGTGAATGTGATCTCAAAATTCTTCGTCGATGTAGCGGTATACGACATACAAATTGATAATGGACAAAGAAGTCCTTACAAGGATAGATGACCACAGTGGTGACTCCGCTAGGGATTTTATTAAGAGGTCTAGACTCTGTTCGCATGGGTATTATAATTTTCTACTTGTGTGCGTATGAACCTACTTGTATGTCCCCTTTTTCTCCTCTATTATTTCTTATATATATCTACCGCATGCTTATATCAATCACTTTTCACTCTACACATATGTAGATACTCTTTATGTACACCTCAGACTACCTACACTTGTATACAGGTTAACTTATATCCATATGTCACACACACCACTTAGAATATCCATGCTTAGGTGTAACTAGCACACACCTCCACTTATCACCGTTGTACATATCTATGCTCACTCACAACTACCACACACCACTTGTAGTTGATCAGTTTTTTGGTTCACTACCACACACTCACTTATAGATACTCACACTTCAGTCACTATCACATATCCATGTTTAGTGTAATCTTCATGCTCTATGCTAGATTTACTTTTCATGATAATTGTACATTCTACTCTATTAGTGTAGTTACTCACAATAAAAAATACTCTCTCCATTTAATACTAATCAAGAATCATGCATTTTTCCTGCTACATAACCAAAGAGCATGGCTATAGAAATAATTTTGTCCCATATTGGGGGGTAACTTTATGATGGGCACTGGTCTGGCAGGTCACAGTTAGCCTCAGCAATATGACTCTCCGCTTCCATTGGCTAAGTTCCTTCGACGTATATCAAATGGTTCCCCCCGCATCATATCGCTTAACCGAAGTCATGACGGGAGGTATATAGCATGGAACTCGTTCATGTATGTCCAGTATATCGAATTAGCTCTCACACGTATTGTCCCCATGAGGTATATAGTGAGGCAATTCATTTACACTCAGGTATATCAAATGGCTTGTCCACACCTATCGATTGCCTCAAAAGTAAGACGTATATTGTGGAAGTCATTCCAAAGGGGGGAACCTTTCCACTAACCCAAGAACTGTATAACCTCATATAGGCGTCAAACCTAGGGCACTCATATTTGGTTTGTCGATTACTACCCGAAACTCTACCGAAATGATGGGTCGAGATGCCGATCAAATTTTCGTACGATTTCGTCTTTTTCCCAAATGGGACCCTGTCTGTGAGCCTGGCAACAAGTCAAACCATGTTTTACATATTTTTCAAACCCAATTTTTCACAGGATCGGGTCCTATCCAACATTTCATTTAGGTAAACCTAATACAAGTGAAAACATAATAATAATAATAATAATAATAATAATAATAATAATAATAATAATAATAATAATAATAATAATAATAATAATAATAATAATAATAATAATAGTAATGATAATAATGATAATAATGCCGAGACACTTTTCTCGCTTTTTCCCTCTTTCCTCATTAAAAGTGTCAAAAACATTTCCCCCCTCCTTTCAAAATACCAAAAAACATTTTCCCCCTTTTATTAATTTGTTTGTGCTTCCCTTGCTAAAACTTTCTTTAAAATATTTTCCTCTCTTCAAAAAAGAAGATTCTTCCTTTTCTCTTTAAAAAAATCAAATATTTTTCCTCTCAGGTCGATTGCAAACCCGACCCTTGGCCTGATTCCTTATTGTCTTTGGTCTTTCGTCAAACCGCCCCGAGCTCCGTCAGTTCTCCTATGACTTCCTCCGAGTCAGGAATACACATCCACCAACTTTCAATGGCAAATTCAAATTAAGTACCTAATGTGCAGCCTGATTTGATAATAGTATCAACTTGTTGCCAAGATTGACAACCTTTAAACCGAGGTTTATGAGATGTAGTGAAATTGGTTCCCTATTCCTGAAGAGCCCAAGGTCCTCTTCCCTCACGCTATGGGTACGCCCATACCTGAGCCTATTTGGGTCCCGAAAGATATTAGCATGATCCACGTGCCCCTCCTGCTAATGGGCCACGGCCAGCTCAGCTCCCTACGCCGAATTAAGACTACCAAAAAAAATCAAGATGACCAATATTGAGAACTTTGGGGTAAGCGGGCCCCCAATTGTCCATATCCTTACTTACCACTAAGCCATGACTCTCCTCGGTCCCTCTGAGGAAATAATGGCCCCGATGTTCCAATAGTTTTTATTGTCACAGAGAAAGCTTAATGAATCATATGGTCCACCCCGTACATGAAACAACATAGCGGTTCGGACGAACGAACCATTTTACTACCAAAAATCGATATGCACGCCATCGGGCGCTCCTAAGCCCCGATTACCCCCAATCAACTTCATTGTCAGAGAAAAAGCTTAATGAATCTTTAAAGAGTACTGAAATCCATTTCCAGTAGTCTGTCCCTAGTGCGTAAATGGCATCACCGTTCGGACGAATGATTCATTTTTCATCGAAAACTGATCTAAAGGCCACCGGGCGCTCTCAGTCTCCATTTGACCAAGGTCAACTCTTCAGCTCAAAGGAAACTTAATGAATCTTTTAAGGGCACTCAATACCCTTTCCAATGGTCCACCCCTTTTATGAATCAACTTTACTATGGGACGAACGACCCGTTTTACTCTGAAAGTTCACCGGGCACTTTAGAGTCCCATTTTACCAAAGTCAACTCCTCGAACTAAGTGAAGCTCTTTGGAATGTTGAAGTGCCTAGCATAATGTAATGCTTCGTATTTTTAGGCATTTATTATTAAATTAATTCGATTAATTTTCAATTACTTGTGTGTCGTAATTTAATTTAATTAATTATTATTTATATTTATTAAATATTACTCTGTTGAGTAAACGATTAATATTTATGGGATTTAAATTTACTAAGTGAATAGTAATATTTTAATTACGTCAAAATGAGCGATAGTGACGTGGCATTTATTTATCTCAACCGGGAGTCGGGCATATACTATATTGGGGTCGAGATAGGAACTTTTAGTAAAATAAGTCAGATGACAATTCTGAGTATACGGTTGAGTTCGGATGGGTCGAAATAGTCCAAAAAGAGTACCCAGGGGTAGTAAATGGGTCTCAGAACATTTTTTTGCATAACGAAGGCCACATAAGAGTGTTTGGGCCCTTTTAATAAAATCGACAAGCCTAAAAACGGGATTGACTTAATAAACCCTAAAAGTGAGAGGGTGTGTAAACCATAACCCATTTTAGAAAACCTAAGTAAGTAGAGGAGAAAAGAAGGAACAATTGGAGAAAACTTGGGAACCAAAATCCCGAACAAATGTGGCAATCTTCATTAAATCAACATCATCTACACTAAAGGATCCAAACCCTATGAACCCGGAGGCAAGTGGTTAAACATACTTTTAAATTAATTGCAGAGTTTTATTCATATCTTAGTGGGTTTGATAAGAAAATATGGTTTTTGGGCTAGTTTGATATCTAAAATTTATTCAATCCGTGTGGGTGATTTATTAAGATTGAGGATCTCAAACTTATAGATTTACTATGAGTTTTAACCAATTAAATGAAGAAAATCTGGGTAGAATTTTGAGGTTTAAAATCGTTAATGGAGGATTGGGACTGATCGAATAAGGGAGAGAGAAAACCCAGGGTCGTTTGAACTACCTGGGTTTCGTTCGAGCGAGATCCATTATCGTTCAAATGATATATGGTTTTTTTCAAACGACGTAACTATTCCGGCCATGTTTCTCCCTTCTACTGTTTTGACCTGGGCCTTGGTTTTTGGAAGGGTACAATTATGGGGTCTTGGTTTTGTGTGGAAATTTTAATGGGACAATTAGGGATATAATCCATAAAGGAAATTAAGATTGAAAATTGAGTAATTTGGAAACCTTAGATAAATGAGGGTGCAAAACTTATTAAGGAGAATTTTGGGTCGTAAATTCTTAATATTATATTGCAGGCTAAGTGAACGAGCCCGGTATTATTGGTTGAGGGACACCAATGTAATAAATTAATTAATGCCTAGTTAATTAAAGTTTATAGTTGAGCAAATTGACTCGGATATTTTGGGACAAGTGCTACGGGTGATTAGGCACGAATTTGGCTGAATTAATTTATTATAGGTTATATAATAAATTATGGATAATTAACAATAAAAAGGGTGTTAACCTGAATAAGTGGAATTTGAGGAATTATTTCTACAAGATGAAATTTCAGATTGAAGGAGTGTGTCTGTATAATTTAGTTGGGTGACACAACTGATAAATAAATAATTATGGGAATGATTTAAATTACAAGTCAGTATATAGACTTGGGAATGTTAGGCTAGTGTCACGATAAATTGTGCACGGAGTAGACTGGATTAATTATATATATATATATATATATATTTGTGTGCTTTATAAATATTAGTGTGAATAATACTTATAGGAATAAATACCCCTCTAGTGCTATCATGGGAGGTTGCGCGACGTGGGTGAATCCCCTGGAGGAGCTGGGTGAGTATAGTCCCTAGGTCATAGCATCCGTAGTTAGGCCTGAGATGTCTTGGGTATGATTTGGTCTCATTTTCGAAGGCAACTATGATTGCCTTCACTGCATTTATTTTGTTTCACTAATTCGGGGAGTTAATCGTGTCAGGGTGTCCGGGTGTATGAGTATACCTGGAATGATAATATTATAGAGAACATTCGGTATGTGTCTAGTCAGGAGGATGGTTATATATATACGGCATATGTGTGAATGTTGTAATATGATAATACATTTATATGGTGCAGATATTTATATACGGGGAAAATAAATGATGTGAATTCTATTGATTATATATATAACTCGTGAGAATGTTATATGGTCCCAAATGAGAAATGATTAATTAAGCTAATGTGATATATAATTTATAAATCAGATATTAAACATACTCGGGCTAGAGTAATGTGCCATGAATGATATTATCGAGAACTAGTCACGGGGTAGAGGACTAGGTGAGTTATGTTGAAAACGTTAGGTGTGCACAATAGTTAGACTTGGAAAAATGAGGCACGACACGATAACACGACACAAACAGATACGAAGTTATAAGTTAATGGGTGTACCCTTAATGGTTTCGGGTCATATCAGTGCTAACCTAATAAGACACGATAATTAATGGGTCGGGTTAGTGTAGACCCCCTTCAACCATTAAAACCCCATAAGACCCGTTATCACCCATTAATTTAAGTAAATATGATGTACTCTTGGAACTTTTAACAAATTTATGTAGCATAATGTCAATTTAATCATATTGAATTTTACTAAATGAGATATTTAGTAATGTCAATGAATTGATGGGTTTACTTGGGTTTAAAAATGAGATAACATGTCAACTTGTTTACAATTCAAAATAATTCATTATCTTAATGGGTATTAACGAGTGAACTCGACACGACATGTTAAAATAACGGGTCGGGTTTGGATATGATTTTTTCAGACGAAAAAAAAGTCACCCATTTAGACACGAACCCAATAATACCTAAACACGACAAAAAATGACACGAACACGACTCGACATGACCTATTGACAAGTCTAACAATAGTTGAGGGGTGAGCTGGTACTCAAGGGAGTGCGACACAAGCTTAAATATGAAGAACATTCACGCATTTTAATTTACTGAATTTAATTCACTTGCTAAATATTTTCAAAATGTTTTAGGTTCTAACACTTGGTATCAAATATGTTAAAAACCTTTTAGGTATCTGATCACAAGGGTTCCAGACTTGATTCTATTCCAAGTTGACGCAGCTGTAGCATATGTTGGTGCTACAAGAGTTTGGATGGGACGCCTCTTTCATTCATTCATAATTTAGAAATTTTAATACCAGTTGTATATTCGAGCATGTTTCTTATTACGGTTAATCAGTTCATTAATTCAGATTGTATGGTTTTATTTTCTACCTGCCAGATTATTTTGGTTTGGATATTTCTTTTTGTCGATGTTTATTCAGCTAGCATTTGATTCAGATATTTGTTGAATGCTTAGACCGTATTATATTGTGACGATTCTATTTAGCCTCTTGTTGCACTTCATGTTTTAGTTAATTCAAAAGATAAAATTTCTGCTTAATTAATTATTAGGTGGTTAGTAACCAATAAGTTTTCGACAGTGATTCTAAGAATGAACGAGATGGAAATCCTGTTTCATTTGATAAATGCCCAATTACCCAGTATTTAATTATGCAGGGTGTCATAGATGGTATCAGGGCATCATGTTCTAGTGTCCTTAGGATCTGTGCGGCTTCTCACGTTTTAGCTTAGCGCTCTTTGATATAGAGCCTTATTATAGGACTATTGTATTCTTTTACGTATGCGACCTACGTTCTCCTGCTATTAAGTATAGTTAATGTGATTCATATACGGTTTCGGTTAGCGTGGTAGATCGAACATTATGGAACGATAGGCGTGGGACGTTAGAAGGATCACATGAGGAAAGAAAAGGCAGAAGACATAGAGTATTTTGGGAACAATGACGCGATAGGAGTCACCATGATTATTGTTCGAAAAATTAAAGTTGGAGTAACCGCTTGGGCACAGTAGTTTCCCCAAGAACTATAAAAAAGGATGATGGCACAAAATTATACCCTAAGTGTAGACGACAAGGGGTGAGTGTCGAAGAAGATTTTTGTTTCTGAAGAAAAATCCCTTAGAATTCGAGGAAGGTGCTAAAGGGTGATTTATTAATGGATGGAGGACATCTAATTGGGATCACATGTGGGGGAGTATAGTGACACTTGTGTCAAAGTTCTGGGCAAAGATGTTGGCCCGTAGGGGTAGCATACGGCGATGGGAGTTAGTCACCATAGCCATGGGAAAATTACCACCAATAACGAGGAATTTTGAGTACGGATTATTACGAATCCTCTCACCCGGGGTTAAATTGAGAGGCAAGGGAGATTTCAGTAATTTTTCACCCAAAGGGTCGAATAGTGGCCGGATGTGAAGAAAAGTTGACGAAATTCGCAAACTTCTTTACTGATAAGAGGGATACGAAGAATAAAAAAAGGTTTGTTACTTGATAATAGACACATGGGTAGAACATACAATCATGGATAGGAAATCTGGCTAGGATGACTGGTGTCATTGTCGTCAAGGTTGTATATTTACAATTTATATCAATCCTCTCATGATAATGGAGCTAAGGGAGTTAGATATTCTAACTAAAGGACAAGAGTAAAATTTTCAGTTCTAGTGAGGCACTAAGGTAAAGGATACCTAATAAAGGACCCAGATTAATGATAGAGATAAATAGAATTTATACCAAGTGGTGGTGGGTTCAGTCAGGGTTGTCAAGATCATCAGCAAGTTCCATAGGGCCAGCATAGCCAAAGGGACAATAGTCGTAGCAATCAGGGTCAAGACTACCAGCTCCGCGAGAAGGACAACCACGACATGGCCGATGGAGCAAGAGAAATGGGAAGGACACAACGAGGTGTCTTACGGTTAAAAAGTAGAAACACATGTGTGGATCATGTCCACGAGGAGTTAGTGGACAGGAGCGGGATGACTCGCAGGGGCAGTAATTATAGAAGTTTTGGTTCGGCTAGGACAAGAGTGTCATTTCTAAGAACCATTTGAGCTGCTAAGGTTATGGGCTATTGAAGCTACAAATTTTATCCCAGAGTGATTGGAGTCAATCTTGTGTGACACGATCGAGTCATAGTTGTTTGTGAGTACTAAATTTGCGTTTGAAATGGGTTTGGTAGAGGTATCATTAAAAGTACTATAGTATTTATATTTACCATGGAGTAGCGGGGATCACTTTAGTTCCACTTGCAGGGGAGCGGGTGTGGACTCTGGGAGGGTATATTTTTTTAAGGTAATACCATGATGACAGGTGATTATGTGCTTGTGATTTTATCCTGAGTACGGACAGGATAACGATGGTGTTATCGCAAGACTATCGTGTTCTTTGTTCCAGGGCAGGATGTATATTCTTTTTAGAAGGTATGACCTGAAAGAGGGGAGATCTCACGATGGTATTTTTTGAAGTAGACTTCAGGGAGTACAGTTGAACAAGTGTTTTTATAAGGTATTTTTTGAAGTAGACTTCAGGTTGATCTGAGATTTTCAACTTGGCTCTTGTAATTTTGATGTTCCCGGTGACGGGATTAAAGAGCATGAGTGGTGAAATTCATATTTGGAATATTGAAAATTGCGGAGAGGTCAAGCTTTCCATCGAGTTTGTGGAATGGATTGACCAAAGCGGAATATTTGTTATCGTGGTGTGGAATAAAATATCGAGGCGTATATCCAACTTTTCGTTTGAAGAAATAAGTGAAATGGAATTAGGTGCTTCCCAAAGTTGTTGTGAATTAGGATAAGACCTTTCAGTCCCACCTCTGATCGGAAGTGTTAGGAGATAATGGGGACGGAATAGAATACCCTTAAGTTAATAGTAGACGAAGAGACTAGGTTACCACTAGTAGAGTTACGGGTGATACTTCGTAACAGTTTAGTATCTGCGTGACACCTTTTGAGACATTATCAGAAAAAAGTTTGTCATCCACCCTTTGGTTGGGAAGGGTGTGAGAATAACAAGCTTTTGGGGACCAAAGTGATTTATGGTCCATCGTCAGGAATGGAGCAAACCGCATCTTTTTCAAATAGCTTAGAATCGTAGAGAGAGTTACATCACTTTGATTTAAGGGGTTGAAGTCTGACATGAGTAGTTAGGGATTGTTGTGGATATTTAATCGGAGGAGAGTCACGGGTTTGACAATAATACATTGGCACCCATATAAGGTCGGGCCCTTTTCGTAGAGACGACAGAGCATAGGCTCGGCTTTTGAGGCACTATATGGTCGAAGACCATTAAGTTGGAGGTTGATGACATGATATTGGTTAGAGTATCCCATGAAAGGGGTCATGAGGTTCGGCATGATAGGTAAGCGAGCACCAAGATTTATGGGGGGGGGGGGGGGAATTCTATCATTGAGAGAGTGGAATTGGTAGCTTATAGATTGGATTGACCATAACATATATAGAGAATACAGGATGTGTTTCATGTGGAATCACTGAAGAATTATCGGAGGATCGTGAGAGCTTGTGGCATGTTCCACTTCAGGAGATTTATTTGTAGCCAGATGTCTCAAATACAGAGAAACTTGTAGCTATTCTGAATCGTAGTGAGCGCTAGCTGCGGTCTAAAGTGATACCACTTGTTTGAGTACAATGGGATCATTACAGAGTGGACGAGTCTATTTAGGAGCGGAAGGATGACATGCGAGACCAGTATCTAGAGGTATTCGCCACATCTACAACTTAATTTCAGGTATAAAATTACCTTGTAGGGGGGGGGGGTATATAGCACCTCGTATTTAGGCATTTATTATTTAATTAATTCGGTTAATTTTAAATTACTTGTGTGTCATAATTTGATTAAATAAATTATTATTTATATTTATTAAATATTAATCTGGTGAGTAAATGATTAATATTTATGGGATTTAAATTTAGTAAACGAATAGTGATAATTTAATTACGTCATAACGAGCGACAGTGACATGGCATTTATTTATCTCAATCGGGAGTCCGACATAGACTATATTGGTGTCGAGATAAAAACTTTTAGTAAAATAATTCGAATGACAATACTTAGTGTACGGTTGAGTCCGGATGGGTCGAAATAGTAAAAAAAGACTACTCAAGGGTAGTAAACGGGTCTCGGAACATTTTTAGGCATAACCAAGCCCACATAAGAGTGTTTGGGCCCTTTTAATAAAGCCGACAAGCCTAAAAACGGGATTGACTCAATAAACCCTAAAAGTGAGAGGGTGTGGCAATCATAACTCATTTAGAAAACCTAAGTATGTAGAGAGGAAAAGAGGGAACAATTGCAGAAACCTTGGGAACCAAAATCAAGAACAAATGTGCAATATTCATCAAATAATCATCATCTACACCAAAGAATTAAAACCCTACGAACGCTAAGTCAAGTGGTTGAACTTTCTTTTAAATTAATTGCAGAGTTCTATTCATATCATAGTGGGTGTGATAGGAAGATATGGTCTTTGGGCTAGTTTGATATATAAATTTAAGTTTCAATAGATTTAAATTTAAAATATGTAAAGGATTTGGGAATTTGATTTATTAACCTTCAATCCGTGTGGGTGATTTATTAAGATTGAGGATCTTGAACTTATTGATTTTTTATGAGATTTAACGAGTTAAATACAGGAAATCTGGGTAGAATTTTGAGGTTTAAAATCTTTAATGGTGGATTGGGGCTGATCGAAGAAGGGAGAGAGAAAATCCAGGGTCGTTTAAACGACCTGGTTTTCATTCTAGTGAGATCCATTGTCATTCGAACGATATATGGTTTCATTCAAACGACGTTAGAGTTCCATCCATGTTTCTCCCTTTTACTGTTTTGACCTGGGCCTTGGTTTTTATAGGGGTACAGTTATGGGGTCTTGGTCTTGTGTGGAAATTTTAATGGGATAATTAGGGAGATAATCCATAAAGGAAATTAAGATTGAAAATTGAGTAATTTGGAAACCTTAGATAAAGAAGTGTGCAAAACTTATTAAGGAGAATTTTGACTTATAAATTCTGAATATTATATTGTCAGCTAAGTGAGCGAGTCCGGAATAATTGGTTGAGGAACATCAAGGTAATAAATTAATTAATGCATAGTTAGTGAAATTTTATTGTAAGGAAAATTGACTCGGATATATTGGGACTAGTGCTACGGGTTATATTATAGATTATGGAATATTCACAATAAAAAGGTGTTAACTTAAATAAGTGGAATTTGAGGAATAGGTTCTATAAGATGAAATTTTGGACTGAAGGAGCGAGTCAGGATAATTTAGTTGGGTGAAACAACTCGAGTGATAAATAAATAATTGTGGGAATTGTTTAAATTACAAGTCGGTATATATACTTGGGAATTTTAGGCTGGTGTTACGATAAATTGTGCACGGGGTGGCCTAGATTAATTAAATGTATATATATGTATATATGCGGTGATTGTGTAGGGTATATATATCTATATAATAAAGTAGAAAACTTATGTATGTCACAAGTTGAAACTATGATGTCAACTTTATGAGTTTTTCTGCACTACCTATTTTGCTCCAAATAATTTTGAATTCCCCCTCTTTTGACACACTCCAATTTATTCCCCCTTCTTTTCAAAATTCAAAATTGAGGTTAGATTAGTAAAATTAGTTCATACTCTTCTCCAACCATGCACCTCTCAATCTTGAGTCAGATATCCGGTCAAATAACCTATACCTCGAGCCTCTCACTATACAAGGCTCTCTCACTTCATTTACCTCAGTCTATCTATGTATACAAGGCTCAAGAGAGTAAATGGAGAAAACCTTTACATTCTTCTGTAAATGGAGCAAACTGTGGTAGATGCATCTCTATCTGACAGAGGCACTGAGGTAAACTGCGGCTCTCTCCTACTACAATATTAGTTTTTCTATAAATGGAGCAAATTATGGTTAACTGTGGCTCTCTATCACTACATTTACCTCAGTGTATCTGTCTTTACTTATGTGGTAAATGGAGGTTGCTGACTGGAAATGTTTTAGGTAAGTGATCCGTGCTTTGTGACACTCTGAATGATTCAAATATATGAGGTATGTGATGATTTGCACATTTTTTTTAGATTTATGCATAAAAATGATGATTTGCACATATTTTCACATATCTGAGGTATGTGATGATCGACATATATTTCAGATCAATCGAAAATTATGATGAGATCCTTCAATCTCTGCCATTCATTTTCGTCGAGAAGGACTTTTCTCCAGGGACTGATCACAGCAGAACAATACAGCAGCGGAACGAGTATTGCGACAACTTCGACGGAGTCCTTGGCAACGTCGATGTCCTTAACAACGTCACTCTCTCCTTCAGATGTATTGCGACAGCATGCATATTCCTCCCTAGAGAACAATACAGCCTGAAAATGGTGTTGGTTTCATCTCTGTCGCAAACATCGGCGATCAAGCCAAAGAGTTGCGAGAGAGGTTAATGAAAAGATAAAAGAATTAATAAAGGATGAGTAATTGAAAGACAAGTGATGGAAATATCAGACTTTCAATAGCTATCATTTCCAGTGTGACGTGACCTTTTTAATAAGAGAAATAGGTCAGGTCTGTTGCTATAAACTAGGAACTATAAACCTATTCAAAAGGGAAATACTTAAGACTTATTCAAATGTACAAAAGGTAAAAGGCACGTCGGCCTATTAATGAGAAACAAATAACTGTTGAATAAAAATCTTTCACCAGTGAACCTTAGCAGATAACTAGGGCACACATGTATCCTTAATAGTTAACGGATTAGCTTCTTTATTCAAAGAGAAACCGTAAAAATTTTGATTTTTTTGCTTTTTTTCTAACTTTTTTTTTATTTCTTCAAGTAAAATATATACGACGACAAAAAGTAAAAATATATGAGAGAAAATAATAGAAAAATCGGAGAATCGTACAACATTTTTCCTTTCTTCTTTGGTGAAGATCAGATAGATTTTTTCTAACATGTTTGTTTTTGATCTGTTATATGTAGTGGGAGAAACAGTTTGGTGAAAGAATGAAATTATTTTTTTGTTTAGTTCTTGGAAAACCAAAGCTGGAGTTTAGAGAAGATAAAAGATTCGGGTATAAAAACCTAAGTTGATCAAACATATAAACATTTTTGTATGAAATTTTTTGGAGAGTCAAAAAATATATCTGAATGTGGTGGATGAGAGGATATGTGGGTGGATGAGTGGGTTAGGTGATGATGATATGAAATTTGGGTGTTCGTACTGTCCAAAATAAAAGGGCCCCGCTAATATCTCCTAACAAAATGTTCACAAAACTTAAAAGCGTAAACTAAAAAAAACGAGAAAAATAACCCATACAAACCGTGAAAATATTATTTTTGTCAAAAAACATTAAACATTTTTTTTGAAAAATAAGCACTCAAAATTTTATTAATTGATAAAAAAAAACTAATTTTTTTGGCACACAAACACTAGAATTAAAAAAATACTAAATTTTTTAATTTTTGGAAAACAAACAGGAGAAATATTATTTTGAGCAAAAAAAAACACTTAATATTTTTCTTTTTGACAAACAAACACTAAAGATATTGTTTTTGATAAAAAAAAGATACTGAATTTTAACGCATTTAGTCTCTCAAACACCAATTTACCTAATATTCTTTTATTTTTAAAAGTCCGTGACAGCAACTCGCCTAATTTTTAAACACATTTTTTAAAAATATTTTTATTTAACCCATACGAAGCGTGAAAATATTATTTTTGTCAAAAAAAATTTATTTTTATTTTTGACAAATAAACACTCAATATGTTATTAATTGAAAAAAAACACTGAATTTTTTTTGGCACACAAACACTACAAATTATTATTTTTAGCAAACAAACAGGAAAAATATTATTTTCAGCAAAAACGCACTTAATATTTTCTTTTTGACAAACAAACACTAAAGATATTTTTTTTGATAAAAAAATATTGTATTTTTTTATAATGAATTTTAACGCATTTAGTCCCTCAAACACCAATTTACTCAATATTCTGTTGTTTTTAAAGGTTCGCGCCAGCGGCAAACCTTATTTTTAAATTCAATTTTGTTTTTAAAACTCTTTATTAAAAAATTATTTTGGGTAAATTCAATTCTTTTAACTTTGAAAAAAAACATTTTTAAAATTAAAATAAAAAAACATGAACCCAAGTTAACAATTAAAACAAACACTTCTGCCTACAATTTTATTTGTCCTATTCAACGGGTATAAGTGATATACCAAAATACACCATCGGTCTAGCCGAGGGTATCTTCATAAAGGACGAGGGTCCAACTCTACTACACTGGGGGTTTTGTCAGTCACCAGACGACCCTATGGGGGGGCGACCATTCATCATAGACCGGACAACCATACAAGGGGCCGACCCTGCAACACAGATAAGATGACCCTACAAGGGGCGGACCCTATAACACAGATAAGACGACCCTACAAGGGGCTGAACCTGCAACATAGATGAGATGACCCTTTGAGGAGCCGACCCCCTCAAAATAGGCAGGACGACCCTATGAGGGGACGACAGTACGAGTCCCATATCCAGCAGTCGAGGATCAGTATCAGCATGAGCCTTAGTCTCGGCCTGACATCATAGGCCGAGGGTGCTGTCACCAAAGCGTGTGATTTGGGAGACGCGTGGCATAGTGCGTGTGGGACTAATACAGCACGTGGACCAGACCGTTATAACAATATCATTCCCTCACGTGAGGGAATATTATGTCATTATCAATCACAAGTGGCACAACCAGGTGTCAACAGGGAATTGGTTAGATCATCATTAACATGCTCAGTGCATGCTTGGGGGGTACGCTACACCACCCAAGACCTATATATACTTGTCACCTTCATTATTGCAAGGGATCGATAATGGTAACCCTAGGTAAGACTCTTCTTCTACACACAGTAAAGTGAGAGTGAACTTATGATCATTGTATCCAAGGCCATTAGTGCCCATATTTAGTAGATCACACACTCACAGTGGATGTAGGCCTGATTGGTTGAACCACTATACATCAGTCTTCATTCCTCTTATACTCATCGCCTTCTATACTTATACACATATATAACTCTATTGCTGCCATTGTTATTACTATTTGAGCTTATCAGTTCTTATCTGGTGGAGCTAAATCTTAGCATCAACAGTTTGGCGGCGTTTGTGGGAACGAGAAGATATTTCTTCCTTTATACAGCTTGACCTCACCGGAAACTCTCATGGTGAACAAGTTCTCCCCTTTCCTATGGAGCTGTTTCACCATTGAAAGAGGTCCATTGAGGTTCTCAATCTCATCAGTCTTTTGATCATTCAGCTCTTCATAGCTCAAACAAATGGCACCAGAGATGCCGCCACCACCTCCTCCATCGAATAGTGGAGTAGGACCTAGCTCCAGTCATGCACCACCTCAGTCTTAGATGGCTGATGTGGCAGCCACCCTGAAGTCTTTAGCTGCAAGCCAGCGGATTATGCAGGAGCAATTTACAGCTCTTAGCCAAAACATACTGAGATCACCCAGAGTCTCACCTGAAATGATTACTCCGACAGCAGCTCCAGGGAGCATGAGGCCAGGGGACCACCCCAGGAACCACGGGAAGACTTCCCACCTCCACAACAGTGGAGGGATATTGCTGATCCCCGACGTCTACTCTTGGGGAGGCAAGGAAACCCTTGCCCAAAGGACATATATGATGATGTGGAGGTGGAAGAGGCCCCAATCGATTGCTGGGAGCCGTATGAGGTCTCCAATAATACTGTACGACCTATCTAGGAAAGTAAAGTGAAGTGTAGGGGAAAAATCCCGATGATTGCTCGAGAGGCTCAGCTCTTGATCGTCTGAGCAGAGGGTCAACCGTTGACAGACTGGCCCAGTAAATGACCTAAGGGAATGATTATCCAGATCGATGAGTATTGAGAGGTCTAGAAGGGAGCGCCGACCACACGGGGGCCGACCCCACGGACGGGACGATGGTCAGGGAGAAGTAAACAGCCGACACAAACCTGCCACAGTAGAACCCTCCGTTCACCTCAAAGAGGCAGCAGGGGATAACATCGGCCAAGCCGACCCTACGAGGCCCTATAACGACTCGATCCAAAGGCTGGAGGATAAAATTGGTGATATCGTGAAAAGCAGGGAATCCCTTCAAAGAGGATACTCCATAGGCTCACCCTTTATGGCGAAGATAATCAACGGTATGACGGGAGTACTAACCCTGTACATCATATTGAGATATACCAATCAGCGGCAGATATATACTCCATCTCAGATGAGATGAGGTGTCGTGCCATTTCTTGAAGTCTGACTGGGTTCGCACATGTCTGGTATATGTCTCTGCCAAATAACTCTATTGAAAGCTTTAAGTAGTTAGCAGACGGGTTTATCCATAACTTTTGCTTTGGAGTGAGGCCATAAAAGAACACCACACACCTGCTCTATGTTAAGTAGGGGAAGAACGAGAGCCTAAGAGATTACATAGCCAGATTTAACAAAGAAAAGTTAGAGGTTGAAGATTACGAGGAGAGTATTGCCATGACAGCCCTCATTGGAGGACTCCAAAAGGGGAAGCTATTATGGAAACTTTCTAAAGACCCCCCGAAGATGATGGTTGAATTGTTGGCAACAGTGGGAAAGGTGATGTACGCCGAAGAGGTGATGGCCGCAAAGTACGAAGATGAAAAAGGAGGCACTAGTGGGGGTAAGTACCAGAAAAAGAATAAAGAGAGGAAGAAGAGGCTAGCAGATGACAAATTCGCTGATTACACCCCTCTGAAGGTCATCTTCGAATACATTCTGAATGACATAAAGAGCGACCGATTCTTGAAGTGGCCTAAGAAGTTGAGGGTAGCCTCTCACAAGAGGAACAAAAACCTGTGGTGTGAATTTCACCAAGACCATAGCCATGTGACCAACAAGTGTTTTTCTCTAAAAGATGAAATTGAAAAAATGTTAAAAAAAGGGAAGTTAAGGAAATATGTTGAGAAGGGTGCCTTCAAGAGGGGCCGAGGGGATAACCCAAGGAAGAAGAGGGGCGATGCATGCAGAGAAGATTAACCCAACATAAGAGACAGCCCCTCTAAGGATGACGATGACCCTGATTTCCCACTAAGAGACGACCACAACCTCGTGAAAAGGATTAATATGATCTCATTCAGTGTTGGAATAATATCTGGGGGACTGTATGGAAGAGGATCAGAAGTTGCACATAGGAAGGCCCATGTAGCAGAAGCCAAGTCGGTGACAAAATTTGTGCATTCACCCTCTATTGAGACCAAGTCAGAAAAGAGGAAGAAAATGGATATGGATACTCTGATAGTGGAATTCTCAAGAATGGATTTCAAGGGAGTCTTAGCCCCATATGATGACCCTCTCAGCATCACTACTAGGGTACACGGATGTGAGGTGCCAAGGATATTGGTCGATGGGGGTAGTTCTGCAGATGTGATGTTCTGGCCGTGCTGTAAGGCCTTAGGACTCATCCGTGCTAGGCTCGTCCCATACCATCACCCCTTGATTAGTTTCAGTGGGGAAAAAGTCCATCCCTTAGGAATGTATGATGTTGATGTTAGAATAGGGGACGAGTGGCCGAGATGGCTTAGCAAGAAGGTCAAATTTTTCGTGATGGATGAACACGTCTTCTCAGACTACAACATTAAACTGGGGCAACTGGCCCTCAAGGGATTTGAGGTCGTGCCCTCCATGGTGTGACAACCCGCTCCAAATAATAACGGGTGGCCAGCCCTATACTATAATAAATCAGGTATCTCAGATGGCACAGTCTCAACATCAACTACTAAGCACTATAATATAAGGCTAACTACCCGAAATCATTAAGTGCGAATTGCCAAAAAACTTAAAACTTTTATTTTAACAACAAAAACAAAACCAATATTGCACATAACCAACAATATACATCTAACTATGATGAGTGAAAATTGCATGCTCCAATAATATGAAAGAGTACAATACATTGTACAATAAAATCTCAACAATGAAATACCCGAATATGCTGTCGGGTAACAGACAATACAGTAATCTGTGAAAATAAAATAGGAAAGTGTTAATCTACAACACTTGAATACTAACTCAATACAACTGAATCCTAATCTAGATGTACAATAGATAGGAATCGACTAAAGCAAAGTGCCGCAACAGTCCTCTACTGCTACAGCTCCACAATCCTGAATGGAGGAACATCAAAGGCGTCCTTGTGGAGGAACACCTTAAGTAATACAATATATACGAGGAGGAGGAAAATATAAACGAGTCAGAGCCCGAGTTTTTGAAAAATAGTTTATAGCAAGTGTATTAAAATGCATAATAATTATAAATGCATTATTACATTATTTAGTTGGAATCGAACTCTCCATAATAATTCAACTCACCTCTCATCTAAAGCGCGCACTAAACGTATGCACGTGATCTCCAAAAGGATGACCGATTCTAAATAGGTAAGAGGATCCTAACTTAAACCCAAAGAAGTATTTAAGCAAAATCATCTAACCTATCTCCCAATGCATTTGTTCCCATAATTTATAAGTTATATACATTAACTTTAATGAAATACTTATAGTTATCTTTATAATGTTCATTTGTTGAACATATAAAGTTACATGATCCAATCATGTCCACATCATCACAATATATCAACAATCTCATTTACTAGAATTTATATTCTAGTGATGCCCATATAAGGCATGAAACCATATATATAATTATTATAGATGAGTTATTAGCATCAAGAGTTAAGGACTAAACTCCTCCCGATTCTCAACGCGGTACTGCGTTTCGTGCGTGGGACGTCTCGCCGAAGCGAAATCCAAACAAGGAACCCCCCCCCCCCCCCGTTACACTACTCCTGACCGTATCGATCCTCGGGGCTCATTATGCCCTCAATGCAAGATGCATGTAACCCAAATGATTATTATCCAATTTTTAATTAATTAATATTCCCAATTCTCAACAGTACACGGCGTTTCATGCGTGGGACGTCTCGCCGAAGCGAAACCCAAACAAGGAACCCCCCCGTTACACTACTCCTGGCACTGTTGATTATCGAGATAGGTGATATATATGTATATATAATGATGAGCATTAAGGACTAAACTTATCCCCAAGTTCCAACATTACACTGCGGTCCGAAGAGAAATCCAAACAAGGAACCCCCCCCGATACACTAATCCTTGCAATGTAGGTCGTTGAGGTCCATTATGCCCATGACACCCAAATACAACCACAAGCAATAATAACCATCCAACCGAGCTATAACTCGAAGGACGCAGGCTCACATGCTATCATCTTCCAGCAGCCCATATACGTAGCAAACTGGGGCCACCTGGTGGGGTTCAATGACACCCACCTCGTGATCTACTCACGCACACAACGTCCGGAAAGCGGTCATAGTTCCTAACCGGCAAGTGAGAGCGTCACATACCCCTGACCTCTCACCCCCAAAATAAATAGATATATATATATATGTCATTTGCTGACCACAAAGGACGACTATGACCTAGGGAATATCCACATCCTGCTTTTCTAGTCAGAATGCTCACCCTCTACGCACGAAACTTCCCAATGATAGCAAGGAGGGGGTATGATTAACATGTATATACACCATTATATAAGGTATACATACATCCCACATAATAAAGATATACCATTTTATAAGGTATACCTGCAATATCATATTTATTATCATTATACGCTCTTAGGCGTAATTTGATTAACATCATTGTTTAGTATATTCCTCTCTTGATACACCAACCGTCAATACTCACACATTTACCCCACTTAGTATATACTATACTAATTCTCGCTTGAAGCTCTCATGTCGCTTCTAGTATGAATTGTCTTTCAATTCAATTTAAGTTAAGGATATTCTATATCCTATTGCACCTCAATCAACATTTCTCATTGTGTGAGACATCTCCCAAATCAATCATCAATAAGGATATTTCTATATCCATATGCACATCAAATAGCATTTATTATTTTCCATTCATAATAGGGTTCAATCCATTTTATGAACCTTTTTAAAGTTATTCCGTTTGGGATTTGGATCCTAAGATCTGGTATCTCTAAATTATTCACATTCTTTTCCATGTATTGCATTTATTATCTCCAAGTATAACCTCCCGATCAAGGTGGGCTTCCCCACTTTGAATAAACCATAATATCTAATCGGTATTCCTCAAACTTAGTCAATATGACTCCGATCATTTCCTATAAGGGAAACTATCTAAAAGTCTCCAAGACATACTCCAAATAACTCCCATAGAAGTTCCCAATCGATAACTTTAAATGAAATTCTTCCTAGAAAAACATCTCCAAAATCCCCTATTTTCGAATCGATTCGGCCCATCCGAATCGATTCGGCCTAGAAAAGCGAATCGATTCGGCCCATCCGAATCGATTCGGTCCAATAGACCTGGGAGTCTGCTACATGCCGAATCGATTCGCAAGGGGCGAATCGATTCGGCCCTAAAAACCTGGGCAATCTGCAACAGACCGAATCGATTCGGTAGGGGCGAATCGATTCGGCAAGTGCAGCAAGCTACGAAATGGGTTGTTTTATTCTTGACCCAAAATACCCAAAAATCATTTATCTCATCTTCCAACTATTTTGATTCAACCCAAACACAAATATGACATTAATATTCCTCCAAGAACACATATATACAAGTTTCTAACCTTAAATCCATTAATACAATACAAATCTAAGATTTTTCCCAAAAATTAGGTTTTATCAATTTAAACCTAAAACCCTAAAATTCAATCCACAAATCATGCAATAATTGATACACAACAATTATTTAGCAAGTTTAATCACTTGCCTCGGGTTCGTAAGGTCTGAATCCGCCTTGAAATCGCGTATTGTCCCGAAAATCCTCTTTTTCTTTCCTTTCTCCTTTATTTTCTTCTTCTTTCTTCTTCTCTCTTTCTTTCTTTCTATTTCTCTTTCTCCCTTTTGGAGAAATATCTCCCGTAGGCTTTTTAAGCCTTGTCTCCCAATGTACACATCTTTAAATGATAATACACACTTTAAATGACTCAGTAACTTTAATTCGAGTCAAACGGTCCTAAATTATTTCGGAACCTAAATAGACCCCAAGTACAGTCATTTCGACTTTCTCGACCCTTCCGGAAACAATGGTACCCTCAGAATTGGCATTTGACACACTTTCTAATGACTCCAAATTTTGACCTCAATTGCCAATTTAATTATTTCTCCAATAAAATATTATTTATTTCTTCCAAAATAAATAAATTGTCGACTCCAAAACCTCGGGTTGTTACAAACTTCCCCACTTACAAAAATTTCATCCTCGAAATTTAGCTAAGCCTATTTCTCCAAAGCTCAACTGGTCCTACTATACCCAATCTTGCAAATCCCATCTCCAAACTTCTAACTTCCCACGACGAGCTCATTTTAAACTCATTTTATTATAAGTTAATTATGAGTTAAATAAAACCAATTTCCACAACAAGGGCGCCCATACACCCTTTATATTTGAGCTTTATGCTCACAACAATCATAATGAGGCTTTATTTGCCTCCAAGTTCCACAATTCCAACAATAAGTAATACTAAAATTTTAATCGAGTAGAAATTTGAATGGTCCAAAGAAATAACTCCTCTCAATTCCTGACAATCGCCAATTTCGTGCGGGGGGCGTCTCGCAAAAGAGAAATCCAAACAAGGAACCCTCCCAATACGCTACTATGAGGCGACGTCGGGGATTGAGAGTTTGTTAAGTCCGGACTAGAGTTCGAAAAGGTTAATTTTATGAAAATCATTTTGAAAGGACCCGAAGGTAGACAAAGGTTTTATTTAAAAATAGTTTACTTTGAAAACGGTTATATATATATATATATATATATATATATATATATATATATATATATATATATATATATATATATATACTATAAAATGCCTTATGTCCAACACAAGGTCTTTTTAGATCATCATCTATATAACATGTAGCTCACAAATATTATCATACTTATGAGCTAAAATTTTACCTGTGTCCCATCAAACCACAATCAAACTTTCAAACATAAACAACATCGTACATCATTTCAACATATTGCCATATATAAGGCAAATCCATATCTGGAATACAACCATCATAATAGTCTATCCTGACTATATAAAAAGAAGTAGCTTTTATCATTACTACTTATCACCAAAATCATTTTTACATTAACTACAAGGTTTAAAGCTCTTCTTGAGCACCTTGCAAAATCATCTATCCTTTACAAAATCATAGAATAAGAGCCTATCTTGCTCAAAATTTCCCTTTTTAAGGTCATTACATACATAATAGGGCTATATTTCTACCCTTCCACAATATCTTACATACGATATCCCCAAAACTCATTTTAATAATTACCCTATTTATAAAGGAAAATTTAACTTACGTTACCCATCTCTAGTCCGATTGCCCATCCTCATCAATGGGCTCCCAAACATAATCCCCCGGTCTAAAGCGACCTCGAATCTGCTGTAGGGGTTGTACTTCCAAAATTTCATCAAAACGTGGTCCTTTATGTCTATTAGGACAATCTCTCTTTTTATGACCTATTTCTTTACAAAAGAAACATTTACCCATAAACCATTTCTACCCACTCACCTTACTGGCACTCTCTTTGCCAAACTTACTTGATGAACTCGAATCTCTAAAGTTCTTACCCTCTTGCGAACGAAGGCGATATTCATGACACTTTAGTAGTGCCGCATTCACTACCTCGACGAAAGTCACTAAACTAGGACTCCCTAACAAATTTTGTCGGATTTTCCAATCCAAACCTCGAACAAAATTTGATATACATTTCTCTTCCGTATTTACCTCATCAGGTACTAACTTTGCCCATCTAGAAAATTCTTCCTCATATACCGCCACAGTTCTATTTCCTTGAAAAATCTTTATATCTCTATTAGGGGAAGGAAAATACCTTCGATCAAAAAGTTCCCAAAATGTTGTTATGGGTAAAGCATCTCTCTGTTCATATGTGGTGACAGACTCCCACCATTGAAGAGCTGCACCCGATAACCTAAAGGTGACTAAAAATTGTTTCCACACCTCACTACACTCAACCATACGAAGATGCCTCTGCATGATATTTTTTCATTGACTTGCAGCCATTGCATCAACTCCCCCTGCAAACTCGGGAGGATACCCCTTACTAAAATCTTCCTTCACTCTCTCCCATAAAGACAATCCTAAATGGGGTGGGGCTGCTCGAGCGGCAGATTGCTGAGCCATCGTAGAAATGGCAGCAGTTACTGCTTGTGCCACTATATTGGCAACATCATCCGTAGTCATGTTCCTTTGAGGCATTTGGGGTTGCACATTCCCTTTATTTGCTCTAACTGAACGACCTCCCTTCGGTGGCATCTGAAACAAGAATAATTATATCAGAACTCCTTTCAAATATTTTTGAATCACAGAAAGATATGGATGTATGAATGTAATCGTCCTAATAATAAGGATCCACATCAAGAACGCTTACGGAAGATCGTAGTAACGCACACAGATCCTAAAGACACTAGAACCTGATGCTCTGATACCACCTGTGACAACCCGCTCCAAATAATAACAGGTGGCCAGCCCTATACTATAATAAATTAGGTATCTCAGATGACACAGTCTCAACATTAACTACTAAGCACTATAATATAAGGCTAACTACCCGAAATTATTAAGTGCGAATTGCCAAAAAATTTAAAACTTTTATTTTAACAACAACAACAAAAACAATATTGCACATAACCAACAATATACATCTAACTATGATGAGTGAAAAGTGCATCCTCTAATAATATGAAAGAGTATAATACATTGAACAACAAAATCTCAACAATGAAATACCCGAATATGCTGTCGGGTAACAAACAATACAAAGTCCGGGAAGCGGTCATAGTTCCTAACCGGCAAGTGAGAGCGTCACATACCCCCGAACTCTCACCCGCAAAATAATTAGATATATATATATATATATATATGTCATTTGCTGACCACAAAGGACGACTATGACCTAGGGAATATCCACATCCTGCTTTTCTAGTCAGAATGCTCACGCTCTACGCACGAAACTTCCCAATGATAGCAAGGAGGGGGTATGCTTAACATGTATATACACCATCATATAAGGTATACATACATCCCACATAATAAAGATATACCATTTTAAAAGGTATACCTGCAACATCATATTTATTTTCATTATACGCTCTTAGGCGTAATTTGATTAACATCATTATTTAGTATATTCCTCTCTTGATACACCAACCGTCAATACTCACACATTTACCCCACTTAGTATATACTATACTAATTCTCGCTTGAAGCTCTCATGTCGCTTCTAGTATGAATTGTCTTTCAATTCAATTTAAGTTAAGGATATTCTATATCCTATTGCACCTCAATTAACATTTCTCATTGTGTGAAACATCTCCCAAATCAATCATCAATAAGGATATTTCTATATCCATATGCACATCAAATAGCATTTATTATTTTCCATTCATAATAGGGTTCAATTCATTTTATGAACCTTTCTAAAGTTATCCCGTTTGGGATTTGGATCCTAAGATCCGGTATCTCTAAATTATTCACATTCTTTTCCATGAATTGAATTTATTATCTCCAAGTATAACCTCCCGATCAAGGTGGGCTTCCCCACTTTGAATAAACCATAATATCTAATCGGTATTCCTCAAACTTAGTCAATATGACTCCGATCATTTCCTATAAGGGAAACTATCTAAAAGTCTCCAAAACATACTCCAAATAACTCCCATAGAAGTTCCCAATCAATAACTTTAAACGAAACGGGATGAAATTCTTCCTAGAAAAAAATCTCCAAAATCCCCTATTTTCGAATTGATTCGGCCCATCCGAATCGATTCGGCCCAGAAAAGCGAATCGATTCGGCCCATCCGAATAAATTCGGTCCAATAGACCTGGGAGTCTGCTACATGCTGAATCAATTCGCAAGGGGAGAATCGATTCGGCCCTAAAGACCTGGGCAATCTGCAACAGACCGAATCGATTCGGTAGGGGCGAATCGATTCGGCAAGTGCAGCAAGCTACGAAATGGGTTTTTTTATTCTTGGCCCAAAATACCCAAAAATCATTTATCTCATCTTCCAACAATTTTGATTCAACCCAAACACAAATATGACATTAATATTCCTCCAAGAACACATATATACAAGTTTCTAACCTTAAATTCATTAATACAATACAAATCTAAGATTTTTCCCAAAAATTAGGTTTTGTCAATTTAAACCTAAAACCCCAAAATTCAATCCACAAATCATGCAATAATTGATACACAATAATTATTTAGCAAGTTTAATCACTTGCCTCGGGTGCATAGGGTCTGAATCCGCCTTGAAATCGCGTATTGGCCCGGATATCCTCTTTTTCTTTCCTTTCTCCTTCTGTTTCTTCTTCTTTCTTCTTCTCTGTTTCTTTCTTTCTATTTCTCTTTCTCTCTTTTGGAGAAATATCTCCCATAGGCTTTTTAAGCCTTGTCTCCCAATGCCACATCTTTAAATGATAATACACACTTTAAATGACTCAATAACTTTAATTCGAGTCAAACGGTCCTAAATTATTTCGAAACCTAAATAGACCCCAAGTACAATCATTTCGACTTTCTCGACCCTTCCGGAAACAATGGTACCCTCAGAATTGGCATTTGACACACTTTCTAACGACTCCAAATTTTGACCTCAATTGCCAATTTAATTATTTCTCCAATAAAATATTATTTATTTCTCCCAAAATAAATAAATTGTCAACTCCAAAACCTCAGGTTCTTACACATGGTTCATCAGATGATAAAATTCCCAACCCCTTATGGGCTAGGGGAAGTTCAGGGAAACCAAACGACTGCAAGGGAATGTTGCTTCAATTCCGCCGAAGAAAGAGAGGTGCAAAATAAAGAAACAACTACTTATAATATTGATACCCTCGACCCCAGGGATGAGATAAAACTGAAGAAAGGAGAAGCCACGAAAGGGGTAGAATCCATCATCCTCAATGAGGATGAGCTGGAAAAAACCATCCAAATTAGAAAAGCTCTAAAGGCAGAAATAAAAGAAGATCTCGTCAAGTTGCTAAGGAGAAAACATAACGTCTTTTCATGGAGTCATGCAGATATATCGGGGATTGAACCCAAATCATGTGCCATAAGATCAACGTGGTAGAGGGTGCAGAGCTAGAAAAATAGAACATGATAGTGCTTTTCCATAGCACCATATCTCCATAAGTAAATCGTCATCATGTAGCTCATAGCCTATAGTGGTTCATCCACACGATAAGACCTTTCCACAAAACCAACATCCTTGCATCCTATAACAGCTCCCCACTCCCGACGCCATTAAGAGTCATGTGTGGAGTGTCTCGCAAATCAAAATCCAAACAAGGAACCCCTCCACACATTGACACTTGACTTCGTTGGTTATGGAGTTCCGTTATTTCAATATGCAACTGGGATATCCCAATCCCCTAATCCAGCAAAAAGGTGGTCTGAACTCCTATCTCTAACTAAGAGTCATACCACCCTGCGCTCGCACTCAATTTAAGTCCTTGCGCAATCAATAATGAGCTTAATCTTACAGCTCAACACTAATCCTGCGGCCTTAAATCATATATACAAGGTCGCCATATACCCAAATCATGATAATGAAACCTCTACTCATCGAAGTTTCATATCCCACAATAAATAAGGTGAACTCAACCTATATCTAGGTGAGACACCGCAACAATAATCTGTTCCCTCCAGGAACCATGGACACGATAGACTTGCCATTCTTAGCCTGTTATCGCTCTGAAATTACCAAGTACATATATACTCATCATAACACCATACTTGTATAGACATATAAAACGAGTATCACAACCCATATATATATATATAATATATCAACACCCGCCTTTATGGCGAATGAAGGAAAATAAAACTCTGCTATCGCGGAAAACACATAAACATACATGATATTATGTTATCGTGACCGCCATAACTCAAATTACACACACTGGTCTAGGGCTAACTAATACCGCGACTTTATCTAGCCATGACAAATATACCTCCTCGATTGAGGTAAAACTCATAATAACCACTTTACCCTGCTCCTTACAATCATCTTACTAGTCCTCATAACTTCTCCGTTAGAAGGAAATTCCAGTACAAGCTTCAACCTTATATCTCCATCTAAGACCCACCTCCTGCCGCCATCCAAGCCCCGCATACGATTCTCAAACGAGCGCGCAAAAGATTTCTATAATTTCATAATATGGAAGGAGAACGAAATATCACAAGAGAAATCAACAATCCTAATCATAAGGCTTTATAACAAATGAGAGCAACGCCGAAAGAGTAGTATGTCCGCACAGATTCCTAAGGACACTAGAACCTGATGCTCTGATACCATCTGTGACACCCCGCCTAATAAGATACCGGGCGATCACTCCAATATTTAATTAAAACAGGAGTCTCATATGGATCATTCTTAGCATCACTGTCAAAAATCCATTTAATTACTAATAACCTATTAGGGTGGCGTCAAAAAAACTTTTACTTAACTACTATTTTTAAACAATTACAAATAAAGCATACACACAGTTTATGCGTAAATGAAACTTAAAGGAAAATGAAATGAAATAAAATAACCAAACACTCGGTTCAAATTGTACAAACATATCGAATGATGCTCTAAAAGAATAAATAAATTCAATTGGACCATTGGCCCGAATATTTATACAGTACCTCCTATCTAGAGTACAAGAATGGAAGCGTCTATCAAAAACCGGCATGCATCCACAGATGCTGCAGCTGACGTCTGACCAAAAGGATGTGCCATCCAGGCGTCCCTGTAACTGGACACCTATATAATATATATATAGAGCAAGAAAGGAAAAGTAGATAAACGGGTCAGAGCCCGAGTTTTGAAAATATTTAGCAAGTGCATAAATGCCTTATTTTTTTGAAAAAAAGTTTTATCTCATATTTAAGTTTGGTATCGCACTCCCATGAGATACCCCTCACCTCTCCACTAACAGTGCACTCCTAGCGCATCCCTCTAAACATCCTAGTCAAGCTACCCTGCTAAACTAGTCTATCACCCAACCCCTATCAACCCTAGATAGTCCAAGTAATGTACTAAGGGCTAAACTTATCCCCAGTCTCAATGCTATGCCATGTTCGTGCGTGGGGTGTCTCGCAAAGCAAAATCCAAACAAGGAACCCCCTCGATACTCTACTTGCGGCACGGTCGATCGTTGAGATCCGACAGTCCCTCAGTACAGAAAGATATATATAAATATATACCATAAGAATTTATTATATTAGATCACTAAGGATAAAACTTCTCCCCAGTCTCAACACTTTGCCATATTCGTGCGTGGGGTGTCTCGTAAAGCGAAATCCAAACAAGGAACCCCCCCGATACACTACTACGCGACAAGGTCGATCATCGGGATCCATCAGACCCTCGGTACTCGATTCATCCATATATATTCATCTTACCATAAACATCCGGATCTATCTCCCAGACTGAGAGTTCATATATCAAGTATTTATCAATACTTTTCATTTTCTCAAAACTTCTCATTTCCCTTTTTATACTCAGGAAATGTAAATATAAAAGCCAATTCATTATCATGAATTGCTTTAACCAATCATATACTTTTTAAAAGCCAGTTTTATTATCATAAAAATGCTTTTCCATTTTATATCATCCCATTTCCCTTTTTACACTCAGGAAATGTATTCAAAGCCATTTTCATTATCATAAAAATGCTTTGATCAATCATATGCTTCCACATCCCTTCTTCCATCCGGGAGTGTTACCGAAGCCAAACCTTTATCCCATTTCCCTTTTTATACTCAGGAAATGTAAATGTAAAGCGAATTTATTATCATAAATTACTTTAATAAAACTAAGACTGCCCCTCCGGGTTTCCCCACTGGACGCGCCCCTAAATGGCTATCATCTTCCAGGGCCGATCTATACAAGACAACCTAGGAACCTACCAACGCCGGGAAGCCACCATATGCCTACGGGATAGACATGACCACACCCAGAATCACCTAACCAGCGTAGTATAAATAATCTCCCATATGGCCTATAGGACTATAGCCACCCTACATTCATTAGCCAGGGGGCATCACCATAACGCACGCAACATCCTTTATGATAGCGATTTAGGAGGTGTGTAACCATAATTTTACTAATTATGAAAATCATTTACCTTTTTCCCATTTTGAAAATATTCATATTTTATTTTCAAAATCATTAACATCATATCATATATATACTTTAATCACATAGTATATACATATACCATATATTCCTCCCTGAATATATAAATGGCCATAATTGCCAATTTCATCTAGCGATGACCAATAATCCCAAAGATTCTCTCAGAGAAACATAATCATGCATTCATATACGCATGATACTAAACCCAAGTATTTCCTCACTTTGATAAGTAATAAATACCTCAATACCCTCTACGGATTTATAGGATATCTCTAATTATACCACTTTACACTAATTGAATATATATATATCTATATTCTCAATTTCATCCTAATCACCTCATAGGATTTGCCCTACACCAATCCAAGGCATTCTCTTTCATCTAAAGGTTTATTAACCCTAAAAACCATCATTTAGGAGTCCTGAATTCATAACTAGGAACCCCCATATAAAACCCCAAATTATAATTTAACTCCCCATACTCTTAAGGGGAGAAAACTGGCAATTCTGACCAAAGCGAATCGATTCGGCCCCCAATTCGAATCGATTCGAAAAGTGTTCTGCAAACAGGTCCTTAATGGAGAATCGATTCGATCTAAATCCGAATCGATTCGGCCCACTGCATAAACCCAGATCCCCTTAGGCGAATCGATTCGGCCTAGACCCGAATCGATTCGGCCTGTTCGAGGGGCACTATTTGGGAAATTTTTCAATCTCCAAAATACCCAAAATTCAATCCAATCTCCATTTAAATCCTAAATAGGATTTATTACTACAAACCCAAAGTTTTAATATCTCCTCAAATTCTTTAGAGGTCCTAACAACACTTTTGAGAACCCTTAATATTTATCTCCAATAAGTTATAACTAATGATTTCAATCTCAGATAGCTTTCCGTAGAAAATCATTATAAATAAAAAAAATCAGAAAAATACGCGGTCGGCGCCCACGCGACTGCGTCGAAAATATCTACCATTTTTATTTTTTGACCAAGAGCCGAATCGATTCGGATCAGGGCCGAATCGATTTGGAAAAACGGAGGTCAACTATTCATCGCCTTCTCCGAGACGATTTCGGCCATTAAAGCTTCTCCCAAGCTTTTGTCGCCTCACCCACCGTCCTACAACCTCAGCCAACTACAAATACACATATATTAAGGGTTCTAAACATCCTACAACCCTAAACCACCAATTAATTTTGATTAAAACCTAAGTTCCACAAATTGAAATATTATTGGGGTTTAATAGTTTTAACTCACGAAAACCCGTTTTATCCACGAATACCCAACCCAAAATCTTTAGGGTATGTTAATACCAAACTACGGTATGAGATTTATGCAAAAAGTAAATAAAGCAAGTAAACACTTGCCTCGTGGATATAATCCGACGATCTCAAGTCGAGTCCGGCGGAGTTTGGCCCCAGATCTCCGTTTCTCTCCTCTTTTCTTCCTCCTCTCTCTCTTCTCTCTCTTCTCTCTTATTTTATTTCTCTTTTTCTCCCTCTCTCCATCCTTTTATAAGGAGAAAACGGTTTTAACCCTTAAAACCCAAAAACGACTCGTTTACCCAATTACGAGTTACTTTTACCTCTAAAATGCCCTGAAACTCAATTTCGACAATCGAACACTCTTTTCCGACTATCTCGGACATTCCGAGACTCATGGCGCAGTCAAAATTTCCATCTGAGGTACTTGACCGCAAATCACTATTCTAACCCATAAAAGTAAATGCGGGTTTTCTAATTAAAATCTGACCTTTCTATCGCTTCACTCCATGGCGACATATAATTAAAATACTTTGACCTATATAGTCCCAAAAATAATAACAACATCCTTCGAAAATCATTTAATCCTCAAAAATCCCAAAAATTACTATTTAGGGAAATTCCCCAAATTTCAATTTATAATTAATTATGGAATTTAATCGTTTCCAAAAAGACGGGTTGTTACAATACTCTGCTCTATATTATCATGAGACATGTATACATTATGCATCAATAAGTACAAGATAAATATAAAGAAGTGACCTGTTAGTCTTAATAATAACCAATAATGATTCACTATTACTTCACATTACTTGCACTTTTTGGAGGGTTAAGAAAGCTTATCCATCCGTATCGAGCTTACACTCACCTCATATTACTTGCATTTATGCCAACCTTGATTGTTTGAAGTTAGTGGAGGGTGGAGGGTGGGGAGGGGGTGGGGCAGGGTGGTGGTAGGGGAGGGGCATGGTGGGGGTGGGTATTTAAGACATGATGGTGTGTTAGATTGACTTCAATATTATTATTGTTATTATTTAATAACCATATAGTCCGAGAGATGTTAATGAATTATAAATATGAATTTGAAATTTGAAAAAATCTCTGTTTTAATTGTAATAAAATTAAAATATGAAAAAATGTCATTAAAATTACATTAGATAGTGATTTATGTAAAATTGTCTCCTAAAGTTGGTTCAGTCTTAATTAGGTTCCTAACGTGAGTGACATGTTCCAAGTTCATTAGAGGTGTTAATTTTATGTTAAAATTTGGACAAAATTAAAACAATATTAAAATTGGAGGGCTCGATTGGGAAAATTAAAACATCAGGAACCCACCACCAAACTTAAGGGATATATTTTATTAACCCTAAAAATAAATATTTCTTTTGCATAACTTTACATACACTCTTAAGGATTCCGATTATGGTGCTAACTCATGTAAGATGTTAATTGTGAAGAAAATATACTCTGCTCTATATTATCATGAGACATGTATACATTGTGCATCAATAAGTACAAGAAAAATATGAAAGAAGTGACCTGTTAGTATTAATAATAACCAATAATGATTCACTATTACTTCACATTTCTTGCACTTTTTGGAGGGTTAAGAAAGGTTGTCCTTCTGAATCGAGCTTACGCTCACCTCACATTACTTGCATTTCTGACAACCTTGATTGTTTGAAGTTAGTGGTGGGTGGGGGTAGGAGGTGGGGCAGGGTGGGGGGAAGGGGTAAGGGATGGGTAGGGGGAGGTGTTTAACAGTAACAATTCATTTTTATTTGTAGTAATTATACATATTTGCATGTCTTCTTTTAATTCAGTTTGATATGTACTAATAACATTTTTTTACAGCAAATGTCTCCTTCAGGTATTAAGGCGAGCATGATGATTCTAGTTATGATGATGTCGTCTGGGCGTGATCTTCAAGACATTACTAGTTCATGGGCGTGAGCTTCAAGACATCGAGTCCAGGGTGCTCGTCACGCATGTGATGCCCGGGAAAGAGAACTCCCAATTGTGGTTGTGCGAATAATGCGACACGACGTATATTAGTGGATGTGTTAATTCATATATCGTGTGGCATACTCACCTCCTCTGCATTAACCATACCCCAGACATTTAGTGACATTGATTTAAGTTTGAATTGAATTGTTTTAAATTATTACATTTTAATTATATTTGGATTATATGGTGATGCATATTCTCTCTATTTTGAATGTATATTTGCACTATCTCTATTTTATTTGGATATATAATGTTTGAAGCGGTACAACTTGCTATAACAAGTACATATATACTGCTGGGCAATGGCAGTGGCCATACTGCCCAACAGATTTTTTTTTTAATTCTGCCCAGAATTGTCACGGTCGTTGACCGTGATAATTTTTTTAACATTGTCACGGGTTTGTCACGGTCCTTAACCATGATAAAACTTGTCATGGTCAAGGCCCGTGACATGACCGTAACAATTCTAACAAACTTGTCAGTGTCAATGACGGTGACAAGTCCGTGAAAAAAAAATTTATCACCCCCATAATTGTCATGGTCATTGACCTTGACAAGTCCAACTTGTCAAGGTCAATGACCGTGACAATTCGGCAGATTTGGTGTAGTGGATATTATTCATCAGTTGTGAGGAGATCTCTACAATCGAGAGTTGTGTGCTATTGTGGAGTGAGTCTCTTCAAAGTTTATGAGTGCAGGTCAATGAGGATCTTCTGCATGTTGATTCTTTGTTGAAGGCTGCGTGTCTGGACTGCATGTCCTTATGGTATAGTTACGTGTGTACCATTGTTGATTTTTAGTCGATGCTTTGAAGGTTTGACGAAGACACCATGTGTTACACTTATGGGAAATTATCAGGTTGTATGTAAGTCAATGGTCTTGTAAACTTGTCAAATTTCTAGAAATAAAGGTTTTGCCCTTCGGGGATTTTTACTGAATTATGGTGTCTCATGCTTACTTGATTTTTTTGACACGTAGCTGCGTATTTTATAGATGAACTAAAATTGGTTTAAAATTTGGAAATCTGTGAAAACCACCGAGGCAATTAATACTTTGCATTCACAAATTGGTATAAGAGCATGTTGCACTAATTTACTGTGTAGATCTTGTAGTGCAATTTTTTTGTTGTTATTTGTGTTCCTATCCTGATTTGTTTTCTCGATGGATTCTCATATTGTTGATGCTATTAGTCGAGATGAGTTTGATAAGGTTAACGACCGTATGAAAAAATTAACTCTTTTGAATTTGAAACTTTGCAATAGAATTAAAATTTTGGAAGAAGAAAATTCTCTTTTTTAAAATAAGTTTGAATATTTGTAAACGTTTCAAACTCAAAGAGATATTTGTTGTGAACACTTTGGTAATTTGTGTATTGACATTGATTCTTTAAAAGTTGCAAAAAGGAAAGTGATGATAAAGTCTTATTTTTAGAAAAAGAATTGAAGGACATGAGAATTTCTAGGGTTTCCGTTTGTGCCATCGAGGATAAAAAATTAATCGATCATTTTACGGCACGTGAAAAGACTCTTAGGGATAAATTTGTTTTAATTAAGGGTGAGCGTGATAAACTGTTAAGTTTAATTGATAATTTGAAAAAGAAATCCCTATCTTTGGAAGAGCCTAATTCTTGAATCAAATATTTTGAGGTTGAAAAATGATTTAAACGATTCAAGTAGGTTTTATAGTGATGGTAATGGCTCGTCGTGTTCTAATGCTTCCGTTGCTAAAGCCAAGACCATAATTTATTTTAGAGGGTCAACCATTCCCAAGGACGTTAGAAAAGGTCAACCCATAGGTGTAGTTCCACTCGTTTACACATGTTCACACTGTGATAGGAAAGGGCACCTTAGGCGTTTTTGTTTTGATCTTCGAATAGGTCCTAGGAACTCTAAGTCTAGTATTTTGTTGGTTCCCAAAACCCTGTAACAACGTGTCACATCCGTTTGGGTTAGGAAATCACTTTTGGTTACGCTAGACTTTAGACGTGGTGATTATCACATGCTTGCACATGATTCGTCACTCGTTATTTCATATCGTTGATTGCTTGCATGATTTTTATCATACACTAGTTGTCGTTTCATGATGTATATTTGCTAGTGTGTTGACATGTACTTTCTGTATTATTTTTTTTTCTTTTGAAAATTTTGGAAAAATAAAAAAAGATTTATTTTGATAAAATTTGAAAAATTCAAAAAGATTTTTGTATTTTGTTTTGCATCACATATGAATTGACATTTAGGATGACCGAGTCACAATTTCATTCCATTTATCCATGTGACTATTTGATAGTGTTTTAAGACAATAAGTCATGTCATTCATGTGCTTTATAGTGTTTGAAGTCATTAAGATGTAATTAAATGTTATTACATACATGATTGACTCATTATTTCCTTTTATGCACACGAAAACGAATTTGTTTTAATATTGTTCTTGTCTAATGACATGTTGGTTACATGTTTTCATCTCAATTATGTCTATTAAAATGAACCAAATGCGATAAAACAAGACAATAAAAGGTGTGCATGTTTTAACCGTATGCCGTGAGTTTGTGTGAAATTTGGAAATGGTGAAGGGCTACGAAAGGTACACATTTATCCTTTGCGATTAAGTCACCGTTTAATTGGACCTAAAAAATTGAGGTATTTTAATTATCCGGGGTCTAAAGAGGTTTCAAATATCCCAAAATAAAATTAAAGGCAATAAAAAGAAAGTTATGCCAAAAGGGGGGCCTTATTCACCAATTCTCTAATGTTTGAGAATTTAGATCACCTCAAAAAGAAAAAATATACGAGGGAGTTTGGTTGGATAATTAAAACGGCATTACATGTCCTTAAAAAGTCTTGAAAAAGCGTTCAAATTTTTTTAGACGTTATTGGTGTGAAAATCATGTAGACTTTGATTTGTTGATTTGATTTAAGACGATATCGTCTAAATTCATCACTTTTACACCGAAGGACGATTTTGATGCTCATTCGTTAGGAATACACAACATGCATCGTACAGATATGACGTGATTGAGTTTTATTTCCTATCAAATCTGTTCACACCCATTCATACCGTTTCCACGATTTGGTTATCTTAGTATGAATTCATGGTGTTTGTTTGTAACACTTTTGTAAAAAAAAATTGAAAAATCAAAAATAGTTTGTGAAGTTTTTTGAGCATATCCTGCATTGAGCACGCTTATCATATTTGTTTGCCTTATTTCCCGTGACACCCCGATTTGATTTATTTGGTTTATTCTTTTCCTTGTCTATTTCGTACAAATAAAAAGGGGAACGACGAATTATGATGTTATGGGGGAATTGAAGTATGGGGGAGATTTGATTGTGCTTACATCTTTTATGTTTATATCATTTCAAACTCGATACGTCACAAAGTTTTTACTTTCTCTCATGTGTGTAGGTACAATTGAAAATTTTTGGAGTGCACACCCTGATGATGACCAAGAATGTTTGAAGTATATTGAAGATTGAAAAAGTTTGAAGACTTTTCATTTACCTTTTTCAGTTTTGCGTTCATGGGAAGGTAGATTTGTATAGGTCATATTTTGATTGATAATTCAGATGTTTTTATTTTGTACCGGTATAGACATTGGGGGGTTTTGTAAGGACATCTTTATCCATTATCAATTTGTATGTCATGTACCGCTACACTGTCGAAGAAGTTCAAGATCACATTCATATTAAGACGAATCCGAATAATAAAGGTTTTTCAATAAACATCCTCCGTAAGGTTAGGTTTTGTAGAGTACCTTAATAATACACTTAGAGTATTGGGATATTCTTCACAAAATATTTTCTAAGTGTTGGAGCGGAGCATTAAATATTTTTTTCAAAAAAAAATATCTTTTTGTAGTTTTTAAGGTGGTACATTTACTGAAAGGATAAACGAAAAAAATATTTTTTAATCATCTAGTTCGAACGACATCGTATTTTTTTTCGAACGACATCGCATCTGGTTCCAACAACATCATTTTTTTCTCAAACGAGGCGTGATGTCGCGCGATACTTCGAACAACATCATCTCTCATTAGAACGACACCATCGCCTTAAAGTTCCTATAAATTGGACTTTCCAACTCCTTTTTTTCTTAAGAAGTCTTTCACATTTTTCATTCTATAAACACTGCATATCAGCAGAATACTTTTGGCTTCTTCATTTAAGGCTTAAAACCCTTTTTGTTTTCAATTCACAAAATTCCGATATCTTTATGTTAGTTATTTTGGAACCCAAAGAACATACTTTGCTATTGTTCATCCTTTGTGGGGAAATCTCTACAACTGAGAGTTACGTGCTATTGTAGAATGAGTGTTTATGAAGTTTATGACTACGTATCATTGAGTATCTTCTGCATTTTGATTCTTTACTGAAGCCTGTGTGTCTGGATTGCGTGTTCTTGTGGTATAGCTGCGTGTGAGCCATTGTTGATTTTTAGTCGATGCTTTGAAGGTTTGACAAAGACACCATGCGTTACACTTGTGGGAGATTATCAAGTTGTATGTAAGTCAATGTTCTTGTAAACTTGTCAAAGTCATAGAAATAAAGGTTTTGCCCTTCGGGGATTTTTCCTGAATTATTGTGTCGCACGCTTACTTGATTTGTTTTGACACGTAGTTGCATATTTTAGGGATGAACTAAAATTGGTTTAAAATTAGGAAATTTGTTAAAACCACCGAGGCAATTAATATTTTGCATTCTCAATCCTATGGATTTTTCCTCCGTCTCGGGGGACGGTGCTTGCATGCTAGTGGTTTGGAGATAGAGATAAGGTCACGCTCCCTTTTCTAAGTGTGCTTGAACCGTCATCGATGGAGGTTGATGTAAAGAGATGTAGTGGCTAGCCTGTTTTTCACAAAACAGGCAAAAGAACATGTCGCCGCCTCGAGAGAGTGGCATCAAATACAAACTGATGCTTGCAAAACCAATAGTTCAGAGGTTATGGGGCTAAGTTATGGAATGGGAAGGTGTTAGGCACTCATCCCGCCCTTTTGGTCTCTCATGGGCTTATGTTACTATTTTCCTTAATTTCTCTATGGAGTGTGTGCGCGTGCATATATAAATGGAGATCGTAATCATTCAACTCATAACATGAAAAAGATAGAGTGAGGTCATCCAAATGAATGTTACCAAAATAATAATTATAAAATATAATGTATGCGCTTATCAAGATATTAATCGTTATAATTGAGCGATGATATTTGTTTGATAAAATGCAAATATAAATCACAAGTATGATATATATGAATAATATATGGATAAAATAAGAAAAGGATGAAAATGTGAAAATAGAACTTGAATCGCGAGTTTTAGCATGAGACGCCTATGTAACCTATAAAGGAATCAAAGTCAACGTATTTTGCATGCGGCATAAGAGTGAGATATATCCCATATATTCAAACGGGAGTTTATTATATTTGTTTGTGTAGAAAATATAGTTTTAGTTTTGAGAAAATGTGGTGAATAATCCTGTCGGAATTTATAGGTGTAACCCTCTTTTTCTTTGTTTTCGATTTTTTATAGAAAATAAATTTTGTGCAATATAGATAATAAAGGATGATATACTAATGTGTGTGATCTAAAGTAAGAGCTAAGTTGAGAATTTATATAACTAATGCAAAAATAAAGAAATTTAGAGAGTGAAAAGGGTATTTGGACCTTCTTTGGAGCCTTAAGGCTTGATCTTGATCCTTGATGAGACCTTGCAAGTTGCGATGAATATTGGATGAGAGAGAGATATTTTTATAAATTGGGTATGAAGATGATGGGAATTAAAGGTGGAAAGGAATTTCACACAAGGAAACTTTGTTGATTGCAGAAGAATGTTGTTGAGATCACTAATATTGATGGGCATGAGGTGTGACTTGGAAGTGAGATAATTCCCTCCTTATATAAGGTAGGGTAATTTTGATCGACATATCCCTAACCCTGCCAATCGTCAGGTGACCCTAGACACACTACTGATTGGCAGGGAAGTGATCTTGTCAATCGGTAGTCTCGTGCATATTTTTGCAGAAAAACGATCGTAGAACAAAATTTTTAGGTCCAATTCACACATGGGGTATACCTTTAGAAAGGTAATTCAGATACCTTCAAGAGTCCTTGGGGTCTCTCATGGGTCCGAGAGTTGACTTTAGGTCAAACGAGGCTCGAAAGCGCCTATCGGTCCTTTAGACAGGAGACCATCAAACGATAATGGAACGTTCATCCAAATCATAAGTTATAATTATGCATGGGTTGTACCTTGCAAATTTTACGCGAGGTACTTTTACGTTCCAAAGAGATTCGCTCAATTTAGAGAGTTAACTTTGGACAAATAGGGCCCAAAATCCCCCGTGACCGTTCGGAGTAAAACGGGTCATTCGTCTGTACTGTAAAGATGATTCATGCATGCGGTGGACCGATGACAAGGGTATTCAGTGCCTTTCAAAGATTCATTCAGTCTCATTCGAGCTGAAGAGTTGACCTTAGTCAAACGGAGTCCGAGAGCACTCGATGGACCCTAGATCAATTTTGGGGGGAAAACGGAGCGTTGATCCAAATGATTATGTAGTTTTATGCACGGGGTGGACCATTGGAAAGTGTTTTCAGCTCGTTTTGAATATTCATTGAGATTTCACTATAATGGTGAAGTTGTTTAGGGTCAAATCGGGGCTCGGGAGCACCAAGTGACCTCTAGATCGATTTTTATTAGTAAAATAGTTCATTCGTCCAAATCGTTATGTCATTTCGCGCATGGTGTGGAACGTTGGAAAGGAGATTCAAATCCCTTCAAGGATTCATTGAGATTTTCCTCTAACGGTAGAGTTGACTGGCGTCAAACAGGGCTTGGGAGCATCTGATGGTCTCTAGATCAATACTCGGGGTATGACCTAGGGTTTGTAGTGAATTGGGGAGGTGCTCGGGACCTAAGGACAGACTTAAGGGGGTCCTAAAATATGGTGTCTAAAGAATCTATTTATGAAGCTAGTTTTTTTTCATATGTTTTTTGGCTTACTCTAGTAAAACTAGCAATGGATACTTCTAGTTTAGTTTAAAAGAATTGTGCATGAAAGATATCTTCCATTTATGGCCAATTTTGGACAGTATTTAGAGGTAGGCTTATAAACCAAGAAAAAGTTGTATCATTGAGGGAACTATAAAATAAACATAATTTGAGGTATTTATTAATTCTAGCATCATCCCATTGACTAGTGAACCAAGCAATTATATTATATAGTGGATTAACTCCCATCTCCCGACAAGAGACAGAAAGTTAGGAATATAAAGCCCTCTAGAAGTTTGATCACATCTATCCATTCAGGGTATGGCAACCTATACACTAAAGTATGCAACCCCAGACTATTTTTCCATAAATCTCATGTATGAGATCTATAATTTCATTTCTCTCGACTCCCCCAGGTAACTTCTTATTGAGTGGTGAAATAGTTTGGTTGATTAAGGGTGTTGGTCATACCAATAATGATGTAATTTTGGGAGAGGCATTTTGTTATGTTTAAGAGGACATTGGTTGAGAAACTTGAGGAATTTCATTATCAAACCTCATGTTATTCCACCTCCCCTCCCCCGGAATTCTTATTTGAACATAATATTGTTGATTACCCCACAGTTCGATGTGCATGGGAACACTTAATTAGACTACTTATGACATAACCTAGTCCTTCCTACTTATGAAATGGGTATTATTATTCTTAGGATGTTATAACCCAACTATTGATATGTATTAGATGTTCTGAGACCCTATAGAGTGGTGTTCATGCTAGACCATTGGTATTTGGGTAGTTTCCCATCCTTAAGTTTGTTCCAAAATTGGTTTCACATGTAATACACAAGATGAGAATGATTGGGTTAATTGATCATGTTCACCCTAACTTGTGGTGCATATCCTTGACAATTGAACACTGCAATAGTAAACGTGTACATCCTACTAGTTACCATAGTAATCATCATGCTAATGTTTGGCATTATGTTCCCAAGACTAGCCAACACTGAGCTTAATTGGTTTATCAGTTTATCTTGGGTATTTAAGGGTACATCAATAACTCATGTTTCGTTAATATTATCGGCCCTTGGAGTCGTTGTAATATTCAATTCGTCATTTTTAGTAATTGGCCTCAAATCATGAACAATGTTATTCATTGTTTGCCGTGTAGTGGTGATGTGCTGGCCGATTGAACCAATTTCACCAACATTTTCAATAATATCGTCACTTATTGTCTTATCCATGATAAACGATAACGTATCACTTGTGTTCCAACAATAATGCCAAAAATATGCTTGTATCGCTGGCTTGGTTTGTGTAGTTTGGTTAATTGTAAGCGTTCCAGGCAAGGTTATCGTCTTGTCAACTTCTAGAAAGGTTTTTTGTGTGTCGTTGTAGAATAGTCTCTCTAATAAAAAAAATTCCTTCAATTGCTTACAAAAATATAACAAAAATCATATAAAGGTAAGTAAGAGTATCAATCCAACTTAATGTAGTGAAACACGATAAAAAAGATGCAATCCAATTTTTTAGTTATTTTCTTTCTTGATTTTTCTATTTTGCTGTTTATTTGTTTTCTATTTTTTATGATTTTTTTCATATTAAAACATTTTTTTTATGATGGTGCATTAACTAAACTAAGTGAAGGAAAGTAACTAAACTGGAATAGAAGTCTAATGAAATAACTAAAAAATATAATGATAAATGAGTTAAAGATAACTAAATGCGAAAGAAAAATCAAGGAATGTAAAGTCACCCCTATTTCACACAATTTACACTATTTTTAACTATTTTAAATTGGTTGGTTTCCAAAATATTCATTTAATTCAAAAGGTAATTCTCATTACACAAATTAATTAATTAAATATTCTTTTATAAAGGTACTTTTAATTCCCACGACACTACTCAAAATAAATTAAAATGAATCAAATGAATCATCCGATATGGTCGATTCACCCAACTAATTTTAATTAGACAAAATAAAAATAAGAGTGGAAGGAAATTATATTTGATTTTAATCAATTTGATAAGCCTATCTCTAGTTTGAATCAAATGATAACATAATTTTCAATCCTTTTTTAAGGATGATTTTCCATTTCTCAATACGAAAATAAGAGTAGGAATTAAATTTACTAATCAAAGGAAATCAATCAAATATAAATTAACAAACTAAATCAATTGGATTTATGGGGGCTTCAATTTATCCCTTAAATAGGAGACTAGCCCTCCATAATCATCATCCAAGACACAAAACAAAAAAAAATAAAAGCATCCAAGGATTAAATAAGATGAATTAGAGAGGTATAGATCAAACCTAACAATTCCTTCAATTGCAATAAATTTCTTCGATTATATTTCTCTCAATTGAATTACAATCACTCAATTTATTTTTTAAAAAATAAAAATACAAAAATAAAATTTCTCTCTCTATGGCCTTCTCTCTACTACTCTTTTAGGTCTCTTGAGTGGATGAGCCTTCATGGTTATATAAGATGCAGAAGGAGCTAGGGGGTATAATTGGAAAGGTTTAATGGTGCATGTGGGAGAGGTGTTATGAGGGTAATTTAGGAAATGGGACAAGAGGTCACTTTTGACACATGTGAGTTTTGGTTTATTTTGGTTTGGGAACTTGAGTTGGAAGATACGATTTTGGCTCTAGTGGGTTTTACAAGGGACTTGGGTATTTTGAGATGAAATGGGTTGGAGCTTGAGACTGGGATGGATGTTGGTAGGGGGTCGGGTTAATGGGTGTGAGGCTATTGGGGTTCGGCTGGAGCAGGTGAGAAGCCGATTAGGGGTAGGGGTTGATGGGTATCAAGTCCCGGTCGAACTGGAAGGAAGGTTGAAATTTGATTCGTGGGTATATGGGTATGGGGATTAGATCGCGTTTTGAGTAGGTGGATTGTGATTTCAACCAAATTGAATGGTCAATTTTGTTGGGTAGGGTAGAAGTTTCTAGCGGGTTTGGGAGTGGGTTATGAAGGAGGATAACGGATTTGATTTTGGTTTGGGCTTTAGATTTAAGCTAAGGGTGGTTTCCTTTTCTAGAAAGGAAAGAGAAAATGGGTGAGAGGAGAAGATGAATAGTAGGTGATGGGTATGTTAGGGTGAGGGTGAGTATAGGTTTGGTAGTGTGTGTGTGTGTGTTTAGATTGTAACAAATAAAAGAAAACTACTTTAAACATTTACAACTAATTAAACTAAAAATTAAAATTCATTAAAATTAAAATTTATTATAATTTAAAACCAAAACTTAAAATTTTAATATAATAAGACTCAAATAAAATAAAATAAAATAAAATAATAATACAACTAAACTAATAAAATTGAAACTAAAAACTAAAAATAATTTAAATAAAATATCTGAAAAATCTAATGACTACACAAACTTATAAAACTATAAAAACGCTAAAAATAAAAGAAAATGTTAAAAATACACACGACGCACACCTAGTATGTACTATTTATATAAGATAAAAATACTAAAAATAAAGACCCTAAAATAAAATGAAATAAAACAAAAAGAAATAAAAATGACACAACCATACTCACGCATATTATATTTACATAAAACACTAAATAGAATAAAATAAAATAATAAAAATGACTCAAAAAACATATGAACATAGAAAATAATAACAAATAACACCACACACACACAGGAAAATTTTAGGATAGGCTAGGGGGTCTAGGCATGGTTAGGTGATGGGTTAGAGCTATTTAACTCCATGTTTGCCGCATTTGAATTTAATTAAGGCTTTTAAACTGCGAAAGAGACATTTGACCTACAAGATAAACATAAATGTGCATAAGACAATTTTTTTTTAGAATTAGCAACTCAAAACCGTCTATTTGGTGTTTTATTTAAACACTTTTGGGTTCTTATTACACCACCCCTGAACAGAACATTGCTACTCCTCAAGCAAAAATAATGAGAAATAAAGATAAGAAACCAAAAGTGTACCACTTTCGCGGGCACTTGAAATTGTACTTTGCATATGCAATAAACCTTTAAACCTATAGGTTGCCACAGTTTTTTTATTGTGAGGGTTTGAAGTGAATGTACCCAAAATATTCAAAAATTTATTGAAAATGATTTATTGAAAGGACAGTCTTTCATTTGACGATGAAAAGCTACACAACCCATCTATAAAGACTTCACGGAATACAATGTTCAACCATGACTATATGTAATAAAATTACTTAATAAAAAAGGTGTAATCCTTCCTAAAAACATCAGTATGTGTAGTGTGACACAATCTCAACTATCATGAGAGTAATTCCTAGATCGCCTTTATAAAATCGATGCTTTGACCTCAAATCTCACTATATGTCTCTCTGAATTGAACTCTTCGAGAATTGGGTTAGTGTATCTCTCTAGTGTGTGAAGATATGAGTAAATATAAACAATGCCAAACGTCTCACGCACTTATAAGAAATAACGGATACATGACAAAATTTGATCTCATGAACGAATGTTAACCACTATTTTGGGAATATTGAGCCATTCACCATATAGACTTCTCGTTTACACGAACACCTCACCTGGCATGAAAATGGGTTTTATGTAAGGCAAGAAGAATGAGATGAAGAAGATGGATGATATGATGGTATGGTTTTTTAGAAGACTTGAATACAATTACTAATGTCTTCATTTTATAAAACTATGATCGCATTCTTTATATATATATATATATATATATAAAATAAGTTACAATGGTGTTTTTACTGTTCATAAGTTGGGGACATACTTTGTGGTTGAGATTGAAGCCACGTGTCAAAAGTGAGGGGTTGGGATTGATTTCCTCATTCTCTCCTTACGCTCATTTGGCCAACCTAGTCGTCTTCTTGCTCCCACTTCTCATTCTCTCCCTCAGCCATGCTTCTTTCAAAACCTACCCCTCTCTCTCCTAACCATCCCTCTCATGAAACAGCCTCCCCCGTCCTCTCCACACCGCCACCTCCTCCTCCTCTCCACTCTGCCCCCTCACCCTCACCCTCCTCACGCTGCCGCCCTCACCACGCGTAGGGTTTCAATTTTTAGATCTAACGTGTTTTTTGTTCGCAGATCTAACATTGGATACTTAAGATCTAAGGTTTTGGGTTCTCATTCTAACGTTGGTAATATTCTAATATGTTTGGATTTGTATTTTTTTTGCAGGTCTAGCCCTAAGATCTTGGACTTCATCCTTGCAAAGGTAATTAGATTCATTGTATTCTCTTAATTTCTTAAACCTATCATTATTTATGATTACTAATTTCTATTTTAATGTAAAATGTAACTCCATTTGTATTGGGTCTTATATAAACCATATGCCTTAATCTCATAATATGTTTCTTTTTAGCTCCAAGTAATCCTAGAAGTAATCGATTTGTTAGATTTGGCTAAAAAAAGGCATGGGTTTTGTTTCCGTCATCATGTAATACTTATTTTCACATGAACAAATGAGGTCTATTACTAAATTGGGAGACTTCAATTATTAGAATAAAAGGTATGATTTTGTATTCGTTTATGTAATGTGTGTATATTTTCTAGAGTTGTTGATGATTTCTTAATGTTATTGTACTTACAGGATTCAAAGTCTGGAAGAATCTAAATAGTTTGGCTTTACACATTCATACTCTCTTTGGCTTTGTAATTCTTTGAACATCACATGTTTGAATGTATGTCTACACAGGATTTTTTTGTGGTTGTTATTATATGGAACAATTTCTATTTTGTTTTAAAAGTTTTTGTTATCTCTTTCTGTTTAGGACTCTATTTTACATTTATTTGATTGATTCCTGATTTATATCATTATTACTATGTTTTTAGTTTTAGATATTTAGTTGATTACCAAATTGGGAGATTGCAATTATTAGAATAAATGGTATGATTTTCTATTCGTTTATGTAATGTGTGTCTATTTTCTAGAGTTGTTGATGGATTCTTAAAGTTATTGTACCTACAGGCTTCAAAGTCTAGAAGAATCTAAATATTTTGGCTTTACACATTCATACTCTCTCTGTCTTTGTAATTCTTTGAACATCACATGTTTGAATGTATGTCTACACGGGATTTTTTTTGTAGTTGTTATTATATGGAACAATTTCTATTTTGTTTTAAAAGTTTTTGTTCTCTCTTTCTCTTTAGGACTCTATTTTACGTTTATTTGATTGATTCCTGATTTATATCATTATTACTATTTTTTAGTTTTAGATATTTAGTTGGAATTGAAGAAAAGTTAAGAATGAAACATTATAAACTGTAATTTACGGGTTTTGTCTGGTAACTATCTATGTCATTTAACTTCTTTGTAAATACTATAATTTACGGGTTTTGTTTCGAGTAAATGTGTTCAGTTTGTAGTTATTTTATTATACTAACCTTATTAGTTTGTATATAATGTGCAGGTAAGAACGTACTGACCATATGGAGAGCTTCCAAATGATCCACGGTAAGAACATGTTGATTATGTATGGGACTTGAAATCCCCCTTTAAAAAATATGAGTTTTAGAATCCATTGGGGTATTCTTCAAATTATTTTATGTTGGGGAACTTGCAACTATTGTTTGATGTTTTCACTATTTTCAGCTTTGTTATATTGATCTCATTGAAGTAAGTAACATTATTTGTGGTACTTGATACTTTCTTCTATGTTTAGAAAAAAGCGCCCCTTCTTCAGCTAACAGCCATTGCAAGTCACTCCCGTTTGCAAGCGGTTACACTTAACTTCTTTAGATGGCATAGTTGGATAGCTGCGTCGGCATAGTTGGATAGCTAATACACTCAACTTATTTACGCAGGTGTTTATAATGAGGACGGGGTGTCTGAGTCTGCCAGGGCATAATGGCTTACACTCTGTTCTTTATTCCACGTTCTATTTTGGTGTTCCTAAACAGGACCAATTTATAAACTTTGTAAACTGCTGGTCGGCCATTTAAAAATAATACAACTTGGGACTAAATGTCGACATTCACTTTTTTTATTTGCTGATCTTTTTGCTACTTGATACTATGTCTTTTGTAGATCCATAGGAATATATATAAAACTTAATTTCTTTTATATAATTTGATAGCATCAAAGGCTGTATTAACTAAAAGCTAATTCATTTGCTACTGCTGAGCCTGATCATCTTATTTGTTATGCTCTTAATATTCCAGATAAAGGGTTTACAAGGTGAACTCATGTGATGGATAAAGGAAGTAGATGCACTTCTGATCCAGATATGTTACAAGACTATTGATGGACAATGTATAAGAAGATGATGGGTTTACATTTGCTGAGTCTGATCATCTTATTTATTATGGCCACAACAGTCAGATATGTAAGAACTCCATTCCTCCAAGACATATATTGTACTGAGTTGTGTATTACAACATCACTTAATTAACAACACAAGAGTTGCGGTTATGATAGGATTTGTGTTTTACCGTGAAAGATTCACTTGAATAACTGATTATTTCAACATGTTTCCAAAGAAAAAATTATCGGATGTTATTGGAAAATTGGGATATGCTTCTATGGGCATTAATAAACTTTGAAAGATCTACATGCTACCGTAAAATTAGAGAATCTGGTATTTTTTTCCCCAATATGTGTTGGATGCTGCCAATTCAAGAAGGGAAATAAAAGTGAATCAAATTAATTGAATATAAAGGCCTGAATCTTAATTAAGAGGAACTTTAGTTAATTTTTTGTTTTGTTGGTCTTCAGTTATTGCTTTTGGCATTTATAATCGAAATTTTACCCCATATAATATATAATTATTCGAATTTTGTCCGACTATAAATATGAACCTATACAAAAGACATTAATTTATATTCGTTGTGTTAGTTATCTATTATAACATAATCCCTTCATTCCTTCACGATATTTTTCTATGTTTTGATAATAGTCTGCTATGAAATCTATCATCATGCGGCCATGCCTCCTAAGCGCCTCAGGGTTTTGAGGATTCATGGTGAGTTCTGGTAAGGAACCTATTTGGATAGGCTGCAGCGTTAATTAATTGAAGAGCATACACTAAATTGGGAAAAAATTGAGGGCTAACCTTATGTAGTAGAGTTAGACTATTGAGGCATGGTTACACAACATTAGGCAATCAAAAGAGTACAATGATTGGAATTATTTAGTGCTGCCTGCATGGATGTTAAAGAATTTTTTCATGAAAAAACAACAGGGACTTCTTTTCTCCACATGACAGTATTTGGACTTCTGCCTTCTCCATTGACAACCAAAACTCTTTGTACATTTCCGGCATTGACACCGAAAACCACACCAAAAATGACATTCACTCAACTGTTGAACCAATAAAGTAACGAATCTATTATACTAAACATTACCTACTTAAGTAGCACCATATAGTCTATTCATCAAAGACTAACTATCAATATAGTCTGAAATATTTGTCCACACATCAAAGAATAAAATTAGTTCCTTCCTTCACTATAAACTTCACACATGGTTTATTATTAAATGTATATGGGGTGTGACTACTTTTTTTCAAGACTTTATCAAGATGTGAATTCTCATTCGAGTCTATGAATTTAAATCTTCCTCTAGAGTCAATGTTTATTTGTATACCTTTTTTTTATTAATAGTTAGTTTTCCAAATTTGTATTCATTTCTCGAACATGAAGAACGACTAAATGATCTAAATCAAACGATTATTTTTTTATTTATAGGAACCTTATCTCAATTTTTGAAGCACAATTCGGTCAAAACGACTGCATTAATCAGTCAGAACAGATTCGATCATATGCAATGACTACATTCACGACTGTAGGAAAGGTATGTATGGATAATTTCCCATACTCGTCTATGTGTACATCGTTCATGCCGTTTCAATCAGTTTTAATTAGAAAATAACAAATGTGTATGGTAGTTAATTAGTCCATCAGTCACAATTTTGCCTTTATGACATCGTTCTTGGAAAGCATTCAAATTTCGTCTTTGTGATTAGTTCATTTCATTCATGATTCTTTTCATTATTTCAATGAAACGACTTTCTTTCAATTGAAATAGTCATTGTAAAAGTTATAAAATGACTATCTTTCATTTATTGAACGAATTTCTTAATTCCTTTACGAGACTAGTTTAATTAATTTGTTTTTCTTTTTTCTAGAAGGTTCGTGGCCCGAAGTGTGAATATTAGAAACACTCAGAGGTAATTTCTTAACTTTTTGTTGTATTTATGTTCATGTTTCCCATTGTTCAATTACACTTGGCCCAAAATAAGCGAACTTGGTTTAGGGACCATCTTGGTTTTGTAAGATCGCCAATGTAAGATCAGTTTTGTATAACTTCCATGAATTTTAGTGTGTGTATAATGTAAATTTTGGGACCGACTTGGTTTGCTTATTATTATTTTTCCTATGTTTTTGGTTTTCTATTTTAGGTCACCAATGAATGGGATTAACCCACTACAAATTTAGCAAAGAGGAGATCCATGGCCCAGGTACACGGCATAGGGCCCAAGCCCAAATCTGAGAAGAAAAATCACATAATAAGCAAGAGGATCAGGCCCACCAATGCTCATATTCCTGAGCTGTTCCTGAAACTTAATTTTCCTAGTACTTATGCAAAAGCAGTACTTTTCCAAATGCAGTACTCAAGGTGCAAATACAGTACTTATGCAGTACCATAGATGTTAAAAGCGCACCTAGGCTCTAGGCGCACTAAGGCCCAACTAGGGAGCCTGTAATGGTGGTAGGCGATGTGTGTTTGATAAGGCGCGCATCTGGGGCCCTTAGGCGCTAGGCGCAGTCAGCCGCAGGGCGCTAGTCTAGGTGTGCTTCAGCTAATTTTCAGTCATGTGTCTTTTTTTATATAAAAACAAATCGGGCCATTTTTTACATAGAAAACAAATCATATCCTTTATTTTATAAAACCCAAAAAGATAAAAGTATCTCAAAAAACATAAAACCCTATTCTACACAAAAAAGCCCCAGCTCTTTCTTTATCCACTCCGGCTGTTCTCTCCTTTTCGTCTCTGCTTCTCTCTTTTCTCCAAACTCTGGAGGCTCAGTTATTTATCTTTTTTCTATTTTTTTCTTTTTTTTCTTTATTTCTCACCTCCGACTTATATTTTCTTTCTTTTTTTCTGCCCAAATGTATTTTTTCTACCTTTCCCTTTCTTTGTTCCCAGTTATACCTGTTGGAGTATAACAGGTATCTGTTATACCTTTCTTCCCTGTAATATACCTATAAAACAAAAAAAACATCATTGATGTTATTAAGTTATCATTGATTTCTTTGTTGTTTCCTGTAAAAAGAAACAAAAAAGTTTAGTTGAAAAAATATCAGTTGAATTGAAATTAAATCTTTACTTTTTTCGAGAAAATATCAGTTGAGTTGAATTGAAAAATATCAGCTGAATTAAAAAAAAAATGTTAGTTGAAAAATGTCATTTTCTGACTTTTTTTATTGTTTTCTGTAAAAAGGAAAAAAAATATCAGTTGAAATTAAATCATTACTGTTTTCTGTAAAAAGAAAGAAACAGTATCAATTGAAATGAGCTTGATGGCGGCCATGGTTGTGTAATGAACACCTGGTGCAACAGATTCTATCCTTGAAGTTTTATAAGATGGTGAAAGTTATTCATGTTGTTGGTTCATCATCCAGGTTTGTTTCCAATCGCTTAAAATCCCATGGAAATTATGGCCTCTCTTTAATTCCACTCTCTTCTACAAGATCAATTTTAAGAAGAGTGTTTTCAAGAAAACCTTCATCGGTATTCGATGTCGGTCAACTTCATAGATTCTATTGTTGGCCTCGAATGTTAGAAAATTTCAACTCTCTCTTATCATCTTGAAAACATTGTGCTTCTTTTATACTATGCTGGAAGCTATACATGTTATTGGTTCATCATTCGGGTTAATTTCGAACCGATTAAAATCCCATGGAAATTATGGTCTCTTTGTTATTCCAGTCTCATCCAGAAGATCAATAGAGAGAAGAGCTTTTACAAGAAATGAAACTATCATATCTATCTAGAGATGGTTATTGGTACCTCTTATGTATCTTTATTTATAGTGTTGTCCTACTATTAGTTTATTGCTATTTTGAAATCGATTATGTATTTTTAGGACTTAAAATAATATTGATTATGGATATAGGACAACAAGCATTTTATTTTCATTTTTAGTCCCTATTTTTAAATTATCGACTGACGTGGCATGCGGTGATTGGTTGACGGTTTACGGATATGGGTCCGCGCCAGCGGTTTTATTCAAAAATAGGGACTAAAAATGGAAACAAAATGTTTGTTATCATATTTCCAAAATACATCTTACAATATGTCCTAAATTTACAAAACCCCATTTTGAAATGTGTTTTTTGTGATGATTTCAAGAATTTGGAGCGATTTTTATCTTCATCCACCTTGAAATCCATAGAGTCACAAGTAGAAGATAACTAGCGACTATTAATTTGCGACCCAAAACAACCATAGATGGAGCCTCTGGATTACTTTTAGCATATATACTTCCATTAATGGAAATACGTTTATGAACTTTTGTAGACTAAATTTGTACCTTTAACTCAATTCGTGGAAATAACACCAATCTTTATACATGATTCAATAGTTGGAAAATTTTATGTGCGCCCTAATATGTCATGATACCTTTTTCATAGAAATTGAAGAGTGGATTAGGGAAGACAATAATGTGAGGTTATATTAGTATTGCAGTTGAATTTATTATTTTTCAAATAGGGTGGAAGGTCCTATAAATAGAGAGAATTTTGTCCAAATTTTAAAAAGATTCATGACGTAATACTTTGAATAGTTATTATCGTGCCTTTAGGCTGCAAGGCTTTTTTAACCTTACATCATCCAGATTTATCTTTGTGAGTATTTTTCCTTCTCATATCAATAAATGATTTTCTTTGTTGCCATGTTGGGGGTTTTAAAATTACATTGATATTTATTTGGCATTAGTGTGTTGACATGAGTGGGGTTTTAGATTTGCTTTGCTGCCATAAACTACATTGCTCTGCATATGAATTTCTTTACATGAGTGTGTTGACATATGTTTTTAGTTCAGCGCATTCGCGTCGTTGCGTACTTTGAAAATTTCGCCATTTTGTAATTATCAGCGTGCCTTCAGGCACGGGCATACCCTAGTATATATATATATATATATATATATATATAAAGTAAGAAACTTATGTATGTCATAAGATTGAGAGATGATGTCATCAATAAGAATTTTTCTAGCACTACCTCTTTTTCCCTTGAAATTTTTTGATTCCCCCTCATTTTATTGTTACTAATTAATTCCCCCCTTCCACTTTAATTCAAACATAAACGGTACTTTGGTAAACTACTTCTCTTTGTACACTCTCAACACACCCTCTTTCACGAATCACGACATTATACCTATTTCCTCTTAACCCCTATTTTTTCTGTCAAAACTCGGAACCCCACACCTCTCAAACTCGAAACCCTCTACCTCTCAAACTCGCATCCCTCTGTTTGGAGTCGATTTTATAGGTATTCTATATGTCTCTCGGGTGTTGGGGTTATACCTATTTGTATATATGGGTTATGCCTGTTTGGTGTCAATTTTTACATGTATATATGAGTCAATTTTATAGGTACATAATTGATGGAAGAACCCTCATTTTCAGTCGATTTACAGGTATATACCTTTGTTGAGATGCTTACCTCCTCCCTACCCATCTTCCCCTGCCTCTCTGCTCCAACGCTGCTTCCCTCCCACACTCCCATCCCTCCCACGTTGATCTCCAACAAGTATATACCTTTGTCGATTTACACGTAAATGCCTTTGTTGAGTTTGATTGATCTATTTTACATGCTTGAGCTCCAACAAGATAATAAACGCTCGAGCTCCAACAGGTATATACATGTTCGGTGTTCTTAAATTTTTTTCCCACTGCATTATTTCATGGAAACTAGGGCTTTTTTTATTTTTATTTCTTTGGAGTTTCAAAATGGGATTTCGGGTTCAACTTCTGACTTTCAGTTTCGGTTTTTTTTTATCCAATTATTTTTTCTTTTCTTTTATTTTTGGATGCAAGTATTACGTTTTAGGTGGAGGCAAGGATTTGGTTTTATTACATTTTTTTTGTTTCGCATCTGGATTTTAATTTCAATTATATTTTTTCTCTATAGTTCTATCGTTTAGAATATTGTTGTAATCTCCTCTAATAATTTTTTATTATCTATAGTTCTACAGTTCTATCGTGTAGAATGTTGTTGTAATCTCTGTAGTTTTATTGAAAGCAATTGCATATTTTTCCCCTGTAACTGCCCCATCATACCCATATCATGCACTTCTGTTAAATTGTATTTTATAAACTTCATCTTAAATTGGGTCAATGTAACTCAAGGACAAGATTTTCATCCAATGATCCGATTATATACAGACTTGATTTTAGTGGTATGTGTAAGTGGATCATGGTTCAAAGTCAAGGACGATACCGTGACGATACGGCCGAGTTGACTAGGTATCGGTGTTCATTCCTTCGTTTATGATGTTCATTCTTATTTGATGTTGATTTGAGTTGGGTACCTTTTGTGATAATTTTATTGTATGATGTATCTTTGCTTTGTGATGTGATTATATGTAATATAAATTAGTTGCCATTTGAATTGCCAATGTTCTTATGTAAGGGTCTTAATGTTGTCATTGGTTTTATTATTACTATTCTTCATCTTAAGAATGGTTATAATTTTGCACGTTCGATTGAAGGTCATTGAATATGGGAATCAAGAAGTGGTTACTTACAGTCAGTTGCGTCCTGTGTCCTCAGCACCAGGTCTTATGGTAACTTTGGTTTATGCAAAAATTGGGAATGTTCTTATGGTAGCTTTGGTTGATGAAGAAACTAATACCAGTGCAAACGCCACCGGTAGTGTTCCACAAGACCAAATTAACAACCACATTTGAACTTAAATTTTCGAACACACTCGGTACATAGTTCGTGGGGAAGGTATTATTGGTATAGGAAATTAAGAGAAATTTTACCGACGACGCCGTCACCAACTGTAACGCACTTTAAGAACCTGGAATACTTTATTTCAGATCTTCAGAAGTCCTGATAATGTCATAAATGTAAAGAATTTTTACGGTATATTTCATTCTGACTCGACTCCTCCCTCACCCCCCCCCCCCCCCATCCATATCACCATACACTATCGTCCTCACCAACTCACACAGAAAACATGCATTTGGATGTGTGTTATGTTTTGGTCATTTGTGCATTTTGGGTCTTCATTTCTAACTAATATAAACATTTTTCGTGTACAAATTTTATTTTGGTATTCAAATAGTAATCGAGTGCAAAAGGTATAATTATACATTTTGTATTCACTTCACTATTATACACATATCAACGACAAGTTCTGATAAATTAATCTGGAGGATAATATAAAGTATGAACATTGTTAGGAATAGGATCCATGACTCACTGTGTCTCATTGTGTTCATTCCTTTGTTTATGATGTTCATTCTTACTTGATGTTGATTTGAGCTGGGTACCTTTTGTGATAATTTTATTGTATGATGTATCTTTCCTTTGTGATGTGATTATATGTAATATAAATTAGTTACTATTTGAATTGCCAATGTTCTTATGTATGGGTCTTAATGTTGTCATTGATTTTATTATTACTATTCTTCATCTTAATAATGCTTATAATTTTGTACGTTTGATTGCACGATAATCAGATGTGGGAATCAAGAAGTGGTTACTTACAGTCGGTTGCATCCTGTGTCCTCAGCACCAGGCCTTATGGTAACTTTGGTTTATACAGAAATTGAGAATGTTCTTATGGTAGCTTTGGTTGATGCAGAAACTAATACCAGTGTAAACGCCACCAGTAGTGTTCCACAAGACCAAATTGACAACCACATTTGAACTTAAATTATCGAACACACTCGGTACATAGTGCGTGGGGAAGGTATTATTGGTATAGGAAATTAAGAGAGGTTTTACCGAAGACGTCGTCACCAACTGTATCGCACTTTAAGAACCTGGAATCATTTATTCCAGATCTTCAGAAGTCCTAATCATAGACATTCGTTTATGTGTGTTCCTTCAATTTCCCTTCGATAAAACCCTAGCTATGCAGGAGCCATGAAACAATGTCGTTGAAGCATTCGCTGGAGAGGAATAGCCAACCCCTCTCTTTGTCGGCAAAATCATACTATTATCATAAAAGTTTAAAGTTAAGTCAATTCTTTTTGTTCCCATTTTTGGTATGAAATTTGTTTATTTAGTTTCAATAAATAAAGTGTGTGATTCAATTTTAGGTCAATTTTAATTTCTTTTTTGTTTTTATTTTGTAGGACTATCACTGGAGCCTAAATGAATCCTGCCAGGAGTACCGGCCCAGCTGTTGAATCGGGTGTTCATAAAAATCTATAGGTTTTTGTAGTATCCCCTATCATTGGAGCCATAGCTGCTTTTGAAGCCATGTTGTTGAAGCAGGTGTTCAAATTTTTTATTTTTTCTATTTGGTGTTTACTCTTAGAAATAGTGTATCAATGATTTGGTTGGTTTTAGTTATGACTTTAATTTCATCTTCGATTTAATTTCAACTTCTTTGGCTATTATGAATTAAAACTGTACGTACTAGGTACTTATGATGGAAATACAACGGTTCCAAGCATCGAGGTATATGATTTCTTAATGTTCTTAATGTTTTGTTATTCGACTATTTAATTAATATTAAATGACCCCGTCTATTATTGTGAAGCTCATGTTTCATGAGATGCGTCATTTCAGTGCAAATGATGTTGTTGATTCAGCCTCAAAAGACTTTCAACATGAAGCAGATGAAACAAAAAGGCACCAGTTCAAGCACAACACAAATTAGATGCAATTCACTGACTGCGCGCATGTCACAAGTTTAGTAGGCGATGTTGATTCCATTCCAGTAGCCTTTTTAACCTCTGAACCACATTATATATAAGACATAAACTAACAATCAACTACCAAATAGGTGAGCTGAACTGTCTCATTTTTACATCTCATTTTCACAGCTCTCATCTCTCACCACTAGCTACACAGGTAACCTCTCCCTCACTTTAGTTTTTTTTTCTTTTTTTTCAAAATCAGACGTTAAATTTTTGATTTATAATATTGATTTTTGGATGAGTCTCTTCAAAATCAGACTGTGTAATAAAAATAGGGACGTCACATCAAGGTTTTGGTAATGTCAATTCTATTTTTTCTCTTCAAAACCCCCACGTATTTTAATTCTATTTTTTCTCATAAAAAACCTCCGTTGTATATATACCTATAAAATGGAACTTGGATCAAATCATTTATATACTTAAAGCTTAGGTTTTGGGAATCTTATATCGTAAACTTCTCGGTTTAGTTGTAACAAATATAATTTTAGTTGTAACAAATATAATGTTAGCTAATGGACTCTATTGTGGAATAATGCCACTTCTATATTCAGAGTGTCATTTTTTAGCAAAAGGAAATTTATTGGTGAGGATTTTTGCAATTACAGTTTCAGTTTCAATTTGATAATGATGTAGATTAACATTGCATTTCCTTTTAGAAACACTTCTCATCTATTGTTTTTTCATATTTTGATTATCTATTATGGGTTTTGTTTGGTCACCAATTTTGTTAGTTTCCTAGATGGTTTATTTTTCTTTTCATGGAGATCACTACCAGGAGCACATCGATTTAGAGATAGTATGATTTTTTTGTGTTGTAAATACCATGTGTTTGATAAAATTACATGGAGATCACTTCACGCCTACATCGATTGCCCAAAGGTTTGTAATTTGAGTATAGTTCTTTTGTGTACTGTTACTAACATCAACAGAGTGGTGGCATTGCTGAAGGCAATGGTCTACATCAGCAGAGTGGTGGGTATCGGGGTGGGTACCAGATATCACAGGCTAAATATCGGGGTGGTTCCAGCAATAGGCCACAGCAAGGTGGCGGTTCTTACATGGGTCATGGTCATTAGATTCCCTCAAACTTTTTGTTTGAGGGAATTGACATTAAAATTAACATAATGATAGTGCATTTTTAATACGGTTATAATATAAATTTGCATTTTTTACTATCGTATAAGAGATATTTGAGATTACCAATATGGAAGCTTTGGTAAAAATTATACAATTTGTTTATTTGATGGCACAACACTGTTCCCCAAATATTTGTAAATGGCAAGCATATTGGTGGTTCTGATGATCATCAAATTGCTGTCCAGAATGATGAATTGCATAAGCCTCTTAGTAGAAGTTGATGAAAATATGAGAGAACTTGGAAAGGTAAGCATCTTAGTTGGAACTGTTAGGCTTGGAACTATTATTTTTTGATTACTAGGTGTATATAATTCTAATTTTAATTATTCTTTCATTCATTCAAGTTCATTTACGTATTTATGTTTCACTTATTTTTTGCAGGTCTGGTATATACACGTTATCATTGCGATTCTAGGATTAGTTCTCGGATTGTCACTTAATATATTACTGTTTTATTTATTTCAATAGAAAACAGGGGATCATTAAATGTACTTGAATACCTATAATATATAATCAAATTTGTCCTTTTCATTGAACAATAGGGGAATTCAATTCTTACGTGTTTGATAGTACATTTCACTTTTATTCATCTTTGAGGCAATGTGAAAAAAAAACACATTGTTATATTTAGTGGCAACTACTTATTGGAGGGATATATTTGTTTGTTTGTATCGTTTGTGACACTGTTTGTTGTTTCGATTGTTTAGAGTGTCGTCCCTACAATTAATAGTCAAGTAATTTGTAACAGGTAATTTATTTAACAATGTGAGTTTGGTTCACTTTTATGTTTAGGTGTAGGTTGTTGAATTAGGTGTTTTTGGTAGTTGGTGGTGGTGTCATTTCATAAGCACACGTACGAATATTGGGGGCAAAAATATCTACGTGCCTTCAGGCACGGGCATACCCTAGTATATATATATATATATATATATACTTCTTTTCTCCCTCTCTCTCTCTCTCTCTCTCTCTCTAACTCTCTCTCTCTCTCTCTAACTCTCTCTCTCTCTCTCTCTCTCTCTCTCTCTCTCTCTCTCTAACTCTCTCTCTCTCTTTTATTAGTTTTTTTTTACTGCGATGCATTCCTCTTTTCATAACATAAATGAATACAATTTACATTTCGAATTTCAAACACTTATTTCTCAAAAAAATTATGGATGGTAATGACTGGAAATTATATATGGATGGTGTGGGGAATGCATGTGGACAAGGGAAATATGGAAAGATTATTGGTGAAGTCAATGGTTATATGATATGGAGAAATGGTGAGTGTATAGTAAATAATGGTTTGGTGCTCGGTACAAACTACAAGACACATGTTTCTTACGACTTGAAGGTTATGTCATTCTTAGTGATTGTGCCAAAGATGAAGAATAATGAGATCGTGCAACAACTATGTGCATTACCAAAGAAAGTTAAGTCATTTTGTGACTCGGAGATACGTAAAAACCATTAAAAAGGTGAATGGCTAAATTCTCACGAGTTTAAGTCTCCACACATGATCTTTTAGGGATCTCTTGAGAATGTAGTTACTTTTCAACTTTTGATTGTAAACGTGAAAGTGAAAATTTGCTGAGTTTAGGAATTCACAGTGCAAATATTCCTTAAGAGGCACTACTTAATTTCATGGTTAAAGTGTAATTTGGGCACGAACAAGGGTAATCCGAGACTTCTAAAAGAGGGGTGACAAACATTACATGTCATAAAAAAAATAAATTAAACTGCACAAAAATATTAAAGTGACTTGTTTCTAACAAAATTTTCAAAAGAAGTACGATTTTGATAAATTTCCCCACCCAAAACAAAAGATAGCATCATCCTTGATGTTAAATAAAATTATTTTTTTTTAAATTGAGAGCCAAAGGGAGGAATGATATTACCATAATCAATCGCAAATGAAGTGGATCATATGTATTCAAGATGGAACCTCAATAAGTAATGAGATAAAAATGTGCACAAGTCTGTAAACATGGTAAAGCATTGGGTAGTGTGAAACACCACCCTCTAACAGGATAAAACTCATACTCAAAAGCAGGGAGCTGCCTCCCAGTAGTGCTAAGTTTAATGTCTTCAGCCAGACCGAAAGGAACTCAACCTAAAGATAAGAACCCAGAAAGCACGGGGTAGCAAAAAAATTGGGTGATGATAATCACTCCCACACAAGAATAGAGCATTAGTCTTGTTTGATAAAGTCTAAAAGGTCAATGCATTTGTATGGAAAAGTTCTTCACGCAATGCAAGCATCAGTGGACTAAAGGTGGTTAGGAGAATGGTATATGGAAGAAAGGAAAGGGTGGGGGTAAAGATGAACCAATCTAATTGGATAGGAAGGAAAAATGGTTTGGAAAGTGGAATGGTGTAGGGATCATAGAAAGAGCACGACCGTTCTATAAATAGACGATGATAATTATCTCACTACGATAGATCACTGAGTTGACGGGAATAAAAATCACCACGAGAGGAGAGTGGCGAGCATGGAGGAACAAGCTCTGTGTCACCTAAATGGAGAGTACACCAAAAATACTCTTTTAGAATGAAGCATACACAAAAAGAGTACAACAGTCCTAAAATATAGGGCTCTATATCAACGAAACTTAGCGGAAACATAATAGCCGTACAGATCCTAAAGGACACTAGAACCTGATGCTCTGATACCACCTGTGACACCCCGACTAATTAAATTCCTGGTATCTACTCCTTTATTAAATTAATTCAAAATGCCAAGTTGGTCCAGTTAATAGCATCAATGTCGAAAACATTTTATTATTACTAACCACCGAGTATTTAAAAAGTAAGTTGCCAAATTTTAATTAAAGTCTGATTAACATGCAACAAGTGTAATGAAGAATAATAACACCATTCACCATACCGAAGTAAATAGAATAACCATCACATAATGTAAATAAAGTCTGGAGGAAAACTCCTCACTACAATTCCACAAACTGAAATAATTAAACTGAATACTGAGTATTAAATCAATACAAGCCAAGTCTGAAAACTGAAACGGAGAAGTCTCTAATAGAATTTGGGCAACATGCCCTACAACTGAAGAATACTGAATATAGAATCCAAATGATAGAAGCGTCTAAAAGCAAATCCCTGTAGCTTCTACAAACAGCTACAGCTCGTCACCTGAATGAGTATCCTATGCATGGTGTCCTTGTGGCTGGGCACCTAAAATGGTTTTACAAGAAAAATAGATTTGAAAGCAAACGGGTCAGAGCCCGAATGTGGAGATATTTTAAAAACTTGCAAGTACTTTAAAAACATTTAAAACATTAAATGCAAAGTACATGTTAGGACGTGCACTCACATGAAATTCTCTCCTCTCGTCTAACTGTGCACTCCTAACGTAAGTACCCATCTAAAATGACACAAACCACTAGCTAAGTGACATCATATCTAGCTAGACTGTCATAGGTTCTACCCTTATTACTCGATTCCCATTAACATAATAACGCTCGCAATTAAAATAGGGGCTTAACTTAAATTCAGGTTCTCACGTAAAAGTAATACAACTCATTGTAGATCATCCCTTTTTGTTATTCCATAGTTATACACACAATACCATATTAAAGTTCCCAGTTTATTAAGCGTATATTTTCCACAACATAAATATACAATATAGGCACCCCGAGACTAAGCTGAGGTGCACACATACTCTGCTATCCATCCCGGTACATCACGTACATAAGGATCACATATTTCGAATCTCTCAGGAATAGTTCACAGATAACAACATCACAAATAATGGAGGCGAACACAGTCACATCACATGGGTCACGCACATACCTACGCTCCCACGATCAGCGGACTTATTAACATCCCAATAAGTCTTTCTCTGACCTATGTTCATCGAGGTAACCAGTCTAAATCCGAGCAACACAAGGATTAGAGGGCCCTAAGCGAACGCAAACCTCCCGTGATAGCAAGTATGGTAGGTATGTCATACACACAATTCATATACCAATACTAAGTAAGCACACATCTTAGTAATCCCTTAGTTTAATTGTAGTACTTATCACATTCTCGTACCAACTTAATATATATACAACTTATATAATCCCTGTCCATATTTACACGCGCCATAATTTATTCTCACGTCGTGGTAAACACTCACGTCTCAATCCCATATTAACCATTATTTAAATCACTCGTATATAATTTACTCCTCATAATAACCCAAATTTCCCAAATCTATCAATATATCATTAAAGGAATGTTATCTCTATCCTCGAACAAGTTTACGGGACTCCCAAAATCAAAACAGGCCAAAAAGGCCTAAACTGCCAGCTCGTTAGAAGTCTCGTTCGAACGAGGCTGTTCGAACGAGATTTCAGTTCGTTCAAACGAACTGTACCTTCTAACGAGATCTCGTTCGAACGAAGTTATCGAATGAAATTCCCTTTCGTTAGAAGCGACTGGTCAACTCGTTAGAAGCTCGTTCGAACGACCTGGAGAGGTCTTCTAACAAGGGACCAGTTTCGGCCCACATTTTCTCCAATCTCGTTTTTCATCCATTTTAACACCTCAAACCTCTTCTAAAGTTCCTCCCAACAACGTTTTAGGGTCTCTAATTCATCCTAACCATATTAAAGTCACCTCCTAACATGTTTTAGGGAATTAATTCGTCCTAAACATCATTAAATCACAAGTCTCTACACTTTTCCCCAATTTTTCAAGAACATGAACCCTAAAATTTTAGATCCTTAATTTATCCAATTAAATCCATTTTTGTGTCTTACAAGATATATCAACATCAAATTAGTCCTCTAAATATGATTCTACATGCAATCCTTTCATCAAAATTTAGTATTCTACTTCCAAACTCATGGGTTTTTCATTATCTTCCAAGAACAAACATAAATTTGAATTATCTAACATGGAAGGAACATTCTCTGAAATTAAATGGAATTAAATCACTTTCCTAGAGTTTATCTCTGATTTTTTATGTTGATTTGATGGAGCTTTCCTGCAGAATTCCCTTCTATCTCTCTCTCTCCAAGCTTATCTCCAATGGTGGCTAGGGTTTTTCTTTGGAAAGTTTTGGAAACCTAATTTGATAACTCCCGTAGCTTATTGGGTCATAAAGGGTTGGTTAGTGGGTTTAGTGGGTCTAATCCACATCAGATATAATTTACTAATTTTCGTCACTTTTAAATCCCAAAAATATAAAATTACCAAAATACCCTTTATGTTGCCGGTATGGCCTAAAAATACCCCAGGACCCAAACTAAACCCCCGGCTAGTGTTTTCTGACTATCTCGACCCTTCCGGACGCGTTGGCGCACTCAAAACGACCATACGGTTAATAGAATTTAAATTCACTTTTATAAATAAAATAATTATATCCTGACGCGACTGTCACACGCGTCCCAATAAAATAACCAAATTGCCGTATATCAATCTCACGACAATTTCATAATTCAATATTCATATAACATCATATATACTCAATATAGTCAAATACCAACTCACATCTCGCTAGTATTTTACCTGGATTAATTTCCAATTAATTCTCATTTAATTAATTAATCCCAAAAATAAATATAGCCAAAAATACGGGGTATTACATACTTCCCCCCTAATAACTGAATTTCGTCCCGAAATTCAGAACTAGAAAGTACCTGCTAAAAACAAGTCTGGATAACGTTCGCGCATCTCATCCTCTCACTCCCATGTGGACTCCTCGACATTATGATGTCGCCACTGAACACACACTAACGGAACTATCTTTGACCGCAGCTTCCTCTCACTTCGGTCCAAAATAGCAATCGGCCCCTCCTCGTAGGAACAATCCGGATGGAGATCGATGTCCTCCACAGCAATGTGAGAATGAACCAAATTATCTCTAAGGTATTTCCTTAGCGAGGAAATATTGAACACATCGTGAATCCGATGCAAATGCTCCGGTAACCCAAGTCTATACGCAACCGGTCCGATCCGCTCAATAATAGGAAATGGCCCCACATACGTTGGTGCCAACTTCCCCTTCTTCCCGAAACGCATAATCCCCTTCATAGGAGATACTCTGAGCAAAACCTGGTCCCCCACTTGGAACTCCCTAAAAAACCTCTCTGCATCAGCATAACTCTTCTGCCGGTCTTGAGCTACCCGAATGCGACTCCGAATCAACTCAATCCTTGCTGAAGTATCCTGAATCACTTTCGGCCCAAGTAGTTTGTTGTCCCCCACCTCTAACCAACATGCTGGGGAACGACAAGGCCTACCGTACAATGCCTCAAACGGAGCCATGCCAATAGTGAACTGATAGGAGTTGTTGTAAGCAAACTCCACAGTGGAAGGTATTACTCCCATCCACCTCCAAAGTCAATAATGCACATGCGTAGCATGTCCTCCAACATCTGATTTGTGCGCTCTGTCTGCCCATCGGTCTGCGGATGATAAGCCGTACTCAACCGCAATTCCGTGCCCATGGCCTCCTGGAAACTCTCCCAAAATCGCGAAACAAATATCTTGTCTCTATCAGACACGATATTTAGGGGCACACCGTGAAGTCTCACAACCTCTGAAATGAAGAGCTGGGCATACTATCCCGTAGTGTAGTCAGTCCTTACGGGTAAAAAGTGAGCGACTTTGGACAACCTGTCCACAATTACCCAAACGGAGTCGTGACCCCTCTGCGACGTAGGCAACCCCGTGATAAAGACCATGGATATGCTCTCCCACATCCACACTGGGACCTCCAACGGTGAAAACGTAAGAAATTTCCTTTGAATTTAAAACTCAATAGTTGATGCGGAAGCGTTGAAAGATGATGGTTCAACAACAATTTAAACAAAACAAATTTTGGTTTAATTGCACAAGATTAAATCAATTCATTAATCCAAGTCCTAGAATTTGCCTAAATCATATATATCAAAATTAGCAAATTAGGCGAAACCAAATTTTAGCAAATGACTAGAATTAATTAAACATTACCCAACATTTAATATAAGTCCAAATTAAATTGAGTGTGATAAATTAACCCGAATTTTATCTTGAATTATTCTAAGCATACGTTCTACATTATGATGCAAGATAAAATAAACAATATCACACTACGCCGCAATGTACGAGGAAAAACCCAAGACGGGAAAAAACCTCGGACGGCCCTAGCTACAAGTCCACTAGATATGGAATTACAATTACAAGACAAAAGACTTACATCCTTGACTCGAACACTCTCAAGCCTTGTTTCTCCTTCTTGTAGAAACCTCTTCCTAGCGGACAACCACGGAGCTCCACCGCGATCTCGGAATCCACCGATAGGACATTGTATGGTCACCGTCACCCAAGCTTGGAGCCTTTCTCCAAGTGAGTAATACCGCAACAAACTTCTTCTTCTTTGTGATGGGATGTAGAAACAAACCCAAAACATCTCTTTTTCTATTCGGTAGAGAAAATTGGTGCCAAAACTCCAAGCAATTGATATAAATATAGAAACTTGGATAAACACAATTGGGTGTAAACACTAGAGTGGTATATGCATTTTCTTTGAAAAATAACCCTCAAAAATTGAACATTTTCCTAAACTATTTTTGCTCTCAAACTCTCTCTAGGAGATAAACTTAGTTGGAAAAGTTAATTAGAAAAATTTGTTTCCCGTCCTTAATAAGTCTTGAAAAAGTTGGTTAAAAACCAAGTGGGGAAAGTGGGTAAAAACTACCAAAAACTGCTCAAAACTGTTCCCGCCTGGCATTCTCGTTCGAACGAGACTTCTAACGAGCGACCAGTCTGGGCTCGTTAGAAACTCGTTAGATACCTCGTTAGAACGAACAAACTCGTTCGAACGACATATCGAACAACTGACCAGTTTAGGTTCGTTGGCAAAACTCATTCGAACAAAACCTCGTTAGAACGAAAAACTCGTTCGAACGACATATCGAACGACTGACCAGTTTAGGTTCGTTGGCAGTCTCGTTCGAACGAAACCTCGTTAGAACGAAAAACTCGTTCGAACGAGATTTCGAACGACTTCCAGAAATTTTTCTAAAATTCTATTTTGGCCCAGGAACTTTATATACGTTAAATTAAAGTTCCAATTAAATTATTCTGAAAGTAAAACATGGTTTTTTATTAAACGTAACACCCAAATAAATTTTGTTCCAAGATCCTATATAAATATAATTACATTCATACCTTGGGAGCATGGAACCTTAGTTGATGACGTAGAAACGAGGCACGCAAACCGGCATTTTGATGAAGCTTTAAATTCTTTGCCACTACATCTTCAACACATACTTCATAGGCTTGAGAGTATTACAATAAAACACTAACCTATGAAAAAATGTTTTTTGTCCGGAATTGAGCCAACACAATACATGGACTCAATTGGAAATTTGTGTCCTTACAAATCTCCCCCTTTGGCAATTCCGGGACAAAAACCAAAACAAGAATCCTAAAGGGCCGTCAAGCTCACTAGACTCAAAACATAACCCGCCCAATCTTGACTCAACCCAAGGATTAAACACTTTGCCTTTTAAAGTTGCCGCTTTAGTAGAATACCTGCACACTTAAGCAAACTCATCAAATGCATAGGGAATATCAAAATATATTAATCGCAATTAATTAATTACTCCCCCTAAAATAATTCTCCCCTTTATCAAACAATGACATTTACTTAGAAAGACGTCTCCCCCTAAGATAAATCTCCCCCTATCATCATTCTCCCCCTTTTTGTTCGGGAATAGGCAAAGGATAAAGAACTAATAAACAGCATGTGGAAGCTTAAAGTGAAAAGACATGAAAGCATATGGGCAATAAAAGCAAGGCAAAGACAAATAAATATCATATATATAGATACTAAAAATATACCAATAGAGCACTTGCATGTATATATAGATATAAACACACACGACACAAAATACAATAAGTTTGCACACTCGTATGGAAAAAATGTGTCATATGGAAACGGAAGTGTAGGGGTGTGTACTAGCAACAATTAAATTTAGACCCAAACACTTAAGAAACGTTCACGGAGTTCTCATTTGAATGCAAACTTCATCACAGTTAAATATAACCTCATGTGACAATATAAAGATTGAACTCAATGAACAAACATACACAATGCATACAAGCCTAGCATGATGATGATTCTACAAACCAAATAGAGTCATGACATTAAAGACAACTAGGATAAACGGACATTGTGCAAACCGTTGATATACCATCCAATTCTCCCTCAAGAGCATATATATTCTTTTGTTTTTGAATGAATATATCAAACAAACATAGGCCTTGGCAATTGCTTTCTGTTTAATGCCAAATATTCTGTTTTTAGGCCTTTGGATCACGTATTTCTTTTAGATCCAATCAACGGTGGCTTACTATCGCAAAGGATTTAATTCATCCTTTCGGAGCCCTTCCCCGTGCATATATTAATTTATCATGTTTTAATTTTTCACACAAATCTCACATGCAACGGATTTTGACATGCACTAGTCCTCCTAGGTCATAGATATGTAGATGACTAGATTGATAGGAGAACACCTCAAAAAGCTCAAATATAACATGTGACATTAAGATTTCAAAAGAGGTCGTGCATGTGTGAAAAGAGGCATATGAAAATAGAATCCATTTAATCAATACAAAATCCAACTACTCCATATAAAACATGGTAAAGAACATTTTAAGGATTGAAAATCTAAACCAAAAGTTCTAGCCACGTGGGAGCGTAAATGATGGGATTCAAACACAAATATATGCCACAGAAAGTGTGTCAAACAAAAATACACACAAAACAAAATCTTTTTGAGTTTTTAAAATTTTTAACCAAAAATAAAGATATATACTCAAACGACTAAACACAAATCATTTGTATTTTTCATTAAGCTTAAATGAAATAATAAAACACAAATGATAAACAAAAATCCTTTTATATTTTTAATTAATTCAAACACAAAATATAATACAAAAAGATAAACAAGTCATGATTTCTAGCATGTGATATGAAATAAGGCAATGACTAGAAAATGACTAAACAAGCATACATTTAGCATATGAATATAGCATCAAGTACAAACGCTAAAGTATGCAAACACTAACACATTCATCCATTAGATTTAGCAAGGGAGGAAGCATGTGAAAGTAAATGAGAATCAAAATCCCTATTTTGTAAGGCAACCAAGTCGGATTTCCTAACCCAAATTAATGAAGAATGATTATCTTGGGGTGTAGGAGCTTTAACTACCGTGGTTACTTTACTATGAGATTTTCTAGGAATTCGTTTAAGATCAAAACAATATTTCCTAAGATGACATTTTCGACCACAAAGTGTACAAGTAAGAACATGTCGAAAAGATTTGCCTAAGGAGTGATCATTAAATGCATTCCTAGTAGATTCTCCTAAAATATTGGTTTGGGCATTATGAGTAAATTCATTACAAGTATTGAAGCCTAAACCACAAGTGTCATTTTTAATTTGGATTGTTCCTAACATTTTATCAAGTTTTTCCGAACGACATTCCAAATCAAATTTGACATTAGTAGAATCTTTTAATTTATTTTCCAATTCTAAAATGTTAGATTCTAGTAAAAGATTACGCTCTTCAAAAGCAAGAAGCTCCTTTTTTAAGGATTCCATTAAACTCCTAAGGCTATCTCTTTCGCCTTCTACATAATCAAGCTTCTCTTGAAGAGTCCTCACATGTGTCCTAAGGTCTTCTATTAAAACATTTTCATCAATGACCTTGACACTTTCTTTTAAACTAGCTTCTTACTTCAAATTAGCTCTTTTCAATTTAATAGATTCTTTATAAAGTTCTTGAAAAGCATTTTGAAGTTCACTCACATTAACCTCTTCTTCATTTTCACTCTCACTTTCTTCTTCACTCTCACTATCATCAAAAACAAGAGAATCATGTACAATGACCTTAGAAGTGGTATATTCTATCGTTTCATCAATCGATGAGTTGTCACAATCACTCACATGACTAGCCATAAAAGCCATAAAAATTTTCTTAGTGGGGGAATCGGGCTTTTCCTCCCTATCACTATCACTAAGGGTTGCATTATATGAAATGGGTCGCTTGCCATATTTCCTTAGTTTAGTGGGGCACTCATAAGCCCTATGGCCATAACCTTCACAACCAAAACATTTATCAGACTCGTCCCTATCTAAATTGTCATTGCTAGGTTTAGGGATTTTCTCGGCTTTAGAAATCTTCTCGCTTTTATCATGTTTAGAAGTATCAAATTTCTTAAAATCATTTTTAAATTTATCTTTGTTAAATTTAAGAAATTTTCTAAATTTACGAGCAAACAAAGCCATATCTTCCGTGTCACTTTCACTATCGCTCTCTACTACTTGTTTGACCTCTTTTCGGGCTTTTAAAGCAACACCCTTTTCAATTTTCTTTTCAATTTTAGAGGGAAACATATCAACTTCATAGGTTTGTAAATCACCTACAAGCTCTTCTAATTTCGTAGAGGCTAAAGTGGGTAAAGAATTTAAAACGGTCACTTTAGGAATAAATCTATCGGGTAGGGACCTCAAAATTTTCTTTACAACACGGTCGTCAGGTATTTTCTCTCCCAAGTTAAAGGATGAATTAACAATATCAGAAAGTCTAGCATAAAATTTATCAAAAGTTTCTTTTTCATCCATTTTGATAGTTTCAAATTGAGTGGTGAGGTTTTGGAGTTTTGAAGCTTTAACGACACTAGTTCCTTCATGAGTTAATTGTAAAATATCCCAAGCTTCTTTAGCGGTTTCACACGTCATAATACGTCGGAATTCATCCGGTGCGACAGCGATAAATAAGGCATTTAAACCTCGGGAATTAAAGTTAGCAAGTTTAAACTCATTTTCAGTCCATCTATCGGTGGGTTTGATAACACGTTCATTTTCAACTAAATAGGTTGGTGGGGAGTACCCGTTAACAACAGACATCCAAACTCTCTCATCGATAGATTTTAGTGCCGATTTCATTCGCGCTTTCCAATACGCGTAGTTTGAACCATCGAAAATAGGAAATTTTGAAAATGGGGAAAAATCCATTTTAGCCAAAAAATTAAAAGATCTTAACGAAATAATTTATCGTTTTTGGCTCTGATACCACTTTGAAAACGTAAGAAATTTCCTTTGAATTTAAAACTCAATAGTTGATGCGGAAGCGTTGAAAGATGATGGTTCAACAACAATTTAAACAAAACAAATTTTGGTTTAATTGAACAAGATTAAATCAATTCATTAACCCAAGTCCTAGAATTTGCCTAAATCATATATATCAAAATTAGCAAATTAGGCGAAACCAAATTTTAGCAAATGACTAGAATTAATTAAACATTACCCAACATTTAATATAAGTCCAAATTAAATTGAGTGTGATAAATTAACCCGAATTTTATCTTGAATTATTCTAAGCATACGTTCTACATTATGATTCAAGATAAAATAAACAATATCACACTACGCCGCAATGTACGAGGAAAAATCGAAAACGGGAAAAAACCTCGGACGGCCCTAGACACAAGTCCACTAGATATGGAATTACAATTACAAGACAAAAGACTTACATCCTTGACTCGAACCCTCTCAAGCCTTGTTGCTCCTTCTTGTAGAAACCTCTTCCTAGCGGACAACCACGGAGCTCCACCGCGATCTCGGAATCCACCGATAGGACTTTGTATGGTCACCGTCACCCAAGCTTGGAGCCTTTCTCCAAGTGAGTAATACCGCAACAAACCTCTTCTTCTTTGTGATGGGATGTAGAAGCAAACCCGAAACGTCTCTTTTTCAATTCGGTAGAGAAAACCGGTGCCAAAACTCCAAGCAATTGATATAAATATAGAAACTTGGATAAACACAATTGGGTGTAAACACTAGAGTGGTATATGCATTTTCTTTGAAAAACAACCCTCAAAACTTGAACATTTTCCTAAACTATTTTTCCTCTCAAACTCTCTCTAGGAGATAAACTTAGTTGGAAAAGTTAATTAGAAAAATGTGTTTCCCGTCCTTAATAAGTCTTGAAAAAGTTGGTTAAAAACCAAGTGGGTAAAGTGGGTAAAAACTGCCAAAAACTGCTCAAAACTGTTCCCGCCTGGTATTCTTGTTCGAACGACATTGACACTCGTTCGAACGAGACTTCTAACGAGCGACCAGTCTGGGCTTATTAGATACCTCGTTAGAACGAACAAACTCATTCGAACGACATATCGAACGACTGACCAGTTTAGGTTCGTTGGCAAAACTCGTTCGAACGAAACCTCGTTAGAACGAAAAACTCGTTCGAACGACATATCGAACGACTGACCAGTTGAGGTTCGTTGGCAGTCTCGTTCGAATGAAACCTCGTTAGAACGAAAAACTCGTTCGAACGAGATTTCGAACGACTTCCAGAAATTTTTCTAAAATTCTATTTTGGCCCAGGAACTTTATATACGTTAAATTAAAGTTCCAATTAAATTATTCTGAAGGTAAAACATGGTTTTCTATTAAACCTAACACCCAAATAAATTTTGTTCCAAGCTCCTATATAAATATAATTACATTCATACCTTGGGAGCATGGAACCTTAGTTGATGACGTGGAAACGAGGCACGCAAATCGGCATTTTGATGAAGCTTTAAATTCTTTGCCGCTACGTCTTCAACACATACTTCATAGGCTTGAGAGTATTACAATAAAACACTAACCTATGAAAAAATGTTTTTTGTCCGGAATTGAGCCAACATAATACATGGACTCAATTGGAAATTTGTGTCCTTACAAACGGCTGTAGAAGTCCTGTCGGTCTCTGATGATCCACTTTTACTAGATGGCAAGTAGCGCATTTCGAAACAAACTCAGCAATATCTCTCTTCATACCGCTCCACCAATACTGGCGTCTCATGTCTTGATACATTTTGTCCCCTCCGGGATGTACCGCGAACCGTGAGCCGTGCGACTCTGCCATCACCTCGTGTCGTAATTTCTCCCCTTCCGGAACTACCAATCTCCCATTGAAGCATAATCCCCTGTCTGAGCTGACGGTATAGGACTCGGCTCCCTCTGCTAGTAATCGAACTATCTGCTCCTGACAGAACGAGTCATTAGCATGTGCCCGTACTACCTTCATGACAATCTGCGGTGTAACGGTCATCACAGACATGAAAGATCGGGCCACTGCATCCTGGTTTCCCAACTCCTTCCACTTTGCCTTCCACACCTCTGCCACCTCATCTGCTGGCCTACGGCTCAACGCGTCTGCCACCACGTTAGCCTTACCTAGGTGATACTGGATATCGAACTGGTAGTCTTTCACAAACTCAAGCCACCTACGCTGCCGCATATTCAACTCTTTCCGCGTTAACAGGTATTGTAGGGACTTGTGGTCCGTGAACAGTTGGAACTTCTCCCCCAAAAGATAGTGCCTCTAAATCCGTAGGGCAAATACCACTGCCGCCAACTCCAAATCATGCGTGGGGTAATTCCTCTCGTGAGGCTTAAGCTTACGGGAAGCATAATCTATGGCATGTCTCTCCTGCTGTAATACACCTCCAATCCCTTGCAAAGACGCATCGGTGTAAACCAAATACTCAACTCCCGGTCTCGGCAATGCTAACACAGGTGCTGAGGTCAATTTATCCTTCAATTCATCGAATGCCAACTGATAGGCATCACTCCAGATGAATGGCACACCCTTACGAGTCAGATGTGTCAAAGGACCTGCTATCTTTGAGAAACCTCGAATAAACCTCACGTAGTATCCTGTTAGGCCCAAGAAACTACGAATCTCAGTCGGTGTCGTGGGCTATCCCCACTCCCTCACCGCGGATACTTTCCCCGGATCAACAGATATCCCCCGGTCGGAAATAATGTGTCCCAAAAACTGGACCTCCTTCAGCCAAAACCCGCATTTCTAATATTTTACATACAACTCGTTTTGACGTAGTGTCTGCAAAACTTGTCTCAAATGCTCGACGTGCTCCTCCTCTGTCTGGGAGTAAACCAAAATATCATCGATGAAGACAATGACAAATTGATCTAGGAAATCCCTGAACACTCTGTTCATCAAGTCCATAAACACTGCTGGAGCGTTGGTCAAACCAAAAGGCATAACCCGAAACTCGTAAGAACCATATCTCGACAAGAACGCAGTCTTCGAGACATCCTCCACCCTGATACGCAACTGATTGTATCCCTATCTCAAATCAATCTTTGAGAAGAAAGAAGCTCCTCTCAACTGGTCAAATTGGTCATCGATTCGAGGCAACGGATACTTATTCCGTATCGTGACCTTATTCAACTCTCGGTAGTCCACACACAATCTCAGTGAACCATATTTCTTCTTTACGAACAACACAGGGTCACCCCACGGTGAAGTACTCCTCCGAATAAACCCCTGACCCAATAATTGCTCAATCTGATCCCGTAACTCCCTCATCTCAGCTGGAGCCATACGGTACGGTGCACGTGCTATAGGTCTCGTATCTGGCAATAGGTCTATAACAAAGTCTATCTCTCGACTGGGGGGTAGGCCTGGTATCTCCTGAAACATATCTGAATACTCCCTGACATGTTTTAAGGAATTAATTCGTCCTAAACATCATTAAATCACAAGTCTTTACACTTTTCCCCAATTTTTCAAGAACATGAACCCTAAAATTTTAGATCCTTAATTTATCCAATTAAATCCGTTTTTGTGTCTTACAAGATATATCAACATCAAATTAGTCCTCTAAATATGATTCTACATGCAATCCTTTCATCAAAATTTAGTATTCTACTTCCAAACTCATGGGTTTTTCATTATCTTCCAAGAACAAACATAAATTTGAATTATCTAACATGGAAGGAACATTCTCTGAAATTAAATGGAATTAAATAACTTGCCTCGAGTTTATCTCTGATTTTTTATGTTGATTTGATGGAGCTTTTCTGCAGAATTCCCTTCTATCTCTCTCTCTCCAAGCTTATCTCCAATGGTGGCTAGGGTTTTTCTTTGGGAAGTTTTGGAAACCTAATTTGATAACTCCTGTAGCTTATTGGGTCATAAAGGGTTGGTTAGTGGGTTTAGTGGGTCTAATCCACATCAGATATAATTTACTAATTTTCGTCACTTTTAAATCCCAAAAATATAAAATTACCAAAATACCCTTTATGTTGCCGGTATGGCCTAAAAATACCCCGGGACCCAAACTAAACCCCCGGCTAGTGTTTTCTGACTATCTCGACCCTTCCGGACGCGTTGGCGTACTCAAAACGACCATACGGTTAATAGAATTTAAATTCACTTTTATAAATAAAATAATCATATCCTGACGCGAATGTCACACGCGTCCCAATAAAATAACCAAATTGCCGTATATCAATCTCACGACAATTTCATAATTCAATATTCATATAACATCATATATACTCAATATAGTCAAATACCAACTCACATCTCGCTAGTATTTTACCCGAATTAATTCCCAATTAATTCTCATTTAATTAATTAATCCCAAAAATAAATATAGCCAAAAATACGGGGTATTACACACTCATAGCCAGAGTTAACCTATAAGGAATGGGTATCTCTGGACACACTCAATGGGTACAACAGGTATAAACTTGGACGTACTTTTGGATATAACGGGTGGGGATCCTCAATTTTAGGTTCTTTTTTATATATAAGGGGAGGAAGAACCTCGACGTTAGGGTCTTTTGGATTGTCAGGGCATGCATTAGTCTCACATTCTATGGATAAGTCAACACAGTTATCAACTTGGAGCTTGGACCATGAGGTGCTCTCAACTTCAAGATTCTTGGGGTGATAGGATTGGTCGTACTCAAAATCAATGTCACAAGACAACTCATCATCGTTTCATATGGGCGCAACAATGGGTTGACTTGGGAGGTAATCCGACTCGCTCCAAGCTCAAATTAATTAAAGCATTTTTTAAGACGTTGGAGAGCTTGAGGTGGACACAACTCACTATTAGTAGGAATATACAGAGAATACTCGTATGAAGTGTGTGGAGCGGGATCAAGTTCATTATACACGAGAGGATGGCCTTTGTGAGAGACAAAAGGTTAATAATGATGGGTAGCGTAGTAAGGGGACTGATCACGATAGGGTGCACTAGGTTTCCATGAGAACTGTTGGAACGCGTGAGAATCAACAACATTGGGTTGGGATTTGTATTTCGTGGGAGGGTGATCAATTAGCCATGAATAATTTGGTTTCTCACACCACTCGGCATTAGATGTGTAATGATAATAAACTGAAGTAGGTTTTGAAATAGTGTCATATGGATACACATGTTCCATGGTGGGTTCGGATGGATAAGGAAGGTAGGGGCACTCATGGGACTTGTGATTGGCGCGGTAACAATAGGTGCACTAGGAATACGGAAAATGGCTAAAGTCATCCCATAAAGGATTTTATTCAGCCATGACGAGATGGCAGTGGAAAAAAATGTTTCTCCAATATATATATATATATATATATATATATATATATATATTTGAAAATTAAATAAAATCTTTTTGGGTTTTAAAATTTTTTGGAAAAGAAGGAAAATATTTTTGTTTTCTTTTAATATAAGAAAAATAATGAAAAATATATATTTTTTAAATATGAAAAAGGATGAAAAATATATTTGAAATTTTGAAAAGGGATAAAAGTGGACTCGGTATGAAACACACAACGATTGAGCACATAAAACCAACTACCAAAGAATTTGAATTAGACAAATACAAGCAAAGGAAAATCATAACTAGCACGTAGCCAATTTTTATCTTTAATTAAGTGATTGGGTGGTCAAATTTTTAATTAATCCGCGGGCGAAAAAATCGTGGAATCTTATACATCACATTTGGAAAATGTGCTCCTACTTGGCTTACTAATTGGTTAATTTTAATTATATGATGGCACGGGTTAACAATCAAGTGAAATTAAGTGATTGAGTCGGGTGATGAAATCCCTTCTAGTCTCAATGACCTAGTTTAGGTCTTAAGTCCAATTAATTCATCAAACCATTCAAAGTAAGACTATGCAAAAAATAAAGTCACATAAGAGCATATAGTCAAACAATAAATAAACTCGCTAACAGGAGATGCGTGAGTGATAAAAAAATGTACCTCCTATGGATTTTACACATGTAGGGTGAAGAACAAGTTGAGTTGACCGGGGGGAAGGTCACCAACCTTCAATCATACCCGTGAGTCATACGGACTCAAAGTAGAGAGGTTTCAAAATTTCACTCCAAGGGTGCTCTCTCTATACCTTGTGTCGTTTTTCTTTTCACTTTTTTTATTCATCATTATAAAAATAAATGGTGTCTCCTAGCACCGCAATGTAGGACAAATAATAAAATCCTACTACAAAACTTCTAATAAAATGAAAAATGGTACTAAAAATGGAAAATATAGAACAAATGAATTCCAATCCAAAAATTATTCTCAAGCGCGTCAATCTCCAAAAATTGGCAACGACGCCATTTGATAACTTGGTTTTTTATGTGTGTGTGTATGTCGTTGTAGAATAGCCTCTCTTATAAAAAAAAATTCCTGATGTTACCTACAAAACTATAACAAAACTCGTGTAGAGGTAAGTAAATATATCAATCCAACTTAATGGGGTGAAACATAATAAAAGCGTTGTAATTCATTTTTCTAGTTATTTTCTTTCTTTATTTTTTTATTTTTCTTTTTGTTTGTTTTCTATTTTTTATTATGATTTTTTTATATTAAAACAATATTGCGATGATAGTGAATTAACTAAACTTGGTGAAGGAAATTAACTAAACTAGAATAAAATTATAATAAAATAACTAAAAACTGTGATGAATAATGAGTGAAATATAACTAAATGAGAGAGAAAAATCAAGGGATGTAGATCCACCGCCATTTCACACAATTTACACTAATTCGAATAATTTTAAATTGATTGATTTCCAAAATATTCATTTAATTCAAATGGTAATTCTCATTACACTAACGAATTAGTTTTAATTCCCACAACACTACTAAAAAATAATTAAAATTAATCAAATGAATCACCAGCTAGGATCGATTCACCCATCTAATTTTAATTAGACAAAAAAAAAGAGTAGGAGAAAATTATATTTAATTTTAATCAATTTGATAAGACTATCTCTAGTTTGAATCAAATGATAAAATGATAACACAATTTTCATTCATTTTTCAAGGATGATTTTCCATTTCTCAATGTGAAAATAAGAGTAGGAATTAAATTTACTAATCAAAGTAGATCGAACAAATTAAAATTAACAAACTAAATCAATTGGATTTATAAGGGCCTCAATTCATCCCTTTAATGGGAAATTAACACTCCATAATCATAGTACAAGACACAAAATAAACAAATAAAAGCATGCAAGGATTAAATAATATGAATTAGAGAGGAATAGACCCAAAAATGCTTTTAATTGTAATGAATTTCTTCAATTATATTTCTCTCAATTGAATCACAATCACTCAATTTATTTTTTTCTCTAAACTAAAAAAAGTAAAACAAAATTTCTCTCTCTATGGTCTTCTATCTACTTGTAACACCCCGTATTTTTATGGCTTTTAATTATGAGATTTATTAAAATTAATTTAGGATAATTAATTGGAAAATAATCCGAATTTAAATGCTAGCGAGACAAGAGTTAGTATTTGATTATTATAATGTTGTTGAATATTACTGAGTGATTATGGTAATATGTGATTATTGAATTTATTAAAATTGTCGTGAGTTGAAAATACGGTAGTTTCGGTAATTAAGATGGGACGCGAGTGTCAGTCGTGTAAGGACCCAATTTAATGGATTTAAAAGTATTTTAGTTTTATGTCATCCGTATGAGCATTTTGAGTGCATCAACATGTCCGGAATGTTCGAGATAGTCAGAAAACACTAGTCGGGGTTTAGTTTGGGTCCCGGGGCACCGGTAACCCAAAAGGGTATTTTAGTCATTCCTATTTTTGGGTGAATAGTGATCCACAAATTTTAGACAGTTAATATCAGCCAACACTTGAGTACCTTAGGGTTTCTCAACCAAAAATCATGAACGGCCATTAGAGTGGAAGAAAATGGAGTTTCCAAAGGAGAACCAATAATTAGAGGCTTTTGCACCACCGTCACCACCACCGGATAGATCGGAAAACAAGGATCATCCACATAACGTCTACTTCATCGGATCAGAATCTTCATTACCAGGCAAGTGATTTAACTTGTAATAATTTAGCGTATATATCATTCATGTTAGGTTAGAATTGAAGAATAACCTTAAATAATGAAAATTGAATGGATTTGAAGAATTTAAATCATAATCTGGGTAGGTCTTGCATGTAGTTTAATGATGGAGATAATAGTAGCCACGGAATTATGATTTATGGGTAGAGAATTATGAAATTGTATTGAATTATATAGTGTTCTTGAAGAAATAGGAGAACTAGGGTTTTTATATGAAAATTAGGTAAATTGATCCAAGAATTTGATGTTCCATTTTGATTTGATGATTCTAAAACGTGGGTAATGATGCAAACATGTTGGTATGATAATTAGTATACTTGGTTAGGAGTTTAAGACATTGTAATGAAGAATTAGGGATGTAAAAAGAGGAAAACCCGTAACTGTTTAAGAAAATCTGGGTTGATACCTGCTTCATAGATCGATCGACTTAAGAATGTCGATCGATCGACGATCGATCGATCTACCCCTTTTGTTCGATCGATCGACCCCTTCTGATCATTGGCAATTGTTTTCCCTTAAGGCTTAATAAAAATCTCAAGGGCAATGATGATTCTTAGTATGTTTAAATTGATATTTTGGGACTTAGTTAAGGTCAGTAGGGTCTTAGTTTAATCCCGAAAAAATCGATTACCTTAGGGATTTGAATAATATTGCTTACGAGGGACTACCGAGTGAGTTATGGTTAGAAATCATTCGAATTGAAACTATAACGGGAATAAACGCTAAGGTAAGGATAAGAACAGTAATGGAGGGGCTTTAAGTTACTGAGATAACATTAGAAACTAATAGGAGGCCTAGTAACCTTTTGGGGTAGGTTTAGGTACTCAAATTGACACGACGAGAGAAAGTTATCAAGTTAAATATATAATTACGTATGATGTTTGGGATAATCGTACTTCGTACGAGACTTACTAGATAGAATGTGAAAATCTATATTGAAATATGATTACTAAGGTTGTGTGAATGCCTAATGAATGGATTTCTTATGTGCATGACATACCTACCATACTTGCTATCACGAGAGGTTAGTTTTTTTTAAAAAGGACTCTCTTATCCTTGTGTGCCTTCGGGGGGATTTAGACTGGTACCTTAAGGACATAGGACTGTGAGTGACTTATTTATGAGTTGATAAGTCAGCTGAACACGGGAGCGCAAGTATGTGCGTGACCCATGGGTTTGTGAACTATGTTCGCCTCCAATATGTGTGATTTTACTTATTGAAACGGTTCTTGAGAGATTCGAAACTCATAGTCCTTTTGTACATGATGTACCGGGATTCGATAGCAGAGTATGCGAGCACCGCAGCTTAGCCTAGGGGTGCCATATATATATTTATGTACTGAGAGTATTATACTTATGTACTTGTGACTGGTTCATTGTTGCTTAGTAAATGTGAATAACTAAGATATTTGAATGAGTTAAGAATGAGAAATTAATCAATAATTGAGGTAAGAAATTTAATGAATGCGAATATGGGTTAAGAATATAACTTATCTGGATATTAAGGGTAGACACCCTATTGTAGAATGCGAAAGAGGAAGTGGCACAGACTAGTTATTTAGAAACATAACTAGGATGGGTTAAGGGCATACGTTAGGAGTGCACATTAGTTGAGAGGTGAGAAACTCATGTGAGAGTACGTAACTAACGTGTTTATAATATGTGTTGTTTAATTGTAATTTAAACACTTGCTAAACTTTTAAACTGTTTTCACCTCGAGCTCTGACCCATTTTCCTCCAAATTTATTTTGTTTTGTAAAAACATTTTTAGGTGCCCAGCCACAGGGATGCCAAGCATAGGAGTTACATTCTAATGACGTGTTGTAGCTGATGTGGAAGATACAAGTTCTTGTTATTAGACGCCTTCATATTTATCCTTGGTTCCTTCAGAGTCATTTGTATTAGTTAGGGCATGTCATCCATTCTTATTTAGAGGTTGTAGTTATAGTCTATCATTATTTCGATTATTGGTTTATTTATTCAAACTCTTGTATTGGGACTTTATTTACTCTGGCATTATTATTATTGGAATGTTTACTCCAGACTCAGTTGATTTCATTTCATTGGTTATTCATATGAAATTGTTTATGCGATTGATAGTTAATGATTTAATTCTTGGTTATTTGATAACTTAATTAATAAAATTTGTCATCTCTCTTCTTAAATATTCGGTGGCTAGTAATTAATTAAATATTTTTCGACAGTGATGCTAAAACTGAACCAACTTGATATGCTGCATTAATTTAATAAAGTAGTAGCTACCCGGTATTTAATTAGACGGGGTATCACATGTGGTATCCGAGCATCAGGTTCTAGTGTCCTTTAGGATCTGTGCGGCTTATTATGCTTCCAGCGTAGGTTTCTTTGATATAGAGCCCTATGTTTAGGATTGTTGATTTCTTTGGTGAGATTTCATTCTCCTGCTATGATGTATATGATAGTGAATCTTATTTGAATTCAAGTGTGTTCGTGTGCCGAACAATGCAGTACGTCAGGCGAAGATAGTTGGGTGGACAACAGAAGGAAAAGATCAGTTGAGGTTACTTGATTTATTAAAGAAGGAAGACAGTAGTTGAAGTTGCCCATATTATGGTACGAAATTCTAGGACAGTAAAGACGGCTAAGGCGCGACTTGTGACTTCTAGGTACAACTATAGTAGAAAGTGGGGTCAAATTAGAATCACCAAGCAAGGTTGGATTGGGAGAGAGTCAGACGAAAAATTAAAAGGAACCAGCAATGGAAAAACTAGAAATGCAGAGATGGCGTGTACTAGCCAACTAACATAAAATATCCAAAGGCTTGGACATATGATAGGGTATGGCTAATCTGGAGTGAAAATTTGGGGTAAATTTTTTTTCTTCGCTCGTAAGAGCGGAGTTACAATGAGATGAGGCAACTACCACACTTAGAAGTGGAATGTGTCGTCGAGAGAAGGCGCATAAGTATGATTTGACCATAAGTTCCTTCATTAGATGTTCAGAGTGAGATGCGAATGTTATTTTGAACTCACACAAGAGGGTCGGACAGAGGTCAGTTTGTGAGGAGAAATTTCATTATTTAGCGAACCTTACACTGGGTGAAGTAGGTGAAATGGAGAAGAGGACATTAAAGGGACAATTTGCATACAATAAGAATTGTTAACATTTCAGGGAAATTCTGCTTGGACAGTCAATGCAAATGGTAATTAAGTCGCGTTTGGTTAATATGGAGGTAAGAGCTTCCTTGTGAGGGGAGCTATAATAATTGAATAATTTAGATAGAGTAAGATTGGGGAAATGGTGTTGAAGAAGCACCACAAGGGGAGACCCATCAGGGAGCCCATTTAAATGATTCGGATAGCTGAATTGTTACCAAGCGATGGTGATTTCAGAAAGAGATATGGAAACCAGTAGCGTGTTACTTAGGGCCATCAAATCTAAAGGAACAACGGAGATAGTCATCAGAGTCGAGACTACCAATGTCCAAGAGAAGGACCACCTTAACATGGTCAGTGTGACCGGAGATAAGTGGAGTATGTGTAGAGGTATTTTGTGGGGATTAAAACCTGTGCGTTATAAATGTTTCCCGAAGCAAGTATAGGGATAAGGGTATGTTGCCTAGAAAGGGCAATAGTTATTAAAAAATAGGTTTGGTACGGATAGGTGTGTTAAGTCCAGGAACCATTTGAGAAGACAGGGAAATTGACAAGATAAAAGTATGAGTTATATCCTCAGACGATGTTGCGTGTTTTATGTGTCAGGAACGAGTTACTACATTTTTATTACTGCTATATTCGCATGAGAGCCGAGTTTAGTAAGTATCTCGGCAATGTTATTATTTATGTGGATATTTATCCCTGGTATAAGAGGGTTACCTTTAGTGTTATCCGCGAAGGATGAATGCGTATATTGATAGTGGTATATACTTTATTGAAATCACTCGTTTTAGTGTTACGTTATACGAGTATAATATTATCCTAATTATAGTTTTATTATATTGTTTAAATCGATAGTGTGCGGTTATTACATGTTTATCGGGGTTACTACCTTAGTGTAGAATGTTTTGTTCTGGCGAGGCCCCATCTGCGAGAGGGTCGGGCACGCAATCGTATATTTGTATGTATATATATATATATTGTTAAGACTTAGAAAAGTACAATGGTCTGAGATATTTTTTCTCGGTATGTGTAGGGACATTATTGATATAAATCGGAGTGTATTTGGTTTACCGTTCAGCGGAAAGATTTAGCTAGCTATTATAATTAACGCTCAGGAAGTAGTGATAAGAAGAGTGCATTATTATATAACCCTTTACAGAGGTGGGAGTTAATACTCATAGTTGTAAGTCTGGGGATGGAATTTTTAGAACCCCGATTATATTTGCATGATGTTTGTGGAAGGTGATTTACATCAATGTTAAGAGACAGTGACTTTCGGAAGGAGTCCCTTGTTCAAGTGTAAGTGCGGAAGGAGACGTAACTTTATTGTCAAGAAGCGGGAATATTGGGGTACATGTTATTGACCGAGGGCCTAACAGATTCTGATGACTGACAATGCTAGGAAGTAGTGTATCGGGGGGTTTCTTGTTTGGATTTCGCTTTGCGAGACACCCCACGCATGAAACTTAGCGTGAGGTTGGTAGTAAGGAGATGTGTTTCCATTCGATCATGATTTGGATACCTCAATCAATATGGAAGTACGTAGTTATAACTGGAAGTTAAAGGGTAAATTACGATATAAGGACAGTAGAGCCAGTGGTGCGGTGAGGAAGTACTGAAAAAAATTGGGTTTTTATTTCGGCAGGTTGAAGGATGTACTGAGGTTAAGGAGGATTTATGATTTCAAATTCGGGGGTGAATGAGAATGCCCAAGTGGTAGAGCCACGTTACAAATGCAGGGAATAAAGAGTTTGGAGTACGTATGGAGCGTATATGATGTTTAAACCTATATGTATGGGTTATAAGGGGTGTAGACACCCTGGTTGGCTTAGGTGTTAATCGCCGGAAGAAGGGACATAAATGGGTGAATTTATTACTTATGAGACTAAAATGACAAAATGGAAGTGGTAAAGTGGATTAAGCATCGTGAGAAGGACGACAATCTATTGATTCATGTGCAATAAGAATAACACGTTCAAAATTGGTTGAAAGGCAGTGGGAAGCCATTTTAAAAGGGAATGTCCCTTGAGAAGGCAAATAGTTAACTATTATGGACAATTTGGAGCGGAGTTCCACCCAATTGAATGTTGAGAGTGGCTTACACGTAAATAGAGTGAGGATGTTGATAAGGTATAAGAGTCCTGATGTGCACAACGTGGTGAAAGGTGCACGTGTCAAAATTTTGGGATACGTCGAAGGAAGAAGAGGGTTAGTAAGTATCACTTAACGGGAAGAATTATACCTGAAATTTGGCATTGAAAGGGGTATAGTAAGTAGTAGATTGGTTGGGGTAATATGATCAACCAGATAATTTTGTATCAAGCCGACATTTTAGTGATGGAAGAGTCAAGTTGGTAAATTTCCTTGAGGGGTTGCCAACTTATAGATAAATAACGAGTTCATTCAAATATGTGGGATAGGTTGTTTGGAAGGGAAGTAATTGTTATATCCTTGGGTAAATTACACTATTGGATAGTGAACACGTCGGTACGTGGTCCTACACAGTATTATTAAGAACTAGGATGAGATCCCCAAAATCCACATTCAACGTGGGGTATCAAGAAGTAGTAGAGATAACATTTCGTTTTGAGAAGGTTCTATCATCGATAGCCCGAGGAGTAGGCGCAAGGTGATTGACGACTGGTGGAACTGTATGAAATAAATTTTAGATCGATTGCGATCATTTCATTTCCAAAATGGGTATAGCTAGTAAGTGAGGTATATTGTGGTAATGGGGAAAATATATTACCTAATGGTAGAGTTGGGTGAAAACACCCGTACCTATTCATAGTGGACAAGGTTCTTACTGAGGTTTTGTGTGGATAAACCTTATCATTCTTTCTCTGGATGTTTAGAGGTGAGAGGATTATCAGAGTTTTAGATCAGTCAGGAGTTAGAGTTAGATCAGTCGTGAGTGGATTTCCCTAATGTAAAAGTCATAACGCCGGGAACAGAGATTCAAAGAACGGACAAGAGTAGTCAGATGTTATATGGTTTCTCCCAAGATAGGAGTTTTGTGTCTAGATAATCGCGGGAGTTGATACGTAGTGAGGTGCGAACTCATAATAATATTGAGATAATGCGGCCAATAATGTATAGGCTATTCTCATTCGAGTGTTGTTTAGTAAGAGCACAATGTGAGGTGTATTTATTGAGGTGTAACCCTATAACTGATAAAGTATTGAGACTGTTCAACAACCTTGTTGTGAAGCAAGGGTTGTAGTGATTGAGCCTTTCTTTGTATTTTACTTTGAGTACCGGAGGATTACAATTTTATCCAGATATGCCTATTTTTTGAATTTCGGGACAGAATTCCGTTATTAGGGGGGGAGTATGTAACACCCCGTATTTTTATGGCTTTTAATTATGAGATTTATTAAAATTAATTTGGGATAATTAATTGGAAAATAATCCGAATTTAAATGCTAGCGAGACAAGAGTTAGTATTTGATTATTATAATGTTGTTGAATATTACTGAGTGATTAAGGTAATATGTGATTATTAAATTTATTGAAATTATCATGAGTTGAAAATACGGCAGTTTCGATAATTAAGATGGGACGCGCGTGTCAGTTGTGTCAGGATCCAATTTAATGGATTTAAAAGTATTTTATTTTTATGTCATCTGTATGAGCATTTTGAGTGCACCAACGTGTTCGAAAGGTTCGAGATAGTCCGAAAACACTAGCCGGGGGTTTAGTTTGGGTCCCGGCGCATTTTTAGGCATAACCGGCAACCCGGGAGGGTATTTTAGTCATTCATATTTTTGGATGAATAGTGACCCACGAATTTTAGACAGTTAATATCAGCCAACACTTGAGTCCCTTAGGGTTTCTCAACCAAAAATCATGAACGGCCATTAGAGTGGAAGAAAATGGAGTTTCCAAAGGAGAATCAACAATTAGAGTCTTTTGAACCACCGTCACCACCACCGGATAGATCGGAAAGCAAGGATCATCCACATATCCTCTACTTCATCGGATCAGAATCGTCATTACCAGGAAAGTGATTTAACTTGCAATAATTTAGCTCATATATCATTCATGTTAGGTTAGAATTGAAGAATAACCTTAAATAATGAAAATTGAGTGGATTTGAAGAATTAAATCATAATCTGGGTAGGTCTTGCATGTAGTTTAATGTTGAAGATAATAGTATCCACGAAATTATGATTTATGGGTAGAGAATTATGAAATTGTATTGAATTATATAGTGTTCTTGAAGAAATGGGAGAACTAGGGTTTTATATGAAAATTAGGTAAATTGATCCAAGAATTTGATGTTCCATTTTGATTTGATGATTCTAAAATGTGAAAAATGATGCAAACATGTTGGTATGATAATTAGTATACTTGGTTGGGAGTTTAAGACATTGTAATGAAGAATTAGAGGTGTAAAAAGAGGAAAACTCGTAACTGGTTAAGAAAATGTGGGCTGATACCTGCTTGATCGATCGATCGACTCAAGAATGTCGATCGATCGACGATCGATCGATCTACCCCTTTTGTTCGATCGATCGACCCCTTCTGATTTTTGGCAATTGTTCCCTTAAGGATTAATAAAAATCTTAAGGGAGATAATGATTCTTAGGATGTTTAAATTGATGTTTTGGGACTTAGTTAGGGTCAGCAGGGTCTTAGTTGAAGCCCGAAAAAATATGATTACTAAGGTTGTGTGAATGCCTAGTGAATGGATTTCTTATGTGTATGACATACCTGCCATACTTGCTATCACGGGAGGTTAGTTTTTTTTTAAAAAGGACCCTCTTATCCTTATGTGCCTTCGGGGGAATTTAGACTGGTACCTTAAGGACATAGGACTGTGAATGACTTATTTGTGAGTTGATAAGTCAGCTGAACATGGTATATGCGTGACCCATGAGTATGTAAAATATGTTCGCCTCCAATATGTGTGATTTTTCTTATTGAAACTGTTCTTGAGAGATTCGTAACTCGTAGTCCTTATGTACGTGATGTACCGAGATTCGATAGCAGAGTATGCAAGCACCGCAGCTTAGCTTAGGGGTGCCATATATGTATTTATGTACTGAGAGTGTTATACATATGTACTTGTGACTGGTTCATTGTTGCTTAGTAAATGTGAATAACTAAGATATTTGAATGAGTTAAGAATGAGAAATTAATCAATACTTCAGATAAGAAATTTAATGAATGCGAATATGGGTTATGAATATAACTTATCTGGATATTAAGGGTAGACACCCTATGGTAGAATGCGAAAGAGGAAGTTGCACAGACTAGTTAGTTAGCAACATAACTAGGATGGGTTGAGGGCATACATTAGGAGTGCACATTAGTTGAGAGGTGAGAAACTCATGTGAGAGTACGTAACTAACGTGTTTATAATATGTGTTGATTAATTATAATTTAAACACTTGCTAAACTTTTAAACTGTTTTCACCTCGGGCTCTTACCCATTTTCCTCCAAATCTATTTTATTTTGTTAAAACATTTTTAGGTGCCCAGCCAGAGGGACGCCAAGTATAGGAGTTCCATTATGATGACGTGTTGTAGCTGCTGTGGAAGCTACAGGTTCTTGGTATTAGACGCCTTCATATTTATCCTCGATTCCTTCAGAGTCATTTGTATCAGTTAGGGCATGTCGCCCATTCTTATTTAGAGGTTGTAGTTACAGTCTATCATTATTTTTGTCATTGGTTTATTTATTCAAACTCTTATATTGGGACTTTATTTACTCTGGCATTATTATTATTGGAGTGTTTGCTCGAGACTCAGTTGATTTCATTTCGTTGGTTATTCATAGGAGATTGTTTATGCGATTGATGGTTAATGATTTAATTCTTGGTTATTGGATAACTTAATTAATAAAATTTATCATCTGTCTTCTTAAATATTAGGTGGTTATTAATTAATTAAATATTTTTCGACAGTGATGCTAAGACTGAACCAACTTGATATTCTGTATTAATTTAATAAAGGAGTAGCTACCCAATATTTAATTAGACGGGGTATCACACTACCACTCTTTTAGGTCTCTTGAATGGATGAGCCTTAATGGATATATAAGATGAACATGGACCTAAGTGTTATAATTGGAAAGGTTTAATGGTGCATGTGAGAGAGGTGTTATGAGGGTAATTAGGAAAATGGGACATGAGGTCACTTTTGATACATGTGGGGTTTTATATATTTTGTTTGAGGCTTACCTTGGCTGATACGATTTTGGTTCAAGTGGGTTTTAAAAGGGACTTGGTTCTTTTGAGATGAAATGGGTTGGAGCTTAAGACTAGGATGGATGTTTGTAGGGGGTCAGGTTAACGGTTGTAAGGCTTCTGGGGTTCGATCGGAGCAAGTGAGAGGCAGATTAGGAGTAGGGGTTGAGGGGTATCAAGTCCAGGTCAAATTGGAAGGAGGGTTGAAATTTGATTTGTGGGTATATGGTATGGGGATTGGATCGCGTATTGATCAGGTGGATTGCGATTTGAACCGAGTTGAATGGTTAATTTTATTGTGTAAGGTGGAAGTTTCTGTCGGGTTTGGGAGTGGGTTATGAAGGAGGATAATGGACTTTATTTTGGTTTGGGATTTGGATTCAAGCTAAGGGTGGTTTCCTATTTTGGAAAGGAGAGAAAGAATGGGTGAGAGGAGATGATGAATAGTGGGTGATGGGTATGTTAGGGTGGGGGTGAGTATAGGTTGGGTAGTATGTGTGTGTGTGTGTGTGTGTGTGTGTGTGTGTGTGTGTGTGTGTGTGTGTTAGATTGTACCAAATAAAAGAAACCTACTTTAAATATCTACAACTAAAAAAACTAAAAATTAAAATTTATTAAATATAAAAATTAAAATTTTAATCTAATAAGACTCAAATAAAATAAAATAATAATAATAATAATAATAATACAACTAAAATAATAAAGTAGAAACTAAAAACTAAAAATAATTAAAATAAAATAACTGAAAAATCTAATAACTATGCAAACTTCTAAAACAATAAAAATGTTAAAAATAAAAGAAAATATTAAAAACACACATGATGCACACCTAGTATGTAATGTTTGTATAAGATAAAAATATCAAAAATAAAGACCCTAAAATAAAAGAAAAAGAAATAAATATGACACAACCATACTCACACACATTATATTTACATAAAACACTAAATAAAATAAAATAAAATAATAAAAATGACACAAGAAAATATATGAACATAGAAAATAATAACAAATAACACCACACACACACAGGACAATTTTAGGATAGGCTAAGGGGTCTGGGATCGGTTAGGCGACGGGTTAGAGCTATTTAACTGCATTTTTGCTGCATTTAAATTGAATTAAGGCTTTCAAACTACGAAAGAGACATTTGACCTACAAGACAAACATGAATGTGCATAAGATAATTTTTTATGGAGGATTAGCTACTCAAAACCATCTATCTAGGGTTTGATTTATACACTTTTGGGTGCTTATTATACCACACCCAAACAGAACATTGCTAGTCCTCGAGCAAAAATAGAGAGAAAGAAAGATAAGAAACCAAAAGTGTACCACATTTGATTGTACTTAGCATGTGCAATAATACTTTAAACTTATAGGTTGCCCTATAGTACGAGTTTTGTCTCGTGAGGGTTTGCAGTGAATATCTCCACAAAATTCAAAAATTTATTGAAAATGATTTATTGAAAGGGTCATCTTATATTTGATGATGAAAAGCTACACAATTTATCTATAAAGACTTCACGGAATACAATGTTCAACTATGAGTGTATGGCATAAAATTACCTAATAACAAAGGTGTAATCCTTCCTAAAAACCTCAGTATGTGTAGTGTGAAACAATCTAAAGTATCATGAGAGTAATTCCTAGATCGCCTTTATAACATCAATGTTTTGACTTCAAATCTCACTAGATACGTCTCTCTGAATTGAACTCTCCAAGATTTGAACATAAAAAAATAATAACAAATAACACCACACACACACACAAGACAATTTTAGTCATGCTAGGGGGTCTGGACTCAGTTAGGATATCGGTTAGAGCTCTTTAACTACATCTTTGTTGCATTTGGATTTACTTAAGGCTTTTAAAATGTGAAAGAATAATTTGACCTACAAGATAAACATGAATGCGCATACGACCAATTTACACCGAGAATTATAATTAAAAATAGTCTATTGGGGGTTTTATTTAAACACTTTTGGGTGCTTATCTGCAATCAAATGATTATCTTAGCCTTGCGATAATTAAGAGATTGTGTACCATTCGATGATTCAATTAACAAGACTTGTGCCTTCCTTAGGGAAGACTTTAATATGAGTGCTAAATTATTGTAATCAACTAGAGATAAAAAAAGATGTAAAATGCGTGGACTAAAATTGAAAGTTAAGTTCGAATTGAAGAAAAATAATAAATAAAGATAAACAAAGAAAATGGAAACAATTACACTAAGGAATGTAAAGAAATATTTCACTAATGAAAGTAAAAACAATTTAAATGAAAAGAAAAGCTTTTCATATAATGTAAAGAGATATTAAATATACCTTACAAACTAATTCGAATGAGATATAAACTCTAAATAGATGAAAATTAAAGGAAATGAAAAGGAAAAAGAGTTCAAACGAGTAAACATAGTTTTTCGTTGAGGGGGTCATCTTTTCCTTTATCCTCTAGTTCGTTATTTATAGAGTTCCTTGACATTAAACTACCTTGTTACTGTTGGGTGGTTACCCAATTAAATTCTCCTGACTAGGTACTTAAATTCCCCAATAAATTTCAGTTAGTGCTTAAACCCACACCTAAAGCTTTGACAAGTGTCAAACATTTCAATTTCCTTTTGTATCAAACTAGTGCATTAACTTTTAGTTATGATTTTTGATTTGTAATTTTACGTGGAATATCTTTATTAGACAGTGATACTATGGTGTAAACAAAGGCAAGACTATGGATTAGAAGATGGATTGAACAAAATGAAAGGGAATCAATAACATAAAGACATCATCTTCAATAGTTCACGAAAGGGGACTTTTCATCAAAACATAACGCAAGATTTCCATTTTTAACCACTTTGATTAGATTAAAATATTTTACAATTCATTCAATTAACTTAATTAATCAAGTGATAACAGTGGTATGTTAAAATATGATTTGTTGTGAAGAAAATTACAGATGGAATTATTCGGTATGTTTCTTGGAGTCTAATTAGTATATTTAGGATCTCTTTGGGTAATTGAGATTTGTATTTTGAATGTTATGTGAGTATATGGTCGATAATCATATTGGTATAAGTCATACTTGATTGATTTTATTAGATGGTGGAACATTGATAACAAATAAGGAATTGGGTGGATTGCAGTTTTTTGTTTTAACTAGGTAATTTGGTTTAGTTAGGGTTTATGATTGAAGTTGGACAATCTTATGGGTTAGATTCATTATTGAATTTGAATTCATGTTCATCTCACCTTTAAATTCTTAAATCATATTATAGCGAACTAGGGATACTTACTGAGATTGGGTAATTGAAATCATATAATCAAGTTAGAACACTCAAGGTTCATATGTGTTGTTTTTCACGTTCTATGTTCTCTTGTAGTAGATTTGATAGGTATTTATTAAATAGATGAAAATTACATGTTTTAGACTCTTAATAAAGTTAATTTGAAGTCCCTAAACTTTCTTGAAAAAATTAAATTGGATTGAATTGGGTTGAATTGGATCGTAGCAATAATTAAAGAACTAGTGGGAAGATAAAATTATAACCCTTAAAATTAAATTTTTTTTCCCAATCATGGAATTATTTGTGTAATTTGAATCAGAAGTTTGTGCATATTCCAAAAAAAGATGTGGAATTATCTTTCCAATGCAAAATGCGGTTTGTTAATGGGACTACCATAGAAATAGTTGTGATTATTTTACCAAAGTGTGTTTGGGGGGGTAAAAATGTAACATTTTGGGAAGATGATTGAGAAGGATACAAAACCAAATCAAGTTGTCCCACAGAGTTGTTCCTGGGTTGGTTTGGTCTCGGCTTGGTCTGAGGTTGGATCTAAAAGGTTCCTGGGCATTTTTAACCTAAACTTAAATTATATATAGTTGTTTACAAACTTAAAATATTAGAGAACCTCAATTATAAAATTTGTTTATATTTAGTTAATGATTATGAATGCGTTAATATAATGTGAAAAAACTAAAAAAATTAACATCAAGTAGTGTAAGATGAAATAATAAAACGAAGACAATGAGACTTGAACTATAAGATTTTAAAAGTAAAGAGATACTTATAACTATGTTGAGAAGAACTTAAGAATATGTGTGGGTAATATATATATAGTTATGTGTATATTATATGTATTATATATAATGTGTTGTGCATGGATAAGATCTACATTCTATATTGAGCAAAACCAAGGTACAGTACATGGGTGGACGATCTACGTATAGGTATTGAGGCGAGATCATGACATATGATAATTGACTATAATATATGGAGGCCTAATGAACTTTATCTTGTCATACCTAAGCCATGTTTATGACTCCTTATAAAATTCGTAACTAGATTGAACAGGTCCAAATATAAATAGTACCAGAGTTAAAATAATTTGTGTTATTCTAAGCATGACTGGAATAAAATAAAACGATAAATACTGAAAGTAATAAAATGAAGTCATGCAAATACAACTTTGAGATCAATCCTAAAATCATAATGTATAAAACTCCATACTGGAATAAATAATTATCTTGCAATAATAACATCCAATTCTAGATACAAATAAAGTAACTCCAACATAATAAATTTCAAGTACAATAATCTAACTATCTTATTACTGAAAGGGAAATGCAAGTATTGAAAGGAAAGAATATTGTAAAGATGAGAACATAGGATCGACATACATCCTATGAATGAAAGCTAGAATTGGGAACAAAAATGTCGCCTAGGAACTGAAAAATAGTTCCATAAATAGGATTCAACCTAGCAAGTCGACAGTGAGTAAGAATGTAACTAAATTTGGGCCATAATAATAATAATGCATATTCCTCTCATATTTTAGGTTCTTTAAGTTGACCCGGTCCAAATAAACTAAATCTATCATGAAGGTAGCCCATATTACATAATTATATATCTTCTCAAGTGTTCACATTTACATGGTTCCGCGAGACAATATCTCATATATACACCTCTAGAATAATATTGATAAAGAAAAATAAAATCACGTAAATCTATTACCCAAGTGATTGTATCCAACTCACATGCAAAATAAATGGGTTATGCTCAAGGTCATAAATGGAAGCACGAAGGCCTATCCCTATTGCCTTCGGGGGTCACTTATGAGTAATAGGTATAGTTATAAGTTGTTCCATCCCTATAACCTCAAAATAACAATAAAGAGAAAATCACTACACCTTTACACCAATCGTATAGCCCCATACCCAAGGCTATATAAGAGGACTCCCTTATTCTCCGCTAATCGAGATATGGGTACATCAGAAGTAGGATTATTGTGAATAGGACCAAGGTAATCCAGTTGCAATCACCAAGGTAGTAGCGTGGTTAACATCATATGCGCCCCCATTAAAATCCCTCCTAGTATGTCTCCCACGAGCACAACCCCCCCCCCCCCCCAAACAAAAAAATGCTTACACACATATTAATTACATAATAAACTATCATACCCCAAGGATTTTCCAAAAACACATTAACTCTCGGGTTAAAGTTCTCAAATTATTTAGAAGATAGTAATCAACTCAATAAAATTCATTCGAACAAAATGACCTAATCGTTCTAACGAAACCCCTAAAGTCGTTCGAACCAAATTCCCCTGTCATTTGAACCAAAAACCAAATCCGTTCGAACCAAAAAGTATTGCCATTAAAACTTATATCCTTTATCATTCGAACAAAATCCCAATCTCGTTCGAACAAGACTATCGTAGAAGTCATTAACCTCCTTATGCAAAAACGGAAATTATAAACTCATAACATAAGTTTAAAGCCTCTAAATATTATAGAACCAATTCTCCTTCAAGTATAACAAGTTTAAATATATTAGAAACCTATATTAATAATTTTTAAGCGATTATAACTATGATTCAAGATTCAATTTAAGATTATAAGTTATGAACCTTTAGTTCATAGTTTAAACAAAGTTTATCAAATTAACTATGAGATATAATCCAATAATGAATTGAATATGAGGGATTTTACGAGTTATCGATATTATGATTCATATCTAATGTTATCACAATAAGATTACATGCTTTAGTGGTTCAATTAATGGATTAACATCAAACTACCCTAGTTCATCAACATGTGGTCAAGGCTTAAACAAATAGTTAGTCTAATGATGGAAAATTAGGGTTGTTATATTATTAAAATCTGATTTTAAGAATTTAGTTCAGATTCTAGTGAACTACTACTATTCTAACACAAACTTAATTAAATTCCTAATCAAAGTAAAGTTTCATGTGATCGATTGTATGAATCGAATCCCAAATGCTCAATCTTATCAACCTCTTATTTCTCTCTCAACCTCCTTAGCTTCTAGGTTTTTCTCTCAGGTGATATTAGTGTATATGTTTTCTAATTAAGTAACTAAAGGTTCTATTCACTAAATTAAGCGTAGGTAAAAAATATCCTCTAACTAATGAGCCAAAAACATGCTCTAAATGACCCGAAACATGGCTCACATCATATACTAACCCAACAAATTTAAATTCCACTATTTTAAGCCAAAAATGGACTTTTTTAATATCCCCAAAGTCCAAACTGAAAAACAACATATTTTAATAAATTCATTACCTCAATAAGTTAATTTTTTATCTGGTACGAGTCGATTAAGTTAAAACTTAATTATTAATTGAGTAAATGTGGCTCAAAATTATAAGAAACTACTTTACGATCGATGAACCCGATACCAAGGGAATAATCTAAATAAAGAAACCAGCGACACTTCATTCCTGAGCATTCTATAGTCACGCATAATACTAAGTCACTTAATATATTTAATTAGAACATTACCATGTATTGTGCTGATTTATAAAGAATGTGAATTTATATAACACAAATATGAATCAAATATATATATAAGTGACATATCACATGTCACGACAATAAATGCATGGAAAATATGGGGTATACCAATGTTGGTTGTACTGCTGGTGATATTTTATATATTTCAGATGTAATATAACTAACTTTTGGTAAATGGGTATAATGGAATAAGATACCTTAAAAAACATGAATGTGAAATCATAATTATATATAATGTGAAGTCAATGCAAACTGGGTTCGGAGTGATAACCTAATTACAATGAAATAGAATGGCATTGATCTATTATGTGAAATATGACTAATGTCTACAATAATGCATATGAACTTATAATTATGATTGTGACACCCCGCTCAAAATAATAACGGGTGGCCAGCCCTATACTAAAATAATCAGGAATCTCAAGTGGATCATTCTCAGCATCTACTGACGATCTAAAATAAACACGGCTAACTACCCATTACCAAAAAAGAGGGTATCAAAAAAAAATTAACATTTTATTTAACACTTACCAAAACCCATCATGCAACAACTAACCAACAACATAACAACTAAATATGACGAGATATACACACAACTCAAATGATATAAAGGAGACTAATAAAAGAGTACAACACAATGTATGAAATAAAATACCCGAATATGCTGTCGGGTCACAGACAATATAATACTCTAAGAGAGAAAATATAAAAGTGCTACCCTACAATATTTAGGTATAACCCGGTACACAAACTGAATCCTGATCTAGATACACGAAAGATAGGAAACGACTATATCAAAATACTGCAACAGTCCTCTACTGCCACAGCTCCACGAATACATTGGATGGATATCATCAATGGCATCCCTGCAGAGGAACACCTAAAATAATACAATATATATACATATCAAGAGAAAATATAAATGGGACAGAGCCCGAGGTGTGAAAATATTTTATAGCAAGTGCATTAAAATGCATAATAATTATAAATGCATTATGACATGATTAAGGTGGAGTCGCACTCTCCATAAATCCAACTCGCCCCTCAACTAAAGCACGCAACTAAACGTATGCACATAATCTCCAAATAATTGCCCAAATCTATCTAGGAGCAAAGGAATCTAACTTACTCCCAAAATATGCTCATTTAAAAATCCATTTAAATTATCTCTTAACTTCTACTATTCCAATCTCAAATATTCGCCCACTTTCTAAACATAAAAAATATACATAAACATTTTCTATTTTTCTAGAATTTCTCATTTTCTAGTTATGGACAACAAAATATATATAAATATATATATATATATGAGTTATTAGCATCTAACTGCTAAGGACTAAACTTCTCCCAATTCTCAATACTGCAATGCGGTTCGTGCGTGGGATATCTGGCAAGCCAAATCCAAACAAGGAACCCCCCCGATACACTTCTCCTTAGCAGTATTGATTATGAAGATTCATTATGCCATCAATTCATGACGTGTATAACCCAAATTCTCTTATACTATAAATGATTTTATTATTCCCAATTCTCAACAGTACACGGCGTTTCGTGCATGGGACATCTCACAAGCGAAATCCAAATAAGGAACCCCCCGATACACTACTCCTTGGTACTATCGATCATCGAGATATACTAATATATAATATGAGCACTAAGGACTAACTTCTCCCCACTCCCAACATTGCATTGCGTTTCATGCGTGGGACGTCTCGCAAGAGAAATCAAAACAAGGAACCCCCTCGATACACTACTCCTTGTCAATGTTGGTCGTTGAGGTCCATTATGCCATCGATACCCAAAGTACTATTTATACTCATATAATTGTCTACTATTCATTTTTCTTAATTTATTTATCATAAATTTAAGTCCGGTTAAAATCTCCCAGAATGAGATTCAAGTAATATTCTTATGTCTCTTTACTCTAGAGACAAATATGATATCACATAATCATATACAATTTATATACTATCCACACAAGTATAATAATAACCATCCCAGCGAGATATAACTCGAGGATGCAAGTTCTCAATGCTATCATCTACCAGGGAATCACTCACATATCATCCTAGGTACCAACAGTCGGAATCTCACACCGCCTTGGCAAAAACCATAACACAATGTACGGGAAGTGGTAATAGTTCCTCCCCAGAAATGAGAAGAAACATACCCACCACGTCTCACCCCTAATAAAAAACCATACAATAATAAATGGACGCTATGACCTAGGGACTATACGCGCCTCGCTCGTCAAGCCAGGGGCCTCACCCACATCGCGCAACTTCCCATGATAGCAAGGAGGGGGTATGCTTCACACACACACACACACACACACACACATATATATATATATATATATATATCATTCACACAAGATATACATACATCAGCACATCATATAAATGTATACCATCACACAAGGTATATATATCACACTATTTACATACTCATAGTACGCTCTTAGGCGTAAGTGAAATAATCTCCTTATTAGTATATTTTACTCTCGATATACTATTCGTCAACAACTCGCGTAGCTTCCCCACTTAGTATACACTATACTATTTCTCACTTGAAGTTCACACCACACTTCTGTTGATATGAATCGTCGTTAGATTCTATTTACGTTGAGGATATTCTCTATATCCTAATGCACCTCGATCACCATTTATAATTTATAATACGTCTCCCAATTCAATTTACGTTAAGGATATTCCCTATATCCATATTCACATCTATCAGCATTTATTGTTCTCAATCCATAGTATGGTTCAATCAATCATATGAACCTTTAAAGTTTATCCCATTTGGGATTTAATCCTACAATAAATTGTCACTAAGCGCATCACAACTCTATCTTATATATTCAAAATTATCTCCAAGTATAATTCTCAATGATAGTGGGCTTCCCACTAGTCGATGCGATGCTCTTCAATCGGTATTCTCTCGAATTAAGTCAATATGACTCCAATAATTTCTCATAAGGGAAACTCCCCAAAAGTCTCCCAAACACGCTTCTCATAACTCATATAGAGAGTCCCAATCGATAACCTCAAAAGAAATGGGATGAAACTCACGCTAGAAAAGCATCCCCAAAACTTCCATGTTTTCGAATTGATTCGGGCCCAATCCGAATCGATTCGTCCCAGCGAATCGAGTCGGCCTCGAAGGTGAATCAATTTGGGTCCAAAGACCTGGGCTTCTGTCTTAGGCTGAATCGATTTGGCTTGGGTTTGAATCTATTCGGTCACTCAGACTTGTCAAGATGGAACATTTTGAATCGATTCGGGTTGGGGCCGAATCGATTCGGCCTGTTCAAGGGCTACGGAAATGGCTATTTTCTCCAAGAGCCAAAATTCCCAAAACTCATAAATCTCAACTTTTCACCATTTTTATTCACCCCAAACATATCTAATACCCTAATACTCATCAAATAACACACCTCAACAAATTCATAACCTCAAATCCATTATATACACAACAAATCTAAGATTTTACCCAAAATCTAGGTTTTAGCATTTTAAACCCCAAAATCCATAATTTTGTCCACGAATCATGAAATAAATGATACAAAATAATTATTTAGCAAGTTTAATCAGTTGCCTCAAATTCGTAGAGTCTGATTCGTCCTCAAAATCACGGATTGGTCAAAAAATCCACTTTTCTCTATTTCTCCTCTTCTTTTTCTTCTTCTCTTTCTCTCTCTCTCTTTATTTCTCTTTCTCTCTAAGGAGAATTGTTTCTCCCGTAGGCTTTTAAGCCTTATCTCCCGAAATACACAACTTTAAAATGATAATGCACACTTTAAATGACTCGGTAACTCTAATTCGAGCCAAACGAACTTAAAATATTTCGGAACCAAAATAAGCCCTAAGTACAGTCATTTCGACTATCTTGACCCTTCCGAAAACAAATGCACCCTCGGAATCATCATTCGAAACACTTTCTAATATATTCAAATTTGACCTCAAATGCCAATTTAATTATTCTCCAATTAAAATAGTATTTATTTCTCCCAAAATAAATAAATTACTGTCCCAAAAATCTCAAGGTATTACAGTGATGTGGCAAAATTAACCTATATGATCAATAAAAGATTGAGATGTCTAGAGGAAACCTAATATATTAACATTGGCTAACGACTTAAGTTATTAAGGATGGATATAAGAGAAGAAAAATGTGAAATAGCTACCTGAGAGGGTTCTATCACTTGTATTGCTAAAATGGAGCTAGAAATGTATTGTTTAAATTAGGAAATTAAATAATAAATTATTAAGGTTTTAAATTTTAATAAGTGAAACTAGTGAGTAGTGTACATATAAAATATAAGGGAAATAGAGTAATACTTCCATAATAAACAAAATAATGGTTTAGCGATCTTTAGTTCTTTGGTAAATAGGTCATGTGATTCGGAAGGGAATCGATGTAATTTAGATTGAGGTTTAGAAATTGTTATCTCTTCACAACTACTTCATTTAGACAGAAATGTATCACGAGGGTTCCTTGTTTAGATTTCATTTATGAGGTGTCCCACATATGGAGTCTAGTGAAAGTTGGGAGTCGGGACAGAACTTATTGATATGATGTCATAGATGGCATCTTAACATTAGCTTAATATGATATTCCTAGGAATACATGATTTTTAGTTTAAGTTTTCAAGTTGTAATCAGTCATGATAGTGATAATGGCTCATGTTGAAAATATGATTTTCATTACTACATTCTCCCTTAGAAATTGGTATAGAGAACGATCCCTATCTAGTGTTGAGATATTATTTGAGTAACTATGCTTAATTTTTGGATTTGTTATAACAAGATATTAATTTAAGGTCATTACATATATTTTGGAGTATCATATTTATGCTTATTGAGGTCATACTTTTCTCTATTATATTATTTTCTAATCACTGCTGGGTTTAATAGAAGATTTCTTGTAGGGGTTTAACCTTATTGTTGACTAATATTTTCCAGGTTCTTTGTCAAGCTTCAATTGTGGCAATTGATTTTCGATGAGTAAAGATCTTCTAATACAGTAGTGTAGGATTATATCGTTATACTCATATCTATAGTCCTTTCAGTTATAGATTGTACGATCCTATTGTAGTTCGAGGAGTTGTATACAATTAAGATGTATAGAATTTATTTGTATTCAACTCTTTGATTATTGGAATTCTTATATGGTTTAGTTCATTCATATTTATGGTAGCCTTATGTAATTTGTATTGCTTAGAATGTTATAAATTGTTTATCTCTTGTAAATTTTATATTTAAAATTGATCAACCTAAATACAAAATTTACCTATGTCACACTTCCAAGCTGAAGATGAGGAGTTTAGTGAAGATGAAGAGAGAGAGAGAGAGGTTGATATTGAAAATCTTATTTCGAGCCGTATGATATGTCCCTCAAGATAGAAAAGATAAATGACAAGGTTACTGCTAAGTTTTAGAAGTGTAGGGAGGATATTTGTGCCATAAAGAAAGGTTAGGCACTTGTGAGACATTTGAAATTTCATGAAATTACTCATGTTAAGAAGCTTAAAGAGGGAAATGTGGAGAAGTAGCTACACCTTGACAAGGTTTCTAGCCTAAAGTAGGCTCCTCTTGAATCTTCTCGAACTCGAACCTTTCTATAGGTTGAGAATGCTAGGCTAAATAAGTACCTTGAGGGGTAAAATATGGTGAAGGCTAACCTTAAAAGGAGATATGAGAAGCTAGGGAAGGTAATCCTTGCACCATCCCAATCCTCGAAGAATAAAATTGGACTTGGCTATGACCTTTACACCCAAATTTGAGATGGCCTTTGTCAAAAGGTCAACCAATACTCCTACGTGTACTCGACCTACTAATAATACTAAACCTAAGAAGGTGAACACAGCAAAACCCTACATTCGCACCTATTTCCATAGGAAGGGTCACATTAGAGACTTATTTTAGATCTTAAAAGATTTTATAGGATTCCTAGAAGAATCTATTTCACTATGGAGACAAAACACATAGTTCAAAGGATTAGTAACCTCTTTAGAAAAGTCAATGATGTAACTAAAGCTATGATGTTTTCTGGTCTGAATTCTAATAGAAAGTCACCTCTTAGAGCTAGAACCAAACTGATTACCAAATCCTCTATTCCCATTATTATACCTGTCTAGGTTAAGAAATCAGACTATTTTTCTCCGTTGGTTGATAGGCACGAAGTTTCTAACCACGATCCATTAGATACACATATCTCTTAACCTATAATAGGTAGGTATTTTTCTTCTCCTGGGTGAGTTATATTCTACTCTCGATAGACTAGGAGTGCCTAGTGTTGATTCTTTCCATAGTCTTGGTGTGATTCGTATTCTAGTCTTGGATTGTTTTTAATGCGTGATTATTTATATCCGTGATTATATATGAATCATGGTGCTTTCATATGTCTACTAAAAAATGAGAAAAAGAACGAAAATATTTTTACTCAATGTTTTTTCCATTTTATTCTAGTTTTATAAATGAAAACCAGAAAAATATTTTTTTTGCTTTTGGGTCAATAAGAAAAATGAAAATATTTTTTATTTTGAAAAATACAAAAAGATTTGGGTTTTTTTAATTCTAGGTGGATATATAATGTTGAGATGATTGAAATTTTAGGATACACATCTTTCTATCTATTTCTCTATTCTTATAATAGAATTGTTGGAGGGTATTACAAAAATATACATGTTTTGATTAATCATTCCTATGGAGTTATCATATAATGACTCATGATAGATATGTTTTGTGAAGAGGCTGGGAACCTATATGGAAGGAATGGTTCCAAATTTTTCAAAAACCAAATTAAAAATTTATTTCTCAAATTAATTTTTACTTAAACAAAATTAATTGAAATTTATATCAACATAAAACAAATCACCCAAATTAATTAAGCACTAAATAAAAAAAATTAGTGATTAACCCTATTTTATCCTGTTAACCAAAGCATGCAATTAAGTGTGAATAACAAGATAAAATAAATAACCACTGGGCATCATGTACCAGGAAAACCCAAATGGGAAAACCCTCGGATGACCCAGACACAAAGTTCACTAAGTATGGAATTACAAAATGGACACGACAAAAGAGTTATATAACAACTCGATGACCTCACAAGCTTTTACACTCTTCGTTCCTTCAACCTCTGCTTAGTGACAATGCAGGAGTCCACATACGCATCGGACTCCACCGATGGTGCACAAAAATTGTCACGCATACAGAAACTACCGTATGTAAACCAGTGAGTACGGAATCCTCCGTAATAAAATATTATCAATAGTGTATAGAATAAACATGGTGCCAAAACTCGATCTCAAAACATATATATATATATATATATATATATATATATATATATATATATATATATATATATATATATAGTAGAAACTTGGATGTAAACCAATTTGGTAAAAACTTGGTTTTTATTTTGAAAGTTAAATCATAAATCAAGAACAAAAACTCTCTTGGACTTTTCAAAAAATATTTCACTATTAGAAGATGAAAAAGTCTCTCTGAAAACTGTAATCATGTACTCCTCAAATGGGTGGAAAGGAATAATGGGGAGTTGAGGAAAAAACTGCCCAAAAAACAATTTTTTTTTTAAATGTGCTCGGTCGTTCGAACGAGGTACAGTCTTGTTCGAACGACATATTGAATTTCATTTGAAAGAGAAAGAAATGAGCCTTTTAACGACACATCAATGCAGAACAAAATGGACATCGTTAGAAGTCATTCGGACGTGTCTCCAAACTTGTTCAAACGACCTTATAATGTCGTTCTAATGACGGCCAGAAAATAAAAATATTTTTCAAAAAATGTAAAGTGATTTCAAAACAATTTTAAAAAACATTATCACCCAATAATTAAATATCCAAGGCTCAACATAAAATATGCATTCATACCTGAAAGATCCTTGGAACGTTAATGACAAAACTGTAAGAACAATTTTTCTAGGATTGTTCATAGTATAGGCCTTTTATGTTTTAAGCTAGTTTGGCATATCCCATTATAAATCGTCGATCACCGTCAAGACGAACCGAACCCAAACATCTCTAAGTTTGAAGACTTCCCAAAATTCCATAAAGGTATAAAGTAATTTAGAGTTTAAATTAATAGAATTTATTTTGGGGATGTTTATTTTTATTAAGAACGAATAAGAGTTTTTTATTTCGAAAAGAAAAATAATTTGGTTTTTAAATCTCATTCAAATGAGATGGACATCTTGTTCAAACGATATTATCACTTTGTTTGAAGGGTCGTTCAAAATTTTTTCTAACGTGCTTCGATCGAGGGCATACTATTATATGTCGTATAAAGCCTGGTCAAATGAGATTGCTTCTTCGTTCAAACGAGATTTTATTTTAAATGAGAAGCACTTGTCGTTCGAACGAGCCTTGAAAGCCGTTCAAATGAGCCCACCGCCTCAAAAATTTTGAACTTCCAATAATACATGTTTTGTGTCTATTTTTTTAAGACTTTTGTCAAATTCATTTTTGCATATCTTTTGCCAATGTTCTTCATAGTTTTGTGTTTAAAAATACATTTTAATTCACAAAGAACATCCTAAAAATCATTCTTGTGAATTCCTTTAAACCGTAGAAAGTTTTGTATTCTTTCATACACCTTTCTGGAGAAGGAATCTCCATGTCTGACTTGTGAAACCTGAGGGAACTCACTATTGAAGACAAAGGCTGAGGCTAAAGAGGGAGGACTGCGGTCTTGTGATTCTTGCGAGGATCATATTTGTTCCTTAGATATCTATGAAGATTAGCGCATTATACTTATACAGGATATCAAGTAGTCTGTAAGTTGACTTTCTTATATTATTTCTAAAGATTTGAAAAAAGGTTTTACCCGTAAGGTGTCTTCTCCTAAAACTTTGCCATTGTTTAATGCTTGATTTGATTTATGTTTTGAATCACATAGTTGCATTATCTAGGGCTAAAGGGATTAAAATTTGCTGTGTAATTTCATATTAATTTAATAAGTTAATAACCATTAGATAATTGCGCACTCTCATATTGGAATCTTTATTGAGCATTATCGTTTTTTCATTCTCATAGTAGTATCAATGCCTCCACTCTCTCTAAATGGTGTCAGATCATTCCTACTACCTTTTTAAATTGGTATCAGAGTAGGTTACACTAAGTTATTGTGTTAGATTCTTGTTTAGTGCTTTTTAGGTGGTTTAGTTTTTCTCTCGATGGATTCCCATAGTTTTGATGACTTAAATCGTTTGAATTTGAAGTTTGCTAAAAGAATTGAGATTCTTAAAAAAGGAAAGTTTTTGCTTAAAAGTTGCAATGGATCTTTTACAAACTGTTCAAACCCAAAGATATTTCTTTCGCGAGAGAGTTGTGTACATAGACCGTGATTTTAGAAAATTAGAATTGTCCAAGAAAAAGAGTGATGATAGAGTCCAGTTTTTAGAGGAAGAATTAGAGGACTTTAATGTTTGTGCCATTGAGGATAGTGTTATAATTAATAATTTAAAGGAAGGTGAGAAGACTCTTAGGGATAAGTTTTCTTTCATTAAGGAGGAGCAGGGTAACCTTCTAAGAATAATTGAACATATGAAGAAGGAGTCCCTAAAATTGGAATAGTCAAATTCTTTCCTTGTGTCTAAAATTTTGAAGTTAAAAGATGATTTAAAAGAATCGAGTAGTTTAGTAGTGATGTTAATGGCTCCCATGTTTCTAATAATTCGAGTGTTAAAGCCAAGACCATAGTTTATTTTAGAGGGTTAACTGTATTCATGGACATTAGAAAAGGTCAACCCTCAGGTAACATTCCTCGAATTTACACATATTCACATTGTGGTAGGAAAGGTCACCTTAGAGCGTTTTTTTATGATCTTTGAATAGGTTCTAGGAAGTTTAAGTCTAATATTCCTTTGGTTCTTGAATCCAGGCACATTAAGTATGTACCTATTTAGGTTAGAAAATCCATCTTGGAGGAGCTAGATGTTAGACTTCTTGGTTCTCACATGCTTGCACATGATGCTTCACATTCTATATCTTATGTATAATTACTTGCATGATTTTGTTTATCATAGTCTAGTTGTGCTTCATGATATATTTTTATTATTGTTATGACATGTGTATCTTTTGTATTATATTTCTCTTTTATTGAGTCATATTTTAAAAAAACATACATATTTTATTTGGACAATTTTTTTGAAAAATATAAAAAGAATTTTGATTTTTGTGTACTTTAGTTTTATATATTTGGTGTGGCACATTGGTGTGTTTGAATCTAATTCAATATGTACTTTCCATGTAGCTAGGACATTTGGTGATTACTTTAGATACTTAGATTGATCTTAACCATGTTTATGGAGTTGTTTTGAACTTGATTTACTATACGGATTTGACTTTATATATCCCTCCACACACACATGTACGAGCTTGTTGAATTTTAACTTCACTATGTATATTTCAGCTTGGTGAGATATTCTCCCATCAATTTTGTCATCTACATGCTTATGTGAATATGAGGGATTTGTGCATGTGAGAACTATTGCCCGTGAGAGATTTTGTTTATTTTTTAAAAAATATGAGTGAACATGAGCAAGGGTTGTGAAAGATAGGTTGACTTTGCGTGAAAGGCCACCATTTAAAAAGACCCCAAGAAAAAATAAATACAATAAAAAGAGAAAATGTATGCCAAAAAAGGGTCCATCATAGTTTAGTTTGATTGATCATTCAAAAGAAAAAACTTCAAAAGAAGAAAAAAAGAATAGAAAATATGATTATGGTTATCTTTTGAGGTAGTTTAGTTGAAGATCAATAGGATCACATAATGAATCCTAGTTATGCTTATTTTTTCATGACGTTATTGATTTGTAGAATCATTAATAATCTAGGTTTGTGTGCATTGTTCTTGTTTTGTTCATTATGTTCATCTTTATTTGTCACTGAAGGCTAAATCTTGATTTGATAAAGTTTTGTGGTCAATTAGAACTTCTTGAACATATTTAAGTGCTTGGGTTATAACTTATTTATATCTAGTTCATACCCATTCATTCCATCTCACACGTTTAGACACATCAATACTATACTAGTGTGTAAAGCTTACGTGTTTTGTATCATGTTTTGTGGTCGTTTATACCTATATATGTGTGCCGAATTTTCTTTGCCATATTTTGCATATATTATATATGGTATTGTATGTTGTATTTGTGATTTTTTTTTTTGCACGAAGATTCAAAATTTTTTAAAAACAGTTGGTTGTGTTTGCCTTTGAGACTATCATTACACGTGCTTGATGTATATCATTTTATGATGATATCTTATCTTCGATGTGATGATTTACTTTCATGCCTATGTTTCTACTTCTTTGCCTATTTCAGATAAAAATAAAAGGGGAAAGTACATCAAAAAGTGAGATTTGATGAGTTTAATTTATGGGGGAGAATTAAATTACAGTTTTTAATTTTTATTGCAATCTTGATACGTCACGTGGTATATTTATTTGTCTCATGTGTGTAGGTACGTAAAGAAGAATTCAATATACACGTATGAAAATAAATTGTGTGGAATAAGAAGAAGTTTGAAGACAAAGATACTTATGCCATTTTATTTTAGGGTTAGGAAGGGTGATAAGATTTTTTCCATAGAAGATTTTTTATTTTAATTTGGTGTTCGGTTATGTTTGTTTGTTTTATATTGGAATAGAAAAAGGAGGATATTTGTAAGAACATTTTTTCTAGTATTGTTCATAATATAGGCCTTTTATGTTTTAGGCTAGTTTTTCATATCCCGTTAGAAATCATCACTCACCGTCAATACGAACCGAACTCAAACACCTCCAATTGTAAAGACTTTTTTACATCCCGTAAAGGTATAAAGAAATTTAGAGTTTAAATTAAAGAGAAATTCAAGACACATGGAAGGTAAGAAGAAGAAGTTTGAAGACAAAGATACTTATGCCGTTCCGTTTTGGGGTAGGGAGGGTGTTAGGAATTTTGTCATAAAAGATTTTTTATTTTAATTCGGTTTTTGGTTATGTTTGTTTGTTTTGGACCGAAATAGACAAACGGGGAGATTTGTAAGAAAACTTTTTCTAGGATTGTTCATAGTACATGCCATTTTATGTTTTAGGCTACTTTGGCATATCCCATTATAGATCATCACTCATCGTCAAGGTGAACCAAACTCAACCATCTCTAAGTTTGAAGACTTCCCAACATCCACTAAAGGTATAAAGTAATTTAGAGTTTAAATTAATTTACAGAATTTATTTTTGGGATATTTTTTGTTATCCAAAATGAACAAGAGTTTTTATTTCTAAAAGAAAAATAATTCGGATTTTAAATCTCGTTCAAACTGGATGAAAATCTCATTCAAACGAGATTGTTACTTCGTTAGAAGGGTCGTTCAAAATGTTTTCTATCGTGCTGCGGTTGAGGGCATACTATTTTAGGTCGTTTGAACGAGACTACTTCTTCATTCAAACAAGATTTTATTTCATTCAAAAGAGACGCACTTGTCGTCCGAACGAGCCTTGAAAGTCATTCAAACGAGCCCGCCGCCTTAAAATTTGTGAATTTTTTATAAATACCTATTTCGTCTTTAGTTTTTAAGACTTTTGTTAGATTTTTTTCTGCATATCTTTTGCGAAAGTTCTTCATTATTTTGTGTTTAAAAATACTTTTTAATTCACAAAGTACATCTTGAAAATCGTGCTTGTGAATTTGTTTAAACCCTAAAACTTTGATAAAGGTAACATTTTTTTAAGTTTTGAAATTCCTTGTAGTTTATTTTAATTGCTTGGAAGTGATAGGATATGAATTTTATGAAAACCATTTTTGATTTTTTTTCATAAAGGGTCTTTATTTATAAACCTCATTCGAATGAGGTCTCCCTCAATCAAAATGGTGCCAATCAAATGCTTATTTTTTAGCCAAAAGACGTCAATCGAAGTTAGTCTTCAAACTATTGGGTTTTTTATTCTTAAAACCTTGGATGCCATTTTTTTCAATATATGTGTGAAGTTCATTTGAAATGAGAATCATGGTTAGGAAAATGCCTTATATTTATTTTTCTATATATTATATGAAATGTTAGTTAATTTGACTTAATCAAAATTTTATTTAGTTTGATTTGGATTGATCATGGGAGATCATAATTCCAGTTCTAATGCAATTGAACCATTTACAGCTTAGATAGGGAGGTGACATCTTATCAGTAAAGTTATGAGTTGAATCCTAATAGTCTATCTTAAATTACGGGAACCTGTTTGATGGTTCATGAACTTGTATAATAGTTCAAATAATATTATGACATGTATATCAGGAATGTATTGAACATGACCATATATGAGATTGAAGTCTAGGTGCTGAATAGATTAGACTTTCACAATCTTACAGGTTGAAATTGTTGTGGGTGAAATTCAAATTTTTTGGATCTAAATCTCTGTAAGTTTGGCAATCATTGTATACCTGATATCATAATTCAAAGAAATCTTTATCCAAAAAATATCTTGGATTGTGATATTCCCTTGATAGGTTTATAATATTATATTCTACCAATAAATGTGATCATTAGATTATTTTATAATTAGTTAGAGTATCAAATAAGTTAAGCTCGAGATTAAGGAATAGATAAAAAGTTAGTTCAAACCGATTAATAGAGAATTAAGTTAATCAAGCATGTATTGTATGCATAACTTAAGGAATAATATCTACCATAGTAACTTTCAAAATAAGACCTCGTCATTCGAGTGATATTGATATAATTAAATTAGTGTACAATCGAGATTATTTAGTGTAATTAATTAGGATTAAGTGAAGAAAAAAAATAAGTACAGGGATGTAATTTGTGATATTTGAGTACCTATTTCGAAACCAATTTAATTATTTAGTCTTGCATCCCTAGTATATTCCATTTACATAAGTAGAAGGTCTAGACTCTCTAGAAACCCAATTTAGCCTAAGCTCATTACACACACACACACACACACACACACACACACACACACACATATATATATATATATATATATATATATATATATATATATATATATATATGTGTGTGTGTGTGTGTGTGTGTGTGTGTGTGTGTGTATAGGTGTAAACTAGTATTTTAAGTTGTATAATCATTATCGAGGGGTGGAGAGGGAGAGGGAAAGTGCTATTCACATTTTTAGGAAGTGATGTGTAGAGACAAGGTCATATCCACTCAAAACATCAAGTATTCATCTCCAAGAGTGCCCGCACAATAAATATGCTTTGGGAGGATCCTATACTAGAAGATGCGAGGCTTTTAGTGGATTCTAGAAAGGTTCTTGAAGACATTGGAAGGGCAAAAAGTTCAGCATCTTCATCAATCAATTGATTATGTATCAGATCACCAACAATATATGATTCAATTCCTGGATTTTTTCTTCAGATCTAGTCCTTTTTTTTCTTCAACAGAACTTGGTCAATCAAAATCAATAGGCATCAAAGTTTTTTTATTATGTCAATCCCCAAAAAGTGATATCAAAGCCCATGTTTTAGATTTATCATGTTTCGAAAAAAAAATAGGTTTTCATGTTAAAAATTATGCATGGATATGTAATTTTTTGTACATACATAGTTTTGTAGGGTCTTAATGTTGATATACCTTCCATCATGGTCACATGAATAAATGTTGTGTGAATGGATGATACGACTATTTTTTCATAGTCATTTTTCTCTTAGATTCGATATGGTTATAATAATTATAGTTTTTAATTATTGAAGTTAATTGATTTATTTAGAAGTACTTTTAAGTGTATTCAATCATTTAGATGTTAGGATCCTTTTTTCTATATTATATATATTTACATTAGTGGAAGATTCTTGGGTTTTGATTGATTTTTTTAATCAAGATTAGAGTTCTAATTATGGGGTTTTTAAAGCTGTTGGAAGTTTAAAACGATGTAGTTTTGACAATAAAGAAATATACATAGAATCATGAAGAGGGCATCATGGACCTTAGGCCGTGATCACGGAGGAACATCCAATGACAGTAGAAGGACCTCACGTGACCATAAGGTCGCAGCGAGGAGGATCAGGGGAATTGGTTTCGATTATATTTTGGTTTGAACTTTACTACTTCCAATATCTTATGTGGGATAGATTCTTCTTCAAGGATATTTTAACCCTTTAGGACCTTACTCAAGGAAGAATTTTAGGTCATGATGGAAAGGGACTTTAAGTTCTATATAACTGGATGTGATTGTATTTTCTTATATCTATTCATTAATTTTTGCATTATTTGTGTGATGATTAATTAAAGACAACCAATTTTATGGACAAAATGATTTTAATTTCAAGCCGACCAAGATCATATTTTTCTTGAAAAATATATTTTATTTATTCCTTTCTAAATTGAATTTAATCGGATAATTAATTTAAGGTATAAATTAATTTATGATCTCCGAGTTTTATTTTAATTTTAAAAGAGCTTTATTTTTAGGATATTAAAATAGTGATATCTAAAAATTTAATTTGTACAAGTGAATTGAAAATTACCAGGGATTTAATTCAAATATTTAGAATTGAACGAGTAGTTTTTTAAAATACCCTCAAGTTTAAAATATTAAATCGGAGGAGGTTTCAACATAAATCCCCCAGTCTCCATCGGTATTTTAAAAAAGTGATGTGATTAATTCCTTGTGTTAATATTTGAATTCCTTCCCATCGGAGGGAATTAATCACGGTATCATGGACTTTTTAAAATTCTTAAGTGGTAGTTCCTTGGAATTAAATATAAGAAAGTTTGGTCTCCCCCCGCCCCCCTTTTTACGGAAGTTATACATGAGTGAATTTAATTTCAGGGAACGAACCGATGGTTTACACTTAAACACAATAAATGATATATGTGACACCCCGACTAATTAAATACCGGGTAGCTACTCCTTTATTAAATTAATTCAAAATGCCAAGTTGGCTCAGTTAATAGCATCACTGTCGAAAACATTATTATTATTACTAACCACCTAGTATTTAAAAAGTATGTTGCCAAATTTTAATATAAGTCTGATTAACATGCAACAAGTGTAAAGAAGAAATAAGTAACACCATTCACCATACTGAAGTAAAACGAATAACCATCACATAGTGTAAATAAAGTCTGGAGGAAAACTCCTCACTACAATCCCATACTGAAATAAATAACCGAATGCTAAAACAATACAAATCAAAGTCTGAAAACTGTAATGTAAAAGATGTCTCTAATAGAAACGGGCAACATGCCCTACAACTGATAGATAGTGACTCTGGAATCCAAAAGATAGAAGCGTCTACAAGCAAATCCCTGTAGCTTCCACAAACAGCTACAGCTCGTCACCTGAATGAGAATCCTATGCTTGGTGTCCCTGTGGCTGGGCCCCTAAAAAGGTTTTACAAAGAAAAAGATTTGAAAAGCAAACGGGTCAGAGCCCGAATGTGGAGTTATATTTTAAAAACCTGCAAGTGCTTTAAAAACATTTAAAAAATTAAATGCAAAGTACATGTTAGGACGTGCACTCACATGATATTCTCACCTCTCGTCTAACTGTGCACTCCTAACGTAAGTACCCATCTAGAGTGATACAGACTACTAGCTACGTGACAACATATCTAGCTAGACTATCATAGGTCCTACCCTTATTACTCGGTTCTATTTACATAATAACGCTCGTAATTAAGTAGGAGTTTAACGTAACTCAGATGTTCAATATGCAATATATATAACTATCAGTTAACTCGTTGTATTTCTCGAAACAATACCGTAATTATATTCACATCATTAACATGAAGGTTCCCATTAATTAAGTGTATATTATTCACATCATAAATATACAATATAAGCACCCCTAGAACTAAGTTGTGGTGCACACATACTCTGCTATCCATCCTGGTACATCACGTACATAAGGATAACATATTCCGAATCTCTCAGGAATAGTCCAGATAACACAAATCACAAATAGTGGAGGCGAACACAGTCATATCACATAGGTCACGCACATACCTACGCTCCTACGATCAGCGGACTTATTAATATCCCAATAAGTCTTTCTATGACCTATGTTCATCGAGGTAACCAGTCTAAATCCGGGCAACACAAGGATTAGAGGGCCCTAAGCGAACGCAAACCTCCCGTGATAGCAAGTATGGTAGGTATGTCATACACACAATTCATATACCAATACTAAGTAAACACACGTCTTAGTAATACCGTAGTTTAATCGTAGTACATATCGCATTCTCGTACTAACTTATAATTATCACAATTCATACTATTCCGGTTTGTAATTATACGCGCCATAATTCATTCTCACGTCGTAGTAGACACTCACGTCTCAACCCAAATGGTTCATTGAATATAACTCTCGTATATAATTTACTCCTCATAATAATCCAAAAGTCCCAAATCTATCCTTACATCAACAAGGAATGTTAACTCTACCCTCGAACCAGTTTACGGGACTCTAAAAATCAAAACAGTCCAAAAAGGATCAAACTGTCAACTCGTTAGAAGTCTCGTTCGAACGAGACTGTTCGAACGAGATTCCTCTGTCAACTCGTTAGAAGTCTCGTTCGAACGAGGCTGTTCGAACGAGATTCCAGTTCGTTCGAACGAACTGTACCTTCTAACGATATCTCGTTCAAACGAGATATCGAACGAGATCTCGTTCAAACGAGATATCGAACGAGATCCCTTCTCGTTAGCAGCGACTGGTCAACTCGTTAGAAGCCCGTTAGAAGCTCGTTCGAACGAGTTCGTTCGAACGACCTGGGTAGGGGCTTCTAACGAGCTGCCAGTTTCTTCCCAGATTTCCTAAGTTACGTTTCTCACCATTTTTAACACCTCAATCCTTCTCCAAAGTTTGCCCAATCAACGTTTTAAGGTCTCTAATCATCCTAAAACATGCTAAGGTCATAAACTAACATCTTTTAAGACTTTAATGCACCCTATTCATCATCAAATCTCAAGATTCTATATTTTTCCCCCATTTTTTTTATAAGAACATGAACCCTAGATTTTTATCATCATCAAATCCCAGAATTTAAATCCGTTTTTGTTACCACCAACATACATTAATACCAGAATAATCATCTCTATGTAATTCTACATGCGATTTGTCCTCAATATTCAAGATCTAAATCCAATTAACATGGGTTTTCATTCAACTTTCAAGAACAATTAAAATTCTTCAATTTCTAACATGGAAAAGACATTCTCTGAAATTAAATAGAATAAAGTCACTTGCCTTGGTTCGATTTCTGATTTTGGATGATGGTTTGATGAAGATTTCTGCAGAATTTCTTCTCTCTCCAAGCTCTCTTCTCCAATGGTGGCTTAAGGTGGCTAGGGTTTGTTTTGGGGAACTTGGAAACCTAATTGATAACCTCCGTAGCTTAATGGTTTAAAGTGGGTTGGATAGTGGGTTTAGTGGGTCAATAATTAATCAGATTAAAACTCCCAATTTTCCTCACTTTTAATTCCTCAAAATGTAAAATTACCAAAATACCCTTTAAGTTGCCGGTGTGGCCTAAAAATACCCCGGAACCCAAACTATACCCCCGGCTAGTGTTTTCTGACTATCTAGACCCTTCCGGACGCGTTGGCGCACTCAAAACGACCATACGGATAATAGTAATAAAAATCACTTTTATAATCAAAATGTTATACCATGACGCGGCGGTCACACGCGTCTCAACAAAATTTCTAAAATGCCGTCTATCAATCTCACGACAATTTTATAATACTAAATACATATATCAAAACATGTATGCACATAATCAAATACCAACTCGCATCTCGTTAGTATTTATAACCCGGATTAATTTCCAATTAATACGCATTTAATTAATTAATCCCAAAAATAAATATAGTCAAAAGTACGGGGTATTACATACTTCCCCCCTAATAACTGAATTTCGTCCCGAAATTCGAAACTAGAAAGTACCTGCTAAAAACAACTCTGGATAATGATCGCGCATCTCATCCTCGCGCTCCCATGTGGACTCCTCGACATTGTGATGTCGCCACTGAACACGCACTAACGGAACTATCTTTGACCGCAGTTTCCTCTCGCTTCGGTCCAAAATAGCAATCGGCCCCTCCTCGTAAGAGCTATCCGGCTGGAGATCGATGTCCTCCACAGCAATGTGAGAATGAGCCAAATTATCTCTAAGGTATTTCCTCAGCGAGGAAATATGGAACACATCGTGAATCCGATGTAAATGCTCCGGTAGCCCGAGTCTATACGCAACCGGTCCGATCCGCTCAATAATAGGAAACGGTCCCACATACCTCGGTTCCAACTTCCCCTTCTTCCCGAAAGGCATAATCCCCTTCATAGGAGATACCCTGAGCAAAACCTGGTCCCCCACTTGGAACTCCCTGAAGAATCTCTTCGCATCAGCATAACTCTTCTGCCTGTCTTGAGTTACCCGAATGCGACTCCGAATCAACTCAATCCTTACCGAAGTATCCTGAATTACTTCCGGTCCAAGAAGTTTATTGTCCCCCACCTCTAACCAACATGCTGGGGAACGACAAGGCCTACCGTACAATGCCTCAAACGGAGCCATGCCAATAGTGAACTGATATGAGTTGTTGTAAGCAAACTCCACCAGTGGAAGGTACTGTTCCCATCCACCCCCAAAGTCAATAATGCACATGCGTAGCATGTCCTCCAACATCTGATTTGTGCGCTCAGTCTGCCCATCAGTCTGCGGATGATAAGCCGTACTCAACCGCAATTCCGTGCCCATGGCCTCCTGGAAACTCTCCCAAAACCTCGAAACAAATATCTTGTCTCTGTCAGACACGATATTTAGGGGCACACCGTGAAGTCTCACAATCTCTGAAATAAAGAGCTGGGCATACTGTCCCGTAGTGTAGTCAGTCCTTACGGGTAAAAAGTGAGCGACCTTGGACAACTTGTCCACAATTACCCAAACGGAGTCGTGACCCCTCTGCGACGTAGGCAACCCCGTGATAAAGTCCATGGATATGCTCTCCCACATCCACACCGGGACCTCCAATGGCTGTAGCAATCCTGCCGGTCTCTGATGATCCACTTTTACAAGCTGACAAGTGGCGCATTTCGAAACAAACTCAGCGATATCTCTCTTCATACCGCTCCACCAATACTGCCGTCTCATGTCTTGGTACATTTTGTCCCCTCCGGGATGTACCGCGAACCGTGAGCCGTGCGACTCTGCCATCACCTCGTGTCGCAATTCCTCTCCTTCCGGAACTACCAATCTCCCATTGAAGCGCAATCCCCCGTCTGAGCTAACGGTATAGGACTCGGCTCCCTCTGCTAGTAATCGAACTATCTTCTCTTGACAGAACGAGTCATTGGCCTGTGCCCGTACTACCTTCGTGACAATCTGGGGTGTAATGGTCATCACAGACATGAAAGATTGGGACACTGCATCCTGGTGTCCCAATTCCTTCCACTTAGCCTTCCACACCTCTGCCACCTCATCTGCTGGCCTACGGCTCAACGCGTCTGCTACCACGTTAGCCTTTCCCGGGTGGTACTGGATCTCGAACTGGTAGTCCTTCACAAACTCAAGCCACCTACGCTGCCGCATATTCAACTCCTTCTGCGTGAACAGGTACTGTAGGGACTTGTGGTCCGTGAACAGTTGGAACTTCTCCCCCAAAAGATAGTGCCTCCAAATCCGTAGGGCAAATACCACTGCTGCCAATTCCAAATCATGTGTGGGGTAATTCTTCTCATGAGGCTTAAGCTTACGGGAAGCATAAGCTATGGCCTGTCTCTCCTGCTGTAATACACCTCCCAGTCCATGCAAAGACGAATCGGTGTAAACCAAATACTCAACTCCCGGTCTCGGCAATGCTAACATAGGTGCTGAGGTCAATTTGTCCTTCAATTCATCGAATGCCAATTGACAGGCATCACTCCAGATGTAGGGCACACCCTTAGGAGTCAGATGTGTCAAAGGACCTGCTATCTCCGAGAAACCCCGAATAAACCTCCTGTAGTATCCTGCTAAACCCAAGAAACTACGAATCTCAGTCGGTGTTGTGGGTTGTCCCCACTCCCTCACCGCGGATACTTTCTCCGGATCAACAGATATTCCCCGGTCGAAAATGATATGCCCCAAAAACTGGACTTCCTTCAGCCAAAACTCGCACTTCTCATATTTTGCATACAACTCGTTCTGACGAAGTGTCTGCAAAACCTGCCTCAAATGCTCGGCGTGCTCCTCCTCTGTCTGGGAGTAAACTAGAATATCATCAATGAAGACAATGACAAACTGATCTAGGAAATCCCTAAACACTCTATTCATCAAGTCCATAAACACTGCTGGAGCGTTGGTCAAACCGAAAGGCATAACCCGAAACTCGTAAGAACCATATCTCGACAAGAACGCAGTCTTCGAGACATCCTCCTCCCTGATACGCAACTGATGGTATCCCGATCTCAAGTCAATCTTCGAGAAAAAAGAAGCTCCTATCAACTGGTCGAATAAGTCATCGATTTGAGGCAACGGATACTTATTCCGTATTGTGACCTTATTCAACTCTCGGTAGTCCACACACAATCTCAGTGAACCATCCCTCTTCTTCACAAACAAAACTGGAGCGCCCCAAGGTGAGGTGCTCCTGCGAATAAAGCCCTGGCCTAACAGCTACTCTATCTGATCCCGTAACTCTCGCATCTCAGCTGGAGCCATACGGTACGGTGCACGTGCTATAGGTCTCGTACCCGATAGCAAATCTATAACAAAGTCTATCTCTCAGCTGGGTGGTAAGCCCGGTATCTCCTGAAACACATCCGAATACTCCCTGACTACTGGGATAGAATCTAAAGGAATCACTACCTCCTTAGAGGTATCCTCCTCTATGTAATACAGATGAGCGGTCGATCCTCCCTCTGGACGAGGCATCGCCACTACAAACATCTCTTGCCCCGGAATGGCAAAAATAATGCTCCCACTAAAGCAATCAATCATGGCCCTATATGCTACGAGCCAATCCATACCGATGATCACATCGTGAACATGCATGTCTAACACTAGCATGTCTGCAGGCAATACCAAACCACCAATCTCTACCCCCACTCCCCGGCATATAAAGAAAATAAGTGACCCACTCCCCAATGGTGAGTCGACACACGTCACTGTGCTCTCTGCCGTAGCTAACAATCCTAAAGCTTTCGCGAAGTGTGTAGCTATAAAACAGTGTGTAGCACCCGTATCAAATAATACCCGACCCATAATGCCATGGATAGGAAACGTAGCCTCAATCGCGGGCGGTGCCTGTGGAACTGAAGCCTGGTGGACGTTGTAGACACGTCCATACTGTAGCTTCCCCTGCTGAGCTGGGACTGCTGGAATGGGTGGCAATGCTACCATCTGTGGCGGTGCGGGAAGAACGGCGGGAAACATAGGCCTCTGTGGCTCCTGGCGAGCGCCCTGCTGCTGCTGCTGTGGGGCCCTGCCCCTATCAGGACAATCCTGTCGCTTATGGCCAGTCTTGCCACAAACAAAGCACTTCCCTGGGAAGTTCCCTCCTCTCTGCCCCTGCTGTCCCCGGCCCTGGTGGCCGTTACCATTCCTCCCTTGGCCCTGCTGGCCCTGGTGAAACTGCTGCCCATTCTGCCCCTGTTGGCCCTGATGGCCGTTTGGACCCTGATGGCCCTGACGGAAACCTCCCTGTCCCTGTCTATAGTTCCCTGACCGGAACCTCTTATTATCCCCCTGTTGGGAGCCCTGCTCATTCTGTCTCTGCCCCTGACCCGATTGTGCCCCGCTGGCACTATGTCCTCCAGTCCTGCCCTGATGGCTAGACTCCCCCGACCTCTTACCCTCGACCATATGAAAACGGGGGTCCTGGCAGTGCAACAATGCAGCGTTAACCACGTCAGAATAAGTGGCCAACGATAGGTTCCCTAGAAGATGCTGACGGATCCTCCAAGTCAACCCGTCGGTGAACTTCTCAATTTTCTTCTTCTCTGTTGGTATCTCGTCTGGAACGATGTTCAACAGATTAGTGAACTCGGCCTCATACTCGGCCACTGTCTTGCCCTCCTGCTTCAGACTCATCAATCTCCTCCTCATTTCCGTATGAACAGCTGACGGAAAGTACTTGCGGTCGAACCGCACCCAGAACTCTTGAATCGTGAGAGTATCCCTCTCCCCCATGGTGGTAATAGACTCCCACCACTGTAGTTCAGATCCAACTAGCTTGAAAGTATCTAGCACCTGCTTCTGAACATCCGTGCACTCATACATCCGTAAGTGCCTCTGCATATCCTTCCTCCATTGGCTCGAGACTACCACATCTGAGCTACCTGCAAACTCTGGCGGATGCGCTTTCTGAAAAGCGTCACATACACACTCCCAAGCAGACGGGAATGCATTAACCTGTACTGGCGCGGAAACTACGGCAATCGCGGCATTTACCGCTTGGGCTACTATAGCTGCAACCTCAGCGACGTTCATCATGCCCTGAACTGGAGCGAGCTGGGGTTCGGGCGTTGCATCCCTGGGAACTCGTCGTGCACGTCGTGGAGGCATCTGAAATAAGAATAAAGTTTATAAGTTCGCTGTTATAAACTTAATATAGCTGAAGAACGAAGCATACACAAAAAGAGTACAACAGTCCTAAAATATAGGGCTCTATATCAAAGAAACGTAGCGGAAACATAACAAGCCGTCAGATCCTAAAGGACACTAGAACCTGATGCTCTGATACCACCTGTGACACCCCGACTAATTAAATACCGGGTAGCTACTCCTTTATTAAATTAATTCAAAATGCCAAGTTGGCTCAGTTAATAGCATCACTGTCGAAAACATTATTATTATTGCTAACCACCTAGTATTTAAAAAGTAAGTTGCCAAATTTTAATATAAGTCTGATTAACATGCAACAAGTGTAAAGAAGAAATAAGTAACACCATTCACCATACTGAAGTAAAACGAATAACCATCACATAGTGTAAATAAAGTCTGGAGGAAAACTCCTCACTACAATCCCATACTGAAATAAATAACCGAATGCTAAAACAATACAAATCAAAGTCTGAAAACTGTAATATAAAAGATGTCTCTAATAGAAACGGGCAACATGCCCTACAACTGATAGATAGTGACTCTGGAATCCAAAAGATAGAAGCGTCTACAAGCAAATCCCTATAGCTTCCACAAACAGCTACAGCTCGTCACCTGAATGAGAATCCTATGCTTGGTGTCCCTGTGGCTGGGCCCTTAAAAAGGTTTTACAAAGAAAAAGATTTGAAAAGCAAACGGGTCAGAGCCCGAATGTGGAGTTATATTTTAAAAACCTGCAAGTGCTTTAAAAACATTTAAAAAATTAAATGCAAAGTACATGTTAGGACGTGCACTCACATGATATTCTCACCTCTCGTCTAACTGTGCACTCCTAACGTAAGTACCCATCTAGAGTGATACAGACTACTAGCTACGTGACAACATATCTAGCTAGACTATCATAGGTCCTACCCTTATTACTCGGCTCTATTAACATAATAACGCTCGTAATTAAGTAGGGGTTTAACGTAACTCAGATGTTCAATATGCAATATATATAACTATCAGTTAACTCGTTGTATTTATCGAAACAATACCGTAATTATATTCACATCATTAACATGAAGGTTCCCATTAATTAAGTGTATATTATTCACATCATAAATATACAATATAAGCACCCCGAGAACTAAGCTGTGGTGCACACATACTCTGCTATCCATCCCGGTACATCACGTACATAAGGATCACATATTCCGAATCTCTCAGGAATAGTCCAGATAACACAAATCACAAATAGTGGAGGTGAACACAGTCACATCACATAGGTCACGCACATACCTACGCTCCTACGATTAGCGGACTTATTAATATCCCAATAAGTCTTTCTATGACCTATGTTCATCGAGGTAACCAGTCTAAATCCGGGCAACACAAGGATTAGAGGGCCCTAAGCGAACGCAAACCTCCCATGATAGCAAGTATGGTAGGTATGTCATACACACAATTCATATACCAATACTAAGTAAACACACGTCTTAGTAATACCGTAGTTTAATCGTAGTACATATCGCATTCTCGTACTAACTTATAATTATCACAATTCATACTATTCCGGTTTGTAATTATACGCGCCATAATTCATTCTCACGTCGTAGTAGACACTCACGTCTCAATCCAAATGGTTCATTGAATATAACTCTCGTATATAATTTACTCCTCATAATAATCCAAAAATCCTAAATTTATCCTTACATCAACAAGGAATGTTAACTCTACCCTCGAACCAGTTTACGGGACTCTAAAAATCAAAACAGTCCAAAAAGGATCAAACTGTCAACTCGTTAGAAGTCTCGTTCGAACGAGACTGTTCGAACGAGATTCCTCTATCAACTCGTTAGAAGTCTCGTTCGAACGAGGCTGTTCGAACGAGATTCCAGTTCGTTCGAACGAACTGTACCTTCTAACGATATCTCGTTCGAACGAGATATCGAACGAGATCCCTTCTCATTAGCAACGACTGGTCAACTCGTTAGAAGCTCGTTCGAACGAGTTCGTTCGAACGACCTGGGTAGGGGCTTCTAACGAGCTGCCAGTTTCTTCCCAGATTTCCTAAGTTACGTTTCTCACCATTTTTAACACCTCAATCCTTCTCCAAAGTTTGCCCAATCAACGTTTTAAGGTCTCTAATCATCCTAAAACATGCTAAGGTCATAAACTAACATCTTTTAAGACTTTAATGCACCCTATTCATCATCAAATCTCAAGATTCTATATTTTTCCCCCATTTTTTTTATAAGAACATGAACCCTAGATTTTTATCATCATCAAATCCCAGAATTTAAATCCGTTTTTGTTACCACCAACATACATTAATACCAGAATAATCATCTCTATGTAATTCTACATGCGATTTGTCCTCAATATTCAAGATCTAAATCCAATTAACATGGGTTTTCATTCAACTTTCAAGAACAATTAAAATTCTTCAATTTCTAACATGGAAAAGACATTCTCTGAAATTAAATAGAATAAAGTCACTTGCCTTGGTTCGATTTATGATTTTGGATGATGGTTTGATGAAGATTTCTGCAGAATTTCTTCTCTCTCCAAGCTCTCTTCTCCAATGGTGGCTTAAGGTGGCTAGGGTTTGTTTTGGGGAACTTGGAAACCTAATTGATAACCTCCGTAGCTTAATGGTTTAAAGTGGGTTGGATAGTGGGTTTAGTGGGTCAATAATTAATCAGATTAAAACTCCCAAATTTCGTCACTTTTAATTCCTCAAAATGTAAAATTACCAAAATACCCTTTAAGTTACCGGTATGGCCTAAAAATACCCCGGAACCCAAACTATACCCCCGACTAGTGTTTTCTGACTATCTCGACCCTTCCGGACGCGTTGGCGCACTCAAAATGACCATACGGATAATAGGAATAAAAATCACTTTTATAATCAAAATGTTATACCATGACGCGGCGGTGACACGCGTCTCAACAAAATTTCTAAAATGCCGTCTATCAATCTCACGACAAATTTTATAATACTAAATACATATATCAAAACATGTATGCACATAATCAAATACCAACTCGCATCTCGTTAGTATTTATAACCCGGATTAATTTCCAATTAATACGCATTTAATTAATTAATCCCAAAAATAAATATAGTCAAAAGTACGGGGTATTACAATATCCTAGCCATCAAAGTTATTGTCATTAGTTGTGGGACCAAAAATCATAGGCTATTCAATTATGTAGGATAAAAGATTCTTGGACTATCCATTGAACGTAACTGAAAGAAGAAAATTTGTCTAGTTCAGGGTGAGGTGATTTAAGCTCCCATCGGGAAATCTCACTTCACAAGGGAACTAAAATACCCGAGAGGATTAGTTCTAGTTGGTAGTAGAGAGAACTCAAATTAAATTTAATCAAAGTTAATTCTCACATATTTACTTTGAATTAAGTTATTTTTAAATGATGAATTGTAGTTTTCAAAATGGGCCCATAATTTAACATTGCTTCCATCTTAAAGAATAACAAACTAACTATTATGAACTTTGTTTACTAGAAAAAAAAATTGTCTTAACTGTCGAGGATTACAAGTTTATTTTAATTGAACCATTCCTTATCAAGCATGATGAGAGAGCATCCGAAGAGGATGGTCAGGCTTATCAGAAGTGACAGAAGGTTAATTAGATGTCTCGTTGCTACATATTGGGATATACCACCAATGTGTTTCAACACCAACATTATAATATGTCAAGTTATTATGGCATGATTCTGAACTGCAGGGATATATTGAGGATCATAACCATGCTATAAGAACAGATTATATGGCAAGGATGGTTGGGCACTCTTGGATATGAATATTTGGTGTTTTCAGTGAGATATGTCATTTTTCTCTACATCCCACCAAAAAAATGTGAATAACACGTTTTCTCTCCCGAACTACCTTAATAATGAGTATGCTACATAAAACCCTAACTTAAACCAAAATATATAGGTATATGTAGTGATCATAAGCCAAACTGGGATTCAAGAGTATCGTCTTACTACTTAGGTAAATATACTATATTAGGGACCCAACACTAAATAATTAAATTGGTTTCCAAATAAGTACTCGAAATGCCAAATTATATCTCCTTACTTCATTTCCTTTCTCTATTTAATCATAATTAATTCCATTAAATAAGCATAACTGCACTCAAATTTTATTATCTCAAAATTACCGGAATGACAAAATCTTATTTGCAAAGTTGTTGTGGTACATAATATGATTCCCCACGTTAAGCCTTAAATTCCCACTTGGTAAAATTAATTCGATGCTAATTAATTTCAACCAGCTTCTTATTTATTTCTTATTCCTAGACTTAACTTATTTCATACTCTATCACATTATGATATAAATCACTCATCAAGTTTACTAGTATAATCAAAACTTATAAGCTTATCAAGGGATATATAAATTAAAGATCTTTCTTTCTCACTAGTACATTCGAACTATATTGTGGAAATATTAATCGGAGATATCTTTGCATAACTCTTTGATTTTTTGGTCTAGAATATCACTAGTATCAGTATTAGTAGTAGTTAGGTATAGGATAAGATGTAAGCCAAGTTGCAATAGCATGAGAACCGGTGGTTGGGCAATGTATTGCTTGATTTTATCGAACACCTCTTGACATGAGTCATTCCAGATCTTGGTCGAATCCTCCTGCTGGAGCTTAAAGACAGTTTCATAGATAAAAGTCAGTTCACGATGAATTTTTGAATGTACTGGAGACTTCCCAAGAAATTGCACACCACTTTCGCAGTTCGGGTGGTGACATATCAAGGATTATTTTTATTTTAACAGGTTCTTCTTTAATTCCCTTTTCATTGACCATGAAATCTAGGAATTTTCGTTCGGTGACATCGAAGATGCATTCTTGTGGGTTGAGGCACAGTTGGTATTGTTACAATTGTTCAAATAATTTACTCAAGGCAAGTATGTGATGCTCCATGTTTTATATTTAGTGATCAAGTGCTCAATGTAGTCTTAGACTTATTTATGAATAAGATTGTGTAAGGTGGTTATGTCTTCCCATTGGTGCATATTCCCAGCATTATTAAGACCTAAAGGCATAACGATATAACAAAATGTTGGTCATAAATGCATTCTTCAAAATGTTGACTTGTTCTTCTTGCGATGGAAGGTTGGTCATAATTACATCTTTTCTCTCCATATTACTATGAAGTTATTTACGAATTCTCCTAGGACTTGTTTGACAAATTGAAGATCACGATGAGTCACTTTTAATTCCTCATTATACTTGTACTAAGCGATAAATTCACGGATGACATCCTCCAAAATTTGAATTCAGGATTCTTTTAAAGATAAGAACCAATGAAGGGCACAATCCTTTAAGGTCTATTGAAATATCTAAGCCATTTTTTTAAATTTCACATAGATTACTCATGGTTCAATGATAATTGCGTAGATGTACAATGGGAGGCCCACTTCCTCTAAACCTCATGACATTTGGCATTTTGAACTTCTCAATAGACAAGCTTTGGGATAAGGGGTCGTATATGGGTTTAATCCAAATACATCTCGGAGAGTTTCACTTTATCAAACATTCAAGAAAGAATTTTAAGGTCTTCTTTGACCCTACTTAGTTCTTCTTCTTTATTATCCACTAGAATGGTCATAGATAGGTTAGACCTTGGTTGAGTAAGGTTTGATATAAGCAGATGAGCAGGCGGAGGCCCATTGATTGGTGGATCACGCAAAGGCATTTTGATATGCTGAGCATAATTTCCCATATCATCATGATATTATATAAGGGAACTCATAGGATTGGATATTCCTTGACTCTTAATAGGATGGAAGGTAACATTTTAATTTTGCAAAACTTTCATCTCAAGAATCTATGGTATCTGAGCTGAGAGAGTATAGTCATGATAGTTGGTTGAAGGTTGACTTATTAATTAGGGTTCTTAATAAAGTAGTTGTGGTATGACCTTTGTATTCCTTTTAAAAAGGGTAAAAGTGGGGATGAAGTGGAACGCCGAGGCATGTCAGTTGGTAGATCGTTGCAAGTAAGGCTTCAGGCCAAGCTAGAGGAAATAAGTTCACGCCTAAGAGGGAAGTGGTTTACTTGTAGAAAAAAAATGGTTTCTTATTTTTTGGGGAAAAAAGAATATTTTTGGTATATTTTTTTAAAAAAAGGAGGAAGGTAAAAAGAATCCCCTCAGTGCAGTTGTAATCATTAGGTTTCACTTAGATTAAGTTCCGCCTAAGGTGAAGGTGATATGTCGAATAGGATATGAGTTTAGGATACGATATGGTGTGCAATTAAAGACACGATTTATCTTGTTTCCATACTCATGAACAAGGACCTATTTTAAAAATAAGCAATCTAGATATGAGTGTCTTATGGCAAGGTGACCCAGAATTTCAGTAGATTTTTACATCGGAATCAAAAATATAGATATGAGTGTCCTAGGGTAGACATATATATGATGGATATGCATGGTAGGTTCTTGTAAGGGTTCCCTCATTTGACATAACTTCGATAATATACATATTTCCTATTAGGGCAAGCATTCATCACTATGTGTGGATAATCCATTTGATATACCCTAGTCTACGTGAATTACCTCATTATATACCTCGTGGTGACTATATGTGTGAGAGAAAATTTAATATAGTCAACGTACATGAAGGAGTTATTATTATATAGCTCTTATAATGAGTTCGGTCAACTGGTATAATACATGGAACTGTTCGATATACATTAAGGGTATTTGGTCAATGGGGGGTGATAGCCTATTACTTAGGTTAAGTGTGCCTTGTAGGACCAACAACCCACCACAAAATGACTCCCTGGAATGGAATAAATATATCGTCAAAGCTTAATTCTTGTGCAATGTAGTGTGAAAAATTCTTGAGTATTATTAGTATCTTAATGCAAAGTGTTACGTACGCTAAGAGAGATATCTACAACTAGTAAGCATAAAGGAAAAAATGAAAAATATACATGTGGCATGTGATAAAAGAGATACTATACAACTGGATCATCTGAATATGTACAAGTCAAGTGAAGCATGGAAATATGTACTAGTGAAGTGAAACATGTGATAGAAAATGTGGAATATAAATGTGACAAAGATATAAGTATGTACATGAGATGGAGAGAAAATTCATGGGTGGCATAATATGAGGATAGCATATAGAACATGTGACGATATATAATAGAAAATAAGTGAAGTACATTTACAAGTGAAAAGATATATACACATATATAAAAAATAATATAGGATTAGGAAAACAAAGCCCGTGTAAATAAAGTCTAATACTCATAATCTCCCTAGTGGAGTCTTCATTGTGGCCATCCTGTCCCCTCTCGATGGCGCGCATGATGTCTTGGCATTGGCCTTCCCGCATGTGTGGTATGCAAAAATGATATAAAAGATCGTCGATGGCGATGTGAGGTTTGTGAATGTGTTAATATTAGAGTGGCCAACCTACTTTTACTTAAAACATGCAAAAGAAGGAGCCACATCCAAAGAGATAGCTAAACAAGACAACAAGTGCATGAGAAACCAAATGAAATATGAGCTTTGAGACTATGTTGCAGAGTGTGAAGGTATTAGGGACCCATTCTGCCATTTCGGTTTCTCATGGGATCAACAAAATGCTTTCCTTCTCTTAAATACATGAATATGTGTATATATGGAATATGTGCAGTGTGTGCATAGTGTACAAAATTAATATATACGTGGATGTGAAAATGTGTGTGTGAGGAGTGGAATCATCATATTCGCATCATGGGAATGATGGGAATGAATCCCCCTAAGGATATAAACTAACTAAACATGAATACGATGCTAAGAAAAATGTATAAAAATGGGTAAAATATGAACGACACCCTGAAATCGTAATTTCACATATAATAAAGTGAATATGTGTATACAGGATCCCTAAAGAGGGAATAAATGTGAGAAATTTAACTATATGAGTAGAATACACTAACTACGCAAGTGAGCTGATAGTATATGGAAATAAATTATAATTAAATAAGTAAAAGCGTATATCAATCTCAAAATAAATTTGGGATGCATGTGTCGCCAAAATGGGTATCAAATTACACGCAGTTTGCAATATGAACAAGTTGGGGTCTAACCCATAATCCGAATCTAGGGTGTCTATTCAGATTTATGATAATTTATTCAAATATGGTGAAAGTGTAGAAAAATGTGAGAACACTCTAAATTGAGAATTACTGTATAAAACCCCTTTTATAATTTTTTTCATTATGAAAAAATATGTGACTATATATATGATAATAAAAAGTAGGATTAGTGATAGGAGAAAATTAAACAAGCTAAAAATGGAATAAGAACACTAATATATGAAAAATAGCATTAATGGGACTACCATTTATGGACCCTTGAGCACTTTAGAATTATGTTTTGAACTCTTTGTTGGTTGACTATTGGTGTATATATGATCTTGGTGGAGTGGTAGTTTTAGGTGATGTAAGGGGATGTGCGAGAGAATGTGGTGAAAATGATGTGAGATAAATCCAGAATAATTGTCGAATTAAAATCGAGGTCCTCTGTAAATTATGTAAGGGTTTCCTTATATAGGAAACCCAAAAGTAAAAAAAAAGACTTTTTTGCTTCTAGGGACATGCCGATCGACATAGTCCTAGTTCTACTTGTCGAGAGGTGGGACTAGATTGCTGATGAAGTAAGCCTAGTCTACATCTTGGAAGTTGAGGTGTCATGCTCATAAGTAGGAAAAAATGGTTTGTTAGCCATAATTTGTGAATGGTAGGCCCGATTTATACATGATCAGGACCGTTGGAAAGATAATTAAAAGTTATACAATTTTTTAATGGGGAATCCTAGTTTAAGGAATATAAAGAATACAAATATAAAGAAAAGAATACTACGAAATAATTAAAAAAAAAATTGTAATCTATACCAAACACTCCCCGACAACAATGTCATTTGGATGAGGCATAAACCGAGCGTTCGTGCAAGGACACTGTCGTAGTTTCGGTTCATCGCCGCAATAAAAAAAACTAAACTACAACTACACTCAACAAATGGAGTATAGCGGCCAGTCCGGGTATCAAAAATCTACAGGGAATGTTGTAAAAACGTTAACTGATTTATTATTTCTAAAATAAAAGTATAAAGGTGATGAGGTTGGAAAGGAAGAAAATGGGAAAAAAATAAAAAATAAAACTACATAATAATAATAATAATAATAATAATAATAATAATAATAATAATAATAATAATAATAATAATAATAATAATAATAATAATAATAATAATAATAATAATAATAATAATAATAATAATAATAATAATAATAATAATAATAATAATAATAATAATAATAATAATAATAAATGAGGGTAGGGTCACATCCCCTCCAAGGGCTAAACAATGCATAATTAGAATTTTGGTCTGAAAACATATAACCGAGCATATTCAATTAATTACAAACATCACCCATGAAGGAATTTAATCCAAAAATAGGAGATTAAACATTTAATCGAAAATGTTCACACATGGATTAATTTCGAAATATCGTTTTAAACACTAATGTTGTGTGATAAAGAAAGTTAAACGCAGAATATTCCAACTTTAATGGAAGAGGTTTCAATTAAACAAAATTTTACCCAAAACCTAACTTTCGGAACTCAAAATCCATTAATGGCGAAGAAATGACATCAACCCTTAAACTAAGGAAAATACATAATTAAAGACATAAATAAACCTAATTAACCACACAAACAATAAATAAACAATAGCAAACTAACTACAAAGCAAGGAAATAAAGATCAAATGAAGAACAAAAGGAAATAAAACTTAAATTAAAGGTAGATGACAATGAATAGTGACTTACAAATGGGTTTTACCCTAAAGAGAGAGGAGAAGGAAGCTCTAACAAAAATCCCAAAAATCTAACATAACTAATGTGTAAAATAAAGTCCCCCACTTAAGGAAATCTTTTTCCATATATACCCAACCAAAAACCCACCTAAAAATACAAATTTACGGACTTTTAATGTAGCCGAATCGATTTGGAAAATTTGCGAATTGATTCGCCCCTAACAGGTATAAATCTTCATTTTGGACCAGCCTATGGAAAATACCGTAACTTCTTTGTTATAGATAGGAATTAGGCACGATCAGAAGCTACGCGGAGCTAACTTAGAGGATACAACTTCCATGAAGATTTTGGTCCATAATAACAAATAATGAAATGACCAAAATTCCCTTGAAAATGACCTTCATGACGAAACTTTCCCGAAATGCGACCAAACTTCACGCTAAGCACTTTAAGGCCTACAAAAGCTTAATTATACCCCTCAAAGCATAGAAACATTCATAAAAGAGGTTTTCTGGATAGTGATCATAAAAATAGGAATTAAGATACCTGAGGGGGCTAAAATTCATAAGTATAAAGGGTAAATAAATGCAATATTCGAGAAGAATCACACCCTCTAACTTACCCATTAATAGTCCCTAGTAATGAAGTGAAAAGAAATAAGACCACAAATAGTACCATAAGATAGGAGGTATATACAAAAGAGATAAAAAGCCACTTTAGCGGGGAACGATTGCATTTAACATATGCAATAAGATATTAAACCCCTAGGTTACCCTAGCGGACAAGTGTCATCTCGTGGGACTTTTCAGGGATGAAATCCACAAATATCATAATTTTCTCAAAACATGCTCAATCACCAACATGAGATAAGCTCAACAATAACGAAAAATATTTCAAACATGTTATTAGCATAGTGATTGAATTCACATAAAATTCCATATTATTAACATTATGGAATGAACTTCGTCGAATTGGAACCTTAAAATTGAAAGAGGGGGCATATGCAAGGTATGATTTGGAAAAACTTTTATAAATTGGATAAGCATTAAAGCAAGCATATATGTCAATCATCTCCGGATATTACACTCAACAAATGGAATCACTATAAATGGGAGGTAATACACATGACATGCATGCATAAATAGTATATATAAATGGAAACTAGGCCACGCACATGTCACTAATGAAGAACGTTATATCTAAAATAAAAACTTTTAATATCAAAGAAAGATACTTTCTTAAAGGAGGTAAAATGTATTTTCATAAATTATAGCAATTATTTAAAAAGTTTGAATTGAGTTCACCCTACGATTACATAGGACTTGTATAGGGTTGTTATGTAGGTTTGGGGTTAAGGTTAGGAAATGAAAGGATTATGTATGGATTCAAAGGTATTTGGGGATGAAAAACTTGGGATAATGGAAAATTTTGGGCAATTTTAAAATTGGAACATGATTTATATAACAAGAATTAAATATAAAATTGGAGAGCGACGAGGATTTTTTAACACTATATATATCATATACAAACTTTCTCTTTCTTCTCGTTTCTTCTTTTACTCATATTTTTCTTTTGTTTTCTTTTGCGTTTTAACTTTTTCTTTTCTTTTTCACTTCTTTCTTTTCCTCACTTTTCTCACTCTCACGTGCTTAATTGCAACCACATAACAATAACATCATTCAATCCCGAGTATCACTCCAAAAAAATATATGGAAGGTAAAATGTATGACTTATAACTCTAATGTGCATTTGGTTAAGAGATTTTGGATTATGAAATAAAAGCCTATATTAAGGGTCAAACTGGTTGACTACGGAAATATGTAAGGTGGGGTCAGGTCAATATGGGTGATATAACAAAGATGACCTATGATCATTTCCAAAAACTTAAGCAATTCTCGAGTGAAAACAACATTGAAAATCATGCTCAAGTAACACATTTCATAAATGAACTCAATTAATGAATGATCAATGAAAGAATAGAGAGATTATCGAAGACTTTAACATTTTCAAGGAGGAAAGAGTAGTGCATCAACACTCACAAACGACGAAAAGAACAAAGCTCACTCGGTGTAAGTATATACAATGAAACAAAGATAATCGAGTTATAAATGTATTAAACCAAATCATTAGAACAAGAAAAGTGCATGTGCTCATGGAATTAAAATTTAATTCATGAAATTATTCATAATATAAATTATATGAGGACTAAAGTCAAATAAATTCTAAATTGAGAAGTGAGAAGAGTGCGCGTGCGTTCAAATAAGGAAGTTATTTAATTAAACTCAGTTTTTATCAATAAAATCCTAAACATGCATCTAGGTGTGATTGATGATGATAAAATCAAGAAAGAACATTCAAACACACACAAATGAGGAAAAATCCCCCAAAGGGGAAAAAAATTTATTTCCACTATAATTTTGTAAGAAAACGGCTTACACGGATTACAATGAAAATATGTGACACAGAAATACCCTCGGGTGTCGGTTCTGATGTTGTCGGCTGGAACTATCCCTTTCCAGTAGGGAAGCAATGAAGAAGAGAATAGCTTCCTCACAAATTACTCTAGATGAGTAGATGATCCTCTTGAAGGTTTAAAGATTCACACACATATATGGGAATGGTTTTTTGAATCAAAAAGGTTTAGAAAACCTTAAAAAGATGAAGTCTTATTCTGGACTATTTTCGCATAATTTTGAGATTGCAGAAAGACTTGAAAATCATGTAGAAGGAGAACAGATATTTATACGAAAATCGAGGCGGTGGCTCGTTCGAACGAGATAGCCATGTTGCTCGAACGAAGGACAAATGTCGTTCGAACGAGATCGTGCAACATGCTTATCTCGCGCGAACGACATTCAAAGTCGTTTGAGCGAGCTCGTCGTTCAAGGCACTTCGCTTCTACACTTAGAAAAAATTCTTCTTTTGATTAAAAATTAATCCACACTTCAAAAATAATTTTCTAAAAAATTATTCAAATATTTATGCAAATATTAAAGCTCCAATAAACCATTTTACCGATAAAGTGTAGTGGAGCAGTGGGAATGAGCTGATAAAGGCCGTCGGGTATTTATCATCACACACAAATTACTCTAGAACAAGAACCATTGAGTTATCTATTGGATCGGGTTTTTATTGCAATTTATCATCGAAAACATGGGCAAAAATCCCAACACAAGAGAAAAAAGAAAGAAAATTTTTAAAAAAAATTTTTTTTACAAAAAAGCATGCTTAGTAAAGAACATGTGATCAAATCAATAAAACTTCCAAAGAATGGATAGAATATCCCACACCCCTAACTTAAATATTGCATTGTCCTCAATGCAAGTCAAGAACACAACATAAGGATAGGAAAAGAAAGATATTACCCAAAATGGAGTGATCCCCAATAAGTACGAGTCCATTGAATCTACAAAACATGTTAGAACCAAGCAAATAAAAAATAATAAAAAAACTTTAACTAATAACACTAGACTAAAATTAAAAAGAGAGAAAAGAAAATAAAGAAAAACTAACTATTTACAACCTACAATTTTAGCTTCTAACTAACTATACACTAGAAGTTGAAATTTTTGAGGGTCCACCCAAAATACGATTTGATTTTCAGGGATTAATGATGTACCCTCACCCGAGTACATGCCTTTCGAAAAATAAGAATTTTGTTTGAATGATGGAAGGCATGTGTAAGGTGTAAGAAATGAACCATCACCAACTAAAAATTTTAGTGGGATGATGGGGGGTTTGGATACTAAGGGTGACAAGACCACATTGATCTCAAAAAAATTGAAATCACATCCCCAAGGTTTTTCAATTGGAAGGGGTGGTGGGGTAAGTGCAAGTGAATATCCCATGAGATGAAGTACCTCAAAATGACAATCCCGTTCAAGAACCGGGTCAAAGTCCTCAAGACTTTCAACCGATTCTTGTGATAAATTTAATGGTTCGAGAATAGTAGGGAATAAAGGAAAGGATGGACCATCAACCTCAATACAATTAAAAGAATTAATGAGGGGTTGAAATTCGGAAGTGCTTGGATCACTCTCAATGATTTCTTCCTCAAAAAGGGGTGGCGGTGAAATGCAAGTTTCAAACTTAACTGACCTTTGTGAAGAAGAAATGATCTCATCAAGTTGGGCATTTATTTCTAAAGACCAAGATTTAATACTCTAGGATTTTTCGTTCAATTCCTTGAAATCTAACCCATGATCAAACCAACAAGATGACATGACATCATCTTGGGAGGATTGATCATAGGTAGATGATTCTCCGCTTCCCAAATTACATACCCAAGGCGATGAGTGACTACGTTCAAATTCTTGAATTTCATGCTCAAGTCGTTCATTTTCAAGAATTTGTAAGCATTCTCGCATAGCCTTAGGTGTGTAACATGGAAAACTATTCTCACAACAATTAAGATTATCTAAAGATTTATAGCGAGACATTTCAACTTAAACAATTCAAAAACGTGACGAGTACCAAAATTTCAAGGTTCTTGAAACAATTTAGCACAAGTCAATAAGAAAGGGAAAATGAAGAATACAAATATAAAGAAAAAAATACTATGAAATAATAAAAAAAATTATAATCTATAACAAACAATCCTCGGCAAGTGTCCGTGTAAGGACACTGTCATTATTTTTTATTCACCGTCGTAATACAAAAAAAAACTAAACTATGACTACACTCGACAAATGGAGTATTACGGACAGTCCGGATATCGAAAATCCACAGGAAATGTTGTACAGACTTTAACTTATTTCTTATTTCTAAAATAAAAGTATAAAAGGTGATGAGGTTGGAAAGGAAGAAAAGGGGGACAATAAAAAATAAAACTACACAATAATAATAAAACGAGGGTAGGGTCGCATAATTAGAATAACGCATAATTAGAATTTTGGTTCAAAAATATTTAACCAGGCATGTTCAATTAAATATAAACATCACCCATGAAGGAATTTAATCCAAAAATGCGAGATTAAACATTTAATCGAAAATGATCACCCATGCATTAATTTTGGAAGATCGCTTTAAACACTAATGTTACGTGACAAAAAAAGTAAAAGCATAATATTTCAACTTTAATACACGAGGTTTCAATAAACGCAATTTTATCCAAAACCTAAATTTCGGAGCTTGACACCCATTAATTGCGGAGAAATAACACCAACTATCAAACTAAGGACAATACATAATTAAAGACATAAATAAAATTGATTAACCAACACAAAAAATAAATAAACAACAACAAACTAACTATAAAGGAAGGAAATGAAGATCAAAGGATGAACAAAAGGAAATAAAGATTAAATTAAAGGTAAGTGATAATGAATAGTAACTTAAAAATGTGTTTTACCCCCAAACAGAGAGGAGAGGGAAAATCCCCAAAAATCTAACCTAACTAATATGTAAAATGAACCCCACCACTTAAGGGAATGTTTTCCCACAAATATTTAACCAAAACCCTACCTAAAAATACAAATTTGGGGACTTTTACTGCAACCAAATTGATTTGGAAAATTAGAGAATCGATTCGCCCCAAATAGGTATCAATCTTCATTTTGGACTAGGATATGAAAAACGTCGTAACTTATTCATTATAGATCGGAATTAGGCGCGGTTAGAAGCTACGCGAAGCTAACTCAGAGGGATACAACTTCCAAGAAGACTTTAGGCAACAAATGATGAAATGACCAAAATGCCCTTAAATGTGCTCTTTATGATGGAACTTTCCCGAAATGAGATCCAACTTCACGCTAAGCACTTTAATACCTACAAAGCTCAATTATACCTCGCAAAGCATATAAACATTCATAAAAGAGGTTGTCTAGTTATTGAGCATAAAATAGTAATTAAGATACCCGAGGGGGTTAAAATGTATAAGTATTGAACCTTAGACCAAGATGGATGAATATGTTCTTTTCTTATATTAAAGATGAGATCCTCCCCAAGGAGCCTAGGAATCAAGGAAAATCAAAGAGAAACCTTCAAAATATATACTCTATGATGAGGCTTTGTACTGCATGGGATAATCCCCAACTTTACTAAGATGCTTTCATCCTTCAAAAGAAAAGGTCATCCTTAATGGGATGCATAAGGTAGTGTGCAAGGGACACCTGAGAAAGAGAGCCTTAGCTCAAGGAGCAAAACCTAACGATACTATTTGTCGACCATGACTAAGGACATTGAGGAATACATTTGGCAATGTGATAGAGTCTAGTGTACAAAAAATTTCATCAAGTAGACAATTAAATAACTCTCGTTTATTATCTCCCCATAGTCATTTACGCTATGCATAATGAACATATAGGGCCCGTTTTCAATCGAAAAGGATAGTTAAAATTCCTCTCGGAGGCCATTTACTACTTCACCAAATGGGTGGAGATAGAGACACTCACTCTAATCACCAATCAGATTGTCCACACGTTCATAGGGAATTTCATCATCGTGAGGCATGGAGTTCCATACTCAATTCTCATAGATAAGAATAACAAATTTTAGAATGTAAATATCAATGCACTCTGTGATTATTTTATAGTCAAATATTTCCTTGAATCACCAAGGCATCCTCAGTGAAATGTCTAAGTTGAAGTGACAAACAAAACCATCTAGCATTTACTAAGAAAAAACTTGACAAGTCCAACGGAAATTGGGTAAATCATCTACTCTTCATACTATGGCCCTACCAAACAAAAACAAGGGGACCAAATGGACAAATCCCATATACACTAGCATATGGTTCCTAGGATATAATTTCAATTGAACTAGAAGTCCTAGTCTCTGAGTGCACAAATTTAAGCAATTGAAGATTGAATATCCCATGAAGGGAAAACTAGTCACAATTATAGAGAAGGGAGAAAAGGAATCTCTCATAATGGAAACTAATTGCAGCGTGAAACACCGAAGCTTCAAGGTTAATGATCTAGTAAACTGGTGGACAACTAGAAAGGCCCATATATATATCATCACTTAAATAGTATGGCCAGGGACCTATGAGGAAAAATACCATGAAGGGTGAGTATTGACTCGGTCTTCGACTGTCGAAACCCTACATATTTACTACCAGTAATTGGAAACTATGATCTTTGTGATGTTCATACACAATTATAATTTCTTATTTTCTAAATTAAAATAGCACTTTTATTCATTTATTTTCTTTCCTAACTCTAATTGTTCAAACATGGCCTCTTTGTATGAGTAATTTTGAGATAACTTAACTGAAGGGTAATTGTAATTATTTAGTGGAACTAATTGCATCTAAACAAAAAAGGGAATAAATCACGAAGGCTAATTTGGAATTTTAATATTTCTGTTTAAAAGAGAATTTAATTATTTTTCTTGGGTCCCTAGTATAGTCATAATTATAGAAGCAGGATAGTTTTTCAAAAAATCCCTTAGCTAGTCTCATGTTCTTATATAAAAGAGCATAGGGACGCTCTCCCTGAAAATCCACACACATATAATCGTGGGAAATAAGAGAAAGGGAGATAGAGAGAGGCGGTGGGAGTTCAAGGTTTTAGAGTGGGGAGATATTATAAGGAAGAAGATGGAGCGAATAAAGTGAGATAGATATATCAAGTTCTCTAAGATTATGCTCTTGTTAGGGTGTCCACACGCTTTTATCCATTGTTCTAAAAAATTCGCCTAGGCTTGAGGCTTGGGAGAAACGCTCCGCCTTAAGCTTTTTACTTCTTATTCTTGGTAAAACCCTTAAGGCGCACTTTTTTTCTAAAAATAATAATGTTTTAGTGAAACGATATCGCCCTTTAAAGAATTTTTTTACAAACCGGACCATTATCTCATCCAAAATAATCAAATAGTGTTTTAATTTGCATATATTCAGACATGTTTTTATGTTATGTACAATTTTAGTATTTTAATAGCGTTGTTATGAGTAAAAAATATTAAAATATATTAAAAATGCCTAAACGCCTTTTCACTCCTTTTTACACCTAAGCCCCGCCTAGGCTTCTAAGGCTTGGCCTCCACGCCTCGATCACCCCCCGCATTTTTTATAACCTTGCTTTTATCACTTCATAGGATCATATATCGAAAGATCTAGCATGATCGTGCATCATTTTTATCAAATATATTCTCTTATACTGGATCACCAACAAGGTTTGTAAAGATATTATCAATATCTCTTGAGTGATAAGTTTATGAAAGTCTAATATGCTTGAATATAAGATCCATCTCGTTGTTATATTTTGTTATTGTTCAAAAATATTTTTGAAACCTATATCCATTATGCTCAACTTATTATCTCTTTCTTGAAGATTGGGGAATAATTTTGGGTGTACTCAAAGGTCTCTTAACCGCCGAATGGCACAATCTCACCCTGATCAGCCTCCACCTCATCAGTATGGTGAAATCCCGATGAAGGAACCCCATCTCTGCGGACAGAAAGTGGATCGTGTGGGTCGTGTCCCACCACCTCTTAAGCAATGTGATCTTATTTAAGTAACCAACGAGCGTGTAATTATTATATTAACCAATGTGTATGTGATAGTAATAAGATTCCCCAAAATGATATTTTTAACTTTCCAGACAATCCATTGCCAATCGTACCCATCACAAGTCATATCCACCCACCATTTATGAACAGATGTAATCGTGCAATGTAATTAATGTCCCGAATTTCCTACATAATTAATAAACAGTAAAATAACTTTTCTAAACACTAAACATTAGAGGAAATTATTTTCTATATAATGTTGATTGAAATAAATTAATATTGAAATTAAACAACATACGTACGTTGTTCACTAAAACCCTTTATGATCAATGTGTACCCGATGACGTGTTGGGGGACACATACATAACGCCGCCACCCGCATGGGGAGTCGCAGGTAGGATGCCGCCCCATGCAAATTGGCTCCTTACTTGAAAAAGTACAGGTGAATTAGTGTACTTAGAGAGTGAATTAGAAGGGAAAATGACACTGAGGACTTGAAATGCCACTCAACTATGAAAATGAGACATTTTGCTTCTGTCATGCTATGCGTGTTTCCAAAGCCTTCCAAATGTGGAGACAGGGTCTATACACAATGGTGTGGAGGTGCTGTTTTCTTGTTAAGAAAAAAAGCATGGAGACCAATACTCTTAAGATGATAATAAGTTAATAACCCATGATAATTGTTATCTCTATTTGAATTCCTCTTACATTATATAATTCTTTCAACAGTTAATAACAGCCATAGTATAGCAACTTGTGAATCAACGAGTGAATAGTTAAATATGAAGTAAACACAAACATCTAAATAGATCAAAGTCGTGGACCACATCAGTTGGCGGTATACAGGAATGGCCAGGGTTGAAATTAGTAGTCCCACACTACATACAACTTGCAAGTGGATTCACAGATTTTTAACACAATGAGCAAGTTGAACAATGGAACAAAAGAAGCAAAGAGATGGGATACACAACTTTTATTAACAGTCAAATAAAATTTCATAAATGTGATCATTGACATCTGCCGAAGGTGGTGTCCAATGTTTAGTGGCTAAAGCAAGTGGGACGGTCCCCAGAAATATTTTGTGTTGTGCCTTTAAAGGTAGCCACCAATCACAAGATTAGAGGAACTGCTTTTATATAATGGGTTTGCACTACAATACTAACTGTTCTATATCTTTCTTGCCTACTGGCGATATGAGACAAAACAATCCACTCATTAATTTTTCTTAAAATTCGATGTATCAGGCATTCAACACTAATAAGGATTCAATGTACTTTCATGATATGTTTTTTTAATAAAAATAAATACGGACTTATATCAAATAGTTTTTCAAATATTTTTTAATACATGTTTAGTCTCAACTTTTTTATTTTGCTCCAAAAAGTCATTCACCATTCTGCTAGCGCGAATCTTTAAAAATAAAATAATATGGAATTTTTTGGTACAAAATAAAAAGGTTAAACTAAATGTGTATTAAAAAATATTTGAGAGACTTTTTTATGTTTGATCCTAAAAATATGTTTTTGTCCTTACTGATTTTAAAATTGAATATATTCGCTCTCCATTTTAAAATGTGTTGTAATTGTTCTCTTGAGCTGTTCGCCTCTTTTGGTTATAAATTACATTTTTACGAAAAAAAATTGTATTTTTTAAAATACTTATTGATGATTCCTTCAAATAAATGAATAAACTGCTCTAACCTATTTTCTAAAATACTTAAGCAAACGTGTATTAGAGAATAACCGTTGAATTGGAAAAAGTGATCAGCAATTTTTAGAATCCTAATACAACCAATTTTTTTGGTAATATTTTACTTTCACCCTTAGTCAAATTAAAAAAGGTTATTGGCACTTTAGTACTCTGAAATTTAATCACTTTTGAGCTTCAAATCTCAATGTATTAAAATTGGCATATAAAACCTCAAAATTTCCAAATCGCTGCAATTTAAATCTTGTCATTAAGTTGACTAACGGAAATAGTTACAATGAGGATAAATGCGTCAAAATGTTATTTCCCGCCAAATTTCGCCAAATTTTAGACTTTTATGTGCCAGTCTTGATACATTGGAGTTTTGAAGTGCAAAAGTGATTAAACTTTAGTAAAGTGAAAAAAAACCTCTTATTAACTATATTAATTATTTAAATTTATTATCAAAAATTATTATTTTTAACTCTTACATTTTGTACTCTTAATTACTAGATATTTGTAATATAAGGAATATAGATTCAATTGTTAATTTATAGGTCAAAACATACATTTGGAGATTATAACATTAATTCAATGTTAATTGTAGAAAAATTACAGTTAAAGTGTATCAAATAATATACTTAAATCAAATCTAAAAGACTGTGAATGACAATTAAAATCAATCTCAATGTCATATCCAAGAGCCCACGCCAATTTTGTATCATTGTATATAAAGTAGCAAAAATTAAAACGGAAAGTCAGTGAAGTGCAAAGTCGAAAAATCGTAGACCATCTCCATCAATTTTGATTGTAAATTTATGTTTTTTACTATTCTAAAACAATGTGTTTGTTTTTTAGCTACATTTGTAAAGGTATGCACTTGAAGAAGAACTATCTCTCTATATATAGACAAACTAAATCAAAAATAAATAAAAAGAGGTCAATGGAAAGATATATTATGTTGAAGTTAGGTGAGATGACGCTTTCGCCTAGAATATTTGGAAACGAGAAGAGTGTAGTTGACAAAAGAGGAGTAACTCATGAAATTTGACCTTATTTTTTCACAAATGATATTTAATTGTACGTTAAAATATTACTTACGTGCATTGACATACTAATTCAACTATTATTACACATACAAATAAACAATTGAACATATATTGCATATATTACAAACAATCTAGTAATTAAAAGTACAAAAACTAAGAGAGATAAATGATAATTTTTTATAATTTATTTGAATAAATAATATAGCTAATAAAAAAAGGTTATTTGCATTTTACAACTCTGAAGTTTAGTCACTTTTGTACTTTAAAACCCAATGTATCAAGACTTGTACATAAAACTCAGAAATTTTATGAGAAATGACATTTTGACACACTTACCCTCATTTTTTCCTATTTTCGTTAGTCAATTTAACAGTAGGGTTTGATTTGCAGCAATGTCAAAACTTTAAGATTTTATGTGTCAATTTCGATACATTGAAATTTGCAGTATAGTTTTATGTGACTAAACCTCAAGCTAGTAAACTGTCAATAACTTGATTAAAAAAATAGTTAAAATTCGTAAAATGACCCAGATGGTGTTATATATAGTGCTTGAGGGAGTATTATAAAAGTTTAAGACTCTTAATTTTTTACCCTATTTCATAAACTTATTTTCAACTATACATATCCACTATTATAGTATGTATCACACCTATAGACTATATTCATATAAACATGGCACAATGGCTTGTGCATCCCTTTCTTAAGTGAGAAGTTGCAGTTGTTATATTGAAGTAATTAAAGAGTTTGACTATGTAATTACGGAAACTGAGTTTAGTTTTCTATATTTCATTGGTTGTAATATTGTTAATATTGGGGTAAATGTGACTGTTTGGCAGACCATAACCAAAATAAAGTTGCATTGGGGTGACATGAAAACAATGAAATACTAATATAAAAAGGGCAAACCCAGTGCACGAGGCTCCCACTGCGGAGTATTGGGGGGTCAAATCCCAAATAAATTTGTAAATATTAATAATTTGGGATATGGTTCCATTACTTATTCGTTATTGAGTCAAATCCACTTAGGTTTCATTTCTTGATGATCAAATCCCAAATAGTGGGGTCAATTTCCAAATAAGCCTATTTTTTGCCCTAACGAAAGTTGTTATTATATAAACTCAGGATCAGCTTTAGTCACCTAACCGTATCACATTTTACCCACAATAGTGATATCATTTTTCCAAAAGCATATTATAAATTAATTCCTACCAATTGTAAATAACATGTGTGAAAACAAAACATTCAAACTCAATGTATTTGTCAATTAGCAGGATCTTCCATGATTAAATACATGGCCGGTTTTTAGGGGAGGTCAGGGAGGCGGTCACCTCGAGCTCCTGATTTTCGACGCATTTTAGGAGTTCCAAAATTTTTTGTGTATATAAATTTATAGCGTCATTTTTCAATTGTCCCCTAAACAATTAGTTGAAAATTGAACGGACAAAGATTTAGATTTACCGCAACTCCCGAAAAATAAGTCGGCATATTTTCGGTTAAAAAACCTTACAATTTTTCGGTTAATTTAATAAAAAAATCTCTTGTTAAATTTGGAACCTCCAATTCAAGAGTTCGCCTCGGGTCCCTAAAATTACGGAACCGACCTTCATTAAATATGTTGAGGTATAATGGTTGCGTGGGTGTGCGCGCGCACACACATATAAATAGAGCTCTCAACTGGTCATGTTGGGTCGTGTTCGTGTCATTGATATCGGGTTTGTGTCAAAACTCCATAAACCCATAGAGGACCCATTAACAAATCGATTTCAAAGAATAAATCAAAACCCAAACCTTTTGTGTTAACGAATCACCCGACCCAAACCGTTAATACCAATTAAGTAACTAAAATTCTCCACCAAAACAAAATATAATTAATTCCTACATCCTTAATTACAAATGTTAATAGTGATAGGTATCAAACAACAAAACGTTCATTACCCAAAGTTATAAATATTACAAAATTTATTAAACATAATTTATAAGCAAAGAATAATGGTAGTATTTATGGGTTTTAATTAGTGCAAACGGGTCTAATAGGTTGTATATAAATTATCACACTCGAACCGTTATTTTAACGGGCCTATCGTGTTGGCCTGATATAAAATGAAACTCAATAAGCCTAAATCCATTAACTTATATTTTGTGTCATGTCGTGTTGCATTTTGATAGGTTTACATATAAGCATGCATATTTATGCAACTAAATACGACACAAATAGCATATGTACCGATTTTGAATGAAATTGAGATTATCAATTTAGAGTTGGTAGAAGTTAGGGTGAGAATTTACGATGTGATTGATAGGCAACATTTGTCATGCCAAATGCCAAAGAGTCCATATTTTCTATTTTGGAGGTGTTTACTCCATTATTTGCCTTAGAAATACTAACCCATAACATATGTATAACTTCTTAAAACATGAAAATTTGCATTTTTTCACTTTGATTTTCTTATCACAACCCAAAAAATTTGGGTGATTCGATTAAAAGTCTCTCAATATATTTTTTAATTAAAGTTTAGTCCAACAATGTTTATTTTATTCCAAAAAATTCTTCACCATATAAAACATTCACAAAACGTCTAAGGTCATTTTAAATATTAAGACAAAGATGGCAAACAAAATAAACAATATACTTTTTGGAACACAAAAATATAAGGTGGATGAAGTACAAAATGTATGTAACTCGTTGAAACTAACACTAATTGTTCCAAATTTTATATGGCAAATTAATATTATTTAGTTCTAAATAAACACATTCCTTTTTATTTTCGTACACAACTATAATCGAACACATAAAATATAAAAATATAGCTTTCCTATAAACTTTCATAAGAAATTTTAACTAGAAATAATTTGCACCTTTCATATAGATTAGGTACTTTTAGGACTTAAAATAATATTGATTATGGATATAGGATAATAAATATTTCGTTTTCATTTTTAGTTCATATTATTAAATTAAAGGGGCACATGTTATGCCGTGATTGGTTGATGTTTTATGAATATGAGTCCGCGTCAGTGACTTTATTCAAAAATAGAGACTAAAACTACAAATACAATGTTTGTTGTTCTATTTTCAAAATACATATTACAATAAATTCTAAATTTACAAAGGCTACAACTATTCCCACTCCATCAAAGTTCAAAGACACTCCAAAAATCAATTTATTGACTCTTTTACCCTTATTATGTCTTATATGAAATGGAGGCACTGTGAAGAAATTTTGCATGCTCATTAGCATCTTTAATTTTTTTTTATAAGTTTCTTATTCTTTTATTTTATAATTAAAAGAAAATACATTTTTTAATTAAAACTAAACAGTTTTTATTAAAATTAAAATTAAAAAAATATTCTTTTCATAACTAAAAAAATTATGTTTATTGACATGATATCGCCATGGATTAGTGCCGCGGGCGCGGAGCCATGCTTTCGGAGCCACATCATTTGTTGAATGTGGGTCCGCGTCAGCATCACTAATCAATCGTGAATCTAACACATCAAATTAAACAGTTTTTTTTATTAAAATTAAATAGTTTTTTATTAAAATTAAATAGTTTTTTATTAAAATTAAAATTAATTTGTTTTCATAAATAAAAAAACTATATTTATTGACATAATATCGCAATTGATTAGTGCCGCTGGCACGTACCCACATTCTCGGACCCACATCATTTTCTATATGTGGGTCCGCGACATCGGTGCAAATCAATATCGAATTTAAGACATAAAATTAAATAGTTTTTTATTAAAATTAAAATAAAAAATATAGTTTTTTCTTAAATAAAAAAACTATGTTTACTAATATGCCACTGATGTGGACTCACATTCAACAAATGATGTGGGTCCGAAAATGTGGGTCCTAGCCAACGGCACTAATCAATCGTGATATTATGTCAATAAACATAATGTTTTTTAGTTATGATTTTTTTTTAATTTTAATAAATAACTGTTTAATTTTATGTGTTAGATTCACGATTGATTAATGTCATTGACCCGGACCCACAATCAACAAATGATGTGGATTCGCGTCAGCGGCACTAATCAATCACGATGTCATGTCATTTTTATTTTGATCGGGTTCATTTTTGGTTAAAAAACAAATTTTGTGTTGTGTCGCTTTTACTTGGATCGTATTCGTGATAAGTAAAAAAAATATTTCATCGTGTGTCGTGCCATGCCATGTCGTGTTATTTTTATTTTGATCGGGTTCGTTTTTTGTTTGAAAACATAACATCTTGGATTGTCATGTCATGCCATACCATCGTGTCATTTTCGTGTTCATTTTTAGTTAAAAGAATATATTTTATGTCGTGTCTTGTCTTGTTCTGTCGCTTTTATTTGAGTGATTGTCGAAATATTTTTTTTTACCTAACGCAAAACGAACACAATCTAAGTAAAATCGACCTGACACGGTAGCGAACGTCATCTCTTTAATTTTCGAAAATTCTTCCTTGGAAAAGCGTCGGCAAGATGAATGTGCAGACATATACTTTGAAGGTTCGTGATTGTGGGAGGCATTTTTTATTTCCACTTGCCAAGTTCCATCTCTTTTCTTTTTTTCCCCAAATTTGAAATGGACAATTAATAAGTCGCGACGCGGTTGCCCTTTTTCGTTGAACCATCGAAACACTAGTGCCATGATAAGTCGTGAGAATCATAACCATCGAAACACTAGGCTTATCATGGCACTAGTGTTTCGATGGTTCAACGAAAAAGGGCATTCGCATCGCGACTTATAAATTGTTCATTTCAGATTTGGGGAAAAAAGAAAAGAGATGGAACTTGGCAAGTGAAAATAAAAAATGCGTCCCACAATCATTAGCCTTCAAAGTATATGTCCGCACATTCATCTTGCCGACATTTTTCCAGGAAAGAATTTTCGAAAATCGAAGAGATGACGTTGGCTACTGTGTCAGGTCGATTTTAATTGGATTGTGTTCGTTTTGTGTTAGGTTAAAAAAATATTTCGACACAATACAAGTAAAATCGACCTGTCACGGAATCGCATTTTTCTTACAAAACCACAAACACAACCAATTTAAAATGTGGCACAATAAGAAATTTTATTTAATTTTTTTACCAAAAACAAATACCGCCAAGTAAAAGCGATACGACACGACACGAAATTTTAATTTTTTACCAAAAATAAATACAACCCAATTAAAATATGATACAGCACAATTTCTTTTTAACCTAACACGAATACGATCCAACTAAAGCGACACGACACAAAATCTTATTTTATTTTTCTTTTACCAAACACAAACACAAACCAATACACACATGAATAATATTTTTTCAACACGGATAATGACACTAATTATGGGTCCGGCTAATGTCACTATAGGGAGTACTAATTATTTTTTAAAATTTGTTGGACTAAATATTAAAAAAATAGTTTTTAGAAAATAAATATTATTTATTTTTTAAATTTATTGGAATTAAAATTATTTAAAATAGTAATTGCATATCTGACAATTTCTTATCAACATAAAAAGTAAGTAGCAAGTCAACCCTTCTCTCCACTTAAATGCCATTGAAATTCACGGCAAATGCTAGAAAGAGAACCAAAACTCACTTGAACTAAAAATTTCTAAAACAGTGGTATTATATTCATAGCAATGAGAAAGGGTATATTCGATATTAGTTAAAAAATTAGAGTGCCTAAGGATATTGGGGAGTGTGAATAGCAATTCTAAATTTACAAAGCTCTTTTTCATATTATTTATCAAACTCTTATTTAAAAGGGCAGCACAAAAGAGGAATGAAAAAGTGGGACAGTTGAAAACCGTTAACGAAAAAACAAACCAAACGGAATGTAAATTCAGTTGGAAGAACTAAATACAAGCCCAATGTATTGGCATATCTTAAAAACAGAACGAATCCTAAACCTTTTTAGTTGCTCCAGCGATCCAAGGTTGATGATAACGATACAGATTATTATTATTGGGCATGAAGGACGACTCTCAGTACGAGTACGACCCTGTGCTTGAAAGCTCTGATTCAGACAACCAGCCACTGCATCACTATCTATACAGCACCCCACACCACAACACTGTCCTCGAATTAGGAAACCGATTGCTACTTCTCACAATATTTAAAGTTCCACAAATGATTCATCACGTTGATCCATAAATTTTTTATTTTTACTCATTAATCCTATTTCCAAAGGGATTGTTAAAAACTTTCACGTGATTTGCACGTGACATTTTCTAAGGGGTAAATTTGTCAAATAATGTATTTTTATTTTCTTATATATAAAAGTTAAAACCCACAACTTTGTGGGGTTCAATGTTATTTCATTGTGCAATTCAGATCAGAATCGGATTCGCGTTTTAGTTTTTGGATGACGGGTATTTGAGAAACTAATAAAGCGTCACTATTTAGCTATGGATGTTTTGAAAACCATAGTTGTGCCTAAATAAAGGGTGAGTTCCACCCGTTTTCAACATTGAAAATTCATTCCCTTCCTCCTATAAATCCTCTCCCAAATTTATACATATATTCGCTTGTTTCCTTTATTAAAATTTTTATAGAATTTTAGATTGAATTTCCTTACAAAGTTCCTTAACAATATTATTAGCTTGACAAAATAGGATGAACTTATAAATTATTTCTTCAACCATTCGCATAGGAACACGTGAAGTATTTTAGAAATAGTTGAACTCTTATGTTCCCCGTATATCGACTTTACTAAGAGGGTTGATGGCAATTTACAATTCACTTCAAATTATCCCCAAAATAAGTATATTGTCAATATGCAACTAACTCAACAACAAAGTAAATGGTAAAGATATCTAAGAAAGTATGAGATAATTAGAAATATTACAAAATAAAGTTTTTATCGTGATTTGGTGGTAATCATCACCTTCAACCATTGAGAAACTTCATTATATATAATCTTTCAGTGAGGTGAAATTAGACATTTTACACAGAGTTTCTCTACAAGCTCCAAGGATTCAACAAACACCATCAATATTATTTTTGTTCAAGGTCACACCTTTACAAAGAGAATAAATATTTATTGTTTCAATATATAACATTCACTAGCTTCTACATATATTTTTCAACAAATTCATGAAACACTAAAATAATTTCTAGTGATATAAAATACTGAATCGAATGTCACATTAGTAGGTTGCTCATAAGAATTAATCAAGATTGACTCAATAAATGTATGATAATAGTGGTAGCTTGATTACAGAAGAGCTTAAGGCTAAAATTGTGATTTGGTTACCTAATATGTTACATCAATAAATGTTTTCTTCTTTCTCAATATGGTCTCATTGGTTGTATTAATTGATGAGATATGACCTTTGTTGATATAAAAAATTAGATTGCTTCTAATTATTTAATCACAGATAAATATAAATGAGACAAAGAATTTTAAAGTGGTTCAGCCTTATAAGAATGGCATACGTCCACTTTTTTTTGTTATTGCCAAGTGTTTTGGAGTTCTTGATATGTAATTCTATCAAGAAAATCCGGTCCCTTTGAATGAGGGTGATACAATGTATTTATAGCCCTTGGGCTATACATGTGAAAGGGTAAACAATTAATGCCCTTTACGAATATACGTCTGTATGATAAGCATTCAATGAATAGTTGAACTGTTGATTATCTGGCAATCAATGCTATGGCCGAGATGCAGCTCGGACCGCCTTAGTTGCTCGTCGTTCAGGAGTTCCTCGAAGTGTTGGAGTTCCTCGGAGTGTTGGAGTTCCTCGGAGTGCACTTGCTGCTCGGAGTGAGTATGACTTAGTCGGGGAAATAAACTTCCTCGTTGCTATTGTGCCACGTAGATCGACACGTGTCTTCTTTTTATTCGTCTAGATCAGCATACTAATTTTGGTATCAACAGAAGCCCCCAATGTTTCATATTTCGAACTTTGAGGAATATGGAACATTCTTTCTCGGTATATGGCAATATTAATTGACCTTCCTGGTTTTTAGGAGCATTTTCTCCGTATTCGAATGTCCTTCCAAATTCATAGAATCCGCCTTTTTGAATTTTTATAAGCGCTTCGATCTTCGCGCACTTTTTGTCCCTTTAACCGCCGGTAGCGTAATAGTTTCTTTTTTGTAATCATTTCTTTCGCCGTTTCCCAAGGCAAAGTATTTAAGCTTCATAGGCAATCCCATCGTCTTCTACCTTTTCCAATTTCTGCTTTCGAGTTTTCCATAGTCTTTCTCTCTCTTGTGCGTTCATCCTTTTCTTCGTTCGTTGTCAACAGATCTCCTTTTCTTCCTGTAAGATCTTCTTCCTTCTTCTTCATTTCTTTTATTCACCATGGTTTATGTTATTTAATCTCTTGAGAAATTCCGTTCTGATTTTTCTATTCCATCTTGGGTAACTCTGGAAGATCTTTCTGAGCTTTCAAATTATTTTCGTTTGGCTGAGGGACATTGGTTCCCCAGCCTCTTTATTGCTGAATGTGGATTTTCTTTTCCACCAAACCCTTTGTGCTTAGAATTCTGTCATCATTTTGATGTTGTCCCTGTAAAAATAGCCCCCAACACATGGAGAATAGTTAATGGGGTGTATAGGTTAAAATAAACTCACGGAACCCGTATAGGAATTCCTGAGATTATGTATTGTTATAGGTGGGCTGTTCTAGATAATGTTTTTTATTTAAAAACTAGATTTTTGAATAGGGCTTTAGTAGTTAACCTCCCTGATGCCAATAGGGATTATTTTGAACATGGGGTAGTTATCAAAAACTGGCAACATGCCCCTTTGATTGGAGATAAAGTATATCAAGGTCCCAGATGCCCTCCATATGGCAATGGAATAGGTTATTTTCATTTTATTTTATTTCTAAAATTATGATTTCATTATGTTTGATAAAATGTGTGACTGATATTTCACTATGTATTTGTTTGCAGTTGACAGCAAAAGAAAAACTCCAAAAGAAGTTGACGTTAATATCAAGCATTTGAAACGTATCTAGAGTTTGCATCAGAAAGTTGCAGACGAGCACATCAGGTCTGCTTCATATTTGTTGCAGTACAGGAGCTATACATCATCCTTTATTGCTCGTCCTGTGGTCAGCACTAGTGATCCAGTGTTAGTTCCTGAGGATTCTTCTCCAGAATCTCACATTCCTCTGAGTCAGAAAATGGGCAAAAGAAGAGTTCCTGCTATCTTTGAGGAGACTACCTCTGCTGGAGATGGAAAAAGAAGCAAGAATGACGTCCCAAAAGGGACAAAGAAAGTAGATGCTTCCCCCTTCTGTTGCTCCTCAGAAGGCTGCCGAGAAGCCCCCAGTGGCTCCGAGCAAGAAAGATGCACCTGTGGAAGTGGTCACCGTCTCCCCAACCAAAAGCTCTTCTTTGGTTGAAACTGTTGAAATGCCACCGAGGAGACTGAGGAAATACTCCTCGGTCAATTTGGCTGACACCATACCCCAGCTCCAAGTTAGTGGAGCTGGTGTTCCAACTATTATTCCTCCGAGCTCTGCTATGAGCTCGGTGAAGACTTGGGCCATTCCTGTAGTCCAAGGAATTGAGGAGAACATGTATAGGGATGTGCATACATCCCTGGCTACTCGTCACATTGCTTCAGTAAGTTCCTCATATTCTGAATTTTCTTTCTTTCCATCAATACATGTGTCTCTGTGCTGACTTATTATTATCTCATTTTTTCAGCTGGTGAGTTGCTTTAACACCATTGTGAAGAAGGATGAAGCGATCAAGGCTTCTAGCTCCTCGTCAGGAGTGGAGGATGCTTTATTGAGATTGACCAAATCTTTTAAGGATTCTCGTCAAAAGTATGACGAGGATAAGGCTGAATGGGAGAAGAAATTGGCTGTAGTTGAGGCAGAGAAGGTGCAGCTCGTTGAAGTTTCCAAGGGTTTGGAAAATAAAGTGAAGGATTTGGAGAGAGAGAACAAGAAGTATGCCGAGAAGCTCACGAACTTAGGGGATCTTGAAAATACGTTTAAATTGGCTGAGGAAGAGCTAACCCTTCTGCGAGAAGTAAATCGCCAGAAGGAGGAGGTGGAAGTTAAATTGAAAGCCACCGAGGTCTTTTATCTGAGAAGCTCTCCTCGGAGAAAATAAAAAGAAAGATGGCAGTAAAGAAGTCTTTTCGCACTGGTTGGGACAAAGGGTGGAACAGGGGGTAGCAGTCATGATGACCCAAGTGTAATATGGGAGTCTTAAATACTTCCGAGATGGTTGGGTTGCTGCCCTGCAAGAGTTAAAGGTTAATGAGGACTCAGAATTGTTTCAACAGCATCTCCCTGGTCCTCCCCCAAATATTGAAGATGAAGAAAAGGACGAAGCTGCCTCTGAAGAATCTTCAATGTTAGTGGGTGATCCAATCCTTACTCAGCCTGCCGACGAGGAGCTTTCGTCTCTGCCTGCTCCTCTTGAACAAGTTCCAGTCCTAGACGACCAACTCATTGTTTCCACCGAGCAACCAAGCTCCTCGTCCCAGCCTCCCGAGAAAGTCTTGGGAGATAAGAAAAAGGTGTGAAGTTGTTCGATTTTCATTTTTCTATTGTCACTTGTACTCTGTACTCTGAACACTGTACTTCTTTCTATGATGTAATAAAAAATAACCTTTTTTGTTTCTCTATGTTGTTGATGTTCTGTCTGCTTTTTTTATTAACTCTTGCCTTCTCTTCTTTACTAGTTTATGGCTAGAATGGAATTGCTGTCTGCCCATGACACAACTCTGCTTCGACAATGTAATGATTATTTTAAGGCTGGCCACACTGACTTGGACAATTCCCAGATTGTAGAGATTCTTGGTCGAGATGCTTCAGACCAAGCAGTGGAGGCATATCAATACTTGAAATGTCTTCTTGATCGTGTTGTAGCCAACAATGTGGCTTATTACGAAATGATTGAAGACTTGCAAGGTACTCTCGATGAACTTCAACAGCAGTATAAAGAGTCTTCAACTCTTTTGCACGAAGGGTATGAGAAGAAAATCAAACAACTTAGTGCTGAAATAGTCTACGACAAGATGCTTGCTGGCTATGAAGTGAGAGAGAGAACATTGAAAGCAGATGTCGAAGGGCACAGGCAAATCGCTGAGCCATTGGAACAAGAAAACAACAATCTGCAAAAAGAACTAGCTCAGCTGAGGTCTGCTGCTTCATCTTCCACTGCCTTGGCACCGATCATCGATGAAGGATTCTCATTTTTAGAAGTGGAAAATGCTAAGTTGCGAGAAGAATTAGAGGCTTTGAGAAGAGCTGGGCCTTCTAGTGCTATTTGGGGACGAGGAAGAGGTTCTCATGGACGAGGAAGAGTTGCTCAGAATGTTGTCAAGGAACAAAATACTCAACCTGCTCAGGGACGATCAAGAGTTCTTCGTCGTACTATTAAAGAAGCTCATACTCAATCAGCGTTGGAAAACCAAGCATTCCAATTGATGGCAAAAAATCAAGCTTTTTCTGACATGTCAAAGAAAATTAGGGAACTGGAACAACAACTCTCTTCAAAGAAATCAGTGTTGGAGACTAATGAACTTTTCATCCAGGGTCTTCACGAGAAGCTTGAAAGGTTAACATTTCAATTTCACAAACAGCCCAGGGAGTTCTGGATGGCTGGATACAACGAAACACTATTCCATTTAGATGATCGTATCCAGAATGCCAATAATGAGGGCTACAAACAAGGCTGGTTGAATACTTTGGGCGTGCTGAAGCTCGAACAAGGACACTATCTGTGGGACTATTATGATCCTGGGGTACTTGACTTGCCTGTGCCATCGTATAATTTGGACATGGAATGGATCCCAGCTCGTACCATTCCTCAGAGCTTAATTGCAAAATACCTCGGTGACTACAATCTTCATTCTCAGATCGAGGTATCTCATCCCGAGCATCTTCTAGATCGACCTTCTGTTATGAACGTCAGGATACTGAAGGATTTGAACTTTATCAATTCTCCTCAGTCTTTAAATGATCCGCCTGCTGGCGAGGAACCTGTATCGAAAGCTGAGGGGAAAAAACCAATAGAATAGGAATTTTTGATGTAATAGTTAGTATACATATCCATGTAATGTAACTTGTAATTTATTTTGAATTTTATGAAAGACTTTCATTTTTGTTTGCAAATCTATATTGCTATTGTCTTGTACTTGCCAAACACTTTATATTCGTGCTTGCATAACAATATCGTGTGGTTCATCGACCAAAAAGGTTACAAATATCAGTAATGTTGCTCGATCACTTAATAATGAGTATAAAAATGTTTAAATTCTTCCAACCAACCAAGGTTATTAAATTGTGCTCGTCGACCAATTATAGTTAGTGGGTTTTTATCCCCGACCAGCTATACTTGGTACTGTTTGGAATATTTTCTCCTCGTCGACCAACTACAGTTAGTGGATTTTTATCCCCGACCAACCATACTTGATTCAGTTTGGAATATTTTGTTCTTCGAGGAACTTTTATATTTTATATAATAATCTTACCTCCCGACCAACATAAGTTGGCATTTGAGAGCATATCTTGTTTCCTAACCAACTGAGATTGGCACTTTTAGGAGTATTTTGCTTCCTAGCCAAACACATTGGCATTTTTAGGAATGTTGTTCTCTCCCTTTTACCAACCGGAGTTGGTCTGAGTTCAAACTATCATGTCCACTTGCCCTTTTACCAAAATTGGTCTGATCCAGTGTCAGCCTCCTAACCAAAGGAGTATGGTTTCCTAACCAACCGGAGCTGGTATTTTTAGGAATGTCATGTTCTCGCCCTTTTACCAATCGGAATTGGTCTGAGTTCGAACTATCATGTCCACTCGCCCTTTTACCAACCGTAGTTGGTTTGAGCTAGTGTACGCCTCCTAACCAAAGGAGTATGGTTTGTTCTCGCCCTTTTACCAACCGGAGTTGGTCTGAGCTTGAACTATCATGTTCTTGCCCTTTTACCAATCGGAGTTGGTCTGAGCTTGAACTATCGTGTTGTTTTTACTGCCGAGCAGCGTAGTGTTACACACACTAGTATTCCCCAAAAAACTTTCAATAAAATGAGAGAATATGGCGAAATATCATCGTTTTATTCATATTGATGGAACTGCTTTACATTTTACATCATTGATAATACTTGCGTAGGTGTTCAGCATTCCATGCATTCTTAAATTCCTCTCCTTCTAGAGTCGCTATTTGGTAAGTTCCTGATCGAATAACTTCTGTAACTCGGTAAGGTCCATGCCAGTTTGCTTCCAACTTATTGTGCTTCTGAATGACCTTCTTTAGCACGTAATCTCCTTCTTTTAAGTCACATTTTTTCACCCTCTTGTTGTAGAACAGGGCTGTTCGTTATTGGTAAGAAGAATTCCTAATGGCTGCCTCTTCTCTAACTTCCTCGAGCATGTCCAAATCTAATCTCCTCATTAAGTCGCTGATTGGGGAATTAAAATTCAGCACTCTGTGTGTTGGAAGACCCAACTCGGCAGGTATTACGGCCTCACTTCTAAATGCCAGCATATATGGTGACTCTCCAGTTGCTGCTCGGGGAGTTATTCGGTAAGCCCACAATACTGACTGTAGCTCATTAATCCAATTAGCTTTAGCCTCACTTAGCCTCTTCTTCAAACCATTTAGTAATGTTCTGTTCGTCACTTCAGTCTGTCTATTGCTTTGAGGATGGCCTGGTGCTGAATGAACCTTTAAAATGTTTGACTGATGATAATAGGCGGCAAACTCCTCGTTATCAAATTGTGTTCCATGGTCTGTGATGAAGGCATGAGGGAGACCATATCGGCAGATGATGTTCTTCCAAACGAATTGGTACACCTTCTCGTATGACATATCAATAAGTGGCTCAGCTTCTACCCACTTAGTAAAATAATCCACTGCGACAACGAGGTACTTGAATCTTCCTCGGGTCGTTGGCAGTGGTCCAACCAAATCAATTCCCCACATGGCAAATGGCCAAGGGGAAGTTATGGGTGTCAACAATGCTTGTGGAGTTCGTCGGATGGAGGAAAAACGTTGACATTTATCACATCTCTTAGCATAGGCTATACAATCAGCCCTCATCGTTGGCCAGTAGTATCCCTGCGTCATCACCCTTTGCAAAAGTGTCCGACCTGCTACATGGGCTCCACAGGACCCTTCATGGATCTCTTCAATCAATTCTTTCACCTCGGAGGGATGTACACATCTTTGCAAACCTTCCATAATTCCTCGTCTATACAAAACACCATTAATTAGTACATACCGAGCAGCTTTAAACTTCAATTTCTTGGCAGCGAGCTTATCCTCCGGTAATTCTCCCTCCTCAATATATGCCCTGATGGGATCCATCCAAGATGGTCCTAAATCAAGGGTAATAATATTCATCGTCAGGTCTTCATCTATGCTCCGACTTTCTAATACTTCAATTGGTATCGTTCTTCGCAGCTCGGTATGAGTAGCTGATGCTAGTCGGGCCAGTGCGTTTGCTTGTGCATTCTCCATTCTTGGTATTCTGATCAACTGAATGGCATCAAATTCTGCCAATAACTCCATCACCTTTGCATGATACTTGATCATTAATTCTCCTTTAACTGCATATGTTCCCATCATCTGATTCACAATTAATTGAGAATCACTGAATACCATCACTTGTTGTGCTTCCATAATTTTTGCTAAATTAAGACCTGCTATCATGGCCTCATACTCAGCCTCATTATTGGAAGCTTTTAATTAGAATCGCAGGGCGTATTACATGTCAATCTCGTCTAGGGTGTTCAAAACAATCCCTGTTCCACAACCTGTTATGCAAGATGACCCATCTACATATAATCTCCATGTAGGTAACTCGTCTTCAAATTTCTTATCTGATAAAGTTCCTCGGTGAAATATTTGTTATTTCCTTTCATCCTCCCCTGATATTTCTCGCTCTTCGTCGACCATCTTTTCTTGCCCTTTTACCAACCGGAGTTGGTCTGAGTTCGAATTTGATGATCCTTCTACATCCACAAGCCCTTTTACCAACCGGAGTTGGTCTGAGCTTGTGTTTGTTGATCCTGTAACATCCACAGGTTAATCATCGAGCAACTTTTGTTCCTCGGGAGTATCAAGATAAGTAAACTTTGCTATAAAATCTGCTACAGCTTGCCCTTTTAATGATGATCTGGGTTCATACACAATATCATATTCACCGAGCTCTATTGCCCAGTACATCAGTCTCCCTGATTTTTTTGGCTTATGAAGGGCTTGTCTCAACGGCATGTCGGTATGCACGACGATGGCCTCATTCTTCTACTTGCCTCAATTAATGCCAACGCCAATTTTTCCAGCTTTGGGTACCTGATCTCTGCACCTCGGAAAGCCTTACTTGTGTAATAAATTGGCTTCTCGACTCCATTCTCCATTCTGATCAATGCCGAGCTGACTGCATTCTCTGATACTGCCAGGTACAAGTACAACTTTTCTCCCATTACTGGCCTGGACAACAGTGGAGGTGCTCCCAAATATTTCTTCAAGTCTTGAAAGGCTTTTTCACATTCATCATTCCACTCGAAAGTTTTTCGAAGTGTTTTGAAGAATGGTAGTCATCTATCAGTTTCTCGGGATACAAATCTGTTGAGCGCTGCAACTCGTCCTGTAAGACTCTGCACTTCTTTCTTCGTCGTTGGAGATCGCAACCCTAAAAGAGCTTTGATCTTTTCTGGATTCGCCTCAATGCCTCGTTGGTTGACGATGTATCCGAGGAACATTCCTTCTCGTACTCCAAATGTGCACTTCGTCGGGTTGAGTGTCATTTGGTATTTATCTAGTTGATCAAAGGTCTGACCTAAGTTAACTAGATGATCAACAGCTTTCTTGCTCTTTGTCATCATATCGTCGACATAGACGTCCATATTGTAATTGATTTGTTCGGCAAAAACATTGTTCATCAGCCGCTGGTATGTCGCTCCTGCATTTTTCAAACTAAAAGGCGTAACATTATAACAATAAGTTCCCCTAGGGGTAATAAAAGAAGTACTTTCCCTATCTTCAGGTTTCATTTTGATCTGGTTGTAGCCAAAGTAAGCATCCATGAAGCTGAGCAGCTCGTGTCCCGAGGTAGCATCCACTAGTTGATCAATTCTGGGCAATGGAAAGTGATCCTTTGGGCATGCCTTGTTGAGATCGGTGAAATCAACACACATTCTCCATTTATTGTTTTTCTTCTTTACCATCACCACATTTGCTAACCAGTCTGGATATTTCACATCTTCAATGAATTGGGCTTTCTGGAGCTTCTCGACCTCCTCTTGTATAGCTTGATTCTTCTCAGGACTAAATACTCTTCTTCTCTGCTTTACAGGCTTGATCCCCTTATTCGCATTGAGCTCATGACATAAGAAGTTTGGATCTATTCCTGGCATGTCTTCATGACTCCATACAAAATTTTTCTTTATGTTTCTCAAGAAAGTTATCAACTCCTGTTTTATTGAAGCATCCAACGATGAACCTATCTGAGTTGTTCGTTCAGGGTGTTCATCGCCCAGAATAACATTTTTTGTAGATTCCACCACCTGTCCTTTTACAAGTTGGGATTCATCTCTGGGATCCAGTGTTTCAATTTCTGTACCTTCATCCACCTGGTAGTTAGTTGTCTTTTTCCTTGATTCTTCAAGCTCCTCTTGCTCGGCAAATGAATAATAGCATTCCCGAGCTACTTTTTGATCACCTTTCACAACTCCTACTCCAAAATTTGTTAGGAATTTTAAGCACTGATGTACTGTAGATGGAACTGCTTCAAACTTCTTCAAACCAACTCTTCCCACGATGATATTGTAAGATGATTGCACATTGTTATCCATCACAAAGAAGCGTATTCTTTCTGTTCGACAAGCAGGCCAAGTTCCAATGAATATATCCAACTTGATCGTCACAAGTGGAAAAACTTTCTCGCCAGCAAAACCCAGGAGAGGTCTGTGATAAGGCTCCAATTGAGATAATTTTAAATTTAAACTGTCAAAGCATGAGTAGAACATGATGTCTGCCGAACTACCATTATCTACCAGAACCCTTGAAATCACTACTTCTTTCATCCTCATTTTGATCACCAAAGGATCCTCGTGAGGGTAAAGAACACCTGCAAGGTCGTTTTTTGAAAAACCAATGACCAGCTTATCTTTGTTTATCTTCCTCGGGCGATCCTCTTCAGCCAAATTTATCCGTTGAATGTATGAGCAAGCCTGAGCCTCACCGAGGCAAGCTTTTATTTCTCCAGTAAGATCTCCTCCTCCTGCATCTCCGCCTGTAATAACATTATAATCAAATGTTTCAAAACGTATTGAAAATACCTCGCGTTCTGGTTGCTTTGGCCTTTTGGGAAGATCGGGGTCATCCTCTGTATTATCTTCATGATCCCTTTTCATGTTTTCTTCTGCCCGACGAGGAGATCTAGACCTCTCTCTTGCTCGGTTTTCATTTCCTCTTTCATTTCTTTGATCAACATACTTTGACAACTTTCCTCGTCTAATGAGTGTTTCAATCTCATTCTGGAGGGCTATGAAATTTTTGGTCATATGACCATGATCCTTATGAAATTCGCAATATTTATCTCTATTTCTTTTGTCAGGGTCCGGCCTCAGTTTCTTTGTCCACCTTACTTCCTCGTTATTCTTGATTTCTTCCAGGACATGATTAATACCCATTTTCAAAGGAGTATAATTATTGAATTTTTTCAGGACTTCCCATGACGACTTATTATTCTTGGAATGCTTGTCACTGCCATTGCCCTTATGCTCATTCTTCTTAGATTTGTCGACTTCCACCTTGGTTTCTTTATCCATATTCTTCTTCGCAGCCATAGCCTCCTCGGCATTCATGATTTTGGCCACTTTTTCCATCAACTCTGACATAGTTGTAGGTGGATCTTTGGCCAAAGTGTAATACAACTTGTTAGGCAACAACCCACTCATCAAGGCGGTGATTGTTGTCTTTTCTTCATAATCTATGACTTCCAGCTTCTCGTTATTGAAACGAGTTATGTAATCTCTACTACTCTCACCAGATTTGTGTCTAACACTTAACAAGTGTGCTACTCGTTTTACTGGCTTTGCTCCAAAATAGAAATTGCCGATGAACAACTCGGCCAATTAAAAGAAAGTTGAAATCTTGCCCCGAGGAAGATTGTTGTACCATATCTGGGCAGATCCAGTAAGAGTTCCTGAGAATGCTCTACATCTCATCTCGACGGGGACAGCATAGATGTCGGGAGCAGTTTGATATTGCTCTATGTGAAGAACAAAATCTGTCTTTCCATCATATTTGGGGGTCACCACAGGTGCTTTAAATTTCGACGGTGTAGGAAAATCCACAATGGCCTGTACAAATGGTGTCCCTTGAACAAAAGTTCGTTGTAGGGGGTTCTTAGCCTTAGCCATTTCTCCCAATCTATCCTCCAACCGCTAAATGGAACCTTTCCACACATCATTTCCTTCCTCAGGCTTATTAGTTCGAGCAATTGATTGTTCTGACGTGGCCTCCTGAGATCTATCTCGACGAGCAACCGGTCGTGATTGTGCTGATCCCTCTCTTAGATCTGATGGTTGTCGAAAACTCCTCGACATGGTTTTAGGTGGACTCCTATTCCTCCTAGGGCCTAATTGACTGAAAGGAGACACCCTGCTTAGTCTTTCCAAGGCACTGGTCCTCTCTGGAGAGAGAGAGAGTAATACGTTGCTCAGTATCTGTGGACCGTATTGATGAAGTTCGCCCAGGTTGATAAGAGAAATCATCAGATTCCTCATTACGATACGCATCTGTATTCCTGGATCGTGAAAAAGTAAATAGGTTTGCCTCTGACCACTTCGCTGTCCCGAATGTGCAGGTGCACCTCCATGAAGGGTTTGTATGAGTTTCTGAATTGTTTCTTGCATGGCGGTTTGTCCTTGAGCCAGATTCGTCATAATTCCTTCTAGATCTGGAGGTGCAGAGGGATTTGGAAGATTTCCAGCATTTCCAGCGTTTCGATTGCTGGATTTCGGATTATCTGCCATTGATGATGAATGATTTTTGGTGAAAAACGATAACAACAGTCGTTTCCCACAGACGGCGCCAATCTGTTGATGTAAAAAATTAGATTGCTTCTAATTATTTAATCACAGATAAATATAAATGAGACAAAGAATTTTAAAGTGGTTCAGCCTTATAAGAATGGCCTACGTCCACTTTTTTCTGTTATTGCCAAGTATTTTGTAGTTCTTGATATGTAATTCTATCAAGAAAATCCGGTCCCTTTGAATGAGGGTGATACAATGTATTTATAGCCCTTGGGTTGTACATGTGAAAGGGTAAACAATTAATGACCTTTACGAATATACGTTTGTATGATAAGCATTCAATGAATAGTTGAACTGTTGATTATCTGGCAATCAATGCTATGGCCGAGATGCAGCTCGGGCCGCCTTAGTTGCTCGTCGTTCAGGAGTTCCTCGGAGTGTTGGAGTTCCTCGGAGTGCACTTGCTGCTCGGAGTGAGTATGACTTAGTCGGGGAAATAAACTTCATCATTGCTATTGTGCCACGTAGATCGACACGTGTCTTCTTTTTATTCGTCTAGATCAGCATACTAATTTTGGTATCAACAACCTTAGTTGTTGAAAACGGTTAATGTTAAATCTTAAATTGATATTTATATTATATTATTAGTTTTTTCAAACTAGAGAGAAGGCAAAAGAATTTATAGATTCTAAAAATAATGCTCGTTATAAACCCTACAGTGGCCATATTTTTATTAAATATACATATATTTTTTTAACACAATAAATCTTACTCTATCCTACACAATTCTAAGGGGGTGGGAGATGCAGCCACACTGTTGATGAGATTGGAATCTTGGTGGTTCCTAAGATTAATTGGGGTCTAACCATAGGTGTTATCGCCTAAAATTAGTATACTGAATTGTTCCTAACTGATATGCCCCAAGTGTGACCTCGGCCTAGAGACACTAACCTCGGCCGAGGTGATGGCCGAGATATTGACCGACCCTGAATAATCCATGGGCCCACGATATCAGCCCTCGGCCTTAGTAAGGTCGGCCCAGGCCGACACTATCACCTACATTTACAATGGACACTACACGCATCACGAGCATCAACAGCATTCTCATATACTTGGGTATGGCAACCTCGGTCGAGTGTAGGCCGAGGTGACAAGAAGCCTTGGTAATCTTCAACATGGAATCAGTCCAACCTCGGCTGGGGCCGACCCCAGCATAATTTCTCAGCCGAGATCAGGCCGAGACTCCCTATGGCACATCTCGAATTGAACGAATATCAAGCCTTTACAGCTCGGCCTCTCCCAGGCCGAGGTCATGCACCAATATGGCGGCCGAGCATCTGTTGACATTTGGATAAGGACACATGGGCACAAATCAATTGTAACAAGATTATTCTCCACACGTGGGGAGAATATTTCATCATCATTCCTTACATGTGACAGTGACAGGTGGCTTCCCCCTATTGGTGAGGCTAACACACATATGCATATTACATGCATGGGGGTACACTACACCCCCTAAGTACTGTATATATAGAGGTCATCCTCTACCTTGCAAAAGGCCAGATATTCAACCCTAGCTGAAACTCTAACTAGATACACATTAGAGAGAGAAAGCTTGAGAGATTGTATCCATGGCCGTTAGTGCCTTGTTGCAGTGAGTTTATTCACACACACATAGTGGACGTAGGCCAATTTAGGCTGAACCACTTATATCCTGGTGCTCTCTCCTCTTCTCCTCATCTCATTCTCTTACCTTTTACATAACTATGCTGCCATTGTTGTTCTTGGATTGGACTTGAAAACACCTTATCTGGTGGTGCTAATTTCAGCATCATCATTTTGGCGTCGTCTGTAGGAACGAGAAGCTATCTCTTCCTCTTTTTCTGCTTAACCTCACCAGAGACTCTGGTGGTGAACCAAGCCTCCCCCTAGCGTGGAGCTGTTTCACCATTGAAAAAGGTCATGTGAGGTGCTAAGCTCATTTGCTACTCAAGCTCTATAGTGTTAACATATGGCACCAGACTTACCACCGCCTCTTCCGCCGCCCGGGGGTGGAGGGCCTAGCTCCAGTCATGCTCCCCCCAATCCGAAATGGCAGAGGTAGCAGCGGCCTTGAAATCTTTAGCTGCAACACAACAAGCCATGAAGGAGCAATTTGCTCAGCTCAGTCAAACTATGATGAGGGCACCTGGAGTCTCACCGGACATGATCACTCCGACGGCAGTTCAGCCTCATCCTGCCAGGGGACCACCCCAGGCGCCAATGAAGGACCAGCATGTACCCTAGCGAAGAAGGGACATTGCTGACCCTAGGCGCTTGCGCCTAGGGAGATAGGGAAACCCTTGCCCAGAGGACAGGTATGATGACCTAGAAGATGAAGAAGCCCCAGAAGACTGCTGGGAGCCGTATGAGGTGTCAAATAACATTATACGACCTCTTAGGCAGAGTCAAGGATGTGTCGGTCGAAGAGGTGAAGGGGCCCAATAAATAGGGTCGGACTTTGATAGGTTGAGCAGAGGGTCGGCCTTCGAGAGACTGGGCTCGGTGAATGACCTAAGACAGAGGCTGTCGAGGTCAAGGAGCGCAACAGGCTCTCAGAGAGGGAATAGGCAGGGTCGGCCAGACCAAGGCCAACCCTGTGAAATAAGAGGCAGGGAACAGGAAGAGGTCGACAGCCAACGTGTTCCAGTTGGGGAACCCTCGGTCCATCGCAGGGAGGTGGCAGGGGATAACCTCGGCCAAGTTGATGACAGAAGACCCTGGAATGATTCTATCCAACGCCTTAAGGAGAATATATGAGATCTCATTAAAAGCAGGGACCCATTACAAAGGGGTTACTCAGTGGGCTCCCCATTTGTGGCTAGGATAGTGGGGTTCCCAACCCCAGCTAAGTTCAAGCCTCCTATAGTGACTCCCAAGTATGATAGCAGCACTAACCCTGTACACCATATCGAGATGTCCCAGTCGGCAGCAGACATTTACTCGATACCCGATGAGATGAAGTGTAGGTCCTTCTCAGGGACCTTTATAGGGGCAGCGCATAGTTGGTTCACCTCCCTTCCGAGGAACTCAATTGAGAACTTCAAAGGCTTGGCTGAGCAGTTCATCCACAACTTCTGCTTTGTGGTAAGACCTCAAAAGAAGACTACCCACCTACTGTATGTCAAACATGCCAAGGGTGAGAGCCTAAGAGACTACATAGCAAGATTCAACAAAGAGAAATTAGAGGTGGAAGATTATGAAGAGAGCATAGCCATGACCACCCTTATAGGAGGCCTCCAGAAGGGGAAGCTATTGTGGAAACTGGGGGAAGACCCCCCTAGGTCTATGGCGGAGCTGCTGGCAACCGCAGGGAAAGTGATGAATGCGGAAGAGGCAATGGCCGCTAAGTGTGAGGAGGATAACCGCGGTGGCACGGGAAAGTCCCAAGGTAAGAAAGAGGGGAAGAAGAGGTCAGGAGATGACAAGTTCGCTCATTACACTCCTCTGACTGTGAGCTGTGAGCACATCCTCAATGAGATTAAGACTGACCGGACTCTGAGGTGGCCAGAGAAACTGAAGGCCCCGCCACATAAGAGGAACAAAAACCTATGGTGCGAGTTCCATCAGGATCATGACCATGTCACAGATAGATGCTTCGCTTTAAAGGATGAGATTGAGAAGATGCTGAAATCTGGAAAGCTGAGGAAGTATGTGGATGGTAAGGCTCCAAAGGGTGGAAGAGATGACCCTAAGAAAAGAAGAAATGACAGATGCCGTGGCAATGTCCCGGCCAGAAGGGATGATGATTCAGAAGGATATGATGAAGACGACCCGGATCTTTCGCCAAAGGATGACAACACCCCGGTGAAGAGGGTCGGTATGATCTCCTTTGCTGTTAGCACCATATGTCGGGGATTTGCAGGAGGTGGCTCTGAGGTAGCCGATAGGAAGGCTCATATAGCAGAGGCCAGGTCATTGGCCAAGCTCAAAGTTGTGAATCTAACGTCTTCTGATGTAGTGCAGAAGAGGAAGAAGGTAGACATGGACACCCTCGTAGTGGGGTTCTCCAGACTCGACTTCAAGGGTATCTTAGCCCCCCATGATGACCCTTTGGTCATAACAACAAGGGTGCATGGGTGCGAGGTTTGAAGGATCCTCATAGACGGGGGAAGCTCAGCAGACATGATGTTTTGGCCTTGCTTCAAGAGCCTGGGTCTTAGCAGGGCAAGGCTGGTGCCCTATCATCACCCATTGATAGGCTTCAGTGGCGAAAAGGTCCACCCATTGGGAATGTATGAGATGGATGTACGGATGGGGGATGAGTGGCCTAGGAGGCTGACCAAGAAGATAAACTTTTTTGTTATGGACGAAAACGTCTTTCGGCCTACAACCTCATCATAGGAAGGGTGGCCCTTAAAGAGTTTGAAGCTGAGTCGTCGACGGTCCATCAGATGCTAAAATTCCCGACTCCTTATGAAGTAGGGGAAGTGCAAGGGGACCAGACCACGGCGCGAGAGTGTTACTTCAACTCGGCCGAAGAGAGAGAAGCCTATAAGAGAGCAACCACCACTTACAGCATTGACACTCTTGACCCAAGAGACGAAACAAAATTGAAGAAGGGTGAGTCCGCGGAAGAGGTAGAATCCATCGTCCTCAATGAGGACAAGCCAGAAAAAATCGTCCAGGTTGGTAAGGCCCTAGAGCCAGGAATCAAGGAAGAGCTGATAAACTTCCTCAGGAGGAGACAGAGTGTCTTCGCATGGAGTCACGCAGACATGCCTGGCATCGACCCTGAGGTCATGAGCCACAAGCTCAACGTGGACAGAGATGCCAACCCAATCAAGCAGAGACGAAGGGTCTACTCCAGGGAGAAGTACAAAGTCATCTGGGAAGAGGTAAAAAAGTTGGAAGAGGCCGAGTTCATAAGAGAGGTTAACTATCCGGAGTGGCTCTCAAATGTAGTCATCGTGCCTAAGGCCAATGGGAAGTGGTGAATGTGTGTAGATTTCACTGACCTGAACAGGTCTTGCCCGAAAGACAACTATCCCTTACCTAGGATAGAACAGATGGTGGACGCAACGGCAGGGCACAAGCTCATGAGCTTCATGGACGCTTATTCAGGCTATAACCAAATCTTCATAGATGCTGAAGACTCTGAGAAGACAGCCTTCATTACTGACAAAGGGACGTACTGCTACAAGTTGATGCCCTTCGGTCTGAAAAATGCGGGGGCAACGTATCAACGTCTTGTCAATAAGATATTCGAAGAGAAAATAGGTAAGACCATGGAGGTATATGTAGACGATATGCTAACGAAGAGCCTGAAAGCATGTACTCACGTAGCGGACCTTGAGAAGACCTTCGATGTCATGGACTCGTACAGAATGAAACTCAACCCAGCAAAGTGTGTCTTCGGAGTAAGAGCTGGGAAGTTCCTGGGATTCATCGTTAATCATAGGGGGATTGAAGCGAACCCTGAGAAAATAAAGGCATTACTCGACATGAAGACTCCTAGGAGTATTAAGGATGTCCAGAGACTCACGGGAAGAGTGGCTGCCCTTAACAGGTTTGTTTCTAGGGCAACGAACAAGTGTCTTCCATTCTTTAAAGTTCTAAAAAATGCCTTCCAATGGGACGAAGAGTGTGAAAAAGCCTTCAACCAACTCAAGTCCTACTTAGGATCTCCCTTGTTGCTGTCTCGGCCTATCACGGGGGAAAGGTTGTTTGTGTATCTGGCAGTCTTTGAATTAGCCATCAGCGCGGCCATCATACGGGAAGAGGATGGGGTCCATAGGCCTGTGTACTTCAACAGTAAGGCCCTTCAAGGGTCTGAACAAAATTATCCCCGAATGGAGAAATTGTCTTACACCCTAATACATGCCTCAAGGAAAATGAAGCCTTACTTCCAAGTTCACTCCATGGCAGTCCTCACTGACTCCCCACTAAGGCAGGTTCTGCACAAACCTGAGAAGTTCGGAAGATTGATGACCTGGGCCATCGAACTAGGAGAATATGATCTTACTTACCAGCCTAGGACAGCCATCAAGGGGCAGGCCCTCGCAGACTTTGTCGCAGAATTCACCTGGGAAGAGGTCGGTAGAAGTTTGGAAGAGGCCGAGACAGAGAAAGGTTTAGATGATGGCGAAGAGACGAACCGTAGTGTCTTTGGAGATTCGGAAGATACGACACCAAATGTCTTTCGAGATCGGGAAGAGGTCATCTCAGGCAAAAACCGGAGCAGAATAGAAGAGAACGAAGAGGATCGATACCTCTTTAAGAAGGGGGTTATGAGAGAAGGGGTCTTCTCATCAGATACAAACGTCTGGAGCCTCTTCGTTGATGGCTCTTCCTGTGACAGTGGAAGCGGGGTGGGACTAATACTCTCGACTCCAGATGGCGCCAACATTGAATACGCCTTGAGATTCAACTTCCAGGCCTCAAACAACGAGTCCGAGTATGAGTCTATGATAGCAAGTCTCTTATTGGCAATAACTCTTCGAGTAAAGCGACTCCTACTCCATAGCGACTCAAGGTTGGTTGTCAATCAAGTATTGGGGGTATACGAAGCCAAAGACGAAAGGATGGACAAGTACTTAAAGAAGGTAAGTAGGTTGTTAGAATATTTTGAAGAAGCAAAACTGAAGAGAGTGCCTCGACTGAGCAACAATCACACTGATGCATTGGCAAGGCTGGCCTCACCAGTGAAGACAGATATGGGAAGGACCATTCCAATCGAGGTCTTAGGAAAGGCAACCATTGAGGAGGATGAGGTATGTAGCCCTTGTCACAATGTGAACCTAGGAGACTCATGGATCGACCCTCTCGTCAGATACCTAAGAGGGGGAGATCTGCCTAAGTCCAAGCTAGAAAGGAGAAAGTTGAGATATAGGGCTGCCAAGTTCTCAATGATAGGAGACGTGTTGTACAAAAAGGGGTTTCTATTGCCTCTCCTCAGATATGTGCATCCCATGGAGGTACCCTGGGTCTTATAGGAGATTCATGAGGGTTCTTGCTCTAGCCACATAGGGGGAAGGCCCTTAGCCAAGAGGATCATCACTCAGGGATACTGGTGGCCTACCTTGTCTAAGAACGCTGCAGACTATGTGAAGAGGTGCGACAAATGTCAAAGGTTCGCCACTATCCCTCATCAACCCCATCAGCCTATGACGTCAATCTCTTCTCCATGGCCATTTGCGGCATGGGGAATTGACTTGGTAGGACCTTTGCCAAGAACTGTCAACAACTATAGATTCTTGATAGTTGCCATTGACTACTTTTCAAAGTGGGTGGAGGCAGAACCAATGATAACAATTACAGAGCAGAAGACCTTCCAGTTCATTTGGAGGAACATCATATGCAGATATGGCCTCCCAAACACTCTCATATCGGATAATGGGACCCAGTTGAAGAACTCCTCCTTAGAAAAGTATTGCCTAAGAGTGGGGATTAAACAGTTCTTCTCATCTCCTGGTCGACCTTAGGCAAATGGCCAGAGCGAGGTCACGAACAGAACCATCTTGGACGGAATCAAGAAGAGGTTAGAATATGCGAAGGGGAGATGGAAAGAAGAGGTCTACGCTGTGTTATGGGCCTACAGAACCACGGCAAGGACACCAACAGGAGAAACCCCATTCATGCTGGCACATGGCTCAGAGGCCGTCATACCAACGGAAGTAGGACTACCAACTCATCGGATTCAGACCTACGACCCAGACAGCAATGGGGAAGAGAGGAGGCTAGACCTGGATCTTATCGAAGGAAGAAGAGAAGACGCAGAGGTCAGAAAAGCAGCCTAACAACAGCGGGCAACGAAATTTTACAACCAAAGGATGAAGTCAAGACCCATTGCAGTGGGAGACCTAGTGCTAAAGAAGACCCTACAAAAGGCAAATAAGCTACACCCAAACTGGCATGGCCCCTACAAAGTAACAAAAGAGGTTGTGCCTGGAACTTACAGTCTAGAAAACCTAGAAGGAGAACCTTTCACTAACCCATGGAATGCTGACCACCTAAAGAGATATTACATATGATGTTGCGTAGAATTTTATGTAAATGTACCATCTTATTAAGAAGAGGTTATTAATAAAAAGATCAATTCCTACAACAGCTCTTATTCCATTTTTACATCAGAAATTATGAGGATAACATCTTAGGTGATGACCTCAGACCTTCATAACATCACTCGGTGGTGACGAGGCCTGAGCTCAGACACCTTAGTTAGATGACCTCAGACCCTTAACATCATTAATTTGGTGAAATTAAGTATGAGGATAACATCTTAGGTGATGACCTCAGACCTTCATAACATCACTCGGTGGTGACGAAGTCTGAGCTCAGACACCGTAGTAGATGACCTCAGACCCTTAACATCATTAATTTGGTGAAATTAAGTATGAGGATAACGTCTTAGGTGATGACCTCAGACCTTTATAATATCACTCAGTAGTGACAAAGTCTGAGCTCAGACACCTTAGTTAGATGACCTCAGACCCTTAACATCATTAATTTGGTGAAATTAAGTATGAGGATAACATCTTAGGTGATGACCTCAGACCTTCATAACATCACTCGATGGTGAAGAGGTTTGAGCTCAAACACCTTAGTAGATGACCTCAGACCCTTAACATCATTAATTTGGTGAAATTAAGTATGAGGATAACATCTTAGGTGATGACCTCAGACCTTCATAACATCACTCGGTGGTGAAGAGGTCTGAGCTCAGACACCTTAGTAGATGACCTCAGACCCTTAACATCATTAATTTGGTGAAATTAATTATGAGGATAACGTCTTAGGTGATGACCTCAGACCTTCATAACATCACTCGGTGGTGACGAGGTCTGAGCTCAGACACCTTAGTAGATGACCTCAGACCCTTAACATCATTAATTTGGTGAAGTTGGTTATGAGAATAGCATCTTAGGTAATGACCTCAGAGCCTAATAACAATTCAGTGGTGAAGAGGTCTGAGGTCAGAATTATTGACTGAGTATAAACAAGACATCACTACAACAAAATAATAGAAGAGATCACATGGCATTCAATAAAGGGACGAGATCATATAGCATTCAGAGGTTGAAATACAAAGAAGTAACAAATATTCCTTGAATACAAAGTACCATGGTGTTACAAGTTGCGAGTTACAAGTTATAAGTTATAAATCGTAAAGGTTTGGGGGGGGGGGGAACATTAACAACCTCGGCCTGATTGGCTTGATCAGCATTAGTCACCTCGGCCACGTCATCAGTATGGTCTGCCCCTCCGACCTCGGTCCCTCCCAGAGTTGCAGTCTTAGCAGGAGCAGCGGCCTCGTCCTCCACTTCTTGAAGCACCTGAGCAAACTGAGGGTCAGCAAAGCCGAGACACACAAAGTTAGAGGCCTTTAGAGTACTAACCTCCCTCTCTCTGACTTCAGCCCATTTGGTAGTGGCCTTGATACCTCTTTCAAGATATTCAAAGCCAAAACCCATGAATTCGTCCGAGGCTTTGTAGTCAGAAATTATTTTGTCCGAGGCATCTTCGAGGGCAGCCTTGACAGCCGAGCTGACCTTCTGCTGCAGAACGTCATCTTTGGCCTTCAGGGCTTTGGCATGATCTTTGACGAGCAAAGAAATGTCTTTCTCCAATCCCTTAACCTTACTTTCAGAGTTCTGGAGCTCTGATTTCAGACGATCGACCTCAGCATTTAGGGCGCTCTAAACCTTCTCGGCCTCTTGCCCCTTCTAGATGAGGGGCAATTTCCTCAGAGTCCAGTTCGATAGGTGGTGCATAGCAGCCACTCCCTGCACATTTAAGGAAGAGGTTAACCTGGAGAAAAGTCAGATGTTGCAGTTATAAAATTTTGATGAGAGATCAAGACGTACCTGAACGGCTCTGTGAAGCCCGAAATCAACCAGTAATTGTGTATCCAGAGACCTGAAAAAGCGCTTGTCAGCCTCAGTCATTGCAGAGCCGATGGCATCAAGGGCCTGCAGACTATGGCCGACAATGCTGTCAGATAACTTTAGCTGGTCCAGGCGGGCAGACAGGGCGTCGGCCGAGGATATTGGAATTGCAGCATCAGAGGCCTTCTTCTGTCTTAAGGTCGGCCTCTGATCCTCAGAGGCAAGGGCTTCTGGGGCCCTCTTCTTTGAGGCCTGAGATTTAGATGTAGAGGGAGTTGGGGGAGGAGCGTTCAGACCGGCTTTTTTGGCAAGTCTCACTAAGCTCGGTGCAGCCATCGCCCACAGTTCGTCTGGAATGCCTTGTGGTCTCTCTGCAAAAGTTAAAAGATATGGGTTAGAGATCAGATATGAATGAGTTCAGAGGTTAAACTTAAAATAAAAATCCTTACCAAATTCAACAAGGGGACTTCCACCTAGGCCCGTCCCCGAGAGATAATGGGGGGTCAGCAAATGTTCGAACTTAACAAAAAGACCATGTGCCCCTTGGTCTTGCAGGGCTTTCACCTTCTGGATATTCTAAGGACTTAGACCAGGGTCGGCCCTGGCAGACATGGTGACCTTACTCCATTTGAGGGGTATCCTCGGCTCAAGTGTGCAAGAGGGAACGCATGGGCCAAATTCCCATGGTCCAGAGGCGAAAAAATAGCGGGGCTTCCAATTATGGTTTGAGGTCTGAGTCACCTGTAGCATTTTCTTCTCAGGCCTTCGAGCCACAAAATGATAGTAGCTCGGATGGTTTTTGGCCGAGGTTGGGACATAACAACCAACGAAGACCTGAACTGGGAGGTCAGAGTGGTGGACTGCCCTCCATAAGATAATGGCCCCTATGATGACTCTCCAGGCGTTGGGGGACAGTTGTGAGGGGGGCAAGTTGATATAAGAGAGAATCGATTTGATGATGGGATGAATGGGTAGGTGAAACCCTAACTTAAACATCTGCTCGTACAGGCATATTTCTCCATAACGGCCGTGATAGGCCCTCTCTTCCCTCAGAGGTCTCCTTAATTTTATGAAGAGACTAATGGAGTATAAATATCTGAAGCACAGAAGATCCACCTCAGTTACCATGCTCTCGATCTCGGCCGCCTCAGAGACGTAGACATCGCTTTCAGTATCTTCATCATCATCAAGCTCAACGTCGGCCGGAGCAGATGTAGATGGGTTACTAGCGAATCTCTGAGCGAACTCTTCCCCTGTGACGACCGACAGGTGGATGGCGTCAAGAATGGGTGGCACAGCCACACTCGGCTCAACAATTTCAACCTCTGAAGAAGAGGATGAGGTGCTTGAGCCATTATGGGATGAGGCTCGGCTGGAGACCTCGGCCTGATCAGGGGCCTGACCAGGCCGAGGTGTTAAATCCATGGCTTCCTGAAATGAGTCCACAGACATAGGGTCTGAGGTGGAAGACTCAGACTCAGACATCGGTATGGGGTCGGCAGGGACCTCTGTCTGATAGAAGAACTCAGGGGGATCAGGATATACCACCTTGAGATGTGGGGGAAAGATAGGTCTAATAGGAAATTCTTACAACCTATGAGCCTCCTCTTGGGCCATTTCTATTTGCCTAATCTTTTCTAGGGTCTTCTCTCTAAGAGAGGGGAAATCCTCAAGAAGCCGGTATAAAGGTCTGAGCATCAGAGGACGACCCTAAACTTGGGAATAACTCCTAAAACTACAAACAGGATTGACTTGTAAAATAAAGGAGTCTAAAGATCAAACCAAGAAATTCAAAGCAAACACAGTTCGCCTGAAATAATGGTGCTCGCCGGAAAACTTAAAAATTCGCCGAAAAATGCAAACCGAAAGCAAAAAACAAAGGAAATGGAAGGAAGAAAATACCTGGAAGTGAAACAATGAAGGCAAATGAAGAAAGCTCGCAAAAAAACCAACAAATGCCTCTGCAGTAGAGCGTTGATTAGAGAAGCTTTAGAGAGAGAAATGGCAAGAACAAATCGTGCACATGAGAGAAGAAGTGAAGAAGAAGGAGGGAAAAGGGTTTTAAAACCCTTAAATACATGGGCATGTTTCCCAAGGCCCATCATTGCCTTGGGAGCCCCAAAGGGCAGCTAACAGCACGCGCCTACCAAGTGAGAATGCTCCAACATTGGACAAGTGTCAAGCAAGTACTGGTTCGTAAGAAGACAGGCCTCGAATGCGTACTAATCCCCTAGTCACCGTCCCTCATATATGACTAGGGGCTGGGGGGTGATTGATATGCCCCAAGTGTGACCTCGACCTAGAGACACCAACCTCGGCCGAGGTGATGGCCGAGATATTGACCGACCCTGGATAAGCCATGGGCCCACGATATCAGCCCTCGGCCTTAGTAAGGTCGGCCCAGGCCGACACTATCACCTACATTTCTAATGGACACTACGCGCATCACGGGCATCAACAGCATTCTCATATACCTGGATATGGCAACCTCGGTCGAGTGTAGGCCGAGGTGATAAGAAGCCTTGGTAATCTTCAACATGGAATCAATCCAACCTCGGCTAGGGACGACCCCAGCATAATGTCTCGGCCGAGATCAGGCCGAGACTCCCTATGGCACATCTCGAATTGAACGAATATTAAGCCTTTACAGCTCGGCCTCTCCCAGGCCGAGGTCATGCACCAATATGGCGGTCGAGCATCTGTTGACATTTGGATAAGGACACATGGGCACAAATCAGTTGTAACAAGATTATTCTCCACACGTGGGGAGAATATTTCATCATCATTCCTTACATGTGACAATGACAGGTGGCTTCCCCCTATTGGTGAGGCTAACACACATATGCATATTACATGCATGGGGGTACACTACACCCCCTAAGTACTGTATATATAGAGGCCATCCTCTACCTTGCAAAAGGCCAGATATTCAACCCTAGCTGAAACTCTAACTAGATACATAGTAGAGAGAGAAAGCTTGAGATATTGTATCCATGGTCGTTAGTGCCTTGTTGCAGTGAGGTTATTCACACACACACACAGTGGACGTAGGCCAATTTAGGCTGAACCACTTATATCCTGGTGCTCTCTCCTCTTCTCCTCATCTCATTCTCTTACCTTTTACATAACTATGCTGCCATTGTTGTTCTTGGATTGGGTTGAAAACACCTTATCTGGTGGTGCTAATTTCAGCATCATCACTAACGAGAGCATATAAGTTACAAACAATAATATATAAAGAGATGTAACTCATAAGAATTCTTATCTAGTGTATGATAAAGAGTTAGATGAGAGAAAAATAATGAATCTGAATTACATGGTTTAGCCCATGGTGGGGCCTGCGTCCACAGGTGGAAGTGTAGATTGTATTGATTCAATAGGTGAAAACCTTCGATCTCGCTTAATTGTCCCTTTTTTTATTTTCTCCTGCCTCCTTAAATATGGGTGTTGGTATATTTATTTATGGACTACTCCATCAAGTCCATTAGATAGTGTCAGGGTCTTGTCTTTATAGATTAAGCAAGTAACCAAGAGGAATAATTGTAAAGTTAGTATGGGCACACATGGAGGGAGGGAATAATTATTTTTTTCCCTCATGTGGGTGCACTGTTGACATCATCCCACTGTTTGACTCATGCATGTTGTGAGGGAGCTATTTGTCAATGTTAATCTCAATGTTAACTGACGAAGTTAAATATATTGTCTCAAATACTAAGGTCGGATAGAATGGTTGGGCCGGACTTACTTGTATTTGATCTCATCATTATCTGAGTTGACCTCATTCTGGTAGGTAATGTATCCAAATGTCCTCTTTTGATTAGTTTACAAATCATACAATTTTAATAGTATAAAAAAAACAAGACTTTGCACATGATTGATGTTTGCAGCAGATTCTCTGAACTATTGCTTCTTCTGGGTATGTGCTGAGTAGATTGAGTGAGTGGAATGTTAACCGTGGAATGGTGTCAACTTTCTTGACTCTAGTCATCTTTGAATCTTCTCGGTAAGAGTCGAGTAAAATTAACTTGTAGAAATATTACTTGGGATTTAAACTTGACATGTGTCAAACGTTAGGGTGCATGCTAGGTGTAATTATAACGCGTATAAATAGGGCAGAATTGTGTCAATTCTGAGGCGTTGGCCTGCTAATTTCTAGGTTTGACATCATCTTAGTTTAATAGGGGTAATGATTATCACATAAAAAGTATGAAAGACATATTGCGAAATCATTTCCATCGTTTCAAACGCTTCCTTTTTGCAAGAGCTTTTTAGATAGAGAAATTTCATCGCCGCTCAAGAGTCTGTCTTCTTCGACTGTTTTTACCCCCATATTTTCCTTTTTTGGCTAGTCTCCACTGCATAGACTCTTTTTCGATGAAGTTTTTTCCTTTCTAGCATTAGGGGCATGAGAATCTCTGTTATTCTTCAGCGTTTTAGTGTTTCAGGTACGTAAATTTCCTTTTTGTACCTTCCCCAAGGTTTTCGTCTAAAACCTTTTCTATTACTGATTTGATTATGTGTTTTGTTGATTGTTATTTGATGGATTTAATCTCTTATTTGAGTATCCAGTAGTCTTAGTTGTCCATTGAGTTGGTTGGCCTAGGGTTTTCCAATTATAGGGCTTTTTAGGTTTTTAAATTTTTTTATCCCCAAAATCTACTTTGTCCCCCAATAGATTATCTTTCGCATCCAAGTTTTATTCCTTGATGAGTTACTGATTAGGCATAAATTTATCATTTTTATCCCCTTAATTTAGGTATTTTTACGGTCCCGTACATTACAATTGACTTGGTTTTATCTCATAATCATGATATTCCTTGGCAAGTATTTTGTGTTTCTCTTACGTGTTTTTACAGATAATTCATGCAAGTTAGTGCAAAAGAGAACTCGAAGCAAAGAAGAAAACCCAAAGATTGGAGTGTTGAAGAACACTTTGGTAATTTTGCATCTTTAGTCCAGAGGTGGGACTAACTAGAAAGTCGAAGAAAATGACGTTATAAGAATACTGGGAAAAATAGAACCCAATCCGAGCTTAGGTGAAAAGGTTATGCAAATTTGAAGATTGAGAAGAAAATCAAGAAAAATTCTAAGTCTAGAGGAAGGAAAGAAAGGCCAAGCCAGAGAAAATCCACGAACCCTAGGTCGAACCAATTTGGGGGAGAACTGGTTCGCATGTCCCCCATAATCAGTTCGGGGAGTTTGATGCGTGAAAAATTATTTTGTTTTTAATTGGTCCAAAGAGTTTTAGGTGGGAGCGACTCTCACAAAAATGTAAATGTAACATTATAGTTGATTGTTAGAGATAGTTTTAATCAGTTTTTCATAGGAGGGAGGAAGACCCAAGAACCCTAGCTTTTAATTTCTTCATAGAGATTAAACCTTCATGGATTAATTCTCAAGGTTATCTTCAATAAAGTTTATCTTCTTCTTCCTTGTTCTTAAAGTTAATTTTCTTTGCATACTTTGTTTATTTTCTTGAATTATAAGACCCTCATGTATATTTAGATATACTTTCATTATGGTTTTGATTACATGTAACATAGAAATCAATTGTTTTATTAATTACATCATTTTCGGCTAGATCTTCAAGGGTTGGAATGCATGAACCCAACCCTAAATGGTTCGCATGGATATAAAAATATTTTCTTGAATTAAATAATTAATTGGAACGTGTCGGTTCGTTACTACAAACATCGTAGGAGTTTTAACCTCGTTTGCCCTAGGTAACCTAGGTGTTTAAGAATGCGATGTGCGTGTTAACTAATTGACCCCGTACTTCATTTATATTCTTGATTAGGTATGAAGCGGGTTCGTTCCCTCATATATGTAATGCTTGAATTAAATAATGTCGTTGTTTCAGAATAAATATTTAATTCTAGACTAGTTTCGTAACCGGTGAATTCATTAGGGGTTGAGGGATTGTATTCCGACCTTATCTCTCATTCATATTAATTAATCTGTGTTTTATTAAGTCTTACATGCGTAGTTAATTTAGTTGAGTTTTTCTTGCTTATTTAGTAGAAATTCATAACTTCATCACAATCCCTCTCTTTATTTTCGTGAGTCAATCCTTTAGGTTAGTCGTCTTCCCTATTCGTCATCACGATTCTTCGTCTTAGTCCTTGTGTTCGATACCTGGTTTTCCAGTTTATTACTTGAGAGACCGGCTTACACTTGAATCGATATTAGTACGCACTAGAGGCTTTTTTAAAGTCGCGTCAAGTTTTTGGCGCCGTTGTCGGGGACTATGTAAACTTTTAGGTTAGGTCGATTTAATCCAAAATTTGATTCTAACTCTTAAAAAGACAAAAAAAATCAAAAATCCAAAAAAAATAGAAAAGAAAAAAGAAAAAATATATATATAGCATCTCTCAAGTCCTTTTATGCAAAATCTTAAACAAACTCCACAATCTACTCCTACCCAAATTCATGAAAATCCTCTAGGAGAGTATGATCCCAACAGTCCACACACTCATAACGCTCCTCAGTTTTGGGTTACACCTCCTACACCGCCAAATTCTAACCCGAGTCACACGTTGAGTCACACTCCTAGTGCGTCGATTGAGGAATTTGAGTCTATTAGAGAGAGCGCCATGTTATAACATGATAGTGCACTACACCAAAAATAGCAATTTGGCACACCCTGATATTAAAAATCTGGCACAGTTTAAAATTGTGCCAAATTCTGGTACGATTTAATGATAATCTGGCACACTTTAAAATAGTGCTAAAATTTGGCACTATTTTAAAGTTTGCCAAAATTGAGTACACTTACTAAAATATAAAATACCCTAAAAAAATCATTATATTAACTTTTTTCCTCGATTTAGTTTCCCTCTTCTCTCTCCTCTCTCATCTTCAATCTCTCACTCCCCTTTCTCTCTCTCTATCTCTCTCTCTCTCTCTCTCTCTCTCTCTCTCTTAACCAAAAAGCTTCCTCTCTCTCTCGACTAAACATCCTCTCTCTCTTTGAATGTTTTGGACCAAAATCTTCCTCTCTCTCTCTCTCTCTCTCTCTCTCTCGGCTAAATATTTTTTCAAATAGGTTTTTTTAAGGTCCGTATTTTTTTGTTTTTAAGTGTTAATTTCCCATTAATTTATCGCAGGTGAAAAAATCTCGTTGGAGCTCACAAATATATATCTTGTTTCTTCATTTCTTTTCATTGTTGATGAATTTTGTAAAATATAGCTAGTTGGCTTCAATTTGAGCGTGACTTAAATTTTTTTAGATTGATAACATGGAACATACCCACATGTATTTATTTGTTAATTCTTGTCTTTTTTTTTTATCAATGTGTGTATTAATGTGGTTATGTGCATTTTAATGGTTCTAAATGATCTAATGTTTCTTATCTGTTATTGTATGGAGATTTAATTTACTCATCATGGATGATTTGTAAGTTGTGTAAAGGGAAATCAATGGATTTGAGGAAGAATGTTAAGTTTAGGTTGGTTGAGTTTTTGAAATAGACTCGTAAGAATAATGTGAAGAAGATTGAGGGAATTTGGGGACTTTTTTATCGTCGTGTGTTCCCAATGCATTAGTAATGTTGTACATGTCATCGTGAATGGGAATAAGGATTGTGGGAGGGAGTGTATAAGGGAGTTTATGGGTTTGAGTAAGGATTTGTTACTGAAGGGGTTGTATGAGTATTGCGCGCCGATCATTTTAGAGTATTTTAGGTTGTTGGGGAGGTGGAACTCGTTGTAAGCATTGTGTCAAAGTAGTCTTGGGTCGATGGTTGAGTGTGTCGGCGTTGGGGGGGGGGGGGGGTTGAAAAGTGGGGTTAGGTTTCAGGAGATTGTGTCATTTATGATTGAGATAGCGGGAATTTAGCAAAGGAGTTGGATTCGTGTTTGGGGTTACTGCTGGCGACGAATGTTAAGGATTTTGCGGAGATTATGCCGTTTATTTTGATTTTCTTCCCAAAAAAGCGTGTCTCCCATATGTCCTTATTAGTATCACAAATTAATGAAGTTCACCATCAAGAATAGGGACTGTAAATGAAGATTTTCTCTTGCTAACTCGCATATGTTTATTGCTCTTCGAATCCTCTTCCAAATATGTTTCAATGCATATGAATATGCTCTTTGACAACATCCATTCTAAAAAGCATTCGGTATTACAATAAACCTTGTGCATAGCCAAATACAACCAGGCCTATCTAGTGGCCAAGGAACATTAATGTTGGTCCATTTTACTTGCATAAATATAATTTCCTCTATAGTGACTTGCAAATAATGTATACGAGATTCATCCTCAAAGCTTATCAAATGGCACATAAAAGAAGTATGAGAATAAGCCTCATTTTGTATACAAGATTCATCCTATTTCAATGTAATTTTCTTTATAATTTATTTAGGCTTTCTATTTACACGTGTGCTATATTTATTTATAAAATAAGCCTCGGCCCAATAATAAGAATCATGAAATAAGGCCTTTTCACTTTTCTTATACAATGTGCTATATTTACATATGTGCTATATTTATTTATAAAATAAGGCCTTTTCACTTTTTTTATACAGTGTTATAAGTGTTAACATGATTATTAATAAGCTTCACATAAAAAGAGGCAGAGGTTTGACGGAATTGTGTGATTTGCTCACCCATCATGTTACTGAAATTTCAGGGTTGAATGTGGATAATAGAATTCGTGGTGAGATTAAGAAGTTCGCGAATGAAGTTGGGCGGACGTGGACTTTGTTGGCCGACTATCATATCATAAGGAAGTTAGTTCAGAAGGAGAGAGATATTTTCGAGGAGGGGATGCCTACGGTTGTCACAGTGAGGGATTTTGATGTAATTTTTAATGTATGAGAACCACATCGATATTGCCAATGCTAGAGTAATCTTTGATAAGGCACTACAAGTTTACTACAAGGCTTTGGATAATATGGACAATATTTGGTGCGAATGGGATGAAATGGAATTAAGGCATAAGAATTTTAATGAAGTGTTATTGCTGATGAGGCGTGCCACCGCAGAGCCATCAACCTAGGTCAAAAGGAGAGTGATTGATTATGGCAATGAACCAGTTCAGATCAAGTTGCACAAATCCCAAGTAGGTAATTTATTGGACTAAAGAGGTGCCATCGTTTACATTAGAATTGGTCTCAAACAAATTAGTGACTGAAATGCTAATATAAAGTCAGTAATATAGAATTGATCAGAACTGCATCACTGCCATCAGTTGCCATTAAAATTGGTCTCAAATAAATTAGTGACTGAACCAATGTTGATCAAACTTAACCAAATAAATTTTGTACTACAATTTTTCTTTTTTCCTTTGGAAATGTTAAAATTTTAATTCAAATATGAGATTTTACATTTTTCTTGCAAATACTCATGTATTTGCAACTAATTTTTCGCTTGTTGATTATGTATTGTATATTTTTTTCTATTATTGATTTAGAAGGATTTCCATCCTCTGGCCTGTGACTTTATAAATCACCGCTAAGTCACTAGGTTACAAGAGAGTTAGTCTTGCCAATCTCCTTAGTGATATTATCATTTGGATGATTCGTTTGACTTTATGCAGAGTGGTCTCGAGAAGAAATTATTTGACAACCATCCGATTTTATTGCCAGTAGTAGAGTACCGAGCCCCCACCTGCTTTTGCCTCAAATCCTCTGATGTCTGTATCTACTAATGGTGGTAAAGATGCTGAAGGATATTCTTCTGCAATTGGCATTAGTTCTACCAAACCTTCAAGCATGGATATTGCGAAGATAGATGGTCTAACTTTAGGAAATCACGAGGCCAATTTCATGACGACTACAATTCCTTCTCGTGTAAGTAGTTTTTTTCTTGGGTCAATTATCACATTTAAATTGGAATATGTGAACGGGTTTCACTTTACATACATTTATGCTTTTCCAATTTGTACGTGCATTCTAAAATATTGCAACCTGACTTTATAATTTCCATACTACATAGTAGGTACGTGGTGTCTCGTGCTACAAAATGCACACTATCACAGGTCTACTACAGGCACCAAGGGCATCGCAGGCTTGAGTACACCAGAAGCAATGCCATGTTCTAGCTTATATATGGCAGTTGTGACTTAAATATTTGTTTGTCCAATGAATTTCATGGGTGTGTGTACATGGAACGTCCATATGCGCATCTAATTTTGTACTCAAGAATGTTTTTTACAATGATCGGACTTCGATTAAAATGCTTTCGATTTTGTATGGTTTCAGGTGCAGAGTGCTCCATACCTTCATAATACATCAGCAGCAGCTACAGTAGAGGTGAGAATTAAGTGACCAAGCAGCAACAACTTAATTAAATGGGCACACGACAGCAACTCCATACCTCCATAATACATCAACAGTTTAGCATGCCTTGTTAAGTTATGTTAGTGGTGATAAATTTGGCCATTTAATTGCACAAGGCCCTAGAAGAAGCTCTCGACATTGATGATTTGGAAGCTGTCAGAAGGTCAGAAGATCTGATGTTAAGTTATGTTAGTGGTGAAAAAGGGAAGAATCGGTCTGATCGTGGGCATGTGAACCCATAGTTTAAATTCTTGTGGGAAACCTATAGAACAGTTCTGGAAATATTGCGAAATAACTCTAAGTTAGTGGCACTTTATGCGGTAAGTCCTTGAAGCATGAGTAATTTTATTATTTTTATATTCGTTATTCTTATTGTTCGATATTCTTTAGTTTTTATTTTTCTTTCTTGTGTTTTGCTCACGTACCTTGCAATAACAACAACCAAGAAACTATGGAAATATGCAACTGTTCATGTAATGTTAATTTTTTAACTCACCTCTGTATTTTATTTATTTCTATAAGTTAGTTTATAAATATATGAAAAGGGAATGTAATTTTTCCTGTTACTCATTGATCATTTTTTTGTTCAATATATATGTGGATCTAGATGATTTAGTAGACAATGAGAGTCACTTATAATTATATTTTCCTTGTTACTTACTATGTATATTGTTTTCGTCAGTTATTACACACATACACTTATTATTATTTCTTCATGTTCGAATATAAATTCAATTTCCTTCATTATGCTGATGAATTGTGTTAAACTCTCATGCAATAATATTCAATTGTATGTGCACCTATCTTTTAATTTGAATAATTTACTTATAAGCTCAAATGTTTAGACTTTATCATCACAATCTCCGTGTTTTGAACTTATCAATCATACTTTTCATTTATTCTTCCAAGTTTTCTATCTTTGAAGGTGCAGTTGCTCCCTAATCTTAATACATTTTTATCAAATGCTTAGTGTCAAATGTCTCTTTGACTTATTTTTTTATCAGAATAATGTGTTTTTGACCACTAACTTCTCTTAATGGCTACTCCCAAAGAATCCAAAAGGTCATGGCTACTAATGTCCAGTTTGAGGTTTTTAAACTTTTTATTTTTGTTGGGATAATATGGACAGTAAATGGTGATTACCTCTAGAAAGTACCAGTAGTATTTATGCATGTATGTATATATTCGTTTTAGTAGGTGTTGATGCAAAAAACTGGATCGAATCCCGTTTTTATGATCACAGATAAATAGATGAAAGCAATCCAATCAAGCATATAAGAGACAAATATTTTTAAAGTGGTTCGGCTATGAATAAAGCCTACGTCCACTATTATTTTATTCCCAGGGGTTTACAATAGCACCATAGGTTGTAGAGAGAGAAAGGATGTGTATCTTGTGTATGGGGTTTCTAGGTTCTCTTGGATCTCTTCCGGATCTCCCCCCTTTTGGCTAAGGGGATACATGTATTTATAGTGATGGGAGATAAAGAGATTCATTGTATGTAGACATTTATGTCTACATTCAACGAATCTAATTCTTGAATTTCTTGGTATGCTATGTGTTGTCCTCTATTAATACAGTATAAATGTACATTAAGGCTCATTAAATGCGTTGTCATATTCATTAATGCACATTAAATGCATAGTTATCCTTTGATCTTCCTGGTTGGTATGCCGACCAACTCTCCTCGGGTGCCGACTAATTCTCCTCGGGTACTGACCAACTCTCCTCGGGTGCCGACTAACACTCCTCGGGTGCCGACCAACTCTCCTCGGGTGTCGAATATTGCCACATAAGATGACATGTGTCCTTTTCTAATTGGTCCTCGTAGATGGAGAATTTTTGCGTTAATAGAAGCCCCCAATGCTCCATTCTTGATGGTTTACTTGAAAGGATGGAGTATTTATTCTACAGTGTTGCTCGGTGCTCGTGAAATTCTTGATCTACCTTCTTGATTTGTTCAACATAAAGTGCATTATCTCCTGGATGACATATGATGCAGGTTGATCGATGGTTGCTAATCTTTCTTTTGAGGAACTCCGTGTGTTATGTATCACCCCTGGGAATTTAGATGCAGTTATGCCATAGTATGCAGCTTGTAGCTTTTCATAATCTTCAAGTATGTTGATTGGTTTGCTAGCCGACCAACTGCCTCATGTGTCGAGCAACTGAGTGCTAACTTCACGTGCTTAATTCTTCTGATTTATGATCCTCTGAATACTTTGTCGAGTAACATACTATCTTTTGAACCCAACTCTTCAATCTAATTAGTACCAAGCTAGTGGTGGACTTCGAAACATTTTCATACAACTTCTTCTTCAATGTTGGTCAGGACAGTAGTAGTAAAGACCTCAGTGTTGTAGATGTTGAACTTGACTTCTGAACTTCAATAGTATGTGCATAATAACTCCTGAATATGCCTCCTGGACTTCTAAATGCACCTCCTGAACTTCTGAATACGCCTCCTGAACTTCAATATACCTCCTGAACTTCAATATCAAAAATAATTCATGAGAAAGAAAAACAACTCCTGAATGATGATTGGTCGGGGCCTCGACCATGTGAGTTTGTGGAGTTGAATTTGATGCTCGACTGTATGATGTTATAATAATGTGCCACCAAATGAACAAATATATCTGTAATAGAAGCCCCCAAGTGTGGAATGTGAACTTTGAATGCTTTTTGCTTGATCGCTTTCACATACTCATACTTTGTTTCCGACCAACTGTAGTTGACAGCTTCTTATTTTCGACCAACCTGAGTTGACATTTTTTGGAATACTTTTACTTACCGAGGAATACATTTACTTCTTAACCAACATAAGTTGTCATAGTTTTACTTCCCGGAGGAATACATAGTTTTACTTCCTGGAGGAATACATTTACTTCCCGGCGGAATACATAGTTTTACTTCCCGTAGGAATACATAGTTTTACTTCCCGTAGGAATACAAGTTTTACTTCCCGTAGGAATACAAGTTTTACTTTTCGGAGGAATACAAGTTTTACTTCCCAGAGGAATACAAGTTTTACTTCCCGGAGGAATACAAGTAGCTTTACTTCCCAGAGGAATACAAGTAGCTTTACTTCCCGGAGGAATACAAGTAGCTTTACTTCCCGGAGGAATACATTTACTTCCTAACCAACATAAGTCGGCAATTTTAGGAATGCATTTTTTATAATAAATAATAGAGACTTCCTCGGAGCTCACCAACTAATTGTTGGGAATAAGATATAATAAATGCTGGAGATATCCTTGGAGATGACCAACAGATTGTTGGGAATAAGATAATATATGTTGGAGACATCCTTGGAGCTGACCAACAGATTGTTGGGAATAAGATAATATAAATGATGGAGACCTCCTTGGATCTGACCAACAGATTGTTGGGAATAAGATAATATAAATGTTGGAGACCTCCTTGCTGAAATAAGAATAGAATATGCATCCAAATAGATATAAAGAATAATTAAAAATAATAAAATGCCTCGTTGATCTGTCGAGGTAGAATTATAAAATGCCGAACAAGGATAAGATCTTCCAGAACATAAGAATATGGCCGAGAACGTTGTCAGGCCTGAATATAAATAAGAATTATCCGACCAACTATCCGTTGGGGGTGAAATACAACGAATGTTGCATTTCTCCTTAAAGCTGAATAAGTATCTTGTCGAGGCACAATTGCATAATGCTGAATAAGAATAATATTTTCCAGAACATAAGAATATGGCCGAGAACTTTTTTGGGCCTGCATATAAATAAGAATTACCCCGACCAACTATCCGTTGGGGGTGACATATAATAAATGTTATAGTTCTCCTCGGAGCTGAATATGATAATAAGTATCTCGCCGAGTTCCATGTTGATATGAATATAGAATATGAATCACAAGGGATATATAGAATAATTTGTGCTTGAGCCAATATCAGGGCCTGAATGTAAATAAGAATCGCCCCAACCAACTATCCGTTGGGGGTGAAATATAATAACTGTTGTAGCTTTTCCTCGGAGCTGAATATGATAATAAGTATTTCGCCGAGCTCCATGAAGAGATGAATATAGAATATGAATCCGAACGGATATATAGAATAATTCATGCTTGAGGACAAATTAAAGCAATAATAAAATATATAGTTCCTTGCTGAGGTGAAATTTCATAATGCTGAGCAATGATAATAGTTTTCAGATTATTTTCGAGCATTCGTCGGCGTTGAGTCTTGTACCTATAAAAATTAATATCTTGACCTACCATTTGTGTAGGCTGAATTGATTAGTCGTGAGAATAATTTACTCATCCAATCAATATATGATATGTATATGCTTGAGAAATAAAAATATTAATTTCAAAAAATGAAATAATATATGTTAGCTGATATGTCGAGGCACAATTGCCTGATGTCGAGCAATACTACTTTTCCAGAGGTTTACGAGAGCTTTCATCGGGATTGAATCTTGTCCCTATGAAATTTTAATAAGCTTCCCGAGCACCTGTCGAGACTAGAGAAAATAATTATTATCATGAGAATAATTATTCAGCCAAACAATATGTGATGTGTATCAGCATAAAATAATAAAAATTTCAAAATATGAAATAATATTTTTATGCCAAATGTGTGTGAGATGGACAAATTTTTATCAGATATGCATCATAAATAAGACGTAGAGTTTTTTGTAAAGTTATTTAATCTCCAACAACTAATCAGGTATAAGTTGCTGTTTGAAAATTATTTATCACTTGGTTTTAAAAATATTTTTGGGGTGATCACGAGTTAAAAAAGACTTAAGCCCCTGTTTGTCCCCGAGCTGAACTCGTGTTTAAAGAAATATCTGGGGTGCTTCGCATTTTTTAATACCCCAAGATTCTACTGTTGCCGATAAACGGCATGGATGTTGCCGACCAACATTTAAGGATATCTCAAATTATAGAATACATGGTGTCGACCAAGAAGCAAATGGTCCCCAACCAGCTGAGCAATTTCGCCGATCAACAAAAATGGTGCATTGACAGCACCGAACAACATTAGATGTCACCGAGCAAAAAGTGGATGGTTGGATAGTTGCCGACCAGTAAATTGAACCCTCCGAACAAGACTGAGATGTTGCCGATCAAGAAGTAGATGATCGTCGACCTGCAATTGGTTCCATCGATCTACAATAAGAGTCTCTGACCAACTATAAGATACCTCGTAGTTGGATAAAATTATTTCAACGTTGTTGATGGATCTTCACATCTTTTCTCCGAAAAACAAAATGGCATGTTTAAGCTTCCCTTTAATAAAAGATGGCCCAAGATGATGCCGACCAACTTTATAGATGGCTGACCAGAATATCTCGAATCCTTAGATCAGAAAAATAACATTCGATGTAAAATTTAAGCATTAAGAATGTTAATTAAATGAATAATTATCTAATCCACTATATCGTGTGATTCTGATAAAGAAACCCTGTGGTGTGATGAAAGAGGAGCCAACATCTCAAATTTATGCCCAAAGTCTCGATATGGTCATGATTGTTTAATTGATCCTTTTTTACAAGAGGTGGGTAATGGTTTTTCAGGTGAGAGAAAATTATTTTTTATATTGGTCCTCTCCTATTCCCTATTTGGAGAGATAAAAATATGTTGAATGATCGAAGTTATTACCAAATTTATATAAAAAATCAATCAATTTGACTTTTTTGACATAGATGGAAGATGAACCAAATTAAGTATATAGTTCATAAAAATGAATGCAAAGAGACTCAAACTTGAAGAGAGAGAAAATAGATATGGGTCATGATTTCCATGAGAAAACTTTTTATTGTCTTTAACCTTTTCACATTCTCTGATTAAAAATATGATGGGAATTTGAATAGACATCAAAGATCTTACAAAATTTATAATGAAAATTATCAAATCTTACCACCGTCATATATATTGGTATATGTAATCATTTAAAATATTTATTCCATGATATAAAATTGAAACTTAAGAATCAAGCAAAAAGTTATGATTTATGAAATCCACTATTTTTTAGATTTCTAAATAAGAATGAATCTAACAGTTATGATTTAAAAATCATGATACGCAACATTTTGCAGTTAAAAATTGGACAATTAATTTATGTATATAAACATAAAAATCATGATTGAATCAAAAGATGTATGTATAATTGATTATACGTAGAGAAAATAAAAACTTAGCTTTTTATGGAGAACAACGCTTGTAACACGTTCCCACAGACGGCGCCAATCTGTTGATGCAAAAAACTGGACCGAATCCCGTTTTATGATCACAGATAAATAGATGAAAGCAATTCAATCAAGCACATAAGAGACAAAGATTTTTAAAGTGGTTCGGCTATGAATAAAGCCTACGTCCACTGTTATTTTATTCCCAGGGGTTTACAATAGCACCATAGGGTGTAGAGAGAGAAAGGATGTGTATCTTGTGTATGGGGTTTCTAGGTTCTCTTGGATCTCTTCCGGATTTCCCCCCTTTTGGCTAAGGGGATACATGTATTTATAGTGATGGGAGATAAAGAGATTCATTGTATGTAGACATTTATGTCTACATTCAACGAATCTAATTGTTGAATTGCTTGGTATGCTATGTGTTGTCCTCTATTAATACAGTATAAATGTACATTAAGGCTCATTAAATGCGTTGTCATCTTCATTAATGCACATTAAATGCATAGTTATCATTTGATCTTCCTGGTTGGTATGCCGACCAACTCTCCTCGGGTGTCGACTAACTCTCCTCGGGTGCCGACCAACTCTCCTCGGGTGCCGACTAATTCTCCTCGGGTACTGACCAACTCTCCTCGGGTGCCGACTAACACTCCTCGGGTGTCGAATATTTCCACGTAGGATGACATGTGTCCTTTTCTGATTGGTCCTCGTAGATGGAGAATTTTTGCATTAACAGTAAGGTAAAGCTAACTTTTAACATATACGCCAGTGAAGGGGCATATATGGAGTGCCTTTTGTCTACCACTTCGATTGTTCAACAATAGCTTTCTTCAATTTCTTGTACAAGAAAGAACTTGACTTCTTCTATGGAAAAACCTAACATTATATTTCAACACTTAAATTCAATTTGTTTGATGTCTTGTGCGTATAATACTCCTATGTTATATAAACACTATTGATAAACATTGCTGAGGATCTCGCTAATATGAAAAGTGACAATGTTAACATTATGGTTATCCTTTGGTGTTGCTAAAGTTGGTTATCAGATCACATGAAGGCCCTAATGCAAGGGAAAAGTTTCCTGGGCTTGGGGGAATGAATGAAGGTACACTATAGATCATGTTGTAGAATCTGGGAAACTGATAACTCTGTTTAGTGCTCTGGACTATCCATAGTTTCAGGGAATTCCTGCTCTTCCCTTTTTTACTATTTATTTCTTGCAGTTAGTAATGTATACATGTGTAGTTAGTAATGTATACACATACTACCTTTTAGCATTCCTCTACTTCTTATTTTTAGAAAAAAAAATTGAAAATTTATGGTTTCCATATAAATAATCAGAATAGTTAGATTTGGACATTGTAGGTGAATTATAATAGAAATTGGAATAATTACCCTTACGCAGTTTATTTAACTTACAATTTATTTATCAAAACCATGGTGAGACACATCATAACTATAATAGTATCGAACATACGCTTAGGTCTTTGTTTTGGTATTGACTTGTGTTATGGAATAAAACTATTGGGTGCATTATCCTTTTTTATCCATTTGTGCTTGAGACAGACTCGGAAGTTTACTCAACTGATCTGATTGTTTATCACAGGCCTGCATAGTTTGAAAATATTTTGACAAGTTCTCTTTGGTTTGCTCAAGTTAAAAAAAATATGTGTATACTTTTGTTCAATTTCAAAATTTATTCTATGCAAGGCAACAGTCGTTGCAGTCATTGCAGTCATAATGTCTCTTGCACCTACTAAAGTTTTATTAGTGCTCCTGAATACATCATTGTTTATCGGCGTCATTGATGTTTGCGATTGTTTCATGTGATAATTTTATATTTTAAATGTACATAGATCATTCTCCTTTAAATCCCATTACTTTCTTCATTGTGTACGGTTATCAAAATTTGTATTTCATTTAGACTGATAAATTGCTAATTAAATTTTGGGTTGAAATTTGTTTTTGCAGATTTGATGTTTCTACTTTCAGATGGTGGATGGGATTAAATCACGATCTGAGCATATGCCCCATTTGATCAGGTAATTTTTATTAGCTTAACATCACTATACGTTATTTAGTTTTTTTTTATGTAAACAAAAGTCATATATTCATTGTGAATGCATCTGATTGGGCCTTGCCACTGTGATTATACTAACTGCATAACAACTAATATATAACTGTGTTGGCCATACCTGGTTTTGCATTTGATTTGGATTTGTAATCTTTTATTTTTCAAATTAGTATTCAATGTATGTTTTGTCTTTCTTTCTAGAAATCAGTGAATGCGGGAAATGATTAATAATGGGTCCATATGGCATAGTGATAATACCAGTTCTTCTTTGCATCTGCAGGTACCAACTCATTAGATTTCACTCAAGTAGCCTTGGAGATAATTTCCAGTGGTTAGAAATATTCGCATACGTTGATCTTGCCGTTTACTGTGTTGCTTTGACCGACTACGATCAACATCCACGAAAGAAATGGAGCTTCCACGAACAAGATGTTGGCAAGCAAGAATCTCTTCGAAAGGATCATATAGGTTATTGGTCTTCAATCATGTCAAATGATAAGAATTAATTACTCTTTTATGTTTGTTAGTTTGTTTGATAACTCATTGGAAGTTTGATGGTTATACATGTATTGAGATGAATTTCATATGTATTGAAATGAATTTATATTAATAGAATTTAAGCCATTAACTTTTAGTGGGCTTATTGTATGTGTATTATGTGACACCCCGACTATTTAAATACCGGGTAGCTACTCCTTTATTAAATTATTACAAAATGCCAAGTTGGTTCAGTTCATAGCATCACTGTCGAAAACATTTTAATATTTACTAACCACCTAGTATTTAAAAAGTGAGTTGTCCATTTTAATTAAATCTGATTAACATGCATTAAGTGAATTATGAAAAGTTAACATGACCAACACAATATAGTCACAATAGAATAACCATCCAATAATAATGAGTCTGGAGGAAAACTCCTCACAACAAGCCGAATTTCGAAATAAATAAATACAAAGTCTGCATCACTAAAATTAATTACAACCCAAAGTCTGAAATAACTAAATAAGTAAGATGTCTCTAAAAGGAATGGGCGACATGCCCAACAAATGATAAAAACTGATAATGGAGTCAAGATCAACAATGGAGGCGTCTACTGTCAAGGTCCTGTAACTTCCACAGCAGCTACAGCACGTCACCTGAATAGAACTCCTAAGCATGGTGTCCTTGTGGCTGGGGTTTTTACAAAAATAGATTTGAAAGCAAATGGGTCAGAGCCCGAATGTGAAAATAATTTAAAAATATGCAAGTGTTTAATATCATTAAACAGTGAATATAAAGTACATGATAGTGTGTGCACTCACATGAGTTCATCACCTCTCAACTAATTGTGCACTCCTATCGTACCCGTACCCATTCTAGTTGCTCCCACACCTATCTAGTCCAATGCTAAATCTAACATTTCTATATGATATCTAATTCAAATCCCAACATCTTCTATTTAATAGAGTATTGTACCTTATTACACAGTTTTCCCCACTTTAGCATTACAATTTATTAGAAATCTTACATTTTCTCTTTACAAACTGTTGCTATTATTTATACTCACAATTGTTCACGACAATTCATTTCAATCAACAGTATATTATTCTCACCATAAATATACAATACTAGCACCCCGAGACTAAGTTGTGGTGCACACATACTCTGCTATCAAATCCCGGTACATCACGTACAAGAGGACCACGTATTCTGAATCTCTCAGGAACCACTTCATTAACAAAAATCAAAAACAATGGAGGCGAACATAGTTCACATCACATGGGTCATGCACATACCTATGCTCCCATCATCAACATATTTATTAACTTCTCAATAATCCCTTCTCTGACCTATGTTCTCGAGGTACCAATCTAAATCCCCCCCCCCCCCCCCCCGTAGGCACACAAAGATTAGATGGCCCTAAACGAACGCCAACCTCCCATGATAGCAAGTACGGTAGGTATGTCATACACAGATAATTACATATACTAAGCATTCTCACATCTTAGATATTACAATATTTTATTAGTGGTATACTTCTCATTCTTATACCAACACTTAGTGTTATACAAATCACAAGTCCCCAGTTTATATGTATTTAAGTTATCAATTATTCTCACTTCGTGATTAGTTACTCGCTTCCCAATCCACAAATGACATCTGATTTAAGACACTATTCTAAGTTCTACTCCTCAATGTACCCCAAATCTCCCAACTATACCCACTAGTTAATAAGGGAAGGTTATCTCACCATTTAGATAAGTCTCCAGGATACTAGAAATCAAATTAGGCCAAAAAGGCCATTCTGTCAACTCGTTGGAAGTCTCGTTCGAACGAGTTCATTCGAACAAAGGGATTCGAACGAAATACTAACTCGTTAGAAGTCATACTGTCATCTCGTTAGAAGTTCGTTCGAACGAGGTCGTTCGAACGACCTGGGCAGTTCTTCTAACGAGATGGCAGTTTCAGCCTAGAAATTCCCAAATTCTATTTTCTCAATTCTTCTCTCCTCTAAATCCACCATAAGACCATCCAAATTATGTTTTAACGTTTATAAATCATTTCTAATTACCCTAGATCATTCCTTAACATATTTTAGGGGTCAATTCTTACTAACCATCATGGAATTAACGTAAATCTCCAATTATTTCCCCAAAACCCTATGAACATGAACTCCTAATTTTCTTATGCCCAATTACTCATCAAAATCCGTTTTTAAATCATCATATATAACTCTTCGAATATTAAATCAGTCCATTATTATACTACATGCAAATCCTAACCCAAATTCAAAGTTTCTCCAAATATTTCATGGATTTTCTTCAAAAGTTTCAATATAAGATAATTCCTACACTAAACATGGAAGACATATTCAATGCATTAAAAATATCAAATCACTTGCCTTAGATTGTTCTTCAGAATTTGATGTTGAAGGTTGATCTCTCCCCTTTCTCTACAGATTTTCTCCCAAGGTTGAAGATGGTGGTTATGGATTTTCTTTTGGGAACCTCTTCCAACTCTTCCTATAACTCCCGTAGCCCTCTAACTTTCCAAATGCTGATAATGGGCTTAGTGGGTTACTAAATGATGTCTAATTAGCTCCTAAAATTCGTAGGCTTTAATCCCCAAAATTTCAAAATTATCAAAATTCCCTTTTAAGTTGCCGGTATGGCCCAAAAATGCTCCGGGACCCAAACTAAACCCCCGGCTAGTGTTTTTTGACTATTTCGACCCTTTCGGACTCGTTGGCGCACTCAAAATGACCATTCGGTTGATAAAAATAAAATTCATTTTTTTATTTAAATAATTTCATTTCTGACGCGACTGACACGCGCGTCCCAACTAAATTTCCCAAATTATCGTATTTCAGTCTCGCGACAATTTTTATATTTTCAATATTCATATATTGTCATATATACACATAATAATCAAATACCAACTCACATCTCGTTAGTATCTATATCCGGATTAATTTTCAATTAATTCACATTTAATTTAATTAATCCCTTAAATAAATATCGATAAAAATACGGGGTATTACATATTAGTGTTGTTACGGACTATTTTTATTGTTGTTGTACTATGTTTATCATGCTAGTTTTATATTATTATTGAATTTATGTTGCTGATTTTTTTGTGGTAATATTATTTATAATTAATTTTTTTTCTATTGATCTAAAAATTTGGCACAGTTTAAAACCGTGCCAAAAGTGTATCAAATTTTGGCACAGTTTTAAACTGTGTCAAAAGTGTACCAATATGTACTCAATCTGGCACAATTATAAAGTGTGCTAGAAATATTAAATTCTGGCATGATTTTAAAGTGTGCTAGAAGTGTTCCTGTTTCGTCAAATTTGGCACACTTTTAAACCATACCGAAAAAAATAGCCATTTAGGAACACCTGATTCTGGCACTGTTGAAAACCGTGCCATATTTGATGTGGAACAGTTTTAAATCGTACCAGATTGTTGTTTTTGGTGTAATGGTGTAGGTGCGAGTGAGGTTCAAGTGTTGTATCGTCCCGAGCGAACCATCACTCCGGGATGCATTTTACTTCCGTATAATGCGGGATAATTTCACTTTCACAACGAGATGATCCAGATTCTTCCCACCTTTCAGGGTATGGATTCGGGAAAATCTTACGTCCACATTCGTAAGTTCGAAGAGGCATGCAATACATTTAGCGATCAAGCTTGCACTCAAGATGTCGTTCGCCTAAAACTTTTTTCTTTCTATTTTAAAGATAAAGTAAAGACATGGTTATGGTCTTTATCACCGAACTATTTTGGTTCATGGAGGCACATGCAAGCCAAATTTCTCTTAAAATTCTTCTCTCAACATCGAACAAATTCCATCAAGGCTCAAATTCAAACTTTCAAATAATAAGAAAATGAGCCATTTGATCGATTTTAGGAACGTTTCAATGAGTTATTAGCACATGCCCCCATCAAGGTTTTGAGAAGTATAGACCCATATCTTTCTTCCACCAAGGGCAAAGCATAACTTCTACACAACTCGTCAAAACAATGTGCGAGGGACTATTTTGGGGATTAGATGAAAATGATGCAAAGGCCCACCTTAAGTTTGTCGTCGAGACCACTCAAGCATGGGACACATTTGATCCTAACACCCAAACTCGGGTTCGACAACCTCCCATCGCTCCTTTTGCATTTGGTCTCTATTACTTGGACAAAGAAGCAAAGATGCAACTTCAATTAAACCAACTTACTAAGAAATTGGGATAAGTAGTCGGATCAAGGGTAAGAGAACCAACCGGATCCACCCAAGCAATGAAAGAGAAGGTGTGTACTATTTATGAGGCACTCCATTCAACAAAGGAATTCCCAACGATACCCGCCTACAATGTAATATTACATGAGCAAGTGGAAGCAATAGGAGGATTTAAGGGTAATTTCAATGCCCCGCATGGAAATTCTTACAACCCTTCACAGAAGAACCATCCTAATTTTAACTACGGGCAACAACATATCGCGTTGAATCCTAATTCACACTTGCCCCGCCTCTACCTCTATATTTTCAACAAGCTCCGCAAATGCAAGCACCATCTCCCGCACCGTATATTACCCCACCGCAGAGAAATTTCGAGGATACTGTGAACCAATTCATCCATTCCCAAAATGCAACAAATGCTCAAAATTCCTGCATGTTTGCCAAAATGAATGCAAACATCTCAAAGTTTTAACCATCCTTAAGTATCCAAGAAAAGGTTAAGTTTTCGTCTCAAGGCCAAAGGCCTCCTTAAGGTCAACCTAGTGTTAGCTATACATCTAATGACCATCAAGAGCAATGTCAAGACATCACCACTCTATGTAGTGAAAGAGTTGTTGAGTTATCACCTCTCCTACACGACGCAACTAAATACAAGGAGGTTTCGCCCGGCACGAAAGAGGCCGAAGATTCCCCCTTGAATGAGAATGAAAATGATGACACTAGTGAGCCTGAAATCGTAGTGAAACCACCTACCGCCACACCTTTCCCGCAACGGCTAGTTCCCCCCCCCCCCCCCCCCCCTAAAAAAAGGGAACCTCCCGGGATGATGTGCTAGACATCTTTAAGCAAGTAAAGATGAATTTACCTTTTCTCGATGCCATAAAGTAGATTCCCACCTATTCTAAAGTCCTTAAGGACTTATTGACGGTGAAAAGAAAGCTAAAGGTGAAAAGAAAGTCTTTCTTGCACAAAATGTGAGCTCCATTATACTTAATGACCTCCCTCCCAAGTTTAAAGATCTGGGAGCACCTACCATCTCGTGTATCACTGGAAAGAATCGAATAGAAAAGCTTTGCTTAATTTAGGGGGGAGTGTCAACATTCTCCCTTATTCAATATATAGGCAATTTGAGTTGGGAAATCTCAAGCCCACTAAGATCACTCTCCAACTTGTGGATCGTTCCATGAAGATACCTCGAGGTATCATTGAGGACGTGATAGTCCAAGTCGACACTTTCTACTTTTTGGTAGATTTTGTCATTTGGGACACGAATCCCTCCATCACCTCGAGCAATCATGTTATTATCATTCTCAGCCGCCCATTCTCAGCTACGGCTAACGCCTAAATCAACACTCGAAATGGGAGAATACAACTCACATTTCGGAACATGACCCTTGAGATGAATATTTTCAATATCTCTAGACAAATGGGTGAGGAGGACGATTTTCACACGGTAGATCTTATCGAGGAGATAGTAAATGAGCACGTTGAGGGAAATTTCAGTGGGGATGCCTTAGGAGCATGTCTTATTTCGGGTAGTGAGAATGACAGGACGTACACCAATTTTGAGAAGGAGGTGGGAGAGTTGAGAGAGATATTAGACGAAAGAGCGTCTGATGAAGACGTGAGAGATGTGAGTTAGGAGAGAATGAGGCACTACTCTCCAATTTAAAATATGATTATTTAGGAGAGGATGAGACATTTCTTGTTGTTGTATCTTCTAGACTAGTTAAAGAGCAAGAGGGTAAATTGTTAACTATTTTGAGAAAGCACTGATGTACTTTTGGTTTGAGCATTACGGATCTAAAAGGTATAAGTCCCTTTATTTGTACCCACAAAATCCACCTCGAGGAGGACGTGAAGCCCTCGAGAGAGATGCAAAGGTGATCGAACCCCACTATAAAAGTTGTAGTGAGCGGAAATCATCAAGCTATTGGACTTGGGAATAATTTATCATATCTCGGATAGAGATGGGAGTCCTATCCAAGTCGTCCTGAAGAAGTCAGGTATGACTGTGGACGAAAATGCCAAGGGTAAGTTAATTCCCCAACGTACCACCATCGGGTGGCGCATTTGCATTGATTATCGAAAACTCAATGCAGGCACTAGGAAAGATCATTTGCCCTTACCATTCATCAACAAAATACTAGAGAGAGTAGAGGGACACCCATACTATTTCTTTCTTGATGGTTATTTCAGATATAACCAAATTAAGGTGGATGTTCTTGATCAAGAGAAGACGACTTTCACATGTCCCTTTGGCATGTTTGCCTACAAACGTATGCCATTTGGATTGTGTAATACGCCCACGACCTTTCAAAGGTGCATGCTTAGTCTTTTTAGTGACATGGTTGAAAGATGTCTTGAGGTCTTTATGGATGACTTTATCATTTTCGGCCCCTCTTTTAACCTTTGTCTTGCGAATCTTAAAATGGTGTTAGCCCGTTGTGTGGAAAAGAAATTGGTACTAAATTGGGAGAAGTGCCATTTTATGGTTATCGGAGGAATAGTTCTCGGACATGTAGTGTCTTCCAAAGGAATTGAAGTTGATAGAAAAAAAATATATGTCATAGTCGAGCTTACCCCACCTAAATCACTATAGGATGTGCTCTCTTTCTTGGGCCATGTGGGTTCCTATCAACGGTTTATTAAGGACTTTAGTGACATTGCTAGGCCCTTGAGCAACCTCCTTATGAAGGGTTCCCCCTTTGAGTGGAATGAAGCATGTCAAAGCCCTTTTGATAAATTGAAAAGCATGCTTGTTTCTGCTCCTATTATGCAAGATTTGGATTGGTCCCTTCCATTCGAGCTCATGTGTGATGCGAGTGCTTATGCAATAGGGGTTATTTTGATCAAAAGAAAGGATAAGAAGGCTCATGTCATCTATTACGCTAGCTGAACATTAACCTGACCGCATATTAATTACTCCACCATGGAGAAAAAATTGTTAGCCGTAGTTTTTGCCCTAGATAAATTCGACTCTTATCTCGTTGGATCGCCAATCACTTTCTTTACGGACCACGCGGTGCTTAAATATCTCTTTTCCAAAACGGATGGCAAGCCTCTCCTTATAAGGTGGATCCTACTCCTACACGAGTTCCATCTCTCCATAAAAGACAAGAAAGGAGTAGAAAACGTCGTTGTCGATATTTCTCTTGGCTTTCGTCCAACGTGCGTAGTGATCCCTTACCCATAGATGAAAACTTTTCAAATGAGCAATTATTTTCCACTTTTTCTCTTCCTTTATTTGCGGACATAGTTAACTATCTTATCATGAGAGCCATCCCTCTCGATTGGACACCACAAGATAGAAAGAAGTTCCTTACTTGGTCATGCATGTTCTTTCACGACGATCCTTATTTGTTCAAATATTAAGAAGACCAGATCATTGAACGTTGTGTATCAGATGATGAGATACCTAATGTCATCCATTTTTGTCATACGAAAGCATATGGAGGCCATTTTTTGACAAATAAAATGGCCGATAAGATTCTTCCAAGCGGTATCTATTGGCCCAAGATCTTTCGAGATATTAATCCTTATTGCAAATCGTGCGATATATGTCAAAGGATGGGAGTCATTACTCACCGAGACATGATTCCATTTACCTTCATACTTGTCATTGAGATATTTGATTATTGGAGTATTGACTTAATTTGCCCTTCCCTCCCATTGGTTTATTATACATCCTCGTTGTGATAGATTATGTGTCGAAATGGGTAGAGGCCCTAGATACCAAGACTAATGACAACAAGGTTGTGATTAAGTTCTTACAAGAACACATTCTCTCTCGCTTCGGTGCTCCGAAGGCAATTATTAGTGATAACAGTAAGCACTTTTGTAATCAATCATTTTAAAAACTTATGAAAAAGTAGGGAGTCGTTCACATAGTTGGTACGATTTATCACCCCCAAACAAGTGGGAAAGTTGAGCTATAAAATCGTAGAATTAAGAACATTATCGAAAAAACCGTCGCTCCTAATCGGAAAGATTGGTCCCTGCGATTTAACGATGCACCATGGGCTTACAGAACCGCATATAAGAACCCTCGGGATGTCCCCATTTCTCTTTGTCTATGACAAGCCTTGCAATCTCCCCGTGGAGCTTGAACACAAAGTCTATTATGCAATCAAGAGGTTGAACTATAACTTGGATGAAGCCGGTGAAGCACGCAGGCTTCAATTAAATGAGTTGGAAGAGATTCGCAATGATGTGTATGAGAATGATAAGATATCCAAATAAAGAATGAAAATTGCACATTATAGAATTATCCGACGTAAGGAGTTTCATTCGTGGAAAAAAGTACCTCTCTACAACTCTCGCCTACATTTGTTTCCCGGCAAATTGCATTCGCGGTGGATAGGCCCATTCGTTGTGAGAGAGGTGCTCCCCCATGGAGTCATAGAATTAGAAGATCCAAAAGGCGGGGAGATGTTCAAAGTTAATGGACAACACCTGAAGCCATACTTAGAGGCGTGTGTTGAAGAAGCCAATTCAATTTGGTCTTCGAACCCCGTTTACGGGGTTGATTGAGCATAAAATGAGAGGGCGCCTTACCCCTGACGCGTATAGGGTGAGTAAGGTTGTATAGTAGTGTGTCTAGTCATTTTTAAGTAGCTTAGATGTCCATAGAGGTCGTACGAGAAAAATGAAAGAAAAAGGGGTTCATCACGTCATTGAGTTTTCACACACAAGAGGGTATACACGCATTTCAGGAGTGAGATCGAGGTGTTCTGAGGGTCCCAAGAGTTATAGAGATTTTGAGGCACTTTAGAAGAAGTGAAATTGAGGTTAAGAACACTTATCTTTTGAGATAAGAGAGATTTTTGTGTTTTGGGACAACAAAATTACCCAACCCCCAAGCCAAACCGGTTCGGGGTCGAATCGATTCGTAGGTACACCGAAACTAGTTTGGGGTGCCTGGTGATTTTCCTCCCTTCTTATCCAAATTCATCCCCTTTTCCCTCTTTCCAAATCTTCCCTCCCATACGAAATTTTCACTTCTCCCTTCATTCCCTCTTCCCATATCCATTAATTCCCTCCTCCAACCTACATTCATTCCCTCCAACCAATTTTTCATTTCGTACCAATAATCCCACACTCCCACTATAAATCCACCTCCCCCCTATTAATTCACACCTCCTAATCTTTTCACCTCTTCTCCAACCGCTCTTATTTTTTAACTCCCTCTCTACCACCATGCCTCGTCGCAGCCAAGTCAACTTCAGACCACGAAAATATAATTCTTCGACCGTCCTCGGTGAGGGAGTCAATCATCAATTCCGATCAACACAAGATCTCCATTAGTTTTAATGCTACTTTATGCTGGCCTGCACCATTCATATCGAGTGAAAGGTCATATGGTAGGAGATACCCAAGGAGGTCATCACCATCTTCAATCGTCGAGGGTAGTGCTCTTTCCTCTCTCTGACAAGTGAGCGTGTCTTTAAAGCGGAAATTTGCTATTTTTATGCCACTCTCGTTCGAAAATCACCAACGCTCCATGAAGCCTGTGTTGATGTCATCCAAATTCAATTTTCATCCGCCATCATCGAGCGCATGATGCACGAAAATGGGTCATTCTCCCCATGCCTTTTGCGTATCCCAATAATGGTGCCCCGCACACCAAAGCTGAATGCGTAGCGCGTATGGCATCGGGGGAGCGTATTTCTAAATTAGGGGGTGGAAAATAGAAAAAGGCTTTTTAAAAAATGGTTCCTTTTAATGGTGACTTTTTCTATTTGTCTCACTTTTAATCCTTTTTAATCGGGAGAGCATATTTAACTTTTAATCCTTTGCGTATCCCCGTGCCTTTTGCTATTTGCCTCACTTCTCGTTTTGCCTTACTTAACTTTTAATCCTTTTTGATTGAGGACAATTCAAAGGTCTAAGTTAGGGGGTGGCAAGTGCGTATTTCTAAAACTTCACAAAGTCCTAAAGTGCCCAAAAATTTCAAAAAAAGAATCGAAAAACCCAAAAATATTTTTCTTTAAAATAAATAAAAATTGGAATTTGAATTTTTCGAAAATGTCACAAATTTTGGTTTGAAGTCTCAAATTGTAAAAAAAATCAAAATGCACAAAGCCGAAATTGACCCAAGATGGAAATTGAGCAAAAATTGACGACTTTACGAATAGATATGGAGATTAATCAACCCGATGAGATTTTGAGCCTTTCATTTTTTTGAGTAATTAAATCAATCCGAGTTAATGGTTGACTTATAGTTCATTTCAGCGTTTAAAATAAGTTGTTGAAAATCTCAATTCATTTATTTTGATCGGCTACGGGAAACGAGGGAGATGTTGTCTTGAAAACGGGATAAAAATTTCTAAATTAAAATTAATCTCGAGACGCATATGGTAAAACAATTAGTAATTCAGACAATGAAGTAGGCCAAGGTTTGTTTATCCAAAAATATCATCCGTAAAAAAATAGAAGTTGTGAAAAATTATCCTTTTGCTAGCCCAATTGATCCTAATAAAAATTTTCCAATAAGAGATGATATTTCTCGTTTTCCAATAACCGTATTCCGATGATAAGATCTTTTCACCTCAAATAATTCTGTCTTTTCAATTTGTGTTCCATTATATTTACTCTTTATATATCACGCATACCGAGAGAATTATCCACATTACGAATGATTCATTTCTGAGAGTATCCCGTGAGAAATTGAATGAAAATGAATTTTAAAAAAGAAACGTAAAGCTCAATCTATGGAAATTAACGGTTCAATTTTCAACTTCGCACACACACTACGAGTTGAGACTCTTGAATATGAATTTACAGTGACTATTTTTTAGGAGTTTAAATTGTACCGTTTTTAAGTATTTGGAACTTTCTTTAAGTCGAAAACGAATTTTGCGGTTATATTTATTGCAAACCCTCACGAGACAAAACTCAACCACTAGGGTAACCTACGGGTTTAATGGCTTGTTGCAAACACTAAATGCAATCGCTCGCTCGCGAAAAAGGTATTCTATCCCAATAAAGATTTTGAGAGTTCCTTACCCATACTCTTATTTTTTTACATTGCTCGGGACACGCAACGTTCTAAGTTAGGGGGGTTTGATTAGGCATATATTTATCATTTTTATCCTCTTAATTTAGGTATTTCTATGGTCCCGTACATTGCAATTGACTTGGTTTTATCTCATAATCATGATACTAACCCTCCTTGGTAAGTATTTCGTATTTTGTGTTTATCTTATGTATTTTACACATAAGTCGTGCAAGTTATGCGAAAGAGAACTCGAAGCAAAGAAGAAAACCCAAAGAATGGAGTGTTGAATGGAATTTTGGTAATTCTATAACTTTAGTTCGGAGGTGGGGCCAACTGGAAAGTCGAAGAAAATGACATTATAAGAACACGGGAAAAATGGCACCCCAATCCGAGCCTAGGTGAAAAAGTCATGAAAATTTGAAGATTGATAAGAAAATCAAGAAAAAATTCTTAGTCTAGAAGAAGGAAAGAAGGTTAAGCCAAAGAAAATCCATGAACCCCAGGCCGAACCGATTTGGGGGCGAATCAGTTCGCATGTACCCCAGAATCGGTTCGGGGGGTCTGATGCGCGAACATTTCTTTTCTTTTTTATTGGTCCAAAGAGTTTAAGGTGGGTGGGACTCTCATAAAAACGTAAATGTAACATTACAGTTGATTGTTAGAGATAGTTTTGATGAGTTTTTCATAGAGAATTATAGGGAGGAAGACCCAAGAACCCCAACTTTCATTTCTTCATAGAGATTATACCTTCACGAATTAATTCTCAAGGTTTTCTTCAATAAAGTTTGTCTTCTTCTTCCTTGTTCTTGAAGTTAATTTTCTTTGCATGTTTTGCTTATTTTCTGGAATTCTAAGACCCTCATGCATGTTTAGATATACTTTCATTATGGTTTTGATTACATGCAAAGTATAAATCAATTATTTTATTAATTACATCATATCCGGCTATATTTTCAAGGGTTGGAATGCATGAACCCAACCCTAAATGGTTCGCATGGATATAAAAATATGTTCTTGAATTAAATAATTAATTGGAATGTGTTGCTTCGTTACTACAAAGATCGTAGGACTTTTAACCTCATTTGCCCTCAGTAACTGTGGTGTTCAAGAATACGATGTTCATGTTAACTAATTGACCTGATACTTTGCTTATATTCTTGATTAGGTATGATGCGGATTCGTTCCCTCATATATGTAATGCTTGGATTAAATAACATCGTTATTTCAAATTAAATATTTAATTCTAGACTAGTTTCGTAACTGATGATATCATTAGGGGTTAGGGGATTGTATTCTAACCATATCTCTCATTGATATTAATTAATCTGTGTTTTATTAAGTCTTGCATGCGTAGTTAATTTAGTTAAGTTTTTCTTGTTTATTTAGTCGAAATTCATAACTTCATCACAATCACCTTTTCTCCTTATTTTCGTGAGTCAGTCCTTTATGGTAGTCGTTTTCCCTATTATTCGTCACGATTATTCGTCTTAGTCCCTGTGTTCGATACCTAGTTTTCTAGTTTATTACTTGAGAGATCGGATTACACTTGAGTCGATATTTGTACGCACTAGAGACACTTTTAAAATTGCGTAAGTTACGAACCCCAGGTCAAGAGATGGATAAAGATTTAGTTGAGTTAGAGCAATCTTGTCCTAGTATTATTGCCAAAAGGTTTTCAAACCCTCTCCAGGTCGTTCATTCGAAGGACAAGCTTGATCACCCCAGGTAGCTTCCTCTTCTGGTTCCGTACCACAGCCCCTACTTGTGGATCACAGTTCCTCTGCGTTCACCACAGAACTTGCAGACATTGCTATTGTGGACCACCCCATGGGTGGTTGAAATTAATAATTACAGTGTCCGATATATCCATTGTTGATTTAGATGCCTCTCTAAAGAGAGCCATGCCTGAGGCGCCTTGGGCTTCTACCTCTCATCTGGTTGTACTTTCCACCAAGGAGAGTACATTTGGGAGTTCTGATTCTTAGGACGCAACCAATACTAGAGATCAAAATTATGGTTGCTACATCATAGAGGATGAACTAAAAGTGCTGAGAGATAAGTAGGAGATCCCAATTACCATCTCATTGAGACTGCCTAATTCTGAAGAGAGAGTTTATGATCGGCCCAATTCTAATGAGATATGCTTCCCTATTTTGTCTCTCTAAATTAAAGTCCATTTGCCTCTCCACCCCATTATAAGGTCTATCTTAAGGGGATATGGGGTGGCCCTGACCTAACGTTCACCAAATACTTATAGGTCCATTCTAGGGTCAATGGCTTATTAGTAATCTCACACTAGTTTTGACCTTACTGGGGCATAAAGGACAATGCCAAGGCCAACGGGTTCTACTATTTTTTCCCTTAAAAGTCTGACCTAAAAATAGTGCAAGTTGTTCAAACGAGAAACCATAGCTAGAAGAATCAATTTTTATACCTAAAGTGCCACTAAGAGTTTCGTTCAAATGAGAAGATCTGATCTTGTAGTGTTCCTCATGATTGGTGTGGGCTAGAACATACTAGTATACATCTTTACATTGACTTTGTTTTTGTTCAAACTTTCTGCAGAGAAAATACCTCCCATATTTCTAAAAGTTTTGAAACAATTGGTATTGAATAAGTGCACACCAAATCCTATTGAGTTTGAGAAAATTTTCTCATTAAAAAGTTTTATAGAGCTTGGGTATTTTATTCCTTCTAGGGGTGTTTGACCTCAAAAAGAATAGGAAACCCTGGTTGTTGAAGGTAACATATTCGCTGACCAGGATGGGCAAGTTAAGTAAGAGTTCAAAGAAAGTATAAGGCTTTCCACTTCTATTAGTTCGTCTTTTACTTACCACTTTGATTTTTCTAAATGAAGTGCTCTTGTGTAGCTTTCACTCCCACTTCATCACCCTTCCGATTTGAGCCATTGTTTGGCATGGACCCTCAATAAATCGACCGTGCTACTATGGAAATTTCTAGAAAAAAGAAACTCAATGTTAAGGCTAAAAAGAAGAAGGTTTATACTGATACTAGAACCAAGAAAAAAGTTGATACCAAAAATAGGGCAAACATCAAGGCTCAAAAGAATATTGAGTATGACACTAAAAGGAAAGCTGAAGTCGATCCTATTGCCATTGTAAAAGTTAAAGGAAAATGAAAATATATTACCTGAAACGATGAGCCAACAATGTGTAATAATAGGCCTCTGGAGGGTCTCATGACCCAACCTGGCCCTAAACACCAAAGGACCAACATCCTCAGGGAAAAGAGTACAGATCGGTGGATATCCATCCTAGCATTTGGTCAGAGGTGGGGGGCATCTTCTCCCTATGGATATATGGAGGCATTCATTTTTTCCCTAAGCATCTGGTCACTATGGAGTAGTTAAAAAATGATCCAAAATCTATTTTTTCAGACCAACAATGTTAGTTATATGGTCAACTACCATGGGTATGCACATGATTTTAAATTGCTCAACTGTTTTAATCCTTATGACCGTGGAATATGGTTCAATATCTAATGACTGTAGTAAACTCTCAGATGGACTTGTGTTTCCTTCATTTTGCTAAATATTTTTGCACTATTCTGATCTTTTTATCCTCTTTCAGTCTACAATGAATGCCACCATCTTAAGGGAGAAATAAGTATCTTACCAGACCATTTATGAGGATGAGAGAGAGGCAAATATTAAGCTCCTAACACATCATGATACTATATTGGGGAATTGAGGATGGGGAAATTTGACTATGACAAGGTCTGTACTGATCAAGGAGAAGGATGATCAACTTATAGCGAACGTTGAAGCTTTAAGCCTGGTTGAGATAGAGAATGAAAATATGAAAGAGCATATTAGTATTGATGTTGTGAAGCTCACGAGTTTATAAGAGTCCCTCAAGAAGGGGTATGAGGATATTGCGCATGCTAATGATGCCTCAAGAAGTGTACTAAGTGTGCTAAGGCCCTTAATAATGATACCGAGGCCCTTTCCCACGCAGAGGACGAAGGTGTTAGGAAGTACAAGGCTTCTGTTAGCCATAATATTAATCTTGTTACCATCTTAATGGAAGTCTATGACGAGGTGAAAAAGAGGTTAATAAATCACTAACCTAACATTACTGATGTCGTCCAAATGTGGGAAGGGGATGATGATGAAGATAAGTCTTTAGTTGCTGAGTGGGAGGCAATAAAAGTTGATAATTTGGAGGATGAAGTCGTCGAAGACCATCTTGGAGCTGAGGCTGACCAAAATGTCACCATCGATGATCCCCCCATCGTTCCTGAGATTTCCCAAGCTACTCCTGAGGATTCTCCTATAGCTGAGGTTGTTGTTGCCCATACCCCTCGAGTCATCCCAAGAACTGAAGATGCTACTATGGCTTCAACTCTCTGCTATATTTATATGACTACCCCTTTATTAAACATTGTTTATTAATACCTCGAACAATTATGTTAAATGATCATTTAACTATTTTTGCTTGCTATTAATTATATGTCAAATTGTTTGAATTATTTTACTCGGTTGTGCTAGTAGTTCCCATTTGTAATTAGGTGTTTATGCAAAATATTTCAACTCCGAGTTAGTTATAGTCTTATAGTCTCATAGTTGGATATTGTCAATCCTCCATGTCAACTTACTAGATGTTTAATTTGAAATAGACCTTCCAATAGTTTAGTCATTCGGTTTAGAGGATGGATCTTGTCTACCTAACCTGACTTACTAGCTATTGAGTGGATGAACTTGAGATATCCTGACTTAGGATCTACCAGTGCTTGTTCCATGTTATTCGTCTTATGGACGAATCTTGTCGTCCAGACCATGTGTGAACATTAGTTTCTAGGGTCAACCAAATGTACTAATATCTATCCTTGTGTTAGTTATCTAAATGAGTGCACTGGATTTCCATTTTTTGGCAAATATACTAGGATCAATCCTTGCCTTAGTCATCTATGTGACTGAATTGGATTTCCATATTGTAGCTGACAGTACTAGGATCTATCCTTGTGTTACTCATTTATGTGATTACCTATATTTCCCAGTTTTAACTGGGCTTCTTGACCATGATCTATCTAAGATGAGGATATTCATAAAGTGTCACTTGATTAGTTATTCTGCTGTGTTCGACTTTTAGATGTCTTCGACTTGAGCTTTTTACACATCTCATGTTGTGGAGATATGTAATGAATAACAAAGAAAACTTGAAATGACATCATATGTTGAGGAGGAATCTCTCGTTCTCATTGATTACTAGGAAAAATATATGTTTACATCTCTTATGTCGAGGAGATAGGTAAAAGATGTTTACATGATTGATTTTCTCTCTTCTGGGTTGTAATCCCTAATGATAGTATTTCCTCAAATTTTTTGCATTTCTTGAGTTCTTAAACTATTTTCCTTTTAAGGTCTCAATTCTATAAGTTCCATGTCGCATGTCTGTAAATATTATGTACGGGCCATGCCAGTTCGGTTTTAACTTATTCTTTTTTTGGATGACCTTTCTCAGCACATAATGTCCTTTTTTTAGAGTTCTCGGCTTTACCCTTTTATTATAAAATCAAGTAGTATTATATATATAAGTTTTAACCCAAATTGTTGCGTGTTCCTTGACTTCTTCTAATAGGTCTAGAATGAGACTTCCCATTAGTTCTCTCTTAGGTGAGTCAAATTTTAGTACCCTTTGGCTGGGAAATCAGACCTCAGTTGGCACTACTGCCTCCATACCGAATGCTAACATGAAGGGAGTTTCGCACATCGTTATTCTTGATGTTGTTTTATATGCCCAAAGTAAATTGTGCAATTTGTTGATCTAATTTACCTTGGCGTCATCCAATCTTCTTTTCATTTATTCCAATATGGTTATGTTCAGGATTTCAGTTAGCCCGTTACACTGAGGGTGAGTTAGTGTAGAGTGCAATTTTCGATCCCCGCTCTAATGCAATAGTCTTCAAAATTATTATTATTGAATTACATGTTGTGGTCAGAGATGAATGCATAGGGCATCCCATATGTGCATATGATATTATTCAAAATGAAGTGGAATATCGTCTCGTATGGAATTTCACCCAGCAGCTCAGCTTCTACCCACTAGGTGAAATAATCGACTACTACAACGAGGTGTCTAAATTTTCCCCTTGCATTCGGCAGTGGGCCAACAAGATCTATCCCCCATGTTTCAAAAGTCCAAGGGGACTAGATTGATATTAGGGAATCTCCTGGCCTCTTATGTATCACGATTTACCTTTACAATTTATCTCATTTTTTGCATAATTAATATAGTTCTCCTTCATAGTGGGCCAGTAATATCCTTGGGTGGTGACCGTATTTACCAATGATCGACCTATCGAATGGGCTCCACACAATCACTCGTGTACTTATTTTATCAGATCATTGACCTAAGTGAATAAATGTATCTAAGTAGTGAAATAATTAATCCCCTCTTAAATAGAATTCCTCCTTCAAGCACATACCTTGCCTGCTTTGTAGCGGAGCCTCCTTTCTTCCTTTGGATCTGTTGGTACGTCACCGGTCTCCAAGTATGTGAAGATGGTGTCCATCTAAGATGGTCCTACATTAAACTCCAAAACAAGGATGTATTCTTCTTTTGTGCTGTGTTGCGACAAGATTTCCTCTGAATCTATTCTCCTGAGTTCGTCCCTTGTTGTTGATACTAGACGAGTAAGCATATATGATTGGCATATTCATCTTTTGGTATTCTAATCATCTGTATAACTAACAACCTTAATAACAATGATTTCACTTTTTCCAAGTACTTCACCATTAATTCTTCTCTCACCTCATAAATTCCAAGGATTTTATTTATAAAAAGTTGAGAGTCACTATGCACAGATAACTACTCAGTGTCCAGTGATGATGCCCATTCTAAGCCTGATGTAAGTCCTTCATATTCTACCTCGTTATCAGAGTCCCAAAATTTGAGTCTAGGGGAATACTTGACGTATACATCGTCGATCTCATTGATGGTCAAGATTGCTCTATTGCCACTGACACATGATGAACCATCTACAAATAGCTACCATATTGTGCGCTCTTCTTCAAAATAGTCTTTGACTAAACATCCATTCTTGAACATTTTTTCATCTACTTCATGTCGCGAGTTTTAAATTATTATTGAGCCAATAGCTCTAGTTTGTCCCCGATCTGATCAGTTGATTTTTTATAGACTTCTACTCGTTCGCTTTTACTGTTGAGCTCTCTTTTGTAGAAGTCTTATCGACTGCTTTTATTGCTTATCCATGTTTTGTGGAAGTCTATTCGAATTCTTTTACCATTGAGATATATTCCTTAGAAGTATACTCCTATTCTTTTACCACTGAGATATCTTCTACATAAATTTTCTTGACTGCTTTTACTATTGAAATCTCTTTTAAATAAGGTTGATTGGCTCTTTACTCCTCATATGTAAATTCTCCTATTAAATCTACAATGACCTCCTGCTTAATTGTCATTTTGTGCACATATATGATGTCATACTCTCCTAGTACCACAACCCAAGCCATCAGCCTTCTAGATTTCTCAAGCTTATGAATGGCTTGTCTAAGAGGAAGGTCTGTATATACCTCGGTTCTATGAGCTTGAAAGTAGGGTTTCATTCTTTGAGAAGCTTCAATTAAAGCAATGCTAACTTCTCTAGCCTAGGGTATCGAATTTCACCTCCATAGTATGCCTTGCTTGTATAGTATATGACCTTTTTTACTCCATCTTCTTGTTGGACCAACGTCGAGCTGACTAAAAATTCTTATATCGCCAAATATAAGTAAAAAAAGTTTCACCTATGATTGGCCTCGATAGTAGAGGCACTGACCTTAGGTGCATTTTTAGTTCCAAAAAATCCATATCACATTCCTCGATCCACTCAAAGGTTTTTCATAGTGCTTTAAAGAATGAAAGATATTTGGAAATGGCTCTTGATGAAAACCGATTAAGTGCGGCTACTAGTTCGATTAATTATTGAGTTTATATTTTAGTTGCAGGTGGCTGTATGTTAATCCATGCTTGAATCTTATTCAATTTGGCCTCTATTCCCCTCTAATTGTCTATGAAGCCGAGTAACTTTCCTTAGTTGACTCCAAAAACATATTTTGCTATATTCAGTTTCATCCGGTACTTCTCCAGTTGATCAAATGTACTACTAAGGTTATTTATGTGATCGGTTGCCTTCTTAGTCAACGTATACCTCCATAGTATTGCCAATTTTATCCTTAAAGACTTTGTTCACCATCATTTAGTAAGTAGCTCCATTATTTTTCATCTCGAAGAGAATTGCATTGTACAAGTATGTACCTCGATTAGTGATGAATAATATCTTCTCCAGGTCTTTCGACTTCATTTTGATCTGATTATACCCTAAATAAATATCCATGTAGTCGAGTAACTCTTTCATTGTTGTGGCATCGACCATCTAATCAATTATGGGTAGAGTATAACGATCCTTAGAGAAATCCTTGTTGAGGTCGGTGAAGTCGACGCACATGCGCCACTTATCGTTCTTCTTATCGACCATGACTACATTCGAGATCCACTCCATGTATCTGACATCCTCAATGAAGTATTTTTTTACTAAGTTGTCAACCTCCTCCTTAATGGCCAAATTATTTTTTAGGATGAACATGTGGCGCTTTTGTCTAACGAACTTTGCATCCGTTATGATACCGAGCTTGTGGAAAAGAAATGTTAAATCAATAGCCGGCATGTCCTAAGACTTCAAGAGAATACACTATTTCTCTATCTCAAAAATTCTTCCAATAATTTCTTGAGGGTTAGGTCTAGTGACGAACTGATCTGTATTGTCCTCCCAGGGAAGGTTAAATTTATTTAACGATCTCACATATGAACAACTTATCTTCATCTCGAGGATCCATCTCAGTCTGGTAAGTCACGGTAAGGTTTTTTTATTCCTTTTTCTCATCCAAGGTGTAATAGCAGTCATGAGATTCATGAGCTACCATACCAACCCCATGGTTTGTTGGAAACTTTAGGCATTTGTGAAAAGTGACGGTACAACCTCAAATTTTTCCAATCCAACCCTACCGAAGATGATGTTGTAAGTTGAGTGGACGTTATCAATAAGGATAAAAAATGTATCATGTATGTTCGGTAGGTTATCCATGTGCAGATGACAACCTCTAGTTCGATCATTCCCAAAGGGTACACCTTCTCCCATAAAAACTTGATAAGACGTATGTGATATGCCTCTAGTGTTTGGATTTTTAACCTTACCTTTTTGAAGACTCTATTGAATAGTACATCTGCAAAGCTACCAATGTCAACCATAATTCTTATTAATCTTCTCCCATACACCATCATAGTGACAACTAGAGGGTCATCATGGGGATATAGAACTCTTGACAAATCATCTTTTGAAAATCCACCAATGAGACGATCTTTATTTATCTTTCAAGGAAGAATATCCCTAGTAACGACCAAATTGATCTATCTGATATGAGCACAAGCTTTTACCTCGTTGTGGTAGATTTTCCTCTCAATGGGTCCATCTCCTCCACCAGTGTCACATCTAGCTATAAAGTGTCAACTGAAAGAAATCATGGTGACGTCATTCACTGTCTCCTTGGACTTTTTGGCAAAATATGGATCACGTCCATCATCTGGGTCCTCATATAAGACACATTTCTACTCCTTCACCTTTTTACAAGGGGATTTAGATCGTCTCATGGGTTTATGTTTTTCCTTCATGTCTGGTCGGCCACCTTTGTCCACATACTTTAACAATTTTCCTCGTTTGGTCAAGCATTCTACCTCATTTTTCAAGGCTAAGCATTTTTCATTATTGTGGTTATAATCTTTATAGAACTCATAATACTTGTCCTTATACCTTCGGTATGATGAGGCCTTTAATTTACCTCGCCATTTTAGTTTGCTACTTACCCGAATTTCCCCGAGGATGTGGTCCATGCCTACAGTGAGTGGGATGTATTCATTAAATCTTCTTATCTTGTCAGCTCTCTTTTCTTGAGGCTTTTCCTTCTTATTAAAACTCTAGCCTTCCTAAAATATGGCATGGTTGGAATCCTTTATTTCCATTAGCTCCTAGGCATTCATAATTTTTCTTACCTTGGCTAAGTGTTCAACCATCTTGTACGGTAATTCTTTAGGTAGTGCCTCATATAGCATCCCAGTAGTAAACCGCTCATGATAGCAGTAATGAAATTTTTTTAATCATAATCAGTCACCTCAAGATTTTTTGTATTGAAGCATATGATGAATTAAATTGTTATTTCATCTGCCTTTTTTATGGATTCTTAATAAGTGAGCCACCCTATTCCCTAGCTTTATACGAAAATAGAAATTGTTAATGAAGTGGTCAGCTAACTGTTAAAAACTCAAGATTTTTCTTCTCGACGAGCTGTTATACCGGACTTGAGCCAAACCAGTGATAGTGCTTAATAAATCCTTGCAGCGCATCTCATCTGAGATATAATAGATAACGAAAAAAGACTGATACTCCTCCATGTGAAACATGGGTCTAATTTCCCATTATACTCTAGAGTGATAACAGATGGCTTGAATCTAGAGGGTGTCAAATAACCCATCGCTGCATCTGTGAATGGTGAAGCTTGAACAAAACCCCTCTGGAAAGGGTTCTCCATTTCGATAATTTTGCCTGGCTGATATTTCAGGCATTTAATAAACACTTTCCTGGGTTGTTCTTCTTTCTTGGCCTTTATTGTGATTGCCTTCTTTTCTTGACTTCGGCTCTTGGTTGAGCTCTCTTTCTAAGAACTCTGCACAACCTTGGACAACCCTCACATGCTCGGCCTTGACCTGACCCATTACTCAACCCTTATAGTTTCAGACCTCATTGGATCCTCTCTGTATTCTCTAGTCTTTGTTTTGATTTTCCCTTTATTCTCTCGGACAAAACCAATCAAATGAAGAATTCTTAATTAGCCTTCATAGAATACTCGGACGTTCCAAGGAATAAGTTTGTTCGTCATCATATCCCCTTGATCTTATGGTTGAGGTTACTACCGGAATATAGGATATATCATCTCGTTCTGATTTAGAGTAGTTGGATCTTCTACCTTCACCATACGAGTCTAAATCCAATATCTTAGGATTTTTAACTTCTCTGTTGTAGTGATCATGCTTTCTATCCTTGTATGGGGCAGGAGGTGTCAAATCTCGCCTCCTATCAGAGTTTTCACCCCTTGTTGGGGTACTTGGTTTCAATTCGGCCTTATTTTGCCCATTCATAAACTTTTTGTTAATTTTTTCATGCTCTCTTTCATAGCCTCTCGGCCTCTCGCCAGACTTATTAAAATCCCTTGTAAGTCGCCCATACCCACAGGGATAAATAGGGGAACCCCTCCGCGGCTCGACTCCTTTATGGGTCTTCCCCCATGTTTTACCAAATTTTAAAAAATAAAGTTTCATAATAGCAAAAATAGAGTATGATAATTATGATAGCATAAATTACAGGAAAATAGATTTAACATGGGAAAAAGTATGTTTTAAGGAATGAGACTGAATGGAATATAAATGAATTAATTATAACTCTAACCCATCAAAACCCATATGAATCAAAGTGCGATTAAATGGTTTGATAGAAAATGGGTATCCTCAAGTTTAGTAAAATTAACAATGGTATAAAGCAATGAATGGCTTGTCGATTTCCCACAGACGGCACCAATCTGTTATCGCCTAAAACTGGTATACTGATTTGTTCTTAGCGGGAGTATACGAGTCATAAATAATAAGAGATAAAGATATGTAAATCATAAGAATGCTTATTTAGAGTATGGTAAAGAGTGGAATGATAAAAAAAAATGCATCCGAATTTACATAATTAGCCCCTCCCCCACCCCCCCGGGAGGGGGGGCTACGTTCACAAGTGCAAGTGTAGATTGTATTTATTCAATAGATGAAAACATTCAATCTCACTTAGTTCTCCCTTTCTTGTTTTCTCATGCCTCCTTAAATATGAGTGTTAGTATATATATATTTATTAACTATTCCATCCAATCCACTAGAATTTGTCAGGGTCTTGTCTTTATAGATTAAATAAGTACCCAGTCTATATGGTAGTGGAGGAATAATTATAAAGTTAATATGGTCACATATGGAGGGAGGGAATATTTCTTTGTTTCCCTCATGTGGGTGCACTATTGACGTCATCCCATTGCATGACAAATGACTCTTATGACAGAGCTATTTGACAATGTTAATCTTAATGTTAACTAAGAGAGTTAAATATGTTTTTTTGAATACTACGCCTGACCAGACTCCTTAGATGGATCTTAAATGTATCTGGCCCGATCTCATTATTTTATGAGACGACCTCATTCTAATAGGTAATGAGCCCAAATGTCCTCTTCTTATTGATTTATAAATTATACCATTTTAACTATATAACAACATGGGCAATCCACACGCTCAGCTAAAATAGACATATGCTGGCTTTATTTCCAAAATGTTTGTAATACCCTGACCTAATAATTCAATTAAACTTTATATAAATTATACTGAAATGGGTTAATGTTAATTATAAAAGAATTGTGGGCCAAAATTGAAAAAAATAAAAAGAATATAAAATAAAGAAGGTCGTTCAAAAGACATGAGGAGGTTGTTGGAATCGAGATAGAATGTCTTTCGAAGCAAGGTTAAAACGACCTTCAAATGAGATGATTCTTCATATCAGTGGCAGGTCGTGCGAAGCGACCCATCAAACGAGATTGACATGTTTTTTGAACCAGGTTCATGTCGTTCGAACAACGTGCCTCGAAAATATTTTATTCTAATTTTTCCTTGTGTGTTGTCACATTTCTGGCATTTGGATCTTTGAGTTATCGATCCCAGATTAGCCCAAATTGGGAAAAATAGTAATTTAAGGTGTTTGGGGTGTTTTATAAGGGTGTGTTTGGTTTATTTGAGGTATTTTTGAGTTAAATGAAGATGGAAAAGGGGGAGATAAAGTGGAGAGGTCATCCACCATTTTTATGTCTTTCACTACCATTCCACCACCATTTTACATAATATTCCACCATGTTCAATCTTACAAAACCTATTTCCTCCATTGTTGAAGTGGGGCTATGAATTTTGAAGAAGTGTTGGGGGATTTTTGGAGAAGATGATGGGAGCTTCCATGGATATTGAAATGGATTTTTCTTGGAAGCTTGGATGGAGCATATTCAAAGCATTTTTGGAGGATACATTTAGTAACCCCTTGATGCCACATTTATAGGTGGGGGTTTCTCCTCCTACACCAACATTTCTACCACCATTTGGAGTTGTTAGATGTGAAAATTTTATCCTTAGTATTTAAGACTTTATTTTCATTATTTGTAGTCTTGTTGTTAGATTACAGAAATAGGGTGCATTTAATTATATGATGAAAATCATGTGTAGTAAATAGTAAATATTTTTACGGAATAAAAAAGTTGGTAAACTGTTATTTTTTGAAAATAAATAATGAATAAATATTTCAAAGTCTTAAAATATTAAAAGTTGATATGTTGTGAAAATGGTGCATTTTTCTAGAAAGATTGATGATAAACATTTTAAGAAATAAAATGTTTGAACACAATGATTTATGTTGTTAAACATTGGTGAAATAATGTTTTATAGTTTCTTGCAAAAATGAACATTTTGTGAAAAATGGACATTAGTTGAGGTTGAAGATATTAAAATATATTTTATGCTTTGAAAGTGTATTTTTGTAAGTATGATGAATTTCTAGAATGAAAAATATATTTAACCCATTTAATAGGATTTTAAGGTTTAAAATCCATCTTCTCATTCATATAAACTTGTAGTATTTGGATAATGAATGTATAAACAAGTTTAAAGAAGATTTAGTTGGGTTTAAACATGAAATAATGAAAAAGTAAAAATTCTAGTCTTCAAGTGCGTCAAAATAGGATTATAATGAACATAAGGTTGTAAGACTACATCTGTTAATAAAAAAAAATGGTTTTCTTAGAAAAATAGTCTTCAAGTGTAATTCAATTTCTTGCATTAAGAAAGTAAATAAATGACTAGTTTGAAAAATGGTTAATGAAAGGTTGAACAAGTGTTAATGGTTAAATTTTGGAAAGTTGGTGTGTAACTTAATAATAGTTTAAAAGGTTAACACTTGTGAAATTGAAAGGGAAATAATGGAATAAAGATGTTTCCAAATTAAGAAGAATATTACTCCAAGGTTAAAAAGGTGTTAATGTATTAAAACACTTAAGAAGTTAGTATGGCTAACTTAGTAGTAAATTGAGAAAATTCACACTTGCATAAATGGAGTAAAATGTGAGTTTGGAAACAAATGGGTAAAATGGTAATTTTACTAAAAGTGGAACATTTTTGTGAAATAAAAATATTGAAAAAGGTGTTACACAAATTGGTCCTAAATGAATATGATTTTTGGAATAAATCAAGGTTAAAATGTAAAGGATGTGAAATAGTAAATTTCAAAGTGTAACACAAGTTGGGGTGAAATTCCAGGTTTTGGCTTCGGCTGGGTAAAAGGAAAAGTGGAATAATTTGGATATTTATAAAATGTTAAAACACATTAAAATCAACTCGGATGACACCGAAAAAATTAAAGAGGGCCCGTGGTGAGATCAGTGTTAGATCTTACGATGTCAGTGGTGGTCATGCTAGTTTGATGATGATTTAATACTTGTTCTTGACGATAATTTCAAAGACGTTAGCACGACAAGTGAGTTAGTGACAAGTGGCATGCGATCAAGTTGATATTTACTAATCACTTTTGCACTTCTGATTAGAATTGTTAGTAATTTGAGTGTGTTTATGCAAACCAATAGTGGTGACACAGTGGTTGTTAGTGTGAGGTGCTTGTATCAAATTCTTGATGGCATAGAATCATATAAGATGTTAATAGAGTGAAATGACACCCATTAGGCTATTGTTACGAGTTGCATATAGTCAACGGTAGTGGTTGATGGTTAGGGTGTCAGGACTAAGCACTGATGATTGGTGATTACAAAGTATACAACCCTTAGGTGCGAGCTTACGGATAATTAACATCGGTAATATAATTAGGCAAATTTGATCTTTGGAGTGATGTCGCAATGGATGGTAGTATGGTGAACATATGAAGTTATGTAGTCTAATTGTCAATGCCATGATCTTATGTGTGAGATGTATTATATGATAACTTTGATGGTGAGAGTAGCCTTGGTAGTGGCAAACAGTAAGAAATGTTCTTGGAGACCAGCTGTAAAGGTTGTGTCTTTCATATAGGGAGACTAGATGACTTAGTGGTGTTCATAAGTATTAATCCTATGGTTAGAAAGTATTTGGGTTCCTTGGTTGATGACTTGGGTTTAGTGTATTTTGATTATAATGTGATATTGAGGAATAGGATCCCGCATGCCGTCTGTGGTGTGGGCCTTGGTATTTATAGCCAATACCCGACGTTCGATATCCTACCAAGATTCATATAGTCATGTTAATTTATAGATTAACACATGGTGTGATGCCTACAAAGTGACGCAATTTAGTTATCATGATCGAACATTCATTGAGGATTAGGTTAGGCAGACCTTGAGGTTTATGCAGGCGACGTCCTGTACCCCTGCCATAGTCCATAATAGTGTTGGTTGTGGTTTGTAAGTGGCTTATACTCACGACTGTTTGGAAAAGAGATATGATTGTTATCTAAGAGTAGAGACTCGTTTTATTCGTCCAGTTTATGGCTAAGTGCGAGGTAATCCTAATGTGAGAATAGTTCATAGGCATTTTGAGGTGCCTATAGGACAAATTGTGTGTGGCTTCATTGAGGATAAATATCAAATGTTATGATGCCTTGAGGTGCTTGATGGTTAAAGTGCATTGTAGGTAGAAGCTCGTAGACTAGTGTCTTTGCGAGCACCTAGTGATCGTGATGCAGGTATTGAAAGTTTTATAGAGTGCACCTACAATGATAAAGGTATGGATGATGAAATCTTTTTAGGTCTTGAGAATGGTTACATAAAATGTTCTTAATGTCCTTAGGAGGCCAGTTAGTCTGGTATGAAGGAGCTTTAGCATCCTAGTAATGATTGTGTTGAGGGTTAGGTAATGATCCCATATTGTTGGTCGTATAGAGTGCATGTCGGTTATGGCTTCCCAAATCGACACAAATGGGTAGTTTAATCCGTAAGGTAAGATGATAGCTTGTGTCGTTATAGGAGTGATACTCGAATGTCATGGGATAACTAGTATGGATGTGGTGATACTCGATTTCGGGATGTACTAATAAATGTATTTGAGACTTAAAGTGATGACACCATGCGGAGACTTGAAAATGCCAACCGAGGTGGGGTAACATCAAAATAAGATTATAATGTCGACGTGTGTCCACGATATATGCTAGGGTAGCCTTAGCGATGTAAGGACTAGTTCTTAGCACGTCTTTCCAAGATGGTTCGGATTATAAAATGTATCCTTGTGTGATGTTTACTACCCTTATAATACCAATGGCGGCGGGTGTAGTCGCCACGTAAATTCTGTGTGGGTAAAATCCAAAAGTAAGTTTGATGGCAACCTCATGTGGTCATGGGACATGGTTAGAGAGTGCCTCACTAAAACTAAGTAATGCTTATGGGAGTTTGGGATTTTGATCATGATATGACTAGGTTGATAATAACTTAGGTGTCGAAGGTTAGTTACGTCGTCACTAGTAATTGGACAAGGTCAATGTAGACAAGGGAGTGAGATATCCACCAAACAGAATGGTTCATGTGCGCCAAGGATATGAAAGGTAAGGCATTGTTCCCAAAGAGGAAAGTTAGGTGTCGACTTCCTAAAGGACTACCGATTCGTAAATTGCTTTTGTGTTGCGAGAATGAATGGTTGATTCGATTCGTCACAACTTGCGACCCAAGCCAGGGTATGTGGTTAGGATTTGTGCTCGATGAGAACTTTGGGGTTAAGCGACATGCCTTCAAGTATATAGCGTGGGTTCGCTTTCATGATTCATAGTCAGATGCTTATGGGAAAAATTTCTCGGGATGATTGCTAGTTCCTTTTGACTCTTGGGTGTCCATTTTCAGTTGTGGTAATCAGGGATCGGCATTCTCATCTATATGGTGACTCGGATTGGTGCCATATCATGGTACAGTGTGGTTGGTCCTGGGAGAGCACGATGGACCGAGTATGGTCAATGCACTTTAGTAACTGGGTACACACCATCTGAAGTATTCTTGTTATTGCATAAAGTTATGTGTAAGGGTGACTGCGCTTTTGGCCATGCGATTTTCTCGTAGTATTGATCTTTCCTAGGATTAGTGGAATTTCGACTGGCCGACACGACAGTCAGTGACTCGAGTTTCAAAGAGCGGGATGATGACCTGAGGATATGGTATAGTGTTGGAAATCGAGGAAAACTTAGTATACGATTTTGCTTTTCCACAGTGAGTGGATTAGAGCGAGGCTCTAGAGAGTACTCAAAGGTGAGACACCTAGGGCAGTAAGAAGTTCATCAGAGTGATGCAACAAAAGGTGTAAGTCGGGTTCACAGTGATGACTTGATAAGAATATTACCCCCTTAGAGTGAGAGAATAACATAGTACGGTTATTGTCAATCTCATGAGAGTTGTATGGTCAAAATAGCCTCAAAATTTATAGGACACATGATGTGCGGTCCGAAGATGAAATTTAATTTTGATAATGAATACTACGATTGGTTGTATTACAGTTCGCAAGATGTACGGCCTGTAAAGGTGTCGGTATGCCTTGAGTAATAGCATAGGTGGTGCTATAAATGGTTTGGACACGATCATTAAGTGAGTAGAGACTCGAAGTCGATTATGTGACGTTCATAGTTAGGAAAGTGGTGAGCGTTGGAGCATGTCGCATGTTGACGATTTGGTGACAAACCTTGTGTGGGAGGCACATAGGGTGACCTTAGTTTTGAGAACTTCGATGATTTTTTCTTGGAGGATTTCTATGGCTTAGAATAGAATTTGGTGAACCCCATAAGTGTAACACCTCGTATTTTTGGGCTTTTATCATTTAATTAATTCCGTTAATTTTAAATTACTTGTGTTCGTAATTTAATTGAATTAAATATTATTTATATTTATTGAATATTAATCTGATGAGTAAACGATTAATATTTATGGGATTTAAATTTACTAAGTGGATAGTAATAATTTAATTACGTCATAACGATCAACAGTGACGTGGAATTTATTTATCCCAACCGGGAGTCAAGCATAGACTATATTGGGCTCGAGATAAAAAAAATTAGTAAAATAATTCGGATGATAATTCTGAGTGTACAATTGAGTCCGAATGGGTCGAAATAGTCAGAAAAGAGTACCTCGGGGTAGTAAATGGGTCTCGAATAATTTTTAGACATAACCAAGCTCACATAAGAGTGTTTGGGCCCTTTTATAAAACCCACAAGCCTAAAAATGGGATTGGATTATGTAAGGACACAAATTTCCAATTGAGTCCATATATAGTTTTGGCTCAATTCCGGACAAAAACATTTATTCATAGGATAGTATTTAATTGTAATATTCTCAAGCCTATGAAGTGTTTGTTGAAGACGTAGCGGCAAAGAGTATAAAGCATCATCAAATATGTCGGTTTGCGTGCCTCGTTTCTACGTCATCAATCATAGTTCCATCCTCCCAAGGTATGAATGCAATTATATATATATAGGAGCTTGGAACAAGTTTATTGGGTAATTAGGTTTTATAAAAACTGCGTTTTGTTTTAAGAAAGAATTAATTAAAACTTTAAATAAATGTTTATAAAGTTTTCTGGGCTAAAAATGAATTTTTCAATCTTTCTGGTCGTTCGTTAGATATGTCGTTCGAACGAGTTTTTTCGTTCGAACCAAATGTCGTTCGAACGAGTTTTGCCAACGAGTTCCCACTAAGGCATACTGGTCCGTCGTTAGAAATGTCGTTCGAACGAGATTGTCGTTCTAACGAGATTTCCAACGAGCTTCTAACGAGTCCTTACTGGAGCGTCGTTAGAAGACTCGTTCGAACGAGATTTTGTTCGAACGAAATGTCGTTCGAACGAGATGCCAGGCGGGAACAGTTTTTGGCAGTTTTGCACCCACTCCCCCACTTGGTTTTCAACCAACTGTTACAGACTTTAATAGGTGCGGGAATGACATTTTCCAACTTAACATTTCCATAACTATTCCATCCTAGTTTATCTCTTAGAGAGAGTTTGAGAGCAAAAATTGTTTAGGAAAATGTTCATGTTTTGAGTGCTACTTTTCAAAGAGAAATTCATATATCACTCTAGTGTTTACACCCAAATATTGTTTATCCAAGTTCTTATATACATATCAAATTGCTTGGAGTTTGGCATCGGTTTTTCTCTACCGAATTCAAGAAGAGAAGTTTTGGTTTGCTTCTACATCCATCAAAGAAGAAGACGTTTGTTGTGATTCTACCCACTTGGAGAAAGGCTCCTTGCTCGGGTGACGGTGACCATAGAAAGCCCTATCGGTGGATTCCGAGACCGCGGTGGTGTTCCGAGGTTATCCGCTAGGAAGAGGTGTCTACAAGAAGAAGCGTCGAGGCTTGAGAGGGATCGAGTCAGTCATTGTAAGTCTATCTGTCTTGTACTTGTAATTCCGTATCTAGTGGATTTGTGGCTAGGGCCGTCCGAGGTTTTTTCCCATCTTGGGTTTTTCCTCGTACATCGCGGCATAGTGTGATTGATTTATTTTATCTTGCATAATTTATTTAGAACGCATGCGTAGGATAATTCAAGATAAAATTCAGTTTAAATTATCACACTCACTTTAATTTGGGACTAAATTAAATATTGGGTAAAGTTTATTTAATTCAAGTCTTTTGCTAAAATTTGGTTTCGCCTAATCTGCTAATATTGATAAATATGACTTAGGCAAATTCTAAGACTTGGATTAATTAATTGGTTTAAGTGAATACATTAGTTGAGTAATTTTATTAAACCATCTCCTAACGCTTCCGCATTTAAAGGAAACTATAAACTTTGATTTTAATTAAGGAAATCTAAAATCCGGGGTCCAACAAATTGGAATCAGAGCCAAAAACGATAAATTATTTCGTTAAGATTCTTTAATTTTTTGGCTAAAATGGATTTTTCCCCATTTTCAAAATTTCCTATTTTCGATGGTTCAAACTACGCGTATTGGAAAGCGCGTATGAGATCGGCACTAAAATCTATCGACGGAGAGTTTGGATGTCTGTTGTTAACGGGTGGTCCCCACCAACTTATTTAGTTGAAAATGAACGTGTTATCAAACCCGCCGATAGATGGACTGAAAATGAGTTTAAACTTGCTAATTTCAATTCCCGTGGTTTAAATGCCTTATTTAGCGCTGTCACACCGGATGAATTCCGTCGTATTATGACGTGTGAAACCGCTAAAGAAGCTTGGGATATTTTACAATTAACTCATGAAGGAACTAGTGTCGTTAAAGCTTCAAAACTCCAAAACCTCATCACTCAATTTGAAACTATCAAAATGAATGAAAAAGAAACTTTTGATGAATTTTATGCTAGACTTTCCGATATTGTTAATTCATCATTTAACTTGGGAGAGAAAATACCTGACGACCGTGTTGTAAAGAAAATTTTAAGGTCCCTACCCGATAGATTTATTCCAAAGGTGACCGTTTTAAATTCTTTACCCACTTTAGCCTCTACGAAATTAGAAGAGCTTGTAGGTGATTTACAAACCTATGAACTGGATATGTTTTCCTCTAAAACTGAAAAGAAAATCGAAAAGGGCGTTGCTTTAAAAGCCCGAAAAGAGGTCAAACAAGTAGTAGAGAGCGATAGTGATAGTGACTCGGAAGACATGGCTTTATTTGCTCGCAAATTTAGAAAATTTCTCAAAATTAACAAAGATAAATTTAAAAATGATTTTAAGAAATTTGAATCTTCTAAGCATGACAAGAACGAGAAGATTTCTAAAGCGGAGAAGATGCCTAAAGCTGAAAAGATCCCTAAACCTAGTAATGAAAATTTAGATAGGGACGAGTCTAATAAGTGTTTTGGTTGTGAAGGTTATTATCATAGGGCTTATGAGTGCCCCACTAAACTAAGGAAAGAGGGTAAGCGACCCATTTCATATAATGCGACCCTTAGTGATAGTGATAAGGAAGAGAAGCCCGATTCCCCAGTCAAAAAAATTTTGTGGCTTTTATGGCTAGTCATGTGAGTGATAGTGAGAACTCATCGATTGATGAAACGATAGCACATGCCACTTCCAAGGTCATTATACATGATTCTCTTATTTTTTATGATAGTGAGAGTGAAGAAGAAAGAGAGAGTGAAAATGAAGAAGAGGTTAATGTGAGTGAACTTCAAAATGCTTTTCAAAAGCTTTATAAAGAATCTATTAAATTGAAAAGAGCTAATTTGAAGTTAGAAGCTAGTTTAAGAGAGAGTGTCAAGGTCGTTGATGAAAATGCCTTAATAAAAGACCTTAGGACACGTGAGAGGACTCTTCAAGAGAAGCTAGAATATGTAGAAGGCAAAAGAGATAGCCTTAGGGGTTTAATGGAATCCTTGAAAAAGAAGCTTCTTGCTTTTGAAGAGCACAATGTTTTACTAGAATCTAACATTTTAGAATTGGAAAATAAATTAAAAGATTCTAGTAATGTCAAATTTGATTTGGAGTGTCGTTCGGAAAAACTAGATAAAATCTTAGGAACGGTCCAAATTAAAAATGACACTTGTGGTTTAGGCTTCAATAATTGTAATGAATCTACTCATAAAGCCAAGACCAATGTTTTAGGAGAATCTACTATGAATGCATTTAAAGATCACTCCTTAGGTAAATCTTTTCGACATGATTTTACGTGTACCCATTGTGGTCGAAAAGGTCATCTTAGGAAATTTTGTTTTGATCTTAAACGAATTCCTAGAAAACCCCATAGTAAAGTAACCACGGTAGTTACAGTTCCAACACCCCAAGATAGTCATTCTTCATTAATTTGGGTTAGGAAATCGGACTTGGTTGACTTGCACAATAGGGTTTTTGATTCTCATTTACTTTCACATGCTTCCTCCCTTGCTAAATCTAAAGGATGAATGTGTTAGTGTTTGCATAATTTAGCTTTTGTACTTCATGCTATATTCACATGCTGAATGTATGCTTGTTTAATCACTTTCTAGTCATTGCCTTATTTCATATCACATGCTAGAAATTATGACTTGTTTATCTTTTTGTATTATATTTTGTGTTTGAATTTATTGAAAAATATAAAAAGATTTTTGCTTATCATTTGTGTTTTATTTATTTCATTTCAGCTTAATGAAAAATACAAATGATTTTTTGTTTATTCTTTTGAGTATATATATTTATTTTTGGTGAAAAATGTCAAAAAACTCAAAAAGATTTTTTTGTGTGTATTTTAGTTTGACACACTTTATGTGGCATATATTTGTGTTTGAATCCCATCTTTTACGCTCCCACGTGGCTAGAACTTTTGGTTTAAATTTTCAATCCTTAAAATGTTCTTTACCATGTTTTATATGGAGTAGTTGGATTTTGTGTTGTTTAAATGGATTCTATTTCTATATGCCTCTTTTCACACATGCACGAGCTCTTTTGAAATCTTAATGTCACATGTTATATTTGAGCTTTTTGAGGTGTTCTCCTACCAATCTAGTCATCTACATATCTATGACCTAGGAGGACTAGTGCATGTCAAAATCCGTTGCATGTGAGATTTGTGTGAAACATGAAAAACATGATAAATATAAATGTGCACGGGGAAGGGCTCCGAAAGGATGAATTAAATCCTTTGCGATAGTAAGCCACCGTTTATTGGATCTAAAAGAAATACGTGATCCAAAGGCCTAAAAACAGAATATTTAGCATTAAAAAGAAAACAATTGCCAAGGCCTGTGTTTGTTTGATATATTCATTCAAAAGCAAAAGAATATATATGCTTATTGAGGGAGAATTGGATGGTATATCAACGGTTTGCACAATGTCCGTTTATCCTAGTTGTCTTTAATGTCATGACTCTATTTGGTTTGTAGAATCATCATCATGCTAGGCTTGTATGCATTGTGTATGTTTGGTCATTGAGTTCAATCTTCATATTGTCACATGAGGTTATATTTAAATGTGATAAAGTTTGCAATCAAATGAGAACTCCGTGAATGTTTATTAAGTGTTTGGGTCTAAATTTAATTGTTGCTAGTACACACCCCAACACTTCCGTTTCCATATGAAAAAATTTGCCATACGAGTGTGCAAACTTATTGTATTTTGTGTTATGTGTGTGTTTATATCTATATATATATGCAAGTACTTATTGGTATATTTCTAGTTTATATATATATATATATATATATATATATATATATATATATATATGATATTTGTTTTGTCTTTTGCCTATGCTTTTATTGCCCATATGCTTTCATGTTTTATCACTTTAAGCTTCAACATGCTTTTATGTTTATTAGTTCTTTATCCTTTGCCTATTCCTGAACAAAAAGGGGGATAATGATGATAGGGGGAGCAATGGTATCTAATCCTATTATTATCGTATCTTAGTTTGGGGAAGATTTATCTTAGGGGGAGACGTCTTTCTAAGTAGGTCATGTATTTGATAAAGGGGAGAATTAATTTAGGGGGGGTAATTAATTAATTGCATTTAATACTTTGATATTCCCTATGCATTTGATGAGTTTGCTTAAGTGTGCAGGATTTCTTCTAAAGTGGCATTGTTTAAACGGCAAAGCGTTTGATCCTTGGGTTGAGTCAAGATTGGGTGGGTTATGTTTTGAGTCTAGTAGAGCTTGACGGCCCTTTAGGATTTTTGTTTGGTTTTTGTCCCGGAATAGCCAAAGGGGGAGATTTGTAAGGACACAAATTTCCAATTGAGTCCATATATAGTTTTGGCTCAATTCCGGACAAAAACATTTATTCATAGGATAGTATTTAATTGTAATATTCTCAAGCCTATGAAGTGTTTGTTGAAGACGTAGCGGCAAAGAGTATAAAGCATCATCAAATATTCCGATTTGCGTGCCTCGTTTCTACGTCATAAATCATAGTTCCATCCTCCCAAGGTATGAATGCAATTATATATATATAGGAGCTTGGAACAAGTTTATTGGGTGATTAGGTTTTATAAAAACTACGTTTTGTTTTAAGAAAGAATTAATTAAAACTTTAAATAAATGTTTATAAAGTTTTCTGGGCTAAAAATGAATTTTTCAATCTTACTGGTCGTTCGTTAGATATGTCGTTCGAACGAGTTTTTTCTTTCGAACCAGATGTCGTTCGAACGAGTTTTGCCAACGAGTTCCCACTAAGGCATACTGGTCCGTCGTTAGAAATGTCGTTCGAACGATATTGTCGCTCTAACGATATTTCCAACGAGCTTCTAACGAGTCCTTACTGGAGCGTCGTTAGAAGACTCGTTCGAACGAGATTTCGTTTGAATGAGATGCCAGGCGAGAACAGTTTTTGGCAGTTTTTTGGCAGTTTTGCACCCACTTCCCCACTTGGTTTTTAACCAACTTTTACAGACTTTAATAGGTGCGGGAATGACATTTTCCATCTTAACATTTCCATAACTTTTCCATCCTAGTTTATCTCTTAGAGAGAGTTTGAGAGCAAAAATTATTAAGGAAAATGTTCATGTTTTGAGTGCTACTTTTCAAAGAGAAATTAATATATCACTCTAGTGTTTACACCCAAATATTGTTTATCCAAGTTCTTATATACATATCAAATTGCTTGGAGTTTGGCCCCGATTTTTCTCTACCGAATTCAAGAAGAGAAGTTTTGGTTTGCTTCTACATCCATCAAAGAAGAAGACGTTTGTTGTGATTCTACCCACTTGGAGAAAGGCTCCTTGCTCGGGTGACGATGACCATAGAAAGCCCTATCGGTGGATTCCGAGACCGCGGTGGTGTTCCGAGGTTATCCGCTACGAAGAGGTGTCTACAAGAAGAAGCGTCGAGGCTTGAGAGGGATCGAGTTAGTCGTTGTAAGTCTATCTGTCTTGTACTTGTAATTCCGTATCTAGTGGATTTGTGGCTAGGGCCGTCCGAGGTTTTTTCCCGTCTTGGGTTTTTCCTCGTACATCGCGGCGTAGTGTGATTGATTTATTTTATCTTGCATAATTTATTTAGAACGCATGCGTAGGATAATTCAAGATAAAATTCAGTTTAAATTATCACACTCACTTTAATTTGGGACTAAATTAAATATTGGGTAAAGTTTATGTAATTCAAGTCTTTTACTAAAATTTGGTTTCGCCTAATCTGCTAATATTGATAAATATGACTTAGGCAAATTCTAAGACTTGGATTAATTAATTGGTTTAAGTGAATACATTAATTGAGTAATTTTATTTAACCATCTCCTAACGCTTCCGCATTTAAAGGAAACTATAAACTTTGATTTTAATTAAGGAAATCTAAAATTCGGGGTCCAACATATTATTAAACCCTAAAAGTGAGAGGGTGTAGCAGCTATAACATAATTTATAAAACCCCATTTGAGAGAGAGCGAAGTGGGTGCAATTGGAGAAACCATGGGAGCCTTTCTTTATCAAATAATCATCATTTACACTAAACTTGCTTTTAAATTTATTGCATATTTCTATTCATATCATAGTGGGTGTGATAAGATGATATAGTATTTGGGTTAGTTGATATCTAAATTGGGTTTTGATGGGTAAGATTGAATTGTAGAACAACTTCTTAAATTTGAAGAAGTCTATGAAATTGGGTAAATTAAACCGTCATTTTAAAAACTGTTTTTCAATGTTTTGATTCCGAAAATGGCTATTATGTCCACATGGCCTTTTAGGAAATCTTCTTTTATGCAATTTGTTCTCTGATACGTTTTCTCCAAACATGACTCTAAAATGCCTCAAAACGGCAATTTAAAAATATGAGCAGATTCGTGGGGCAAATTTTAAGAAATATTATTTTTAGCTGTTATTTTGTTGGAGGTTGCCTAGATTGATTGATTGTGATTGTTGTTCTATAATAAGGGCATTAGGCCTAAAGTGGAGTTTAGGTTTACATAAAGTGAGACAAGTAAGTATTGGGATAATTGAGAAAATAATCCATAAGGGAATTAAGGTTGAAATTGTGTAAATTGAAAACCTTAGATTAATAAGTGTGAAAATTTTATTAAGGATAATTTAAATAATAAATTGTAAATATTGTATTTTCGGGCCAAGTGAGCGACTCCGGATATATTGGTTGAGCAACGCCAAGGTAATAAATTAATTAATGCATAGTTAATTAAAGTTTAGAGTCAGGAAAATTGACTCGGATATTTTGGGGCGAGTGCTGCGAGTGCTTAGGCACAGATTTGGCCGAATTAATTAATTATAGGGTTATATGATAAATTATGGAATATTAAAAATAAAAAGGGAATTAACCTCAATAAGTCAAATTTGAGAAATAAGTTCTACAAGATGAAATTTCGGACTGAATGAGTAAGTATGGGTAATTTGATACCCCGCTTAAAATAATAACGGGTGGCCAACCCTATACTATAATTAATCAAGAATCTCAAGTGGATCATTCTCAGCATCTACTGACGATAATAAAATAAACATAGCTAACTACCCGATAATATAAAAAGCTGGTGCCAAAAAAATTAAATCATACAATGCATTAACCAACCAATAACATAATAACTACTGAACATGATAATGTACACACACATGCTAAGATAAAAGAGAATAGTTCTATAGTATACCAGAAATACACAAAAGGAAATACCCGAATATGCTGTCGAGTCACGGACAATTCAATAATCTAAGAAAAGAAATGTAAAAGTTCTACAACCACAACACTTGGGTGTAAACCTGATATACAAACTGAATCATAAACTATATTCACAAAAGATAGAAAACGACTATAACAAAATCCCGCAACAATCTGCATCTGCCACAGCTCCACGAATACTAGATAGAAAAGCATCACTGGCGTCCTTGCGGAGGAACACCTAATATAATACAATATATATATAGCAAGAGAGAATATAAACGGGTCAGAGCCCGAGGTATGAAAATATTTTAGCAAGTGCATTAAAATGCATAATAATTATTAATGCACTATAACATGATTAAAGTGGAGTCGCACTCTCCTGGAACTCCAACTCACCCCTCAACTAGAGCGCGCACATAAACGTATGCACATGGTTCTCAAATAATTTCCCAACACATTTTAGGGACAATTCAATCTAACCTACGCCTAATCCACACTTGCGTAAATTTTCATCCAAAACATAACCATAAACTTCCTATTCTACCTTAACCCACGTGTGCATATAAAACTATGTTAACATATAAATATACATATACATATCTCTTACTAGAAATCATTAGATTCTAGTTATTAACTTAAACCAGTTATTAACATCCAAATGCTAAGGACTAAACTTCTCCCAACTCTCAACATTGCTCTGCGTTTCATGCGTGGGACATCTCGCAGAGTGAAATCCAAACAAGGAACCCCCCCCCCCCCCCGATACACTACTCCTTGACAATGTTGATCGTTGAGATCCATTACGTCCTCGGTGCACGACGCATATAACATCAACTACTTATTTAGAGTATAACTCTAATTATTCCCATAAAGCATTGTTTCGCTATAACATATAAATCTGAGTACTAAGGACTAAACTTCTCCCCACTCCCAACATTGTGCTACGTTTCGTGTGTGTAACGTCTCGCAAAGTGAAATCCAAATAAGGAACCCCCCCCCCCCCCCCGATACACTACTCCTTCACAATGTTGGTCGTTGAGATCCATTACGCCCTTGGTACCCAACACATAACTTCGACTATTTATGAGGAGAAATAGTCTCTAATACAAAAATAAGATATTGTGCTAAACCTTTAGGGTCTATATAACATCATTCTAGTTATAAAGCACAATCATACAACTCTAACAAGCAAGTACACATAACACGCTTAGCATACATATAAATATCCAAAACTCAATCACTTATGGATATAAAAATACTTCACAATGCTATCATCTTCTAGGAATTACTCGCTTTATCCAGGGTTACTAGCTACCAGACTATTATCTCACCACCCTAGTAATAAAAACAAATCACAACGTATAGGAAGCGGTCATAGTTCCGAACCTGAGAGTGAGAACAAATCATACCCAAGACTTCTCACTCAGAATGAAATCACGCAACAAACAATGGACGACGATGACCTCGGGACTATACGCACCCTGATCCTCAAGCCAGGGGCCTCACTCACATCGCGCAACTTCCCATGATAGCACCAGAGGGTATGCTCACACAATAAGTATACATATCATTCATACCATATATATATATATATATATATATATATATTGTGACAACCCGCAATCCGAAATAAAGGGTGGCCAGCCCTATACCTCGATAACATAGGAAATCATGGATAAATATCATTCTCAGCATCACAACAATATACAAAGTATAAGGAATAACCACACTATATTCCAGAAAACGGGTTATCAAAAATTTTGGTTATTAAATAAGAAGAAAACATTTTCAACAACCCATGATAGAAATAGAGGGTGGAAAACCCCACAAACGCATAAGAACTAAAAGGATACGAAAGGGACCGAATGGAATCATCGGTTAATAATAACCATACAACGTACAATAAGTCTAGGTGTTACATAATAGATCCATTATACAATTACATCGGTTTAGGCCACATGCCCGAATAAAACTGATCTTAACTAGAAAGCAAAAATGGAGGCGTCTACACAAAACATCCCGTGATACCCGCACGATGTCACGGCTCCTCACCGTACGACGGAACACCTGAACGGATTATATATATATACACAACAGAAAGTGAAAATCGGTGAGGGCCAGATATATGTGATCAATAGATAAATGACAGGTATGACAATGATGCGCAAGTAAGCATGAATGATAATTTAGCTATATGAAATGAAACTCACTATACAAGAACTTAAAGTACTACTGAGCCTTTTTCATCTTTCATCATATTTCAATTTAAATCTTCCTTGACATTCCTTATCAGGAATACAATTATCATCATGTGCTCTGAATGGCACTAATCTCAATAGCATGCTCTTTGTGGCATAAATTTGCTCTTTATGGCATTCATATTCCATCGAGTCCAACTCGATAATTAGAATAGTCATAAATATAAATATAACGATTCTAAGATCGCCAGTCCGGGTTTCCCCACTGTGCGCGTCCCTAAATAACCATCATCTTCCAGGGCCTAACATAAGACAACCTGGGATCCTATCGAAATCGTCGGGAAGCGGCCATATGCCTGCGGGGTAGTCAAGACCACACCCAGAATCTCCTACCCATCGCAAAAAAATAAAACAAGCGCTCATATGGCCTAGGACTATATCCACCCTGCATTCATTAGCCAGGGGGCTTCACCTCTCGCACGGACTTCCCTTAAGATGGCATTTAGAGAGGTGTGTAACATCCATTTTTTTTTTATTTCGATTACATGATTTAGTAATTTATCATTTACCTTATCAATTTCCCATTTTAACAAATGTATAAGCTTAAAGCGGGACTATACGTATTACGTACCGTCATAACATCCTCGATAAGAAATTCAGACTCCAAAGTTATTTCCGAAGCCTCCTTTAGGCTTTAACATAAACCACCAAGTCAAATTCTAACTCAAGTTAAATTCTAAAGTCTCCAAATTGACCTTAATATGTTCTAGACCCTTATAGAACTACAAGATAAAAGTAATGCCTAAACATCACTTTAAATTCCCCCCTTAAAAGAACCCTAGATGAACCCTTTCGAGTCTAGGATGTCGACCCAACTCAACTAATACTCTAAACCCTATGTTTACTTCATTTAAGAAGGTCCCTAATTACTAATCCTAAAGAAAAAGGGTTAAAATTTAAAAGAAAAATTTTGGAAAAGTGCAGGGCTACCGAATCGATTCGCCCCCTTGGCCGAATCGATTCGGCCAGAAAATTCGAGTTTCTGAAAAGTTGTCGAATCGATTCGGATGGAAACCGAATCGATTCGGTCAGAAGGTTTGGATTTTTGCATAACTTCCGAATCGATTCGGACCAATTCCGAATCGATTCGGCTCACAAGACCTGAGCACTGGACCTAACCGAATCAATTCGCCCAGGGGGCCGAATCGATTCGGGCCTGCGATTTTGCCAATATTTGGCTATGGAGTCTTGGACTCCATTTTCTACCCCAACTCAAATTTCTTCAAACCAAACTTATATACCAACACCAAGATAACATTAATGATACTATTGACCATCTTAAACCTCATGAATCATCCCAATCATTTTTGAATGAATCAAAACCCACAAAAACATAAGAAAAACCCTAACTAACTTAATCAAGATCAATACATCATTATCATCACAAATCATCTATCTTAAGTCACAAATAGCAAGTAGAAACTTGCCTTAATTCAGCAAATTGCAGGTCTCTTGGTTGTAGGAGCAAGAATCTCTCAAAATCTCCAAAGCTCTAATCTTTCTCTCTACTCTTCTCTTTCTCTATTTAGGTTTAGGAAGGGAATTAGGGGAAATTGGAAGACTTAGAAAGCTTAAGTCGTGACCTAAGACAAATATCCCACTAAATTAACTAATAGTGCGATAAAATAATACGCAACTGCATAATTAAGGCACAACCAGTCAAAAATGCCCAAAACTACAAAATACAATATGGTACGTTATTTGACTATTTCGCACGTTCCGGAATCAACTGCAACCTCCAAATTATCATTTGGACAATTTAAAATTCAATTTAGGTTCCTGTCTCATTTTTAAGCCAAATATCATTTTGAATTCAGATGATATTAATAAGCATGACATAGCAATATTTACCCATAAATATGATAGGTATGAAAACTCATAATAGATACCAACCTCTCTACATTGAATTAACATTCAAGTCATAACCCAACACTTGTCTTTAATTACTATACTAAGTAATTACTATAAAATACGGTCTCATAAGCGAGGGTTATTACATATATATATATATATATATATATACAATCACATCATCCATACATAAACCATCACGTAAGGTATATACATTTACGCCATAAGTAAATACATACTATCTCATGCCCGTATGTATAAAAGAAATGAATTCGTATATAAGTATATAACTCTCATAATACTACCCGTTACTATAACGCATACCTTGCCAAATAAATTTATAATACGATCTCTTACTTTAACCTACTCATCACTCCCCTCTTATAATAAGAATAGGCTCCCAAATTGATCGACACTTTGAATATTATCGCATAACCAAATGTATATGACCCTCAAATTGATATCCTAGAATTACCTTTTAGTCCTACTCTTATTTCCTTAATGAGAGAGGCAACACACCCTCATAAAACATTCATAAATTAGGCCCGGATACCTCCTTGTTATCCTAAGGTAATCAATCTCTTGATATTATAATACATTACTAAATGAGGTCACTAAGTTGTAGATCCAAAAGAAAAGGGGTGAAAATAAAAATCCCATTCTTGGGCTAAAAACAGAGGATGGATCGATCGGTCCCTAACCCCCGATCGATCGCGGTTCTAAATTTTGCCTTAAGAAGGAGGCGGTAGTCTTTTCCCTTGAGGCGCGATCGACCCGCCTCCTGGACACAGTCGACCGGCCTTACCAGATATCTCGGCCAACCTTCATTCCGGATGAACTCCAAGTTTACAAAAACCCCAAAATACTAACTTCTAATTGAAATACCCCGTATTTTCATGGCTTTTAAATTTAGGGATTAATTAAATTTAATTGAGATAATTAATTTAATTTTAATCCGGAATGTTGTTTTAAATATTTACTAGCGTGACGAGAGTTAGTAATTATTGGAAATTTGTTATTTGTTGAATGTTACTGGATGAGTATAGTAATATATGAGATTTATTTTTATTATATTGTCACGTGTGAATAAAATGACAATTATGGAAATTTAAGTCGGGACGCGCCTGTGTCGTGTCGGGACTAAATGTTGAATAATAAAAGTGAATATTTTATAGGTTGTTCGTATGGTCGTTTTGAGTGCGCCAACACGTCCGAAAGGGTCGAGATAGTCAGAAAAGTGTACCCGGGGGTTTAGTTTGGGTCTCGGGGCGTTTTTAGGCCAAATTAGTACCCCGGGAGGGCATTTTAGTCATTTTGTATTTTTGGGTAATTAAACCCACGAAAATTAAAGGGGTTATATAAGATATCTGGGTTACCATCTAGGGTTAGATAACTCAAAACACTAGAACGGCCATTAGAGAGGAGAGGAGAGAGCTCTCAAGGCATTTCAAGGCTCAAAACTCACCTGTTTGCACCGCCGCCACCGCCAACGCGTAGATCGCGAGATGGGGAACGCAACCACACCAAATTCAACACCAAACCAGATTTCTAAAAATCCCAGGCAAGTGTTTATCTTGCTTGTTTCTTTGATGCATCATCCATATTAGTTTAGGAGTTATTAGGATGATATTTATGGAAGAAAAACCCAATTTGAGATGGGAAATTTTCATGTAGTGATGATTTATATGATATTCTGGAAACCCTTTGTCATGTAAAGGATTAAGATTTTGATTAAGAAAAGAGTTCTAATCAGATACAAACACTAAAAAAAATTATTTCGGACGATCGGACTGTTGGAATTGGATGAAATTTTACAAAGAATTAGCTGAAGACGAGAGGAAGCTACAGAAAAAAATTCAGCTCGATCGGACCGTTCAATATTTTTTAATATTTTTTTTGCTAGACAGTTTTATGTTTTGAGGACTCTTAGAGATAATAAAAAATTCAATTAAAACTCCATTTTAATTCCGATTTCGAAACCGTTTGAAATTCTCATCTTTGAAAATAAAATTCAAAATCCTTTAATGTAAGGTGAAATCTATATTTTTGGGATATTTTGCATAAGGGATAATGTAAGTATATATTAAAGGGGAGAGACACGTAAGAGAGAGTTACGTTGGAACATAAATGGATATCTACTGAATTGTATATTTGGAAGAATAGAGTCCATGAGGGTTACGTTGTAAGTTGGAAAAACCCTTCGAATTAAAGTTAGAAACGAACCATTATACTTTATAAATAATAATGGGAAAATAAGGATAAATGTTGTGAATGTGGGTTATTGGATAAACCTAAATTAATATAATAAAAGTGGTATATTTATATGATTGTGTATGCATACATTATATACTTGTGAAAATCATGCCCGCGCTACTTGCTATCCCTGAGGTTTCCGCGCTGGGACGATCTTATCTCGTGTGCCTTATGGGGGATATTGACTCGTACCCTAGAAGATAGAAATCCTAGGTACAGGCTATCGAATCGGTAGTCACGGTCCTAAGAGACGTGAGGGTATGTACTGACCTCTTGGACTTGGAAACTATGCTTCGCCTCAATATTGTTTGTGTATGTATTTATACAGTTCGAGAGTGATTCCGAACTTGTATTCCCTTTAGTATGATTGATACGGGGATTGGATAGCAGAGTATGCCTGCACCATAATTTTTATGTGGGGTGCTATTAGAATATATATATATTATACGAGTATTTAATATATATATATGAACTTCTGAAATTTGGGAAACTGCCTACTGTGTTGTGGTAAGTGAGACATGTATAATGACTCAAATTGGAAATACTTGTTTTGAAAAGTATAGTATGATATTGAAAAACTTTATGAATCAATAAAGTTAAAATGAGCGTTTTGTACTAAATGAAATTATCTTTTTAAACCATGATGTTGTTAAATCTTAAATCTTGAGAGTCACCTAAGATAAGTTAAATCCTTGGGGAAAGATAGTGTGATATATGATGAGATAGACCATTGGGAAGGTTAGTGTGATAGGAGTGCACATTAGAAGAGAGGTGAGAATTTCTCAAGAGAGTGTCGCACTAATATGTTGTTGCATTGGCCTGTATCAATTTAAATACTTGCTAAACGAATTTTTAAATCATATACACTATCGGGCTCTGACCCGTTTCTATTCCTCTTTCTCTCTTGTATATATATGTATATATTACAGGTGCCCAGCCACAGGGGCGTCTTGTTTAGGATCCCTTGGAAGGAACGTGCTGCAGCTTAGGTGGGAGTTGCAGGCCACTTGCTTAGACGATTTCATTTACTTGATTCCACTTCTATCATTCTCCTTATTGGACATGTGTCGCCCTTTCCACTATTTATCTGTTTTATTGGGACATTTGTATTTCAGTTATTTCTAGTACTGTTACTTTGGGATTTATTCAGCATGTATGTTTTACTTTAAGTTTTAAATGCTGGGATTGGGTTGTTAAATGTTAAATTATTGGATTGATTGTTTAATAAAATAAATAAATAAAATTGGAAAGTAATGTTTAAAAAAATGGTTTTGACACTTAGCTAAATTAAATAGGGTGTTAAATTTGGAAAAGTTATTTCTACGACAGTGATGCTAAGAATGAACCAACTCTTCACCTTGATTTTAATTTAATAAAGGAGTGATCGCCCGGTATTTAATTAGGCGGGGTGTCACACTAATCACAAATCTTCAACCCAATCATGTTTCTAACATTAAAACTCATCAAATAAATTAACCCAACTAATTTACAACCTCAAATCCATATATAAACATTCAATACAAGATTTAACCCAAAAATTTAGGTTTTAACATACTAACCAAAAATCCATAATTCTTATCCACAAATCATGAAATGAATGAAACACATAAATTATTTAGCAAGTTTAATCACTTGCCTCAAAGTTGTAGATGTTGAATCTTATTCGAAATCACATATTGGCCGGAATCCCCAAGATTTTCTTCTTTCTCTTTTTCATTTATTCTTCTCTCTCTCTCTCTAGGGCTTACTCTTTCTCACAAGTGTGATTGGCTTCTCACGTAGGCTTTTTGAGCCTTAGTTCCAAGATACCCAACTTTAAATGATAATACACACTTTAAATGACTCGGTTACTCCAATTTGAGTCAAACAAACTTGAAATATTCCGAAACCCAAATAAGACCCAAGTAAAGTCATTTCGACTATCTCGACCCATCTGGGATCAACCACACATTCAGAATCGTCATTCAATCTACTTTCTAACATCCTCAAAATTGACCTCAATTACCAAATTTAAAATTCTCCAATATAAATAAATTTTATTTCTCCCAAATTAATTAGATTCTCAGTCCTAAAAATTCACGGGATATTACAGGTAATTTATTTGGGTGACACAACTTGAGTGAACAAAATAAATAAATGTGGGATTTATTTAAATTACATGTCGGTACATAGACTTGGAAATCATAGGCTAGTGTTAAGGTAATTGTGCATGGAGTACCCTGGATTAATTAAATATATATATATATGCGGTGATTGTATAGTGTATATATATATATGTGTGTGTGTGTGTGTGTGTGTGTGTGTGTGCGCACGCGCGCGCGCGCTTTATAAATATTAGTGTGAATAATATTTATAGGAATACATACTCCTCTAGTGCTATCATGGGAGGTTGCATGATGTGGGTGAATTCCCTGGCTTGAGGAACAGGGTGAGTATAGTCCCCGGGTCATAGCGTTCGTAATTAGGGGTGAGACGTCTTGGGTATGATTCGGTCTCATTTTCGGAGGGAACTATGACCGCCTCCACGGTGTTTATTTTGTTTCACTGATTTGGGGAGCTAACCATGTCAGGGTATCTGGGTGGATGAGTATACCTGGATTGATAGCATTGTACAGAAAATTCGGTGAGTGCCTACTCATGAGGATGGTTATATATTTATGGTATGTGTGTGAATGTTGTAATATGATGATACGTATATATGGTGCAGATATTTATATACAGGTAAAATAGATTATATGAATTGTATAGATTATATATATCATGTGATTATGTTATATGGTCTGAAATGAGAAATGGTTAATTAAATTAATGTGATAAATAACTTATAAATCATATATTAAACATACTCGATCTAGAGTAGTGTGACAGAAAGGATATTATCAATAACTAGTTATCGATAACTAGTTACAGGGTAGGTGACTAGGTGGGTTATATAGAAAAGCGTTAGGTATGCACAATAGTTGAGGGGTGAGCCAGTCCTCCAAGTAAGTGCGACACTAGCTTAAATATTAAGAGCATTCATGCATTTTAATTTACTGCAATTTAATTCACTTGCTAAATATTTTCAAAATACTTTGGGTTCCAACCCTTGCTATACAATATTTTCAAAACCTTTTAGGTGTCCAGCCACAGGGACGCCAGGATTATTTCTATTCCAGGGTTACGCAGCTGCGGCATATGTGGATGTTGTAGGATTTAGTCGTAGACGCTTCAGTTATTTCATTCCTAGAGTAGGATTCAGCCAGTATTTCATTTGGGCATGTCGCCTAGTTCTTTCATTTGTTTCAGTGAGATGATGTGCTCAGTTATTATTTCCGGCGGGTTTATATTTTCTAATTTGAATTTTGTAGCTGATGGTTTATGCAGTAAAGATTGTATTTATTCATTTTTATGGTTGACTCGCTGATTGTGTGAATGGTTTAAAATATATTCATCTGCATATTGTTGTTGTTATTTAATAAAAGGATAAAATTTGGCGTTGTTTCTTTTTGAATACTTGGTGATTAGTAAGTTTAAAAAAAGTTTTCGATAGTGATGCTAAGAAGGAACCAAATGAGATTACTGTTTAATTTGATATAGGATTGATCATCCGGTATTTTATTAGGCGGAGTGTCACAATAAGCTTAAGAATTAACGGATCAAGAATTTCAGGGATGAAATTCCCCTAGAAGGGAAGTTTGAAATACCTTATCCCAATAATTTGATTAAATTTTATATGAATTAGACTCAAGTGGGGTTAATGATAATTCTAGAAGAATTATGGGTCAAAACATAAAAGAAATAAAAAGAATGGAAAATAAAGAAGGTCGTTCAAACAACATGAGGAGATCGTTAGAAGCGAGATAGAATATCGCTTGAAGCAAGGTCCAACGACCTTCAAATGAGATGTTTCTGTATAACAGTGGTAGGTCGTGCGAAGGCCACGCGAAGCGACCCATCGAAAAGATTGACATGTTGTTCGAATGAGGTTCATATCATTTGAATGACGTGCCTCGAAAATATTTTATTTCAATTTACCCTTATGAGTTTTCATATTCCTCTTCCTTGAATCTTTGATTTTTCGAGCCCAGATTAGGAAAAATGGGAATTTAAGATGTTTAGGGTATTTTACAAAGGTTTGTTTGGTTTATTTGGGGTATTTTTGAGTTAGAAGAAGATGAAAGAGGAAGAGAGAAAGTGGAGAGATCTTCCACCATTTTTTTGTCTTCCACCACCATTTTACATAATATTCCACCATGTTCAAGCTTACAAAACCTTTTTCCACCATTGTTGAAGTTGGACTACGAATTTTGAAGAAGTGTTGGGGGATTTTTGGAGAAGATGATGGGACCTTCCATAGAGTTTAAAGTGGATTTTACTTGGAATCTTGGATGGATCATATTTGGAGCATTTTGGAGGATACATTTGGTAACCCCTTGAGGCCACATTTAGAGGTGGGGGTTTCTACTCCTACACTAACATTTCTTCCACCACTTGGAGTTGTTAGATATGAAAAAATTCATCCTTAGTAATTAAGACTCTATTTGCATTATGTGTAGCCTTGTTGCTAGATTACACAAATAGGGTGCATTTGATTATATGATGAAAATCATGTGTAGTAAATAGTAAACATTTTTACGGAATAAAATTGTTGGTAAAATATTATTTTTTGAAAATAAATAATGAATAAATATTTCAAAGTTTTAAAATAGTAAAAGTTGATATGTTGTGAAAATGGTGCATTTTTCTAGAAAGATTGATGTTAAACATTTTATAAAATAAAATGTTTAAAGAGAATGATTTATAATGTTAAACATTGATCAAATAATGTTTTAAAGTTTCTTGAAAAAATGAAGATTTTGTGAAAAATGGAAATTAGTTGAGGTTGAAGATAGTAAAATGTCTTTTATTCTTTGAAAATGTATTTTTTCAAGTATGATGAATTTCTAGAATGAAAAAGACGTTTTACCAATTTAATAGGATTTTAAGGTTTAAAATCCATCTTCTCATGTATATAAACCTCTAGTATTTGGATAATGATTGTATAAACAAGCTTAAAGAAGATTTAGTTGGGTTTAAACATGAAATAATAAAAAAGTAAAAATTCTAGTCTTCAAGTGCGTCAAAATAGGATTAACGGCATAATGAACAGAAGGTTGTAAGATTACATGAATTAATAATAAAAGAAATGGTATTTTCTTATAAAAGTATCCTTCAAGTGTAATTATATTTCTTGAATAAAGAAAGTAAAGAAATGACTAGTTTGTAAAATGGTTAATAAAAGGTTGAAGAAGTATTAATGGTTCAATATTGGAAAATTGGTGTGTAACTTAATAATAGTGTAAAAGATTAACACTTATGAAATTGAAAAGAAACAATGGAATAAAGATGTTTCCAAATTAAGAAGAATATTACTCCAAGGTTAAAAAGGTGTTAAGGTATTAAAACACTTAAGAAGTTAGTATGGTTAACTTAATAGTAAATTGGGAAAATTACCACTTGCATAAATGGAGTAAAAGGTGAGTTTGGAAACAAATGGGCAAAATTGTAATTTTACTAAAAGTGGAACATTTTTATGAAATAAAAATATTGGAAAAGGTGTTACACAAATTTGTCCTGTATGAATATAATTTTTTATTGAAATCACAGTTAAAGTGTAAAGGACATGAAATGGTAAATTTCAAAGTGTAACACAAGTTAGGATGAAACCCCGAGTTTTGGCTTTGACCGGGTAAAAGAAAAAATGGAACAATATGAACATTTGTAAAATGTTAAAACACATTAAAATGAACTCGGATGATACCGAAAAAATTAAGGAGGGCCCGGAGCCCTGGGGTGAAAGACCCAGAATAATTGGCCAAAGCATATGGTACGCATAGCCAATGGTGTGGAGTCTGTTGAAGTATGCGATTATTGAAAGATTTCGAAAAAAGATAAAGGAATAAGGAACGTGTCAAGAAATGGGTTGTGTGGTGAAATGTATTAATACAACCTAACTTGAATGAATTAATAAATGTTTCAACATAGGTGAAATTGACAATTAAATGTGTAAGTTAATTAATGTCCATAAGGTAAGAAAAAAGGCAAAGTAAGTGGGTAAATGAGTGGGTAAGAAACCTAAGTGGTTAAAAACATAATTAACACAAGAATGTGTTGTAAAAGGTTTTCAAAGGCTAAATTAGTATTTCCTAACATGGGGAACGCATGTGTTGAAAGGGTGATTTTCAATGAAAATACTCTTGCGGATTGGTTAAAATGAAAAGGGTAATTTCGATAAAGAAATGATTTTGATCGAGCCAAGTGTAGTTGTTTCAAGTATTTAACCGTGTTTGTTAAATAAGGTGATAAATGACTAAATGAGAAAAGGAAGTATTTTATAAGATTAAGGTAAATTAATCAGGATATATAAGATTTTCGGAATTAAACTGTTTCATGCATTAAGTATATGTATATGTATGTGTATATATGTATGTAGTTTCATGTGCACGTAGTCATAACGTGTTAGAGTCTTCTTTCTGTCGTTCGATTCTATACTGCATTTTTGTATTTCCCACTGAACATTTGGCTAACACCCTCGCTTTGTTACGATAGATTAGGAGCGGTTTTGTATTTTAAGAGCGTTATACGGGTAAGTACTTTTTTATTTTTACGTTAGTAGCTCTGTATGCTTGGACTTTAGGGTTATATATAAGTTATTAACCATCATTATCCATCATAATACATCATAAGATTAAAACCAGACATGAGAGGTAAACTTTGGGAGAAGATGAAGAATATAAAAGAGGGTTTAATCAAAGATCAAGATTATTTAGAGGCAATAAATACTATATTTCTTATCGTATTATTATAATATACTTATGATGTCATCACTGAATATGAATCAATTGGGTAAGTTAGGATTAAAATCAAATTATTGATTATAAATTTTATTGTTAATCATGTTTTGTATTAGGCTAATACGGATTAAAGATTCAACTATAGAATACTCTGCTGAAAAAACTAATTTTTATAAATTTATATTGAAATGTTGATTAATATGTGTTCACGTATTTGTTTTGATGTTTAGAACTCATGTTTATCAGTGATTTGTATAGGTTGTTGATATATATTTGCCATGATAAAAACGTAATTAATGGTGAAACTTAATAAAATCCAATCGATAATGGGTGTATTAAAATCTGGGATTTAGGGTGTAATGAACTCATGGGGTTATATCACCATGTTGTGTGGATTTTAATTAGGATTCTGTAAGATCAAGCAAAACTTAATTTGGACCTTTATCAAAATTTTTATGGAATTGTAATGGTGAAAGGAACGAACTGTGTGAGGTCAGAAAATATAGGGGAAACACTGCCGCCACAGCGAGCTTACACTCCTGCCATAGCTCCCTCCCAGGGCCTCTATGGGAGACTTACCTAGCCTCTATGAAGGCAGGTAAGGCGAGGTGACAAAGTATTTGCGCATGGGGTGATTTTTCTTCGATTTTTACTTTAATTTGTTTCTTTGTTGTCTAAATTCAAGGGGTTTTTCTAGATTTTTTTTTAGTGATAAGTTAATATACTATCTATGAATTTATTATTAGAAGTTTAATTAGTATGTGGGAAATCATAGTAGTGATTTAATTAGTGTTTAATACTTTAATTAGGGGTGGGCATTGTTCTGTCTGATCCGAGATTTGCCTATTTTTGTACCAGAATGAATTATTCGGTCCTAACTTTTTTGGTACCAATACCAAACTATTTAATTCAGTCAACCTACTAAATTGGTCCCGACTTTTTAGGTCCACTCCGAGTTAAATTCAGTCCTGGCCATATTTTTATTTTTTAATTTAGATTAAGCTTTTATTTATGTTTCGCAACAGATGTATAAGAAAAAAAAAATTGATACATAAGTATAGATCCATAGAATAGTCTAATATATAAGAAAAAAATGATACATAAGTATAGATTCATAAATTAAATAATTAATTCAAAAAGTATATATAATTAAAAAGTAAAAAAAATACATTTTGTATATATATTTGAGAATCGGTCTGGTAAGGTCCAAATCAGTCTTTTATATCGATGATCGTGGACGGATAAGTTTAATTGGTTTATAATTTTTTTGAACAAGGACCAAGTCGCTTTTCAAAATAAGCTTAATTTTTAGTTCGATCTGGTTCAATCGAATCAATCATTCGTGTCGGTCTTTTCTTTGTCCACCCTTTCTTCAATTAATTTAATAATCTGGATTTGGGCATTCGAAAAGGAATTGGGTATATTATACATTTTGGTATTGGCTATTTAGTGAGGACATACGGTTGGGCTTAGGTAGGTACGAGTACGGTTATGAGCATATCGTTGGAATATGGCACCATATGGGGTTGCGTATATTTGTATACATAGGTATTGGGGTATAAACAACTATACTATGGGTATAATAATGGATATATATATATATATATATATATATATATATATATATATATATATATATATACATTATTATATGTAGAGAGAGAGAGAGAGAGAGAGAGAGTTCGGTTTTGAGGAAAGTGTAATTATGATAATGTTAAATGCCTATATGTTGAGTTTCAAGGGTATTTTAACATTTGGTTGTGTGTTTTTCGGTACTTATGGTTAGGTTGGTATATTTTTTTTGTATACACCTATAGGTATACACAGGACTCGAATATTATCACGAGACTAATTCAGGAATCACTACACCATAATTCGAGAATGGTCACGGCAGTTAGGTCACCGCCATGATCGTGACTAGGTGGTCACATCCCAGGACTGTAACCACAGCCAAGTCTCGCATGATAAAGTTCGTGACCAATCTAAACGGGAGAATCTAATATAAATGGTCACGAACATAGATCGTGACCATGGGGGTCATGGCCATGGTCTGTGACTAACCCATGAGGAAATAGACACCAAAATCCCACCAAAGTGAGTCATGGCCCGAGATCATGACCAAGTGCTTGAAAATTATAAGGGTTTCAGTTAAGTTTAGTTAGGGCCTTGGCCTGTGACCATTTTGAAATAGTCACGGTGGTGGTCACTGCCCAGGCCCATGTCCCACCTACGATGACCATTTATTTTTTACACGACTCATAACGTGGTCACGATCTAAGACTAACCATATTGTTGATGTGTAACCAACTAGGGTTGTGACCATAACCTTATGACATCCTGCCTAATTAAATCCCAAGTGATCCGTCCTAAACTAAATTAAAATAGGTTTCTCAGTTGGTTCATTCGTAGCATCACTGTCGAAAAACTTTTTAATTACTAATCACCTAAGTGAAATTATACTGGGGTCAAATTTGATCTTTCATTAACCCAAAAAATAATCATTCGGACATAATAATTAAACATTCACAATATGCTATGTAAACACCCCATTCTAGCACCCCCTAATCTCTCCTTAGGTCCCTAGCACCCCCTGCATCACTACGAACCTAGGTCATACCCCGAGTGTTGACCTAGAGGCCATCGAGCACTCCCGGGCTCCGTTTGATCAAAAGTCAAAATCTTCAGCTCGACTGAAACTAAATGAATATTCAAAGGGAACTAAAACCCCTTTCCAACGGTCTTCCCCGTGCGCGATTATGACTTACGGTGCGGATGAGCGACCCATTTTCCCCACGAAACTTGATCAAGAGGCCACCGGACGCTCTCGAGCTCCGTTTGACCAAAGTCAACTCTTCAGCTCGATTGAGACTGAATGAATCTTCAAAGGGCACTGAAACCCCTTTCCAATGGTCCGCTCCAGGCCCAATTCTAACTTACGGTACGGACGAATAATCAGTTTTACTTCGAAAGGTCATTGAACGCTTCCAGGCCCCGGTTGACCAAAGTTAACTCCCCAAACCGGCAAACTCTTTGGAATGTCAAAGTACATCTCATAACCTTTCCAACGGTCTGATCTATGCATGATTCTAACTTACCATGCAGACGACCGATCCGTTTGCGTCCGACGATCCCCTGTCCAAAGGACCGACGAGCGTTTCCGAGCCACATTTGTCCCAAAAATAACTCCCAGACCCTGGAACAGTCCTAAGGACTTTCAAAGGTCTTTGAAGTAACTTTCCAGTGGTATACCCCGTGCACAATTCCGATCAATGGATTGCGTTTTACAACCATTTTTTTGAAGGAACCTAAACGAGATTGCCAAACGGCAGGTTCAAAATCCTTCCTAAAGGCACTTGCAAATTGGCAGGACCAAATATATGCCGATCGACAATACCCTGGGCCTATAAAAAGGAGGGCCTGACCTCATTGCAAAGGGACCTAGGATCTGAGATCCATCACTCTCATCGAACTCAAAAACCTCCCTCGAAGTCAGCATGATTTCTACATCCAAATCCCTTTTCAACCCTCACTTTTCGTCATCTTCTTCATCAAACTTGGTGAATTAACTACCCTTCATCATCACCCAAGTGCAATGAATACTCTCCAACATTCAAGATCAAGCTCAAGACCTTCAAGATGGTCCAACATTCTCAAATTCTCTTAAATTCGCATTGACCTATTTTACCACTTAGCATTTTTATTCTCTCCATCTCACATATCCTAATACACTTTTTTTGTTTTAGTATTATTGCACATCTCTTATTTTTCATGTAAATAAAACCCAAAAAAATAAGAAAAATAGAGTTTGCTCATAAATTCCAACGAATATTCTCACATTTTTCTCACAACTAAAACACCTTTTTACACGCACACATACACATAAGAGAAGTCTTCAATTGGATTTATGAGATAAACCCCACCCCTCATTTTGCATGCGAACTACATGGACTTTGATGCCTCTATAGGCTACGTAGGCATCTCAAGGTAAAACCCGAGACTCGAGTCCTATTTTTTCCAATTTCCTTTTTTCTAATTCTTTAACTTAATTCTCTTAGATTCTATATATTTACATATACATATATTTGTTCTTAATGGCGTATTATTCCATACGCGTTATCGTTCCATTATAACGATCAATGCAAGGATAATCGCGTAATCATATTTCTTAATATTACTTTTAGGAATATTCCTATGGATGAATCGCTTCATCTCTTCCATGGTACAAGTCGATGATTCCTATCTCCACTACATATACACATACACACATATCATGGGTAAATAGAGAAAAATAACAACAATCCATGAGAGACCGCAAGGGCGGAATGGGTGCCTAACACCTTCCCATTCCGTAACTTATCCTCTGAACCCTACTCGAATCATTTTTGGTTTCATATCTATCAGTATGTATTTGAGGGTGTCCTCCGGGATAGCTCCACCTTCGTTTGTCTATTTTGAGTAAAATAGACTCACGACTCCATCTCTCTACATTTTTCACCTCACACATCATTGACGACAGCTGAAGTGCTCCCGAGAGGGATGCGCGGGACAAAGATCCTCTCACCATACCCTTTTTCTCTCTCTCTCTGTAAGGATAAGAGGATAGGGTATGGCCGTTGTTCTGCAAGGATCGGGGATGGACACATGTTATATTTCAATCCATCTCTCAATATGTAACCGAGTCAACACTCGGCTAAAATCCAAACTGCTTAATAAAACCAACATAATCCAAAACTGAATATCTGAAATAATGATAATGAACAACATGTACCAATAGAGACTACTAAAATGAGATCCTACACTAGATCTGAATGAATGAATCGTCTATGAAAAGTCCTACCAGCCTCCACAATATTGCAGCTACGAGTCCCTGGACTGAATCCTCAAGTTTGGCGTCCCTGTGGCTGGACACCTAAAAGGGTTTTAAAAATATTTTGATAGCAAGAGTTAGTACTCAAAACATTTTAAAAATATTTAGCAAGTGATTATCACAGTAAGATGAGTTACTGATTACACATGTTAAGATTTGCATACACTCTCTTGAGTTACCTTACCCCTCATCTATAGTGCACACTTAACGTCCTATACTTAGCCCACCTAGTTATACTACCCAAGCTACTTGGACTATAGTATTCAACTGAACTTAGCTACGTGACTAAGTTCCCATACCGCCCATATAGTATGTAATAGTAACCATATCTCATGATTTTATATACTTAGATAAATTTTCACGCCTTGTTATCTTTAACCTTTTAAAATTAAGTTCCCTACTTAATTTTCTTTTAGATGTATTCACGGAATCTCATTATCTACTAACTCGTATAAGTAGATTATCTATACAGTATACATTTCACACACAATAAATACGTATAAATTCATTCATCACTAATATGTCCTCATAACACACATCAAGGACTCTTGGTTCGCAATAGTCCATCGACACCAAGTAAAAGGATTGGTTCGGAATGTCACCTCGACCCCAAGTTTATTTCATGTATTGGTTTAGAAATACACCTCGAGCCCACTAATGAAATTTTATACATATATTGGTTCGGAACTCATTCATCACGACCCCAAATTTACTATTACTATATATTAGTTCAGAATCCTACCTCGACCCAAATATAGGCATATACATATTTTAGGTATTCTATCCACTTAAGTATCTATATAATTCAGTAGGTATACACGCAACCTAATAATAGAGATCGTACGTAATATTTTCTCATTAATATTCACCGTACTTATTACTTTACGATTTATCTCACTATCGCAATTTAATTGAGTATTCACACAAATCTAAGGGCCCTAGTTACCCTTCCATTCATTTTAGTAGCTAAACTATTTCAAACCTACTAATATTAAGTTGGATTGACGTTAACTTTCCTCGTAACTAGAATCTGTAATCCCCGATACACGACGTAATGGATTTATCTTCGTCGGTCCATCTCTCCAAATCTTACACCCATGATTATAATGGGTCCCCACTAAATACCTACAGGTCTTCACTAAGTCCATACATAGGTATAATATTATATTTAAGGTTCTTCTCAAGTATTGAAAATCACGTAGAACTCAACCAACAAAAGAACCCAAAATCAGATAGGGTCGATCGATCGACCATGAGCATCAATCGATCGATATTCATAGTTGATCGATCGATCGAGCAATGGCAGACGCAGTTCCTCTTCTTCTGCATGCATTTTTCACCATTTTCAATTATCCTACTCCCATGATAATATAACAAACTTGTAACTAATGGTCCCTAACCATTCTTAAGTACACTAGGATGATTTCCAACGATTTAAACATCACGGATCTTCACAAATTCAGTCCAGAATAATTCAAATTCTCTAATTATTCAAGAACCCTAATTTAATATGTTCTTACCATACTTTCAATCATAAATCCATATTTAATCCATTTTAATCATCAAGTCTTCTATTATTTCAAATCCTCTATAGGTCTAAATAACTCTGCGTGCAAATCCCTAACCAATATGCATTTTATTCAATTCTTTTTCTCAAAGAATATTCATCAAATTATATTATTCATAAATCCTACACATGGATATTATAACTCAATTTAATTTACAAATAACCACTTGACTTATTCAGAGATGATCTGATTTCATGATTGTTGTTGGTGATTGATTGTCTTTCTCCTCCAATCTTCCTTCCCAACTAGTTTGTGATGAAAGAACCCTTTGAATCCTTCACCAATTCTTTCTTAGGCGTTGAGAATTATTTCTCTCTTCTCTTTAATGGATTTTGTGTGTTTTTTCTCGCCTTTAGCCCTAGCCTCCAACTCTTATAATCTGATTTAGAGTTTGTAAATTCGTAGGTCTCCTCACCCGCATATGCCAAAAGACTAAAACTCCCCCATATGGTCCCGATTTAACCCAAAAATGCCCCGGTACACGACTAGTACCCCGGGTATACTATTTTGACTATTTCGACCCTTACAAACTCATCTGTGACCTCTAAATTATCATTTGAGTCACTAAAATATATTTCCCATTTCTCACCTCAAAATATTCTACACACGACTCCCGGTGAGAAAATAACAAATACGCCCATATCACTCGCTATGACGTATATCAAATTTACTATCAATATTTACTATTCACACACATAGTAAATCTCATAATATAATATTAATCAGTCTCTATCTCTCAATTAATATTTAATAATCACAATTATCATTTAATCACTTAATAATCACAATTATCATTAAATCACATGAAATTACTTCACTCACGTAATTTAAATATTCAATCTCATTAAATTAATCCACCCATGTAATTTAAATTAAATTGTATTTTCCTATTTAATTACTCAATTAATTAAATTCTAAATACGTAGAAATACGGGATATTACATTCTTCCCCCATACAAAGAAATTTTGTCCTCGAAATTTGGACATACCTGCGGTGAATAACTCTGGATACTGCTCTCGCATATCCTCCTCCTGCTCCCATGTCGACTCCTTGACATTGTGATGTCTACACTGTACTTGCACTAATGGAACCACCTTGCATCGTAGTTTACGCTCACTATGATCTAGAATAGCCACAGGTCTCTCCTCATACGAGACATTTGGTTGCAAATCAATCTCCTCAAGTGGAGCGTGCTAGTAAGCTCTCTCGCTCCTCTTGTATTTCTCCAATGTCGCCATATGGAACACGTCGTGTATCTACTGAAGATTCTTTGAGATTCTCAATCTGTATGCTACCAGTCCCACCCTCTCAATAATAGAGAACGGTCCCATATATCTCAGCACTGACTTCCCCTTCTTGTCGAAAATCATAATCCCTTTCATAGGAGATACCCGGATCAATACCTGGTCGCCCACCTCTAGCTCCATGTGTGTCCCTGAGCTATTCGAATACGTCCTCGAATTAAATTTATCTTGGCAGAAGTCTCTTGTATCATCTCCATCCCTAATAGCTTGTTGTCCCTCGCCTCTAACCAATAGGCGAGCGAACGACAAGGCCTCCCATAAAGTGCCTCGAATGGAGCCATACCAATAGTGAATTGTTAAGAGTTGTTATAAACAAACTCTACCAATGGAATATATCGCTCCAATCCTCCTCTGAAACCAAGGATACACTTCCTTAATCATCAAGCATCCGGTTTACCCTCTCAGTCTGCCCGTTTGTCTGCGGGTGATACGTCATACTCAACCACAAGTCTGTGCACATGGCCTCCTAAAAATTTTGCCAGAAATACGACACAAATATTTTTTTCTCTGTCAGACACAATATTAATAGGAACCCCGTGCATCCTAATGATCTCTTAAATGAATAGTTACGTGTACTGTATCGTATCAAAATCAGTACGAACCGATAAGAAATGAGCTACCTTGGTTAGCCAATCCACTATCACCCATGTGGAATCGTGACCCCTCTGCGATGTCGATAGTCCATTAATAATGTCCATCAAAATTATTTCCCATTTCCACACGGGAATATCCAGTGGCGGTAGCATCCCTGGAGGTCTCTGATGGTCAACTTTCATAAGCTAACATATAACACACTTCAAGACATAATCTGCTATGTCTCGCTTCATACCCGACCACCAATACTGTCACCGTATATCCTGGTACATTTTATCCCCTCTGGGATGTAAAGCAAACTTCAACCCATGCGACTCCATCATGACTGCATGCCTTAAATATTCATCCTCGGGTAGTACCAATCTCCCATTAAACCGTAGTCCACCCTCTGAGATGATGGAGTAGGACTCTACCCCCTCGGCTAGTAACTGTCGTACCTTGTCCTAACAAAATGGGTCTTCTACCTGTGCCCTCACCACCTGGATAACACTCTCGGGATTGATAGCTAAAACTTCCATGTATGCTCTGAATACCTCATCCTCATGTCGAAGTTCGCTCCACTTCGCTTTCCAAACCTCTGTCAACTCTCCCGTAGATCTTTACCTCAACGCGCCTGCCACCTCGCTAGCCTTATCAGGGTGATACTATATATCAAACTAGTAATCCTTCATGAATTTGAGCCACCGCACCTGCCTCATGTTCAGATCCTTCTATGTGAAGATATACTGAAGTGACTTATGATCCATGAATAGAGTAAACTGCTCCCCCAGAATATAATGTCTCCTATCCTCAAAGTAAAAACGACCGCTGCCAACTCGAGGTCGTGGGTGGGGTAATTCTTCTCATGTGGATTTAGCTTTTGAGACGCATAAGCTATAGCCCTCTACTTTATTATAACACACCCCCAAATCCCTACAAGGATGCGTCAGTATAGACCCACTACTCCAATCCACTCCTAGGTAATGCAAGTACGGGTGTTGATGTCAACTTGTCCTTTAGCTCATCAAACGCTAACTGACAGTAGTCGCTCCATACGAATGGTACTCCCTTCCGAGTCAAGTTCGTCAAAGGACCAGCAATCTTTGAGAACCCCTTGATGAAGCGACGATAGTAACCGACCAATCCTAAAAAGCTACGAACCTCGGTCGGTGTCATGGGTTTTCCCCACTCCCTCACCGCTGATAACTTACTTAGATCGACAACAATGCCTCTATCGGACACAATGTGGCCAAGAAACTGAACCTCCCGAAGCCAAAATCCAAACATCCCGAATTTGGTGTACAACTGATGGTCCCGTAATGTCTAAATAACCAAACGTAAATGTTTGGGGTGCTCATCTGTGCGAGAGCAAACCAGAATTTCGTCAATGAATAGGGTCACAAACTGGTCCAAAAACTCCCTGAATACCATGTTCATGATGTCCATAAACACTGCAGGCACATTAGTGAGCCCAAACGACATCACTTTGAACTCGTATGAGCCATACCACGACAAGAAAGCGGTCTCAAGTACATCCTCTTCTCGAATGTGCAACTGGTGGTAGCCTAACCTCAAATCGATCTTTGAGAAGTATGCATCCCCTCTTAACTGATCAAACAAGTCGTCAATCCTAGGTAATGGATACTTATTACGTATCTTCACCTTGTTCAGCTCCCTGTAGTCTACACACAAATTAAGTGAACCATCATTTTTCTTTACAAATAACATCAACTCACCCCACGATGATGTACTCCACCAAATGAAACCCTATCCCAAGAGCTATTGAATATGTTATCTCAACTCTCGCATCTCTGATGGAGTCATGCGATATGGTGCTTTGGCAATCAGTCTCGTCCCCAGTGCTAAGTCGATAATAAATTCAATCTCCCTGCTAGGTGGTAACCCTGGTATCTCCAGGAAGGCATCCTCGAAATCCCTCACGACTGGGATTGAGTCTAGAGAAACAACAACCTCATGTGATGTCTCATCCTCAATATAATATAAATGAGTGTGTGATCCTCCCTCGAGAAGAGGCATCGCCACTAGGAACATCTCCTGTCCCGGAATGGGAAACACGATAGTCCTCTCATAGAAATCTACCATCGCCCTATAACCCGCCAACCAATCCATGCCTAGGATGACATCATAACCCTCCATATTTGAAACTAGAAGGTCTGCCACTAAACTCAATATTTTGATCATAATGTACACACCCCTATAGATCGAGTGTATAAGGGACCCACTACCCATTGGTGAATCCATACATATAAGATGAGTATTGGTTGTCTCTAAAAGACCAGCTGCTCGTGCAAATTTAGTGGCAATAAAAGAATGTGTCACACTCGTGTTAAACAAAATACTACCCTCATGCCCATGGATAGTAAATGTACCCACGACTGTCGGTGGGGCCTAAGGTGCTAACTATATAGGCACGTCCCGGACATTGTACACACACCCGTAGTGCATCTGGCCCGATTTTTGTTATGGGTACTATTCTTGTGCTGGGGCTAACGGAGCCTGATGCCCCTATTGGGCACCCTACTCTTGTGTCATGCCTCCTTGTGGATAATTCCTACTCTTATGACCCTACTGGCCATATGTGAAACACTGCCCCTGGAACTGTCTCAGCCCTAGGATCTACTGGCCCTGACTGCCTTGGACCTACTGGCCTCCCCCTGGTTCCCTTGGCCCTAACGTCCCTGTGGAATCTGTTGTTGGGGACCCTATTGTCCCTGTCTGTCAGATCGATGTCTCCCATACCTAAATATCTTGGCAGAGTTCCCCCGTCGGGAATCCTGTCATAGCTGACCCGCTGTCTACTACTACAGTGTACTGCTGTCACTACCTCTATTTGCATGGCCCGGCTGGCTAGGCTCACCTCTCTTACTTCTCTTTGCATGGAAGCGATGATCCTGACAGTGCACTAGTGCGACATTGACGACATCTGTATATGTCATTAGTTCTAGGCTACTGATCAAATGTTTCCTGATCCTCCAGGCTAAGCCATTCATGAACTTTGACTTCTTTCGCTCCTTATTGCTCACCTCGTCTGGCCCAAAATTAGCCAGACGGGTGAACTCTTCCTCATAGTCAGCTACTGAATGATCACACTGAAGCACCTAACTAAATTTCTTCCTTATCTATGACTCTATAGCAAGCAGAAAGTACTTGCGATCAAACTGCACCCAAAACTCAGTAATCGTCATTACGTCCCTCTCATCTACGGTGGTGACTGATTCCCACCACTGTAAAGCTGCTCCCGACAGATGGAAAGTAGCAAGTATCTACTTCTACGCCTCGGTACATTCAAGCATGCGTAGATGGCACTGAATGTTCTTTTTCTAGTCGCAAGCCTCCACCACATCCAGTACTTCCCTGAAACTCAGGCAGATGGACCTTCTGAAAGGTTTCCCTGACTCGCTACCAAGAAGGTGGCCCTACAGGGGCCTGAACTGCGAGTGCCACTGGAGGCTGTTCCTGGGGATGAGGAAAATGGGTTGCCATTGCCCTCATAGTTGTCTCAACTTCCTGAGCCACTATCACTGCCACCAGAGAAGTAGAAATCAACTCAGGTGGGGGTGGCGGTAGCGGTATTTGTGGCTCCCAATGAGCCTCCTGTAATACCCCGTACTTTTGGCTATATTTATTTTTGGGATTAATTAATTAAATGCGTATTAATTGGAAATTAATCCGGGTTATAAATACTAATGAGATGCGAGTTGGTATTTGATTATGTGCATATATGACTACATATGTATTCGGAATTATAAAATTTATCGTGAGATTTATATACGGCATTTTAGAAATTTTGTTGAGACGCGTGGGACCGCCGCGTCACGGTATAATATTTTGATAATAAAAGTGAATTTAAAATATATAATCCATATGGTCATTTTGAGTGCGCCAACACGTCCAGAAGGGTCGAGATAGTCAGAAAACACTAGCCGGGGGTATAGTTTGGGTCCCGGGGTATTTTTAGGCCATACTGGCAACTTAAAGGGTATTTTGGTAATTTTACATTTTTAGGATTTAAAAGTGACGAAAATTAGAGATGTAAATCTGATGTGGATTAAACCCACAAAGCCCACTAACCATCCTATATTAAACCATTAAGCTACGGAGGTTATCTTTAGGTTTACAACTTTCCCCAAAACAAACCCTAGCCACCTTAAGCCACCATTGGAGAAGGAGCTTGGAGAAGGAGAGAAAGAGAGAAAATTCTACAGAGATCCTTCACCAAATCAACACCAAATCCGGAAACAAACAAGGCAAGTGGTTTAATTATGTTTAACTTCAGCAAATGTTCTTTCCATGTTAGAAAATTGAAGATTTATAATTGTTATTGGAAGATGAATGAAAACCCATGATTAATTGAACTTAGGTTCTGAATATTGAGGATAAATTGCATGTAGAATAGTTTGGAGACGATTAATCTGATGTTAATACATGATTGGGTGAAAGAAAAATGGATTAAATTCGATGAATTGAGGGTTCCAAATTCTAGGGTTCATGTTCATGAATGAATTGGGGAAAAGTTTAAGTATTTATAATTTGATTGATGATTAGGGTGAATTAATCCATAAAAACGTGATAGGATGTGGTTATATTATGTTTAGGATTGTTTAGAGACTTTAAAATAATCGTTGGGATAAATTTTAGAGGTGATTTGAGGAGTAAAAATGGTGAAAAAACGTATTTGGAAAAATCTGGGCCGAAACTGGCCAGTCGTTAGAAGCAGCCCCCAGGTCGTTCGAACGAGCTTCTAACGAGTTGACCAGTCTCTTATAACGAAGGGTAGTTTCGTTCGATATCTCGTTCGAACGAGATATCGTTAGAAGGTGCAGTTCGTTCGAACGAACTGGAATCTCGTTCGAACAGTCTCGTTCGAACGAGACTTCTAACGAGCTGACAGCCCAAACTCGTTCGAACACTCGTTCGAACGAGACTTCTAACGAGCTGACAGTTTGGGCTATTTTGAACTGTTTTGAATTTTGGAGTCCCGTAAACTTGTTCGAGGATATAGTTAACCTTCCAATGATGACATAGTGATAGGTTTGGGACATTTGGGTATTTATGAGAAGGAAATTATATACAAGAGAGTTAATTTAGAATGAACCGTTTGGGTGAGACGTGAGTGTCTACTATGACGTGAGGATGAATTATGGCGCGTATAATTACAAACCGGAATAGTATGAATTGTGATAATTATAAGTTTGTACGAGAATGCGATATGTACTACGATTAAACTACGGTATTACTAAGACGTGTGTTTACTTAGTATTGGTATATGGATTATGTGTATGACATACCTACCATACTTGCTATCACGAGAGGTTGCGTTCGCTTAGGACCCTCTAATCCTTGTGTGCCTACGGGGGGGATACAGACTGGTACCTTGATGAACATAGGTCATAGAAAGACTTATTGGGATATTAATAAGTCCGCTGATCGTGGGAGCGTAGGTATGTGCGTAACCCACGTGATGGTGATTGTGTTCGCCTCCATTATTTGTGATGTTGTTATCGGTGAACTATTCCTGAGAGATTCGGAATATGTAATCCTTATGTACGTGATGTACCGGGATGGATAGCAGAGTATGTGTGCACCACAGCTTAGTTCTCGGGGTGCTTATATTGTATATTTACGATGTGATTAAAATACATTTTAATTAATGAGAATCCTCATGTTAATGTTGTAAGTATATTACGGTATGGTTTCGAGAAATATAACGAGTTAACTGATAGTTATATATATTGCATATTGAGTATCTGAGTTTACGTTAAACCCCTATTTAATTACGAGCGTTATTATGTTAATGGAACCAAGTATTATGGGTAGGCCCTTTGGCAGTCTAGCTAGTTATGTTGTCACTTAGCTAGTGGTATGGGTGGTTATAGATGGGTACTTGCATTAGGAGTGCACAGTTAGACGAGAGGTGAGAAAATAATGTGAGTGCACGTCCTAACATGTACTTTGCATTTAATGTTTTAAATGTTTTTAAAATATAACCCCACATTCGGGCTCTGACCCGTTTGCTTTTCAAATCTTTTCTTGTAAAACCAGTTTTAGGTGCCCAGCCACAAGGACACCAAGCATAGGATACTCATTCAGGTGATGAGCTGTAGCGGTTTGTGGAAGCTACAGGGACTCTGCTTGTAGACGCTTCTATCTTTTGGATTCCAGAGTCGCTATCTATCAGTTGTAGGGCATGTTGCCCATTTCTATTTAGAGACATCTTTTACATTTCAGTTTTCAGACTTTAGCATGTATTGTTTCAGTATTCGTTTTACTTATCAGTTGTGGGATTGTAGTGAGGAGCTTTCCTCCAGACTTTATTTACTCTATGTGATGGTTATTCGTTTTACTTCAGTATGGTGAATGGTGATGTTATTTTTTTTTTACACTTGTTGCATGTTAATCAGACTTTAAATAAAATTTGGCACTTACTTTTTAAATACTAGGTGGTTAGTAAAAATATAAAATGTTTTCGACAGTGATGCTATTAACTGAGCCAACTTGGCATTTTGAATTAATTTAATAAAGGAGTAGCTACCCGGTATTTAATTAGTCGGGGTGTCACAGGTGGTATCAGAGCATCAGGTTCTAGTGTCCTTTAGGATCTGTACGGCTATTATGTTTCCGCTACGTTTCTTTGATATAGAGCCCTATATTTTAGGACTGTTGTATTCTTTTTGTGTATGCTTCGTTCTTCAGCTATATTAAGTTTATAAATGTGAACTTATAAACTTTATTCCTATTTCAGATGCCTGCACGACGTGCACGACGAGTTCCCAGGGATGCAACGCCCGAACCCCTGCCCGCTCCAGTTCAGGGTATGATGAACGCCGCTGAGGTTGCTGCTATAGTAGCCCAAGCGGTAAATGTCGTGATTGCTGTGATTCAGCAGGCACCACCTCAGGCGCCGGTTGTCGCGCCAGTACAGGTTAATGCATTCCCGTCTGCTTGGGAGCGTGTACGTGACGCTTTTCAGAAAGCGCATCCGCCAAAGTTTGCAGGAAGCTCAGATGTGGTAGTCTCGAGCCAATGGAGGAAGGATATACAGAGGCATTTGAGGATGCATGAGTGCACTGATGTTCAGAAACAGGTACTAGCTACTTTCAAGCTAGTGGGATCTGCACTACAATGGTGGGAGTCTATTACCACCGCAGAGGAGAGGGATACTCTCACGATTCAGGAGTTCTGGGTGCGGTTTGACCGCAAGTACTTTCCGTCGGCTGTTCATACGGAAATGAGGAGGAAGCTGATGAGTTTGAAGCAGGAAGGCAAGATAGTGGCCGAGTATGAGGCCGAGTTCACTAATCTATTGAACATCGTTCCAGACGAGATACCAACAAAGAAGAAGAAGATTGAGAAGTTCACCGACGGGTTGAATTGGAAGATCCGTCAACATCTGCTAGGGAACCTATCGTTGGCCACTTATTCTAATGTGGTTAACGCTGCATTGTTGCACTGCCAGGACCACCGCTTTCATATGGTCGAGGGCAAAAGTTCGGGAGAGTCTAGCCATCAGGGCAGGACTGGAGGACATGGTGCCAGCGGGGCACAATCTGGTCAGGGACAGAGACAGAATGAGCAGGGCTCCCAGCAGGGGGATAATAAGAGGTTCCGGTCAGGGAACTACAGGCAGGGACAGGGAGGTTTCCGTCAGGGCCATCAGGGTCCAAACTGCCAACAGGGGCAGAATGGGCAGCAGTTTCACCAGGGCCAGCAAGGCCAAGGGAAGAACGGTAACGGCCACTAGGGCCGGGGACAGCAGGGGCAGAGGGGAGGGAACTTCCCAGGGAAGTGCTTTATTTGTGGCAAGACTGACCATAAGAAGCAGGATTGTCCTGATAGGGGCAGGGCCCCACAGCAGCAGCTGTAGGGTGCTCGCCAGGAGCCACAGAGACCTATGTTTCCCGCCGCTCTTCTCGCACCGCCGCAGATGGCAGCATTGCCACCCATTCCAGCAGTCCCAGATCAGCAGGGGCAGCTACAGTATGGACGTGTCTACAACGTTCATCAGGCTGCAGTTCCACAGGCACCGCCCGCGATCGAGGGTACGTTTCCTATCCATGGCACTATGGGTCGGGTGTTATTTGATACGGGTGCTACACACTGTTTTATAGCTACACACTTCGCAAAAGCTTTAGGATTGTTAGCTACGGCAGAGAGCACAGTGACGTGTGTCGACTCACCATTGGGGAGTGGGTCACTTATTTTCTTTATATGCCGGGGAGTGGGGGTAGAGATCGGTGGTTTGGTATTGCCTGCAGACATGTTAGTGTTAGACATGCATGTTCACGATGTGATCATCGGTATGGATTGGCTCGTAGCATATAGGGCCATGATTGATTGCTTCAGCGGGAGCATTGTTTTTGCCATTCCGGGGCAAGAGATGTTTATAGTGGCGATGCCTCGCCCAGAGGGAGGATCGACCGCTCATCTGTATTACATAGAGGAGGATACCTCTGAGGAGGTTGTTATTCCTTTAGATTCGATCCCGGTTGTCAGGGAGTATTCAGATGTGTTTCAGGAGATACCAGGCTTACCACCCAGTCGAGAGATAGACTTCGTCATAGATTTGCTACCGGGTATGAGACCTATAGCACGCGCACCGTACCGTATGGCTCCAGCTGAGATGAGAGAGCTACGGGATCAGATAGAGCAGCTGTTAGGTCAGGTCTTTATTCGCAGGAGTACCTCACCTTGGGGCGCTCCAGTTTTGTTTGTGAAGAAGAGGGACGGTTCACTGAGATTGTGTGTGGACTACCGAGAGTTGAATAAGGTCACGAAACGGAATAAGTATCCGTTGCCTCGAATCGATGACTTATTCGACCAGTTGAGAGGAGCTTCTTTCTTCTCGAAGATTGACTTGAGGTCGGGATACCATCAGTTTCGTATCAGGGAGGAGGATGTCTCGAAGACTGCGTTCTTGTCGAGATATGGTTCTTACGAGTTTCGGGTTATGCCTTTCGGCTTGACCAACGCTCCAGCAGTGTTTATGGACTTGATGAACAGAGTGTTCAGGGATTTCCTAGACCAGTTTGTCATTGTCTTCATTGATGATATTCTGGTTTACTCCCAGACAGAGGAGGAGCACGTCGAGCATTTGAGGCAAGTTTTGCAGACACTTCGTCAGAACGAGTTGTATGCAAAATATGAGAAGTACGGTTTTGGCTGAAGGAAGTCCAGTTTTTGGGGCATATCATTTCCGACCAAGGAATATTTGTTGATCCGGGGAAGGTGTCAGCGGTGAGGGAGTGGGGACAGCCCACGACACCAACTGAGATTCGTAGTTTCTTGGGTCTAGCAGGATACTACAGGAGGTTTATTCGGGGTTTCTCAGAGATAGCAGGTCCTTTGACACATCTTACTCGTAAGGGTGTGCCATACATCTGGAGTGATGCCTGTCAGTTGGCATTCGATGAATTAAAGGACAAGTTGACCTCAGCACCTGTGTTAGCATTGCCGAGATCGGGAGTTGAGTATTTGGTTTACACAGACGCATCTTTGCAAGGGCTTGGAGGTGTACTGCAGCAGGAGAGACAGGCCATAGCTTATGCTTCCCGTAAGCTTAAGCCTCATGAGAAGAATTACCCCACGCATGATTTGGAGTTGGCAGCAGTGGTATTTGCCCTACGGATTTGGAGGCACTATCTTTTGGGGGAAAAGTTTCAACTGTTCATGGACCACAAGTCCCTACAGTACCTGTTCACGCAGAAGGAGTTGAATATGCGGCAGCGTAGGTGGCTTGAGTTTGTGAAGGACTACCAGTTCGACATCCAGTACCACCCGGGAAAGGCTAATGTGGTGGAAGACGCGTTGAGCCGTAGGCCAGCAGATGAGGTGGCAGAGGTGTGGAAAGCAAAGTGGAAGGAATTGGGACACCAGGATGCAGTGGCCCGATCTTTCATGTCTGTGATGACCGTTACACCGCAGATTGTCACGAAGGTAGTACGGGCACAGGCCGATGACTCGTTCTGTCAGGAACAGATAGTTCGATTGCTAGCAGAGGGAGCCTAATTCTATACCGTTAGCTCAGACGGGGATTACGCTTCAATGGGAGATTAGTGGTTCCAGAAGGAGAGGAGTTACGACATGAGGTGATGGCAGAGTCGCACGGCTCACGGTTCGCGGTACATCCCGGAGGGGACAAAATGTACCAAGACATGAGACGGCAGTATTGGTGGAGCGGTATGAAGAGAGATATCGCTGAGTTTGTTTCGAAATGCGCCACTTGTCAGCTTGTAAAAGTGGATCATCAGAGACCGGCGGGATTGCTATAGCCGTTGGAGGTCCCGGTGTGGATGTGGGAGAGCATATCCATGGACTTTATCACGGGGTTGCGTGCGTCGCAGAGGGGTCACGACTCCGTTTGGGTAATTGTGGACAGGTTGTCCAAGGTCGCTCACTTCTTACCCGTAAGGACTGATTACACTACGGGACAGTATGCCCAGCTCTTCATTTCTGAGATTGTGAGACTTCACGGTGTGCCCCTAAATATCGTGTCTGACAGAGACAAGATATTTGTTTCGAGGTTTTGGGAGAGTTTCCAGGAGGCCATGGGCACGGAATTGCGGTTGAGTACGGCTTATCATCCGCAAACCGATGGGCAGACAGAGCGCACCAATCAGATGTTGGAGGACATGCTACGCATGTGCATTATTGACTTCGGGGGTGGATGGGAGCAGTACCTTCCACTGGTGGAGTTTGCTTACAATAACGCCTATCAGTTCACGATTGGCATGGCTCCGTTTGAGGCATTGTACGGTAGGCCTTGTCATTCCCCAGCATGCTAGTTAGAAGTGGGGGATAACAAACTACTTGGGCCGGAAGTGATTCAGGATACTTCGGCAAGGATTGAGTTGATTCGGAGTCGCATTCGGGTAGCTCAAGACAGGCAAAAGAGTTATGCTGATGCGAAGAGGTTTTTCAGGGAGTTCCAAGTGGGGGACCAGGTTTTGCTCAGGGTATCTCCGATGAAGGGGATTATGCGTTTCGGGAAGAAGGGGAAGTTGGCACCGAGGTATGTGGGGCCGTTTCCTATTATTGAGCGGATCGGACCGGTTGCGTATAGACTCGGGTTACCGGAACATTTGCATCGGATTCACGACGTGTTCCATATTTCCTCGCTGAGGAAATACCTTAGAGATAATTTGTCCCATTCTCACATTGCTGTGGAGGACATCGATCTCCAGCCGGATAGCTCTTACGAGGAGGGGCCGGTTGCTATTTTGGACCGAAGTGAGAGGAAACTGCGGTCAAAGATAGTTCCGTTAGTGCGAGTTCAGTGGCGACATCACAATGTCGAGGAGTCCACATGGGAGCGCGAGGATGAGATGCGCGAGCGTTATCCAGAGCTATTTTTAGCAGATACTTTCTAGTTTCGAATTTCGGGACGAAATTTAGTTATTAGGGGGGAAGTATGTAATACCCCGTACTTTTGGCTATATTTATTTTTGGGATTAATTAATTAAATGCGTATTAATTGGAAATTAATCCAGGTTATAAATACTAATGAGATGCGAGTTGGTATTTGATTATGTGCATATATGACTACATATGTATTCGTAATTATAAAATTTGTCGTGAGATTTATATACGGCATTTTAGAAATTTTGTTGAGACGCGTGGGACCGCCGCGTCACGGTATAATATTTTGATAATAAAAGTGAATTTAAAATCTATAATCCGTATGGTCGTTTTGAGTGCGCCAACATGTCCAGAAGGGTCGAGATAGTCAGAAAACACTAGCCGGGGGTATAGTTTGGGTCCCGGGGTATTTTTAGGCCATACTGGCAACTTAAAGGGTATTTTGGTAATTTTACATTTTTAGGATTTAAAAGTGACGAAAATTAGAGATGTAAATCTGATGTGGATTAAACCCACAAAGCCCACTAACCATCCTATATTAAACCATTAAGCTACGGAGGTTATCTTTAGGTTTACAACTTTCCCCAAAACAAACCCTAGCCACCTTAAGCCACCATTGGAGAAGGAGCTTGGAGAAGGAGAGAAAGAGAGAAAATTCTGCAGAGATCCTTCACCAAATCAACACCAAATCCGAAAACAAACAAGGCAAGTGGTTTAATTATGTTTAACTTCAGCAAATGTTCTTTCCATGTTAGAAAATTGAAGATTTATAATTGTTATTGGAAGATGAATGAAAACCCATGATTAATTGGACTTAGGTTCTGAATATTGAGGATAAATTGCATGTAGAATAGTTTGGAGACGATTAATCTAATGTTAATACATGATTGGGTGAAAGAAAAACGGATTAAATTTGATGAATTGAGGGTTCCAAATTCTAGGGTTCATGTTCATGAATGAATTGGGGAAAAGTTTAAGTATTTATAATTTGATTGATGATTAGGGTGAATTAATCCATAAAAACGTGATAGGATGTGGTTATATTATGTTTAGGATTGTTTAGAGACTTTAAAACAATCGTTGGGATTAATTTTAGAGGTGATTTGAGGAGTAAAAATGGTGAAAAAACGTATTTGGAAAAATCTGGGCCGAAACTGGCCAGTCGTTAGAAGCAGCCCCCAGGTCGTTCGAACGAGCTCGTTCGAACGAGCTTCTAACGAGTTGACCAGTCTCTTATAATGAAGGGTAGTTTCGTTCGATATCTCGTTCGAACAAGATATCGTTAGAAGGTGCAGTTCGTTCGAACGAACTGGAATCTCGTTCGAACAGTCTCGTTCGAACGAGACTTCTAACGAGCTGACAGCCCAAACTCGTTCGAACACTCGTTCGAACGAGACTTCTAATGAGCTGACAGTTTGGGCTATTTTGAACTGTTTTGAATTTTGGAGTCCCGTAAACTTGTTCGAGGATATAGTTAACCTTCCAATGATGACATAGTGATAGGTTTGGGACATTTGGGTATTTATGAGAAGGAAATTATATACAAGAGAGTTAATTTAGAATGAACCGTTTGGGTGAGACGTGAGTGTCTACTACGACGTGAGGATGAATTATGGCGCGTATAATTACAAACCGAAATAGTATGAATTGTGATAATTATAAGTTATTACGAGAATGCGATATGTACTACGATTAAACTACGGTATTACTAAGACGTGTGTTTACTTAGTATTGGTATATGGATTATGTGTATGACATACCTACCATACTTGCTATCACGGGAGGTTGCGTTCGCTTAGGACCCTCTAATCCTTGTGTGCCTACGGGGGGGATATAGACTGGTACCTTGATGAACATAGGTCATAGAAAGACTTATTGGGATATTAATAAGTCTGTTGATCGTGGGAGCGTAGGTATGTGCGTAACCCACGTGATGGTGACTGTGTTCGCCTCCATTATGTGTGATGTTGTTATCGGTGAACTATTCCTGAGAGATTCGGAATATGTAATCCTTATGTACGTGATGTACCGGGATGGATAGCAGAGTATGTGTGCACCACAGCTTAGTTCTCGGGGTGCTTATATTGTATATTTACGATGTGATTAAAATACATTTTAATTAATGAGAATCCTCATGTTAATGTTGTAAGTATATTACGGTATGGTTTCGAGAAATATAACGAGTTAACTGATAGTTATATATATTGCATATTGAGTATCTGAGTTTACGTTAAACCCCTATTTAATTACGAGCGTTATTATGTTAATGGAACCAAGTATTATGGATAGGCCCTTTGGCAGTGTAGCTAGTTATGTTGTCACTTAGCTAGTGGTATGGGTAGTTATAGATGGGTACTTGCGTTAGGAGTGCACAGTTAGATGAGAGGTGAGAAAATAATGTGAGTGCACGTCCTAACATGTACTTTGCATTTAATGTTTTAAATGTTTTTAAAGCACTTGTAGGTTTTTAAAATATAACCCCACATTCGGGATCTGACCCGTTTGCTTTTCAAATCTTTTCTTGTAAAACCATTTTTAGGTGCCCGGCCACAAGGACACCAAGCATAGGATACTCATTCAGGTGACGAGCTGTAACGGTTTGTGGAAGCTACAGGGACTCTGCTTTTAGACGCTTCTATCTTTTGGATTCCAGAGTCGCTATCTATCAGTTGTAGGGCATGTTGCCCATTTCTATTTAGAGACATCTTTTACATTTCAGTTTTCAGACTTTAGCATGTATTGTTTCAGTATTCATTTTACTTATCAGTTGTGGGATTGTAGTGAGGAGTTTTCCTCCAGACTTTATTTACTCTATGTGATGGTTATTCGTTTTACTTCAGTATGGTGAATGGTGTTGTTATTTTTTTTTTTTACACTTGTTGCATGTTAATCAGACTTTAAATAAAATTTGGCACTTACTTTTTAAATACTAGGTGGTTAGTAAAAATATAAAATGTTTTCGACAGTGATGCTATTAACTGAGCCAACTTGGCATTTTGAATTAATTTAATAAAGGAGTAGCTACCCGGTATTTAATTAGTCGGGGTGTCACAGGTGGTATCACCTCATCCCTGGGCTCGGCCCTCTCAGCTCGTTGTCTCCTCGGTGGCATTTAAAAATAGATCGAATTGTATAAGTACATAGTTTATACAAAATCTAATAGCAGAAGTACGAAAACTTAAGCATGCAAAGATAAAGCAACAGTCCTAAAATAGGGCTTTATGTCAAAAGAACGAAACGCTGAAATTATAGTAAGCCGCTCAAATCCTACAGACACTAGAACCTGATGCTCTGATAACTTTTGTGACACCTTGCCTAATTAAATCCTGGGTGATGGGTCCTAAATTAAATTAAAGCAGGTTTCTCAGTTGGTTCATTCGTAGCATCACTGTAGAAAAACTTTTTAATTACTAATCACCTAAGTGAAATTAGACCAGTGTCAAATTTTATCTTTCATTAACCTAAAAATTACTCGTTCAAAAATAATAATTAAACATTCACAATATGCGATAATTCAATCCACCTCACAATATGTAAAGATTAAAGTCTTACCGAGTCAAAAATTGGCTAAAATCCAAACTGCTAAATAAAACCAACATAATCCAAAACTGAATACCTTACATAATGACAATGTACAGCATGTCCCATTATAGAGAACTAAAATGAGATCCTACACTAGATCTGAATGAATGAATCGTTTATGCAAAGTCCTGCCAGCCTCCACAATGTTACAGCTACGAGTCCCTGGACTGAATCCTCAAGTCTGGTGTCCATGTGGCAGGACACCTGAAGGGTTTTGAAAATATTTTGATAGCAAGAGTTAGTACTCAAAACATTTTGAAAATATTTATCAAGTGATTATCACAGTAAGATGAGTTATTGATTATACATGTTAAGATTTGCGTATACTCTCTTGAGTTACCTTGTCCCTCATCTACTGTGCACACTTAACGTCCCGTACTTAGCCAACCTAGTTGTACTACCCAAGCTACTTGGACTACAATATTCAACTGAACTTACCTACGCAACTAAGTTCTCATACCGCACATATAGTATTTAATAGTAACCATATTTTATGATTTTATATACTTAGATAACTTTTCACGCCTAGTTATCATTAACCTTTTAAAATTAAGTTTTCCTACTTAATTTTTGATTAGATTTATTCACAGCATCTCATTATTTACTAACTCATATAAGTAGAGTATTTATACAGTATACATTTCACACACAATATATACTTATAAATTCATTCATCACTAATATGTCCTCATAACACACATCAAGGACTCTTGGTTCGCAATGGTCCATCGACACCAAATAAAAGGATTGGTTCGGAATGTCACCTCAACCCCAAGTTTATTTCATGTATTGGTTCGAAAAATCACCTCGACCCCACTAATGAAATTTTATACATATATTGGTTCGGACCTCTTTCATCACGACCCCAAATTTACTATTACCATATATTAGTTCGGAATCCTACCTCGACCCTAATATAGGCATATACATACTTTAGGTATTCTCTCCACCTAAGTATCTATATAATTCAGTAGGTATACATGCAACCCAATAATAGTGCTCGTACGTAATATTTTCTCATTAATATTCGTCGTACTTATTACTTTACGATTTATCTCACTATCGCATTTTAATTGAGTATTCACACAACTATAAGGGCCCTAGTTACCGCTTTATTCACTCCAGTAGCTAAAATATCTCTAACCTACTGATATTAATTTAGATTGACGTTATCTTTCCCCGTAACTCAAATACGTAATCCCCAATACACGACTTAATTGATTTATCTTCATCGGTCCATCTCTCCAAATCTTACAGCCATGATTATAACGGACCCCCCACTAAATTCCTATTGGTCTTCACTAAGTCGCTACATAGGTATAATATTATCTCTGATGTTAATCTCAAGCATTTACAATCACTTAGAACTCAACCAACAAAAGAACCCAAAATCAAACAGGGTCGATTGATCAACCATGAGCATCGATCGATCGATCGAGCAGTGATTGACGCAGTTCTTCTTCTTCTTCATGCATTTTTCACCATTTTCAATTATCCTACTCCCATGATAATATACCAAACTTGTAACTAACGGTCCCTAACCATTTTTAAGTACACTAGGATGATTTCCAATGATTTAAACATCTCGGATCTTCACAAATTCAGTCCAGAATAATTCAAATTCTCTAATTATTCAATAACCCTAATTTAATATGTTCTTACCGTACTTTCAATCATAAATCCAGATTTAATTCGTTTCAATCATCATGTCTTATATGATTTCAAATCCTCTAGAGGTCTAAATCATTCTATAGGGAAATCCCTAACCAACATGCATTTTATTCAATTCTTTTTCTCCAAGAATATTCATCAAATCATAATATTCATAAATCCTGCACATGGATATTATAACTCAATTTAATTTGCAAATAACCACTTGCCTTATTCAGAGATGATCTGATTTCATGATTGTTGTTGGTGATTGATTTTCTTTCTCCTCCAATCTTCCGTCTCAACTAGTTTGTGGTGCAAGAACCCTTTAAATCCTTCACCAATTCTTCCTTAGGCTTTGAGAATTATTTTTCTCTTCTCTCTAATGGTTTTTGTGTGTTTTTTCTCTCCTCTAGACCTAGCCTCCAACTCTTATAATCTGATTTAAAGTTTGTAAATCCGTAGGTCTCCTCACCCACATATGCCAAAAGACTAAAACGCCCCCATAAGGTCTCGATTTAGCCCAAAAATTCCCCGGTACACGACTAGTACCCCCGTTATTCCATTTTGACTATTTTGACCCTTACGGACTCATCCGTGACCTCTAAATTATCATTTGAGTCACTAAAATATATTTCCATTTCTCACCTCAAAATAGTCTACACGCGACTCCCGGTGAGACAATAACAAATACGCCCATATCACTCGCTATGACGTATGTCAAATTTATAATCAATGTTTACTTTTCACACACATAATAAATCTCATAATATAATATTAATCAGTTTCTATCTCTAGATTAATATTTAATAATCACAATTATCATTTAATCACTTAATAATCATAACTATCATTAAATCGCATTAAATTACTCCACTCGCGTAATTTAAATATTCAATCGTATTAAATTATTTCACTCGCGTAATTTAAATTAAATCGTATTTTCCTGTTTAATTACGCAATTAATTAAATTCTAAATTTGCAGAAATACGGGGTATTACAAATCTGTACATATATACAACCTACATCAGTTTCTCATTTCACACAAACTCTCTCCATCTCTTTATATTATTTCCCTATCACTCGCTCTACACTGATGTCCTCTCTCTCTGACGACGACCTTCTATCTCTCTCCAGTGACATCTATCTCCTCCGATGACCATATCTGGTTTAGGTATCCTCTCCAATTATTTTCTAATGAAATTGTAGGGGTTTGTGTGTATGTGTATGAACTGCATGTGTTTATGTATATGTGTATATTATGTGTGTTTGTGTGTACATACATGTGTGGGATTAAAATACACTAATGAGACTGAAATGTGAAAATACCCAAATGAAACAAACCCTAAGACTGAAATATGAAAATACCCAAATTAAACACACCCACGTGTGAAAATACTAAAATGTTGTGATTGGATTTTAGACCCTAAGATTTCAAAAGGATTTTGAAGAGATTGCAGATATCGGATTCGATTTGTATCAATCTAAGTCAGGTTTACTTTAATTAAGAAATAAATTAAGATTGTGTTCAAATAATATTAGTTTATTGGAATCTGGAGTTGATATATGTAATCTGATTTTAATCACATTGTAACCTAATTTTCATAATCTGATGTTGAACCGGTTTAAATGATCCACCACAAGTTCATATAATCTGAATATGAATTCATGCAATCACAAAGCAATATATTTCAATTCAATATCCGTTATCAATTTATAACACACGTGCATGCACATGTATAACACATACACGTAGTTTCATAAGGTCACGACATGTGGATCACGGCCCATGACCGTGACTAGTACCGAACCGCGTAATGAAACCCCACCAAGTGGAAGTAGAACATGATTAGCCAACACATTGTCCTTTGACCGACCTAATTGATGATGCTTATGGATTCCACCACCATCAAAACCACCAAGCTATGGATACAGATAATGTGCATTATGACCAAGTCAATGAACAAGTTGATGATGAATTACCAGAAGATCGGGAATACATATGGTTGAAAGTTGATGCAGTTAAACCGTTATATAAAGATTGCGATGAAGATCATTTGATTTATATGCAATCATTACTTTTTTTAAATTTTAAGAGTCCATTTGGTTTATCGAACAATTGCGTAATCGAAATTCTTAAGTGGGCTAAAGACATTCTCCCAAAAGATAACATGTTACCAGATAATTATATTAGCATGAAGAAGATCTTGAAGGATTTGGGTTTGAAGTAAAAATCTATTCATGCATGAAAGTACAAAGAGAAGGATGAGTGTCCTGTATGTAGTGAGCCTAGATATATGGCTCGTGAGAATTGATAAGACAATACTACAAAATATCGCAAGTGATCACAAGTTCCACACAAGGTTTTGAATTATTTTTCCCTTAGGCCACGACTAAAATGGTTTTTCACTGTACCGTGGATAACAAAGGTCATGACAAGGCACGCTTGATGCGAGGTGGGTGGGTGGGAATCTCATTCATCATCCAGTTAATTCACTCATTTGGCAAATTTTAAATGCACATCATCCTAAATTTATAAATGAACCATGCAATGTCCGGCTTGTATAATCACTTGATGGGTTCTAGAATTTAAGCACTAATCAGAGTTATTGGCCAGTTCTCATAGCACATTTAAGTCTCCCTACAACATTGTACATGAGAAAGGAGTTCATATTACTATTTTTATTGATACCCAAGACAAAGTCTCCCAACGATGATATTAATATATTCTTATCCCCATTAATCGAAGAACGTAAAGAATTGTGGGATAAAGGCGTGAGGGCATTTGACTCTCATAAGGGTGTAGAGTTCACACTTAAAGCAATGGTGATGTGGGCACTCCACGACCTTCATGCTTATGGGACCTTATCCGGTTGCAATGTTCATAGTTATCATGGATGTCCTATATGTGGGGAGGAAACTGGATCCACTTAGCTACATCATTATGGTAAGATGAGTTATACAGGTTATCGTAGACCAGTCACCCTTTTAGGAATGACAAGTTTAACTTCTTACCTATCGATCACGAGCGTATGACGGAACATGCTCGACTTTTTAGTCAAAAAATCGAGGAGAAGGAGAAGGTTGAGACTACGGGGAATTTGTATGTAGGCAAACATCCTCAGTCTGTAAACCTAAAATGTAAATCTAAGGGGGATTCGAATGACCTTGGTAAAATGAAGGCATGGTCCAGACGATTATATTTTTTTACTTGACGTGCTGGAAACATCATCGTATAAGGCATGTAATTGATATGAGGGACACGAAGAAGAATAGTGCAAAACATCTGACAAGAACATGTATGGGTGGGTTTCATTCAAAAGATGGAGATTGGGCCCACCGTGATCTATAGAAGATGAAAATAAAGAAAAAATTGTGGTTAAAAAATTATCTTACAATAGCAGATAATTTCTATTCCCCGAGTTGTTTCCACATTGACTACTAGTGAGAAAAAGATTCTCATAGAGACGTTATTCAACTTGAAGACTCCAACTGGTTATTTTGGTAATTTGCCCAGGGTAGTAAGCTACGAAATAACTGGCCTGAAATAGTATAAGTCTCATGATTGGCACGTCATCATTTAATTAATCCCTATATTGTTTCGACATTGCTTCTTCGAACACGAAGATCTCTACGAAAATAAGTTTGTAATTTATCCTACTTTGTGTAAAATTGGTAAACAAAAATCACATTGAAGATGCAAAATCGACTTTAGTTGAGGCAATTTGTGTATTCGGGAAATATTGTCCTTCGTTGTTATTCGATATCAGCATCCACCTTCTTGTGCATTTATGCGATGAGGCGTTATTTTGTCGTCCCGTTAGTTATCATTGGATGTATCCTTCTGAGTGCTTGATAAATATCTTCAAAGATTACGTTAAGAATACATGGCATATTGGAGGGTCAATGGCTGAAGAAAATATGACCGTGGAATCATCTTTATATGCTCGGGAACATATGCCAAAACAAGAGCTGAGGAGGTTCAATCCTCATGGAGAATGAGTGATCAAGGAAACTGAAGAATTTTAGGAAACTAGACTTTGGGGAACCTTAAAGAGGTGAGACTCATTAATATATAATACGAGTAAGCAGCTCATTACATCTTCGAATCACAAGATGAAGTTGAAGATTGGAGAGAGTAAGTAGCTACATAATTAACTGAAGTATTCTTATTTGATTATATGTATTATTTATATTATGATCTAAACCTTATAATTTACCTTTAGGAAGTAAGAGAACAAAATTGCCTAAATATCATAGGAGAAATTGCACGACGGATGATTTTAGGGCTTATATCAAAAGAGGTAATTTTCACCTCTTATGTATGTGGTTATTTAATAAATGTGGTAAAAAATTCCCTAATACAAATTCATTAATAAATGAAGCTTTTAAAAAGAGGTGATGTCTCTTCAAGGCAAAATGTCCCAAATCTTGTATGAAAGAGTTTACAAAATTTCGTGCCAATAGTTTTGATTTCGTTTCATATCCATGTGAGGAAAAGATTTTGATGCAAAACAGCAAAATTTCAAACTTTTCATTGACTACTTGTGTCACTGGCGAAAGCGAAAAAACTCCAAAAGATACGATAATAACCTATTGTGGGACTGTCCAACAAATCCTGGAACTTGATTATTTAGACTTTATAGAAACTGTAATCTATTGTGATTGGTGAAGGTGGAGGACAATGTGAATGCTTGTAAAGTTGATCCTAACTTAAAATTTATCATGTTAGATTTATCAAAGATGAAGAGTAAAGATCGCATAGTCGACGAGCCTTTTATTTGTCCATTTCAAAACGTAAACAAGGTATTCTACTCAAAGTGTATAAATAATGGCAATTGGTATAGTGTTGTGCATGCACCAAAGGGTATGACTACTCAAGTAAATGCATTAAAGGCTCCTAAAGAGTTCTAGTCTGCTCTTGATGACAATCCCAATTTGAAGGATCTTTTAGTTAATTCAGAGGAAGATTGAGTATCAAAATATTATTTTACCTTTGACAATCTTATTTGTATCATATTATTATATTGTCCCTTTACAGCCCTGTATGTATCCAAATTGTATCCTATTATGATAGTGGCGCTATAGTGGTACTTTAGTTTTATTTATGAATTTTTAGTTTGAATTATGAATGTTTAGTATGATTTATGAATTAACTAGGATGGCATGGAACTAATGTAACTCGTAAGAAGTCATGGGACAATCGTTTACATAATATGATAAATATTTGCAAATATCTAGACTTACGCTTAAAAACATGCCGCTAGAGGAAAAAAAACAAAACATCCCCCAAATTTTCCCGTAAGAGGCACTAACACCTCGCACAGGACCAATGTAAGTCGTAGGAACCGATCGCGTAGTCGCAGGACTCCTAATTGAAAATACCTCTTTAATTGGCTCAATTTTGAGACAAATTTATTTGGCTATCCTTAATTGGTCTCACATTTTTTCTTGGCCAAAAACTAACTTTATTATATTTTTGAAACCTAAAAATAATTTTGATTAATTTGATTAAATATTGAAACTATTTTTTATAAAATACTATTCATATGTATTTTAAACGAAAATATTTTTTATATTACATTTTATTAGGTTTATTATATTTTCATAATTTTTACAAATATTTTATTTTTATTTTTATTCTTTTAAATTTTTGAAAATGTTAAAAATGTATTGATTAAACATTTGTATTGTTTAATTAACATTTTTTTAACAAAAAGCTTAACGGTAGCATTTTAGTATTATGAAATGGTTTTTGCTTCAGTCCATGTGTCCTGATTTGGTCCAATGGGATGTTGTTGTTTGCCACATGCTATTTAATCACGTGTATGGCATCAGACGACCTGCATTGTCGACTGTTGTCTCTCCTGCCATTTTACGTCCTTACCCTCATTATTCGCATGTCTTTTTGAGCATGTAACCTTGGTTTTGCCTTTCCATTTTACCCTTTATTTCCCGTGGCTATTTATGCTAGTCCCCTTTTATTTGGTGGAATTTGCAAAATAAGCGGGCTGGTTCCAGAGAGTTATTTCGTTAGCTATAAATATAATTTTGGGTGTTTGAAAAATAAAGAGATTTTATTTTGGAAAACAATTGAAAGGCTACCTCTCTTTCTCTCTCTACAAATTCTAAATCTAAGATTTGTTTTTAGAGTTTATATCATTTTCCCTAATATCCAAACGTTTCTTAAGATCTTGAGTGATTGTTTTAAGATTTTGAGGACTGTGTTTGCTGGAAAACAACTTCTGGTTTTGTTGTTGATTGAGTGACGGATTCATTTAAAAATTTGTGAGTTAAGGAGGTGTCGTGGTGGTGTTGGTGTGTTCTTTTCATCTTACCTTCGATCTTTTTTGGATTTTAGACTGGTACTTCTTAAATCCTTATATATATATATATATATATATATATATATATATATATATATATATATATATATATATATTATAGTTTTTGACCCTTGCATGTGTGAATCTAAAACCAAGTAAATTAGATCTAACAATATTTTTAGCATTAGACTTGTTTCTGTTACACTCTCGTTGTAATCTACTTAGTGTCTTTAAAATAAGACTTGTGATCTTTTGCATGTTGTTTGTGTCACAAATCTTGTTCTAGTAAACTAAGTTTTATTTAAGACCTACTTTCTATTACCAAATCTCTGTATAATTTTTTTTTTAACTGGACTTCAGTCATTTCTTATGTTTATTGATTCATATGTCATCATACTCACTACTAGTTTTTATGGAAAAAAATAGTATTAATCTTTTTACCAAATCTTGTTATTTACGTTTTGATTTCAACTCATATATAGTTTGTGTAAACCTATTAGACCCGGTATTTATGACCTAACTCCTACTTAAGCTTTTCTCATTATTAGACTGATTTAGTTTGGCATCTTAAGTTATGTAGGACATTTACAGAGATTCACTATCTCCTATATTGTCCTTGGTATTGTACACTTAACTGTTTATTTTTTAATTTGAGTTTATTCATTACTTATTGATAATTAATTACTAAAAAAGACTTTGCATGTGTCTGATGACTTAGTGATTCATAATCTTTTTATGTTTTGATTAAACAAAACTCATTCTCTTATTATTTAGTTTTGTAAAATTTCAATGGTACTCTTGTGTTGGGTGTGAAGTCATGTATGCGTTTCTAAGCTGTCATTGCCTTGGTTGGTTAGTTAGATCCAGTTGTAATGGGGTTGTTTAGTTTATCCGTGGTGTATTGATTGTGTTGGCTAAGTTATTTCATTTATACTTGTATTTCTGTAATTTGTACTTAAATATTGGTACTAGTGGACTTCGGGGTGTGTGTGGTCCTTAAACTAAGGGACCCGAGGTTTTCCACTTAGTTGGTTTCCTCGTGAACAATTAATGTGCATTTTCTACTTCTCGTCGTCCCAATTTATTTCCTTACTTATTGATTAAAAGTACATCACACCAACCAATTAACTTTTTGTATGTGTGGGTATTTTTACTAATGATATTTATAAAAGGTTTTTACTAAAGAGTTAAAAGAGTTTTATAAAATTTTAACACTTTTGTGTACTAGATTATTTCAAGTGGTATCAAACCAACATGATTACCTTGTTTTAAAAGGTTTTATTTTACTCTTTAATATCCTAAACTCTTTTAAAACCTGATTTTAAATAGAATACCGTAACGGTAGTTCCGTACATCCTCCCATGTTTGATGGTTCTAACTTTACTTACTGGAAAGTAAAGATGGTTGCACACATCCAACAGTTGGGGAATGAGGTATGGGACGTGGTTGAAACTGGTTTCACTTTTCCAACTAAAATAATTGGTGAAGGTGATGCCCAAAGTGTTATAAGGAAACCCCTTAGTTAATGGATTAAAGAGGAGAAGCAAAATTCTCAGTATAATAACAAAGACAGAAATGTTATTTTTCAATCAATGGGTAAGTCTGAGTTTAAATGTATCTCAATCTGCACTATATCAAATTTATCTTAGGACATTCTTATGACTACCCATGAAGGGTATATTAGGGCTAAAAAGGCTAAATCACGACTTCGTGTTCATTTTTATGATTCTATGTTCATGAGAGATGATGAAAAGTTTGATGATTTTTATCTTAGACTGCAAGACGTAGCAAATCAATCGCATGCTAATGGAATTGTTTATGTTAATTCTGAAATTCATTCTAAGATACTTAGGTCACTTTCCTCTAGTTTTAATATGAAAATTCATGTTATAGATTAAGCTGACCATGTTAACGCGACTCCTCAACTTTTATGTAGAAAACTAATAACTTATGAACTGTAAACTTTATTAAATAGAAATCAAAGAGGGAACATGAATGCACACACCCCTCAATCACCTTTGATTTTTAAAACCAGTTTTAACAGCTTTGCTTTTACCGCTTCCTTATCTAATTTGGATGACACTTTTGCCTCTCTTGATTTTACCCCAATGTCTAAACATTTTTAGAAATTTGTTAAATTTAGAAACAATTTTGCCTCTAGAGAAGGTCAACCTAGTTACACTAACAGGCCACATGAAAGACTATTTGAAAAGAAAAATTTTGAAAAATTGGACTCAAGCAAAGACATTAGTCGCCTTCAATGTAGGAAGTGTAATGACTATGCCCACTACACAAATAAGTGTTTTTCGAAATCTTAAGGACAATTTTCTAATAAAGATCACATTTCAAAATCTTGGATGATAGTTAGGATAGTGATAGTGGTGAAGAGTATAAAAATCATATGGCCTTCACATCTGTATGTTTTAATGATTCTGAAAATGAGTGTGATAGGTTGTCAATTGTGTCTGATGTTTCTGATTTTTTTGCAGACATTTTTTATATACCTGCTAATGACAACCCCTTACACATTGGATCACATAAACACAAACACACTATAGTCACTAAATTTAATTCCTTGTGTGATGAGACTATGTTTGTTAGTGATAATTGTGATCATGATAATAAATATGGAAACTGTGAATGTGATAAGAAACTTAACTTTGAGAGAATGCAAAATCAACTCTGAAAAAGTTGACACACTTAGGCAAAATCAATGCTAGGTTGCTATCTAAAATTGATGTGTTAAATAACCAAATTTTCCTTATTTCGGATGAATATTCTATGGAAATAAATGAACTGGAATATGATAATCTTTTACTTGAAAAGAATATATTCAAACTGAAAGAAAGTAATCATTCGTTGGAAGTGAAACATAAGATTATTTTGAATGATTTGGATGAATCATGGTTAGAGTTAAAGGAAACTTTTAATAAATTGAATGCTTATATTATTTCGAGTCTTTTGGTTGAACATATGGCGTTGGAAAAGCCCATACTGAAAGAGAGGGCATTGGCTTTAATGGAGAAATTTTTTTAAAAACTAATTTTATTAACTCCATTGAAGTCTGTACAGAACCATTTATTGTTCCATTTTTAATCCTTCGTGTGAAACCTGAAATTCATATTTCTGGAAAAATCAAAGTCAGGGAGATCTTTCACTGTAATTTCCACTCTAAAAAGAGTCATTTAGATAAATTATGATTTAAAAGTCTTAAACTGAACATATTTAGTTTTAATAAAAATAATAAATGTAGGATCCCATTTATGTCTAAATCTGTTAATAAGCCTCTGTTTCACTATGATTTTTATGATAAAACTGGACATCTGGGGAATTTCTATTACAAATGCTTAAGTCTAATCAGAAATGGAACTAAACTGAACAGTTTTAGGGTGGATGTTATAATCAAGTCTGTTAAGAAGCCCACACCTATAAAGCCTAATCCTTTGAATATTAAAAATGTTTTTCCAAAAATAAAGGCTATTTGTATTAGGAAAAATGATTTAAGTCACCATTTGAGATGTCATGTAGTTTTATCTGCATTAAATGCTTCTTATAAAAACTCTTAATGGTACTTAGATTAGGGTTATTTGAGGCATATGGCCGGGGACAAAGAAAATTTTTCTCCGTTAAAAATGTATATTGGAGGAAATGTAATTTTTGGACATGGTAAAATGTCACGGATCATAGGGAAAGGAAAAATAAATATTTATAGGCTCCCTAACTTGGATGAGGTCTTACTTATTGAAGGATTTCAGGCCAATTTGCTTAGTATAAGTCAGTTTTTTGGAACCAATCATACTGTTGACTTTTCAAAATTTAAGTGTAAAATTATCGATGTATAAGGAAAAACCCTTCTTTATGGAGAAAGAACTCCGGATAACTATTATGATTTTATTCAAAACAAATATTTTGAAAAATGTTTGTCATCTAGGATAAGTGACTTAGATTTATGGCATGAAAGATTAGGACACATTAACTATGATAATTTATCTTGGTCAACTACTCATCAATTATTCGTGGTCTACCTAAAATTTCTAAGGTTAAACACCTAATTTATGCACCATGTCAAGTTGGAAAAATGCACAAAGTCCCTCATAAAAAATCAAAGGATGTTTTAACTTCTCAAACTTTAGAATTGCTTCCTGTGGATTTAATGGGTCCTTCTAGGATAACTAATTTGTGTGGTAATTCTAATATTCTTGTTATTGTTGATGATTTTACAAGATTTACTTGGGTAGCTTTCATGAAAGAAAAATTAAACACATTTCAAATTTATTTTAGAATTTTGTTAAAAATTAAAAATGAAAAACATATACAAGTAACCAGAATTCACAGTGACAGGGGTGGAGAATTTAAAGCCACGGGTCTTGTTGAATATTATACAGGAAATGGGTATCAACACAAATTTAGCGCTCTAAAACTCCTCAACAAAATGGTATTGCAGAAAGAAATAACTGAACCATACAAGAAATGGACCGTTTCTTACTTCATACTAAAAATATATCGAAATATTTTTGGGTTGAGGCTACCCAAATCGCATGTCACGTAATAAATAGGGTTTACCTAAGGAAACACAACAAACAAACTTCTTATAAAATATGTTTTGGTAAACAATCAAATTTGAATTACTTTAGGGTTTTTGGTAGTGTATGCTATGTTTGTAAGGATAAAGAACACTCTTCGAAATTTGACACTCGAGGTGATAAAGCTCTTTTTTTAGGTTATTCTCAAAACAGTCATGATTATCGTATTTTTAATACAAAACTAAAAAAATAATGAAATATATTAATGTGGTTGTTAATGATAGCATTGCCCCTCATTTGGAAGAAAGTGAGAGTTCATTACCCATTAATACAACTAAAAATGAAGATTTACAAAAATATTCAATGGATAGTGTTGATACCAAAAATTATTTATCTATATGGACCATTCAGATACTGACACGTGTTATGTAGTGGAGGATTAATCCTAGTCATTAGGGATGGAATGTCGACCAACTCTAGGAATACCGACCAACACCAGGGATGTCAACCAACGATGACAGGTAAACACCAACAGTTGTATATATTAATGATTGTACAGATGTAAATGTCTACGATATAAAGATATTCCATCATTTGATATTCCAGCTCTTGTACACCCCATGGGGTTTATAAATACATTATAAACCCTACATACAGAGGGGGACGAAAAGAGAGGCAATTGAACAATCCCAAAGCAATACACAACAGTGGACGTAGGCTCTTCCATCAAGCCGAACCACTTTAAAAATCTCTTGTCTCTTTATTTTCTATTTATATGTGATCAAATAATTAGCCTAGCCTTGTTTTTTGCATCAACAGATAGTGACTCCGGCCCTCTTCCACCTGATGAGCTCGATGTTTGCAATTGCGTTAAGGCATATCATCCAAATAAGAACATCTTAGGAGATGTTAGAGAACTTATTAAGACTCAATATCAAACTATAAAAGCCTTGTTCTCTTCTCATGTTTCATTAATTGAACCTAAACATATAAAGGAAATACTAATTGATGAGTCATAGTTACTTGTTATGCAAGAAGAACTGGGACAGTTTAAGCTTCACGATGTGTGGTATTTAGTACCTCATCCCACTCACACCAATATTATTGGAACAAAATGAATAATTAAAAATAAATGTGATGAATTGGGTAACGTATTAAGAAATAAAGCTAGCCTAGTTACACAGGGGTACTCTCAAATTGATGGTATTGATGTTGATGAAACCTTTGCTCCTGTTGCTAGAATAAAATATGTTAGATTGTTAGTTGTTGTTTCTTGCCATTTAAAATTTAAACTTTTTCAAATGGATGTTAAATTTGCCTTCTTAAATGGTAATTTAAATGAGGAAGTGTATGTTTAACAACCAGAAGGCTTTCTTGATCCTTTCCTTCCTAATCATGTGTTTAGGCTTAAGAAAGCTCCTTATGGATTAAAACAATCCTTGTGTGCTCAGTGTGATAGATTAGCAACTTTTTTAATAAAAAATGGATTTAATCGAGGGGGAGTATACTTAACAATATTTGTTAAATGTAAATTAAATTGTTTACAAATTGCTTAAATTTACGTTCGTGATATTGTTTTTGGGTCTGTTTCTTCTTCCGAAGCTGGGAACTTTGCTAAAATTATCAAATTTGAATTTCAAATGTTTATTATAGGAGAATTACAATTTTTCTCAGGCCTTCAAATAGTTCAAAAATCTAATCATATTTGTATTCGTCAAATTAATATGCGCCCGATTTAATTAAACGATTTGTTTTGACTAATGCTAAAACTGCTAGAACATCCATGATTTCTTCTATTAAACTCTTTAAATATTCATTCGAGAAAAACATAGATATGACATTATATCTAGTATGATCAGGAATCTTCTTTACTTAACTACTAGTAGACCCGGCATAATGTATAGTGTGTGTGTGTGTGTGTGTGTGTGTGTGTGTTTATGCTAGATACCAATCTAATTCTAAAGAGTCCCATTTACATGTTGTTAAATGCATTTTAAAATACGTAAGTGGAACAATTAATTGTGGTATTCTATACACTTTTGACACAAATTCTAAAATTATTGGGTATACGGATGCTGACTGGGCAAGGTGTTCCGATGATAGTGAAAGCACCATCGGTGGCTGCTTTTACTTAGGACGTAACCTTGTCTCATGGTCCTCTAGAAAGCAAAATTGTTTCTCTATCTCATCTGCCGAAGTCGAGTACATTGTGGTAGGTAGCCGTTGTACTCAGCTTCTTTGGATGAAACAAATGTTAAGCGATTACGGTTTAAATGAAACTTTTGCCTTAATTCTTTGAGATAATCAAAGTGCTATTAACATATCTAAAAATCTAGTTTTTAACATATTAAAATGAGAGAGAATTTTATTCGTGAATTAGTCGAGAAAAAGGAAAATAATATTGAATATCTCAATAGAAAAGATCAGTTGGCCGATTTATTTACAAAACCTTTAGACAATCATAGATTTGAAACACTTCATATGTCTATTGATGTGTGTGCCTTTTCAAGTTAATGTCGAAATAATTTTTTTGGTTAGTACTTTTATCATCATACTATTTTGTACTAACTCTTTATTATATAAATCTCTTTCTTTTTCCCTTTGTCCCTTTGAAACAAATAGGGGAAGAGTTCAAGCCTATTTTATTTTTTTGAGTCCCCTAGGAATCATATTGTTAGTTGAGTTATGTACTCTTTCTTTTTTAGGAGTTATGTGTATAGTTGAGTTGTGTACATGATTATTTTTGTTTATTTGTGTCTGGGCTTTGTTTGTCTCAACATTGGCCGGGGGGAGATTGAAAATACCTCTTTAATTATTTCAATTTTGAGACAAATTTATTTTTCGTATCCCTTCATTGGTTTCGCATTTTTTCTTGGTTAAAAACTAATTTTATTCTATTTTTAAAACCTAAAAATAATTTTGCTTAATTTAATTTAATATTGAAACTAGTTTTGATAAAATACTATTCATATGCATTTTAAACTAAAATATTTTTATATTACATTTTATTGGGTTTATTATACTTTCAGAATTTTTATAAATATTTTATCTTTATTTTTATTTTTTGGAATTTTAAAAATGTTAAAAATGTATTAATTAAACATTTTTATTGTTTAATTAAATAAAATTAACAAAAAGCAAAACGGCAGCATTTTAGTATTGGGAAATGGTTTTTGCTTCAATCCGTTTGTATTGATTTGCGCCAATGGGTCTTTATCTAGTTGGTGTTTTGGGCGGTGTACGATGTGCCCAAAGAACAAGGGGAGCTTATCCACCCAGGCACCCTTTCTTTTTTCAGAATCTTCTTAAGGCCGTCAAGCATCGTTTTGTTGGAGGCCTCCACTTGATCATTTTTCTAGGAATATGACACCGAACTGAAGTGGTGTTTAACTTTATTCTCACCGTAGAAAGCCTTAAAAGCTTAACTCTCAAATTTTATGCCATTATCAGCTATGATGGTCCTTAATACCCTAAAGCGTGTTATCGTGTTTCTCCAAGAAAACCTTATCATGTCTGATATGATAAATATAGTACCCTGCCACGGACTGCTGACCAGTCAATCACTAAAGCTTATAGGTCGCGAAACCAACTAATGTTCCTTAAGTATAGGCCACAACCTGCTACAGTACAGGGTGCGGCATCCATGGCATGTCTACCTAATAGGCCGCATCCCCCTCTTTCGTAGATTCTCTAGACTTGCTACATGTCACGTGCTCAGGGCGTGTGACACAGCTTACATACTTCCTATAAATAGAGGTCCACACCTCGAGACAAGGGGTTCTAATTTTCGGGTTCTGATCCCAAGATTCGAGACTACTACACTTGGAAAAGCCCTGTCGAACTCTCTATATACCCCCAATATAGCTTGGGGGCTATTCATCTACATCATAGTCATCTCTCCAGCTCACCCAAAACCATTACGAAAATGTATTCTTCTCTCTCATCTATCTTATACGCCTATCACGGCATTGTGAATGTATACTACAACACGTATATAATGAGATTAGGGCAGCAAAGTGGACGTAGGCTCATTTTAATAGTCGAACCGTTCTACATCTTGTGTTTTGTCTCTCTTTACTTGCTTTATATTTATTATATCTATTTTACATTTGATTTGTTGATATGAGAATGACATGTGGGCGATTTCTCGTATCAACAATCTGGCGTCGTCTGTGGTAAATGAGGTATTTCAATCTTGTTTCTCCACATTTCGGGTTCTTAGCACCATATTTCATTAAAGGGGACCCCCTGGGTCATCATCTCATGGGTGAGTTTTGGTTATTGAGCTCGTATTTTGTATATACGCCCTTAAGTGGGTATTGCACATTATCAAATCTATTCATCGGTCTTCTTTTATGATCTTCGATCTATTTCAATTACCCTGATGATGTTACATCACCTAGATAGTGCTGAAAAATTCAAAAAGGCTTTAGCCTCGTAAACATATGTAACTAGGGATGAGTTTTATTTGCTCATTTGATACTTTCTCAGCATATGATCTAGGTTTTTCTACAATGGTTGTGCCATTTTGGGGGCACTCGAAGACTGATTTGTCCCTGGTAGACCCCCAGTAGACTTATTTTTTCATATCGCTATTTGGGACGAACCCAGCTCGTGGTTCCATGGAATTACAATACGCTGCAGCAAGCAGGATATGGACTGGCAAGTAAATTGCTTGTGTGCCGCAAACATTATACAGGATGTTGCATAGCTTCATTTCATCACCTGTGAGAGCACATGGTAAAATTAACCTCGGAGTTAACTCTAGTTCTCCCTTGGAGAGGCCACGATAGTGATTGCACGTGTTCAGCGTGCCGTGGCCATAGCAGTGTATCTTGGTAGATTTCTACAGTCTACATCCTTGTTACTATACTTGGCCATTTCCTCTACATTTCTTTTATCACTCACTCTTTCTAGTTTTATCTCATAATATATATATATATATATATATATATATATATATATATATATATATATATATTAAAGACTAACAAAGAAAAAATGGAAGGAGAATCCAGCCAAAGTGTAGAGATGAAAGATGATATTGATGAGCTATAAAACCATCTCAACCATATGTATGACAGCCATAACTCACTCCAAACTCAGGTCAATTTTCTAACCCATAGGGTCCTCATGCGGAGTCTATAGCCCTCTATGCCAAAGGCCACAGCACCAGATGTCGTTACACTAGAAATTAGAGAATTCACCTCCCAGCTAAAATCATTGGCCGTAGAAGGCAAGGCTACGGCCAAGGCTCTGAAAAGGAGGAGAGAACAGGAGAAAAAGGAGGTATGCAAGCTATATGAGAACTTCACACCGCTGAACTCCGGCCTGGAAGATATCTTTGGAAGCATTGAGGCAAAATTAGTCAGATGGCTAGAGAAGCCGAAGACTCCACCTCATAAGAGGAACCAGGCCAAGTGGTGCAAATTTCACCAAGACCATGGCCACCTAACCGAACAGTGTCATGCCCTGAAGAATGAAATTGAGAGGCTAGTTAAGCAAGGGATGTTGCAGTAATTCTTGAAGGATGCATAAGGTATGTAGCCTAACCTGACAGGCTACATGCCTCATATCTGCCTTAGTTTCCACTATGTTTCTATTCTCATCTTTAAAAAATCTTTATTCAAATGTTTCCTTTAAACTTTGTATTTTCCTAACAAAGTCATGAATATATGCATACATGAATATCTCACTTCTTTTGTTTTCATTATCTGTTAATTAATAAAAGGCTCTCGTCTTAAACAGATTTAAAACTGAAGATAATAAATTATCTCGGAAGCAACTATCTTAATGGGATCACAACTCCCCTCAGGATACCTAAACATATGAAGGCATATGATATTTGAAAATAACGAAACTAACTCTCGATATGATTCTACTAGCCACTGGGGATTACAATGACCTTTATTCGCTTTCAGAATGCTTTAATTATCTAGGAATGGCTTGATATATATCCGATTATAGCTTGGGAAAACTTCATAATACCTAGCCTAGGGAGGCCTGATAATAACCCAATTAAAGCGACTAAAGAGAATCTACGAAAGTGGCTTCATAATAAAGAGACTGAGAAAAGCCGCGGCAGCGGGTGGATGTGATTAAAGCGACTGAAAGAACCTGCGAAAGTGGCTTCATGCCAATTAAAGCAACTAAGAGATGATGCGGTAATTACATGGATTTGGATCCAATTAAAACAACAAAGGATAAATGGTCGCAACCCTATTCAAGAATCACGATAAATGCAAACAGAACGATAACAAAGGGGTTACTAATCAGTTAAGGCGTATCAAGCCTGCCTAATGCAAATAGAATGAGAAGAAAGAGGCTTCTGATCAGTCAAGGTGTCCCAAGCCTACCTAAGAACAAGGTTATCGCGGCCTTCATATTCATATGGATTCCTCTTTGCTTGACGTTGCCTCGGCCTTTATGAGGCAAATATCATTAACTTGGTGATATCATGCTTGGGACATTATTAACTTGGTGATATTAGCCAAACATAATTAACTTGGTGATCTCACACTCGAAACATCATTAACTTAGTGATATGAGACAAACGTCATTAACTTGATGATCTCATACTCGGAACATCATTAACTTAGTGATATGAGACAAACATCATTGACTTGGTGATCTCATGCTCGGAAAATCATTAACTTGGTGATATTAGACAAACAAAATTAACTTGGTGATCTCATATTTGAAAAAGAGACTGCAACCTATGTTATGCAACTACAGCCCTAATGGTTGCGGCCCCAGTGTGATGAACATTCAATTAGGCAATAACCCGTCAAGATGAGAGGGTGCGGCATTCAATAAAGTCCGCAGCATCTAGATTTGAAAAGCATTAAAATAAGGAGGTTACAGTCGCAGCCTCATATTCAATGTTTATTTTAAAGGGAATATAGTTGCGTCCCATTACACTATACCAAATCCGGCGAATGGTCACGCCCAGTTGGTCACGGACAAAGTTCACGACCAGCTGGTCACGGACTTGGGCCGTGACCATCTCAATTTTTGGCGTGACCATATTCATTATTACACTGAGTCATGGATGCTTTGTAAGTGGGCACGGCCCAATTCCCTGACCACTATGGGTCATAAACTTGGACCGTGACCAAGTCGTGACCATGTTGGCACCAAAACCGCACCAAAATTCCCTCCAAACTTGGTCGCGGATGGGTCACGAACTTGGGTCGGGACCATAGGTAGGACGAAGCACAAAACACACACACTGAGGGTCATGGCTGGGGGTCGTGACCATATACAAATTGATTAGCGGGTATAGTTTCATTTAAGGGTTTCGCTGGTGGAGGGTCATGGCTGAAATCCGTGACTAGGTTCAAACTTAAGAAAAAAAACACATGTTGCCTTCATTTCCTTCAATCCCTGACCCTCTCATTCATTTCTCCCATACGCTGCCTTCGAAGAATTTTCTCCATAGTTCCCTCGCTTTAAGTTTGGGGAAAAAACACCCGATTCGAAGCATTTGCAAATAGTGGTGTACGAGTTTTATCGATCGAATTTTTGGCAACCGTCGATGGGGGGTCGTCCGGGGAGATGGACGACTGGTATTACTCGTCTGATGAAGAAAAAGTGTAGCACTAGTACACTCTCTTCTTTTGCTCTGTTATTTCTACCATTCTCTTCTCAACAAAATCGAAACTTCAGTGTAAGCTTATAATCTCAAAACCCTAGACCTATTTTGTTATAATTTCTCCTCTATTTCTTCACATAAATATATCTTCTCGTATCCACTTTTCTTTTAAGTTCTTCATTTCATTTGTGGTATATGTTTTATTATTCAGTATATGCATTTTCGTTTTTTTGGTACACCAATGCCATATATTTTTTTCACTGTTCTGATCTTTAAACGAAAGGATTTTTTAGATTTGTTTTTTCCCTGTCCATTAAGATATGTAAATGCATCACATTCGGAGGTGTCCGTTATGTGCGGAAGAGATGGATTGGATGGATAAACAATTGAAGTCATGCAAATGTGGTTATCAGGTTTGCGTTTTTCACCCTAGAGGGATTTGTGTGATAACAACCATATTTGAGCCATTATATTATAGTACTCCATATTTTTATTGATGATACTTTGTTGAGGCCAACTGCTAGTGTATAATTATATGACAAGGATGAAGTTAATTAATATTAATTTGGTTCAACCAAACTGAACAGTAGGTTCTTTTCATGTATGAACCCTGGGTTCCTTAAAACGACTCCTTCCTCTCATTGAGTATAAATTATGATAATGACCGAGACCCTCCCCCCCCCCCCCCCCCCCCCAAACACACATAAAAGATAAAAAGGACATAGATTTATGACTTTTATGGTAAAAGTTTATTTAATTTGCTGAAAGTAATGTTATGTTAATTGCATTTAGATCTACAAATAATGTTTTGGAAAGTGAATAGATTCAATTATGTGCTTAATAATGAGAGTTTAACAAATTTCAGGTCCATGTGGGTCTGGAAAAGGTACCCAATTAGCTATCATCAAGGACAAGTATTGCTTATGCCATTTGGCAACATGTGATATATTGAGGGCATACAATTATGTTTGTTATTTACAGTATGAATTGAATGATATTGTTTGTTCTTTTTTTGTTTACATGTTGCAACAACTTCTTCTTGTCGGTTATAATAGTGACATTTGTCTATTTATTCATTTTTAGGGATAACTCGTCTATGATCTCTTGGTTGTTGGCATAACTGATGAAGCAATGAAGACGCCCTCATGTCCAATGTAGACCCCTCATTCTGTTACACCCTGTAATACCCCGTATTTTTATGCTATATTAATTTGGGGATTTATTAAACTTAATGAGAATGTTTATTTAATAAAAATCCGGAAATTAATTATGTTATAATTATTAACGTGTCGAGAGTTAGTAATTATGGGAAACTTGTTGGATATTACTAATGAGCATAGTGATATACTATATTGGTTATATTGAATGTCATACGTGAATTAAATGACTATTTCGGAAATTTAAGTTGGGACGTGCCTGTGTCACGTCGGGACTAATTTTGTTAATTAAAAAGTAAATATTTTATAAGTTGTTCGTATGGTCGTTTTGAGTGCGCCAACGCGTCCGGAAGGGTCGAGATAGTCGAAAAAGTGTACCCGGGGATTTAGTTTGGGTCTCGGGGTGTTTTTAGGCCTAATTAGTGACCCGGGAGGGCATTTTGGTCATTTTACAAAATAGGGTAATTAAACCCACGAATTTTAGCAGCCTTTATCAGCTGGTTAGGCTAGCCATTTAGGGTTAGAACATTCAGAACCCTAGAACGGCCATTGGAGAGGAAAAGAGAGACCTTTCAAGGAGATTCAAGGTCAAAACACCACCGTTTGCACCGCCGTCACCACCAACGCGTAGATCGCGAGGAGGAGAACGCAACCACACCATAATCAACAGGAAATCAGACTTCTGAAAATCCCAGGCAAGTGTTTAACTTGCGTATTTTGTTAGTGCAATGTTCATATTAGTTTAGGATTAATTAGGAATGTAACCCATGTAAGAAAACCCAAAATTTTGATAGGAAGTTGCATGTAGAGAAGATTAAAACCTTATGCTGGAAACTTTTGATGATATAGATGTATTACCCACGAATTTTTGATGTTATATTAGGAAGAAATTCTGGAGAAAAACTGAATTGAATCATAGTTATGAAAACTTTAGGGTTCTTGATGTTTAGAGGAGATTTTGGGTGGTTTAACCATGATTAATGATGTATACACGCATGCTGAACGTTAAAAACGTCTGGAATTATGTTAGTATGTTAGTAGTAGAATTTATGGGTCGATTAGTGTTGGAAAATATGGAATTTGATGAAGAATTTTGATGAATCCCGTAACTGCAATTCTGCAGAATTTTTGCCCAGACCTGCTTGATCGATCGATCGAGCATAGAGCATCGATCGATCGAAGGTTCGATCGATCGAGCCCAAGCTTCGATCGATCGACCCCTCCTGGCAGACTCCTATTTCCCTTGTTTAATTAGTTAAATTAAGTTTATCGTGAAATAATCTTTGGGCATCTTAAATAAAAGGATTTGGGAGACATTGAGGACCAGTAGGGTATATGGATAAATGTTAGAACCTTTAATATTCAACGAGAATGATATTTATGGGATATTTACCCTAGGTTTTTAGATTTATAAATTTTAAGGGTGAGGTGCGTAAGAGAGTTACGTTGGAATCTAATAAAGTCACTTATCAAATTTCAGATTTGTGGGGTCATAATCCACAAGTGTTAGGTAATAAGTGAGAAAACCCTTCGAGTTAAGGTTAGGGATAAAACCTTATGCGAAATTCTTTAAATGTGAAATTAAGAATAAATGGTATAATTACGGGTGATGAGAAGAACCCACATTAATATGATAAGGTGGTATATTTATATGATTGTGTGTACATATATTATATGCATGTGAAAATCATACCCACGCTACTTACTATCCCTGAGGTTTCCGCGCTGGGACAAGTCTTATCTCGATGGGACCTTTATGGGGGATATTGACTTGTACCCTAGGAGATAGATATCCTTGGTACAGGCTATCGATGTGATAGTTCAGACGGTCCTAAGAGACGCCGGTATGTGCCATCCTCTTAGAGACTTGGAATCTATGCTTCGCCTCAATATTGTTTGTGTATTTCTGTTAATACAATTCGAGAGTGATTCCGAATGTATTCCCCTTAATATGAGTGATATGGGGCTTTGGATAGTAGAGTATGCACGCACCATAGTTTTATTCGGGGTGCTGTTATATACATATATATTATACGAATAGTTAATATATATATGAGATTATGATATTTGAAACTGTCTACTGAGATTTGATAGTAGGACATGGTTGTTGACTCAAATTATTAAATTCTTGTTTTGAAAAAGTGTAAGATGTCACCGTAAAACGTTATGGATTTTATAAAGTTAAAATGGAGGACTTTGATTACTGTTTGGGAACATTTCTTTTAAAATGAAATCGTGAATTATAAATCTTGCGAGTAATCTAAGTTAAGTTAAATCTTTTAGAAAGACTAGTGCGTTAAATGATAAGTAATCATGGGGAAAGTTAGTGCGATAGGTGTGCACATTAGAAGAGAGGTGAGTATTTTCTCAAGAGAGTGACGTGCTAATATGTTATTGCATTGACCTGTATCATTTTAAATACTTGTTAAACGTATTTTTAAAAATCAAACACTTTCGGGCTCTGACCAGTTTCCTTTTTCTCTCTCTCTCTCTTGTATATATATGTATATTTTCAGGTGCCCAGCCACAGGGGCGTCTTGCTTAGGATTCCTTGAGAAGAACGAGCTGCAGCTTAGGTGGGAGTTGCAGGTCACTTGAGTAGACGGCTTCTGCTATTGACTCCACTCCTATTACTCTCATTTATTGGGCATGTGTCGCCCCTTTTTATCATTTCATTTGTTGTTGGGACATTTATATTCCAGTCATTTCCAGTATTGTTCTTTGGAATTTATTCAGTATGGACTTGTGATTTTTAGTTTTTATATGTTGACATTCGATTGACGAATGTATTGTATTAATTGGCTTATCGTGGTGTGATTCTTAATCATAGAAATGTTGTTTTAATTAAATAAATCTTTTTCTTTAATTAAAATTTGGAAGTTTGTATGAAAAATGTTTTTGACACTTAGCTTAATTATTTAGGGTGTTAAATTGGAAATTTATTTTATTCGACAGTGATGCTGAGAATGAACCAACTGTTAACCTTGATTTAATTTCATAAAGGAGTGATCTCCCGGTATTTAATTAGGTGGGGTGTCACAGGTGGTATCAGAGCATCAGGTTCTAGTGTCCATAGGATCTGTACGGCTTATTTCACTTTCAGCTTAACGTTATTGCTATAGAGCCCTATTTTTAGGATTGTTGTATTCTTGCTTTTACGTTTAAGTCTTCAGCTATTCGAGATTTGTTGATAACTGTAGACTAATAAACTTGTTCACGTTTCAGATGCCTCCGAGACGTGCTCCGAAAGATAGGTGTGCCCAAGCCGAGCAGCCATCCGCTCAGGCACCAGGCACAATGAATGCGAACGAAGTAGCCGCCATTGTTGCTCAGGAGGTGAATGCCGCAATAGCGGTGATTCAACAGGCTCCACCCCAGGTTCAGGCAGTGGCGCCAGTACCAGCACAGCTTCCATCTGCATGGGAGAGGGTTCGGGATGCTTTTCAGAAAGCGCATCCCCCTGAGTTTTCTGGTAGCTCCGATATTGTTACAGTCAGCCAATGGAAGAAGGACATCCGGCGGCATCTCCGAATGTATGAGTGCACTGACGTGCAAAAGCAGTTGTTGGCTTCCTTTAAGCTGGTGGGAGCCGCATTATAGTGGTGGGAGTCCACTACTACTTTGGAGGAGAGGGACACAATCCCTATTCAGTTGTTCTGGGAGCGGTTTGACCGCAAGTATTTTCCACCCGCAGTGCAGACTGAGATGAGGCGGAAATTACTAAATCTGAAGTAGGAGAACCATACTGTAGCTGAGTATGAGGAGGAGTTCACGATACTTCTCACTATTGTGCCGGATGAGGCACCCACTGAGAGCAAGAAAATTTTTGCTGTTTGTCGACGAGTTAGTAGAGCATCGATCGATCGAAGGTTCGATCGATCGAGCCCAAGCTTCGATCGATCGACCCCTCCTGGCAGACTCCTATTTCCCTTGTTTAATTAGTTAAATTAAGTTTATCGTGAAATAATCTTTGGGCATCTTAAATAAAAGGATTTGGGAGACATTGAGGACCAGTAGGGTATATGGATAAATGTTAGAACCTTTAATATTCAACGAGAATGATATTTATGGGATATTTACCCTAGGTTTTTAGATTTATAAATTTTAAGGGTGAGGTGCGTAAGAGAGTTACGTTGGAATCTAATAAAGTCACTTATCGAATTTCAGATTTGTGGGGTCATAATCCACAAGTGTTAGGTAATAAGTGAGAAAACCCTTCGAGTTAAGGTTAGGGATAAAACCTTATGCGAAATTCTTTAAATGTGAAATTAAGAATAAATGGTATAATTACGGGTGATGAGAAGAACCCACATTAATATGATAAGGTGGTATATTTATATGATTGTGTGTACATATATTATATGCATGTGAAAATCATACCCACGCTACTTACTATCCCTGAGGTTTCCGCGCTGGGACAAGTCTTATCTCGATGGGACCTTTATGGGGGATATTGACTTGTACCCTAGGAGATAGATATCCTTGGTACAGGCTATCGATGTGATAGTTCAGACGGTCCTAAGAGACGCCGGTATGTGCCATCCTCTTAGAGACTTGGAATCTATGCTTCGCCTCAATATTGTTTGTGTATTTCTGTTAATACAATTCGAGAGTGATTCCGAATGTATTCCCCTTAATATGAGTGATATGGGGCTTTGGATAGTAGAGTATGCACGCACCATAGTTTTATTCGGGGTGCTGTTATATACATATATATTATACGAATAGTTAATATATATATGAGATTATGATATTTGAAACTGTCTACTGAGATTTGATAAGTAGGACATGGTTGTTGACTCAAATTATTAAATTCTTGTTTTGAAAAAGTGTAAGATGTCACCGTAAAACTTTATGGATTTTATAAAGTTAAAATGGAGGACTTTGATTACTGTTTGGGAACATTTCTTTTAAAATGAAATCGTGAATTATAAATCTTGCGAGTAATCTAAGTTAAGTTAAATCTTTTAGAAAGACTAGTGCGTTAAATGATAAGTAATCATGGGGAAAGTTAGTGCGATAGGTGTGCACATTAGAAGAGAGGTGAGTATTTTCTCAAGAGAGTGACGTGCTAATATGTTATTGCATTGGCCTGTATCATTTTAAATACTTGCTAAACGTATTTTTAAAAATCAAACACTTTCGGGCTCTGACCCGTTTCCTTTTTCTCTCTCTCTCTCTTGTATATATATGTATATTTTCAGGTGCCCAGCCACAGGGGCGTCTTGCTTAGGATTCCTTGAGAAGAACGAGCTGCAGCTTAGGTGGGAGTTGCAGGTCACTTGAGTAGATGACTTCTGTTATTGACTCCACTCCTATTACTCTCATTTATTGGGCATGTGTCGCCCCTTTTTATCATTTCATTTGTTGTTGGGACATTTATATTCCAGTCATTTCCAGTATTGTTCTTTGGAATTTATTCAGTATGGACTTGTGATTTTTAGTTTTTATATGTTGACATTCGATTGACGAATGTATTGTATTAATTGGCTTATCGTGGTGTGATTCTTAATCGTAGAAATGTTGTTTTAATTAAATAAATCTTTTTCTTTAATTAAAATTTGGAAGTTTGTATGAAAAATATTTTTGACACTTTGCTTAATTATTTAGGGTGTTAAATTGGAAATTTATTTTATTCGACAGTGATGCTGAGAATGAACCAACTGTTAACCTTGATTTAATTTAATAAAGGAGTGATCGCCCGGTATTTAATTAGGCGGGGTGTCACACCCCCTAACTCTCCTTAGATCCCTAGTACCTCCACTCATCACTGCAAACCCAGGTCATATCCCGAGCACTGACCTGGAAGCCATCGGGTACCCCCGGGCTCAATTTGACCAAAAATTAAACTCTTCGTCTCGACTGAGACTCAATGAATCTTCGAAGGGCACTGAATACCCTTTCCAATGGTCCGTCCCGTGCGCGATTCCGACTTACCGTGCGGATGAACAGTCAGTTTGCATTCGAAACCTGACCTAGAGGCCACCGGGCTCTGTTTGACCTAATTAAACTATTCAGATCAATCGAGGCTGAATGAATCTTAGAAGGGCACTGAATACCCTTTCCAACGGTCCGTCCCGTGTGCGATTCCGACTTTCCATGCGGACGAACGATCTGTTTGACTCTGAGAGGTCACCGAATGCTTCTCGAGCCCGGTTGACCAAAGTCAACTTCCAAAACCGGGCCAAACTCTTTGGAATGTCGAATTACATCTCCTAACCTTTCTAACGGTCCGCCCCGTGCGCGATTCAGACTTACTATGCGGACGAACGATCCATTTGCGTCCGAATAAATCCCGATCCAGCGGACCGATAAACGCTTCCGAGACATATTTGACCTAAAGTCAACTCTCAAACCCGGGAGAAATCCAAAGGACTTTCGAAGGTCTCTGAATTACCTTTCCAACGGTATGCCCCGTGCGCGATTCTGATCAACAGTTTTCCCTCGGCGGCCGATTTTTTGAAAAAGCCTGAAACACACTGCCAAACGGCAGGTCCCAGACCCTGCCTATCGGCACCTGCCTGTCGACAGGTAGGAAGGGCTCTATGCCTATCGGTAAACCCCTGGGCCTATAAAAGGAGGCCTTGGCCTCATTTGTAGGGGGAGCTCAGATCAGAAGAAAATCACTCTCAGCAAACCCCTAGAAACCTCTCTCGAAGGCAGCGTGATTTCAACTTCCAAATCCCTTTTTCACTTCCACTTTTCATCATCCCTTTCATCAAAATTGATGAATTATCCACTCTCCATCATCATCCAAGTGCAAGGGCTGCTTTTCAACATTCAAGATCAAGCTCAAGGTCTCCAAGAAGGTCCAACTTTCTCAAACTCTCTCCTAAATTCTCTTAAATTTGCAATAACTTGTTTTCTTACTTAGAACTTTTATTATCTCATCTCACACATCATAAATATACTTTTTATCTAGTATTATTGCACATCTCCTATTTTCATATAAATAAAAAACCCAAAAAACAAGAAAAAAGGGGTTTGCTCATAAATTCCAAGTAGGGATTCTCACACTTTTTTCACACTTTTCTCACAACTAAAACACTTTTTTCTACACACACACACACATACAAATAAGATATTTCTCCATTTGGATTTATGGGTTAAACCCCACCCCTCATTTTACATATGAACTACGTGGACTTTGATGCCTTTATAGGCTACGTAGGCGTCTCGGGGTGAAACCCGAGACTCGAGTCATTTTCTCACTTTTTCTCTTATTTTCTATCTTCTCTCTATCTCATTTTCCATTATATTCTATATACTTGTTCTTAGTAACGTATTATTCCATATGCGTTATCGTTCCCTTATAACGATCAACGTAGGGGTAATCACGTAGGTCTTATTTTCCACACTAATTTCACATTCCTACGGATGACTCGCTTCGTCTTTTCCATGATACAAGTCAAGGATTCCTACCTCCATTCTATATATACACATGCACACATATCACGGGGGGAAATATAAAGGAAAATAGCAAATATTCATGAGAGATCGAAAGGGCAAAATTGGTGCCTAACACCTTCCCATTTCGTAACTAAGCCTCCGAACCCTTCTCGAATCATTTTGATTTCGCACGCACCAGTATGTCTTTGTATGCCATCCTTCGGGGTGGCTTCCCTTTTTTCTTTTGTCTGTTTTGAGTAAAATAGACTGGCGACTCTAAATCTCTCTATATTTTCACACCTCACAAATCGACGTCGTCCAAAGCGCTCTCCCGAGAGGGGACGCGCGGGACCCGAAGGATCCTTTCTCCCTCCGCGGCGAGGATCGAGGATGGCCACATCTAAAATTGTTCATTCTTGATGGGTTTCCAAGGACTGTCGTCCAAAAAGAAAAGGTTACAATTTCTCTCTCTCTCTCTCTCTCTCTCTCTCTCTCTCTCTCTCTCTCTTCCCAATTAAATTTCATCTTTATTTTTCTAAGTCATATTTTTTTATTCATCTTGATGAGATGCTTCAAAAATAGGGAACTAAGATTAATAAGGTTCTCAACTTTGTAGTTGATGATGCCATATTGGAGGAGAGGATTATTGATCATTGAATCCACCATTCGAGTGGTCAGTTCCACACAAAATTTGCACCTCCCAAAGTTCATGGTGTTGATGATGTAAGTTGAAAGTTCTATATTAATTAATAATATTATCCAGTGTCCCCCAATTGAACCTACTTAATGCTTTTTTTCACTTCAAAAAGATATATATCATAAGCACTAGTGATATTTATATCATAAGCACTCGTGATATTTATATCATAAGCACTCGTGATATTCTGGATCTCTGCTAATAAACTGATGTATTGATAGTGTAATAGTAATAAGTTAGGTTGGTTCTAATATATACATTCTGGTAATCCAATGTGCTTATACATAGCTATTTATTTAGGACTTGAATATGTTGACACAATTGGTATTGAAAGTGCTGGTACAGTTAGATACACTACGATTGAATAAAAAATATGTTCTGGTATCATTTGAGTAGTTTCTAACTAATTTTATGTCATTTAACATATTTTTGTAGCCTACCAATACTTTGGTTTGGCATTGATATGTGTAGTCTACTGATAAACTGATTTGTGTAGCCTGGTGATAAACTAGTGTGTTGATATGCCCAAATAATAAACTAACATACTGATACCTGCAATTGGGAATCTAATGTACTAATATGTACTGATATGTTTAAAAATGACCAGCTGTAATGGGATGTTTTGGTACTTAAATGTGTATCTTTACAAATTATGTTTATGTCAGTTTCCAATTGATTTAGATAATATTTTACTACATATGGCGTTAGCGGGTGAAAACTCAAAACAGCCACTGAACGGCCCCATAAGTGGCACCAACACCTCGCACGGGACCAATGTAACTCGCAGGAACTTACCGCGTGATCACGGGACTCCCGATTTTAGAATACGAAGATAATACAAAAATATCAGGACTTAAGCAAAACATGGCATTAGCGGGTGAAACCCCGAAACAACCCTCGAACAGCACTGTGAGTGGCACCAACACCTCGTACGGGACCAATGTAAATCGTAGTAACTTACCGCGCGATAACTGGACTCTCGAATTGATAATACGATGATAATTTTCATATTTCTAGACTTAGGTTTAAAAACATGGCATTAATGGGTGAAAACCCGAAATAACCCCCGAACGGCCCCTTGAGTGGCACCAACACCTCGCACGGGACCAATGTAACTCGTAGAAACTTACCGCACAATCACGAGACTCTCGGTTTGAGAATACGACGATAATTTAAAAATATTAGGACTTAAGCAAAACATGGCATTGGTGGGTGAAAACTCGAAACAGCCCCCGAACGGTTCCGTGAGTTTCACCAACACCTTGCACCGGACCAATATAACTCGTAGGAATTGACCGAACGATCATGAAACTCCCAATTTTAGAATACGACGATAATTTGCATATTTCTAGACTTAGGCTTAAAAACATGGCGTTAGTGGGTGAAAACTCGAAACAGCCCCAGAACGGCCCCGTGAGTGGCACTAACACCTCACAAGGAACCAATGTAACTCGTAGGAACTTACCCTACGCGATCAAGGGACTCCCGATTTGAGAATAAGAAGATAATTTAAAAATATCAGTACTTAAGCAAAACATGGCGTTAGTGGGTGAAAACTCAAAACAGCCCTGTTAGTGGCACTAACACCTCGTACGGGACCAATGTAACTCGTAGGAACTGGCCGTACGATCACGAGACTCAAGGTTTGAGAATATGACGATAATTTGCATATTTCTAGACTTAGGCTTAAAAATATGGCGTTAGTGGGTGAAAACCCGAACGGCCACGTTAGTGGAACGAACACCTTGCACGGGACCAATGTAACCCGTAAGAACTTACCCCGCGTGATCAAGGGACTCCCGATTTGAGAATAAGACGATAATTTAAAAATATCAGGATTTAAGCAAAACATGACGTTAGTGGGTGAAAACCCAAAACAGCCCCCGAACGGTCCTGTGAGTGGCACTAACACCTCACACGGGACCAATGTAACTCTTAGGAACTGGACGCACGATCACGAGACTCCCGGTTTGAGAATACGACGATAATTTGTATATTTCTAGACTTAAGCTTAAAAATATGGCATTAGTGGGTGAAAACCCGAAACAGCCCCTGAACGGCCACGTTAGTGGAACCAACACCTCGCACGAGACCAACGTAATTCGTAGGAACTTACCGCCTGATCACGGAACTCCCAGTATGAGAATACGACGATAATTTAAAAATATCAGGACTTAAGCAAAATATGGTTAGTTGGTGAAAACTCGAGACAGCCCCCGAACGGTCCCGTGAGTGTCACCAACACCTCGCACGGGACCAATATAACTCGTAGGAACTGATCGCGCGATCACGGGACTCCCGGTTTGAGAATACGCTGATAATTTACATATTTTTAGAGTTAGGCATAAAAATATGGCGTTAGTGGGTGAAACCCAAAACAGCCCATGAACGGTCGGTATGTGGCACCAACACCTCGCATAGGACCACTTTAACTCATAAGAACTTATCGCACGATCACGGGATTACCGGTTTGAGAATACAAAGACAATTTGCATATTTCTGGACTTGGGCTTAAAAACATGGCGTTAGAGGGAAAAAATCTCACACAACCCCCGAATGGCCCCGTGAGTAACACCAACTCCTCTCACGGGACCAATATAACTCGTAGGAACTGATTGTGCCATCACGGGACTCCCGATTTGAGAATACGACGATAATTTTCATATTTCTAGACTTAGACAATAAAATATGGCGTTAGCGGTTGAAAACCCAAAACAGCCCCCCAACGGCCCCGTAAGTGGCACCAACACCTCACACGGGACCAATGTAACTCGTAGGAACTTACCGCGTGATCACGGGACTATCGGTTTGATAATATGATGATCATTTGTGTATTTCTATAGTTAGGCTTAAAAATATGGCGTTAGTGGGAAAAAATTCGAAACAGCCCCCGAACGACCTCATAAGAGGCACCAACTCCTCGCAGGGGACCAATGTAGCTCGTACGAACTGACCTCGTGATCACAGGAACCCCGGTTTGAGAATACGATGATAATTTGAAAATATATAGACTTAGGCTTAAAAACATGGCATTAGTGGGTGAAAACCCGAAACAGCCCCCGAACGGCCCCGTGAGTGGTACCAACACCTCGCACGGGACCAATGTAACTCGTTGGAACTGACCGTGTGATCACGGGACACCCAGTTTGAGAATACGATGATAATTTATATATTTCTAGCCTTAGGCATAAAAATATGGCGTTAGTGGGTGAAAACCCGAAACAACCCCCGAACGGCCCCGTAAGTGGCACCAACACCGCGCACAGGACCACTGTAACTCGTAGGAACTTACCGTGCGATCACGGGATTCCCGGTTTGAGAATATGACGATAATTGTCATATTTTTAGACTTAGGGATAAAAATATAGCATTAGTGAGGGAAAATCCAAAACAGCACCCGAACGGCCCCGTGAGAGGCACCAACACCTCGCACTGGACCAATGTAACTTATAGGAACTGACCGCGTGATCACGAGACTCCCGGTTTGAGAATACGATGATAATTTTCATATTTTTAGACTTAGTCTGCAAAACATGTCGTTAGCGGTTGAAAACCTGAAACAGCCTCTGAACGGTCCCGTGAGTGGCACCAACACCTCACACGGGACTAATGTAACTCGTAGGAACTTAGCGCACGATCACGAGACTCCAGGTTTGAGAATAAGATGATAATTTTTGTATTTTTAGACATAGGCATAAAAATATAGCGTTAGTGGGTGAAAACCCGAAACATCCCCCGAATGGCCCCGTGAGTGGCACCAACACCTCGCACGGGACCACTTTAACTCGTAAGAACTTATCTAGTGATCACGGGACTCCCAGTTTTAGAATACGATGATAATTTGCATATTTATCGACTCAGGCTTAAAAACATGGCGTTAGAAGGCAAAAACATGAAACAGCCCCCGAATGGCCCCGTGAGTGGCACTAACACCTCTCACGGGACCAATGTAACTCGTTGGAACTGACCGCACAATCACGGGACTCTCGGTTTGAGAATATGATGATAATTTGCATATTTCTAGACTTAAGCATAAAAACATGGCGTTAGTGGGTGAAAACCCTAAATAGCCCCCGAACGGCCCCGTGAGTGGCACCAACACCTCGCACGGAACCACTGTAACTCGTAGAAACTTATCGCATGATCACGGGATTCTCGGTTTGAGAATACGATGATAATTTCCATATTTCTAGACTTAGGGATAAAAACATAGCGTTAGTGGGGAAAACCCAAAATAGCACCCGAACGGCCCCGTGAGAGGCACCAACACCTCGCACGGGACCAATGTAACTCCTAGGAACTGACCGCGCGATCACGGGACTCTCGATTTGAGAATATGATGATAATTTGCATATTTCTAGACTTGGCATAAAAGCATGGCGTTAGTGGGTGAAAACCCAAAACAGCCCCCGAACGGCCCTGTGAGTGGCACCAACACCTCGCACGGGACAACTTTAACTCGTAAGAACTTATCGCGTGATCACGGGACTCCCAGTTTGAGAATACGATGATAATTTGTATATTTCGGGACTGGGACTCGGACTTAAAAACATGACGTTAAAAGGCAAAAAATCGACACAGCCCCCGAATGGCCCCGCGAGTGGCACCAACTCCTCTCACGTGACAAATGTAACTCGTAGGAACTGACTGCGCGATCACGGAACTCCCGGTTTGAGAATAGGATGATAATTTGCATATTTCTAGACTTAGGCTTTAAAACATGGCGTTGGCGGGTGAAAACCCAAAATATCCCCCGAACATCCCCGTGAGTGGCACCAACACCTCGCACGGGACCATTGTAACTCGTCGGAACTGATCACGCGATCACGGGACTCCCGATTTGAGAATATGACGATAAGTTGCATATTTTTAGAATTAGGCATAAAAACATGGCGTTAGTGGGGGAAATCCAAAACAGCCCCCCAACGGCCCCGTGAGTGGCACCAACACCTTGCACAGGACCAATATAACTCATAGGAACTGACCGCGCGATCACGGAATTCCCGATTTGAGAATACAACGATAATTTAAAAATATCAGGACGTAGGCAAAACATGGCGTTAGTGGGTGAAAATCTGAAACAGCTCCCGAACGGCATCGTGAGTGGCACCAACACCTCGCACGGGACCAATGTAACTCGTAGGAACTGATCGCGCGATCACGGGACTCCCAATTTGAGAATATGACGATAATTTGCAAATTTTAGACTTAGGCATAAAAACATTGATATGTTGATAATTATAACTCATATATGCAATTTTTCAACTTAAATAAAAATTTTGTAAAACTACTTGGTTACTAATATCATTTTTTTTTTTTTATCCTATCATTTGTAGGATTTTGCACGTGAAAAAAATGAAGAAGGAAATGGTTTACGACATTAAGATTGTTTATATAATGTTGTGGGCATTAAGGATTATGTTTTTTATGTGTTACTGCCGTACGGGCTTTTATTATTTAGTTTTACGGCCGTGCGGACTTTTATAATTTGATTGTTAAATTTTATGGCCGTGCGTGCTTTATAATTAGCGAGTTTTATATTTACAGGGTTTGGAATGTCCAGAAAATATAGGAAACTCAACTCAATTTTTTTTTTTGGTCTGTGAATTATTAAAACGTGTAATATTTTTAAATTTGTACTAATATTTGTTTATTAACAACATTTCCGATTCGCAATTTGTGATTTTTTTATTATTTTGCCAATAATAAATATTTGCAACCGTGCAGTCACAGGACCCCCGATTTAGGATTGGACCAAAAAAGGACATTTTTTTCAAAACTATAGTTAAATATGATCATGGACATTGTCCATGACCATTTTTATTTTTTCGTCGCGCATATAAATGGTCGCGGCCAAAGTCCATGACTCCCAACCGTGATGAAAAATGGTCGCGGCCAAAGTCCATGATCATTTTTTTCCTTTTTTCCATCACGGCGTGGGTCACGGATTTTGACCACGACCAATTGTTATCACGGTTGTGGGTCATGGCCAAAGTCCGCGACCGATTTTTTCCTTTTTTTTTGCGTCGCGGTGTGGGTCACGAACTTTGGTCACGACCAATTTTTGTCACGGTTGTGGGTCACAAACTTGGGCCACGACTATTTTTTTCCTTTTTTTTCATCTCACGGACTTTGACCGCAACTAATTTTGTCACGATTGTGGGTCACGGACGAAGGTCGCGACCATTTTTTCCCCCATCACGGTATGGGTCACGGCCCAAGTCCGCGGCCATCTGTCGTGACCCACTGCAGGTCGTGACCATTTTTTGGTCATGGACTTAGGCCGCGACCCACGAAATTGGTCACGCCCAAAATGGTCACAGCCCAAGTCCGCGACCCACAATCTTGGCCCAAGTCCAATTAAAGTTACAAAGGATAAATGGTCTAAACCCTATTCAAGAATCACGAGAAATGCAAACAGAACGAGAATAAAGAGGTTGCTGATCATTCAAGGCGTATCAAGCCTGCCTAATGCAAACAGAACAAGAATAAAGAGGTTGCAGATCAGTCAAGGCGTATCAAGCCTGCCTAAGAACAAGGTTGTCGTGGTCTTCATGTTCGTATGGCTTCCCCTTTGCTTGACGTTGCCCCGGCCTTTATGAGACAAACATCATTAACTTGGTGATATCATGCTTGGGACATCATTAACCTGGTGATATTAGACAAACATAATTAACTTGGTCATCTCACACTCGAAACATCATTAACTTAGTGATATGAGACATACGTCATTAACTTGGTGATCTCATACTCGAAATATCATTAACTTAGTGATATGAGATGAACATTGTGGGTACCCGAACTTAGAGTAATGGGCCTGGATGAGTAGCCCAATTATGGCGGCCCAAAGTCCAGACCTTCCATATCTTAAACCGATTATGATTTAGTCTCTTCCCATGTTCCCACTAAGAAAAGTTCTAGGAAGAGATGGAAAACGTGGGGGAGTCCAACACCCCCACTTACTGAAATAAACATGTATATAATAAACCCTAGGTCCGGGGCAAAGGGACACATTGGCATTCTCTGTAATCGCCCTCCGGAGTACGCAGTAATAAAACTGACTGCACCTCCGTGGACGTAGGCATATCTTTGTTGAACCACGTACATCCTTTGTTGTGTGATTGTCATTTTGCATTCCTTATTCTTACTTAGTGATTGCGCTTATCATATCTTTTTGTGTTGCATAATAATTGTCACCAAAATTGGCGCCATCTGTTGGAACGTTTATCTTCCCTGAGAAAGCCCACACCAAAAAAGGAGTTCGAAATGTCTGATCATAGTAGTAATGCTCCCCAGGCGGGGGATATCCAAGAACCTCCTGCCCCTCGTAGGATTAGGTCTGAAGTTCGATGTTCAGATCATAGGGCTCGCACAGAAAGGCCAACCTCGAAAGAAAGCCAAGGACCAGCGAGATCCATGCAGATATCCAGGCTGATTGATGCATACGAGGCGAGGCTCCAAGAGCAGAGGGACTCTTCTCATAGGCACGAGGCTGAGAACGCTCGCCTCAAAAGAAGATTAGAAAGAATGGAGAAAGAGCTCCATCGTAGTACCAAGAAACGTCCGTACCACACTCCTAGCCCTTAGGCGAGCAAGTCTCGCAGCCGAGGAAGGAGCTCCAGGCATGGATCCCAAAGAGCCGAGGGAAACGAGTCAGAGGCCGACCTGCTCAAGTACCTGCGACTAGCTCGCAGCCACAGAAGCCCGGATCGCAGCAACGAGAACATACGAAATCTGATCCGAAGGGAGATGGACCAACATCCTTCCCATCACGGTACCAGATCGACCCGAGAACTCGCTAGGAAAGCTCTTAAAACTCAGATAAAATCATCTTTCTCGAGGGAAATTGAGGAAGAAGAGCCCCCAAGAAGTTTTCCATTCCAAGGTTCAAAATTTATGATGGTAAGATTGATCCCATTGATCACGTCAGGCAGAACCGACAGGCCATGACCCTCTGGAACCACCGAGACGCACTAATGTGCCGAATTTTCCCCTCAAGCCTGCATGACGTGGTGCAAAAATGGTTCGAAAGGCTCACCCACGGGTCCATCAGAAGTTTCAAATCCCTAGTCGAGCTCTTTACGGCCCGATTCATTACTAGTAGCTCCCATCCCGAAAGGATGGATGCCCTACTGACAATGAAAAAGATGCCCCAAGAGACCCTTCGAGACTACGCGAAGAGGTACTAAGAATTGTTCAACGAGGTCGAGGATTGTTCAACAGCTGACGAAAAATACTTGCGGTCAAACCACACCCAGAACTCCTGAATCGTGAGAGTATCCCTCTCCTCCATGGTGGTAATAGACTCCCACCACTGCAGTGCAGATCCAACAAGCTTGAAAGTAGCTAGCACCTGCTTCTGAACATCCGTGCACTCATACATCCGTAAGTGCCTCTGCATATCCTTCCTCCATTGGCTCGAGACTACCACATCTGAGCTACCTGCAAACTCTGGCGGATGCGCTTTCTGAAAAGCGTCACGTACACGCTCCCAAGCAGACGGGAATACATTAACCTGTACTGGCGCGGTAACCGGCGCCTGAGGTGGTGCCTTCTGAACAACGGCAATCGCGGCATTTACCGCTTGAGCTACTATAGCTGCAACCTCAGCGGCGTTCATCATGCCCTGAACTGGAGCGGGCTGGGGTTCGGGCGTTGCATCCCTGGGAACTCGTCGTGCACGTCGTGGAGGCATCTGAAATAAGAACAAAGTTTATAAGTTCACGGTTATAAACTTAATATAGCTGAAGAACGAAGCATACACAAAAAGAGTACAACAGTCCTAAAATATAGGGCTCTATATCAAAGAAACGTAGCGGAAACATAATAGCCGTACAGATCCTAAAGGACACTAGAACCTGATGCTCTGATACCACCTGTGACACCCCGACTAATTAAATACCGGGTAGCTACTCCTTTATTAAATTAATTCAAAATGCCAAGTTGGCTCAGTTAATAGCATCACTGTCGAAAACATTTTATTATTACTATCCACCTAGTATTTAAAAAGTAAGTTGCCAAATTTTAATATAAGTCTGATTAACATGCAACAAGTGTAATAAAGAATAATAACACCATTCACCATACTGAAGTAAAACGAATAACCATCACATAGTGTAAATAAAGTCTGGCGGAAAACTCCTCACTACAATCCCATACTGAAATAAACAACCGAATGCTAAAACAATACAAATCAAAGTCTGAAAACTGCAATGTAAAAGATGTCTCTAAATAGAAATGGGCAACATGCCCTACAACTGATAGATAGTGACTCTGGAATCCAAAAGATAGAAGCGTCTACAAGCAAATCCCTGTAGCTTCCACAAACAGCTACAGCTCGTCACCTGAATGAGAATCCTATGCTTGGTGTCCCTGTGGCTGGGAACCTAAAATGGTTTTACAAGAAAAAGATTTGAAAAGCAAACGGGTCAGAGCCCGAATGTGGAGTTATATTTTAAAAACCTGCAAGTGCTTTAAAATCATTTAAAACATTAAATGCAAAGTACATGTTAGGACGTGCACTCACATGATATTCTCACCTCTCGTCTAACTGTGCACTCCTAACGTAAGTACCCATCTAGAGTGATACAAACTACTAGCTAAGTGACAACGTATCTAGCTAGACTATCATAGGTCCTACCCACATTACTCGGTTCTATTAACATTATAACGCTCGTAATTAAGTAGGGGATTAATGTAAACTCAGATGCTCAATAATCAATATATATATCACTATCAGTTAACTCGTTATATTTCCCGAAACAATACCGTAATTATATTCACAACATAACATGAAGGTTCTCATTAATTAAGTGTATATTATTCACATCATAAATATACAATATAAGCACCCCGAGATCTAAGCTGCGGTGCACACATACTCTGCTATCCATCCCGGTACATCACGTACATAAGGATCACATATTCTGAATCTCTCAGAAATAATTCCGATAACACAAATCACAAATAATGGAGGCGAACACAGTCACATCACATAGGTCACGCACATACCTACGCTCCTACGATCAGCGGACTTATTAATATCCCAATAAGTCTTTCTATGGCCTATGTTCATCAAGGTAACCAGTCTAAATCCGGGCAACACAAGGATTAGAGGGCCCTAAGCGAACGCAAACCTCCCGTGATAGCAAGTATGGTAGGTATGTCATACACACAATTCATATACCAATACTAAGTTAACACACGTCTTAGTAATACCGTAGTTTAATCGTAGTACATATCGCATTCTCGTACTAACTTATAATATCTACACTCATATTATTCCGGTTTATCGTCATATGCGCCATAATCGATTCTCACGTCGTAGTAGACACTCACGTCTCAACCCAAACGGTTCATTTAATATAACTCGCGTATATAGTTTACTCCTCTCAATAACCCAAAAGTCTCAAATCTATCCTTACATCATCAAAGGAAGGTCATCTATATCCTCGAACAAGTTTACGAGACCCCAAAAATCAAAACAGTCCAAAAAGGACCAAACTGTCAACTCGTTAGAAGTCTCGTTCGAACGAGACTATTCGAACAAGATTCCTCTGTCAACTCGTTCGAACGAGACTGTTCGAACGAGATTCCAGTTCGTTCGAACGAACTGTACCTTCCAATGATATCTCGTTCGAACGAGATATTGAACGAGATCCCTTCTCGTTAGCAGCGACTGGTCAACTCGTTAGAAGCTCGTTCGAACGAGTTCGTTCGAACGACCTGGGTAGGGGCTTCTAACGAGCTACCAGATTCGTCCCAGATTTTCTAAGTTACGTTTCTCACCATTTTTAACACCTCAATCCTTCTCCAAAGTTCGTTCTAACAATGATTTAAGTCCTCTAATCATACTCAAACATGCTTAGGTCATAAACTAACATCTTTTAAGGCATTAATGCATCCTAAACATCATTAAATCACAAGGTTTTATACTTTTCCCCAATATCATCAAGAACATGAACCCTAGATATATAACATCATCAAATCCCAGAATTTAATCCGTTTTAATTTCTTCTAATCACAATTATCATGAGAGAAATCATCTACCTATCATTCTACATGCAATTCTCTTCAAAATTTTCAAGTTCTAAACTCCAAACTACATGGGTTTTCATTCATCTTTCAAGAACAATTAAAATTCCTCAATTTCTAACATGGAAGAGACATTCTCTGAAATTAAATGGGATAAAGTCACTTGCCTTGGTTCGATTTCTGATTTTGGTGTAGGTTTGGTAGAACTTTTCTGCAGAATTTCTTCTCTCCAAGCTTCCTCTCCAATGGTGGCTTGAGGTGGCTAGGGTTTTGATTTGGGAACTTAGAAAACTCTTCCAATAACCTACGTAGCCTTCTAGGTTAATATGGTTTGGTTAATGGGCTTGGTGGGTTTAATCCACATCAGATTTACATCTCTAATTTTCGTCACTTTTAATTCCTCAAAATGTAAAATTACCAAAATACCCTTTAAGTTGTCGGTATGGCCTAAAAATATCCCGGAATCCAAACTACACCCCCGGGTAGTGTTTTCCGACTATCTCGACCCTTCCGGACGCGTTGGCGCACTCAAAACGACCATACGATTTATAGATTTTAAATTCACTTTTTATAATACGCGGCGGTCCCACGCGTCTCAACAAAATTTCTAAAATGCCGTATATAAATCTCCCGACAACTTTTATAATACCAAGTACATATATCAAAACATGTATGCACATAATCAAATACCAACTCACATCTCGTTAGTATTTATAACCCGGATTAATTTCCAATTAATACGCATTTAATTAATTAATCCCAAAAATAAATATAGCCAAAAGTACGGGGTATTACATACTTCCCCCCTAATAACTGAATTTCGTCCCGAAATTTGAAATTAGAAAGTACCTGCCAAAAACAACTCTGGATAACGTTCGCGCATCTCATCCTCGCGCTCCCATGTGGAATCCTCGACATTGTGATGTCGCCACTGAACACGCACTAACGGGACTATCTTTGACCGCAGTTTCCTCTCGCTTCGGTCCAAAATAGCAATCGGCCCCTCCTCGTAGGAGCTATCAGGCTGGAGATCGATGTCCTCTACAGCAATGTGAGAATGAGCCAAATTACCTCTAAGGTATTTCCTTAGCGAGGAAATATGAAACACATCGTGAATCCGATGCAAATGCTCCGGTAATCCGAGTCTATACGCAACCGGTCCGATTCGCTCAATAATAGGAAACGGCCCCACATACCTCGGTGCCAACTTCCCCTTCTTCCCGAAACGCATAATCCCCTTCATAGGAGATAATCTGAGCAAAACCTGGTCCCCCACTTGGAACTCCCTGAAAAACCTCTTCGCATCAGCATAACTCTTCTGCCTGTCTTGAGCTACCCGAATGCGACTCCGAATCAACTCAATCCTTGCCAAAGTATCCTGAATCACTTCCGGCCCAAGTAGTTTGTTGTCCCCCACTTCTAACCAACATGCTGGGGAACGACAAGGCCTACCGTACAATGCCTCAAACGGAGCCATGCCAATAGTGAACTGATAGGAGTTGTTGTAAGCAAACTCCACCAGTGGAAGGCACTGCTCCCATCCACCCCCGAAGTCAATAATGCACATGCGTAGCATGTCCTCCAACATCTGATTTGTGCGCTCAGTCTGCCCATCAGTCTGCGGATGATACGCCGTACTCAACCGCAATTCCGTGCCCATGGCCTCCTGGAAACTCTCCCAAAACCGCGAAACAAATATCTTGTCTCTGTCAGACACGATATTTAGGGGCACACCGTGAAGTCTCACAATCTCTGAAATGAAGAGCTGGGCATACTGTCCCGCAGTGTAATCAGTCCTAACGGGTAAAAAGTGAGCGACCTTGGACAACCTGTCCACAATTACCCAAACGGAGTCGTGGCCCCTCTGCGACGTAGGCAACCCCGTGATAAAGTCCATGGATATGCTCTCCCACATCCACACCGGGACCTCCAATGGCTGTAGCAATCCTGCCGGTCTCTGATGATCCACTTTCACAAGCTGACAGTGGCGCATTTCGAAACAAACTCAGCGATATCTCTCTTCATACCGCTCCACCAATACTGGCGTCTCATGTCTTGGTACATTTTGTCCCCTCCGGGATGTACCGCGAATCATGAGTCGTGCGAATCTGCCATCACATCGTGCCGCAATTCCTCTCCTTCCGGAACTACCAATCTCCCATTGAAGCGTAATCCCCCGTCTGAGCTAACGGTATAGGACTCGGCTCCCTCTGCTAGTAACCGAACTATCTGCTCCTGACAGAACGAGTCATTGGACTTTGCCCATAATACCTTCGTGACAATCTGCGGTGTAACGGTCATCACAGACATGAAAGATCGGGACACTGCATCCTGGTGTCCCAATTCCTTCCACTTAGCCTTCCACACCTCTGCCACCTCATCTGCTGGCCTACGGCTCAACGCGTCTGCTACCACGTTAGCCTTACCTGGGTGATACTGGATGTCGAACTGGTAGTCTTTCACAAACTCAAGCCACCTACGTTGTCGCATATTCAACTCCTTCTGTGTGAACAGGTACTGTAGGGACTTGTGGTCCGTGAACAGTTGGAACTTCTCCCCCAAAGATAGTGTCTCCAAATCCGTAGGGCAAATACCACTGCCGCCAACTCCAAATCATGTGTGGGGTAATTCTTCTCATGAGGCTTAAGCTTACGGGAAGCATAAGCTATGGCCTGTCTCTCCTGCTGTAATACACCTCCCAGTCCTTGCAAAGACGCATCGGTGTAAACCAAATACTCAACTCCCGGTCTCGGCAATGCTAACACAGGTGCTGAGGTCAACTTGTCCTTCAATTCATCGAATGCCAACTGACAGGCATCACTCCAGATGTAGGGCACACCCTTACGAGTCAGATGTATCAAAGGACCTGCTATCTCCGAGAAACCCCGAATAAACCTCCTGTAGTATCCTGCTAAACCCAAGAAACTACGAATCTCAGTCGGTGTCGTGGGCTGTCCCCACTCCCTCACCGCTGATACTTTCCCCGGATCAACAGATATTCCCTGGTCGGAAATGATATGTCCCAAAAACTGGACTTCCTTCAGCCAAAACCCGCACTTCTCATATTTTGCATACAACTCGTTCTGACGAAGTGTCTGCAAAACCTGCCTCAAATGCTCGGCGTGCTCCTCCTCTGTCTGGGAGTAAACCAGAATGTCATCAATGAAGACAATGACAAACTGATCTAGAAAATCCCTAAACACTCTGTTCATCAAGTCCATAAACATAGCTGGAGCGTTGGTAAAACCGAAAGGCATAACCCGAAACTCGTAAGAACCATATCTCGACAAGAACGCAGTCTTCGAGACATCCTCCTCTCGGATACGTAACTAATGGCATCCTGATCTCAAATCAATCTTCGAGAAGAAAGAAGCTCCTCTCAACTGGTCGAATAAGTCATCGATTCGAGGCAACGGATACTTATTCCGTATCGTGACCTTATTCAACTCTCGGTAGTCCACACACAATCTCAGTGAACCATCTCTCTTCTTCACAAACAAAACTGGAGCGCCCCAAGGTGAGGTACTCCTGCGAATAAAGCCCTGGCCTAACAGCTGCTCTATCTGATCCCGTAACTCTCGCATCTCAGCTGGAGCCATACGGTACGGTGCACGTGCTATAGGTCTCGTACTCGGTAGCAAATCTATAACGAAGTCTATCTCTCGACTGGGTGGTAAGCCGGGTATCTCCTGAAACACATCTGAATACTCCCTGACTACTGGGATAGAATCTAAAGGAATCACTACCTCCTTAGAGGTATCCTCCTCAATGTAATACAGATGAGCGGTCGATCCTCCCTCTGGGCGAGGCATCGCCACTACAAACATCTCTTGCCACGGAATGGCAAAAACAATGCTCCCGATGAAGCAATCAATCATGGCCCTATATGCTACGAGCCAATCCATACCGATGATCACATCGTGAACATGCATATCTAACACTAACATGTCTGCAGGTAATACCAAACCACCAATCTCTACCCCCACTCCCCGGCATATAAAGAAAATAAGTGACCCACTCCCCAATGGTGAGTCGACACACGTCACTGTGCTCTCTGCCGTAGCTAACATCCTAAAGCTTTCGCGAAGTGTGTAGCTATAAAACAATGTGTAGCACCCGTATCAAATAATACCCGACCCATAGTGCCATGGATAGGAAACGTACCCTCAATCGCGGGCGGTGCCTGTGGAACTGCAGCCTGGTGGACGTTGTAGACACGTCCATACTGTAGCTGCCCCTGCTGAGCTGGGACTGCTGGAATGGGTGGCAATGCTGCCATCTGTGGCGGTGCGGGAAGAGCGGCGTGAAACATAGGCCTCTGTGGCTCCTGGCGAGCACCCTGCTGCTGCTGCTGTGGGGCCCTGCCTCTATCAGGACAATCCTGTCGTTTATGGCCAGTCTTGCCACAAACAAATCACTTCCCTGGGAAGTTCCCTCCTCTCTGTCCCTGCTGTCCCCGGCCCTGGTGGCCGTTACCATTCCTCCCTTGGCCCTGCTGGCCCTGGTGAAACTGCTGCCCATTCTGCCCCTGTTGGCCCTGATGGCCGTTTGGACCCTGATGGCCCTGACGGAAACCTCCTTGTCCCTGTCTGTAGTTCCCTAACCGGAACCTCTTATTATCCCCCTGCTGGGAGCCCTGCTCATTCTGTCTCTGCCCCTGACCCGATTGTGCCCCGCTGGCACTATGTCCTCCAGTCCTGCCCTGATGGCTAGACTCCCCCGACCTCTTACCCTCGGCCATATGAAAACGGTGGTCCTGGCAGTGCAACAAAGCAGCGTTAACCACATCAGAATAAGTGGCCAACGATAGGTTCCCTAGCAGATGCTGACGGATCCTCCAAGTCAACCCGTCGGTGAACTTCTCAATTTTCTTCTTCTCTGTTGGTATCTCGTCTGGAACGATGTTCAACAGATTAGTGAACTCAGCCTCATACTAGGCCACTGTCTTGCCCTCCTGCCTCAAACTCATCAATCTCCTCCTCATTTCCGTATGAACAGCTGACGGAAAATACTTGCGGTCAAACCGCACCCAGAACTCCTGAATCGTGAGAGTATCCCTCTCCTCCATGGTGGTAATAGACTCCCACCACTGCAGTGCAGATCCAACTAGCTTGAAAGTAGCTAGCACCTGCTTCTGAACATCCGTGTACTCATACATCCGTAAGTGCCTCTGCATATCCTTCCTCCATTGGCTCGAGACTACCACATCTGAGCTACCTGCAAACTCTGGCGGATGCGCTTTCTGAAAAGCGTCACGTACACGCTCCCAAGCAGACGGGAATGCATTAACCTGTACTGGCGCGGCAACCGGCGCCTGAGGTGGTGCCTGCTGAACAACGACAATCACGGCATTTACCGCTTGAGCTACTATAGTTGCAACCTCAGTGGCGTTCATCATGCCCTGAACTGGAGCGGGCTGGGGTTCGGGTGTTGCATCCCTGGGAACTCGTCGTGCACGTCGTAGAGGCATCTGAAATAAGAACAAAGTTTATAAGTTCACGGTTATAAACTTAATATAGCTGAAGAACGAAGCATACACAAAAAGAGTACAACAGTCCTAAAATATAGGGCTCTATATCAAAGAAACATAGCGAAAACATAATAGCCGTACAGATCATAAAGGACACTAGAACCTAATGCTCTGATACCACCTGTGACACCCCGACTAATTAAATACCGGGTAGCTACTCCTTTATTAAATTAATTCAAAATGCCAAGTTGGCTCAGTTAATAGCATCACTGTCGAAAACATTTTATTATTACTATCCACCTAGTATTTAAAAAGTAAGTTGCCAAATTTTAATATAAGTCTGATTAACATGCAACAAGTGTAATAAAGAATAATAACACCATTCACCATACTGAAGTAAAACGAATAACCATCACATAGTGTAAATAAAGTCTGGAGGAAAACTCCTCACTACAATCCCATACTGAAATAAATAACCGAATGCTAAAACAATACAAATCAAAGTCTGAAAACTGCAATGTAAAAGATGTCTCTAAATAGAAATGGGCAACATGCCCTACAACTGATAGATAGTGACTCTGGAATCCAAAAGATAGAAGCGTCTACAAGCAAATCCCTGTAGCTTCCACAAACAGCTACAGCTCGTCACCTGAATGAGAATCCTATGCTTGGTGTCCCTGTGGCTGGGCACCTAAAATGGTTTTACAAGAAAAAGATTTGAAAAGCAAACGGGTCAGAGCTCGAATGTGGAGTTATATTTTAAAAACCTGCAAGTGCTTTAAAATCATTTAAAACATTAAATGCAAAGTACATGTTAGGACGTGCACTCACATGATATTCTCACCTCTCGTCTAACTGTGCACTCCTAACGTAAGTACCCATCTAGAGTGATACAAACTACTAGCTAAGTGACAACGTATCTAGATAGACTATCATAGGTCCTACCCACATTACTCGGTTCTATTAACATTATAACGCTCGTAATTAAGTAGGGGATTAATGTAAACTCAGATGCTCAATAATCAATATATATATCACTATCAGTTAACTCGTTATATTTCCCGAAACAATACCGTAATTATATTCACAACATAACATGAAGGTTCTCATTAATTAAGTGTATATTATTCACATCATAAATATACAATATAAGCACCCCGAGATCTAAGCTGCGGTGCACACATACTCTGCTATCCATCCCGGTACATCACGTACATAGGGATCACATATTCCGAATCTCTCAGGAATAATTCCGATAACACAAATCACAAATAATGGAGGCGAACACAGTCACATCACATAGGTCACGCACATACCTACGCTCTTATGATCAGCGGACTTATTAATATCCCATAAGTCTTTCTATGACCTATGTTCATCAAGGTAACCAGTCTAAATCCGGGCAACACAAGGATTAGAGGGCCCTAAGCGAACGCAAACCTCCCGTGATAGCAAGTATGGTAGGTATGTCATACACACAATTCATATACCAATACTAAGTTAACACACGTCTTAGTAATACCGTAGTTTAATCGTAGTACATATCGCATTCTCGTACTAACTTATAATATCTACACTCATATTATTCCGGTTTATCGTCATATGCGCCATAATCGATTCTCACGTCGTAGTAGACACTCACGTCTCAACCGAAACGGTTCATTTAATATAACTCGCGTATATAGTTTACTCCCCTCAATAACCCAAAAGTCTCAAATCTATCCTTACATCATCAAAGGAAGGTCATCTATATCCTCGAACAAGTTTACGGGACCCCAAAAATCAAAACAGTCCAAAAAGGACCAAACTGTCAACTCGTTAGAAGTCTCGTTCGAACGAGACTGTTCGAACAAGATTCCTCTGTCAACTCGTTAGAAGTCTCGTTCGAACGAGACTGTTCGAACGAGATTCCAGTTCGTTCGAACGAACTGTACCTTCCAACGATATCTCGTTCGAACGAGATATCGAACGAGATCCCTTCTCGTTAGCAGCGACTGGTCAACTCGTTAGAAGCTCGTTCGAACGAGTTCGTTCGAACGACCTGGGTAGGGGCTTCTAACGAGCTACCAGATTCGTCCCAGATTTTCTAAGTTACGTTTCTCACCATTTTTAACACCTCAATCCTTCTCCAAAGTTCGTTCTAACAATGATTTAAGTCCTCTAATCATACTCAAACATGCTTAGGTCATAAACTAACATCTTTTAAGGCATTAATGCATCCTAAACATCATTAAATCACAAGGTTTTATACTTTTCCCCAATATCATCAAGAACATGAACCCTAGATATATAACATCATCAAATCCCAGAATTTAATTCGTTTTAATTACTTCTAATCACAATTATCATGAGAGAAATCATCTACCTATCATTCTACATGCAATTCTCTTCAAAATTTTCAAGTTCTAAACTCCAAACTACATGGGTTTTCATTCATCTTTCAAGAACAATTAAAATTCCTCAATTTCTAACATGGAAGAGACATTCTCTGAAATTAAATGGGATAAAGTCACTTGCCTTGGTTCGATTTCTGATTTTGGTGTAGGTTTGGTAGAACTTTTTTGCAGAATTTCTTCTCTCCAAGCTTCCTCTCCAATGGTGGCTTGAGGTGGCTAGGGTTTTGATTTGGGAACTTAGAAAACTCTTCCAATAACCTACGTAGCCTTCTAGGTTAATATGGTTTGGTTAATGGGCTTGGTGGGTTTAATCCACATCAGATTTACATCTCTAATTTTCGTCACTTTTAATTCCTCAAAATGTAAAATTACCAAAATACCCTTTAAGTTGCCGGTATGGCCTAAAAATACCCCGGAATCCAAACTACACCCCCGGGTAGTGTTTTCCGACTATCTCGACCCTTCCGGACGCGTTGGCGCACTCAAAACGACCATACGATTTATAGATTTTAAATTCACTTTTTATAATACGCGGCGGTCCCACGCATCTCAACAAAATTTCTAAAATGCCGTATATAAATCTCCCGACAGCTTTTATAATACCAAGTACATATATCAAAACATGTATGCACATAATCAAATACCAACTCACATCTCGTTAGTATTTATAACCCGGATTAATTTCCAATTAATACGCATTTAACTAATTAATCCCAAAAATAAATATAGCCAAAAGTACGGGGTATTACAATGAGAACCCCGCATCACGATGATTTGATCATTACCCTCAGGATAGCTAACTTTGACGTCAAAAAGTTGCTCGTCGACCAAGGAAGCTCGTCCGAGGTAATGTATCTCGACCTAATCAAAAAATTGAAGTTAAGCGTCGTCGGACTAAAAGAAGCTTTTGTCCCTTTAGTTGGCTTCGCTGGAAAAATAACTATGCCCCTGGGAAAGATCATACTGCCAGTACGCACGGGAAATATCTCCAAGATGATTGAGTTTTTGGTGGTTGACATCGACTCGCCCTACCAAGCCATCCTCGGTAGGGGATGGCTACATGCAATGAAGGCAGTCTCCTCGACCTACCATCAGAAACTCAAGTATGTAATCGAGCGAGGAGTAATGGAGATCCACGGTGACCAAGCAATGGCAAGAAGGTGCTTCATAGCAGCCATCCGACCAAGGCCAGAGAAGAAGGTCGATCAGCCCAGCGAGAAAATTGAAGAACAAGAAGGTCTGACACCTTCTAAATAGCAATTAAAGTATGAAAGACCTGGAGTAGAGGAGACCAGGCTCCTCCCCTCTGAACGAGTCATCGAAGACCTGGTAGAGGTTACAGCTAGAGATAGCGACGATAACAGAGTTTTCTTAATTGGAGCCTCTCTCACTGACCAGGAACAGAAGGAATTGACAACTCTGCTGAGACGCAACGTAGATGTTTTTGTGTGGGAACCGTACGAGCTGCCTGGAATTGATCCTAGTATGGTTTGTCATCAGTTGCACGTCGATCCCACCTTCAAACCAATCACACAGAAGGCACGGCGAACTGCACCCGAGAAGGCCAAAGTCGTGGAAAAAGAAGTTGAAAAACTGCTGGATGCAGGATCCATACGGGAAGTATAATTCCCCGAATGGTTATCCAACCCAGTAGTAGTTCAAAAAGCAACGAGAATTGGAGAGTTTGCATCGACTTCACCGACCTCAATAGAGCGTGCCCTAAGGACAGTTTCCCCCTCCCAAAAATTGATCAACTGGTAGACACTACTGCAGCTCACGAGAGAATGAGTTTTCTGGACGCATACTCCGGGTATCATCAGATCCCTCTGTATGCCCCAGACCAAGACAAAACAGCGTCCATCACCTCAGTTAGATTATACTGCTACAAAGTCATGCCCTTCGGGCTCAAAAACGCAGGGGCAACCTACCAACGAATGGTCACCAAGATGTTCAAGGGTAAAATGGGAGACACCATGGAAGTCTACATCGATGATATACTCGTTAAAAGCAAGAAGAAAGAAGACCACCTCTCAGACCTGTCTAACACCTTTGAAATCCTCAGGAAATACCGAATGAAACTTAATGCGAGCAAGTGTTCTTTCGGTGTCCAGTCAGGAAAATTTCTTGGGTACTTGGTTAGTAAGAGAGGCATAGAGGCTAACCCAGACCAGATCGATGCAATAAACAAGGTACATCCTCCTCAAATAACCCGGGACGTACAAAAGCTCACCCGAATGCTCACTGCCTCAAATCGCTTTATCTCTAAATCCTCCGAGAAGTGCAAGCCTTTCTTCCAGCTTCTAAAGGGGAACAAAATGGTAGAATGGAACCCAGATTGCTCGCAGGCATTGGATGACTCAAGGCTTACCTAAGCTCCACACCACTGCTTGTCATACCACAGCAAACAGATTCTTTGTACATATACCTCTCCGTTTCCAACCACATTGTCAGCTCCGCATTAATGTGCGAAATTGCAGGGATCCAGCACCCCGTTTACTATGCGAGCAAAACCCTACTTGAGGCCGAGCAGAGGTACCTACCACTGGAGAATCTCGTTTTTGCACTAGTAGTGGCTTCAAGAAAGCTGAAGCACTATTTCGAAGCCCACACTATCATTGTCCTTACGTCGCACCCCTTTAAAGCAATCCTGAGGAAGGCGAAATTGTCGAGCAGAATGTCTAAATGGTCAGTCGAGCTAGGACAATTTGATATCCAATTTCAACCGAGGAACGCAATCAAGGGGCATATCCTTATTGATTTCATAGCCGAATTCACAGGCGAACAGCCTGGCGACCAACCACAGCCGGCAAACCAAAAAGGAAGCCACACGACGGAGGGAATCTGGAAATTATTCATTGATGGAGCTTCTAATTCAAAGGGGGCAGGAGTAGGCATCGTACTTATCACTCCGGAAAATGCGATCCTCGAGCAGGGAATTAGGCTTGGATTTGAAGCCTCCAACAATGAAGCAGAATATGAGGCCCTGATAGCCGGCCTCCAGAAAGCACACGCTTTGGGAGCAAAGAAGTTGCAGGTGTTTGGTGACTCACAATTAGTCTCCAATCAGATCAGCGGGGACTACAATGCAAAAGATGAAAGGATGGCAGCCTACCTCGCCTTGGCAAAGAGGCTATTGGCTGACTTTGAGTAAGTCAATGTCCAGCAGTTCCCCAGAGGACAGAACAGCCATGCTGATGCCCTAGCAGCCCTAACTCAGTAATCAATTCCGACTTAAAAAGAACAATTCCCATTGATTTCCTCGCTCATCCGAGCATTAACCGTAACGGCGAGTTACCAAGCAGGGAGCAGATGCTCCGAATTGAGTCAGCACCCAGTTGGATGGACCCACTAAGGGACTATTGGAAGGATGGCACGTTTCCAGATGATAAGAAGACCGATCACCAGATAAGAGTCAAAGCTGCTCACTTTCACTTATCTCCTGAGGGCAAGCTATACAAGAGATCATTTTCTAGTCCCCACCTCCAATGCGTTCACCCAAAGGATGTCGAGCAAGTTCTACATGAGCTTCACGAAGGAATCTGCGGACGCCATATTAAAGGAAGATATCTGGATTTTTGAGAAATGAAGGAGGGTTATTGGTGGCCATATATGCAAATGAACTCTGCGGCGTATGTCCGTAAATGCTTGAAATGCCAGCTTCACGCTCCTATGGTCCACCAACCTGTTAGCGACTTAAAATCATTATCTAGCCCATGGCTGTTCGCCCAGTGGGGGATGGCCATCGTAGGACCACTTCCTACCACCACTGGCAATCGCAAGTATCTGTTAGTCGCGACTGACTACTTCACCAAATGGATCGAGGCGGAACCCCTAGCAAACATCCGAGATGCAGATATGATAAAGTTCATATGGAGAAGTATAATCACCCGTTTTGGCATCCCCAAAACCATCATCACTGACAATAGAATGCAGTTCGAGAGCGGATCTTTTCAGAGTTTCTGTAACGAACATAGAATCAGACACCATTTCAGCTCGATAGCCTATCCTCAGAGCAATGGCCAAGCCGAGGCTTCCAATAAAAATATGATCGACGGATTAAAGAAGTGATTAGAGTGAGCCAAAGGCACATGGGTAAATGAATTACCACATATTCTATGGGCTTACCGAACCACTCCACGATGAGCAATAGGGGAAACCCCATTTTCACTGACATATGGAATGGAAGTGGTCATCCAATTAGAAGGAGGCTTACCGACAATGAGATCCAGCCTTGTCGACCAGGGCCATAATGATGCAGCATCGCTCGCTGAGCTCGACCTAACCGACGAGCGTCGAGAGCTAGCCCTAGTAAAACTAGCGAGCTATCAGCAACAACTCGCAAGGCATTATAACAAGAGGGTCAACCCAAGGGCATTCCGAGTTGGGGACTATGTCCTAAGGAAAGTTCTGGGCAGCGCAGTGAAACCATCAGACGGCAAGCTAGGTCCAAACTGGGAAGGACCACTCAAGATAACAAGAGATAATCTACAAGGCGCCTATCACTTAGAAACGATGGAAGGCGGAAAAATCCCCCGAGCATGGAACGCAGCCAATCTCAAGAAATTCTATTTTTAGATTCTTCTTTTATGCTTTTGTTATGGAACTAGTAGTTCATTTTCCTTGTCATTAATGAAAGCCGTTTAACGGCTGCGTTCTAATAAGTAGCAGTTATATAAGCTTTAACACACATCTTTTCCAAATGACAGGCACATTGATCATTACACCATAGCAGGGAAATGTCCCTCCTCAGGTTTTCGTTATGAAATACGAAAGACCTCTTAGCATTGCCCCTAGCAATATATGAAGCCCTACAGGAGATCCTTAGGAAATATGGCCAAAATAAAACTGGTCACCAAACCATCTTTGGTTGAATAAAATCCTGATCGGATAAAGCATCCAACACCAGGTGTGTCCTCGCCAATTGCCACACTTAGGCCTAAGGGAGTGTGACGACACGCCCTAAAAGGTAAAGTGGAGCACAATGGTATCTCGATAGTATACTGGACTGGAAGGACACTTACGTTATAATAGAAATTTAGAGATCATAAAGGAGCAAGAATATGGAAAATATAACACTTGTTTAGTCAGCTAAATTAGCCCAAAACATAAATTTTATATTAATCCACCATATTTACAACAAGTTCAATACATGTTTAGTCGGCAAGCTCGCCCAAAACATTGACATAACATCACTTATATACAAAATACACAGAGTAACTACTGGCAAAATCTCAGTGGGGGTGAGGCCTCTGAACGAGATAATCAGCCACTTGAGCTCTTCGACCATCATCGGGAGCAGGAAATAACTCTTCCTCGACTTCGTTAGCATCCGACTCCAATAGCTGACGAGGGATGGCATCGATGGGTATCCACTGATCATCTCTCTGGAAGGTATTGGGCATCCGAGTGGAAGGAGATATTTCATGGCGATACCAGAGCATCGAGTTCCTTAGAACCTGCATCTCCTTCAAAGCACTCAACCACCCCCTGATGAAGGCAAGCTCTTCAAATTCTACCAGCCTCATCGGAGTATCTAGCCAACCCTGGTCATAATCGTCGGCCCATACTCGTCGAGGTCCTTTTTCAAACAGGTGCCGCAGCCGAGTAACATCCCTTTGAAGCCCAGCAGCGATCACGTATGCTCGCTGGACATCACCGCGAAGCTCTTCCATTTCCCTATCTTAACTCCTGGTGCTCCTGCTAACTCGCAAAATGAATGGACCAGTAGAACCTCGCAGCACAGGAGGAACGTCGCTCGAGCCAGCCCTAGCTCGCGACGATGAAGAGCCTCGCAATACTACAGGAGCGGTGCTCAGTGCATGCTCCCTAAGACGTGAGACCTCCCTCTTTAAAGCTTCATTTTCTTGCTGAAGCATTTCCCCAACCTGGTTGATCTCAGAAGCCTCGAGAAGATTTGATCTTAATGAATTCACCTCTTCTTGCACTGAAGCACCAACCTCTTCCATCTCCTGGAGCCTATCTTTTAACTTGGCCACAAGCTCAAATTAATCCTTATACTTTTGATTCCTTGACCTAAGAGATTTGCAAAGCCTAACAAAGGCCTGGTGAACCTGAGGACTTGCGTTGGGACCAAGAGTCCTACCCAATTGAGATGTGGCAGGAATATACTCTTCTACATCAATCAACTACAAGACATAAGAGGGCATCGAAAAGAAAGACAAATCAGTGCACTGGGAAAATGAAACCTTTTCATTGATAAGGGTTAAATTACATCGAGTAGTAAAAAGAAAAGTTACAAACGAAGGTATAAAAAGTAACCTTAGATGATAACTAATTATCAACCTCAGAGGAAGCTGGTTGCTCCCCCTTGTCAGCGACAGTAGAAACACACCCCTCCGCAGGGGTAACCTCTGTCGCCTGAGCAGGAAGGACCTCGGCATGCAACATTTGGGAGACAGGCTCAACACCTTCAATAGCAGGGGCAGGGGCTTCTTCATCCACTGTCGGCTTCGGGTCCAGGTCATGCTCGTCGAACAAAGGAGAGTCAGCATCAACACCGATAGCTAAGAGGGCCTTATTCCAACCCTTCTTGAAGTTCAGACGACTGATGTAGCCTATTTGAACCTCGGCGTCTTCATATGCAGCAGTCCACCCGGAATTGTATGAATCCTCCTTGATGGTGGCTGCTTAGGACTCTTTCTCCTTTAACTGCTCGGTCAGCACATTGTTCTCCTCTACAACAGCCACCTTACTCGAGTAGACCAGGTCATAGGCCTGCCTCATCTCATTCATCTCCGTAACCGTTGTATCCCTCTCTCGATTAGAATTGACGAGGGCCAGGTCAGAGGAAACTCGGGCGACGTCAACAGTCTTTAAATTAGCCTCTAGTCGAGTACCCCTCACTTCCAAAGCATCCTTCTGCTGCTCCAGCTCACCATTCCTTCTCACCATCTCGTCACGAGAGCGATAGAGTACGGCAAAGTCAGTCACAAACTGCCAGAAACAAAGAAGAGATCAGGAAGAAGAAACAGCTAAAACTTGTTAAAGCATTAGAAAATGGAAAAGATCTTACCAGGGCTAGCCTCTGGCTAGCTTGTAGGGCCAATTGATCAGACCCCAGTGCCCTCTGGCGATCTGCAAGAAGAACTGTCCTCTCGAGCAGTGCAGGAGCCAGTTGAGGAAAAACGGCAACTGAGGCTCCCTCGGGCAAAGCAGATACCGGGACTAAGGCTTGCCCAGCCTTCGTCCTTGACTCCATATTTCTCCTCTCTTCCTCTTTCTCCTTCTCCATTCTCCTCCTATCCTCCATTTTCTTTTTCTCCTCCATATTCTTTCTTTCCTCCTCCTTTTTCCTCTCCCTCTCTCTCATCTGCTCTTTCTCTTTCCTCTTTCCTCTTTCCTCTACCTCTCTTGCTCTTAAGTAGAAGACCGAGAACCAGTAGCTACAGCCCCAGTACTGGACTTATGCTTCTTTGACCTCTGAGCAAGGAGCACGTGATCGTCGTCATCATCATCCCGAATCAGGTTTTTCCTTAGAGGAACCATCTCCTCGCTTGAACTGCTGGATGTGCTCGAAGATTCTCGAGCTTCAAAAACTTCCTCGGAATCAGAAGAGCTACTACCACCGGAACTCCCTTCACCAAAGTTGCCTTCAGCACCACCTGCGATATCACTCTCAGAACTTCTCTCCTCCTCGTCCAACTGAATATGATCCGCAGCAGTCTCTTCAAAGGTATAAAACTCAGGGACACTGTCTACCGGCCTCGCTATAAAACTAGAACCAACATTCTTATATTCGAGCAAAAAAGCAGCGGATCGGGGATGCTCGCCGTCAGCTAAGAGCTCCCTGATATTCCAGGTCTTGACCAATTCAGAGAGACGAACCTCGCTGAGAGCAGGTTCCAAGTTCTTCGACCTCGCTGAAGAAAAAATAGAGAAAAATCAAAAAGATCGCAAATCAACAAAAATTGAAAATACAGAGCAAAGTCAACCTATGTATTCTTCCCCATAAAAGGGAATAGAGAACCTATCAGACCTCGACCTTTCAGACTGGGGAGAAAACTGCCAGTTTCTAGCAAGCAAACCCTCTTGCCAATATTCCTTATGGGAATCAGGTAGATTTACTACCAATACCCTGTCAGGGCTCCTGGCTTTGAGATAGAGAACACCAGAACTAGTTCGAGAAAAAGAGTAGTAAAAACAGACCTCGGCAAGCCCTAACTTGGTACCATATGACTGATTTATTCTATGGACGCCATTAATTATCTTCCACACATTGGGCGAACACTGTGCAGGAACAATATTGAAGTAACCAAAGAAGTTCAAGAACATGTCGTTGGGAGGAAAAGTGAGTCCCCCTTGGAAAAGCATCAAAACATGGATCCAATGGGCACCCTCTATTTCTCTAATATTTCTAGGGAGAGGAGCACACTCAATCTCTACCCACTCTGGGATGTTATAAAACTTCTTAAACTCAGACACTGATCTATTACCAATCTTTGTCATTGGAAAACCCTAGAAAACTACAAATTCAAAGAGAAAATACAAAGAGAAGGCACAGGAGACTTATAACATGAAAGTTCAACTCAAACGATGAAGAATCACGAGCCCAAATAACAAGGAAGCGATAAGAATGGAGACTAAAAGAAGAGAGTGTAAATCATTAGAGCTCACAGGAAATGGAAGAATGCTGAGAAGGTTGAAACGACAGTCAAAAAATGGTTGCTCTAGAAAACCGTTAAGTGTTGCTAATCATAGTGCACAGACCACGAAGCGGGTGCCGCCAGAATCAGTCCTCAAACTTTGGGAAGAGTTGCACGATGTACAAAAGAGCCATTATGACAAATTATTTAAATTTATTGTGCCCAAAGCATAGCCCAACAAACTTAGGGGCAGTTATGGGTACTCGAACTTAGAGTAATGGGCCTGGATGAGTAGCCCAATTATGGCGGCCCAAAGTCCATACCTTCTATATCTTAAACCGATTATGATTTAGTCTCTTCCCATGTTCCCACTAAGAAAAGTTCTAGGAAGAGATGGAAAACGTGGGGGAGTCCAACACCCCCACTTACTGAAATAAACATGTATATAATAAACCCTAAGTCCGGGGCAAAGGGACACATTGGCATTCTCTGTAATCGCCCTCTAGAGTACACAGTAATAAAGCTGACTGCACCTTTGTGGATGTAGGCATATCTTTGTTGAACCACGTACATCATTTGTTGTGTGATTGTAATTTTGCATTCCTTATTCTTACTTAGTGATTGCACTTCTCATATGTTTTTGTGTTGCATAATAATTGTCACCACAAACATCATTAACTTTGTGATCTCATGTTCGTAACATCATTAACTTGGTGATATTCGACAAACATCATTAACTTGGTGATCTCATATTTGAAAAAGAGACTGCAACCTATGTTATGCAACTATAGCCCTAATGGCTGCGGCCCCAGTGTGATTAACATTCAATTAAGCAACGACTCGTTAAGATGAGAGGGTCCGGCATTCAGTAAAGTCTGCAACAACTAGATTTGAAAAGCGTTAAAATAAGGAGGTTACAAACGAAGCCTCATGTTCAATGTTTATTTTAAAGGGAATATAGTTGCGGCCTATTAGCAAGTGCATACGTTCAAGGAAATACAAGAAAATAACAAATAAAGAAAAGGGCATTGAAACATTCAACAAAGCTACAAGTAATAGATGGTTTCAACCCAGCATAAAGTTGAACAATGAAATGACAACTCAAACCCACAGCGGGCTAGCAACCCAACTGCAGCCTCAAAGTTGTTATTCACCAAGACTTGGAAAAATTATGGAAAAGTTAACCAGGAGGCAAAAGAGTTAAGACGTAACTCCAAAGTCCTTTTCCTTTGGCACCGCGGCTTAGGGGGATAATAGGCACAAATATGGAATGAAAAATCTCAAGGCAAAAAATAAGAGGTCGCAACCTTACTCAAGAAGGCCTTTATAAGGTGCTGCCGCAGCCCTATGTCCATATTGTCATTATTAAAGATCATTTTTGCAAAGAATAATTGTACATTTAAGCAGTAAAAAACATATAGAGACGAAGCATTCGTTTAATTATTGAAGCAAACAAAAGAGAGGAATAAAAAGCATGCAGACACAAAGGTAAAAATAATCAAGTTAGGGATAGAGGTTGCAGTCTTAATTAAGTTCAAATGTTAAAGGGTTGCAGCCCTGTGTACAATACAAAAGAGAAGTAAAAAAATTTATAAGTCTAAGAGGCAGCAGCATGTTCATCATCTCCCTCTTCCCGCTCTGCGGCTGTCTCTATTTCTTCATCCTCTGCCACGGCCTCCTCTAGTTGTTTCCTGGCTCTCTCGTCAGCTGCGACCCTTATCTCAGCCCCACATGCATTGTGCTCAGCGTCACCTATACTTCAGGACATGATTTGGTCCTTAGACTTTGCAAATTTCTTGATGACCCCGTACCCCAAATCCTAATAGTCGCAGACATAAGCCTTGTTATTGGTAAGGAACAAATCCCTGGACTTTTTATATGTGGCCACGGCAGCTTCTGTAGCCTAAGTGAGGGTCGCAGGATGAGACTCTTGGATCTGCTTCATTATTGAGGCATGATCAGTCTCCCTTTGGGTGTGTGTTTCTTGAAGTTCCTTCAGTTGGGTCTCAAGACTGAAGGCATGTTTAGCAGCATCCACAGCCTTTTTTTATTCATCTGGAAGAGATGTCGCGATCGTTGTCAATTTTCCTTCAGCATCATTCTTTACCTTGACGATAGTTTCAAGGTCCATCCAAGAAGCTTGGAGTGCCGCGACAGCAGATTGCTTGCCTGCCTCAAAAGATGAAGCCTTGGCACTGTCCAAGTCTGCAAGATGAACCCTGTATGCGGCCTTATTCAATTTATACAGGCCTTCATATTTGAGCCTCTGGGATAAGATAATGTCTGCGGCCTGTAAAAAAATTAAAATAATACTGCAGGAAAAATTAGGTGAAAAGTAAAACATCCTTTAGCCGCAACAGGTTGTGAAGGTCATACTCCTTAATATGCTCATGGCCCTCATCTATCAAACGATCCAAGTCAATATTGTTAGCAACTTTCCACATCTTATAGACCGCCCTGGCAGTTGTGTCCCAGAAAGACTAAGGGTTTGGAGTCCGTAATTAGGGCTGCGGACGGCCATCAGGGCCAACACTTTCACGACTTTAGGGAGGCGCTAAGTTGGCATTTATAACCATTATAACCCGCGGAAGGGGAGAATCAAAGGTGGTAGCTTTAGAAACTCCGTGACAACCTTGCAGCTCTAATTATGTTAGTAGTAAGCATGTCGGGTCCAAGTGGCTACTAATATCATCCTCGAACTGGCCCTCAGGCCTCTCTTGGGATGAAGCCTTCTCAACTTGCACAGTTGGTGAGACAGGATTTGATTGGGGCTCTTCATTAGTTACGACAGGATGTTTACCCTTGGCCCTTTTCCTCTTCTTTCCTTGCCTAGCATCATTATTGAGGGCAGGTCTCTGTCTATCTCCTCACCTGAAAAAGCAACATAATAAAGATCAAATATTGAAGATTCAAAGATAACTACCACGTCTTGATTAAAGATAAGGGGTTATTACCTTTTGCAACCATCGCTTTTGGTAAAGATTTATTGGGGAAGTAGCCTCCCTCAAAGATTGAAGCCGAAGTCACTAAAGTACTGAAATTTTTGTCTTTAGCACTAAAGGCTGCAGCCCTTCCTACTCTTCTCTCTTGCCTCTCACTTAGGGGAAAGTTATCAAGAGCTACATAAGGGGTCAATATTAGTATAACATAATAAAAGGTATAAAATAAATACAACTATAAGGACTATACGCAGCATGATTAAAAGGTAGCAGCACTACAAACCTAACATCGATAGGCGTCCCCATTGTCGCGACATCCTATGTGATTTCTCTCTTTCTGTCTCTTCTGGATTAGTCTCCCAACCTTCTCCAGAAATGTAAAAATATTTACCCTTCCAGTTCTTTACACTAGAAGGTATTCCAGTATACATGACCTCTCCATTGTTACGAAGGGCAAAGTAGTAATATCAGGCAAACTTGACGGAGTTCTCCTTTGGCCTGTAAAAATGGAAGAACTCCATGGGAGTTATATCCCTTTTAAAATTTTCCTTCTAAAGAACTAGCGATGATAAAATTTCTCTCCAACCGTTGGGATCTAATTGGGCTGGGGCCAAATTTATTGTACTAAAGATCTTCCTAATTAAGACAGGCACGGGAAGTCATAGCTAGTACATAAAAGCATGTAGGGGGGAGTAGACCCCATCATTGGGGACTACTGAGCATGGCCTCTGCTCCGCGAAAGGAGCTGAATAAAGTACATTGTCTAGAAACTCAAAGATCGCGATAACTTGGTTGACCCGTTCCTCAGTCATAATGCAACGGACGTTTAACGCCGCGGGAGGTCTCTCATCTCTGTTATATGGGCCCGCGGGTGCATCTCTGGCCCTAGAAGGCCCAAATTTTATGGCCTCATTATCAATAGGTTAGTTACTGGAGTTGGTTTCTTCTTCCATTATCGTAGCTTCAATAGCTTCCCTACAAGTAGAGTCTGTGGAGTCAGAATCTAGAACGACATAATTGGGGCAATTTTTTACTAGGCGAGGTCCAAATATCTTTAGAGGACACACATATGGAATTTCAGGAAGAGAAAATCCAAAGTGTGTTCTCCAAAAGTCCTTCAAAAAGATGTCAAGATTCCAACTCATATGGACGCAACAAGACCTGAAAAGTAGAAAGATTCTGATGTCAGGTGTTGCATCCAATATCGTTAGAGAAGCCTCTTAGAGGCCACGACAGGAACAACACAATGAACAAAAGTTTGAAAGCTAAAATGGAGGTTTCAAGGTTTTCAGTCAACTACACTAAGTTTCAGCCCTAGTCTAAGGTCTACAACCAAGTGGAAGTGTTGCTATAAGAATCCCAAAAATCAAACTACATGCCGCGACATGTTAACTAATTTGGAAAAGAAACATCTGGCATACTCCTATATATCGTAGTCCTACAGTTCAAAGGTAAATGGGCTGTGGATAATTAGTTTAAAACTAATTCCTAAAGTCAGAGGGACTATTATCGTTGAAGTATTGGCATGTTGCCGCAACAAAAGAGCACGTCAGGCTACCTGCCACGGCCAGACACACAAATAGCTTAATGTTGGAAATTATCTAGTCTAAATATTTGAAAACCTAAAATTTAAAGGGTTTACTCAAGAGCACTAAGAACATTAAGAACAAATTTGGTATGTTTCCAATCTACGAAATCCAAGTTTCATTTATAAGTAGAAATGGAAAAGCCTGAAAATCTTAGCCTAAACCAACAAATTCAGTTCAAACCCTAGATCCTACGCAGATTTAAGGGATTCGAATAATAATTATGGATTTAGCAATTCGTTTCATTATGGAAGCCAATTTGTTGCAAGTTCTGCCATTATTATGAGTTCAGCCATTATTATTATGAGTTCAGCCATTATTATGAGTTCATTTCATTATGGATACGAGTAAAAAATTAAGAATAATCAACAAAACAAGAATTATAAAAGCTACTAAGGAGGTTTTTGAATTAAAAATTACCTGGGAATGGGAGGAAATGGTTACTCAGCCTTTAACGGACTCTGAACACCCCCTGATGCTCGCCGAACAACTCAAAGGAAGAACTGGCACAGATTTGCTCTTGATTCTCTCTCAAGGATTTGGAAAAGGTAATGAGGCCCATGGCCATATCCATTTATATAATAGGGAGTGGGAAGATGAAACGTCATTTTAAAAATAGCACTACAGAGTAAGCACATCGCGATAGTTATGATATTAATCCGTAGCACCAAATCACCCCTTGGCACTACGACTTGGGGGCTTATTGATATGACAAATATAGTACTCTATTGCGGACTACTGACCAGCCAAGCACTAAAGCTTATAGGCCTCGGAACCAGCTGAGGTTCCTTAAGTACAGGTTGTAGCCTGCTACAGTACAGGGTGCAGCACCCATAGCATGTCTACCAACAAGTCACACCCCCCTCATTCGAAGCTTCTCTATACTACTACATATCACATGCTCAGGGCACGTAACACATCTTATAAACTCCTTATAAATAGAGGTTAACACCTCAAGACAGGGGGCTCTAATTTTTTACATTTGATCCCAAGATCCGAGACTACTACACTTGGCAAAGCCCGGTCAAACTCTCTACATACCCCCAATACAGCTCAGGGGCTATTCATCTACATCGTAGTCATCTCTCCAACTCACCCATAACCATTAGGAATATGTATTCTTCTCTCTCATCTATCTTATACGCCTATCACGACATTATGAACTTTTACTACAATGATTATATAATGAGAGTAGGGCGATAAAGTGGACGTAGGCTCATTTTAATAGTCGAACCACTCTATATCTTGTGTTTTATCTCTCTTTACTTGTTTTTTATCTATTATATCTATTTTACATTTAATTTGTTGATATGAGAATGACATGTGGGCAATTTCTCATATCAATAATGTCGGCATCTTTAATATTTGTCAATGGTTCTGCCTTTACCCACTTAGTGAAATAGTCTATGCTGACCAGCAAGTACTTATGATTCCTAGGTGCGGTTGGTTGTCGTTACATGATGTCCAAACCCCACTGTGCAAATGTATATGGGTTGGTCAATGGCTGCAGATCGCTGGCCGATTGATGGACTAGGGGAGTGAATTTTTGGCACTTTTTGCACTTTGAACATAAACACTTGCATGTTTATGCATATACAGCCACCAGTAGTCTTCTTTGATGGCTTAGAATGCAAGTGAACTTCCTCCTGTGTGGCTTCCACATATTTCATCATAAAGTTCCGAAAGAACTTGCTCGACATTATTTGGGTGAACACACTGGAGGTATAGGCCTGTGAAGGATATCCTGTACAATTTGACACCTTTGTCCAAGTAGAAATGTCTAATTTTCACCCTAACCTAATGGGAAGTGTTTCATTATCTAAGTACGATATGATGTTGTACATCCAATTAGGACCTTTGTTGATGGAGGGGACATGCTCGGGTTTTACGGTCTTGTCAATATTGGGTTTGGCAAGGAATTCCACTTCAAAAGTCCTCTTAATATATGAGTCCACTATTGAGCTTAGTGCTGCTAGAGTGTCGGCATAACTATTGTGCCCCCGGGGGAACTGTTAAACGTGAACTTCCTCAAGTTTCGTAACTAGCTCATGTACGAATGCGAGGTAGGCTGCTATCCTATCATCTTTGGCACTAAAATCCCCAATGACTTGATTGGACAATAATTTGGAGTCACAATAAACATTGAGTCTTTTTGTCCTGAGCAAACTTGCTTTGCGAAGTCTAGCGATGAGTACCTCATACTCAGCCTCGTTGTTAGAGGCATCAAATCCCAATATGATGCTTTGCTCGATCATAACATTATATGAAGTTATAAGGACAATTCGTACGATTGCTTCTTTGAATTGTAGGATCCATCAATGTACAGTCTCCAGCATTTGCCTTGAGTCTATTTATACAAGTCTAATTGATTGGCCAAAAGCTAGTTAGTGGAACATTCTCTAGTAAATTTTGATATAAAGTTAGCCAAAACCTGCCCTTTAATTGTTGTCCTTGGTTGGAAGTGAATATTAATCCCAGCTCTACCGACCACTTCGATATCCGTTCTGAAAGGACAGCCTTATGAAGGATAACTTTATGGGGGAAGAAAGTAATCACAGTAATGGAATGGACTTCGAAGTAATGCTTCAGCCTGCGTGAAGCGATCACGAATGCATAAATCAGTTTTTCCAGAGGCAAGTAACGTTGCTCGACATCCAATATCATCTTGTTGGCATAATAAATAGGAAATTTCTTTGCCTCTCTTTCACAAATCAAGGCCGAGCTAAATGTATGGCTTAATACTACGAGATAAAGGTAAAGGGGATCTCCTGATTGGGATCGCCACTAGTGGAAGTTTGATGAGGTAACATTTGAGACCCTCTAGGGACTTAGAGCACTCACCATCCCAAGTGAGGCCCTTCTCCTTCTTGAGCAGCTGGAAAAAAGTTCGTAGTGACCAGACAACTTCGAAATGAAATGATTGAGTGTTGCGAGCATTCTGGTGAGCTTTTGAACTTCACGTAATGTCTTTGGCGGCTGAAACTTTCTGATAGCTTCTATTTTATCTAGGTTAGCCTTAACCCCCCTCTTGCTGACCAGATAAGTCAGAAATTGTCCTGAATGGGCCCCAAATGAACACTTGCTAGCGTTAAGTTTCATTCGATTGCGCTTAAGGATTTCGAAGGTGTTAGCCAGGTCTTGGAGATGATCGCTCTTATTCCGGTTATTAACGAGCATATCCTTAATGTACACCTACATGGTCTCTTCCATTTGGTGTGTAAACATCTTGCTGACTAACCTCTTATATGTAAGCTCTTGCATTCTTGAGGCCAAACAGTATGACCTTGTACCAATACAGACCAATTGGCATTATAAATGCAGTCTTATCTTGGTAGGGGCCGAACAGAGGGATCTAATGATACCCTGAGTAATCATACAAGAAACTCATTCGCTCATAAGTTGTTGTGGCATCGACCAGTTGATCTATCTTTGTTGTGGAAAGCTATCTTTGGTAGGGCATCGACCAGCTCATAAGTTGTTGTGGCTCATAAGAGTCTGAATTGGACAACACGTCCAACTGAAATACTGAAATGAACTCCTATACTATGTATGAAAGATGGAAACATCTAATCAAAACTCCACAAGCCTCCATTGTGCTACAACTATACGTCCTTGTAAAGAATCATCAAGGCTGGCGTCCGTGTGGATGGACACCTAAAAGGTTTTTAAAATATTTACAGCAAGAGTTAGAACCCAAAATATTTGGCAAGTGATTATCATAATATGAAATCAATTATTAGTTACACATGTTAGGTTCACGTACACTTTCTTTAGTTTCATCACCTCTCAATTATTGTGCATGCATAACGTTCTCTACTTAGCCCACCTAGTTGTACTACCCAAGTTAATTAGACATAAATAATTGACTGACTTGTGACACATTTAAACCCCTATGTCGCCCATACAACACACTATTTAATAGTCAACGATTCTCATTCCTTATAAGAGTTGGAATTAACATTCACACACGTTTTCATTTTATCCTTAAATTAAGTCTCTCTACTTAATTAACTTCCTGGATATACCAAATTTATTGTCTACTATCACACACAAGTAATATATTCTCTTTTGTATATATTTTACACACTAATATATACTATTACGGCGTCTCTTATAATGACTACCATTAATGACTCTGCTTCCAAGACCGTGTATCACTCACTACATTAAGGACCATTGATTCGGTATGTCTCCTCGAACCCAGAATCAATTCTTCAAATATTGGAGGCGAACAAAGTTCTAATCCCTGGAGTACGCATGTAATATCCCATCCCCAAAAATTAATAAAATAATATATGTGGATTATATATGATGAGGTATGAATTAGAGTTGAAGAAAATTATTGGATTATGTACTATATATGAATTATATGAGGATTATGAAATTCTAAGGTAATAAGTTATATAAGCCATCTTAAGATTTTAAAAAACTAAGTTGGGGAAAATACGCAAATATCAATAAAGGAGATTAAGGATTTAACTACCATCCTCCCATTTATTATACTACCTTCCGAATTGATAAAAGATATATATATATATATATATATATATATATATATATATATATATATATATATATATATATATATATCTTGTGGAGATGAACGAAGAAGAAATGGAAATATAGGAAAGTAAGATGTGGTAGAATGATATATCGTCCAAATCGTTCACTCAAACGACTATGACGTCGCTCAAACGACATCCGTGTCGTTCGAACGATAACTCAGTTGTTCGAGCGATGGTGCGTCAGGTGGTATGCACTGTCAAACCCTCGTTGGTGGGTTTTAAGCTCATGTCTGTAGGGATGGAAATCTCATGTGAGTTAAGAGCACTGGACCGTTAGTTTATGCCACCTAACTATACATGAATATACATATTACATAGATTTGTGAGTATATGATATCATAAAGATAGAGGGACTTGAACTCCAATCTACACGTCATTGTGTTGTCAATATTCCAATCATGGATCTACTCTTATTGTCAGATCTTGGGACTAGACGATCAAGATTTAACCAACTAGTACGAGAGTTAATTTAGGGTTAGATTGTGTATACGAGAAGAATGTGAGAAGTGAACAAGGGGAGCAAAAAAAACCATCTGTGCTGACTCTTTCCAAGGAGCTCGAAGCTCCCTTCCATTTCTCACGTACGATCTTTGGCAGTTAAGAGTCTTAACAAAATAGCTCACACCCAAAGATACTGATTTCCCCATTTAAAGGTCCAATCTACGAAAATAAATAGAGAAGTTGTTGTTGTTGAGGATTTTGATGAGTATTTTAGGAGAGTTGCTTTTAGAAGAAGAAGAGGGACTACTGAACATTTTGGAATATTTGTTGGGACTTCCATGGAGGACTTTTGTGACTCCATTTAGGTCCACCTTTGGAGGTGGGGGAGTCACCCATCTTCACCACCACCACCATTTTGGAGTCATTTAAAGTGGGTAACCTACTCTTAGTGCATTTAAGACTCCATTTGATAAATGTTGTAGTATCACTGTTGTGTATTATTAAGAGTAGGAATATAAGAAAATGATGTGTTATTAGCAATCTAAAATTAGAAATTTTTATGGAATAAAAATGTTAGAAAATATTATTTTGTGTGTTTTCTAGTAAATCTGAAAATAGACATTTTTATGGAATAAAAATGTAAGAAAATATAAGATGTGCATATTTTTCAGTGAAAAGAAATAAATGGACATTTTTATGGATTAAAAATGTAACAAATATCATTTTGGCATATTTCTAGTAGAAAGAAATGATGGACATTTTTATGGAATAAAAATGAAAGAAAAATATAAATTGTGCACATTTTCTGGTGAAAGGAAGTAATCGGCATTTTTATGAAGTAAAAATATGGAATGATGTTAATGCTGTCAAAATATTTATGAAATAAATATTTTAAATATTCTTGCAAAATGGAGACTTTATGAATAAATGGACAGTTGTGAAGTTGAAAGAAATTGATGAAATGTCTTTATTTCGTGGAATGCGTGTTTAACCCATTTGGTAGGATTTTAGTATTTAAAGTCTGCTTTCTATGCATATAAACTTGTAGTATTTTGTTAATAAATATGTGAACAAGTTTAAAGAATATTTTATTTGGTTAAACATAAAATAATAAAAGTTAAAATTTTGGTCTTCTAAGAAGGTGTGATTGGGACTAAAAAACATAATGTGCATGAAGTTAAAAGACTACACATGTTAATAAAAGAAATGATATTTTCTTATAAAATTAGTCTTAAGTATAAATGTATTTCTTGAATAAAGAATTAAAGAAAGATGAATGTTGGTAAAATGTATTAGTTAAATATTAATGGGTAAACACGGAATGGTTAGTGAGTGTAACTTACTAATAATATGAAATACTAACACGTATGGGATTATAAAAGGATTAAAAGTGTTTTCAATCAAGATGAATGTACTCCAAGTGTAAAAAGGGATTAAATGGTTAAAATAATTAAGAAGTTAGTGTGTATAACTTAATAGTGTTTTGGGTTAAATTAACACTTGTGAAAAAGGAGTAAAAGTGTGATTTGGAAACAAATGGGTAAAATGGTCATTTTACTTAAAGTGAAAAAAAATTATGAAATAAAATGTTGGAAAGGGTGTTACATAAAGTGGTCCTAAATGAATATGATTTTGGAATAAAAATCAAGGTTAAGGTGTAAAGGACACAAAATGATAGATTTTCAAGTGTAACACAAATTGGGGCGGTAAAGTCCCGAGTTTTGGCTTCGGCCGGGTAAAAAGGAAAGGAAATATTGTGAACATTTGTAAAATATTAAAACACATTAACAGTACTCAGATGACACCGGGATAAATCAAGAAAGGATCAGAGCCCTTGGGTGAAATGCCCTAAACCAGTGGACAGAACATATGGTGCGCATAGTCGTCGATGTAGTGCCCGTGTAAGTATGCGATATAGGAAGATTCCAAGAAAAGCTAAATATAATGTGGAATAGAAATCAAGAAATGGATTGTGTGGTAACTGTGTAAATACAACCTAACTTAAATGAATGAAATGAACATACTGGTAAAGTCTAAATGGACAAGTTAATGCGTAAAAAGTACTAATGTCCATAAAATGAGGAAAAGATTAAAGAAAGTGGATAATTGGGTGGTTAATAAACCTAAATGGTTAAACCTGTATTTAACACAAGTGTGTTGTAAAAGGGATTTTCAAAGACTAAATGAGTATATTCTAACACGGTGAGGGCATGTGTTGAAATGGATTTTTTAATGAAAATACTAAGTGCATTAAACTAGATGAAAGGGTTAAATTTTTAGTAAAGGAATGACTTTGGGTAAATCAGGATTAATGATTTTAAGTATTGAACCGGGTGCGTTAGATAAAGTGGAAAATTGCTAAATATGAGTAAAGAAAACCTTTAACAAGATTAAGGTTAATTAATCTAGAAAAATAAGGTTTTCGGAAGTAATATGGCAATACATTAGCATGTGTAGTTCAAAGTTATACATCTGCACATATATACATATTTACACATGCATGTGGTTGTAGCGTGTGAGTATTCCTTTCTACCATACATACATATTTTCACATGCCGGTGTTCCCACTGCTCGGATCACAACAGAGGGTATGCTCGCTGGGACCGTTCCCGTTACACCTGCGCCTGGTGGGGCCGTTGGGGCTACCCCTGGTGTTACGAAGGAATTGGCTTCAAATCCTCCTAACACCGTTGAAGATATCAGAGTTTGTAAAAACTCATAAAACTTACTCATAAGGAGTGCCACCTGAGTGGGTCCCAACCCTGCACTCGCTGAAGCTTGTGTCACCCCTGGAACGCTTGTCATATCCTGAACCGGAGGTACCTCTATTCGAGGAGCCCCATCCCTTAGAGCCTCCGGTTCTCTCACGGCTTATTCTTCATTGTGTTGGATGTCATCAAAGTTGAGCCTTCGATTAACATTATCTTACGCCATTCTCCTTGCTTAGAAGAATGCCTCCCCAGCGGAGTCGCCAAATGTAAGAGGGTAGTTTAGATAAGATGGAGGCGTAACCCCTTTTGAGTACGATAATGCTAAGTTAATTAGCTAAAACCTTGGATTAATTATAGGACATGCACACACAAACTCAATGAAGATGAACTCGGTTTAAACTCACAAATCTCTCGTGTATAACCCAGAAGGTAGTAAGGAATATAGAAGTAACTTCGCTAGAGGGAGAGAGAAGTAAGCACCCTAGATACACCTTGGAAGGCAGCCAAACACAAAAACCACCCTCAACAATCTCTATCAAATATTAAAAGCTTCGTAATAAATGACAATGGTGGGTGAGTAAAACTCTCTCTGGTTTGTAATAACTCTCTTTGATGTATATTATCTCTAGCAATGAATTCTGAACTCTCGGGAAGATCTCTCTTCCTCAAAGGTGGTTGGGGTCCTTAAATAGCCGCTCACACCACTCTCGAGGCAACTCAGTCATGAATGCCTGTGAAAGACCTCCCTCATACTTTATGTCACAAACATTAAATACCTGATGCACTAGTTGTCTCCACGTCATAAACATTAAACGCCAAGACATGCATTTTTCCTAACCACTATGTATCAGGGGGCTGTTGTTGCAGAGGTGGCTCACCAACTGACTGACAGCCCCAAATACCACGGTGGTTTACTCAAGTGCATGTGTGACTGTTTAGCTGGCTAGTGACATCACTTACAGTAGATGTGATATTAAGTAGAGGGATGTTTGGTTTGCAACTCAACGCCCAATAGAACTCTAAGCTACTCCGCCCGAGGTTCCACAATCAGGGTTCTTCAATATTATACCGGGTGTATCTAAGATGGTCGGACAAGCCCCATTGGTGCCTCACTTCTCAATCCTAAAAACCAAGTCCCTCTAAAGTTCCCATGACGAGGTCATTAGATAGAGCATGAAATATCTCCTAGGCCCTGCCAAGCCTGGTCTCTCGCGAGTACCGTTTGACCTCACACTAAAATTCTTTATTATTCTCTTTACATCATTACAACCTTTATAACTTACAGTCAATATAAACAAAGTTACAATATGACTAACACAACAAGACAAAGTATGAGTTGACATGCTAAGCTGTCTCACTGAGTATCCACACTGAGTTTCCACGCTAAGATGCATTGGCTTCTTAATCCCGAACACTGTTGCTAATGGGGAAATTATCCATAATCTCAGGATTACCTTCAAGCCCCCTCTACATTTTCCCCTTCGTGGAGAGATTTATTGTTGGAACAAGAAATATCTGCACGAAAACTTCTCAATTTGATGAACCCTCTCTGTGTGTAAAAAATTTGGCCTCCTTTCCTTCGTTAGAACCACGGCGTTCTAATCTCCAGGAAAAAGTAAAATTTTCCCCGAGGTTCCTGAGCCGAAGCGCCATGACTTATTGGGGCTTTGACGAAGGGACATAGCCACTTTTTTCTTATACTGAGCTTCAACCATTCTAGCTTTTTATTATTTAAAATTCTCCCGAAAGGTCTGCTAACATTCCCAAATACTCATTTTAATTCTTGGTAAGTGAAATTCTCCCCTGTAACGTTTCGCCATGTTTGAAAAGCAGAAATTCTCCCTAATATAGTCTAGCCATAATTAAACAACATTTGGACTTGTGACGAGGGGACATCATAGATTTTTGAACCGTTAGGACATCTTTTCCTTTGGGAGTTATTGGATATGTCTAACAAAAAAAAATTTGGCGCCAAAACTCAAACTTGCTGAAGAAGGCAACTCCTTCTATTCCCCAGGCGTCGCTTCGTAAATGACGTGGTGTTGTCTTTTCAGTTGTCAAAACACTTCTCGAAGTGCCATGTGTTCTTTTGAAATGATTATAGGCGGTTGTGCACGTACGATGGTGGGAAACTCAAAAGTTAGGTTTAAAAGGCTCAAACGTCTCTTTTTATTTCAAAACCCTTATCTTTCCCTCATCTTCTTCAAGCTCTCATCCTCTTTAGAGAGAGAGAACTATGCGCAAACCTCCATTGTTGTCCCATTCCTTACTCAGTCTCTTCCCTTTCTCATCTTTTGTGCCACCACCTGCGGTTGTGCTCCTTCCTCCATATTCCTAGCCCTTATTGTTCAGTTATACCATTCACCGGCACTCTATTATGGCTTCTTCAAGTATTTCTAAGGTTGCCCCCACCACCACTCAGCCAGGATCCCCCTCTACTGTTGGCGCTGCTGCTGCCCCTAGCGGCGCTGCCCTGGATGCTACTCGTCAAGAGCAACTACGCTTCTATCGCCGTTCGCCCATCTTTGATGAAGATGATAAATTTTCTGATGCATGCAAGACTTGCCATTTCTCATCCAAGTTCGACCCCTTACTGTTGGGTGATGAGGAAACGGATTCATCAAAGTGGGGCTATCTTCTCCTCGAGGGGACTCTGCATTTTCATCTGGAACGTGGTGACTTCCCCTATTCTCAAATTGACTTCGAAGCACCTGGGGGGTCGTTAGCCCATTTCAGTTCCTGGCATACACATATGAAGATTTCTCACGCTGTTACTCTTGCAAAGGTTGGGCTTCATCGAGCCTACTAGTTTGGGGAGTTCACCCTCTCTAAGCACAACGCGGCGCTCCAAGTTCTATTCTCCAGATGGAACATTATAACTCACACGTTCTTTGCTGTGTGGGGAGAGTTCACTGTTATGTTAGAGGACGTCTGCGAGCTCCTGGGGTTTGAGCCAATGGGTGAGTTCATATATCACGATGAGGCCCTGGATACCGAAGAGGCTGCTGATCGATCTGGGTTGGACCAAATTTGCCACAGTTTCACTGGTTCCTCGAACAAAGCCACATTTACTCCCCTCATCAGCTATTTTTTCGAAACTCTGACCCTGAAGGATGTCAATGTTGCAACGGGCCGAGGTAGAGGTACATCCCTGGAACTACCAGCCTACATACTTATCTTGCTTTCATGCTTCTTCCTGACTGGGAAACCCAATAATCAGCCCAAGAGGGACCTTATAAATATTTTTAGCCAGGAGTTTCAACCTTCCTTTAGTCGCCATAGCCTTGGGGTACCTCTACACCTGGTTGGATCGAACCCACATCGATATGGCACGATCAGTGGGCCTTTATAACTTGGCCAATTTTTTCAACACCATCATTTTGACGGGCTTTCTTTACACTCGTTTTCCTGCCATCGCCGCTAAGTCTATTCCTCTGCCTGTGAGCAGTATCAATCCCCCACGCCTCCTATGTTTTCACAAAAAACAAAGTCGAAAGGAGATAATGGAATTTTTTTATGTTTTAGACTCCTTCGTGATGAGGCCATACAGTGAGTCTACATTTGCCCATAGTTGGGATTTCTTTCCTTCTGCAGCCACAACGGTCAAGTTTATCCTAGTTGTAGAAGATCCCTCACAAGTCATGGTGCTTTTATTTACCCCCGAGTTTCTTCCTTCTTATACTGAATGGGGGTACACCTCAGAGCCCTACAAGCCTGACAGATGTAGCAGGCAGTTCGGGTTTGATCAGGGGGACCCTCGACCTGTGTTTCAACACAACCACCCAAGGGCCACTTTCGCTGAAGCCTGCACCTTTTATACTGTAGTCGTAGTACTTGGTGTGACGTCCACCATCAATGGTTGTATCACCCTTCCTAGTGACACTTGGAGGGGAGACGTATCCACCTCCTTTACCACCAAGCTCCATTTGGGGCAGTTGAAAATGATCTGTGAGTACATTCAGTCACCCCCTCAATATCCCCCAGTCCTTGCTTTCTCTTCTTCTTAACTGGGTCTTAAGGGGAACTCCGTGCTTGGGGTTGAGTTTTCCTTGAGTAAAACCATTAAATAATCTCCCCAGGAGCTACCCGTTATTGCCCAATGATCCCAGCTATCGCCACAAAACCCAAGGCCGTTGTATCTCCCAAACAAACTACCCCTTCGATCGAAGCTGCAACGGGAGAAGGGCCTTCTCAGCCACCTGCTAATAAGGCCAATAAGTCTAAGTCCTCAAAGTCTAATCCCCAAGTTTAAGCGCACGCTCCTTTGGAGGTATTTCCCATTGCCTCCGTTCCCCCTCCTATGTCTCCAGAGGTAGCTGAAGAGATGATGAGGCAGGTGCAAGCTGAGGTTGAAAGGATAAATGCTGAGTTTCAATGGCGCGTTGTCGTCGTTCCTCCCTCGACTGCCTTTCCAACGATCGTGGTTGATCTGACTGAGCCATTGGCAAAGAGAAAAAAAAGGTCGAGGGTACCTGAAGTTGGTGATGCTATGAGCACAAGGAAGAAAACTCTGGGAACTAAGTCCCAGAAGAAATGAACAGCCGATATACCTCCATCTACTACTCCCTCTGTTGCTGCCTCCTCGTCACTTTCACCATTAGTTATATCTTCGCGTTCTCCCCTGGATCTGAGGTATGTGTGCATTCTTTATTTCTTATTCCCCTTCTCTTAAGGTGTGTTGCATTTTCTCATTTCTTAATAAGAAAATATTTTGGTGCAGGGAGTTGAAGAAGAAGGGCTCAGTCCCCCCCAGCCCCTTGTAAGCCATTTCATTGGAGGCATTACGACATCTCTCCATCAGACACTACCCTTCCCCGTTCCCCCCTGATAAGTCTTACTTACTCTCACCGTTCATCCTCCTAACGGGCCAAAGATGTTGCTGCAAGGGCTACTATCGCTGAATCTACTGAGGCAATGAGCCCACCCCCAGCTTCTTCTGAATTAAAACCTCATCCCGAGGCTCTTCTGCCCCTTGTTCCAGTTGCAGAAAGTTCCCCCGAGGTAACATATTATCTATTACCTGTTAGGTCTGGAAAAATTTCTCTACCCACCTCTTTTCTTTCTGTGTAATATGTTGAACTTTGACATGTTGGGGTGCCCCAAGTTGAGATGGTGTCTCTAGTAGCCAGCATCCTTCTTCCCCCTGTACTAACGAGACCTCTGACTGCAATTCCCCTCTTTAGTGTCATAATGGGGGTAAGTAACGTTTATAAGTATTTCTCTCTTTTTGAGTACTAATTTGTCATTTCTAATACTTAGCTTTGTTGTTGTAGCTTTCTCCAAGTCTCTCTCCACCCTTTACTCTTAGTGGCCTTTTCCTTTCTAAGGCCCAGGTTGATGCTGCTGCTCCTTATGTTAGTTCTTCTGTACCCACCGATGTTGGGGCATCTCTTGAAGGTCCAACATCTTCTACTGATGATACGCCTGCGTTGGCCTTAGTACCTTATATTGGTGAGGGAGGTTTGCCTACCGTTGTAGCTTCTTTAGCCAAGGGCCCCGTTGAAGCTACTGAGGCAATGAGCCCGCCCCCAACGATTTCTACCATTATGGCCCCCGTGGTGACTCCCGTTCTCCCTTCTACTACTGCTGAGGTACTTCGCTAATTTCTCTCTGCATTTCTCAGTTTCTCGAACTTCACTTGTGTTTGTAACTTAACAATGAAAATACTTGTTAAGGTTTTTTTTCATAAACTCCACCTATATCGGTGACTTAATAACGAAAACGCCTGTTAAGAGTTTTCATAAATTCCACCTGTATCGGTGACTTAACAACGAAAACACTTGTTAAGATTTTCCAAAAATTCCACCTATATTGGTGACTTAACAACGAAAACACTTGTTAAGATTTTCCAAAAACTCCACCTAAATCGGTGACTTAACAACAAAAACACTTGTTAAGATTTTCTAAAAACTCCACCTATGTCGGTGACTTAACAACGAAAACACTTGTTAAGATTTTCCAAAAACTCCACCTATATCGGTGACTTAACAACGAAAACACTTGTTAAGATTTTTCAAAAACTCCACCTATGTCGTTGACTTAACAACGAAAACACTTGTTAATATTTTTCAAAAACTCCACCTATATCGGTGACTTAACAACGAAAATACTTGTTAAGATTTTTCCATAAACTCGATATTTCCTCTAACTGTTCTCAGGTTGCTCGAGAGGATTATCCACCAGCTCCTTCGCCCATTGCCTCGCCCCATCAGGAACCTGTCATTTCAGAAGATTCTAGCCATAATGATCAAGGTTCCACGACCGGTGTTGCTGCGAAGAGTGAATCTGGCTGTGAGTTTCCTCTGTCCAACCTAGCTCCTCACGCGTTCTGCCTGATGGTGCTTCAACGTTCTCCTCAAATACCTGCCAACCATCGTCTAGTCGTTAAACAGCTTGTAAATCATCATCCTGAGATATTCATGGTGGATTGCCTGCGTTCAAATATCTCTGTTATGAGTTACAGGCTTCAGGGCATGGCTACTGTCGTTGCTGAAATTGCCAACACTTCGACCTCAAACGTTGCGAGACCCCTCCTTAACCAATTTTTGGGTTATCTGAGGGAGTTGGGTCTCGATGGCTTTCATTTTGGCTGGCTTATCATGCATTTGAAGACTTTGAAGAGCCAATGACTGAACAACCAGATGGAACTCTTGCGAAAATATCAAGAGGATCAGCAGGCCGAGGAAGCTAAGTTGGCCGAGCTAGCACCTTTTCTTAGAGCTATTGATAAGGAGGTGGCAGACATCGAAGAAGCTTTGCGTCTGGCGAAGCTGAAATGAGAGAAACTCCTGATCAAGCGCATACAAGTGCAAACAAGGTTAGAGGTCTCTATCAATGCTCAACAGTCTTTCCAAGAAGCTTCTTTAGGCCTCCCTGGGGATTTTTTCTCTTCTCTAGATATGTGGTTCCTCTTAGACGAATGAACTTGTATATATATTTTTTCTTTTTCTTCTTCTCATGTAATTCTTGGGTAATAGCTCCCAATTTCGTAATGCCCCAAAGTTTATGAATGAAGAAAGATATCAATTTTCTCATACCATTTCTTTGTGTTATAACTATTTGCATAGCTTGTGAAGTTTTGTAATCCTTTTATCTCTACTTGAGTTATAATAAAAAAGAACTTGCATACTCATCATAAAAAGAACTTTTGTATTCATAACAACAGCCAAATACATCAGTGGTCAAACACAACTGCCTACACATGATAGACTTTCGACCATTTATTATTAATCTTGAATGGTTTGTCTTTTTCCATTTTTAAAATTAAGATATAACCTGAGTCATGAGCCTCTTTTACGATGAAAGGTCCCTCCCAATTCGCTATAAACTTAGGTAGAGAAAGCCCCCTGATGTGTTTCACTTTTGCCTTAAATACGAGATCTCCCTCCACGAACTTCCTTGGTCTCACTAAGTTATCGTATGCCATAGACAATTGTTTCGTATACATTTGAAAGTGTTGCATTGCATTATCTTTGTGTTCATCCAATGATTCCAACTGCACATGTCTGTTCTGAGGGAGCATGCTACTTCGCAAAGCATATCGAGCCTAGGGAACTTCTAACTCTACTGGGAGAATCGCATCTTCCCCATAAATAAGAGAAAACAGTGTATACCCTGTGGGCTTCCTCTTAGTTGTTCGATAGGCCCATAATACGACTGGTATCTTGTCGTCCCATGATCCTGAGAAATCCTCCATTATTTTAGCCAAAATATTAACCAAAGTTTTATTAGTTGCTTTGGCCTGACTATTCCCCTTTGGATATGCTACCGTCGAAGTATGATGGACAATGGAGTACTTGTCTGTGAGCATCGTTACTTCTGAATTAACGAAAGGGGTTCCATTGTCTGAAAGGATAACCTTTGGGATCCCAAAATGACAAATGATGTATTCTCTAATGAAGTTACTCACCACCCTCGTTGTTTCCCTTCTTAGTGGTATCGCTTCAGCCCACTTTGTGAAACACTCTGTTGCTACTAGTATCCATATCTTCCCCTCGAAGAAGGATGTATTTCCCCCACCAGGTCGAACGCCCAACTGTGAAAAGGATAAGGCATTGTCAGTGAGTGTAGGTCCACTGATGGGGCCTGGATCATATTTCCATGAAGTTGGCAAGCCTTGCACCTTCGAACGAACTCAATAGAATCTTTCTCAATCGTTGGCCAAAAATATCCCAAAGTCATCAACTGTTCCTACAACTTGGCCCCTCCTATGTGAGCTGGATCGGGTGCTTATTTGAAAACCTCAGCGGCTTCTTCCTTCATGATGCAACACAACGGCCTGTTGAAGTATCCCATTCGATAAAGTTGCCCTTCTTAAACGTAGAATCTCGAGGCCCTTCGTCGGAGTCCCATCACATCAATTTTCTCCGTTGGGACAACTCCATCTTTAATGAAGTTAATATAGGGTTGTCTCCAGTCAGCCTGAGCCTACACGAAATGACATTCAGTTGCCTTAAAGAATAATTGGCATTTGTTTCTCTTTTATTGTAGCTCGGTTGCATCCTGCTTCATACTAGGCTAAAAATATCCCTTCTTTTAAATTCTCCTGTAAAGGGGTATCTCAGTCGTTTCACAGTGCTCTTCGTGTGTTTTCTTCAACCTCTGCCCTACTTCTTCTAGGCCGATGCATCTTGACAGCCATCCTCCTGCGTTTTTGAAGTAAAGGTTTCCCTGGTTTGTACTAGTTTGTAAAGTACTGGGCCAATTCTCTGAGCCCCACCATTCCTTCATCAGACTCTAATTGCCTTCTAATCTCTCCCCTACAGTCCACGTCCTCCTCCATTGGTAAAATTGATCGTACTACCGAAGGAGATGTTCTTCATTGAATCATGATGGTAGTTGTATCATTTCTCATGACCATCTTCTGGGCAATGATGGCATAGGCGTCTGGGTGACGGTTCATAGTTTTTGGGTTGTTTCTTGATCTTGGTCCGATGGAACTAGCAGAGGAGCCTCTGGATGATTGTTATGTATGGTGACAAGCTCATGTGTTTCAATGCGTACTCTCCATTCACTTGTTGAACCAGTAAATTTGAATCCCCTTTGATGCAAAGTGAACGAATCCCCCTCCGAAGAGCCTCTAGCAACCCTAGTACCAATGCTTCATATTCTGCCTCGTTATTAGAATAAGGGAAATCTAACTTGTAGGAAAGGAAAATCTCCTCCATTCCTTTTGAGAGAATAACCCCTGCTCCTCCTTTCTTTTTCATCGACGATCCATCGAACTGCATTGTCCATTCCTCATTCGTTGCGTTTAGATGGTTGGCCTGCAAATCGTCTCCTGGGATACTTTCTTTAGGTGGCTCAAATGTTCCTGAGGGGAAACTTGTCAATAAATCGGCGTACGCCTGGCTTTTGATCGCGCGAGGAACCACACACTTCAAGTAATACTCGGAGAGGATGAGGAACCACCTAGCTGCTCTACCAATCAATATCGTTATTGCTAGCAAATACTTAATAGGATCACATCTAGTCACGATATGAATTATAAAAGACAACATATAAATCCTAAGTTTTTGTGCTACAAAGACTAAGGCTAAACAATGCCTTTCTAAGATACTGTATTTGACTTCTGGTCCATGGATGATCCTGCTGAGGTAGTAGACTGGTCGTTCTTGCCCGTTAACCTCTTGTGCTAACAAAGCTCCCATGGACCTCGTGGTCGATGTAAGGTACAGCTGTAACGGTATTCCCACCTTTAGGGGAACCATGGTCCATGGTAAAACGAGCAACTTCTTCAGTCCATCGAGAAACTCCTGGTGAATCTCCTCCCAACTGAATTTCGTATTCTTTCACAACAGCTGCATCAATGGGTGCGTTATTTCGGCCAATCCAGGCAAAAATCTCTTAAGATAGGAGACTTTATCGAGGAAACTCTTCATCTCCTTCGTTGTTCTTGGGCATGGCATTTCCAATATCGTTGGCTGTTTGTCTTGGTTCATTCGATCAACCACAAAGCCTAGGAATTTTCCACTTGTCACCCCCAAAACACACTTCAGTGGGTTCATCTTCAATTTATACTTCTTGCAACGAGAAAATACCTTCCTCAAATCGTTCAGATGGGACTCCTCCTTCCTCGATTTGATGACCAAATCATCCATATAGAATTCCACAAATTTATGGAAGAAGTCATGGAAAATGGCTGATGATGCCGGAATCAGCACCACTAGGTAAGGTGTTTTTAAGCTCAATCTAAGAACAGCAATGGCAGCATAGTTATGTAAATGGCAAGAGAATGAGATGAGGAGAAGGGGAGAGTACACCAGGATATAAGTGGTTCAGCCTAGATTGGCCTACGTCCACTGTGTGTATGTGAATAATCTCACTGCAATAAGGCTATAATGGCCATGGATACAATCTCTCAAGCTTTCTCTCTCTACTGTATCTCTAGACAGAGTTTCAGCTAGGGTTGAATATATGGGGATCCTTTTGCAAGGTAGAGGATGACCTCTATATATAGTACCTAGGGGGTGTAATGTACCCCCCATGCACGCAATGAGCATGTGTGTGGTTACCTCACCAATATGGGAGTGTCATCTGTCACTGTCACATGTAGAGAATGATGATGCAATACTCCCCCCACGTGTGGGGAATAATCTTGTTATAACTAACTTGTGTCCACGTGTCCTTATCTAAATGTCAGCAGGTGCTCGGCTATCGTGTCTGGGGTATGACCTCGGCCTTGGTGAGGCCGAGGTTGGTGAGTCTTGATACCTGTTCAGTCCGAGGATTCCATGGAGGTCTCTGCCTAATTGTGGCCGAGACAATGGGCAAGGTCGGCCTGAGACGAGGTTGAACTGGTGGCTTGACGAGGTTGCTGGTGGCTTGATGCGAGCTCGGCCTACATCTGGCCGAGGTTGCCATTCCGAGGTATACGAAAATGCTACCGATCCTTGTGACGTCCCTTGGAGAGGCTCATGGTAGTGTCGGCCTGGGCCGACCTTGATATGGCCGAGGGGCGATATCGCGTGTCCAAGAGATGCCCAACGTCGGCCATAATACCGATCGAGGTTGGTGTCTCTAGGACGAGGTTACACTTGGGGCATATCAATGGCCATCATAGTTCTCTGGTAAGTCGCCCCCGCATTCTTGAGACCAAACGGTATCACCTTGTACATCAAGTTGCCCAACGAGGTTATGAAGGCTATTTTCTCTACATCCAAGGGGTCCATCTTGATCTGGTTGTACCCTATATACCCATCCATGAAGATATACATCTCATGACTAGTCGTTGCATCTATCAGGCTATCGATGGAGGGCAGAGGGAACTCATCTTTGGGATAAACTCTATTCAAATCTCTAAAGTCCACACTGATCCTTCTTTGGTTTTTATCTTTCTTTCCTACTGGGACAATGCTAGATAGCTAGAGTGGATGTTGTATCGGTATGATGAACCCTACCGTTAGCAAGCGTTAAACCTCTTCCTTGATCTTCAAATCCAGCTCAGGCTTGTACGCTCTCATTGCTTATTTCACTGGAATGGTTGAAGGCATTACGTTCAACTTTTGGAAGCTCACTTCCTCATCCAGCCCCTCCATCTCTGTGTATTTTTAGGCAAAAAAGTCTATGAACTCCCAAATCAATTTAACCAATGCCTCTCGTTTCTCTTCACCGAGATCCTTCGAGATGAAGATAGGACTTGGAGCTTCCACTTATTTCGCCAGGTTCAACTGCTCCAACTCTTGTGCCTGTGGCTTCGACTGATCTGTCATGTATTCTGGTTCTTCGATGACATCCTCTACGAACTCCTATATATTTAAGTTATCTATCACCATATATTGTCCCCGTTGATCTACTAGAAAGCATTCATATATCGGGTCAACCTCATTATCAGTTTCTTCGATCGCCCGCTCACACTATTATAATCGATATACAACTTTTCCTTCCTCGGTAACGACCTTCTTACATTGTTTGCTAGTGGTGGTGACTACCTTCCTCTTCTTCTCTCTAGAATCCTCGGCCACTCTTTTTCATGAGAATCAACTCAGCACGCTTTGTCGTTGAACCTCATGCTCCATCGGATCCACTCTGGCCCTCATCCTGTCTTTGAGCTGCTTCGAGATATTTTGGGGCCGAGGGACCACCTGGTGAGCTTCTTCAGTCATTACTTTTACACTGCTTGTAACCTCTTTACCCTGCTCGTTCAAAGGCCCTATCCTTTCTCTGATCGAGGGAACCCATGCTCCCTCCATACTTCTCATTAGGACCCGGACATCTTCTTCCAACTCAGTGTAAAATATCGCGTCTACTAAGTGAGCTTCCTTGAGAGCGAAGGGCCTCTTCGTAGACCTAATGGTCACCTATGTCCCCTTGATGTTCACCTTAGCGCATTGCTGGTACGTAGAAGGAACTAGCCTTTGGTTGTGCATCCACACCCTTCCTATTAGCAGATGATAGGAAGTTGCACTCTCTATTATGTGGAACTTGATATCGGAACTCAGATTTCTCATCACAATCCCAAAATTAACATACCCAATGGATTTGGAAGATTGGTTATCATACCTCAAAATCACCAAGGGCATGGGGGCCAACCTTTCTTCTGGAATATTGGTTGTATGGAAATAGTTGATTGGCATGATATTGATAGAAGCTCCTCCATCCATAAGATTCCCTGCAAAGCTAACTCCGTTGACGCTGGCGATCACATACAATGGCCTATTACGAGGGAACCTTACAGCCCTATCTACATCACTGAAGGTTACTTCTGAGAGAAATCTCTTGACCAACCTGGCCATGGGTCCCTTGCATCTTAGTGAAAGGACCGTATTCTTCCTCGCAATGTCAAGTATTTCCTAGGTTATCTCCAACCTACTCTCTTTCGGTATCCCCACCTGGTCGAAGAACCCGGTGTATTTTGGGGATTTCAAAACTCCACAGTACTCTAGGACTGGGTCTGCTTCCACACCTTCAACGATGTACACATCTTCCATGTCTTTGGCACTTACTTCATCGTAAGCCAGTACTACATTATCCATCCCCCTCGTACAATCTTCCAGAGCTTCTTCGTACTCTTTGTGCTTCGTCGTTGACTCTTTTTCTCCTCTCTCCGCCTCTTCATCATAGGCCACCACGAGATTGGCCCCATGTGCTGGCAGTGGGTTATTGTTGACGTTCTGTGGAGGGATTTTCAACGTACCTGCCTTCACGTACTTGTCGATGATTCTTCTCAGTGTGAAATAACTCTCCGTTGGATGTTGGATCCTTCGATGAACCTGGCAATACTTAGGATCCGCCTTCATTGTCACATCGGGTTCCCCAATAAAATGTCTTTTGGTTTATAGACCGTTCCTCCTTGGACCATCTTATTGTAACAACTAACATCCTCATCTACTGTACAAGGTAATGATAGTGGGTCCTCCCTGTTTCTTCCGAACTTCCTCTTATTGTCCTTCTTCGGTGCCTTGCCCCCATCTCCTCCCTCGGTGTATCCTACCCGTAAGGGCTGAGACCTCCCCCCATAGGTTGTATCGACTGCCTAAACATCATTGTCACCACCACCGGATTGGGCCACACCACCAAGGAGATATTTTTTGCCTTTTAAGAACACCGAAAAAGTCCCCTCGCACGTTTCATTAATAAGATGGGAGATGTACTGGGGAAGCAGTCCTTCCATACAAATCTAAAATAACTTGGACTCTTTGGCTTCCTCCCTCATATCGAGGATCCTTTCCCTGAACCTCCAAACATATGCCACCACGCTCTCCCCTGGTCGTTGCTTATCCCTCCCCAATTGGGTCAAAGTAAACTCATCTTCTGCCAAAAAGAACTTGTAGACGAACAAAACATGCATTTGTTCCCACGTAGAAACTCTTTTGGGGGCCAAATGAGAATACCAGGTATATGATTTATCGATTAAGGATTTATAAAACTCCCTCAATCTGAGCTTCTTACTATTACAATGTGCCCCCAAGTGTTCAATAAAGCGCTTAATGTGCTCCTTCGGGTTCCCACCTTTTCCTGTGTATTTTTCAAAAATAGGAGGCATATAATCTTTTGGATAGGGCTCATCGTTGTATTCCTGAGGATAAGGTGTTCTAAAGTCATCATAAACCGAAGCTACCTAGTCAGCAGATTGTGAGGAAGCTTGCATGAACTTCAATATTTCCTCCATGGGTGATGCTACTGGGGCAACAACCAACGGGACCATGGGTTGAGTGCCCGTTACAGCTGGAGCAGTCGTCATAGTTGGGGCCATTGATACTCCCGGTGTTCCCACTGCTCGGATCACAACAGAGGATATGCTCGCTAGGACCGTTCCCGTTACAGCTGTGCCTGGTGGGGTCGTTGGGGTTGCTCCTGGTGTTACGAAAGAATTGGCTTCAAATCCTCCTAACACCGTTGAAGATATCGGAGTTTGCAAAAACTCATAAAACTTACTCATAAGGAGTGGCACCTGAGTGGGTCCCAACCCTGCACTCGCTGAAGCTTGTGTCACCCTTGGAATTCCTGTCGTATCCTGAACCGAAGGTACCTCTATTCGAGGATCCCCGTCCCTTAGAGCCTCCAGTTATTTCGTGGGTTGTTCTTCATTGTGTTAAATGTCATCAAATTTGAGCCTTCGATTAACATTATCTTACGCCATTCTCCTTGCTTAGAAGAATGCCTCCCCAGCGGAGTCGCCAAATGTAAGAGGGTAGTTTAGATAAGATGGAGGCGTAACCCCTTTTGAGTACGATAATGCTAAGTTAATTAGCTAAAACCTTGGATTAATTATAGGACATGCACACACAAACTCAATGAAGATGAACTCAGTTTAAACTCACAAATCTCTCGTGTATAACCCAAAAGGTAGTAATGAACATAGAAGTAACTTCGTTAGAGGGAGAGAGAAGTAAGCACCCTAGATACACCTTGGCAGGCAGCCAAACACAAAAACCACCCTCAATAATCTCTATCAAATATTAAAAGCTTCGTAATAAATGACAATGGTGGGTGAGTAAAACTCTCTCTGGTTTGTAATAACTCTCTCTGATGTATATTATCTCTAGCAATAACTTCTGAACTCTCACGAAGATCAATTTTCCTCAAAGGTGGTTGGGGTCCTTAAATAGCCCCCCACACCACTCCCGAGGCAACTCAGTCATCAATGCCTGTGAAAGACCTCCCTCATACTTTATGTCACAAGCATTAAATACCTGATGCACTAGCTGTCTCCACGTCATAAACATTAAACGCTAAGACATGCCTTTTGCCTAACCACTGTGTGTCAGGGGGATGTTATTGTAGAGGTGGCTCACCAACTGCCTGACAGCCCCAAATACCACGGTGGTTTACTCAAGTGCATGTCTGACATTGTTTAGCTAGCTAGTGACATCACTTATAGTATATGTGATATTAAGTAGAGGGATGTTTGGTTCGCAACTCAACGCTCGATGGAACTCCAAGCTACTCCGCCCGAGGTTCCACGGTCAGGGTTCTTCGGTGTTTTACCAGGTGTATCTAAGATGGTCGACCAAGCCCCAACGGTGCCTCACTTCTCAATCCTCCAAATCAAGTCCCTCTAAAGTTCCCACGGCGAGGTCATTCGATAGAGCATGAAAGCTCTCCCAGGCCCTGCCAAGCCTGATCTCTCGCGAGTACCATTTGACCTCACACTAAAACTCTTTATTATTCTCGTTACATTATTACAACCTTTATAGCTTACAGTCAATATAAACAAAGATACAATATGACTAACACAACAAGCCAAAGTATGAGTTGCCAAGCTAAGCTGCCTTGGCTTCTTAATCCCGAACACTGTTACTAATGGGAAAATTATCCATAATCTCACGATTTCCTTCAAGCCCCCTCTACACTATTTGTATCAATCCCACTGGATATAAGCTCACTTCCCCACTTTGTTACGACATGTAGGAAGAAGTTTCATAATTTGAGGGTGTTTTATAGTCAAGTATATTTTATTTATGTTTACGCTAGTAGCTCTATTTACTTGGACCTCGAGGTGCTCCCCATGGGTCCCCCACGTAGTTTATCTTGAAAATTGGAATTGCATGCTAACAAGTGAAATGTTAATTAAAATAAAACTGTATTAACAACATTATTTAGGTTGTTTCATTGCACTTCACACCATATGTTTGGGTCGAACCGGGTTGACTCATGGGTAACCCATAAATCTGGATTGGGGTGTTACAAATGGTATCAGAGCTCTAGGTTCAAGGTTCCTTTCGGGAGTGATGTTGGTAGTGGATCTTTCAACGTTTTTGTTGGTGTGGGCCATTCATGCTAGTTTGATGACAGTTTAGCTCGTGTCCTCAACTGTAATTTTAAAGAGGTTAACGCGACAAGTGAGTTAGTGCCAAGTGGCATATGATCAAATTAGATTATGTATGTAATAATTACGAGTGTCCACATAATCCAGTAAGTGGTAACGTCGTGGTTTATAGTGTGAGGGGTTTGTTTTAACCTTTGATGGCATAAAACCTTTGGAAAATATTAGTTAAGTGAGATGACGCCCATGGGACAAATAGCAAGTTTGTATGTAACCAATGGCAGGGTTGATAGTTAGAATGTCATTAAATGGAAAATTGTGATCTCAATTATATGTGGAGTTAGGTGCAATGCAACATATATGAGGAGTCCATATCAGCATTATGATTAGGTAAATCCGATCCTTGGGGTAACACCATAATTGACGAATAATTTATAGGATTTTATCCTTGTGGAAGAATGCCTTAGTGATTGTTATCATATGAGTATATCATATAAGCCTCTAGTGGGGTCATGGAGCAACAATAAAGAGTAATGTGTTTGGAAGTGTTAGTTCCATAGTAAGAACATATTGGGTCCCTTAGTCGTGGGCTTGGGTTTAGTATATCCCGATTCACATGCCTTGACTATAATAAGGGTTTAGATAATCTTAATGATAAATGTAACCTAGAAGTAAGACTAAATAACCATGGTGACATAGTATTAAATAAATGAGTGGTGATGTTTTAGAATAGGACCTTTTGCAGCGTCATTAGGGTGGGCTTTCCCTTGGGCAATACCCGACGTCCTGTGCCCTACCAAAACTTAGGTGTTATTAAATTATAGTTTGTTGATTGTAATGTGACATTGATAAATATGATTCCTTGTGGTGTTTTTGGGCATGAGCCTTAGTGTTCATAGGCAACACCCGACGTCCCTTATCCTACCAACTTAGGTATATATGTAGTTGTGTTAACTAATAGATTAGCACACATTATAAGGTTAGTGTAGTAAGGTAATTCGGTTATAGTGGTTGAATGGTCATTGAGGATTAAAATACATAGGCTGACGAAATCATATTGAAAATTTCCTTAGAGTTATATACTAAGGTTTATCTGATGAGACATTAATGCGAGTGATAGTCATTCCCTAGTAATAGGTGAAACGATATTGTGTAGCACTAGTCACAGTATGACTCATAATTTTTTGTAATAAAAGTGTCAGTTGTTTAGAGAAATAATTGAGTTTGACACCGTCGCCCATAAAGCATTGGGAATCATTATTGCATTGAAGTTTACATGAGTAATGGTAGACCATTAATGATTGTAGTGTGGTTAGATCATTTTGATTTGTGACGGTGCCTTAGAGTTAGTACTAAGGATTTTATTTTTAGGCATGTGTCACGACATGACCTTCAAGGATGATTTCGGGATTAGGTTGATCAATGCTAGGTGGTGCACCTGGCAGACTTAGATCACGATGGTGTTCGTCATGACTTTCAAGATAGAACTAAGGATGGGTGAAAGGAGTAGTAACTTTTCCTTGAAATAGGATCCTTATTCTTATTGGTAATGGATAAGTAGCATTATTCCTGAGTAGGGAAGCCTAGCATTTCATCTCCTCGAAGAAATTTGGTTCATTTCCCATACGTTCGGCATGGACGGATGACTCTTGGTAGAATTCTTAGGTGCTAATAGGCCAAGCCAGGATGCATGGCAAGGCTACGGTGCTTAACAAGTACAAATAAGAGTTAGGGGCTTTAAGTATACGTCGTATGGCTTAATTTGTCGTCGGAATTAGATTGTCTTCTTTGGCGTAGCAGTTGCCTGATTTGTTGCCTTCGTGTGTCTTCTTTGATCCTAGTAATGGGAAGTTGTTGATTAGTTTTTATTCAGGGTGGCGCTAAATAAGCTCAATAGTGATGCGGGTTAGGTCTGTTATGGCCAATACATCATGGTACGTGAGTGCGCCCTTTTTCGGATGCCCCTTTATTTTACACCAGTCTGTGTGTGCGCGTGGTCTTGCGTCCTTGCATTTAGTTTATATATGTTACTCGCTTATCTTAAGTTAACATGTTGGTTAGATAACCGATATAACTAGTTGCAACTTGGGTGTGCGTTGCGAGGTTGTGACTTGAGGACACTATGAACATTAGAACCTGATAAAACATTAGGTGGTAGTGTTGCACTTGGTTCGAAATTTTAGGAATTGAGGAGATGATCGCTTGTATGCATGAATGTGGTAATACTTAGGATGACCCTGCGTCGACACAGGGATCTTGTAGGAAACACTGGTCAGGTAGAACTATGTGATAAGGCAATTGACTTAGAAGTCATTAATGTGTCTAACGAGAAGTGTTGAATCTATATCCGCCTAGGCTAGGCGTGATTCAAGGATTTATTTGAAGAAACATAGGTTGTAAATCCTAACATAGACATGTTAACAAGTCCTTTGGTGATTGTGGATGTACTTAATGAATATCGACCATCTCAAGGTCTTGCTTAGGTAAACAGAATCAGACATGCTTGAAATTTTGCAATAAGACCGTGGGGTTTCATGACTTGATTAGCATTAATGGTCGATGGAATTAAATTCCTTGGGTTTGAACTGTAACATTGAGAATACACTAGAATCGAAACTAGTCACAGGTAACTGGCTTAGAAATTGTGATAAACCGAGAATTTCTAGGACAAAATTCCCTAAGGAAGGAAGTTTGTAATATCCCGTCCCGAAAAATTAATTAAATAATATATATGGATTATATATGATGAGGTATGAATTAGGGTTGAAGAAATTTATTGGATATGGACTATATATGAATTATATGAGGATTATGAAATTCTTTGGTAATAAGTTATTGAAGTTGTAAGGTTATATGTACTTAAGTTATTTCGTAGAATACACACACACTACACTATTAAAAATTTGCCAAGTAGAGATATATTCCAATTTTAATTTCTATTGCAAATTTAAAGGTTAGCATAAGAAATTAACAATTAAAGTGATGGGATTGTTAACTTGATTAAGAGATATAAAATTAGCCAATTTTATCCTTTTTATCCTACGCATACATCTAGGTGATTTAATAAAGCAAAGTGCAAAAATCACAACCACAACGCGCCGATGTACGAGAAAAACCCAAATGGGAAAAATCTCGGATGGCTGGGCCTAGACAAATCCACTACAAATAGGTTTTACAAAGGACTCAAAAGACTTACAGATAGGGGTGTCAGTTATTTCCGAACTTTCGAATTTTCCGTTTTTAGATCCGAATTTTTCCAATTTGGGGACCATTTTTTAATTTTTCGAATTTCGAATTTTTCGAAAAAAATTTGGAATGGAATTGGAAATCTTATATGGATTTCGAATTTTCCAATATCACGCCGATCCGATCCATCCAAAATATTTTTCGAAATAATAATATTTTTGTTTATTTTAATACATTTTTACGGCCCTTATTTATATATAAAATTTATTATTTATTAGTTTAATCTTGACCCTCCATTTAAAACCATCTCGATCAATAATATATACCCATATATATTAACCTTCTACATCACACTAACCCTAAATAGAAAAACAATATCCGAAATTATATTCAACTATTATGCGAATTTAGATTCCAAAGATGATTTATATTAAGTTCTCGTCTTCCTTTTGTTCATTTTTGTATCTGAAATACTGATGCACAGGCTCTGCTACAGTTGTTAACCCTTACATTTCCTTTTTTTAAGTAGGTAAACATTAGTTTTTTTCATTCACATAGATTTTAGTTTCTTAGTATCATAGTCAAGCCTTGATTGATCTTTCTACAAAATGGTAAGATATGCATAGCTCTGTAGTTTATTGCATTTCCAAAATGGTATGAGATGCATAGACTTATCATTCACATAGCTCCGTAATTTATTGCATAGGTGATGAAAAGTGGAGTGTTTGTTTTTTATTTTTATTTTAAAAATATTCTTTTCAAAAATGACATTTCTGATATTTTTCGAAAATATTATAACTGATAATTACGATTATTCCGATATTTTTACGAATAATAAAGTTTTTGAAATTTTCGAATACTCCGAATCAGGCGAATAGGAAAAAAATTGATTTTTCGATTTCTATTTTTTCCGAATTGGAAAGGATTTTAAAATTTCGAAAATTTTGGATTTTTTTCCGAACACCCCTATTCCGATCTGATCCATCCGAAACACACCCCTACTTATAGACATTGACTCAACAAGACATGCTGATGACGTCCGCTACCTCCGAATTTGTAGTACGCGAAGCTTCAATGTGTTGCTCGACACTCCTCGTGTCGCGGTATCCACCGAAGCCCAAACTACCGTCTCCAATAAGCTTGAACGCAGAAATCCACCGCAAGTGTACTTGTTGAATTTCAGGTTAATGGCATGGGGTTTTATTTCAATAGTTAAAATGTGTTGGAGAAGGATTTTTCATCAAAAAGGAAGATGTGAATTTTTTTGCTCTCAAGAATATGTAAAACTTCCTTATCAGAAAAGAACTAATTTTCGTCCATATATTAAAACTGAAAAAGTAGTGAACCATGGTAGTTATTTAAAATAACTGGAGGAAAACAGTTAAAAAAAATTCAAAACTGACAGATCTTGTTCGAACGAGGTTGTTCGAATGAGATATCTAACGATATTCCAGTACAAATGTTAGATAAATCATTAGAAATCTCATTCGAACGAGTTCGTTCAAACGACATTTCTAATGAACTTCTAATGAGATACCAGTGTAGGCTGGGCTAGGTCGTTAGATCCAGGTCGTTCGAACGACCTGGAGAAACTTCGAACGACTTTCCTTTTTCTTTAAAAAAGGTTTAAAATTAATTTAAAAAATGGTTTTATGAAAATTATTTTTTTATGAAAATTACTCCAACACATAAAAATGATTTTGGTCATATACCTTTTTATGAGAATGGAATTGAAATGCTTATTGATGTCGTGTGAACTTTGGATGCCCGATTATCTAAGGTTGTATGAAGCTTGATTACGCGGCTTGATTAGAAATAACCCAAAAGAGTTTTATCCAACGGAATGTAGTCAATACTACAAATGACTAGATTGGAAATTTGTCGTTACAAATCTTCCCCTTTGGCTATTCCGGGACAAAACGAAATAATAAAAAATAAACAAAAGACTGAATTTACTAAGCCAGCCATCAAGCCGATTCTAAAGCCCGTCCCAAAAACCCAAATAAAAAGACAGACTAAATGACTCAACTGGCGGTGTGCTGCAGAAAGGTAGGCGATATATCCTACACACATGAAATAATAAATACATAAAACGCATGGGGAAATAGAGAATATAAATCAAGAGAATTAATCATGAGTATGACATATGTTGAAGAGTATGACATATGTTGAACTATAATTAACTCCCATGAATTCCCCCTATCAATGTTTCTCCCCCTTTTTATCCGGAATAGACAAAGGGATAGACATAACCTGCATGGTTAGAGAATAGAAAAATATGCAACATAATCCAAGATCCACATATGACACAATTGAAGAAATTGGAGATAGATATCATTAACCATAGATGGAAAAAACAAATATCCATACATTAATAAAGAGAATTTAACCAAATCAAATAAACAACTACAAGTGAGAAAATGTAAATAAATATGTTTCGCTCGCCCTCACAAGTGCAATAGATGAAATAAACTTAAACAGAAATGAAATCAAGGAGCAGGAGCGTCATTTGGTGAATTATCTGGAAGGAACCCGACACCGGATGATCTAGATCCACGACGCATCTCCATGCGATGAATCGCCTTAAGGTGCTCAAGAAGCATAGAATCACGGCGTGCTTGAGCTTCATCCCGACATGCTTGAGCCTCATCGGGACGAGCCTGAGACTCCCTATCCTGCTGTATAGAAATTAATGGCCCCTACAGAATTGCCCTGTCCTGGCGCCTGTCTTATTGAATTTGCTCTACTTGTGAACGCACAAACCTAAGATCCTCTGATTCAAGGGGTGCGGGAGCATGAGAAAATGAGGGTCTAGGGGTAGCACGAGAGGGTGATGGTCTAGTAGGTGCACGAGTGGAGAAAGTGGCGAATTAAGAAGATACAGATTGAGAGGGAGTGAGTTGAAGGGTATCGGGGGGTAAGTGACCACGAAACCTACTAACAGAGGACATATCAATGGTCTGGTAGCGGGTGACAAGGACATTGGTGGAAAGAAGAGGGCAACCGGTAGCAAGACAGTGGCAAGTAATGATAATGGCAAATGGGAGTGCTTGTCTAGCGGGACTAGATGGGTTGATTCTAACAGACTTAATGACTAGATAAATGAAGGCAGGTAGGTCGATGACAGTCCTAATGCTAATGGAAAACATAAGGTCCACATGCATTTTAGTGATTTGAGTGGAATTTGCACGTGGAATGAGACAAGCACAGACAATCCAATTTAGGACAATAAAATTCGGATGTAAATTTTCATGGAAAATAGAATAGTGTCGGATTGGATAATCCTACACACGGTGCTCATAATCAGAGAAGGTCAGGACGAGAATCGGGAGCCCAAGGATAGGATGGATTTGATTTGGTAACAAACTTAGCTACGGGTTCGGGTTTGACTTTGGATGACTCTCCTTCTTCATATCATATACCCTTTCTCTCTTGATAACCTTTCTCCTTATATCCTAAATTAGGACCTAGAAATAATTTTCCCATTCTTCCTTAATTATCTTCGAGTGTGACTTTAACTTCACGAGAGGACTCAAGATCTTTTTCAAATTGGACAATTTTAGATTTAAGAGATTTTCTAATCTCTAAATACTCATGAAGATCTTTGTTTACACCTTCCAAGGAGATAATTAAGTCATAATTTTCTTTACCTACCAAGATAAGCTTCTCAGAAAGGGATATCTTAATTGCCTCGAGTTGACTAACTAAAGCCTCCTCCTTCTTCTTCAGATTTTTCAACTCCTTTTCTAAAGTTAAAAATTTACAGGTTAATCTTTTATTTACCTTTTGAATATGAAGAGACTCGGTGTATAGTTCAGAATAGGCAGATTGTAATTCACTCTCATCTATTTCACTCTCACTTCCTGTTTCATCACTACTAGCAGAGTGAGTGGAAGTAACCTCAAGATTTTTTTCGAAATTGACAACATCAAGATGTGACTCCCTTGAATTACTAGCATGACTTGATATAAATACAGTGAAATTATTTATGGATGGGTTAGAATCATCAGAGTCTTCAGACTCATTATCACTGTCGCTGAGTAGCATTGTAAACTGCCTTTTCTTTACCTTGTTTCTTAAGTTTAATAGGGCACTCAAATGCTCTATGACCACGACCTTCACACTCAAATCATCTCTCTGAATCGTCCTTTTTAAAGTTGTCTCTATTAAACTTCTTAGTATCCTGATTATTGAATTTTCTATTACCTTTGTTTTTGTTGTTCTCAAATTTTGGTTTTTCAAATTTTGAGTTTTGCCTTTTGAACTTGAATTTTTTTTTAAATTTTTTTAGCAAATAGAGCTATATCATCACGATTTATATCAGACTCATCAGAATCAGATACTTCTTCTTTCTTTACTTTCAATGCAACACCCTTATCTTTGGTTTTGTTATCTTTAGGAAACATATCTAATTCATATGTTTGAACATCACCAATAAGCTCTTCAAGTTTTAAAGTATTTAGATTTCCTAAGGAATTAAGAACAATAACTTTAGGAATGAACCGTTTAGGAAGGCATCTAAGTATTTTCCTAACAACGCGATCTTCAGGAATTTTATCACCTAAATGAAAGCAAGAGTTAACAATATCAAATATACGAGCATAAAACTCATCAAACGTTTCAGTTTCTTTCATGGTGATGATTTCAAATTGAGTTGTTATGTTTTGAAGTTTTGAAGCTTTAACTACACTAGTTCCCTCATGAGTAACTTGGAGAATATTCCAAGCTTCCTTTGACGTCTCACATGTCATTATATGACGAAATTCATCGAAAGTCACCGCACTAAACAAGGCATTTAAACCTTTAGAGTTAAAGTTACACCATTTCCATTCATCCTCACTCCAATTTTCTACCGGTGTTAAAACAGTTTCATCATCAACAATCATAGTAGGAGGGGACCATCCTCTTTCAACAGCAACCCAAACACGTTCATCAATTGATTTAAGGGAAGATTTCATACGTGCTTTCCAATAGGTGTAATTAATTCCATCAAATATAGGTGGCATATTCGACGAAAAACTTTCCATATAACCTCCAGGATTCATCTAAATAACTTTTAGAGACTAACGATGATACCAATTTGAAGTTGTAAGGTTATATGTACTTAGGTTATTTTATAGAATACACACACACTACACTATTAAAAATTTGCCAAGTAGAGAAATATTCCAATTTTAATTTCTATTGAAAATTTAAAGGTTAGCATAAGCAATTAACAATTAAAGTGATGGGATAAACCTCGGACAACTGATGAACGAGGAAAACCCAAATGAGAAAAACCTTGGACGGTTGGGCCTAGACAAATCCACTACAAATAGGTTTTACAAAGGACTCAAAAGACTTACAGACATTGACTCAACAAGACATGTTAATGACGTTCGCTACCTCCGAATTTGTAGTACGCGAAGCTCCAACGCGTTACTCGACACTCCTCATGTCGCGGTATCCATCGAAGTCAAAACTACCATCTCCAATAAGCTTGAACTTAGAAATCCACCACAAGTGTACTTGTTGAATTTCAGGTTGATGGCATGGGGTTTTGGTTCAAAAGTTAAATTGTGTTGGAGAAGGATTTTTCATCAAAAAAGAAGATGTGAAATTTTTTTCTCTCATGAATGTGTAAAACCTCCTTATTCGAAAAGAACTAATTTTTGTCCATGTATTAAAATTGGAAAAGTAGTGGACCATGAAAGTTATTTAAAATAACTGTAGGAAAACAATTAAAAAAATTCAAAACTAACAAATCTCGTTCGAACGAGATATCTAATGATATTCCAGTACAAATGTTAGATAAGTGTAGGCTGGGTTAGGTCGTTAGATCCAGGTCGTTCGAACAACCTGGAGAAACTTCGAACGAACTTTCCTTTTTCTTTAAAAAAAGGTTTAAAATTAATTTCAAAAATGGTTTTTATGAAAATTATTTTTTTATGAAAATTACTCCAACACATAAAAATGATTTTGGTCATATACCTTTTTAGGAGAATGGAATTGAAATGCATATTGATGTCACATGAACTTTGGTTGCCCGATTCTCTAAGGTTGTATGAAGCTTGATTATGCAGCTTGATTAGAGATGACCCAAAAGAGTTTTGTCCAACGAAATGTAGCCAATACTACAAATGACTCAATTGGAAATTTGTCCTTATAGTTATATAAGCCTTCTTAAGATTTTAGAAACTTAGTTGGGGCAAATGCACAAATATCAAGAAAGAGGATTAAGGATTTAACTCCCATCCTCCCATTTATTCTACTACCTTCCGAATTGATAAAAGGGATATATATATATATATATATATATATATATATATATATATATATATATATATATATATATATATATATATTGTGGGGACGAACTAAGAAGAGGTAGAAATACAAAAAGATAAGATGTGGGAGAATGATCTGTCATCCAAGTCGGTCGCTCAAAAGACAATGACGTCGCTCAAATGACATTCGGGTCGTTCAAACGACAATCCAGTTGTTCGAGCGACGGTGCGTCATGTGGTTTGCACTGTCGAACCCTCGTTGGTGGGTTTTAAGCTCATGTGTGTAAGGATGGAAATCTCCGGTGAGTTAAGAGCACTGGACCGTTAGTTTATGCCAGCTGACTATACATAAATATACATATTACATAGATTTATGGTTATATAATATTAGAAAGAGAGGGGGACATGAACTCCAATCTAAACGCCATTGTGCTGTTAAAATTCCAACCATGGATCTACTTTTCGTGTTAGCCCTTGGGACTGGACGATCAAGATTTAACCAGTTAGTACGAGAGTTAATTTGTGGTTGGATTGTGTATAAGATAACGTGAGAAATGAATGAGGGGAGCAAAAAAAACATATGTGCTGACTCTTTCCAATGAGCTCGAAGCTCCCTTCCATTTCTCACATACGGTATTTGGCAGTTTAGAGTCTTAACAAAATAGCTCACACCCAAAGATATTGATTTCCCCATTTAAAGATTATAGCTACGAAAATATATATATATAGAAGTTGTTGTTGGGGATTTTTATGAGTATTTGAGGGGATTTTCATTTAGAGGAAAAATAGAGACTGCTGAACATTTTAGAGTATTTGTTGGAGCTTCCATGGAGGATTTTTAGTGGGGCTTTTGTGACTCCCTTTAGGGCCACCTTTGGAGGTGGGGAAGTGACCCATCTATACCACCACCACCATTTTGGAGTCATTTGAAGTGGGTAGCCTACTCTTAGGGCATTTAAGACTCCATTTGATAAATGTCGTAGTATCTTTGTTGTGTATGAGGAAGAGTAGGAATATAAGAAAATGATGTATTATTAGCAATCTGAAATTGGACATTTTTATGGAATAAAAATGTTAGAAAATATTATTTTGTGTGTTTTATAGTAAATCTGAAAATAGACATTTTTATGAAATGAAAAATGTTAGAAAATATAAGTTGTGCATATTTTCTAGTAAAAAGAAATAAATGGACATTTTTATGGATTAAAAATGTAAGAAATGTCATTTTGGCATATTTATAGTAAAAAGAAATGATGGACATTTTTATGGAATAAAAATGTAAGAAAAATATAAATTGTGCACATTTTCTAGTGAAAGGAAGTAATGGGCTTTTTTATGAAGTAAAAATATGGAATGGTGTTAATGTTTTCAAAATATTTATGAAATAAATATTTGTAAGTTTCTTGCAAAATGAAGACTTTATGAATAAATGGACATTTGCGAAGTTTAAAGAAATTGATGAAATGTCTTTAATTCGGGGAATAGGTGTTTGACCCATTTGGTAGGATTTTAGTATTTAAAGTCCACTTTCTGTGCATATATACTTGTAGTGTTTTTGTAAGGACATGTTTTTATAAATGTCCATCACAATTAATTATGTCGTATACCGTTACAATCGTCGAAGAAGTTCAAGAGCAATCTACATCAAGAAGGATCCGAATATATCAAGGTTCTTCATCAAAAAGCCTCCGCAAAGTTTACTTTGGTAAGGTTATGTTTTAAATACCTTTACTTTGCACTTAAAGCTTTAGGATATTTTTTCAAAATATTTTCTAAGTGTTGGAGCGGACTTTTTTTGTCAAAATTTGAGAATGAGTAAATTTTCTAAGTCCTGTAGCGTTCCTCGATTTTGACGCTCGGGTCGTTCAAGCGATATCACATCTCGTTCGAACGACATTGAGATGTCGCGCGATGTCGTTCAAACGACACGTGTATTTCGTTCGAGCGAGATCCCTTTTTCGTTCAAACGACCGAGGCGGAGCGATTTTCTATAAATACTCATTAAATTGTTTCATTTTCATTAAGAATTCCCAGCGTTTTGAAAGACGGAAAATTACGAATATGCAGAATTCTTTTTGACTTCTTTTTTTAGGTTTTTCATACCTTTTGTTTTCAATTCACGAAAATCCCATATGCTTTGGTGAATTATTTTGGTGTTCAAGAACACACTTTGCTTTTGATCATTCTTTGTGGGGAGAACTCTACAACCGGAGAGCTGCGTGCTATTGTGGAGGGAGTCTCTATGAAGTTACTCTTGTGGGAAGGATAACCTACACCGTGAAGACTGCGTGTCTGGACTGCACGTCCTTGTGGTATAGCTACGTGAGAACCACTGCTCATTTCTAACCGTTACTTTGAAGGTTTGACGAAGGCACCATGCGTTACTCTTGTTGGTGAAGGCAACATGGTATGTAAGTCAATGGTCTTGTAAACTTGTCAGAGTTCTAGAAATAAAAGGCTTTTCCCTTCGGGGATTTTTCCTGAAATTTGTGTCACGTGCTTTATTTATTTATGGTTTGACACGGGCATACACGTAGTTGCATGTTTAGGGGCTGCATTAATTTGGTTTAAAAATAGACTCTAATTAAGTAAGGTTTAATTGAAAACTTGCAAATTAATTTAAATCGGTATCACACACCGTCGTCGTATTTTACAGTTTTGGTAATAAATATGTGAACAAATTTAAAGAAGACTTTATTGGGTTAAACATGAAATAATAAAAGTTTAAATTTTGGTCTTCTAAGAAGGTGTGATTGGGACTAAAAAACATAATGTGCATGGAGTTAAAAGACTACACATGTTAATAAAAGAAATGATATTTTCTTATAAAAGTAGTCTTAAGTACAAATTTATTTCTTGAATAAAGAAGTAAAGAAATATTAATGTTGGTAAAAAGTATTAGTTAAGTATTAATGGGTAAACATGGAATGGTTAGTGAGTGTAACTTATTAATAATGTGAAATATTAGCACTTATGGGATTATAAAAGGATTAAAGGTGTAAAAGTGCTTCCAATCAAGATGAATGTACTCCAAGTGTAAAAAGGGGTTAAAGGGTTATAGTGTTTTGGGTTAAATTAACACTTGTGAAAAGGAGTAAAAGTGTGATTTGAAAACAAATGGGTAAAATGGTAATTTTACTTAAAGTGGAATATTTTTATGAAATAAAATGTTGGAAAGGGTGTTACATAAAGTGGTCATAAATGAATATGATTTTGGAATAAAAATCAAGGCTAAGGTGTAAAGGATACAAAATGATAGATTTTCAAGTGTAACACAAATTGGAGCGGTAAAGTCCCGAGTTTTGGCTTCGGCTGGGTAAAAAGGAAAGGAACTATTGTGAACATTTGTGAAATATTAAAACACATTAATAGTACTCTAATGACACCGGGATAAAGCAAGAAAGGACCAAAGCCCTTGGAAGAAATTCCCTAAACCACTGCCCAAAGCATATGGTGCGCATAGTCGTTTGTGTAGTTCCCGTGTAAGTATGCGATATAGGAAGATTCTAAAAAAAGCTAAATGAAATGCGGAATAGAAATCAAGAAATGGATTGTGTGGTAGTTGTGTAAATATAACCTAACTTGAATGAATGAAATAAACGTACTGGTAAAGGCTAAATGGACAAGTTAATCCGTAAAAAGTACTAATGTCCATAAGATGAGGAAAAGATTAAAGAAAGTGGATAATTGGGTGGTTAAGAAACCTAAATGGTTAAACCCATATTTAACACAAGTGTGTGTTGTAAAAAGTATTTTCAAAGACTAAATGATTACTTTCTAACACGGTGATGGTGTGTGTTGAAATTGTGATTTTTAATGAAAATATTAAGTGCGTTAAACTAGATGAAAAGGGTTAAATTCCAGAAGAGGAACGACTTCGGGTAAATTAGGCGTGATGATTTCAAATATTGGTCCGCATGTGTTAGATAAAGTGGAAAATTGCTAGATATGAGTAAAGAAAACCTTTAACAAGATTAAGGTTAATTAATTTGGGCAAATAAGATTTTCGAAAGTAATATGGTAATACATTAGCATGTGTAGTTCAAAGTTATACATCTGCAGATATATACATATTTTCACATGCCTGTGGTTGTAGCGTGTGAGTATTCCTTTCTACCATTCGTTCTATATTATTTGTATATATCCCACCGAGCATAAGCTCACGTCCCCACTTTTTTACGACAGGTTTGAAGCGGTTTCATAATTTGAGGGCGTTTTACAGGTAAGTATATTTTATTTATGTTTACATTACTATCTCTGTTTACTTAGACCTTGGGGTTCTCCCCATGGGTCCCCCACGTAGTTTGTCTTGAAAATTGGAATCACGTGCTAACAAGTGAAATGTTAATTAAAATAAAACTGGACTAGCAATATTAGTTAGGTTGTTTCATTGCACTTCACACCAAATGCTCGGGTCGGACCGAGTTGACTCGCGGATAACCCATAAATCTGGGTCGGGGTGTTACAACGCACATACCTAACGTATCCAAATGACACGCCAGTACCCTTATATTCATGCAAATAATGGTTCGCCCTAAGTTCTATGTCCTGGGACACTCATTCAGACCTTACTGGAATCGTCAAGGTAGGATCGCCCACTGCGTGGGACCTACGTGATAGCAAGCAACGTAGGTATGCTGACATATAACATCAACCATATAAAAGGTATTCACACCACCTAATATATATATTCAGTAGTTATACACACAAGCTATGCTGACATATAACATCAACCATATAATAGTTATTCACACCACCTAATATATATATTCAGTAGTTATACACACAAGCCAAACGCTATCTTTCGTATGTAGTATATATCACTCGAATACTCACTGTACCTTTAATTTACGATTATTCTCTCTATCGTATTTTACTGAGTATTATTCTCTACTCTAAGGTTCCTAGTTACCCCCTATGTCATTTCAGTAGTTAACTATACCATATATTACTCGTCTATATATTAAGTTCACTTGAGAGTTCTGTAATTCATTTGCACTCTCTTGAATTAATTACGTCACAATCTAAACTCCTTTAATCCTCGCCTTCATTCTCTCACTTAAGCTAAGACATAACCCTATCATAGGTCTACTATAATATAACAAGTCCCTAATTATATTTAAACCATGTCCCAAAAGTTTCCCCGATAAAAATTTAGGAGTTCTAGGCTTAAAAAGAAAATTCTCACAATTTCTTAGAAAACGAATCAATTTGCCCAGAGGTCGAATCGATTCGCCCCTTAGCTGAATCGATTTGAAAACTTGTTGTTTCATCTTCTTCTTTACGCAACTGCGTTTTTCACATTTTTTCTTATCAAACATTCATGATTTCTTACCAAACTTAAAACCAATGATCCCAAACGTTTTCTACATGTACTAGGATGATTTCCAACGTAATAGCATTAAAACATCATGATTTTAATTCAAGAAGGGATTAATTCATCTAACCATCAAAACCCCAGATTTCTGTGTTCTCCATTGATATACACATAAAACCCAGATTAAATTTGTGGAGGTTAATACATCCGCTCTAATTTCTTATCCTCTATAGGTGTTGAATCATACCACATGAGATTTGTACCCAAAACAAGCATTCTAATAAGTTTCTTCCTCAAAGAACATCAAATCAATTAATTATTTTGAACCCCTAATAACATGGGTATTATAACTTCAAAAGAATTGTCAATAAGTGCCTTTGATCAGTAGGGTCTAATTTCATTTTTTAGTTGTTAGAGGCTGTCTTCCCTTCCAATCCACACTTCAAGAATGACGAGGGTGCAAGAACAAGCTTCAATCCTTTAAAAACTCTTTCTTAAGCTTCAACAATGGATTCCCTTCCATCTCTAATGGCTCCTCTAGGCTTTATATCTCTCTGACCCTAGCCTCCAAGCTCTACCAGCTGATATAAGGCTTGCAAATTCGTAGCTCCCTCAAATCTAGGTTATAAAATGATTAAAGTACCCTCAAACGGTTACCAGTTTAGTTTAAAATTGTCCCAGGACCCAATCAATACCCCCGGGTATACTATTCCGACTATTTTGACCCTTTCAGAATCATCCATGACCTCGAAATTATCATCTGAGTCACTCTAAATAATTATTCTACCTCGACCTCAATTTAGTCTACACGCGACTCCTGATTGAGATAAATTCAATTACGCCAATCTCACTCGTTAAGAGGCATAATAATTTATATAAATCATATACTATTCACCTAGAAAATTTAACACATAATATTAATCATTATCTCTTTCTCTTGATTATAATTTAATAAACATATTTTATTTAATTCAATTAATTTACTTCACTCGCGTAATTTAAAATAAAACGAATAATTTACCGAATTAATTAAATTCCAAATACGCAGAAATACGGGGTATTACATCAACAATACCGAACTGACGTTTTGTGAAAAAAAACACATTTTTCTTTACCTTTAGCCTACGTTTCACCGTGAGTAAGTCCTTAAGAAACTTAGCATATGCGGGAATTTTCTTTATGGTCTCGAGAAAAGGTAAATTAATATTTACTTGCTTAAGAACGTCTAAAACAACGTCACAGGAGGTCTCTTTGGCGTGAAAGACCAATTGTTGAGGGTATGGGGACACACTGGGAGGTTTCACAACCATCTCGGTCCTGACTGTATCACCATTACTACTCTTTCTCAAATGGATATCTTCGGCCTCTTTCGTTCCGGGCAAAGTCTCCTTATCATTCTACTCATCATGTGGGGGAGGTGACAAGTCAACTACTCTCCCACTATGTAGAGTGGTAACTGCACTACATTGCTCTTGATTTTCAGTGGAAGTAGATCTAACACTATTTTAACCTTAGGGAAGTCTTTGGCCTTGGGTCAGAAACTTGCCCTTCTCTTGGACACTTAGGGCGAACTGCAACTTAGACAACGATGCCTTTAATTCGGCAAAACTTTGGGCATTTTGAGCGTTGATCGCTGACTGAGTTTGCATAAATTGGTTTAAAGTGTCCTCGATATTTCTACGTGGTGGGGTGATATAAGGCGCAGGAGATTGGGCTTTCATGGGTGGGGCTTATTAAAAATGCGAGAGCGGTGGAGGACGAGGGGCAAAATGTGAATTAAGATTCATTGTTACGTGTGGCTGCCCATGATTGAAATCGATATGGTTTCTCCACGAAGGGTTATAGGAATTTCTATGAAGGACATTAAAACTACCCTTAAAATCTCCTACCGTTTCCACTTGCTCTTGAATCATAATCTTGTAGGCGGGTATCATCGGGCATTCCTTCGTTGAATGTCCTGCCTCACAAATTGCACAAACCTCCTCTCTCAATGCTCGTGTGGAGTTGGATGTTTCTCTTCTTCTCATTTCGACTGCGTCTTCCAATCTCTTGATTAGTTGGTTGATTTGAAGCTTCAACTCGGCTTCTTTATCCAAATGATAGAGCCCGAACGCAAAAGGATTCGTGGATGTTTTTCAATCCCGGGATTGGGTTTTTAGATTGGATGTGTCCCATGCTTGAGTAGTCCCGGTGACATACTTAAGGTGAGCCTTGGCATAGTCCGCATCTAACCCTGGAAACTCCCCGAGGCACATGGTTTCAATGAGTTATTTGGAACTTAAGCTTATCCCGTGATGGAAAAAGGATACGAGTCTCCACTTCTCAAAACTGTGGTGCGGACACATATTAAGCAACTCATTGAAACATTCCCAACATCTATCGAAAGGCTCATTTTTTAGTTGTCTAAACATTTGAATTTGAGCTTTAGTGGAATTCGTTCGATGTGGGGGGAATAATTTTTAGAGAAACTTTGCTTGCATGTCCCGCCACGTTCCAATCGAGTTCGGTGCCAAAGACCATAGCTAAGCCTTGGTCTTATCCTTCAGGGAGAAGGGAAAAAGTTTGAGGCGAAAGACATATGCAGTGCACATTTGATCAGTGAAGGTCTCACACGCCTCCTCGAACTCTCTAATGTGGAGGTATGGTTTTTTTTACTCCATACCATGGAATGTATGGAGGATTTGAATCATCCCATTTTAAAAATGAAATTATCCCGCATTATACGGGAATATAATACATCCTGGATTAATGGTTCGCTCAGGATGTAAGAGATCTCTTTTAGGGTGGCATGATAACTTACCCTCACCCGTACCAAAACTACCTTGATCTGACATCACACTCACACTAATAGTATCACTTCCCTCTCCGAACTCCCTAAATGTGTGACTCGTGATGGAGTTAGGTGGTGTAAGAGGTGGAACCCAAAATTGAGGACTGTGTGGAGTGTGTGGGTTATCCGGATTGTACTATACGGTAGGATTTTCGTGAATTTTGGTAGGAGTAGACTGAGGATTGGTTAAGGATTTTCCATGTAAGGATTTGAGTGGTTCTATTTTTTTATGATTTTTTTTTTGGATTTGTGAATTTTCTGAATTTTTTTGCCTTTTTGAGAATTAAAGTCAAATTTTAGATTAATTCGATCTAATCTAAATGTCTACCTACTCCTCGAAAATGGCGCCAAAAACTTAACGCGACTCAAAAGGTGTCTCTAGTGCGTGTGAATTATGGCTAAAATATAAGCCGGTTGCATAAGTAATAATTCGAGCAAGTCGGGTATAGAACACAAGGAATAAGACGTAAAATGTGACGATGAATAGGAACGAGGAATAACCTTACACTTGACTCAAAGAAAGAAAGGAAAAGATGATTGTTTTGGGGATTTTCCTATCAACTAATGCAAATTAATTAAGATTGTGAACTAACTAAGTATGTAAGAATAAATATTTGATTTTTAATCTACGTGCGAGAAAATGAAGTTGGAATACACTCCCTCTAATCGTCGATAATTACTTAGGACATAAAACCTTCAAAAACCTGATTCCCAATTCAAAGAAACATTAAATACTATCTAATCATTCTACATATACGGATTTTATTCCGCACAATATCAAATCAAAAATCGTATTGAACGGGAATGATAAATTATCAAAACTCGTATCATATTCTTAAACATTCTGGTTGCCTAGGGCAACCAGAATTAAAAGACCTACGATATTTGTTTCAATGAGATTTCAGACCTTTGAATTATCAATTGGATTCTATCCACTTTTAAATCCATTCGTAATACCTGGGTTGGGTTCATGTACCCCAGACCCCTAAGAACTTAGCCGGACAGGGTTATGTGAGTAATAAACGAAATTCTAACATTGCATGGAATTGTATTCATGATGGATGTGTAACTAAACATACAAGAAGTTCTTAGAAATCCAGAAAATATATAGACTATGCAAAGAAGAATAAAATACAAGAACAAGACATATAGAGAAAACTTTATTGATGAAATCATGAAATTGAAACCACAAAATTGCAAACTTGAAGATGAATTTAGTTCCTAAGATTCTTGCCTCCTTTCTTGCTCTCTAAACTAGGTTAAAACTTCTTTTTCTAACTCTAAGACTAATGAATGAATAATAATTTATGTTTTTACAAGTGTTTGAACAAAACAAACTCTCCAAATAAAATGGGATATAATTGTAATTTTCGTCCATCAGATAAGCAAACCGGTTTTACTTTCAGAAATGAACTGGTACTATTTTTTAAAATTGCCAACATTTTTCACAGATCGAACTCGTTCTACTCAGGAACCTAAACAAGTACTAGCTTAAGAATTTCTTAGCCTTTCTTTTATCATTCTAGGAATCTTTTCATGCTCATATATTTTTTTACCGTAGCTCGGATTTGGTTGTCGTTTATTCCTATGTACTTGTGAACTCGATGTCTTCGAATTCTCTTTAGGTTCTGCATCCAGATTTCAATTGTACAATTATGGATTTGCCCTTATCTTTTCTTATCTGCTTTTTTATTTTCATTATGATTTTTTTATTCCTTTCACGGGCATAAAAAACCTTCAAAATATAAGAGAAATGCACGAAACACATGTACTTGTAGAAAATCGTTAGTAAAAATAATATGAGATAAAATCATTGAACTAACATCGCACATGATAACAAAAGTAGCTAAATTACGGGTATAAATATGAAGAATTTATGCCTAATCAGTACCCACATTTGTCATGCTTTTAAATCATTCCAGATTATTAATAAACCTTACCAAAATCTGGCACGGTTCTAAACTGTGCCAGATTCTTCTTATCCAAGTATGCCAGATTGGCGATTTTGGTGTAGTGACGTTCAATAAAAAAAATAAAAATGAATGTAGATTGAGAAAAAGATAGAGAGCTTATGGATAGGGATTATCCAATATGAACTTGATGTAAAACGCTCCTATTTCAAATGAATACATTTCACGATTTTTATGAAATGCTTGAATTTCATATTTTACACATGAACTAAAATGGGGAACTTAATGAATCATTTCATTAATATAACTGAAGCGAGAATGGACAAAACTATGTCACATGTCATGTCATGTGGATATCACATATTGAAAGACCACTATGTTGGGAAACCATCGAGAGATCACAATATCGGAAGACCACGAATATAAAGGGAGATAAATTCAAATCATGGAGGATTATACTAACAATTTAGAAGACCAATCCCTATAGGACTCTATGACTAATAATCAAGATGAAAATGAAGAGACCCGGAGGAGTAAGATCCTTAAACTTATAAATAAGGGAAACCTCACCCGTTACGATGATATTGATTTTAACTTGCATGTGGTGACTTGGATTCTCAGTTAGTAACCCTAACACTCCAATTGCCATTGTTTTTCCTATATAATAAACCAGTCTCTCCCTTTCCCCCTCGATGCAGGCATATCTCCCTATCGAATCACGTATATCTAGTCTCCTTTATTCTTTCATTGCATTCATAATTATTTAGGGGATAATCTCTAAATATTGCTTTTATTGTGGGTTAATATCCCCTATAATTGGCCCCATTTATGAAAAATCTCTAAGTTCTCACCATTGTCAAAATCACTTATCCCAACAATCATCATGAGTGTAAATCAATCTCATCACATGCACACAAGAAGCCTTTTACAGTCTGAAATATGTGTCATGAGGAGGGACTACACTCATATTAGGATCCTTTACTTTTTGCGACATTCTAAGTCCAGGGAGAGATCGCCCGGGAGATCAGGGCCCACTCGACAATACCACATGCCGCCGATCGAGCAACCAAAAGGAAGGGTTGATTACCATCTGACCATTATTTATGAGGAGATATTGGACGATCGTGATCAAAAGATCACCCACTTGAGGAGGTAATTAACCCAACAATTGAAAGATCGCAGGTCTAACTCCCAAACTCATTAGCATCGTAGGAAGATACCTCATTCTTCAAGAAATCACAAATCATATCAAATTGGGAGGGTCTCCCGTTCAAGAATCCCTCGTGCGACGCACCGTAACCAACAACGTGATAACCATTCCCCTATGAGGAATTCCATTAATTGCAGTCACCATTAATTTTATCCCACCAAGTTAGCCCAAAGTAACAAACCTGCTTATCCAGAGGTACAACCGAACAGAGTAAGGAGTGAAAAACTTAGGGGACTCATCCAGAAAAAAAATGGAAGGGAGATCAAATGTAAATCTTTCCCCAACTCCCAAAGACCTAGCTAGAAAGGAACTAGGGAGCGATTTATTATCCCCCTTTATTGAGAAAATAGGGTCTTTTGAACCACCTAAGAAGTTCTCCATGCCAAAGGTGAAAACATACGATGGGAAGGAAGATCAATACCATCACATCAAGCACTATTGATAGATCATGTCCCCTTAGAATCATCATGATGCCTTGATGTGACGAGTGTTCCCATCTACACTGGGGAATATCGATTTGAAGTGGTTCAAGAAATTACCCCCAGATCAATCCTCTTTTTCAGAGACTTGGCCAAGCAGTTCACGACCCGATTTATCACCAGTAGCAATGTAATCAAATAGGTTGATTCACTGATCTCTCTTAAGAAAAGGAAGGGAAATTCTCTTAGGCAGTACTCCCAAAGGTACTGGGAGCTATACAACGAGATTGACGATTATAATGATATGTTAGTGATCTATGCATTCATGTTCGGTTCAAAACGATTGGATGACCTCTACGATCCCTAACAAAGAATCTGACCTCTATAATGGACGATCTCGTATCCCATATTGAGAAGTATCTTAAGACGGCGGACGAGATCATCAATGTAGAGTCCCCGATCGACAAAAAGAAGTATAATCCTAAGAAATCCCCCAAGGGAGGAAATCAACCCTTTTTGGCCTAGAAGGGATTCGGTAATGAAGCCTCCAAGGGTCTCCCCATGTCTCAAGTTAATGAGAACAGTTACAAGGCACTCGAGATAATCTTCAAAGAACCAATCTACAACATTATTCCTCAGATTAATGACAATGCCTACTTCTAAAGGCCTCCTAAGATGGCCAGCGATCCAAATGATAGGGATGCCAACCTCGAGTGCAATTATCATCAGAATCATGGGCACCTTACGAAAAATTACAAAATGTTCAAGAAATGTTTGGAGGAGCTCATTGAAGCAGGCACCTTAAGGAGCATATTAGAAGGACAAAGATAAAAGTTTTGATAAAGATCAATGCAGCTCAGAAGGCAGACGAGGATTTCTTACCCCTAGGGCTGGTCATTCACGAATACACCAATCCAACTCAATACAATGCTAAGAGGCCAAGAGAGAGAGTGAGAATTGTGTCCAACATCCAACAGGCTTTCCAACTGGATTTATCCAAACTCATGTTTTTCAAGAGGGAACGAAGAGACTTTGATATTGATCATGCTATTATACTCACCAACAATGATTTGTTTGACGTGAATCTTCCTCATAAGGACGCCCTAGTCCTCACTCTATGAATTATAAACTTTGATGTGAGGAGAATATTGATGGACTAAGGAAGCTCTTCGAAGATTATGTACCTGTCAGTGCTCTATAAGATCAGCTTTAGCATCAAGGAAATTAATACTAACGTAAGCCCACTGTTCAATTTTATTAGAGCTATAGAAACTCCCCTGGGGAAGATCAAATAACCAATCAAGGTCGACTTAACTAATAAAGAGGTTGAGTTGCAAGTCATCCAGTCAGAGTCACACTACAATGCCATAGTGGGCAGAACTTGGCTTTATAAGATGAAAGTTATCCTTTATTCCCTCCCCCCAAAGCTCAAGTTCTTGACTGAGTAAGGAGTTGTGGAGATTAACGGAGATCAAGTAACAGCTCAAAATTGCTTCATCTCGACTATAAAAGTAAAATAAAATTAGTCCAAGAAAAGAAAAGATGATGACAATTCAAAGAACAACCAACCTAAGTAACAACCAAAGGGCGCTCAGCTAGGAGTATAAGAAACTTGATCGACTCTTGTCGAACGCGTGTTAGAAGAACTCATTTCTATTCCTCTGGATTCATCACAACCGAAAAGGACTTTCCTCATCAGATCAGATCTACCCAAGGGTGAAGCAGATCAGCTCGCTCATTTTCTTATAACCAATGCAGACGTCTTTGCATGGCAAGCATACGATCTTTTAAGAATAAACTCGAAGATCACTTATTACCGACTGCAAGTAGATCTGACTATCAATCCGAATAAGTAAAAACCTAGAAAGTCGACCTCGAAGAAGGTGAAAGTTGTATAAACAGAGGTGGATAATCTACTTCAGGACAGCTCCATTAGAAAAGTCCAATTCCTATGTTGGATCTCTAACTGTTATTGTCAAGAAAAAGAGCGTCAAGTGGAGAGTATGCATAGATTTTACTGACCTTAATAGGCACTGCCCAAAAGATAACTTTTCATTACCACAGATAGATCAACTCGTAGATTCCACGGTAGGACATCATACATGAGCTTCATGGATGCATACTCATGCTACCATAAAATGCCCATGTTCGACCCAAATCGGGAAAAAACATCGTTCAGCACAACCTTAGGAATTTAATGCTACAAGGTAATGACATTTTATTTGAAGAATACAGGGGAAACCTATCAGCGGATTATGACTAAGATGTTTAAAAAGAAGATCGACTCTACCATGGAAGTATATATTGACTATATGTTCGTCAAAAGCATGTAAGCAACCGACCACATCAGAGACCTCGTGAAAACTTTTAATATTCTCAGAGAATACTAGATAAAGCTCAATGCCTCAAAATGCATCTTTATAGTCATCTCTAGTAAATTTCTTGGATATTTGATGACCCATAAAGGTATAGAGGCGAATCCAGATCAGATTAAAGCTCTATAAGACATCAGAAGGTCGATTATTATTAGAAAAATATAGATCGTCACTAGAATGTTAGCTGCTCTAAATCGCTTTATTTCAAGATCCTGGAATAAGTGTCGGTTGTTCTTCCAAGATTTAAAGAAAGCAAGCTCCACCATTTGGACGAAGGAGTGCGGTTAAGTTTTGGAAGGAATTCAACAGTACTTGGGATCTACTCCGTTGCAGTCAACCCCCAAATATGGGGAAGATTTGTTCCTGTACTTAGTCATCTCAAAGCACTAGATCAGTGCTGCACCGATTTATTTACATGATGGGGAATAAAAGACGATCTATTACATGATCCATACCTTCCTTGAGGCGAAAACAAGATACATATATATTGATAAGTTAGTTCTTACATTAGTGACCATCTCCAGGAAGCTGAGGCACTGTTTTGATGCTCATACCATCATCATCCCCATATCCTATCCTCTAAAAGATTCACTAAAAAAGGCATGACCAAGTGGTCCCTTGAACTAGCCCAGTTTGACATTAGTTATAAACCTAAGACAATAATAAAGGGTAAAGTCTTATCAGACTTTGTAGCAAAATTTTCAACATCACCAAGAGGCGAGGATGACAGTCAAATCCCATTCTGGGATCATGGCAGTTGATGAGAATGAACGATCTTAGAAGATCTTCATGGATGACATGCCAAATGAGAGGGCCACGTGCGTTGGGATGGTCTTTATGGCACTACAAGGTAGTCTCATTGAGCAATCCATCAGATTAGAAGTAAAAAGGCTCAAATAAAGAGGTAGAGTATGAGGCTACTATACATGGTCTCCGTAGGGCAATTAGTTTGGGTTCTCGCCACATTATTGTACATTGTGACTCTAGATTGACCGCGAACCAACTTAAAAGAGAATATGAAATAAAGGACTCCAGAATAATTACTTATAGGAATAAGGTAAGATGTCTTCTTCAAAAGTTCGAATCTTCCTCGGCGGAGTAGATTTTCAAAAATGACAATAGCCATATAAATGCCTTTCGACCCTGGCTTCTGCCATTAATACCGAGTTGAAAAGGATGATAGAAGTGGAATACATAGATCGATAGAGTATTGAAGAATGAGATTAGGATATTTGTGTTCTCCAAGTGGATTTAGCTCCATCTTGGATGGATCCTATCTTATCCTACTTAAGGACCAACGAGATGCCCCCATATGGTAAAAAGGCACACACGCTAAGAATCAGGTCGATTAGGTTTTGCTTCAACTCTAAGGGGAAACTATACTGACGATCATTCACTATCCCTTTACTAAAGTGTGTTCACCCGGATCAAGTGGAGGGACTTTTAAGCGAAATGTAAAAAGGTATCTACGGAGGACACACGGGTGGAATATTGCTCTCCTACGGGGTAATCTCTCAAGGATACCGATGTTTTCAAAAGGATAATGTGAGTTTCGTACGAAAGTGCACAGGTGTTAGATGTTTTCACTATTTATCAAACAGCCTATGGGATATATAAATCCACTCACCAGTTCATAGCCTTTTGTCGAGTGGGACATGGACATAGTGGGACCATTGTTTACCATACTAGGGAATTAGAGATAAATAATAACAGCGACTGACTATTTCACAAAGTGGGTTGAGATTGAACCACGCACCCACATCAGAGAGTTGAACGCTGGAAAATTCGTTTAGAGGAATCTTATCACACAATTTGGAATTCTAAGAGTGTTAGTTGCAACAGCAGAATGCAGTTCGTCATCGACTCCTTCCATTATTTTTGTACAAAAAAAAGGAGTCAGAATCCACTATGCATCAGTAGTCTTCCCCCAGTGCAATGGACAGGCAGATATAACTAATAAAACTCTCATATTAGGAATCAAGCATCGGTTAAAAAATGTCAAAGGATGATGGGTGGACAAGCTCCCCTTCATTATTTAGGCATACAGGATGACCTCTAGAAAGCCAATAAAAGAGACTTCATAATTCTTTACCTATAGTATAGAAGTTGTCATCCGTTTAGATATCAGGCTTCTTATATTCCAATCAGATATATTTAAAGATGGCCATAATGATGACCATATAACTCACGAATTGGATTTGCCTGAGGAAATAAAGGAACAGGCTCTGATACATCTGGCCGCCTACCAGAAAGAGTTGGCAAAACAACATGATAAGAAAATTAAGATCAACTTAGAAAAGGAAAAAACCCACTCGAGAAGTGGTGTGATCTAAAGTAGATCGACCTAAAAAGGGCAAGAACCCACGTAAAAACTGCGTGGTACAACTCAGACGTGAGTTGCTCGCCTACATTTGTCAACAAACCCCCACTTGAAAAGTGGTATGATCTAAAGTAGAACGACCTAGAAAGGCAAAAACCCACTTGAGAAGTGGTATGATCTAAAGTAGATCGACGTAGAAGAGGCAAAAACCCATGTAAAAACTGTGTTGTACAACTTAGATGTGAGTTGGTCGCCTGCGTTTAGCACCAAAATCCCACTTGAGAAATGGTATGATTTAAAGTAAATCGGCCTAGGAAAGGAAAATGCCCATTTAAAGTAAAATAGTCATGAATTAGACATATCATTTACTTATGGTCTACCTCAAATGAGTATAAAATTGAACATGTTTCCCAAAGATCAAATCCAAGTGACATTGGCCGACTAGGTTAAAATTGTGAATCAACTATTTGTTTTTTAATTAAGAAAAAATAAATTTTAGGGAAACAAATAACATGAGATAGATGCCAAACATGGTATCAAAAGCACAAATTATGATATCACGATCAAAATAGCAAATGACTTGGCTGTGTTATAAAACTAAACAAGTGCACAGCAAGAGATCAAAGAAAATGAGGACACAAATTTTCATTAATAGATTAAAATGGTCATGGGCCTACAAAAGTGGCTGTTAAGGGTCAAAATTAAATTACATGAAACAAAAAATAAGGGTTAGGGATAGATTAATCGGTAGCAGTAAGCAAGCCGAATTACTCATTAGCGATCCAAATATCCTAAGTTGATGGGTCGGGGGTAGTCCCCCTAAGAACAAAAATGGTAAGAGGATCGACAGTGGGAGGTTCAACCACAGGGTTCACCAAGGGTGGATGTTCGACGTAAACAGGATCACCCTAAAAAATATTCCCCCTCTGCAGGCCGGCTATCTATCCAGCCCTTGTTGAATGCAACGAACTCATAATAGTCCAACTACGAGGTGACCTCCTGAATGGTCGCCTCGTACCCATTATTATAAGCTTTTTCTAAATCGTCCCCTCGAGTCCTCTCCATCACACATTTTTGCCTCTGAAGGATAATCTTTTGGAGGACCTTACGTTGAAAGGGGGTCTTCGATATGGATAGTTCGGTGTCTACCCTGCTGAACTCATTTTGAGTCCGCTCAGCATCTTCCACCGCTTTCATCTTCAAGCCACCTTAGCTTTCAACTTTTTGTTGAGATCGTCCACCTCATTGCATTGGCTGATGAGCTAGCCCTTCAGGATAATGTTGGTCTTCATCAGTTGATCGCTACTCTTCCATGTGACACCCCGCCCAATTAAATATCGGGTGATCATTCCTTTATTAAATTAAAATAGAATGTTCGGTTGGTTAATTCTTAGCATCACTTTCGAAAAACTTTAACCCGATTAAATACCTAATATTTAATTAAGCTAGTGTAAAAAATAATTACTCATAACACACTCATTCAGTTTCTTTTAATAAATTACCCACTTCATTAACTAACTGAACTACACAAAGAATTAAGTACTATCCACTAAACTAAATAATAGAATAGTAAATACTGGAATGAACGTCCCAGTTAAAATGCCCACGATCACCAACATAAAATACCAAGTTTAACTGAAACTAAAATACTGATGAGAAATACAAAAATCTCTCGAAATAAACATAGTCTGAGAATGGCGACATATACCCTGAATAGAAAGTCTGATTAAACTGAAAGAAATGATAGATGCGTCTAATATCAAGGACCTACAACTTCCACAATCGCTGCAGCTCGTCAAATAATCCAAGAGTCTAGATCTGGTGTTCCCATGGCTGGGAACCTGTTATAATACATATATATATAGAGAGAGAGAGAGACAAGAGAGAAGATGTGCAAGAACGGGTCAGAACCCGGGTAAAATTAGTTTTAAAACAGCAAGTGCATAAATGCAATTTAGCATATATTATATACATGTTAGAAATTCGCGCTCTCACTTGAGATGCTCACCTCTCAGCTAATGTGCTCGTCTAACGCATCTTCTAACCCATACTAGCTATGCTACCCAACCTAACTAGTTTGAAGCCACATTATCACTACTTACGTTCACCCGTATCGCCCATACAATACATTATTAACATATTTTATCCCAAATAGCTGATTTACGTTTTCACCATTCGTGTAGTTAATCTTTTACTCGCTAAGATTAAGTTACTAATAATCATTACCATATCTACTAATTCTCAGAGTAGAATTGTTCTCAAGTATATATATATATATATATATATATATATATATATATATATATATATATAACGTGAACCTTAGGTATACACCCAACCCAATTATTTTCATTAAACACATAGTATAATCCCCTATACTACTCACCGCATATTATCCCTTTATGTTTATTCTCTCTCTCTCAGAATTAAACTAGTAAAGATCCTACTTGTCTGAGGAAAACTTTGAAAATCTGAAATGTCATTAGAAGTCCAAGTAATGTCGTTCGAACAAAATTTCGAACAAAAATATACTCTCAATTCTCGTTAAAATTCTCGTTCGAACGAGCCTAAATCAAACGAACTAATCTTTGAACTCTCGTTAGTAACATCGTTGGTAATATCGTTCGAACGAGGTCATTCGAACGACATTCAAATTCCCCAGGTCGTTCGAATGACCTTGACCCAGATTGTCCCCTACCTTTGAATTTCTGCATTTTTCATCCATTTTAATCCACCCAATTCATGTGTACTTTCACCCAACACAAAATCACTCATCCTAAATCATTTCTACACCTAATAGGATGTCTTTTAATATGGTTTAACATCAAAATTCCATTTAATCTCAAGTATGGATACATTAATTCAAGAATCTTTAAAGGCCCTAGGTTTCTATAATCACCATTAATGTCTAATCTAAACCCAAATTAAATTCGTATTTAATTACGCATAAATTCCAAAATTTATATCTCTAAATAGGGTTTCTCAATCTACATGAAGTTCCTACCCAAATTCATCATTTGAAATCAATTTAATCATCAAATTCATTATCTCATGGAGGATTCAACAACCTAGTCTAACATGGGTAATATATGCACAAAATTTAGCAAGATAAACACTTGACTTATAGAGAACTTCTGATTCGTTGAATGAAACCGGTATTGGGGTGATCGTCTCCTCTTGATCTACACGTTAGTGGGATTGTTGGTGTGAGAGCTTGAGTTTTGCACCAAGAACACTTATGGAGCTCTTATTCTTCCTCTTTAGTTCTCTCTCTCTCTCTCTCTCTCGGGTTTAGAAACTGACAACCTCCATCTAACCCACGTACCTTTCATTTTAATTTCCCAATTTTCATCCATTTTTATTTTCCAAAATCTCAAAAGACCAAAATACCCCTCTGGGGGTTCGATTTGGCCTAAATTGCCCCGGAATCCAAATAAAACACCCGGGGTAGAATTTTTTGACTATCTCGACTCGTACGGACTCATTGACACACTCGAAATACCCATACGAGTTACTTAAAAATAAATTATCTTTTTAACCCATTAAATTAGTCTTGACACGATTCACGCACGCGTCCCGACTTAATTTACCAAACCGTCGTATTTCTCACTCACGACAAATGTATAATATCATAATCCCATATTACTTACTCACACAGTAATATCCAATAATTTTCAATAATAATTATTAACCCTTAGCATGCTAGTTAATATTTATTTTAAAATTGGATTAATTAATAATTAATTTCTCGCATTTAATTTAATTAATCCCACAATAATAATTAATCTCGTAATTATTAAAATCAACAAAAATACGGGGTATTACATACTTCCCCCCTAATAACAGAATTTTATTCCAAAATTCAGAAAATAAGGCATACCTGGCATGAATAGGTTTAGATACTTCTCACATATATCTGCCTCTCGCTCCCAAGTAGACTCCTCTACATTGTGATGTTCCCACTGGACCCACATAAGTGGAACTACTTTGGACCTCAGTCTCCTCTCAATGTGGTCTAGAATAGCCACTGGTCTCTCTTCATAAGAACTGTCTGGCTACAAGTCTATCTCCTCTATCGCGACGTGAGTGTGAGCCAACTTATCTCGGAGATACCGTTTTAGCGACGAAATGTGGAACACATCATGAATGCGGTGCAAGTGTATGTATGCCACCGGTCCGATTCTCTCAATAATAGGAAATGGTCCTACATATCTCAGAGCCAATTTCCCTTTCTTCCCGAACTTCATTACTCCTTTCATAAGAGACACTCGCAGTAGCACCTGGTCCCCCACTGAAAACTCCCTGAAGAACCTCTTAGCATCAGCGTAGCTTTTTTGTCTATCCTGGGCTACCCGTATGCGAGTCTATATCATCTCAATCCTATTCGACGTATCCTGAATAACCTCCGACCCGAGTAAGTTGTTGTCCCCCACCTCCAACCAACTAGTAGGATAACGACAAGGCCTACCGTATAACGCCTCGAATAGGGTCATGCCAAACTGATAGGAGTTATTATAGGCGAACTCTACCAGTGGAAGGTACTGCTCCCAACTTCCTCCAAAATCAAGGACACACATGCGCAACATATCCTCCAGCATCTGATTAGTGCGCTCCATCTGCCCATCTATGTGTGGGTGGTACATCGTACTTAATCGCAACTCGGTACCCATAGCCTCCTGAAAACTCTCCCAGAAGCACGACATAAATATTTTGTCCCTATCAAACACAATATTGAGGGGCACCCCATGTAACCTCACTATCTCGGCAATAAATAACTGGGAATACTATCCCACAGTGTAGTCCGTCCGGACTGGAAAGAGTGAGCTACCTTCATCGACCGATCTACAATAACCCATATAGAATCGTGACCTCTCTGAGTAGTAGGAAACCCTATAATGAAATCCATGGAAATGATTTTCCATTTCCACATAGGAATCTCTAGCGGCTGAAGCAACCCTGGCAGTTTTTGATAGTCCACCTTTACCAGCTGACAGGTGACACACTTGGAGACGAACTCTGCAATGTCTCTCTTCATACCAATCCACCAATATTGTCGCCTCATATCCTAGTACATCTTATTCCCTCCGGGATGTACCACAAATCGGGACCCATGTGACTCTGTCATCACTGCGTGTCACAGGTCCTCCCCATCTGGAATAATCAGTCACCCGTTGAAGCTTAAGCCTCCCTCAGAACTCAAAGATTCTGCTCCTCCGGCTAACAACTGTCTAATCCGCTCTGACAAAATGGATATGTTGCCTGGGCCTGGACCACCCTCGCCACTAACTGGGGTGTAACAGTCATAACATACATGAACGATCGGGCCACTGCATCCTGATGTCCCAACTATTTCCATTTCTCCTTCCACACCTCAGCCACCTCACCTATTGGCCTACGTCTCAACGCATCGGCAACTACGTTAGCCTTCCCTGGGTGGTACTGTATCTCAAACTGGTAGTCCTTCATAAACTCAAGCCACCAGCGCTGATGCATATTCAGCTCCTTCTGCGTGAGCAAGTACTATAGTGACTTGTGGTCTGTGAACAGGCGAAATTTCCATCCCAATAAGTAATGCCTCCATATCCGAAGTGCAAATATGACTGCTGTTAACTCCAAGTCGTGGGTGAGGTAATTCTTTTTGTGAGGCTTAAGTTTGTAGGAAGCATAAGCTATAGCCTGAGCCTCCTGCTGCAATACTCCACCAAGCCCCTATAATGACGCATCAGTATACACAAGGTACACCACACCTACCCTAGGGAGTGTTAGTACCGGTGCTGAAGTCAGCTTCTCCTTCAGCTCATCAAAAGCCAACTGACACGCATCATCCCATATATATGGCACGCCCTTACGAGTCAGATTCGTCATCAGATTCGCAATCTTTGAAAACCCCCGAATGAACCGTCTATAATAATCGGCTAAACCCAGAAAAACTTCGTACCTCCGTCGGTGTCTTGGGTTGTCCCCACTCCCTCACCACTGACACTTTGCTAGGGTTCACTGATGCACCCCTCTCAGATATATTGTGTCCCAAAAATTGCACCTCTCACTGTTAAAATTCACATTTTTCCAGTTTAGCGTACAACTCATTTTCCCGTAGAGTCCGTAGAACCATACACAAGTGATCAACATGCTCCTCCTCGGTACGAGAATAAATCATTATGTCATCTATGAAGACAATCACAAACTGATAAAGGAACTCTCTCAACACCTTATTCATCAAGTCCATAAACACTGTCGGTGCGTTGGATAACCCAAACGGCATAACTCGAAACTCATAGGATCCATACCTCATCAGAAAAGTAGTTTTCAACACATCCTGAATTCTGATAGGTAACTGATGATAGTCGAATCTTAAGTCTATCTTTGATAAGTAGGCTGCTCCTCTCAGTTGGTCAAATAAGTCATCTATGCGAGGTAACTGATATTTATTATATATCGTGACTTTATTCAGTTCCCGGTAATCAACACAGAGTCGTGAGGATCCATCCCTTTTCTTCATAAATAGAATCGAAACACCCCAAGGCGAAGTACTACTACGAATAAAACCCTTCCCAACAACTACTTTATCTGGAACCGTAACTCCCTCATCTCTGTCAAAGCAATACGCTACGGTGCACGTGCAATAGGACGAGTGTCCGGTGTCAAGTCTATCACAAACTCAATTTCCCTACTTGGTGGTAATCCCAGTATGTCCTGAAATACACCAGTAAACTCGCAAAAGACCGAAATCGAGTCAAGTGAAATAACTACTCCCGTAGAGGTCTCCTCCTCTATATAATACAAGTAGGTGGACGATCCTCCCTCGGGGCGAGGCATCACCACGATGAACATCTCCTGGCCCGGGATAGATAATACAATACTCATGCTGAAATAGTCAATCATGGCTCTATAAGTGACAAGCCAATCCATGTCAATAATGGCGTCGTACTCAGACAAATCTAATACGAGCATATCAGCGGGAAAAATAAGACTCCCAATCTCTATACCAACCCCCCAATATATAAAGACAATCAAATACCCACTACCCAATGATGAGTCTATGCAAGTCACTGTGCTCTCTGTCGTGTCTAATAATCCTACGACCCGTGCAAAGCTAGCGGCTACAAATGAGTGTGATGCCCCCTGTGTCGAACAAAATACGCCCCATAGTACCATGGATGGAAAACGTACCCTCAACTGCGGGTGGCATAGGTGGGACTGTTACCTGATGGACATTGTAAACACGCCCTTACTGTAACTGTCCCTATTGAATCGGGGCTGCTGGAATGGCATGCAAAGCTGGGACTGGTGCTGCTGTTGGGAGAGCGGCGGGAAAGATGGATCTGTGGAGCTCTTGGCAAAAACCCTGCTGCTGGGGAATCTTGCCCTTATCGGGGCAATCTTGCTTCCTGTGACCAGTCTTGCCACAAGAAAAACATTTGCCTGTAAAGTTTCCTCCCCTCTTCTCCTGTTGCCCTCGGTCTTACTGGTCGTTGACACCCCTTCCTTGGCCCTGTTGTTACTAGACCTACTATCCCTAATGACTCTGTTGTCCTTAATGGACATGCCTAAATCCGCCTGATATGAACCTCTTTACAGAATCCCCCTGATGGGAACCCTGCCTTTGTTGACTCTGCTCGGCTGGTGCCCCATTGGAATTACCTCCCCCGGTCCTGCCCTACTGGCTGGACTCTCCTCCTTGCTTTCTTCCCTTAGCATGGAAGTGGTGGTCCTGATAGTGTAGTAGAGATGTATTAAGTAAATCTGTGTAGGTGTAGGGAAAGGTTACCCGGTTGGTGTTGTCATATCCTCTAATTCAAGCCATTGATAAACATTTGTATCCTCTTCGCTTCAGTAGGTACCTCATTTGGCACCAAATTAGTCAATCTAGTGAATTCCTCCTCATATTCAGCAACGATCTTCCCCTCCTGGGTGAGGTCCAGTAATTTTCGCCTCATCTCAGTCTGAACGGTAGAGGGAAAATACTTGCGATCAAAGCGCAGCCAGAAACTTTGAATAGTCATGTTATCTCTCTCCTTTAAGGTAGTAGTGGACTCCTACCACTGAAAAGCTGCTCCTACCAGCTTAAAGGTAACCAGTAACTGCCTCTGAACATCTGTGCACTCATACATAAGAAGGTGTCTCTGGATGTCCTTCTTCCACTAGCTCGCAGTAATCATGTCGAAACTCCCCTGAAACTCCAGAGGATGTGCCTTCTGAAAGGCCTCCCTAACACGCTCCCAAGGAGAAGGGAACACGTGTGCTGGTGTTGGAGCCACTAACTGAGCCTGGGGTGGGGCCTGCTGCACCACCACTAAAGCTGCATTCACCGCTTGTGCGACTATGGCGGCAACCTTGACTGCATTCATTGTCCCTTGAGCTTGAGATGGAGGCGACTCTAGCTGGGCATTCTTGGTCGTGATGCACGTCGAGGAGGCATCCGAAACGAGAAAGATTTTTATTAGTTTACAGTTATTAACAAATCTCTAATAGCTGAAGACGTAATCATATAATCAATAATGCAACAGTCCTAAAATAGGGTTCTATATCAAAGAACGCTAAGCTAAAAACATAATAAGCCGCACATATCCTAAAAGACTCTAGAACCTGATGCTCTGATACCACATATGACACCCCGCCCAATTAAATATCGGGTGATTAGTCATTTATTAAATTAAAATATAATGTTTGGTTGGTTCATTCTTAGCATCAATGTCGAAAAACTTTAATCTGATTAAATACCTAATATTTAATTAAGCTAGTGTAAAAAATAATTACTCATAACACACTCATTTAGTTTCTTTTAATAAATTACCCACTTCATTAACTAACTGAACTACACAAAGAATTAAGTACTATCCACTAAACTAAATAACAGAATAGTAAATACTGGAATGAACGTCCCAGTTAAAATGCCCACAATCACCAATATAAAATACCAAGTTTAACTGAAACTGAAATACTGATGAGAAATACAAAAATCTCTCGAAATAAACATAGTCTGAGAATGGCGACATATACCCTGAATAGAAAGTCTGATTAAACTGAAAGAAATGATAGATGCGTCTAATATCAAGGACCTACAACTTCCACAATCGCTGCAGCTCGTCAAATAATCCAAGTGTCTAGATCTGGTGTTCCCGTGGCTGGGAACCTGTTATAATACATATATATATAGAGAGAGAGAGACAAGAGAGAAGATGTGCAAGAACGGGTCAGAACCCGGGTAAAAATAGTTTTAAAACAGCAAGTGCATAAATGCAATTTAGCATATATTATATACATGTTAGAAATTCGCGCTCTCACTTGATATGCTCACCTCTTAGCTAATGTGCTCGTCTAACGCATCTTCTAACCCATACTAGCTATGCTACCCAACCTAACTAGTTTGAAGCCACATTATCACTACTTACGTTCACCCGTATCGCCCATACAATACGTTACTAACATATTTTATCCCAAAAAGCTGATTTACGCTTTCACTATTCGTGTAGTTAATCTTTTACTCACTAAGATTAAGTTACTTATCATCATTACCATATCTACTAATTCGCTCAGTAGAAATGTTCTCAAGTATGTATATATATATATATATATATATATATATATATATATATATATATATATATATATATATATATATATATATATATATATACAAATCCTCCACCCCCTAAGTTAAGACCTTTTGGTGCAATGCATACTTTGCTATCATATCCCGGCACATCTCGCACTGAATAGGGATAAGGGTTGGGATAATCTCCCACGAACCATCAAAAATACAATAACACATATTGGAGGTCAACATAGTCCCTAGCCTAATGGGTCTTGCACATACATACATTCCCATTAAACCGTCGAACTATCATATCTCGGATAACACGTGTCCAAGGTTTTATGTTTTATGGTACGAGTCTAAAATCCCCACGAAGGCTCCTCGGGATAAGACCGCCCAAGCTCATAACCTCCACCTGATAGCAAGCAGCGTAGATATGTCATACACATAATAAGCAATCCATAGGTATACACGCAACCTATTATAGTCTTAGGTATTCACACAACCTAACATGAATCTTAAGTATACACCCAACCAATTCTTTTCATTAAACACGTAGTATAATCCCCTCTACAACTAACCGCATATTAGCCCTTTATGCTTATTCTCTCTCTTGGAATTAAACTAGTAAAGATCCTACTTGTCCGAGGAAAACTTTAAAAATCTGAAATCTCGTTAAAAGTCCCAGTAATATCGTTCGAACGGAAATGGACTCTAAATTCTTGTTAAAATTCTCGTTCGAGCCTAAATAGAACAAACTAATCTTTGAATTCTTGTTAGTAACATCGTTGGTAATCTCGTTCGAACGACATTCCAGTTCCCCGGGTCGTACGAACGACTTTGACCCAAATTGTCCCCTACCTTTGAATTTTTGCGTTTTTCATCCATTTTTGTCCACCCAATTCATGTGTACTTTCACCCAACACAAAATCACTCATCCTAAATCATTTCTACACCTAATAGGATGTCTTTTAATATGGTTTAACATCAAAATTCCATTTAATCTCAAGTATGGATACATTAATTCAAGAATTTTTAAAGGCCCTAGGTTTCTATAATCACCATTAATGTCTAATCTAAACCCAAATTAAATTCGTATTTAATTACGCATAAATTCCAAAATTTATATCTCTAAATAGGGTTTCTCAATCTACATGAAGTTCCTACCCAAATTCATCATTTGAAATCAATTTAATCATCAAATTCATTATCTCATGGAGGATTCAACAACCTAGTCTAACATGGGTAATATATGCACAAAATTTAGCAAGATAAACACTTGACTTATAGAGAACTTCTGATTCGTTGAATGAAACTAGTATTGGGGTGATCCTCTCCTCTTGATCTACATGTTAGTGGGATTGTTGGTGTGAGAGCTTGAGTTTTGCACCAAGAACACTTATGGAGCTCTTATTCTTCCTCTCTCTCTCTCTCTCTCTCTCTCTCTCTCTCGGGTTTAGAAACTGACAACCTCCATCTAACCCACGTACCTTTCATTTTAATTTCCCAATTTTCATCCATTTTTATTTTCCAAAATCTCAAAAGACCAAAATACCCCTCTGGGGGGTCGATTTGGCCTAAATTGCCTCGGAATCCAAATAAAACACCCGGGGTAGAATTTTTTGACTATCTCGACTCGTACGGACTCATTGACACACTCGAAATACCCATACGAGTTACTTAAAAATAAATTATCTTTTTAACCCATTAAAGTAGTCCCGACACGATTCACGCACGCGTCCCGACTTAATTTACCAAACCGTCGTATTTCTCACTCACGACAAATGTATAATATCATAATCCCATATTACTTACTCACACAGTAATATTTAATCATTTTCAACAATAATTATTAACCCTTGGCATGCTAGTTAATATTTATTTTAAGTTGGATTGATTAATAATTAATTTCTCACATTTAATTTAATTAATCCCACAATAATAATTAATTTCATAATTATTAAAATCAACAAAAATACGGGGTATTACATTCCAATAAAGATCAACTCGACTAGAAAGTTTTGGAGCGACCTGCATGCTTTTCACATAAAAAGAGGAACAAAAGTTAGAAATAAACTTTAGCACGTGAAAAAATAAAAGGGTATATAATTTATCAGAACATTATGCTTCAAGCCCTCCTTGTACAGCCTTTCCGAGGTAATGCCCTTCAGATCAAAAACATCAGATGAATACATCGTCGACTGAGCAATTGAGAACGTTACCTCTAAATCCCTACGGGCCGAGTCAACTTTATTTATTGGGTTTTTCCTTTATGAAAGGAGATCTCCCAATGGAGATCCTGGTTCCCTTGTGGAGGAGGATTCCTTGACCATTCTCTTACCACAATTGAGGTTCGTTAATCAACACATGTCGACTAAAAATAGTAGGAGCAGGTGGAGCACCTACCGAGTTTAGTCGATCCTCCTTTTTTTCACCCGTTCGACCTCCTGATGCTGGAGTTTTAGCTCTAAGGCCTCTTTTTCCCTGAGGGTGACCAATTTCTACTTCCCATCAACAGTATTTTGTTCGCCCTGACTGATGCTGGTCGTCTACCTTTTTAGTTTATCTCTGGTATCTCCCAGATCAACTAGTTTCCTCTGCCTGCCAACCATGTCTTTTAAATAACTAAGGACTAGAGGCAATAAAAAATCTTCCACATAAAAGTGCTTTTCTGCTTCAACCTCCTCCCAAGGATGACCAAAGATGATGGCGTCGTAAAAAAAAGAGCGAATCGAGATAGTGCAAAAATGAGTCAAGATCCTCTTCCTCTTATTCTTCGAAATCTGATTCGATTGAGATGACGTATGAGGAAGACTCCCGCAAATAAACCCCTCTGGCAGACTCCTTAGGAATGGGGGTGACAATTGGAATGGAGTCGTCGCCGACCACAAAATAATCGACGACTAAAACTTCAAGAATGATTGTGAAATTTTAATCGACTTAATGGTCAAGTTGTAGTTGAGCAAAATATGAGACACCCTTCAATGCGAACGGACACCTTATAGAGTTTGGCGCCTCCAAACTCTCTCCAAATCTTCAAGGTTAACTTGATAGTCGGATGACTTCGTATTTAAAACGTGATTTGTGCAAAAATCAGTCCGATCAACAGAATTTTTTTAAATACTTAGAAAAAATATACAATTAAGCGACCTACCAGGTGCCCCTCTTTGTGGCAGAAACCCTGAGACCGTCATAGTCTTCGCCACAGAGATCCTAAGATACCATAAGGATATTTTTATCGGTATCCTTTTGTGATTGGGGAAAATATGTAACCAAATTATGGGACTTTTCCTTGGCTTAGAAATGGTAGAGATCTATGCTTGGGGAAAACCTCAAGTCATAATAATACCTAATCTCCTTAAGACCTAGATTCGTCCCACATATTTGGTTTATGGCTATTGTACCCATCATAATCTGGTAGAAGCTACTGTTTGCTTGAGATTAGAGTATTCCATAATAACGGAGTACCCTCACCAGCAATGGGTGAGATAGGGAAACGACCCCCCTTCCAATATGACAACTGTTATAAAGCTACCTTATTAGAGGAAAGATCCATGATATCCTCCTCCTATTACAATATCCTTATGTTAACACTATCGAGATTTCCATATCTGTTATGAAATTCCTGAAAGTTATCAGTTACAAATACCTCATACTTTCTACCACGCTTAGACATGGCGAGAAAAAGAAGAAGAAGAGGAAGACAAAGAAAATTCCTTCCGACGGCTAAGACTTTAGAGAGAAAGTTAAGCAAAAATACCTTGGTAAATGCTGGAATAATAAGATATAAGGCTTTCAGGGCCTTATACCTTCTGCCTCTTGTCACGTCAACCACCGTTTATCGCTTGGGATAGAGAACCACGCGCTCATGCGCCATGATTACCTTAGAAAATGAAAATGGGTTGCTTGGCCCAAAGTTAGTAGTACATGCGAAATGATTCCCCCACTAATGATTTAAATTCCATCACGTGGACCAAGGAACGGGCGAGTGCAAACTTGAGAACGCATCCCAATAGATGTTTTGAAACACGTGGCAAATAAATTAAATATAAGGTCAGGATGATCACCCTAACCTTAGGGGAAATTGAAGGGAGAATGGCTAAAACGATGTCACGTGGCATGTCATGTGGATATCACATATTGGAAGACCACTATGTTGGGAGACCACAGTTTCAGGAGATCACGATATCGAAAGACCATGAATAAGGTTGAAACCTATTTCGAGAATAGGGTGCTTATCGTGTTCACATATTATATTCCTATTGCTAGATTTTATTATCATTGTATGTCTATGTTTTTCATTTTCATATTTTACAAAATTACAAAAAGATTTTTGTTTTTCTGGAAAAAAATTGAAAAATACAAAAAGATTTTCGATTTTTATAGAAAAGATGAAAAAGATTTTATTTTTGATAATTTTTTTGAAAAAAACATAAAGATGTTTGTATTTTCCTTTATCGCCATTTATGGATGAACATTTAAGATTTTTGGATCATCCCGTCATTCCATCAATTCACGTGGCATTTCGTAGTGCTTTGAAACATGACTTTATTTCATTAGTGTGATTAATAATGTGTAGATTCATTACGTTGATCATTGATGACAACTATCACATGTTAGACTCTCTGTCTCCTTAATTGCACATGTGCACGAGCTTTATGAACATTATACTTATTTGCTATTTGTCGAATACAATATTTTTATCTCAATTTTGCTTAATAATGTACCAAATGTAAAAAGAGATATGTTGTGCATGTAAGAACCATTACTCGAATTTCATTTATTTTTCCGAAAAATATTGTTATATGTTAAGCAATAAAAAAGAGGCTATGAAAAATCAAAATGTTCTTTGCGTTAAAAACTACCATTTGCATAAAAGAGTCAAAAAAGATTAAAGACACATAAAAACAAAAGTGCCAAGCCATTTTTTTAAAATTCATTGATGTTTCACTATCTATGAGCACTATGATTTCTTCAAAATAATTGAGAGTGAATTTTATAAATGAGAGATTTTTAGGGGGTTAACGTCGAAGATCAATGGGTTTGCACAACGGAGTTTCTTGAAGAATATTAAATATTTTGACATTATTAGTGTGAGAATCATTTAAGTTCATGACATGTTGATTGAGCACAATCTTTACACCTAAGGTAGATTTTAAGCTCTTCCGTTAGGAGTGTCTTATGACTTCATGCACACTAGTTATGAATGTTTATGTTGATTTACCTATGAAAACTATTCACACAATTTCATTCCGTGTTCACGATTCGGATATGTTAGTATTATTCCATGGTGTATTGTATTTGTTCATTTTATACTTTATACTTGAAAAAAATGAAAATTTTCAAAAATAGTTGGTTGAAAAGGTGCCTTTTGAGATTATTATTACTTGTGCATTCTTGATTATTCTTGTGATGATATATTGCTTCTTCATGTGATGCTCTTATTTCATGATTGGTTACGACTTGTTTTTCTATTACGGACAAAAAGGGGAGAATAAATTAAGGGGGAGAGTTTTATTTTTTTTGTTAAAACTCGTATGCGCCACGGTATTTTGTTTGTCTCGTGTGCGTAGGACATTACGCTTAGATGATGATCACTTGGACCCACACAAGATGAAGATAAAATTAGCCGAAGAGAATATTTATTTCATTTGAAGACTTGAACAAAAAATACTTTCCATTTCTTGATTTGTCTATTTATGTACAAATCTCCCCCTTTGGGAGGGTAGTTATTGCTTTAGTCTTTAGGATACAATTTGGCTTCCGTTTGTGTTTTGTACATAAATAGCCAAAGGGGGAGATTTGAAAGAGTAAGTTTTATAATTGCTCATTTTTATTTTATTTTAGCATATCCCATTACACAAACACTGCACCTACATGACTTATCGGGACTCGAAGACAAAGATAAATACACTTGGAAGATTGAAGAATTGTACGTCTCAACACCTAAGAAAAAGTTATGGTTTTTATTGGTAAAATATTTACTTTATCACTTCACGGGTTTTAGGATTTTTAAAAAAGGTTGTGTTTTATAAAAGGCTTTTAAAAATTTTAAAGATTTTTTTTTGAAAAAACGCCGCCTTATTAGTTAGAGCTAACCATCTTATTCGAACGAGATTCAATTATCTTCGAACGAAGCAATTTTCGACGTCCTTTGAAATCTCATCCGAAGTCCCCGTTCGATACGTGTTCGAATGAGAACAAGTATGTCGTTCGAACGAGGTACACTTTCGTTCGAACGACCGAGCGATAATTTGTTTTTTAGTTTGTTCTAATCCAAATCTTTCATATTCAACCTTTTATAACCAACCTTCTTATAAATAGGATGCATGAGATTAGACTTCTCAAGAACTCCCTTTACCATCTAAAAACATCCTTTTGAGTTCTTTTTGTGACCAAACACCTCTATAATCATTCCAAACCCCTTGGAATCATAAAGATCACTTTATTAAATAAAAAAAGAAGGGTTATAACATAAAACCTTTATGGAAAGAAATCTCAAATGTTGAATTGTGGAATTATGGGTTCACTACTGGAGAAGAAAAGGTTGATCGGTGGATACCGATGGTAGACCGTTACTTGTGGACGACTCTGGATCAAGTCGTTTTCTATTGAACATTTTGAAGACTCTGTGCGTCTTACTTAGATTGTCTAAGTTTTGTAAGTCGATTGTCTATCAAATCATTCGATAGTATTGAATATATGGTATTGCCCTTTTTAGGGAATTTTCTCATCTTTGTGTAATTATTTGCATGCCTGGTTGATAATTGAATATTGGATTATATCTCATATGCACACCTAATTGAATCGAAGATCAAATTTGGTAAAAATTGGGTTTATGTGTGGCAATTTATTATACAAATCAATCCATTGAAACAATAGCATTCTCATAAAAGGAGATAAATTCAAATTGTGGAGGATTATACTAACAGGTTGGAAGACCTGTCCCTATAGGACTCTATGACTTATAATCAAGATGAACATGAAGAGACCTAGAAGAGTATGATCTTTAAGCTTATACATAAGGGTGGCCTCATCCATTATGAGGATATTTATTGTAACTTGCATGTGGTGACTTGGATTCTCAGCTAGCAACTCTAGCACTCTAATCGCTATTGTTCTTCCCGCATAATAAACCACTCTCCCCCTTTCCCCGTGGACGTAGGCATATCTCCTCGTCGAACCACATACATCTACTATCCTTTATTCTTTCATTGCATTCATAATTATTTAGGGGCTAATCTCTAAATACTGATTTTATTGTGGGTTAAAATCTCCTACAATATCCAAACACAAGTAATGGTTCAAATTTTTAAATGGACTAATTTATAAATGAGACAATTTACTTTTTTTGAACAACCAAATAGGCCTAAGTTTATAATTGTATAGGTCATATGAATTTTTCTTTGATCCATTTAGACCCCGTCTGGTTATCCCCAAATTGTTAATTGTTCCATTTATAAAATTTACTCATTTACAAATTGGTCAATAAATTGTGTTTGGTTTCATTAATGAAATGATTCATTAAGGCCCGGGTTGGTTGCACAAATTGTTTGATTATCTAAATTGGTTCATTGTGAATTGTAAACGAGTGGATTTGAAATGAATTTAAATCTAATTTTAGGCGAAGTTTGGTTACTTGAAATTGATGTTAAGGTTAAATTAGAATTAAAGTTAATAACGATTTTTTTTTTTTTTGTGTAGGGGGAGGGGGGGGGGGGGGGGGGGAAGGAGGGGACGGGGGAGAGAGAGAGAGGAGTAGTTGGATGGACTTTATTTTCTTTGACTCCTATTTCACATAAATGCATTTCACGGCTCTAATGTTATATTTCACACATGAGCTAAAATGGAATAATTAGGCGCCGTTTGGTTGTTCCAAAATTATAAATTGGTCAATTTATAAATGGGCGCATTTACAAATTGGTCCATTAATTACGTTTGATTTCAATAATAAAATGATTTATTAATTATTCTATTTTAACTCATGTGCAAAATTTGAAATTGGAGTATTTCATAAAAAATTGTAAAATGAATCTATTTAAAATAGGAACATTTCACATATGATCATCCCTACCCATATCCGTCTCTATGTGTGTGCCCCAATCTCTCTCTCTCTCTCTCCATTTATTTTTAATTTTTTTCCCGATTGAACCTTAACATCAATTTCAAATAACCAAACATCGTGTAAAATTTGATTTAAACTCATTTCAAATCCACTCATTTACAATTCACTAATCCACAACGAACCAATTTACATAATTAAATAATTTGTTCAGTTAAATAAAATTTGAATTAATTATTTTATTAATAAAATAAAAGACAATTAATAGAATAATATATAAATTAATCAATTTATAATTTGGACAATTACACGGCAAGAAATAATTATAAGATTTGATAATCGACAAAAGAGTGGACATGACAAAATTTGCCACCTCAAATTTTATCTAGGCAAATTTTACCTAGTTTTTTTTTCCACATGAGGCTATCAAACAACCACTAGGCGAAATTAAAGTCACCCTATTAGTTTATTTAAAAATAGTTTTTCTATTATATTCAAAACTGTTAAGAACGACTTTTATATCATATTCAAAACTGTTAAGCACAGTTTTTACAATATTTTTATATTACAGTTTTTAAAAAAATTTGTAAAACATTTTCTTAACAATTTTTTTTATAATATTAAAAACAGTTTTTAAAATATTACAAAATAATTTTTAAATATTCACAACGTTTTTTTTAACTATTTAAAATAGTTTTTAATTTTTTTAAAAATATTTTTATATTATATTCAAAACAGTTTTTAGAAATGTTAAAGACAGTTTTTACAATATTTTTATATTACGGTTTGTAAAAAAATTTGTAAAATATTTTCTTAACAATTTTTTATAATATTAAAAACAGTTTTTAAAATATTACAAAATAATTTTTAAATATTCATAGCAGTTTTTTTAACTATCTTAAATAGTTTTTAAAATTGTGTTTTAAAACTCTAAAACTCTTTTTATATTAGATTCAAAACAGTTTTTAAAAATGTTAAAAATATTTTTTAGAATATTTTTATATGACGATTTTTAAAAAAATTGGTAAAACATTTTCTCAACAATTTTTATAATATTAAAAATATTTTTTAAAACATTACAAACTAGTTTTTAAATATTCATAACAATTTTTTTAATTATTTAAAGTAGTTTTATAATTTTTTTTAAAACATTAAAATCATTTAAGTAGTTAGCAAATTTGTTGAGAAATATTTCTTATTCAAATAGATAAGCAAAGTTTGCCAATAGTTTATATATAAAAGATGTTGTATACTGACAAATAATACCGTAGTAAATTGTGCGACTAAACCGTAAAAAAATGAACAAATTTTTATATTTGTCAATTTTTTTGACATTTGACTAAGTAAAAATGGATAACCAAACGCAGCCTAAAAGTTTAACGTGGGTGCGACCGTGCGGGGTCTAGTCCCTTCAAACGGCCCAACCCACAAACCTCATTTCGTGAAATCACCATTTTCAAGCTCCCACACTTTGACAATCAAAAACCTCCATTTTTTTCTCCCATAAACCACTACAAAATGCTGCGGTCACTTCTCCGAGCTGCTGCTTCATCAAAACAAACCCCATCCATTCTAACGACCTCCCTCGCAACTCACCTCTCCTCTTCGAGAAACTTCGCTTCCAAAAAGTCCACCAAACCACCTCTCTCAAAAGACAAAAAATCCAAATCAAAGTCCGACCCCAAATCCAAATCCAAATCCAAATCGAAAACGGACGAAACCTCATCCGCCGTAGACGATTCCATCTCCGACCTTCTCGATGAAGACGTTAGAACTCGCCGCCTCGCCGAAGACGAAAACAATAAAATCCTCGACATCGGCCCTAAAGGCCGTCCTCTTTTCACTTCCACTTCTTCTCTCTCTCAACTCTCCAGAAAAGACACTTGTTCCTACATGAAATTCAGGTACACACATCTATATTTCTGCTTTCTATTTGATACAGTGAGAATCTGACGTGGCTTTTTATTTATTTGCAGCATGGAGGAATTGGATAGAGTTTTGCCTGAGGGATTACCGATTGGAATGGTGAAGGAGTTTGAGGAATCCAAACGAACCGCATTGCTTGTTCGGCAGGGATTTTTGGAGCTTCGTGATAATTTCAGGCGCATTGTTGATCCACCTTTGCAGTCCTACAACGATAAAGGTCAAATTTCGAATATGTTCAATCTGAATCTCACGCGGCAAAAAAAATAACACATCTTACAATAGAGAAGTATTTTTCCGTAGAGCACAATTACTCGAGAATGCTAATATATTAGCAAGTTATGTATTGGAGGAAAGTATGTTAGGGTGCACTTTGGTTTTGATGCACTAAAATTAGTGATGTGAGGAATATTCTTCCTCGAGATTCAACAAATTTGAAAGTGTAACAAAAGCATGCTTATGTATGTAATTCCAATATGCAAAATGCACGTTATAAAAATATTATACAATGTTAATCACTTTAAACTTTTCATCACTCTAGTATTTGCAAGTAGGTCAACTCAACTTAACAAAGTCTTTTCCCAATTATCTGGGATCCACTACATGAATTCGATTTTTCCATTCCATTTTGTTCAGTACAATATCTTCAATATGATATCATGTCATTTTGTACAATATCCCACCGAGTGAATTTAGGCCTATCTCTACTCCTTGCGTTACCATCAATACGCTTGACATGTCCAAACTATTTAAGTCGATTTTCTCTTGATTTATCTTTTATAGGAGCTACTTTTATCATTTCACGAATTTGTTCATTTTTAATTTTATCATTTCGAGTTTACTCAAATTCATTCATTTACAATTCACTAATTCACAATGAACCAATTTACATAATCAAACAATTTGCGTAACTAAATTGGGCCTAAAAATATTATACAATGTTAATCATTTTAAACTTTTCGTTGGAAGTAGGTTAACTTATATCTAAATAAGTTTGCCTTCATCATACCACATTATAGAGTGTATAACGTACTGTGTTCTCGTTCACATCGGGATACTATTAGTGTTTTAGGTAACAGTGGGTTAAAGAACTAGGGTCTACGGAGTCGCAAATTGAAAAATAACAATGACAAGATATTATCTAGGAACATATGGTATGTATTTGAGGCTTGTGCACTGGCCGGAATCTGCTGTCAAAATTATTTAATGAAATCACAAAAACAAAGGGTTTGCCAGATGAATGGTGAATGGATAGAGGAAGATATTGATACGAAAATGAATGCGAATATCACAATATGAAATAGGTGTACGAGAATATAGTTAAGACTTATTTTCTATAATTGAAGTTGACTAATGTCATAATTCTTTTTTGTTTTTATTAGGAACTTATGAATTTTGATTTCTCCTTAAATGCCAAGAGTCGCTATGACTTCCATTTACAGTTATAAATATCTTTATAGTTTTCATATAATTGAATAGTTATTGGAGGAATTTCAAAACACAGTACACACACATATATACAAAAGATGCAACTAGTAATAAAAAATGATGCATTCACCATATTTCTGGAATCTATTAATGATAAGAACACTTGCTTGCTTTCTTTGAATTTAAAATTTTGCATTTTTTTACGGTCTAGTTGTCGAACCTGGATTCTTAAAATCTTATCAGTTTCACATTATGATTCAGACTCTATTTTCCAGACAATTACATGTAATTTTAACTGCTTCATGCTCTGGAATCTACGTTCATCATTGGCTGGATCTATGAGATTGTAAATCTAATAGTTTACATCCAGAAAATTTTATTTATGATGGTATTCCAACTTTCCAGGTTTGAAAGTTCGAAAACAAATTGTGTTGGATGGTCCTGTTGCCTGCGGGAAGAGTATTGCACTTGCTATGCTTGTTCACTGGGCTCGTGAGGAAGGTTGGCTAGTTCTCTATGCCCCCAAAGGTCGAGAATGGACTCATGGGGGATTTTTCTATAAGAACCCTCAAACTGGTTTTTGGGATACTCCTGTTCAGGCAGCCAATATTCTGCAGGCAAGATTTATGTCAATTTGATATGACATTTATGATATCGCCTGATGATGCAGAGACATTCATACTCCTATAATCTTTTGTCTTATAATCAAGTACATATTAAGTGAGACGAGGTTTTATTTTCTTCTTACTCGACATTTACTTCCTACTGTTTAAATGTTCTGATGATCTAAAGATGTTAGCTGAGACTGTACAAGATGCACGAGGAACTCTTCCAAGCATTAGTCCGTTAATTCTTGGGTTATGTTCAGCATTAGTAATTGCACTTATATCAACCACTATATTTGTTGCTATAAAGTACTTTAAACAATGCTACGTAATATGATAAATCCAGGTGTTATTAATTTGTGAATGATCTTGGTATGCTGTACATTCTTGAAATCATCGAATGCTTAAAGGCAGTGGACAATTTTTCATGGCAACATTAGAACAATTGAAAAGAAAAAGAAATAATAGTTCTCTAAATAAAGTTCAGGGGCAGTTAGTCTGCTAATTATATGTAATGTTACTTCATAAGGCTATTGGTTTTGTATTACATGGTACGAGTTTTATATGTACTAATTAGGTTTCCTGCAGTTCATTTGGTTGTTCCTTTCCTCTTACGAATCCTTTGCTTTAGAACTTTGTTCCTTGCAATTGACGTGCTAGATTGAATATGCTATTGCATGTGGTGATAAATACATCTCATCATCTTTTGTATCACATCATCAGGTCTTCATGATTTGCTTGTCTATCGGATTGTGTCTGGTTGTGCCTGGGCTTGTACGTTTTGGCTTCTTACATTTTTTACGTGCTGTTTCTCTACAGGATTTTTTGAAGTATAATGAATCTCACCTGCGTCAGTTACCATGCAAAATATTTGATCCTATTCCACTGGGAGAGGGTGCTGGTGTTGGGTGGATGAAAGATGCTAATTCAATGGCAATGCCTGAAGGTTCAACTCTGTATGAATTGGTTCAAACAGGGATCACTCATACACATGCGGCTGTGGGAGTGGTGGTCCGTTTGAGGAAGGAGTTATCACTTGTAAAAGATGTACCCGTTCTTATTGTGATTGATCAAGTGAGACAGACCTTTTTTTTATAAACATAGTTACATATATTTTTCAGTTCTTATGATTAATTATATTTGATTAAAAAATTTAAGTGACTCTCGGGTATCTGTTTGTTTACTTGTTGCTGCTCGCCTGCAGTATAATAATTGGTTCACATTTAGTGAGTATGAGGAGCCAGTAACTGTTCGGTCATGTCGGCCAATCCATGCTAGAGAAGTCGCTACGGTTAGTTGAGAATTTTTGTTTTATTATAAGGTACTCTATGCAAGATGCTGTTTTGACTTATGCTTTGTGAATATTTGAGTGTTTTCATTGGGTTAATCATGCAATTGTAATCACATGCAGTTGAGCAGTTAGCACACCCAAAGAACTTTCTAATTATATCATTGTGTGTGTTATCCTCATAAATGATACTTTTGTTGGCACTTAATTGTTGGGATTTATTGTGCAAGTCCTATTATTGCTATTTTTTTTCCTCCAATAATACGATTCTAACTAGTGGAACCTTCATATAATTTTAATACATTTGGTGAATGTGTAGAGATATAACATGGTGTGTTTTGAATAAAAAGAGTTACTAATAGATATGTTGGTGTGGTCAATGCCATGACGTTAGCAAGAAAAAAATTAGGAGAAAGTAGTGAATTTTAAATTATTGAATGCTCACACCAAGGTTCAACTCGAAGTTGTTATATTTTCGCTTTTAGTTATGTACGAATTGACCTCAAGAATAGAAATGAGGTTTCGTGTTGTATGTTATTTGTAGTTGTTAATATTATAGTAAATGACTAAGGAAGGGATCAATGCTAGATTGGAAGTGTGGAGAGAAACCTTAGAATTAAAAGGCTTTAATACAAGTGAGACTAAAACTGAGTATGTTAAGTGCAGTTTTAGTTATAGTTTGGGAAAAAAGTTAGGATATGGTGAAGCTTGAAGGAAAGATATCTTACAAATATCATTTTTGTTATAAATGCTCGATTATCCATAAATATTATTAATAATGATTAGAGAAAATTGTGCCACATGGAGAAGTGCTATTGGCATATTATGTACATACCTCTAATAGTATACTGGACAAAGTATTTGGCAACCAAGAACAAACGTTTTAAAAAGATGAACATGACGTAGATGTGGATGTGATACAAGACGTCTTTTCGATAAAGTTAATAATTGTATAATGGAATGTGAGAGGTATTCATGATTCAAACAAGAGAACAGTCATTGTGGCTTTAATCAAGAGGTGGCGACCAAACTACCTTTGACAAACAAAGATTACTTTGTTGTCTCAGTGGTTGGTGGGTAGCTTGTGGGGTGGTAGGTGGGTGAGATGGTGTAGATGCTTGTGGTAGATTTAGGGTGTGATTGTAATTTGGGATTCCAAGGTAATGAAGTTACTTGATTATTTTTGAGGGCTTTTTCCTGTCGTGTTACTTTTTAAGTGTGAGGAGAATAATTTCATTTGGTGCTTCATGGGGTTTATGGTCCAGTGGAGGACGAGGATAGGTTGCAGCTGTGGGAGGAGTTGCTGGGAGGGACCTTGGTGTATTGGAAAAGATTTAAATGTTGTACCTTTTCCTTGCGATCAGAGTGGGGTGGGGGAGAAATTTGAGGGCTATATGGGAATTTTCAGATTGCATCTACGAGCTTAATTTAATGGATCTTCCTTTGGCAAGAAGGAGGTTTACATGGTCTAGCAATAGGAGATCCCATCAAAATCTCTTATAATTGGGAGGACCATTTTTTTTTGGAGTACCCGAGTCATGCTTGTCAAGACCGACATCCGATCCTATCCCGTTTTTGTTGGAGTGCGGGGGGTACTGTCTCGACTTACTCCGTTTAAATTTGAGAACATGTGGTTTAAGAGGAGGGTTTTGTGGAGAGGGTGTGTGGATGGTGGCAGGGGTATGGGGTATCTGGTGAGAGAATATGCGGGTTATGTCCTAGCGCGAAAGCTTAAATGGCCCAAAGACGACATAAAGAGTTGGAATTAAGAATTTTTTGGCAATGTGAGGTTCTCCATTGATGCGGCGATGGAGGAGATTAGTGAACTGATTCAGTTGGACGGAGATGACCGCCCCCTTTTTAGGAGCGATTGTCTTAGGGAGGGGGGGGGGGTGGTGGTGAGGAAATGGTTTGTTAGGAGGAAGATGGTGGAGGAGGAGATATGTTGACGGTGAAAGTCTAGGGCGCTTTGATTACGAAATGGTGATAGAAACACGAAGTTTTTCATAGGATGGCAAATTCATGCAAGCGGATGAATCACATTGATAACATTGTCATTGATGATGTGTTGTTGCATGAGGGGAGATGAAAGAGGGTAGTATCCAATTCTATGTTTTCTAAGGAGTGGATACTGTCGTTGGAAGGGGGGATGTTTGAGTCGATTTCTAAAAAGGATAGGTAGAGTTTAGAGGACCTATTTTTGAAGGAAAAGGTGTTCTAGGCTCTTTCATTTTATGGGTGGGTGACAAAGCACCCGACAAAATGGGGTTTCCGACACACGCCAACCCAATTACTTATAATTAAGTTTGTGTGACACCCCGCCTAATTAAATGCCGGGTGATCAGTCCTTTATTAAATTATAATCAAGGTGAACAGTTGGTTCATTCTTAGCATCACTGTCGTAAAAATAACTTTTCCAATTAAACACCCTAATTAATTAAGCTGAGTGACAAAAACCATTTTTAAGACATTAATTCCAAATTTCAATTAAAACCAATATTTTAAAACTTTACATAATTCATAAATTAAGAATCACCCAACAACTATACTGGAACAAACAATCCAAATAATTTAAACATCCAACTAATTGATTCCAACATTAAAAGTTAAAGAAAAACATCCTGACATGAATAAATTCCAAAGTATAAATACTGGAAATAAACTAATCGCAATATCTGATAAAACAACTGAATAATGGAAAGGGCGACACATGCCCAACTGAATAAATAGTGCTAGAAGTGGAATCAACAATGAGGTCGTCTAAGCAAGAGGCCTGCAACTCCCACCTAAGCTGCAGCGCGTTCCTTCCGGAGGATCCTATGCAAGACGCCCCTGTGGCTGGGCACCTGTAATATATGCATATATATACAAGAGAGAAGAGAAAATAGGAAACGGGTCAGAGCCCGATTGTAAAAACAGTTTAAAATTAGTTTAGCAAATATTTAAAATGCTACTGGCTAATGCAATCAACATATTAGTGCGGCACTCCCTTGAGAAATTTTCACCTCTCTTCTAATGTGCACACCTATCGCACTAATCTTCCCAACAGTCTAACTTATCTTATCTTAAGTTACTCGTAAGATTTCATGCCGACAATTTCAAATGTTTAAGAGGTTAATTTTATTTAACAGCAAAGTTCTCACCTAAGCCTTATTTAATTATAAAGTTTCTCAGTAATATAACATACTTTTCAAACACTTATTTCTGAGTTGAAATAATTATCCATTTCTTACATACCATAGACACAGTAGGTAGTTCCCAAATTCCAGATTTAAAAATATATATATTAAATACTCATATAATATATATATTCTAGGGGTGAACCCGGGCGCAACGGTAAGGTTGCCCCCGCTGTGACCTGAGGTCACGGGTTCGATTCACGAAAATAGCCTCTCTGCGCAAGCAGGGGTAAGGTTGCGTACATCCAGCCCCCCCAGTACCCCGCAGTGGCGGGAGCCTCGTGCACGGGGTTTGCCCTTTTATAATATATATATTCTAACGGCACCCCACATAAAATTTATGGTGCGGTCATACTCTGCTATCCAGTCCCCGTATCACTCGTACTAAGGGAAATACAAGTTCGGAGTCACTCTCGAACTGTATTAACACAAAACACATACAAGGTTAGAGCTTTGAGGGGAATGTTAGAGCTTTGAGGTTAGTTCTCATGTGTTTTGAGGCGGTGTCAGGGTTGAAGATAAACATGAGTAGCGAGATTATCCTAATAGGAGAAGGTGGAGAGGAAGTTGGCAGGGTGGAAAGGCATATCTTTTGAAGGGGGAGGGAGGCCGACTCTTATCAAAACTACTTTGGCTATTTTGCTCACTTATTACTTTTTTCATTATACTGCTTTTGGTGGCGATTAAGAAGGGGTTGGAGAAATGTACGAGGGATTTTTTTGTGGAGGAGTGGGAATGATGATTTTAAGTATAACTTAGTGACGTGGGAGGAAGGTGTGTAGACCCTTGGATGAGGAGGTGGATGGGTTAAAAATCTTTCGTTATTTAATCATGGTCTTCTTAGCAAATGGTTGTGGCGATTTCCGTTGGAGGAGGGGGGGGGGGGGGGGATTGTGGCGCATGATGGTGGAGGCAAGATTTGGGGTTAGGATGGAGTTCGGGTAAGTCGAGGTCACCGAATGGGGTTGTGTTATCGAAGTACTTTAGGAGAGGGTGGAGGGAGTTTAGTAAGTTAATGCGGTTTAGGGTGGGAATTGATTCTGAAGGGATCCTCGTTGCGGGGACATGGCTTTGATGGAAAGGTTTTCGAGTTTATATCAGTTGGTGGTGGATGGGGGGCTCTTATCGTGAATTATGTGATTCCGTGTGGTGAGTGGATGGTGTGGAATCCTAGTTTAGGCTGCAGTTTTGTGATTGGGAGTTGGAGGAGGCGGTAGAGTATATAGGGATGTTGAAGGGAGTGGGCCTTTCTTCCTAGGGTGGGAGGGTTGAATTCTAGTGGATGGAGGGTGACGGTTTTAGTGAGTTGTATTATGCCTGACTAATGAATGGGGGGCCAAATACTCACTCGTTTCCTGTTGAAGGCGGTGTGGCGCACTAGGGCACAGTCGAGAGTGGCTTTCTTCACTTGGACAACGACTATAGGTGTCATCCTCACGAGTAATAATTTGAGGCGTAGGACGGTGATAGTGAATTTTTGTTGGTTGTGTAGGGGTGACGGGTGGACCATATTTTGATTCATTGTGCGTTTTCTAGGTGGTTCGTGTGTGTGTGTGTGTGCGCCACTTGCACTTTTCAGGTATAGTGGGTGATGCCGAGCTTGATTATCGTAGTGTTTGGGTCCGAGGCCCAAGTGAGGAAGCCCAAGTGGGATGCTTGGAATATTGCACCTCTTTGTCATATGCGGACGATGTGGAGAGGCAGAATTTTATATGCTTCGAGAATACAGGGTCTTCAATACAAAGGACTCAAGATACGATGTTATCAAGACATTGAGTTTTTGGATAGTTTGAGGCTAAGAGACTAATTGTTGGTCCCTCGGTTTTTGGTTGGGTGGAGTCTTTGGGGTTCTTTTACCCTCTTCTTTTCTGTTTGTGGTTTCTACATGTCAAACGTAGATTAATAAGTGATCCATAAAGAAGAGTGATTTTTGTTACTACTGACACTAAGGAAGAGGGAGATTTAAATTGACTTGGTGGAAAATTGTTAAAAAGGAGATGATATATTGTGGTTTAACTGAGGACATTGTGTTAAACGGAACGGAAAATAGAAAAATAAGATATATATAGCCGAATCCAAGTATATGGGAAAGACATTGTTTAGTAGATTGAATACTAAAAAATGTCCTAGTAAGAAAGAGTGATATGGTCAATACTTATGGCAATTTTAGAAGAAACCATACATTAATGTTAGTGGAGATATAGCAGAACTTCATAATACCTTGTGGTTTGTTTATATTATTTTTATCAGAAACAACAAATAGCTTATGGGATATATATATCCTAAGAATGAGAAGAGTGGTAAATTAGGATTGGTGTTCTCAACCCTAAATTATTGGATCAATTCTTTCTTGAATGGAGTTAAGTTTCATTAGCCGAAACTTTTATTCATATTATGATGAAGACATACTAATGATCAGAATAACAGTAGCACAACACATGGACAAAAACATATGGTTACGCATACTGTCAAGGGGAGAAGAGTGCTACCAATGCATTATATGATCTGTGTGACTGCAATACTATATGGAACAGAGTATTCACAAGATGAGCGTGATGAAGATGTAAATGTTAAAGATGGATGTGTAAAAAACCTAGAAAGAATAAAATTAGGAATGAATATATTTATGAAATAGTAGAATTAAGTCCGCTGGCAAATATTAGAAGACAGGGATTACCAAAATTAATGTTAATGAAGATTTTAAAGAACTATATAATACAGTATGGTTTATTTATATTAATTTGATCGAAAACAACAAATAGCTTATTGTTTATATATCCCTAGAATGAGCAGAATGGTAAAACAGGAATATGCTATCAACCCTAAATTATCGTGACGCTTCTTACTTGAATGGAGTCGAGGTTCATTAGCTAAAAGCCTGCTTCAAAGTATGATGAAGACGTGCCAATGATCAGAATAACAGTAGCATAGCATGTGGACATGAACCTAATATAGAGAAAGAATGTATTTTTTTTTTCTTCATATTTTCTATTTTAAAAATATACGAGAAACAAAAGTATATTGATGTATAGGATAAAGTACTTTAGTCTGCCACAGCCACGTAAGGCGAGTGGTTGAAAAGTGGGGGTGGTGGTGGGGCACACATGGGGAGGATCAGAAGGTATACTTTCAAAGTATGTACAAAATTGGAACACGAGAGAAAAGAAATCAAAGCTGCTACTGTAACAAATCCTGATCCGAGCCCAAAGAAAATGAATCTCCTTCATAAATAATCCTGCTGTCTACACCCCAATTCCAAAATTAAAAGAGGCCTACCTTGCTGCACAAAGTGATGTGAAACGCAGCGAAAATATCACAAATAAACAAATCACTCCAATCTCTAAGAACTTAAAATTTCATTAATGGCAAAGTGACTACAAGGGGGAGTCCTGGGGCTTTATTTATAGACTACCTAAGACTTGGGAGGCAAGTCTCCTAGTTAAACTAGGGTTCTTTTCCAATTTTAAAAGACTAACTAAAAGATAATTACTAATAATTAAAAATAAACATGCTGAAATAAAAAAGGGCAATTTACACTTAGGTTCCTTGTTGACAATTTTTAAACATTTAAGGACAATTTGTTATTAGGTCCACTTGTTATGCCATTAGCGTGGACTTCTACAAGAAGAGAATTGATGGACCTAAGTGTTTAAAATTTGTCAAAATTCCTTTAGTGTTTAAAATTTGTTTGCGAGGGACCTAAGAGTACTTTCCTCAATAAAAAAACGAAAAAAAAAGAAAAAGAATCCCCCACGAGGGGGACTCTGTGCCGTGCATCTCCGAAGGCACATGGATACGTACGGCGAGAACCTCTGCGTGCTCCGATGGTTGTTCCATCTCGTCCTCACATTTTGAAACTAAAATCGACTGTTTCTTCTTGTTAGGATAGTCTGAAGCTCGATGCCGGAACACCCCACAATCATGGCACTTAAAGTGGACCCTCGGATTAGTAGTAACCGAATTGGTAGTAGGTGCTACAATCTCAAGTGGTATGGTGCCTGTACCCCTTACCATAGTTGCTCCTGCCTTGAAGTAGTTCTCCATCTTGCGTGCATACTCGATTGCTTGGTTCGAACATCTAATTTGACGCAGTCCTAGCTCTGTCTGATATTTAAGCTGGAGTCTTTGAATGTAGCGGCAAATTCCGTGCTCTCTTTCAGTCTAGCCCAGATGCGAAGCAATTGAAATTGTTCGGAATACTCCTTTGCGGATATGTAACCTTGCTTTAGGCTTTGGACACGTGCAAATAGGTCCCTCTCGTAATTTTCATGGATGAAGGCAGCCACCATCTCCGCTTTCATGTGTTCCTAGGTAGTAATCGGGTTCAAATCATTTGCGGCTCTATCGTTTACCAATTGATTCCACCACACTAAGGCATTACCTTCTAATTTTGCAGTCACATTTAACACACGTATACCCTCGGTATACTTATAAATGAAAGAAATACTGCACTCGTTTTAATCAATCCATAAATGCACTAGGATCCATTTTCCATCAAACATACTCAAATCAATATGGACATCACTGTGCATAGCCTTACCAAACAATCTAATTAAACTATTAAGTTTGTCCTTAGCTAGTCCCCCACCTCGTAACACATCATCGGAGTCCTCATCATAGCCCATTTGCCCCCCCGGGCTGTCGTGAGGTTGCTCAACGTGGTTGTGTAGGGGCTGATTTTTCAGGCCCATATTGTGTGGTTTCCCCTTTGTCATTTTGAAGGGGCAATTGTTCATGTGCGCTTTATTCTCGCATCCATGATGCACATTCATGAGGTGGAATGTAGAGGGGTGGACCTCCATACCTCACACCGTGGTGTAAGCCGTCATGATAAGTCTCCTTGCGTTTGATCGACCTCTTATTGGCGTTTAATGAGCGGCGAGTGAGTGGAATACCCTCCTCTTCGTTTGTTTCTTCCCCGTACACCCTCAATTTTAACGGGTCGAGTTGAATTGCTTGGACCCATTGTGACACGTCCTTTTTGGACTCTTTGTACCCCCACGACACATATCGCGGAGTTGAATGAATGAACTCGCTTTTTTTCGGTGTTTGTCAAATTTTTGAGGGGGCAAGCCTGTAATAAGGATCACCTCCTTCTTTGGGTGCAGTGGTTGTTTACCCATGGCTTTTTCCACCCGGGCTCGTTCCCATGTCTCCATCTTTGCATCAAACACATCGACAGACTCTTTTACGTCGTTTCAGAAATCTCCGTGGGCCGTTTGGACTGTTTTTTTTTTGCCAAATCTGCTCGAACGTCCTCCAAAAAAGAGTAAAAAATCCCTAGTGGACCCATGTGGCTGGGTTGCACCACCCGCCTACCAGGCAACCCTTGGAATGGTGGCCGAGGGGCTGTTACAACTTCGTTTTGGCCTCCTCCGACCCGCAACGACTCTCGCGGGGGACCCATGCGGCGTGTGGAGGCCGCCACTGCTGTTGGCCCTTGTTGTTAGCGGCCTCGCCGTGATGGGTGGGGTGGGTCACCGTGCTGCTAGTGTTGGCCACTTACACACCGACGTCCATTCTTTCCAATTTTTCATTGATGTGACTTTGCTGTTGCTGGATACTTTCGACTCGAGCCACTATGTTAAATAACATCAGTTGCATGTTTCTTTGCTTTGGGAGGCATCCTTGCGTTTTGATTTACACACATTAGGGTTTTTGATATCAAGAGCGAACTTGCCTCTGATACCAATTTGATGTGAAACGCAGCGGAAATATCACAAATAAACAAATCACTTCAATCTCTAAGAACTCAAAATATCATTAATGGCAAAGTGACTAAAAGGGGGAGCCTTGAGACTTATTTATAGACTACCTAAGACTTGGGGAGCAAGTCTCCTAGTTAAGTTAGGAGTCTTTTCCAATTTTAAAAGACTAACTGAAAGATAATTACTAATAATTAAAAATAAACATGCTGAAGTAAAAAAACAAAAGAAGAATCCCCCACGAGGGGGATTCTGTGCTGCGCGTCACAAAGGCTGCCATCCGATTAATGATTAAGAACCAATGTTTTTAATCGTAACCGTATTTCAAACAATCATCTTTCTCATAAGTGTATTTCAAACAAACATCTTTGTTAAACATCATATATTATGTCATATATATATATACACATATATGTATATATACTACAATCACAACCAAACATCAATAAGTAGATAATTTCTACACTTTCTCATAGCATATCCCATTATTTAAAAGTGATTTGACTTGTAAAAATAAATACAAGTGATTTGTGATTTATAGAAGTGAAGAAAAATGGTGTAGGTTTTTTGTAAAGTGGAAGTGAGGGGTTTTAGCTTCTCATATTCAAAAACGTAAAAAAGAAAACAAACTACAAAACGAACCTGTTTTTACGTTTTTGAACAGGTGAAATGCTACAAACCCAAATAGCTTATCAATTGCGCGCTTTTTAAAACCCTGCTGAGAACTAGATGATAGCCTCGATCCACTGATTAATTCTGGCTTAGATTTGCAACCCATTGAAGACCTTTGATGTAGAACCCCAGAGTGAAGCTATGAAATCTATTTTCCCTCGGTTTTTCCTTCTCCATCAAATTTTGATATCGAGAGGCCAAGTTTCTTTCCAACCAAATATTCCATGCTAAGGGCGTTTTGACATCAAATTATGTTTTCTTTTTGCTCCCGGAACTAATAAATTCATTCCGGTTGCTTAAGGGCGCACCAACCAGCCCCTAACTCCCCAAAGATTTGATGCAAAAAGATTCGTGTGAAATTGCAGCTCAGCAAAATGACATAGATGACCACAAAAAGTTTGGTCTCTTAATTTGGATCAAATCATGAATGTTTATCCTCCTTTTGGTTGCCAACCACGCAAAAAATTGTACTTTTGAAGGTACTAAGTCATTTTAAAAAGTTCATGTATATGAACTTGTGGATAATTCGTTAAAATTTCAAAGATATATCCATAAGAAAACTCTCCGAATGAATTTCCTTCCCGCCCTGTTATCCAAGAATCCATGAGATAAAGATACCAATCAGATTAAGGTGGAAAACTCATCCACCTCCTTATCATTTAGGTTCCTCTCAAAACATGTGATTTTATTTGTAAATTTATCGAATTTAAAGTACTTATTCATTCTACAAGCATCACAGCATGACCCATGGTTCAAAATCTCGGTTGTGGGCCCGATATCGGCCACTCGATTTTCAACCCAGTCGCGGTATCAGGCGATACGCAAAGATACACTATTTAGAGAGTGCAAAAAATTTCGAAAAAATTCTACAAAATTTTAAAAAAATACGATTAACAATGTGGACCAATCCGATAAGTTTAAAACTATCTTTTAATATGCATAACATTGTACACTTGATTATATTGACATGCTGCGAACTTGCCAGATTCAATGTTCCATAATAAATCAATGTTTTTTTTCATGGAGGATACAAATATTATGTTCTTACAAAGAAAAACAAATGTTACTTTTTTAGCAAGAGGATAATTTTTTATTTTTTTTTACAAAGAGGATACAACTATTATATTCTTAGTATTATTTTTAGTAAGAGGATACAAATGTGTTTTTTAAGTATGTTATATTTTTCTAAAAAGAATAGAAATGTTTCTTTGTTAGTATTGTTATTTTTGTACAAACAGGATACAAATAGTGATTTTGACAAAACACTACATTTTTTTCACAACCGTTTTTTACAAAAAGGACAAATGTTATTTTCTTACAAAAATTGATGCAAATGTTATTCTTTTATAAAAGGAATGTAAATGTTATTTTTTTTTTGTTGTTGGGTTGCAAATGTTTTTTTTAAAATTGATGGAAATGTTATTTTTTTACAAAAATGATGCAAATATTTTTTTTCTTGTGTTGCAAATGTTATTTTTACAATAATTACAGTTGTATATTTGTTTGTAAAAGAATAACATTTACGTTTTTTTATAAATAATAACATATTAAAAAATAACATTGGGAACATTATTATAAAAAATAATAACAAATAACATTTGGATCATATGCATTCTTTAAAAAAAAAAACTGCCACATATACAACGCACTAAATTAAACCCACACGATGACCAAATAACCCACACACACAACACACTAAGTTAAAAAAACAATTAGCATTTCGTAACCCCCCCAAAAAACCACGCTTACCAACATAACACTGGAGAGAGAGAGAGAGAGAGATGCTTAGTAACTTATACCATCTCGGCCGATATATCATCGATATGGGTCGATACTATTGTGATATCGCCGATATGGGCCGATTCCATCGCGATATCGCCGATATGGACCGATTCTACTGCGATATTGTCGATATGGGCTGATTATACCGCTATATCACCGATACTACCGAGAAATTACCGATATAGGGTCGATTCACATCATGGATCAAAGTCTCGGTATCGGTCCCGGTATCGGCCACTCGATTTTCAATTCGATCGCGGTATCGGACGATACGCAAAGATACACTATTTAGAGAGCGCCAAAAATTCCGAAAAAATCTAGAAAACTTAAAAAAATACGATTAACAATGTGGACCAATCAGATAAGTTTAAAACTATCCTTTAATATGCATAACATTGTACAATTGATTATATTGACGTGCTGCGAACTTGTCAGATTCAATGTTCCATAATAAATCAATGTTTTTTTTCACGGAGGATACAAATATTATGTTTTTACAAAGAAAAACAAATGTTACTTTTTTAGTAAGATGATAATTTTTTTTTACAAAGAGGATACAACTATTATATTCTTAGTATTATTTTTAGTAAGAGGATACAAATATGTTTTTTAAGTATGTTATATTTTTCTAAAAAGGATAGAAATGTTTCTTTTTTGGTATTGTTATTTTTTTACAAAGATGATTCAAATAATGATTTTGACAGAACACTACATTTTTTTTACAATCGTTTTTCACAAAAATGATGCAAATGTTATTTTCTTACAAAAAATGATGCAAATGTTATTTTTTTATAAAAGGAATGTAAATGTTTTTTTTTTTGGTTGGGTTGCAAATATTTTTTTTTAAATTGATGGAAATGTTATTTTTTTACAAAGAGGATGCAAATATTTTTTTTTACTTGTATTGCAAATGTTATTTTTACAAAAAAGATGCAAATATTATTTTTACAAATGTTTAGAGGATACAAATATTATTTTTACAATAATTACAGTTGTATATTTGTTTGTAAAAGAATAACATTTACGTTTTTTTTTATAAATAATAACATATTAAAATATAACATTGGGAACATTATTATAAAAAATAATAACAAATAACATTTGGATCATTTGCATTCTTTAAAAAAAAAAAACTGGCACATATACAACGCACTAAATTAAATCCACAGGATGACCAAATAACCCCCACACACAGCACACTAAATTAAAAAACAATTAGCATTTCGTAATCCCCCCAAAAAACCACACTTACCAACACAACACTGGAGAGAGAGAGAGAGAGAGAGAGAGAGAGAGAGAGAGAGAGAGATTGATTCTTAGTAACTTATATCATCTGGACCGATATATCACCGATATGGGTCGATACTATTGTGATATCGCCGATATGGCCGATTCCATCGCGATATCGCCGATATGGGTCGATTCCATCGTGATATCGCCGATATGGGCCGATTCTATTGCGATATCGTCGATATGGGCCGATTATACTGCTATATCACCGATACTACCGAGAAATTATCAATATAAGATCGATTTACATCAATAATTGAAAACTCAACTCGTAACTCGGATGCGGATCGGTGGGCACCGATACCTAGTCAACTCGGCCATATCGTCGCGGTATCGGCCTTGACTTTGAACCATGATTCACATCAATAATTGAAAACTCAACTCGTAACTCAGAATCGGATCGGTGGGCACCGATATTTAGTCAACTCGGTTGTATCGTCGCGGTATCGACCTTGACTTTGAACCATGGCATGACCATAGTTGTTAGAGGTGAAAGGCGCACCAAGGCGCCAAGGTCCCCGTGGAGCCAAGGCGCAAGACGAGGCTCGCGCCTGATCGAAGTGAAGCGCAAAGTCTATAAAATAGGCAAAGGTCGTATATTTATAATATAAAGAACATTTATGATCTAAAATTTGAAATGTATTGTATAAATTACTATAATGCACGATTATGAAGAGGCACATCAATCGAAGATAGAGCTTATACAACCATATGAAATATATATATCCAGTTTATATAACAATTTAATTATCCAATAATCGACAAAAGAGAAGATATTGATATATATGGAAAAAGATTCCAATGTGTGAAAAGAAAAATCAAAATCAACTTATAAATTGCTTTAAAATGCAACACTGATGGAGTTTAGTTTTGTTTGTTTCTTTTGCGTAAGTAGGGACTAGCGAGAAAGATGAAGCTTCACTAGGAACCAATGACTTACTTTGGTTCGTTTTGGGGTGGAAAATCGTCCAATCTTCCACATTCAATAAGAAAATGTGTAAAATCAGCATATCAATTGGTTCATTATTATATTGGGGGCGTTATCCAAAAAAATTTAACGAGGCGTGTCTAAGTCGTTCCTTGAGCCTGGAGTCTAGGCGCGCTCCTTAAAGGATCCCTATCTGAGTGAGGCAAGGCGTTGATGTTGCGCTTAGGCGCGCCTTTAACAATAGTGAGCATGACTAAGAAAAATAACCTGAAAAAGATCAAAGAAGAGTCCCATGTCTAGTGTGTCCTAAAGGAAGCTCAACGATCTTCTCCATGTAGGTTTCCTACAAGTCATAAAATGGAATTCAGTCATTTGCTTAAAAAACGAGTAAATTACACTAGTGGCCCTTGAACTTTGGGCAGTATAACGTTTTGGCCATCAATTTTTTTTATAACATATAAGCCCCTAAACCATCTTATTTTTGCTCCATTGTCCCTTCCATTAATATTCTTGTTAAATCTAATGAGATTCGTCATAAAAAATGTCATTTATGACCCCCATACCCAAACCCCATACCAAACCATACCCAAACCCATTATTTGCAAAGTAATAACATGTTCTGTACTTTTTTTGTTTTTGTTTTTTTGGGTATGATTTTGGGGTTATTTTGGACATAAGCTTTTAGTGTATGGGTGGTAAATTAAATTCATTCCTTGAAATATAGTAGTCACATTTAATGAAATGGAAAAATAGGATTCATGTAGCCGACCCTAAATAATTGGGAAAAGGCTTTGTTGGGTTAGTTGAGTTGTATATAGTAGTCACGTTGATTATATAGTAGCCAACCCCAAATAATTGGGAAAAAGGCTTTGTTGAGTTGAGTATATAGTAATCGCGTTGATTAATTTTGTTGGATTAATTGGGAAAAAGGCTTTGTAGAGAGAGAGAGAGAGTTGGGGGAGGGGGAGCTGTGGTTGAAGATTGAAAGGTGTTTCTGTTTTTAAATTTTTTTGAGGTTTTTCCAAATCAAAATGAATTTTATATTTAGTTTCTTATAAATCTAGGATTTTTTAGTTACTTTTAATTTAAAATGCCACGTGACAATTAAAGTTAACGAATTTTTCTAACGATTTAGGCCAAAGTTTACATATAAATCAAAATGTATCCAAGTATTAAAATAAAAAAAAACCCTTAAAAAACTATAAATATAAGTCTACGATATATCAAGTACTCTTTCTAGGAAAAACTTTTGCCTGCGAAAACCAAATCCTAACTAGAAAGGTTCAACTCTAAGTAGGGTAGAGCCGTCGAGTGGGGGAGATTGATATTGGCTCAGTAAGCTATCATTGCATCCAAGCTCAAGCACATTTGCTTCAGAAATGTGCGTGAGTGAACTCCAGATCGAAAACCAAATTGCCACTTGTGGCTTGGTTGTTCCTATTGCATTCCTGCTTCTAGATTTAGTCACTTGTTCGATGTTCTTTATATTGATTAGTTTTCTCGTTTTAAACACTAAAGTTTCTTGGATAGTCCAATGTTCTTATGTCATACTGCGTCTCCTTCCTTTTACCAGCTACCTTTTCTTTTGAACTTAAATATACTTGTTTGAAGTGATGATAAATTGTCAATTTTTTTTGCAGGTGAATGCATTTAGGTCTATGATGCACAATGACATGATGGTGGGTGCTTTCTCTCATTCAACAGCAGTAGGGAAGCTACGTAAAGACTTGCCTGATGTTCCAACAAATGCTCGCATCGACTTTCCCCGTTACAGTTTAGATGAAGCTGATAGTGTTTGCCATTACTACCTCCGGTATGCTTACTATGAAAAAGTTACTCACATCAGATGAATGCCAATTTCTTTTTCTTTTTTCCTTTACCTTTTTTCTAATTTTTAGCTGATGTTTACAACATCAAAGAAACTAACCATGGCAGACCTATCTTTTGCACACATATCAAGAAGCTATGGATGGGCAAAAAGTCTTTTCATATCTATAACTACCTTAGGGTTTATATGAAGAACCTGACATTTTGTGACTCAAGTTATGAGGAGAAATTTATTTATAAAAAAAAAGGTTTAAGGAAAAGTATATCTGGCACTAACACCTGGACCTGACAAAATGACACACAACATGAATCGACACGAAGTTATTGGTTAATGGGTGGGCCCTTAATGGTTTCGGGTTGCCATACTGATAAAACACAATAGTTAATGGGGACCTGGTAAAATGACACACGACATGAACGGACACAAAGTTATTAGTTAATGGGTGGACCCTTTATGGTCTCGAGTCATATCAATACCAATCCAATAAGACAATACCAATCCAACCAGACACTATAGTTAACGAGACGGATTAATGTTGACCCCTTTCACCCGTTAATACTCGTAAGACCCTTTAATTTGAGTAAAATAAGAAAAAAAATTTGGTGTTCAATATAATTTATGTAGCTTAATGTTAATTTATTCATAGTGAATATTACTTAATGAGAGCTTTATTAATGTTAATGAATAAATAGGTTTAATTGTTTTTAATGTTGGACAATTTTATCAACCTGTTTACGATTCAAAATTATTTATTATCTTAATGGGTAATAACAGGTGAACACGACACAACACATTAAGATAACGGGCCGGGTTAAGTCACTCGTTTAGACACGAATCCGATAAGATCCGAACACAAAAGGACCCACACGACCCGTTGCAAGGTCCCCATATCTTCGTTTTTCCCTTCCCAAAATTAATCATTGCCAAAGGATTATTTTTTAGAGCTTCTATGTAGATAAGGAATGCCAGAGGTAGGCTATTCTGGTAACCAACTCAACCCTGAGGTTGGTAGATTTGATGTAAATACCAGCGCCCTTACCAAAATGAAGGAAGAGAGAGGGGAAGGAAGTGTTTGGTTTCAAGGTTCCCAGCTTTTCAGTCTTTAGATGAAGATAATCTGTTTTGATATTTCAATGTTGTAAAGTATTTGCTCATGAAGATATGATCATAATTGTGTTTGCTATCAGTGTTTCACATTTTATGTTCTAAAGAGTCCCTCACCGTATAGAATACTCACAAACCCCCCAAAAAAAAAACACCTTACCCCCTCCATCCCCCACCCTTAGAGAAAAAAAGCATTTTAACCTATAAGCCCTTAAAACTAAAGCCTGGAAAAACCCTCAAACCTATCCTCCTACACCCAAAAAAGGAAAAAAATTGTAAACTATAAAAAAGAAACCAGAATCTTAACAACCCCCCCCCCCCCCATACACACACCACCACCACCACCAAATACTCTAAACCAAAATCTTATTTTTTTTATATTTTCATAAAGTCCCTTGTCTATATATGTGACAATTGTAAACTATTTTTTGCAGTCTTTCTAAGCTACATAAGTACCTCTTATGGAAATACTGTACTAAGGAGGGAGGGAGGAATGGAGAGATCTTTAAGATTTGCAGGCATTTTTTTAGTCGTTTCCAGAATAACTAAAAGGGTTATTTCCATAGTTGTCAAATCACGAATCGTTCCCCCCCCGAATCGTGAATCGAATCGGAACCAAATGATAAAAACGTAGTAAAACATACGTAAATGGGATTTAATTGGTAATTAAGCGTAATATGACAAAAAACTAATCGTAGCACATGATAATATACCAAAATATATCACAAAAATTGACCGTAGCACATGTTCTCATTCATTTTAAGCTTAAAAATGTAAAAAACAAAAATATATCATAAAACAACCTATATATCAATTTAAAACATCCTACATATTAATTTAAAACAATAAAATAAATACTAAGGTTAATTTAAAACAGTAAAACTGTAAAACAAATACTTCCAAAAATTTTAAACAACCTACTTACTAAGATTAACAATATTAATTTAAAACAACCTACAAAATTACAACAAAATTAATTTAAAACAGTAAACCATATTAATTTAAAACAATAAAACAAATACTAAGATTAACTATAAAACAATATTAATTTAAAATAGTCTTTATATAAATTTAAAGCAACAAAAAAATATACCTTCAAAGATTTTATAACAAATACAAAAGTTTATAACAAAAAAAAAAGCAAAAGATAGAAGACACTCAGCCAAGAGAATAGACAAGAAAAGTCAGCTGATAATAACCGAGCCAAGAGAACATATTTTTCTCTAAAACTCAGTATCTTAACGGTATCCTTTGTTGTTTGCTTCTTTTTTTATTTGTTTTATTAAAACACACGTATGGTTATAAGGTAAAAAAAATCGCAAAAAAATCGGACCCGAATCGGGAATCGGACCTGAATCGGAAGATTCGAATCGTGAATCGCCGATTCGGTCCGATTCTTTAGACAATTGCGATTCTCAACTCGATTTGAATCGTTTTATGTGTGAATCGAATCGAATCGAATCGTACGATTCGAATCGCGAATCGTACGATTTTGGCAACAATGGTTGTTTCATACATGAAGGAATTTTACTTTGCTACTTTATTAGTACCGACAGTTGTACTATGAATATGAAGTAGCTGGACATAGGTCATTATGACCTTTTGGGGTTGGGAGGCAGTTAAGAATCATCATAAGACCAATAATATCTGTAGGGTAGGGTTTTTTCATCACAGAGAATTGCATTTATTTATTATTTTTATTTTTAACTATATTAGTAATTTTTTTCAACTTTTTTTTAATACTCAACTCAACTCAACGAAGGCTTTTCCCAATTATTTGGGGTCGGCTACATGAATCCTATTTTTCCATTCCAATTTTTTTTAATACATTTCCAATTTTTTTATTTATTTTAATCTTGTATATATTTTACTTTAAAAATTAGAATTTGCTAATTGTTAGAAAAATTGTTAATTTAATTGACACGTGATATTTATAATTAAAATAATATGAAGATCCCAAAATATCAATTAATATTTATAAAACTAAAAAAAATATAAAGATATGAAACTCTCTGACCAAAACCACTTAAAAAAAAGTCATAACATTCATTCAATAAGAAAACCTAGTTAAACACCCCCTAAAAACCACCATCCGACACCACCTTCATCATTGCCACCGGCTACCGCCATATCTAAAATTAAACCCAACTCAAATTTACAAAAATCTAGAAACCTAAAAAAAATCGATTTAGACTCTTCCAATTGAAAACCTAAAAAAATCGAATTTAAAATCGATTTCAAACCAAACTCAAATTGAAATCAAACCTCTTGAGTTGATTTCAAAGCCAAACCCGAATCGATTTCAAACCCAACTCAAATCGAAATCAAATTTAACCCGAATCGGTTTCAAATCGATTTCATTCCAAGCACAATTGATTTCAAGCCCTCAATGGTAGTGGGGTTCGAGAGGTAGAGAGAGAGTGCCGGTATAGGGTGGTGTAGTGGATGGCAGTTATGGTGATGGTGGGTTTTGGTTGTGGAGGTGCGGGTGGCGGTATGGAGTTTTTAGCTGTGGAGGATTGAAATGTGTTGGTTTGTGTGGTCGTTTGGATATAGGTTTAATGATTGGTGTTAAGTTTTATTTTCTTTTTTAGATTTCCTGGGATATTGGAACTAGTTTGGATATAGGTTTGACATAAATGACGTCAATGGGAAGAAGAAAAGATAAATTCTCTCTCAAACTCTCTAATCAAATTTCAAAATATGGAAGAATGACCCAAATGAGTCTACATAAAGGGTATTTCTAGGAAGAAGGTTGCTTGGCCTCTAAGCTAAGTATCTAATTACAAATATGCCCTTAATGCCAATTAACCTTCATTCCTTCTAAATACTAAACAAAAAGAGAAAATACAATGAATGCTAAAAATAAAAGAAATACTAAAAATGACTAAAAATGGATAAAAAACGATAATGACCCTAAATCACATCACTCTCCCCCCTTGAAAAGAGTTCGTCCTCGAACTCAGAGGGGAAGGCCTTCAGTGTCACCATCAAGGATAGTAATGAGAGCGGGCTGGGGAGGAATCTCTGGTGCCTCGTCAAGATGCTCAGGGTCCCCTGAAGCTAAGAGAGTACGACGGCGAGGGAGGGAACAATCTGAGGCTCGATGACCCATCACTCCACAGTTGTAGCATTTGAAGGTGACCGGATGAGTGGGGGTCGAAGGAGGAACCGTGGTAGTAGGAGTAGTTGTAGTAAATGGAGTTACAGGAGAAGCAGAAGTCACTGGGGCTGGAGGAGCTGTCATGGAGCGGCTACGAGGTGGAGGGGCAGTCTGATGGAAGGACTCGACTTTAGTGGTGTACTCCATCGCCTTGGCAAAGGAGGTGACGTTACGTAAAGCGAGATCCCGCTGAATATACTCTGCAGCCCGTGAATATAATGACTAATCCGCTGTTCCTCACTCTCGCAGAGGCGGGCACGAGTACATAGAAGTTGGAAGCGCTCAGTGTAGTCCAAAACTGTGGTGCCCTGCCGAAGAGACTGGACTCGCAAGAATAGGTCACGCTCATAAGTGGTTGGGACAAAGGCTGACATCAATTGTGCTCGGAGTTCGGCCCAGGACTGGATAGGAGGTAGGCCCTCAAGGACACGTCGCTGCTCCAAATCATTCCACCAAACAGTGGCATAGCCCTGAAACTTGATCGCTACTAGGACACATCTACGAACCTTCAGCCGTTTATACTCAAAAATCCGCTCCATGGCGACAAGCCTATCAATGACGGCATCGGGTTGTAGGTGGCCGTCAAACATCGGGACATCCACTCTAATGTCATCCTGCATACTACGTGATAACAACTGAAGTGCCAACTGTGTGATGGTATCACCTCCCTGAAGGGCCAGGGTATCATCATCTAGGTCGTCATTGCCTGGCGGAGGTCCGAGAAGTAAGGCAGGTTGTGGGCACCTCTCCGAGGCGGTGGACGAGGAGGAGCAGGGGCGGGTGGGGGAACTGGAGCTGCGGTAGGGGCAGGATTAGGTGGAAGGGGCTCACGGGGGGAGAGGGGGGGGGGGGGGGGGGGAGCAGGTGGAGCTGGGACCAATGGTTGGCGGTAGGGGCAGCAATTGGCGCTCGGGGAGGGGTACACATGGAGTAACCTTTGGACCTAGAGAGTCAAAAGGAGAAACATCAGTGCGCCACTCAGTAGGAGGAGATGGCTCCAACTCTGAAGCGGAGTGGGGTCGGGGTGAAGGAGGACCGTCGTGTGGGGGAAGGGTAAGCCACTTCCGTACCCGCTCATGGGAATCAACGGGTGCGGAGTGGAAGGAACTGGTATCCCTTGGGGGTGGATGATGCGGGAAATGGAGAGGGTGCCTGGCTGGGGGAGAGGTGTGTAAAATAGGTGGGGGCGAAAGCGTGGGAAAAGTGGAATGGGGTGTGTGATAGCGGGTGGAGCAGGGGGTATGTGGGGATTTTCAAGGCGTTTTTGTGGGTGGTAACGAGGGTAAATAGAGATGGGGGGAAAGGGGAGGGGATAATTGGGTGGATGTGGTAGTAGGAAGTGGGAGGGGAGAAGAATTCGGGGTGGGGGAAGATGTGGGGAGGGTAAATGGTGGTGTGTTGATATGTTTGGACGTGGAGGTATAGGGGGTGGTGATGAATTTTGGGGGGTGAAATTATTAGGAATGTGGGAGGGTAAAAATTCTAGGGTTTGGGGTTCAAGATTGGGGTTAAGGTGTGAGTAGAGTTCATTTAGCATGGGAACCGGGGGCTGAAATCGGATTGGATTGGACCCTTTGGCATGCCGGATGTCACGAATCATCTCAGCAAGGGTCGGGGAGTGCATTTCCAATTATTGGGGGGGAGGGGGTACCGTTTGGATGCATAATGGAGAGGAAATGTTTGTACCTGTATCAATTTGCAGTGAGGCTGGCAGCCGACCTATAGGGGCTGTGTTGGACCCCTGTTGGGTGCGTCCCAGTGTGCCGGAGGTGCCCAGGGCTGCTAGAGGAGGGGGGGTGCGATCCATCTTGGAGAAGAGCCGGGGTCGTACTGCCTTGTTTGAAGGCTGGCCGATTGCAGAGGTGGTAAGCCGAGTGTTGGGTAAGGTTGGCCGACCGATTCGTCAGCAGTGGGAGGGGTTGGGTTCACTTGTGAGGATTCGGGTACGTCTTTGTGGGAGTTCAGGGGATGTTGTGGGTTTGAGTGGATGTTTTTGGATTTTTATTTTGCATTCCGACCAGTGGGTGGTGGTGGAAGAGGGCCCTCGTCGGCGGTGGTGCTTTCTTGGTTTTGAATGGGGTTAGAGCTTGTGAAACTAGGTTTTTTTGGGGTAAAGGTGCAGAATGGGTGGATCTTGGGGAGTTAGGGTTTTGAGATATTACCGGGGTGGTTTGGGGGCGGTCCGTGGAGGTTGCCGACAAAGAACCTCGGGGGTCCATTGCGTCTACTCGGGCTGTCAATCGGTTGATAGCCGCCAAGAGTTGCTCGAAAGGGTTTGGCTCAGAGGTGTTCATCTTTTCTTGGACCCACGTGACGTTGTTTACGAGTTTTTGTTTTACAACAACAACGGGTGGAGGGATTAGGCTCTGATACCAATTGACGTAAATGACGTCAATGAGAAGAAGAAAAGATAATTCTCTCTCAAACTCTCTCTAATTAAATCTCAAAATATGGAAGAATGACCCAAATGAGTCTACATAAGGGGTATTTTATAGGAAGGAGGTTGCTTGGCCTCTAAGCTAAGTATCTAATTACAAATATGCTCTTAATGCCAATTAACCTTGCTTCCTCTAAATACTAAACAAAAAGAGAAAATACAATGAATGCTAAAAATTAAAGAAATTCTAAAAATGACTAAAAATAGATAAAAGACGATAATGACCCTAAATCACATCAAGGTTTAGTTAATTTTTTTAGTTTTTAAAATTTAAATGCCACGTGTCAGTTTTTCTAACAATTTAGTGAATATGGGATCTTCCAGAACTGGGTAAAAATTGATTTTTTTTAATCAGAATCTTTACCTGTCAAAACGCAACTTGCTGAAAAAGGGAACGGTTGAAAATGGGACCGTTAGTCTAATATTTACATCAATGTATGCAAGTCTAAAATAAAAAATTAGTAATGTATTAAAGTAAAAAAAAAATCCTTTTTTCAAACTAACATTCTAAGGATAATAAATAAAATTTAACCTGATTAGTGGTAATTGGTAAATAAGTAAAATATGAGAGTTCCAGAAGGTTATAAGAATGAAGATTTAAATTGAATATTTTGCTTCCTATTTGCGGAAGATAAGGAACAAGTGCATACAGACGCTTCGGGGTCGGTAAGGGAAAATTACCGACTTCAATCGTTGCACCATAGGGAAAAAGGAGGGCTGTTTGATATGAAACTTAAGATTAAAATAATATTGTATCTCTGACCTATAGAGGATCTCCATATCACTTTGGGAAAGGAAAGGGACTTTCTACCTAACATAAAAGTAGATTTTCATTCTTTGTATTAGCAAATAGTGAAATTTTGACTCTGAATTGTAATGTGGAACATGAACAAAGAATCTATGAATCATCGAAGAATGTGCTCGTTGATTAGTTCCGCTAGAGTTGTTTCTTCACTTTATTATATGAAGGCAGAGATTGCATACAGTTTACTCTAAATGAAAATCTGGACTTCCTTTTTTTTTTTTCCCACTTATTGGTCATGTGTCATATTATGATTACTCTCCGGTATGGAAATGTATTATTTGAATTTCCAATAATGATAAAAGTGCCAAATAATTTCAGGTAATAGTTACATTTCATATTCATTGTTGTCTGAACTTGTGATCTATGGCAGGCAAAGACTAATACGTCGTGAAGCATTCTCGGAGGATAGTTGGAAGAAAATATACTATCTGTCCAATGGAAATGGATCAGAGATGAGATGGTTACTTCCTTTCATGCGGTGATCCACACAAAGATGATTTGCTTAAATGCTACAATTTTTTAGAAGCGACGCGAAAGTAGTTGACGTGGATGTGACTTTTTAAGACGCACCACAGAATGGAGTTGATTTTCCTCGTGGCCTTTAGCCTTTTATCCATTGAGGGAACCAAACGAAAATAAATTTTTAGAAAAATGGAGATCAATGGGTTTTGGATTCTTCATGTCCCAAAGTGGTGAGGTCAGTAACCAGATAATAATTATTTCAAGTTAAACCTATCTGGTTGGGGTGGTTTTCATTCTGTCCATCTCCATGGATTGCACTACTCATGGATTGCACTACTCTGTACCATATGTAGATTTTTTAGGTTGTATTCACATTCCCCTTCTACTAATTTCATCTCGCATTGTGTTTCTCAATGAGATTTGCTTTGCCAGATATTGAACTCGTTCTCCTCTCTTCCATTTTGCAAATCCCCCTCTTTAGTGCTATTCGGCACGAGTTTTTGTGACTTTCTGGATCTGGTTAATTCACATAAAGTATAAAGTTTGATCTTTTGAAAAAGGACCAGCATATTTATGATTTGAAATATTGGCATGAATTATGAGATTTTATAGGTGATTTTTTAGCAATACTGATTTTCAAGGAAAACACAATAACTCGAATCAAATGAGTATTTACTGTACTTGTTTTTATTGACATGTGCGTGATCCATGAATTTTGGTATTTAATCAATGACTAGGATAGCTCATGGGGTGACAGTCACTTTGCTTTTAGTAAACTTTGAATGCCGAGTACTTAAAGCCGAACTTTGTATGTTGAGTGCTTAATACTAAACATCGAATATTGTATATGCTAAAAAATATATTTGTTTTGAACCTTTTTGATGTATGATCCTTTTTGATTTATTCGGTTCCCAATGGTGAATACAAGTTATTTTGACCGTTTCGCATTATTATTATTATTATTATTATTATTATTATTATTATTATTATTATTATTATTATTATTTATAATTTGTTTTATAATGGTGTCAACTAAAGTACCAAGGATATGACCAACAAAATGTCGTTAAAGAAATTCAATATTTCGCGTTCTACGTGGCCTGTTTTAATAAACATTCACTTTCGTACGAAAGGGGCAGGACCGGTCTCGAGATTTGAGGGGCCCGAGGCGAACTTTTGAATTGGGAGTCCCATATTTAACCAGATATTTTTTTTATTAATTTATAATTTGTAGTTTTTTTAACCGAAAAGATATTGACTTATCGGATGTTGCAGCAAGTTTAAATGTTTGTCCGTTCAGTTTTTAACAAATTGTTTTTGGAACAATTGGAAAAGCTCGCTATATATACACAAAATTTTGGTGCTCTTAAAATGCGTTGAAAATTGGGGGCCAGAGGGGCGGTCGCCTCCCTCCAAAACCAGCCCCTGGACTATTAATTGAAGGTTCTACTGTATCAAATTTTGGCAGACGAAATCAACCAAATGAAACCCCAAAATGCTTAATTAACCTTTGAACATTTGTAAATCTGGAAATGAATTGTTCCAGAAATGGAAATTATCATGAGCTGGCAACCCTCACCGTTACTGTTTGTACCACGTTGTCATCTATGGCCCTAGATGCATGGTTGGCAAAGGCTCTTGCAAATTAAAAGTCAATAATTAAAAAGACGATCTTTACATCTACCTTTGGGCCACATATATGTAATACTCCGTATTTTTAATTAATTAAATAAATAGTTATTTAATGATGATTTTAATTTTTACTGTGTAATTTATTGAAATTATTGATTTCATGTTATAATTAGTTTATTCGTGTATAGTTAATTAAATCGTTGAAATTAAATTATTTGGATGACTCATGTGAAAGCGATGTGATACTGATTTGAATAATTTTGTAAATTTCAATTAAACCTTTATTTAATCAATCGTCAATTTTAAATCAAATTAATTAAACCCAATTTTAATTAACCCTAAATAAACATCAAGGTGCAGTGGATCATGCCAACACAAATAAATAAGAATTGTTGACTCACAGATTTCAGGAAAAAATTCAAAAGGGAAACCCTTTTATTTCACTTAATAATACTCACAATGATTACAAACAAAATCTGCAATGAATATCTGCGGATACTCATAAGAACACACAGTTCTGAATGAACAATGAATCAACCTCAGAAGCTCCACAAAGATATGCAGTCCAATCAGCCCATGAAAACTCACGAGTACTCCCTATGACACGTAGTTAATGTCAACCCAGTACCTCCCTCAAGTGGCACCTAGACCAGCAGTAGGAAATCCTCCCTACAAGAGAAACTCCAGCAAAGATATATCTTGGGTTCCAAAACAATTCACTAAAGGATTGAAATTTTTGTGAATTGAAAAACAAAAGATTTGAACCCTAAATTGAAGACGACAAAGTGTTATGCTGTTTTGCTGTTTTGCAGTTTATGCATAATGAAAATCGTCAGATCTTCTTAACGAAAATGGAGTAATTTAACATGCTTTATATAGAAAAGTTGAGTCGGCAGATCGCTCAAACGAAACCCTTATGTCGCTCGAACGAACTTCACGCGAGATCAACATGCCGTTTGAACGACAAGTTCAAGTCGCTCAAACGACAGAGCGAAAATAATTTTTTATTGTTTTTTCTGTAAAAATCCGCCTTAACACTTAAAAGTATTTTGACGAAAAACAACGCCTCAACACTTGGAAAATATTTTAGAAAAATATCCCAACACTTTTAAATGAACTGCAAAGGGACTAAAATACAACCTTACCAAAATTCATCTTGCAGAGGATTTTCTGCTGAAGAACTTTTGATATCCGGGTCCGTTTTCATGTATCTTCAATCTTGAACTTTTTCTTCGACGGTTTGTAGCGGCATACGACATACACAAATGCAAATAGGACTTATAAAATATGTCCTTACAAATCCCCCCTATGTCTATGCGAGTACAAATCTAATACTCTCCCATGTTCCCAAAATTGAAAAGGTACTAACATGCAAGATAAAAACTTTTCTTCCAAAATCTTCAACATCAAATCTTCACATCTCTAAGCTTTTCTCACCAGGGTGTGCAAAATATGATCATCAATCTTTGTACCTACACACATGAGACAAAGCAAATACCTTCGTGACGAATCGAGTTTGAAATGAGATAAACATAAATTCAAACTAAGATCAAAATCTCAATTCTCCTCCATAATTAAAACTCCCCAATAAAATCATAAGTCGTTCTCCCCTTTTTTATTTGTTCGAAATAGATAAGGAAAAAAATAAAAAATAAGCATGGAGTGTCACAACATGCAAAGCAAACAACTACAATCATCAGGGATATACTCAAAAGCTTCTACTAACTATTTTTGATTTATCTTTTTTTAATACAAAAATGCAAAAATAATTTTACAAAACCCACACACCATGAATTTACACTAAGATAACCAAACCGTGGAAATGAAATGAATGGGTGTGAACAAATTCGATAGAAAGTCAATGCAATCAAACATAACATATGTGCATGATGAATTCGGATACTCCTAACGAATGATGTTAAAATCGTCCTTAGGTGTAAAAATGTGAATTTATATGACATCGACTCAATCTAATCGACATATCAAAGTATAAAATGATTTCCACACCAATAACGTCTAAAACTATGTAATGCTTTTTCAAGATTTTGTCAGGACGTGAAAACTCGTTTTTTTACATATCCATATGAACATCCCCATAAATAATAAATCTTTTATTTTTTCTTTGAGGTAATCTATTTTTCTCTCCTCAGAGAAATCCTACTGGCTCCATTTTTGTTATATTTATCTTTTTATTGCCTTTAAATATTTTGGGCTCTTTTCAAATGGTGACTTTCACGAAGAGTTAATTTTGTACTCTAGCATCATTTTCCCGTGAACACTCATCATTTTTTGCAATTTAATTCCTCATTGTAAACGGTTCTCACTACTTTCATTGTCGAATTTGATCGCATTTGGTTCGTTTTAAAGACATGATTGAGATGAAAAAACTTCGACCAACATGTGATAGACAAGTACAATAATCAAACAAATCCGTGCAAGTGTGCATTAAAGGAGACTAAGAGTCAAACATGTAGGTTATAATCTCAAATTACATCTTAATGACTCCAAACATTATAAAGCACAAAAATGAAATGGTGATGCATATCAAAACACTATCAAATAGTCACATGGATATGGAATGAAATTGTGACTCGGTTATCCTAAATGTCCATCCATAAATGGCGTAAACAAAATACAAAACACTTTTTGAATTTTTTCAAAAATTTTATCAAAATAAAATCTTTTTGGCTTTTTCAATTTTTTTTTGTATTTTTTCAAAAAATTTCAAAAACGAAAATCTTTTTGGTGTTTCAAAAAATATATCAAAATGGAAAATATAAATACAAAAGTGGTACACACTAGCAATAGGCATAAAAATATCATCATACAAATCAACATATGCTAGCGAACAAGTCTAAACCTTAACCGTTAGGTGTGGTGGAGTTTTCCAAAGGTGGTGACATCCTATGAAAGACATCCATCAAATCATGTGAAGTTTTGACCAAAAATTTTACTTGCTCCCTAATATGTGCGAACTCTCTCGCATAATCATTCGGAGCATCATGTGTAGGTGCGTGTATGTGAACACATGGCAAAACTCTATGCGACACTCCACACAACTTAAAACAGAACTGCATAAGGTGTCCTCTCTTCTTACAATGGGTGTAAACATACATGACCCTAGGAACACCTCTCTCAAAACGTTTGCGACACACTCTCCTATCCTGAACGGGATGCCTAGGAAGATTGGGTTGGGATCCATATGGATCAATCACAAACTCGGGAATCGACTCAGGTTCTACATGGGAAGTGGATGCACCGTCATGACCTATTCCTAGTCTCTCAACATTACCCAAAGTGGGACCGAGGAGCATCTTTCCTACCTTCTTAGATGTAACATCTAAAGTGACCTTTACCTCCCGTGCACGTTCAAGATATCTCTGTAATTGTGACACGCGGGCTATAAGCTCACTCTTCTCCCGATTTACGACGATCAACTGCTCACTCAAAGAAACCTTCGCATTCTTTAGATGACTCGCCGACGCCTCTAATTCTCTCAAACTCTCTACCTTTCTGTCCAAATCATTCACCCTAAGACCTAATTCCTTATTCAATTTCTTAGTCTTTAAGGTCTCAGCGTACAAATCTCTAAACGCAATCTGGAGCTCACTATCACCCTCACTAGCGCACTCACTCTCACACTCGCTAGACACACTTAAATCATCCTCGGGGGTCTCACTTGCACAAGTATTCCATCGTCGTGGGATAAACTAGATGTGATCACGTGACTAACTAAAGAGGCAACAAACTTCCCATGTGAAGACCCATCCCCGAAATCCTTCACCTCATCCTCACTATTGGTAAGAGTGTCTGGCATGACAATCTTTTTGCCCTTTCTGTTTAGCCTAGTGGGACACTCAAAAGCTTTATGCCCCTTTCCTTCACATTCAAAACACTTATCCTCTTCCTCTTTCTCTTTCTCACCCTCATTCTCACCGCTCTCTTTGGCCACATCTTTCTTTTTATTTTTCTCAAAAACTTTTTATCGGAAGAATTTTATTTTGAAAACTTGAGATTTTTTTTTTAATTTTTAGCTAGCATGGCCATATCAAAATCAAACTCATCCTAAGACTCGGACTCACAAACTCTCACTTTCGTTTTCTTCTCACTCTTGAATCCTTCATTTCCCTTTCTAGACTGGGCTCTAAGTGCTATCCCTCTATCCTTAGGTTTGACAGTGTCGCGGAACATATTAATCTCATATATCTGGAGGTATCCTACCAACTCTTCCAATTTTAAATTGCTCAAATTACCTAAGGAATTCAAAACAGTTACTTTAAGGATAAAACGTATAGCCAGCGATCTCAAAATCTTTTTAACCACTCGTGCATCAGGAATGTGCTCACCAAGATTGAAATTAGTGTTGACAATATCAGATAAACGTGCATAAAACTCATCAAAATACTGAGTCTAAAGCATGGTAATTATTTCAAATTGAGTAGTTAGATTTTAAAGTTTAGACTCTTTGACCGTGTTCGTGCCTTCATGGGTAAGTTGTAAAACATCACACACTTCTTTTGACGCGGCGCACGTCATAATACGCAGTAACTCATCAGGAGTGACGACACCAAAAATTACACTCAGCGCTCGTGAATTAAAAGTGCTCCATTTAAATTCATCCTCAGTCCAGTCTGCCACGAGTTTTAAATTAGTGACACTATTTACAGTGACAGTGGGAGGAGTCCAGCCTCTTTCACAAACTACCCAAACTCTCTCGCCGATTTCTTTTAAATGTGATTTCATGGGGGCTTTCCAGTAAGCATAATTAGACCCGTAAAAAATTGGCAACCGATTATATAAGTTTTCATTCGGAAACATTACGATTTTTCAAAATCAGGTTTTTCAAAAAAATCAATATCACATTTTTTTTTGCGGAAAACAGGATCACTCGATATATGAGAGAAATCTGCTCTGATACCAAATTATGAAAGCGGTGTGTTACTCATTTGAATAAATTTGTAAATTCCAATTAAACCCTTATTTAATCAATCATCAATTTTAAACCAAATTAATTAAATCCAATTTTAATAAACCCTAAACAAACATCAATGTGTAGTGGATCATGCCAACACAAATAAATAAGAATCGCTGACTCACAGATTTCAAGAAAAAATCCAAAAGGGAAAACCTTTTATTTCACTTAATAATACTCACAATGATTACAAGCAAAATTTGCAATGAATATTTGTAGATACTCACAAGAATACGTAGTTCTGAATCGACAATGAATCAACCTCAGAATATCCACAAAGACGCGTAGTCCAATCAGCCGAGGAACACCCACGAGTACTCCCTATGCAACGCAATCAACGTTAGCCCAGTACCTCCCTTAAGTGGCACCTAGATCAACAGTAGGAAATCCTCCCTACAAGAGAAACTCCAGCAAAGATGTATCTTGGGTTCCAAAACAATTCACTAAAGGATTGAAATTTTTGTGGATTGAAAAATAAAAGGTTTGAACCCTAAATTGAAGACGACAAAGTGTAATGCTGTTTTGCAATTTTTGCAGAATGAAAATCGTCAAGTCTTCTTAACAAATATTGAGTCATTTAACACGCTTTATATAGAGAAGTTGGATCGGTAGATCGCTCAAACGAAAACCTTATGTCGCTCGAACGAGGACACATGTTGCTCGAACGAACTTCGCGTGAGATCAACATGTCGTTTGAACGACATGATCAAGTCGCTCGAACGATAGAGCGAAAATAATTTTTTTTCCTTTAAAAATCTGCCTCAACACTTAGAAAAATATTTTAACGAAAAATAACGCCTTCCAACACTTTTAAATGAACCGTTGAGGGACTAAAGTACAACCTTACCAAAATTCATCTCACAGAGGCTTTTCTGTTGAAGAACTTTTGATATTCGGTTCCGTCTTCATGTATCTTCGATCTTGAACTTTTTCTTCGACGGTTTGTAGCAGTATACGACATACACTAATGTAAATTGAACTTATAAAATATGTCCTTACAACTCCTAAATTAATAACGTGTTTATTTATTTTTATGTTGCTTGTTAAGATTGTTGGACTGCGCTCTAGGGAGTAAAGAGGGTCGGAGAGCTGTTTTTAGTATGTCGGTTTGGGATATATGCATGGCTATCCATTTGGGCTGAGTTTTGGGAGTGCTTTTTATTAGGCATAAATTCTTCATATTTATCCCCTTAATTTCAATCTTTTTATGATCTCGTGCATTGTAAATAGCTTGGATTTGTCTCGTATTTATGCTACTAACCCCTTTTGGCAAGTATTTCGTGTTTGGTGTATTTCTCATGTGTTTTACAGGTATTTCATGCAAAAAAGTGCGAAAGAGTACTCAAAACAATGAAAGAAAGCAAGAAATGGGGAGCTCAATGGCATTTTCGTAATTTTACATCCATATTCCTGTCACACCTCGTCTAATTAAATACCGGGTGATTAGTCCTTTATTAAATTAAAATCAAGGTGAACGGTTGGTTCATTCTTAGCATCACTATCGAAAATAATTAATTCCAATTTAAACACCCTAAATAAGAGTCTGAAAATTGGCGACACATGCCCTAACTAAAAGAACTAAACAGAAGTCTGAGGAACCAAAGGAGGAAGCGTCTATTGCAATGACCTGCAACTCCTACACATGCTGCAGCATGTCCGGTCAAATGAATCTACACCTGACGCCCCTGTGGCCGATCACCTATAATATATATATATATATATATATATATATATATATATATAAGAGAAAAGAGAATAACAGGAAATGGGTCAGAGCCCGAGTGTGAAATAGTTTTTAAAATTGTGTAGCAAGTATTTAAATTGCTTACCAGCTAATATGACCACCATCTTAGTACACGACACTCTTTTGAGAATTCTGACCTCTCATCTAGTGTGCACGCTTACCGTACTATTAAATGCCTCATAAGTCTATCTAACTTATCTCCCAATGATTTTATTTCGAGAAGTCACAAGGCTATGATATTTAGTTTAGAGGTCAATCTCTTCAGGATTACTTCTGTTACTTAATATATCTGAGTACCGTTATAAAGTTCCCGAATACTTACTATAAAATTTGGAGCATTTACTCAATCCTTAACTACTTATACGCACAGTAGAAGATTTCTATATATACGTATATATATTAATCACTCATATAATATATATACTATCGGCACCCCACATAAAATCTATGGTGATGGCATACTCTGCTATCAAGTACCCGTATCACTCGTACTAAAGGAAATACTAGTTCAGAATCACTCTCGAACTGTCTTAACACAATACACACAAAATATAGGCGAAGCATAGTTCCAAGTCACTAAGAGGTCAGCACATACCCCTCACGTCCCTTAAGACCGTCTGACTATCATTCTCAGATAGCCTGTACCAAGGAATCCTATGTTCTAGGGTACAAGTCAATATCCCCCATAAAGGTCCCATCGAGATAAGACTGTCCCAGCGCGATAACCTCCATGATAGCAAGTAGCACGGGTATGATTATACACAAACATAATATAAATATATACATATGCACTCGGTCATATACATATAAATATTTTCATTTTTCAATTTGGTTCCCCATAACCCATATTAATATTTATACCTTACTTAATATAATTTTTACCCCAATCTTTACGTATAAATAACTCATCTCATTTATTCTTAATTATAATTGTTTCGTAGTTACTTCTCGTCCCTCGAAGTATCCTCTCTTCTAAAAGTCAATACAGTAGGTACACCCTCTCTAACATACTGGTCGAAGTCATTTATAAACCTCTCAATTCTGTAGCTAACGTGCGAACGATTCTCAATACGTGTTAACCCCCCTCCCCCCGTTAACCCACGATTTTATCCCATATAAAATTTCATTCAACGGTATTCTACTTAGACCTTACTGGTCCTCTTCATAACCCAAAAAAACTCTTTAAATGATATTCAAGGGTTCCTACGCATTTTATCCGGATTAAAAAAAAGGGGAAAAACATGCAGTTTTTCAGGAGGGATCGATCGATCGATGAAAGGGGTCGATCGATCGACACTCTTGGGTCGATCGATCGATCAAACAGGTATTCCGAATTATGCCATTGTTAACTACGGGTTTCCTTCTTCAACCTCAACCAAAACTGTATAATTGAGTCCCAAACTCCCAAACAAGTTTAATACTAATTAAATATACCTATATACATGATTTCCTACTTGATGCATGTACGAATTCATCAAAGATGTCGGATTAAAGAGCTAATTCATCATAATTATCAAGAACCATAGTTTCATTAAGATTTGCAATCTTCTAATTCTTTTTACAGATTTCTCACTTCTAAACCATTACAATTCCGTGGGTAAACCTCTACATATGTTGAGATTTCCATAATATACTTATTTCTTTTAAATCATGTGATTTAAATTCCCTAAATCATCAATTTCTTCCATAAAACATATATTTATCAATCATATTCTAACATGGGAGGAATATTAACTAGAAATAGCAAGATGGATACTTGCCTCAGATATGAAGGTCTGATTCTCAAGTGTGGACGGGTATGGTTGCGTCCCTTGTGTCCCGATCTATGCGTTGGTGGTGGAAGATGGGAAGGGTGGTGGGTAGGGTGGTTCTCCCCTTCAGAGTCTTTTCCCTTCTCCCTTACTTAGCCTCTCTATAACTCTATCAATTCTAATCCTCGAAGACTCTAACTCCCATCAGATATATCCCTTTATTTTTCGTCCATAATTAAGCCTTAAAAAGGAAAATTACTAAAATGCACTCCTGGGTTACCGATTAGGCCTAAAAACGTCCCGAGACCCAAACTAAACCCCTGGATACACTTTTCTGACTATGTCGACCCTTCCAGACACGTTGGCACACTCGAAATGACCATACGTGTGACTTATTTATTCACTTTTATAATAATAATTTAGTCCCGACTCGACACAGGCGCGCCCCGACGTACCTACGTACCTCGAAGCCAATTTCCCCTTTTTCTCGAATTTCATTACTCCTTTCATAGGAGACACACGTAGTAATACTTGGTCCCCCATGCTAAACTCTCGAAAGGACCGCTTTGCATCCGCGTAGCTCTTCTGCCGGTCCTGGGCTACCCGAATACGACTCCTGATAAGCTCAATCCTAGCTGAAGTCTCCTGAATCACCTCTGGCTCGAGAAATTTGTTGTCCCCCACCTCTAGCCAATAAGCAGGAGAACGACAAGGCCTGCCATACAATGCCTTAAATGGGGCCATGCCAATCGTGAACTGATAGGAGTTACTATAAGCGAACTCGATCAGTGGAAGATATGATTCCCAACCTCCTCCAAAATCAAGGACACACATGCGTAGCATATCCTCCAGCATCTGATTAGTACGATCTGTCTATGGGGGATAAGCTGAACTCATCCTCAACTCTGTACCCATGGCCTCCTGAAAGCACTCCCAGAAGCGCGACACGAAAATCTTGTCTCTATCAGACACAATATCCAGGGGCACCCCACGTAGCCTAACGATATCGGCAATGAATAATTATGCATATTGGCCAGTGGTTTAGTCTGTCCGTACTGGCAGAAAATGAGCTACCTTGGTCAACCAATCCACTAGAACCCAAATGGAATCGTGAGCCCACTGTGATGCAGGCAACCCAGTAATGAAGTCCATGAAAATACTTTCCCATTTCCACGTGGGTATCTCCAACGGCTGAAGTAACCCTGGCGATCTCTGGTGGTCCACCTTTACCATCTTACAGGTAAGACATTTGGACAACAACTCTGCAATTTCCTTCTTCATCCCACTCCACCAGTACTGCCGCCTCATATACTTGTACATCTTATCCCCTCCGAGATGTACTGCAAATCTAGACCCGTGTGATTGTGTCATCACTGCATGACCTAAGTCTTCTTCCTACGGGACCACCAATCTCCCATTAAACCTTAAACCCCCATCAGAACTCACTGAATATGATTCAACACCCTCAGTTAAGAGCCGTACAATCTGCCCCTGGCAAAACATATCCGCTGCTTGTGCCTGTATCACCCTCGTAACAATCTCGAGTGTGAATGACATAACCGATATAAAGGAATGGGATACTGCGTTCGGGTGACCCACTCTTTCCACTTCGCTCTCCATACTTCCTCTACGTCACCTATCGGTCTACGACTTAACGCATTAGCAACTACATTAGCCTTCCCCAGATGGTACTGTATCTCGAACTGGTAGTCTTTCACAAACTCCATCCACCTGCGCTGACTCATGTTCAACTCCCGCGGAGTGAACAAGTATTGCAGTGACTTGTGGTCTGTGGACAATCGAATCTTCTCCCCCAATAAGTAATGCCTCAAAATACTCAATGCAAACATCACTGCTGCTAGCTCCAGGTCGTGAGTGGGGTAGTTCCTTTCGTGAGGCTTCAGCTTGCGAGAGGCAAAAGCTATAGCCTGCTCCTCCTGGTAAAGTACTCCCCCTAATCCCCATAGAGAGGCGTCAGTGTACACCAGGTACTCCACTCCCGGCCTGGGCAAAGCAATAACTGGTGCCAAAGTCAACTTATCTTTTAGCTCATCAAAAGCCAATTGACAAGCATCATACCATACATACGGTACTCCATTGCGAGTCAGATTCGTCAACGGACACGCTATCTTCGAAAAGCCTCAGATGAATCGCCTATAGTACCCGGCTAACCCCAAGAAGCTATGCACCTCTATCGGTGTCGTGGGTTATCTCCACTCTCTCACTACCGACACTTTGCTCGGGTCAACCGATATCCCCAATTCTCGCACAACATGCCCTAAAAACTGTACCTCCCGTAACCAAAATCCTCACTTTTCATACTTAGCATACGACTGATGCTCTCGTAGGGTCTGAAGAACCCGCCTCAAGTGCTCGGCATGCTCCTCCTTAGTCTGTGAGTAAATCAGGATGTCATCTATGAAGACGATGACAAACTGATCCAAGAACTCTCTGAACACTCAGTTCATCAAATCCATGAATACAGATGGAGCATTTGTCAGCCCAAACGACATGACTCTGAACTCATAGGACCCATATCTCATCAAGAAAGCAGTCTTCGACACATCATTCTCCCTAATTCGTAGCTGATGGTATCCCGATCTCAAATTTATCTTCGAAAAGAGGTTGCTCCTCTCAGTTGGTCGAACATGTCATCGATTAGAGGCAATAAACATTTATTCCGTATCGTGACCTTGTTTAACTCCCGGTAATCCACACACAACCTCAGTGAACCGTCTCTATTCTTTATAAATAACACTGGAGCGTCCCAAGGCGAGGTGCTCCTACGAATGAAGCCCTGGCCCAACAACTTCTCTATTTGATCCCGTAACTCCCTCATCTCTGTTGGAGCCATAAGGTACGGTGCACGTGCTATTGGTCGAGTGCTCGACATCAAGTCTATGGAAAAATCTATCTCTCGACTGGGGGTAGGCCCGGTATCTCCTGGAATACATGGAAAAACTCACGAATAATTGGAATCGAATCCAAGGGAATCACAATCTCCTTAGAGGTATCCTTCTCTATGTAATACAAATGGGTGGAAGATCCTCCCTCTGGGCGAGGCATCGCCACCAAAAACATCTCCTGACTCGAAATGGCAAAGATAATACTCCTACCGAAACAATCTATCATGGCTTTGTATGCAACGAGCCAATCCATGCCAATAATGGCATCGTGCTCATGCATATCTAAAACTAGCATGTACACATGTAAAATTAAGCTACCAATCTCTTTACCTATACCCCGACATATAAAGGAAATCAAGGATCCATTCTCCAGTGGTGAGTCTTCGCATGTCACTGTACTCTCTGTCCTGTCTAATAACCCTAAGGCCCGTGTAAAGTGAGTAGCTATAAAATAGTGCGATACCCCAGTATCAAATAAAACCCGTCCCATAGTGCCACGGATAGGAAACGTACCCTTAATCGCGGGTGGCACCTGAGGTGCTGCGGCCTAGTGGACGTTATAGACACGTCCATACTACAATTGCCCCTGCTGGACTGGAGATGCTGGGATGGCTGGTAGGGCTGGCATCTGAGCTGGCGTTGGGAGGGTGGCTGGAAAGAGTGGCCTCTGCGACTCGTTACGGGCACCCCACTGCTGTGGGGCCCTATCCCCTTCTGGGAAATCCTGACGCTTATGGCCATTCTTTCCACATCCGAAATACCTGCCCCTGAAGTTTCCTCCCCTCTGACCCTGCTGACCACGACCCTATTGGCCGTTACCACCCCACCACTGGCCCTGCTGGCCGTATCTACGGCCCCCAAATCCCTGCCTAGAATCACCTGATCGAAAACACTTGGCAGGGTCCCCCTCATGGGAACTCTGCTCACTGTGACTGGTCTGCCCTTGGGCTGCGGGTGCCCCACCAGTACTACTGCCCCCTGTCCATCCTACTGGCTAGACTCCCCTGCTAATTTTCTCCCCTGCTGATGAAAGTGGTGGTCTTGGCAGTGCAACAGATTGGAGTTGAGTACGTCAGTGTAAGTACCCAACGATAGATTACCTATGAGGTACTGACGAATCCTCAAGGACAATCCATCTAAAAATAATAAGATCTTCTTCTCCTCAGTGAGTGCCTCATTTGGAACTATAGTGAGAAGTCTCGTGAACTCCTCCTCAAACTCAACAACGGTCATACTCTCCTGCTTAAGATTCAGTAACCTTTGCCTCATCTCAGTCTGCACAGTGGATAGGAAATACTTGCGATCAAACCGCACCCAAAATGACTGAATCGATATGTTGCCCCTCTCCTCCAAGGTGGTGGTGGATTCCCACCATTGCAAAGAGGCCCCCACTAGCTTGAAGGAAGCTAGTAACTATCTCTGCACGTCATTGCACTCATACGTGCAAAGATGCCTCTGGATATCCTTCTTCCATTGGTTGGCGATCACGATGTCCGAACTATTTGAGAACTCTGGGGGATCTTACTTCTTAAAGGCATCCCTGACCCGCTCCCATTCAGTGGGAAGCTGTGCTGGTACCGACGTTACTGCCTGAACCTGGGGTGGAGCCTGCTTCACCACCACTAATGCGACATTCACCGCTTGAGCAACAATGGCAGCTACTTCAGCTGCATTCATCATTCCCTGGGCCGGAGCTGGTGGTTGCTCGGACTGGGTATTCCTATCTCAGGGTGTGCGTCTCAGAGGCCTCTAAAATGAGAAGGAAGTTTATTGGTCTATAGTTACTATCAAGTCTCAAATAGCTGAAGACGTAAGCGTAAATACAAGAATACAACAGTCCTAAAAATAGGGCTCTAAATCAAAGACACTAAGCTGAAAGCGAAATAAGCCATACAGATACTAAAGGACACTAGAACCTAATGCTCTGATACCACATGTGACACCCCGCCTAATTACATACCGGGTGATCATTCCTTTATTAAATTAAAATCAAGGTGAACGGTTGGTTCATTCTTAGCATCACTGTCGCAAAATAATTAATTCCAATTTAAACACCCTAAATAATTAAGCTAAGTGCAAAACAATTTAAAATACTCATTTATTTAATTTCGTTATAAAAATCTTTTAAACATAAATAAATTTGAATAATGCAAATGATAAAGATACCAATCATCCAACGAACCATGCCAACTAGATTAGTCAAATCCAAATAAATAACTACAACCACTGACAATGTGATAAATAAAACAATCCCAATAGAAAAACCAAATACTGAAATGATAGAAGTATATGCATTCCCTCTCAAGTCGAAACTAGAGTCTGAAAATGGGTGACACATGCCCTAACTAAAAGAACTAAACAGAAGTCTGAGGAACCAAAGGAGGAAGCGTCTACTGCAATGACCTGCAACTCCCACACAAGCTGCAGCACGTCCAGTCAAATGAATCTACACCTAATGCCCCTGTGGCCGAGCACCCGTAATATATATATATATATATATAAGAGAAAAGAGAATGACACGAAATGGGTCAGAGCTCGAGTGTAAAACAATTTTTAAAATAGTTTAGCAAGTATTTAAATTTCTTACCAGCTGATATAACTACCATGTTAGTACACGACACTCTCTTGAGAATTCTCACCTCTGATCTAGTGTGCACGCCTACCGTACTACTAAATGCCTCATAAGTCTATCTAACTTATCTCCCAATGATTTTATTTCGAGAAGTCACAGGTCTATGATATTTAGTTTAGAGGTCAATCTCTTCATGATTACTTCCGTTACTTAATATATCTGAGTACCGTTATAAAGTTCCTGAACACTTACTATAAAATTTGGAGCATTTATTCAATCCTTAACTACTTATACGCACATTGGAAGATTTCCATATATACGTATATATATTAATCACTCATATAATATATATACTATGGCACCCCACATAAAATCTATGGTGCTGGCATACTCTGCTATCAAGTACCCGTATCACTCGTACTTAGGGAAATACTAGTTCGGAATCACTCTCGAACTGTATTAACACAATACACACAAAATGGAGGCGAGGCATAGTTCCAAGTCACTAAGAGGTCAGCACATACCCTTCACATCTCTTAGGACCATCTGACTATCATTCTAAGATAGCCTGTACCAAGGAATCCTATGTTCTAGGGTACAAGTCAATATCCCCCATAAAGGTCCCATCAAGATAAGACTGCCCCGGCGTGGCAGCCTCCATGATAGCAAGTAGTGCGGGTAAGATTATACAAAAACATAATATAAATATATACGTATGCACTCGGTCATATATATATAAATATTCTCATTTTCCAATTTGGTTCGCCCATGACCCATATTAATATTTAAACCGTACTTAATACAATTTTTATCCCAATCTTTACGTATAAAAAACTCATCTAATTTATTCTTAATTATAATCATTTCGAAGTTACTTCTCGTCCTTCGAAGTGTCCTCTCTTCAAAAGGTCAATACAGCAGGTACACCCTCTCTAACATACTGGTCTAAGTCATTCATAAACCTCTCAATTTCGTAGCTAACCTGCGAACGATTCTCAATACGGATTAACCCCCCCCCTGCATTAACCCACGGTTTTATCCCATATAAAATTTCGATCAATAATATTCTACTTAGACCCTACTGGTCCCCTTCATGACCCGGTATGATCTTTAAATGATATTCAAGGGTTACTACGCATTTTATTCGGATTAAAAAAAGGGGAAAAACATGCAGTTTTCTATGAGGGATCGATCGATCGAGGAAATGGGTCGATCGATCGATCTAGCAGGTATTTCGAATTCTGCCATTGTTAACTACGGCTTTCCTTCTTCAACCTCAACCCAAACTCCATAATTGAGTCTCAAACTCCCAAAAAAGTTTACTAATGATTAAATATACCTATATACATGATTTTCTACATGAAGCAAGTAAGAATTCATCAAAGATGTCGGATTAAAGGGTTAATTCATCATAATTATCAAGAACCCTAGTTTCATTAAAATTTCCAAACTTCTAATTATTTTACCAGATTTCTGACTTCTAAACCATTACAATTCCGTGGGTAATCCTCTACATATATTGAGATTTCCAGAATATACTTATTTCCTCTAAAGCATGTGATTTAAATTCCCTAAATCATCAATTTCTTCCATAAAACATATATTTATCAATCCTATTCTAACATGGGAGAAATATTAACTAGAAAATAGCAAGATAGATACTTGCCTCAGATATGAAGGTCTGATTCTCAAGTGTTGACGGGTATGGTTGCGTCCCTCGTGTCCCGATCTACGCGTTGGTGGTGAAAGATGGCAAGGCTGGTATAGGTAGGGTGGTTCTCCCCTTTAGAGTATTCTCCCTTCTCCCTTCTCCCTTCTCCCTTCTCCCTTCCTTAGCCTCTCTGTAACTCTACCAATTCTAATCCTCGAAGACTCTAACTACCATCAGACATATCCCTTTAATTTTCGTCCATAATTAAGCCTTAAAAAGGAAAATTACTACAATGCCCTCCGGGTTACCGGTTAGGCCTAAAAACGTCCCGATACCCAAACTAAACCCCCGGGTACACTTTTTTGACTATCTCAACCCTTCCGGACACATTGACACACTCGAAATGACCATACGTGCGACTTATAATTTATTCAGTTTTATAATAATAATTTAGTCCCGACGCGACACAGGCGCGTCCCGACTTAATTTCCATAATTGTCATGTTATTCACTTGTGACAATATTTATAAATTCAATCTCATATATTAATTTACTCATCACAGGCGCGTCCCGACTTAATTTCCATAATTATCATGTCATTCACTCGTGACAATATTTATAAATTCAATCTCATTTGTTACTTTACTCATCTAGTAATATTCAACAAATTCCCAATAATTACTAACTCTCTTCACGCTAGTAAATACTTTTAAATAAAATTCGGGATTAATATTAAATTAATAACTCAATTAAATTTAATAAATCTCCAATTTTAAAAGCCATAAAAATACGGAATATTACAATTTCGATGGTGGGGCCAACTAGAAAGTTGAATATCTTTCAATTACAAGAACACTAGAAAAAATGGCACCTCAATCCGAGCTACGGTGAAGAAGTTATGTTCATTTGAAGTTGAGAATAAATCCAACAGAGATTCTGTCTAAATTTGTATAGCGGACCGATCCGATCATTGGCCACGCTCCAGAACCGTTACAAAATTAGTTACGATTTCTATGCGTGACAAATTGCCAGATACGGGATTTTTATTTTGACCTTATCTTTTAGCCAAAAGAGTTTTATATTTTGGGGACTCTTCTAAACGACCTCTAGCCTATATATTTAGTCATTAGGACTCTTTTTATTCAGGTTTCATTCATGTAAAAGCTCCATAATAAGTAGGAACATCTAGGAGAATAATTTTCACATTTTGCACCTTTAATTCAAGAGTTTTTTCGGTTTTTCTTCAACCTTTGATTTCTTCTTGCATGGTCTTGTTCTTCAATCTTGGTAGCCTTTATTTCGAGTACCTTTATTATTATTTCTCATGTTTAATCTCTCTTTCCACGCAATTATGAGTTCATGCAACGTAGATAATGTAGTTTTCACTAATTTCACCATGTTAGGCTAGATTTTTAAGGGTTGAGATGCATGAACCCAACCCGATGTGGTTTGCATGGGTATAAAATTAGTTCTCTAAATTTAATAATTGATTAGATCGTGTACTATGGTGATCACAACCGTTGTAGGACTTTTGATGTCGTTTGCCCTAGTTAATCGGGATGCTTAAGAGTGAACCGCGCGTGTAGCTAATACGACATTGCTTTACTCATCTCTTGATTATGTATGATGCTGGCTGCGATCCCTCATATATGTAATGCTTGGTTGTACTAAAGACTGGGTTTGATCAATTAATTAATTTTTGACTAGTTTTGTTCTGGGCAACATACTAGGAGTTGGGGGATCGTGTCCCTACCTTAATTTTCCAATTAGTTTTAGTTAACTTCCTTATTTTTCCCCTTTTTCCTTTCTCACCCCATCATATTATTTTACACTTTATTTTTGAAGTAATATATCAATTAAAATCTATCAAACATTCCCTATGGATTCGATACCCAGTCTCGCCGCTATACTCCATAAGAGTGTAGTTAAAGTTTAGTTTTTTTGTATTGTGGTCGAAAGCCGATAACAACGATTAACGTATTTACACGGACGCTCGGTTTCCACCTCGATCAAAATGGCACCGTTGTAGGGGAGTGTTTTGTTATAGATTATAATTGATTTACTATTTCGTAAGATTTTTTTCTTTTGTATTTTTTTTTTGTTTTAACCTTTTTTTGCAGGCTTGCACATTTTAGAGCCAATAAACGTTGAATCCTCAGCCGCACACCTCTTTACGTGTATTGTCCATTTACAAACTATTCGGTAAACATGTATTTTTATAGTGAGTTTGGTAATTATAATGGTTCATATGGGAATATTTTTAAATCTTTTTATTTTAAAGAATCTCCGCCTCGACCTATTAAAATGGGTGAGTGGTTTTTAATTCATGAATATGAAAGGCTTGAAAACAAATATCGGGAAAAAATCATTTTTGGGAGCATGAGTTGGATGCATTATTCGAATCCAATGACGACTTTTCTTCCGAGGTTATAGAGACAAGGAATCCTACTTTGGAGGAAATAATGCTTTTTCTAATCAAACAATTACTCGATTTTATTTCCACCCAAAGTGCGATGGATATTGGTCTTGTTACGAAAATGCTCTCACTTTGCGATGAGATGCGTTCTAATTTGGAAAACAAAGAGGAGATTTAGACTTGTGTGTCACGTCAAATTTTTGAAGAACATTTGATTGAAAGTGAGTCTTGCTCCCTTGAAATTCAATCTCTAAGTGATGAAAAATCACTTGAGATTGAATTTATTTCATCACCATTTTTGTTCTCCGTTATTGAACCATTACAAATACCGCTAGATTCGTATGAGTCGGTTGAAACTTTTGAAACATTTAAACCTCTTACCGACAAGGAATCTTTGCTTGAATTGTTTTCCAAGATGGACTCTTCCTTATTGTGTGCCCCGATTCCCATAGTACTTAAAAAGTCTTTGGGAAGTGATTCTATTTTTATTGGATCCCAATTGTACTTGTCCCCCTTAGCACCCAAATCCCCCATCATCACTTGAAATTTTTTAATTGGTGATGGTTCATTTTTTCCACTTCACAGACGCCTTCCGTTGTTCAAACGGAATCCTTATTTTTCGGGAGGCATGCATCCGATGAGGGTACACCGATTATCCCTCAAAGTCAAATTATATTTTGGGTAGACCCTCAAATTTTTTGACTTCCAGTATATGATTTATTAGAAGTTCAAATTGTAGGTTGTAAATAATAATTTTTTTTATTTATTCTTTTTTCTTTTTTTTATAGTTTAGAGTAATTAGTTAAATTTTTTGTTATTCTTTTTGTTACGCTTGGTTCTAACATGTTTTGTAGATTCAATGGACTCGCACTCATCGAGGATCGCTCCATTTGGGTAATATTTTTCTTTTCCTCTCTTTATGTTGTGTTCTTGATTTGCATTGAGGACAATGCAACATTTAAGTTAGGGGGTGTGGGATATTCTTTCCATTTATTGCTTAGTTTCATTGATTCGATCACATATTTTTTCCAAGTGTCTTTTCTAGAAAATTTCAAAAATTTCCAAAAAATTTTGAAAAGAAAAAAATATTTTTCTTCAAAATAACTAAAAATTGGAATTTAAAAGTTTCAAAATTGTCACAATTTTTTTTAAAGTCTCAAAAGTTGTAAACATCAAGAGCACAAAGACGAACTTGACCAAAGATGGAAATTGAAAGAAAATTGATGACTTAGCGAATTAGTATGGAAATTAACCAACCCGGTGAGATTTCGAGCCTATTACTTTTTGCGAGTTTTTAAATCAATCCGAGTTAATGGTTAACTCAAAATTCTTTTTAGCGTTTAAAAAAAAAAGTTGTTGAAGATCTCAAGTCCTTAATTTTGATCGGTTATGAGAAACGTGTGAGATGTTGTCTCAAAATACACACTTAATAAATCTCTAAATTTAATCCACCTCGAGACGCATATGGTAACGAAATCAATAATTTGGGTAATAAAGTAGGCCCTCATTTGTCAGCGAAGAATATTAGCCAGAAAAAGTCATAAAAAATTACCCTTTTTGCAACCCAATTTGAGCCGAATAATAAATTTTTTCCTTTTCGTTTGACAACCCCAAACACCCAAGCGGTCTGGAATTGGGAAGATTTGAAATTTAGAAATTTAGTCCCAATGGTGAGATAAAAAGGGGCAAGAAAAATAGAAAATGCTCAATAAAAAAAAGAAAAAGAAAAAAATAGAAAAAGAAGAGAAAATGAGCAATAGCCCGAAAAAAGCACAAATGGACATCATAAATGAATTCTCCAATTCCGAATTTCCCACCATTTCCATTTTACGCAAATACACCTTAAACCTAAGAAAGTTCTAACTGAGTCCGAATTGCGAATTTGGTTACTGCTTGGAGAGCTAAGGCACAAAAGATAATATAAGAGATAAAATGGTGTGAATTAAAGGCGATGTTTCCATTTCCTTATAATCGTACTCCGATGATGAGATCTTTTCACTATAAATTTATGTCTTTTCAATCTTGTGTGTGTGAACTTGTGTCCATTATATTTACTCTTTTTATCATGCATACCGAGAGAATAAGACACATTTCCAAGTGATTCGTTTGTGAGAGCATCCCGTGAAGTTTTGAAATCAAAGAGAATTTTCAAAAAGTAACGCAGTGATCAATCGGTGGAAGTTAACGGTTCGATTTTTGGCTTCGCACACACACACTATGATTTAAGACTCTTGAATAAGAATTTGCGGTGACCATTTTTGGGGAGTTTAAATTGTACAGTTTTTAAATATTTTGATTTTTCTTTGATTCAAAAATGAATTTTGTGGGTATATTCACTGCAAACCCTCACGAGGCACAACTCGTCCTATTAGGGTAACCTAGGGGTTTAAAGGCTTGTTGAATACATTAAATGCAATCGCTTACCCGCGAAAAAGGTATTCTATCCCAATAAAGTTTTTGAAGGGTCCCTAACTCATACTCTTATAATTTTATATTGCTTGGGACGAGCAAAGTTCTAAGTTAGGGGGGTTTGATTAGGCATAAATTCTTCATATTTATCCCCTTAATTTCGATCTTTTTATGATCCCGTGCATTGTAAATAGCTTGGATTTGTCTTGTATTTATGCTACTAACCCCTTTTGAAAATTATTTCGTGTTTTGTGTATTTCTCATGTGTTTTACAGGTATTTCATGCAAGAAAGTGCGAAAGAGAACTCAAAACAATGAAAGAAAGCAAGAAATGGGGAGTTCAAGAGCATTTTCATAATTTTACAGCCATATTCTGGAGGTAGGGACAACTGGAAAGTTGAATGTATTTCAATTACAAGAACACTGGAAAAAATGACACTTCAATTCGAGCCACGGTGAAGAAGTTATGCTCATTTGAAGTTCAGAAGAAATCCAGTAGAGGTTCGGCCTAAATTTGCATAGCGGACAAATCCGATTTATTGGAAAATGGACCGATCCGGTATTAGCCACACTCCAGAACCATGACAAAATTAGTCACGCTTTCTAAGTGTGACAAATTGCCAGATACGGGATTTTTATTTTGTCCTTATCTTTTAGCCAAAAGAGTTTTATGTTTTGCGTACTCTTCTAAACGACCTCTAGCCTATATATTTAGTCATTAGGTCTCTTTTTATTCAGATTTCATTTATGTAAAATCTCCATAATAAGTAGAAACATCTAGGAGAAGAATTTTTATATTTTACACCTCTAATTCAAGAGCTTTTCCGATTTTTCTTCATCCTTTGATTTCCTCTTGCATGGTCTTGTTCTTCAATCTTGGTAACCTTTATTTCGAGTACCTTTATTATTATTTCTCATGTTTATTCTCTCTTTCCACGCAATTATGAGTTCATGCAATGTAGATAACGTAGTTTTCATTAATTTCACCATGTTAGGCTAGATTTTTAAGGGTTGAGATGCATGAACCCAACCCGATGTGGTTTGCATAGGTATAAAATTAGTTCTCTAAATTTAATAATTGATTAGATCGTGTACTATGGTGATCACAACCGTTGTAGGACTTTTGATGTCGTTTGCCCTAGTTAATCGGGATGCTTAAGAGTGCAATGCGCGTGTAGCTAATGCGAAACTGCTTTACTCATCTCTTGATTATGTATGATGAGGGCTACGATCCCTCTTATATGTCACGCTTGGGAGTACTAAAGATCGAGTTTGATTAATTAATTAATTTAAAGATAGTTTTGTACTGAGCAACATACTAGGAGTTGGGTGATTGTGTCCTTACCTTAGTTTTCTAATTAGTTTTAGTTAACTTCCTTATTTTTCCCCCCTTTTCCTTTCTCACCCCGTCATCATCTTTTACACTTTATTTTTGAAGTAGTAAATCAATTAAAATCTTTCAAACATTCCCTATGGATTCGATACCCACACTCGCCGCTATACTCCATAAGAATGTAGTGAAAGTTTAGTTTTTTTTTATTGTGGTCGAAAGCCGATAACAATGATTAGCGTATTTACACGGACGCTCGGTTTCCACCTCGATCAGTTTTGATAGCAATATGGGCTTATTTTGAGGTCTCAAGTTTGTAAAGGTGGTGATCGCTTAAATAAACTCTGATACCAATTTGTAGAATCGCTATAGCGAAAATATTGCGACTTCTCACAGAAAATGCAATTTTAATTAATCCCAAATTTTAGTTAAGCCGTAAAACATGCATCTAGATGATTTATCCAATAAAATAAAGCATGCAGGATAAAATAAACAATTTCAGGAAAAATTCCCCAAAGGGGCAAAACCTTTTATTTCACTATAATTTGCAAGAAAACGGCTTACACGAATTACAATAAAATAGGGTGACATACGAAATACTCGCAGGTGTTGGTTCCGATGTCTCGGCTGGAACTTTTCCTTTCCAGGGGGCTGCAGTGAAGGAGAAGACGGCTCTTCCACAAGTTACGACTGGAATTTTCCCTTTCCAGGAGGGCAGCAATGAAGAAAAGAGATGGCTTCTCCACAATATACTCTAGATGATTAAAAACGATCCTCTTGAAGGTTTAAATATTCACATACATAGATGGGAGTGTTTATGTGAATAAACAAGGTGTAAAACCTTAAAACGTGAAGTCTATTTTTTGGGCAGTTTTTCGTAAAAATCGTGTTGAAAAACACATGGGAAAACGTGTAGAAGGTATACTGGTATTTATACAAAAATCGAGGCGACGGCTTCGTTCGAACGAGATAAGCATGTCACTCGAACGAAGCACAAGTGTCGTTCGAACGAGATCGCACGACATGCTTATCTCGCGCGAACGACAATGCGATGTCGTTTGAGCGAGCTTGTCGACCGTGGCACTCCGCTTCTACACTTAAAATAAAATTCTGCTTTTGATAAAATATATTTCAGACTTCAAAAATTATTTTCTGAAAAATTTCCCATATATTTATGCAAATATAAACAACTCCAATAAAACCATTTTACCAATATTGCGTAGTGGAGTAGTGGGAATTAGCTGAGCAGCACGTCACATGTAGCATGATGCACGTGAAGATGATGGAAGCATTGGATTCAGATAAAGTCCGTCATGAATGATCGTGAAGATGTGCCGAATGTTGCTGTATCAGACATACAAACTGTGATCTAGGACAAATACAAAATTCCTAGATTCTACCCCGAACATTTATAAAATTATGTCCTTACAAATCTCCCCCTATGTCTATGCCGGTACATACATAAAAAATTCGAATTAGGCAATCTCCCTAAAACAAATGACATACAATATAATATCCCCATTAAACCCTCAAACTGAGAATACTACATGACATGTCTTCAATCAAACTTCAACATCTTCAATTCTTCAGCTCTTCAGAAACTCCCAAAGCTTTTCTCATCAGGGTGTGCAATCCAATAAATCAATTTTGTACCTACACACATGAGGTAAAGCAGATACCCGTGACAAGTAACATTTTGAAATATAATGATATGCTAAAATCAAAGATCAATTAAGATTAAGCAAATCATTGATAAACCAAACAAATCTCCCCCATAATTCATTATTCCCCTTTTTATGATGTCCCCAAATAGACAGATATGAGAAGCACAAATATGGAAAATGTCACATGGTAAAAAAATTCTCACAAAATATACAACAAAGAATCACACCATGAACAAACACGAAAAAAACCAAGTCTATGATATCGTAAATATAGGAGTGTGATTAAATTCGATAGGAAAATCAATGCATACAAACATGACATATGTGCATAATGAATATCGGATACTCCTAACGAATGAACTCAGCATCTTCCTTAGGTGTAAAAATATGGAAATATTAGACATTGACTCAATCAAATCAACAAATCAAAGCTCAAAATGATTTCCACACCGATAACGTCCAAAACGATTTAATGCTTTTTCAGGACTTTCAAGGAAGTGCAAACCCGTTATAAAATCTCCAACCAAACTCCCTCATCTATATTTTTCTTTCAGAGGTGTGAAACTAAATTCTCAAACTTTGGAGAATTGGTGCAAAACCCTAAATGGCCCTTAATTGGCATGAATTTCTTTTTATTGCCTATAAATTTTTTCGAGCTCTTTTAAACCTCTTTGGACCCCGGATAATAAAATTCCTCAATTTTTTAGGTCCAATTTAAACGGCGGCTTAATCGCAAAGGATAAAAAAATCTTTCGTAGCCCTTGACCGTTTTCAAATAAAGCACACAAGACCTCACAAACATGGTTCAAAGGTGCACACTTTTATTGTCTTGTTTTATCGCGCTTGGTTCGTTTTAAGGAAATAATTGAAGTGAAAACACTCAACCAACATGTGATAAGACAAGCACAATAATCAAACAATTTCGTGCATGTGTGCAATAAAGGATATCATGAGTCAAACATGTAGGAAGTAACAACTAATTATAAAGCACATGGATGAATTGACATATTGTCTCAAAACACTATCAAATAGTCACATGGATATGGAATGAAGTTGTGAATCGGTCATCCTAAGTGTCAATCCATAAATGGTGCAAACAAAATACAAAAATCTTTTTGAATTTTCAAAAATTTTATCAAAATAAAATCTTTTTTGTATTTTTCAAAATTTTCAAACAGAAAAAATATAACTACAAAATGATACAACCAACAATAGGAATATAATATCGATATGAGCAACATCCTATGATAACAAACAACAATCACACAAGAGAATCCACAATGAAAGCAGATGTGATAAATGAGCAATGCAGTGTTATCAATTAAGCATGGATACCAAGAATAACTGCATATAAACTGACCAGAAGCAACCCATCAGTACCAAAAACCTCAGCATATGAACACCGGGTACTGAAATCAGAAGGGAAGTTGTGGTGACAATTATTATGCAACACAAATAGATAAGAGAAATGCAATCACCAAGTAAGAATGAGGAATGAAAAATGACAATCACACAACAAAGGATGTACGTGGTTCAACAAAGATGCCTATGTCCATGGTGGTGCAGTCAGTATTATTTCTATGTTCTCCGGAGAGTGATTACAGAGAATACAATGTGTCCCTTGCCCCGGACCTAGGGTTTATTATATACATGTTTATTTCAGTGAGTGTGGGTGTTGGACTGCCCCACATTTTCCATCTCTTCCTAGAACCTCTCTTAATGGGAACATGGGAAGAGACTAAATCATAATCGGTGAAAACATGGATGGTCTGGACTTTGGGCCGCCATAAATGGGCTACTCGTCCAGGCCCATCATTCTAATTTTGGGTACCCACAATTGCCCCTAAGTTTGTTGGGCCATGCTTGGGCTTAATAAATTTAAATGATTTATCGTAATGGCTCCTTTGTACATCATGCAACTCTCCCCAAAGTTTGAGGACTAATTTTGGCGGCACCCTCTTCATGGCATGTGCACTATGATTAGCAACATTTAAAGATTTTCTAGAGCAGCCATTTTTCGACCGTCGTTTCAACCTTCTCAGCATTCTTCCATTTCCTGTGAGCTATAGCGATTCACACTCTCTTCTCTCAGTCTCCATTCTTATCGCTTCCTTATTATTTGGGCTCGTGATTCTTCATTGTTCGAGTCGAACTTTCATCTTGTAAGTCTCCTGTGCCTTCTCTTTGTATTTTCTCTTCGAATTTGTAGTTTTCTAGGGTTTCCCAATGGCAAAGATTTGTAGTAGGTCGGTGTCTGAGTTTAAGAAGTTTTATAACATCCCAGAGTGGGTAGAGATTGAGTGTGTTCCTCCCCCAAGAAATATTAGATAAATAGAGGGTGCCCATTGGATCCATTTTTTGATGCTTTCCCAAGGGGGACTTACTTTTGCTCCCAACGACCTGTTCTTGCACTTCTTTGGTTACTTTAATATTGTTCCTGCACAGTGTTTGCCCAATGTGTGGAAGATAATTAATGGCATCCATAGAATCAATCAGTTATATGGTATGAGGTTAGGGCTTGCCGAGGTCTATTTTTGCTACTCTTTTTCTTGAACTAGTTCTGGTGTTCTCTATCTCAAAGCCAGGAGCCTTGACAGGGTATTGGTAGTAAACCTACCTGATTCCCATAAGGACTATTGGCAAGATGGTTTCCTTACTAGAAACTGGCAGTTTTCTCCCCAGTCTGAAAGGTAGAGGTCTGATAGGTTCTCTGTTCCTTTTTATGGGGAAGAATACATAGGTAGACTTTGCTCTGTTCTTTCAATTTTTATTGATTTGTGATCTTTTTGATTTTTCTCTATTTTTTCTTCAGCGAGGTCAAAGAACTTGGAGCCTTCTCTTAGCGAGGTTCGTATCTCTAAATTGGTTAAGGCCTGGAATATCAGGGAGCCCTTAGATGACGGCGAACATCCCCGGTCCGCTGCTTTTTTGCTTGAATATAAGAACGTTGGTTCTAGTTTTATAGCGAGGCCGGTAGACAGTATCCCTGAGTTTGATACCTCTGAAGAGACTGCTGCTGATCTTATTCAGTTGGACGAGGAGGAGAGCAGTTCTGAGAGTGATGTGCTGAAGGAAACTTTGGTGAAGGGAGCTCTGGTGGTAGTAGCTCTTCTGATTCGAAGGAAGTATCTGAAGCTTGAGGATCTTTGAGCACATCCAGCAGTTCAAGCGAGGAGATGGTTCCTCCAAGGAAAAACCTTATTCGAGATGATGATGACGATGATCACGTGCTCCTCGCTCAGAGGTCAAAGAAGCAGAAGTCCAGTACTGGGGCTGTAGCTACTGGCTCTCGATCTTCTACTCAAGAGCAAGAGAGGAAGAGGAAAGAGGAAGAGCAGATGAGAGAGAGGGAGAGAAAAAAGGAGGAGGAAATAAAGAAGATGGAGGAGAAGAGGAGGATGAGGAGAGGTGGAGAATGGAGAAGGAGAAAGAGGAAGAGAGGAGAAAGATGGAGTAAAGGACGAAGGTTGGGCAAGCCTTAGTCTCGGTGTATGCTTTGCTTGAGGGAGCCTCAGTTTCCGTTTCTCCTCAACTGGCTCCTGCGCTGCTCGAGAGGGCAGTTCTTCCTGCAGATCGCCAGAGGGCGCTGGGGTCTGATTAATTGGCCCTACAAGCTAGCCAGAGGCTATCCCTGGTAAGATATTTTTCATTTTCTAATGCTTAACAAGTTTTAGCTGTTTCCCCTTCCTAATCTCTTCTTTGGTTTTGGTAGTTTGTGACTGACTTCGTCATGCTCTATCGTTCTCGTGACGAGCTGGTGAGAAGGAATGGTGAGCTAGAGCAGCAGAGGGCTGTTTTGGAAGTGAGGGGTACTCAACTGGAGGCTGATTTAAAGACTGTTGATGTTGCCCGAGTTTCCTCTGACTTGGCCCTCATCAATTCTGATCGAGAGAGGGATATGGTGGTTAAGGAGCTGGACGAGCTGAGGCAGGCCTATGACCTGGTCTGCTCGAAAAAGCTGGCTATCGTAGAGGAGAACAAGGTGCTGATCGAGCAATTAAAGGAGAAAGAGTCCCAGGCAGCCACCATCAAGGAGGACTCATACAACTCTGGGTGGACTGCTGCATATAAAGACGTCGAGGTTCAGATAGGCTACATCAGCAGTCTGAACTTCAAAAAGGGTTGGAACAAGGCCCTCCTAGCTGCTGGTGTTGATGCTGACTCTCCTTTGTTCGGCGAGCATGACCCGTGCCCGAAGCTGACTGTGGATGGAGAAGCCCCTGCCCCTGTTATAGAAGGCATTGAGCCTGTCTCCCAGACGTTGCCTACCGAGGTCCTTCTTGCTCAGGCGATAGAGGTTGCCCCTGCTGAGGGGGGTGCTTCTACTATCGCTGACAAGGGGAAGCAGCCAGCTACCTCTGGGCAGCCTGAGGTTGCTAATTAGTTATCATCTAGGGTTACTTTTTGTATCTTTGTTTGTAACTTTTCTTTTTACTGCTCGATGTACTTTAACCCTTATCAATGAAAAGGTTTCTTTTTCCCAGTGCACTGATTTGTCTTTCTTTTCGATGCCCTCTTATGTCTTGTAGTTGACTGATGTAGAAGAGTATATTCCTGCCACATCTCAATTGGGCAGGACTCTTGGTCCCAATGCAAGTCCTCAAGTTTGCCAGGCCTTTGTTAGGCTTTGCAAATCTCTTAGGTCGAGGAATCGAAAGTATAAGGATCAGTCTGAGCTTGTGGCCAAGTTGAAGGACAGGCTCCAGGAGATGGAAGAGGTTGGTGCTTCAGTGCAAGAAGAGGTGAATGCACTGAGAACAAAGCTTCTCGATGCTTCTGAGATCATCCAGGTTGGGGAAATGCTTCAACAAGAAAATGAAGCTTTAAGAAAAGAGGTCTCGCATCTTAGGGAGCATGCACTGAGCACCGCTCATGAAGTATTACGAGGCTCTTCATCATCGCGAGCTAGGACTGGCTCGAGCGACGTTCCTCCTGTGCTGCGAGGTTCTACTGGTCCATCCGTTTCGCGAGCTGGCAGGAGCACCAGGCGTTCAGATAGGGAAATGGAAGAGCTTCACAGTGATGTCCAGCGAGCATATATGATTGCTGCTGGGCTTCAAAGGGATGTTACTCAGCTACATCACCTGTTTAAAAAAGGACCTCGGCGAGTATGGGCCGACGGTTATGACCAGGGTTGGATAGATGCTCCGACGAGGCTGATAGAATTTGAAGAGCTTGCCTTCATCAGGGGGTGATTGAGTGCTTTGAAGGAGATGCAAGTTCCAAGGAACTCAATGCTCTGGTATTGCCATGAAATATCTCCTTCCACTCGGATGCCCAATCCCTTCCGTAGAGATGATCAGTGGATACCCATCGATGCCATCCCTCGGCAGCTATTGGAGTCGGATGCTAACGAAGCCGAGGAAGAGTTAGTTCCTGCTCCCGATGATGGTCGAAGAGCTCAAGTGGCTGATTATCTTGTTCAGAGGCCTCACCCCCACTGAGATTTTTCTAGTAGTTACTCTGTGTATTTTGTATTGAAGTGATGTTATGTCAATGTTTTGGGCGAGCTCGCCGACTAAACATGTATTGTACTTGTTGTAAATATGGTGGATTAATATAAAATTTATGTTTTGGGCTAATTTAGCCGACTAAACAAGTGTATTATATTCTCCATATTCTCGATCCTTTATGATCTCTAAATTTGTATTATTACGCAAGTGTCCTTCCAGTCCAGTATACTATCGAGATACCATTGTGCACCACTTTACCTTTTAGGTCGTGTCGTCACACTCCCTTAGGCCTAAGTGTGGCAATTGGCGATGACACACCTGGTGTTGGATGCTCTATCCGATCAGGATTTTATTCAACCAAAGATGGTTTGGCGACCAGTTTTAATTTGGCCATATTACCTAAGGATCTCTTGTAGGGCTTCATATATTGCCAGGGGCAATGCTAAGAGGTCTTTTGTGTTTCATAACGAAAGCCTAAGGGGGGTGATTTCCCTGCTATGGTGTAATGATCAATGTGCCTCTTATTTGGAAAAGGTGTGTGACAAAGCTTGTATAACTGTTACTCATTAGAACACAGCCGTTAAACAGCTTTCATAAATGACATGGAAAATGAACTACTAGTTCCACAACAAAAGCATAAAAAAAGAATCTAAAAATAGAATTTCTTGAGATTGGCTGCGTTCCATGCTCGGGGGATTTCTCTGCCTTCCATCGTTTCTAAGTGATAGGCTTTTTCAGATTATCTCTTGTTATCTTGAATGGTCCTTCCCAGTTTGGTCCTAGCTTGCCATCTGATGGTTTCACTACGTTGCCCAGGACTTTCCTTAGGATATAGTCCCCAACTCGGAATGTCCTTGGGTTGACCCTCTCGTTATAATGCCTTGTGAGTTTTTGCTGATAGCTCGCTAGTTTTACTAGGGCTAGCTCTCGGTGCTCATCGGCTAGGTCGAGCTCAGTGACCAATGCTGCATCATTATGGCCCTGGTCGAAAAGGCTGGACCTCATTGTCGGCCAGTCGACTTCTAATGGGATGACTTCTTCCATTCCATATGTCAGCAAAAATGGAGTCTCCCCTGTTGCTCGTCGTGGAGTGGTTCGATAAGCCCATAGAATATGTGGTAATTCATTCACCCACGTGCCTTTGGCTCACTCTAATCGCTTCTTTAATCCATCGATCATAGTTTTGTTGGAAGCCTCGGCTTGGCCATTGCTCTGAGGATAGGCCACCAAGCTGAAATGGTGTCTAATTCCATGTCCTTTACAGAAACTCTGAAAAGAGACGCTCTCGAACTGCGTTCCATTATCGGTGATGATGGTTCTGGGGATGCCAAAATGGGTGATTATATTTCTCCATATGAACTTTATCATATATGTATCTCGGATGTTCGCTAGGGGTTCTTCCTCGATCCATTTGGTGAAGTAGTCAGTCACGACTAACAGATAGTTACGATTTCCGGTGGCGGTAGGATGTGGTCCTACGATGTCCATCCACCATTGGGCGAATGGCCATGGACTGGATAATGATTTTAGGTCGCTAGCAGGTTGGTGAACTATATGAGCGTAAAGCTGGCATTTCAAGCACTTGCGAACATACACCGCAGAGTCCATTTGCATATATGGCCACCAATAGCCCTCCTTCATTGCTCGGAAATCCAGAGATCTTCCTCCAATATGGCTTCCACAGATTCCTTCGTGAAACTCATGTAGAACTTGCTCGACATCCTTTGGGTGAACGCATTGGAGGTAGGGATCAGAAAACGATCTCTTGTATAGCCTGCCCTCTTATCTGGTGAGCAGTCTTCTTATCATCTGGAAGTGTGCCATCCTTCAAATAGTCCCTTAATGGGTCCATCCAGCTGGATGCAAACTCAATTCGGAGCACCTTCTCCACGCTTGGTAGCTCGCTGTTACGGTTAATGCTCGGGTGAGAGAGGAAATTAATGGGGATTGTCCTTTTTAAGTCGGAATCGATTGCTGAGCTTAGGGCTGCTAGGGCGTCAGCATGGCTGTTCTGCCCTCTGGGAAACTGCTGGACATTGATCTCTTCGAAGCTCACTATCAGCCTTTTCACTAAGGCGAGGTACGCTGCCATTCTTTCATCTTTTGCATTGTAATCTCCACTTATCTGATTTGAGACTAACTGAGAATCGCCGAACACCTGTAAATGCTTTGCTCCCAAAGTGTGCGCCTTTTAGAGGCCGACTATTAAGGCTTCGTATTCTGCTTCGTTGTTGGAGGCTGCAAATCCAAGCCTGATTCCTTGTTCAAGGATTGTATCCTCTGGACTAATGAGTACAATGCCTACACCTGCCCCCTTTGAGTTGGAGGCTCCATCAACGAACAATTTCCAGGTTTCCTTCGTTGCGTTGTTCCCCTTTAGTCTTGTTTGTGGAGGTTGGTTGGAAGGTTGCTCACCTGTGAACTCAGCTATGAAATCAGTAAGGATCTGCCCCTTGATTGAAATTGGATGTCAAATCGTCCGAGCTCGACTGACCATTTAGACAGTCTGCCCGACAAATCCGCCTTCCTCAGGATTGCTTTAAGGGGGTGTGATGTAAGGACGATTATAGTGTGGGCTTCAAAATAGTGCTTCAGCTTTCTCGAAGACACTACTAGTGCAAAGGCGAGCTTCTCCAGTGGTAGGTACCTCTGCTCGGCGTCTAGTAGGGTCTTGCTCGCGTAATAAATGGGGTGCTAGATTCCTGTAACTTCGCACATTAATGCAGAACTGACAGTGTGGTTGGAAACAGAGAGGTACAAGTACAAGGGATTTGATTCCTGTGGCATAACGAGCAGTGATGGGGAACTGAGGTAAGCCTTGAGTTCCTCCAGTGCCCGCGAGCAATCTTGGTTCCATTCTATCGTTTTGTTTCCCTTTAGAAGCTGGAAGAAAGGCTTGCACTTCTCGGAGGGCTTTGAAATGAATCGATTTAAGGCAGCGAGCATACCGGTGAGCTTTTGTACGTCCCGAATCGTGCGAGGAGGTTGTACCCTGTTTATTGCATCGATCTGGTCTGGGTTAGCCTCGATGCCTCTCTTACTGACCAAGTACCCAAGAAATTTTCTGATTGGACACCGAAAGAACACTTTCTCGCGTTAAGTTTCATTCGGTATTTCCTGAGGATTTCGAAGGTGCTTGATAGGTCAGAGAGGTGGTCTTCTTTCTTATTTCTTTTAACGAGCATAGAATAGATGTAGTCTTCCATGGTGTCTCCTATTTGACCCTTGAACATCTTGGTGACCAGTCGCTGGTAGGTTGCCCCCTTATTTTTTAGCCCGAAGGGAATGACCTTGTAGCAGTATAGTCCGATTGAGGTGATGAATGCTGTTTTGTCCTGGTCTGGGGCATACAGAGGGATCTGATGATACCCGGAGTATGCGTCCAGAAAACTCATTCTCTCGTGAGCTGCAGTAACGTCTACCAGTTGATCAATTTTTGGGAGGGGGAAACTGTCCTTAGGGCATGCTCTATTGAGGTCGGTGAAGTCGATGCAAACTCTCCACTTCCCATTGCTTTTTGGAACTACTACTGGGTTAGATAACCATTCGAGGAATTGCACCTCCCGTATGGATCCTGCATCCAGCAGTTTTTCTACTTCTTTTTCCACAGCTTTTTCCTTCTCGGGTGCAGTTCGTCGTGCCTTATGCGTGATTGGTTTAAAGGTGGGATTGACGTGCAACTAATGACAAACCATACTAGGATCAATTCCAGGCAGCTCGTATGGTTCCCACGCGAAACATCTACGTCGCGTCTCAGCAGAATTGTCAATTCCTTCTGTTTCTGGTCAGTGAGAGAGGCTCTAATCAAGAAAACTCAGTCACTGTTGCTATCTCCAGCTGTAACCTCTACCAGGTCTTTGACGAACCGTTCAGAGGGGAGGATCCTGGTCTCCTCTACTCGAGGTCTTTCGTACTTTAATTGCTATTTAGAAGGTGTCAGACCTTCTTGTTCTTTAACTTTCTCGCTGGACTTATCGGCCTTCTTCTCTGGCCTTGGTCGGATGGATGCTATGAAGCACCTTCTTGCCATTGCTTGATCGCCGTGGATATCCATTACTCCTCGCTCGGTTACATACTTGAGTTTCTGATGGTAGGTCGAGGAGACTGCCTTCATCGTATGTAGCCATCCCCTGCCGAGGATGGCTTGGTTTGGAAGTCGATGTCAACCACCAAAAACTCAATCATCTTGGAGACATTTCCGCGCGTACTGGCAGTACAATCTTTCCCAGGGGCATAGTTATTTTTCCAGTGAATCCAACTAAAGGGACAAAAGCTTCCTTTAGGTCGGCGATGCTTAACTTCAATTTTCTGAATAGGACGAGATACATTACCTCGGACGAGATTCCTTGGTCGATGAGCAACTTATCGACGTCAAAGTTATCTATCCTGAGGGTAATGATCAAAGCATCGTGATGTGGGGTTCTCACTCCCACCAGATCTTCATCTGTGAAAATAATATTCTTATTATAGTTGTCGTCATCTGCTCGTCGATGCTTTCCTGACTGTGACTTCGCTGGATCGATCTGAAAAGCTTGCATCACCGCTGTAAGCTTCTTTATCTCCATTCGAGCCGAATTTCCTTGGATATGCTTGGCATCAGATGCCCCATGAATTACCGCGAACTCATGTCCAACATCATCTTTGAGCACGTTGTCAGGTCTCGCCTCTCTATTAGCAGCCGCTTTCTCTACCTTCTTCTCCATAAACTCGTTCAAATGCCCGGATTGGGCTAGCTCCTTGAGGTGAGACTTAAGGGCCTTGAAATGCTCGGTCTTATGTCCCCCCTCTTTATGAAAAGCTCATCTCAGCGTGTTGTTTCTTTTTGAGGGATCTCCCCCATCTTCCTGGGCCACTTGATGAATGGCTCGTCTTTGATTTTCATGAGAATTTTGTAAATTGGTTCTTTGAAGACGGTGTTGATCGTCTGAAATTCTCTTGACACATCATTGTTGCCTCCGTTCTTGGGGCCATTTCTGCCCTCGTTCTTTCCTCCTTTCTTCTGGTTCTCAGTTTTGTCACTGCCTTTGGCAGCGAGCTTAGTTCAACCATTTTCTGCTGTACCGAGGTGGGTCACATCTTCCACCTTGGCATATTTCACGATGCTGTCCATTAGGTCGTCGATGGTCATGGCTTCTTTCTTTGTCAAGGATTGGTACAAAATGGAAAAGCTGGGTAGCCCAATTTTGAAAGAGGCCACTGCCACTTGCTCCGAATAGTCCTCGACCTCATCGAACAATTCCCAGTACCTCTTCGCGTAGTCTCGGAGGGTCTCTTGGGGCATCTTTTTCATTGTCAGCAGATCATCCATCCTTTTGGGATGGGAGCTACTAGTAATGAATCGGGCCGTAAAGAGCTCGGCCAGGGATTTGAAACTTCTGATGGACCGGTGGGGGAGCCTTTCGAACCATTTCTGCGCCACGTCATGCAGGATCGAGGGGAAAATTTGACACATTAGTGCGTCTCGGTGGTTCCAGAGGGTCATGACATGTCGATACTGCCTGACGTGATCAATGGGATCAGTCTTACCGTCATAAATTTTAAACCTTGGAATGGCAAACTTCTTGGGGGATTCTTCTTCTTTAATTTCCCTCGATAAAGGTAATTTCATCTGAGTTTTGAGAGCTCACCGAGCGAGTTCTCGGGTCGATCTGGTACCGTGATGGGCAGGATGTTGGTCCATCTCCCTTCGGACCAAATTTCGTATGTTATCGTTGCTGTGATCTGGGCTTCTGTAGCTGCGATCTAGTCGCAGTTGCTCGAGCAGGTCGTCCTCTGAATCGTTTCCCTCGGCTCTCTAGGATCCGCGCCTGGGGCTCCTTCCTCCACTGCGAGACTTGCTCGCCTGAGGGCTAGGAGTGTGGTACGGATGTTTCTTGGTACGACGATGGAACTCCCTCTCCATTCTTTCTAATCTTCTTTTGAGGTGAGCGTTCTCAGCCTCGTGCCTGCGAGAAGACTCCCTCTACTCTTGGAGTCTCGCCTCGTATGCATCAATCAACCTCGATATCTGCGTGGATCTCGCTGGTCCTTGGCTTTCTTCCAAGGCTGGCCTTTTTGGGCGAGCCCTGTGATCTGAACGCCGAACTTCAGACCTAATCCTACGAGGAGCAAGGGGTTCTTGAATATCCCCTGTTTGGGGAGCATTACTACTGTGACCAGACATTTCGAACTCCTTTTTTGGTGTGGGATTTCTCAGGGAAGATAAACATTCCCACAGACGGTACCAATTGTGGTGATAATTATTATGCAACACAAATAGATAAGAGAAACGCATCACCAAGTAAGAATAAGGAATGCAAAATGACAATCACACAACAAAGGATGTACGTGGTTCAGCAAAGATGCCTACGTCCACGGTGGTGCAGTCAGTATTATTTCTATGTTCTCCGGAGAGTGATTACAGAGAACACAATGTGTCCCTTTCCCCGGACCTAGGGTTTATTATATACATGTTTATTTTAGTGAGTGGGGGTGTTGGACTCCCCCACGTTTTCCATCTCTTCCTAGAACCTCTCTTAATGGGAACATGGGAAGAGACTAAATCATAATCGGTTAAGACATGGAGGGTCTGAACTTTGGGCCTCCACAAATGGGCTACTCGTCCAGGCCCATCATTCTAATTTCGGGTACCCACAGAAGTAAAACCAGAATTTCCAGACAGGTCGCTCAAACGACTTAGCTCCGTCGCTCGAACGACAAGGGCATGTCGCGAGATGCGACTTGGCGCGAGACAGAGCTGTCGCTCGAACGACATATACATCTCGCTCGAAGGAGAAAATAAAAAATTCCCAGAATGCCCGAAAAATCATACAGTTTTTCCCAGTGCAAAAATTTTGAGAAAACAGTACCTGTAAGGGGAAAAACAGTGCTAGGACAGTAGCGAAACACACAAATGCAACAAATAAATCAATGTGCCCTACGTCAAAGTGAGTCATAACACTAGAAAGAATATAACATGATGCATAGCTAGTGTATAACAAAACATACAATACAATCAACCAAACAATCTCACATGGGGTGAAATACGTGCAAGCAAACGAGAATCGTGGACAAATAAACCATAAGCGTCTAAATCCGATTTTCTAACACAAATTGATTTGTAACGACACGTGGGGGTTTGGAGAATCGAGTTTATTCTTTTATTAACCTTCCTATGTCCTTTTAAAAGCTTGTAACAGAAACGCCTAAGATGACCTTGCTTACCGCAATGTGTGCAAGTGTAAATCGGGCAGTGTGTGTTACCTAAAGGTGGCCACCTCCTAAAATTTCTCGATTTCTCTCTCCGAATTTGCCTAGGTGGCTCTCTCCTAATGATCCTAGGAGGTTCTCTCACGATGTTCCTAGGAGTCTCTTTCCTAACAAACTTAGGTGCCTCTTTCTTAACAATCCTAGGAGGCTCTCTCACACGTGTGGGAATGAGTGTAACATGTTTTTCAAAACCAATCCCACCCCTATCCTTTTTTATCTTGACGGTGCCTAAAATCTTATCAAGTTTTTCAGACCTAGACTCCAAATCAAATTTCACTTTACTTGAATCTTTCAATTTCACCTCAAGTTCACCTATCCTAGATTCAAGTACACATCTAGAATCCTCAAACTCTAAAAGCTAATTTTTCATAGTCTCCATCAACCCTCTAAGACTATCTCTCTCACCCTCGACGTACTCAAGCTTCTCTTTCAAAATTTTCTCATGTGCCCTAAGTTCTTTAACTAAAAAATCATTATTTTTTAAGGCGCACTCTTTCAATTGAACTTTCAATTTTAAATTTTCTTTTTTCGTTTTCAAAGATTCAGCATAAAGTTCATTGAAAGCAGTTTGCAAGTCATGATCATCTACACTTTCATCCTCACTCCCATCACCCTCACTATCATCACTAATCACATGGGTGGGAAGCTCTCGCCTAGAATCATAAAAGACTTCTTCTTCAGACTCACTATCACTAAGGGTAGAAACATGAGAAACCGGTTTATTCAATTTCTTCTTTAAATTTGTGGTACACTCATCTAACATGTGACCAACACCCTCACAACAAGGACACCTCTCAGAGTCATTTTTAACAGAGGATATAAAGCGAGAATTTGTGTGAACTTTCCAATTAGGATTTTAAAAAGTTGACATCTAAGATCATCAAAACCACCAAAATCCATTATTGTGAAAAATCAGGATCAAAACACAATAACTTAGTGCAATGGGCTCTGATACCAATTTGTAAACGTGAGTGGAGAAATTGTATCAGAAAGTAAATCCTCGAAAAATCAGGATCACGCGATAAATTAGCGTAACTCGCTCTGATACCAATTTGTAAAGGTGGTGATCGCTTATATAAGCTCTGATACCAATTTGTAGAATCGCTATAGCGGAAATATTGCGACTTCTCAAAGAAAATCCAATTTTAATTAATTCCAAATTTAGTTAAACCCTAAAACATGCATCTAGATGATTTATCCAATAAAATAAAGCATGCAGGATAAAACAAACAATTTTAGAAAAAATCCCCCAGAGGGGTAAAACCTTTTATTTCACTATAATTTGTAAGAAAACGACTTACATGGATTACAATGAAATGGGGTGGCATACGAAATACCCACAGGTGTCGGTTTCGATGTCCCGGCTGGAACTTTCCCTTTCCAAGAGGGCAGCAGTGAAGAAGAAGACGGCTCATCCACAAGTTACGGCAAAAATTTTCCCTTTCCAGGAGGGCAGCAATGAAGAAGAGAGACGACTTCTCCACAAGATACTCCATATGAGTAAAAACGATCCTCTTGAAGGTTTAAAGATTCACATACATAGATTGGAGTGTTTATGTGAATAAACAAGGTGTAAAACCTTAAAAAGTGAAGTCTATTTTCTGGGTAGCTTTTTGCAAAAATCGTATTGAAAAAGACTTGGGAAAACATGTAGAAGGTATACTGGTATTTATACGAAAATCGAGGCGGCGACTTCGTTCGAACGAGATAAGCATGTTGCTCGAACGAAAGACAAGTGTCGTTCGAACGAGATGGCGCGACATGCCTATCTCGCGCGAATGACATTGCAATGTCATTTGAGCGAGCTTGTCGATCGAGGCACTTCGCTTCTACACTTAGAAAAAATTCTGCTTTTGATAAAAAATATTTCAGACTTCAAAAAATATTTTTCGAAAAATTTCCCATATATTTATGCAAATATAAACAACTCCAATAAAACTATTTTACCAATATTGCGTAGTGGAGTAGTGGTAATGAGCTGAGCAGCACGTCACATGTAGCATGATGCACGTGAAGATGATGGATGCATTGGATTCGTATAAAGATCGCCGTGGATGATCGTGATGACGTCCCGAATGTAGCGGTATTAGACATACAAACTGTGATCTAGGACAAATACAAAATTCCTAGATTCTACCCCAGGAATTTATAAAATTATGTCCTTATAAAGTTAGGTCCATATGAGACATGCAAGATTTAGGATTTAAAAGAGATTTAACCCTCATCAAATACTCACTTTTAACACATAACACAAACCCTCGGCAACAAAGGAGCTTTGAGATAAAAAAATACGAGATTTCGGGAAGAACGTGGGGAATCACCAAGAGGGATCAAGCAAGAGACTTCAATATTACATATTCAGGTAATAAATAACTTGCTTTATTAAGTATTTTATGTAACTTATTGATGATTGATTGTCTTCATGATTTATTATGGGAATAGACAAATAGTATCTTTGATATAATGCATTAAAGGGTTGTACCTAGGTTATTATGAGATATATGTGCTTAGAACTTGTTTATATTTGTTGTAAATCTGCTTTGGATTGAAAAATCGTGTATTTAAAATAGTCTTTGATGATTTAAGAAACCTTATGTTGATTAAAACCCGAAATAATGACAACCTAATTACCTTCATGTTAAAACTGATGATTTAGACTATATTTTGATGTTTTAATCTAGATTATGATCATAGATTTCTAGAAATGTATTTAAAATAAATTAAAGATGATATTTAAGGTGTTTTAGGATTGGTTTAGGATTAGAATAATGTTTGAAGATGATCTGGGGTGAAAAAATCGAGTTGGGTAGGTTTGTGGTTATTTTTGGTGTTGCAGCCCCAACTTTAGTCCGCTTGGGATGTGAATGGGGGTTGTGCGCACGATTATAAAACAACCCCGAGCGCAAGGATTTGGGCAGAAAGATTCGAAATAAGACCCTTGTGCATGACTGTATAATAGTCCAGTGCTCACGAATTTCGGCAGAATGTCGGGAGTTTCTATTTTCATGTAGGACCTTGGTTTTTCCGTAAGATCTCCACCAGAGGTTTTGAATAGAATATTTGGGGATATTAGCATAACTAGTTATCATATGGATTAAGACTATGAAATTTCATATTAGTCTCGAGAAAGCATGAATTCTTTAGGTTCGTTTATGAAAGTATAACGTACCTGTTTCACACAGCTAAAAGGAAGTATCATTTTGATATATGAATAATAATAAGGGACACACTTTGGGCACACATTTGAGTTGTGAACACTTGAGTGGAGTGTTTCCCCCCACATAAGGTGTTAACTAATGACACGAGGACACGCGTCATGTGTCCCCAAATCGTCTCCCCGAGGTGTGTCTCCATAGCACTCCCCTTAATATATATATATATATATATATGCGTGTGTGCGCATGCGCACGTGCTTTGTGTGCAATTTGTAACATACCACATGTAATTATTTGGCTCATGGGAAATTAATCAGTGGGGGTTGTGTGTGGATTGTGGGACTAGGTACCGCGCTCCTGGTTGATGAGTAGGATATGTGGAGGTCGATGCTTTTATCATATACGTTCAGTTGTTTTTCGTCTCACGATGGGAGACGTAGATGATTTGATCCATCAGGTGGTTTGGCATGTGACCATACGATGATGTGATTGTGTAGAGATCCCCCATTCTTTTGTGTGTATGTTTTTATACCATTATGTACGGGACCCTTACGGATGTACTTATAGAGTCACAAGGATGTCTCCGAAGGTTGAACCCTTTGTCTGGTTTATGAGAACAATATATTTTGATTAGTCCAGCGATGAACATGTTATGTGAAGTGATGGTGTCATGTTACTGTGCTTATTATGATATTGCATATATTTTATTATTTGAGTGACATGCGCAGGTTATGCTAGTTGTATCCTTAGTATATGTACATGGATATTATTATGTGGTAGCCGTACGATAATATGAGGTAACTCACTCGTTAGACTTAGATTTGGTACTTATAGGTTATAATTGAGAATTGGCGTCATACTATTTTTAGTGTGATCTTGTACTTATAGGTTATGAGGTAGTATATGGGTACTACGTATGTTTTACTACTATTAGTACATAGTTAGAGATTACTTTATTATGTTAGATTCTTATAGTGTTATCATATAAATATCGCGGTGGATCTTAATAGATACATGTATAGTGTCTTATTGGATAGCTAGGACAGTGATGGACTACTTCGTATATGTATCGTATAACACAAAGTTAGACTAGTGCTAGTTACGATGTATAGAGATATTGAGAAATACTATAGTTAGCCTAGTGATGAGTAGAGTTTACATGGCAGCCGTGTGGGGATTTAGATAGCCTCAGTGAAGGACATAATCTATTTTGATATTACGTAAGGTGAGGATATTATGAGTGGATAGTAGTCTGAGTGTATTATTGTCAATGACGATATGATAGATAGAGTATTACGAGTTATTTGGTATGAAGGTTACATGGTTAGTATTGGGACTTATATGCTTACGTTGTCAATTATGCCTTCAGTGTGATGAGTAAGTATGGATATGACTACCTTATGGCTGGTGGGGTGAGGTATTTTCTATGGGAGTGTCAGTAGGACGACTTGAGATGTAAATGAGTCGCATTTTATATTGTTAAGTAAGGTAAGTTATTTCTTTCTTATTTGTGGGATCAAACCCATGTTATTTCTTAAAAAATATTTTCAGGTATCAAATAATTGTTGGTGCATAGATGAGCGAACCAATTTCATGGTCAACCTTATCCATTTATTTGAGTAGGAGCAATGGAGATGCTTCCCACTATATCTATTATATTGTTGGGATTTGTACTATTCGTTTTATGGTTCCCAAACATTTGTATTGTAAACTTTTATTCAGTAATTGTATAATGGAGATTTACTTTATTCAGTTATCCAGTTCTATTCATTCTTATTTATTAAGATATTGGAGACTTTTAATTATATATTGATTGATTCACATTTTTATATACTGTCATGGATGGTTGTATTTTTCCTCAGTCATTCATGAATGTTTAGAATTGTATAAAATTGTTCAACGTCTCCTATCTTTGACATTGAGGTTTGACCACTCGATGCATGGAAACACTATGCCAAATAGCGAAAATGATCACAGTTTTGGATCGTGACCAACGACTCGGGTCACGGTTCTGGACTGTGACAATTTTAAGGGAGACCATTTTAGGGGTCACGATCTCTTTTGTAGCCCTAATGTTCGAACCATGGTCACAGTAATGGACTGAGACCACTAACATAATCGTGAATTGTGACTGCTTTTCCCTTATCATGGCTCAAACCGTGATCATTTGCTATGAAAACTTATCGTGAACTCTGATTGGTCACAGTTTGTTGTTGAAGGTTGCCTGGTTGGTCATGGTCCAATCGAGATCACAACAACTATGGTCACAGTTTCAGACTGTGACCACAATTTAACCGATTTAAATCGTCACGTATATGAAAACGGTTTTGGGCTGTGACCAAGAATAAATTTATTTAAATAAAATAAATTTTATTTATTTTCTTCCAAAAAAATTCTTTCACGTGTTTTCACACCTTTATATAATTCTATTATTGAACTAACTAATAAATCAATAAAAAATTAATAATACAAAAATATTAAGCCATCAAATTAATTACATTAATCTAAAATAAATAAATATTAAAGTCTTCAGAGTGTTCCTTATCCAGCTAGACCTGCAAATATTTCAAAGTGTTCCAAATTGTAAAAAAAGAACTTGAATCCCAAAATGACTTCTGTAACAACCCACTCTAAATATACCTTAAGGTACTTAACGGGGTAGGCATTAGCCCTGAACTTAGGGTAAGACTGGCTTAATATCTATTCGAAGGAGAATCAGATTTTTGGTGGCAGTCTATGTTACGTTCCTAAAATATGAATGGACTAACCTGAGAGAAGTTTGTAGAAATCTTCTTCACAAATAATTTTCAGAGTCCGTAAGAGATCATATGACCATAGATTTCCTAAGCCTACAATAACAACAAATGATTGTATCCCAGTATGAGGCTAAGTTCACCGAATTATCCCGATATGCTCAGGAATACGTTGACACCGAACCCAAAAGGTACAAGCATTTTGAACGAGGTTTACGCGAGAACATTAAATCCTCCATCCTTCCTTTACAAGTCCAAGAGTTTAATCGAATGATCAAAATAACCACCCTTTTGGAAAAACACCCCGCCTTTACCAACATAGACCGAATCTTTACTCCTTTCCAAAATCCTTATGTTATTAGGAACCAACCTAATCAACTAGATCATCCCTATAACAAGCCCAAGAATGATCGAGTATTCAGTAAGATTCAACACAGTCATAGTAGACCTTTAATGCGTTTTCATGAATGCAACAAAGTAGGACATGTTAGACCTCAATGGCCTATTCTACACATGCCTTCTCCTTTTACCTCCCCCAACTTTATCAAATCTCCTTTCAAGAATCCAACCAATAACTCTAACTGTTCACCACAATAAAATCCCCATGAAAGAAATCAAGAACCACTCAATAGGAACCAAGGTCGGAATTCCTCCTTTCTCCCGGGGAAAAACCCAAATTACCATGGTGTGGTTGAAGGTAATCTTCATTTTTTATAATATTTTCTCACACATATTGTTTGATTCTGGATCTACACACTCTTTCATTAGTCATTCATGTATGACTCTTCTGTAATTATCCTCTAGTCCATTAGCTCATCCTTTTACTACAAGAATGCCATCAGGAAAAATGACCATTACCGATAAGATTTGTAAACGTCACACTTTACATTTTGGAACCAGAACATTAACCATATATTTAATAGTCCTCGATTTAACGGAGTTCTATTTAATAATAGGAATGGATGTTTTATCCCCGAACTTTTCTCACATTGACTGCCAAGCGAAGACGGTGACATTCAAACCACCCTATCAAACTTCATTTCATTTTCAAGGACACAATTCCCACCATCCTCTACTTTTTCGGGTAAGTGAAAAAAACCTCCTCCCTTTCTAAGATCTTAACTAGTTACAAAGATTTGTTTCCCGAAGATTTACCCATAATACCCCCACCTCACGATTTTTTTTTATCAATATGTTTCTAAATACTTCCCCTATCTCAATACCCCCTTATGATATGGATCCTTTAGAATTGTGAGAACGTTGAACACAATTGGAAAACCTACTTAATAAAGGATTTATACGCCTCGTTACATCATCTTGTGGAACTAAAGTTTTATTCGTGCGAAAGAAAGATGGATATTTTTGTTTATATATCGATTACTGAAAATTGAACCAAGTGACCATCAAGAATAAATATACATTGCCTAGGGTAGGAGATTTGTTTGACCAGTTACGAGGGTCAAAGATATTTTCAAAGATTGATTTAAGATTTTGGTATCAACAACTTCGTCTTAAGGAGGAAGACATACCCAAAACAACTTTTCGGACATGATATGGCCATTTTGAATTCTTAGTCATGTCTTTTGGATTGACAAATTCCCTCACCCCTTTCATGGACCTAATGCATAGAATATTTTTCCATTTCCTAGATCAGTTTGTGATCATATTTATAGAAGACATATTAATTTATTCCAAGAACAGGGAAAAACACGAAGAGCACCTATGCATAGTGTTGGAAACCCTTCGTAAACATCAGCTTTATGCAAAACGAAGTAAATGCGATTTACTCATAAAAGAGGTAAAGTTCCTTGGACACATGGTCACTGAAATAGGTATACAAGTAGACCCAGCTAAAGCCACCGCAATACTTGAATGGTCTTAACCCATCACCATCACAGAACTACGTAGATTTCTAGGACTTATCGGGTATTATCGATGCTTTGTGGAAGGACTTTCCTAAATTTCCCTACCTTTAATAAAATTGACCAGAAAGGATGTTTAATTTATATGGACCTCCGAATGAGAACAAGCCTTTTATACTTTAAAGGAAAAGTTAATCACCATCCTTGTTTTGACCATTCCTTCCAGTAACAATAGTTATCATGTTTATACCGACGCCTCCCTACAAGGACTCGGTTATATGTTAATGCAACAAGGGAAAGTGATCAACTATGGGTTACGATATTTGAAAATTCATGAACGTATTTATCTAGTACACGACTTGGAATTAGCAACAGTAGTCTTTGCCCTGAAAATTTGGAGATGTAATATGTATGGAGAAGAATTTTAGGTATTTTCTGATCATAAGAGTCTTAAGTACATCTCCACACAAAAAGATCTCAACCTTCGATAAAGACGATGAATAGAATTCTTATAGGATTATAAGTTTAACTTACTCTACCATCCCGAAAAAGGTAATGTAGTTGCTGATGCCTTAAGCCATAAAGCCCAGGGTAGCCTCCATAGTATGTTTGTATTCTTAGAAACCATTGGACATTACAATCTACAACGAGACTCCTCCAAGAGCCAAGTTGTTCTACGAAACATTATCTTTCGACCCATTTTGTATAAAAAAATCACTGACCTCCTAGACCAGGATGAATTTTTCATTCCCAGAAGCAAAAACTTAGAACAACCTCTCCAAAAAATATTGGACTTTGGACCTCGAGCATGGGTTAAAATTCAAAAATCGAGTATGTGTTCCTATCGTAGCCTCATTATGAGAAGAAATTCTGTAAAAAGCTCACCATTCTAAATTCATGATTCACCCTGAGAGCACCAAAATGTATCAAACTCTCAAGCAAAATTATTGGTGGTTCGGTATGAAGAAAGATATTTTACACTTGGTATCAATGTGTCTAACTTTCCAACAAGTAAAAATTAAGCACCAACATCCCAGCGGTTTACTCCAACCACTCTCCATCCTAAAATGGAATTAGGATCATATAACCATGGACTTTGTTAGAGGATTGCTCTGAACTTTTCAAGGATACAATACGATATGGGTTATCATCGATCATCTTACAAAATTTGCCCATTTTCTACCAACCACATCCACCGATTCCTTCCAACAGCTAAGTAAACTTTACATTAAGGAAATTGTTAGACTTCATAGTGTATTCCATTGTTTTTGGTCGAGGCTCCACATTTATCGAAAGATTTTGGCAATCCTGACAAATCTCCTTAGGAACCAAACCCTACCTAAGCACTACTTTTCATCCTTAGACCGATGGAAAATCTGAATGAGTAATTCAAACTCTGAAAGATATGTTATGATCCTGCACGTTAGACTTTCATGGTTCATTGAATAATCATCTTGCCTTGATCGAATTCTTCTACAATAACAATTATCAAACTAACATTTAGATCGCTCCCTATGTAGCCCTCTATGGACGACCTTGCCATTCGCCCTTATGCTGGAATGAATTAGGAGAAAATCACACATTCAGACCCGACATCATCATTGAAACCACATAAAAGAGACGTCTTATTCGGGAAAGATTACATTCATCCCGGAGTTGATAAAAGAGTTATGCTGATACCCTTTGAAAACCCTTAGAATATTAAATAAATAACCAAGTGTTCTTACGATTATCTCCAAGAAATGCAATAATTCAATTTGGAAAAAAAAGGAACATTAGCACCTCGCTACGTTAGTCCCTTTAGAATCATCGAACGTATCGGACCACTAGCATATCATTTGGAATTACCTCCCGAACTATCTGATCTCCATGATGTGTTTCATGTTTCGCAATTGCAAAAATATATCTCTGACCCAAGTCACATCATTACTTGGAAGGATATAACGATTGATTCCATACAAGAATTTGAGGAAATTTCTATTTAGATTCTCTACCGACAAGAAAAGGTTCTCTGATGTAAAACCATCCCACTAGTCAAAGTTCTTTAGCGACACTACGGAGCTAAAGAAGTAATATAGGCCCCACACTTTTTCCAGGTAATCTCGAGGAAATTTTTTTTAAGTGGAAAGAATGTAACAACCCATTCTAAATAAACCTTTAGTCCCTCTAAAAGGTAATAATTCTTAATAAACCCTAGGCTTTTACCAAATTACTAAAGTACCTTTAAAGGAAGAAGTAAGTCAGGTTACACTTTTATATACTAGTTAAAACTCAACTTTCACTCAAAGTTTGACCAAATGACTTATATTTGATAGGAACATCAAAACCAAATCCATTAGGTTTGAGTAATTGCACATAAGCCCCTAAACTTTTACAAAGTAACTTAAAAGCCCTAAATTCTATACAAAAACTATCCAAGGACCTAAATCAAAATCCAAACCTATTTATACATGCTCCCATGTTGACATGGGACTAGTTGGACTGCCAATATGGCATGTGCCATGTGGAGTACCATGGGTACCCATTCGCCATCAACATATACAATGGTGGAACTTGTGCAAACTTAGCTGAAACTCACCTCCTAAACCAACCAATAAACTCCTCCTCACCAAGCCTATAAAAGGCACTCTTCACCTTGGTAAAAATGCACAGCAGTTGAGAGCTTTCTCAATGTAAAATTTTAAGAGTTTTTATATTTCTGTTATTCTATGTATGAATGTTTGTTTCTTCAATTTGGTTATGTTTTTGAACTTATATAGAATAGAATTATGTGTTTACATGTGTTAATTAACATCTGTATGCACTAAAATAGCTCAAAACCCAAAAAACTCCATTAAAGCTTGAGCTTCAATGGTGGATTCTGTTGACTTTGATCCAGTTTCAAATTGAGGTAAGTTGATCTCAGGTTATCAGGACCTAAGTGCACGGTTTAATTAAAACAAGAACAATTTTTGATACCTCAAATCAAGGCTTGAATTTTTCGGGCCTGGAATTTTTAGAAAACAAATTCAAGAGTTTTACTCAACCACAATCCCTGAAACCAGACTTGCTTTGCTACATTTTCAACATAGAGCAAAACCCTTATAATGTCGGAAGAAGAATCATAGATTTCAATCAATTATGTGGAGTCAAAATTTTGCCATTTTTATAGAAACTCAATAGCTCAATTTAGCCCACCAAAATCTTTGAAATCATTATGGTTGGATTCCTCTTCAAAAGTTATGCAATTTTCATTCAAGAACAAACTCAAATGGATTCCTAAAATGTCTCAAATTTGAGGTCAAAGTTTAAAAGCCCCAAGTCAAACACTCGAATGTTGAAGATAAATGGGTTACACACGCGAAAGTGAGGGTCAAACCAGGCGAGTGAATTGTTAGACTTAGCACGTGAGGGCGCGCCTCCAATAAAAAAATCTTATGTTTTTTCCAAAAAAAATATTTTTTAATTTTGAACAAAATGATATATTACATCACCCTGTTTAGATCCCTGAAAAGCATTTTCTCATGAAAACCAGTTTTAAAGTACAAATTCGAGAATTAATTTTACACATAACCCCCTGACCAATTTTGCAAGTATTTCAAAATAACCCCAAACTTTTTTCACAAATTCATTAGTTCAAAAAAATCCATTTATTCTGTTGTCACTAAATCCAAATAGAAATGAAGACAAAAGTTATTTTTAAAACTTTTAAAATTATATATTATACCCTCTTAATTATTTTTACACTGAAACTTCTTATAATTTAGCATCCTACTGCATCATATAAGCATTCTTTTGGGCCTATATGACCTACTTATGCTCTCTATGATTTCAGGCTATCCATTCAACCCTAGTGATTTAGACGCACAAACCCGGAGTTCGAATTTTGAAAGTAGGTTATTTCAATTTCTATATTAAACAAATTTAGCCTATGTCTTTCAAAATTTCTAATTGTTATATCACTCTGAGATAACTTTGAACTCATCTTTTAATTATGAACTCATTTGTGTAGTTAATTTTTATCCCGTATATTGATTCTCTCGATATTTCAGTTATCCCTAAACCCGATAAATCGCTACAACCTACGACTTCAGTAAAATCCACTGAACTCTTTTACCCTTAATTGTGGTATAGCCCTGCAACCTACTACAATAATTGCATATTACCCTGCAATTCATGACCATTATCAGTGAAACTTCTAGTAGCATACCTTACGATTCTGGGATTAGACCCCAGTATACCGCGAAAGTTGTAATTGGCCTGTAGGACTCCGATATTGAGTGCCTCATTTTTTATTTGCTACATACTTATGAGTGCTACTCTAGAAAAGTGTGCAAGCCATTATTATTATTATTTTCCCCAATAATTTTCCAGATGCCTATCCAAATGTATGATATGCTTTGGACGATATTGTAATGGTACATCTACGCATTTGAACCTCCTATAACCGATAATTTATGGGTTATCTTGTTCTATTCTGAACCCTTATCCTGGTAACTTGGTACATAACTTATCCGATTACTCTCCACCATATTATTCATTTACATATCATTAGACTCTAGTATACCCCTGACAATCTTATGGTATTTCAGTTTGTCTCCATATTTTTATGATATAAATATTATATCCAAATACTCTCCAACAATACATTTTCTCCCATACCTTGTATAGAAATGAAATTATCTACTTGGCATGACTGTTTAGTTATTTTCCTTTCAGATGGACGACGAACTTGAGGAAGATGAGATACCTCCCGCACGTTTGGACGTCTATTCTATATTACCTCAAAAAATATTTTCATTTACGTACGTATGGGTGGTAACAGACTAGGATTGTAGTTCGCACTGGAATATCTAAACCGTAAATTATCAACTCTTATGATTCCCAAATATTTTTATACAAGTTTTACCTTATATATGGCATATATGAATAACTATGTATTTTTGTTTATTTCAGAATTAGCTATATAATAATATGCTTGGCATTCCCATATTTTAATTCCCATAGTAAAAATATTTTAGATCTGAAATCTCGGATCAATTGAAACGTTTAAACCCTCAGGAAAAAATACAAGGGTACTCACACGAAACAATGTTAGAAATATTACGAAATGTATTGAACTTAATTTATAATTGAATATAAATTGAGTTATTTTCGTAACGTATTATTGTGTGAGTTTTATCATAACTACCAAACCTGAACCGTTACCTTAACAAGTTTATTGAGCATATTGTATTGATGTGAGCAACAAAGAGTTAATACACACAAGAAGATAGAGTAAATAAATAAGTCCATGTAAGAAAGGACTAGAATCCTAATTTGACTTTGGGACGTTGCCAATTTAGAATGCTAATGTCCTATTGGTAATTTGATTAATGCGTTCAATGATACACACAGTGACACAAGAATCTTGCTAGCATCAATAAAGTGTTGTTTATAGGTGATTGAATTTATTGGGGCGTCGAGAGTGATTTTAATCGACATTGTGTGGAACCCATCGGTTGAAACACAAGCTATTAGTCAGTCTTATAGGCTTGGACAAATTGTGGAAATATACATTCTTATTTTTCCCAAGGCTATAAGCCTAGATAATAACACACGTTTCTCCTTACGGGTCCACAAATTGGGAATGCGCTGCATTCAATGCTATTAGCCTCAAAATAGACTTGGCAAAAAGAAGGTTGTGCATAGATATAATTTGACAAGCGCATGAGACCGACTAATATTTTGCACTTTAATCGATGAGTTCCACGCAACGTCGATTAAAACCATTCTCAAAGCCCCAACAAAGTTAATCCCTTTTTAACAATAATTTGTCAGTCCTAACAAGATTTTGACTTAAGTGTTTGGATCGATAAACACATTAATCAAATTACTAATCGGACTCTAACTTTTAATTTTGTGTCATGTTATCGTATTATCATATCGTGTTATTGTGTCATGTTGTTCCACTCATAAATTGGATGCTCTAACGAGTCGTGCCATACAAACATACACAAATGTAAATAAATACAAGGCTTTGCTTTTAATTTTTTTCAAATACATACGACACAAATAGGGTTGTCATAGAAGGTTAAGTAAATAAGAATAAAATAATGTTTCAAAGCTCAGTCTTCATCTAAATCAAGTAACAGATCCTTAAAATTAGGATTGTCATCCGTAAGGGCTCTAATGTGTCCACTTGCATAGTCAAACCCTTTGGTGCATGCATAATAATAGACCAATTGTTATCATTTATGAACTTTGAGTAGAATACATTCTTCAAGTTTTGAAAAACGCTAACAAAAGGCTCATTGGCCATGCGATGTTTACTCTTCATCTTAAATAAATCTATCATGACAAGTTTTGAGGCATAATAAGCATTACAACCATTGATAGCATTCTCAACCTCCACTTAGTCACAATAAAAGACGATTTCTTTGAAATATGAGTAATCTTATTTCAAGATTTATTAGATAATCCCGTAATAGGTTTGCACCGTATACTTTGATTTTTTATCATTTTTGCTAGTCACACAAGTAGTTAAGTCAGAAATTAAATAGTTTTTCCTCGCATGGATACGAGATAAAATCAGAATAGTTGGTACAAATTTTTTTAAACTCCTTCGCATGAATATTAAAATCTTTGGTTAGGCGTGAAAATATTGAAGAGACATCATCTCTTTTTGAAAGGTGTATTTATTTGTGAATTTGTATTAGGTCATGTTTTACAACATGTACATAAGTAACAACAATAAAAGTGGCAACGATTAAACCTTTTGATACCCATACCCAGAAATGATTCATCGCGTCCGTTGAACCTTTTTACTTATGATTTTGGGAAATTTCGCTCTCATACTTCCTGTACGTGTTCATAAAATTGTAGAATTTAGATGGTAGTATAGAGAATACGGATAATTAAACAAAAATACATTATATATGTAGGTACTTACTCTCTTTAATCTTCAACTTCATCTTATAATTCGAAGACATAATGAGTTGCTTGCTCGTATTGCAGATTGACGAGTCTCATCTCTTTAGGGTTCCCAAAAGTCAATTCATCCTCAAACTCATCAGGTTTCTTGACCACTCATTTACCACGAGGATTGAACCTCCTAAGCCCTTGTTTTGACACATGTTCACGAGCATATAATGATGATTGTTCTTTTATGAATTCTTTCGCAGTTGAGCCTCCAATATACGATGTATTCTTAACGTAATCTTTGAAGGTTTTCATCAAACGATCGAAAGGGAACTTCCAACGATACCTGAAGGGTCAACACAACAAATACTCATTGCATAGATGCACAAGAAGGTGGATGCTGACGTCAAAGAACAACGAAGAAAAATATTTCTCAAACACACAAGTCGCCTGGGATAAAGTTTCTTTTGTAGCCTTAATGTGCTTTCAGTTGACCACTTTTGCACAAGGTAAGGTGAAGCACAAACTAATCTGCATAATTTCCCTGTGGAGATCTTTGTGCTCAGAAAAGAAATGCCTAGACAATAGAAGGATTAATTGAATGATGATGTGTCAATTATGAGACTTTCACTATTCTAGATAATTTGTTTAGTCATTTACAACCCTGCAAAAATTATTGAAATAACCAGTCAGAGTCTTCAAGTTGAACAATGTGTCGACGGGGATCTTTTTCTCACTAGTAGTCAAAAGGACAACACCTATGGGAATTCAATTTATTCATGTTAGAGGATTAGTTTTTAACCACAATTTTTTTCATAGCCTTTAGATCGCGGCGCGACTTCTCTCCATCTTTTGAATAAGATCTACCCATATATGTTCCTATCAGATGTTCCAAAAAATTCTTCTTCGTGTGCATCACATCAATTACATGCCTTACATTATGCCCTTTTTAATACGATAAGTCAAATAATATTGACCATCTGGACCCACCCTTCTATAAGAGCAGTTGTATACTCAAAATCTCCATATGATTAGATTATCTTATTTCGTTCCAAAATATATTGAGTCATAGTTTAATTTGTCTCGAAAAGCTTCATGTTCAATACTACAAGACTTTTTGTCTGAAAAGCTACCTCACGCCATGGCTAATGAGATTTTCACTTTAGGATAAACTTAAAGGAGTTAGAATGAATTATTTTTACCACCCTTGTTTTGACAAAAGTTAGGTTAAATTTTTATAAAATTGAAAAATGTGCTAAAATTTGTTTGTAAGTTGGTTTGGACAAATTTGAACAAATACACTACGCAACATACTTTTCTTATAAAAATCGTAAAAAATGCATTATTATACATGTATTTTAAGTATGAATGTTCTTGGTTGAGAACAAATATACTTAGAGTGTTTTGCCAAAATATTTTCAAATTCTTAGATGGAAAATACTTGTTCAAATTATCTAAAAAAGGGCGTGATTCGCCTCACCGCAATTTCGACGCAACGATGGTTTCTCTTGCTGCAGCGAAACTCCATCGCTGGAACCTTTGTCCAAATCCAAAATTCCCTGGAACTTCCCACGACCAGGATCACTTTAGGTTCGCTCCAACGACATTATGCCTGGCTACAACAATAATACCAGATTTGGTCCAAGAAGCAAGTCTATTCAAAAGATTGCATTGAAAAATGTGAAGATTCTCTTTTACAGTCATATCTTTTGTTGTGTTGGAGAAGCAACCTATTTTGTGTGGTTGAAAATAAGTTAGAGGGCTCAATAGATTATTTCCACATTTTGAAAACTCCTATTTAACTCATCTTCTTCCTCACAAAATAAGGTTGAAAAGGTTTAAGGTTTTATTTTATCAAGCTAAAGAAATTAGATTTTGTGAAGAGAAAAGATTTCCTTGTATTTTTTTGAGATATCCATTATTATCATTCTAATTTAAATTTATTTGAATTTTGATTACTTCTCTCAATACTTAAACAAAATATTTTGTAAATTTGTTCTTGAGAAACTTTAAATATTTTTGATATCTCAAAAATATTTTGTGAGTTTATTTTGATTAGACAAATACTTTTTAAAACTTTTCTCAATCTTAAGGAGCCTCACATCCTAGGAAGTAATATCTACAAATAGTGACTTTTTACTTGTTCCTTTTGGAACACAAAAGTTTTTTTCAACATTTAAAACAAGAAATTTATTTTGGTGAAAACAAGATATTATCAGTGGAAGTTGACACCTATGATGTGGCGAGTGGTCAGAGGGCAATTCGTGCTTGTTCTTCTAACTAGAAAGTGAAAAAGTGTCTTCTGGAGGTTGTGCATTATTATGTATAGGAAAGGTTCAATTTTTTAAGTTATCCTTTTTGTAAAACTTTACCTATATAATGGAAGGTCTCGGTTTGGCGCGGAATTTTTCCCTTAAGGATTTTCCTTCATACAAATCCTCGTCTCAAGTGCATGATTTATTATTCCGCATTTCGATTTATCTTATATGATTCGTGAACATATATTTTTTAAGTTAAATCAACTTGTAAATCACCTTTTTGTCACTTAGACGTTAGGATTAACTTTTACCCAAATTTGGATTAAAGCAAATATTACCTTTATTTTAGTAAAATTTTTTAATTCGGGTAGTCTCTCTTTACACGCACATTCCTTTACCTTAATTTTACTAGGAACTTTCAGATCCTCCCTAGCTTTTTGCTTCTTGCCAGAAAACTAAGGGTGTTTACCTATAAACTTAAGTCATAGCCTTCGCCTTCTCCTCGATTTGATAACCAAACAGCCGAGCAGGTTGCACCTTATGCTCTTGACTGGAAGGTAAAAGGTTAGACTTTCCATTCCTAAAAAGGTAACTGTTCGGAAAAAATCTAGGATTATCGGGATAATTTATCTACTGTTATGATGTAGCTAAATGATATCACTTTCCTCCCCATAGATGGGACATCCATAATAACCATGAACATTGCAACCGGACAAGGTCCCATAGGCAGGAAATTCGTGCATCGCCTATAACAACATTTATTTAAGTGAGAAATCCTCACCCTTATGAGTGTCAAACGTCCTCACGCCTTAATCCCACAAGTCTTTAAGTTCTTTAATTAATAGGGCTAAGAAAACATCAATATCTTCACGAGCCTTTCGCCCGGGTATCAACAACGATAGTAATATAAACTCTTTTCTCGTCAGTGTTAGAAGAGGTCTAAAGGTACCAGGAGAACTGACCAATAACTATGATTAGTGTTTAAATTATCGAAAGGGTTAAACCCGTTGGTTTATAATACAAGACGGACATTGTGTGGTTCCTTTACAAATTCTGGGTGTCGTGTATTTGAAATTTTTCATATGATTAAATCAATGGAATGACGCGTGATATTCCCACCCACCTCGACTCAAGCATATCATGTCATAGACTTTGCTAGACCGATGGGAAAGTACTTCAATACCTTTTTTGTAACTTGCGAGCACTTGTGAAATTTTGCGGGTTTGTCTTTTCTACTCTCACAAATCATATATATTGGCTTATTGCATACATGCCACTTATCCTTAAATTAGTGTTAATTTTGGTACAATATGCAATTATACTTTCATGTATGAATTGATTTGTACCTCAAACCCAAACCCTTTAAGATATTTTTCATTGTCAGATAACTATCTGGTAACGTGTTCTCTTTCGAGAGAATGTCTTTATCCCAGTTATGAATTTCAGTTATGTTGTTTCCCAACAAACTGAACTGACTCTTCAAATCATGCAAATCGATCATTGCATACAACATCGAGTGATCTTCGTCGCAATTTTTATACAAAGGTCTAACCACATTGGATTTCAACCGTACGTATTCCTTATCTTCCGGTAATTCACCATCAACTTGTTTATAATGTACATTATTCAAATCCATAGGTTGGTGGTCTTGATCATGATGGACTCCGTAATCATCATCAATTAGGTCGGTGAAAGTACAATGTGCAGACGAATCAATCGCCACTTCTACCCGATTAGGTTTCGTTACTCAATCGGGTACCGATAATTCTTCTGGAACATATGGTACATTATTTTTCCCATGGAGTGTCTGATGATGCTAAGGTTTAGCACCACCAGATAAGGTGGTTTCAAGCTCAATATAAGAATAACAATGGCAGCACAGTTATATAGAGATAAGAGAAAGAGATGAGGATAAGAAGAATCAACACAGGAATATAAGTGGTTCAGCCAATCCGGCCTACGTCCACTGTGAGTGTGTGAGTAATATCACTGAATGAAGGCACTAATGGCCATGGATACAATCTCTCAAGCTTTCTCTCTCTACTGTATATTTAGACAGAGTTCTTGCTAGGGTTGAATAATTGGGATCCTTTTGCAAGGTAGGCGATGATCCCTATATATAGTGCCTAGGGGGTGTAATGTACCCCCCATGCATGTAATGAGCATATAAGTGGTAGCCTCACCAATGTGGGAGTGCCATCTGTCACTGTCACATGTAAGTAATGATGATGAAATATTCTCCCACATGTGGAGAATAATCTTGTTACAACTGATTTGTGCCCAGGTGTCCTTATCCAAATATCAACAGATGCTCGACAGCCATATTGATGGATGACCTCGTCCTGGGAGAGGTCGAGCTGTAAAGACTTGATGTTCGTTTAATCCGAGATATGTCATAGGGAGTCTCAGCCTGATCTCAGCCGAGACATTATGCTGGGGTCGGCCCCAGCCGAGGTTGGACTAATACCATGCTGACGATTACTAAGGCTTTTTGTGACCTCGGCCCAAGCCGAGGTTGGACTGGTTCCATGTTGAAGGTTACCAAGGCTCCCTATCACCTCGGCCTACCCTCAGCCGAGGTTGCCATACCCAGGTATATGAGAATGTTGTTGATGCCTGTGATGCGCGTAGTGTCCATTGAAGTGTATATGGTAGGGTCGGCCTGGGCCGACCCTGGTCTGGTCGAGGGATGATATCGCGGGCCCATGGCTTATCTAGGATTGATCAATACCTCGGCCATCATATCGGCCGAGGTTGGTGTCTCTGGGCCGAGGTTACACTTGGGGCATATCAATCACCCCCAGCCCTTAGTCATATGCGAGAGCAAGTGGCTAGGGGATCACTACACCTCCAAGGCCCATCCGTCCTCAGCTAATACCTGTGTGACACCTGTCCACGCTAGAGCGTACATACTTGGTTGGCGTGTGCTGTCAGCCGTCCTTTGGGTTTCCCAAGGCAATGATGGGACTTGGGAAATGTCCCCAAGTACTTAAGGGTTTAAACCCTTCTTTTTCTTCTTTCTTCTCCATTTCACTCCTGCGAACCAAATTTTCTTGCGATTTCTCTCTCTCCAAAGCTCCTTCAACCCGCGCTCCTCTGCAGAGTTTTCTTCCGAGTTTTCCTCACTTTCCCTCATCGTTCCATTTCCAGGTATCTTCTCCCTTTCATTTCCTCTATTTCTGGTATTTGGTTTGCATTTTCCGGCGTGTTTTTGAGTTTTCCGGTGAGTTTTTAAGTTTTCCGGTGAGCTCCATTGTCCCAGGCGAACTAGGTTTGCTTTAAACTTCCAAGTTTGATCGTTAAATTTCTTTACCTTATAAGCCAATCTTGTTTGTAGTTTTAGGAGTTATTCCTAAGTTTAGGGTCGTCCTCTGATGCTCAGACCTTTATACCAGCTTCTTGAGGATTTCCCCTCTCTGAGAGAGAAGACCCTAGAAAAGATTAGGCAAATAGAGAGAGCTCAAGAGGAAGCTCGTAGGTCACAAGAGTTTCCCATTAGACCCTTGTTTCCACCACCTCTGAGGGTTATATATCCTAACCCCCCGGAAAACTTCTATTATACAGGGGTGCCTGCTGATCCGACACCTATGTCTGAGTCTGAAGCTTCTACCTATGACCCCATGTCAGTGGACTCTTTCCAGGAGGCTATGGATTTCACACCTCGGCCTGGTCAGGCCCCTGATCAGGCCGAGGTCTCCAGCCGAGCTTCATCCCATAATGGCACAAGCACCTCAGCCTCTTCTTCATAGGTTGAAGTGCTTGAGCCGAGTGTGGCTGTGCCACCCATTCTCGATGCAATCCCTCTATCAGTCGTCACGGGGGAAGAGTTCGCTCAGAGATTCCCTAGTAACCCATCTACATCTGCTCCGACCGACGTTGAGCTTGATGATGATGATGCTGAAAGTGATGTTGATATCTCTGAGGCGGCCGAGTTCGAGAGCACAGTCACTGAGGTTGATCTTCTGTGCTTCAGATACTTGTACTCCATCAGTCCTTCTATCAAATTAAGGAGACCTCTGAGGGAAGAGAGGGCCTATCATGGCCGAGATGGGGATATCTGCTTGTACGAGCAGATGTTTAAGTTAGGGTTTTGCCTACCCATTCATCCCATCATTAAATCCATTCTCTCTTACATCAACTTGGCCTCCTCACAGCTATCTCCCAAAGCCTGGAGGGTCATCATAGGGGCCATAATCCTGTGGAGGGAAGTCCACCAATCTGACCTCCCAGTTCAGGTCTTTGTTGGTTGCTATGTCCCAACCTCGGCCAAAAACCATCCGATCTACTATCATTTTGTGGCTCGGAGGCCTGAGAAGAAAATGCTCCAGGTGACTCAGACCTCTAATCACAACTGGAAGCCCCGCTACTTTTTCGCCTCAGGGCCATGGGAATTTAGCTCATGCGTCCCTTCTTCCACACTTGAGCCGAGGATACCCCTCAAATGGGGCAAGGTCTCCATGTCTACCAGGGCCGGTCCTGGTTTAAGTCTCCAAAATATGCAGAAGGTGAAGGCCCTGCAAGACCAAGGGGCACATGGTTTGTTTGTTAAGTTCGAACACTTGCTGACCCCCCATTATCTCTCGGGGACGAGCCTGGGTGGAAGTCCCCTTTTTGACTTTGGTAAGAATTTTTATTTTAAGTCTAACCTCTGAACTCATTCATATCTGACTTCTAACCCATATCTTTTAACTTTTGCAGAGCGACCACAAGACATCTCGGCCGAATTATGGGAGATGGCTGCTCTTAGCTTGGCGAGGCTTGCAAAAAAGGCTGGTCTAAACGCTCCTCCCCCGGCTCCCACAACATCCAAATCTCAAGCCTCAAAGAAGAGGGCCCCTAAAGCCCATCCCTCTGAGGATCAGAGGCCGATAGTGAGTCAAAAGAAGGCCTCAGATGCTGCACTTCCAATTTCTTCGGCCGATATCCTGACGGCTCGTCTGGAGCAGCTGAAGTTAACGGATAGTGTGGTCGGCCACAGCAGGCAGGCCATGGATGCACTCGCCTCTGTAATGATTGAGGTCAATAAGCGTTTCTACAGAGCCATGTACACCTCCCTGCTGGTTGAGTTCGGCCTTCACAGAGCCATCCAGGTATGATTTGTTCTTTTGTCAAAATTTTCTAAATGCAACGTCTGACTTTTCTCCCGCTTAACCTCTTCATTAAATGTGCAGGGAGTGACTGCCATGTATCAGCTATCAAATTGGGCTATGAGGAAATTACCCCTTATTCAGAAGGGGAAAGAGGCCAAGAAGGTTGAGAGTGCCCTGAATGCTGAGGTTGACCATCTGAAGTCAGAGCTGCAGGAGGTTGACCGTCTGAAGTAAGTGCTGCAAAACTCTGAAAATAAGGTCAAGGGCTTGGAAAAAGACATGTTTGTGCTCGTCAAGGACCATGCCAAAGCCCTGAAGGCAAAAGATGACATGCTGCAGCAGAAGGTCAACTCGGCTGTGAAGGCTGCCCTTGCAGATGCCACGCCCAAAATAATTTCTGACTACAAGACCTCGGACGAGTTCATGGGTTTTGGTTTTGAATACCTCGAAAGAGGTGTCAAGGATACTACCAAATGGGCTGAAGTCCGAGAGAAGGAGGTTGGCACTCTAAAGGCCTCTGACTTTGTGGGTCTCGGCTTTGCTGACCCTCAATTTTCTCAGGCGCTTCAAGAGGTGGAGGACGAGGCTGCTGCTCCAGCCGAGACTGCAACTCTGGGAGGGACTGAGCTCAGAGGGACTGACCCTGCTGATGATGTGGATGAGGTGACCAACGCTGATCAAGTTAACCCAGCGGAGACTGTTAATGTTCCCCCTTCAGACCTTTAACTTGTAACCAAAATTTGTATTTTGTAACTTATAACTGAACTTGTAATTTGTAACACCTCTGAATGCTATATGATCTCTTCCTTTTTCTGAATGCCAATCTCTTCTCTTATTTTGTTGTAGTGTTCTTGTTTATATTCAGTCAATAATTCTGATCTCACCACTGAATTTCTATTAGGCTCTGAAGTCTTTACATAATATGCTGTTCTCATAATTTCTATTAGGCTTGAGTTCATAACATCACCACTGAGTGATGTTATGAGGGTCTAAGGTCATCACCTAAGAGGTTATCCCCATAATAAATATCACCAAATTAATGATGTTAAGGGTCTGTGGTCCTCTGCTAAGGTGTTTGAGCTCAGACCTCGTTACCACCGAGTGATGCTATGAGGGTCTGAGGTCATCACCTAAGAGGTTATCCCCTATAATAAACTTCACCAAATTAATGATGTTAAGGGTCTGAGGTCCTCTGCTAAGGTGTCTGAGTTCAGACCTCGTCACCACCGAGTGATGTTTTGAGGGTCTGAGGTCATCACCTAAGAGGTTATCCCCGTAATAAACTTCACCAAATTAATGATGTTAAGGGTCTGAGGTCCTCTGCTAAGGTGTCTGAGCTCAGACCTCGTCACCACCGAGTGATGTTACGAGGGTCTGAGGTCGTCACCTAAGAGGTTATCCCCATAATAAATATCACCAAATTAATGATGTTAAGGGTTTGAGGTCCTCTACTAAGGTGTCTGAGCTCAGACCTCGTCACCACCGAGTGATGTTATGAGGGTCTGAGGTCATCACCTAAGAGGTTATCCCCATAATAAATATCTGATTTAAGAATGAAGCAAGAACTGTCATGGAAACTGATATTTATTAATAACCTCTTCTCAATAAGATGGTACATTTACATAAAATTTTAGGCAACATCATATGTAATATTTCTTGAGATGGTCAGCATTCCATGGGTTAGTGAAAGGTTCTCCTTCTAGGTTTTCTAGCCTGTACGTGCCAGGTACAACCTCTTTCGTTACTTTGTAGGGGCCATGCCAGTTTGGGTGTAGCTTATTTGCCTTCTGTATGGTTTTCTTTAGCACTAGGTCACCTACTGCAATGGGTCTTGACTTCACCCTCTGGTTGTAGAATTTCGCAGACCTCTGCTGGTAGGCTGCTTTTCTTACCTCTGCGGCTTCCCTTCTTTCTTCGATAAGATCTAGGTCTAGCCTCCTCTTCTCCCCATTGCTGCCAGGGTCGTAGGTCTGAATCCGATGAGTTGGTAGTCCTACTTCCGTTGGTATGATGGCCTCTGATCCATGTGCCAGCATGAATGGGGTTTCTCCTGTTGGTGTCCTTGCCGTGGTTCTGTAGGCCCATAACACTGCGTGAACCTCTTCCGTCCATCTCCCCTTCGCATATTCTAACCTCTTCTTGATTCCGTCCAAGATTGTTCTGTTTGTGACCTCGGTCTGGCCGTTTGCCTGAGGTCGACCAGGAGATGAGAAGAATTGCTTAATCCCTACTCTTAGGCAATACTTTTCCAAGGAGGAGTTCTTAAATTGGGTCCCATTATCTGAGATGAGAGTGTTTGGGAGGCCATATCTGCATATGATGTTCTTCCAAATGAACTGGAAGGTCTTCTACTCTGTAATTGTTATCATCGGTTCTGCCTCTACCCACTTTGAAAAGTAGTCAATGGTAACTATCAAGAATCTATAGTTATTGACAGCTCTTGGCAAAGGTCCTACAAAGTCAATTCCCCACACTGCAAATGTCCATGGAGAAGAGATTGACGTCATAGGCTGATGAGGTTGATGAGGGATAGTGGCGAACCTTTGACATTTGTCGCACCTCTTCACATAGTTTGCAGCATCCTTAGACAAGGTAGGCCACCAGTATCCCTGAGTGATGATCCTCTTGGCTAAGGGCCTTCCCCCTATGTGGATAGAGCAAGAACCTTCATGAACCTCCTATAAGACCTGGGGTACCTCCATGGGATGTACACATCTGAGAAGAGGTAGTAGAAACCCCTTTTTGTACAAGACATCTCCTACTATTGAGAACTTGGCAGCCCTGTATCTAAACTTTCTCCTTTCCATCTTGGACTCAGGTAGATCTCCATCTCTTAGGTATCTGACGATCGGGTCGATCCATGAGTCTCCCAGGTTCACATTGTGATAAGGGCTACATACCTCGTCCTCCTCGATGCTTGCTTTTCCTAAGACCTCGATTGGAATGGTCCTTCCCAAATCTGTCTTCATTGCCGAGGCCAGCCTTGCCAATGCATCAGCGTGATTGTTGCTCAGTCGAGGCACTCTCTTCAGCTTTGCTTCCTCAAAATATTCTAACAACCCTCTTACCTTCTTTAAGTACTTGGCCATCCTTTCGTCTTTGGCCTCGTATACCCCCAATACTTGATTGATAACCAACCTTGAGTCGCTATGGAGTAGGAGTCTTTTTACTCGAAGAGTTGTTGCCAATAAGAGACCTGCTATCATGGCCCCATACTCGGACTCATTGTTGGAAGCCTGGAAGTTGAATCTCAAGGCGTATTCAATGTTGGCGCCATCTGGAGCTGAGAGTATTAGCCCCGCGCTGCTTCCACTGTCACAGGAAGAACCATCAACGAAGAGGCTCCATACATCTGCATCTGATGAGAAGACCCCTTCTCTCATAGCCCCCTTCTTGAAGAGGTATCGATCCTCTTCGTTTTCTTCCACTTTGCTTCGGGTCTTGCCTGGGGCGACCTCTTCTTGGCCTCGGAAAACATTTGGGGCAGTCTCTTCTGAATCTCGGAAGGCACTACGGTTCGTCTCTTCGCCGTCATCTAAGCCTTTCTCTGTCTTAGCCTCTTCCAAACCTCTATCGGCCTCTTCCCAGGTGAACTCTGCGATAAAGTCTGCGAGGGCTTGCCCCTTAATGGTTGTCCTAGGCTGGTAGGTAAGATCATATTCTCCTAGCTCGATGACCCAAGTCATCAATCTTCCAAACTTCTCAGGTTTGTGCAGAACCTGTCTTAGTGGGGAGTCAGTGAGGACTACCATGGAGTAAGCTTGGAAGTAAGGCTTCATCTTCCTTAAGGCATGTATCAGGGCATAAGCCAACTTCTCCATTCGGGGATAGTTCTGTTCAGACCCTTGAAGAGCCTTACTGTTGAAGTACACAGGCCTCTGGATTCCATCCTCTTCCCGTATGATGGCCGCACTGATGACTGATTCAGAGACTGCCAGATACACAAACAACCTTTCCCCCGTGATGGGCCGAGACAGCAATAAGGGAGACCCTAAGTAGGACTTGAGTTGGTTGAAGGATTTTTCACACTCTTTGTCCCACTGGAAGGCCTTCCTTATAACTTTAAAGAATGGAATACACTTGTCCGTTGCCCTAGAAACAAACCTGTTAAGGACAGCCACTCTTCCGGTGAGTCTCTGGACATCCTTGATACTCCTAGGAGTCTTCATGTCGAGCAAGGCCTTGATTTTCTCAGGGTTTACTTCAATTCCCCTCTGATTAACGATGAACCCCAGGAACTTCCCCGCTCCTACCCCGAAGACACACTTCGTTGGGTTGAGCTTCATTCTATACGAGTCCATGACGTCAAAGGTCTTCTCAAGGTCCGCTATGTGAGTGCAGGCTTTGAGGCTCTTCGTTAACATATCATCCACATACACCTCCATGGTCTTACCTATTTGCTCCTCGAACATCTTATTGACAAGACATTAATACGTAGCCCCCGTATTTTTCAGACCGAAGGGCATCACCTTGTAGCAGTACGTCCCTTTGTCAGTAATAAAGGTTGTCTTCTCAGAGTCTTCAGCATCCATGAAGATTTGGTTGTAGCCTGAATAAGCATCCATGAAGCTCATGAGCTCGTGCCCTGCCGTCGCGTCCACCATCTGGTCTATCCTAGGTAAGGGATAGTTGTCTTTCGGGCAAGACCTGTTCAAGTCAGTGAAATCTACACACATTCGCCACTTCCCATTGGCCTTAGGCACGATGACTGCATTAGAGAGCCACTCAGGGTAGGTAACCTCTCTTATGAACTCAGCCTCTTCCAACTTTTTTACCTCTTCCCGGATGACGTCATACTTCTCCCTGGAGTACACTCTTCATCTCTGCTTGATCGTCCCGGCATCTCTGTCTACGTTGAGCTTGTGGCTCATGACCTCAGGGTCGATATCAAGCATGTCTGCATGACTCCATGCGAAGACACTCTGCCTCCTTCTGAGGAAGTTTACCAGCTCTTCCTTGATCCCTGGCTCTAGGGCCTTACCGACCTGGACAGTTTTTTCCGACTCGTCCTCATTGAGGACGATGGATTCTACCTCTTCTGCGGCCTCACCCTTCTTTAATTTTGTTTCGTCTCTTGGGTCAAGAGTGTCAATGTTGTAAGTGGTGGTTGCTCTCTTATGGGCCTCTCTCTCTTCGGTCGAGTTGAAGTAACACTCCCGCGCCGTGGTCTGGTCCCCTTGCACTTCCCCTACTCCATAAGGAGTCGAGAATTTTAGCATCTGATGGACCATCGACGGCACGGCTTCAAACTCTTTGAGGGTCACCCTTCCTACGATGAGGTTATAGGCCGAGAAAATGTTTTCGTCCATGACAAACAAGTTTATCTTCTTGGTCAGCCTCTTAGGCCACTCATCCCCCATCCGTACATCCATTTCATACATGCCCAAGGGGTGCACCTTTTCACCATTGAAGCCTATCAATGGGTGATGGTAGGGCACCAGCCTTGCCCTGCTAAGACCCAGGCTCTTGAAACAAGGCCAGAACATCACGTCTGCTGAGCTTCCCCCGTTTATGAGGATCCTTCCAACCTCGCACCAATGCACCCTTGTTGTTATGACCAAAGGGTCGTCATGGGGGGCTAAGATACCCTTGAAGTCGAGTCTAGAGAACCCCACTACGAGGGTGTCCATATCTACCTTCTTCCTCTTCTACACGGCATTGGAAGACGTTAGATTCACAGCCTCAGGTTTGGCCACTGACCTGGCCTCTGCTACATGAGCCTTCCTATCGACTACCTCAGAGCCACCTCCTGCGAATCCCCCACATATGGTGCTAACACCGAAGGAGATCATACCGACCCTCTTCACCGGGGTGTTGTCATCCTTTGGCGGAAGATCCGGGTCGTCTTCATCATCTCCCTCTGAATCATCGTCCCTTCTGGCTGGGACATCGCCGCGGCATCTGTCATTTCTTCTCTTCTTAGGGTCTTCTCTTCCACCCTTCGGAGCCTTGCCATCCACATACTTCCTCAGCTTTCCAGATTTCAGCATCTTCTCAATATCATCCTTTAAAGCGAAGCATCTGTCTGTGATATGGCCGTGATCCTGATGGAACTCATACCATAGGTTTTTGTTCCTCTTATGTAGCGGGGCCTTCAATTTTTTTGGCCACCTCAGAGTCCGGTCAGTCTTAATCTCATTAAGGATGTGTTCACAGCTCACAGTTAGAGGAGTGTAATGAGCAAACTTGTCATCACCTGACCTCTTCTTCCCTTCTTTCTTGCCTTGGGACCTCCTAGTGCTACCGCGGTTCTCCTCCTCATATTTGACTGCCATTGCCTCTTCCGCATTCATCACCTTCCCTGCGGTTGCTAGCAGCTCCGCCATAGACCTGAGGGGGTCTTCCGCCAATTTCCACAGTAGCTTCCCCTTCTGGAGGACTCCTATAAGGGCGATCATGGCTATGATCTCTTCATAATCTTCCACCTCCAACTTCTCTTTGTTGAATCATGCTATGTAGTCTCTTAGGCTTTCACCCTTAGCCTGTTTGACGTACAACAGGTGGGTAGTCTTCTTTTGGGGTCTTACCCCAAAGCAGAAGTTGTGGATGAACTACTGAGCCAGGCCTTTGAAGTTCTCAATTGAGTTCTTCGAAAGGGAGGTAAACCAACTATGAGCTTCCCCTGTCAATGTCCCTGAGAAGGCCCTACACTTCATCTCATCGGGTATCGAGTAGATGTCCGCTGTCAACTGATACATCTCGATATGGTGCACAGGGTTAGTGCTGCCATCATACTTAGGAGTCACTGTAGGAGGCTTGAACTTGGCTGGGGTTGGGAACCCCACTATCCTAGCCACAAATGGGGAGCCCTCTGAGTAACCCCTCTGCAATGGGTCCCTGCTTTTAATGAGATCTCCTATCTTCTCCTCAAGGCATTGGATAGAATCATTCCAGGGTCTTCTGTCATCAACTTGGTCGAGGTTATCCCCTGCCACCTCCCTGTGATGGACAGAGGGTTCCCCAGCCACAACACATTGATTGTTGACCTCTTCCTATTCCCTAGCTCTTCCTCCACAGGGTCGGCCTTGGTCTGGCCGACCTTGCCTACCTCCTCTCTGAGAGCCTGCTGCGCTCCTCGACCTTGATAGCCTGTGTCTTAGGTCATTCACCGGGCCCAGCCTTTCGAAGGCCGACCCTCTGCTCAACCTGTCGAAGGCCGACCCTCTTTGTTGGGCCTCTTCTCTTCTTTGGCCGACACATCCTTGACTCTGCCTAAGAGGTCGTATAGTGTCATTTGATACCTCATACGGCTCCCAGCAGCCTTCTGGGGCTTCTTCAGCTTCTAGGTCATCATACTTGTTCTCTGGGCAAGGGTTTCCCTGCCTCCCCAGGCGCAAGTGCCTAGGGTCAGCAACGTCCCTCCTCCGCTGTGGTGCAGGTTGGTCCTTCATCGGCTCCTGGGGTGGTCCCCTGGCATCAGGATGGGGCTGAACTGCCACCGGAGTGATCATGTCCGGTGAGACTCCAGGTGGCCTCATCATCATGGTTTGACTGAGCTGGGCAAATTGATCCTTCATGGCTTGTTGTGTTGCAGCTAAAGATTTCAAGGCTGCTGCTACCTCCGCCATTTCGAACTTGGGAGGAGCCTGACTGGAACTAGCCCCTCCACCTCCGGGCGGCGGAAGAGGCGGTGGTAATTCTGGTGCCAAAATGATGATGATTCTGGTGCCATGTGTTAACAATAAAGAGCTTGAGCAGCAAGTGAGCTTAATACCTTAAAGGACCTCTTTCAATGGTGAAACAGCTCCACGCAAGGGGTGGTTCCTGGTTCACCACCAGAGTCTCCGGTGAGGTTAAGCTGAAGAAGAGGAAGAGATAGCTTCTCGTTTCCCACAGACGGCGCCAAAATGATGATGCTAAGGTTTAGCACCACCAGATAAGGTGGTTTCAAGCTCAATATAAGAATAACAATGGCAGCACAGTTATATAGAGATTAGAGAAAGAGACAAGGATAAGAGGAATTAACGCAGGAATATAAGTGGTTCAGCCAATCCGGCCTACGTCCACTGTGAGTGTGTGAGTAATATCACTGAATGAAGGCACTAATGGCCATGGATACAATCTCTCAAGCTTTCTCTCTCTACTGTATATTTAGACAGAGTTCTTGCTAGGGTTGAATAATTGGGATCCTTTTGCAAGGTAGGGGATGATCCCTATATATAGTGCCTAGGGGGTGTAATGTACCCCCCATGCATGTAATGAGCATATAGGTGGTAGCCTCACCAATGTGGGAGTGCCATCTGTCACTGTCACATGTAAGTAATGATGATGAAATATTCTCCCACATGTGGAGAATAATCTTGTTACAACTAATTTGTGCCCAGGTGTCCTTATCCAAATGTCAACAGATGCTCGACAGCCATATTGGTGGATGACCTCGGCCTGGGAGAGGCCGAGCTGTAAAGACTTGATGTTCGTTCAATCCGAGATGTGTCATAGGGAGTCTCGGCCTGATCTCAACCGAGACATTTTGCTGGGGTCGGGCCCAGCCGAGGTTGGACTAATGCCATGCTGACGATTACTAAGGCTTCTTGTGACCTCGGCCCAAGCCGAGGTTGGACTGGTTCCATGTTGAAGGTTACCAAGGCTCCCTGTCACCTCGGCCTACCCTCGGCCGAGGTTGCCATACCCAGGTATATGAGAACGCTGTTGATGCCTGTGATGCGCGTAGTGTCCATTGAAGTGTAGATGGTAGGGTCGGCCTAGGCCGACCCTGGTCTGGCCGAGGGATGATATCACGGGCCCATGGCTTATCTAGGATTGATCAGTACCTCGGCCATCATATCGGCCGAGGTTGGTGTCTCTGGGCCGAGGTTACACTTGGGGCACATCAGTGTCCATATCTTATACTCTTATGACATACCCCTCTTTAGAAAATTCCATTCAACGTTTTCCAAAGATTTAAATTTTTTATTTATATAACGAGTGCATGGACACGGGATCTTGTCACTACTAAGATTTTAATCTGAATATTTGATGAATTCACGGAAGCCCTTTACATGATTATCAGAGACTCCGTTTCTCTTTCCCATCCACTCTTTGTATGATGAAAAATGCATTAAAGAGTCATAGAAATTCAATTCACCTATATAAATAGGTTGAAATGAATGTACCGTTTCATATAAAAACTCCAGTTAATAATTCAAGAAAATTCATTCAACCCAAGCATTCATCAATATGAAATAAAATCGAAAAAATTAAGATGTCATTAAACCCTGAAAAATTAAAATTAATAGAAATTAAGATTTTATCACATATCCCACAAAATTAAAATAATTACAAACATGTCCCAAAATATGAAAGAACATTACAAACTTGTCCCAAAATAAAACATTGGTCATTGCCTAATCTTCACCAATAAATAAACTGGATAGGCAATATATGCATTGTTATACTCGCATAACATATCCCCATCACCATGGTCAAAATTCACAGGCTCCTCTACGAAACTCGGGTATATGATATCAACCAATATCTTAGCCTCACTTACTTCCAAAGAGTGATAGTGCACGGGTGTTCCCAAAATCATGGAAATAAGCGTGCACGTGCCAATGACCTCGGTATTGGCCAAGTCCCCTATACAATACTCCTCACCATAGTGATCGTGCTTGGACTATGATGATGCTCGATTTGCGGAGTTTGATGACTCAAAAGACAGGGTAGTTGGAGTGGTAAAATGAACCTACAGTGGAGTAGGGTATTGCAAACCCACATGTGTCGAGAATTTAGGTAGTGAGTTGAAGGAGGATTAAGGTGGAGAGGAGTTTCATTATTTGGTTGATTATCTCTCGTCATGTTTAAAGTTTTTGGCAAATAAAAAAATAGCAAAGAATGTATCACAATCTTGTTTTAAACTATAACTTTTAATGAGCTTTTCGATACGTCTGATTTTCATCCAAATGGTTTCATTTTTATAAATTTGTGAAAAGATACACGTGGCCAACTGGCTGAAAGTGTATCTCTGATAACCATATAAATGTACGTGACACGAACTCGAAATCTTTTCTTCTTCAAGTGTTTTGCACGCTCACATTTAATGTGCATATGTTGTGAGGCGTCACAATTTGAGTGAATGCGAAATTGTATCCACAATGGATGAATGATTTTTTTACTTTTTCTAATAGTATCACTAACGTCATCGCACAGTTGGGATTATGAATGTGAAATATAGTATCTATTACCTCATCATAGCATTCTTGACAAATAAAATAAACTACGATTGATCATGTTCGGTTACAAGAGATTAACTTCACGATTTGTAAGGTAATTAAACTGTTTAATTTACCTATTCCCATATTGCTAAATAGGATATCCCTCTATATTACATGCACTAATAAAAGATGTTTTTATTGCCGTTGAATTGTAACCTCTAGGTCATTTATTTAAAGCAATTATTACTGTGACTCATGTTTTTTTAGGAAATATATAAAAGGAGGGTGTGAATATGACAAGGGTTTTCTAACGTGAACGAGAAGACGAAAAATATATAAAAGATTTTTCGTATGTGGGACAACATATAAATACTAGGAGTAAAAGCCCTAATTAATCTTAAAATTACTATGAGTCCTTCAACTGATTATCTTTTTTCCAATTAATCAATCAAACACAACATGTCCAATTTTAATTCATTGTAAATAAATTAATCCTAAAATTATTATGTGTCTACAAATGTGCGAGGCCTTCAACCAATTTGTGTTCACCCGAACAACAACCACTTAAGGAAGGATTGAACATGACCACAATAGTTAATCAAAAAGATATATTCACTAATATTCATCCGCACAATATCAATAATAATTAATTAATATTTTTCAATTAATCAATCATTAACAAGAAGTCCAATTTTAGTCCATTGTAATTAAATTATTCCAAAAATGACCATGTGTCCACCAATTTATAAGTCCTTCTATCAATTTGTGTTCACCAAATAACAACCACTTAAGGAAGGGGTGACCACATCCACAATAGTTAACTAAAACGATATATGCACTAATATCCATCCGTAAAGTATCAATATCGAATAATTAATATTTTCTAATTATTCAATCATACACAAGAAGTCCAATTTTAGTTCAAAATTACTATGTGTCCATCAATATACAAGACCTTCTACCAATTTGTGTTCATCTAAATAACAACCACTAAAGGAACGGGTGAACACAATCACAACAACCAACCAAGAAGTTATAACTATATATAAGGCTATTTCACATAAAAGAAAATATAAGCAAAATTACTTGAATAAAGAAAGTAGCTAAAATTCGTTGAAGTTAAATAATTGTTCTATAATTGCATGTGCACATAGAACGAGAAGAAAATATGTTAAGATATTATTCAATCACATGATGTAAAGTTAGGGTTAAGGAACTTTTTCTAATTTACTAATCAACAATCAATCCATTCACTAATTATAATCCTACCAATTCACATTCAACCCAAATACTAATAATCCCATCAAGTGTAAGAGTTCCTAATTTTATTATCCCTAATTAGGGTTCTATTTACATTACTAAAAATGTATTTCCAATTTTGAATTTGATATACTAATCAATAATCAATTTACTGTGACAACCCGCTCCAAATAATAACGGGTGGCCAGCCCTATACTATAATAAATCAGGTATCTCAGATGGCACAGTCTCAACATCAACTACTAAGCACTATAATATAAGGCTAACTACCCGAAATCATTAAGTGCGAATCGTCAAAATTTAAAACTTTTTATTTAACAACAACAACAAAACCAATAATGCACATAACCAACAATGTACATCTAACTATGATGAGTGAAAAGTGCATGCTCCAATAATATGAAAGAGTACAACACATTGTACAAAAAAATCTCAGCAATGAAATACCCGAATATGCTGTCGGGTAACAGACAATATAATAATTTGAGGAATTAAATATGGAAGTGTTAATCTACAACACTTGAATACTAACTCAATATACAAACTGAATCCTAATCTAGAAGTACAAAGATAGGAATCGTCTAAAGCAAAGTGCCGCAACAGTCCGCTACTGCCACAGCTCCACAAATACCCTGGATGGATAACATCAAAGGCGTCCTTGCGAAGGAACACCTGAAGTAATACAATATATACAAGGAGGAGGAAAATATAAACGGGTCAGAGCCCGAGTTTGAAAAATGTTTAATAGCAAGTGTATTAAAATGCATAATAATTATAAATGCATTATTACATGATTTAGTTGGAATCGAACTCTCCATAATAATTCAACTCACCTCTCATCTAAAGCGCGCACTAAACGTATGCACGTGATCTCCAAATGGATGCCCGGTTCTAAATAGGTAAGAGGGTCCTAACTTAACCCAAAAGGAGTATTTAAGCAGAATCATCTAACCTATCTCCCAATACATTTGTTTCCATAATTTATAAGTCATATACATTAACTTTAATGTAATAGTTATAGTTATCTTTATAATGTTCATTTGTTGAACATATAAAGTTACATGATCCAATCATGCCCACATCATCACAATACATCAACAATCTCATTTACTAGAATTTTATATTCTAGTGATCCCATAAGGCATCAAACCATATATATAATTATTATAAATGAGTTATTAGCATCAAGAGTTAAGGACTAAACTCCTCCCGATTCTCAACACGGTATTGCGTTTCATGCGTGGGACGTCTCGCCGAAGCGAAATCCAAACAAGGAACCCCCCCCCCCCCCCCCCCCGTTACACTACTCCTGGCCGTATCGATCCTCGGGGCTCATTATGCCCTCAATGCAAGATGCATGTAACCCAAATTATTATTATCTAATTTTAATTAATTAATATTCCCAATTCTCAACAGTACACGGCATTTCATGCGTGGGACGTCTCGCCGAAGCGAAATCCAAACAAGGACCCCCCCCCCCCCCCCCCGTTACACTACTCCTGGCACTGTCAATTGTCGGGATAGGTGATTTATATATATATATATATAATTATGAGCATTAAGGACTAAACTTATCCCCAAGTTCCAACATTACACTGCGGTTCGTGCGTGGGACGTCTCGCCGAGGCGAAATCCAAACAAGGAACCCCCCCCCCCTCGATACACTAATCCTGGCAATGTAGGTCGTTGAGGTCCATTATGCCCTTGATACCCAAGTACAAACACAATCAATAATAACCATCCAACCGAGCTATAAATCGAAGGACGCAGGCTCACATGCTATCATCTTCCAGCAACCCATATACGTAGCAAACTGGGGCCACCTGGTGGGGTTCAACGACACCCACCTCGTGATCTACTCACTCACACAACGTCCCGAGAAGCGGTCATAGATCCTAACCGTCAAGTGAGAGCGACACATACCCACGACCTCTCACCCCCAAAATAAATAATGTATATATATATGTCATTTGCTGACCACAATGGACGACTATGACCTAGAGAATATCCACATCCTGCTTTTCTAGTCAGAATGCTCACCCTCTACGCACGAAACTTCCCAATGATAGCAAGGAGGGGGTATGCTTAACATGTATATACACCATCATATAAGGTATACATACATCCCACATAATAAAGATACACCATTATAAAAGGTATACCTACACATCATTTCCATATTCATTATACGCCCTTAGGCGAAATAGATTAATATCATTATTTAGTATATTCCTCTCTTTTGATACACTAACCGTCAACTCTCGTACAATAACCCCACTTAGTATATGCTATACTAATACTCACTTGAAGCTCACATGACGCTTCTAATAATGAATTGTCTCAAAATTCAATTCAAGTTAAGGATATTCTTGATCCTAATAAACCTCAATTTGCATACGCGGTTCTCCATCCATAATATGGTTCAATTTATTTTATGAACCTTTAAAGTTATCCCATTTGGGATTGGATCCTAAGATCCGGTATCTCTAAGTTACTCTCATTCTCAGATCGTGAAATTGTTATTATCACCAAATAAAATCCCAAATAAAAGTGGGCTTCCCCACTTAGTAAAATACCAAAATCTCCAATCGGTATTCCTCAAATACTAACCTCGATACTTAGAGGGTTTTCCACCAAATTGATATACTCTTTTAGATTCTCACTTCTCAAAATCAATCACTTATGATTCTAAAGTCTATAATCCCCTTATATAATCATTTAATCCTTTATGATACTCTGATTATGAAAGTCCATACATACAAACCCAAAGAAAAGGGGAATAACTTAAATTCTCAAACTTGAACCCAAAACAGGGGACCGGTCGACCGGTGCCCAAACCGCGGTCGACCGCGTTTCTTAATTTTGCCTATAATCGAAGACAGTGTGCCCAATTCTGGAGGCGCGGTCGACCGACCCTCTGTACGCGGTCGACCGGCCCTAGCAGGTACCACGGCCGAACTCCATTTTTACACAACTCCAACTTCTCAACCCCCCCCCCCCCCCCCCAATAATTACATTTAACCACAAATCTTCAACCCAACCATATTCATAACATTAATATTCATCCTAGAATGCATTGAAACTACTTTCTATCATTAAATCTAAGATCTACACATTAAATCTAAGATTATACCCAAAAGTTAGGTTTTGTTAAACTAAACCTAAAATCCAAAATATCAATCCACAAATCATGCAATAATTGGTACACAACAATTATTTGGCAAGTTTAATCACTTGCCTCGGGTTCGTAGGGTCTGAATCCGCCTTGAGATCGCGTGGAAACCGAAAATCTCCACTTTCTCTCCCTTTTCTCCTTCTTTCTCTTCTTCTTTCTTCTTCTCTCTTTCTTTCTAGGGTTTTCCTCTTTCTCTTAAGTGAGAATGACTTCTCACGTGGCTTTTAAGCCTTGTCTCCCAATGTACACATCTTTAAATGATAATACACACTTTAAATGACCCGGTAACTTTAATTCGAGTCAAACGGTCCTAAATTATTTCGAAACCTAAATATACCTCAAGTACAGTCATTTCGACTTTCTTGACCCTTCCGAAAACAATGGTACCCTCAGAATCGCCATTCGACACACTTTCTAACGACTCCAAATTTTGACCTCGATTGCCAATTTTATTATTTCTCTAATAAAATATTATTTATTTCTCCCAAAATAAATAAATCATTGTCTCCAAAACCTCGGGTTGTTACATTTACTTACCTCATTTATAAGTCTAATGGAATAATTAAGGTATTCATGAAATTACTCTCTTTAATTCCAATATAGTTACATATATTAAAATATGCAACTTTTATCCTTTGTCATTTCAATATTTCCAGGGGGTCAATTACATAACGTTATGTTTGGGAAACTAAAGCCAAATTACACCATTTCAGTTTAGGAATTTTGGTACATAATAGTACCTAATAACATATGTCGATTAAAATTCGAGTTCATTTTAATTGAATAACTACTATTAAAACACGTTCATCTAATTAAATTCCAATATCTTAAACATTTTTCATGCAAGATTATAATTAGAATAAATTCAGAAGACAAAAGGGATAGAACTAAAGTGGGTTGAATTATATATCTGAGATAATAAATGAGTAGAATTCACTAAAAACTAAGACAATGGACTACACATGTTATCATCCTATTTTACATATATGTTATCAATAAAAAAACAATATATTTCTTGATTTTATAGTAAAATTATTTATCAATAAAAAATATTAAAATATAAATATAAAATTTTACATATATTTTCATAATTTTATTTTCCCTAACACATACACATACACTAGACAATAAAGAGATAATATACCAAATCTGAAATTGAATACATACCAAATCAAATACATACCAAATCTGAAATCACACAAATATATACAAATCAAATAAATATTCATTTTGAGGTTTTGTAAAATTGATTTTGCTTCATTTTCCCTAACCATAATATTTGTCCTAACTAGGTATGGCAATGGGACGGGATTTTGCGATCCGAACCAACCCTAATGGGGAAAATTTTAGGGATATTAAACTTTTTGGGGTCGATGTTGAGTTCAAAATAAATATAAAACATCAGGGACATGTCAAGTTTTGTATATAAAAACCCCAAACCCACCCAGTTTAAGGGTATAATTACAAATATACCCTTATATATAGTGGTGTTTAGTTTTTTTCCCCATTTTGCCTCATTTCCTTCCTTTCCCTCACTTCATTAAGCTTCTCCTTTCCCTCTCATCTCCCTTCCTTTCCATTCTTTTTCCATCCCGTCAATCGTTTACTCCGTCGATCCAAAATATCATTCAAAGCTCACAGCCTCATCTCCGTTCAAAGTACACCTCGTTGATATGAAACACTCACAACTTCATCTCCATTCAAAGCTCACGGTCTCAGCCTCATTGTCGTTCAAACCACACCTCAACCTCATCTTCGTTCAAAGCATACGACCCGAGCTCACGACTATCACATAGCACACCACGGTCGTAGATCTAAACTAAAATGGTATGGATCTAATGTTTTATGAATTTACACACACATACATACATACATACATACATACATACATACATACATACATATATATATATATATATATATATATATACAAAAAAATCAATTTTTTGTATGGATCTATTGCTCATACTCTAATTTTTATTATGAGTTTCCTTATACTTTAATATTTTTATAGCATTTTTTTTACACATTTGTTATTTGATTTGTTTAAAGATTAGTTTAGTTACAGATTTATTTATAGATTTGTTATTTTTATTGAACAAAATGTATACTCTTAATCTCTAATTTATTTTTGTTATCTTTATTGATGAAAAATGTTGCTCAATACTTTTTATTTACTCAAAGCATTATAAAAAATATTTTTTGAACAGAAATTTGTGTTTTAAATAAAAAAAATTCCAAAGTAAAAGATGTCCGAACGAGGTGATAATCAAAGTCAACTTTATGTTAATTCAAATGCAAGTAACGCTCCTTCATCTCAAAATAATCAAAATACTAGTGGAGTTGTTCTCGGTAAAAAAAAAGAAATTTACATCAGATGTTTGGTTAGATTTCACAAAAATAAACATTGGTGGTGAGGACTTTGCTATTTGAAATACTTGTTCAAGGACTTGCGTGATCATAGAGATGGACATAATAAGACTAAAAGTATGGATATAAGGCAACAAATGTTGAAAGTTATTGAAAAAAAGTACGAAAATATAGACATCAATAATCATTAGTTTGATCAAGAGAAATCAGGTTATGAGCTTGCATATATTGTTATTTTACACGATTACCTCTTCTCAATCGTAAATCATATTGGGTTTCGAAACTTCGTGAGTAGTTTTCAACCTCAATTCAAAATACCCTTGAGAAATATGATTAAGAATGACATTATGAAGATCTTTGATTGCGAGAAGACAAAACTAATGCATTTGATGGGAAACTTGGGTGTAGATTAGAGTTCACAACTGATATGTGGATGCCCAATCATATAAAGAAAGGTTTTATGACTATCACACCTCATTTCTTTGACTATGCAGGGATTCACAGTCACATATTGAGGTAAACTAATATATAATTTATTTAGGTTTATTTATATTTTTTATTTAATTGAATTCAATTTATAATTTTTTCTTGTTATTTAATTCAATTTATGCATGGATTATACTTACTTTATTTATGTATGTTTTTTAATTCAATTTATATTTTTTTCAGATTTGTTGATTGTGACACCCCACTTAAAATAATAACGGGTGGCCAGCCCTATACTACATTTAATCAGGAATCTCAGATGGATCATTCTTAGCATCTACTGACGATACTAAACTAGATAGGGCTAACTACCCAAAAACTATAAAAGCGGATGCCAAAATTAAATAAAAACATACAATGGATAACATCCCAACAATATAAAACTACTAGCAAAGGTAAAACGTACACAAGTACCATGATAAAAGAAGTGCTAAACATTGAAATAAAAAGAGTACATAAAAGGAAGTATACCCGAATAAGTTGTCGGGTCATAGATAGTACAACAACAGTAAAGAAGAAATATAAATAGCTACAAATAACCCTTGGGTGTAAACCCGATATACAAAATGAATCCTATCTAGATTTACAAGAAGTAGAAATCGACTACAATCAAAATCCCGCAACAGTCTGCATCTGCTACGGCTCCCAAGACACTGGATAGAAAAACATTCATGATATCCTTGCGCTGGGACACCTGAAGTAAACAATATATATATATATATATATATTAGCAAAAGATAAATACAAAAGGGTCAGAGCCCGAGGTGTAAATATATTTGCAGCAAGTGTATTAACTGTGCATAATAAATATAAATGCAATATTTCATAATTAAAGTGGAGTCGCACTCTCGTGAAACCCCAAACTCACCTCTCATCTACATCGCGCACCTAATCACATCCTGGAACCTTAATTTAAGCTACCCAACACATATAAGGACACCTACCTAACTATAAGCATGGCCTATGCCCGCATAACCCACCATCCTAACATAACCCAAAAATCTTCTCCATTCTAATCCCACATAAATATATACACACACACACACACACACACACACACACACACACACACATATATATATATATATATATATATGCCTTACCAGGCTTAGACTCTAGTTATCAGCTTAAACCAGTTATTAGTCTTAACACGACACACATTAACATTAGGTTTTAGCATAAAGAATTTATTCTCTAAATAACAGACATTCGATTCCTAAGGACAAACTTCTCTCCACTCCCAACATTGCACTACGTTTCGTGCGTGGGGCGTCTCGCAAAGAGAAATCCAAATAAGGAAACCCCCGCAATACACTACTCCTTGACAATGTTGATCGTATGGAGCCATTATGTCTTCCACACAAATCCTATTACTGCAACTAGTTAATTAATGAATACCATCTCTATTTAAATCCTTGGGGTCGATATAGCCACAATTGTCTCTAAGTACGATCCTTCGACCCTGATAAACAAGTACACCAAAATCACCCAAGATGTACATACTAGGAAATTCATATCACCTTCACCCATAGGATATATATATATATATATATATATATTACCCTAAATATATATAAGCAATCATTCATTCCTATAACCACGTATACATGACGCACATAATGTACACTTTGTAATACACATAACATAAACAGTTATAGGATACAAAAATATTGTACCATGCTATCATCTTCCAGGAATTACTTACTTTCTCCCGGGGTCACCATCTATCGAATTATTATCACACCGCCATGGCAACAAAATCAATCCTGACGTATGGGAAGCGGTCATAGCTCCTAATCGGAAAGTGATAACGACTCATACCCAAGACTTTTCACCCCCAAAAATAAAATCACACAAATAATAATGGAAGACTATGACCTGGGGACTATCCGCACCCTGCTCCTCAAGCCAGGGCCTCACCCACATCACGCAACCTCCTATGATAGCATGTTCTGGGTATGCTCACACAATAAGTATATATATCATTCACACTATATATATACCTGCATATGATCACATCACATATACAAACCATCACACACGGTATATATATTCACGCCATATATACACACATTTGTACATATCTATACATATATATATATATATACATCTATACATAACATCTCATGCCCGTATGTATGAGATTTATAAACTTGGCTATAAGCATACATAATCCTCATTATACTAGCCTTCGTCCCAAGCGTATTTAACTTAATTCGTTATATAAATACGATCCCACACTTGAAGCATATTCACCCATTGTCCCTATGATATGAATAGTCTTCCAATATAATCCAACATTAAGGTTACTAACCCACAGTTTAACGTATGTAACAATCACTAAACAACCCATCTATATCCGAATGCACATCGATATATCTAATAATAATCCCGACTATAGGTATACACTTAACTAATAGTCTGCTAGCCTCAAGCTTAATCTTAAATTCATTCCACGATCCCATCAAGTATTGGAATCCCCATTGTTAATCACACTTAGATATATAGTAACTATCCCGACGAACATTACATCACAACCTATGCTAGGTGATAGTACAATCCAATCGTTCTCAATTCTGCCCACGGTTCAATTCATAACATTAACACATTTACGATTTATCCCTTGAGTTTATCACCACTAAGGATAAGCGACCTCTCTCATTGGTCCCCAATCATATCCTAAATAGAATCCTATCAATATAAGGATTTGACACAAAAGTCAGTTTACAATTTCCACGCCATACTCTCATAACTCTCTCAAAAAGTACTAAACCTTACGTTATATCTAAGCTCACTTTTGACCTCTAATTAGAACTCCCATCCCCAATGAGGTTTCCCACTACCTCGATACATAACTTCAATGCATACATATGTATGTTTCCCCAAACTGACTTGATATATCCCCAAAATCAAAACATGTGAGAAACTCCCAATAAATCTCCAAAGTGCATTCCTCGTAACATAATAGGATGTTCTAATTCGAGAAACCCGGTCGAAATGGAGTAAAACTCATTCTAGAAGAATCTAGCAAAACAACCCTATTTTCGAATTGATTCAGTCCTAACAACGAATCGATTCGACCCCAGCGAATTGATTCGGCCCAACTATACCTGTAAGTCTGATACATACCGAACCGATTCGCAAGGGGCGAATCTCTTCGGCCCTAAAGACCTGAAGGTTCTGCAACATAGCGAATCGATTACGAATCGATTCGGGTTGTTCAGAAAGTTGCGAAAGGGGCTTTTTTCTCCAAACCCAAATCTCCAAAATCCATATATATATCATCCCCCAACCATCAATCTTCATCCCAAACATATTTCTAACTTTAAAATTCATCATATAACTACCCAACAATTTACATAACCTCAATTACAAGATTTAAGCTACAAAAACCTAGGTTTTGACATATAACCCAAAATCCAATTCTTGTGTCCACAAATTATGAAACAAAATACACAAATGAATTATTTAGCAAGATTAAACGCTTGCCTAGAAGTTGTAGAGGTTGAATCGTCCTCGAGATCGCGTATGGGCCAGAAATCTCCAAGCTTTCTCCTCTCTCTCTTCCTTTCTTCTTCTTTCTCTCTTTCTCACAAATGAGATAGACTGGTCCGTAAGCCTCTTAAGAGTTTAAAACATAAATCCCAGTTTCAAATGATAATACACACTTTAAATGACTCTTTTACTCCAATTCGAGTCAAACTAACTTAAAAAAAATATTTCGGAATCGAAATAAATTCCAAGGACATTCATTTCGACTATCTCGACCCATCCGAAATCAATAGCGCACTCAAAATCTTCATCTAGAATACTTTATAACATCCTCAATTTTTGGACCTCAATTTCCAAATTCTAAAATTCTCTGATTTAAATATATTTTATTTCTCCCAAAAATTTAATTTCTCAGTCCCAAAGTCACGGGGTATTACATTTATGTTCCCGCACCACTTAACAAAGAAATGATTTTTGATGTTCTTATTGATACTTTGATCGATTGGAACGTTGATATAAAATTATCCACAATCATCGTTGATAATTACGCAATGAATGATGTAGTGAGTGGTGTTCTTTTAGACAAGCTCTCTAATAACAATCTTATGTTGGATGGAAGTGTGCTTCTTGTGCATTGTTGTTTACATGTATTGAATCTAATCATGAAGGATTGTTTAGAAGTGATAAGTGGGGAGACTGAAAAAATTCTAGATAGTGTTGTGTTTTGAATAGCTTTGGAGGGTAAGATTAAAAAAATTGAGGAAGCAACTAAACAATTGCACCTCCCTTGTATAAAGAAGTTGAAAATCAATTGTAAAATTCAATGGAAATTATTTAAATCGTAATCTTATACAAATATATGTTACCACGAGTGAAACAATGAGAGAGTCTATATACTTCCTACCAACGGACCGATAGTGGGAGTTGGCCAAAGAAATTTGTAAAAAGTGAAAATTATTTTTTAATGTCCTGTATTGTTTTTCGGCACCCTTTATCGCATCGCTAATTTTTTACTTTCCCAAAATATGTGACATAAAGTTAGCGTTGGTTGAGTGGAGTAAAAGTTCTAATCCAGTTGTACAAGGTATGACATAACAAATAATGGATAAGTATGAGAAATATTGGAGTGATATATATGTGATCATGGGAGTAACGAATGTTTTGGATCCAAGATAAAAGATGAATTTGATGGAATTTTATTTCCCACTAATTTATGGCAATGATTTGGTTGATGAAGTTCAAAAATTTTGGTAAAGTTGTTACGATTTGTTACATGAATATCAATCTAAGTTGACATCGTTTGATAATTGTGTCATGCCATCTTCATCTTCTTATCATTCAGATATCACAGATTTTGGTAGTGTAGAGGAAGTTCATCCACTATCTAATTTTGATAAATTTGGCAATGTTTCCTTCACTACTTCTTTAGCTAAATTGGAGTCAGATTTTTATTTGGATGATGAAAGTATCTTGCCAAGGACACCAAATTTTAATATGTTGAGTTGATGGAAGAAAATGGAGTCAATCCCATTTTACAAAAGATTGATCGGGATATTTTACAAATTCATATGTTGACTATTGCATATGAGTACGCCTCTAGTACTGGTGGTAGATTGAGTATCCCACATCGTAGTAGACTTCATTCGAATACTTTGTAGGCATTGATGTGTTCATAAAGTTGGTTATGGAGTGAAATAAATTATGAGTAAATTATAAAGTTTATTTAATTAATTATTTCCTCATTCATATCTAATATATGTTTTGTTTTGTGCAGCTAATTGTTCTACGAATGACATTTCATCTTGTGCTTCCACCATGTATGAGGACGAATATCTTGACTAGACATTATATCTTGAATTCTGATAAATTCATCAAACTTAATTATGTACCTTCTTGGTGAATTTTGCAATTTGATTAAATTTTGTAACGATTGATGGCAGTGTTATATTTATTATGCAAGGGAGGGTGAACATTATTTTTCCACTTTGGTGTTTATCATTTGGTACTTTTAATTTGGATTCTATGAACTACTAATTTGGGACATTGCATTTTATGTTGAATTTTATGATGTATGAAAATATGAATTTTTATTTAGTAATTATGAGTTTTTAGACTTGGATGCCTTTTCAAGTAATTGGAATTATTCATATTTTCATCTTAAGGAGATAAACAATGATAATATTTGTATTTATAGAATTACTGGCAATGTTGCTTTAACTTTTCGAAAGAACATTACATTGTTAATATTACCTTTTTTTGTTCAAAGATTAAAAACAATGAAATTCTCTCGTATTACAAAACGTTTGAAACAATATTAAAATCCGTTAGAATACTTATATAAGTTAAAAAAAATATCGTAAAAATGTTTGGGGCAGGTTCGGGGCCCCCGCGTGATTTTTAAACGAGGCAGGGGCAGGATCCGGTGCTGGGTAAGAAGGGTCAGAGTCGAGTTTGGGGAGGGCAACCCCTAACCCAAACCCACATTGATATCATACCTAGTCCTAACACATACACACACATACATATATGTGTACATACATATATACATATACATGGAAAAACATATACATACAAAACACACACACACACACACACACATACAAAGAGATATAGCGAGAGATTTACCTGAGTGAGAGAGGGAGAGAGAGTCTGTAGTGGTGGTCCCTTGTGGTTATGGTCTGAAAGAGAGAGAGAGAGAGAGGTTCGGTGAGTAGATGGGAGAAAGGGAGATAATGGGTTGAATGAAATAAAAATAAAACCCTAATGGGTTCTATTTATACTTGAAATCGGGTCACGGTTCACACCTACGACCCAGTCCATAACTAATTTGGATTCATTTAAATGGTCACAATGTACACAACTTGGTTATGGTTCAGAATTATGACCTCAAAAAATCATCGACAATAGGTCATGATCCCCAATCGTGACCCACTTTCTGTGACCATTTTGAACTCAAACCTTATCACGGTACTGGTTCACTGTTGTAAAATATGACCATGTTTCAGACTAAATTATCACGGTCATTTTCTGTTGGTCATGACCCAAAATCGTGACCCCTTATGTGACCATTTTGGCCCTATTTTCCGCCATTAAGGTCACGATTGTGGACCATGACCATGGGGCTCACGGTTGGGGACCGTGACCATGAAGGTCATAGGTTTGGACCGTGACTAGCCCATGACCAACTAATGGTGTAGGTTACCCTTAAATGGGTCACGGACTCAATCACGATTTAGAAGTCATGGTCACGTGTTTGGACCGTGACCACCCTGCCGTGGCTATATTTTATTTTTAGCATAGGGAAATTAGGGGGTATTACAGCTGGTATCATAGCATGGTTTAGAGCCTTAGGATCTGTGTGATCCTATGTAGTTTTTTATCAAGATTTTTTTGATACGGTAAGAACACATCATAAGGTTTTGTATTTTTGTGTAGTGATGACATACGTGTCAACATCATTCATTGTTTCTTGGAAGTTAGTGAGACTCGAGGAGCAGTGGAACATATAATGATGAAGGATGTTGTGAGTAAATAGTCAAGGATGGAACGAGTGGTTGGATAATGGTGTGTTCCACAGTTGTAAATAAGATTACATGAGCTAGTGTTATTGGACCAAGAGCTGCAATTTAGAGATTTTGGGAGGCACGAGTAGTTTATGTTCCTTACGTTGATAAAACTTTGTGACATAATAGAGTTGGAATTTTTGAAGTAACCTATTAGAGTCTTGGATTCTACATATTTTGTAATGGTGTTGCAATGACAATTGAATGAGTGGGATGCGTATGTATGATTGAGTGCACGAAAGAAAGAAAGTAATGTATGGCTACGTGTTAGTAGGTTAAGGGTGTTTTGCTGATGAGAATAAGTGTGGCTAATTCCAATGAGAGAATAAATTTACGTTATGCAAATAAACGAATGAATTAATATATTGGGTTAATCCTCTGCATACGAGAAGGTATGAGAACTTCTGACCTTAGAGCAGTGCCACCGCTTGATTGCGAGGTATAAGGAAGTGGAATGTGAAAAGAGGAGAAAGGTTCTTGTTAATTGGATTTTGATGTCCTAATAAGCGAGTGTTGTGAGAAAAGGTTTTCCTACGTGTCGTGATCGTGAGAATTTAACCCGCTGGTTATGCAAAAGGTTAAGGACTGAACGAGTTCCAAAAATCTCAAGGGAGGAGCATGTTTCGATTGATGGTTGTATACGTGAGGGTAATACCAGAAGTATACCTATTAATAATAATAGGAAAAATGGAAGAGAATGCTACAATATAATGAGAGGAGATACAAGGGAGAGCTCAAAGGATAATTTATGAAAATTATTATAAAGACTTGGAATATAGCCAATTTATGAATATTGTTATAAATGCTTGGGAGTATAGCCTAGTAGTTGGCAGTTTTCGGAATGAGGATTTAGGGTAGTATGGGAAAGAACTAATGAGGGTTCCTATTGATGCTTATAAATTTATCGTCGTGGCGTTACCACCGACTCTCTAAAAGTAGCCACGGATTTTTCATGATTTTGTGCCTAGAACCTTATTAAGAGTGAGTGTAGTCATGTGTGAATTAAATTGTATTTCAATTCTATATGGCTTGTTAAATTTATCATCTATTTTTTATTATTATCACTCGTTCTATAGTGGAATTTTTTATTTGTCTAGGTTGTGTGCTAACCTAGGAAAAACTATTATAATTCATCTTGGGCTAAAGTAAATGAATGTTTACAAATCTACAACCTGATGCTGATAACTAGGTACGAGTACCTATTATTGCATAGGTTGGGATGCAAACTTATGGTATATACATGGGTAGACATAACTTGATATATGTAGATATTATGTGGATATATGCGCCAGAGTAAGCCTATTTTGTGATAATGTTTTGGGATGCATGGGTCTATTGAGCACCTGTGGCATGTGAACATGATAGACTAGCTAATGACCCAGTTCTTCCATCGGGGATATAATGAAGCACACAATCATTATAGTTAGACATCGTGTGTGTACTGGTTAATAAGCAATTTTATTTGGCATAGTTGATTTGCCTAGGGTTATGTTTTTGTGTATGGATTGACTTTTTATCAATCCCATGTTTATGACTTGTGTTGTTCAATAATATATAGTTTTGGCGGTGAGTGACATCAACCCATATGGAAGTGAATACGAGGCTTGTTATGTATGTTAGAGATTCCATAAGCTATGAGGACCAAATGCTCAAGTAGGTAGGTTATGAGTATATACGGGTTTTGCGTCGTTTCTCACTTATTGAATTTAATGTGAGTTCTTTATATGTAGTTTGTTCTTGATAGACTATGTGAGTGTCCCATATGTTATGATATTTTCCAGTGGGCTGTAGGAGTTGCCCTATTATTGGTGACTAGAGGGCATTGGGAGTGCCCTATATATTTTAGTATGTTACGTATTTCTGGTTCTTGGTGGTGCCCGAGAATGGATTCACGTAGTTGGTGTGATAATGATGATTTTGACTTATGGCACTTGTGTTCCTATCGGTTATGTCTATGTGTTGAGAGTACTCGGGCTGGTGATATGCTAGTGGTTGAATACTTGGTAGTATGGCTATATGGTTTGTTTTGCTAGTGATGGATTTCTCTTAGTGCATGAGGATGTGCATGATAGTAAGTATTTATAATATGAAAAATTGAGTTGTTTTGAAAAGTGAGTGACTAGAGATGGCCTCACATGTATTGTTATGAAGTTGTGTATGGTAACATATGATGATATCACAACAAGTAATTAGTGTCATTGATAGGGTGATTGGTGATCTTAGGACCTTATTGGATTGATTGGATGTATAGAAATGAATATTTGAAATTCTCTATTAGATTCAGGATGGGGAAGAGCCACGCTCTATCAAATGTTTTGAATGCATTGTGCTTTCAAATGTTAATGGATCAATTAAACCAATGGAGATGGAATATTACTTTTATAATGGGTGAGCCCTACACTGGGTAGTCGTGGTAAGGTATTATCTGAGAATGAAGGACTTGTGTTCTTGAGGATCTAAGTCTGGCGTTAGACCTCAATGAACTGTTGGGTTGGACAAAAGTATATCAGGGGTTTCCTTGTTTGGATTTTACATCCCATGCATAAATTCTAATTTTGATTAGGAGTTGAGGGATGATGTGGTGATGTGACATAATGACATATGATGACCATTGTTAATACCATAGTAGGTATGATTGACTAGAGATGACTTAGTAATCACTGGTGATTTATGTTTGTCATTCTAACAGAGTCGGATAGGTTTAGATTTGAGATAAATACCGAAGTGGGGTAGGACGTAATAGGATATGAGTTTCCACGATATGAACAAGATGTTGTATAATACTTTTACCATAAACACCCTTTGAGGTAATGGATGGATGACCTTATCGTTTCCTCATTTGTTAGAGGTGAGGTAAGGGAGAACAAGTTACTTGGTTCAGAGTTAAAGACATCTAAGAGGAGGTAACCCTTATTAGAGACAGTAGTGGGACTACTCAGACTAAGCAGGAGGTTCGACCGAGCGAAGCCGGAGACCAGGAGATAATTTAGATATGACAGAGTATATTAGTATTTTAACTTGGGCAAGATATCTTTCAACACGGTGAGAGTTACGTGGAAGACGAAACATGCGATAGATACATTTAAGAATTTTGGATTGGGAATGATTAGAATTTCGAGGACAAAACTTCATTATTAGGGGAAAAAAGTGTAATACCCGAAATTTTTAATCAATTAAATACTTGGTTATTTAATGATGATTTTAAATTTTTACTCATTATATAATTTATTGGAATTATTCATTTCGTGTTATAATTCATTTAATTGGTGAAATTAACTTATATGTGGATGACTCATAAATTAATAATAACGTGTAAATTTATTTTTATGTTGCGAGTTATACCATTAGACTGGGCCCTAGTGACTACAGCGGCGTGGGGAGGTTTTTTTAGTGTGTGGATTTGGGCCCTAGGGGTGGGTATCCCTTTGGGCTAAGATTTTGGAGTGTTTGAATAGCATTATGAGCTTATTTTGAGTTCTCAAGTTAGGCCCATAGGAGACCTACGGGATTTAAGGTTTAAAATAGACTTAACATTCATTAAACACGAACTTTAACACATAACACAAACCCTAGGCAACAAAGGAGCTTTGGGAAGATCAAAAAGAGGAGATTTTTGGAAGAACTTGGGGAATCATCAAGAGGGATCAATAAAGAGATTCTAATCTTCCACATTCAGGAAATAAATAATCTTTTTGCTGCGTGTTTTATGTAACTTAATTATGATTGATTGTCTTCTTGATTTATTATAGGATTAGACACATGTTAGGTTTGAATGTGATACATTAAAGGGTTGTACCTTGGTTATTATGAGAAATATATGCTTAGAACTTACATAGATTTAATATAAATATGATTTAAATTGATGAATCATGTATTTAAAATAATCTTTGACGATTTAAGAAACCTCTTATTGATTAAGACCCGAAATCATAATGAAACCCTAATTACCTTCATATTAAAATTTATGATTTAGATGATACTTTGATGTTTCATCTTGATTATGATTATTGTGGTGACAATTATTATTCAACACAAACAGATAAGAGAAGCGCAATCACCAAGCAGAATGAGGAAAGTAAAATGCCAATCACACAGCAGGAGATGTACGTGGTTCAGCAAGAATGCCTACGTCCACGGTGGTGTAGTCGGTATTATTTCTATATACTCCGGGGAGCGATTACAGAGAATACGGTGCATGTCTTATGCCCCAGACCTAGGGTTTATTATATACATGTTATTTTCAGGGAGTGGGGGTGTTGGTCTCCCCCACGTTTTCCATCTTATCCAGGAACACCTCTTTACGAGAGCATGGGAGAAGACCAAGTCATAACCGAATTAATGTTAAGATATGAAGGGTCTGGACTTTGGGCCTGTTTCAATTGGGATACTCGTCCAGGCCCGTTATTCTTAATCCGTGTACCCACAATTGCCCAATTTGGGCTCAATAAATTTAAATGATTTGTCATAATGGCTTCTTTGTACATCGTGCAACTCTTCCCGAAGTTTGAGGACTGGATTAGGCGGTAGTTGCTTTGGGTCTTGTGCGCGATGATTAGCAACATTTAAAAGTCTTTTTGGGCAACATTTTATAGTTTTCCGTTTCAAGCTTCTCAGTTCTCTTCTATCTTCTGCGAACTTTCTGCGAGTTTTAGCAATTTGTGCCCTCTTCTCCAAATCTTCATTTTTCTTGCTTTCGATCTCCCTCGTCGTATGGACTTGTGTTCTTGTATTGTCCAAGTCAAGCTCTCACCTCGTAAGTTTCTTTTGCTCTTTCTCTGTGCTTTCTTTGAATTTGTAGTTTTAGGGTTTACCAATGGCAAAGATAGGTAATATATCAGTGTCCGAGTTTAGGAAGTTCTACAATATCCCAGAGTGGGTAGAGATTGAGTGCGCCTCTCCCCCTAAAAATGTTAGAGAGATAGAGGGTGCCCATTGGATCCACGTCTTGTTACTTTCCCAAGGGGGGCTCATTTTTCCTCCAAACAATTTATTCTTGCACTTTTTTGGTTATTTTAACATTGTTCCTGCACAGTGTTCGCCTGATGTGTGGAAGATAGTCAATAGCGTCCATAGAATAAATCAACTTTACGGCACCAAATTAGGGCTCGCCGAAGTCTTCTTTTGTTATTCCTTTTCTCGAACTAGTTCTAGTGTTCTCTATCTCAAAGCCAGGAGTCCTGACAGGGTATTGGTAGTAAACCTACCTGATTCCCACAAGGATTACTGGCAAGATGGCTTTCTTCCTAGAAATTGGCAGTTCTCCCCCCATACTGAGGGGTCGAGGTCTGATAGATTCTACGTCCCCTTTTATGGGGAGGAGTACATAGGTAGTCTTTTCCCTGCCCTTATGATTTCTTTGTTAATGTGCGATTTTTCTGACCTTTTCCTATTTTTTCTTCAGCAAGGTCGAAGAACTTGATACCTGCTCTCAACGAGGTTCATCTTTCTGAGTTGGTCAAAGCTTGGAATATCAGGGAGCCCCTAGTTGACGGCAAGCATCCCCGGTCTGTTGCTTTCTTGCTTGAGTACAAAAACATTAGTTCTAGCTTTATAGTGAGGCCGATAGATAGCATTCCCGAGTTTGATACCTCTGAAGAGACTGTTGTCGATCCTATTCAGTTAGACGAGGAGGAGAGCAGTTCTGAGAGTGATATCGTAGGCGGCGTTGAAGGCAATTTTAGCGAGGGGAGCTCCAGTGGTGATAGTTCTTCTGATTCAGAGGAGGTTTTTGAAGCCCAAGAACCTTCGAGCACGTCCAGCAGCTCAAGTGAGGAAATGGTTCCTCCAAGGAAAAATTTGATCCGGGATGACGATGATGATGATCATGTGCTCCTCGCTCAAAGGTCGAAAAAGAAGAAGTCCAGTACTAGGGATTTTGCCACTGGTTCTCGATCTACTGCTCAGGAGCAGGAGAGGAAGAGGAAAAAAGAACAGATGAGAGAGAGAGAGAGAGAGAGAGAGAGAGAGAGAGAGAGAGAGAGAGAGAGAAAAGGAAGAGGAAAGAAAGAAGATAGAAGAGAAGAAGAGGATGGAGGAGAAGAAAAGGATGGAGGAGAAGAAGAGAATGGAGAAGGAGAAGGAGAGGGAGGAAGAGAGGAGAAAAATGGAATTGAGGACGAAGGTTGGGCAGGCCTTAGTCCCTGTGGCTGCATTACTCGAGAGGGCCTCAGTTACTATTTCTCCTCAACTGGCCCCTGCACTGCTCGAGAGGGCAGTCCTTCCTGTAGATCGGCAAAGGGCGACGGGATCTGATTAATTGGCTATGCAAGCTAGTCAGAGGCTAGCCTTGGTAAGACCTTTTTCCTTTCTCTAACGCTTTGATAAATTTAAGTTGTTTTCTTCTTCTGATATCTTCTTTCACTTGCAGTTTGTGACCGTGCTCTATCGCTCTCGTGATGAGATGGTGAAGAAAAATAGAGAGATGGAGCAGTAGAATGCTGCCTTGAAGCTGGAGGGTGCAGAGCTCGAGGCTGGTTTGAAGGTCGTTGATGTCGCTCGGGCCCTTCCGATCTGGCTCTTGTTAATGCTAATCGAGAGAGGGATGCGGCGACCAAAGAACTGAATGAGCTGCGACAAGCCTACGATCTGGTCTGCTCGAGCAAGCTGGCTGTCATGGAGGAGAACAAAGTGTTAACCGAGGAGCTGAAGAATAAGGAGTCTGAGGTAGCCACCGCCAAGGAAGACTCATATAACTCCGGGTGGGTTGCTGCATACGAAGATGCCGAGGTGCCGATAGGCTACATTAGCCGTCAGAATTTCAAGAAGGGATGGAACAAGGCCCTATTAGCTGCCGGAGTGGATGTTGCATCTCCTCTGTTCGACGAGCACGACCCGGGCCCAAAGCCAATTGTGGATGAAGCCCCTGCCCCAGCCACTGGTAGTGTTGATCCTGCCACCCAGACAGTTCCTGATGATGCCCCTCCTGCTCAGGCGACAGAGGTTATCCCTACTGAGGGTGGTGCTTCTACTATCGCTAACAAAGGAAAATAGCCAGCCTCTTCTCAGAAGCCTAAGGTTGCTAGCTAATTTACCCTTAGGGTTGCTCTTGTATTTTATTTTTTTTGTAATTTTTCTTTTAACCTTTCAATGTATTCTGATCCTCTTCGTATTAACAATATGTGAAGGTTTTTCATTCCTTTAGTGTACTGAATGATTCTGTCTTTCATTGCTCTTTTATTGCTTGTAGTCGATTGATGTTGATGATTATATACTAGCCACTTCTCAATTGGGAAGAATGCTTCGACCTGATGTAAGCTCTGAAGTTCGTCATACCTTTGTGAGGATTTGTAAATCATTGCGATTGAGGAACAAGCGTTTCATAGAGCAGACTGAGCTTGTCGTTAAACTGTAAGACGGGCTGTAAAAAATGGAGGAAGTTGGTGCCTTAGTCCAAGAAGAGGTGAATACACTGATAGCAAGGCTTCTAGATGCTTCTGAGATCAACCAGGTTAGGGAAATTCTTCAGCAGGAGAATGAGGCTTTGAGGAGAGAGGTCTCACAACTTAGGGAGCATACGCCGAGCATCGCTACTGTAGTATTACTAGGTTCCTCCTCATCGCGAGCTAGAGCTGGTCCGAGCGATGTTCCTCCGGTGCTGTGAGGCTCTACCCCGCCGACTGTTCCGCGAGCTGGTCGAAATGTAAGAGGTTCAGCTAGGGAAATGGAAGATCTCCGAGGTGATGTCCAACGAGCATATATGATTGTTGTTGGGCTTCAAAGGGACGTCACCCGACTGAGGCATTTGTTTAGGAGAGGTCCTCGGTAAGTATGGGCCGACGATTATAACCAAGGTTGGCTAGATGCTCCGACAAGGCTGACAGAGTTTGAAGAGCTCGCCTTTATCAGAGGATGGTTGAGTGCCCTGAAGGAGCTGCAAGTCCTAAGGAACTCGATGCTTTGGTACCGTCATGAGATTTCTCCTTCTACTCTACTACTTAATACTTTCCGGAGAGATGATCAGTGGATCCCTATTGATGACATCCCTCGGCAGCTAATGGAGTCGGATACGAATGAAGTCGAGGAGGAGCTAGTTCCTCATCTAGACGATGGTCGAAGAGCCCAAGTGGCTGATTATCTTGTTCAGAGGCCTCACCCTCACTAAGATTTTGCCAGTAGTAACTCTGTGTATTTTGTAATGAAGTGATGTAATTTTGATGATCTGGGCGAGCTCGCCGACTAAGCATGTATTGTATTTGTTGTAAATGTGATGAATTAATATAAAATTTATGTTTTGGGCGAATTTTTGACTAAACAAGTGTCTTATATTTTCCACATCTTTACTCAATATTCTTGAGCCTCTCTTGGCTGACTAGATTTGTAAGTTTGTATTATCAAGTAAGTGTCCCTCCAGTCCAGTATGCCAACAAGATACCATGCTGCCCCACTTTACCTTTTAGGTTGCGTCGTCACATTCCCTTAGGCCTAAGTGCGGCAATTAGCAAGGACACACCTGGTGTTGGATGCTTCATCCGATCAGGATTTTGTTAACTAACCATTATTTGGTGACTAATTTTGACTTGGCCATATTGCCTAAGGATCTCCTGTAGGGCTTCATATATTTCCAGGGGCAATGCTAAGAGGTCTTTCATGTTTCATAATGAAAACCTGAGGATGGTTATTTCCCTGCTATAGTGTAATGATCAGTGTGCATGTCACTTGGAAAAGGTGTGTGGGTTATAAAGCTTATATATTAGTTAATTAACACCTCGCAAAATGAAAATTAGTTAACTGATACTTCGTAGAATGCAACTGCCAAACAACTTTTACTAATGATAAGGAAATGAGCTCCTAGTCTCATAAGTACAATACAAAAGAAGAATCTAGAAATAGAATTTCTTAAGATTGGCTGCATTTCATGCTCAAGGTATCTCTCTGCCCTCCAGCGTTTCTAAGTGATAGGCTCCTCGCAAATCATCTTTTGGTATCTTGAATGGTCCTTCCCAGTTTGGCCCTAACTTTCCATCTGATGGTTTTACTGTGTTGCCCAAGACTTTCCTTAGGACGTAGTCCCCAACTCGGAATGCCCTTGGATTGACCTTCTTGTTATAGTGTTTCGCGAGCTGTTGCTGATAGCTTGCTAGTTTTACCAAGGCAAGCTCTCGGCGCTCGTCAGCTAGGTCAAGCTCAGCGAGCAATGCTGCATCATTCTGGCCTGGTCGACAAGGGTGGACCTCATTGTGGGTAAGCTTGCTTCTAATGGGATGACAGCTTCCATTCCATACGTCAATGAGAATGGGGTTTCCCCTGTTGCTCGTCATGGAGTAGTACGGTAGACCCATAGAATATGTGGTAGCTCATTTACCCATGCGCCTTTGGCTCGCTCTAATTGTTTCTTTAATTCATCGATCACCGTTTTGTTAGAAGACTCGGCTTGGTCATTGCTCTGAGGATAGGCCACCGAGCTGAAATGGTGTCTGATTCCATGCTCGTCACAGAAACTCTGAAAGGAGCTGCTCTCGAACTGCGTTCCATTATCAGTGATGATGGTTCTGGGGATGCCAAAATGGGTGATTATATTTCTCCATATGAATCTTATCATATCTGCATCTCGGATGTTCGCTAGGGGTTCAGCCTCGATCCACTTGGTGAAGTAGTCAGTTGCGACCAACAGATACTTGCGATTGTCGGCGGCGGTAGGAAGTGGTCCTACGATGTCCATTCCCCATTGGGCGAATGGTCATGGGCTGGAAAGTGATTTTAGATTGCTAGCAGGTTGGTGGACCATAGGAGCGTGAAGTTAGAATTTTAGGCACTTGCGAACATACACCGCAGAATCCCTTTGCATATATGGCCACTAATAGCCTTCCTTCATTGCTCGGAAAGCCAGAGACCTTCCTCCACTATGGCTTCCACAGATTCCCTCATGAAACTCATGTAGATATTGCTCGACATCCCTCGGGTGAACACATTGAAGGTAGGGACCGAAAAATGATATGTTATATAGCTTGCCCTCAGGAGATAAGTGAAAGCGAGCATCTTTGACTCTTATCTGGAGGGCGGTCTTCTTATCGGTTAGAAGCGAGCCATCCTTCAAATAGTCCCTTAAAGGATCCATCCAGCTGGGTGCTGATTCAATTTGGAGCACATGTTTGACGGTTGGTAGTTCATCGTCATGGTTAATGCTCGAATGATCGAGGAAGTCGATGGGGATTGTTCTTTTTAAATCGGAATCGATTACCGAACTCAGGGCTGCTAGGGCGTCGGCATGGCTATTCAGCCTTCTGGGAAACTGCTGGACACTGACTTCCTCAAAGCTAGTCATTAGCTTTTTTGCTAAGGCGAGGTAGGCTGCCATTCTTTCATCTTTTGCATTGTAGTCTCCACTTATCTGATTGGAGACTAATTGAGAATCTCCGAACACCTGTAAATTCTTCGCCCCCAAGGTGTGTGCCTTCTGGAGCTCGACTATTAAAGCTTCGTATTCTGCTTCGTTGTTGGAGGCTGCAAATCCAAGCCTGATTCCTTATTCGAGGATTGTATCCTCTGGAGTAATAAGGACAATGCCTATTCCTGCCCCCTTTGAGTTGGAGGCTCCATCAACAAATAATTTCCAGATTCCCTCTGTTGCGTGGTTTTCTCTTTGCATTACTAGTTGAGATTGGCCGAGGGGCTGCTCACCTGTGAATTCGGCTATGAAATCAGCAAGGACCTGCCCATTGATTGCATTCCTTGTTTGAAATTGGATGTAAAATCGTCCGAGCTCGACTGACCATTGAGACAGTCTGCCCGACAAATCCGCCTTCCTCAGGATTGCTTTAAGGGGGTGCGATGTAAGGACGATGATAGTGTGAGCTTAAAAGTAGTGCTTCAACTTCCTCGAGGCAACTACAAGTGCAAAGGCAAGATTTTCTAGTGGTATGTACCGCTGCTCGGCCTCTAATAAGGTCTTGCTCGCGTAATAAACGGGATGCTGGATTCTTTCTTTTTCGCACATCAATGAAGAACTGACAATGTGGTTGGAAACAGAGAGGTATAAGTATAAGGAATCTGTTTCTTGTGGTATGACGAGCAGTGGTGGTGAGCTAAGGTAAGCCTTGAGCTCATCCAATGCCCGCGAGCAATCTCGGTTCCATTCTACTGTTTTGTTTCCCTTTAGGAGCTGGAAGAAAGGCTTGCACTTCTCGGAGGACTTAGAGATAAAGCGGTTCAAGGCAGCGAGCATACCTGTGAGCTTCTGCATGTCCCAGATTGTTCGAGGAGGTTGTACCCTGTTTATTACATCGATCTGGTCTGGGTTAGCCTCGATGCCTCTCTTACTGACCAAGTACCCAAGAAATTTTCCTGATTGGACACCGAAAGAACACTTGCTTGCGTTAAGTTTCATTCGGTACTTCCTGAGGATTTCGAAGGTTCTTGATAGGTCCGAGAGGTGGTTTTCTTTCTTCCTGCTTTTGACGAGCATATCGTCGATGTATACTTCCATGGTGTCTCTCATTTGGTCTTTGAACATCTTGGTGACCAGCCGCTGGTGGGTTGCCCATGCATTTTTTAGCCCGAAGGGCATGACCTTGTAACTGTATAATCCAACGATGGTGATGAATGTTGTCTTATCCTGGTCTGGAGCGTATAAGGGGATATGATGATACCCTGAGTATGCGTCCAGAAAACTCATTCTCTCATGAGTTGCTGTGGCGTCCACTAGTTGATCGATTTTAGGAAGAGGGAAGTTGTCTTTAGGGCAAGCCCTGTTAAGGTCAGTGAAGTTGATGCAGACTCTCCACTTCCCGTTGCGTTTTGGAACTACTACTGGGTTGGATAACCATTTGGGGAATTGGACCTCCCGTATGGATCCTGCATCTAGCAACTTTTCAACTTCTTTTTCCACGGCTTTTGCCTTCTGGGGTGCAGTTCGTCGTGCCTTCTGCGCGATTGGTTTGAAGGTGGGATCGACGTGCAGCTGATGACAAACCATACTAGGATCAATACCAGGTAACTCGTATGGTTCCCATGCGAAGAAGTCTATATTGGTCCTCAGCAGAATCGCCAGCTCCTGATTTGTAAGAGAAGCTCCAATCAAGAAGATCCTGCAATCGTTACTGTCTCCAGCTGTGATTTCCTCCAAGTCCTCGATGACCCGTTCAGAGGGGAGGATCTTGGTCTCCTCTACTCCGGGCCTTCCGTATTTTAATTGTTATTTCAAAGGTATCAGACCTTCTTGTTCCTCAACTTTCTCTCTAAGTTTGTCGACCTTCTTCTCTGGTCTTGGACAGATGGCCGCTATGAAGCACCTTCTTGCCATTGCCTGATTTCCATGGATCTCCATTACTCCTCGCTCGGTCACATATTTGAGTTTTTGATGGTAGGTCGAGGATACTGCCTTCATCGCGTGCAGCCATCCTCTGCCGAGGATGGCTTGGTATGGCGAGTCGATGTCAACTACAAAAAACTCAATCATCTTGGAGACATTTTCTGCTCGTACTGGCATCACGATCTTTCCCAAGGGCATAGTCATCTTTCCAGCAAAGCCAACCAAAGGGACTGTAGCTTCCTTCAGGTCGACGGTGCTTAATTTTAATTTTCTGAACAGGTTGAGATACATTACATCGGACGATCTTCCTTGGTCGACGAACAACTTGTCGACGTCATAGTTTGCTATCTTGAGAGTAATGATTAAAGCATCATGATGTGGGGTTCTCACTCCCACCAGATCTTCATCTGTGAATACGATATGCTTACTATAGTCGACGTCATCTGCTCGTCGACGCTTCCCTGACTGTGTCTTTGCTAGATCGATCTGAAAAGCTTGCATCACCGCTGTGAGCTTTTTTACCTCCATTCGAGCTGAATTTCCTTGAATCTGCTTCACGTCAGATGCCCCATGAATTACTGCGAATTCATGGTCGGCATCGTCTTCGAGTACGTTGTCAGGCCTTGCTTCTCTATGGGCAGCAACTTTCTCTGCCTTTTTTTCCACGAATTCGTTCAGATGCCCGGACTGGGCCAGCTCTTCAAGGTGAGACTTAAGAGCTTTACAATGCTCAGTCTTATGCCCTCCTTCTTTGTGAAAAGCGCATCTCAGCGCTTTGTTTCTCTTCGAGGGATCTCCTCCCATCTTCCTGGGCCACTTGATAAATGGCTCGTCTTTGATTTTTGCGAGAATTTTATAAATTGGTTCTCTGAAGACGGTGTTGATTGCCTAAAATGCTTTTGCCACATCGTTGCTGCCCCCGTTCTTGGAGCCATTTTTGCCCCCATTCTTTCCTCCTTTCTTCTGGTTCTCAATTTTGTCACTGCCTTTGGAAAAGAGCTTAGTTCGGCCGTTTTCCCCTGTGCTGAGGCGGGTCACATCCTCCACCTTGGCATATTTCTCGATGCGATCCATTAGGTCATCGATGGTCATGGCCTCTTTCTTTGTCAAGGACTGGAACAGAAGGGAAGAACTGGGCAGCCCAATTTTGAAAGAGGCCACTGCCACTTGCTCCGAGAAGTCCTCAACCTCGTTGAATAACTCCCAGTACCTCTTCGCGTAGTCTCGAAGGGTCTCTTGAGGCGTCTTTTTCATTGTTAGCAAAGCATCCATCCTTTTGGGATGGGAGCTACTAGTAATGAATCAGGTCGTAAAGAGCTCGGCCAGGGACTTGAAACTCCTGATGGACCTGTGGGGGAGCCTTTCGAACCATTTATGTGCCACGTCATATAGGCTCGAGGGAAAAATTCGGCACATCAGCGCATCTCGATGGTTCCACAGGGTCATGGATTTCCTGTACTGCCTGACGTGATCAATGGGATCAGTTTTACCATCATAAATTTTAAACCTTGGAATAGCGAATTTCTTAGGGGCTTCCTCTTCTTTTATTTCCCTTGAGAAAGGTGATTTCATCTGAGTTTTGAGAGATCGCCTAGCGAGCTCTCGGGTCGATCTGGTGCCGTGATGCGCAGGGTGCTGATCCATCTCCCTTTGGACCATACTTCGTATGTTCTCGTTGCTGCGAGCTGGGCTCCTGTAATCGCGAGCCAGTCGCAGTTGCTCGAGCAGGTCGTCCTCTGACTCGTTTCCCTCAACTTTCTGGGACCTGCGTCTAGGGCTCCTTCCTCGGCTGCGAGACTTTCTCGCCTAAGGGTTAGGAGTGCGGTATGGACGTCTTCTGGTGCCACGCTGGAGCTCTCTCTCCATTCTTTCTAACCTTCTTTTGAGGCGAGCATTCTCAGCTTCGTGCCTGCGAGAAGACTCCCTCTGCTCTTGGAGCCTCGCCTCGTAGGCATCAATTAGTCTGGATATTTGCGTGGACCTCGCTGGTCCTTGGCTTTATTCTGAGGTTGGCCTCTCTAGGTGAGCCCTCTTACCCGAACGCCGAACTTCAGATCTGATCCTGCGAGGAGCAGGTTGTTCTTGGATGTCTCCTGCCTGAGGAATATAACTACTGTGACCAGACATTTCAAACTTTTTTGTTGGTGTGGGCTTTCTCAGGGAAGATAAACGCTTCCCACAGACGGCGCCAATTGTGGTGACAATTATTATTCAACACAAACAGATTAGAGAAGCGCAATCACCAAGAAGAATGAGGAAAGTAAAATGCCAATCACACAACAGGAGATGTACGTGGTTCAGCAAGAATGCCTACGTCCACGGTGGTGCAGTCGGTATTATTTCTATATACTTCGGGGAGCGATTACAGAGAATACAGTGCGTGTCTTATGCCCCAGACCTAGGGTTTATTATATACATGTTATTTTCAGGGAGTGGGGGTATTGGACTCCCCCACGTTTTTCATCTTCTCCTGGAACACCTCTTTACGAGAGCATGGGAGAAGACCAAGTCATAACCGAATTAATGTTAAGATATGAAGGGTCTGGACTTTGGGCCTGTTTCAATTGGGCTACTCGTCCAGGCCCGTTATTCTTAATCCGTGTACCCACAATTATATATTGATAGATACATTTTTATAATCAATTAAAGATAATGTTTAGGGTGTTTTAGGAGAGATTTAGGGTTAGAATAATGTTTGACGACGGTCTAGGGAGTAAAAGATCGGGTTGGGTAGGTTTGGGGCAATTTTTGGTGTTGTAATCCCAAACTTAGTCTGATTGGGATACAAACATGGGTCGTGCGCATTATTGTAATACATCCACGTGCACACATATTTGGGCAAAAATATTTGGGACAAGACCCTGTGTGAACAGATTTATAATATCCCCGTGTGCATGAATTTCGAAGAAATGTTGGGACCTTTTATTTACGTGTAAAACCTTGTTTTTTTAGAATTCCATCGGAGGTTTTGAGTAGGATATTTAGGGATTTAATCTTATCTAGTTATCATGGGGATTAAGATTTAGAGATTTAGGATTAGTCCCGAGGAAGTGTGAATTCGTTAGGTATGTTTAGGGAAGTATAACGTGTGCGTTTGACATTGTTAGAAGGAAGTATTGTTTTAATATATATGTATGAGCAGTAATATATATATATATGGGGTTGTGATTTTTATGTGGATTGTGGGTCCGGGTACCACACTCCTGGCAACTGGGAGGTTGATGTTTTTATCATACATTCGACTAGACTTCGTTTCACGACGGGAGAGGTAGATGACTTGATCCACAAGGTGGTTTGGTATGTGACTGCATAGCGATCCCCCATTCTTTTGTGTGTATATATTTAAATTACGTTAGGTGCGAGACCTCTACAGGGATAAAGGCACGAGGATGTCCCGAAGATTGAATTATTCACGTGGTTTATGTGTTTTATATATTTTGATTAGTCCAGTGATGAACATTTTATGTGAAGAGATGGTGTCACGTTATTGTGCTTATTATGGTATTGCGTATATCTTCTTATTCGAGTGACACGTGGGGGATATGCTAGTTGTATCCTTAGTGTATGGATAGGAATATCGTTTTGTGGTTGTCTTATGATAGTATGAGGTAAGTCACTCGTTAGTTGTAGAGTTGGGGCTTATATGCTATAGCTGGGAATTGGTGTGCTACTATTCTTAGCATGATGTTGTATATATAGGTTATGAGATAAGGTTTATTGCTATTATTACATAGTTAAAGATTACGATACTATGTTGGATTCTTAAAGTCTTATCATGTAAATAGCTCGGTGGAGCATAATAGATACTTGTATAGTGGATTATTGGATAGCTAGGCCAATGATGCGCTAGGTTGTGTATGTATCGTATTGCATAAAGTTAAACTGGTGCCAGTTATGATGTATCAAGATATTGAGGAATACAATTGTTAGCCTAGTGATGAGTAGAGCATAAGTGGGTACTGTGTGGGATAGTATACAGCCTTTAAAGGACTTAATATATTTAGACATTATGTGGGTGAGAATACTATGAATGGATAATAGTGTGAGTGTACTATTATCGGTGACGATAATATATTATGAGTTATGTGGTATGAAGGTTACATGATTAGTCTTGAGACTTAGATGCTTACGTTGTTAGTTATCCTTCGAGTAGGATGGGTAAGTACGGATAGGATTACCTTATGACAGGTGGGATGAGATATTTTTTATGGAAGTGCTTGTAGGATAGCTTGAGACGTAAATGGGTCACATTTAGTACTGTTAAGTAATGTTAGTTATTTCTTGCTTATTTGTGGGGTCTAACCCATGATATTTCTTAAAAATTGTTTTCGAGTATTCAACAATGGATGGAGCACAGATGAGCGAAGCAATTGTAGGGCCCACAACAGACGAGGTGTTTCTCACCGTATTTATTATATTGTTGGGATTTGTACAATTCGATAATCCATTCGCTTGTATTGTAAACTTTTATTCAGTATTTGTATCATAAAAATTTACTTTATTCAATTATTCAATTGAAATCATTTTTATTGATTCAAATTTTGGAGTCTTGTGCCTATATATCTTGTTTGATTCACATCTTTTATATAGTGTGTGGATGATTTTAGCTTTCCACTGTTTTTCATTAATGCTTAAAATGATATAAATTGTTCGACATCCCCCATCTTCGCCATCGAGGTTTAGCCACCCCTCCTGAGGGCTGAAAATATAAGGGGTGTTACCGTGTGAATGGATTTTAGCTTGCTTAATAATTGCGGCAAGATTAATATATTAGAGACAAACTATTTGCATTGTGATTACAATGACTGCATAGTTCAGATTAGAAAACATTGTGTATAACCCAATACCAAAAGTTGTAAAACACCAAAGATTTCATTTTTTACATAAAAACACATGCCTATTCTTGTCAGAGTTCTTTGAGGGGAGAAGTGGCACTATTTCCATCCACTTTTATAATTGTTACGATGAAAAGTGTTTCAAGCAAAGTCAGTTCTGGCCCTTCACCACAACCTTCTGCAATATAGTGATCATGTTAATACACATTTAAGAATATTGGTTGTTTCACAGATAATGCAAAAAGCCAGAAAAAAAAATTCAAAATAAACAATGTCATCATAACTTATTCTAACAAAACTTCCTCACTTTGGAGTCATCTGGTTTCTTCATTCTTGTAATGTATATGGTGAGGACAAATGTTATAATTTTCCCCAATACTGTACAGTTTAAAAGTCAACTATGATATCAAGCGATAGCTCACTCCTTCACTCGGTGTATAGGATCACTGCTGCCGAACACGCAGCTTTGTTTGCAAAATCAGTTTATCTGCACAAAATAGGATGCAGATAAAATATTAACAAAGCATATAAATCTCTCTCTCTCTCTCTCTCTCTCTCTCTCTCTCTCTCTCTCTCACACACACACACACAAGCGCGCGTGCGCGTGCACGCACATACACACATGCACGCACGCACACAAGTCGAAAAAAATGCATGTCTGAAATGCACGTTTGACAGTGCAACCATATTATTTTTTAGAGCGAGGGTAGCGAAATTGTGTAGAAATGAGGTCAGTGTCCTGTTACAAACAAACATTAGAAATTTATATCAATATCCACAAATTTTCGGGAAATTTATAACTTCGAGACTAAAACTTTATATCAATATCCACAAATTTTCGGGAAATTTATAACTTCGAGACTAAAAATTTATATCAATATCCACAAATTTTCGGGAAATTTTCGGGTAGCCATGTTGAACAAAAAACTGCATTTTGTTTCTTTACTAATTTATATTCCTGGCAATGTGAAACAATAGAATCATAATGTCGCATATCATATATGAATTGCAAAAGGAGGACCACGAGTCTGCAGGCCTTCTCACAAATCCCTAGAACGAAGACTATTGTAGCAACAATCAATATACACAAATTTTCAGAAGATTTTCAACCTCAAGATTATTTTTATTTTCACCAGAACCAAAATTCAAAACTTCAATGTAGACATTTCTTCTTAAAGCAAAATTGGATTTCATAAAATACCCCACAAGTGAAGATATGAGGCAAATCCTGAAATGTTGCTATATATAGGTCTCCTAATATTTTGAGGCATAGTTGAATCAGTTGTAGAACATAATATAGATATATACACCAAATGTCACTTACCATTTCAACATGTCAAGCATACAGGCGGGGTGCAATCTCACCCCTTGGAACATCTAGTTTTAGTGGTCCAAGAAGCTTCATTGACCACACAAGTAAACGCCATTATCTTGAAATGTTAGGGAGAAAAAGATCAAAACGGAGACTGGCACAACGGGCAAGTTGATTTGTGAGAAGTTGAGAACCACTTGTACATGCAGGCTCCATGGAACTTGTGCTTGCAAGTCTTGCAAGCAAGGCGTGGGAGACTATGGTTAGAAGTATGGAGGACACTGTAACAGATTGGGCACTCTTCAACACCTTCAAATTCCTTGTCAAAGTTGTTCTTCCATATTCGTATCGCTTCAGCTAAGGCTCCATTCTATATTAAACATCAAACAGGGTTCATCGGTCTCTAGATTTAATCAATAGTTGTTTAAAATTGGACAGCCTACAAATAATATAAGAAAAATCTAAAAGCTCATTTAAAATGTAATATGAAGCTATTATGCATTTAAGTTCCCCTACAATATTCTAGTTAAAATTAGTACTTTAAACAATATAGTAGTACTGGCAGTTGGGTTGGGTTTGGGTGGACCAAAGTCGGGTTGAGGTAACATGTAGGCCGGATTTGGGTCGAACCAGCCAATTTTTTATATTTATTTTTCAATCCAAAATTTTATGCTTTTTTATTTTCTTTTTATTTTATATATATTCATAACGTTGGTGTCAAGGATAGAAAAAATTATACAAAAATATATACCAAATTTAGCCATAGCATAGAGAGAGAGAGAGAGAGAGAGAGAGAGAGAGAGAGAGAGAGATTTGCGATTAAACATATAGGTCCCTAGCATCACAACCCAAATCGAATGCACTTTTGATGTACCCCATTATTTTTATCAAATGCACCCATTTCTTTAGTCACAAACCAACACACATGGCCATATAACCATTATGTATATATGTGAGTATATATAGAAACGTGTATAGACAGAGACTTGGATCTTGTAAAATGTTGATGATTCTCATTTTCTCACTTCTTTTCCAAGTTCTCACGAAAAGAGACTCGAGAATTTTGGTTTATGCGATAACTGACGTGTAAGAATTGAGAGAGAGAGAGAAAACACTGCTCCACTAATTAGAATACAGCTGGTAGGGTTCTGATTTTGTTTTCTACTTTTAAGAAAGAAACAAATGGCTGGCCCAACTTCACCTTTTTCCATTTGGGCCTTGTATTCGGCCCGCATGTCAGAAAATGGGGCCATGAGTTTAGCATGTGGGCTGTTTTGGGCATCTCGCTATATGCGAGCAAGTTCTTCCAGCTCTAATAAAATATAGCAAACACATTATGGAAATCCAATGTTTCATGAGAATTAAATGGGTTGTTATAAGCTCTGTAAGAAACATTTTATGTTGCAACACAAACACGGAACTAAACAATCTACCCTCAATCTCCTATTATCAATCCTATTCATTTCAACTTCTTCCCTTTATCACCTCCCATGCACTGAAAATTAAATTTAGCTTTTTTTGAAGTTCATTTTCTTCATCACCACCGTTATCCGGCACACGTTTGAGTTTTTTATATTATCTGCCCCATTTACTTCTAATTTTAATGACACTTTTTGAGTATTAAGACACTTTTGGAGACTCTAGTCAAATCTCAAAACATGTATAAACATTTATTGTGGGGACCAAACCCCAAGTTACCCTTTTTTTGGTATTCTCTTTCCCATTCCCTTTTTGTTTCTTTGTTCTGGTCGGGGGCGATTGTGATTGCCTGTGATTCAAACTACACTATTCACATATGCAGGCTGCTGATGGCCCCACATACATACCACGATTAGATCATGCTGCAAAATTATTCATTTGTCCGCCGTTTATTCTGTTAGTAGGACAGAAGCAAGATGAAAGAAAATAGAAGATTAACTAACATCTACCTGATTACGAACAAAGGATATCATAGACATTAACCATTTCCTTTGTTTCACATCACTAATGCCAAGGCTTCTTGTACAGTCTACCTCCACTGGTCGCAGTGGATAAGATGTAGGAAGACGAATTACCAAATCCATTCCTGTTTCATCCTTTGTATAGGTAGCAACAATCTCATTGGCTGATTTGCTCACGCTCACTGAGAAATTCTCATCAGAAAAGTTTGCTTTTTTGATCTGCATTTAAACAAAGAGGAATATTTCAGACTCATGTCCTTGCCATATAAAATTGCCAAAGGAAAAAGGAAATGAATAGGCTAGAGTCAGTGAAGACAAAAACAATATACATAGATGGAAATCTGTATAATATGTTTGCTGACTTAAAGTTTTCAACTTAGTAAAAAAAACGTGTTCTTGAAACTTTAGTATTTAGTCCCTGCATTGTTTATTAAAATATCTTCGTGATCTGTCAACAAAATCGGTCGATCTGTATAATATGTTTGCTGACTTAAGTGTTAAATATCTCCGCGTTCTCTAAGATATCAACACTGTACTGAAGTGCAAAAAACATGGGTTTTTAACTAGATTACAGGGGGGGGGGGGGGGGGGGGGGGGGGGGGGGTCCAGTATGGACGACAAAAGGAGTCGGCGTGTAAGCTAAATTATCTCCATTAGTCCTCACTCTGTGTAACCCAGTGCTCAAAGAAGCATAGTAAGTTATATTTACTTATCTGACAATGACAGATGAAAAATCTTATTATATATATATATGGCCTTAACCCATTTAGCCCCTTAAACAAATATTAATACATGATTAATCCAAACCTTTTATTTTGTTCCAAAAAATCCCTCACCACATAAAAACACTCAAAACAAGGACACGCACAAACCTATTTACAAAATATGTATTTATGTTGGGAACTATACAGTAATTGACCCATATATATATATATATATATATAGACCTGTCAACGGGTCGGTTTGGGTCGTGTACGGGTTACGGGTCAAAACACCCTAACCCATACACGACCCGTTAAGCCTAACGGGTCTAATAACAATACCCAAACACGCCCCTTAATATTAACGGGTACACGACCCAAACCGTTAACACCCGTTAATATTAACGAATCATTTTGGGTCGAAATGGGTAACGGGTTGGGTGACCCTATAATACCCGTTAGTCTTCAATACTTTAAAAATAATGGGTTTTAATTGTAATTTTTATTGGGTATAGATTGGGTGACCCTATAGCACCCGTTAGTCTTTAAAGATTTAGAAATAATGAAATTTAATGGTTATTGTTATTGGGTACGGGTTGGGTGACCCTATAGTACCCGTTAGTGTTAACGGGTTGAAACGGGTACAGGTAAATTTCCAAACCCGAACCGTTTAACGGGTCTACCGTGTCAACCCGTTAATGACCCAAACCCAATAAGGGTAAACCCATTAACTTATAATTTCGTGTCGGGTCGTGTCGTGTTAACGGGTTATCGTGTATTTTGACAGGTCTATATATATATATATATATATATATATATATATATAGAGAGAGAGAGAGAGAGAGGAAGGCTCTCCTACATCACACTCTATATATTAGACCATACATCACACTTAGTTCTAGGGCTTAAGAAACCTTTTTTCCAAAAATTTTATTTTTCTCTACAAATTAACCTTTCAATCAATACATGTTCAAAAAATTAGGTTAAAATACATTTTCTAGCTATTTTTATAAAATTCACAAAATTCTACTAGCCCCTTATAAATCAGGTATTTTCAGTAGTTTTTTGTTTGATTTTAAAAAAATAGCTTGAAATAGTATTTTGACCTAATTTTTTAAACATGTGCTGATTGGAAGGTCAACTCCATGGGTAAAATTAAAAATAATTGAAAAAAAAAAATTTAGGGCGTAAAACTAACTGTGATGTAGGAAGCATGATGTATAGGATCCTCTCTCTCTCTCTCTCTCTCTCTCTCTCTATCTATCTATCTATATATATATATATATATATATATATATATATATATATATATATGGAGAGGTTCAAAAGTGAACCTAAAAGATGAACATTTTAATGAACCATAACAACCCATTAATTTTAATTCATATGTTGTAATTGGCCTGCACCAGCGGTAACGGACACGCGGGTGGGGGTGGAGGGTAAGGTGTGTGTATTTAAAAACACGCGTGTCCGTTGCCATTGCCGCGGACCAATTACAACATCGGAATTAAAATTAATGGGTTGTTAAAAGGTGTTTTTTGTTAAGGTACATTAAAATATTCTTCTTTTAGGTTCACCTTTGAACCCCTCTCTATCTCTATCTCTATCTCTATCTATATATATATATATATATATATATATATATGTATGAGCTGAAAGAAGTAATTACTTTTTAGTACTTGCAAATCAAAAGATAGAAGTCAAATTACACACCTGAGATAGTTCGTTTGTGATTAGAGGAGGACTACACCACGCTTTTGTGAAACACTCTATTGCATATGACATAGAACGATCACGTATATCATTAAACCACCCCCGGACATAAGCAGGAAGAATACAAAGCATCAAACCAAATATGGCCCCCGCAAGCGAAGCCGTTTCTTTTGGTCCTACAGGCCAAAGTGATTCAGCAGAGAACAGTGCAGAACTGGTTTTGATGGCACGTGTTGCTGCTGTAGTAATCTCTGATACTCCAGCAAGAAGTTCTGCATCTCTCTTCTTTAAGCTAGGGGCCATGTACAGTTCTAGTGGAATATGCTGGAAAAGGCAATCAAGTATTGTTGAATTAGCAGAATCTTGTATACGTTGAACCAACCTCTCCCTTGTCGGTGATGACGATGGTAAGGATAGTAGATGAGACAGCAACAAAGACCAAGAGAGAAACACATTCACCTATAGATTTACAAGAAATATCAGTAAATCAACCGGAATTGCATGGTTCAAGGGAGTGTTCACCCCAAGATAAATTTAAGGTGTGGAATAAACAAAGCTGATAAGAAATTTCATTATTGGTTTAAAATACTTGCCCGTTGCGGTGCCACCAAATCCATTTCAAGAATCTCATATGGTGATTTTTCAAGCAAACAAGAAATTTCTGTCCTCAAAAGAACATTATCTTCTGAAGACGAATCCAGGCGGAAAGAATCCTGGTCGTCGGCAGTATTGCCATCCAATAAACATGACATGTCCTCTCTAACAAAAGCCAACTGTGAAACAGGTTCAGATGAAAGAATGACATAAGCAGCAAACTGCATACAAGAAACTGGCTTGGAGGAAAAAAGAATGGCATACAAAGAGCTAATGGGCCCTTTACTCAGCCCCCAGATTTCAACCGATTTCACAGCTCTTTCTCTGGCATGTGGAGAAGACTCGATAACACTTGAAGCAATTAACTCCCAGAAGTGAGGATGATCAAGCCGAGTCGATGCGATAATCGACGAAGCTTTGTCACAAGTGGAACTTGCCATGGCTTCAGCAGCACCAGTGGAAAAGAATAATCGAAGAATTCCTTCTAGAATCCGATCTTTGGTAAGGCCCCACCTCTCAGTTCTTAAGGGGTTCGAATTATCTGTATCTTTTTCTATCCTTTGGGATCCCAAAAGCCTGCAAAACATAGAGAACGCAAGAAGCGCGTTTCTTGCAAGTTTTATAGAAGAAGGATTCAAAACCAACACAGCATGCTCAAGTTTCTTTAGTGTGAGTTCCATGTTAGAAGTGGTGCTGTTTGTGACAGCATCATTCACATTCTCAGCAACCTCCTCCATCATCACAACAACCAATTCGATCCACCTTCTCAACCAATACAATACAAACTCCCAATCATCCTCGTTAAATTCATTCCAGCAATACCCAACTGAAACAACGATTAGCTTTGATAACAACATCTGCACCTCCAGCAACTTATTACCTGCAGATGCACTGGCAACACGTCTCTGCTTTCTAAGTAATTCAAGTAGAAGATCTCTCTCCACTGCATTGATGTCTCTCACTGGAATTAACCCTTGGCTTCCTCCAATTGCTCTTAAGGGATAACAGGATATAACCAGCTGAAACCAGTCTTCCATATCTGCATTTAAAATATATGTAAACCATATTGAAGGTATACCACAAGAAATGAAAATAAGAATTTTATATATACAACAAAAATAATATACTAATGGAAGTAAGTGAAAGATCAGCCGCCAAGTGATCCTTTCTTGCAAGTAAAAAAGCTAGTAGGCCCTGTGACTTGATTCTCCAAACAAAGGACATTCTCTAATCCTAGAAATCAAGGGGCGTAAGTAGAATCATAGGCAAGTTACGTGTACCGAAAGGGGGCCAGCTGCCCCCCTTAAATTACGAATAAAAAATAAAAGAAGTAATAAGTTCAACTAAAATTCTAATATACACATTAATTGAGTTTGTCCCTTTAATTTGAACATATATTTATATATGCACGGACACACATGTATACGCAAATTTCCTCCTAAAATATAAATCTTGCTCCCCTCGGGTGAAACACTGAAAATATGCACCACTTGTTCTCTGTATCTCATAGTTATCAAAGGCGCACTTAGGGCGGCGAGGCACCATTAGAAAGGTGCGCATCTTTAGGGCCTAGGCGTGAGGCTGCATTTTCTTTTAAGCTGTGTAGTTTATATCCATTGAATTACTTGATTTTTTAAAATTTTATTGATTTGTGATGTACCATATCACTTCCTATTCAGCCCTCTGCCCCACTTTACTCATCAATCGATCAAAGATGCAACAATAGGCAAAAATTAAAAGCCAAAAACTTTCACAATGAGAAAGCATCGAGAGAGAGACTCGGCAGACCAAAAGAGTCTGGAGGCCAGAGCTATCGTCAATAGCGAGAGAGAGAGAGAGAGAGAGAGAGAGAGAGAGAGAGAGAGAGAGAGAGAGAGCATGGGACCCAACACAGGTATGTTCTTTCATTTTATTTTCCGTACTTTTCAATTTTTCTCCTTTTTCTCTACATCACCTTATACTTTTCATCTTCTTCTTTTTCTTCTCTACATCTTTTACTTCTCTTTTTCCGTTTCTTTTAATCCATAATATTCTGACACACACCCTACATTAACTTTTTTTTTTAAACCAAAAAAGCATCAGCCGTATTATATTGATTTTTTTTGCCCTGTACTTGTATTTCACACACACAAGGTTCTAAAAGGCACGAGACGTGGTCAAGGCATAAAGATCAAAAAAAAAGTTATTTTAATTATAAAATGTAGGTTTAGTAATTATTTTATTATTTTTAGGAGCCTAGGCGTATAAAGGCGTTTTCCCCATTTTTTATTATTTTAATTATTTTTAGGCTAGTAATATAATAAAATAATACATACCTTTAATTTTAAAAATATATCCATATGTTTGGTAGTCATCTTTCTCATATGCATGCTCCATAATCAATATATAAAATGTATTTCTCAACATTTAATAAGCAATATACAAAATGTATTTTCCATAATTCAATAATCAATATTAATAATCATTCAATAATCGATAATTAATAAATGATTCAATATCAAAATGTATTTTCCACCTTTCAAATGAAACATGTAGACTTTTCGTCGGAAGTCGGTAGACAATGTTAGGCTTTTTTTGGAAGAGAGGCAGAGAGGTTTGGGATATTGTTTGTCTTTTGATTGTTTTGGACGAGATATTGGTCCGGTTTGTCAAAAAATATCTTGTCACAAAAACATTTTTATTTTTAAAAAAAACATTTAATAAGCAATTTACATCATGTTGATTGGTGGTGGCTTAACATTTTTCACTTTTTCGGTCACTTACAACAAATTATATTAACAAGATACATTTAATTCGGTTCTTGGAATAATATTGCATAGATTTTTTTTTTTTTTTTGCAAGAAGTGACCTCGCCTTGTACCTTATCTCCTTGGCGCACCTTTCAGCTATGCTATATCTTCTACCATGTAATCAAAAACCTGTATGGTGTTCATACAATGCTTACACGTTCTCAAATGGACTATATGCCCCATGCATCGGGGGTGCTCTGCTGATTAGTAGTATATGAGAACTAATATATGCTTTGTGATAAGTATATACTACACCATAGAAAAGTAAAATGTGGCTAATGAGCTAAAGCAGAAAGTATTTACCTTCTCCTGTTTGCCATTCTTTTAAAGGTGGGAACATCAAAGTTCTCCGGAGCCAGTTTACAATGCTATCATGCGTCTGATTTCCTTCAACATAATCAACTTTAGCATCACCTCTGGAATCATCAGTTCCGGTGCTCAAGGTTCTAATGAGGACACTCGTGACTAGAGGAAGTAGCCTTAAACAGTTTGAGTTAATATCTTCACCAATAAAAAGTCTATCAGTAAGCCGTTTAAAAAGTAATACAGCCTTTTCTTTCCCCCATATATTATCTTCATAAATGGCAAAAAGTAAACACACGAGAGCTCTCAAAAAGGGTCCTTCTATACTCTCCAATTTATTAAGGCAAACGTTGGAGACACTCAGTTCACCACTTGCTCCTTCAACAAGAGCACCATCGAGCAATATGTTGACGACGGAATCTAATAAGCTGTCCTCTGTATAATCGCCTTCCATCTTTATGTATGCAGTCAATGAAGGTAGGAAAGAGCTCAAAGCACTACCACATTGCCATTTCCATGTGCATAATATTTCAGCAGCAAGCCAGGCGCGGGGGTAATGAGATCGAGATGTCCCAAGTTCTCCAGTCAGTTCCTTAGTTTTAGGTGGAATTTGAGAAACAGAACCTGCAACAACTCTATCGATCCCAATTTTGGTAATAAGTTTGTCAATTAAAGCAACAAACTTATAATTCTTGGATGCCTGCAAACAGTTAAATTTAAAACTTATAAATTTCGGCAAGTGTAGTGAATAGTATCCTTAAAAAGAGGACATGCAAATCCCTGATCCAAAAAAGATACGAAAACCAAAAGCCAAATCTAAATCAAGAAAAGACGCCCCACCCCACCACCACAAAACGAAACAAAAAAAAATCACCCAACACAATTTCATTTTATTTTTATATGGATGTAACTTCTATAGCATAAAATTCAGATGCCACATGGCAAGGAGTCTAGATACTTCAGTCTTTTTTAAGAACCAATATCTTGTGAGATCAATAAACTGTTAAGCCTCAAAATAAATGACATGTTCTCATCACTTTATCCCTGCTATGACATTTCTTCGAAATTGACTATATCATTTACCAAGCAATGTATGCCAATTTCAATGTAAAAGATACTCACAAAATTAGCAACCTATTGTCCTCACTGATATTGTATATTCAACTCGTTAGTAGATATTGACTGACTAAAAGTAGGTAACTTTTCTAGCTTTAATGTCAATAATCCAAAAAATGATTAGAAAAGTATTGCAGAACCAATAGAAACAAACTAAAGGGGCTTGTATAATACCAAAAATATACAAACTAGCTGAACATAAAATGGATTTCAGTGCTGTACTTCTATATGTAAAGGCTTCACATTAAGGCATCTTAAGAACTAATATAGATCCTGATTGATAGAAGAAATTTGGAGTAACATGTATCAATTCAGAAACAGCTGAATTCAGAAGAGAGAAAAAAAATCGTTTATGTAATTGAAGGAATTACTGAACCACACTGCCCAGCTCCAATTCATAAGAAAAAGAAGAAAAAAAAAACAAGGACAATACAAAATTATCACAAATATACTTCTAACTAAAAATAATAAAAAATACACCACTACCTTAATCAAGCTATGTCAGAATGAATAACTTGAACAAATCCTAAGGCTTTCTAAAAAAGCATTTCGCAAGTGATTTACCAAAATACATATGTTCGGAACTCACATCAATAGCCGCATTTTCGATTTTCAAGGTGGCCGATCTTTTTCCGGTACTGAAATCTGGAACGATCCACAAGGGCCACAAATCACCCTTGCTCAAAAACTGGTCTAGTGATTTTTGTTCCTCGACTTGACCTTGACACAGACATTCAAGAACTTCAACAATCCAAAGGCAGCACAAAGACGTGATTTTATCAGTGTCTAACTTATCTTCCTTGAATACGGCACACCTGATAGACTGAATCAAAATTCCTTCCAATCTTTTCTGAATACCTATGCTGAGGCTCTTAAAGAATTGATTGTCTATCTTGCAGCGAAAAGCATGCACAGATTCACAAAAAACCAACCTGGCCTTGATTTGTTTCATAGATTCATCATCAACTTCATCATTGAAGACTTCTGACATACTACATTCCCAATCAATCACGAAAATTGCAGCTAAAATACTTGCAACCAACCCAGATTCGTCACTAAAAGTCTTTAAGCAAAAAAAGCTACCACCGAGTACTTCCAGTACAAAATGAGCCATTTCAAGCACGTTGACCGGTGATTCAAATCCCATTGTAGAATAATTTCCTTCAGCAGTTAATAAAGAACATGCATCCCTAACCCATGTAAAGGTAGACTCCATCATGAAAGTGAGCAACTTTTTCAAAACTTCCTCAAATATCAAAACTGATGTATTTTTCGTCACAAATGAAGTTTGATCTTCCTCTACAGAGCCACCAAGAAGAGCACTACAGATAATGACAAAAAGAGTCATAAGAAAATGTTAACAGGTCACAACATACAAGAAACAGAAAAATTACTGAAATACGCAACTGCAAACTTTTCAAGGAGTCAATTTCAAAAAGCAAGCTTATCCTATGAAATAAGTTGGTTGGTAAATATATGGACACTGCTTAAAAAAAATAGGTCTACATTAAAAAAAATTCATAGTTCACTAATTCCTGCGGTCAAGCCTTATTAGAAAGAAACAACCAGGGTTTAGGCAAGGCTTTGCTGAGCTGTCTGATGTCAAATTAAATATTTTTTTTGTTGGTCAGATCAAACTAAAGAATTTGATGAATGTAAAATTGTTATCTTACTATATTATAACCTAGGAGGAATGATCTTAAATGCACCAGGCTCACCACGCAATTAACTTCCTAGTGCTTTGATGCTACAAAAAAAAGTTTTATTCAAGTTCCCTTTAAATATATTATTTCTTAGTTTTTACGTGTATATGACATTATAGGGAAAATGATACGAAAAAGGAAGCTGGTCTAATGACAGTTCTCTAGTCTTTTATTTTAATCTCTGAGGTAATCTTAATCACATAAGATGCCACCAACTATTCGTCATTTAAACTTCTTGTTATAACGTCCATTTCCTAGTCATTTTTGCACTACCGATTCAAAAGAGGGTATGCAATATTGATCCTCAATAAACAAAATATTTATTCTTAGTAATCACTTGCTTCTCATTTTGTCATTATATTTTTATTTTCTATTTCTTTATCAAATGTACATTCCTGTTTTTCTGTTCCACTGATTTCTAATCAATCAATGGTCTTGACCACAATTTCCAACATACACCACGGAATGCCTTGTATAGCTTTTGTTATTTCGTCCACCACTACTGCACACAATTAAAAACCTAGTATTAATCCCTGATGCAATCTGACAAATAAGATAGCATACATGTTACAAAGCTCTCTTGATCTCTATCTATCGATCTGATGACAGTCGTCGCCTCAACTCTTGGCTATTAGATATGACTTGTGCCTATGTTCACTCATGCAAATTCCTTTGTCTATACTATTGAGATTTTTACCCAAGTTGGTAATAAAGATGGAGGCATGTGGCTTATGAGAAAATGAAGCCTAGTTTTCAATAGATTTGTTATCGTCTCGACTCTCAATCATGCAACTATTAGAGATGACTTGAAGTTTTGTTGAATATTTGTTTCACACTCAATTTTAATTTTCCTAAGCTACAACACCAAGTGTGTGATATGCAAACCCAAACACTTTGGGTCAATATTGATGTGTACATGTATATGGGACTAGCAACGTATGAACAATAGTTTCTATTTGTTAAGCCTATGTGGCCCCACTTAGATGTAGCAGAATTCCAGCTTGGTACAGCCCGACAGCAAATAGATTATAGTGCCGACATTCATGCACCTTCGAAGGGAAGACCACCAAGCAACAAACCTGTCAAGCAATCTCAGCCAATGACAAAGGCAGTGGCACCAGAGTGATAGTTCTCAATTTACTAGCTTTAGGACAGACAGGACCTTGTGACACCCTGACTAATTAAATACCGGGTAGCTACTCCTTTATTAAATTAATACAAAATGCCAAGTTGGTTCAGTTCATAGCATCACTGTCGAAAACATTTTATTAATTACTAGCCACCTAATATTTAAAAAGTGAGTTGTCAATTTTAATTAAATCCGATTAACATGCAATAAGTAAATTATGAAATGCTAACTTAAGCACCACCACACACAAAGACAATAGAGTAACTATAAAATAGTAATGAGTCTGGAGGAATACTCCTCACACAATCCAAATGCTGAAATAAACAAGTACCAAATCTGTATCACTAAATTAATTACAACCCAAATTCTTGAAATAACTGAATTAAATAAAGTGTCTCTAAAAGGAAGTAGGGCGACATGCCCAACAGATGAGAAAAGCTGATAATATGGAGTCAAGGTCGAAAGCGAAGGCGTCTACTGTCAAAGTCCTGTAACTTCCACGGCAGCTACAGTACGTCACCTGAATGGAACTCCTATGCATGGTGTCCTTGTGGCTGGGCACCTAAAAGGTTTTTACAAAAATATATTTGAAAGCAAACGGGTCAGAGCCCGATTGTGAAAAACAGTTTAAAATATAGCAAGTGTTTTAATGACATTAAAACAATGAATGCAAAATACATGTTAGGACGTGCTCTCACATGAAATACTCACCTCTCGACTATTTGTGCACTCCTAACGTACCCGTACCCATTCTAGTGATTCTCATATCTAACTAGTCCAAAATAAATTCTAGCATTTCTATACGATACACACTTTGATTCCAACATCATTAATAAACTAGAGAGCTTTACATTAATTCTCGGTTTCACAATTATTAGCATTACTAATATACTAGAGATCATCAATTTTATCTTTATATAACGTTGCTATAATTATACTCACAATTAAACATGATAGTTCATTTCAATTAACAGTGTATTACCCTCATCATAAATATACATTACTAGCACCCCGAGACTAAGCTGCGGTGCACACATACTCTGCTATCCAATCCCGGTACATCACGTACATAAGGACCACGCATTCCGAATCTCTCAGGAATCGTTTTCAAATAACAACATTCACACAAAATGGAGGCGAACATAGTTCACATCACATGGGTCACGCACATACCTACGCTCCCATGATCAGCAGACTTGTTAACTTCTCAATAAGTACTTCTCTGGCCTATGCCCTCAAGGTACCAATCTAAATTCCCCCGTAGGCACACAAAGATTAGATGGCCCTAATCGAACGCAAACCTCTCATGATAGCAAGTACGGTAGGTATGTTATACACATAAAACCACATATACTAAGCATTCGCACATCTTAGATATCTCGTATTATTAATATAGGTATACTTCTCATTCTTATACCGTCATTTAGTGTTATACGATCACAAGTCCCCGATTTGTATATTAACGTTATCAACTCGTCTCACGTCATAATTAGGTACTCGTTTCCTACTCCACAATTGACATCCGATTTTATTATAAGGTTCTAAGTTCTACTCCTCAACGTACCCCAATTCTCACAATTATACCCACTAATCAATAAGGGAAGGTTAATACTCCAATTAAATAAGTCTACGGAACGTTTGAAATGAGATCAGGCCAAAAAGGCCATTCTGTCAACTCGTTAGAAGTCTCGTTCGAACGAGGTCGTTCGAACGAACTACCAACTCGTTAGAAGGGATACTGTCATCTCGTTAGAAGCTCGTTCGAACGAGGACGTTCGAACGACCTGGGCAGGTCTTCTAACGAGATGGAAGTTTCAGCCCAGAAATTTCCTACTTCGTTTTTCTCAATTTTTCTCTTCTCTAAACCCATCCTAAGATCATCCCAATAGTATTTTAACATTATTTAACTACTCTAAGTCCTACTAGGTCACTCTTTAACATATATTTGGGGTCAATGCTTCCTAAATTAACATATAATCATCAAAATTCCCAAACCTTGTCCCAAACCCTATAATCATGAACCTAGAATTTGATGACTACAATTTCTCCTTATAAATCTGTTTTCACATCATCAAAAGATGTATTTTGTATATAACATTCATCCAATAACATTCTACATGCAATCCCTATATCATATTATGAATCCTACCTCCAATTTCATTGGTTTTCATCAAACTTCCAATATAAGACAATTATTCAATTCTAAGCATGGAAGAAACATTCGCTTGAAATTAATGTAATTAAACCACTTACCTTAGATGTTCTGATTTGATGTGAAGGATTGAAGGTTGATTCTCCTCCCTCTCTCTACAAATTTCTTCCAAAGATGGTGATGGTGGCTAGGGCTTCCTTTTGGAACTTCTTAAGGCTTTCCTATAACTCCCGTAGCCCTCTAACTTCCCAAATGCAGATAATGGGTTAGTGGGTTCTAACTTCCCAAATGCCCTCTAACTTATCCCGTAGCCCTCTAACTTCCCAAATGTTAGTGGGTTCTTTTCTAATATAAAAATAACTTCTAAAATTCGTGGGTTTTAATTCTCCTATTTCTAAAATTATCAAACTACCCTTTTGGGTTGCCGGTGTGGCCTAAAAATGCCTCGGAACCCAAACTAAACCCCCGGCTAGTGTTTTCTGACTATTTCGACCCTTCCGGACACGTTGGAGCACTCAAAATGATCGTTCGGTTGATAAAAATAAAATTCACTTTTTAATTCAATTAATTACGTTCCTGACGCGACTGACACGCGCGTCCCAATTAAATTTTCCAAATTGTCGTATATCTACCTCGTGACAATTTAGACATCACCAATACTCATGTATTACCATACATACTCGGAAATAATAAATTTTTAACATCATAATCAAATACCAACTCACATTTCGTTAGTATTTATACCCGGATTAATTTCCAATTAATTATCATTTAATTTAATTAATCCCTTAAATAAATATCAATAAAATTACGGGGTATTACAACCCTATGAAGCACGGACACTCTCCCAGAAGCCACGAGTCGCGTGTCGTGTCGAAACACGTATTATGTGTGCGCTCCGACAGGTTACCGTGTATTTGAATTTTATGATGGTGATTCTGCTCTAATTATGATTTTTAATGTTAAAGTGTATTCGAATTTTGTTTACTATGGTCAATTTTCTTAATTTCATGTTAAGAATGCTCTAACAATGTATTTTATGGAAAAATATGCTTCATTTCATTAGCATATATATTTAAATATATATTATATATTATACTTATCCTAGTGTGTCGTATCCTAGTTTTTTGAAGAATCACGTGTTGCGAGTCAAAACGCGTGTTACGAGTCCGTGCTTCATAGACAGGACCTAGGGGGGTTCTTACAGAATGGTCGTTCACCCGTTTTAGGACTGACTGGAACTAAATGATTCTTGCAACATGACCGCCCACCCCTTTTAGGACTGACAGGACCTGAAGGGTTCTTACAGCATGGTTTTGGAAATGTTCCTAAGCTTCCATCAAGACCACTAGGGGCAATAAGGAAACCTGCAAGACAGAGGTCACATCATGGCCAATAGGGGCAATAAGGTAAGAGTCCAAGTGGAAAGCTGAAAGCCTAGAAGATGCGCCCTCCCAGAGGTAGCTGTCATGCTAGAGGATGTACTTTGAGGTTCAATAGGCTACCATCAGGATCATATATAGCAAATATGTTTCTTGAATTCACAGGCTAACAGTCCTAATGTAGTCAGTACGGTAGGCAGGACTGTGCGCTTGCCAAGCCTGAACGTGCAGCATGTTTGGATCCTTAAAGGATCAAGGTTTAGAGGCTAGAAAACAGAGTTCGTTGGGTAACTTCATAGTCTGGTTGTCCTAGGATTGAAAAAGAACCAGCATACTTATCACGTCATGCTAAGAAGCACAGACACGGAACACGCGACAGGACGACAGGACATTTTTCAAAAATATAGGACACGGGGACACATTGGATATAATATATATTTTTTATTTTATATAGATATTGCATATTTCACTACTCGTTTTTCATTAACCAATCAATAATATCAATATCCAAGTAAAAAATTAACAATTCGAATCTAATAAATAAGAATTAATATGATCACTTCATTCTTTCATTAATTCATCCATCAACAATAACTTCACAAGGCTTGTTTACATTTTCATTGGGAGCCATATCAAAATATGTTTATAATACAAATAGCAATTTAACACATTAAACAGTAAACAACTATTTAAAAAAAAAGAATATAAAAAATAGAGCATGCATTAGACTTCAAACCCTAATAAAAAAAATATAGACACTTGTATATAAAGAGAACTTAAAACCCTAATAAATATAAACATTATGAACTTTAAACATAAACATTACATATAGAGAGATGCATGCAGAGAGAAAAAGATAGAACTTGAAACACTAATTAATTGAAAAATCCAAACCCTAAAATATATTTGTTCTTCTAACTTTTGAACTCATGTTTTCTTGTCTTTAAATGTTACAAATTTGAGAGAGAATGGGCCTTTTATATAAGTCAGTTGTTTTATTTCTAAAATTTTCAAATTTTCAATTCTTGCCCCATCTTCTTGTTTTAAAATTTAAAATTTGGCTCCCGCGTGTCCCTTACGTGTGTCATTAGCATGCCCCAACGTGTCCTTAGCGTTTTCCAGCGTGTCGGATTTTAAAAATAAATTTGGACATCCTTTTTTCATGTGATGTTGGTGGCGTGCCCAAGTCCGACATGCGTCCAACTCTGACACGGAGGCCTCAGGGGAGTGTCGGTGCTTCATAGGCGTCATGCTTCTGCTACCTGTGCGGATTATGTCTTTAGACACACGTACCAATAGGTTTCTCGTTTTCTAGTTCGCAAGTAGATTTCTGGTCCACTCGTGTATGCACTCTCATTTGATTTTATATAGAGGGTAAATTACATTGAATCGCTTTGACTATTTTGGGTTTGCGGGTCGCCCCTAGTACTATATACCCACCAATTATCACTTATAGTTTGGAACCGTTTCATTCTACCCCAAGTCTGTTAGGGTTTCATTAAATTTTAACAAAATAAGGTGTGACTTGACAGTAAAAGTTTAAATAATGACCAAATACCTATGAAGCACGGACACGGGTTTCGTGCCCAACACGACACGGACACAACAACACGGCAAATTTTAAAAAAATTGGACACTACACTCCGGAGACACGGATACACATAGATATTTATTAATATTCCATGTACACTTCGATATATTTGCACTACAAAATAGTAGTCAAACTAATTATCTAATTATCTAAAATAACAGAATCAAATATATTATAAAAACATTTAGACCATAAGTCAATAGTTATATATCCACATAAAGTCTTGTATCACAACTAACTCCATTGCTAGCAAAGTAACAAGTAACAATCAATATACAAAAAGAACCCATTCTAAACAGAAATTTTAATAATTTCAAATGGGCTAAGTAAGTGCTTTAATGCTCCTCATTTATCACCATCTCCGGCTAGACCAAAAACTTCACCATCACTCCCATAACTATCCTAGAAGTGTTTGCGGAGTGTCACAGAAGTGTCCCGACTTTTTTTAAATGCCAAATCAGTTCAACATACCACGAGGCGTGTCAGAGAAGTGTTGTACGGGTGTCGTATCCGCGAGAGTGTCCAACACAGGTACGTCACCTCTGACGAAGTGTCCGGCTTCATAGCCAAATATCCTATTCTTAATTTGATTATAAATTATTAACTAAATAAAGGCAACAAAACATAACAATATGTTATATAGTTTACAAATTAGTTTATTTAAACAAAAAATTAAACCACCACCTTCACCCCAAAACTGGGAAAAAAACATCCAACAAAACCACCACCATACCAGAAAAGGAAAAATGTAATATATACAAAACAGGATGGAAAGAAAAATGAGTCGATAACAAATATTGATTCGTTGAGGTGAAATCACAATCATACTACAAACTGAAATCAAAATCATCGTATGAATTATTGATTATGCAATGTGAGGAATCGAGACAGAAGATGTGGAGACACGAGATAATAATAAAATTTCAAATTGAAACCAAAGGAGAATCGATTAAACCAAGGGGCGCTGAGCATACCCACCATTCTGGGACGAAGAAGAGGAAAGCAAACCTAGAGTCTTAGAGCATACCCATCTATTGTTAGCTCAATATTGAAGAAAGAACAGGCATTAAAATCGGTTTATTAGGGCTTCGATTCTCTTCAAGTGTGCGTGCGCGCGTGTGTGTGTGTGTGTGTGTGTGTGTGTGTGAGAGAGAGAGAGAGAGAGAGAAGGAGAGAGAGAGTGATGTGAAACGCAGTGGAATTTACACACACGAATACTAATAATCAAACCATGTTTTCTCTCGAATCATCTCTCAAATCTCATAAATCAATAATATCAATAATAATAATAATAATAATTACAAGAGAGGGCTAAGGGTCTTATTTATACTAATTCTAAGGCTTGGGGAGCAAGTCTCCCAGTTAAACTAGGAAATTACCCACTAACAAAGAAACTTAGATAAAATAGGAAACACAATTTAGATAATTATCTACTCATAATAAAATACTAAAAACAAAAATAAACATGCTGAAAAATAAAAGGGACCCCACGTGAGGTAATTCCCATGCGCAGGTTAAAGAGAGAGAGAATATATACATATATATACACATATACACACATACATATATATATATATATATATATAGAGAGAGAGAGAGAGAGAGAGAGAGAGGAGAGACAAGATATAGTTTTATGGGCTTTTATGGTGTATTTGGAATGGGATATTGGTTAATTAATGTAGTGTTTGGTAGGAATCGGATATACATAATCAGAATTGAGAGAAATTTTACATTTATTATGACTCTGTTGAGGGTATAAATGTCTTTTCTTCAGGCTTTGTTAATAGAATAGGTTAAGTGAAACGGGTACAAACTACAGGGGCAATTTGTCAGGTATTAAAGTATGAAGCTGCAGCCTGCAAACCTGAAATAGTAATGAGGGTATAGTGTATAGATAAATGTCTTTAGTTTTTTATTAATAAAAAAAGAAAAAAAAAATACTTTTTTATATTTATATTTTATTCATCATATGCCATGTGAATAATATTGTCTTGAACACTTGGAATTTATTTCACTCAAATGCCTCAGCCATGATCTAATTTACATATGATACAGGTAGTTAATTTGCTAGTTAACTACCCAATCTTGTCACATATGTTTGTTGGGGGGAATACATAAGACATAACATAGCTAGGGACTGCTTGAATCACATCTTTAATCGAAGTCTCCCTCTTTCCTAGGAAAAGGAGTAATGTTTCGACCCCTATACTTTGTTTGTCAACCTCTCTAAAAGAAAAGAGAAAGCAGAAGCTTAGGAGTTCCCCCAGGTATTTGGATTTGGGGTCCATAGATTTTACCCCAAAAAATCACATATACTAGTTCTAGTTTCTTCATCAGTATTTGCTGAGAACATTGCTCCTGATTTAGAAAAATTGACAAGTTATCCAGAAGCTTTGCCATATAAGTCTAAAACAGTCCCCACCCCTGACCCCCCATCTGGGAGAGAAACAGGAGAACGAGTTTTTAGATAATCTTACTTCCCTTGCATCATGATGACATTTACTCCAAGCTCAATGGGCCTTTCAACGAGATCGGATCAGATTCGGATGGTACAACAAATCATCAAAACCAAATCCACATCCTAACAAAATCAGGTCAGATAAGATATATAAAAATATTAAATATTTCTACATAAAATATAATAAGAATTGTGATACAAGTGTAATAATAATCATGAGATAGTATAAATAACGGTTGATTAAAAGTATTAAATATACCAAATCGGATCGGAGTAGCATCAATCCAAATCCGATCCATTTACTAAGAGGATAAACAAACAATCAAATATTGAGTTATCAGATTACATAACATCAATCCATATCCGAGTAAATACATCGGATTTCAGATCATATGCACTAAAATCCGAACCATTGATGGGCCTAAAGCTCAGTATGACTATTTTACATGCAATCAGCGGGAAAAACATTAATTACCATATAAACCGAGCATCAGAAGGTCCAAAAAGCGTCGGTGAAGAGCAAGCAACGGAAACAGCAGCAGATTCAAGAAGCTCGTGATGCCAGTGGTCCGGGTGGAGGCCTTGCAGGTGATTAAAATCCCCTCCTGCATTTTTCTTTCCGACTTTTTCTCTTATTTTCTCCATGAGAAGAGCCAAGACAGAAGTTCCAAGTTGTTCTAGATTTGTTGCATGGGTAACTATACTATTCCACTGTTCCGAAAAGCATTCATTATCAAGTAAAGCAAGCAATAGATCTAACCGTGCACTGATAGAGTTGCTATTTTTTTGTAAGCACCAGGGGATAAAAATTTCCTTAAATGCTTGTAAAAACTTCTCCGAGTCCAATTCACTATTACTGTCATCAGATTGGCAACCATAGGAATCGCTTTCCTCGCAAACAAGTTCTCTAATTATCTTGCGTGGTCCAAATATGGAAACAGCAACCACTATAAGTCTCACAAAATCTGGTGAGTCCTGATTTAAAAACAAGTCAGATGCAAGAATGGAATGAAAAGCATATATGGAAAATATATAAGAAAAAAAAAACTCCTTCGACTGGGAAGCTTAGGGCCCATTCGGTTATGAATTATAATACTTTTTTATTTGTGTATAAATACAATTCTGATAAGAATTTGTATTTGGCACACCTGTTTTTAAATACTGAATTATAATATTTCTGAGTTAAAAAATCCTGTGTTTTAAAAACAGTACAAGACTATTTTCTAAAATCTGTTTGTTTTCAACTCAGAATCGTTCATTCTCCATATTTTCATGCATTTATACCTTAATATATATAATATATATAATACATAAATATGTGTATAATTAGAATAAATAAAAATTATATATGTACATGTACACAAAATTATGTATATGTATGTATTATCCATATAATATGGAGCCATGGTTTTTGAAAAATATCTCCACTTTTTATGCATGACTTTTTCAAAATGCATGCATGATATTTTCTTCCTTTCATGCCCATGCATGAAATGTCATGCTAAAAGTGGTTTTTTTTTCAAAATTTTTGTTTTTTTAAACTTTTTTTTTAAAGGTTTTTTTTTTTAAAAGGCGGGTTATTATGGGATGGGTTTTATCACGGGAGCAAATTTATCGCCGTGCCATCCGCTAGTTAAAATATATAGTATAATACTAAGATTTAGATTATAATAATATTATCAATACATAGATGATAATTATATATAATTTTATACATGTATGTAATAATACAAAGTATACATATAGTACATATGTATTTAATAATATTATTAATTCATGTATGTATATTGATATTATATGTATTTATGTAATTATGTGGTATGTATGTACCTATACATTTATGTATTATGTATGTGGGTATATAAATATTATATGTACACATATATGTATAATATACATACACATTTTTTACCAAGTGTGAGTTTTTAGTTTTTCAGAAAACTGGATTTAGACAAGTTAATGAAACGCACGCCAATATTTAAAAACACAGAAAACTGGATTTTAAAACTGTATTTATAAACAGTTTCTTTTATAACACAGAAAACTGGACTTTAAAAGTGTATTTAAAAACAGTTTTTAAATCCAGTTTTCTAAATACATAACCAAACAGCCCCTTAAGCACGCTAGTCAATCAAACCACTACATAAAACTTTGTTTTTTCAGTAAGTCATGACATAACATGTGGTAATGAATGCAGATATAAATAATCTTGTTTGCTTCTTTCAATATTTTCAAATTGAAGTGCTGTACTAGCCATTGAAGTAACTGAATTCATTCCTATTTTGATAGAAAAAGAAACCTAAAATAAAAAAGTGGCACAAATATTTTCCATTCTTTACTTGAGGCTTAGGACCATTAGGTGCTCTTGTTGCATATATCATACATCAGATATATGTAAGCACGCCCAAAATAAAGAAATCATTCCAAGATGACCACCCAGCCTTTTTCGACAGACCTCATATCGATAATCATACAACACACTCTATGCTTGAAGGATCATATCGGCCAAAACTATGACCATTTTTAGCCAAAAATAAATAAAATAACATTATAGAAGAAGCTTCAATCCACTATACACAAACACAACTAAGATAACACCGTAATCGGAAAGAAAAAGCTGAAATGTGGTGCACTTGACCACACTATTGCAGAATGAACATAAAGTGCCAAATATGACCAAGACTCACCACAACCAAATAAGAACCCCGAAGTCAAAAAAGTTCCAACAAAAAGACACGTCTAATCATACTTTTGAACGAGTACCTAGGGGTATGGCTACAAAAGGGTCCTGGAATCCAAGCCTTGCCTGATTGTAACTTATCATCCACATTTTATAAGGATGTTTTTATCACTTATCCAATAATAAAGCATTATAAATGCAAGACTGCAAAACACAAATACCTTTTACATTTGAACTAAGGTGTTATTATCTAGACAAACTATACCCAACATATTTAAAATTAAACTCGGGATCCTGTATATTTGATCAAATTTCTGCAGAGAAATCATCAGCTTACAGCTTTTGAAATTGTGTGCTGGCCAATATGTATGCGTTTTGATTGATACCTGATTTTGCCTCAGAAGTCATAAGCCATGACAAGAGTTTTAATAGCGCACATCAGTAACTTACAAGAGTTTTAATCTGCTGGAAAGACTTTGCCAGCATTGGTCCCACTAGATAACTCAAAGGCCATGTTTCATCTTTCTGCACTGCATGTTGGTCCACTAATAATAAAAATTTGATGATTCGTTCTTCACTCTCAAGCCTTAATGTGTTCACCTTTAGCTGAAATATATCAAGGCATTTCTCTTGAAATGTTGTACAGAAAACAGAGAGCAGATCAGGTTCCATTGAATGAATGCCAGAAAGAATTCCAACAATGCATTTCCCCAAATGTTGCATATAATCCATCGGATACTTGATGTCGGGTGTTTCCATTGCTTCCTTGTGAAAAGGTTGAAGACCATCAGGTGAATCCTGGGACTGCCCAGAGATGTTTCTGTCCTGAATTCTAGAGCTGACAAAGAGAAGGTAGTCTTTCCACAAAAGATTCAAAAGGATCTCCTCAAGAAAAGTGCGTCGAAAACGATGTACAGCGTCTACTCCATCACAATATCTAGTATCAAATCAAACACAACAAGAACACAAAGAATGAAATATGGAGGTAATATCTTATAGAACTAAATAGTATAAGAAAATATCCAGGTTAGATGGTTAATAAGAGAAATTGCCATAGACACAAAAAAGGAACTGACTAGCTGCAACTACCTCCCCTGAACTATTAATTTTGAGAAAAAGCTCATTGAACCCTTTAACTATTCTATTTGTTTGCAATTCTTCCCCCCACTCCCCGGCCAAGTGTGGCTAAAGAAGTTTTATGACATTTTTTAGCAACACAGAATGGAATATTTGCAACTTTTTCTTAGTTTAGGGGGTTGTTTGCAACATATTTGCAATTGGAGTTATAGTTTCGGAGATTTACTGAAATTTACCCAAATATAAAGTGTAATCAAGAATTTAAGAATACAGCTAAACAATCCCACCTTGAAGCATTTTGTAGTCCCCAGAGAAAACATTCTCTAAATGCCATAAAGAGCGCCTGTCGGATTTCATTTAAGGAATGGGACAGCTGCCTTCCGGCCCACAGGTTCTGGAGAAATTCAAGGAAAAACTTTTCCCCAACTATTGCTTTAGGAGGCACAGTATCTAAGAATAGAACCAAAGCCGGATAAGAAACTTGTTGGGACCCAAAGCACCCATTCTTAAGAAAATGATTGAGTCGATTCAGCACGATTTTTGAAACATTCAAGGTAGTCCAACTGTCTGGAAATCTTTTGGAAAATAGTAAGATTGCTTCCCACATTGATGCATGGCAAGTTGGGTCCGTTTCCTGGAAAGCACCAAGTATTGCAGCCGCAAGACTTTTCATATTTCCTTCATTAAAGGCATGAGGTATGTTTTTAATGCAACTCCTTAGCATTGAATAGGTAGATGACCGGATGGCAGGGCTTTTGGACTTTAGAAAATCTAGAAAACATTTATGAGTAGAAAACAACTTTTCTGCATAAGAAATAGCTGCTGCCCTAGCTTTTGAAGCATGTTTTGGTTCAGCAGTTGTGTTTTCAAAACCAGGTCTTTCAAAATGTAAACAAGCCAAAATATCAAGAAGAGTAGCCAATGCCAACAATGAAGAAGAAATCACCTGCAACCCGTGGCAACCAGAAACATAAATCCAAGAATGGGGAAAACAGGCAGAGATATCATATAATGGTCAGAACGACAGCAGAATTATAAAATTTACAACACCTTTACCCTAACATTTTGTTGTTGGATATGAAATTGTCATACTAAAAACTTAAAAGGAACTAAGAAGCAAAAATCATTGAGATCTAATGGTGTGTGCAAGAGAAGCCACACACCCCACCCACCCACCCACCCCAAAAAAAAAAACCAAGAATGGGGAAAACTTGCAGAGATATTATATAACAGAACGACAACAGAATTATGAATTGTGCAACACCTTTACCCTAACATTTTGCTGTTGGATATGAAATTGCCATACAAAAAACTACAAGCAACTAAGAAGCAGAAATCATTGAGATCTAATGGTGTGTGCAAGAGAAGCAACGGGCATAATGTCATTTCAACCCCAATATTACAAATACTCCCCCCCATCCCCAAATCCGCAGGTATCGCGTTCCACACCTCGCGGACCCTTTTAATTTACTTTTGGCATTAGTATAGAAGAATGGAATAACAAAGAAAAACAAGAAATTGCCCAATCCCATGTAGACGTACAAATCTTTGTACTCCAATATTAAGTACCCAATAAAAATACCTAATTTAATTATATAATCAAATTGAATATATATATATATATATATATATATATATATATATATATATATATATATATGTCTAGGTGTACATTATAGATATACACTTCATATGCTACCCAAGAAATCCATATAATAGTTCCAGGCTAACAAAGAATCAAAACAGTGTCTCAACTAGGTCTACTTAAACTAACCTTTTCAACCCACACTCTTACCATGCACTGAGGTGATCCACATTCCAGGTATAAGTCAACTCAACTCAACAAAGCCTTTTCTCAACTATTTGGGGTCGGCAACATGAATCCTATTTTTCATTTCATTATGTTCCGCGCAATATCCTCACTTAAACCAAATAATATCACGTCCTTTTTTACAATACCCCATAAAGTCAATTTAAGTCTACCTCTGCCCCAGGCATTTGCCATCAATACTAATTAGATCACTCTTCGTTACAGCGGGGGGACTTATTGTACTATGTTTGACGTGTCCAAACCATCCAAGTTGAATTTCTCTCAATTTATCTTCTGTAGGAGCTAAAACTACTGTTTTTCTAATTTTATCCATTTGAGTTTTATCACACATTCATCTAAGCATCCGCATCTCCGTCGGGTCATTTTCTACACATTTTGTTTTCACTCTGTCCCATATAGCATGGCGAGTCTAATGGTCGCCCTATAAAGCTTCCCCTTTAACTTCAAAGGTATACACTGTTAGCAATTCTTGAATCCACCCATCTTTAATCCTATGGGTGACAGCATCACTAATATATCTAACTCTTTGGATAATCGAACCTAAATAATGGAAATTATCACTTTTAGGTATCTTTCAACCTAAGATCTCACCACATCCCCATTTCTCCTCCTCGTATTACTAAAAATGCACTCCATATAACTTATTTTAGTCTAACTTATTTTCCCTCTTGATTTTTGGGTTTCTACCCCACTTTCAATCTAGCATTAATCCCTTAGTTTCATCCACTAAAACAATATCATCCACAAATAAATTACACCGCGAGACCTCATCTTCTATTTTTCTCGTCAATTCAGAAGAGCAAAAGGATAAGGACTTAGTGTGGCACCTTGGTGAACCTACAATAATCAGAAATTCACTCCTTTCTCATGCCGCCGTTGTTATAATAGTCATGGTCCCATCATAAATATTTTTAATCACATCAATATAACTAATAGTTACTCCTTTTTAATGCAAAATTCACCATATAATATCTCTAGGTATTCTATCGTACGCCTTTTTAAAACCTATATAAAACATATGAAAGATCTTTTTTTCTCATTATACCTTTAAATAGCTTCCATTGTTGACCTACAAATCATAAACCCATTCTCAGATACCGTTGCTCCCAATCTCTCTATATATATTATTTTAATCTCCAAAATTTCATTGTATGACTCACTAACTTAATACCACAATAATTTGAACAACATTATATATCTCCATTATTTTATACGTAGGTAATAAAATACTCTTTCTTCATTCATTGGGCATCATTTTAGTCATTATAATTTTATTGAACAACTTTGTTAGACAAGATACTCCAATACCATTCGGGACTAGAGCCCTCCCTATTTTCATCTCTTTCGTACTTTTGTTTGTTAATTTAATCCTACTTGGGGTGCATAAGCACTAACAATATTAAATATAATTTCATCTCATACCAATTTTTTAAGTATAAGTATAATATGATATCTTCCTTAAGATCCTTATCTACTATTATTCCGATTCCGTTCCTATGTCTGTGTTTGCCCGTATAATATAATTTAAACTCTATACTTTTATTTCTCTAGCTTTCTAACCTACCTAATAAAACAAAAATATCCTTTACCTCATAAACATACTACAAAACCCAAAGAAAGACAAAAACATGCATAATTAATAAAACATATTGCAACTCGAAATGAGATATAGATGAATCATGGCTTTAATTTTATATTATTGTTTGTTATGGGTCTGAGCTTATTAAAAGGTCAGCATGACTAATACTATAAGGATACATAGTAGAATTAATAAATTTAGTAGTCATGGATCCCAGGATTTTAGAGATCCAAGTGAGGATCTTGCAAGGATTTTACTCTCCAGAGATTGAACACTCGTTAACATGATAAGTTTGTATGTGGGCAACAACTTGCTTCGAGTAGCGGATCAACATTGTTTGACTATTCTTCAAGAAGATCACCAGAGGTAACAAATTATAACTCTTCACGAAATAAACATTATTAAGAATATTCCAGCAATAGTAAGGATCAAGGTTGTCAAAATGTGTATAGGAACCGTATCGTTTTCTCAAAAAATGTGTATCGTATCGTATTAACATTAACATTAAAATATGTATCATATCGTTGGGTGCAATGGTCATACACCGGATCTTTTTGTCTCGACATTCTATATTAACAATAAAAAAAACGAGTAAAACACATTAATTGAAATATAATAATATACTCGGTAGTCACTATGATCCATTTATTGTAATACACAATATTTAATAATATATATAATAATCATAGCCACGAAGACCAAATATAATACTAAATAGTGACTTTGCACTAAACCACATATGTATAAAATATATTTATTGGGAATAAGAAACAGTGAAAATAGAGATTGTTTCTATGGTAAGAAACTAAAAAATGAAAAAAGAGATGAGGTTGCGATAAAGGGAAAATCTACTCTAACCTGAATCGAAGAAGAAAGAGAACAGAGGAGGTTGTGCTTTGGTTCGTCATTAAAAACCCTACCAAAGTTGTTAGGGTTTGTAAGTTCTTCTCCTTGTTTTTTTAAACCCTCATAACTTGCTCAACCAAATCCAAAAACTTTTTACGACCTCCTAGGCCCTTTGCTTCTTCTATTCTTTTTTATTCAAAAAGAGAAATGGCGTCGTCTAGCTGAAAAAACAAAACCAAGTATGAATCGGCGATACGGTACGGTACGTCCAGTACGGACAATACTTGTGTATCGCCGATACTTACAAAAAATGATACATCTATCGATACAACACGCTATACCCACGATACAATATGTATAGTATATCGGCCAATATTGCCAACTTTGGTAAAGATGATTATAATATTTATAGCAAGCTATGCTTCATTAAACTATAGAATTGTACCTTGGACATTCTTTTCTTTTATTTTGATAAGGAATTGAGGATATAAATAGAAAACCCACCTAAGGGGGCAAAATTCAGTACACAAGAAGTATACATATAAACAAAAGAGAAAAAAATGAGAGGAATACATAAAACCACCCCCACAAAAAAGTACAAAGAACAGATAATGTCCTCCTCCAAAACTCCTCCAAAAGATCCATATTAACAAAAATCGACGATGGTATCTCCTTTTTCACTTACAAGTGTAATGAGCTCAACAAGATATACCACAACTTGGTCGGATCCGTCTCAACACTCTAGCCTATAAATAGGGCCAATAGCCTCTCATTAGATATTAGTGAGAGTTTTTGTTTCAAGTTATTCATTCTTTTGGTGTCATTGGCATGATGGGTCGAAGGCGTACCATTGCTCCAAAAGTTATAGTTGTTAGTAAAGGCACAATTTAATACTCATACACAAGAGGTGAGTCTACCCCATGGAACCCAAGCCTAACAAACCTCTGCCCGTTCTGGTTAGAGTATGCTCATGCATCATTCTCCCCACCACCTGAATAGATTGTCACTCCTGCGACTCGAACCCATGACCTCACTCTGATACCAAATAATGGGTCAAGCGCTTACTGTTATCCCAAAAGCTATTGAGGTTGTTAAAGGCGCAAGTTTATTCCCATGTACAAGATGTCTGCCCTATGGAGCCCAAGCCCAACGAGTCTCGGCCCATTCGGGTTAGAATATGCTCTTGCGTCATATTAAAAGTCACATAAAGTTGTATGGTCCTTGTAAGGAGATTGTATCGTTTGAAACAGACATCTAGGGCATTGGCATTGTGGAAGTGGCATGCGCAAATTACCTTTTGCATCCTTACTAAATAGATATAGTCTATACTTGGCCAAAGAAAAATGTTCATCTGTAAAGTCACTTGAAGAAAAAGATATACATGAGAAAGATACCCTGATGGCATAGTGCATACCTGCTGGTGTGTCTCTTCCAGTTCGTCCAAAGCAACTGCTTTATCAGATATACTATGTGGGGTGAGCTTTAGATTTTCTTCTAAATACATAAATATCTCAGTTGTACATAAGATTAAGGCATCTAGTCTTTTCTCCTGCGCTGGAAATGCTGCCTGTTACAAAATTCAACAAAAGAGCTGCATAACACACGTGCTCACATGCAGAGTAAACTGGAAAAATTGTACATATACTGTAATGGAACCACTTCTCACATAGGAATACAACAATGCTAAAGCAACCACAAGAAAACTTTTGAACATCAACAATAAATCAGAAAGAAACAAAAGGAAAAATACATCATTGTACAACCATATCTGCAACATGAAAAAAATAATTCATTCAATTCTGTGAACTATTTAACAAGGGTCCCAAAGTACAAGGTTTGCCTGAGTTCGGACAAGACATTAGAAGGATGGAAATATAGGTCTCGGGTGTAAGTCTTGATCTTCAACAATGTTGAATTCTTGATAGTGGCACAACATATCATACAAGCTTACAAAAGATATAGATTACATAAGGAAGTTGTGAAGGCAGTGGCTTCAAACTTAACCTGGAATGTTGGTCGTTGTGGTACATAATATGGGTACGGGTAAACGATACAGTATCTCATTTGGTACGGGCGCTGGGAGGTCGTCTAGCTGGAACGCTATTTCGGGTCGCTGTTCATTTTAGAGCTCATAAGCCGAAGGCGTTAATACTATGGCAAATTATCGTTGATTTATTGTTAACATAATCTACTAAATTTTAGCACAAGGCATACTTATATCTAAATTTGCGATTCATTGCATATACTATTTGATAAAAATAATTTATTTATTAAACTAATAATAATTTGCCTATAAAACACCCCAACCATTTTATTCAACAATTTTTTTGATACATTGCACACTCAAAAATCTTAAGGCAGTTTTAAAATATCGACACATAACAGAGATTCAACCACCTTTAGAAAAACAAAGGATTAGTTTGTGTGTACCCCCTCTTTTATAGTTTCGATCCATAAATATACAAAATAAAAATAAAATAGATATTAATAAGTAAAAAATTACTCTCAACTAAACGCAATAAAGCCTTTTCCCAATTATATGGTGTTGGCTACATGAATCACATTTCTTCATTCCGTTATGTTGAACGCAATGTCCTCGGTTAAAGCACATGTCCTTTTTAAGAATCTCCCATTAAGTTGGTCATTTTAGATCTACCTCTACCCCTAGCAATACCATCAAAATTAACTTGATCACTCTTCCTCATGGAGCCCTTTTTTTTAAAGCCATCTTCACGGAGCCCTTATTGGTCTACATTTGACGTGTCCAAATCATCCAAGGCGATTTTCTCTCAATTTGCCTTATACAGGAGCTAGTATATTTCATAAATATGTTCATTCCTAAATGCAAATTAGGGTGCGGAAGCGTAAAATAAAAAAGTTAACTACACAACAACAATAACAACAACATGGAAAATGTAGGAGTATCTATTATTTCTCTCTCTAATCTCTTAATCTCAAATGGTCAAAAGTGATACAATGAGGGCCTAAATCTATTTATACTAAGAGGCTAACAAAGGGGAAATAAAGAATAATTGCTGAAAGGACGACTAGTGTAAGGCCGCTCCTGTCAATTTCTGGCTAAAAAACGCAATGGGCTTCCCATTCTGGCTCAAGACAGCACCCACCCCTGTCTTGCAAGCATCGCAAGAAAGCTCAAACAATTGATCAAAGTCTTGCAAGGAAAAAATACGAGCAGTCGTCATCAACTACTTGATACGTGTGAAGGCCCGATCAGCCTCATCACTTCATCTGAACTCAGCTGTCTCGAAGAAGTGCCCATCAAATCCGTGAGTGGAGCCATGACAGTGCTGAACCCCGCTATGAAACGTCGATGGAACCCCACAAGTCCATGAAAACTATGAACCTGCGTCACCGAAGTGAGGATGGGCCAATCCACGATAGCCTGAATCTTGGCGCCGTCCACCCGAACGCCATCTCCCGATACTACATATCCCAAAAAGTCACATATGGAACCATAAAAGCACACTTTTTCAACATGAGGAAAAAGCGTTCGACTCGTAAAACCTCCAGAAAACTTAGTCACATGTCGCAAGTGCTCCTCCTCGGACCGGCTATAAATCAAGATATCATCAAAATACACCACAACGAACTTGCCCAAAAATGGAAGCAATATCTGAATCATCACCCGCTCGAACGTGGATGGGGAATTGGAGAGACCAAAAAGCATCACAGCCCACTCATAAAGTCCATCCTTGGTTTTAAAGGTCGTCTTCCATTCATCACCCGGCCTCATACGTATCTGGTGGTACCCACTCTTCAAGTCCAACTTGGAGAATATCGTCGCTCCATGGAGTTGGTCCAACATATCCACGAGCCGGAAAATTGAAAACCGATACATCACCGTGATTTTATTCATGGCACGGCTATCAACGCACATACGCCAACTCCCGTCCTTCTTGGGTGCTAGAAGTGAGGGTACCGCACAAGGGGACATGCTCTCCCGTATATACCCCTTGTCACACAACTCGGTGACCTGCCTCTGTAGCTGCGCATGCTCTGTAGGGGACATGCAATAGAGGGAAAGGTTGGGGAGCTGCGCTCCAAGGATGAAGTCAATCGCATGTTGTATGTCCTGAAGGGGAGGAAGTTCGTCTGGGGCAGTGCACACATCACTATAAGAATCCAGTAAACGTTGAACACACGGCGGAACAGATGCCTCAAGAGTGGTGATGGGACTAATAAGGGCATAACACATCCCCGTCTCCGCGGCCTCGGTGGCTAACTCCTCATGGGAAACAAGTAGGGTCGAGGGTCAAGTCATCAGAAACGGCCGCATGGGGCGAAGAAGAAAGTTTCGCCCTCCATGTGTAAAAGAGTAAGTGTTGGCTCGACCATCATGCACGCTACTATGGTGAATCTGCCATGGCCTCCCCAAAAGAAAGTGGCATGCCCGCATATCAACAGCGGTGCACAAAACCTCGTCATAATAGTCCCCAATAGAGAAAACTACTCAACATTGTCGGCTAGGGGCAGTGTGTGGCTCCGCTACCCAACCACCCAATATGACACGGTGTAGCCAATAACTCCGTGGGAAGCTTTAGTTTATCTACCATCTCTTGTGCAATCAAGTTATCACCGGCCCCCCAGTCTATGATCACAGTGCATAACCTACCCTTCGCGGTGCAACAGGTAAAAAATGCTCGTTCGAATCCATGCATCATCACTAGGAGGAGGTGACTGGACATCCACCGAGGTCGTAATCATAACGGTATGAGTATAGGCGATAGAGACATCGGCGAGCCTTGCCTGAGAATGACAAAAAGAGTCACGCTGGCGACAAATGGATTGTGCGATGGCTAAAGACAAATTGAGTGGGATGGGTAGGATGCCCAAAGAGGCTCATTCTTTGTATACAAAATTAGGGTTTTTATGAGGCATAAGGGTCAAGGTTTCTCGAGAAGGAAGTAAAGATGATTTGGATTTGATTTTGTGATGGGGAATTGATTAGGGATTAAATGGAAGTCGATCTTGGATTTAATTCCAACGTAGGGTCTCGTAGGCTCGGTAGGGGTGTCCGGCGAAAGAGGGAGGGTTCTAGTGGGTTTTGATAGGGTATGAACAGCCATAGGAGAATTTAGGGGTTTGGTTTGGATATTAGGGCTTGGTCTAAATTCATTCGGGTGAATCCAATTTGAGTCCCAATCTTCAATACGCATGGTTGATCCAAGAACAAGCCTCGCTCTGATATCAATTTGATGCGAATTAGGGTGCGAAAGCGTAAAATAAAGAAGTTAACTACACAACAACAACAATAATATGGAAAATGTAGGAGGTTTTATTATTTCTCTCTCTAATCTCTTAATCTCAAATGGTCAAAAGTGATACAATGAGGGCCTCAATAGCTATTTATACTAAGAGGCTAAAAAAGGGGAAAAAAAGAATAAATACTAAAAGGATAACTATATCCCTATGCTCCTGCATCACCTAATTTTATCGTTTCAAGTTTAACCATACATCCCCCATCCCGCATCTCCACCAAGCTCATTTTCTACACGTTGTTTCTTGGTTGTCCGATAATCCATCCACGTAACATGGCACGTCCTATAGAACTTCCCCTTTAACTTCACGAGTATATGCCTACTAGAAAAAAGTAATAACAAATGATAATGTACGGCGTAAATACTAAAGAAAAGTAGTATTTAAATACCAAAATGCACAGTTTAAATCCTAAAATTATAATTTGGGCTTGGTACCCAAAAAGTATGGGGAATAATAATAATAATAATAATTTTGTTTTAGACATATATATACAATACTATAAATATTAAATGCATATATAACCTATTTTTTGACCTTTTTTGGTTTAAAATTTTAAAATTGCGAACCAGTTTTTTTATTATTGTTTTATGATACCTATTAAATTATTTTATTTATCAAAAATTGTTTTTACTTTTATTTTGTATTTTATTTATATCACTCAGAAAAACTTTAAAAATAAGATGGTCAAATTTTAAAAGTTATCGTTTGACTAACGATAGTTAGAAAGGCGGTGTGTAACATAATTTTCTTTTAAAAGGGGGTAACACAAAACCAACAATGAAAATGGGAAATAAACACAAAAATAAATAAATAAAACTAATAGGGTCCTATTTTCCTTTAGAAGACCCCATCCAGTGTATTTACTATTTTGGGGGTGTAATGCACAGTCAAAAGCTCCGCTTTCATTTTGCAATGAGAAGTCTCTTCTCTTTCTTTCTGGTAAACACATTTAATCTTTTTACACTGAGAAACCTATCGCATCCTACTTTCAAACATCTCTTTTCCTTTCTTATGAGAAGTTAAAGCTTCAAGCATTTTAGAACCCGTGCCATCGACAAAGTGCAACGGCGAAGACTAGGTAATAAATGCCGACGGCAAAGAAACCAGTTCAGGTGGTAATGAAACCAGTGCTGAGGATGACGTAAGATTCCTCTTTGGGCAGACAAATGGGTAGCCATATTTGACGATTGGGATCGCAAATGCACCCTGTTTGGGGTTGAGTATTCTGGTTTGTTTGTGTGTGTGTGTGTGTGTGGAGGGGGGGGGAGGAATAATTAGGTAACTCTAGTTGCTTCTTAATGGGGACATCACAGCATTTGAAGCAGTTGGTATTAGTTCAGTGCATATATAAAAGTTTAATAGGACTATCAAATTCTGAAAAGGTAAATAAATGTATTAGATCAAAATAGTTTTTTCTTTTTTACTGAATTCAAACAAGTTAATCAAGCAAGGTATATGTATTAAGGTCTCATAGGTGATGAAGGGAGTTCGAGTTGGAAACGGGTGTAAAACCTATCAAAACAGTAAAGGGGCGAACAACAATTCCAAGTACATGTAATCAACCGTCTATGCTTCAAGAACTTTCGGCTAGGGAAGTGAAAAATGGGTAATGCTAGGCCTCATTAATGTTGCTTAAAGGGAAAGCATACCGTGATTCAAGAATGGTTTTGATTTCCCCACGTAACGCTATCACTTTCTCTCAAATCCACTATCATCATAAACAGATATACAAAGTTTGACGGGACTAAATGCAAAGTCGTAAATGTCATTATAGCCACTGTAGTTATATATTGACCTTTGCGATTGTAACTGAGCCATAACAGTTATCAGGGGCCTTACAACTTACAGGTATGTCGAAGATGTCCATACCTCAATGGCCCAATTTTCGTCACCTATTTCTCTGTCTCTATACTCTATTTTACCTCCCATGTGTCAAACAGCATGAAATAAATTAAGGTTGAATTTGGTCGCCTACTTGTATGCTTATTTAAGCAAAAATATATGGCTATTTTGAGGGTCACGATATGCAAAAAACTAATTTTGCAAGTGTAAGCAACAATATCTAAGTCCTCAGGTTGCAGAAGAATACTAAATATTATATATACATATGCACACACGAAAAATGATATGTGCCTAAAAATAGTAAAAATAAAAGTCCTTCATGAGTTCTTTTGCCCTAATAATTATACATCAGAACATTGTCCTTATTATTCTAAAGTTCTTGGAATGTTCCCTTAGCAACCCTTTTTAAATTATCGCTTCTTGTTTTTCTTTAAAAAGATATATATAACATTTGAGGCAATTAAGACTCTGGCACACAATCAATGTAGGAGGATGGATTCGCCCCTTCTCTCTTGTTTTCTCTTTTTGTGACCAAACATTAAAATTAATCGTCTCTCAAATTATAAGTCAATTTGGCATGCAATATATATATATATATGTGTGTGTGTGTGTGTGTGTGGAGAAAGCTCTCAAGTAGATCTATCAAAAGAGATCCATGGATTATAGGTAATTCCGAAGAGTAATTGAGCAATGGAGTGTGAAATTTCGCAATGTCTCTTAGTAATACACACTCATTTCTCATTAAATTAGTATTTTGCGAAAGATATCGTCGATATATACCCAAGGATCAAGGTGGATGTAAATTTCAAGAGAAAAATTATAACTATGTTGTAAAAAGATATTAGATTATTGCAAAATCCCACAATAAGGTGGAGAAGGAAAGAAAAAAGTTACAGAGTTTTCTTCCCGGGGGGAGAGGGGGGGTTGGCAAAGGTTTGATAGTCTATTGGATAGGGTGCGTCGGCACGGTTCAAGGAGTCTTAGACAAGCATCGCGCGAAACAGAGGTCTTGGGTGAGAGAACAAAGGAGAGACAGGGCAGTATCGTTCTAAAGCAACACCGAAACATCAACGAATATTTTTAAATTCCGATAGTTTGGTTACATACAGAAATTTCTTGAGAAACGGTGGCGGGATGACGGAAAACGGAGAGAGGTAGTTGATGTATATATATATTAAAGTTTAAAAGAAATCCATGGGTAATTTGGTATGGGTATGGGTTTGGGTTTGGGTTTGGAAGATATGATGATGTCATTCACTCATAAAGTAAGGGTAGTTTTGTCTACTTATTATTATTAATCTAGATGGTGGGCTTTTTGACAAACAGTTTTGGACACTGGGCTAACTAACTGGCTGAAACTTATCATGTGAGAGGCCTATTGCCCACATCCCTTAAAATTATGACATTTTAAATTTAATCCTAGTCATGAGAAGAAGTGAAAGAAACATACATTGGTAACAAAGATGCCATTGGTGGAAAACATCAATAAAAAGTACAGTACAGCAAATCATAATCGACATGCAAATGATTTAGTAATTTTGCAAAAAGAATTTGAGCTAGACAATAAAATATATATTACCAAGTCTCCTAATACTAGATGCAACGCCAACCAATACTAGGACCAATTCCACTGTATAAAACCATGGATTTCAAGTATGCAAGTTTAGTATGCATTTGATCTTTTCAACAGTTCAAGCCTAGGTTAAATGGTGAGCCAAGAGTACACAGCATCTTAGTTGAGGAAAACAATTCACCATAAAGGCATGTTACACTTGTACTAGAAACTCCGGTGCTAAACCCATACAAGTACATTTGATCTACTTCTCAAACAAACATACTAGACATCACCAAGAAATGCTTGATAAACAAGTACAGAGGAATCAGATCCCTGCCTAAGTCCACTTTAAAGTTGCAGATAACAGATAGGATACATTAATCACAAATAAAATGATAGATAAGTTTTGTACTTTCCCCATTGACTTGGGAATGTGACCCTACTGCCAAACAACACAATCTCCTTGCGTTGGTTGTAGTTTTTTTTCTTTCTCTGCAATGCTTCCTTGCTTTAATAGAGGAGCACCATCCGAATAAATTTAAAAAATAAAAAATAAATAAGTTTTTTCCACCTCTTTATCGAGTGTCAAGTCCTTGGGAACTTCATTTTCAACTTGAGTACATTTATACAGCTGTTAATAAATTTGGGGAAATTAAGAAACTTACTGTTATTCAAAATTAATTGTGACCACAAATTTGGTGGTACCAACTATTATGCCTTGCAGAATTTAAAAGCAATTTTTGAAGAACAAAAATGTCATCTAATCCACAACACATGCAATGGATTCATCTTAATGGAAGACACGATTTCAGCTCTATCAAAAACCAGACTTCAAATTTTAGAATATCGCCTTAGGGGAGTCGGATTGTTTGGTTCAAGAAAGAAAAAGATGTAAGACACCTTTGTCTCAAGAGTGAGCTCAGAACTCAGAAGTGAAGCTTTCCATCTTGGAAACTTCCCACAAGCTCTTCTGACTGTTGCATTGAGGCAAGTACATATTGGCTAGAATTGTATAAATGACTTTGATGCATTTTCGGCCTTTAGTTTTTTAATTTGTTTTTATTTTCAATATTGTGGCTAAATAGTTGGTTGTAAATTTTATTGGATCCTTTGGAACCTTTATCATGCTTGTGTTCAGTTGATTCAGATTGTCAGCATCAGTTGCTGAATTTTCACCTCTTTCTTTCCCTTAATTTTATCCTAAATTATATCAACCATTTACTAAGCCTCCAGGCAGCTCCCCACTAAATTGACACTCAGTCCACTGCATTGTTGCAGTCTTGCTTGAGAGAAGCCCCCTCCTCCTTGACTCATGTAGCATATAGATGTAATGCTAGTCCAAAATGGAAAATATATCAACCAGAATATTATAGCACAAGAAAACAAGAACAAACCTGAAATGATCGTTTTGCAGCTTGGGAAACTTCGTTAACTGGATCAAATTGTGAAAACCACCATGGTCCCATAAAAAACTTCAAATGTGGAGCCAAGTCTCTTCTGAAAAATGAAAAATGAAAATGAAAAAAAAAATCCCATAACCAAGATCTCAGAAACTGAAGCACGGTGAACTTGCATGCCAAATATAATCACAGAGGAAATTTTGTTTTAAAAAAAAAAGGTCAAAGAATATTTGGACAATAATAAGCTTCGAAATCATGAGATTGATGAACACTTGGAAAAACGGACCGATCACATAATACTGCGTGCTTTTTATCATTGTTTTCTTGCATGATCTTTATACAAAATAAAGAACACAAGGGAAAAAAAGTATTTATAAGCTTGCTAAACTTAGGGACAAAAAAGCAAAAGATTTAAATAACGTTGTTGTATGTAAAAATTACTCTCCTACGTGGACCAATGAAAAGTAGACACCTGTCCTCCTATGTGGCCATTCAGCTATCTTGATCGGCTTCAGAAACACTTAGTCGGCCACAATCCCGGCCAACACCCAGAAAGTGAACCATCAGGAATAGCAAAGATTACTCGAGTGGAATGGCAACCAGCACTGAATATCAAGAGTCTCATTTATTTATTGTGTACAGATGTAAGTGCCTGAAAATATAAAGGCATTCCATCTCTTGGTTTCCTAACTAGTATAAATGCATGTTCTCCCTTAACTCAAAGGGGCAATTCAACCAAGCACAAGCACACTCCTTATTGAGCTATTGTAATCACTTGAAATAACACCAACAGTGGCCTTCTTAGAACTGAACCATTTTAAAAACCTTGTTTCTTGTGTGTTTGTTTGGCTTGCTTATCTTTATTTATATGTGATTATAAATTTGGACTCCATCCATTTTGTAGACATCAACAGATTGGCGTCGTCTATGGGAACGACTGTTTGTCATCAATCTCTATCTCTGTTATTTCTTTTGTTCATTTTGGACATCTCTGAAAATTATGATTGCCCCCTAGTGTAGCAAATCTTCAGAAATTTTTGCTTAACCTGGCTAAGGGGGCAGGAAGCCATGCAAGAGTCAATTCGGCAATTGGCTCATATGTTGCAAGACAAGTCCGCTAATGAACCTTCCAGGAAGGACATGCCACCTCCGCCAGCTAGGAATGAGAGAAGTCATTGCTCCAGGCAGTGATGGATACAAAATATTTTTTTTTTTTTTTTTGGGGGAGGGGGGGGGGGGGGCAAAGTTTGGAGCGATGCGGGGGGTTCGGGAGCCCCCGAGGCGATTTTTGGGGGGGCTTAATTCGAGCTCTATATAAATTATAACTTTAATTCAAATTTTTTAGGGTTAATTCGAGTTTAATTGAGACTAAATACTAAATTAGTCGTAATATTTTTTCATTTAAATTTCAGTGAATATTAACATATATTGAATAAAAAATAAATAACTCAACTAATCATCTGAACAATTGAACATAATAATTAACATCATCCAAAAAAAAGCTATTGCTAAACAATTCAACTAACATTTAAACGTAACATCAAAACAAAACATTAATTTAATTTAACTTAACTTAAAATGAAAAAAAAACTTTACTCGAAACAGGCCGGAGCCGGAGACAGCGGCGAGCCTCCGCAACAATGAGCAGTTTTAGTTGCCCGCAAATCCAAGCCAATCCGTGAGAAAGAGGGAGAAAGAAAAGGGGTAGAAACTTGGGAAAAATTAGGAAATGGGAGAGGTTTAGGAAGAAGATATAGTCTAGGATGTGAAAGAAAAGGGATGTTCAAAGTTTGCAAAATAGGGGCGGATGGTTAGGTTATAAAAGAAGTAAGGCTATATTACATCTTTACCCTTTAAGTTTCGGAAAACCTTTAAATGTTTACCTTTTTCATACGAAACACCCCAAAACTTTTTTTCTCAGTAAAAAATTTCGGAAAACTCAGGAGGGGCCTCCACTCCTCGCCCCATAGTGATCTGTCCCTATGACAGATCATATCGTCCTGGAGCAACGTCATCATTCCGATCAACGGATTATTATGATGGTCGATCTTTCTCCAACGAGCGGCCGAGCGTGTTGGAGCGACTGAGTAGGGAATCTGCCTTCGATCGTTTGGGTCCCCAAGCAACCAAAGGCCATCACAGAGAACACGAGCGACCTCACGTGTGCACAGAGAGGGATCCGTGAGGTCTAGGACTAGCATGAGTGGCTCTATGCGTGCCAAGCAGACTTCTCAGGAAGAGAGCTAAGCACATGTGCATAGTAAAACCACCAAAGTTGCTTTAGCCAAGTCTAAACCAGAGGAACATTCCTAGAAAGGATCCATGCAACGACTTGAAGATCAGCTGGGAGAAATGGCCAAAACCAAGAATCCTTTGCGAAGAAGTTTTGTGAAGGGACCCTTTTATTCAGGCTATTGTGAACTACCCCACACCTTCTAAATTCAAGGCACCAGTTGTTACTCCCAAGTATGATGGGAAGATTGATCCAGTCCTCCATATTGAGCAATATCAAGTTGTTGCTGATATCTATTCTCTCCCCGACGAGATGCACTGCAGGGCTTTTTCTAGTTCCATCATCGCCCAGCCCAAATATAGTCCAATAACCTTCCCAGAGGAAAATTTTCTAGCTTGCATCAGTTGCCCGAGCTATTTATTGATAATTTCTGTTTTGGGGCTAAGCCGATCAAAAGTGTCACTCATCTTTTGACCGTGCTTCAAAAACATGGAGAAAGTACTCGGAAATGCATCACACGCTTCAATAATGAGAAACTAAAGGTGGTAGATTACGAAGAGAAGACCGCCACTGCAGCACTGATGAGTGGATTACTCGCCAAAGATCCGTACTATGCTCTAGCAAAGAATCCTCCCAAAACTATGACAGAGTTAATGGCTAAGGCTGGGAAGATTATGAACGCCGAGGAAGCTATGGCTACTAAAGAAACTACAGAGGTAAAATCGAAAGCCAGAAGACTTCGATCAAGAAAGATCAAAAAGACAAGAAGGTTGACAAAATCAAGAAATATGACGAGCATACTCCGCTCACCAAAAGGTGTCAACCACATATTGGAAGAAATCAGGGGCAGCAAAGACTTAAATAGACCTGGAAAGCTAAAGTCACCTCCTAACAAGAGAGATAAATCCAAATATTGTGACTTTCATAGAGATCATGGGCACACAACTAAAAATTGCATCGCCCTGAAGAATGAAGTGGAGAATCTCATTCGACGAGGAGAGTTAACTAAATTTGTGGATCGAAATGATGGCCGAGACACCAGAAGAAGATCTAAGTCACCTGGACGAGTAAAGGATGACACGAAAAGAGCGCGTAACAACAGTTATGAGGATGACCCTTACTTGCCGAAGAAACCTGAGGAACCTGAAGTGGAGGTAGGAATGAATTCTTTTAGCTGTCATTTTATCGCAGGAGGAGATGCCGGTGGGGGAGATGAGCTTACCGAGAGAAAGGCTTATCTAAATGAAGCCAAATCTTGTCCTACTATAAGACAGATTGATATGTCTGAATGCTCCGATGGTCGGCCTAGGAAAGTCAGCAAGGACAGATTAGTGATCGGTTTCTCCAAAAATGATTTAAGCGGAGTGCTTTATCCTCATGATGATCCACTAGTCATCACTTGCAGAGTTCATTATGGTAGAGTAACAAGAATCCTGGTAGATAATGGGAGTTCTACAGACGTCATGTTCTACAATTGTTTCCACAGCCTAGGGTTATGTATGAGACAGTAAGCTAGAGCCGTATCACAGACCTCTCACAAGGTTCTTAGGAGAACGAGTGTAACCCTTGGGAATAAACAAGCTGGATATGTTGGTCGGCACTTAGTCGACGAGCAGAAAGGAAAGAATTCGTTCTTTGTGCTTGACAAAAATGTTCCTTCAACTTACAACATAATTCTCGACAAGAGTAGGAATTAAGCAGTTAGAGGCAGTACCGTCTACTGTACATCAGTGCATGAAATTTCCTACCAATTATGGAGTTGGCGCAATGAATGGCAACAATAGAAGCTAGAGAACGCTACTATACCTCAGCCGACCAGTAAGAAGTCCAGAAAAGCACCACCACCTATCATATCGACACTCTGGATCCTTGAGAGGAAGAAAATCTAGTGAAGGGGCAAATTATGGAATCGAGGGAGACTATTGTGCTTGATGACGAGAGGCCAGAAAGGACTACTAGAATTGGTTCGAGATTAAACCCTTCCCTTAAATAGGAATCGATGGCATTCCTTAGACAAAGAAAGAATGTGTTCGCTTGGAGCCATGAGGATATGCCAGGGATTGATCCCAATTTCATCTGTCATGAGCTCAACGTCTACAAGAACTCCAACTCGATCAAGCAGAAACGCAGAGTTTTCAGTCCCGAGAAGAATATGACAATCCAGGAGGAAGTGGAAAAATTGCAGAGAGACCAATTTATAGAAGATGTCAAATATCCCAGTTGGTTGGCCAATGTGGTGATGGTCAAAAAGAAAAATGACAAGTGGCGCATGTGTGTAGACTTCAACAAATCATGCCCAAAGGATCATTTTCCTTTCCCAAGGATTGATCAGTTTGTAGATGCAACTGCAGGTCGTGAATTGCTCAGTTTCATAAATGCCTACTCTGGGTACAACCAGATCAAAATGAAACCAGAAGAAAAGGAGAGCACTTCATTTATCACCAGCCGAGGAATATATTGCTACAACGTTATGCCCTTTGGGCTGAAAAACGCTAGAGCAACATACCAAAGGCTAGTGAACAAAGTATTTGAAGAAAAGATAGGCAAAAATATGGAAGTGTATGTGGACGACATGCTCACCAAGAGCAAGGTTGCCGCCGATCACATAAAAGACTTGGCTCAGACATTTGACCGGCTATAGAAGCACCAAATGAAGCTCAACCCGACTAAGTATATATTCAGGAAACAAGAAGGAATGTTCTTAGGATATATTGTCAACCAAAGGGAAATTGAAGCGATTCCTCAAAAAATATAGGCTTTAATGGAGATGCAATCCCCTACCAGCAAAAAGGTCGTGCAAAAACTGACTGGAAGAGTGGCAACTCTAAATCATCTTGTGTCCCGAGCAACAGATAAATGTCTCCCATTCTTTAAGGTGCTCAAAAAGACTTTTAAATGGAATGGCGAGTGCGAGAAAGCTTTTTTGGAGATGAAGAAGTATTTGGGATCTCAATCAATCCTCTCCCGACCAGTTTTGGAAGAAAAGTTGTATTTGTACTTGGCTGATTCAGAGTCGGCTGTTAGCTCGGCTTTGATCCGACTAGAAAGAGGAGTTTAAAAGCCGGTGTACTACACCAGCAAAGCATTCCGAGAAGCAGAAATAGGTATCCCCTCTTAGAGAAGCTAGCACTAGCACTTATTAAAGCCTATAGAAGAATGAGACCATACTTCCAATCCCATACTACTGTGGTATATACTGACTTGCCTCTGTGACAAGCTTTACACAAACCTGAAAAGTCAGGAAGGTTGATATCTTGGACAGTTGAGCTTGGGGAATATGAGATTGTCTATGAGCCAAGAACTGCATTAAAAGGGCAAGTGGCTGCAGACTTCATTGCAGAGTTCACATAAACAGTGGTGCCAAATAATCCAAGTTTGTCTGTCGAGCATACTTCTTCGGAAGAGAGCTTAGCTCAAAAGCAAACTAAGATTGTTGTCGACCAAACAGAATCATCAGCTGCTCAAGAAAGAGTTTAGCGAATGGCTGAAGAAAGCAAGAAGATATTCAGATATGGAATGTTGTCAGAGGAAGACTTCAATAATGACATCCCAGCGTGGAAATTGTCCATGGATGGTTCTTCATGCGCCAATGGCAGTGGAGCTAGACTCATTATCAACACTGCAGACGATTTAGATGGGGAATATGCTTTGAAATTTCAGTTTCAAGCCTCCAACAATGAAGCTGAGTACGAAGCATTAATTACAGGCTTGGAACTAGCTTCATCACTCCGTGTCGAGGAGGTGATAGCGCACAGTGATTCTCAACTAATTGTCCACCAGATGCTTCAAATATATAGAGTTAAAGGAGAAACAATGGTAAGATATTTGAATAAGACTATGGAAGTTATCTCTTCATTTCCTGCAGTCAAGATGGTCCGGATTCCAAGAGTGGAGAATGCCCGAGCAGATGCCCTTGCTCAGCTAGCCTCAGCGACTTAGATAGAGCTTACACGTACTATTCCAGTAGAAATTCTCACCCATAGAAGCATTGATGTGGAAGTCGCCAGTATAATCTCTATAGAATTGGGCCCTTCTTGGATGGATCCGATCAAGGATTACATTGAAAGAGATTCGTTACCATCCGACCAAAAAGAAGCTAGGAAAATGAGATACAAAGCAACCAATTACGTTTTGGAGAAGGGTGTTCTATATAGAAGGGGATACATTGTCTCTTTACTTCGTTATGTTCATCCAGCCAAAGTAAATGATATGATCAAAGAAGTACATGAGCAAAGAAGTACATGAAGGCTCATATAGAGCTCATTCAACTGGCCAATCATTGTTACAAAGAATAGCCATGTAGGGATACTACTGGCCGACAATGAAGGCGGATTGTGTTTCTTTCGCCAAAAAGTGTGATAAGTATCAAAAATTTGCTATTATCCACATAAGATCGGGGGCTACCCTAAATCCCGTCACTTCTCCCTGGCCGTTTGCTATTTGGGGAATAGACCTGGTCGGATCATTATCGACCACCAAAGGAAGGTTCAAGTATTTGGTTGTAGTGGATTACTTCACCAAATGGGTGGAGGCTGAACCTTTGGTGGACATGCCTTATCAAGGGTTTCAGTTTTTATGGAAGTAAATCATATGTCGTTATGGGATGCCTTATGCTTTCATCACCGACCATGGTACCCAATTTAATAACGATGAGTTTGAGGAATATTGCATTCAGTCTGGAATTCAAAAGCTTCATTCAGCACCTAGACATCCACATTGTAATGGTATGACAGAAATTACTAACAGGACTCTGCTAGACGAATTGAAAAAGACGTTGGATGATGCTAAAAGAAATTGGATCAATGAGCTGCAGAGTGTCCTTTAGGCTTATAGGACTACACCAAGAACAGCAACAGAGGAGACTCCATACGTACTTGCTTTTGGCACTGATGCAGTGGTACCAGCTGAAATAGGTATGCCGACTCATAGAGGGCTAAATTTTGACTTCCTTAAAAGTGATCTCATAAGGCGACTAGATCTGAACATGGTTGAAAAAGTTAAAGGAGATGATGCAATTCGAATGGCTGCTTATCAACAAAGAACTGCAAAGTTCTACAACCGGAGGGTCAAGCCGACCAACTTAAAACAAGAAGATCTGGTACTTAAGGTAATCCAAAAGAGCAACAAGTTGAAGCTCAATTGGCACGGTCCTTACCGTATCTTGGCAGTTATCCGACCAGAAACGTATCACCTGGAAACACTCAAAGGCGAAGAATTTAAGAATCTCCGAAACGCCGATCACCTTATAGCAAATATTATCAGTAATTTTGCCTTTATGTAATCAATTATTCAATTTAATGAAGTTGCAATTTTCTACCAATTATGCTTCCTTTTTATATATTTTTTCGAAGTATGGTGATATGTAGTAAATAATCTAATTGAATTTAAACTTTTCCAACTTCAGAAAAGTTAAGGAATATTTTCAAACTTCATGTATGATTTCGTCTTCGACAAATCAAGAGCAAGAAGTCGATACAACTTCATGTATGATTTCGTCTTCGACAAATCAAGAGCAAGAAGTCGATACAACTTCATGTACGACTTAAAGTTAAACACAACAGGTTTTACCCGACCAAGTAATCACTATACATTCCTAATACACTTGGTCGCCACTGATAACTAATGCAAGAACTTAGTTCAACAAAAATACTTACAGTTTTATCTAAGTGTATTAGTCGAATCAAAGGCATCACAAATAAATTCAACCATGAATCAAGCATTTATCATTTAAGCAGATTACATAGTCGGCAAGCTGATTAACTAATCGTTCGACAGATTACCTAGTCGACAATCAGACTAATACCAATCACAAGCTTATATAAAGATGACAAGGGATCAAAATCATACATCAGGAAAAATAACTTCATTTCATTCCACGAATTGTATGTTACAAACTAAAGACCCAAAAAGCAAGAAATACAATCATATCCTACAGGGAGTTTTCCTTCAGCTTTGCTCATCCCAACAGAAGATTCATCAAGGGTGCTTGGCAGAGTAGATCTAAAATCCCTCATCTGGTACGTCTGATGTTGCTTGGACGGTTTAGTAGGTGTTGGGGACAAACATATTCCTCCTCTCCTTCCAGGACTTAATCCCCAATATATTTTCTGATTAAGCTCTGGGGAATGGCATCAGGTGGAATCCAACTAGTATTAATTTTGAAAGGTGGGTCGGGATAATCCAACATTCTTGGATCATGCCAATGCCACAATTCATTGCCCTCGGATATCTTCAACAGTCCAAGCAAGTTCAACCAACCCCATTTATACCCATCCGACCTAGCCTGCTCCATGTGTTTATCCAAATAAGTTAAAACTTTATCATACCCATCCATCCAGACAGCCCTGGGTTGCTTATGGAAGTGGAAAGATAATCGGACCACCCTGTCTTGGGAGTTTTCTAATAGCCTTACCCTTCTCCTGGAGTAGAACAGCTTGGTCGGCTAAAGTTTTCTGGGTTCTTTCTTCATCTATGGTTGGCCGAGCAACCATGACTTGCCTAGAAGACTAGCCATATTTGGTTTTCTTCTTCAGGTTCTCCAGCTCTTCCAGCAGCCTGGCGTTCTCCATGTGTTTATCCAAATAAGTTAAGACTTCATCATACCCATCCAGACAGACAGCCCTGGGTTGCTTATGTAAGTGGAAAGATAATCGGACCACCCTATCTTGGAGTTTTCTAATAGCCTTATCCTTCTCCTGGAGTAGAACAGCTTGGTCGGCTAAAGTTTTCTTGGTTCTTTCTTCATATATGGTTGGCCGAGCAACCATGACTTGCCTAGAAGACTAGCCAGATTTGGTTTTCTTCTTCTTCAGGTTCTCCAGCCTGGCATTCTCCATCTCCAAAAAGGACACCTCTTCATCTGCCCAGTATTGGCTAACTTTTTCAGACTGTCCAATTTATTCCTCAAGGCGTTATTTTCTTTCTCCAAAAGTGCAGCAATCTCCCGGACATTCTCAGCTTCTTTATTCAATACAATCTCCTTTTTATTCAAGGCAGAAGTTATATCTTGCACCTTCTTATCAAAACCCCAACTTTCGCTCAAGGCCTTGTATTTAGCTTCGTAATCAGAATGAAGCAACACCAGAGAAAGTTTGTGGTCTTCTTGCAGTTGTTCAATCATTTCATAATAGGCAGTATTATTCGTCACTGCTCTATCCAGAAGACCCAGAAGACAGTGAAGATGAACATAGGAATATTTCACTTAGTCGGAATCATATGAGCCGAGCAACCCCACCAAATCTTCTTCAGTTAAAGGCACATGACCAGCCTCAAGAAGACTCCTGCATGGCCTCAATTGGTTGGATTCAGCGGAAACTATAATATTTTTCCTGACATCAAACTGAAAATTTACAAGTACAAGTATACGAACCCGACCAGAAAGGACAAACAGTAGTGAATCAAACAAGCAATCAACATCAAAAGAAAAGTCGAAAGAATTGAACAAAACTATGTCATTTCATTGATGAAGCAAGGGTTATTGAGTTGATTCCATTACAAAGAAGAAGAAATGGAAAATACATAAGAGAAATAGCAAAAAACTAGCTGAAAGGAGCTAAACCTTTTCGTTATCCTTGGCCTCGGCCTCCGCCTCGTTAGCAGCAGGAAGGTCGGCAGTGTCTGCACGCACCAGGGAATATTCCCCAAAACCTTCCTCATCATCAAAGTGTCCAGGTTAGGAGGAGTTCCTGGGTCATGTCTCTGAAATAACTCAGAGTCTGCCTGGGTGCTGACCTCCTTTGAGGTCTCCGGACATCTTCTTTGCATACTCTATTTGAATGGCTGCTGTAGCAAAGCTTTATCCCAACCTTTATTGGCAACCTCGTTTTTGTCCTTTTTGCCCTTGGCTTTCAGAGCAAATGTTATCAGCAATCAAACTGGAAGTCTTGTCTTTAACAGCCTTTGCCCTGCTCTCAACTTCTATCAGTTTTTGCTCGGCCACGATCAACTTGTCTTGGGGAGCCTTTTGTTGGTCCTCTACCTACCTTAGCCCTGTCCTCTGCAGCTTTAACCTTATCCTGCCAGGTTTTTCTCTCTCTCTCTAAAGTTTCCCCCCAGAGGCTTTCAAGGATTTCTGCAAACTCTCAAAAGCTTCCTCCACATTAGCCGAGGAGGCCTTTAGCTGGTCATCCTTCTCCAGCATCTAATTGAAGTCTACCAATAACTGCAAAAGAATAAGTATGTTACTTCAGTACAGAAGAAAGGTAGTAAATATTATGAAAAGCAAATGGGAGAATTATGAAGTTACCAATGCTAAAGTCTGACTAGTCCTCTCAACTAGTCGGGCTCTAGTCATGGGGGTTGCTGCCGACTTATTTGCTGGAAGTATACCAGCCTTTATCAAACCCCTGGCCAGCTCAGGGTTGATCGCCACAAAGGCATCTTCAATTTCGCCTTGCTCGACAGCAGACTTCTTGGCCAACTCTTAATGGCTTAGACCTTTCTTCAACCTCTTGTACTGAGGTTCAACAATTTGGGCATCCTCAGTAATAAGGACTTAAGGCCTCTTCTCAGTAGCATGAGACCTCTTATCAGTTGTAGTGGCCTTTTTCAGAGGGGAAAGAGACCCAGGTCCAGCCAGTAAATTCGGGATCTTTCTCTTCACTATCTCTGTAGCATGTGAAGTGGGAATGGTAGTGATGTCACGAGACTCGAAGGAAGAAGAAATTCCTCCTTGGGCAAGCTCTACTCCAGTCTCCAGCTAACTCAACAGCAGAAGAAGTGGACACGGGTTCCTCATCCAAGTTTATAGGTAACTGAGGTAAAACGAGTGCAGGTCGAGCAACAAAGGAAGTGACAGTGCTCTTGTATTCCAACAGGAAAGAAGCTAATCTGGAATGCTCCTCTTCTGCTCTTTGATGAATAACCCACGAATATTTGAGGTCGTCGATATTATCCTCACTCTCCTTGGGGCACTTCTTTTTGCTTTTCTCTGCACGGAAACAGAACAAGTCAATTAATCAGCAAAGCTTTATTCAGTTAACAAACAGGAGAAGAAATTTAAAAGTAAAAGTATGACCAATGCCACGCCCTTCTTGGGACACCTAGGTCCAGTGTATGTTACCCCCTTAGGAAGGGGTGTGCATATTGCCAATTCTTCACAACACCACCATAATCCCAGTAGTCTTTGTCGGAATCTGGCAAATTAACCAATAATGCCCTATTGGCCTGCCTAGGCTTCTGATAATAAGTATTATCACCAATAGTTCCCCACTTGTAACAAAACATCAATTCAGGAATCCCAATGTGGGTCACATGAATTTCATTTAGCCTATTCACCCCATTCACGACCCTACAGGTATTTGGGACTATTCTTGCTGGAACGAGATCAAAATATTGACAGAATTGAAGAAAAAGTGGGTTTGGTAGAAAAGTGATGCCACATTCAGCAATGAACTGAGTGGGAATCCAGTGACCCTCAGCTAAAGAATATACATTAACTGGGCCACGAGCAAATTCTAAGCCTACCCAACTGGGAATTTTCCTTTTTTCCCTAAATTCCTCTAAGGAATTGTTATCTATGATGTACACCATGACTGAAAGGCAAGAAAATCAAAGAAAAGAAAGGAAAGAGAGCTTAAAAAGATCGAAAAATAATAGCAAATAACAACCAGCGAAAGCGGAGAAGAAAGGCTTGAGAAGGAGAAAAGCTAAGTGCAGAAAGTTTGAGGTAAAGAGAAATGGCGGGAAACTTTCATCCTTTTATAGGTTGCCTCGAAAATAGAAACGAAATGATTAGCTGCACGAACGTTTGAACTGCCGTAGACTGCACGCTTCCTAACGCGCAAAAGTACCAATATACCCATTGGCGGTTCGATAAAGTTTGAATTATTTACAAAAATGCCATTATTAACAGTACTCGTGAAAAAATTTACAAGTCCGGGAGGTCGGCTGCCAACTAACTCTCAGACATCAAGCATGGAGCATTGGGGCTTTTGTTGTATGTAAAAATTACTCTCATATGTGGACCAATGAAAAGTGGAAACACTTAGTCGGCTAGAATGCGTACCCAGAAACTGAGCCATCAAGAATAACAAAGGTTACTAGGGTGCAATGGCGACCAGCACTGAATATCAAAAGTCTCATTTATTGTATATAGATATAAGTGCCTAAAAATATAAAGGCATTCCATCTCTTGGTTTCCTAACCAGTATAAATGCATGTTCTCCCTTAGGTCAAAGGGACGATTCAACCAATCACATGCACACTCTTTACTGAGCTATTGTAACCACTTGAAATACCACCAATAGTGAACATAGGTTCTTCTTACAGCTGAAACACTTTAAAAACTTTATTTCCTGTGTGTTTGTCTGGCTTGCTTATCTTTATTTATATGTGATTATAAATTTGGACCCCATCCATTTTTAGACATCAACAAACGTAAATAAAAGTGATAATTCGAAAGTCTTAGTCACGAATGAGATTAAGGAAAGAAAAATTACTTCGAAAGGTTATAAAAGTGAAGATAATGGAAGTAAATTAGATATGGTGAAACTTAGGGAGACTCGAAAAAAATATTGTTTCGCAAAAATGAGGACAATAGAGGTTAGGATTGCGTTCAAAAATTAAAATAAAAAGGCCAGATGGTATTCCTATCTAAGTTTGAAAGTATATAAAGGAGGAAGCAGTGTCTTGACTAACAAAATTGTATAATAATTATAATGACTAATAAAATTCTCGATGAATGGAGAAAGAGTGTTTTCGTACCTAATTATAAAAATAAAGGACAAATACAATGTTGTTCAAATTATCGTGGTAATAAGTTAATGAGTCATACCATTAAACTAAGGGAGAGAGTGATTGAACATAGATTAAAATTGAAAACAACGACATCTCGAAATCAATTTGGTTTTATAAATGGGAAACAATGAAAGCTATCTATTTATTGAGGAGGTTAATGAAGAGTTATAAAGAGAGAAAAAAAGGATCGTCATATGATTTTCATAAATTTGAAGAACGTGAGTGATAATGATGTGTATGGGATATGTAGCGACGCGTGGCGCGTGGTTATGCCTCCGGGAGACGACTATCTTTTATTTCGCATTTTTCGTTTAGGGTTTATTGTAATATTTCTTTATTTTTAGTGTTTAATTAGTCTCCAAGCATGTTTGGGGCTAATGAGTCGTTTTTAGTAATTAGTTGTCCTTTTTTGTCATTTTGGGTATTAGCTTGGCTAGGAAGCTAACTTCTCCTGTAAATAGGTCCCTTGGCCCTCATTTGTACTTAACCTTGAATATTGAGAATTGAAAATAAAGAGAGAAAGAAACCCATTACTTTAGTTTAATTATTCTTTGTTGTTATTGTTGTGTAGGTAATAGTTGTTGTGTAGTGTAGTAATAACGCTTCCGCATTTCAAGATTTACATCAAATTGGTATTAGAGCGCGGTTATTCTTTGTGTTCGTCGGAGTGCGTGAAGCGGGTCACGAGTTAAGATTCAAACTCCGGCAACCCTTCAATCGAAAGATTGATAAATGCCCAAATGAGAATCAGATGAATGGAAACCCTAAATTCCATCACCACTAAAAGAGGAGATACCAACTCTTTTGCCTCTTCCACCCTCCATCTCCACCACCACCATCCTCCATCTCCACCTACTACCGCCACACAACCACCACCTCATCTACGTGAATTTCCGTCTTCAATTTTTTTTTACCAAAACCCTAACCCAAGAAACCCGTCACCCCAAAATTAAAACCCTAACCCTCAAGAATTCAAGAAAATACAACCCTAACCCAAAACCTACAAAAATCAAGAACCTACCAAAAAAAACTAACCCTAATCAACGCTACATGCCGCCGCCCACTTGCCACCTCCCTGGACCCATTTCCGGCGCCAACAACACCCCCAAAACCCCTGAAACAGCCCTCTGCTGGAACAGGGGCCAGCCAGCCATTTCTAGGCCTTTTTCCATCGTCGGCCAACCTTTTCCCTCCGACCAGACATCACCCCACCCCTGTTCACTCCCCCTCTGACTCCCCTACCATTTCTGGCACCGGCATAACACAAACAAAACCCCTAGCCCTGGCCGAACCCCTTTTCCCTACAAACAGCCACCGGAACTTCTCCGAACCTTCGATCCAAAACCCCAAAACCTCCCTTACAGTCCAATCCATCCCCCCCCCCCCCCCCCCTCCTTACCCCACTGCCCTGCTGCACAAGAACCCATATTAGACTTACCAAACCAAACCCTAGCCCCTCTTTTTAAACCCAAAACAGCCTTACCCTTATTTTCACCCTAATTTCCCTTTTCCCACTCATACTCATTAATGCCCAACCGCAAGTAAATCCAACCCAAACAGGCCTGCCCTACTTTGACCCGATCTCACCCACCCTATTGACCTCTATTCCAGTCAATTTTGGACACAACATATGACTTCCATAAGAAATGTACCACCGGGGATACATTTTTCAACTATTTGCCGTTTTGAGGCCCGGCTTTCCGGGATGTCACCATCTTCATTCCTCTTGTTTCGCCATCGTACTTGAAAAGGCGCGGTCCGCCGGAGTTACCGTCCAATCAGATTCAAGGGTCCATCAAGCCAAGTTGCAGCCATGTGCTTGTAGTGTTGAGATGGCTGAATGGTCGTCAGTTTTTGGCTGCTCGGATTCTGTAGGGAGGCATCGTTGAGATTTGGGTATATTAGACCCACTTGTTGAAGGTCCATATGGGTCTAACAGAAGTTCGGCCGGTTCATTTGCGTGTTGGATTTGATTTGGGGTTTTGCTTTGCTTTGAAAACTAACACTTGTACCAACATGTGTACATGTGGCATTGATGAGTCACCTTCCAAGCTCGAGACGAGCTTTTTCGAAGACGGGGAGAATGATGTGTATGGGATATGTAGCGACACGTGGCGCGTGGTTGTGCCTCTGGGAGACAACTATCTTTTATTTTGCATTTTTAATTTAGGGTTTATTGTAATTTTTCTTTATTTTTAGTGTTTAATTAGTTTCCAAGCACGTTTGGGGTTAATGAGTCATTTTTAGTAATGAGTTGTCATTTTTTGTCGTTTTGGGTATTAGCTTGGATAGCAAGCTAACTTCTCCTATAATAGGCACCTTGGCCCTTATTTGTACTTAACCTTGAATAGAGCGACAGAAACCCATTTCTTTAGTTTAATTATTCGTTGTTGTTGTTGTTATGTAGGTAATAGTTGTTGTGTCCGAGGGATATAATATGGTGGGTTTTAAATAAAAAAGGAGTGACTCATAAATATATTGATGTTATTAAGGATATGTATGTTGGGACCATAGTCAGAACAACTACTTGAGAAAGTAGTGAATTTCCAATTACTATAGGCATGCATCAAGGTTCGGCATTAAGTCCTTATCTCTTTGCTCTTGTTATTTATGAGCTTTGTCCAAGATGAGGTGTCGCAGGTACTGCTGTGTATATTTTTGTTTCAGTAGTTGAAATTTATGCAAGGATTAATGCTAGATTGGAATTGTGGAAAGAAAATCTGAAAACAAGAGGGTTTAAAATAAGTACAATTAAAACAAAATATGTGAAGTGCAATTTTAGTAATGATAAGAGGGCGAACGGGGATGCAGTGAAACTTAAGGGTCATAAGATATTTAAAACTTATCATTTTCGTTATTTACGCTCGATTATTCAAACAGATGGAGATATTAATGATGATGTTACTCATATGATTAAAATAGTTTAAGTCAAGTGGAGAAGCGCTTCCGACGTATATGTGATCTGAATATACCTTTGAAGTTAAAGGAGGATTCCTATATGCCAACCATTAGACCTGCCACGTTATATGGGATAGAGTGTTGGCCAACCAAGAAAAAAAATATGTTGAAAATGAGAGTGGGAGAGATGCAGATGTTAAAATGGATTTGTGGTAAGACTCAAAAGGATAAAATTAGAAATGAACAAATTCGTGAAAAAATAAAAGTAGCTCCCATAAAAGATAAATTGTGAGAAAATTGACTTCGATGGTTTGGACACGTCAAACGTAGACCAATAGATGCACCATAAGGAAGAGTGATTTAGTTAGTATTAATGGTAACACCGGTGTTGGAATTGACTTTGTAGGGTTTTAAAAAATGTCATGATATCATGTGGTTTAACACCAAGAATATTACGCTCAACATAACAGAGCCAACCCCAAATAATTTTAAAAAAGGTTTTGTTGAGTTGAGTTAATTTTCACATTAAGAAAACTATTGCAACACTTGCTACATATTATATTATAAGTGATGGTTAAGTTTTTTTACTTTCAATGGAGACTCAATTTTAGGTGTAACAATAAAAATATATTAAAAACTGATAACAAAAAAAATATAATAAAACTTTGATATCTACAAGCTACTAAGAGTTAACCAGATGCCACAATACATATTTGTGAACCTGAAATCGAAATAAAAAATCTTAATATGTTGATTTATTGCTATATAAACCTGGCACGATAGAGAATTAAGTGACCTTTGATGAATACAAAGCAGATCACTAATCAATCACCAAACCGTCCCTCAAGTGAAATTGCATGAATATCAATGAATTTCCTAAAAGAGTTAAGTGTGTTAATATATAGTAGAGGACTAGAAGAATTCCTATTCTGAAAGACAATTACAAATAAAATAAAACAGGAAAAAGGAAAATAATTAGGATACTCCTAATTAAAAGAACCTCCTAATATATCTTTAATAATATTCTAATCAATCAAAAAATAATATTCTCATATAGTGTGGCAGACAAAGGTCCCTAGGGGGACCTATAACTACTTTCCACATCAAAATAACTGCAAGTAGATTACAAATATAATATAAATGCCACATGATAAATGAGGATTAAAAAAGGCATGTTTCCCAAAGGGAAAAAATGACTATAACATGTCTGCCCAAAATAGAACTAGTTTTAACCCAATATACTTCTATGGCACCAAAAAAACGATTTAAGCAAATAATAATCAGGTTTTCAATTGCAAGGGAAGATTTTATGGCTTACGTGCAGTATATATACGTAAATGTGAATAGCATCTAGAAGACCTATAGTTACATGTAGAGTATATTAACTTATAAGACATAATAGTTCTTGAATAAATTCTTCAACAACAACAGAGAAGAAGCCTAACACTTGGATGTCCTGCAAAAACATGCTCATAAACATGCCCATGTGCGATATCCACAAAGGCAGAAGCAGTTGAATCATTAAAAACTCAAAAAGAATACTCCTTTCCAACATTTCAATAAGCATTTCGTAATTTCGTCATGGCGAAGTAAATAAAATGCATTATTCTAATCTACATAAGATAAAAGCTCGAACCCGACAGCGGTGACGAGAGCAGCCATGGTGTCATGAGTAGATCGGCGAACCTCTCTACTATAGTCTAGCAACAGCTTCTTGTATTCGAATGCCTGAGCCAGAAACACCACATCAAATATAATAAATAAATAAAATCTTCACTCAGTGTAGAGCACACAAAATTGCTTCAGTAAGTACATTGTCCGACGCTTCAAGGCAAAAACAAAGATTATTGCTAGTTAAAAATATGATGCTCACGGTAATAATTTATATCTAATTTACTCTGTGTTTTCACAAAAAGGTAGAAGACCCAGATTAGAGAGGAAAAAGAACATATTTTTATCTAAAGGAAATAAAGACGAAGTGTACTGTCGTGACAAGTCCAACTTCTATAACAAAAAATTCAATTGACCACTGTTGAATAAAATGTTTGAACACAAATTCTATTTTTGAGGTCACTGGGTGTTATCTTCAAAAATGATCTACAGATCTGAAAGGTATAGACTTTAGGCCCCATCTTTTATTGAATTTTACAGCTTGGAGCCCCTCATCCTATAGATGCTGAACATAGCCAAAGAAACCAAAGTATAGGTCGGAGGATTCCACATATATTTTCGAAAGTACGTTAATATCAAGTCTGTTTACATTCATTTGTTTCTTCATTTGTCAGTTTCCATAGCAGAGTTGAATTTTTCTACTAATGTTTCCATAATCATATAATAACTATAGTCTTTGTTATTTATTTACATTTTTATACGAACAAAGATATTGGTTTCAAAGAAGTAAAGAAAATTAGATTTTATTTCTCACCCACAAACCAAATGAGGCCTAATCTAAGGTATGACCTTTCACCCTTGTAATGAAACAAACTGAAACCATGGGGAAGGAAAATAATAACCACATAGAGTTTTCCATACACAACTCTTGTTGAAATAACTGAACAATAAAGTTTTGACAATTTTGAAATTACAAAAAATGACGTAAACACGGCCAATGGTACCCAAAAGGGAATGACAAACAAGTTAAACTTGAAAAGAAGAATATATTGAATGCCTTACACCATGGGGAAAGGGAATAATTATAGGGAGGGTGGGAAGGATCTAGAATTAGGTCATCATTAACTAATAGGGAAATGAGCCTAAGCCCGTGTGATGTCATAAGAGGCATCACATGTGAACTAGAAGCACTTCCTTTGCAACTTTCCCTAAATGCACCTTTCTAGAAATACCCATTAACCCTATAATAAAAAGAAGTAAAATACAATAGAGCTAAAGACAAAAATAAAAGTAAACAAATGCTAAATGACTAACGTGCCCTACACTTGGTTTTTCATCACCCTCCCCTCCATAGAAAGAGTTCGTCCTCGAACTCAAAGAGGCTCTCCATCCATATCCTGGTCAATGACGTGGGTGATGAGTGCTTGGTGCTCGGTAGGGGGTCGCCCATGTCTTCATACTCCATAGCCTCCTCGGCTGCCACTAAGACATTCTTCTTCTTTGGACACACTGAAGCTCTATGACCTAATTGGCCACACTCCAAACATTTGATGATGTCCGTCGGGGGAGGAGGGTCATTAGGTTTGATTGTAGGAGTGGGAGGGGCTTTCTCTTGCCGTTGGTACTCCTCCACCCGTGTTGCATACTCAATAGCACATTGAAGCGTGGGAATGTCCCAAAGTCCGAACTCATGCTTAATATGAGATTAACAACCCGTGAATATAGCGGTCTATCCTTTGCTCCTCACTTTCCCAAAGTGTCGCGCGAGTAAAAGAAGGCAGAATTGCTTGGTGTGATCACGAACGGATGAGGCTTGGCATAGGATTGGGATGCGTGCATATAGATCCCGCTCGTAGGAGGTGGGCAAGAAGGCGATGCGCAAGTGTTTGCGCATTTTGGACCACGAATGAATGCCTTTCCAGCATCGTCTCTCTCTCGAACCACATCATTCCACCACACCTTAGCTAGCCCTTGCAACTTGGTGGCCACTAGCTTCACACATTTGTACAATGTAATGTTCTTGTACTCAAAGACATTTTCAATTTTATCTATCCAATCAATAAACGCATCCGGGTCCATATGGCCATCAAAAGTGGGGACATCAACATGAATATCTCCATTAAGACTCCTTTTGAGGAACCTAATAGCTCGGCCCCAATGATCAGGTCCATTAGCTACTTCTCAGCCCCCATCCTCCACGTCATCTTCATTATCATCCTCCGATAACTCATCCAACGCTCCTAACGCGCAGAGTTTACGCCCTCCCAAGTGCTCTTGCATGGCTTGGCCTTTAGTTGCTTTCCTCCCAAGTGCGGGACCCTTTCAGGGTAATCATTCATGAGATGGCCCTTCTCGAAGCAAATGAACCAATGACGTTAATCTAAAGGGACAAAGGGGTTCCTCTTCGGGCTAGCACAACCCGTCAATGAAGAATCTGAATGCCCATCGTCCCACTCGAGGCATTGACGGGAAAATTATGTTCAACGCTCATCGGCGTGTCCCGAATACAATTTCATCCTCTCATCATGGGGTGTACCGGTAAAATATCCTAACACGACGGGTCCGGCGGGAGGAGTAGGTTGGACCTTACGACCTCGGTCCTGGTTCCATTTGAGTGGGTCAGAGGGGGCAGAATGTGTAGAGCATGTGTCAAATGGTAATCGGGATAATTTAAGAGGGGGTCGGCCTTCAATGAGTACTATTTCAGCCCAAGGGTGCGGGGGTGGTCCGGCGGGGTCTGCTACGCTCTACATAGGTGTGACAGGGAGGGAGACCCTTGCGAGTGGGGTGAGAACCATCAGAGGGTTGTTAGGGCTTTGCCCTTGTCGACGGAAAGGAACGGGGACAGGATTAGGCTGTTTGGGCCAACAGTGGTGGCCATCGGAGCTTGCCAGACAGAATCCGCCACAAAAATTTGTTGTCGGCTAGATCCGACTGGGATGGGGGAGTGCACAGCAGGGCCAGGGCCTTGGGTTTGGCTGTTGGACAGTTCTGGACACCTTCGGACCACCCTATTGGAGGTGGCTGGAGTCGGCAAGGTCAAAGGGTGGCCTGGTGTGCTATCAGCTGCTCCGGAACATGGTGGAGTTGTGGTAGATGGATGGTTACCCATGGCCAAGCTTTTTATCTCGTTCATCGTACGCTCATCGTTTATAAAACAAAGTTTTTTGGACAATTATGACTTAAAATTTTGAATCTCAATTTTAATTGTATATTAAAGTGCGTTTGATTTGACTTCAGTTCACTCGGAAGGATTAATATCTTAATTTATGCATATACTTTTCATTGATAAAAAAAAAAAATGCTGAACTTTATGGTATATAATGGTAAATTAAGATATAAGCATCACATATACTTTCAGATTCAGCCAAAATAAAAATCTAAAGTTATAATTGAATTTGAAAATAACTATTAAAAAAAAATCATATTCTCTTTCTCTATCTTGTTTACTATAAACCCAAAGTAATGGTGAGATGTTCAATTCTTAGCGCCAATTATATAAACGGGGAGGAGGAAAAGTTAGGTTGTACGTTTTACTAAGGGCACAATCCATTAACTTAATGCCTTTTTAACAAAATGGTTGGTAGAAACAACTATTCATACATTAAAATATTTAAAGGCCAAATAGCTAATGTGCCCTTTGTAGTATGTTTTTGGTGACTACGGTGTAGTAGGATAACAATGTTGTTATTTCCTTTTAGTTTAGTTGTTTGCTGTATTTTGTTTTAGTGGCACTTTGTTGTTACTTGGTTGTACCAGGTTACTTTACTTTGTTGTAGTGAAAGCTATAAAGAGGCTTATTTTCCTCATTTGTAACTATACTTTGATCCATGAAGATTGCAAGCTCTTGTTTCGGCCGGGAGACTTGGTGATTGTATATTTGAATAAAGCACAACGTCTCATGGCCACAAGCTTCTAACACATTGGTTTAGCCCCTTCACAGTTAGTTGCTGCGAGGACAACGCCTACGAGGTTGATTTGGTGCACAACACGTTTAGTGTGGCAGATTTGTCAACATTCTATAGTGTCCATATTCCTTCCATTCCTCTAATGCAACCCACTATATTCTCTCCAACTTCAATCGCGTAGACTGTGCACCGGATTCCGAGCTAGTTACATCTCCCATCAGTGATTATACTTGGTTCATCCACCCCGAGGCACAAAAGACCTAAATTACTGAGGCTACGCCATTTTTACCACCTGTATAGAGATTATATGGTGTCTTCTTAAAGGGGGGATGATGTAAAAGCATATGAGAGAGTTATATTTGTCAATAAAGTTAATTTGTACTGTTTAATTTTGTCGTATGAGGGTAGGAGTATAGGAGCTTCTCATGAAGGCCATGGCCTATGTCATTATTTCAGTGATGTCACATGTGACATTACTCAATGCCTAAAACATTTATAAATTAGTTAAAATATTCTCATTAGCATTATAAAATGGGAATCCTCTTTTCCATTTCCACAAGACTATATTGTTGATAATGAAATGGAGATTGCGAGTGTTTAGACTGAATTTTTTTTTAAAAAATTAAATGTTCTTGTTGTTGTTAGACCTAGTGCGTACTACTATATTGTTGAGAATGAAAATGAAGATTGCTAGTGTTTAATCCTAAATGTCTAAATGTTGTTGTTATGCTTCCGTCGGGATCATATGCTTTCTCGAAATCAAATTTAAAAACTATTTTCTTCTTAACCCTATATTCTTCAATCACCTCATTTGTTATCAACACCAAGTCCAGAATTTGCCTGTCCCATACAAAAGCCCCTCGTTTTTTGGGATTGTCTCCCACAACCCTCCTCTTATTCCTATAGCCACCGCTTTTGTCCATCGTTTATAAAACAAACTAATTGATTTAAAATACATTATTATCATTTATTGTGCTTTTCTGTGGACAAACACAAGTATGCTTCATTTTATGTACACATTCACCACACCATTATCAAAAAACTCGCGCTACTCACCAAAGAGTCTCATAACATCCATTCTCACCACTTCCCACAACTCTTGAAACATGCCATGGTGAAATCGTGTGGGCTGATGCCTTCTCTCTACAACACTCCTTAATCACCCTGCTCACTTAATCTTCCTCAAACTTTCTCACTAACCACGTAGTCCACGTAGCCCACTGATATGGCATTACTCAATGCCCTCTTACCCTAAATTTATCCCAACTTTCTTTTAAACAAATCTCCAAAGAAATTATGGACCTCGCCTACTATCTAAATTTCTTCCTCAATTGTAGCACCATCCTCTATACATCTCTGTCAACTTTCTTCCCACTGACAATCTTGTGAAACGATCTTGAGTTATTACTTATCATCACACTCCTTGCCCCATTTGATCTTTGCACTTTGTCTTCTCATCCTTTGTGACGTCCTCAAACTTTTTTTTAAATTCGCATATCTCTTCCCTCTTATCCTATTCTAAATTCTCATTCTCCTCAATTTGATCAATCTAGATAATCTTATTTAACACATTTCGCTTTTCTGGTGCCAAAACCTCCCTATTTCACCAAACTTTCAATTTCTCCACTCTCTTTCGATATCCTTATTATGTTAAAAGTCTCCCCATCCAACGACTTTACTCTCCTTCACCACTCTTTGACTTTAATTTTGAAGTCCTCAATTTGATCAATCTTCCTAATCTTATTTAACATGCTCTTCTTTTCCAACCTACCATACCCAAAAACCTCCGTACTCCACCAATTCTTCAATTTCTCCTTTGTCTCTTTCAGTCACCTTATAACCTCAAATCTTCCCCATCCAACAACTTTACTCTCCTCCCACCACTTTTTGACTTTAATTTTGAAGTCCTTGTGTCTCATCCACTTTGTTTTCAAATCTAAAAGGTAAAGGGTTCTATATTATGAGAGTAGAATTTAGGTGGCAGTGATCACATTAGAGAATAGCTCTTCCCAAGCCGGCAAAAACAAAACCTCTCAATTCATGTACTAAACCTACCATCCATCCAAGTAAATAGACCATTTCCCATTCTTAAATCCCTAAGATCAGCCTCTTTTATTATCTTATCAAAATCTCTCATACTGCCCCACTTTTCCGACCCCATTCTACCCACTTTGAAGTCACCTCCTACGCACCATCTCAGCGGACATATCTCGAATCAAACTGCTATCTGCTCCCAAAACTTCCTCCTCTCTCTCCTCTTACACAGAACATGAACTCCTGAAAACCAGCATTTATACGAACTAGCAAGAACACAAATTATAATACAAATATACTGGACAGCATTTATATTAACAATAAATAAGCATACCCATTGTGGAATAATTGGTAATATCTCCTTTGTGGATTTCTGCTTGAGCAGTGTAGACAAAGATGTCAAAGCTTTGAGCTGTAGAAACAGTACAAGTCAATGGTAGCTATATAAGAAGTCAATATACACAACAAATAAGTTGAATGCTAGAACAGAAACTTCCAAATTGCAAATACCTTACATAATGATATATCGGGGAAAGCAGTCAAAAGTATTATAAAAAAACAAGAGATTCAAACAAGCAGAAGTGCAAGAACAATTACTATATAAAAATAATTAAAAGGAGAGAGAGAGAGAGAGAAGTGGAGTCTAGAGGAAAGAATAGAAAAAGTTGTACTGAACCAAAGCCTGTAACTGAAGAGATGAAAATGTGTTTCATAGTTCTTAATTTCACAATACTTAATTCATGTTTTATTGAATGTTCGTTTTACAATACTAAAGTTGTGAAACCGTGTGATGAGCCACAATTGGAAGAATTTCCATCTAATTTAAAATTTCCAAGGACATGCAAAAAGAGATACGAGAAGCCGTAAATTATTCATTAGTAGGAGTTGGACTTTATGTTGAAGATAAAAAAAAAGTACTCGAATTAGGTCAACATATATTTAGCTTATACATGTTTCAATTAAGTGGGAAGTTGTATTATCTTGCCAAAAAAGGGTGATTAGTGTTTCCCAAGTGAATCAAAGTTCTACATCTAGAACCCGCTCATGTGCTTTTAAGTGTTTCCCATGTATCACTGTATCCCAGTGAGAAAACCCCTCACTCACACTGAACGCTTAGCACTCTTCCACCTTTGAGCAATAACTATGAATGAAACGGAAAATAACCCCAGATTCTCACCTTCGGAATGAGCCTCGCACACATCTTCATTAAAGACTCTCTTTAGCCTCCAAATGAGCTTATAAAACTTGGGATCAGAACACTCCAAAACGATTTTATATAGGTATGAGGAGAACATGTGGAAAAACCCCAAAATACCCCTCATTAACCCAGTTGCGCAACCTCTTGATGCCATGCTTGTTCATTGCCACTTCGCAACATGTTCGCCGCAGCCGCAAGCTGCTGCAACGAAGAAAACCAACTCCGAAATCCTGATCCTAAAGTTCTGCCCAAACTACGGGGGCAGCGAACTGGCCCTAGGACTGAATATCGAGACAAAAAAAAAATAACAATTTAACTACCAGTAACTCATTTCTCATCCAAAGACTTGCCACTGCGTTATATAGGGACTATCATATGCCTCCTCAAAATCCTTTTTCTTTGTACGCATCACTATAGAAATACCAATCGCAATGACAACTGATTAACTTTAATTTATATGGGACATTATATCATCAATGTTTGGTTGCCTATCACTCGTAACTCAAATATCCTACAATAGACACGTTTGGCCCAGCTTAAGGTGTCTTATAGCTGTTTATCAGCATCAACTCTAAGCACGTTGGAGCAATGTTACCGGAGTGTGGTCATTCCTATACAGGGTAGCGAAGGCTTAGTTGGGTCCTCATTGTATACTCTATTTAATTCTAAATTTTTTTATAAGTAAGAGTGAATATATGTATGAAGCACCCACCCAAGGGGCGACAACCCATATGCACGGAGTATACAAAAAAAAAAGCGAAGAATATGCTTTATATAATTATTAATAAGACATAAAGCATAATTATATACTTTGAGTTTTTAGGTTGGGAAGTTCTTTAACCCATTAACATAGTTGTTATCAAAATCATCGCATTTTTACTAATATTAGATATAATAGTAATGTTATATTTGGAAACGCCACTTTTGAAAATTTAGAGCGCGAACCAAACGTGTTTTGGGTTGTGTGATCCAAAGGTACGTAAGAGTGTGGCAATCCTGACGATAACCCTTTGTGGGATGCCTTTGAACTTTTACTTTAACATACGTTAATTTAGTTCCCAAAATGTAAAAATCCCCTCCTTCCTCACTTACACCCTCCCACCCCAAAATAAATAGATTGAAGTAGGTGAAAAAGCATAGAGATTACATGATGAACACATCTAAGATTTTATGAGCTAAACAGTTGTCCCCAACTCTTCACAGGGGGGATGTTGTCTACCTTGGGCAACTGGAGGAATGAATCACTAGCTGTCGTTCCATTGTAACACTTGTCATAACGGTCAAGGTGGCAGCGTTGCCAATTTTTCGGACAGGCCTATAACTACTGTATAAAGCATGCCAAACACAAGATAAGATCAATTATCCCATCTAACACTCTTATTTGCGCATTAACCAAGGAAACTAATTCTCCTCCTTGATATTGACGTTAAAATGCAATTTAACATAATATTCAACAAACTGCACATCAACTGTCCCGTTATCCATAACACATAAATTACCCTACACAGCCACTTTTCAAACCCAGCTTAGGTGACCATTTAGTCGCAGGCTTGAATATACACGTGCGTACGATCCTCATAATAGGACGTATTGGGATACATTTTTTCTTTGTAATAAATATTTACAAATAGTAGTATTACCTTGGTGGTGGGATCTTTCCTACCAAGTCTCTTCAAGTGTTGTGCCACTTCACTATCAATATCCTGCATAAGTAAGTTAAGAGCAGGAAGCCATGACTAAATTAAAACATTCTTTCAATGAAATATAATATAAGTAGTAAAGTATAAAGTAATGATACCGAAAAGGGGGTGGAGTCCTGGTTTGAGGTAGAAACATCGAGGCGTGAACTGCCCACATACCCTCCAAATCCAACGGCTGTGGCACCCGAAGGCAACAGAGAAGCAGCCAAACTGCAAATAATCGAAACCCAAACTCAAAGATTCTCAAGATTTATTCAAACCTAAAACATACACACAGTCACACCTACCTGCTGCTAGATGGGCGTGCTTTGGTTCTTGCTGCTTCTCCTTTCTGTCTTCCCATTTTCGTTTGTGTTTTATTGTATTCTTTCTTTGATGGTCTGTGAGTTTGTAGTCCTCGGAGAAAGAGAGACAATCAAGAGAAACAAGGACAAAGGGAATGGAACTCTTCTTTTATTCCAATTTCATTTCGTTTTATACTAAGGGCCTGTTTGATAGGCCCTTTTTGCCATGGCAAATAAATTTTGCTCACATATTTGCCTACTTTTGTAGTGTTTGATTGATGTATTTGCCCATGGCAAAATTTGCCAAAAATTGGTCACGTGACCTGTATTTGCTCAAAATTGTGGGCAAAATTTGCTTTGGTCTGAGGGAGGGAAAACTTTGCCGGGTCTTTTGGTTGGTGAAATTGGTAGACGTTTGATTGATTGGAGCTGCTGTCAGAAGAACAACTCTACAACATGAAATCTACTGAATCACACTCAGCCACACCAGAGCAGCTCTCGGAGGTAATTTGTTTTTCGTTTTCTTCCATGCCATATCTGATTTTGATTTTCGTTTTCTTCCATGCCATATCTGATTTTGATTTTCGTTTTCTTCCATGCCATATCTGATTGCATCTGATTTTGATTTTCGTTTTCTTCCATGCCATATCTGATTTTGATTTTCGTTTTGTTCTTCGTTTTCGTAGTTGTTTATGACTCTGAAACTCCGAAAATACATGAAGATGGTTATAGGGTTCATTTGTTACACATGGTTCTAGGGTTCATTTTCTTATGCAGATTAAGTAGGTGTTAATATTCTAGGGTTATTTCCTTCTAATGTTAATATTTAGGGATTTGTGGTACCCTTATTTTGTTGTTTCAACATGGTTCATTTGAGTTATCTAGGGTTGGTATTTTTGCTAGGTTTAATTTCTAGGGTTCTTTTCTTCTAGTATTAATCTAGGATTGTTTTCAATATATTTTTTATATGGTTGAAATATGGGGTTTCATATAAAAATAAGGTATAATGCATTTGACAATGTTGAATTAAATTTACATGAGACATAATAAATGATAAGTTAGTAAATAATGTTGTATTCGTAAATCATAACCGATTTTTTTTGTAACACGCTTTTTGTGTCTATTTTACAGGAACCGTGTTCTCCTAATCAGTCGTTCGAATCAGTTTGTTCCGGTTAGTTTTAATTTTTTATTTATTTATTAATTGCTTATTTGATAATGATTATGATCATATCCATGTTTGGCTATTTTATAATATATATATGATATAAGGAACTTATGAATTAAATATTTGTAGGCGAAAATGCCCAAATATAATTCTAAGTTACAACGTAAACGAATTGGTGTCGTTTGGTCGATGGTGATACGGGCAATAGTAATTTATCAACATATAAGGTCTTTAACGGACATTCCTAGAGCACCTCATTATAATTGGGATGAGCATCGTAAGCAATCCTTGTTCCGAATGTACGGGATGAGCGATCGGTTATGCCACGACTCATTACGAATGAACATGGGTTCATTTAATAGGTTATGTGACCGTCTCAGTGCGTTTGGACTAACCGACAGTCGTTCAGTTGATGTTGCGGAACAAGTTGCAATTTTCTTGAATATTGTTGGCCATGATGAGCGTTGTCGCTCCGAGAGTAACATTTTTTGTAGGTCAAGTCAAACCATTAGTTTCTACTTTCATAAAGTGCTTGGGACTTGCCTAATGTTGTATAAGGAAATTATCACAAATGCAACCACTGATAACTCTCCGGTTGATAGTCCTGGCAACAGAAGTTGGTATCATTATTTTTCGGTAAGAAAATTCTTTCTTAATAGATTAAATACTTAAAACAATGTAAATGGATTTAATGAAATAACAAATATAGTATCTCAACAGGATGTCGTAGGAGCGATAGACGGTACACACATACATGCTAATGTCCCCCTTGTTGATCAAGCTAGGTATCGTAATCGAAAACAGGTCATCTCTCAGAATGTACTAGTTGCATGCACATTCGATATGAAATTTACATATGTATTGTCCGGATGGGAGGGGTCCGCCCATGATGGACGTTTACTTAGGGCGGCTATACAACGTGCAGGCCAAAAGTTGACCATTCCAGTTGGTATGTCGGTCCATTTCGTGTACTTGACTTGAATAACCCTTGTATAAACCATATACAATCGACATAGTTTTGATAAACAAACACTATATTTATTGTTTTTAGGAAAATATTATCTTGCGGACGCCGGATTCCCCCTGGTTCCTGGATTTTTATCACCGTATCGCAAGACACGTTACCATCGTAGAGACGTGGAGGGGCAACGTCCCGAAACTAGTAAAGAATTATTCAATTTTCGCCATTCATCTCTGCGCAATGTAGTCGAGCGCACTATCGGATTATTGAAAAAAAGATTTGCTTATCTACGACATCAACCATTTCATGACATTGACACACAGGCTAAGATTGTGTTAGCTTGTTGTGCCCTGCATAATTTTTTACGTGCCGATGATAGGGATGACTTGTGCCATGACGATAGTGATAGTGACGATGATGTGAACCCCACACCCCTTAATATACCTGATGACATGCTCAATGAGCATATTACGTTCGCAACACAGGCATCTTGGACGGAGAAGCGTGATGCAATGGCTACCCAAATGTGGGCAGAAAGAGGAACAACTCAGATTGAGCCTTTTGATTTTGTTGAAAATTTGATAATTTGAACCATGTTGTATTTGTTAATGTGATGAGGATGAGGTGATAATTTGAACCATTTTGTATTTCATATTGATTTGCTATTGTGAAGGGGACATTAGAGTTGCTTGCTAACTGATTCATTTTAGTTGGACTGCTGTGTTATATTGGTTATTCACTATATATTCACTTGGATAATTGATTCAAACCACATGCTTGGATTCTAACTTGATTGATAACTTGTAACTTGATTCACAGACTTCACATATGTATTCAGACTTGATTCACACACTTTATTCAATCTTGATTCATTGATTCACTAGATTCAATCTTGATTCATTGATTCACTTGATTCAATTTTGATTCACTTGATTCACGAACTTGGATTCATTAAATCACAGTCAAATTAACTGATTCACAGCCTTCAAATTTTAGATTATGCTTGGATTCATTGATTCAAACACTTCAAATTTTAGATTATGCTTGGATTCATTAACTTGTATGATATGCTTGTGTTCACTGATAACTTGTATTCATTTAACTTGATTCACAGACTTCATAACTGATAACTGATTTCATAAGTTGATTCAAGGACTTGATAACTGATATGATATGATTTACTGATATGATTCACAGACTTGTTATGATAACTAGGTATCATGTTATGCTTGTGTTCACTTGATTCTAACTTGTATTCATTGATTCACTTGATTCACAGACTTGTTATGATAACTGACTTGATTTACTGATAACTGACTTGATAACTTGGATTCAAATTAACTTGATTCTAACTTGATTTACTGATATGATTTACTGAAAACTGACTTGATAACTGACTTGATTACTTGATTCACATACTTGATAACATATATGATTTACTGATAACTGATATGGTTCACAGTTCATTTAACTTGATTCCCAGACTTGACATTATTCACAGACTTCATAACTGATCACAGAATTCATAACTGGATTAAAGGACTTGATAAATGACTCGATAATTGACTTGATAACTGACTTGATAACTGACTTGAAAACTGACTTGATAACTGACTTGATTACTTGATTCACATACTATATAACATATATGATTTACTGATAACTGATATGGTTCACAGTTCATTTAACTTGATTCCCAGACTTGACATTATTCAGACTTCATAACTGATCACAGAATTCATAACTTGATTAACTGACTTGATAACTGACTTGAAAACTGACTTGATAACTGACTTGATTACTTGATTCACATACTATATAACATATATGATTTACTGATAACTGATATGGTTCACAGTTCATTTAACTTGATTCCCAGACTTGACATTATTCACAGACTTCATAACTGATCACAGAATTCATAACTTGATTAACTGACTTGATAACTGACTTGAAAACTGACTTGATTACTTGATTCACATACTATATAACATATATGATTTACATGATAACTGATATGGTTCACAGTTCATTTAACTTGATTCCCAGACTTGATATTATTCACAGACTTCATAACTGATCACAGAATTCATAACTTGATAACTGACTTGATAACTGACTTGATAACTGACTTGAAAACTGACTTGATAACTGACTTGCTTACTTGATTCACAGACTTGTTATGATAACTAACTTGATTTACTGATAACTGACTTGATAACTTGGATTCAAATTAACTTGATTCTAACTTGATTTACTGATATGATTTACTGAAAACTGACTTGATAACTAACTTGATTACTTGATTCACATTCTTCATAACTGATCACAGAATTCATAACTGGATTAAAGGACTTGATAAATGACTTGATAATTGACTTGATAACTGACTTGATAACTGACTTTCAATCTTGATGTTTCTTAGAGATGGCCCAAAACAGAGTTAACATTCCATTCCGTGCTCCAAAAAATACTGCTCCAATCAACATCAGGACACATGCTGAAGCACCAGTCAAAAAGACCCAAGTTCGTTGGACAGAGGCTATGGATGGATGCTTGATTTCTGCTTTGATTAATGAGGTTCTTGCTGGCACCAAAAGGGCGGATAATGGATTCACATCCACCCATATGAAAACTGTGATTGATGCTGTTAGAAATGGTTGTCATGTTACCGTGGGTATTGCACATGTCCGCTCACGTTTGAAGACGCTGAAGAAAGAGTACACGGATGTCCATGAGCTACTTCAAGTTAGCGGATTTGGGTTCGACCATAACACGTCCTCCGTAACAGCAGAGCCAAGCGTATGGGCCGAGTATGTAAAGGTACGAATTTCTTAGCATTTGCATTGCATACCATCTAATATATCGGCTAATGTGAAATCTGTGCAGGATAAGCCGGATGCTGCCAAGTTGAAGGGAAAAAGTTGCCTTTATTATGAAGAGCTAGCCACTATTTATGGGAATGACACCGCAAATGGATCCAACTCGCAGTCTGGTGGTGATTACTTCCCATCAATGGAAGGTAAATATTATATTGTTTGTAATTGCCAAAAATACACAAACCAGGAAAATTGCTAAACAAATATATATGCTCTTTTCAGGACTAGTTGACATAGATATGGAGGAAGACTTTGTTGACTTAAACGATAATGACTCTCCTGAAACTGAATCGCTTAACACGTCACCTCAATTGGGGAAACGTAAAGCTAGTGGACGATTACCAAGACCCCCAGTAGAGCAGAAGCCAAGACGTAAGCGAGGTAATGTCTTAGAGGAGAGTTCACGGGCGCTGGCCTCAATTGCCGAGTCTTCTCGGGTGATAGCAGCCTCTATGGCTTCTGATGCCAACTTGAACGCCCTAGAGCATGTGAAGTGGCAAGAGATTCTTGATCGTTTGAAGTCAATGGAGTTAAACGAAACTGATAGGCTACGACTATTTTCGATGTTTGAGGCCGATCATGGACTAGCACATATCTTCATGGGGATTACGGAGGATGCGTTTGCAAAGGCATGGGCTTACAACAAGCTCTATGCGAACTAGGCCACCGTTATATATGCTCTTTTTGAAACAATGATGATGAAACTTTTATCGCAATTGACAATGAAACTTTTGTAATATTTTATTATGTTACGGTTCTATATTATGTTCAATCATATTATACTTTTGGAATTTATGTCCTAATTCATAGTATACTGCAAAAATAGCAATATGTAATCTGCCTTTAACTTCAGTGGGAACAACTTTAACATAGACATAGACTTAATAGTTACGCATATACATAGACTTAACAGTTACACGTAAACATAGACTTATTTATTATATATAAAGTTACACATAGACTTATAAGTTACACATAAAGTAACACATGAACAGATTTTAACAGATATAGACTTAAACATACCCATAAACTTATGCACACTCAACTTCCTAATGCAAGAGTTGCACACAAACCAGAAAACATAAACTTAGTGGGAACATCTTCATATACTCATATCCGCATCATCTTCATCGAAGCATAGAGGTTCCAGATCATCTCTGTAGACACTGTTTCGGCAAAGATCAAAGAGATAGTACTCCTCATCCCTGATGGTTCGGCCGCGGGGATGTTTCGTACAAAAGCACTCCCATTTTTCTTCGTCATCAATAATCAGTTTGTAATTTTCACTGTCCCACCCAAAGCCGTAAGTTTTTGTAGCTTTGTAGTATAAATCAAACATCATTTTTAAGGTATACCACCTTACACGACACTCGTTCGAAGTACGTCTCTGTGGTGAATATGGGGAAATACCCCAATGGTGTGATACTAGATCGAAAGTAGAATTTTGAACCCTCAAACGTGGATTGTAGTTCACTCCTGGGATGAAATAATTACCAGTAACTCTGTTAATCAGTTGGACATCTTCATTAATGATCCACTCTCTTGACGCCATTCAGTTTATTGATGACAATAAATATTCTGTGTTTTCCATACAAGTTATTTCTCTCTTACGATACTAGTATTTATAGGATGGAGTGCAACTACTTCCAACCATTCAGTTTATCGATGACAGTTTAAGGCTTGCATGTGATTGAACAGTGCCCATGTGCTTGTCAGGTTAAAATTTCAAAGTCTACTGCATTATAGGCTTGCATGTGACTGAACAGTGCCCATGTGCTTGTCAGGTTAAAATTTTAAATAATACCAAAACCCATGTGCTTGGAAAGATAAAGGCGTCGAATAATGCAGTCCGACATTGGGAATCATCATAATGGAAATGCAGTCCAACATTGGGAATCGTCATATCTGATTTGACCACACACTGACTTTGTAATTATTACTTTACATGCTAGCTGGTATTTGGGTATTTCTCCATATTTTTCCATATAAATATATGGTCGACAAGAAATATTTTGTGTTTTCCATATAAGTTATTCCTCTCTTACGATACTAGTATTTATAGGATGGAGTGCAACTACTTCCAACCATTCAGTTTATCGATGAAAGTTTAAGGCTTGCATGTGACTGAACAGTGCCCATGTGCTTGTCAGGTTAAAATTTCAAAGTCTACTGCGTAATGCCAAAACCCATGTGCTTGGAAAGATAAAGGCATCGAATAATGCAGTCCAACATTGGGAATCATCATAATGGAAATGCAGTCCAACATTGGGAATCGTCATATCTGATTTGACCACACACTGACTTTGTAATTATTACTTTACATGGTAGCTGGTATTCGGGTATTTCTCCATATTTTTCCATATAAATATATGGTTTAACTTAGGTATTCCTCCACAACACTGGGTATACTTCCTTATATCATAGACTTCATAATGCATAACCAATCCAACATGCCCGATGAAGATTCACCCTTCTTAACACATGTTCCTAGGAAAACTTTGTTTGGGGAAAAACTTCCATATTATAACTGGTCACCGCCTAAAAGAGTAGTGCAATGTGATTACCTCTTAGCTGGGTGGGGGGGAAGAAGGACGCAACAGGTCACGAAGACAAAGGGTAAGTCTAAAGCATCAACATCATTTGGTGTTAAACATGCTGAGGCAACAACTACAAATGTTGAACGAGTGTTGACTAACCCAGGGATCTACCAAGATCCTCATGGAGGTAGTTGGTTTGGCGAGAAAAGATTTTTTGAAAACATCCCTATTTGCACACTACATTCTTTAGGCGACGTTAATCATGTGATGAAATGGTTAACACTGACAAAAGGAGATATTCCATGGGATGATCATTTGAAATGGCCTAGGTTATTTGATAGGCGTTGCGATTTGGAGTGCTATTGTCATTGGCACTGTATACCCGTCCCACAAGCAAAATCGGCACGATATTGCAAAGATAGAAACAACGATAATGAAAAATGTATACATTTATTGCAACGCGAAATTGCACAGATGGAGAAAAGGTTAGAGCGATGGCATGCTAAATATTTGATAAATACTGAACTTGACGATCCAATGTATGCATCGGATTCGGAACTTTCGGATTACAAAGGAGTCGAGTCGGACATGGATTTAGTACATCATCTACCAACCATGTTGATGGGGGATGGGCACGCCTTATGTTGTGTTCCGTGGTTGCCTAGGAAATAATTTAATTAACTAGACATTAAAATGTAACTTTCGTTTCTATGGGTCGTTTTAAAATAATTCCACAACATTATCAATGGGTCTTTTTATAATAATTTTGTCAATGATCGATTATCAACAAGTCATTTTAATTTCAATACATTTTGTCCAAATAAATGTGCATTGTTATACATTTTGTCTCATCGAACTAAATTTCAATACATTTTAATTTTAATTTCAATACATTTTAATTTCAATGACAGTAACTATGCCCACCTAAATTTTTTTTGGGTTCATCCATATTCAAAGGAGGCATCCGACTTCACTCGCCGCCGAAATTACATTGTCAATCCTGAAAATAAAAATAAAAACGTAAGTAAGCTGAATTGGTTATAACGCAAATGTAAATCATGAATTTGCCAATATTATGTTGGCAAAGCTTGTATTTGCCAGTATTAATTTGGACTATCAAACACCATTAGTAGGCAAATAAGTGTCTTTCAGCGTGCAAATAAAGCCTATCAAACACAAAAAAGTTGGCAAATACAGTTTTTGCCAGCATGCAAATAAAACCTATCAAACAGCACGAAATCATCTTTGCCACAGCAAATTTTGCCTAAGCAAATTTTGCCATGCCAACACTTTTGCCCAAAGTGTATCAAACGGACCCTAATTTCTACCATATCAAACTTGGGTTAATTTGGCTACTTAACCCTCCTTTAACTCGTATTTCCTTTTTTTTTTTGGGGGGGGGGGGAAAGAGACATTTAGGTTGCGTTTGTTTTTTTATCTGAATCTGAAGTTTGAATCTGAAATCTGAAGACTGGATCTGAAGTCAGACTTCAGATTCAGACTTCAGACCTAACTCTACCTCTTAATCATTAAGAGGTAAATATGACCGTTAACCTCTTAATTATTTAAAAAAACAAACACTTTTTAATACCTCTTAAGTCTGAATGGTTCAGATTCAGACTTAAGAGGTAAAAACAAACGAGCCCTTAGTCCCCAAAGCTGACATATCATTGTCCCCGACCCTGTGTGTTTTTTATTTTGGCTTTCGATCCTCCCACATAAAAGTCAAATGAAACATGGCATCGTAAAGACTAAAATACCCTTGAAACTAATTCTCAAGCCACATTCCCACGTCCACAGAGAACAGCACAGCCCACTATACTCAACTGCCAACATCCCTCTGTTTTCCACCATTTCCTTATCATTCACGAACCATCATCCCAATCAATACTACATACCTCTTTCCTTAATTTATTTCCCATCAACGAATCATCATCCCAATCAGTGTTACCTTGTTAATCACCTGGATCAAAGAGGTATTTATTCACATGTTCATGTCATAACATAAGAAAGTAAGCCATTATCATTTGCTCTGCTTTTCTGAAATGTATGCAATCTTATGCTAAGTTTGACATCTTAATTTATGTAGGTTTGAAATATCATTCTCTTGAGAATGGCTCCTACTGAATATCATTAAATTGTTAAATATGACATTCATACACTTTGTTTCACACCTTATCTCTGTCATATAATACTACTGTGTAACTAATATTTTTGTTTTGTTCTTCACTAAAATACATACAAAATGACAGCTTTGGTTCTGTTTCTTTACAATAAACCATAGGTCTTTTTTTTCATTTGAACATTTAAAAAAAAAACTTTAAATGTCAGCTCTGGTATAAAAAAAATTATGATATCTGTTGGTTTCAGCTTCTTTTATGTCATATAATACTACAATGCAACTTAACTTTTGGTTTTGTTCTTTATAAAAAAAAAAATACAAAATGTTAGCTCTGGTTTTGTTCTTTACAACCACCCTTTTGTTTTCTTTCTTTTTATATGAACATTTAAGCAGAAAGAATACATCCGAGTTTTGAATGTCAGCTCTTGAATAAAAAATATTATGATACTAACTTTAATATAAATTTAACGCAGAAATGGTAAAAACAAGTTAAATTTTTTTTAAACAGTGTATTGTAATCAACCATTTCCCAAATGGAAGTGAATATGGGAGAACAGGTATATAGTCCGAAAATCAAACATTTAAACATTGTATGTTTTTGTTTCTTTCCATATCAATTATTTGAGTGTACGTAAAATTGTGTATGGGACGTAATTGTGTACAGGGGGACATAGTATTTTTCTAACACAAAATCATTACTTTTCGCAGATGCCAAAAGATATGGAAAAACTAAGCAGGGAATCGGACCAATTCAGAGCGAACATGTTAACGTTCAACACATTGTTGCGGCTACTGAAAGACAATGGTGTAACGGATGCACATTGGGCAATAATGAAAAATACCCCGTTCTGGACACTGCTTAACACTTACACAAAGGGATTAGGTACAGATGCTTATTACAAGAAATACGACTCCAACCTAATAGCCATCATCAACCAATTCGACATAAAATCACGAAGTTTCAGGCTTGGTCGGGGTTTGGTGGACTTTACACCGGACCATGTGTCACAAATCCTGGGCATTCCAAACATGGGAGGGCAAATAGAGATACACAAGAGGGAAATACCAAAATATACTTTCATCAGAAAATATTTCAACACAAATAACCAAATGTCAAAGAAAAAGGTTGAAGATGCGTTGGTGGTCGCACTTAAAGGCAATAAAGATGAGGATCTGAATGACGTTGTTCGCTTGATTGTTCTCCACCTATGTGTATCATTCTTTTTCGCTAACACTGGAAACTCATTGGGATGGGTATTTGCGAAGTACATACATGATATTCCAAAAATCAAGACGTATAACTGGGCTGCAGCAATACATACATGGTTGATTGACTCGTTGATGAAGAAAATGAAATATAACCACTCGTCAACGGTAACAGGATGTGTCCCGTTGCTTTTGGTGAGGAAACATTAACAAATACAATTCAACTTTCGGATTTGTATTGAGTATGCCATTATGGATTAGTTGTCAAGATGCCTCCATTACATACCTAGCTTTTACAACTATACATTCATTTCGGATTATGTTTTTTTATATTTAAATGAAATGTGATTAAATAAAGAAATGCAATGTTATTTTGTTTATATGTAAACTTGTTAGTGTATATTTCAATGACATTGAACAAAAGTAATGACTGTTGTGTTTACGTATTTTACAGTTCTGGTTTTGTGAAGTCACCAATGCCATTAAGCCAATTCAGGAGCGAAAGGATCTCATACCGAGATTCCTTAGGTGGGACATTCAAGCGTTAAACAAAAAAATCACCAACATAGACATGGATATGCTAAAGGTATATGATTAAATATTAATCAATATCCAGTTTATAAAAGAAGATCATTTGTGTCATGCTAATATATCTCTAACACATTGTGGTTTGTAGGTGAGCCCTCATAAACTACGAAGCAGTGTAAGCAAATCGGGGAAGCATCCACTAATTGTAGTGGTGGACGAAGATAGTGATGAAGATTTTGTTGATGCATCTAACACAAAGGGGAAAGAGCATAATGTTCATTTCACAAGTTTTGACAACAACGATGATGGGTTCCTTGACGAAGTAATCTCATTATCGGAACCACCAGTCCCGAAACAAATAAATAAATCACCACTGAACACACCAGTTCGTACCATGGGAGAAAATAAGGACGAGGTGTTTGAATTGGAAGAAGATATGGACAAACAACTAGTATCGGGGGTGATTACGATGACATCATTCCCAAAACGCTTACCTTTGAACGAGATTTGATTTAAATTGAGAGACGGGAGTATGAAATTTATGGCACCCCAATGCAGACATCAGAATATGTTGAATGCCTAGAGGAAAACAATGAAGAGTTGGAGGATGCAATTAGGAAGTTACGATCAAAGGTTGGAGAACTTCAAGAAGAAATGGATGTGGAGAAGAAAAAACTTCAAGAAGAACTATTGAGGCAAACAACCAAGACAGTAAAGTTGGAGAAGAGGCTGGATTTTAAAATACAACAACAGAAAGAGTTGTATTCAAGGGTAATTAACCTCTTTTGACCTTGCTTATAACTTTGCATAGCTAATGGTAGGAATAATAATTTACTAAAAGGGATTGTAAAACTGGTCGCATATATGGTATATGACGTTCTTACATCGTTGTTCCACAAATGCTGGAAATGTGTTTGCGATAGTTGTCCCACATGGGCTGACTGTATATTCACTGACTAAGTAATGCACTTAGTTTAAAATCCGAACCTCATCGAGAAAATATAACGAGACTTAACTCACATATGTTTACAAGTATTTCAAAACAAGCCACCAAATATCAAATTATATAATTTTGATTTATAAATTATCAATAACTGATATTAAACTCAAACTTGAAATATAGTACTAATAAAATGACACACCTCTGTCAAAAATGCTTCCAGAATTAGAAGTATTACTTGTGTTCGGAATGCCATACGCGTTTGAGTTGAATTTATAAATTAAGGTATATTATGTAAAAAAGAGACCTAAAATGGAGGGAAATGAACTTGAAGTAATACCATGTATTTACATTTTTAGCACGTATGCCCATAACTGCTTGAAGCGATCAATGAAAGTGCTGAACTGTTCACGTTTATACATTGTATTCTCTTTTTCAAACCGTCAAAAAAGACCTAAAACATAGGGAAATGAAGTTGGGACCGGGCCCTAAAATATGTTTTAAAGGAGGACTACTGACTGCAGCTCCCTGGTACTAATTTTTTCTGGTCTGTTTCGATGAATAATATTGCGAAAAAGGTTGAAAATATCTGCTGTAACATGAAAGTAATGAATATATGATGTGAGAAATACCATTTCATGGTGAATTATAATGATTCTAATTAAATAACCAGTATACGTAACAAGATGTATTGTGATATTTGTATGTTATTCGCAACTAACCAACTTCCATAGTGGTTAAACACACTAACCTCATGCAATTTTTTTATTTGTCTAGATGCGTGAAATGACAAACGAACGAAATTGGCTACGACTAAGAGTTGATAAGCTAATGGAATCAAATTCATCACTTAGTTCAAAAGCCGAAGCTCATCGAGAAAATATCACAAGACTTAACTCACAACTCTCTGTTTTCCAACCTGAAATTGAGAGACAAAACGAGACCAGCAACCGAGTGATTGGGGATAAGAATGAAGAAATTGCTCAGTTGAAATGCGCACTTGTCACATTAGAGAGAGATTATGCTCAAATCAAGGATTCAGACGAAAAATGGAAGAAAATGACAGCGGAATTGAAGGACGAATGTGTGGAAAAAATCACTGAATATGACAGAATAGTATCAGGCCTACAAAAGCATATTGATCACCTCTCAATTGAAGCTACTAAACTATCCGAACTTGAAGAAAATCATAGAAGATTGATTTCGAAACATGTGAAGGATCTTGATGACCAAAGACGTAGGTTGAATTGCAGTCATAAACAAAACAAAGATCTTTGGATTCACAAAAACACTCTCTGAATCATTGTTGAGCACCTCGGTGGAGATCCTGACTGTCCAAACAGCAAAATCCTATGCCTAAAAACTCGACGGAACCGGGTTCCAAACAAAAAACCTGAATACTCGTACCAAACTCAGATTAGACGATCAAGGAAAAGGCTTGATAAAAATGTTGTAACCCTCTCCGATTCCCATCCAACACAGAAGAAAAATCGATGGTGCGTGAAAGATGAATCCAAGGAAATCGACGAAGAGGTACATATTTCAGACGAATATACAGACACCCCGCGATCAGCTGAAATAAGAAGAAAGATTCCAAACCCTATTAAGGCAGATCTATATCTTCTCCTTGATAGAAACACCCAGGAAAAAATACGTGTGTACTATGAGAAAGCACCACTGGGGTAATAAACATACCAAACTTTGTTGTTAATATCCAGTGTAATTGACTTCCATTTAAACATATTACAAAAACATAACTTCATTCACTTATATGCAGAACGTTAGCATGGCAGCTAGATCATGACTCGATATCTTTGAGCGACATCTCAGACCTACTGTGGCAAGCACCAATTTCAAACAACGTGAGTACCTAATCACACCTACATATCTCATATATGACTTTACATATGTACGCCTATATAATGTATGTGTCATTATCTTTCTGAAAATTACAGATGATCGATTGTTACACGTCCATATTGGCGGATCAATTGAAGAACGATGCTAATGTCAAAAACATCTACATGTCAACTTATGGTTGGGTATGTACTATTACCCATAATAATTAATCGTTGTTCTCAACTAATCTCCAATAGCTCATGTAAAGATATGCTTCTCTTATCTTAACAACCAACAAACTATGCTTTTGTTTCTTGTAAAGATTACTAATACAGATATAACTATGGTTGCATCTAAAATCAACAAGACATTACCCTTATTAATTAATCCAAAAAAAAGTGCAGCATCTTCATATGCCATTATCACTGCATAAACACATAACACAATTACACTAAACCAAGTATGCCTCCACCGAACAATGAATATAACTCAAATGCAACATATTTTTTCATCCAGATTCCTTAGGTGTAACTGTAAATGAATTTTAAAATTACCATTCACATAAAAGTTTGGCTAAACCATGTCATATTCTAATAGCACTGATATTTTAACATTGGATTACACATATTCTAATCGCACTGATTTAATGCTCAATGAGATCGATGAAATCCCACAACTGTATTACAGGAAGAAGTCAAGAAGAAGAATAATGCGGGAATAAAAAAATTTGTGTACGACATTATGCTTCAAAACATTAGATCCTGTAGCAAGGTATTTATCCCGTTGCGCCATGACGATGACTTCCACTTCACCTTACTATTCCTTGACAAGGAACAGGGACTTTGGTACCACTGCAACCCATTAAACAAGACGATGGAAATCATAACAGATATATGTTACAATGAGGCTAAACAAATGGTACTCACCCAGTGCTAACTTTTTTATTAATAAAATGACAGTAACATGATATGGTCATATAATCTTTAACGTGATGAGTTTCATGATGTAACAGCATAGTGTAATCCAAAAGTTCTTGCGGGACGCAAGGAAATATGGGGAGAAAATGTTGCAAAAAAACACCAACCGTAAGATCACTAGGAACCTGAGAGGAAATCCAAAATCGTACTAATTGATGACGAAGGAAAATGAAGATACGATCCGATGGATGATGCGCGAGGATGAATATTTCCCGTTGTACAAGTACCCTGAATGCCCTCAGCAAGAACCCGGAACGTAAGTCAAATAAATACATTTATTGCAAGATTTTTATGTATGATATGTATAATTCATTAGCTAATATTTTATTCATAATGTTAACATGTACGATTGCGGAGTAGCTGTAATGTACTTCATCTGAGAACTATCTACGTGCAATGAGTTTAGTAAGGATTACACACCGGAAGTGCTACTGGATATGCGAGCTCACCTCGTCGACGTTTTCCTTAACCATAAATACAGTTGGAACTATAACGACATGAATAAGACGATCACCCTTGGAAAAATATTTGAACCAGGCACAAATGAAGAAGCTAGAGAAGAACAGATTACTACTTAGAGACAACATCGGGCACTGATTATGGTGGGGATTTTGTATATACATGTTAATACTGTTTTGGTTTTAAGGAATCTGAATGTATGAAAATTTGTGGTTGTGCTTGACTCTTTATCGTACGTAGTTTTTTAAATGATTTTCTTTGCATAATCACTCCTTCTCTGTCAATCAATGAAATGTTGAATATAACATATATGCCATTTGGCTCATTTCGTACTTGGTGTCTATCAAATAAAACTACTATTGTGCTTCAAACCTTATGGTTTTGTTCTTTAAATTAAACACTTATTGTGCCTATATGACAAGCACAAATGACAGTCTTCACGATAATTTTAGTAATACAATCCATTTCAAGTGTGCATTTATATGTACTTCTTCTATACTGCTGCTATACAACTGCTGCCATACACCATGTATACAGCAGGTATACTGCTGCTATATTACTTGTGTAAATTATACACCATTGGTGCTGAATTTTCCACAAGGATTCATCATCTCCTGCGATATTGAACATCTTGAATGGAAATGTCTGGGAACAACATTATACAAGCCAAGTTGGTGGGTGCTTATGGGGGATATGGGAACTGGTAAAACCATTTTGGTGTTAACATTTGTCAGAGGCCACTTTTTTGCTCACCAAGAATCGAGGGGCAAGAAAGGTACCACAACTTCGCACCCATGTACTATTGTGATGTAGCAACAACCCTTGTTGTCAATGACATTGCGAGCATGGATACATTCCTGCGAGCCAAAAATTGGGTTCAAGAGCTGAAAAGATAAGGAAATGAAAATTGGTAATGGCATTAGTGGCAGAGAAGTCTGATTTGGAACCAAATAGAGAGGTGGAAACTGAGGCAGGAATGCAAACATCTTCGAAAACTGCCATGAATGTCGATGAGCCTTTTCACGAAATAGCAAAAAGATTTGCAAAAGCTATACCTTCACGACCTACTGGAATGAATTTGCGCAATGAAGCACATGCTAGAATAATATTTTGTTGCTCGGTGTGACTTACATTTCTATCTCTGGACCATCAGATATCAGGAATACCACAAGCTTTCTTAATTTTCATGTGTAAATATATAATAATTTTTTGAACATTTTACTTTATCACAAATCCTCATAAGGCTCTGATTTCTAAAATGATATTATTGGTTTTCCCATATATAATTGATTACCCAAAATTAAAATACTACTTGTGTAAATTGCATTACTGCTTATATACAGTAATGTGCATAAGCAATAATCTTTTGCATCTGTAATACATTACGTATAAATGTGTATACGTTTGGGTAATCTTTGCATATGCAACATACTATTCTTTTTTTTAAATGACCAAGATAATATATTAAAAGTATGTATACATACACTTCGAACATTGACTTTGCAATTTAAGTTGATTAGTTGTTTTTAAGCGAATGTGATGGAGAATGACTCCATCACAAAATTTTCAATCGAATCAATAACTTTGTCGTTGTTTTGAATGGTTGCATCTCAGTGTTCAGTTATCCATAATGCATATTGAGGTATTCGTATGATTATAATCAATATTCAGGTCATAAAACTGCAGTAATAACATTCATTCTGCCTTCTCGTGTTCATGATATGGCAATGAATAAATAATTCTATGTTATTAGCAGTATATCCCCATATCTTACAATCACCTTTACAATAAATTCTTCATTTACTTCTTACCTGTTCTTGATCACTTGGTGAGTAATCAAGAACAGAGTTTGTAAAAACAACCGCAGAAGACAAAGTAAGATCACCGAGCTTGCACTAGAAGTGCAATCGACTGTGATTAAATACCAGTACTAAAACGTCAGTACCACAACTATAATAGGTAGACGACTAGAATTAGTTTTAACTCAACGATGATCAAAATGACCCCATCCCCATTTATTTCAAGCGAATCGATATCTATTTCGGTATTTTTGAATGTGTTAAAAGCTCCATATACAGTGTATTCAAAGGATCCTTCTCAAAAAAAAATCTCACAGGAAACCTATTGGGTTTTGAAGCCAAAAAATTGTGTATAAAGTACCTAGGTTGCCCCTTAGCCAAAGGGAGGGTGAAGAAGTTACTGTTTGATCCATTGATTTAAAAAATCAGAGATATGATCAATAACTGGAGCTCTAAATTCTTATCTAAGGGTGGTATAATTATTTTATTATAACATCATGTTCCAGCTATTCCTATCTTCAGTCTACCCTCTCTAGATACTCCAAAAGTTGTCATCCAGAGAATCGACTGTTAGTTAAATCATTTTTTATATGCAGGTGGCAAGAATCAATTGGAAGATGACAACTGGATTTCATGTGAGCAGGCATGCTATACTCTACCAGAAGGAGGATTGAGTTGTATAAACTTACATGACATATAAAAGGCTTGCAACTTCAAGCTCTATTGGAATCTTCCAAATAACAAGGGGTTTGTGGGCTAAGTTTATGAAACATAATACTAATTTTGATTATGATAAAGGGGAAAAATCATCTAGGAATGTCAAAAGAATTCAGGGGGTAAAGTCAAAGGTAGATCAGTTTATTCTTTCAAAAAATTCAGACTTGATTTGGACAACTTCTATTCATGGGGAATTCTTAACTAAATCAAATTTTGATTTAGTTAGACATATCAATCCATCTAGCTGGTCATATCTATATATTTGGATTAGTCACTATGCTCTTAAAGTTTCAGCTTTCACTTGGAAACATATCCATACAGCTATTCCTCTAGACTCCAAGGGTGTGAAATTGGGCGTAAGGATGGCCTCCAGATGTAGGATATGTTTCAATCATGAAGAATAAATCACTCGCACATTTTTGCAATGACCCGTGGCTACTGAATTATGGATCCACTTTGGAGTTATTTTTGGGATTTCTCTTCATTTTAATTCTATCAAGTCTATTATTATAGCTTGGTGGATTAGAGATCCTCATTTAGTCCACCAGAAATTCCTTTTTGTATCTATTCCCCTCCTCATTTGTTTGAAAAATTGGAAAGCTATAAACATCAACTTTTTTAAAGTTAAAACAACAACAACATCTTTTCTGAATCAAGAATTATTAAGACTATTGGAATATGCAACTTATAGCTCATTTTCATCTCGTTTTATCTAAGTTAAGTGCATCACATTGTAATGGAGCATTCTCCAAGTTCTTCATTTTGCTATTCAATTTCTTGTAATAAGCCACTATGAGAGCTTTTTCTCCTACTCTTAATAAAATATTCATTTGTGGCAAAAAAAAAAGAAACTTACAAGTATTAGCAAAAATAGAATCTGGGAAAATGAAAAATGAAGAATAATCCATGTACATGAGCAAAATCTAGAATCATCTGTTGTCAACTGAAACTAACTTCATATTTCAACAACTTCGTAACAGTTAACCAACTGAAAGGTACGATTAATACATATTACTAACAACAAACTTATAATTTGTAGCATTTGACAAATAAAGTAAATGAACATGTGCATAATTCCATCATCTAATTATCGTGCATGTTTTAACATTATGGCCACTACATCCACAACCACTGCACTTTGTCTTCCTCGTAACAACCTCACCACTAGACTTGATACGCTTATTCTTAGGCCCCCCTGGTTGCTTCTTGATTGTCGGTGCCATTAACTCATCATCATCCAAGTTTCGGTACATCTCGCCATCCAGTATCATGTCAGGTACGGGGTATACAGGCTCGGCATATGATTTAATAAAGAATTATGTGGTAAAATAGCATTGAATGTATGAATAGACGTCCTTCCTATCCTGTTGGATTGCAGCAATCGCATGCGAACGGGGAAAGCCCTTTACAGCCCACACACCACAAGAACAACGCCAATTAGACAAATCCACAACATATCGATGACGCGATTGAACCTCAAAGATGTCGTTTCCAGCACGACGAACAATGTAATGCCTCCCATCCTCCACCTTACTAGCCAAGACCTTTTCCATTTCGGGGTATATCACCGAGGCCCACTGATTAGATACCAAGCTTCGTTCGGCCATTAAATCCATCAACTTACGCCGTATACCATCTACCAACTGCGTTATAGGCATGTGTCTCTCATCCAAAATCCAGTTGTTAAATGACTCCGCAACATTTGACCACATCTCACCATAACGATTACCTTTAAAAAATTCATTTGCCCATCTCTCTAAAGGTATACCCTTCAAGAAATGCTCAATTGGATCTTTCCCTTCATTTTTCAACGTACTCAAGTACTTGTAAAATAAAGATTGAGTGGGAGCATAGGCGCATTTCTTAAAAAGGCTTTCAATCCTCTTGCGAAAGTTTGTACCATAATTTCCAGGAAATCTAAGCATTAGGTTATTCTTTAAGTGGTGGAGACAATAACCGTGAGCGGACTGAGGAAATACATGTGCCACTCCATCACGAATACCCTGGTGCCGATCAGAAATAAATGTGATATTGCGCTCATCCTCAAACAAAACGTCTTTCAAAATCTCCAAGAACCATCTCCAGTTATCATCATTCTCCGCATCAACCACAACAAACGCAAATGGGAAAATACCTACAAACAACCAAAATAAATGAGTTTGATATACATAACATTGAAATTCAATAAAACACATATTTATTTCTAATATATCAATATATCATATATTACATTGGTTACCATTCTTTCCTGTTGCTGCTAACAAAGTTCCACGATACTTATTTTTTAAGAAAGTACCGTCCAAGCACAGAAATGGTCTACAATACTTGAAACCAGTAATGCAAGCCCCAATAGCAACAAAAAACCGCTTAAAACGGCGTGTCCCAGATTCACACTCCAACACAACATAAGAGTCGGGATTAGATTGCTTCAGCGCAGTTAAATATGTTTGCAAACTATTATACGATAGTGACTCATCCCCGTATAACTCCTTCTTTGCCAGCTGTTTACCATACCACGCATTCCAATATGAAATATCAAACCCATAAGATTGTTTGATATCCCTTGAAATTTCCTTAGGGGATATAAATGGCTTGTCACGTACCTTTTCTTGAACAATTGATGCAACCATCTTCGAATTCACCATATTACTCTTTTGTTCCCTAATACGACCTTTACAACTATGAACATTATTTAAATTAGTAATATAAAAATAACCATTCACCCGACACACACATGAATGAAAAAACCATTCACACCCATCTGAAATCTTCCTCATACAAACGGGCAGTGACCCTAACTTTATCATTTTTTACTTAAACAAATGAAAACCCACACTCTGCCGTGTACTTCCCTAATTTGTCACGAAGATCTGCAACAGACTCAAAACGCTGCCCAATATTTGTAACGTAACTCCTCCATGTCTCAGACAAATATGTGTGTGATGGCTCTATTGTTGACATCCCTTCGTATTCATCATCGCCGGTATCCAACGACATCACATCTCTCCCCAAAGGCATATCTATATCAGATATGTGCACAATTTCATTTGAACTCCTACTATACTGCCCAACATCTAGCACATATATATCAACAAAAGAGCAATTCACTAACCGTTGATACATAAACATCATTTGCACGTCCGAATTCGACTTCAAATTGCACACCGGATGATTGGGAAATGAATAACGAACATCAAATGGACTGTTGTTAAGTGCAGGAAATTTAGATATAATCGCATCACAAAGATCATTAAATGTCAACCCAGGGGACAAACCGACTACAAAAGTTTATGAATGGTGTGTACACCTCAACAACCTCAAATCAACAATATCACTGCATAAATAAATAACAACGAAAAACTTAGTGTGATATTATCATAACAATATCAAGACTAAATGTGAATGTTAACATAACGCCACTGATTCAAAGCTATTCATAAACATAAAAAATTTAGCAACACTACATAGTTAACGGGTACTGAGCCAAAAGATCTAATATTACCATGAACACCTGCCACAATACAGGTCAAGTACATATATAACCGACATCTGCGTACATAAAACTTTTAATGAAATCATAAAAATAACAATCTTTTAATATATACGTTTACGTTGAAAATTAAGCATTTCACATAACAAACAAGTACTGACATATAGTAAATTTATACCACATTTTCAAATGTGGATAAGAAAAAATAATGTGTCAACAAAATTAAATATTTTCAAGATAAAACATCAAACAGTAATTAATATCAGCTGTTCTACACTACATCAACTTATAATGACATTGTATTAATAACAATATATTAATAAATCAGTAAGCATAAAACCCAGATCTTATTCGTATCAAACTTACGAATTCATAGTTAGACGCTTGTATAACCTCGCACAACGTGGTTCTCTATCAACAACTAATCTGAAACCCCTGTTTCCTTCTGATCGGACGTGAACATGGTAAGGAGAGAAAATTGTTCAGAGAGCAGGAGTCCGGTAACTGCTTGATCGTCCTGTGCATAAGGAGTCCTGTAACTGCTCAAAACGGTTCTACTTATTGAGGGTATATCCGACGTTTTCTTTTATAACTTATCCTACGTGTATAGTCAACACACAGTTATAGGACTATTTACAGGAAAAAAAAAACATATGGGTTTTTTTACTCTACAATCTTGACAATTGGGACTGAGTCCAAAAACTCTATTTTTTTTAATTATAACTCGGTTTGATTTGCAATTATAACTCTATTTTCGGTATTTAAATATAATTTTTATAAAAATAAGTGTTTGACATATTTATTTTTAAATAATGAATTATAATATTTTTGTATTATAATTAAGTTTTTCAGAAAGCAGCAAAAAGATATTTTATAACTTCTATGTTTTATTTTTCAACTCAAAATTATTCATTCTTAACATTTTAATGCATTTATACCTTAATATAGTATATATAATACATCAATTTATTTGTAATTCTCATAAATGAAAATATACATATGTACATGTACACAAAATTATGTATATTTATATTTTATTAAATTATATAATATACTAAAATCCATATGTTAAATAATATTATCAATAGATACATAATACTTATATATAGTTTTATACATGTATTATTAATGCGTGTAATAATATAAAATATACATATGGTACATATGTATTAATATATATATATATATATATATATATATATATATATATATATAACGATATTCCATATATAATTCACAATAAAATTATATACATACATGAATTGATAATATTTTTTAATACATGTGTGTGTGTGTGTGTGTTTATACATTTATGAATGTACGTACGTATACATTTGTATTATATATGTATATTTATATATGTATGTACGTACGTATACATTTGTATTATATATGTATATTTATATAGAGAAAGAGTTAAACTCCCCAACATGCCTCATTAAATATACATAAAAACACTTGATATATTGATGTATGTATGAGTGCGTGTGTGTCATGGTGAGGTGTGTTGTCATCCGATCGTCTTTTGTATTGAAATCTCCACTTACATGCTTGGACACCAGTTTGTAATCGTCGAACATGCTGAGGCACCTTACCCTCATCAATTAGGCTTTACGCAAGCCATCGATCAATGCTTTATATTCAGCTTCGTTGTTGGAGACTTCAAATCCTAACCTAATTCCTTATTCGATGACAGTGTTTTCTGATATGACGAGGGCGATTCCTACTCATGCCCCCTTAGAATTAGAGGCTCCATCAACGTATAGGGGCCAGTTCTTAGACTGTGCTTCCTGGTTTATTGACTGCTCCATTTCTCGTTGATCGTTAGGCTGGTCCCCTATGAGTTCGGCGATAAAATTAGCTAGTACTTGTCCCTTAATTATTGTTCTTGGATGAAAGTGGATATCGAACCTCCCGAGCTCAACCGAACACTTTGAAAGTCGTCAAGAGAGGTCGGCTTTCCAAATAACAACTTTGAGGGGATGTGAAGTGATCGCTGTTATTGAGTGTGCTTCGAAGTAGTGCTTCAGCTTCCTTAAGGCAACCACTAATGCATAGGCTAGCTTTTCCAAGGGCAAGTAGAGTTGCTCTACATCCAAAAGAATCTTTATGGCATAATAAACGGGGTACTGTCTGCCTTCCTTCTCACATACTAAAGCCGAGCTAACAGCATGGTCTCATACTGCGAGATAAAGATACAAAAGATATCTATCGTCGAGAATCACTAATAGGGGAGGTTTACTGTGTTAGGACTTGATCTCCTCCAAAGCTCTTGAGCAGTCGTCATTCCACATGAGGCCTTTATCTTTCTTTAGAAGCGAAAAAATGGTCGACAACGTTTCGAGGACTTAGAGATGAAGCGATTGATTGCTGCGAGCATACCAGTAAGCTTTTGAATATCTTGTAACATTCGTGGAGGCTGAACCTTGGTGATCGCATCAATCTGATCTAGATTGGCCTCAATCCCTCTCTTGCTAACTACATAGCCCATAAATTTACCTGAATGGACACTAAATGGACACTTACTTACGTTAAGTTTCATTCGGTACTTTTGGAGGATTTCAAAGGTTCTCACTAAGTCCCTGAGATCATATATGTAGACCTCCATTGTGTCTCCTATATACTGTTTGAACATCTTCATGACTAGCCTCTGATAAGTTGTCCCTACGTTCTTTAGGCCAAACGACACGACCTTGTAACACTGTAAACTAATTGGGGTTATAAAGGATGTTTTGTCCTAGTCGAGGCTGAATAACGGAATTTGATGGTAACCTAAATAGGCCTCCAGAAAACTCTTCCTCTTATGTCCTGCCATAGTGTTAACCAGCTGATAAATTTTAGGATGTGGGAAACTATATTTGGGATAGGCCCCGTTGAGGTCTATGAAGTCAATACAGACCCTTCTATACTACCATTGGGTTGGATAGCCACTTGGGGAAATGAACTTCCCTAATAAATCCTGCATCCAGAAGCCTCCCTACTTCGCTCTTCACCGCTTTAGCTTTCTCGAGGGTTGTTCGGTGCACCTTCTAAATTATTGGATTGAAGGCTAAATCAATATGTAGATGATGGAAAGCTACGTCAAGATCAATCCCCGACATATCATATGGCTCCTACGTAAAAACATCCAGATTGCTTCTCAATAACGCAATCAACTCTTTTTTTTTTATGATCGGTGAGTGCAGTTCTAATAAAAACCTTTCTCTCTGGCAAGCTGTCATCATCTCCAACTTTCTCCAGACTTTCAACGACCCTATTAGAGGGTGGATCCTGATCTTCTCCACCCCTGGTAGGCCATACTGTAATTCTTAATTAGAGGATGTGGCCCCATCCTGGGCTTCCTCTAGAGCGTTTTTCGGTTCCATATTCTTTTCTTTCTGGGAGCGAATGGTTGTGATAAAGCACTTCCTTGTAGTGGCCTGATCGCCACGAATCTCGACTATGCCATGGTCGGTGATACAAATTAACTTCTAGTCGTAAGTAGGCGATATGGCCCTCATGGGGTGAAACCAGCCTCTGCCTAAAATAGCATGATATAGCGACTCTATGTCTACCACTAAGAACTCAATCAGCTTCGATCTGTTGCTTGCCCTAATTGGTAAGACAATATTTCCCAGCGGCATTGTAATTCTCCCTGCGAAGACGACCAACAAAATTGTGGCCTACTTAAAATTAATTGGGTTGAGCTTCAACTTGTGGAGCAACTCTAGGTACATCACCTCTGATGAGCTTCCCTAGTCGACCAGTAGCTTGTCAATGTCCTAATTTGTAATTCTAAGAGTTATCATAAGTGCATCATGATGTGAAGTCCTTACTCTGATTAAATCTTCTTTATTGAAGATGGTGTGTTTGGTGTAGTTGATGTCCTCTGGTCACCGACACTCACCAGTTTAGCTCTTTGCAGGGTCAATCTGGAATGCCTCCATGATAGCATTGACATTCTTCAGCTTCATCCGAATAGTGTTATCTCGGATCTGCTTTAGGTCAAACGCTCCATGGATCATCGTGAACTCCTATCCCATGTCGTCATTGAGATGTCCAGCTTGGGCCAACTCTTCCAAGTGTGATTTCAGAGCCTTGCAATTTTTAGTCATGTGCCCACCTTCCTTATAAAATGCGCATCTTAATGCGTTATTCCTCTTTCGTCGGGCCACCACCCATCTTTTTGGCCCACTTGACGAATGATTGATCCTTGATCTTGCTTAAGATCCTATAAATTGGTTCTTTAAAGACTGTGTTAACTGCCTGGAACGCTTTTAAAGGATCATCTTTACTCTCGTCTTTGAATTCGTTCTTGTTCCCTTTCTTTAGAGTGTCACTCTTATCTCCTCATTTGCTTACTTTTGCTCGACTGTTGTCCCTGCATTAGAATGAACCACACATCCTCAACCTTGGCATAATTCTCAATACGGTCCATAAGGTCATCGATGGTGCTGACATTTTTCTTCGTTAAGGACTGGTATAATAAAGATGTGATCGGCATACCAATCTTAAAGGATGCAATGGCAACCTTATCCGAGCAGTCATCCACTTTATTAAAGACCTCCCAGTACCTCTTGGCATAATCACGAAGGCTCTCCTGTAGATTTTTCTTTATCGTGAACAGTTAGTCTATCCTCTTATGGTGGGAACTATTGGTTATGAAGTTAGCAGCGAAAGCCTCTGTCAGGGCTTTGAAGCTCTTGGCCGATTTATAGGGCAGTTTCTAGAACTGTTGTAAATCTTGAACCTAGGAACGATAAACTTCTTTGGGGGTTCTGCTTCTTCAATAACCCTTGAGAAAGGAGATTTTATCTTAATGTTGAGAGCTCTTTTCTCTAAATCCCTAATGGATCTAGCTCCTTGATGGGCTAGATGTTGGTCCATCTCTTTACGAAAAAAAATTATGATTTTCTCATCCTATCGATCATTGTTTTTGTAGCGCCTCTCTAATTGGCCACACTCTGATCGATCATGTTTTGACCTACCACGTTTAAATCTGTCTTGGTCGAGACTGGAGATCAAATCTATCTTGGTAGAGACTGGATATCTTCCCTCGATTGTGAGTATTGCTCACTCGAGGACTATGAGTCCTATTATAACGCTTCCTAACATCTCTATGGATATCCCTTTGAATTCTTTATAGTTACCTTTACAGGTGAGCATTCTCTTCCACTTGGAAGCGTGTTGCCTCCTCCTATCCTCGAAGCCTGGCTTCATAAGCGTTGCCCAACTTGGAGATCTCGGTAAACCTTGGTGGTCCTTGACTTTCTTTAGAAGGTGGCCTTTCTTAGCAAAACCTGGGATTTGGCTGCTGGAGAATATCTGACCTGATATAGGTAGGACTGGGTCATCTTGCACATCGTTAACTTGAGAAATATTACTACTGTGGTGAGACATTACGAGCTTTCTATTTATGAATGCTTTCGTAAGAGAAAGAATTGTTTCCAATCGACGACGCCAATTGTGAGTGTAAGAATTATCACAATAAATGATTAAGAAATCAATATCAATATGAAAACAATTAATCACACATATAACAACAGATATACGTGATTCGACAACTTGCCTCTGTCCATGGAGAGGTTACTATGTTCTTATTAGTGTCTCCTAATAATCGAGGTTCCATCCCATTGCCCCAGACCAGGATTTACAATTGATAAATGTAGAAAATAAGAGATTGAGTTGTACAAGTAACTCAATTAGCTCGTGGATAACTCGTGGTGTCCCTGAATATCTCCTCCGAGATTATTGGTAACCGATTTGAAAATATTCTCATTCATTTAAGTGTTGGCTATATCAGATTAATGTGCATAAAACTCATCAAAGGTCTCAGTCTCTAGCATAGTAATAGTCTCAAATTTGTGTAGTGAGATTTTGAACCTTAAAAGCTTTCAAAATGTTGATACTCTCGTGAGTGAGCTGAAGAGTATCCCATGCTTCCTTAGACGTGATGCAAATCACGATGCGGTAGAACTCATCAGGGGTGCCCGCTTTAAAAATCGCATTCAAGCTGTGAGAGTTAAAATTACTCCATTTAAATTCATCATTCGTCTAAGAGGTGACGAGTTTAGGACTTATGACATTGCCATTAATCATTGTGGGTAGTGTCCACCCTCTTTTGCAAATAAGCCAAACACGCTCATCAATCGTTTTTAAAGTCGATCTCATTTGAGCTTTCCAATATACATAATTTGACACATAAAAAATATGATCAATTTAAAGATCACACAATAAATTAGTGTAACTTGCTTTGATTACAATTTAAAAATGCAAGGCTATATGGAATTATTTGTATCTTAGGTTACAAACGAAGATCCAAACCAAATTTTATCTTGATTAATAATTACGCGTGCATGCACAATAGAGTCCAAATAAATTATATCCAATCAAACCAAACAAATAGAAAAAGAAACGAAGAAAAATCGCTTTCGGGAAAATCCTGCATTTCAGCATTGTAAAAGAGTTTGACTGGCACTGGATGACTTACAGGCTACTTAGAGATCCACTAAGTATAACACGACTTACAGACTACTTAGATATGCACTTGTGAGAAACTTGAAGCCCATGTTTCCCAACTAGAGAAAGATCTCGAACGTGCTCAGGAGATCAAAGTTATATTATACGACGCATCTAAGAAGGTTAAAAAAATGTTCCTAGGTCTCATGTTAGGTTTTAATGAGAGGCAAGGGATACGTTACGATAGTGCAACCACTTCCCATAACACACCCCAACTGATTCCCAAGTTTGTGACGGATCCGCATGGGCCTTGACCTAACCCACCAATGAGAACCCATCCTAAGCATTTTAACTAAGGTTGACCCAAACAAGTCTATATTTGCACCCATTATAAATGAAGAGGTCACCGTAAGGAATTTTACTATAAGCTAGGAAGAGTTTCTCACACATATGCTCCCACACATCACTATAGTGACATTTTTAGTCTTAGAGAGCAAGTTGAGTTTCTAGTCACGAATTCTAAAAGCTTAATGGAAGAATTTCAATGGATGTCTACGCCTTTCGAAAACACTTTCAACACTTTGACTGGAGCCAAAAATAATAAGGGCAAGCAAAATATTAGCCCATATTGGGTACTTAAGAATGATGAAAAAGCCCATTGTTGTTCACGTCGATCTCAAGGTTCAAGATACTTTTCAATGGTATTTTGATAGTGGGTGCTCTAGGCACATGACCGATGACCAGTTGTATTTTAATAACCTCGTGGATCGTAGGGAAGGAAAAGTTACCTTTAGAGATGGGAGTAGGTTTAACATCTTAGGACGTGATTGCGTGGATATACCCAATTTTATAAGCTAGAAAATGCATTGTATGTTGAAGGGTTGAAAGCGAAATTGATTAGCACAAGCCAACTTTGCGATGCTAACTTTGTGATAAAGTTTGATTGGTCGGAGTGTAACATTTATGATCAATCCGGTGAAATTTTTCTACAAGGTGTGAGGACTAACAATAGTTGCTATATGATCATTTCGAAGTCCATTTTAGTATGTAATATTACTAAGGTCTCCCCACGGACCTTTGGCATCAACGACTATGTCATGTCAATTTTAGAGATCTTGAGAGATTACTCAAGAAAGACCTAGTTTGTGGCTTACCATTTCTTGGGAAACCAACTTCTTCGATTCGTAGTCATTGCCAATAAGGAAAATAAACCAAGAGTCCTTATAGGAAGTTGAATACCATTACCACCTCCCATGTTTGGGAGTTTATACATACGGATCTTATGGGTCCTATGCGTACGACGAATATCGGTGATAAGAAGTATATCATAATGATGGTTGATGACTTTTTGGGATAATTCATCGTTGGATTTCTTAGAGAAAAGTTCGATGCTGTTGAGTTCCTAATAACCAAGTGTCGTGTTCTATAAAATCAACATGGTATCACTATCAATTGAAATCGTAGTGACAATATCACTGAATTTAGAGAAGCTGAAGTGGATAGATTTTGTGATTAAATCGACATCAAACATGAGTTTTTAGTTGTTCATACTCCTCAACAAAATGGAATTATTGAGAGGAAGAATCGAATAATTCAAGAGATGGCTAAATCTGTGCTTATTGGAAAAAATATTCCTAGACATTTTGGGGTGGAGGTGGATAATATCGCATGCCACATGGTGAATGGGGTATAGCTTCATCTACACACACTTCACACTCTATATGAGTTGTGGAAAGGAAATAAGCCCAACCTATCATTTTTTGAGTTTTTAGGAGTACTCGCTATATACTTATAGACAAAGATAACTTAAGAAAGTTTGATTATAAAAAAAACGAGGGAATACTTTTAGGGTATTAATCGTCTAGTAGAGCCTATAGGATGTTTAACCTTAAAATCTCTAAGGTCATAGAATCAATAAATGTCACGATTAGATATGATGTACTGGCTATGTTTATTGATCATATCCTTGAGTGCGAGAACAATGCACCTCCCGGTGATGATTTCATTATTCCCCACACCACCACGGTAGACCCCACTCTTGATATAGAGGATCCACCATCTTGGGTTCGAAAGAGTCATGACCCTTCCAACATACTTGGTGATTCCACACTAGGTGTCAAGATTCGCACTCAGCTGGAGAATGTGGTTAGCTACTTTTGCTACACCTCCACAGTAGAGCCCAAGAATGTAAAGGAAGCACTCAAGGATGAGCATTGTATATGTATTATATAAGATGAATTGCTTCAATTTTGAAAGAACGATGTTTGTGAATTAGTTCCCCGACCTAGCGAGACTAACGTGATTGGTGTCAAGTGGGTGTACAAGAACGAGGTGGGTGTGAATGGTACCATTATTCACAATAAAGCTAGGTTGGTCACTCGAGGTTACACACAGATTGATGGTGTAGACTTTGATGAAACATTCACTCATGTTGCTAGTCTTGAGTCCGTCCGCTTACTCTCCATAACATGTCATTTGCGGTATAAGTTAAACTAAATGGATGTCAAGAGTGCCCTATCTAATGGCATTCTTTAGGAGGAAGTTTATGTGGAATAACTAAATGGGTTTGAATACCCAAAGTACCCGGGATATGTTTTTTTATTTAAAGAAGGCCTTGTATGGTTTGAAATAATCACCGCGTACTTTGTGCAAAAGGATAATTTCTTATCTTATAGCTCGTTGCTTCAAGATAGGGGGAGTTGCTATGGTGTTATTTATTATTAGAGAGGGAGGTTATATCTTGATTGCTCAAGTTTATATGTACGACATAGTCTTTGGATCCACATGTTCCTACACCGTCGAGGTATAGATGAAGAGTGAGTTTGACATGAGCATAATTAGTGAACTCACATTCATCTTATATCTCCAAGTGTGTCAACTCGATAATGGGATATTCATATCTTAATCTAAATATGCTAGGAACCTAGTGAAGAAGTTTGGTTTAGACTCTGCTAAGCACTCACGCACACCCATGAGTTCCCCAAGTAAGCTTATCAAATACACTTTAGGTAAGGACATAGAGCAAACGCTTTATAAGAGTATGATATGTAGTCTTCTATACTTGACAACTATATGTACTCACATAGCCTTTAGTTTTGGAGTTTGTGCGCATTACCAAGCGCCCCCAAAAGAGTCTCACTCACTTGCACTTAAATATATCATCAAATACGTGAGTTGCACTATTTCTTACGATATTCCATAGATATCGATGACCGTTTTTTGGCTTATTCGAATGACGATTAGGCCAGGGATGTTGATTGTTATAAAATCACCTCGGGTGGATGCTTTTACTTTGGGAGTGCTCTTGTCTCTTCTTTAAGAAAGAAGAAAAACTCCATTTCTTTGTCCACGTCGTAGGCTTAGTATATCGTCGTTGGGAGTTATTGCACACAAATCTTATGGATGACACAAATGTTAAAAGATTATGGGATTACATAAGGAACAATGACTATTTATTGTGATAATACGAGTGCAATCCACATTTCTCGTAATCTGATCTAACATTCTCGTACGAAGCAGATTAGGATTCGAGAGTAATTTATTCATAATTTTGTTGAGGATAAGATCGTTTCCTTGAGCTTTGTGAGTCTCAAACGTCAATTGGTCGACATTTTCACTAAAACTTTAGGTGCATTTAGATTTGAGGATCTTGGGAAGTCTTTGGGTATTTATGTCATCGATTGAGTTTGGGTATTATATCTAGTATAAGGTGATTATCATTTGTCTATCTCTTGTCTCTATTACTAGATTGTATTTCTGAGGGGTAAGTCAAACCAAAATCACTTTAACTCTTTTCCTCTCCAAGAAAAGCTCCAAGAACCATATAGGAAATAGGGTGAACTCTCATTCCCCTTACAGCTCTTGTCGCCATGGCTAACATGGCTGAAATTCCTGTTAACACACACATCCCTCCTAAACCTCCTGATCAAAATACTATCTGGAAGAAATCCTTTGCAAGTATTCTCATGAACAATGTTACGAAGGAACCATGTCTCAAACAGCCATCCATGTACAAAGGAGAACCAGCGATTCTATTCTCAGAAGATGATATTACCACACTAGCTGCTCCTTTCCAACACAAAATCATAGGCAAGCTTTTGCATGGCAGACCTTCAATTGAAATCATCAGGAAAACCTTCCAAACTTTTTCATTAAAGTATGATTTTACAGTTGGTCTGATTGACTCAAAGCACATTCTAATTCGACTTCAATGTGAGGAGGACTATGTTCGACTTTGGGTTAGAGATCAATGGTATATCGGGAAGTTCCCAATGCGTACTTTCAAATGGACATCTGATTTCCACCCAGAAAAAGAAAGCCCCATTGTACCAGTTTGGGTGAATCTACCCAATCTTCCAATTCATTTTTATGCCAAGTCTTCTCTATTCTCTATTGCTCAATTAATTGGGAAACCTTTGACCATGGACTCTTCAACTGCATCCTTATCTAGACCAAGCATTGAAAGAATATGTATTGAGTTAAATCTTTTACAAAAAAGAATCTATAGGATCTGGATTGGATGTGGTGATAAGGGTTTTTGGCAACAGATATCATATGAAAACATTCCATCTTATTGTCAATATTGTAAGAAGAAGGGGCATCTAGAATCTAAATGCCTGATCAAATGCCCTCCTATAAATACTTCCCAAAAACAAAAGGCAAAAGATAATGTAAAGAATCCTGCTATTATACAAGATTAAGAAAATGGCAAAAAGCATCAACCTCTTCCCACGAATGCTGCTGCTGCTAAACAAATTCAAGAAACTGGACAAAAGATTCAGCTACTGCCTAAGGCTCAAGGAATCTCTACAAACACAGGGCCTTTAAAGTCTCAACTAAACCCAAGTTCTTCAGGAATCAAGAAAGTGCATTTAGATGACATTATAGAGGTTTTACAAGATGACAATTCTGAGACAGACTCTGAAGGGAAAACTACAGGTCTGATTGAAAGTTGGACCCACAAGACTCAAGAAGATCCTCAAATGCAGTTAAATAAAATATATCATGGTCACTACAATTCAGAGGAAACTTTGAGGGTGGATCAATTCCACCTCTCCCCAAAAGGTTCTACACTGCCTAAATATGACAATTCTTTTAAAACTTCAAAAGATTATCATTCAGATCAAGAGGAAAGAAAAAATCCAGTTCCAATGGTTGAAGAACTATAAAACTTTGCCTCTTGGTTAGATGTCAAATGGAACAAATATTCGAAACATCGAGCTGCAGCAACAAGGAAAGACAGTGACACTGTTCCCCCTACTTCTGATGCAGAAACATCTATAAACTCAGGTATGATTTCTAAAAAAACTCCTATTGACCCTCTTTACAGAAGATTTACTAGGTCTTTAGGAAAATCTAAAAATATTATATCTAATCCTACATTTAAATGATGAACTTTTTATGCTGGAATGTTAGGGGGGTAGGTAATACAGCAACTAATAGGAGAATCAAAAGACTGATTAAACAATATAACCTCCCTGCTATTGCCTTACTAGAGCCTAAAGTAGATTCTGATAATACTCCCAAATACAAACTAAAATGGAATTACCCAAACTGTTTTAGTAACATATCCAATAAAATTTGGTTTCTTTTTTCTAATGATCTGGAAGTCGAAGTCAAGTATGATTCAGAACAACTATTGGGCCTTGGAATTTATATAAATTGTTTGAATGTTACTATTTATCTTGCTATTGTTTATGCCAAATGTACACCAATAGAAAGAATTAGTCTATGGCATGATATAGGTTCTGTCACTAGGAATTCTATTATCGAGTCTTGGCTGGTCATAGGTGATTTTAACATTGTTAAAGAAGATGCTGAAAAATCCGAAGGCAATCCTATAGATTTTAATGCTACTGAAGATTTTAAGGATATGATAAATGCTTGTTCCTTAATAGACCTAGGTTACATTGGTTCCAGGTTTACCTGGACTAATCATAGGATTGCTGGAACTATTTTTTGTAGACTTGACAGAGGTCTGGTTAATCATAACTGGATTTTGAAGTTCCCTCAAACTAGTATAACTCATATTCATACTATTGCTGTTTTAAACCCTCCTAAAATCATTATTAAAAGATTACATAACATTTTTAGTAAATTCTATTGGGGTGGCCCCTCAAAGGAGAATCCTTTTCAATGGACTAAATGAAATGACCTATGTTATCCATTTGATGAGGGTGGTCTTAACTTTAGGAAAATTGAAGATATTGTTTCTGCTTTTAGCATGAAATTATATTGGAAATATAAATTTGAAAATGGCATTTGGTCTAGCTTTGTTACAAATAAATACAAAAATGGCCTTAGAATTAATCAAGTCTCTTCTTCTATTAAAAGGATAGCTTCCATAAAAGACTTATCTGACTCATATATAAATGAAGAAAAAGCTATATGGATGGCCTCTATTAATGGTGATTTTACCATTAAATCTGCATACAAAATTTGTAGACAAAGTAGGCCTTTATCTATATCTTGGAAAATAAATTGGATAAAAGAATGCCCCATGAAATTATCCAACTATACCTGGAAAATCTTAAACAATTCTGTCCCTTTTGAATCAGAGATCCAAAAACTTGGTGTGAGACTAGCTTCTTTATGTAGATTATGTAAGAACGCTGAGGATAGCTCTCACCATGTCCTTATTGAATGTCATATTGCTATTGAGGTGTGGAATTTCTTTGCATCTATGTTTGGTTTGTCCCTTGACTTTTCATCTTGCATGTCTATCCTTTTCTCTTGGTGGTTACAATGTCCTAAAAGGGACTATAAAACTTTACTATTTAAGGTAATTCCTACAGTGATATTCTGGGAAATATGGAAAGCTAGAAACAAAAACCTTTTTGAAAATTGTCATACTTCTTCAAATAAAATTATTAAAAATGTATCCTCTTGTCTTCTAATATTTTAGAATATTGCAATTTTTACGACAAAATCCCCCCTAAAGATGATTTAATGGCTAAAACTTTTAATATCAATATTTTCCCGAAGAAGATTATTTTAATAAAGTGTCTTTGGAGCAAACCTCCAATTGGCACTTTTAAACTTAACATTGATGGTGCTTCTAAGAATAATCCAGGCTCAAGTGGTATTGGTGGTGTCATTAGGGATTCTCAAGGTAAATTTATCACTGCCTTTTCTAAATTAATAGGTATTCAAACATCCTTTAATGCTGAGGCATTGGCCCTTCAAGAAGGGATAAAATTGATTTCTTCTTTAAATATTTCTAATGTTTGCATTGAATCTGATTGTAAAATGTTAGTTGTCATTGTTTTAAAGATAGCAAAACCTCCTTGGCCTTTACAAGATATATTTGATAATATCACTTATCCAACGAACTTCAAAATCATCCACACTTGGAGGGAAAACAATGCAGTAGCTGATTTTTTAGCTTCAAGAGCTTCAGTATCTCAAATGGATGATTATTTCTGGAGTTTCAATTCTCTTTCGACATTGGCCAAAGGACATCTTAATATGGATAGACAAAATCTTCCAAATATTTGATCCATCATAAAGAAATTGTAAGGGGATGTGATAAATCCCCAAATTTAAAATTCTTTAGCTCTCTCATTGTAATGGGGATATATTCCCCATATTTCTTGTTTTTAAGTATTCTTTCCTTGTAATGGGGATACTTTATAAATCCCCAAGTTTCTATTCTCTCATTCTAGAGTAATGGATCCATCCTCTAGAATTAAGTTTTGTGTTTGGGTTTGTAAGCTTCGGAGAGGCTTTTTCTCCTTTATGATATAAATAAAATGGTTGGGGGTACCGTCCCTCTTTGGAAAAAAAAAACTAGATTGTATTTCTATGTTTATATTTTTAAAAAAATCCAAAAAGATTATATATATGGATGTCCATTTAAGATGTTCGAATCACAACTACATTCCATCTATTCATGTGGCTTATTCATGGTTTTATAAGACTTGGCCTTGTTTATTTTGTGTGCTTAATAATGCATGGTTAGTATTTCATTGTTCTTCGATGATTACTTCCTTTATGCTAGACTCTTTATATCACTTTTATTGCACACATGCATGAATCTTTTAAACATTGTACTTGCTTATCACATGTCGAATAAGGTTTTCTCATCTCAATCGTGCTTAATAACGAACTAAATGTACTAAGAACAAATTTTTCTTGTAAGAACCATTGCCTGAATTTCTTTTCTGGAAATTTTGATTTTTGTCTAAAAGCAAAGGAAAGGAGCCACAAAAGAAGCAGTCTTCTTTGCGTTAAAGGCCACCATTGGAAAGAGCCTAAAAGAAGTTTTCGGCAAAAAAAAATAAAAGTACTAAGGCTATTTTTTTTTAATTGATTCTTCACTATCATGAGCATTATTACTCATTCGAAATTTTTGAGGGTGTAGCTTAAAATGTGAGATTTTGAAGGTTTTATAAGTTGAAGATCAATGGGTTTGCACAATAAACTTCCTTTAAAAACATTAAATAGTTTGGCACTGTTTATTTGAGAAGCATTAAAATTCATGGCATTTTTAATAAGTTGAATCAATTTCACTTCGTTCAATAATTTTACACTTAAGGTTGAGTTGAGTTGTTTCTTTTGGAGTATTTCGTTGGCTTCGTGCACCTTTGCTTCGTATACCTATGTTGATTTCCCCCTGCTTTAAGTTCACACAAGTTCATTCCAGGTCCATGATTCGGATATTTTCTTGCTACTTCATGGTGTGAGCATTTATATATGTACTTATATGTACTTATTATATATTTATACTTTTTATATACTCAAAAATTTGAATTTTTTTCAAAAATAGTTTATTGCTTCGTTGAATTCTCATCGCATGTGCTTAATTGTTTATCCTTTGTGATGTTATTTCAAATTTGGTTTCATGTGATGCTAACATTTCATATTTACTTTCCAACCCTTTGTCTATTACGGATGAAAAGGGGGGTATACATGAAGGGGGAGTTTTTATGCTTTCTTTATACTGCATGTGTCACGGTATTTCTTTTGCTTAATTTATGTAGGTATTTTTCGCCTTAATGATTTCATGGACTACACATTGAAGATTTTCAGTTGAAGACAATGTCAGATGTGTCTTATCCTTCTTAAATTTGGGAGGGAATTACTTGTACTTATCTTAGGGTTATTTATTTTCGGTTCATATTTTGTTTTGGAATAGACAAATGGGGAGATTTGTAAGAGAAAGTTCTACAATTGCTCATCATGTATTTTAATTTGGCATATTCCATTACGTTTTCATCATCGTTTACTTTTCACGAGCTTCAAGTGAATACAAGTTAGTGACTAAGCAATAATCGAAGATCGAATGAGTTGAGATCATCGCTACAATCAATGAGAAGGTATATGTTTTTTTTATTTATTTATTAACACTTTGTTCACGGGTTCTTTATAAAATGTTCGAGGCTCATTTTTAAAATGATTTTTCAAAAGTTTTATTTTTATTTTTGCAGTGATTCAAATGAGTTTATGTCTTCTTTCGAATGAGATTAAGAGTTCGTTCAAATGAACCTAAACGAACATTAAAGGGTTTTTTGAGTTTACAGAAGTTGATTCGTTCAAAGCTCGTTCGAAGTTGGTTCGAATGAGATTGACACTTCATTCGAACGAGACTTGCTTTGGTTCAAGCGAGATCATATTTTCATTCGAACGAGGTCTAGTTTTTGTTCGAACAACTTTTCTCAAAATTTTTGTTGCCACAAAATTTATATTTTCTATAAAAAAGGGGTCTTGGGATAATCTTTTCTTAGAACTTTTGGCGAGATTTATTTTTCTATGCGTATCCAAAAGATTTGCAAACCCTAGTTTGTTTAAAACTCTTTTCTTTTCCAAATCAAATCCCTTTAATGATTTGTTGAGCTTTATTAAACCCTACAAGAACACTATACGTGTTCATGCATGTGAGTGAAAATAACCACAATGAATGCATCTAAGCAATTGAAACCAAATAAGGAATAAAACAACCTCGGAATAAAAGGATTTACGTGGTTCGATAATTACCTACGAACACGGGGTGTTTCTCTTTGTTTATTACTTATTTAAAAATTCTTTAGCAATAAATGACACGTTCCTTCTCCCTAGGGCGAGGGTTACATTTTTAGAGATGGAAGAGGTCGAATCGGGTTTGGGCTTCTCACATGTGTTGGTTAAGCCGCCTCTTGATTTTCATTAATCTCCTATAAGATTTTTGGCAGTTCGATTAACCTCTTCTATATATCTCTCGTGATGCTTATCATCTAATTATGGGCTAATCTCCCTTTCGGTTCCAAACCCATTTGGGCCGCTATGTTTGGGCCATTTGGTTTGCATCCCATAATTTCCCCCAAAGCTCTTTAGCGTGAGTGAGCCAGAGAGTTTTAAGAAGCTGCCTGGCTCAATCAATTAGTTGGCCCATGTGATTAGCTTTAAGTCTACCAGGGGAATGCTTCGTAATTGTCCCGTCATAATAAGGATACGCAGGTAATGTTAAAAAATGAAACGTCGGTTGTATTAATGAGCTCTGGGCTCCGTTCCCAGATGATTAGACGTTTGGGATTTTGCTCCAATTTTGATCAAAAGTCTTTACCGTCATTTGTACCCTCTATTTCATTCCAAATAAATGCTTGTAGCTTCAGCCTTTATACACTTCGATTGTAAGTCTTCTTCATCCTTGGCTCCACTTTCCTTCATTATTTTCAAATATTTTTCGTTTTTTTTTTTTTTTTGGGGGGGGGGGGGGGTTCATTTCTTTGAGTTTGATTTTCATCTTTTCTAAAAAAGGTGTACTCTGTTAACAAAAGGACCATGGGGGAATTCAGAATAACATATTTGATTCCTCCATGGGTAGTTATTGAGTGTCCTGAAGTTTTAAAAGAATTCAATCCTATTGAGGGTGGGCATCGGATCCACACACTTTTAGTGGCTGAGAGGGGAATAACTTTTTCCCCAAATCAACAATTTCAGGAATTTTGTGAGTTTTTTAAGGTAGTCCCTACTCAATGTGCCCCAAATACTTAGCTAATCATCAATGGTGTTCACAAAATTAATGAATTATATGGGACCCATATAGGGATCCCAGAAATGAGGTATTATTACTCGTGGTCCCACACAATTGATGGGGTTCTCTATCTAAAGGCAATGAAGGCTGATAGAGTCTTGGTCCTAAACCATCCCGATTCCAATAAGGGTTATTGGAATCAAGGTTTTGTTGTCAAAACTTGGCAACACCCACCTCTTCCCCAGGGTGAACAATATCAAGGGCGCCCGGTGAGAGGAAAGGAAATTGGTTAAATATCTTCACTTTTAATTTTACTTGTTAATGGAATTATAGATGATGATATTTTTTTGTTAGGGCTGAGTCTATTTGTAATGTTGGCTTAATTTCAGACAAAACTAATTGAGTCATATGTTAGTAGTTTGTCATATCCTTTTCAAGCCTATGACGTTTGAGTTGAAGACGTAGCAGCCAAGAGTTTGAAGGTTACATTATTGTCGATTTATGTGCCAAGCTTTTACGTCATCAACATTTGGATTACAAGGTCTCTAAAGGTATGAATGCATTTAATATATATAGAGCCTCGGTTATTTTTTATGGGTGTTTTTTTATAAAACTTTTGTGATAACGACTTTTTTATTTTTTCTTAAAAAATCATTTTAAAACTTTACATAAAAGTTTTTGTGCTTAAAAAATATTTTTAGTTTTTCTGAAAAGTCGTTTGAACGACAAATTTTTCTCGTTCGAACGAGGTCGTTCGAACGACATATCTAACGAGATTCTCTCTGTTTTTTGTTAGAAGTTTCGTTAGAACGACATATCTAACGACTTTTGTCATTGCATTTTCGTTAGTAATCTCGTTAGTAAACTCATTCGAACCATGTCGTTCAAACGACATTCAAAAGTCTTTATAACGACCCAGGCGATTTTTGAACAGTTTCGCCAGTTTTTAATTTTGACTGCCCATTTCCCCACTATCTTTTTACCAGATTTAACATGTGCGGGAAAACAAATTTTTAGTATACTTTTGAGAACATTTCTACCACTTTGAGAGCAAAAACTTTTCATCCAAAAGTTCCATTTTTGTGTTGGTATTCTCATGGTTTAATTTCTACCAAAATACAAATTTTACACCCATATATTTGTTTTGATCTAAGTTCTAAATATATATTTGCTTTGAGATCACCATTGTTGGCATCGGGTATTTTATCTCATCCCCAAAAGAGAAGTTTCCTACGAAGGAGTCCGTTTCGTTGAAGATTCGTGGTGTGCATATGCTGGAAATTCCTCTGTATGTTTTGACAGTTGATTCACCCCATCAGTGGATTCTGAGACTGCAGTGGATTCCAGAGCTATCGACTAGGCGGAGGTAAAAGAACGAAGAAGCGCCAAGGCTTGAAAGAGAGTCGAGTTATTGAGGTAAGTCTTTTATCGTGTCTTATGTATAATCGTACCTAGTGGATTTGAGGCTGGGCCGTATGAGGTTTTTCCTTGTGCATCGCGACGTTATGTGTTGTGATTTATTTTTATCTTGCAAAATCACTTAGATGCATGTGTAGGATTAAAAAGATAAAAATTTGGTTTAATCATAACTTTAGTGTAATTTTGGTGTTATTTTAGTTTGGGTAATTTTAATTTAATTTAATTCAAACTGGCATAATTAATTTGGCAAAATGCATTCTTAAGTTTGTTTGGCATAATTTTAACTTGAATTGAATTAATTTTGTTTCAAAATTTTATATATTTGTTTAGTTACGTTTAATTTTAATTTTGTGAAAATTATAATTTGGGAACCTAAATAGTTCAATTTGAAGGAAATTTTAAGTTTGGTATATTGTGTGAACCATCTCGAGTTTTAGGATTTTGAATTTTAAAATTGGGGTGAAATCACCCCTTTCAGATTGGTATCATAACAAGAATGGTAAATTATTGTGCTAAAATCCTTGTTTAATTGTGTTCTAAAAAATGAAAAATTTACCTTTTGCAAAATTTTCTATTTTTTATGGTTACAACTATGTGTATTGGAAAACGTGTACGAGGTCCGCACTTAAATCCTTAGATGAGTGGGTTTAACTATAGCTAGTTAAAGGGTGGTCCCCACCAACATGCCTAGAAGGATAGGTTCGTGTATCTAAACCTATAGAAAGATGGAGTGAGACTGAGCTTAAGTTAGCTAATTTTAATTCCCGTGGTTTACATGCCCTTTTTAGTGCGGTCACACCGGATGAGTTTCGCCGGATTATGATGCTTGAAACGTCTAAGGAGGCATGGGATATACTCCAACTCACCCATGAGGGAATAAGTGTCATTAAAGCTTCGAAACTCCAAAACCTCACCACTCAATTTGAAACCATTATGATGTTAGAAAGTGAGACATTTGATGAGTTATACGCGAGATTGTCAGATATTGTGAATTCGTGTTTTAATTTGGGAGAAAAGGTACCCGACAACCGTGTCGTAAAGAATATTTTGAGGTCTTTACCCGATAGATTTATTCTAAAGGTGATCGTTTTAAATTTTTTAGGCACTTTAAATTCTACGAAACTTGAAGAGCTTGTGGATGACCTCCAAACCTATGAACTTAACATGTTTCCCTCCAAGGATGAGAAGAACAGATATAAGGTCATAGCTTTGAAAGCCTGAAAGGAGGAAACATTGATTTCAGATGATGAGTTTGAGATTAACTTGGAAGATATGGCTTTGTTTGCTAGGAAGTTTAGAATATTTCTCAAGACTAATAAAGAGAAACTTAAAAATGATTTGAAGAAGTATGAGAAGTTTAAGCATTATAAAGTAGAGAGATTCCCTAAAAATCATAATAAGGATCTTAATGGGGACGAGTCAAATAGGTATTATAGTTATGAGGGTTATGGCCATAGGGCATTCAAGTGTTCTATTAAACTAAGGAAGGAGGGCAAGCAACCAATTTCATATAATGCAACCCTTAGTGATAGTGAACAAAAAGAAGGACCCGATTCCCCCATTGAGAGCAATTTCACTGCGTTATTGGCAATTCATGTGAACATTGACGATGAATATTCCCATGAAGATATTCCTTTACATGACACTTCCGAGGCCAATGCTTGGGAATCCCAAGAGTTTAATGATAAAGAGAGTGGAGAAGAGAGTGAGAATGAATAAATGGTAGAGAAAAGTGAACTTCAAGTGGCCTTCTATGAGTTGTATGCGGAGTCATTGAGAGTAAAAGGGTAAGCTTGAAGGTATGAGCTAAAATGAGAAAACGTGGCGTTGCTAATGATGAGAGTGTTTTAGTTGAAGACCTTAAGGCACGTGAGAGAATTCTTCGTGAGAAGCTAGAGTACGTAGGCGGTGAAAGAGATAGCCTTAGAGGTTTAATGGAGGCTATGGAGAAAAAGCTTTACGAGTTTGAAGAGAGTAGATGTTTACTTGAGTCTCAAATAGTGGAACTTGAAGAGAAATAAAAAAACTCAAGTCGGGTTAAATTTAATTTGAAGTGTAGGTTGGAGAAATTAGATAAAATCTTTGGGACCGTACAAATCAAAGACGACAAGTGTGGTATTAGCTTCGATACTCAAGATACTTCCGCTAATAAATCCAAAACCATAGTTTTGAGAGAATCATCTAGGAACACTATAAAAGGCCAATCCTTTGGTCATACTTCACGTCATGTTTTCACTTGCAAACATTGTGGTCGGAAGGGGCACCTTAGAAAGTTTTGTTTTGATCTTCGAAATGGTCTTAAAAAGTCAAAGGGTAGAGTCCCCAAGATCACCAAATTTCGAGAGCGTTGTGTTTTACTTATGTGGGTTAGGAGATCCGACTTGGAGGCTTTACATGATAGAGTTTATGATTTTCGTTTACTTTCACATGATTCCTCACTTGCTAAATCCAAAGTTTGAGTGTGGTAGTTTTGTTTACATACACTTGCTTTTGTGCCTCATGATATATTCTATCTAGTTGTATGTTTGTTTGTCATTTTCTAGTTTTGCTTCATTATATATATGTAGCTGGAATTATGACTTGTGTATCTTTTGTATTTAACTTGTATCTATTGTGTCTTGGTGAAAAAATACAAAATGATTTTTGTTTGTCTGTTGGGTTGTCTTTATATTTGTATAAAAATTTAAAAAACTCAAAAATATTTTCTATTTTTGTGTATTTTAGTTTTACACATTTTATGCGGCATATACTTGTGTTTGAATCCAATATCATCCTCGCTTCCATGTGGCTAGAACTTTTGGTTAAGATTTTCAATCCTTAAAGTGTTATTTATCATGCTTGCATGGAGTAGTTTGACTTTGACTTACTTAATGGATTCTCATTTTATATGCCTCGATTCACACACGCACGAACTCATTTGATCTTTAACTTCACTTGCACATTTAAGGTAAGTGTGGTGCTCTCCTATCAATTTAGTCATCTATATGTTGCTATGACTATGGAGGATTTGTTCATGTAAGAACTGTTGCCCGAATTTAAAAAAATATATATAAAGTGAAAATATTTATCCGGTGTAGTTGTTTATCAATGGAATCGGGCTGCGAAAGACAAAGTTACTTTGCATGAAAAGCCACCATTGAAATATGGCCTAAAAATGTGGCTTTGTTAAAATTGGCCAAGGCTAAAGCAGTTGAGTTTTTTATGAACATTCAAAAAAAGAAAAATAATTATTATGTTTGAAGTAGTTTGGATAGATATATCAACAGGGTTTCACAATGACAATGTATCCTGATTATGCTCCTTTTGTCAATACTCTATTGGTTTGTAGCATCATCAAAATCCTAGGCTTGTGTGCATTGCGTATGTTTGTTCCTTGAGTTCACTTTATCTTGTTACGTGAGGCTATATCTAAGTTGATAAAGTTTGGATTCAAATAAGAACTCCGTGAACATGTTTAAGTGATTCGGTCTTAATTCTTTTGTTGATAGCTCACACCCCTTCACTGTCGTTTACCACATGTTATTTAGACACATTTTTGCCATATGAGTGTGGAAAGATTTATGTATTTTGTGTCTTGTGTGAAGTTTATACCTATGTATATGTGCGTGTGCGTTATTGGTGTATATATATATATATCTGGTATTTCTTTTATTTTTGAGTCTTTGCTTTGTCATCTAGTCCTTGTATGTTTCGTGTTGCTAAAGGTATCCATTTTGTTATGATTGATATCCCATGGTTAAATTAGTACACTATCGTTGACATCTTTTTGTTATCGCATCGTAGTTGGCATTTATTAATTTTTGTATTGGATAAGTTGCTTCTCATGCTACGTGCTTTATTATTCTTGTTACTTTATTCACCATTGCCTAATATACTTGTTTTCCCATTATTCCCATCCCTTGTTTCATTTAGGAGGATTATTTGATTTAATTGGGGAGAAATAGGTTATTTAATGCATTTAAATCTTCGTCTATTCCTGAGCAAAAGGGGGGAGAAACGGTATCTAAACTTTTTAACTTGGGAGATCTATCTTGGGGGAGACGTCGCTTTCTTAAGTAGGTCATGTTAGACAAAGGGGGAGTATTTAATTATGTTATTTATCTTTTTATATTCCCTATGCATTTCATGGTGTGTTTAAGTGTGCAGGTTTTCATCTTTAGTGGCAACCTTTTAAAGCGACAAAGCATTTCATCCCATGTGTTTAGTCAAGCATCTATATTTTTTTTATTTTGGGAGGGTTTGCATCTTTTTAGAAGAGCTTAAGGACCCATAGGGTTTTTATTTTGGGTTTTTTCCCGGAATAGCCAAAGGGGGAGATTTGTAAGGGAAAAATTCCGGACGAGTCTATTTGTAGTGTTGGCTTAATTCCGGACAAAACGAATTGAGTCATAGGATAGTGTAGTTTGTCATATCCTTTTCAAGCCTATGACGTTTGAGTTGAAGACATAGCAGCCAAGAGTTTAAAAATTACATCATTGCCGGTTTATGTGCCAAGCTTTTACGTCATCAATATTTGGATTCCAAGGTCTCTAAAGGTTTGAATGCAATTAATATATATAGAGCCTTGGTTATTTTTTATGGATGTTTTTTTAATAAAACTTTTGTCATAACGACTTTTTATTTTTTCTTAGAAAATTATTTTATAACTTTACATAAAAGTTTTTAGGTTTAAAAGGCAGTTTTGGTTTTTCTGAAAAGTCGTTTGAACGATAAATTTTTCTCATTCGAACGACATATCTAACGAGATTCTCTCTGTTTTTTCGTTAGAAGTTTCATTCGAACGACATATCTAACAACTTTTGTCACTTCATTTTCGTTAGTAATCTCGTTGGTAAACTCATTCGAACCATGTCGTTCGAACGATATTCAAAAGTCGTTTTAACGACCTAGGCGGCTTTTGAAAAGTTTCGTCACTTTTTAATTTTGACTGACCATTTCCCCACTATCTTTTTACCAGCTTTAATATGTGCGGCAAAATAATTTTTTAGTAGACTTTTGAGAACATTTCTACCACCTTGAGAGCAAAAACTTTTCATCCCAAATTCCCATTTTTTTGTTGGTATTTTCATGGTTTAATTTCTACCAAAACATAAAGTTTACACCCATATATTTTTTTTTATCTAAGTTCTAAATATATATTTGCTTTGAGATCACCATTGTTGGCACCGGTATTTTTCTCATCCCCTAAAGAGAAGTTTCCTATGGAGGACTCTGTTTTGTTGAAGATTAGTGGTGTGCATATATTGGAAAGGCCTTCGTATATTTTGACGGTTGATTCGCCCCATCGGTGGATTCCGGAGTTATCGACTGGGCAGAGGTAGAAGAACGAAGAAGCACCAAGGCTTGAAAGGGAGTCGAGTTGTTGAGGTAAGTCTTTCCTCATGTCTTATGTAAAACCGTACCTAGTGGATTTGAGGCTGGGCGATCCGAGGTTTTTCCCGTTGTGGATTTTTCTCGTACATCGTGACGTTGTGTGTTGTGATTTCTTTTTGTCTTGCAAAATCACTTAGATGCATGTGTAGGATTAAAAAGATAAAAATTTAGTTTAATCACAACTTTAGTGTAATTTTGGTGTTATTTTAGTTTGGGTAATTTTAATTTTATTTAATTCAAGTTGGCATAATTAATTTGGCAAAATGCATGCTTAAGTTTGATTGGAATAATTTATTTTGAATTGAATTAATTTTTTTTCAAAATTTTAAATATTTGTTTATTTGCGTTTACTATTAATTTGGTGAAAATTAAAATTTGGGAACCTAAATTGTTTAATTTGAAGGAAATTTTAAGTTTGGTATATTGTGTGAACCATCTCGAGTTTTAGGATTTTGAATTTTAAAATTTGGGTATCAAAACATTTACTCTAAGAAATCACCCATTTCATTTTTGTGTTTTTGTTCATCTCGATCGAAGAAGAAAGAGCCATATTCCTATCAATTTAATAGGGAAGAACTTATCAAGGTCTGGAGGTTGAGAAGGCCACTGGTTGTTGGGCGATAATCCAAGGTCGACATCTTTCCTTCTTGAGTACAAGAATTCTACTAGCAGTTTCACTGCTCATCTTGTGGACTCATTCCTTAATGTACCCATTCCTTTAGGAAGTGAGGATTCTTTCACCTCTTCCTCTTTTGAGTTATTGAATGGTTATATTAATTTCGACATAGAGGAAGAAGAGATGGACCCAAAGAGGAGGATTCTTTTAGTTGATGATGATAATATGCCGACTTCTCTCAAGTCCAAGGTCCCCAAGAAGAAGGAGTTTGGGGGTCTTTCTACAACCGTTGCTGTGATAGATCCCTTATTCAAGAGAGGAATAAAAAGGACAAGACTTCTTCTTCTACCGATGTTATTCCTTCCTAAAAGGGAGATGCTCCAAACCGTAAGAAGGGACACTAGGTAATGTCAGTAGCCAAGAATGCATATTTGGCCTCTGGCCTGCTTAATGGGGGAGTGATCTCTCTTAATCGCGAGCAAGTTAACAAGCTGACCCCTGATCAACTTTGTACACATGCCGCTCAGGCGTCGTCATTGGTAAATGCAACTTTCTTTCGATTTCTTCACCTTCTGTTTTGTTTAGATTGCTGAGTTTTAATTTTTTTGCACAATCCTCTTTTTTCTTTTTGCAATTTGTCATCAACTTTGGCACTATCCTAGAAAAATGCTCTGATCAATCCAGGGTCAACGACGATTTGACTACGACTTTAAACAGATCCAAAGAGGCCTTGGGTGCTGCATAGAAGGCCTAATGGATTAATAAAAAAATCCACCATCTCAGTGATGGACGAGCTTAAGACTGAGCGCGACCAACTGAAGGCCGGGCATGACTTTGTAAAGGGCAAATGCGACAAACTGTTGGTTAAACACGACCAACTATTTTTTGACAAGGATGCAAGATCTAACAAGGGCTGTGAAGAGGCCTTTAATGGTACAAAATGCCAGTTAGATTTTATCAAAAAGTTAAATTTAAAAAAAGATGGGATGTTGCTCTGATGATGACCAATGTCCCAGCTGGTCTAAACTCTTTGGCGAGTTCGATTCAGATTCTCCTCTAAGAGCATAAAAAGTTAGTTGGGCAGAGACAACTGCCGATCAAGGGGAGGTTAGTAAGGGTAAAGTTCCAAAATCACAGGAGTAGGTGAAATAAAATGAGACTAAAAACTAGTTAGAAATAATTAGCTTGAGGATTATTGTATTTTCTTTCATTCTTATTTGTTTGTAAGGGCTTTGCCCCATTTTATTGTTAGGAAAGATTTTCTCAAAGTCGAACTTTGTACCTTATTGTAGCTGAGTAATTTCCTTTTACTCTTATAGCTTAGTAATGTATCTGGAGAAAGCCCTCCTTTTTATGGTAATCTATATACCATTCTTTGTCAGGGAGCTAGTATCTAAGCTCTCCGTGCTTTCATTTATGCTCGGAAGGATCGTCAGAAGATGACCAAGGCTTATAACAATTGATCTGGCTTAGTGGCCAAACTGAAGGATAATGTGAAGGACCTCGATGATGCCGGTACCCTTATATAAGATGAGATGAGCTCTCTAAAAAGACATCTCTATGAGTCCAAAGATATTGGTGATGTCAGCGCACTCTTACAAAGTGAGAATCACTCTCTGAGGAAATAACTCACCGAAGCCAAGGAAGACCTGATGAGGGAGAGGGTGATCAAAATGGGGTTGATCCATGATATAACCAATCTCCGTTATCTCTTCAGGAAAGGTCATCACACAATGTGGTCTATTAGCTATGATGAGGGGTAGATGTATGCCCCTGCTAGTCTGGTTAAATCAAATCAATTGGCCAATAAGCATGGATGGTTGAACGCTTTGGGAGTCTAGAAAGTCCCAAAATATTCTGAGCTTTGGTATTGGTACCAAGTTGATTGCTCGGCCTATCGTCATCCCCCTTTGAAAATAAAGAGAGTTAGGTTCCTTTAGATGTCGTTCCTCTTCAGCTGACCAAATCCGGATGACGGCCAAAGAGCGACTGTTGTTAAGGCAATTGTTCGTTGGGGTTAGTACTTGCATTATTTTGTTTTGATCTTTTAATATTGTAATTGTTTTTTAATGTGAATTACAACTTGTGTAATAACTTTTTATTTGTATAATTTTACATTTTGCATTTTTCCATTCCGTTATGCCAAGCATATATTTATTATTTCTCTTACCTTTTAGGTCGTGCCGTCACACAACCTTAGGCCTAGAGCAAACTCTCAAAAAAATACGCCAGATTTTTGGGCCATCCACTCGTTCAGGATTTTTAGCCGATCAAGGTCAGGTTCATTTAGTACCGAGGGATCCCCCGTGTATATTTTGCTTACACATGCTATTCATGAGGTTTTCGTATTTTTCATGACGAAGATCATGAAACCTTGAGTTTTAAATGTAATCACAGTGAGGTGATATTGGTCAATGTTCGACCAGTTACAAAAGTGTAAGCCTACTATTTTGGAATAATGTTGAATAACCAGATGAATCACCTAGGCTTGTTCTTTATTATATTTAAAAAATTAGAACAGACTAAGAGCAACATAAGTTTTGGAATTATAATTTGTGAGAAATAATTAAGCTAGAAATAACTCAACATGAGCAAATTTAAAAGTAAAACTTCTTTAGGTTGGCTGCATTCTATGCCATTGGTATCTGTCTAGCGTTCATTATTTTCAAATGGTAGGCTCCTTGCAAATCTTCTCGGATGACCTTGAACGATCCCTCCTAATTTGGTCCAAACTTGCCATCTGAAGGTTTTTTGACGCTGTCGAGAACTTTTTTGAGGACGTAGTCACCAACCAAGTTTTTTTTGGATTCATGCCTTTGTTGTGATGCTTAGCTAACTGCTATTGGTAGGAGACTAGGTTTATCATGGCATGTTCCCTTCGTTAATCATCTAAGTCAAGCTCAGTCCTTATGACTTCCTCATTAAAACTCTTCTCGGTAATGGTGGTTTTCATGGTTGGTAGACCAACTTCTAAGGGAATAACAACTTTTATCCCATAGGTTAAAGCGAAGGGTATTTCCCCAGTAGGACTTCTAGGTGTGGTAAGATATGCCCATTAGACACCCAAGCTCCTTTTTTATTTTCTAATCTCTTCTTCATATCGTCGAGCATTATTTTATTAGAAGCCTTAGCTTGCCTATTGCTCTAAGGGTAGGCCACAGAGCTGAAGTGATGCTTGCTGCTATGGTTGTCGCATAAGATTTACGATGGCCCACTTTCAAATTGTGTGCCTTTATTCAAGATGATTACCCTGGGTATACTAAAGCGCATCACCATATTTTTCTACATGAACCTAATCATGTTAGTGTCCCTGATGTTTGCTAATAGTTCTTCTTCAATCTACTTCATGAAGTAGTCTATGCCGACCAAGATGTATTTATGATTCACTGGTTCTATTGGAAGTGGACCTACGATATCCAAACCCCATTGGGCGAATGACCATAGGCTAGTAAATGATTTTAAGTTGTTAGCTGACTAATGAAGCATGAGGGAGAACTTTTGGTCTTTTTCACACTTTTTATCGTAGGAGATCGTATATTTTTGCATATATTACCACTAGTACCCTTCTTTTATTGCTTGACAATCCTTAGATCTCCCTCTAGTGTGGACCCCACAAATTCCATCGTGAGCTTCGTACAAAATTTGATTGACGTCACTTGGATGCACGCACTGGAGGTAGGAATCGATGAAAGATCTTTCGCAGAGTTTTCCTTAGGGTGCTAGATAAAACCATGAATCTTTTACCCTAACTTGATGGGCTTGCCTCTTACCAGACTACAAGATGTCATTTTGCAGATAAGTGATTAATGAGTCCATCCAGTTGGAACTTCTTTGAATGTTAAGAACCTGCTCGCTGACCACGGGCTTTGTAATACTCGGCTTGGCAAGGAATTCTACTTTGATTGTTCCTCTAAGATTAGAGTCCACTGTTGATCCCAAGGCTACTAGGGCATCGACATGGATATTATGCCCCTGAGAGAACTGTTGATTTGGCCATCAATTCATGGGCGACCTACAGGTATGTCGCCATTTATTCATCCCTAATATTAAAATCTCTTGTTACTTGATAAGACAACAAATTTGAATAACATTGTATATCAAGATGGCTTTCCATTAGTGAGTGAACATTGCGTAGTCTGATGATGAGGGATTCGTACTCTGCCTCATTATTGGTAGCTTCAAAGCCAAGTCTGATCCCTTGCTCGATCATGGAATTCTCTAGGGAAATAAGCATAATTTTTACTCCCCCATCTTAGAGTTGGAAACGCCATCTACCTAAAGTGTCCACTTTAAGGATCGGTCGATCTTTTATCTTCTTAACTGATCATCTACATCCTGGTCGCCGGGCTCTTCTTCTCCTGTAAATTCGATAATGAAATCTGCCAATACCTGATCCTCAATCCTCATTCTTGGTTGATAGTGTATATCAAATTTCCCAAGTTAAATGAACCATTTTTACATTCGTCAAGAATGGTCGACCTTTCAAAGAATGAATTTAAGGTGAAAGGAAGTGATGCCTATAATTGAGTGAACTTCAAAGTATTTATTCAACTTATGCGATGCGATGACAAAAGAATATACCAATTTTTCAAGTGGGAGGTAGTGTTCCTTGGCGTCCAGGAATGTTTTGCTGATGTTGTAAATGGGGGATTGACGTCCCTCTTTCTTACACATTAAGGTCGAACTGACAACATGTCTAAAAATCACTAGGTAGAGATAAAGAAGGTCTTAAGGATCTAGAATAGACTACAGGGGAGGTTTTATCATATAGGATTTGATTTTTTTCAAGGCCCTTTAAGCACTCCTTATTCCAGATGATGCATTTTTCCTTATTCAACCGCTGAAAAAATGGCCGACATCATTTGAAAGACTTTAAGATGAAACGGTTAAGGGTTGCAAACATTCCTGTTAACTTTTGGATCTCGCGTAGTGTCTTCGGAGGCTAAACATTGTTCACTACCACTATCTAGTCGGGGTTAGCCTTAATACCCCTTATGCTGACTAAGTACCCTAGGAACTTTCTGGACTAAACTCCAAAGGATAATTTGTCCACGTTGAGCTTCATTCGGTAGTGCTTGAGGATCTCAAAGGTCTCCATTAAATCCTTCAGGTGGTCAGCTTTGAGTTTGCTCTTGACGAGCATATCGTCAATGTATACCTCCATTTTATATCCTAACTGTTGCTTGAACATCCTTGTGATCAGTATTGGTACGTGGCTCCCATATTTTTAAAACCAAAATGCATGACCCAGTAACATTACAATCCCAAAGTAATTATGAATGAAGTTTTCTCTTTGTTGGGGATGAACAAACGGATCTGATGATACCCTGAGTATGCATCAAGAAAACTCATTCGTTCATGACTGGTTGTGGCGTCTACCAGTCGATCGATCTTAAGTAGAGGAAAATTATTTTTAGGGCAGACTTTGCTGTGATCGATGAAATCCACATGCATTATTCAATTACCGTTACTCTTTTTATGACAAATGGGTTTGAGAGCCATTTTGGGAATTGAATTTCCCTAATGAACCCGACCTTCAGAAGTTTCCCAACCTTTATTTCCACCGGCTTTACTTTCTCTGAGGCAGTTCAATGAGCCTTTTGTGTGATTAACGAATACATGGTATCAACGTGAAGTTTGTGGAATGCGACTTCAGGGCCGATCCCCGACATATCATACATCTGCTATGCGAATACATCTTGATTCTGTATCAACAAAAAATAAGTTCCTCTCCCTCTCTTGCTCGGATAACGTGGTACTGATAAAGAACCTCATATTCGACTGAGTTTCAACAAAAATGCCTCTTCCAATCTCTCTTTGGTCCCATCTGCAGGTAAAGTTGTAAGGTTATACGTACTTAGGTTATTTCGTAGAATACACACACACAACCCAATTAAAAGTAGCCAAGTAGTGATATATTCCAATTTTAAATTCCTTTTGCAAATTTAAATGTTAGCATGAACAATTTCCAATTAATGCGATGGGATTGATAACTTGATTAATTGGAATAAAATTATCCATTTTATCCTTGGAATACATCTATGTGATTTAATAAAGTAAATTGCGAAAATCACAACCACAACGCGCCAATGGACGAGGAAAACCCAAATGGGAGAAACCTCGGACGGCTGGGCCTAGACAAAATCCACTACAAAATAGGTTTTACAAGAGACTCAAAAGGTTTATAGACATTGACTCACTCAAGACATGCTTATGTCGTCCTCGACCTCCGAATTTGTAGTACGCGAAGCTCCAATGCGTTGCTCGACATAACTCGTGTCGCAGTATCCACCGAAGTCCAAAACCACCGTCTTCACTAAGCTTGAATGCAGAGATCCACCGCAAACTTGCTTGTTGAATGTCAAGTTGATTGCAAGGGGTTTTGTTTCAAAAGTTGAAAATGGTGTTGGAGATTGATTTTTCCAAAAAGAGGGAAGTTATGAAAAATGTTCTCAAGAAAGTATAAAGCTTCCTTAGTTTTTGAAACTGATTTTCGTCCATATATTATAACTGAAAAAGTAGTGGACCAAAACAGTTTTTGTAAAATAACTACTGGAAAATAAGTTAAATTTTTTTAGATCTGACAGAACTCGTTCGAACGATTTATCCAACGACATTCCAGTGTAGAATTAGATAGGTCGTTAGAAATCTCGTTCGAACGAGATCGTTCGAACGACATTTCTAACGAGTTTCCAGTGAAGCCTGTGGAATGTTGTTAGATCCAGGTTGTTCAAACGACCTGGAGAAAACTTCGAACGAGATTTATGTTTTTCAAAAAAATGTTAAAATTAATTTTAAAAAAAAGGTTCTCTATGAAAATTAAATATTTACGAACATTACTTTATATGAAAATTTCTCGTTATGAAAAATACTCCAACACATAAAATTGATTTTGGTGATATACTTTTTAGAAGAGTGAACATGACGTGCATGTTGATGTCGCGTGAACTTTGGATGCAATGATCGAATCTTTATTGTTGAGTGATGCTTGATGAGGAATGACCCAAAATTGTTTTGTCCAACGAAATGTAGCCAATATTACAAATAACTCGATTGGAAATTTGTCCTTACAAATCTCCCCCTTTGGCTATTCGGGACAAAACTGAATAATAAAGAAGAAATAAAAAGACTGAATTTGCTAAGCCGACCGTCAAGCCGATTCTAAAGCCCGTCCTAAAAATCCAAATAAAAAAACAGACTCAGTAACGCGACTGATGGTGCTGTAGAAGAGTAGGAGATGTATCCTACACACATGAAACAACAAATTCATAAACGCATGGGGAAGTATAGAATATAAAACAGTGTTATGAGAGATTAAAGCATATGTTGTAATTAGTAATTAACTAACTCTCCCCCTAAATTATGAACTCCCCCTATCAATGTTTCTCCCCCTTTTTGTCCGGAAAAGACAAAGGGATGAATATCCTGCATGTTAAAAGATAACCGAGAGAACAATAGGCAATAAAACCAATAAGAATAACTGACAGAGGGAATAACATGATAATTCATTAACCAATAAAGAAAATGCCAACTATCCAATGTGCATACACGTCATAAGGAAAAAAAATCCAAACCAAATAAAAGGATACAAGAAAGAAAACATTCCACTCAGCCTCACAATTACAACGATAAAGTAGATTAAAAACAAAGTAAATCAAGGGGCAGGAGCAGCATGAGGAGAATCATCGGGAAGGGAGCCGGAATCGGATGAGCTTACACCGCGATGCATATCCATACGGCAAATGGCCTCAAGGTGCTCCAACATAAGAGAGTCTAGATGGGCCTGTGCTTCATCTTTGCGCGCTTGAGCCTCCCTGTCTTGCTGCATTGAAACCTAAAGCTCCTGCAACATCGTCCTGTCTTGACGCCTATCTTCCTGAATCTGCTCAACCTGTGAATGGACAAACAAAATAGCCACCGACTCTACGGGTGCGGGAGCATATGAAGAAGATGGTTGATGGTTAGTACGAGAGGGTGTGGGATGACTAGGGGCTGGGATAGAGGAGGTGACGGATTGAGAGGAGGCGGAGGGAGAGGGAGTGAGGTGAGGGGTATCGGGTGGTAAATGACCACGAGACCGACTAACTAATGACATGTCAATTATTTGGTAGCAGGTGATGGGGACATCGGTGGATAGACGGGGGCAGTCGGCGGCAAGACAAAATCTGGTAATAATAGCGGCAAAAGGTAATGCTTGGTAAGCGGGACTGGAAGGGAGGATCCTAACCATTCGAATGACCAGAAAAAGGAAGGCGGGGAGATCTATGGCAGCCCGAATGCTAATGGAAAACATGAGATCGACGTGAATTTTGGTGATTTGTGTTGAGTTTGCACGGGGAATAAGGCACGCACACACGATTCAATTAAGGACCATAAAATCGATATGTAAGTGTTTGTGAAAGATAGTGACAGTGCCGAGAGGATTAAGCCAACACACGGTGATCATAATGAGTGAAGGGTATGGGTGAGCATCGAGAGCCCATGGGAAGGAGGGATTATTATTTCAGGGTAAGGAGAGGAGATGGACAATGGATTCGGGAGAGATAATAATCTCCTTACCACGCACTCGAGAGGTAATATGATTCTCCCTCTCATGCATCCCAAAATAAAATTCCCGAATGAGATCGGGAAAAATAGTGTCCGTGAGAGAGAATAAGGGGTCCCACCCTAAATCAGAAATCTAAGAATGGACAGTGGTGCCGTTGAGGGATTGGAGATTGACAATTTTCTCACGTACAATAAAGCGAGTACAGAAACCTTGTGTATGATATTGGGTGTGTGTGGTGAGGGATCCCCATCGAAGCCTAAGGTCGGGGATAGATGCATGTGTATTGGACTCCTCATCGGAGGAAGAGGAGCGTTCCTCGGGGGAGTTACTAATACGACGTAGGCGACGATTACGAGCCATGCTAAACTAGGGAAAAAACTAGAACCTACCCGAACATAATGCCAACCAAACCGCCAAACACACCAATAAGCCAACAAACCAAACAACCAATTAGCAAGAATCCCATCCTCCAGAAAAAATAAAATAAAATTATTTAAGAGAAATTCCATGAAATGAAAATAAATTTTAATTACAGAAAAACTGAGTATAATCATGGAATTTAACTTAAACAGAGGCAACACAAATAATAATAGGAGTATATAAAGTGACCCCAAAGTACATTGTAGAGATATACACATATTTATATATGAAATTTGGGTAACAAAATAAGAAATCGGTTTGGTTCAAAATTTTACCCAATAGCATATATATGTGTGTGTGTATATATATATATATATAGAAAGAATGGAGAATGGAAATACCTTTTGAGCAGGAGTAGAGAGAATTCAACCTCGGAGTTGGACATATGAGTGTGGTGATGAAAAGTGGTGAAGGAATGAAGAGAAATGGAGGAGGAAATGAGGGTTAATCGTGGTAAAGAGAGTAAAGGAGAGAGAGGGATAATGAGTAATGGGGTAAAGGGTAAGGGTTAGTGGAATAGGGAGTGGAAGAGTGTATTGGGAATGAGGGAAATGAGGAAATGGGGAAAACGTGGGCAGGTGGAGTGAGAGAAAGTAACTGAGGCGACAGTTTCTTGGAAAGAGAAATAGCATAAATTAAATCGAGGTCATTCGAACGAGTGATGTCGTTCAAACGATGTCTTTCGAACGAAGTTCCAGAAACATATTGGGTATTTTCTTAGATATCTCATTAGAAGTTAGTTCGAACGAACTTTTTCGTTCGAACGACATTACGAACGAAGTTCCAGATAGGAGGTCAGAAATTTCGTTAGAAAACTAGTTCGAACGAGGTTTTCTGACGAAATTTAATCTTTTTGAAAATGAGTAAAAATAAAATAGTTTTAAAAATAGCATACGGGAAGGAATTAGGAAGGCCAAAAAGATACCAAAATGAGGATTTTAATAGTTCTAGCTTGTGAAGACATATCCAAACCTTGGGAGCGGAAATATAGGGGTGTGAACAGTGCGAGTGAGAGTTTTTACCCAAGACAACGTACAAGTGTGGAATGCCAAACAATATATAAACGCAATATTCACTCACATTAGCCTTGTGACAAAAAAGAAATACTATTGGACACTCAAACACAAATGCACCACGCATACACAATAGATGATTCTCTCGCCAATGTTGTCACAATAAGAAAGCAATGAATCGATTAAATGTGCATGCCCATTGATCTTCAACTTATATCTCCCATTAACAATAATAGATTGAGACTATTCTTTTTGAAGAATCAATCAAGCTAGATACTTTTGGCCTTGGCATTATATATCATATTCTAAAATGCAAGTGGAGGCTATTCACGCAAAAACTTTATGTTTTTCGCAGCCCGAGTCCATTGCTTGAAATAAAAACCAATCGGATGAATATAATTACTTTTCATTTCAATCCGGGCAATGGATGATCATGGACAATTTCGATTGCTTATAAGAGATGTGACAAGATTGAGAAGACACCACTAAATCTCACTTTACAAGTACAATGTGAACAAGATATCCGCAATATTTCGTGAAAGGTGTGTGAAAAGGCAAATATTTGAGGTAATCACAGAAATAAATATCATAAAAGAGCATTTTTGTGCACAAGATAAACGAGGTCTGGCTTGACTACTCATCGAAAGCCACGTGGACATGAAATAGGATAGTGATCCGAACACATCGAACACAAAGCCATATGGACAAAAGTTTTGTGAAAGCTTTTCTAACCATTTCTGTGTTCCTTAAAAATAAGAAAGACGAAAATATTTTTGAGATTTTGAATAAAATATATACAAAAGTAATCTAGTTCACAGGCATAAAAATATACAAGAGAAACAACCTAAACTAGATAGACGACTTCGATCTCAATCAATTGAGCAAACCCCAATTGATTTCCTAAGGTTTTCAAACCTAAGGGCTTCTAGAGGTTTAGTAAAGATATCGACCAATTGTTGATCGGTAGAAATGAAGCTTAGAGAAACGATTTTCTCTTTAACCAAGTCACGAATAAAATGTTCACGGATCCTAATATTCTTGGTTCTAGAATGTTGAACGGGATTACGAGAAATATGAATGGCACGAGTATTGTCGCAATAGATAGTCATAGTTCCTTGAGAAATTTCGTAATCTTCCAACATTTGTTTCATCCAAATGAGTTGAGTGCAACAACTCCCAGCGGCTATGTATTCGGCCTCCGCCGTGGACAAAGAGATAGAATTATATTTCTTTCTCATCCATAAGACAAGTGCACTTACAAAATAGAAATAATTGACCGATGTACTTTTGCATCCATCAACATCTCCTGCCCAATCGGCGTTCGAATATGCCGATAGACCATCATTTGTGTCGAAGGAATACCAAATTCTAAAAGACAGGGTCCCACTAACATATTTGATAATACGTTTAATGGCAAGTAAATGAGAATTTTTTGGGGCGGCTTGATAGCGGGCACAAACTCCTACACTAAAGGAAATATCCGGAAGACTAGCGGTTAGGCAAAGTAAACTACCTATCATACTCCTAAAGAGTGTGTGATCTACATCCTTTCCTTCGGTGTCCTTACTAAGTTTAATCGAAGAACTCATAGGAGTACGTGCATGTTTAGCAGATTCGAGTTTAAATTTCTTAACAAGGTCTTTAACATACTTGGTTTGGGAAAAAAATATGCCACTTTCGAGTTGACGAACTTGAAGACCTAGGAAGAAAGTAAGTTCACCTACCATACTCATCTCAAATTCATCGTGCATTTCTTTCGAAAATAATTGAGTATGATTATCACATGTTGAACCAAATACTATATCATCGACATACACTTGTGCAACTCGAGTAGCTTTCTCATCACGACGAACAAATAGTGTCATATCTACTCCCCCTCTCAAAAAGCCATGAGAAAGGAGATAAGAAGTGAGTCTTTCATACCAAGAACGGGGTGCTTGTTTCAAGCCATATAGCGCTTTCTTTAGGAAGAAGACATGATTAGGATGCTTTGGGTCCTCAAACCCTTTCGGTTGTTCAACATAGACTTCTTCTTGAAGCATTTAACATCCATTTGATATAATTTAAATTTAAGGTGACATGCTATGGCTAATAAAAGGCGAATCGATTATAACCTAGCAACAGGAGCAAAAGTTTCTTCAAAGTCAACACCTTCTATTTGGGTGTATCCTTGTGCAACCAATCTTGCTTTATTACAAACAATGACACCATTTTCATCCATTTTATTTTTGAAAATCCATTTGGTGCCAATGACATTTGTATTAGAAGGCCTAGGGACTAATTCCCAAACATTATTTTTCTTAAAATTGAAACAGTTCTTCTTGTATAACATTAATCCAATGTTCATCTTTTAATGTTTCTTTAAAGTTTTTAGGTTCAATTTTAGAAGTATAGCATAAATAGGTAACTTCATTTTCTAATTGCGCCCTAGTCTTGACACCTACCTCGGGATTTCCTATAATTTTTGAAGTGTCATGAGTTTTACGCACCCAAGGAGTAGGATCCTTTTTCTCAGTAGTGGGAACAACCAAGTCATTTTGAGACTCAATATTTTCAACATTGGACACAACATCACACTCACATGACAAATCTTCCTCATTATCAATTGATGTGGCCGGAGCATCGTCTTTTATGACAAAATTAATTGATTCCATGACTTTAGAGCTACTAAAGTTGAATACTCTAAAGGCTCCACTATTTTGAGAATATCCAAGGAATATACCTTCATCACTCCTTGAGTCAAATTTACCTAGAAGTTCTCTATCTTGAAGTATATAGCAAAGACTACCAAAAACTCTAAAATAAGCCAAATTAGGTTTCTTGCCCATCCACAATTCATATGGCGTTTTGTTAGTATTAGGACGTAAATAAACCCTATTTACGGTGTGACATGCGGTGTTAACCGCTTCGGCCCAAAACCTACGGGGCACATTTCTTCCTAGGAGCATAGAACTTGCCATTTCTTGGATCGTTCGATTTTTCCTTTCAACTATACCATTTTGTTGTGGAGTTCGAACGGCCAAGAATTCATGTTTAATTCTTATTTCATCACAAAAGGCATTTACACCAGATTCTTTAAATTCGGTTCCATTATCACTCCTAAAGCGGTTTATGCTAACAGAGTGTAGATTTTGAAGAATCCTATACTTAATCGTGAGAAAATCAACTGTCTCAGATTTTGATCTTAGAAAACCTACAATAGAGTACCTAGAAAAATCATCCACCATTACTAAGATATATCTTTTTCTCCTATGCTCTCGGTATGGGTGGGACCCATAAGGTCTATGTGTATCAATTCTAAGACTTGAGAGGTAGTTATAGAGTTTAACTTTTTATGAGGGCTTTTAATTTTCTTTCCTAATTGACACGCCCCGCAAATAGTGGAGGTTGGCTTTCCTAGAGATGGTAAACCTCGAACTAGCTCTTTTTTCACTAATAGATCAAGATCTCTAAAATTATCATGTCCTAACCTTTGATGCCAAAGATCGGCAGATGAGGCTTTTGCACTATTGCAAACTAACGATGATTTAGGGACTATTCCATAGCCATTGTCACTAGTTCTAACACCTTGTAAAATAGATTCACCTGATTGATCATATACGGTGCACTCCGATTGACTAAACTTAACATCAAGATTTTCATCACATAATTGGCTAATACTTATCAAATTAGCCTTGAGACCATCAACATAAAGGACATTTTCAAGTTTAGGAAACTCAGAGATTTCAATAGATCCTCTACCCATGATTCAAGATTTGCTACCATCCCCAAAAGTGGCTTTACCTTCTTTTTAGTTTTCAAGAGTGGTAAATAGAGATTTATCACCAGTCATATGTCTCGAACAACCACTATCAAAGTACCATTATGAGGTATTTTGAGCCTTAAGTGCAATATGAGCAACAAAAGCTTTATTGGTGTGTTTTTTCTTAACCTAAGCTTGAGTTGTTTTCTTTCCTTTGTTGGCTCTAGTGTTATAATTGGAATTATTTCCTTGGACTTTAGAAAACCTAAGAAACTCTTCCATTAGACCTTTAAAAATATTGACTAGATACTCAACTTGGTTCTTAAGACTCGCTAAGGAGCTAAATTATTGTTTAGAAGATGTGAAATGAGAGTTCTTTTCAAGCTTGTAGCAAAAATATTTAAGATGACCCCATTTGTGACAATAAGTGCACACGTAGGGTTGTTTCGGACTAGCTTTTGAAGGTTTCTTAGGAGGACTTATTTTAGGAACATTAGATTTGGTAACAAACTTAGCTACAGGTTCGGGTTTGACTTTGGATGAATCTCCTTCTTCATATCCTATACCCTTTCTCTATTGATAACCTTTCTCCTTATATCCTAAAACAGGACCTAGAAATAATTTTCCCATTCTTCCTGAGTTATCCTCGAGTGTGACTTTAACTTCACGAGAGGACTCGGGATCGTTTTCAAGTTGGGCAATTTTAGCTTCGATAGATTTTCTAATCTCTAAAGACTCATTAAGATCTTTGTTGACACCTTATAAGGAGATAATTAAGTCATATTTTTCTTTACCTATCAAGATAAGCTTCTCAGAAAGAGATATCTTAATTGCCTCGAGTTGACTAACTAAAGCCTCCTTCTCCTTCGGGCCTTTCAACTCTTTTTCTAATGTTAAGACTTTAAAGGTTAATCTTTTGTTAACTATTTGAATACAGAGAGATTCAGTGTATAGTTCAGAATAGGCGGATTGCAGTTCACTTTCATCTATTTCACTTTTACTTCCTTTTTCATCACTACTAGTAGGGTGAGTGGAAGCAACCTTAAGATTTTGCTAAGAATGGTTAACATTAGGGTATGACACACTTGAATTACTAGCATGGCTTGCCATAAACGCAGTGAAATTATTTCCAGATGGGGTAGAGTCATCAGAGTCTTCGACTCATTATCACTGTCACTTCGAGTGGCATTATAAACTAATTTTTCTTTGCCTTGTCTTTTAAGTTTTGTAGGGCACTCGAATGCTCTATGACCACGTCCCTCACACTCAAAGCATCTCTCCGAATCATCCTTTTTAAAGTTATCTTTGTTGAACTTCTTTGGATCCTGATTATTGAATTTTCTATTTCCTTTGTTTTTGTTCTCAAATTTTGGTTTTTCAAATTTAGAGTTTTGCTTTTTGAATTTGAGAATTTTTTAAATTTTTTTAGCAAATAAAGCTATATCATCAGGATCTATATCAGACTCATCAGAATCAAACACATCTACTTTCTTAACTTTTAAGGCAACACCTTTATCTTTGCTTTTGTTATCTTTAGGAAACATATCTAGTTCATAAGTTTGAAGATCACCAACAAGTTCTTCAAGTTTGAAAGTATTTAGATTTCCTAATGAATTAAGAACAATGACTTTAGGAATGAACCGCTTAGGAAGACATCTAAGAATTTTCTTAACAACACGATCTTCAGGTATTTTTTTCACCTAGGTTAAAGCAAGAATTAACAATATCAAATATACGAGCATAAAACTCATCAAATGTTTCAGATTCTTTCATGGTGATCGTTTCAAATTGGGTTATTAAGTTTTGAAGTTTTGAAGCTTTAACTATACTAGTTCCCTCATGAGTAACTTGGAGAATATTCCAAGCTTCCTTTGACGTTTCGCACGTCATTATACGACGAAATTCATCGGGGGACACCGCACCAAATAAGGCATTTAAACCTTTAGAGTTAAAGTACACCATTTTAGTTCTTCCTCACACCACTGTTCTACAGGAGTCAAAATAATTTCATCATTAACTATCATAGTAGGAGGGGACCATCCTCTTTCAACAATAACTCAAACACGTTCATCAATTGATTTAAGGACAGATTTCATATGTGCTTTCCATTAGGTGTAATTAGTTCCATCAAATAAAGGTAGTCTATTCGACGAAAAACTATCCATATAACCTCCAGGATTCATCTAAATAATTTTTAGAGACTAACTCTGATACCAAATTGAAGTTGTAAGGTTATATGTACTTAAGTTATTTCGTAGAATACACACACACAACCCAATTAAAAGTATCCAAGTAATGATATATTCCAATTTTAAATTCCTTTTGCAAATTTAACAGTTAGCATGAACAATTTCCAGTTAATGCGATGGGATTGATAACTTGATTAATTGAAATAAAATTATCCAATTTTATCCATTTTATCCTAGGCATACATCTATGATATTTAATAAAGTAAATTGCGAAAATCACAACCACAACTCGCCAATATACGAGAAAAATCCAAAAGGGAAAAACCTCGGACGTCTGGGCCTAGACAAAATCCACTACAAAATAGGTTTTACGAGAGACTCAAAATACTTACAGACATTGACTCACTCAAGAAATGCTTATGAAGTCCTCGACCTTCGAATTTGTAGTACGCGAAGCTCCAATTCATTTCTCGACACTACTCGTGTCGCGGTATCCACTGAATCCCAAAACCACCGTCTCCACTAAGCTTGAATGCAGAGATCCACCGCAACCTTGCTTGTTGAATGTCAAGTTTATTGCAAGGGGTTTTGTTTCAAAAGTTGAAAATGGTGTTCAAGATTGATTTTTCCAAAAAGAGGGAAGTTATGAAAAATGCTCTCAAGAGAGTATAAAGGTTCCTTAGTTTTTGAAACTGATTTTCGTCCATCTTTTATAACTGAAAAAGTAGTGGACCAAAATAGTTTTTGTAAAATAAATGCTGGAAAATGAGTTAAAAAATTTTAGATCTGGCAGAACTCGTTCGAAGAGGTCGTTCGAACGACTTGTCATTCGAACAAGTTATCCAACGACATTCCAGTGTAGAATTAGATAGGTCGTTAGAAATCTCCTTCGAACGAGATCATTCGAACGACATTTCTAACGAGATTCTAACGAGCTTCCAGTGAAGCCTGTGGAACGTCGTTAGATCCAGGTCGTTCGAACAACCTAGAGAAAACTTCGAACGAGATTTCTGTTGTAAAAAAAAAGTTAAAATTAATTTTAAAAAAAAGGTTCTTTATGATAACTAAATATTTATGAACATTACTCTATATGAAAATTTCTCGTTATGAAAAATACTCCAACACATAAAATTGATTTTGGTCATATACCTTTTAGAAGAGCGAACATGACGTGTATATTGATGTCGCGTGAACTTTGGATGCAATGCTCGAATCTTTACTGTTGAATGATGCTTGATGAGGAATGACCCAAAATTATTTTATCCAACCGAATGTAGCCAATATTACAAATGACTCGATTGGAAATTTATCCTTACAGTAGGGTTTACTATTGTTTCTTTCACTCTTGGTCTCCTATGCTTTAGTTTATATTTGGATGGTGTAGCTCCATCTTGAGACATTACAAGAATGATTTCCTTCTCTTATTCTTCTCTTCTCCAAGCTTGATGGCAGCGATAAACACCTCTGAGCAATGGCCTGGTGGCCTTTGATTTCCATTATTCCACGATCCGTGATGCATTTTAGTTTTTAATGGTCTATGAAGGGAACAACCTGTATGGCGTGTAACCATCTACTCCTAAGAATGAAATAATAGGCCGAGTCTCTAAGAACAAATATTTTAGCTTAGGATTTAATTTTTATTTTGGCATATCCCGCCATAAACCAATCATCTAAACGAAATCCAATATCTCCAAGATCGATGACACCATTACATCTCAATAAGGTATAAAACTATGGGTGTTCACAAATTTTCCTAATCATATTTGGGAAGCTATTTTTATAAAATCGAGACTGCCATTTGAAAAGGATTTAAAAATAAAAATTTATTTTTGAGCCTCGTTCAAACAAGATTGTATCTCCTTCGAACGAAAATGTGATTTCATTAGATGTTCCTTCTAATGAACTTTGAACGATGTTGTCTCTACCTAGTAGAATTTTCTCATTGGAAACTTGTTTGATGTGTACTTCGAATGACATTGCTTTTTCGTTAGAATGAAATGCTTCTTTGCTTGAACGAAAGCTTATTTTCGTTTGAACGACCTTAATTCTCGTTCGAATGAACTCCGTCGCCTCATATTTTGTGCCAGACCTATAATTCCCTATTTTGATCTCCTTTTTCATGGGACTTTGGAAGAAAATGCAAATAATATATCTATGGCAACATTTTTCATATTTTATACCAAAAAAAACCTTTTAATTCACAATTCTTTCATCCCTATATGATTTGTGAATCTTTGTGAAATCCTAAAGTTGTAATACCTCATATACACCTTGTGGAGAGCAATATCTATGGCTGACTTATGAACCGAGGGTTCACTGCTGAAGAAGGAAGAAGGTTGATCAGTGGATACCGAGGGTAAATTGCTACCTGTGGACGACTTTGAATCTGATTTGTATTCTGTTGTAAATTTTGAAGACTCATCTCGTCCTATTTAGTTTGGAGAAGTTTGTATAATTTCTTGTCTATCAAATCTTACAATAGTGCTAAATACATGTTTTTCCTTGTAAAGGGATTTTTACTCAATTTCTTTGTTGATTTCATGCATAGTTTAATTACTTGATTGGAACATTCATTATACGAAAACCTAATTTAATCAATGTTAAAATTTTGGTAAAAGTGTATTTGTATGTTAGGGCATGTAATTACATAAATCAATCCATTAGTTCATTCGCACTCTTAAAGTCAATGTCTACCACTAAGAACTCGAACATCTTTGAGATATTTTCGCCCCTAACTAGTAGGACCACCTTTACCAATGGCGTAGTCATTTTTCTAACAAAGCTGATTAGAGGGATGGTCACTTCCTTCAAATCCTCCATCTTCAGTTTGAGCTTGTGAAAAAGTTCTATGTACGTGACTTCAGAGGAGCTCCCTCAATCGACTAGTAGTTTATCCACATCCTAATATGCAATTATAAGGGTGATTACTACTGCATCATGGTGTGGGCTCCTCACCATGATGAAATCATCTTTCATGAAAACTATGTGCTAGTTGTAGTCTATGTCCTATGGTCGTTTGTGCTTACCAGTTGGACTTTTATTGGGTTAATTTGGAAGGCTCCATAACTGTAGTGACCTTTTTAATCTCCATCCAAACTACGTTGCCTTGGATTTGGTTAAAACATAAGGCACCGTGGATAATAATGAACACAAGCCCCAACACGTCTTCCTAAACATTATCTTATTTGTGGTCGACGTCAGGGGATACCTTGTCTGCTTTCTTCTCAACATATTCGTTTAAATGCCCCACCATGGTTAACTCCTCTAAATGGGATTTGAGGGCCTTGTAGTTCTTTTTTTATGCCCGTTGTCTTTATGACAGGCGTATTTGAGTGCTTTATTTCTCTTGCTTGGATCTCCACCCATCTTATTCTGCCACTTGAGGAATGACTGGTCTTTAATTTTACCCAATATCTTGTAGATCGGTTCCTTGAAAATAGTGTTGATTGCTGGAAATCTTTGAAAAGGTTTTCATTGTTTCCATTCTTAGAACCTCCATTCTGCTTCTTTCCCCCTTATTTAGGGTACTCTTTTATCTTTCCCTTTGGTCACTTTTATGCGACCATTATCACCTTGGTTGAGGGCGACCACATCTTCCACCTTAGCATACTATTCTATGTGTGACATAAAATCATCGATGATGTCTCTGTCCTTATTGGTGAGGGGATAGTCCAATATGGAGTTATGGGGCAACACTATTTTGAGTGACATAATGGTAACCTGCTCCAAGAAATCTGACTTCATTGTAGGTTTCCCAGTAGTGTCTGGAATAATCCCATAAAGTGTCTTGGGGTTTCTTCCTCATAATGAGGATAAAATTCATTCTCTTTGGGTGAGAACTGCTTGTAATAGAATGAGTTATGAAGGCCTTCGCTAGTGAATTAAAATTCTTAATCGACCTATGTGGCAGCCTCTCAAACCACTTTTGTGCAACATCCCCTAGGATAGAGGGGAATAATAGAGGGGAATATACGGCACATAATGGCATTACTGTGGTTCTATAGGTCATTTTTTGCCTATATTGGCGCACGTGGTCTATAAGATTGATCTTCCCATCGTATATCTTGAACCATGGGGTTATGAACATCTTCGGGGGGTCTTCCTCTTCAATTGCCTTAAAGAAAGGGAACTACAACTGAGTGATGAGTGCCCTCCTGGCCAGTTCCTTGGTGGAACTAGCCCTACTATTCACTGGGTATTTATCCATTTACTTTTGTACCAAACTATGGATATTGGGTTTACAATATCCTTCCTCAGCCGTGAATTTTAATTGCTTAAGCGGGCTTCATACTATGAATCTTGAATTTACCTCCTCGGAACTCTCGCTCCATTTTTTCCAGGCATCGTTGGAGACGCGCATTTTCCTCCTTTTGGAGGTGTATTGCCTGATCTTGCTCATAGAGTCGTTTTTTCATAAGCATCGACCAACCATAAAATCTGAGTTGATATGGGATGCTTGTTGCTTTGCCCAAAAGAATTCTCCCGTGGGCGGTATCATGGATAGTGGGCGGATTGACTTTTGTCTAGGTGAATCTCAGACCTGATTCTATGTAGTGATAGTCCGCCTTGCTGATTGCCCGCAATAGGTGCACTGTGAGGGTGAGACATTGCATAACTTGTTGGCGTGAATTTTCTTAGGGAAAAAGAATCGTTTCCCATAGACGATGCCAATTGTGAGTGCAAATAACCACAATAATTGAATCGAAGTAATTAATACCAAACAAGGAATAAAACAACCTCACAACAAAAGGATTTACGTGGTTCGATAATTTCCTACTTCCACGGGGTGTTTCTATCAGTTTATTACTTCTTTAAAAATTCTTTAGTAAGAAGTTACATGCTCCTTTTCCCTTGGTTGAGGGTTACATTTATAGATATTCAAGAGGTCGAATTATTTTTTAACTTCTCACCGGTGGTGGTTAAGCCATCTCTTAATTTGCATTAATCTCCTTTGAGATTTTTAGCAAATAGATTGATCTCTTCATAATTATCCCTCATGATTTTTATCATTTAATTCTGGACTAACCTCCCTTCCAGATCCAGATCCACTTGGGCCACTACATTTGGGCTGTTCGGTTTTCAATCCACAATACCCTTATAGAGTTAGTTCTCTACTGCTGAAGAAGGTAGGAATATTGATTCCTGAAGTTGGTTGGGGGATACTGAGGCAAGTAGAGTTTACTGTGGACGTTGATGGATAGACATCATTTGAGGTTGACAACGAGTGAAGACATTACTGCATCACTTAGTGGATCTCCAAGTTTTATAAGTCTATAATCGTTATTTTGTAATACCCGGTTGCATATAATGTTGATTATAAGTTTTGCCCAAAAGAGATTTTTCTCATCCCTCGTTTTCTGTTTATTGAGTTGTGGTATGTTCTCATTTAGTTTGATTATCTTTCATGTTAAGGAGCACCTAATTTAAACAAGATAAAATTTGGACTAAATTGAATTTGGTTTGTGTGTGTGTGACCTATTTTACAAATTATACATAAAATCGGACCACTCTATCACGTTTTTCATAAAGGTTTAAGGAGATTACAAAATATTGATCTCAGTTAAAATACTCATAAAGTATTTTCAAGATATCACAAGAGTTAGAGTCTCTTAAGAATAAAATCTGGAAAGTAGTTCTTTAAGTATTGAAATGAAGTAAAAAACAATTCAAATAAGTTAAGTATTGAGATGAAGTAAAAAACACTACTGTAACAAGTTTGATAAAAGTTTGATTTTTTCTTGATCAAATGAGATTTTATATATGGCCCCACATGCCTAGATAAATTTATAAACACATAACTATAGGATCAACTCAAGGTGATTAAAACTATGAATGAGTAACGTATCCGATACTAGGTTAAAGTGATATATATCATACATATGGGTCTTTAAAAGTCGGAGAAAATGACAAAGTTGACCAATTAATATTTTTTAGTAAGATCTTATGTATGTGTGATAAATTTTATCAAAATCTTAATTAAACTTTGTCTTCTTATAGTGTGTGATGAATTATAATGTTGAAAAGATAATTCAAGCACGCAACACAATAAGGTATGAGGTAAATCTTAAAACAACAACAACAACAACAAAAACAAAAACCTAAGTCTAAATGAATGACAAATGAATCATGGTATAGAAATATAATAGAGACTTACCAAAGGAAAATATGAATTAAACACCTTCCATATAAATTTCATAAATAACTCTTTTGTACCATTTTTGTAACAGAAGGAAGGCATAAATAACTAGAGAACTTTTCATAAAGATGACATTTTTCAATCGTAATCAACTTCTTTGTTATAAACCTAAATCAAGGTCTTATTTTATGTTTATGATCAAAACCTAATGAAATTAGAATTGATATCAAGAGAAGTCACACAGTTTATTTCGACTTTCTAGGATGTGAGGTATACTAAAGGTTGAGGAAGTGATGAAATGTTTGTCTTACTCAAACATATTACTCGCAAGGTACTTTGAGATATTAAATTTTTTAATATTAGTGAATGTGTATTCAAGTGTTTAGAAGAATCATTCAAATTTCAAATTACTTTAAATTCCATATGATACAATGGCATCTAAAAAATACATATAGGATTGAAGAAAACTTTAACATGAAAAAATGAATATAAACTAATGTTTTTTTAAAAACAAACTCAGGATCTAAAAAATCAACCTCTTTTTAAAATGAGGCATAAAGCTCGTCTATATAGACATTAATATTGCAAGAGTTTCTGTCATTGAGCATTAGCTAACCCTTACACCATCTAATCCAAAAACAAGATATAACTACAAAATGTGATATGCATAGATAACTAGACAAATAATTCTCAAGATCTATAATAGATATGATCCGATCACATTTTATTAGCAACGTTGCAAGTGCTTTGCCTCAACAAACTGGTTCGCTTTAGAGAAACTTCACGGGTAACGTTCACAACAATCTTCATATCAAACCTTGTCTTCATTGTAGTGAAACATATAGAGTTTTGTTGACGTATAATCTATATGGTTAGTGGGAAATGAACTTAGGTTTGTTATATTGAAGCCTTCAAACTAAGAAAATTATGTTCTTTATAAGAATAAGTCTTGTGAAAAAAAATTATACAAAAATTATACTCCATCGTGTGTTTTACAAAGCTGAAAAGGGAGGAAACACATACGATTAACATATTTTCCAATTTCCAAAAGTCCATATTCATGTTATGTTAAAATAAGGGGTGATCAACCTCATATAATCCCTTTACATTCTTCTTATTGTTTTATTTCTTAATGGTCATAATATAGGGTATCTCAGGATGAAGTTGATTAAGTCCGTTTATGAAATTTTAAATATGAATCTTTTTGGAGAACTCTAGGGCTAAGACTTAAAGTTTGTTTAGTTCAAATAAAATGATACAACTAAACAAACCTGATGCAAAGGATTATACGTATACTCTTATACATATTAAGGTTAATTAATAGATTACTATAAAATATATAGGGATAAGTAGTTAAGATTGAGCCCAAGCAACATTGACTCATCACCAATTATAGATACATTTATAATATCACGATATCACAAGAGTTTTATAAGATAACACTAATGGAATCCTAACTATTATGGACTACATTTGTGTAGATAAGACCCTCCCTTAATGAGGAGAGAATTTTTAATACCCCGTATATTTGAGGAATGTATTTAATAATTAATAATTAGAAAATAAATAATAAATGGGATTAGTTATTACTTGTGTGAAATGGTAATGTAAATTGGGAGAAGTTGCAAACAATTTTGGAGAGGAACAAGGGATCAAAGAAAAGGAATCACTCGTTTATTGTTAAAACAAGAAAGCTCTTTCTCCTTCATCATAAAATTTGTAATTTGTTTATGATTTCATTGTCATTTAAAATTATATGGGATTATAAGCATGTCTAGGATATAAATATGTGATTTAATCATATTGGTATTGGGTTAATATGATTAGTGTTTATACTGTTAATGGGTTTAATAATATGATTTATAATTTGTGGATTTTGTAGACAACCTCTATCTGATTCAGGTTAGTTTATATTATGATGTTAAAACCCATGTTTAGGACTGGTTTCCTTATGCTGACAAAAACCCTACATTAATTTGAGAAACATACTTCAAATCTAATGTTAATTTGACCCAATTGAATGTAGAAGATGAAGTTAGGTTCAAATTTTTGTTATGTAGTTTTGAAACTTTAATTATGTTAGAATTACTTTAATTAATGTAGAATATTGTCGAAACATTAATCCGTAGCTTTTTTGTTTAAAGGATGGGATTTGGATTATGTTCTTTAGTATGAATTTGTGGGGTTTTCAGCCGCCACGAATGACTTTGGGATGAACTCAGCATCTCATAGCCTAAGGATCGATCGAACCCAAATTCGGATCGATCCGGCCCAGAGGAGGATTGATTTGGCCTTGTAGGCTTGGTAATTTGGGGCCATTTTAGGGATTTGCAATTTTGGGTACTCTTAGGGATTTGTAGTTTAGGTGTATATATATCAACTGCATGTTGATGTGAACATACCATTTTTGGCTCATGAGGAATCTATCGGCCGAGCTTTGATTTAAATGGTTTGCTACTGGGTACCCCACTCTTGGATGATGATGCAAGACTTTATGGAGGTCGATATGTATTTGATCATACGTTCAGTCAATCATTACCTCACGACATGAGACGTGATGAATTGATCCATTAGACGAGTTTTGGTATGGGACTAGTCGACGGTGTGATTACAAAGTGGCCCCCCCATTAAGTATGGACTCCTACGAGTTTATCAATATAGGAACGATAAGGTCCCCGAGCGTTGATGGATTCGTGTGGTTATTATGAGACTTATAAAAAAAGATGATATAGTTCAGCTGTGGACAATTTAATTAAATAACACTATGTCATGTTAACGTGTTGTGTTATGAGATCATGTGTATCTTACTTTTCTAGTGACATGAGTGGGGATTGGTACCAGGTTATATTCTTTACATATGTAGTTAGTTGCATCCCGATATATTGTATTAATATGTGATAGTATTATTAGTCCAACAATTGAGAATTGTTATTAGTTATATCTACTGTTAGGACGTTCAGTTTTTCACTTATGATTAGGGGTGATGTACCTCTTGAATGTGAGTGTCAAATGTTTTTATCGTAAATGAGTTGGATGATTATTATTGCATCGATATTGTGAAATATTTCTTGAGACTTTTAGGCTCTGACCCAAAATATATAAAATTATTTCCAAGTATTCATAGCATGTATGAGGAGTTTAAACTTGCCACTTCGCCACTATCTAGTTGCTCATTTGATTCATAGATCAGGTTGTTATTTCATTTCAGTCATTTTAGTTTTAAATTTTTATTCAGATATTGTATGGACCATGATGGTCCCGTTTATTTATTCAGTCAAGTTGATTTATGGGAGTTGAGACCATATTATTTATTTATGTTGGATGTTGTGATAGTTAATTATTCTTGTATTTATTTATTTTGTCGCATGTTGTGGATGGTTTTAATTCAATACAATTATTGTTATTATTATTTTTTATGATGAGAATAATATAAATTGATTAACACTTCCTATCTTTGGCGAATCGACACGAGATAAGATAAGGGGTTGTTACAAAATCAAGTTAATATTTGTAACCTTAACGATTTGTCTCTCAATAAGGTCATGTTCTCTTTATTTGCTGATAGTGGAATATGTATATTATATATTCTTTTCCTATTATATTTTGTGCATTCAAGATTTTTTTAGGTATACTATAGTATTGAAGATTTTTTCACATATACTATGGCGTCGTTTATGGGAAAATCATCTTACGATCCCCATACTTGGAAATTTGTGAGATATTTAATGATAAGTGCACATAATTCAATACATTATAAAAATGACAATGAAAAATTGTTATGTTTAAGGTTTGTATTAATAGATGTGATGAATCCCTTTTCGAATCTCACTCCATTCACAGTAATGCTTCATCGAAAGAATGTTAAACTCAACATGTGAGTCGGTGCCATGATTCACCCTTTGAGGAGACTCTTAAAAACCTTAAGTATCATTTGATTGTTATATATCTTGGAGCATTTATAGGTTTACTCATAATCATAGGATCTTAAATAAGGCACTTGAACGACAAGATTAAGGGTCATAGATCCAACATCTATAGGTTTAATCATCATCGGACTGGGATAATATTTCCAAATACACCCTGATATCTCAATTATGGTTTCTTGAAGATCATTATGACCACTAGGAAGAAAGTTAACCACCTCCTTATTGTGTTTCTTAAGTAGATAACCATATGGGTTTATGTTCTTAAGGTAATTGCTATGGTTCATACCCTAATGAGACCTATTAGGAGGATTATGCCCCAGCTAAGAAATACCATAAATAAGGAGCTCATTGGGTGATTCTCTGAGTCCAAGCCTCGTACTCTAAAATACCAAGCCAATATCGCCTTGGAATTTCGATCATCCACTCCGTTTATCCGGTAGATAGAAGATACCAATACACCTAAGAAGTTCTTTATCTAAAATATGAATACTTCTAGTGGAAATGTTGGGTATTAAACTAGTAAAAATGTTGTCCCTTCATCTTTGATTGTCCGTGTTCCAAAAAAGAGAAGAAAATGACTATATATGAAGAACAAATCTATGGATCAGATCACTACACCTTTGCAAATATTGTAGGTGATCCGATATAGAGGCAATATGTTAAGAAAGAGGTTGAACTTTATACTCTTCCTAGGTCTAAAAAAACTTCCTTGAGTGCACTGAAAGCCTAATGTCTTCTAGTATATGATATCCCCAAAGTATACCTTATGAGTGGGCACTTGTGGACATGAATACTTAATGGTTTGGGAGAAATATCACCTTGTCTCTCCACAACTCTTCACAAAAACTTAAATAGTACTTTTCCTCTCCCTATCTGACCTTTAATTACATTTCATGGATATTAAAACCCTAGCCAGGCTTGGGATAAACTGGGTCTCTAGAGATATTAGGGCTTCTACTTGGGTAAATGGACTATTCTGGGGATTCAAGACAAAATAATTAAATAAGCTTTCAAATAGATACACAAGAATACCAAATTACATCCTTGTAATTTACTTCCTTTTTTCATTTAAACACAATTAATTTTACTAAATAATTACAATTGCACTCCAATTTAACAATACTCAAATGATGAGGTCCAGTTTGAAAAGTTTAAATGGTACATAGTATGATTACCCGCTTTAAGCATATAATACCCTCTTTTTAAAATCAATTGCCAAAAATTGGTTTTAACTAACTTCTTATTTATTCCTTAATCTCAGACTTAACTTATTTGATTATCTATCAGATCTAAATCCAATGGATCGAATTACTAGTAGAATCAAAACTTATAAGTCTATCCATGGGGTATCACAATCCCTGATATCTCCTAGATGCGTATTCCTTATGAGTATGACCTCAGACAGACTTATATAATGATTGCCCAACAGACGAAGACTTAGATCCAATTAAAATTAGACAACGATTTAATTTTGTACAAGAATTCTAATCCTCACACCAAAAGGATTAAGAACCTATGAACCCTTCGCAAACCTGTGAGATTATGCAAGTCTAATCATATTAGCGCTTAAAATTGAATCTCACTCGATGTCATCACAATCCTCTTTGAACTATCAGAAAAGTTCCTGAACTATCAAACAAGTTCCCATAGTTGAAATAGTTCACGTAGTTAAAACAGACTTCTAAGATTGTACTCACATCTTTATCAATAGGATGTCAGCTCCCTATATAGTCCGTGAATTGTTTAATTATACTAGAACTGTAATTATGATCTTTCGTGATCACGCCAAACTCAACTCACCAGACTTCTTACCAAATTCAATTGACCGACATGCATACAATATATTTAAATAAAAAAATAAGACATTCTCACAAAAATGATTCTCATTTCAAAATGAACTTAACAAATCTTTATTGAAAAATAATCTACATACATGGTTTTAATAGTAAAATTAGTCTTAAAACTTATATGCCAATGCATCAAACTCCCAACTCATATATTTGGTAGTTTATAGCCCTAGTTGTAGAGTGACCAATTGGTTATTATACGATGTAATCTTGGTCATCGATTATCACTTCCCTTATTTGATCCCTCGAACTAGGTGATACTTACACTCAATGTGCTTAACCATTTTATGGGTTATGGGTTATCTTGAACTTGTAATTGTTCTTCTATTAAAAACATAATTACATTAAAGGAACCACACCCAAATCACTTAGGAAGTTCCGAAGTGGCAACAACGTCGATATACATGATGGATTCAAAAATGCATAATTTTTTCATACTCCTCTAACTTAAAGCTCCACCTACTAGTGTAAAAACATATCCTGAGGTAGGAAACATGGAATCCTTATCCGACTGAAATTCGAGTTTTTATACCAAAAAGGTATAAAGCTATCTATTGAGTAAACTCTCACATAATCTCTAGTCCTTTTTAGGTTCTTAATCATGTGCCTTTACTGCAGTACAGTGCTCCTTACCCAAGTTAGATGAGATCCACTGACCATGCTAATGTCAAAATATCCGCTCTTGTACGCAACATTGCATGAATAATGACGCCTAGTGCCGAAGCATACAGTATTTTCCTCATCTTCTTTATTTGATCAAGTATTTTAGGACATTGATCTTTAGATAAAGTGATTTTATACTTGAAAGTAACAAATCCTTTCTCATAATCCTACTGCTAAACTTGTAAGCACAACATCAATATAAGCGGCTTGGCATAAACCCAATAACCTATTTATTCGACGTACAGAAAACTTAATACAAGGATGTGATTGGATTATACTAAGTTCTTTATATCGGTTTACCTCGATAATCACACTCTTATGTAATATAATATACCTACCTCATTCCCCATTAAGAGGATACCATCAACAAGATGTAATAAAAATACCACCACACTTTCTCCATTCTTATAAATCGCACAAGTATTATTCAAGCTTTGATAAAAATCAAAATTTGATTGCCTGATTAAACCAAATGTTTTAAGACTTTGATGTTCGGTTAAATCCATAAAGGGGATTTCTTAAGCTTATATATTTTGCTTCCCTGACTTCTTACTATGAATCCCTTGGGTTGCATCATATAGATGCACTTGTTAAGACTATCGTTCAAGAATGAACTTTTTACTTTAAAAGAATCCCAATACACTTTATTATGGCTACTGGAGAGAAGGTTTGGTCATAGTTAATTCCTTTCTTTCTGGGCAAAACACTATCTCAACAAGCCTTGCTATGAATATTTCCACGTTCTCATATTTCTATCTTTTAAATTATTATAGATCCACTTGCAACGGATCCATTTTATCCTATCAATAAGTCTGCAAGCTCCTAAAACTTTATTTGAATACATCGAATCCATCTTACTACATAGTTTGTGTTCCCATGAGATTTCACTGAAATATTCACCTAAAGAACTAACGTGCCAGGATGTCTCCTGATGCTACAATGATGACGTGGCTCCAATTGTGATCCAGTTTAAGTGACACGTGTTACATGATCAACTCCCACTATCGTTAGGTAATGTATTATCAATATCTGCTTATATTTCTTCATATAAAAGTGGTATAACTACACTGGTAATATGATGTTACTTTTTAATCTCTTTTACATCTAGCTTACTCCTGGTTCCATAGTTTATTACATTATCATATTTTAATAACCATACATTGATACAATTAATGACCTTTTTGTTCTTAGGATCATAATAAAAACTGCCATTAGTATCTTTGGGATAACCAATAAAGAGATATACATTTATCCTTGATTCCAACTTCCTTGGCTCCTTTCACATCATTAGTGTCGGGCACCCCCCAGATCTAAACATGTCATAAAATGATCTTGCACCAAATCCAAAGTTCCATGGGAGTTTAATAGATCGATTCAGATGGAACTAAATTCAGAATGTATATATTCGTCTCTTAATGAAAAGTCCCAAATAAGAATGTTTTAGTCCTAAATAACTAACCATGGACCTTATCATGTCTAAAATAGTATTATTATTATTCTTTCTTTCTATTACACCATTCCAGAATGTATTACCCACTCCAGATAGATGGGATATAATCACCACGTCTGATTAAATGATTCCTAAACTCTGACGAGATGTATTATCGCCCACGATAAAATCGTATAGCTTGGAATAATTTACCTCACCTATGGTCTACCTTATCCTTATACACTTTGAACTAATTAAAGTCTTTAAACTTATGGTGCACAAGGTAAACATGTCCATACCTTGCGTAATCATCGATGAAGTACTCAAAACCACCTCTTTTTTGGATAGTCATAGGACCACAAAAATTGAAATGAAACATTTACAACACATCTTTTGCTCTATAGCTTTTGGCCATGAAAGTCCCCTTGGTGATTTTACCTTCTAAATGGGTTCGCATATTGTAAGTGTCTGCAGTCCCAATGAAATCAATTTTCCATTTTAAACTAGTGTATGGATTCTTTTTAGATTTAAAATAACTTAAGCATAAGTGCTAAAATTGTGTTTGGTTCAACTAAGACATAAACTTTATCTTTGATGATTGTCCATTAATGTTATCCTTTTTAGTGTTTAGCAGTATTGGTGAGACAAATCTTATAATGTACAATTATTTTTCAATATATTAGGAGAGATAAAAGATATCCCAATTTTAATAAAAATATTTTTTAATAAAATAATCGAATACTTGTTCAAAATCAATTTAGAAACTGAAAACAAACTTTCTTCTAAAACCAAATACATAAAAATAAATTTCCAACATTATCTTTTATCTTTACCAAAATTTAAAATATATACCCTATTTCTAACACTGCTTCCTTATTCTTATTGCCCATTTTTAAGGACATCTCTCCTTTAAGTAGTTTCCCGATTAATTGGAACCTCTACAAAGAACTTGTTAATCTTATTAATGGCTATGCGAACTAAACATTAGGATCCTGTAGATTGGACCACAAACCATGATTCTACTTTTAAGAGAAAAAACATCACCTTGTACTTTTCTTTATGGTTCTAGGAAAAGCGAACACGCTGCTATCGAAGTTATAACTACTTGGAGTGAAAATACACGTGTTACTAATTTTTCATTGCTACCCGAGGAATATGAACTTTCCTAACCCAATATTATTTCACATGAAACTTAGCCTTATACTTATGTCTCCCTTTCGGGAAAGAATTAAAGTTCTTCTCAATAACTAATACCATATCTTGGCTTTCAATGATGCTCAGTACTAGATATTGAAATGGATCCCGGTTTCCCACTAGTTTCTAATCCAAGGGACCCTTGATTCACCTCAATTAACAAACATCTTAAGAACATGATCCTTACCATAGCTTCATTATTCAGCATCGATGTTTGCTAATTTCCATCCGTCAATTCCTTAAAATTAAAATCTTTATACAAAACTTTCCTGATAGGGGGACCAAACACATTTACACTTAATTTAAAATAATTACCATAAATTTAAAAATACGGTGATTCCACGATAATTCCTTCCAATGCGGAGGAAATTCGAATACTAACACGTGGAACTAATCACATCACAATTTTAAAATATTGATGGGTAACGTGGGTTAAATAAGTTTATTAGCCCCTTTAGTTAGAGCAATGTCCAAAATCATTTTCAGTGCTTGAAATTTATTCCAATTAAAACTTTTTACTTGTAAGAATAAAACGAGCGAGTGAAAGTTTAACTCATTTTTGAAATCTTAAAATTATATTAGAAAAAATTATTTCTAATTAAACATGTGAGAACTAACTTATGATTAAATTTTAACTGGGCATTCCTATATCGTTAATAAGAACTGATCATATCGAGCATCCTTGTTCCCTGTTGAAGTGAGATCTCTTAATGCAAAATTAAATCACACCACCCTAAATTAGACATATTTTCATCTTTAAATTATGTTCTACGAATAGTTCGGGAAACTCATGTCTTATGTAGTTGAATAGCCGATGTATTTTAGTCACACAACTAATGATAGTGACTCTGATAAGGAGGATACCAATAGTCGTTTTGAAGTGTGTACCATTAGCTCAATCTTTGAAAATTTCTCGTGTAGAATTTCCTCAATGGGGGATCGAACTCACTCACATTTAATATCAAAGAACTATCACTTATGAATTTTAAAAATGTCGTCATATCATGATCAATTCTCTTCGACTGGGAGGAAAGTCATGATGTCATGATATATCTTTCATCTTGCATACTCCAAAATATGATTTTGTATTTTTTGTGGATAGTTCCCACATGATTTGAATCAATGATATATGAACACTTATGATTCATTTTGTTCTCTATGCACATACATGCTTCATAATTAATTTATTTTATGTGAATTAAGATGATTGTCACATGTGCCTGAATAAATTCTACATGTTTAATCAAATTGATGGTTTCTCATGCTACATGATCTTTAAAAGTTGATATATTTTTTATGAGAATGAATCTTATGTTTCTTGAATCTTATGTTATTTACCTATACCCTATATGTTTCAGTCTCCACTCTAAATTATTAATCTTTTTTCACTTCAAGTGTGTTTTCATATTTTATTGGATTACTTGATTTCATTATTATATCTTATTTGGTTCAATCTTACGTTTCATTAATTTGAGATTTTGGGTATTTTGGGGTAATATATTTTCTTGGATTGATTTCTTGTGGATATATATTTAAGAATTTTAAAAATTTGTTTGAAGTATTTTATATGAGGTGAGTGAGTGGATTTTTGGCTATGTTTCGGTATTTTCAATCTTTCCTAACCGTACGCACAATGTGATATTTACTCTGTGCGCACGTATGAACGACTTGATACTTCCTATGTGCGTATGCTTTTCCCCATCAACTCATTCTTTAAATTTGTTTTCACATATTTATTTTCCCCATTCGCAATAAAATTTCTTATTTTTCCATTACGCGCGACTTGTATGCTTTCTCTTGCGCACGATCTTGTTCATGTTCTTAGCTAGTGGTTCAATACTATGTGCACGCCATTGTTTTCCCCCGTGCACATAGTTAAATTTTTTGCATTTTGGTTTTGGTACTTTTATGCTTCCTATATTCATTATATGCTTGTATATAATGCTTTTCACGTTGTACTCTTCATGGTTGTCATGTTTTCAACGTATCCTTGTCATTCTTTTATGTGTACCGTCAAGTAACTTTATGTGGCGTTAAGGATGATAATTGTTATTGGTAGAGCTTTGTTTGTGATCCCTAGGATTCTGGCTTCATATTCCTTTCTCCATTTTGGTATTTTAACTTGCTTATCTTTGTGTCGTCATTGCCTTGAGTTATATTTCCTCTTTGGTATTGAGTTGGATATTTTATTTGCTTAGCGATCATTTTATATGTCTTTCGGATTATTAATAGATGCTCTCCATCCCATTGGGTCATATATTTTTCTAATTGGGGTATACTTTCCATTTTAATATTTTTATGCCATTTGTGCATTATTTTTGGTTTTTGTTCCTCCTATGGAATACACCTTGTGGACTTATTATTATATGAGTCTACTTTCCTAGTGTCTTCCATTTTTTATTGTTTTAATGCCTTTAGTAGTTCGATTTTAAGATGAACCCATTCATTGAGTATTCTTATCACCTTTTGGTTTACTTGGATTGGGAGTGAAACTTTTTTACTCTCTTTTTGGTCTTATTTAGTGATGTTTGTGCTTATCATGTTAGTATCTCGTAACTTCATCCTTAGGCACGTTTTAAATCCTTATAAATGTTCCAGCCTTTGTGACATTTTTGTGTTTATTTTGGATAATTTTGTGTTGTTTATATTCTCGACTATTTTTTGTGAGATTATACGTGATTTGAGACATTCTAGTGATACTCTGTGTTGTTTTTGGTAGAGATGTTGTTCTTAATGATGTATATACTTGCATATTCACCCTATACCATATTACTTGTGCATTTGATCTCATTTTTATTTATATATTTGATCTTCGTCTATTTCATATGATTAATGTCCCTACATATCTTGTGTTTCTTGTTCCTATGATTCTCGTAATGTTACTTTGGACATATGTGGTTCTTGCCACAGATTCTCACGTTTGATCATATTGCTTTGCCCATTCCCACGTGTTTTCATAGTACATCTTTGTGATATTGCCTACTACTATCATATGTCACATGCTCCACATTATTTATATGTTTTTCTTTTTCACGCTTTTCCTGATTTTCACCTTGCAAGCATTGCTTTAGGGGTAGTAATGCTAGTTTTAGGGTGGTGGTGTTAATTTTAGTTTTTTGTTTTGTTTTAGGGGGTCATTAAAAACGAAAAAGCAAAATAGAAATATTGAAAAATAAATGAAAATGGAGAATACGTGAGATGGTTAATATGAACAACAGAGAGAACGGAATAGGGAAACTGCAAATAAAGAAGAAATAAATAGAGATGAGAGTGCGTACCTGAGGAGATAATACTAGAAAATAGAAATATGTTTCCTTGTAAAAAGGTTAAATACTATTAAGATGATATGATCGAAAAAACTCTCAATTATCGCGTAATGGATCACACAGTCCAAGCACTCCATGTGCCACGATGGCATGAGAATGTCCATGATAGTAGCGCACATCACCCTAGCATTTAGTGATCACATTCCATAGGCTATCCCACATTGCATCCCCCAATATGCCACGAAAATGGATACATATTAATCATAAGAGTTGGGAACCTACTGGAGATGATGTCAACACCATACCGAGCCAAGTTTGCCATTGATTGACCGACTCAGCCTAGTTACAGGGTCAAGTGAAGTTGCATTAATTGTCTATCCAATCAAATTGTGACATATGTCATGAAAATTCTCGTTTTAATTCTAAGTATATTTCTAACTAAACTACGACGACATGTTGTAAGCCATTGCCATACCATGATCTGGTCAAGGCCAATCCCTAGATTATTGCAAGATATATAGGGATAAGCAGTTAACACATTGCCCAGACAACATATGACTCATCATCAATTGAATATAAGGATTATCTTGGCACAACGTCCCAAGATATGGAAAGGATAATTATGGACTATTTTTGTATATCTAAGACCCCCATTTATGAGGAGGGCATCAAATCAATACTTGTAAATTTAATTACTTATAGAACCCAAATCTTGTTATTAATAAGATCATCCCATATCTCTTTTGTCGTAATTGTAGGTCATACCGATATTGGTGAACCATAGATATTCATGTAAGTTTTCATCTTTTATTTTGTGAATTCAAGTTTGTTTTAGATAGTTTATATTCTTGAGGATTCATTCCCTTTAAATTATTATGCTCTCTTTATCTCCCTATCTCAACGTGAGCATCTTTAACTCTGTACATCTTTAGTTGCAATCTGCTTAGAGAAAGGATGAGTCTTTTCTAACCAAACAGAGAAGTGAGGAACCAACTTGGCATGTTGAGCAAGCACATGTGCAGCTTCATTGCCAATTCATTTTACAAAAGAAAAAGTAATATTATGACCTATTGCTATTTTCCTACGAATAAAATCAAGTAAATGCTCATGAATAATTATGTCTTTAATTTTATCGTCAATTAAACCAGAAGTAATTGAGCCGCAATCTCCCTCCAAAATTAAGTCATTAAAATACACACTCAATTGCAAACTCGACTTCTGCCTTTGCCGCGAATGCTTTACCTTGTTATGCTTCCATAGGGACCTTTATCTCGCTTGATGTGGCTTCTAAAGTGTCGCAAATACTACCTCGAAAATTTTCTCCATCCCCGGTGCTTCCCTTTTCTTTAAAAAAACTTGCATTAAAATTTAACTTTAGCATTCCCTCCCGAGGATCAATCCAATCATTTCTCAGCACCGATTTTAATTGCTCATCCTTTTCATTTGCACTTTGGGATTCTTGACATATCTTAGATGCTTGTGTTACTGTGACATGGGTTGTGTTACCTTCTCCTCGATGGAAAAAAAAGTTACTATTTCCCTATAATACCCATGCATCTGTATAAATGAACTAAAAAATGCCTCTATTCGAGCGTTGAAATTTAGTTTATTGAGCCAATATCGCATGTATACCTTTACACATTCATCAACTCTTTGGAGATACAATATTTACTCCAAGACTTTGTTTCAATCGAGCATTTTAATAAAATGTGTGCAACTGAATCTCTTTCCTTTTTGCAAACACAACACCATTAATTTGTTTTCATCTTTCGTTTTAAGAAATTATTTGTGATTGGGAGCAAGCTTTTCCACACTTTATAAATAAAATGATTTGTTTTATTTTGGATAATAGTACTTCAAATGGCTCTCCATTTAATATTGGATTCCAATGATGAGGGAAGCACCGTTACTCCATTTATCTTTCCCAAACCCAGTTGCCTAGCAGTTCGATCGTCGCTTTGAGTTGTGTATTGTCCGTTTTTTTAACAATGTTATATTTCCTTGTCTTCCGCCTGAGTATTTGATAGAGGGATATTAAATATATCATTAATTTACTGTTAAGATAACATTAAAGACCTTATAAGGGTATCCCATTGACTCATGAGATGGTCAATGAGATTTTAATTAAGGACATTATTAGTATACATTGAAAGAGGGGAGAAAGGCCTAAACTTATAAGGTATTGGGATCCATTTATCCTTACATACCCTCACCCTCTCCCCATGTCCTATTATCCATATCACATTGTGCCCTAAGATTTTTCTTGCTTCCTAAATACTCTGCTACACATAAGAAGAGTTTTTTCCTCTCCCTGCCTCCCAAAGGTATGACGAAGGGAAATCATTTTCTTTTATTATCTTACTAAAAAGGGAATTCGGATTTGTGATGAGTTGCCATCCTTGATTTTCCAATAAAGCAAGATTGAAAACTTTGAAATCCCTAAATCCAAGACCCCTTTCAAATTAAGGAAACACAATTCATCCCAACTCAACCACGCTAGTCCTTTCTCCTTTTCTAGTGAGTCCAACAAAACTTACACATCATAGATTGCGAAGCCTCACAAACTTTGTCTAGGATTCTAAAAACACTCATAACATAAGTAGATGAAGTTGTAAGATATTCGTAATGGTCTAACCGAAAGCCAATTTTTATTTTTTTTAAAAATAAATATTAAACTTAAACAGTTTAACCCAAAGTAAAACATTACATCAATTTTAAACGAAAGTTGTGTAAACTAGTTTTAGCCATTTTTTTTATCCTAAAACATGTATCTAGGTGATAGTAGGATAAAGTAAAATAAAAAGTCACACAACGCTCGACGTACAAGGAAAACCCACAATGGAAAAAACCTTGGACAACCCAGTCACAAATTCACTACATATGGAATTGCAAAGGACACGACGGTAGACTTACGACATAGATTCGATGTTCTCACAAGCCTTGACGTTTTTCGCTCCTTTAGCCTTCATACATCGATATGCCTGAGTCCACTCACACACTTTCATAATGTGTGAGTTCACACACACCTCGGTATCCACCAAACATCTCAACAACATCTACGAATCAAACAACGTAGCCCACTACTTCTTTATCACAACACCATAGGCACAGAGTCAACCGTGTGTAAACAGCAAATACGAAGTCCATCGTATGAAACGATTCTTAACATGCGTAGAGAATAAACTAAAGGTACCTAAAATAAGATCTAAAGCATAATAAGATGAAGACTTGGATCCTAAATAACTTAGGTGTAAACTATGGTTTTGGAGAGCTTTTTGATTGAGTTTGGGAACTTAAAACATAAGTTTCTATCTCAAATAAAACTGCTGCTCTGCACTCCTAATTATAGGAGGTTTTTAAAAACTGAAATAAGGATAAAAATCAATTTGGACAATCTTGAAGTTATAAAAAATTTATAGGCTTGTTCGATCACAGTATAAGATCTGCTTCGAACTGGTATCCAACGAGCTATGAAACGACATTCCAACGGAGGCCAAAGTTGGTTCATTCGAAGTTTGTTGGAACCTATTCTAACGAGGTACCATATATCGCTTTAATGACATACCATATCTCGTTCTAACAAAGTCGCAAGAAAAATATTTTTCTTCTAAAAAATATTAAAAAAGGATAAAATTATTTTACAACATTTTAAAAACAATTTTATAAAATCTCCAAGGATCAAAATATATACGCATTCATACCTGAGAGATACTCGGAACGTGAAGAAGAAGAAAGCGAGCATGAAACACGTCACGATGATGTAGATTTTCTAACTTAGCCACTACGTCTCCAAAAAACCATATCATAGGCTTGAAAGGTTAACACACTCAACTCCTAACCTATGAGTCAAACAGTTTTGTCCAAACACGGAATAAGCCAAAACATATAAATTAACTCTATTCGGAAATTTATCCTTACAAATCTCCCTATTTGGCTCTTCTCAGACAAAACCAAAAATAAAAACTCATATGGTCCATCAAGCTCATCTAAGAGTCAATCCCCAACCCCAAAAGAAAAAGTATAACTCAACCGACTCATAAACCTTGAGTAGCTTTGCTATCTTGTAAATTTTATTGCATGTTGCAAACCTGCACACTTAATTATACCTTCAAATAAAAATAAAATATAATAATATAAATCCGCATATGAATAAAGTCCCCCTTGTGTTTGGAGATCCTCACTTAGGCGCAGTACCCTGTATTTCTGTGTATTTTTATTTAATTAATTTGAGGAATTAATTAAGAAAAATACGTTTTAATTAAATTACGCGAGTGAAGTAATTTAATGCGATTAGATAATAATTGTGACTATTAAATATTGATCGAGAGATAAATACTTATTAATATTGCATTATGATAGTTACTAAGTGAGAATAGTAAATAATTGATAATTATGGTTATACGACATAGCGAGTGATTATGCGTATTTTATTAATTATGGTTATACGACATAGCGAGTGATGTACATATTTAATTTTACCTCATGGGGAGTCGCGTGTAGACTATTTTGAGGTGAGAAATGAGAAATATATTTTAAGTGAGTCAGATGATAATTTAGAGGTCACGAAAGATTCCGTATGGGTTGAAATAGTCGAAATAGGATACCCGGGGGTATAGTTAGGATCCCGGGTCAATTTTTGATGAAACCGGCGCCTTGTAAGGGCATTTAAGTCATTTTACAAAAAGAGGTCGAGGGACCTATGAAACTTGGAGCCATATATTTGAGAAATAAAGATTGGGGTTAGGGCTCACAAGACAGAAGATTAGAGAGGCCATTAGAGACAAGAGAGAACCAATTTTCAAAGCTTAAAGAGGGATTTTGAAGATGGTGAAGAAATCTTGCGCCTCAAGGCAATTGGAAAGAAAGATTGGGGAAGGAAATAATCAATCATCAACTAAGAACCACGAAATCAGATCAATCAAACAAAGACAAGTGTTTATTGCAAATCAAATTGATGTTATTATACCCATGTGTAGGGGTTTTATGAATAGATTGATTTTATTGAAAAATCTTGGATGAAAAGTGTGAATTGAATACATGATGGGGATATGTTTTCATATAGTTGTGTTAATTACTGTAGAGGACTTGAAATAAGAAGAAAATATGATTGTTTCTACAGATGGAAATCTTAGTTTGTGATAATCAAACATGAAGAACAACAATAAAAAGAAATCTAAGGTTGAAGATGATATTAAGATTTTGATGATTCTTGCATTGATTCTGTAATCTTTCGATAATGTTTTTTATGTTAGGAATGATTTCTATACATTTGGTTAATGTCTGGTTATGTTGGGAGAGATTTTCGTGTGGTTTAATGAATGTTTAATGGTGTAAACATGATGAAAAGTTTGAGAAGACGAAGGTGTACCTGTTCGATCGATCGATCAACCCATGAGTGTCGATCGATCGATGGAGTCGATCGATCGATCGACCCAGGAAGAATTTGGTTCTTTTGTTGATTGAGTTTTCTTCGATTTCCAACATTAGAGGGGAACCTTAGGAGTGATATTATACCTATGCAGGGACTTGATAAAGACCAATAGGGTATAGTTAAGGTCCATTCAGGTCATTGGGTGTAGGACTTAGAGCATGGACCGAAAGGGATAATCGATTGAGAGATAGATCGGGAGAATTTAGGAATTGAGCTACGAAGAGAGAGTAAACATCAATTCAACATGTATATCAGTAGGTTAAAGATGGTAACTACAGAATTTATATAACAAGGGGGTAACTAGGACCCTAGAGTTGTGTGAACACTCCTATATATACGATAGAGAGATAAATCGTAAAGTAAATAGTACAGCGAGTATGCGTATACCTAAAGTATATATATATATATATATATATATTGGTGCTCGATGTATGATTTCGAGACAATATAGATGACTATTATTGGTAATCGAGGTATGATTTTGATCCAAGAGATATAAATCACTATTGGTGATTGAGGTATGATTCCGAGCCAATAACCACTAAAATGTGATACAGGGAGGTGATAATATAATATGTGTTTATAGTATATATTGTGTGCAAAATATAAATAACTAGAGTATGCTTATTTATGGATTGGGGTCGATGATTTTTCGAACCAATACATAAAAGCTCGATTTGGGGCCGGTGATTTTCTGAACCAAATCAAAGATAGATAATATTGGGTTCGATGATAATGTCGGACCAATATACATATATATGACCTTTACATTGGGGTCGAGGGATCTCCGTACCAATTTAAATGGTAGGATTATTGGGGTCGATGATTTGTCGGACCAATAAATCCTTATAGTATATTTTGTGTGTGAAGTATATACCTCATGATATTCTACTTTTTGCGCGATAATAGACTTATAGATGATATATATAAATGGTAAATTAAGTAGAGAGAAACTTAATTACAAGATTATGGCTAGATTGGGAATATCTATGGTAAATTAAGTAGTGAAACCTAATTATGGAAGTTAAAAGATAATAAATGCGAAATGCTATATGAATTAAGCAGTAAGACTTGATTATAATGTTTGAAAATAACATATGGGGATGTTATATAAAAAAAACTGATTAAAATGCGAGAAATGTTAATAATGAAGCGTGTTGTGTGAGCAGTGCGAGAGAGTATACCATTGATAAGATCAGTTATATACTTTAGTCGAGATAGGTTGGGTATGATAGATAGGTGGGTTAAGTATAAAATATTATGCGTGCACATTAGATGAGAGGTGAGGAAACTCAAGGGAGTGTGCGTAAACCTAAAATGTGTAATCAATAACCGATTTTAATTGCGATAAATTGCTTGTTAAATGTTTTCAAAATTTTTTGAGTACTAACTCTTGCTATAAAAATATTTTCAAAACTTTTTAGGTGTCCAGCCAGAAGGGCGCCATACTTGATGGTATCATTCCAGGGACTCGGAGCTGTAGCACTGTAGATGTTGACAGGGTTTGATTAGCCATTTATTTCATTCGAATCTAGTATAGGATCTCATTCTTGTATATCGTATATAGACCTGTTGTTAGTATTGCACTTTCAGTTTGTATCAGATTTACTTAGCAATTAGTTATGGATATATCTTAGTTAGATGATTTATTCGGCATGACTTTGATTCATTTACATATTATGACGGCTTGGATTCTAGTGTATTGTGATTGTGGATTTAGTCTTCAGCTATTTATTTGTTCAGTTTAATTAAAAGTTAAAATTTGGCACCTGTATAATTAACTATTAGGTGGTTAGTGATATGTTTTGGTTTTCGACAGTGATGATAAGAATGAACCATATGAGAAACCTATTTTAATTTGATAAAGGCATAATCACCCGATATTTGATTTGACGGGGTGTCACAGATGGTATCAGAGCATTAGGTTCTAGTGTTCATAGGATCTATATGGCTTACTATGATTTCAGCGTATCGTTCTTTTTATTTTGAGCCCTATTATAGGATTGTTGTATCCCTCTACGTATGCGACTTATGCTCTCTCGTTATGAAGCATAGTTTATGTGATTCATATAAAAGTTCGATTGGGAGTGGTACATCGAACACTGTGGGACGGTCAATGAAGGGCGTTAGAAGCACTTCAGGACGAAGGGGCTCATCTTAAGATTGGGAGTATTCAGGATATGGTAATCGCGTTAGAGAGCACCATAATTATTGTTTGGATAAATGGCAAGCAGGAAAATCACTCGGGGATGATATTTCCCCAAACATCATTGTAGGGAACAGTAATACAACTTCGGTCTCACCTAACGTTATAGATAGGGAGAGAGTCAGGGGGACTCTTTCAAAGAGTCACCTATAAGAATTTGGGAAGGAGATAAAGTGCTATGGATAAGTGGATTGAATAAATCCCAAGAAAATTGTGTAGGGTGGAGTGGAGAGACAACCAAGACTAAATTTGGGATGAAATCCTTGCTCTTAGGGACAACATGGTGGTGAAATGAGTCAAAACCACCAGGTCCGAGAAAAAAACCACCCGAAACTAGCTAGTAGGGGCAGAAAAATGGGAACGACACAGAGAGGTGTCTTAGGGGTAAATAATAGGAGCACATGTGTGACTCTTATCCACAACGAGTTCGGGGACAAGAATAAGATGCCAACTAGGGCAACGAATTGTAGAAGTTTTAGTTTGGTTGGGACGGGGGTGTTATGTCCAGAAACCACTTGAGCTGCCAGTGTTGTTATTGATAATTAAGAAGTATGAGTTTTATCCTCGAGTTAGTGAGGTAAGTTTTATGTGTCACGAGCGAGTCACGGTATTCTGTTAGCACTAGATTTGCGTGTGAGATGACTTTAGTGGTATATTATTGATAGCACTATAATGTGTGTATCGTCATATTTGTATAATGAGGCTCTCTTTAGTACTATCCGCAGGGGGAGCGAGTGTAGGCACAGGGAGTATATGTATGTTGGAATTACTAGTTTTAGTGATGTATAATACGAGTGTGATATTATCCTAAGTATGGAATGATTAGCGATGTGGGTGGAACGATATAGGGATGTGATAGAAAGGATATTGTATTTGTTAATAGAGGACATGATATATTATTTTGTGATGTCTCACCTGAAAGAGGGCCGAACTCGCATTTATATTATATTATGTTGGAGACTTCGGAGAGCATAAATGTCTCGTAGTAGTTAATCCCGGTGCGTAGGGACTTTATGGATATAATTCAGGAAGTATCGAGTTTGCTGTCGAGCAGAAAGATTGAGTTCATTGGTGATTTAACACTAATGAGTTAGTGATAGTATGAGCGCAGTGTTATATAACTCCTTTAGGGATGAGGTAGTTGATAACTGATCTGGTTAACGGGGGGACATAGGGATTGAGTGTCCCGATTTTATACTTTAAGCCCATAAAACTCGATGACCGACAATTCTAGGTGATAACACATTTGGGAAGCTCTTTCTTTGAGTTTCGTTGTGAGATGAGATGTACGTGAACCGTAATACATGGCGGGGGTAACGAGACGTTGATGGACGTTAGGGCATCCGAGTTAAATAACCATTATTGAACGTGTGGAGAAAACACTCTGAGCTACGAGCTATTATACAATATAAGATCAGTGGAAAATTCCTCTTACCACGAGTTGATGAGTGGGATAGTCTTGAGAAGAATTAAATGATGAATTTATGAGGTGATTGAGAATACCCATGTGATATATCCAGGCCGAGGAGGTGAGACCAATATGGAGAAAAACATCTTATGTAAGTGACGTTTGTGATGTTTTTACAAATATGAGGGCGCCCTGGTCTGTTGGTTTATAAATCATCCGAGATAGAAGGGCGTGAAAATTGATGCGTGAAAAGTATACATGCGAGGCAGTTATCAATTAAGATGGAATGGGATGATGGATTGACCGTCGAGTGAGAAGGACGATAATCCAAGTATATATGTGCAAATAGAGCTAGCACACTCGAGATAGGTTGAAAGGCCGTGGGAAGCCATTCAAAGGATATCTCTTGATAAATAGGATACTCAACTGTTGTGGGAAAATAGAGGGAAGCCTTACTCAGTCGAATGTTGAGAGTGGCTTGCACGCAATTATAATATTGATGACTATGAGGCAAAAAGACCCAAGAAGTGTGCCAATTGCAAAAAAAATGCACTGGCCGTGACTATTGGTATACCCTGGGGAAGGAAGGGGAGTATAAAGTACCACTTAATGTGAAATATTATAAGTGGGAATTCATGTTGGGTGAGACATAGAGAGATTGTATCCGAATGCAACACTCATAGATGGAAAAATATTGGCTAGAGATGATTAACCAGAATTTAATAACAAGCCTACGTTTCCAGTGACGGAATGGGTAGGTACACTGATAAAATTCATGGATGGGCTGCTAACATCGTGACTAGGTCAAGAATTCCTCCGAGTGTATGGAATAGATTGATTAAGATGAATAAATTGTTATTCTTTCTTTGATAAAAAGGATTCCATCGGTGCAAGGTGCCTCCCAATGTTGTTGTGAATCTGGATGAGGTCCTGCAATCCCACCTCTGATAGGGATTATCAGGAAGCAATGGGGACGAAGTTTTGTTTTGGGCATATCGTATCACCTATAGTCGATGGGTAGACGAGAGGTGGTTTATCATGCTGGCTAATGCGAGTAGTGTGTGTGGTGCCGTGTAGCGTAATTAAGATGAGAAATTACCAGTGGTAGAGTTGTGCATAATAACTTGTACCGATTTATCATGCACGTGGTACCTCTTGAGGTTTTGTGTGGGAAAGCCTTATCGTCCACCCTCTGGTTGATTATAGATGAGGGGATAACTAGATTTTTTGGACTGCACATGATTTGGAGTCCATTGTTAAGAGTGGAGTGAACCACAAACTATTTTGGGTGGATTTTGAATGTCGTAAGAGTTACTTTGCTTTAAACCGAAGTTTTAAATACTGACATGGTCAGATGTTATCGTGATTTCTCCCATAAAGGGAGTTTTAAGTTGTGTGAATAAGGGGAATTGACATTTAGGGATATGCGACCTTTTCTCAATGTGGAGACGAAAGAGTCAGTATTGAGATCACATGACTGATATAGCATATCAATATGTAGTGAATTGAGAAAGCTTGTTGATAAACTTGGGCTAGAGTGATTAAGCCTTTTGATAGGTGAGTACCACTAACAGGTGTATAGTGGAGTGTCCCTTATGTTATTATAATTTGAATTTGGGTAGTAGAGGATGTCGTGATGTTAAAGATCCTAAGTTTCAGTACAGGTCTTGCCCTAATTTCGAGGACGAAATTCCTTTGTAAGGGGTAAAGTATGTAATACCGCATATTTCTGTGTATTTTTATTTAATTAATTTGAGTATTTAATTAGAAAAATACGTTTTAATTAAATTACGCGAGTGACGTAATTTAATGCGATTAGATAATAATTGTGACTATTAAATATTAATCGAGAGATAGATACTGATTAATATTGTATTATGATATTTAGTAAGTGCAAATAGTAAATAATTGATAATTATGGTTATACAACAAAACGAGTGATATGTGCGTATTTTATTAATTATGGTTATACGACATAGCGAGTGATGTGTGCGTATTTTATTTTATCTCACCGGGAGTCGCGTGTAGACTATTTTGAGGTGAGAAATGAGAAATATATTTTAGTGGTCACGAATGATTCTGTATGGGTCGAAATAGGGTACCCAGGGGTATAGTTTGGGTCCCGGGGTAATTTTTGATGAAACCCACACCTTATAAGGGCATTTCAGTCATTTTATAAAAAGAGGTTAAGGGACCTACGAAATTTGTAGCCACATATCTGAGAAGTAAAGACTGGGGTTAGGGCTCACAAGACAAAAGATTAGAGAGGCCATTAGAGACAAGATATAACCAATTTCCAAAGCTTAGAGGGGGATTTTGAAGATGGTGAAGAAATCTTGCGCCTCAGGGCAATTAGAAAGGAGGATTGGAGAAGGAAACAATCAATCATCAACTACGAACCACGAAATCAGATCAATCAAATAAATACAAGTGTTTATTGCAAATCAAATTGATGTTATTATACCCATGTGTAGGGGTTTCATGAATAGATTGATTTTATTAAAAAATCTTGGATGAAAAGTGTGAATTGAATACATGTTGGGGATAAGTTTGCATGTAGTTGTTTTAATAGCTGTAGAGGACTTGGAATCAGAAGAAAATATGATTGTTTCTACGAATGGAAATCTGAGTTTGTGATAATCAAACATGAAGAACAAAGAAAAAAATCTAAGGTTGAAGATGATATCAGATTTGGATGATTCTTCGGTTGATTCTATAATCATTCGATAATGCTTTTATGTTAGGATTGATTTCTATACATTTGGTTAATGTCTGGTTATGTTGGGAAAGATTTCCATGAGGTTTAATGGGGTAAACATGGTGCAAAGTTTGAGAAGATGAAGGTGTAGCTATTCGATCAATCGATGGATTTGATTGATCGACCGAATCCTTTGATCGATCGACCCATGAAGAATTTGGTTCTTCTGTTGGTTGAGTTTTCTTCGATTTCCAACAAAAGAGGGGAACCTTAGGAGTGATATTATACCTATGTAGGGACTTGATAAAGACCAGTAGGGTATAGTTAAGGTCCATTAAGGTCATTGGGTGTAGGACTTAGAGCATGGACCGAAAGGGATAACCGATTGAAAGATAGATCGGGAAATTTGGGAATTGAGCTACGGAGAGAGAGAAAACATCAATTTAACACGTATATCAGTAGGTTAAAGATGGTAACTACAGAATTTATATAACAAGGGGGTAACTTGGACCCTAGAGTTGTGTGAGCACTCCTATATATATGATAGTGAGATAAATCGTAATGTAGATAGTACGACGAGTATGCAAGAGATATATACAATGTACTAACACGTATTATTGAGTTGTGTGAATACCTATTAATGCATCGTATATATTGGTGTTCGAGGTATGATTTCGAGACAATATAGATGAATAGTATTGGTGATCGAGGTATGATTCCGAGCCAATAATCCCTAAAATATAATACAGGGAGGTGATTATGTAGTATGTGTTTATAGTATATACAGTGTGCAAAATATATGTACCTAGAGTATGCTTATTTCTGTATTGGGGTCGATGATTTTTTGAACCAATACATAAAAGCTCGATTTGGGGTCGATGATTTTTCGAACGAAATCGAAGATGAATATTATTGGGGTCGATGATAATGTCGGATCAATATACATATGTATGACCTTTACATTGGGATCGAGGGATCTCCGGACCGATGTAAATGGTAGGATTATTGGGGTCGATGATTTGCTGGACCAATAAATCCTTATAGTATATATTGTGTGTAAAGTATTTACCGCATGATATTCTACTTTTGAGTTATATATATATATATATATATATATATCTAAATGGTAAATTAAGTAGAGAGAAACTTAATTACAAGATTATGGCTAGATTGGGAATATCTATGGTAAATTAAGTAGTGAAAACTAATTATGGAAGTTAAAAGATAATAGATGTGAAATTCTATATGAATTAAGTAGTAAGACTTGATTATAATGTTTGAAAATAACATATGGGAGTGTTATATAAAAAAGACTGATTAAAATGAGAGAAATGTTAATAATGAAGCGTGTTGTATGGGCGGTACGGGAGAGTATACCATTGATAAGATCAGTTATATACTTTAGTCGAGATAGGTTGGGTATCCTAGATAGGTGGGCTAAGTATGGAACGTTAGGCGTGTACATTACATGAGAGGTGATGAAACTCAAGGGAGTGTGTGTAAACCTAACATGTGTAATCAATAACCGATTTTAATTGCGATAAATTTCTTGTTAAATGTCTTCAAAATGTTTTGAGTACTAACTCTTGCTATAAAAATATTTTCAAAACTTTTTAGGTGTCCAGCCACAAGGGCGCCATACTTGATGGTTTCATTCCAGGGACTTAGAGCTGTAGCACTGTAGATGATGAAAGGGTTTGGGTAGCCGTTTATTTCATTCAAATCTAGTATAGGATCTCATTATTGTATCTCGTATATGGACATGTTGTTAGTATTGCCGTTTCATTTTGTATCAGATTTGTTTAGCAATTAGTTATGGATATTGTTTGGTTGTGGTTTTTAACCGATGATTTATTCGGCATAATTTACATATTATTATGGTTTGGATTCTAGTGTATTGTGATTCTGGATTTTGTTTTCAGCTATTTGTTTATTCTGTTTAATTCAAAGTTAAAATTTAGCACCGGTATAATTAACTATTAGGTGGCTAGTGATAAATTTTGGTTTTCGACAGTGATGCTAAGAATGAACCATATGAGAAACCTGTTTTAATTTGATAAAGGCCTAATCACCCGATATTTGATTTGACGGGGTGTTACATTAGGTTAGATGTCTCTCCCTAAGATAAAGATCTCCTCTTAAAACTAAAGTGAAAGATAACATTTCTCCCATTTTCCAGGAATAGACAAAGAAAAATAATACATAATAAATATTTGCTCACCCACAAACCATTTCTCCCCTAAGTGAGAACATGTGTTATCAATTGGAAATATATAGGCAAGAATAATACCATGCAATGGTGTAAAGATCAACAAATACAACATGGCAACACAAGCACAAATAATCCAAATAATGATCAATTAATACCAATTTTTATACAATAAATGATACAGGCTTGAATACAAAATGAAGCATGAGATACCAATGTAAACAAGTAATAAGAGATATTAATATGATCATATAACATACCGATTTTATTCAAAGATAAAGCACATGACAATATTTATTAAATACAAATGCAATGAGTAAAAAGAAAACGATACCATATATAAATATGCAAATTATATCAATGATATATATATATATATATATATATATATATATATATATAATAAATATAAAACACAATATTATTTACACACTAGCATAGTATCGATGTGTCTAAATATGTGGGATGGAATGAAGGGACGTGAACTAGAAATAAAAGAATTATGACCCAATCACTAAAAAATGTCCAAGAAGTTCTATTTGACCGCATTAACTTTATCAAACAAAGATTTAGCCTCATAGTGACAGATAAAATGAACTTATAAATGGATAAATAAACGTAATGCACACTAATCTAGAAAATATTGATAATTCTCAAATCAGTAGCGTCAAATATGAATTAACTATGACTCATTTTGCAAACCCATTGATCTTCAAATTATAACACCCACAAAATTACAGATATATCATTTTTCCCTCTCAATTTTTAAGATACCAATTTAATTGAAGAATCATTGAAATAAAATTTGGCCTTGGCAATATTTTCGTTATTTTGCCTCTTATTTTTTTTAGTATCTTACCAACGGTAACCTTTCACGCTAGGAAGATTTCCTCTTTCGTATTCCTTTTCCATGCACACTCATATTTTTAATAAAATAGCAAACTCACGGGAAATGATTCTTACATGCTCAAAAATCCCAATCAAATATATATTTAAAATGACAAGATTGTTAAGAGAACACCTCACTTAGCTCATATAAACATAAGAAGTTAAAATCCAAAAGAGCTCGTGCATGCACTACACCTAATTAATTATTTTATAACTAATTGAAAAAATGATTTATAAGTGTTCGAAACACTTACAAAATTTATTACTGCTTTAGTCACTTATAAAATTTGTAAGTGTCTATGACTGATATAAAATTATTAATACAACCCACAATAAAGAATATAGAACAAGTGAGTGTCACGTGTAAACTCCAAAAGTGTTAAAAAAGTTCCTTCCCGCTATTGTATTTTCATTATTCCCGCTTTAGAGAACCATCTCCGCGCTTAGGTCTTCGACTCATCACCATCGCATTCCATCCGTGGTCTCATCACCATCGTGTTCCATCCGTATTTGGTCTCACGATCTCAGGCAGTTCCTCTTTGGTCTCAGGCGCTTCCATCCGATTTGCTGCTCATCACCATCGCGTCTCATCTTTGTTCTAAGGAGGTTTCTCTTCTCAGATATAGGTAATACTACCTATAATATATTTCTTTACAATATTTTTTTGGGAAGATGACATGATCACATAGAGTTGATACCAAATCGAACCATCCGTAATATATTTTAATAAAAAAAACCAACAGATTTATTAAATCAATCCATATTTTTATCTCGATTTGGAAGAAAATTTTGGATTGCTCTTTCTGGAAAAGATGTTGTTGTGTTTCTGTTTGTAATTTTCTGATAATATTTTTTCGGAAAAGCAACTTGTTTGAATAACTAACTCAACAAGTAACTAAAAATAGACGGTAGTCAGTGCTTCCGTGTGTGGTATTGGGTTCAATTTATTTATAGTTGTATTTTTAATCTTCCCCTGCCGTCTTCCCTCTTTATGGAAAAAATCGAACAACAGTGTGGTTGTAATTTTGCAGGTGAAAGGTGTGATAACAGATTTTGGGGATGATATGCATTGTTAATTTCTTTAAATTCTTGGCAGTCTTTTGGATTCGTTTACATCTGGATTACAGGTGCCTTGATTATCCATTTCTTTATCAAATTTCAAATTAAATTGGCAATAATATATTAATATCATGCGTATTTGGTGTAGGGCCGCAACAAAAACACCCCACAACATAACACTTTATTGGCTTATATTGTTCTTTTAGCATTTATTCCCAAAATTTGTATAGGCTTACATGATATTGAACATAATTGCAACACATTTTCTCTAATTGCCTACTATGATCAGGTTCTAAGCACTATTGCAATGCTCAGGGATGTACTTTTAAGATAGAGTGGTGGTGAGATCATATTTGACGCTTTTCCATGGCCAGAGGTAACACCTACATGCCTGCTATAGAGATAACCAAGTGGTTCAATACCAACAAGTAACTTTTTACAAACCAATCACTCTTGTCAATTTGAAATATAGGTTATGATCATAGTAATACTTATGTAATGAAGATAATTAATAATGGGTTGTTTATGTTTTAATGCAACCATTTTATTGTCCCCGAGTTTGGACATGATGTGAAGTTTTCATATGCTTCCCACAAGGCAGTGAACGAATACAAGGACGCTAAGGAGGTAAGTGGATGCTTTTCGATTTTGAAGATTTCCAATTATTGACCTTTGATTGTCTTATTGGAAGTGATCACTCAATTCAATGTCATAAATTAAGAATAAATTTCTTGTATTTAGTTCCGAGAGGGTTTGAGAGTTCTTGTTGTGGGTGATGATAAATATACTCTTATACAATGTGATACTTAGCTTAAAACTTGTAGACATTGGTGGTCATTGGATGTTTTTTAGAAACAAAACTCAAATATAAGAAATTAAGGAATTGCGATTTTTAATATAGTTTTACGCCACGAGTCCCAAAAAGGGCTCCCATAAAATTGAGCATTGAACCGTTAGTACTATATCTTATCTTTTTATGGTAAAAAATAAGTCTACTACTAATGAACTCAATGATTTATCTACACTCTTGATATCTTTGAGGCCTAGTTCTATGATATTTGCTCAAATTACAGCCTACGATAGTATGTGATCACCTCAGTCCATTTTACTTCTGTGCTTTCATCATGTTCTAAACTCTAGTCTCAATATTCGTCATCAGAATTAAATTTTATTTTTATAGCTTTTGGGGCATTCACATCAATATCTCTAAAGTGAGCCCCATATAACTTGGACTCTTTTTTCTTTACATGAGTACCGAAATTCACAAGGGAAGCATGTATAACTTGCCTAGCTTCTCTAAGAACATATATTAGCTCCCCCCAAAGTCCCTTAATTTCTTTCATGAAAAATGTGTGGGCAACACCATTCTTACCAGCTCATCCATCCCTACCAATTCCATGGACATAATCCTCCATCGTGAGTAGATGACTATAGTTTATTACCACTTCAACATCTGGAATATCCAATCCTCGAGCAACCACATCATGCCTATGCAGTTGCATATAAAGATGATAATTCAACAAAAGATCTCGAATTAAAAGCAGTTGTGTATAAAGATAATAATTTAACAAACAATCCCGTTCTTAAAGATTTGGTTGTATTTGGAGAAATATGGGATAATTTGAAAACTTTAAATGTGATTTCTCAATCACTAAAAAGGTTATCGATGGAATTTATGCACCATGCTCATTTACAAAAAATTATAATTGATGCCCCTGCTCTCGAATTTTTATCTATTGATGATAAGGTGAAAGGATTATGTGGTAACATACATGTCTTCCATATGCCAAGCACACCTTCGTGTTTTAAAAACTTACCCTGCATTTCAAGATTCGTCCTATTATGTCACGTGTTTATTTAAACTTCTTAGTAGGATTTCCAACGTTATGTATATTTCATTATCATGTTCTACCATGTCGGTAAGCTACATTTTGTCTATGTTGTTGTTTCTTGAATAAATTTCTCTATATTATTTTTAATCATTTCTAAAGTCTCTTTCTCCCTACTGTGCAGTCTCTTTTGGTGGCTAATTCTTTTAATCTGTCGAAATTTCATAATTTGACGTGTTTAAAGTTCTTTGCCATTGAAATATTTTCTCGGAACTAGAAATTGGTAATAGAATTTCTCAAGAGCTGTCCTATGTTAGAGGTTCTTATTTTTAGGTGAGGCAAGGGTGAATAATAACATCACCTTCCAACTAATTATAGAGTAGAGTTTGAAATAATGATGATATGGAGATATTGTTTCCTTCTTATGTCAGGGTTTTTCATTTTCTTGTGGCAATGTCGGGACATTTTGGTTGGAATGGAATGTGCCCGATTATTTGAGATCACACCTAAAGATAATCGAAATTACGGGATAGAAGTCGAACAATGAAGTTGAATAGTTGAGGTACTTTATGAAGAATGCCAAAGTTTTGGAGACGACTATAATAAAGATGAAGGGTGTTGTTGAACAATTAAAGCTTCCAAAGTGTTTAAAGCCATATCATATTGAGATCTCCTGATATAATTTGCTTAGAAGTTTTAAACTTACTTAAGACATGAACATAAACTTGATATCATGTTCTGATAACATGGTTGCTACTCCCTTCTCTTTGGCTGCTTGATACTAGTTTGGGTTGAACATAGTGGGAATTATCTCTTTTGGGTTGGGTTGAACTTAGTGGGATATATCTCTGTTGGGTTTTTATAAGAAGGTAAATATGGTAATGAAAAACGCATTTGTTTTGATGGAAATAATGTAGTCTATGTAGTTGACCCGTTCAAATATGTAGGTCCTCAATTTATTCTATGCATTTTGTTAAGTTTGTTCAGAATTTGTTATTAGGGTTCATCAATATTTTTTTAAGAATTTTTTTAGTGGAGTACTAGAGTGTCAAATTCATTAAGATGACAATGACGGATCCAAAATGTTCATTTATTTCAGTTACTCGTCATTGACTCCCTACCTTTAACTTCATTAGATAACCATCGAATTATCATTTTTATATGCAACTGCTTTTAGTGGACTCTATATTGTGACACCCCGACTAATTAAACACCGGGTAGCTACTCCTTTATAAAATTAATTCAAAATGCCAAGTTGGCTCAGTAAATAGCATCACTGTCGAAAACGTTTTATTATTACTAACCACCTAGTATTTAAAAAGTAAGTGCCAATTTTTTTTAAATCTGATTAACATGCAACAAGAGTAATGAATAACTAAATAACACCATTCACCATACTGAAATAGAATGAATAACCATCACAATATGTAAATAAAACCTGGAGGAAAAAACTCCTCAATACAAATCCCACAACTGATAAGTAAACTGAAATAATTAACTAAAACTGAATACAGAGCAATACATGCTAGAGTCTGAAAACTGAAATGTAAAAATGTCTAATAGAATTGGGCAACATGCCCTACAACTGATAGATGCTGAGACTGGAATCCAAATGAGAGAGGCGTCTAAAAGCAAGTCCCTGTAGCTTCCACAAACAGCTACAGCTCGTCACCTGAATGAGAATCCTATGCTTGGTGTCCCTGTGGCTGGGCACCTAAAAATGGTTTTACAAGAAAAAGAGATTTGAAAAGCAAACGGGTCAGAGCCCGAATGTGTTATGTTTTAAAAACCTGCAAGTGCTTTAAAAACATTTAAAACATTAAATGCAAAGTACATGTTAGGACGTGCACTCACATTAAATTCTCACCTCTCGACTAACTGTGCACTCCTAACGTAATTACCCATCTATATCGACCCATACTACTAGCTAACTAACGACATAACTAGCTAGACTGCCAAAGGTCCTACCCATATTACTAGGTTCCGTTTATCATAACAACGCTTGTAATTAAATAGAGGTTTAACATAAACTCAGTTACTAAGTATGCCATAGATATAACTATCAGTTAACCCATTATCAGTCTCGGAACATTACCGTAATTATTTTCACAACATTAACATGAAGGTTCCCATTAAATTAAGCGTATATTATTCACATCATAAATATACGACACAAGCACCCCGAGAACTAAGCTGCGGCGCACACATACTCTGCTATCCATCCCGGTACATCACGTACATAAGGATTACTTATTCCGAATCTCTCAGGAATAGTTTACCGATAACAACATCACAAATAATGGAGGCGAACACAGTCACCATCACATGGGTCACGCACATACCTACGCTCCCATGATCAGCGGACTTATTAATATCACAATAAGTCTTTCAATGATCTATGTTCATCAAGGTACCAGTCTATATCCCCCCCGTAGGCACACAAGGATTAGAGGGTCCTAAGCGAACGTAACCTCCCCCGTGATAGCAAGTATGGTAGGTATGTTATACACATAAACCATATACTAAGCATTCACACATCTTAGATATCACCATTTTAATAAGGTATTTTCTACATCATTATACCATTATTCCAGACTTATATATATTTCAAGTCTCCCGTTAATATAAGGTTAAATTGCCGACACGTCTCACGCCGTAATCCCTTATCCTTAAAATCTATCTCAAATAAACTATTAAGTTCCGATTGTTCCCAAATATAACATCTTTATTCTTAAGGTCTTTACTTCTGCTCTAAACCTTATTTCATCAAATTACACAACTTTACACTATTAACCCAAACGTTACCTCACTAACGAATTTCAATAATCTAGAATAATTCCTCGAATTGTATTCTAATTAAAGTCCACTATAATAATCACACCTACTGGTCTTCCTCAAGGGTGAGGGTATTCATAAGGGCTACAAACGTATTCTCCGAGGGTTTCCACCATTAAAATCAAATTAAGGAATATTTTACTCATTCTGGGAAGGTCGATCGATCGACCTATGAATGTCGCTCGATCGATCTAGTCGATCGATCGACTGATGAATGTCGATCGATCGATCGAACAGGTATGGCTACGGACTGCTTCATTTTGCAGATTTTAATTCATCCCAAAACCAATTTCTAACGTATGATTCTCAGATATAACGTCATAGTAATGCCATATAACAATCCTACAGTATTACTAACGTTCATAAATCAATAATTCAACATCTAAAGGCTACATATGGATCAATCTTCATAAAAACCTACTTTTTCCAGATTTTCTCAAGAACATGAACCCTAACATAATATCATCATCAAATCCCAGAATTTAATTCGTTTTTCTTTCAACCCATCATGTATTCACATCAGATTAATCGTCACCAACTAGTCTACATGCAATTTATCCTCAAAATTCAGACCTAAGTTCAATTAATCATGGGTTTTTCATTCATCTTCCAATAACAATTATAAATCTTCAATTTGCTAACATGGAAAGAACATTTGCTGAAGTTAAACATAATTAAACCACTTGCCTTGGTTTGATTTCGAATCTGGTGTTGATTTGTAATCTCTTTCTGCAGATTTCCTCTATCTCTCTCCTTCTCCAAGCTCTCCTTCAATGGTGGCTCAAGGTGGCTAGGGTTTGGTTTGAAGGAAACTTATGAAAACCTAATATAATAAACCTCCGTAGCTTGTTGGGTTAATAAGGGTTGGTTGGGTCAATCCTTATCAGATTATAACTCTCCATTTTTCGTCACTTTTAATTACCCAAAAATACCAAATTACTAAAATACCCTTTATGGTGCCGGGATGGCCTAAAAATACCCCGGAACCCAAACTATACCCCCGGCTAGTGTTTTCTGACTATCTCGACCCTTCCGGACGCGTTGGCGCACTCAAAACGACCATACGGGTTATAGATTTTTAATTCACTTTTAATATCAAAATATCATACCGTGACGCGGCGGTCCCACGCGTCTCAACAAAATTTCTAAAATGCCGTATATAAATCCCACGACAAATTTTATAATACCAAGTTCATATATAATCATATATGCACATAATCAAATACCAATTCGCATCACATTAGTATTATTAACCCGGATTAATTTCCAATTAATACGCAATTTAATTAATTAATCCCAAAATAAATATAGTCAAAAATACGGGGTATTACATATATGCAGTTAACAAGAGTTAGCCCGAGAACGGCTGTGACTTGTCTTGCTTGCCCATGTTGTCAATCATATTAAAGGCCTTCCTATAGAGGCTATGACACGTGTGACATGCTTTACGCTCTAGGTACATTATATTTTTAGTGATTACCATTTTTTGTAGACTAGCACAGAGCGCTTTTGACTAGATCAAGTTAATTAAGGTAGCTGCTCCCATTCTTAGACCGAAAGTATATTTACCGTATGTTGTCACGTTCATAACCTTATGAGAGTTCAATGTGTCTTTATTCTGGACTCTCCTATTCAACAAATCTTTATTCCATATTCTCATATTCAACTGCTCATAAGGTAAATTACTGCTCATATTCAACGCATCTTTATTCCTGATTCTCAACACATTTTTCAGTCTATGAAGATTCTTAGAAAATGGCCATAATTTTTAATGACAATGTACCTTTTTATTGAGCAGGAGCATTCAAAACAACACTGATAGGAGGAAAATGGGCTATTTTAATCCCATTGACGACTACTGGTACTGCGACCCCAACTGGTACCATAACCGTAAGCGCCTTACCGATTGTGTTATACTATACATACATTGTTAATATATTATATGTATTATAACGTACATACATTTCTACTGACTCAACCCTTTGTCAATAGAGTGAGTACATGTATTCACGAAAATATTATTACAGTAATAAAACAATCCTAATAAGAGTTATAAATCAGTATTCACGAAAATATTCACGAAAATATTCTTACAGTAATAAAAAACTACATACATGCCTCATATTTAAATAACTACATTTCAATGTGTGAATCTACTTCAAGATGGTTTTGTTTAAACTATTTTAATGGTACACACCTAAATAAACTCCAGGTGTCAAATCCCATTGAATTGATACATTAGGATCGTAATCAAATCCATGTGCAGATTGAAATCCAGAGATAATCCCTGTAAATCATATTCTATTCCACAGCCACAAATTATTATTATATCATTACATGATGCCACCGGTTCAACAATTGAAGACATAAGTGTAAACATGCAAAATCTGCCATGGTAGAAACATGGACAATCTTACTAATGGAATTAGAAATAAAATCGATAAGAAATATAAGGAAAAGGCTACACAGACTTCCTTTTCCTAGATTTTTAACGAGTCGGTCTTAATGATGAAGTTAAAATAAAATTAAGAGGAAATATGGAGGGGAAAAACTATATAGCCTTTTTCCCTTAATGTTAACACTGAGCTAGTTACTTATCAGTATTTTGGTATTAAAAGGAACCATTTTAAAGCTAGTAAATGATGAACAACTACTTACATGGAAATGGCATGTTGTAATTAAATGGAATAACTAAATGCTCAAATAGATGAAACCCAATCACAAATCAAATGAAAGTTAATAACCCTTGCTCGTGCACATGCTTTGGTAACTTCTCAGCAAATGTTGTAATTAAAATTTTCATGAATACGAAGATTCGGCAATCACAGTAAACATAACCCCACTATCATCAACAACAAATATACATATTTATATAAATAAAACATAACACAAATTATTAGTATCTAACAAATCTTCTGAGGTTATGTAATATGCCCAATAGAATCTTGATATCCTCATGGTTAACACAGTTTTCAATGATTGGCCATAACCGAAACAATAATCCCTAATAACCATTACTTATTCTCGATTATAGTTGATTGGGATTGGGCTTCAATAATAATTTGGATCAAGAAAGATAACATAAATTGTTCTAACATAACTAAGGTAAAGCCTAGATTAGGAAAATTGATTTATTTATTTATTGATAAGATGAATTGGGCAAAGGTGGACAATTATGTAAGATCTTCTCGAGCCTTATCCTTGATTGAAAGTTGAGCTACTGAACCAACAAGATTAGTAATTGCTAGCAAACAAAAAAGAAAGGAAAAAATAAGTTAAAGGGACTGGATATCAATATTCAAAAACAAAAATTCTAAGAAAATTTCTTATCTGACACGCTACAGAATTACGAAACTAACCATAAGTCACCCAAAAACTAGAAATATTTTTTTGCACGCAACTTTTGTCAAGATGATAATATAAAGTCTAGGAACATGATAATAGCGAAAGATCCTTAAAAATATTACGACAACAATCAATTTATTAGTAATTTAAATGTTAATCAACAATAGGATTTAAAAGTAGAGCCCGAGAATTACCAAAACAAGACAACCTATATGTGTTAATCGGCCTAGAGGCAAGGCCAAGATAAATTGGAGTGTCAATTGTTGATCCTTATGAAAAGATTGTTACAGGATTTAGTTAATAAAAGCACTAACACTAACACCAGTGTTTGACCAAATACGAAACCTTGTCCAAATTCTTAATAATATAGTTGTATTGCATCTGAGATTGTTCCTCTATCCATTTTATAGCTTCTGCCTTGTACCTTCGTCAATATCATGTCCTGTCACAATAATCCATTTCTTCAATAGCTTTGGGACTATTATTATTTTCTGTTGCCCCCACTTCAGTCCTACAATATTCTTCTTATATACTGATCTCTTCTTCAATTTGGTTCTCTTCAATTGCTTTCTTGGAGGTAGGGGATGATCTCTAATTTACTAAAGAAAATGATCATTTTTATGGCCGTCAAGGATTTATCCCTCTTCTATATCTATAGGACCTGTAGCTTTATATTAAAATTTCACCTTTTCCATTTGCTAGTCCACTTTCTCCTTTATCTTATAAAACATATTTCTATTTTTCATTCTTATATTATTATGAGCAACTGGTTTATTTTGGACAGGTACTTAGACTATAAGCAAAGTTGATTCTTTGTCACATTCTTGAGGTGATCATTACTAATCAATATCTATGCTTTTCCTCATTAGAGTGCCCGTCTCTATCTATTTTGCTCTGATTTATCTAATTATTCTCTTTTGTAGATGGCTTTGTGATGCATTCATGGTTTTACTTGCTTGAGTTGCCTATGACGACAGTAAGTTTTTTCTTTTAATCCATTTCATCTCCTTAAATCAATCCTTCTCTTCTGATTTACATTTGAGTGCTTCAGTTTGTTTTGATATGCAATCACATTGAATTATAAAATATTAGAGGATTCTTAAAATTATGTTTTTCGGGTTGGTGTTGGTATGATATTTTAATGTTTATACACTTGCATAAAGTGCATTGTCTTTTTCATATATGTCATTTGTGCTCTATTAATCTTAACAGATGCTGTTTTTCTTCTTCTTTATATGTATCTCATGCGAAATATCTTAATTTGTGAAGGTGGGTAGTGAGTGATTTGAGAACGATGCTGGTGTACGAAGTTTGGATTACCTTAGGGAGGTGTGAGGTGTTACCTGCTTTCACAGGTACATTGTAATGGTGATAATATGAGTCGAACCATAGAGAGTGAGTGATGAAGGGTGATAACACAGGCACAAAAAAAATAAATAAAGAGTGATACAAAAGATTAGGCTGGGTTAAGTGCCCTAAAGGTCATCAGAACAAAAAGAGACTGATATCTAATGAAGAAAAAGAAACCTTGATAGGTTAAACACTAAGGTAAACAATAAATACTCATTAATTTAGGATAAATACTATGTCTTAGTAACTATGGATGATTCCAATTCATATTTATTACTATAACTTTAACCCAAAATAAAATGAGATTTTTACCAATAGGTCCCGTTTACTAAGTTTATAGTCAAATAGGTCCTACGAATTGTTCTTTGGTCCATTTGATCCCATCAGAAAATATTTCTTAACTTGTGCAAAATATATAGTAATTTTCATGATAATGGCATCATGGCAGGTCAATCTACTCTTTGAGCCCATTCAATTTGAGGTAGACATCTCAAAATGAATTCAGAAATCACATCACGTGATGAATTTCTCACAATATTTTTATTGAAATTGATGAATACAATTTATAAGACCGATCTTATATAAACGTACCATAATGGAGTAATTTTTGACATTCCTATTTTTTGAAACCTTTTTGTTATTCTTTTATTTAGGGATTAGATGTGCTCGTGCATATAGGTATATATGAGTCCACAAATGGGATTTACGAGCAAATGTTGCCCGAAGTCCACATTCATCTAAAACGTCATGGTAATCAGGTAAGGAATTCGTTATTTAAGTAAGTGATAGGCACATTTGACTTTTTCCCACCCCCACCCACCACACACACAAGTTTAGGATGCAATTGATGATATTCTCAGAAGTTTTTATATATTGAAATTTGACCCCCATTTTAACATTTTTGTTAGTTTACCGTTACATATCATAGCAAATTATCAATATACCTTTTAGTTTAACTGCATACTATTTGCTTGTCACTCTAAAGTAAGTATAAAATTAGATAACGCCTTTGAATATTTTGGTTATTTATATTGGGCAAACTATAAACTGTAAAAACTGAGTGCCAAAGTCCAATTACTGCAAACTTGTGGGTCTAAAAGTCACTTCTAAAGTAAGTATCTAATTTAGTTTTTAAAAATAAAATCAGATTTAACAAAATTCTAATTCCTTCTATTAAATTTCAGGTTATATGGCATATTATCACTTTGGAGGTTGCTATTATGAGGTTGCTTATATGGAACACTGATAGTCAGGGACATTTAAAAAAGTGGAGTTGGGTTGGATTATTTTAGCTACTACTTTTTTATCTTCTCACTTAGACATTTGAATTTGGATTGCATAATTTTTATTACTACTTCTTTGTTTATATATAATGGATGAATTTTAGTAGTAATTTATATATGAAATTATTTCTCATTTTAATTTAGTTTCTAGCTTCTAATTATGAGTTGGATTTTAATTGACATTTTGCTCATGTTAGGGGTTGTGGTTATAGGTAAAAAAATGTCTTGATATTCTGTTCATATTGGGTTGTTGTATTCAGATGCCGCCGTCCATCAGGCCAGGCCCGTGCCCAGGTCTGGGTCCGGGTTGTGGGTCTTTCTTGAGCAACTATTAAATTTTTTTGACAAATTTTAATTGACCTTTGGGATTTAAAATTTATTTTCTGAACCAAAAAATTTGGTTTCCCGAAAGGATATAATTAATTATTTTTCGCATTAATAATCTCTAAAATTTTATCCAACCATTTCGGTCTCATTCTTCCTAAGATTTTATCTCCTTCGCAATATGGTTTCATTCAAGGGCGTCTTATTACCGATAATATCCTTCTTGCTCAGGAGTTAATTGGTAACCTTAAAAAAAAGATTCATGGGTCTAATGTTGTCTTCAAGGTCGATATGGCTAAGGCATATGACAAGATCTCTTGATTTTTTATCATTAAAGTGCTTCGTGCTTTCGAGTTTTTAGAAACTTGCATTGAATTTATTTGGAGTTTGCTTTATAATTGTTGGTATTCTATTCTTATTAATGGTAAATAATTGTTTTTTTTAAATATGAACGAGGTGTTCGTCAAAGTGACCCTATTTCTCGAGCTTTATTTGTAATCGCAGCAGAGGTGTTGAATAGAGGTGTTCATAACTTGGCAGCTTCAGGTTCCATTAGAAACTTTTCCACCCCTATAGGATGTCCTTTTGTGTCTTCACTCTCTTTTGCAGATGACATAATCTTCTTCCAAAATGGTAATGCCCGATCTGTTAAAAGATTCTTGCATTTTTTCTCGGCTTATCAACTGCAGTCAGGACTGCGTTGCAACGCAGATAAGAGCTGCGTTATCACATGTCTGAATTGTTCAATTTCTCAGCGTGGCAGGTTACAGTCGTTGAAGGGTTTTGCTTACAAGTATTTACCCATTCAGTAGCTGTGTGTTTCGTTATACCAGGGTCGTAAGAAAAATATTGTGTTTGCTCCGATCATAGACAAAGTCGTGGACCGTATAATTCAGTGGAAGTCTGGCTTCTTATCCATGGCAGGTAGACTTGTCCTTATTCAATATGTTCTCATGATGTTGGGATCCCATGTTTTTCCTGTCAGTTCTCCAACCAAGGGTTTTATTCAAGCTTTTAATCGGATTTGTGCTAATTTTTTTTGGGGGAGTTCGGAGGATAGATTTAAACACCATTGGGTTTCATGGGATATTATTTGCAGGCCAAAAAATGAGGGTAGTTTGGGTATTAATAGAATTTTTTATGTGAGCTTAACTTCCTCTTGTAAACTTTGGTATCGGTTCTTAAAACATAATTCGTTATGGGCTAATTTCATGTACTCAAAGTAAAAAAAATAGGTAATTTGAATTTTAGAGGTATTCCTTCATTTTCGAGTGGCCCTTGGAAAAGAATGCAAGCGGTTTATGAGATTGTTGAAGATAATTTTTGTGATGATTCTATCTTTGGTTGGCATTTGGATAACTTTTTCTTCAAACACACTTGGGAGTTGGTGCGACCTAAACATGTTGTTCAATTCTCTTTTACTATGATTTGGGATCCTAGACTTCCTCCGAAAGTTTCTACATTTATGTGGTGTGTTCTTCGTGATGCTAATCCTCTCGTAGAGAATTTATAACGGATTAATATTCCTTTTGTTTCGAGATGTCGGTGCTGTTCTTTTGCATGTGTGGGGAATTCCCAACATTTATTTGGTTCTAGTGAGGTTGCTAGTATTATTTGGGGTCATTTTGAAAATCTTATGGGTCTTAATCTTCATGCTTCAAGATTTAGATCCCGACTGATGTTATGGTGGTTGCAATCTAATAGGAAGAGTATTCGAGCTATTTTGTGCAAATTGCTTCCGAATATCATTTGTTGGAAAATTTGGTGCGCAAGGAACAAAGCTACTTTTGATGGAATTGATATGAATGCTACATCAGTTATTATTTCTATCGATGATGAGATTTGTGTTTATTTCAAAGCTAGGCCTTATAAAGGTCCCTTATCTAGATTTTTAAAATCCTTTATCTCGGAATTTTATATTTCTTGTACTTGATGTATGCCACTAAAGAAAGCCTATTTTTCTCCTTTTTATGCTATTTGGGGTTTTATACTCTTAATTTTTTTTCATTAATTATTTAAAAACGATGTCGTTTTATAATTATTTAAAAACGCTGTCATTTTTTTAATTATTTAATTAAAACGTTGAGTTGCTTTGTTAGAGAGATACGACTGTACAAACAGTCACATCTTTTTGGGAAAAGCCATGAGTTACAGCCCTTCACCACTTATAAAAAGGACCATATGCAGTCCATTTCAAACACAAGAAAATCTACCCGAATTCCCAACTACTGTTCTTGTCCCCTTCTTACCGCTTAAGAGAAATTCACCATTGTTGGTTCATGGGACTGTTTCACTGAAGTGCTTCTTGTAACAGTCCTTAACCGTTTCATCCTGTGAGGCAGACGCCCGTTGAATTTGATGTCAGCACCGTAGCGGGGGCGTATTTTGTCTTAAGGAGAGATAGTTCAACTTTCGAATCGGTCAAAACTCTGCAGGTGATTGTTTCAATCACAAACTGTATGTTCTTCTTGGCTCTCTTTACTGTTAGTGTTTTTCTAGAGTAATTAATTAATTAATTTTAATTACTGTTTAATTATTTCGTGAAATATTATTTTTTCGTAATCTGGTAAACAACAATCTTAAGACAGTATATTGATTTTTTTTGTTTTCACTAAATAAATTTATTTTTCTTAATTTAAATTAGATTGGTAATTTTTTACCTGTTTTTATATACATACTAAATCGTGTTTACATTGAATATCTATTTTTCCTATAATTTTTAATTTTGAAAAAATTCCATACATTTCATAAATTGGTTTTGTGTTATTCAATAACAGAATAATGGCTACTGAATTTATTAAAAATGTGATGTCGGTTCCTAAAAATGATGTGGCGGTTAGTGTTCCTACTACCGTTACGACTCATTTAACTCATGGAGAAAAACTCAAAAAGTTTAATGGTATTGATTTCAAACGTTGGCAACAAAAGATGTTGTTCTATTTAACTACCATTAATCTTACGAGGTATATTAACGAAGATGCTCCTGTGGTTAATGAAATTGAAGCGGATAAGATAACTTTGTTAGCTGTAGAAGCATGGAAGCATTCTGATTTTATTTGCAAAAACTATATCCTTAATGGATTGGACAATACACTTTATAATGTATATAGTCCAATCAAAACCGTTAAATTATTATGGGAGTCTTTGGATAAAAAATATAAAACCGAGGATGTCGGCATGAAAAAATTCGTGGTCGGTAGATTTCTCGAGTGTAAAACGGTTGATTCAAAGACTGTCATAAGCCAAGTCCAAGAGATTGAATTAATTTTTCATGAAATACTTGCTGAAAATATGGTCATAAGTGAAACATTTCAAGTTGCTACGGTAATTAAAAAATTACCTCCTTCTTGGAAAGATTTCAAAAATTATTTGAAGCATAAACGAAAAGAAATGGGACTTGAAGATTTAATTGTTCAGTTAAGGATAGAAGAAGATAATCATAAATCTGAAAAGAAAAATAGTAACCATGCTATGTCTACAAAAGCAAATATTGTTGAGGATGGACAAAAATTCAACAAAAAGAGGAAGCACAAAAATGAAGGCACAAGTCAACAAGGCGGTGCTAAGAAGTTCAAAGGAAAATGTTTTAATTGCAATAGAGAAGGTCATAGGGCCAAGGATTGTCGCAAGCCAAAAAAATAAGAGAACTTCAAGAAGAAATCACCACAAGCCAACATGACAGTAGTTGATGCATTATCCGACGATGTCTCCAATGTTTCTCTCTTCGCAGTTGTATCTGAAGTAAATTTGTTGGGTAATACCAAAGAGTGGTGGGTTGATACCGGTGCTACACGCCATGCGTATTCCGATAAAAGTATGTTCACAACCTACCAACCAATTGAAAATGGAGAACCATTATTCAGGGGAAACTCCTCCACCTCGAAGGTTGAAGGTAAAGGCAAAGTAGTGCTGAAAATAACTTCGGGGAAGCATATCGCGCTCAACGATGTATTGCATGTGCCTGACATCAGAAAGAACATTATCTCTAGTTCCGTGCTAAGCAAGAAAGGATTTAAGCTAGTCTTTGTTGGAGATAAATTTGTACTAAGTAAAGATGAAATGTATGTAGGGAAAGGATATATGTGTGATGGGATGTTCAAATTGAACGTCATAACTGTTGTACCTAAAAGTAGCAATGATAATAATAATATGATATCTTTTGCTTATATGCTTGAGTCTATGAATATATGGCATAGTAGACTTGGACATGTTATATATAATACTTTAAGTAAATTAATTCACTTAGAATTAATTCCTAAATTTAGCATTGATACAAGTCACAATTGTGAAACATGTGTAGAAGTTAAATTAACTAAAACACCTTTTCATTCAATTGAAAGGAGTAGTGAACCTTTAGATTTAATTCACATCGATATATGTGATTTAAAATTTGTTCAAACTAGAGGTGGGAAAAAGTACTTTATTACCTTTGTGGATGATTGCACTAGATATTGCTATGTCTATCTTCTAAGAAGCAAAGATGAAACAATTGAATCTTTTAAGCAATACAAGATAGAAGTTGAGAATCAACTTAGTAAAAAGATTAAAGAATTAAGAAGCGATAGAGGTGGTGAATACGAATATCCTCTTAAGGAAATATGTTTAGAAAATGACATTATTCACCAAACTACCGCACCTTACTCTCCTCAATCAAATGGGATTACGGAACGTAAAAACCGAACTTTAAAAGAAATGATGAATGCATTATTAATAAGTTCGGGATTACTCCAAAACATGTGGGGGGAAGCATTGCTTTCAGCTAATTACATCTCAACAAATTGATTCATAAGAAAACAAATAAGATACCATATGAGTTATGGAAAGGACGCAAGCCTTCCTACAAATACTTAAAAGTGTAGGGGTGTCTTGCAAAAGTACTAATTCTTGAACCTAAAAAGGTAAAAATTGGTCCAAAGACTATTGACCGCATATTCATTGGTTATGCACATAATAGTAGTGCATATCGGTTCCTTGTGTATAAGTCTGACATTCCTCAAATTCACGAAAATACAATTATAGAATCTAGGAATTCGGGTAGATTTTCTGGTGTTTTAAATGGACTGCATATGGTCATTTTTATAAGTGGTGAAGGGCTGCAACTCATGGCTTTTTCCAAAAAAGACGTGACTGTTTGTACAATCGTATCTCTCTATTAAAGCAACTCAACGCTTTAATTAAATAATTAAAAAAACAGCAGTGTTTTTAAATAATTAAAAAATGACTGCATTTTTAAATAATTAATTAATGCGGAAAATAATTAATCTGTAATTAATTATTTCGTTTCAGGAAACCAAATATTTTCAGAAAATAAATTTTAAAGTCCAAAGGTCAATTAAAATTTGTCCAAAAATTTAATAGTTGCTCAAGAAAGACCCACGACCAGGACTCGGTCATGGGCCGGACGGACGACGGGGACAGTGCGCGCGCATGTGGGCTTTTGGCCCAAGCCCAACACATGCATAGTGTAGGACATCTCCCCTTCAAAGAGTTGGGATAACCCAAGGAATCCAAGTCTTAGTACCATAACTTGGGTATATTAACTCCAAGTATTTATACCACTTTTCCAATGTGGGACAATCCCACTTAACTATGTTATACCATCTAGCTTAAACTCAAATGGATCACTTTAAGTCCAAATTTCTCATTCATTACTTCACTATTTTGAACAAGTGAGTATACCAAATTAATATCCTTGCTACACACTTTTAACATATGTGTCTTAATTAAAGTTGACTCTAAAGTTTGACCAAATAAGCTGTCATTTAATAAAATATACAACAATCCCCCACATGAATGAAATTTGGAAGAATCAAACGAATATAGATGCAAACAGAGATTTTTTTTTCTAGGAAAAAATATTGCATCGAAAAAGATAGCTTGTGGCTTTGAATCTTTCCTAGTGAGATACTACAGAGATTACTAGCCAATCTTCTGAAATGTGATGTCTGTTCCTCAAAATGATGTGGCGGTTAGTGTTCCTACTACCGTTCCGACTCATTTAACTCATGGAGAAAAACCTAAAAAGTTTAATGGTACTGATTTCAAACGTTGGCAATAAAATATGTTTTTCTATTTAATTACAATTAATCTTGCGAGGTTTATTAACGAAGATAATCTTGTGATTAATGAAAATGAAACAGATAAGATAATTTTGCGAGCTGTAGAAGCATGAAAGCATTCATATTTTATTTGCAAAAACTATATCCTTAATGGATTGGACAAATACACTTTATGTATATAGTCCAATCAAAACTGCTAAATTGTTATGGGAGTCTTTGGATAAAAAATATAAAACTGAGGATGCCGGCATGAAAAAATTCGTGGTCAGTAGATTTCTTGTAACACCCCGTAATTTTGAGGATTTAATATTTAATTATTTTTGGGAGTGATAAAAATATTTAAATTGGAGAAACTTAAATTCATGAGTTGGAGAATTTATTTGAGTGAGCCGAATTAATTATAATTGACGACTTTAAGTTTAATTATTTGAATTAATGTGTGTCACATTTTGGGGTCAACATGTGGATATGTCAAAAAGTATTTCGGATGGCAATTCCGAGTGCGCGATTACGTCCGGATGGGTCGAGATAGTCAGAAAAGAGTACCCGGGGGTAGTAATTGGGTCTCGAGGTATATTTGGGCATAACCGGACCCACACGGAGTGAGTTGGGCCATTTTAATTAGGCCCAGATGGCCAAAAACGGGATTAAGGGTTTTTAACCAAATTGAGAGACTATGGAACGACAGTCAACACAACTCTAAACCTAGGGTTTGAGTGAAAATTTGGGGATGTTGGAGCTAAATTAAGGGACTACACCAATGGATCAGACTCTATGAACAATTTCAGGCAAGTGGTTAACTTTTTGTAATGTGTAAATGGTGATATACAATTCATATTTTAGTGATGTGTAAACTAAAATTCGTTTTGTGCATAAATGGGTACAAAATGGGGTTTTATTAATGGAATACTTGGCTGAGATTCAAAGTAAGAAATAGGTGTATTATATATCCCTAAGTAAAGATAAAATAAAATTTGAATATATTTGATGATTAACATGGAATCTTTATGAGTTCTTGGATGAAGAACATGAATCTTGAATGTCTTAGGGTTTATTCGATGAATACAAGAGGTCAATCTGCCAGAATTTTTGACACAACTTTAAACGTATGCCATTTGAGTTGTACTTCGAATTAGAGTGCCATATATGTCTGGAAAGGTATTTCTCTTAGCTATCCAACGAACTTGGAATCAGGTCAATCGTAGTTCTGTAGAGGGAGTAATCGACATTTTGCTACAGGTTGTTTGATCTGTCAACATAGTAATATGCCAGAATTTTGACGTGAGTTTAAACGTGTGCGATTTGAATTTTACTTCGAATTAGAGTGTGAACCATACTCTACTGGAAAGGTATTTCTCTTAGCTATCCAATGAACTTGGAATCAGGTCAATCGGAGTTCTGTAGAGGGAGAAATCAAAATTTTACTAGAGGGTGTTTAATCTGCCAGAAAATTTGAGATTTTTCTTTTTAAGCCTCAAATGTCTAAAATTTTATCGGGGAAGTGTTTGGGACCTTGATGAAATATATTGATGGAATAATTATATGGAAGTAGGTCTATGACTGAGTGTTGGACTTTAATTTTGTGAGAGAGTTAAAGTGGAGATTCATAGGGTTGATTGTGACGTACTCTAATTCGAGATGATAAGAATATAATTACGAAAAAGCGTGAGCGAGCTTAAATTCGTTAGGTTAGTGGGTTAACAAGGGTAACTACTGAATTGATATAACAAGGGGTAACTAGGACCCTTAGAGTTGTGTGAATACTTGAATTAATACTAAAGTGAAATAAATTCGTAAAGCAAACATGTACGGTGAATATTAGAGATAAATATATTACGTACAAGTATGAATAATCGGGTTGTGTAAATACCTACTGTTTTATAGGATTACTTGGGTTGTGAATGCCTATTGTGTGTTTCCTTGTGATAGGAACATAGACTCGGGAAATATTAAGTTATGGGCCAAGTGAGCGAGTCCGGGGATAATGGTTGAGTGACACCAAGTTATTAAGTTAATGGATGTGTTAATTAATGAAGGTAGACTCGAAAAAGTATTAAATTAATTATTGAGAGAGTAATTAATTTAGAGTCAGAACATAGACTCGGAAAATATTAAGTTATGGGTCAAGTGAGCGAGTCCGGGTAGGATGGTTGGGCGATGCCAAGTAATCAAATTAATTGAGGTGTTAATTAATTTAATTAGAGTCAGATTGTAGACTCGGGTAGGTATTAAATTAATAGGTGTGATAATTAATTTAATTAGAGTCGGATTTTAGACTTGGGTAGGTATTAAATTCATAGGTGTGATAATTAATTTAATTAGAGTCGGATTGTAGACTCGGGTAGGTATTAAATTAATAGGTGTGATAATTAATTTAATTAGAGTCGGATTATAGACTCGGGGAGGTATTAAATTAATAGGTGTGTTAATTAATTTCATTAGAGTCGAACGATAGACTCATGGAGGTATTAAATTAATAGGTGTGCTAATTAATTTAATTAGAGTCTGATGATAGACTCGGGGAGGTATTAAATTAATAGGTGTGTTAATTAATTTAATTAGAGTCGGACGATAGACTCGGGGAGGTGTTAAATTAATAGGTGTGTTAATTAATTTAATTAGAGTCCGACGATAGACTCGGGGAGGTATTAAATTAATGGGTGTGCTAATTAATTTAATTAGAGTCGTACTATAGACTCGGAGAAAGTATTATATTAATTGAGGTGTGAATTAATTATATTAGAGTCGGACCATAGACTCGGAAAGATGATAAATTATTAAGTGAGAAAATTAATTATGTTGAGTCGCGCCACAGACTCAGGAAATTACAGGCTAGTGTACGGGATTTTGAGTACACGGTAAAGCCGGAGTTTATATTATATATATACGGTGTAGTGATAGTATATATATACGTGCATATATTGTGTGTGATATTAAATATCAGTGACTAGATATTTATTCAATTTATATACTCTAGTGATATCAAGGGAGGTTGCGCGATGTGGGTGAATCCCCTAGCTTGAGGAGTAGGGCGAGTATATCCCCAGGTCATAGCGTCCGATATATGGGTGAGGTATTTATCTCACTTTTAGAAAAGGAATATGACCGCCTCCACTACGTTTATAGTTTGGGCCAAGTTGGTGAGCGATTCCAACTTGGGGAACTAGGTTTTGTGATCACACCTAGTGAGATAGCACTTTAGAGGGAATCATCCGGCGAGGGTATACTCGGAGGGATGGATATACGTATGTTATATGTGTGGATGTTTTAGTAAAGGTACGTATATAATGGTATTCAATATTATATGCGGGTAATAATACAGTGTGTGATGTATTTACTTTATATAACTTGTGACACGGTTATATGCTACTATTTAAGAAGGAATTTATTAAGTTAATTGTGAGATAATTTATAATTCAAAAATCATTATACTCGGGTTAGAGTAGTATGGAAATGGGAGGTTATACCAGGACTAGTTGGATGGGGTAGTACAACTAGGTGGGGGTTAAGGTAACCGTTAAGTGTGCACAATAGTGGAGGGGTGAGAATGTCCACAAGGGAGTGCGACACTAACTTAAATATAAAGCGCATTCATGCATTTTAAATTACTGCAGTTAATTCACTTGCTAAATATTTTCAAAATATTTTGGGTTCTAACCCTTGCTATAAAACTATTTTCAAAACCTTTTAGGTGTCCAGCCACAGGGACGCCAGGATTGATATTCTATTCCAGGGATACGGAGCTGCGGCATATGTGGATGCTAGCAGGAGTTTGGATTAGACGCATCGTTCATTTATTCCTAGAGTAGGAATTATGCATCAGTTTCAGTTTTATATAGGGCTTGTCGCCCAGTCTTCTCAGTACAGTTTTCAGATTTATTTTATTCCGGTGTTGAATATTTGAATTGGATTATTTCACTTTGGTGGCCGATAGTTTATTCGGCAAGTTGTGTAATTAATTATTTAGTTATGTGAATGGTTTATATTTATTTCCGCATGTACTGTTTTGTTTAATTAAAAAGTTAAAATTTGGCACCAGCTTTTTGAATACTAGGTGGTTAGTATGTTTTAAAAAGTTTTCGACCGTGATGCTAAGAATGAACCAACTGGGATTCCTGTTTTAATTTGGTATATGACTGATCACCCGGTATTTTATTAGGCGGTGTGTCACATTTCTCGAGTATAAAACTGTTGATTCAAAGACTGTCATAAGCCAAGTCTAAGAGCTTCAATTAATTTTTCATTAAATACTTGAAAATATGGTCATACGTGAAACATTTTAAGTTGCTACGGTAATTGAAAAATTACCTCCTTTTTGGAAAGATTTCAAAAATTATTTGAAGCATAAACGAAAAAAATGGGACTTGAAGATTTAATTGTTAGGTTAATGATAGAAGATGATAATCGTAAATCTGAAAAGAAAAATAGTAACCATGCTATGTCTGCAAAAGAAAATATTGTTGAGGATGGACAAAAATTCAACAAAAAGAGGAAGCATAATAATGAAGGCACAAGTCAACAAGGCGGTGCCAAGAAGTTCAAAGGAAAATATTTTAATTGCAACAGAGAAGGTCATAGGGCCAAGAATTGTCGCAAGCCGAAAAAATAAGAGAACTTTAAGAAGAAAGCACCACAAGACAACATGACAGAAGTTGATGCATTATCCGACGATGTTTCCAATGTTTCTCTCTCCACAGTTGTATCTGAAGTAAATTTGGTGGGTAATACCAAAGAGTGGTGGGTTGATATCGGCGTTACACGCCATATGTGTTCCGATAAAAGTATGTTCACAACCTACCAACCAATTGCGAATGGAGAACAATTATTCATGGGAAACTCCTCCAACTAGAAGGTTGAAGGTAAAGGCAAAGTAGTGCTGAAAATGACTTCGGGGAAGCATCTCGCACTCAACGATGTACTGCATGTGCCTGACATCAGAAAGAACCTTGTCTCAGGTTCCGTACTAAGCAAGAAAGGATTTAAGCTAGGTCAAATATTTTTTTTAATTTGTATCAATATTTGTAACGGTTTTAAACACTAATAAAGTTCCAAATAAACACTTAAAAAACTTCAAACAGTAACAATTATAAAAACTTATAAAATATCCAATAGTATCTGTTCTAAACACTTATAAAATGACAAACAATAACGGTTTTAAGCACTTATAAAATTCAAAACAGTAACGATTTTAAACACTTATAAAATGTCAAATAGTAACGGTTTTAAACACTTATAATGGGTTAACTATAGCGCGCATACCTCCAAAAATATTAACCCATTGGACCGTTACTAATTTCAATTTGTAAGTGTTTTGAACCGTTACAAAGAAATTATAACCCCCTATTTTTTAACTGTTTAAAAACGTTACCGCTGATTTGTAAGTGTTTAAAACACTTATAAAACAACATTTTTGGTGTAGTGATGTGTGTGAGGAGGCATATGTAAAGTGAACCCATTTAGCAAGTAATGTTCAAACTACTCCATGCAAGCTTGATTAAGAACAATTTTAGTATTGAAAATCATAATCAAATGTCCTAAATAGAAGAAAACATGGAATGTAGTTGATTCAAACACACTGATATCCCATAAAAAATGTTTAAAACTAATCTACATATAAACAAAAAAATCTTTTTGAATTTTTTAAACATTTTATGACACCAAGAGAAAAACAAACTCAAAAGGCAAGCAAAATCTTTTTGTATTTTTCAATAATACCCAATAAATGAAAAAATAAAATACAAAAGAATCAAACCACATACAACTAGCAAACACATATAACATGAAGTACAAAATCTAGTGTATGTAAACATGCGAACACAATCAACCGTCAGATTTAGCATGAGAAGTGTCATGTCTAATCATTCGAGAATCAACAGGTCTAACATGTAAAGCCTCTAAAAATCTGATTTCCTAACCTATGTAGGTGTGACATGACGCTCTTGGATTTTGAGAACCTCGGTGATTCTCGACTTAAACTTCCTAGGATCATGTCACACCCGCCTATTCTAATCCTAGGTGATCAGTCCATTATTAAATTAAACAGGAATCATTAATGGTGTCATTCTTAGCATCATCGTCGAAGTTCAATTTATTTTACTAATACCCTAATGGCGCGGTGTCAAAATTTTATCATTAAGATGAAATAATATAATCGGATAAAACATATCATTCGCCATTTCCATGCACACAATAATGAATAATGAGATAACGACATAAATAAATAACTGGGTCTAGAATAACACTCCAGATAAAATCCAAATATAGTAATCCATAAGTAAAGTCTAAATCAATACTGGAAATACAAAGTCTCTGCAAATAATATCCAACTAAGAATGGGGGACATGCCCAACTAAGATAAATAAGGATAACTAAGAATTGAATAAATGTGGAGGCGTCTAATATCAAGGTCCTGCAACTTCCACAGCATCTGCAGCACATCAAATGTAGGAACTCCTAGACTTGGCGTCCCTATGGCTCAACACCTAAAATTATTTTTACAAAAAGGATTTGAAATGGATCAGAACCCAAGTAAAACAATTTGAATTTTTTTAGCAACTGTTTAAAATGCATAAAGATAAGATATTAAATACATGTTAGTACCGCATGCCCTCACTTGATATCCTAACCCCTCAACTAATGTGCACGCCTAATGTACTACTCTATCCAACCTAGTTATGCTACCCGCCTAACTAGTCTGGTTTACATCTCTTTGCGTCTAACAATTTATAGTGCCCATCGGTATTGGCCATACCATACGATACTCCCATTTCTAACTCTTTATGTTCATTAGGAATTACAAGTAAATGATTTAGTTCTCATGCACTTTGGTTAATTTAGATATCATTGTCCATCTTATTTACTAATACGCTCGTAGTACGATCAATCACACGTATATACACATTTATCATTTTTTATCATTCATATATATATATGCACGTATCAATACCCCTAGGTGGAGACATGTGGTGAGGGCGTACTATGCTATCAAGTCCTAGTACATCACATACTATATAAGGACACTTGTTCAGATAATCTCCTTCGAACCATAACCTAAATCACACAATATTGGAGACGAACATAGTTTTAAGTCTTTAGGATACGCTCATACCTAACGCACCCAAATGACCGGTCACACCCTTATTCATGCAAGTGGTGCTCAATACCTAAGTTCTATGTCCTGAGGTACAAGTCAATATCCCCCAATTGGGATCATCAGAATAAGAATGTCCATGACCTGAAGCCTCCCGTGATAGCAAGTAGCCTAAGTATGATTACACATACAAAGCAAACAATAGGTATACAGACCCCCCCATATATATATATATATATATATATATATATATATATATATATATATATATATATATATATATATATATATATATATATATATATATATATATATATATATATATATATAGAGAGAGAGAGAGAGAGAGAGAGAGAGACCCGGTACATACAATTTTTTTAAATAGTATAAAAATGAATTTTTTGATGAAACTTCATGGATATGATCTCCATGTTGGGAAGATCATCTCTAATTTTTTTCATCAAAAAATTCAAGAAAAAAACCGTTGAGATGAGGTGATATGTAAAAAAATGATATAAATATGCATTTTTGACCGTTGAAATGTTGGCGATCATCTCACCCACTTTTTGATTGAATTTTTTGATAAAACTTCATGGATATGATCTTGATAGTGAGAAGATCATATCTATGAAGTTTCATAAAAAATTCAATCAATAAAGCAGATGGCGCCGACCCAACATTTCAACGGTTGAAAATGCATATTTATACCCTTTTTTTGTATATCACCTCTTCTCAATGGTTTTTTTATTGAATTTTTTGACGAATTTTTTTTGGAGATGATCTTCTCAACGTGGAGATCATATCCATGAAATTTCATAAAAAAAATCAATTTTTTACTATTTAAAAAAAATGGTATTTTCGGGGTATACAAGTAACCTATATCATATGCCCCATATGTAGTATAGTAACTCTCGAATATTCTACATAGCGTAATACTTATCATGGTACACTCTCGAGTGTTTCCCAATGCCTAGATGGTTGCCAATTGTCCCTTATGTAAATTCAGTAGGTATCCCACTCAAGGCCTACTGGTTTTGGTACTACATTTCCCTAATTCTCCATGACAAAAAATCATTATCCAAATAAGCTTTTATTACCTGTGAATCTCAATAGATTTCAGTCCTAAACTCTCCTCGTGCGACTAACCTCAAAACCAACATTAGCCTACTGAATCTCTCTCATTAGGATTTAAAATTAATTCAAAGGTCAACCCAATCGTTTCACATGAGTTCTAAGCAAAATGCGAGAAAATTGTACAAATCTGGGAAACCGAATCGATTCGGCTATAGTCCGAATCGATTCGCTTTCTGAATCGATTCGGCCAAGGAGCCAAATCGATTCTCCGTAGAAGGTATCATCTTCTTCACTAAACTGTTACGAAAATTAACCATTCTTAAACCTCCAAACCAACATTACACTATCCCAAACTCCCAACCAAAGGTCTCTAACATCATAGTAACATGTATCAACGATTTTTTTTAACGTATAAGAATCATTAAATCTTTACAGAACAACCTCAAATAAGATTTAATCAAGATTAATTTCTAAAACCCTAGATTATTATTCATTTTTAAGAACCTCAATTTAATTCCAGATTTCTTCCCCAATTTCGTGGTATTTCTTATCAAATTCATCCTACATGTACAAGGTATCAAATATATCATCATTTCTACCCAAGAATATGATTTATATCTCCAATTTTAAGGCCAAAGTTCATAAATTGCATAAGGTAATCATCATATTCTAACATGGATGGTATATCAAATCAAACGTTAGCAAGATAAACACTTGCCTTAATTCGGAGGTCTGATTTCTGCAGAAGTGATGGTGAGATTTGTGTTCTTCTCCTCCCAATCTGCAAATCGGTGGTGGTGGTGGTGCAAGATGGTGGTTTTTGGCCTTGGAACCCTAGGAACAACTCTCCTTTTTCCTCCTGTGACTCTCCCTTTGGTTTGGTAACTAATAACCCTAATTCCCTTTATGTGTTATCAGATATAATCCTATAATTTTCTTGGGTTTATTTTCTTCAAAATTTCAAAAGACCAAAATACCCCTCTAAGGTGCTGGTTTGGCCTAAAAGTGCCCTGGTACCCAAACTAAACCCCCAGGTAGACTTTTTTTACTAACTCGACCCTTCCGAACACATTGGCGCACTCGAAATGACCATATGGAATATCAAAAGTGAAATTATATTTATTTCTCAAATTAAGTCCGGACACGACTGACGCGCACGTCCCGACTAAATTTACCGTAACTGCCGTATTTCTTACTCACGACAATAATAATATTTTCTTATCATTATTATTACTCATTCACTAAGTAATATTCAATATAAATAAATATTAACGCTTATCTCGCTAATTAATATTTATTTTATCTGATTAATTTTCCCAATATACTTTAATTAATCCCAATTAATTCCCAATAAAAAACCAATAAAATTACGAGGTGTTACATACTTTCCTCCTAATAACGAAATTTCATCTCGAAATTTGGTAAAAGGAAATACCCGGTATGAACAACTATGGATACTTTTTGCGCATCTCATCCTTGCGCTCCCAAGTGGACTCATTGGCATTATGATGCCCCCACTGAACCCGTACAAGTGGAACTACCTTCGAAGGCTATCTCACAATCTCCATTAATCCCCGAAGGCTATCTCTCTTCCAGTTAATAAACACAAGCTTTTACCTAAGATTCGTTTCACATGCCCTAAAATCCTCAATCAATATACTCTCATCATTAACTACGACACATTGTTTCAACCTAACTTCCTACTTCAAGTTAGCCTTTTTTAATTTCATCATTCCCACGTACAACTCACAAAAGGCAACTTGAAGTTCACTCTCCTACTCATCTTCTTGTTCTTATTGTTATTCTTCTTCTCAACTCTCTCTACCATCACTCACTTGGGAATTAGAAACAATGGCCTTAGAAGTGTCATGCTTCGAATAACCTTCATTGAGAGATTTTTCATCAAAGCTCATATGACTAATCATGAACGCGGTGTAATTGTGCTCAATCGGGGAACTAGGTTCTCTTTCGGATCACTATCACTAAGGATAACATTGTACGCATTTGATTTCTTACCCTCCTTCCTTAGGTGAGTGGGACACTCAGATACCCTATGGCTATAATCCTCACACCCAAAGCATCAATTTGACCCATCCCTCTTAAAATTATCATTACGATTTTTAGGAAAATTTATAGCCCTGTTAAAGTTGCTTTTCTCAAACTTATTTTCATCTTTCGATTGTTTTTCAAACTTGATAAATTTCTTAAACTTTTTCGCAAACATGGCCATATCATCAGAATCGATGTCAGACTCATCATTCAAAATAAGTGTTTCCTCCTTCCGGGCTTTCAAAATAATGCCCTTATATTTATTCATCTTTTTGGAGGAAAAATATATCAAGATCATAAGTTTGAAGATCACCTATAAGATCTTCGAGTTTTGTAGATCCCAAAGTACCCAAGGAATTCAAAACTATCAATTTTGAATTGAATCTTTCAGGTAAGGACCTCAAAATTATCTTGACTACACATGCTTTGGGTATTCTCTCTCTGAAGTTAAAAGACGGGTTCATAATATCCGACGGTGTATAATATAACTCATCAAAGTTCATTCTCCTCCTTCCTAATGGCTTCAAATTGAGTGGTGAAATTTCGGAGTTTGGAAGCCTTAACTCATTCAAATTGAATGACTTAGAGTATGTCTCAAGCCTCTTTAGACATTTCACATGTCACAATATGATGAAACTCCTTCGGTGTGACTGCACAAAGCAAATCATTCATGCCACGTGAATTATAATTGGAAATTTTAAGCCCATCCTCATTCTAGGTTTCAACGGGTTTGAGAATTCTGTAATCACTTACTAAGGATATTGGTGGGGACCAACCCTTAACTACCACTTGCCATACCCGCTCATCTAATGACTTAAGTGTTGATTTTAAAAATGCTTTTTAGTATGCATAGTTAGCGAAGGTACCTATATAGAGCACTCATAGGGTTTGATTTTCGTGCTTTAGCTATATAGACCTTTAGCTAGTTGGACTTGAATTTTGACAAAATATTTTTTGTAATTTAGGTTATGTCCCGCTTATCTACGCCAAACTCTTTTTAAATGGCTATATCAAATCAGCTCTTCACTCAGTCCGTCATCTCAGAAAAAGGTAATTCTCATACACTATTTGGCTCGTAGGAATTTGCACATAGGACTTCCATCGCAATCACCTAGGGAAACGCGCTTGGGAAAAATTCCGTTCTCGAGTTATTTTCCTATTGTCACCATCCGAAAAAATAATCATGGAGACTTCCATTACAATCACCATTCCCAGACTACTATAGGTCTTCTACTGAGCCTCTCCTCTGACAATCCTTCCAACGTCCCTCACTGGTTGTCCTATAATGTTCGGTGTATGAAACCCAACCGAACTCGTATACGAATCAGGTAAATTATTTATAATGGCAGGAGAACGTAAGTCGCATACGTCGAGGAGTACAGTAACCCTATCAAAAGGCTCTATATCAAAGAACGCTACGTTGAAACGTGAAAAGATGCACAGATCCTAAGGACAGTAGAACCTGATGCTCTGATACCATCTGTGACACCATACCTAATTAAATACCGGGTGATCAGTCCTATATCAAATTAAAACATGTTTCTCATCTTGTTCATTCTTAGCATCACTGTCAAAATCTTTTTAAAACATTACTAACCACCTAGTATTTAAAAAGCCGATGTCAAAATTTTAATCTTTTTATTTAACAATCAACAACAACAGAACATTATCACATAAATAAATCCAACGCAATTTAAATTTAAATTTTTCCTCTCTATTAATCCAAATTAATTTAGCCCCTAAACTTCGGTCGTAGGCCTCGCCTAAAACCCAAACTAGGACTACTGGTGTTGCAATATAATTCTCTTATATTATAAATTAAATCCCATAAATGCATTCTGAATGATTTTCAAAGGTCCTAAACAAAAAGAAAATTATTTGCCAAAATTGGGCAACCGAATCGATTAGAAAATTTTCTGGCAGATTAAACACCCGTAGTAAAATATCATACTCCCTCTATAGAACTCAGATTGACCTGATTCAATGTTCATTTTAAAGCTAAGACATAGATATTTCTAGAAATGTATGGATCTCACTCTAATTCTAAGTACAATTGAAATGGCATACGTTTATAGTTACGTCAAAAATTCTGGCAAATTACTATACTGTCAGATCAAACGCCCTATAGTAAAACATCGATTACTCACTATAAAGAACTCCGATTAACCTGATTTAAAGCTCATTGGAAATCTAAGACATAGACCTTTCCAGTAATGTATGGCTCTCACTCTAATTTGAAGCACAATTAAAATGGCATACGTTTAAAGTTACGTTAAGAATTTTGGAAGATTTACATGTTGTGTTCATTAATTAAACCTAAGTCATTCAAGATTCATGTTCTTCAATCAATAACCCATCAAGATTTAATCTTAATCATCAAATATATTCTAATATCATTTTATCTTCACATAGACATGAATTTCCAATGAAAGTTTACACAAAAACATCAAAGATTTAACCCAAGAATCAAATTTTCCTTTAATTAACATAAAACCCTAATTTTCTCATGTTCATCAACTTTATAAATCAAGAACTCAGATTTCTCTCTTATTAATCAACCCAAACCCACTAATTTCGTATTATCATCATTAAGGAACATCTCTACATGCATTCCTACTTTAGTTTATGAATTAAACCCTCCTAAATTCATATAAAACTTCCAAAAACATGAAATCAAACCCTATCCCACATGGGTATTATAACATGATTGATATAAATTGTAATTTAAATACTTTCCTCTCAATAACAGGTCTGAAATTTATTGATAAGATAGTGTGGTGGTTCTCCCCTCGCTCCGTTCTCGATTTCGTTGCGTTCGGGGGGGAAAACTGTGTAGGAAGCTTGGTTCTCCCCTCCTCTTCCTCTCCTGTGGCTTCTATCCCTTTTGATTTGTGTTAACCCTAGCCCCTCTCTCCAATGAGTAGATATACTTCACTAAGAACTAGGACACAATAGGCACTGACACAATAAGACGATTTTAAAATTGTTTGATCTATTTTTATTAGATCTGTTTTTTCGTGTAATACATGACACACACTAGATCTAATTTGTGTCATTTATGTTGTCTTGATATTTCGCGTGTTCCAAGTTTTAGCCCTGTTTTAAAACATTTTGTTTAGAAAATAATTCAAGAAATTTTTTCTTAAAATTAAAGTTAAGACTATTGAAGGTTTAGAAACTTAAACCTATTCTCCTTAAGGACTAAAATTATAAGAAACTATCTCGAGTGTCTTAATAATTGAGCTTGGACTGAAGTTGGACATAAACTTGATTATATATATTTTCCAGTCATATTATTTCTGTGTATATGGTTTCTTGGTCTTTGAAGTGATTTCAGGATTTTTCAATGGCATATCACTTGTAAATCACTCACTACACAACACTTATTCACTTAGACACTTTTTTATGTGTATATATTAGATCAACTCTGATTGTTCTAATTTTTGAGAAAAAAGAAAAGTAAAGTTAGCGAACATTGTTTTAAATCGAGAAAGGTTGATTTAAATAAGGGAACATAACATAAGAGTCGTTGTTGATATATAGGAAATAAGAAAATTATTACATTACATTCGGTTATACCATTAAGTGTGGGTGTGTCATCTAAGATATCACACAGCACACAAATACTTCACTAAGAACTAGGACACAATAGGCACTGGGCCAACCTGTGCTAAGGAAGCTAGAGGGGAGGCTGAGACGTGAAGATAACAAAGTGAACAAGAGCTGCATTGTAAGGATAATTGCGAAAGAGCAACCAGAGCAGAGAGAAGCTTGGTCGAGATAGGTACTAACTTGTTCTGATTAATCTTGCTTTGAGTCTTGTTGCAGGTTTGTATAATCGTTCATATTTCGTTTGGTTTTAGTGGAAGTAGACTAGGTTGACTCTTAGGAGAGTCCATCGTTTTTCCCGGGGAAGGGTTTTTGCGACGCTAAATAAATACCGCGTGCTTTACATTTTTTGCATATCACCTCACATGAAAAAATAGGTTTAAAGAATTAGAAACCCGCCTAAAAACTGAATTGTCTATTATCTTGTAAATCACCTAGATTTAACTAAAATAATAAATAGGACTTAAATTGACTTTACAATCCTTAATTGGTTTTAATAGATTTAACAATTTCAAGAAAAGTTTAAATTGGTCCCTACTTGAAGAACATATAAAACTTGTTGGTAAATTGCGTTTACTCGGCAATTGTTTACTTTCGCACGTAGTATTCTAGCGCTTCGTTAGGTTTTTTTAGTTAGACCCATCAAACAGAGGTGGTCAAGAAAACGATTGGCCCTCCATATAAAAACTGCTAAAATACATGCCTAAACACGGATCTAACATAATAACTTAGTGTTATAGCTCTAATACCAATTTAAAGTTGCAAGATATACATAATGGTCTAAACGAAAGCGAATTTTTAATTTTTTTCAAATTAAATATTAAACTTAAACAATATAACCCAAAATAAAACGTTGCACCAATTTTAAACAAAAGTCGTGTCAACAAGTTTTAGCAAATTTTATTTTATCCTAAAACATGAATCTAGGTGATAGTAGGATAAAGTAAAATCACACAACACGCGATGTACAAGGAAAACCCACAACGAAAAAACCCCCAAACGATCCAGCCACACAAAACCACTATATATGGAATTACAAAGGACAAGACAGTAGAATCCACTCGCGCACTGCCAAAATGTGTGAGTGAATACACGACTCAGTATCCACAGAACAACTCAGCAACCGTCTACAGATCAAACAACGGAGTCCACAACTTCTTCGCGCAACACCACAAATACGGAGTCCACCGTATGAAACGATTCTCAATAGATGTATAGAATAAACCAAAGGTGCCCAAAATAGGATCTTAAAGCATAATAAGATAAACACTTGGATCATAAACAACTTGGGTGTAAACTAGGGTTTTCGAAGCATAATAAGATGAACGCTTGGATCCTAAACAACTTGGGTGTAAATTAGTATTTTGGAGAGCTTTTTGATAGAGTTTGGGAACTCAAAATATATGTTTTTGTCTCAAATAAAATTGCTGCTCCACAATCCGATTTATAAGAGGTTTTTCAAAATCGAGATAAGGATGAAAAGTAATTTGAAAAATCTTGAAATTATAAAAAAATTCGCATGCTCTTTGAATGATTTTGAATCTCGTTTGAACAAAGTATAGGATCTTGTTCGAACCAGTATCCAACGAGCTATCAAACGACATTCCACCGAAGTCCAAAGTTGGTTCGTTCAAAGTTCGTTGGAACCTGTTGTAATGAGGTATTATATCTCTTTCTAATTACATACTATATATCGTTCTAACGAAGTCGCGAAAAAAAATTATTCTGAAAAATATTAAAAGAGAATAAAATCATTTTAAAAACAATTTTATGAAAGCTTAACACCCAAATATAAAATCTCCAATGATAAAAATATTTACGCATTCATATCTGAGAGATCCTCGGAACGTGAAGAAAGAAATAATCACGAAACACGATACTATAATGTAGATCTTCTAGCTTGACCGCTATTTCTTCAAGAAACCACGTCATAGGCTTGAAAGGTCGACACACCGAGGTCCTAACCTATAACTCAAACAATATTGTCCGAACGCGGAATAAGCCAAAACGTACAAATTGACTCTATTAAAAATTTTGTCCTTGCAATAAGGCATGCTTGAGCCACCATTTTTATGAGGATTTATTTCCTTACCTTCAAAAGCAAACTCTCCTTCCACCCCTTCACCTTTTTCCACACCTTTTCTCGAAGCCCAGTAAATATCTCTTTTTAAGATTTCCCTTCTAGTGATGGAAAATATATTCACCCTAACCTTTTCATTTCTTTAGATGGTCTCAGCTGACCAAATAATACCGATTTATTTGTCCAATGACCAGAATAAGTGAAAAATAGTTATTTTTTTAAGAAAAATCATAATGTCAATGAAGCCCTCATAAAGTGTATATAAACTGTGATGTGTCAAATGTAAGATAAAAGACTTTGAGCCTGTTTGGTTTGTAACTAAAATTCTGTTTTATGTGTTTAAATATAATTCTGATAAAAATTTGTGTTTGGGAATCTGTTTTTAAACACTGAATTATAATATTTATGTGTTATAATCAAGTTTTTCAGAAAATAGCAAAAGGGTGTTTTATAACTTCTGTTTTTTATTTTTCAACTCAAAATTATTAATTCTTAATATTTTAATGCATTTACACCTTAATATATAATATACATACGTAATACATTAATATGTGCGCAATTCTTGTAAATAAAAAATATGTATGTACACGTACACAAAATTTTGTATATTTATAATTATATAATATACTAAGATCCACATGTTAAATAATAATATGAATAGATATATGATACTTATATATAGTTTTATACATGTATTAGTAATGTATGGAATGATATAAAATATACATATACTACATATGTATTAAAAAATATTATCAATTCATGTATGTATATAATTTTATTGTGAAGTATACATTCAATATCATTATATATATATATATATATATATATATATATATATATATATATATATATATATATATATATGTGTGTGTGTGTGTGTGTGTGTGTGTGTGTGTGTGTGTGTGTGTGTGGGCGTGTGTATACATATATATGTGACACCCCGCCTAATTAAACCTTGCGTGATCAGTCCTGAATTTAATTTAAAACAGGTTTCTTAAATGGTTCATTCTTAACATCACTGTCGAAAACTTTTTAGTTACTAACCACCTAAGTGAAATTAAGCTACTGTCAAATTTTATCTTCCTTAAACAGATAAAACAACTCATGTGGAACAACCTAATTTAAGCAGTACTCAACCAATCATCATAAATAACTGAATGAAATAAAGTCTCGCCGAAAACCACGGCTAAAAAGAATTAACTCAAAATCCAATATCAGAATAACTGCAACTGAAAAGATTAGACAACATGTCCCCAAACTGAGAGTACTAAAACTGAGATCATACACTAGACCTGAAAAAGAGAATCGTCTAAGCAAGCCCTGCAACATCCACGTGTGCTGCAGCTCCAAAATCCCTGGAATGAAGTCATGCTGGGTGTCCCTGTGGCTGGGCATCTAAAAGGTTTTTAAAAAGATTTTTACATAGAAAGATTTAGTACTCAAAACATTTATAAACATTTTTGCAAGAAGTTATCATAATATGAGTCATTGATTACACATGTTAAGACTTCACACACTCTCTTGAGTTACCTCACCTCTCTCCTATAGTGCACACCTAACGTTAGTACTTAGTCCTAATAGCAATACTACCCAAGCTAACTAGAACTAAAGTAATCATATGAACTTAATTTGTACCTAAGTTCTCATACCGCCCATACAGTACATCCGTTTCATTAACATCTCGCGTATGTTAATTAATTCTCAAGTAACATTTCACCTATATTATGTTCTAAAACTTCTCATTTAGTTTCGCTACTAAATTACTACAATTCTTAAAATTGTTATTTCCCACCTTTGTAGTTAAGTTTCACTACTTAAATTACTAATTAGATATTCTCTATCTAACGTTATGTTTCGTAACTAAGTTTCACTACTTAACTTACAAAATTGATATGTGTCTCTAAATACATCATATGTCAATCTACTATTACACAGAAGTAGAATATCATTAAGTATATATTTCACACACAATATATACTAAATATTAGTCGTTATTAATATGTCCTTATAACACACATAAAGGACTCTTGGTTCGGAATGATTCATCGACCCCAAGTAAGAGTTCGTTCGGAATGCTACATCGACCCCAACTATTTAGATACACAAATTCTAGTTCGGAACTCTTTCATCACGATACCAGTTCTAAGGTTTGGTTCGGCATTTTACATCGACCCCAAACATATAATAACCCTATGTTAGTTCGGAATATCTCATCGACCCTAACATAATTAAATTAGGTATAATTCTCTTAACCTAAAAGTTCATACAATTCAGTAGGTACACACCCGACCTATCAAATCATGTCTGTACGTAATATTTTATTCTCTTATATTCACCGTACTTGTTAATTTACGATTTATTTTACCATCGCATTTATTCGAGTATTCACACAACTCTAAGGGTCCTAGTTACCCCTCCATTAATTCAGTAGTTAAGCTATTTCTAACCTACTGGTATATTGTTGAAATTGACACTCACTCTTTTCGTAACTCAATTCCCAATTTCTCGATGCACGACTCAGTCGGCTATTTCCCGTGGTCCATTTCTCCCAATCTTACACTCAATGATTTATAACGGGATCACGTAATACGCCTACAAGTACTCACTAAGTCTCTACATAGGTAACATATCATCACTAAGGTTCCCATTATGTGACGGCAATTAAAAGGAAATAAATCCACAAAATTTCAAAAATTCAGCCTGGATCGATCGATCGATGGAATAGGGTCGATCGATCGAGCAGTGGCAGGCCCAGATCATCTTCTCCATGCGGGTTGCACCATTTTTAATTATCCAACTCTCATGATAATTCACCAAACTTGTAACTAACTATTTCTAATCATTCCTACATACCCTGGGATGATTACCAACGATTTCAAAACAACATAATCACCACAAATTTAGTCCAGATTAATTCAAATCTTCCGATCATTCAAAAACCCTAAAAATATACTATTTCCATATTTTCATCCATAACCCAGATTTTTAATTCGATTTAATCATCAAGTCTTCTATTATATCAACTCATTTGGAGATCTAAATCGTTCTACATGCAATCCCTATCAATCATGTATCATATTCAAATCTTTATTTCCAAGGACAATTATAAAAATCATGTTCTTCATCAAACTTAAACATGGGTATTATAACTCAATATATGTTGCAAGTAACTACTTGCGTTATGTCCAGTAGGGTCTGATTTCGTTTGTTGTTGGTGATTGATGATCTTTCTCCTTCAATCTTTCTTCCCAATAAGTTTGTGGTGAAAGTCTCCTTTGAATCCTTCCCACTTCTTTCTTTTTTGCCTTGGGAATTGTTTCTCTCTTCTCTCTAATGGCTATGGTGTGTTTTTCTTCTCTCTAACCCTAGCCTCTAACTATTATAATCTGACTTAGAGTTCTAAAATTCGTGGATCTCCTCACTCTAAAATGTAAAAAGGCCAGAATGCCCTCGTATTGTCCCGGTTTAGCCCAAAAATATCCCGGCACTCGACTAGTACCCCGGGTATACTATTTTGACTAATTCGACCCTTTCGAACTCATCTGTGACCTCTAAATTATCATTTGAGTCACTTAAAAATATCTCCCATCTCATCCTCACTCGTCATGCCGTACACATCAACTTTCAATATTAACTATTCACACTTAGTAAACTTTAATCATCATATTAATCAGTATCTAACTCTCGATCAATATTTAATAACTATAATTATTGTTTAATCACTTAATAGTTATAATTCTTATTAAATCACTTTAAATTACTCTACTCACGTTTTTTAAATTAAGTAATTAATTAAATTCTAAATGTGCAGAAATACGGGGTATTACATACTCCCCCCCTTATGAAGGAATTTCGTCCTCGAAATTAGGAAAATACCTGCGGTGAATAACTCGGGATACTGTTCTCGCATATCCTCCTCCCGCTCCCAAGTAGATTCCTCAATATTGTGATGTCCCCACTGTACTCGCACTAAGGGTACCACCTTGGATCGTAGTTTACGCTCACTGTAATCCAGAATAGCAACGGGTCTCTCCTCATACGAGATATCTGGCTGCAAGTCAATCTCCTCAAGTGGAATGTGCCAGAAGGCTCTCTCGCTCCTCTTGTATTTCTTTAGTGACGCTACATGGAACACATCGTGTATTCGCTGAAGATGCTCGGGGAGTCCCAATTTGTACCCTACCGGTCCCACCCTCTCAATAATAGGAAACGGTCCCACATATCTCGGTGCTAACTTCCCCTTCTTGCCAAACCTCATAATCCCCTTCATAGGAGATACTCGAATCAACACCTGGTCGCCCACATCTAGCTCCACGTGTCTCCTACCGGCGTCAGCATAACTCTTCTGCCTATCCTGAGCTATTCGAATACGTCCTCGAATCAACTATATTTTGGAGGAAGTCTCCTGTATCATCTATGGTTCCAATAGCTTATTATCCCCCACCTCTAACCAGCAGGCGGGCGAACGACAAGGCCTCCCATAAAGTGCCTCGAATGGAACCATACCGATAGTAAATCGGTAAGAGTTGTTATACGCAAACTCTACCAAAGGAAGGTATTGCTCCCATCCTCCCCCAAAATCTAGGATACACATCCTCAATATATCCTCCAGCATCTGGTTTACCCTTTCAGTCTGACCGTCTGTCTGCGGGTGATACGCCGTACTCAATCACAAGTCGGTGTCCATGGCCTCTTGGAAGCTCTGCCAGAAATGTGACACAAATATTTTGTCTCTGTCAGACACAATATTAATAGGAACTCTGTGCAACTTAACGATCTCCGAAATGAATAGCTGCGCATACCGCACTGTATCATAATCCGTACAAACCGGTAAGAAATGAGCTACCTTAGTCAGTCGATCCACTATTACCCATATGGAATCGTGACCCTTCTGCGACGTTGGTAACCTAGTAATAAAATCCATCGAGATACTCTCCCACTTCTAGACGGGAATCTCCAGTTGCTGTAGCATCCCTGAAGGTCTCCGATGGTCAACTTTCATGAGCTGACATGTAACACACTTTGAGACAAACTCCGCTACGTCTCGTTTCATACCTGACCACCAATATAGTCGTCGCATAGCCAGATACAATTTATCCCCACCTGGATGTACCGAAAACTTTGACTCGTGCGACTCTGTCATCACGGCATGCCTAAAATCATCATCCTCGGGTACGATCAGTCTCCCATTAAATCGTAGCCCACCCTCTGAGCTGATGGAGTAGGACTCTTCCCCCTCGGTCAGTAACTATCGTACTCTATCCTGACAAAACGGGTCCTTGGTCTGTGCCCTCACTACCCGCATAACACTCTCGGGAGTGATAGCTAAAACTGCCATACATGCTATGGCTATCTCATCCTCGTGTCGAAGTTCACTCCACTTCGCCTTCCAAATTCCTACCAGCTCTTCGGTAGGTCTTCGGCTTACGCATCTGCCACCACGTTAACCTTACCAGGATGATACTGTATATCAAACTGGTAGTCCTTCACGAATTCAAGCCACCTCCTCTGCCTCATATTCAGATCCTTCTGTGTGAAGAGATACTGAAGTGACTTATGATCCGTGAATAGAGTAAACTGTTCACCCAGAAGGTAGTGTTTCCATATCCTCAATGTAAAAAAGACCGTTGCCAACTCGAGGTCGTGGGTAAGGTAATTCTTCTCATGTGGATTTAGCTTTCGGGACGTATAAGCTATAGCCCTATTTTCCTGTTGTAACACACCCCCAAGTCCCTGTAAGGATGCGTCAGTATAGACTCGGTACTCTATTCCGCTCCTAGGCAAGGCAAGAACGAGTGCTGATGTCAACTTTTCCTTTAGCTCATCAAACGCTAACTGATAGTAGTCACTCCATACGAAGGGCACTCCTTTCCGAGTCAAGTTCGTCAAAGGACCGACAATCTTTGAGAACCCCTTGATGAAGCGACGATAATAATCGGCCAACCCCAAAAAGCTGCGAATTTCAGTTGGTGTCGTGGGCTTCCTCCACTCCCTCACCGCCGATACCTTACTCGGATCAACATCGATGCCTCTGTCGAACACAATGTGGCCTAGAAACTGAACCTCCCGAAGCTAAAATCCACACTTCCCAAATTTGGCGTACAGCTGATCGTTCCGTAATGTTTGCAGAACCATTCGTAAGTGTTCGGTGTGTTCCTCCTCCGTTCGAGAGTAAATCAGAATGTCGTCTATGAATACAATCACAAACTGGTCCAGAAATTCCCTGAATACTTTGTTCATGAGATCCATGAATACTGCAGGTGTATTAGTGAGCCCAAACGGCATCACCCTGAACTCGTATGACCCATACCGCGACAGGAAAGCGGTCTTAGGTCCGTCTTTGGTACATCCTCTTCTCGAATGCGCAACTGGTGGTAGCTTGACCTCAAATTGATCTTTGAGAAGTACGCAGCCCCTCTCAACTGATCGAACAAGTCGTCAATCCTAGGTAACGGATACTTGTTACGTATTGTCACATTGTTCAGCTCTCTGTAATCTACACATAGACGAAGCGAACCATCCCTTTGTTTCACAAATAAAATTGGTGCACCCCACGACAATGTACTCCGTCGAATGAAACCCTCTCCCAAGAGCTGCTGAATATGTTCTCTCAGCTCCCGCATCTCCGAAGGAGCCATACGATACGGTGCTCTGGCAATCGGTCTTGTCCCCGGTGCTAGGTCGATAACGAACTCTATCTCCCGGTTGGGTGCCCTGGTATCTCCTGCAATACGTCCTCGAAATCGCTCACGACTGGGATTGAGTCCAGAGAAACAACCACCTCCTGTGAGGTCTCCTCTTCAATATAATATAAATGAGTGCGCGATCCTCCCTCAGGGAGAGGCATCGCCACTAGGAACATCTCTTGTCCCGGAATGGAAAACACAATAGTTCTCTCAAAGCAATCTGCCATCGCCTTATAACGCGCCAACCAATCCATGCCTAGGATGACGTCATAACCCTCCATATCCAACACTAGAAGGTCTGCCACTAGACTCAATCTCCCGACCATAATGTCTACACCCTTACAAATCGAGTGTATAAGTGACCCACTACCCATCGGTGACTCCACGCACATAAGGCGAGTGTTGGCTGTCTCTAAGAGGTCGGATGCCCGTGCAAATATAGTTGCAATAAAAGAATGTGTCCATCCCGTATAAAACAAAATACTACCCTCTAGTCCATGGATAGGGAACATACCCGCAAGTGCCGGCGGTGCTGGAGGTGCTGGCTGGAATGGAATGACCCGAACGTTGAACACACGCCCGTAGTGCATCTGGCCTAGCTGCTGTTGTGGGACCTGTGCTGCTGCTGGGGCTAACGGAGCCTGTTGTCCCTGTTGAGCACCCTACTGTTGTGTCCTGTTTTTCTGTGGACAATTCCTGCTCTTGTGATCCTGCTGGCCACATGTGAAACACTGTCCCTGAAACTGCCTCTGTCCTTAGCCCTGTTAGCCTTGACGTTGACCCTGACGACCTTGGCCTTGCAGGCCTCCTCCTTGGTTCCCTTGGCCCTGAGGAACTAGCTGCTGGGGACCCTGCTGGCCCTTCATGTCAAAGCGATGCCTCTCGTGCCTAAACCTCTTGCCAGAGTTCCCCTGCCGAAACTCCTGCCCTAGCTGACCAGTTGTCTGCTATTGTGGTGTGCTGCTGCCACTACTTCCATCCACTTTGCCCGGCTGGCTAGGCTCACCTCTCTTGCTTCCCTTCGCATGAAAGCGATAATCCTGACAGTTTAGTAGAGCGGCGTTGACTGCATCTATGTAAGTCACCAACGCTGGATTAGCGATCAAATGCTGGCTGATTCTCCAGGCCAAGCCATCCATAAATAACTGAATGAAATAAAGTCTCGCCAAAAATCACGGCTAAAAAGAACTAACTCAAAATCCAATATCAGAATAACTTCAACTGAAAAGATTAGACAACATGTCTCCAAACTGAGAGTACTAAAACTAAGATCCTACACTAGATCTGAAAAAGAGAATCGTCTAAGCAAGCCCTGCAACATCCACTTGTGTTGCAGCTCCAAAATCCCTGGAATGAAGTCATGTTGGGTGTCCCCGTGGCTGAAAAACTAAAAGGTTTTCAAAAATATTTTTACATAGCAAGAGTTAGTACTCAAAACATTTATAAACATTTTTGCAAGCAGTTATCACAATATGCGTTATTGATTACACATGTTAAGACTTCGCACACTCTCTTGAGTTACATCACATCTCTCCTATAGTGCACACCTAACGTTAGTACTTAGTCCTACTAGCTATACTACCCAAGCTAACTAGAACTAAAGTAATCATCTGAACTTAATCTGTACTTAAGTTCTCATACTGCCCATACAGTACATCCGTTTCATTAACATCTCGCGTATGTTAATTAATTCTCAAGTAACATTTCACCTATGTAATGTTCTAAAACTTCTCATTTAGTTTCGCTACTAAATTACTACAATTCTTAAAATTGTTGTTTCCCACTTTGTTAGTTAAGTTTCACTACTTAAATTACTAATTAGATATTCTCTATCTAACGTTATGTTTCATAACTAAGTTTCACTACGTAACTTACAAAATTGATATGTATCTCTAAATACATCATATGTCAATCTACTATTACACAGAAGTAGAATATCATTAAGTATATATTTCACACACAATATATACTAAATATTAGTCGTTATTAATATGTCCTTATAACACACATAAAGGACTCTTGGTTCGGAATGATTCATCGACCCCAAGTAAGAGTTAGTTCTGAATGCTACATCGACCCCAACTATTTAGATACACAAATTATGGTTCGGAACTCTTTCATCACGATACCAGTTCTAAGGTTTGGTTCGGCTTTTTACATTGACCCCAAACATATAATAACCCTATGTTAGTTCGGAATATCTCATCGACCCTAACATAATTAAATTAGGTATAATTCTCTTAACCTAAAAGTTCATACAATTCAGTAGGTACACACCCGACCTATCAAATCATGTCTGTACGTAATATTTTATTCTCTTATATTCACCGTACTTATCAATTTATGATTTATTTTACCATCGTATTTATTCGAGTATTCACACAACTCTAAGGGTCCTAGTTATCCCTCCATTAATTCAGCAGTTAAGCTATTTCTAACCTACTGGTATATTGTTGAAATTGACACTCACTCTTTCCGTAACTCAATTCCCAATTTCCCGATGCACGACTCAGTCGGCTATTTCCCGTGGTCCATTTCTCCCAATCTTACACTCAATGATTTATAACGGGATCACGCAATACACCTACAGGTACTCACTAAGTCCCTACATAGGTAACATATCATCACTAAGGTTCCCATTAAGTGACGATAATTGAAAAGAAATAAATCCACAAAATTTCCAAAATTCAGCCTAGATCGATCGATCGATGGAATAGGGTCGATCGATCGAGCAGTGGCAGGCCCATATCATCTTCTTTATGTGGGTTACACCATTTTTAATTATCCAACTCTCATGATAATTCACCAAACTTGTAACTAACGATTTCTAATCATTCCTACATACCTTGGGATGATTACCAATGATTTCAAAACAACATAATCACCACAAATTTAGTCCAGATTAATTCAAATCTTCCTATTATTCAAGAGCCCTAAAAATATACTATTTCCATATTTTCATCCATAACCCAGATTTTTAATTCGATTTAATCATCAAGTCTTCTATAATATCAACTCATTTGGAGATCTAAATCGTTCTACATGCAATCCTTATCAATCATGTATCATATTCAAATCTTTATTTCCGAGGACAATTATAAAAATCATGTTCTTCATCAAACTTAAACATGGGTATTATAACTCAATATATGTTGCAAATAGCTACTTGTCTTATGTCCAGTAGGGTCTGATTTCGTTTGTTGTTGGTGATTGATGATCTTTCTCCTTCAATCTTTCTTCCCAATAAGTTCGTGGTGAAAGTCTCCTTTGAATCCTTCCCACTTCTTTCTTTTTTGCCTTGAGAATTGTTTCTCTCTTTTTTCTAATGGCTATGGTGTGTTTTTCTTCTCTCTAACCCTAGCCTCCAACTCTTATAATCTGACTTAGAGTTCTAAAATTCGTGGGTCTCCTCACCCTAAAATGTAAAAAGGCCAAAATGCCCTCATATGGTCCCGATTTAGCCCAAAAATGTACCGACACTCGACTAGTACCCCTGGATATACTATTTTGACTAATTCGACCCTTTCGGACTCATCTGTGACCTCTAAATTATCATTTAAGTCACTTAAAAATATCTCCCATCTCATCCTCATTTTTTGTCTACGCGCGACACTCGATTGAGATAAACTCAAGTACATCCATATCACTCGCTATGCCCACATAAACTTTCAATATTTACTATTCACACTTAGTAAACTTTAATCATCATATTAATCAGTATCTAACTCTCGATCAATATTTAATAGCTATAATTATTATTTAATCACTTAATAATCGTAATTCTTATTAAATCACTTTAGATTACTCTACTCACGTAATTTAAATTAAGTAATTAATTAAATTCTAAATGTGCAGAAATACGGGGTATTACAATATATAGTTAAACTCCCCAACATACCTCATTAAATATACATAAATATACATGATATTAAATGTATATGTATATAATTTATGATGTATGTATGTATACATTTATGTATCATGTATGTATGAAAGTTTTATGTATGTGTTTATATATATACACATATATGTATAATATAAATGTGTCTGTTAATTTTGTCAAATTTAAAAAAAACTATATTTAAAAACAAGTTTACCAAACGCACACCAATAATTATAAACAAAAAAAATTAAATTTTAAAAACAGCGTTTAAATCAAGAACCAAACCGGCGCTTAATTTTATTTTGTAGTATTGAATAACTAATAATCGATATGATATTTTGGTTGCAGTAGTAGAGATACTCATGATTGCCCATGTATATGTACAAGTGTTTAAACGAGTTCATGCCAGCCATGAATTAATTATCTAATATCATCCACTTTTGTTTGATGAGAAATTATATTGAATTACCAAAATTGGAAGTTTAGTGTGGTATCTAATGTGTGCATGCGTGCCAAAATTTTCCACCTTGTTTTATCAATTTTGGAATAATCAGCTAACTCATGATGCATTTGATTACAAAATTAGAAGAATTAAAACATGGCAAGAAAAATGTAATGCAAATGAAACATGAGCGCATGGGGTTGTCCTAATGCTAATGGTAGGACACCCATCCGCCCGACCTTCGATACCACCAAGGTTTGACTCTCATCAACAGCAAGGCTGCATCCACGACCCCTTTGTTATAATATAGCGTAAATTAAGACTTCTTGCGTTAAAAAATAAAAAAAATGAAGCACGACCAAATTGTATATCTATGGTATATCTCCCACCATCTTTATGATTTCTTTACAAAGAAAAATATAATAAAAATGGTAATATGTTGAAGAAGAACCTACATAATAATTAACAATCAATGGGATGTTTTGATGATTATTTGTTTGTCACATTGGTACATTAAATACAAAGTTCCATTTTCCTTTATTTTATAAAGTGTCTTATTCAAGCATACCACAAGATGTATCACCATATTTTACAATTTAATAACATATTCAGATATATACAAGTGCGAAAGATATTCTCTTTTTTATGTATAGACAATTGATTAATACATATTGCATATGCATAAATCATGCACAACTATCATTAAAAGTATTACAAAAGACATCCAGGAAGTGTCATAAAAAGTGATTATAGAGAACCAAAAAGGGGAGGGGGCTAATAGGAAAGCCGAATAGCCTAGAGAGAATCATCAATCAAGAGGTAACTAAAACCTTTTCATCAAACATTTCCCCCCTTTGTCAACTTGGGGTTTGGCCTCAGTGTGGTGACTTCAGGGAACTTCTATTTTACGCCAAATTTTTGCTCATAAAACAACTATCATTCAAATAAAATCATCCTTACTTTTGAACATTCATGTTGCTCTCACCACAACCAACTCTTCAATTTTATTTAATTTTCCTTTTTTATTTTACATATGTTAGATGGACAATAAGACTGGTCATTCACGCGAAGTATTTCCCCCACCATTTTGGACTATGTGGCAGGTATGAATATGATGTCCCCCGATGCTGGGGGCTGAAAGCATGGCTAACACTTGTCCATTGTATTTTTTCTGTGAGCATTAGTGGAAAAGGAATTACCTATATGTTTTATTAGATCCAGATTTTTCGTCCATCAAAAAATATTACAATCAAAGCCACAATCAAAGCATGATCATCAACCCCCGGATATATGGTTAGTCGAAATCTATTCCTTGGAACCAAAACCTTCTGCATCCCGAGCTTGTACATAAGGCTAGTCTGCAATAAGTTCAATATAAATTAGTATAAGAACTATATCAGAATAGATTTATGGTAGAAATGTATGACACTACCATACTAGCTAGCAGCTCATATGCTTTTCTAATACTATCCCTCAAGGGGGAAAAGAAAAAAAAAAGGATTGATACTGACATCCAAATTCTTAGTAGTAGTTTACTTCTACTATATTGGAGAAATTAACATTGCAAACACCTAACTTAAAAAAATAGACGTTTCATAAATAATTTAACACGATAATCATAATGAAACATGTTCATTTCACCAATAATGCGGGGTTGTAATGTTTGGACCAGATGATTTCAAAGTTGAGAATTGAGTGCAACGAAAAAGTTATAACAATGTAACAAGAGAACTATTTTGTCCAGCAGAAATTTGTAGGCTAACTAGGACTAAAATTGCATCAACCTACAATTGAAGCCAGCTAGAGGATGTGGAGATGGATGAGTGACGATAATAAAAATGATGAAACTAGAAATAGATGAATCCATGACTAATCACAGACAGATAATGCTTACAACTGTTATCACTATGAATCTTTACAAACTCTATATACTACTACTACTACTAATAATAATAATAATATTATTATTATTATTATTATTATTATTATTATTATTATATTTATTATTATTATTTACACTTTGTCTGGGAGGAGGAAAGCGAGCACTACGCTAAAAACAACAGGATGAAGTCACTAAGAGCAGGTATTTATTTTGGAGAAAGGGCCTCGGTGGAGCACAAACCAGCAGCTATATCACATTTAGGGTGTTGGAAGCATAGGAATTCATGAGGGATGTTAATAATTCCAATTTTTGCAGTTGTAAGTATAAACAATGCTTTTAGTCCACTAAACACATAGTTACTATGAACTATACCTGGGCGACTATGGCATTGCCCCTATAAATGGTGCAGGATCTCTGGAAGGGGGAACCTTTCATCTTGAAATCCGACTTCATATCTTCCAAATCTTCGTTAACAAGAAATGCCTCAAACTCGGTTCTAGTAAGTGTATTCAGTGTCTTCTTCACTCTAAATATGAAGTTAGTTTCTCTGCAATCAACCCCCCTAAAGCCCTGCCAAGATCCACTCTGCAAAAAGAAAACATAGCACATTAAATACATTATAAAAAACCAAGAGGGACAATATGCAGATACACATGATTTTCCAGGTGAAAGACAGTATCACGTAAAAAGCCCTGCAAATATTGGGTGCTGTGATGCCCATAGTTGCCTTAAGTAGCTGCAGTTTGGCTCTACAATGAGGTCCTTACAGATAAGATTTTCTCTATAATGAGGTCATCAATGGTACTAAATTGAAGTAAGCACAGCAGAAATTAATATAAGAACATCTTTTCAGAAATAAGGTTTCCTCTCACTCATTCGAGCCATTCATTTCTCTAAAGTAATAAGTGGATATAATGGTTGGCCAAAGGCCTTATTTGTAGGACAGGTTATCCTGTTAGTCACCAAGATAACGTAATAGGTAAAATAACTAAAGAGGGCAGTATACGAATATTCAAAATGGAATATTACCCCCTACTTATTTAACTCTAAAATAAGGGAATAAACTAAAATAGGCACGAAAGTAAAAATGTTACAAATAAATCCTTGGGACCTCGCATCTGCATCAAGTTTTTACCTCACTCATCAGTGATAGAGTATGGTTACAATAAATCCACAATATACCTACCCATGTGGCACCCAAGGGAGAACCGACGGGTAACATGTTGGATACATGATAGGTACCTTGACCTAGACACATCAGCTATGGAGTGTACAATCTTGCCAAATGCCATCATCCGCATTATATAATTCTCTGACATGAATAAGGATAATTGGGGGTTTATTTCTATTGTGCTGACATTTAGGTATAAGAGTTGGAATATGAATTATCTTTTATTTCCTAAAAAAGTCTTTTTTTTCTTTGATAATCTTAATATTTCTTATATGATTAGGACTTTAGCTAGTACTATTATAAATAAAATTATTGCCTTTTCTTGTAATCACACTTCACATTGAAATTAATTTATAAGATTATGAGAATATGATTGATAGTGATTTATAGAGATTTTATTTGATTTCTTGTTTGTGTGATCGTGAGTAATTTATTTGTGCAATAATAATCATGGTGGATTAGGTCTGTCAATGGTCCAGGTTCAGCCCTGGAACGTTTATGTGAGCATGACCAATTTTTGAACAACCATTTATTAGATGGATTGGGTTTGGTTTTACCTAACCCAATCCTAAGAGCCGACCCGTTTATATGTATATTTTTATACGATGATCTATATCAGGAGTTTAATCATCCTTCTAATCCAACGGGTCCTTGTAAGGAAAAGAACCCAAGACTCTCTCTCTCTCGATATATATATAATTTAGAAGTTTAGGGCTGGAATTTTAGGGCAGGATTTCTTTTGCTGAAATTTGATTCGTAATATCAGATTTGATGAAGTTTTAAATCTGGGGTGTTTTTATATGCTTTAGAAGTTAGAAATCATATTTTACATCAATTTCCTTTGCTGAAATTATTTTCATTTTGCATTTTGGCTTACAATTCTCAAGATTTTAAATCATAACAACTTTACTGTTCAAATGAGTTTCTTTATGACATATTCATTTTTCTTTTTATTATAGACAGTGCCACGTAATGCCAACGGATCTGGATCTCGTGGAGATGAAAATAAGAAAGATCTCATGGATATGAAAATAAGAAAGATCTCATGGATACGAAAATAAGAAAGATCTTGTGGAGATGAAAATAAGAAAGACACAAGTTATAATGTAAAGGGCCATAGACGACTAACTTCTTCAATATGATTGACTTAACTAAAATCGAACCCCCTCATGATGAAGATATTGCCAAATGCAAACATTGCAAAAAAAAAATGTGTGAAGATAGTAGTAAGGTAAGGGCACAAGCTATTTGAGAAAACACTTGAAATTAGCTCGGAAGGGAAATGGCGAAAGAATATACATGGCAGCAATTGATACAAGCTAATAAGGGGTACCATAAAGCTTGATAATTAAAAATTTGATCCAGCAAAAAATTGGAGAGATCTTGCATTTATGAAACACAATTATCCGTTTAGTATAGTGGATTGATCATGAGTTTTTAAGATCTTTGCTAGATTTCATGGTTGTTTTGTTGAATTATATAACGAGTACAGTGGCCATTCTACTAATTCCAAGGATTATCTTGTATGTGGTGTTGATGACAACTCTATCACCAGTTCTTTACTGTCTTCTCTAACCTAAAATCTTAGTGATTTTGATAAATGGTATGTCCAAACCCGTTCCTCCAATATTCGTGCATATTAAAAGTCAGAAGTCGAACAATATTTGGAAGAACCGGTGTTTCCAAAAAATGATAACTTCAATATTTTGAGATGGTGGAAAGTTAATAGTCCCAACTTCCAAATTTAGAAAAAAATGACCCATGATATCTTAGTTGTTCTTAACACGTTGCATCTGAATCGGCGTTCAGCATAGGTGGGAGGATAATTGCTGAGACCTGTATTTCTTTGTTTCCCGACATAGTTGAGGCGTTGGTGACTACAGCTGATTGGATTGGATTGGATTGTATCAACAAAAAGATAAGTGTATATAAATTAATATTTCATTTGTCTTAAATCCATTTCTTTTTACTTCTTTTTATGAGTATTAAATCGTTAATATTCTTTTCCTCTATTTTATAGGTGCAGAAATAAATGCAGTGCCGATTTATTCGGTCTCAATTAAATGAATTGCTTGAGTTCGAGACAAGGTTTTGTTGCTGTTTAAAAGTTGTTGCTCATTGGGGACAAAAATTGAAAGAGGTTTAGATAATGGTGTTTTCTATTATTTTGCTAATGTTTGTCTTAATATGCAAAATTGGTGATATGAGTTTATTTTACTAGTATTTGTTTTGTTTTGACTGGTGTTATTTTTATTTGGAAGAACAATTTATTTGGTTTGGTTTGGTTTGGTTTGGGGAGAGAGTTTATAATTTGGTTTGGACTAAAGACTTATGGTCTATTTTTACTTGGAAGATCATTGGTTATAAATTTGCTAGCAATTATTTTTCTTATATTTTGTTGATTTCTCAAATAGTTGTGCAACACAAATTCTCACTTTGGTAATGATGCCAATTATGATCTTCAACCTCAAACATTGGGACAAGGTCTTAAACCCAAAGGTCAGTATATTAAGCAAAGGACCTCGGGCTTTCAGTTTAAGATTTCAATAGCACGACTAATCCCATAACTCAGGGGAGTGAGCCACCGTAACCTCCCCAGCGTTGTGTCGGATGCAGAAGGCCAGCACCGGACCTGAACTCCAAACAACGAAGCCCACAGTGTACAGCAGAAACCTGCGGCCCTTTGTGGCTTCTATTCAAGATCCTAGAAGACCTTCAAGGAGTCCTTGGCCTTCATTGAAAGCCCCACCGAAGCAGATAATATTTCAGTCATCCTCTTCGGACCTCAGCAAGATTGAGGCCTATTCAATAAAGGTCAAGAGACCCCAAGAACCTCAATCCAGAAGCCTCAAGGACCAGAAGTGCACACATACAGACAAGTAGAGGCTCTTCTTCCATTTTGGCTGGTTTCTGAGAAATTACTCACTGTTCTACCAGCCCTCACTCACATTGTGCGGTTTGTCTGAGAGCATTAAATGACTTTTAATGCTACCAACAATTATCACTACCCGCCTACAACTCTTTCTATCAACACTCCACCTCTCTACTGTAGCAGTAGAGCTCAATCATGGTCACCCATGCCGCAAACTCAATTCTCATCAGCTCCAAGCAATTGGTTATATAAGGACACCTGGGGAAGGTTGCGTGGATCCACAAGTTATCTCCAAGCATATTTGGATATAGAACATACCCATAACATTTGTAAAAGAGTTAGGACCACTTTCTGCTCATACACGTATTCTAAGCCTCATGCTTGGATGACTTAGCTTAGTTTAAGTCTAGTGAGTCCTATGTAAGAAAGTAAGAAGTATTTGGGTAGTCATTTAGTTACTTCCTAAGAGCTCTTTGCTTATTATAAAGACATCAGACCCTTGATTCTGACCTTACCAAAGCTTAAGGTTGGACATATTTAAATTATTCACCACTATATCGAATATACAAGAGAGAAACGTCTTCAGAGTGGATGTAGGTACCTCAACAAGAGCATAAGCCCTGTAAGAGTATTTTGGCACACTTGTTTTCATATTTGTAATGATAGTACGTTCACTAGATTATTCTTTTAGAATATTATTGTGGGACCCATTTTGTCATCTTACCTTTTAGAGTTATCTTGGCTAGAAAGATAACTTAGCGTATAAATAAAAGGTCATTGGCCTCCTTTTGTAATCACTATTTTATTTGGAGATGAATGAGAAATAAAAATTGAACCCTTAGCCTCTAAATGTAGTTGTTATTGTTGTTTTTATAATGTAAATAAATCTCTTTCGCTTCTAACAATACATCAAATTGGCATATGAGCGTTGTTCGCTTTTGGGTGCCCAAACATGGATACCGATTATTGGGACTTTGGGTGGTGCCACTCAAACTAAGTTCAAGCCGCCTACTCCGCCGGTAGCAACATCCAAGATAGGTTGTAAATGGGTCGGGTCTGAACCCTACCCGATCCGAATCTGATTTGTTTACCCGAATCTGGATCATATTTTGAAATTCGATTACACGATTGCCTGTTTACCCGATTATTCGATTATTAAATGGATCGGATATGGATCTAATCCAATGCGTTAAGACCCGATTCGATTAAATATAAAATATACAATAACTTTATATATATTTAATATAAATATATCTACATATATATAATATGTAAGTACTATATACATAGCTATATATATCTTTATATGTATAATATAATACATAAAGGTTATACACGTTTTATTTATTATAATTTTTTAATGTAATATTACAAAATATTTAAATCTAAGTTTAAGAAATATATAAGTGGGAGAAAATAAAAATAATATATATATATATATATATATATATATATATATATATATATTTAGCTAGGACCCGTACCCGAACTGGTACGATCCGGATATGGATTCAATATTGTAGATCCGAAGAAGGCCCAGATTTGTATCTGATCCAATTAAGTGCATACTAAACGGATTTGGATCACCATAAATACATTCCGGACCTACTCTTTTACAAGCCTACTCCAGAACGCCCGAAATTCTACCAGCATACCACCTCCACACAAGCATCGCCCAGATATGAGGAGGGCGGAACACTAGATTGACAGCCCTCCAGCCATACAGCCGACTTCCATGGTAAATCGAGAGAATTGACGAACTCCGACTTACCCTTTTGAGTCAAACCACGCCACCTTCGAGAAAGATGCAATAGATCCCCCCCCCCCCCCCCCCCCCTCTTCCATGTAAGAAACCACTTATACCCAAACACTAACCAAGAAATCTAAGAAGATCCGTAGAAAACACGTTCCTAACATGGTTCAAATTCGGTATCGGTGTACAACTCAGACCCTAATTTTCAACTCGGCATCTGACGATATGCAATTTTGAGAACCCCAAAAAATATATAAACTTTCATAAAAATGGGAATAATATATTGATTAATGAGACAAGTACAAAACCATAATTTAGTATGCATAGCATTGTGTAATTGCTTATACTGACACATGTCGCACTTATTAGCCGCAATATTTCGTACATTAATGTAATAAACACAAAACTTCATAAATAAATAAAAGTTAAATATATTGCTTTCATTAATGTAATAAAATAATAATTATTAATTAAGTAAATAATAATAGTTAATTAATATATTCCATAATACATTTTAAGGAGAGATAATAATAATAATAATAATAATAATAATAATAATAATAATAATAATAATAATAATAATATATATTAAGGAAATAATGATACATTTTAATATATATCAAGTTAATAATGATACATTTCAAAAAATACATTTTAAGTAATAAAGAAGTGTTTAAACACAATGACACATATTCAATACATTTTAATAAATATATATAAATACATTATCATTTGTGTGGTAAGGATTTAATTTAAATAACATCACAAATTTGATAAAAGTGGTACAAATTTAATGACTTTTATAATTAAAATAAATTTTATAATAAGTTGTTCGATACTGTCTGAGACGATCGAGATCGCGCCGATATGGTCCGAGTCGACCAAGATCTCGTCGATATGGTCCGAGTTGACTGAGATCTCGCCGATATGGTCCAATTCGAGCCAAGAACGCTTATTATTCAACTCGCGTCACGATATTAGAATGATAGGTCATGAGACCGAGTCAACTTGGTATCGACCGATACTTCGAGCCATGATTCCCAAAGCAGTTTCCTACACCACTTCCCTCCAATCATACAAAACCAAGTCCCACACTCCAAAATTTACCAACCATACTCAATAGAGCCCTCTTCAACCCAAACAACCTCAAATAGTACCCATATTTACATCGGTTGCGCCGCTTTGGGCATACTCTTCATTCCTCCTCACATATCCCTAGACGACATCCATCTATTTGCTTAAATCGTAACACTTTTTGACAACACCAAGCTAAGCATGCATCCCTCACTCCAACCCCTCTTGTCCTGAAAATATCCCACCGATTCCCGAGACATCCTTGACCCTTACCATCACTACCGATTCACCCGCCGACTCCATTTGGTTGTCCATCAGCATCTTTTTCACTTGTTGCACATTCAAGGGGTGTTTGTGCATCGTCATCATTGACGGCGGAACTAATGATAATCTCGTTGTCGCCCAACGGATAGTAAACAACTTGGCCTACCGATCGATCCACTTAGCCCGAAATTGACAATGTCGCGTCCCATTCTCCATTAGATCGTACAAAGATGAGGTGACAGTCATTTACAATTGGGGAGGTCGTGACAACACGACCATTTGAGTTTACATAATGGTCGCGTCGACACCTACACCTTCCATTACTGGGGCAACAGTTTTAGCTCTTAACCAATGCGCGAACTTCGTCCACCACGACCATCGGCCTTAATTAGTTCTCACACTGCTTTGATCACTAAAGCGGTAAAGAAAGTTATATGTCATACACTAGTTAGTCCTATCTGCACATCGAATGCCGACGTACAACCTAAAGATTCAGGACCTCTAGACTCTGATGTATGTACCCCATCAGAGAGCGCCAACCACTTCACGATATTCAACACGTCATTGACTTTGTGCTTGGAACTTTCCTAGCCAACCTATTCCACTATCAGATGTCACCCACCAAGCACGAGAAGAGGCAAGTATATGAGTTATGCGACCGAGCCTTATCAGGGAAAGTATGTCCCCGTGCGCTTTACCAGCCTCCTCACCCATTAGAATGGTGGGAGTTGGAGGATGTGTGAGGATAATATCACCGTTAAATATTGGTTTCCTATCCCTCGCCTCGATGACATGCTTGATAAGTCACATGGAGCTTGGGTCTTTTCCAAACTCGACTTACAAAGAAAGTATCATTGAATTTGAATGTGGCTCGAAAACGGATGGAAAACTGCCTTCAAAACGAAGGATATCCTATATGAGTGGACTGTTATGCCCTTAGGTTGTCAAACGAGCCATCCACCTTAATGCAGGTCATAACCACAATCCTTTGACCATTTCTCGGCTAGTTTGTGGTGATTTTCTTCGATTGACACTCACATCTATAGCCATTTAGAGGCAGCGCATTTATCCAATGTGGTCCAGGTCTTGGTCATTCTCCAATTCGAGCATTTCTACATGAACTTGAAGAAGTGTTCATTTATGGTCCCGTTTGTCACCTTCCTAGGCTACGTGGTTCCTCGTGACAGCATGCGAGTGGACTCCTTCAAAGTACACGATATCGTCGAGTGGCCCACCCCCACCTCTGTTTGTTTTGTTTTTTAATGCGCAACTTTCTTGCCCTCGTCTGTTTCTATTGTCGATTCATCATTGGGTGCAAACACGATCATGGCCTCATCACAAACTTAATGAGAGTCTCTTCGAGTACCGAGTTCTGTTGGAGTGATGCGGCCGATAGATCATTTCAACGCATCAAGACCCTCATGTCATGCCCTAATCCTCTCCCCCTAGACTTAACTCATCTTGTCGAGTTGTCTTGCGATACTTGCAAGACTAATAACCAATTGCATTTTACAACCAAAAGCTCTTAGGGACTGCCTAAATTACTCATGTCTGATCTTGAGTTCTATGCCATCATCAGGGCCCTCAAGTTTTGTCGGTCTTACTTTTTGCACAAGGAGTTTGTCATCAAGAGACCACGAAGCCCTCCCATACCTCCATAGCCAGTGATGAATTGGTGATCGACACGCTAAGTGGACCGACTATCTATAGTGTTACACCTTTCATCTACACTACAAGCCACGGAAGGGGAATCAGGTAGCCGATACTCTTAGTCGCCACATCCATACCTAGGATATCATCCAATCAGGTTTTGGGGTTCGACAAGGTGAGCAACCTATACGCCTCGAACTCACTTTGTCCCTCTTCTCACATAGTGCCAACGATAGCATGGCGCGTCAGGGACAATGTACTCCGGGATGGCTTCCTCTTTCTTGGCACTGCCCTTTGCATCCCCGCTTCCTCCTAGGAGAAGTGTGGTTCACCAGTTCCACCAACTAGTCCCTTAGAGTGATTCAGTCAATATAAAGGTGTGCTTGAAGTGAAAGGATGTGTTGTCCCTATTGGGTTGGGCCCTCCCTATAAGGCCCCACCGTCGGGGCATAAGCACCCTCTTGCTACCCAAAAGAATCTCTTTTTAAAAAGAAAGATCATATATATGTCTAATCTCTAGTGGTGGTGGGACCAACCAAGATGTAGGTCATCTGACCCGACCTCGGACTCTTTCTTTCCAACCTCTTTGACTCTCTGGACGCAGTTATTTAAATCTCAACGTTCATGCTAGAGGCCTAGCCGACCATATGGATGTCGCACGTACACGCGTCGGTGCCACCCTTCAAGAGTGGTTCTTCTGGCCCACCGAGAGGTGGGACACAAACACTTTCATCCGTTGTTACACCTGTCACCTGTTATACAACCAAGGGTCAACACTCACTACCCATTCCCGATCGCCCTTAGCAAGACGTAGTCATGGACTTCATCGTGGGCCTTCTCCGTACCATTTAGGGGCACAATTCGATCTTCGTCGTTGTTGACTGGTTTTCCAAGATGACATATTTCATCCCCTACTCCCGCACCATAAACACCTCCCTTTATTTTCTGGAGATCTTCAGATTCTATGGCATCCCTCGTAGTATCACCACTGACATGAATATTTGATTTACTTGTGGACGGGTTTACTACGATGCTCCCTCCACTTTTCTACGATTTTCCACCCATAGACTGACGAGGTACATTAGAGCGTGAGGTTACTCTGGTGCCTCATTACAACAGTCCCTGACGTTGGGATGCTAGGATTGGCTGGGCTAAATTCTCTTTCAACAATGCCATCAACCACTCTACTGACCTCTTTCTCCATTCCAGATCATCTTTATGACTTCATCCTCCATGTCTGTCAATCTATTAGAGTTACCTCCCACTATCCTGGTCAGCCCTTTTGTCGCCGAGTTCGCTAGCCGCATGTCGCCACCCTTGAGGATGCTCACTCTCGTATTCAGCATATGTATGTGATGTGCACGGGAATTCTAGCGACACGTGGCGCGTGGTTGTATCTACAGGAGAAGACTATCTTTTATTTTGCATTTTTAGTTTAAGGTTTATTGTAATTTTCCTTTATTTTTAGTGTTCAATTAGTCTCCAAGCATGTTTGGGGCTAATGGATCATTTTTAGGTATTAGTTGTCCTTTTTGGTCTTTTGGGGTAATTGCTTGGCTAGCAAGCTAACTCTTCCTATAAATAGGCCTTTTGACCCTCATTTGTATTTAACCTTGAATATTGAGAATTGAGAATTGAGAAAGAAAGAAACCCATTTCTTTAATTTAATTATTTGTCGTTGTTGTGTAGGTAATAGTTGTTGTATAGTGTAGTATTAACGCTTCCGCATTTGAAAATTTACATCAATATGTCGCCTACAAAGGTCATGCAAACGCTCACGATCATGCATTTGTGTTTCAGCCCAGGGATTTGGTCATGGTTTACTTTCAGAAGGCCTGCCAGCAGGACAAGGACCACAAGCTCCGAATGTGTTTTGGGTCTTGATTCGTTGTTGCTGGAACCATGAGGTTGATTTGCAGTCGAGTTGCTAACACCGCACCTTCAATGTCACTAACATTTCACCATTCTGGAGCACACACATTCCTCCGATCCCTCTACCTCCCAGCAGAAGGCCACCCGTTCGTCCCCCCATCGGTCACGTTGAGGGCGTTTTAGTTTTCAACCTTGTCTCCCCCCGGTCCGACTACAGTCACTTCCTCATATGATGACACGGCCACCCTGAGGCGGACACTCAAGTACCGAGGCCACTCTATAGTGCATTAACCCCGATTTCTACTACCAGTGGAGTGATGCAGGAGCATAAACCGGAGTAGGGGTTATTTTGGTACTTTTGTATTTTTATTTGCAGTGATAGTATGCCCATTATATTATTCCTTTATACTATTCTAGTGTACCCTTCTTATCATATTACATTATAGAATTATATTGGCTAGTAAGGTAAGTTAGCCTTTAAATAAGGCCATTGGCCTCCTTTTGTAATCATTATATTATTTAGAAATGAATGAAAATTAGAAATTGGGCAATTGGGTAATTGCCTCTAAATGTTGTTATTGTTGTTGTGTAGGGTAATTAAATCGCTTTTGCTCTCAATTCAACTGAACTCAACTCAACACAACAAAGCATTTTTTCCAATTATTTGAGGTCGGCTACATGAATCCTAATTTTCTATTCCGCTCAGTTCAGCGCAATATCTTCGGTTAAACTACATGATAACATGTCATTTTTTATAATATCCCACCAAGTCAGTTTAGCCCTACCTCTACCCCTTGTGTTACCATCAATACTAAATCACTCTTCCTTACAAGGGCATCCATTGATCTACGCTTGACGTGTCCAAACCACCTATGTCGATTTTCTCTTAATTTATCTTCTATATAAAAGATACATTTACCATTTCACGAATTTGTTCATCTTTAATTTTATCCTTTCGAGATTTACCACAAATCCATCTTAGCATTCGCATCTCCGTCACTAATTTTCTGCAGATTTTGTTTTTTGGTTGCCCAATACTCTGCCCCCATAGTTGTCAAAATCGTACGATTCGCGATTCGAATCGTACGATTTGATTCGATTCACATAAAACGATTCAAATCGAGTTGAGAATCGCAAATGTCTAAAGAATCGGACTGAATCTGCGATTCACGATTCGAATCTTCCGATTCGGATCCGATTCACTTTTTTTTTAAATAACCATACGTGTGTTTTAATAAAACAAATAAAAAAAGAAGCAAACAACAAAGGATACCGTTAAGATACTGAGTTTTAGAGAAAAAGATGTTCTCTTGGCTCGGTTATTATCAGCTGGCTTTTCTTGTCTATTCTCTTGGCTGAGTGTCTTCTATCTTTTGCTTTTTTTTTGTTATAAAATTTTTGTATTTGTTATAAAATCTTTGAAGGTATATTTGTTTTGTTGCTTTAAATTAATATGAAGGTTGTTTTAAATTAATATTGTTCTATAGTTAATCTGAGTATTTGTTTTACTGTTTTAAATTAATATAGTTTACTGTTTTAAATTAATAATGTCGTAATTTTGTAGGCTGATTTAAATTAATATTGTTAATCTTAGTAGGTAGGCCTGTTTAAAATTTTTGGAAGTATTTGTTTTACAATTTTACTGTTTCAAATTAACCTTTGTATTTATTTTATTGTTGTAAATTAATATGTAGGATGTTTTCAATTAATATATAGGCTCTTTTATGATATATTTTTGTTTTTTACATTTTTAAGCTTAAAATGAATGAGAACATGTGCTACGGTTAATTTTTGTGACATATTTTGGTATATTATCATGTGTTACGATTAGTTTTTTATCATATTACGCTTAATTACCAATTCTATTGTGTTAAATCCCATTTACGTATGTTTTACTACGTTTTTATCATTTAGTTCCGATTCGACCGATTCACGATTCGATGGGTAAACGATTCACGATACAATTCGCGATTTGGCAACTATGTCTGTCCAATATAACATGATAGGTCTAATGGTCGTCTGATAAAATTTCTCCTTTTAACTTGAAAGGCATATGCCTATCATACAATATGCCAGTAGCCCTTTCTCCACTTAACCCAATTTGTTTTAATCCTATGAGTAACATCATCACTAATATCTTCATCTTTTTCGATAATCAGGCCTAAATAAGGAAAATGACAATTTCTAGGAATCTTTTGATCCTCCAATTTTACATATCCTCGTTTGTCCTCCTATTACTATTAAAATTGCACTCCACATATTCAGTTTTGATCCTGCTTATTTTAAATCCTCTTGTTTCTAGAATTTCTCTCCACAATTCCAATCTAGCATTAATCTTTGTCTTAGTCTCATCCACTAAAACAATATAATCTGCAAATAGCATACGCCATGACACCTCATCTTGTATTCGTCCAGTCAACTCATCCATAACAGGACCAAAGAGATAAGGACTTAGTGCTGAACCGTGGTGCAAACCTATAGTAATTAAGAATTCACTACTTTCTCCGGTTGAAGTTCTTATTGTAGTCATGGTCCCATCATACATATCCTTGATCACATCAATATATCTACGAGTCACTCTCATTTTATGTAAAACCCACCATATTATATCTCTTGGTATCCTATCATACGCCTTCTCCAAATCTATGAAAACCATATGGAGGTCCTTTTTTCTCTTAATACCTCTCCATTAATCTCCTCAATAAATAAATAACTTCCATTGTTAACCTCCATGTCATAAACCGAATCTGATTCTCAGATATTGTTGTTTTCAATCTCAATCTATATCCAATCACTCTCCCAAAGTTTCATTGTATAACTCATTAACTAAATACCACGATAATTAAAACAACTTTGTATGCCTCATTTATTATTATAAATACGTACTAAAACACTCTTTCTCCGTTCATCGAGCATCCAATTAATCATTATAATTCTATTAAATAATTTTGTAAGCCAAGACACTCCTTCCTCCTTTAAGCACTTCCAAACATCAATAGAGATAGAAAAATTACAGCTCCATAGATCATTGATTAATCATGCATTAAAAAGAAAAATAAGAACTAAGTTATTCGTATGAGGAGACAAGGGTAGATGATTATGATAATATCCTTGCTTCCCTCCAGGGTATCCGAAAAACCTTGATTAAACTCTATGCACGTTGGGATCTTCTAGTATTTTCAAGTTTTAAGTGTGATGTTAATTAGGGCTTGTTTTGGTATTTTCTTGTATTTTTTAATTTCATTGTATTTTTTCTTTTATTAGTTGTTTAGTATTTTTGTTGCATTTTTTAGTTGTAGCAAGGGTTGAGATGGAAGTTTCTAAAAAGTTTTATTAGTTAGTGTTGTTGTGGATGAGTTGTCATGGCAACTCATGACAACTCAAACTTAGCTAACAACTTTTAGGAGTCTCTCCCATTCCCTACAAATACTTCCCCTATAGCCTCATTTGAGGCATTCCTATATTTTTTAGATATTAAGAGAGTTTAGACGAGAGTTAAATCATCTTCTTATATTTTCCATTTAACGCTCATTTACGTCATCCCGTGTCCTGAACGGAACCGAGTCTAGGTACACAATTTAAAGATTCGTCAAATAATCGGGTAAGACTTGACCTGGCAAAAAATTAATTGGACTGTAGGCATTTATGGTATATTTGACCTATCTACAATTCTAGCCATTATTGAGCCTTCCGACCTAATGCTAATCAACGGCTAACCAACCAAACATTGGTCGGAACCCTAGGCCCCTTCCCACCCAAATCTCTTGTGCCAAACAACATTAAGCATTAGCTAAATCAATCACTCATTCGTTGTTTGTAAGTAGTTATACTCGAAAAGTTCCTAGAACAACCCCTTTCTTGGGGGCATCATCACTATCCTTATCAACCTTATCGTTGCTATGTTTTCTTCTTCAAGCTCGAGAGCAGGCTTCTTTAAATGAGGGGACAACGACCTAAATAAGGATATTTTGAAATTTAATTTTTTTTATAGTTGATTATCAAAGATAAGAGATACTATAAGAATTATCTAGTATTTCATATTTACCTCTTGTATCCTATATCAATGTTTTAAAAGGTGAATTGGGCGCGCCTAGCGAGGAGGAAGGAACAGCCTCAAGGCTTACGCCTCTTAGGGTTAAGTTTACACCTTAAGGCTGTTAAGGAATGCAAGTAATTTATTATAGGGTCAAAGCTGGTCAAAAGCTGTAAAAAAAAGAGGAAAGTGAAAAACACGCTGACAATGCACTTACGCACCCAACAAATTCAACAAGGCCTTGTTTGATGCGTTGTATAAGGGGGTCGGATAGGATAAAATAAGAGTCGGATTGCATAGGATAAGAATGGGCTAGATAAAACTTATTCCAATACTGCGTTTGGAACATTGCTGGATAAGAAGATGGGATATAGTAATACAATCATGTGTTTGAAATGCGTCGAATAGGATTAATTTGTCTCTAGTTTTTCAAAAATACCCTTATTTTGTGTTTAGTAATCAAAAAATACAAAAATATACTGTTATCACATATTTTAACTCAATAACATAATATTTAATTCCACGTGGGATGTTAAAAATAATTATAATGAGATGATAATAATGAGATGGACATACGTATTTATATATGTAATTATAATTTGTACACAATCAACCATTAGCAATCACTCACACACATACAAAAATCGTGTGCACACAAACCAGTCACCGAAAACAATAAGATAGTAAAACTAGTTGTTTACTATCTTCTCTTTCAATTCAAAACAAGTCAGCCACCGGAAAATTACTTGAAGCCACAACTGGATAACATCGATTTTACCCAAAATAACCGTCGGAAACATACAAAAATAAGCACGTAACTTTCAACTTGTCTAGCAGTGGATTACATTATATTTGCATCGATTTAAACCAAAATAGTAGTTCATGATAAAGCAACAAACATAAAAAAGGGGGAAAAAACAAGAAAGGAGGAGGAGGTTACCTACTATGATAAAAAATGTGAATGGAGAGTTGTGTGAATGAAAGGGACCGACGACTGCTATCTAATATTTGAGAGAGTGCAAGTTGAGTGAGTTTTTTTAACTTAATAATGGTAAGGTAATAATTTCCAATCAAATCTTGACATCGGATAATTTTATACCACCTTGGAGGTGAGATTTTTTTATCCCACTCCTTGTGAAATAAGGAGCTCATTTGGGATTAGGTGTGGCCATAAGTCCGAGGCCCGCCAAGCCCACTAGAAAAAAAATAGGGCTTAGGTAAGGTAAATAGGCCCGCGAACCAAGCTTAACAAAATTTTATAGGCTTGATTTTTTTCTAGGCGGGGCTTTGGGCATGTATTTTTAGGCCTGCTTGAACCCAGCCTGGTCCAAGGCACGAGAATTAGATATAACATTAATCATATATATATAGAGATGTATGAATATTATTAGTTTAGTTTTTATTCCTTTAAGGTTAAAAGTTACAAAAAAGAATATAAATGGAAAACATTTAATAATATTAATTTTAGAATTTAATCACTCTTAGTCTTAAGAGAATATTCTAAAATAAATTTGCTAAACAATAAAATAGGTCATATATTTGCGAAACAATAAAATTTCAGTAAAAAAAAAAATTGTGGTTGGGCCTGAGCAAGAAGCTTCCAAACTTGGGCGGGCTTGAGATTACACAATGAAGCCCGAGTCGAGTCTAGGTGGGCCTGAGATAGTCAAATATTTACAGGCCCGGCCATGGCCATCCCAACTTGGAACAACTTATCTCATTTCATATCCCATCCTCAACTACCCCAAACATTAATTATCCAATACGATCCTCTTATACGGCACATCAACGAGTCCTAAAGGTAAAACTTAAAATGAAATTTCGTTAAAAACATTTAGCATTAAGCACTTATCTCTTACTGATAAATGTTGAATTATAACTATTTTTTATTCTTACGCACTAAGAAAAAACACCACTCTAAATGCCTGAAACTCAGGTAAAAACAAACACCCCTAAGGGTGAGGATGAAGCTCATCTAGAGTTCCCAACCTAGGATTTCAGTTTTCAGTACCATTCGCTTCAAAGTTTGACAATTATATGGAATCCTAACTGTACTAAATTTTATAAAACAAAACCCTTAACTGTACTACAGTCGCTTCCTCACCCTGAAGCGGAGGACACTTAAGTACCGGGGCCACTCTATAGGGCATTAACCCCATTTCTACTACCAGTGGAGTGATGAGCATAAGCCTCCCGTAGGGGTATTTTGATACTTTTGTATTTTTATTTGTAGTGATAGAATGCCCATTATATTATTCCTTTATACTATTCTAGTGTACCCTTCTTGTCATATTATATTATAGAATTATATTGGCTAGTAAGGTAACTTAGCCTTTAAATAAGGCCATTGGTCTCCTTTTGTAACCATTATTTTATTTAGAAATGAATGAAAAATAGAAATTGGGCAATTGCCTCTAAATGTTGTTATTGTTGTTGTGTAGTGTAATTAAATCGCTTTTGCTCCCAATTCAACTGAACTCAACTCAACACAACAAAGCCTTTTTTCCAATTATTTGAGATTGGCTACATGAATCCTATTTTTCTATTCCACTCAGTTCAGCGCAATATCTTCGGTTAAACCACATAATAACATGTCATTTTTTGCAATATCCCACAAAGTCATTTTAGGCCTACCTCTACCCCTTGTGTTTACAATCAATACTAAATCACTCTTCCTTACAAGGGCAACCATTGATCTACGCTTGACGTATCTAAACCACCTATGTCGATTTTCTCTCAATTTATCTTCTATAGAAGATACTTTTACCGTTTCACGAATTTGTTCATCTCTAATTTTATCCTTACGAGATTTACCACAAATTCATCTTAGCATTCGCATCTCCGTCACTCATTTTCTGCACATTTTGTTTTTTGGTTGCCCAACACTCTGTCCCATATAACATGGCAGGTCGAATGGTCGTCCTATAAAATTTCTCATTTAACTTGAAAGGTATATGTCGATCATACAGTATGCCGGTAGCTCTTCTCCACTTAACCCAATTTATTTTAATCCTATGAGTAACATCATCACTAATATCTTCATCTTTTTGGATAATCAGGCCTAAATAACGAAAATAACCATTTCTATGTATATCTTGATCCTTTAATTTCACCATATCCTCGTTTGTCCTCCTATTACTGTTAAAATTGCACTCCACATATTAAGTTTTGATCTTGCTTATTTTAAATCCTCTTGTTTCTATAATTTCTCTCCACAATTCCAATCCAACATTAATCTTTGTTTTAGTCTCATCCACTAAAACAATATCATCTGCAAATAGCATACGCCATGACACCTCATCTTGTATTCGTCCAGTCAACTGATCCATAACAGGACAAAAGAAATAAGGACTTAGTGCTGAACCTTGGAGCAAACCTATAGTAATTGGGAATTCACTTACTTTCTCCGGCTGAAGTTCTTACTGTCATAGTTGTCAAATCGCGAATCGTATCGTGAATCGTTTACCCCCCGAATCGCGAATCGTGAATCGAATCGTGAATCGTATCGGTCGAATCGGAACCAAACGATAAAAACGTAGTAAAACATATGTAAATGGAATTTAACACTATAGAATTGGTAATTAAGCGTAATATGACAAAAAACTAATCATAGCACATGATAATATACCAAAATATATCACTAAAATTAACCGTAGTACATGTTCTCATCCATTTTAAGCTTAAAAATGTAAAAAACAAAAATATTTCATAAAACAGCCTACATATTAATTTAAAACACCCTACATAAAACAAATATATATATATCATAAAGAGCCTATGTATTAATTTAATGTAAAAAAATCGCGAAGAAAAAAAAAAAAAAAAAAAAAAAAAAAAAAAAAAAAAAAAAAAAAAAAAAAAAGTGAATCGGACCGAATCGTGAATCGGACCGAATCGGACCCGAATCGGAAGATTCGAATCGTGAATCGCCGATTCGGTCCGATTCTTTAGACATTTGCGATTCGAAGGTTGATTTGAATCGTTTTGGTACTGAATCGAATCGAATCGTCCGATTCGAATCGCGAATCGGACGATTTTGACAACTATGCTTACTGTCGTAATGGTCCCATCATACATATCCTTGATCACATCAGTATATCTACGAGTCACTCCCATTTTATGTAAACCCCACCATATTATATCTCTTGGTACTCTATCATACGCCTTATCCAAATCTATGAAAACCATATGTAGGTCATTTTTTCTCTTAATCTCTGCATTAATCTCCTCAATAAATAAATAACTTCCATTGTTAACCTCCATGGCATAAACCGAATCTGATTATCAGATATTGTTGTTTTCAATCTCAATCAATATTCAATCACTCTCCCAAACTTTCATTTTATAACTCATTAACTTAATACCACGATAATTTTAACTATGCCTCCTTTATTTTTATACATAGGTACTAAAACACGCTTTCTTCATTCATCGGGCATCCAATTAATCATTATAATTCTATTAAATAATTTTGTAAGCCAAGACACTCTTTCCTCCTTCAAGCACTTTTAAACCTCAATAAAGATACCATCTGACCAGAGGAAAAATTACAGCTATATAGATCATTGATTAATCATGCATTAAAAAGAAAAATAAGAACTAAGTTTAAAGATTAAACCTAGGGTTTCAAGAACACAATACCTTTGCGAATCATGATATTCGTATAAGGAGACAAGGGTAGATGATGATGATAATATCCTTGCTTCCCTCCCGGGTATACGAAAAACCTTGATTAAATTCTATGTACGTTGGGATCTTCTAGTATCTTCTGGTTTTAAGTGTGATGTGAATTAGGGTTTATTTTAGTATTTTCTTGTATTTTTTTATTTCGTTGTATTTTTCCTTTTATTAGTTGTTTAGTATTTTTGTTACATTTTTTAGTTGTAGCAAGGGTTGAGATGGAAGTTTCTAAAAGATTTTATTAGTGAGTGTTGTCATGGATGAGTTGTCATGGCAACTCATGACAACTCATGACAACTCAAACTTAGGGTTAAGGTTCACACCTTGAGGCTGTTGAGGTGTGTGCCTCATTTATTTTAGTGTCAAAATTGGTCAAAAGCAGTAGAAAAAAGAGGAAAGTGAAAAACGCGCTGACAGTGCACTTACGCACCTAACAAATTCAATAAGGCCTCGTTTGATGCGCCGTATTAGGGGGTCGGATAGGATATGATAAGAGTCGGATTGGATAGGATAAGAATGGGTCGGATAAGATTTATTCCAATACTGCGTTTGGAATATTTCTGGATAAGAAGACGGGATGGGATATAATAATACAATCCTGTGTTTGAAATGCACCGAATAGCATTAATTTGTCTCTAGTTTTTCAAAAATACCCTTATTTTGTATTTAGTAATAAAAAAAATACAAAAATGTACTGTTATCACATATTTTAACTCAATAACACGGTATTTAATTCTACGTGGGATGTTAAAAAAAATTATAATGAGATGATAATAATGAGATGGACGTATATATTTATATATGTAATTATAATTTGTACACAGTCAACCATTAGCAATCACTCACACATACAAAAATCGTGTGCACACAAACCAGTCGCCGAAAGTAATAAGATAGTAAAACTAGTTGTTTACTATCTCCTCTTTCAATTCAAAACAAGCCAACCACCTGAAAATTGCTTGAAGCCACAATTGGATAACATCGATTATACCAAAAATAACCGTCGGAAACATATAAAAATAAACACAATACTTTCAACTTGTCTAGCAGTGGATTACATTATATTTGCATTGATTTAAACCAAAATAGTAGTTCATGATAAAGCAACAAACATAAAAAAAAAATTAAAAAAAAAAACAAGAAAGGAGAAGGTTACCTACTATGATAAAAAAATGTGAATGGAGAGTTGTGTGAATGAAAGGGACCGGTGACTGCTATCTAATATTTGAGAGAGTGCAAGTTGAGTGAGTTTTTTTTAACTTCATAAGGGCAGGGTAGTAATTTCCAATCAAATCTTGACACCAGATAATTTTATACCACCTTGGAGGTGGAATTTTTTTATCCCACTCCTTATGGGATAAGGAGCTCACTTGGGATTAGGGGTGGCCATAGGTTCGAAGCCCGCCAAGCCCACTCGAAAAAAAATTGGGCTTAGGTAAGGTAGATAGGCCCGTGAACCAAGCTTAACAAAATTTTATAGGTTCGATTTTTTCCTGGGCGGAGCTTGGGCATGTATTTTTAGGCCCGCTTGAATCCAACTCGGTCCGAGGCTTGGGAATTAGATATAATATACATTATATATATATATATATATATATATATATATATATATATATATATATATATATATATAGTTTAGTTTTTATTCCTTTAAGGTTAAACGTTACAGAAATGAATATAAATGGAGAACATTTAGAAATATTAATTTTAGAATTTATTCACTCCTAGTCTTAAGAGTATATTCTAAAATAAATTCGCTAAACAATAAAATAGGTCATAAATTTGCTAAACAATAAAATTGAAGTAAAACAAAATTTGTGTTTGGGCCTGGGCAAGACGCTTCCGAACTTGGACGGGCTTGGGATTACACAATGAGGGCCGAGTCGAGTCTAGGTGGGCTTGAGATAGCTCAAATATTTACAAGCCCGACCCGAGCCCGTCCATGCCCGACCATGGCCATCCCAACTTGGAACAACTTATCTCATTTCATATCCCATCCTCAACTACACCAAACATTAATTATCCAATAGGATCCTCTTATACGGCACATCAACGAGGCCTAAAGGTAAAACTTAAAATAAAATTTCGTTAAAAACATTTAGCATTAAGCACTTATCTCTTACTGATAAATGCTGAATTTAAACTATTTTTTATCCTTACGCATTAAGAAAAAACACCACTCTCAATGCCTGAAACTCAGGTAAAAACAAACACCCCTTAAGGGTGAGGAATAAGCTCATCTAGAGTTCCCAACCTAGGATTTCAGTTTTCAGTACCATTCCCTTCAAAGTTTGACATTTATATGGAATCCTAACTGTACTAAATTTTATAAAAGAAAACCCTTATACTGCTACTTTGTCTGAATTATAAAAAAATCCCCATCCATCCAAATACTGAAAAGAAACAAGTGCAATTATTGAAGAGAGAGAAACTGACTTTGTTAGTGAAAATGGAAATGAGGGGATTGGAAGATGCATCAACAAGTAGACGGTTGTGATGAGATTGACGTTCCACAGTGAAGGCGATATTACCCGAGGCATCCGTGAACCTGAGATAGGCACCACCCACCACCCCCTTTTGTTTCTTTGACACGAACAGATCCACAGGTATTGGCAAATTCGCCTGGTACTCGGGTGCTGAACAATCCATCTCTAAATTAATAACAAGCCGAAGCGGAAAAGAAGATTTATCAACAAAGATGAGGACGGAGGTTACAACTTGTGGCGGTACAATAAAGCTATCTCCCTATCCCTGTGTGTGTGTGTAAAACACCGTGTCATCAAGGGGTACAGTCCAACAAAGTTGAGCCGAAATCCAACACAGAAATTAGTAATAAAGGCTTCGTCAAAAGGGCGTTTCCTCTGTACACTTGCAACAAGCGCGTTGCAGAAATAATTTATAAGAAAATGGGTAATTATTTTGAAGTTTCATTCTCTTGTTTAATTATGTAAGAGATTCTTTGACTGAGTGAATAGTATTAAATGTTTTATTTTGTCAACTTAATATATTAAAATTATAAATATACCCTCAAAATTACTCTCACAACTCGTTACAGCTCTTAACGTCGTTTTAAAAAAAAAACATCAACTCTTAAAAAGTCCATAACTTCAAATCTACAAATCCAAAATACATAAAATTTATATATTTGGAATCTACTCGTCGAGATCTATCAAATCACACTCATATTCTATATTTTTTTACGAAAAAATCAAAACAGATAAATTTATCTGTTTCTGTAAAATCTCTATTTTTTCTGACAAAAACTCATCTTCTCCAGCTCGGGTGATGGTGCCGCTGGCGCGGACCAAAAAAAATAAAAAAATAGATGAAGAGAGAGAGACACACACACACACACCGGCAAGGGCGGAGCCAGGATTATCATAAGGGGTGGGCTAACAACAAGCAAATATTCATAATAATATAATTAAGCTAAAGCAAGAAAGAGGAGACAAGAATTCGACAAGAAATTTATTGAGTTGCGATTCGATTTAATAAATCCCTAACCAAACACAATCATAAATAAAATTTAATAAATGCTCAACCAAATCATTATCACAATCATGCATACATATCCTAATTTGGCTATTTGAATGCAAAGATCAAAACTCTTAATTTTTACTTTAACAAATAATTGAAATAAAAAGCATTACTTAAAATTACATGTAAATAAATTTTCATAGAGGAACATACCAAATTTAACTTAATCGATTTCCTGTTAATAAATGAGACTCACAAATGAGAATAAACGTAAAAGAGTTAAACCCTATTATTTTATAAAAATTTCAACAGCTGGGTTGGGTTTAGTTTTGGGATGGGATATAACTTCCCATTTGGTCTGGGCTACTCACCAAAGCTAATGAGTTTTTTTATATTTTACCCTGGGCTACAGCCCTGCTCAGCCCAGGCCTGGATCCGCTTGTGCACACCGGCGAGAATTTCGGCGGTTTCCGGCGATATTTTTCGGTGGACTGTTTTCGGTGAGTCTCCGGTGGGGGTGGGGGTAAAGGTGGAAGTGGGGTTGTTCAAGAGAGAGAGTGTGAGATTATGTGTTTATTTTTAGAGAGAAAGTAAGTGGATTTAAAATGGGTACGTGTGAGGGTATATTTGTCGAAATATATATAGTCTATAATGAAAAAGAACTTGGTGCATTAAAAAAAAGTCAATGGGATTTGGTGCATCTTTGATCCAATAAATGAAACTAACTTTGAATTATCCCATAAGAAAATCAACACTAAATTTTTAAGGGGGTTTTGGGAAAAGGTTCTCATAATTTTCAAAGTGTATAAAAATAAGACACTTCAAATAATTTTATAAATTTAGTCTTTGTACTAAAAACAACATGAAAAATGGTGCCGCTGGCGCGGACAAAAAAAATGAACATCTAACTCTAAAAGGACTACACAAATAAATGATATTGTATCACAGGGACTAGATTTATAAACTTGAAAAGCATTGTCCTAAAAATTCAAATATAGGAAGGAACATGACTTTTACCTTAATTCTCTATTTTTTTATTATCACTTGTACCTATGGATAGAAATTTCAGATGTAAAATGTTTTGTTCGTATTGTGTTGATATCGAATTGTTTCGACACAAATATACATATGTGTGTGTGTGTGTGTGTGTGTGTGTGTGTTGTGTACCACTTTAAAAATCATTATATGTATACTTTTATTTTTACTTTCGAAAAACTTAAGGTGCCAGTAACTGTGAAGAGCAAACCATAAAGGCTTAAAGTCCATCGGTCCACGATGGCCCAATCAGAAAATACAAAACACGTTAGAATTAATATCACATGGGATAAACATGAAGGCTCATTCTCATTATCTGCAATCTCAGAGGAGTTCAACATTAATCATCAAACAAGGCAATCAGTTGTTGTAAGAGCTTGAATACGGCTTAACCACTCCTATTATGGTGAAAAAAACGTTAATCAAGGGCAAAGGAGAGTGTAATTCTTTACTCCCAAACTCTTGAAGAATACAATGAGAAACTCCCCGTGAACGTAGGCAGTTACGAAATCTCGTAAATCCTTTGCATCGTGATATTGTTTACTCGTTAATTGTTTCTCCTTTGCTTGAAAACATTAAACGTGATTAATTTCACTCATAAATGGAGCCATTTGTGGGAAACTATTCTCTTTTCTTAAGCAAATTGAAACCAATGAGCTAAGCAACGTCTTACCCTCACAGTGCACCCAATGTTGGCGATCTGTGAGCTGGACTCCTCTTATATAGAGTCCCATTTGAGATTCATCGGGATAGAAATCAAGCCATTAACCATCTACGATTTCGCCCACAAGAGCAACATGTTGAGCAAAGCAACGAGTAGCCCAGCTCAATGCAGATCTCGTGGTTGGTCGACGCCTATGAAGAACGAATCTATCAATAAGGGGAGGTGACACGCCTCCAGATGGAGGAAAACGCACGTCTCCAACGACGTTTGGAAATAATAAAGCGAGTGCTCCTATGAGATAACCACAAGCATTATGGTTGGACGCCTAGCCCTAGGGCGAGCAAAACTCGCAGCCGATGAAGGAGTTCGCACCGTGAGAAAAATTATCTAAGGCATGAAAGTCATCTGACCAGGCAAAACCAAGATGAAGGACATCATAGGCACGATATACAAAGTCTGGTCCGAAGAGAAATGGACCAATATCCCGCTAATCGAAGGGCCAAATCAGCAAAAGAGCTCATAAGGAGGGCACTCATCACTTAGATGCAGTCCCCCTTATAAAGGGCAAATGAGGAGGAAGATCCCCCGAAGAAAGTCATAATGCCAAGGTTCAAGATATACAATGGAAATACCGATCCTATTAACCAAGTACGTCAGTAAATGCAAGCGTGACCCCATAGAACTACAACGGCGCCCTCATGTGTCGTATATTCCCATCCATCCAGGAGATGTCTCCCGAAAGTGGATCGAAAGGCTGCCTCACAAGTACGTTAAAAAATTTAAGTCACTCATGGAGACCTTTACAGCTTGGTTCATAAATAGAAGTTCACACCCAAAGAAGATGGATTATCTCCTCACCATGAGGAAAAAAACCCAGAAGACTTCGCGAGATTATGGCAGGCATAATTGGGAAACCTTTAATGAAATCGAAGATTGCTCGGAGCAGGTCAATGTGACATCATTCAAAATAGGCCTGCCCCATAACTCCATGTTGCACCAGTCCCTCACCAAGAAGGAGGTAAACACCATTGCTCAGCTAAAGCGAGAATGGTTGAGCAAAGGCGACCAAAAGCAACGACAAAAAGATCTCCCCAAGAAAGGGGTCAAAAAGCAAAACAGAGGACCCAAAAAAAGAGCAAGGCAGACCCATCCAAGGCTTTCTAAGCAATTAACATTTTCTTCAAAGAGCTGATCTACAAGATCTTAGGCAAGATCAAGGACTAACAATTTCTCAAGTGGCCGAAGAAGATGAGAGGTGATTCGAGCAAGAGGAATAATGATCTCGGGTTCATCTACCACAAGGAAAACGGGCAATAAATAGAGAATTATAAGGCCCTCAAGTCCCATTTGAAAGTGTTAGCTTAGGTGGGACATTTAACCGACTACATGGAGAAGAAAGCTGACCAGGTCATTGTCAACACTAACCCAAAACCAAATAATATTCTGGACGATGAAATGGTTGACGAATTTATTGTTATCCACAGAGATTCAAACCCCATCCAAATCCAGGGCAACGCATTTCGAATGGAACTCAAGAAGATCACTGCTGTAATAGAGGCCTTCCAAATTGACCCTATTAAAAGCCAAGCTAGCAAGCGCAGGCGATCGGAGAATGTGGACTACAACAAGCACATAGTCTCCAAAAGATGATTTGATCGGAGTGAGGACCCCATACCATGATGCACTGGTAATCACTCTCAGAATTGCGGACTAGGACGTAGATAAGCTATTAGGCGATCAAGAGAGTTTCTCTGAAGTCATGTACTTGGAGCTTTTTCACAAGCTCAACCTAAAGATGGAAATAGACCGTTCATTTTATTTGTGTTGCTGGAAAAATGACCATGTCATTGGGGAAAGTGATCCTACCAATTAGGACAGGTAACATCTCTAAGCTTGTTAAGTTTTTGGCGATAGACATTGACTCGCCCTATCATGCCATCCTTAGAAGAGGATGAATATACGCCATCAAGGATGTTTCCTCGGCCCATCATTAAAAATTCAAGTGCGTTGCAAAATGAGGAATAATAGAGATCAAAGGTGATTAGGCCATTACTCGAAAGTGTTTTATCCCTATCATTAGGCCTAAACAGGAAAAAAGAAATAAAAGAAAGTCATCCCTAAAACGTCTCAAGATGGAGCTGTGCCATTCATATAGTAACTAAAGTACGGAAGACTAGGGGTGGAAGAGATAAAAATTGACCCCACATATAGAGTCATTGAAAGACTGGAGGAGATAGCTTTTGGTGAGACCCGATCAGAAAGGAAATTTCTGATCAGAACCACACTATCTGAGCAGAAATGGAAGGAATTAACTTCCTTGTTGAAGCGAAATCAAGATTTATATGGCAACCATATGATATGCTTGGGGTCGATCCTAAATTCATGTGCCATAAATTTCACGTTAACCCAATATTTCCACCTATCATACAAAAGGCTCATTACACTACCCCATAAAAAGAAAAAGCAGCAAAAACAGAGTTAAGGAGACTTATTGAAGCAAGGTTCATCAAGGAAGTTAAATTCTCGGAATGGCTCTCAAACCTAGTGGTGATATGAAAGAATAATGCTAGCTGGAGAGTGTGTATGTACTTCAGAGACCTCAACAAGGCCTATTCTAAAGATAATTTTGCTCTACAAAAAATAGATCAGTTGGTTAACGCCACAGACAACCACAAATGGTTGAGTTTTCTGGATGCTTACGCAAGGTACCATCAGATCCCTCTGTTCGACTAAGACTAAGATAAAATTTCATTCATAACCCTCTGGGATGTATTGTTATAGGGTCATGCCTTTTGGCCTTAAAATTGCAAGAGCCACATACCAGAGATTGGTCACAAAGATAAGAAACATTTAGGAGAAGTAATGGATGTGGACATTGACGATATGCTCGCCGATCACCTGAATTATTTAGCGTTGACCTTTGAAATCCTCAGACGTTACCAAATGAAGCTCAATGCAACCAAATGCTCCTTTGGGGTTCAGTTCGAAAAATTCCTAGGATACTTGGTTAGCAAAAGGGGAATGAGGCAAACCCCGACCAGATAGTCGTAATAAAAAATATTCAGCCTCCAAAAACACTATGCGAGAAATTAGCCTACTATTTGGTCACCGCATCACACAAGTTGAAGCACTACTTTCAAACCCATTCAATTATAGTCATCACGTCTTTTATCCTCAAAGTTTTTCTTGGAAGGCCATCCTATCTAGACGAATGTTCAGATAGTCAATCGAACTTGGGAGGTTTGATATATACTATAAACCAAAAACGTCAATTAAGGGAAAAGTATTGGTTGATTTTATCGCAGAATTTGTGGGAGAATGGACCCAATGACCAACAGATTGCCGATCAGTTGAGGTCCTACGAGACTGACCCATACTAAAAATGGACAATATGTGTGGATAGTGCCGCTAACTCTAAGGATTGGGAGCAGGAGTTATGTTCGTCACACCAGAGAACGTTATGATCAAGTAAGGAATTAAGCTTGGCTTTGAGGCATCCAACAATGAAGTCAAATATGAAGCCCGCATAATCGGCCTATGTAAAGCCCACTTATTGGGGGCTAGTCACCAGTGACACCCCGCTTAATTAAATACCGGGTGATCAGGCCTTGATTAAATTAAAATAGAATATCCAGTTGGTCCATTATTAACATCACTGTTGAAAATATTTTAACATTTACTAACCACCTAGTATTTGAAAAGTTGGTGTCAAGTTTTATCTTTTTAATTAACATAAACCAAATCAATAATAGTGACACATTCCACCATTTAAGTATTAAACTCACAATGAATAATGACAGAATAGTAAATATGTTTGAATCACACAACCCAGTCTACAATATCCAAACAGTAATCCAAAATAAAACCAACTCCATAGTCTAATATATCACAATAGAATCCAAAATCTTTAAATGACAATAAAAAAAATGGACAACATGTCCGATTTAAATAATGCTCAAAATGAAGAAACTGAATAAATGTTGAAGCGTCTATTTCAAGGACCGTTAAATGCTGAAGTGTCTATGTAAAGGACCTGTAACTTCCACAACCGCTGCAGTACGCCAAAAGATAGAACCTGCTAAGCCTGGTGTCGCTGTGGCTGGGCACCTAAAATGTTTTACAAAAAGAAAAGAGATTTGGAGAAAACGGGTTAAATCATGAGTAAAATAGTTTAAAATTTTAGCAAGTGTTTAAATACAAAATTAACAAATATTATATACATGTTATGCTTATGTGCTCTCACTTGAGATGCTCACCTCTCATCTAATGTACACACCTAACGTGTAGTTTTAACCCGTCCTAATCATGTCACCCAACCTAACTAGTCCAAACCAAATTTACAACTACACTAATGACTTGTAATATTCGTCCGTGTCGACCATACAATACGTTATTGCCTTCTTCCTATTTATGCGACAATTATAAATTTCTCATTTTATAGTTAATTACTCACATCCGAGAGTTATCTTAAATATCATCAGTTTTCTCTCCTACTAGGCACACACAGTGGGATAAGTCATTAATATATATATATATATATATATATAGTGCACCCTTAGGCTGAGACCTACTGGTGGATGTGTACTCTGCTATCATGTCCTGGTACATCACGCACTGTATAAAGGATTGTTGGTTATGTATCTCTCTCGAACCATAAATAAAAATCACACATATTGGAGGCAAACATAGTCCCCATCCAAATGGGTCATGCACATACCTACGCTCTCATTCAACCGTTAAAACTATCATACTCTCAGATAACACGTATCCAAGGTTCTATGTTCTCGGTACAAGTCTAAAATCCCCCCAATTGGCTCACCAGGATAAGACCGTCCACGACGCGAAATCTCCCCCCGATAGCAAGCAGCGTAGGTATGTCATACAAATAATAAATCATACGATATGTATTCACACAATTTACCTATTTATATCATTAGTATAGGTATACACGAAACATATCATGCATACCCCATACGTAGTATATCTATATCTCCCGAATATTTTATGTATCAATTAATTTCAATTATAATTCTCACCGTACATCCCCGAGTATCCCTCGCTACTCGAAATATTCTAACTAATCCTCAAACTATTTCAGTAGATAAACTGTCCCTCTATCGTTGGTCCGGTCTTAGGTTCACTCGTAACCTCCGTGTTAATTAAAGTATTTGTAATATTATTTAACATTAAATAATTCTCGTAGTTAGCTCACCTTCTACGTAACCCACTTAAATTATCGTGAGGTCAAATTACATCCAAATCCACCCCAGAGTTCCAAAACTCAATTATCTCTAATTGGGAACAAATTATCAACACAAATCCCTAAGAAAATTTAAGCAAAAAAGACAAGATTATAAGTAACAGACATCCGAACCGGTCCGGTGGGTACAGCGAACCGGTCCGCCGGACCTGAGATCGTTTCCTTCCCTTATGCAGTTACAATTCAAACATTTTCTTAACCAATTTCTCATGGATATTTACCAAATTAAAAATCAAGGTTTCCAAACATCATGTAAACATATAGGGGTGATTTCCAACATAGAAATATTATCAAAACGTTAAGAATTCTACCCAATAACCTATTAATTCATAATTATCTTTAAGAACCCTAGTTTTATGTTCTTCCATGTTCATACACCTACAATTACAGATTTTTCCCATCCATTAAGGTCTGATTTTGTCCTATAATTATTTCAGAACTCCATCTACATGCAATTCCTAACCAAAGACTTAATTTACTTCTCCCATTCTAACATCAAATTCATAAATACATGGGTATTTCTTCAAATTTACCATAACATGGATAACATATACACATAATTGAGCATGATAAACACTTACTTCTTTTGGGTAGGTCTGATCTGTTGAAGAAGAAGGGTATGGCCGTGGTCCTCTCTCTCCGATCTACGCGACAACTGTGATTTTAATGCAAGAACTTGTGAATTGGCCTTGGAATTCTACTTTCCTCTTCCTCCTATGGTCTCCCTTTGGTTGTGAAAGTTCCAACCCTAACACATAATCTGATTTACACTAATAAAATTCGTAGGTCTTTATCCCCCCAAATTTCAAAAGACTAAAATACCCTTCGGGATGCTAGTTTGGCTTAAAATGCCCCGGGACCAAACTAAATCCCCGGGTAGACTTTTCTGACTATTTTGATCCTTCCGGACACACTGGTGCACTCAAAATGACCATATGGCACATCAAAAGTAAAATTATCTTTTATTTCTCAAATTAAGTTCAGACACGACTGACACGTGCGTTCCGATTAAATCTACCGTAACTGTCATATTTTTCACTCACGACAGTTATAATATTTCCTTATCATTATTATTACTCATTCACTAAGTAATGTTCAGTATAAATAAATATTGAACTTTATCTTGCTAATTAATAATTATTATTCCGGATTAATTATTCCAATATAATTTAATTAATCCCAATATAAAAATCAATAAAATTACAGAGTATTACATACTTCCCATCTAATAACTGAATTTCGTCCCAAAATTCGGCAAAAGGAAATACCATCTATGAATGACTCTGGATATTTTTCATGCATCTCATCTTCACGCTCTTAAATAGACTCATCGGCATTATGATGCCCCGTAATATCACCATAGATTTGTGCACACAAGTGTGTTCGAACGTGTTCAAAATTCACTAGTAATAATCTTTTGTTATTTCCACTATACATACACCAATGGTGTCGGTTCAACCGAAGGTCTGCTCACTACAACCCACGATTAGAAACAAGTTCATTCAAGCCCTTACATACCAATATATTATGCATAAGGTCTCACTTACATAATTATGACACCCCGCCTAATTAAATACCGGGTGATCAGTCATTTATTAAATTAAATAAGAATATCCAGTTGGTTCATTCTTAGCATCACAGTCGAAAATAATTTCTCTTATTAACTCACTTAATAATTAATTAAGCTAAGTGTCAAAACTTTTCCACTTTTAAGTTAATTAAATCCATACCAGCATACTGAATAAAATAAGTGACACCCCAACACAACTAAATTTAAAATTAAACAAATATAAATGTAACTGGAATAAACTCTCCAGTTGAAATATCTCAATATCACTATCCAAAATAAATAATAATAATAGTATCAATATAAAACCAGTACAATAAACCGAAATGGAAATGGAACTACTACAATCTTGGGCAACATGCCCTACATGAGCCAAATACTATAAAGATACGGATAAAGAAAATGAAAGCATCTAATCCAAAGTTGCATCTCCAGAAACTCGCCAAAATATCCATCCTCTAGGTCGGGCGTCCCTGATGCTAGGCACCTGGCAATATAGATATAGTAGAGAAGAGAATATGCAAGTAAATGGGTCAGAGCCCGATTGTAAAAGATTTTTAAAAATAGCATGGGCTTAACAAATGTAAATAAGTAGGTATTGCGTACATGTTAGTTCTCGGCTCTCACTTGAGAATCTTACCTCTCTTCTAGTGTACACGCCTAAAGTACCTTATTATTTCTCTAAACAAGGTTCTTAATTATTATTCTATCTCTTCTCATTATCTCGTATTTCCCGATGCAATACTTATATTGATAAAACATGTTCATTCTCTTTAAGATGAACTAGGTCTTTAAGTATTAAGTATTCACTTACTTACTTAATTCAATTCAAATTTTATTATTCAATTTTTATCTACTAAATCACATGGTAGATCACATCATAGTATATATTTTCATCACACTATTATATATACTAACACGACATCTCCCAGACACAGTTGTGGTGCATGCATACTATGCTATCATGTCTAGTTACATCTCTTGATGTAAAAAGGATTATTGGTTAAGCGTCTCTCCCGAACCATAAATAACATAACACACATATTTGAAGGCGAGCATACTCCCCAATCGAATGGGTCACGCACATACCTACGCTCCCATTCAACCGTCGAAACTATCATACACACTGATAGAACGTGTACAAGGTCCTATGCTCAAGGTACGAATCTAAAATCCCCCCAAGTGGGCTCATCGGGACAAGTTCGACCATAACGTGAAACCTTCACCCCGATAGCAAGCAGCATAGATATGTCATACAAATAAAAATATAGGTATTCACCCTACCTATATAATATCAATAAGGTATTCACACAACCCATATGATAATTTCATACGTAGTATATTTTTCTCTCTAATATCCTACGTATTTTATAGATTATGATTTTACTTATTAACATATATTTCCCGAGTTTTCCCATCACTCGAAAGTTAACCATTATATCTCAAATAAATTTAGTAGGTAATTGTCTACACCCTACTGGGCCATCTCATCCCAAATTTCGAATTTTCACAAACTCATATTATCCTCAAATGGATTTATTCTTCGATAAACTCTAATTTCTTTTAATCCATTAATCTATTCTCAAGGATTAATTCACATATAAATAATTTTTGGGTCTCAATTATCACCCTACTAACCTTCCCTAACTCCCATTATACTATAATTAATTTAAACTAAGCATTCTTGGAAGTGGGAAATTTAATCAAGCCTTAACAAAATCAACGTATGAATTCTCGGATAGTCGATCGATCGACAGTCTGGGATCGATCGATCGATCGACATTCAAGGTTGATCGATAGACCGAACAGGTATGAGCGTACTATTTCTGCATATTTGGCCTACGAGTTTACCCAATTTTCATCCTCAAATCTTCTATATTAAAATCCCAAACTCCTTATAATTCGTTTCACATGATATAACAATACATATAATTGATTTCAAATCATTAAACAACCTAAAAACATCAATAGGTTTAGATTAAACATGTTAATTCTCATAATTCCCGGAAAATCCATCTTTTATCATTTCTTCAAGGATAACATATGAAACTCAGATTTTCTTAATCAAATGATTCCAAATTCGTGGGTTAAAATACATATTCAGAAATATATTCTTTACACATACTTCTCATATCAAGGATTCCATTAAAATCATCACAGTTTATCTCTAAATCATACAATTTCTCAGAATTATATAACTATCCTAACATGGGCATTATACATGCTAATTTTTTACAGATTAAGTCACTTGACTTTAAATTGAAGGTCTAAACCTTTGGGGATGATAGTCTACTGGTGGTCCTCTCGCTTTTCTGGCCAACTTTCGATGGCGGTGATGGTGTAGAATGGCATTTGACTATTAGTTTCCTGGCGTGACTCTTCCTTTCTTAGAAAACCCTCTCCTCTACTCACAAACTTGTCTTTTAATTTTCAATGAATGAACCACACTTATATAAAATATACATTTAAATAAGATCTCCAAATTTCGTAGGTACTATTCTCCTCTCATGTAAAATGACTAAAATACCCCTCCGAGGTGTCTATTAGGCTCCAAAGTGCCCCGAGACCCAAATCAAACACCCAAATAGACTTTTTCGACCATTTAAACTCTTTCGGACACTTTGGTGCAATCAAAACGACCATTTGGATGACACATAAATATTTTACTTTTAATTCCTTTAAATTTAGTCCCGACACGACTCACACGCGCGTAGCGACTTAATTCCTGAAATTGTCGTATTCATCGCTCGCGATAATTTTTATTAAATCCTGTAAAGCCATAATCATATATTAATTTTAATCACTAAGTAATATTCAACATACATCACATATTACTTTACTCTTGAGTAATATTTAAATCCAGATTAATTTTAAATATCTCACAATTAATCCTAATTAATCCCATTTAAAAATCATTAAAAATTACGGGGTATTAAATACTCTGGGTAAAAAGGCATACCTGGTAAAAATAACTTTGGGTAGAGGTCATGCATATCTTCCTCGCGCTCCCAAATAGACTCCTCCACTTTACGGTGTGCCCACTGAAAACGCACAAGCGGAACTACTTTCGATCGCAAACGTTTCTCACTGCAGTCTAAGATCGCCACTAGTCTCTCCTCATAAGAACTATCTGGCTGCAAATCAACTTCCTCCAATGTAATATGAGTGTGAGCCAACTCATCTCGTAGATATCGCCTCATCGAAGAAACATGGAACACAACATGTATACAATCTAAGTGCTCTGGCAGCCTAAGTGTGTATGCTATTGGTCTAACCCTCTCAATAATAGGAAATGGTCCTACATATCTCAGAGCCAATTTCCCTTTCTTACCAAATCTCATGATCCATTTCATAGGAGATATGATCAATAACACCTAGTCTCCCACATTAAACTCCTGGAAGAACCTCTTGGCATCAGCATAGCTCTTCTGCCTATCCTGAGCTACCCGAATGCGACTCCTAATCATATCAATCCTGACAGACGTGTCCTGAATCACTTCTGGACCAAGTAACTTGTTGTCCCCCACCTCTAACCAACACGCGGGAAAACGACAAGGTCTACCATATAACGCCTCAAATAGGGCCATACCAATGGTAAACTAGTAGGAATTATTATACGCAAATTCCACAAGGGGAAGGTTCTGCTCCCAACTCCCTCCAAATTCCAGAATACACATGCGTAACATATCCTCTAACAGCTGGTTAGTATGCTCTATCTGCCCATCTGTCTGTGGATGGTAGGTCGTACTCAATCGCACCTCGATACCCATGGCCTCAGTCACACCCCGTAAAATCCGACAGACGGGGTGGCCAGCCACGAACTATGCCCAGCGTGAACTAAAATAAATACCATTCTTACATTGAGATAGATATGAGACATAAATAAATCAGTCCATAAGATAAATAATTGAATTAATCTCAAATGATCATAAACAACGAAGCGATAAAAGATCCATCACATGCTAACTCCGAATAAATCCAATATCTAATAATGATTAAATAAAATCTGAATAATCCAATAAAAATCCTCTAAACAACTTCGGAACCGAATGGCCCAATAAAACTCAAATGAAGTCTCATAATTAAATACGTCTGAAAAAGAAAGTCTAACTAAACTATGCCATAAAATGAATAACTCCAGCTGCACCTCCAAACGATAACTTCGATAATCCTATCCAGCTTCTCCAAATCTTATCCTGAAAAGTTAGTCAACGCACGAGGTCAGAGACCCGAGCATGAATACATACTACTCCCCTTAAATAGGATCCTTGAATCCAGACAGTAGCAGTATACGCAACAAATATCACAATAGAATATTTTAAATTATACGGGATAATTAAACGCGATAAATATAAATTACTAACAACCCGTAGCGATCCCCATTTATAAAGGCACACCAATATGATTTTAATTTACCAAGTCCAACGAAGTTAATCTCTTATTAACTTAACTCAACTTTTATTTTTGTTCTCACTTTTAATTATGATGGTCCTCCCATCCCGGGTGGTAATCCACCAAAGTGTCAAACTTTCCCTTGTCAATCGTCCTCTGACCCGTTTAAACTGTCGGCCCCGACACATTATGTCGCCACAAATTTTAATACCAGTTTTTATCTTAGGCATTAATCCTCAATTTCTCAATTTCATAATTTGTAAATTACCCCACCCTTTTATAGATGTGAGATCCTCAAAATAGCCCTTAGTCCCATACCTAAGGGTACCCAAGTTATCAATCCGTCCTACCCTATGTATATGATGAATTTCTAACCTAAACCTCGACCTACTCTCATGCATAGGCTAGCGTAACGACGATAAAGGAAAAAAAAATCAGTCCACCCCCGACATAATAAAGTCGCAATAATCTGCCCTCACTAGTCCCATACCTTCCCACTAACCTTTCATTACAAAGGCAATATAATAATAACAACAAGTCACACAAACAAGAATAATTAATCAACGTATAAAACTACACATGATAGTCCAATTCAATTAAATGTTAATTTAATTATCACAACGTCAAAATACCCAATTAATCTCATTTAATTATTTTAAATTAAATGTACCGAGTTTTCATCATTTATACATCAAAAACAAAATTTCATTATCTCTACACAAATTACATGAGTTTTATGCCCCCAACTTCATTTATTTCAAAGCTAGGGTTTTTCTACATGCAACCTACACCAATAAAACCCAAATTTCACTCATGAATCCTACGTACCCAAAGGTTATAAATATTAATCATAAAAAGGATTTCATAAAAACAACCCCAAGTTTTGTGTGTCCACTTTCTCTAATTAGATTGCTAATTGATTTTAAAAAACATTGAATTAAGGTTTAGGCAACACTTAAAACGCATAATACTAAAGGAAAAGAATAGAGGATTTATGCCAGAATAAAATTTAGTTTAGAAATCTGATCTTGAATATGTATTCCTCTCAAAAAAATTGACAAAGATTCGTTCTTGACGCGTCTTGAGAAAATTCGGTTAAACTTGACAAAAGTTGAGCTGAAAGTTATGTATAATGGGGCTAGGGTTTGGAGGTTGAAGAAGATGGGAGATTTTTTATTTTTGAGAAGGCCAAAATGTGTTTTAAAAGACCTAAACTCATCACTTTTTGTTTAAAAACCAAAAATAATTAGAGTCCTAATAAAATACAAACACTTTAAAAATCATTACGGACGATCGGACCGTCAGAATCACTTAAAATTTTAGTATATTGTAGTGAACGGCGAGACAGGACTGCTCTGAAAAAGTCATCTCGATCGGATGGCCAGATTTCTAAAAATATTATTTTTATCCTCATTAGCTCGGATCCTCCCCCGATTTTATACAAAAAGTTATAACTTTCAATTTTTAATTCGGATTTAAATTCCACTTAAAACCTTATTTTTATATATAAAAACCAGCATATTTAATTACTAAGAATATTTAAATCCATTTAATTTTCTCGAATTTCCCAATTAATTAATCTAATCAACTATTAAAAACACGGGGTGTTACATACTTCCCCACTAGCAAAGGAATTTCGTCCTCGAAATTAGACGAAGCATAAACATCAAACGTAAATCGCAAAATATAAAATAAGCTAACATATGCCTACCCGCAGGATGCCATAATTGGGCGCCCATACACCCAATTCTACACGCACCTACCCCACGAGCAACAAAATAATATATGTTGCCTATACATACGCATAACTATGAAAATAACGGCGTACCACACGCTCCCATAAATCCCCACTCGATCCTATATCCGAAATTCATCAAAATGCTAACATCCTCAAATTAAATCTCAATATAAAAAATCGATACATGCGATACCTAACATCTGCACTAAAATCTCTAAAATAATTATCATCGCCAAAATCCATTTTAAGGATCCTCACATTAAGCTTACTAATTCTAAACTCAATGCCCACGACGTCCTTAGCACAAAGATTCACATCTCCAAGAAACACAACTGACACGTATGCTAGACCCTCTACCTTAAGGAGTACGAATCAACAAAGGGAATTAAAGATCGACAACGCAGAAGCTAAACAAACTCATAACCTACGAGTCCTAAGACCATGCTCTGATACCATCAGTAACAAACCCGCGCACCCGAAAAAGACACGCGGCGTGCTACTGCGATAAAACTAAACTAAAACCATCAACAATTAGTATAGAGCATCTAATTTCCATAATTAAAATATAACAAATCCATAATTCTTCTATTTTCACAATAATGATTACAATAAAGTCTCTCAAATATAAAAAATTTCAACTAAAAATTACACCACTAACAATTACATCAAAATACATCTTCCAATTCAAGCTCTAAAATAATCCTCCAAAAATAGTCCATAGCGTCCCAATCCACGCTAACCTGCCAACTAAAAGAAAATACGGGGAAGTACACAATATGATAGGAATAGATGCTAAAAAATAATTAGCACGGTGAATAAATCGCAACAATACGAATCTCATATACAAATCAAATGCAATGCTCCAGAATTATATAAATATTAATTTCTCAACAGCACATCAATGGGTCACAAGGCCTCACCTCTCCGTACCTATGCATTCTTAAGCATATCCGAATTTTGGACTATTGGCGGGTGCCCATTCTCCGTGCCATATTAAAATCTCATGATACTATGCTCAAATCATAATATAATATATATGACAATGAATCAAATTAGATTCCAACAATTTTCTGATTTCAAAGAATATCACAATTCAATATGAGTGCAATCGACACAGAAATCAAACGGAATACTCTTGAGAGAATTTATGAGCATATTGTGTAAGTCCCGTGCCTCAAAATCATCACATGAATCGACACATAATTTGAGCCTCTAAATCTGATCGTACCATCACGTTACTCTCGCGAAAATAATCAAATCACATTCTAGCTCAAACTCGAGAAAACACCAAATAAGCCTTCTAATCTAAGGTTGAAATCTTGAATAAGTTTGGGGCTATGGTTTGTAGATGAAAGGGAGTAATTTTTTAGAGGTCTTCTAGCTGAAAAGTTTGAGAAAAAGTGATTTGAAAAGCCAAGCCATGAATTTATTGATCTATAAAGGATTAAGAGTTTGATTAAGAAAAGAGTTCTAATCAGATACAAATATTTAAAAATATTGGACCGTCCGATCAAGCTGAAAATGTCACAACACGCAAAATCCGACAGACGGGGTGGCCAGCCACCGCCGCCAAACTATGCCGGGCGTGAACTAAAATAAATACCATTCTTAGCATGAGACAAATATGAGACATAAATAAATCATTCCATAAGATAAATAATTGAATCAATCTCAAATGATCATAAACAACGAAGCGATAAAAGATCCATCACATGCTAACTCCGAATAAATCCAATTTCCAATAATGATTAAATAAAATATGAATAATAAAGATCTGACTAATCAACAGAAATTCTCTAAACAACGTTGGAACCGAATGGCCCAATAAAACTCAAATGAAGTATCATAATTAAATACGACTGAAAAGAAAAGTCTACCTAAACTATGCCATAAAATGAATAAATCTAGCTGCACCTCCAAATGATAACTTCGATAATCCTATGCATCTTATCCAAATCTTATCCTGAAAAGTTAGTCAACGCACGAGGTCAGAGCCCCGAGCATGAATACACACTACTCTCCTCAAATAGGATCCTTGAATCCAGACAGTAGCATTATATGCAATAAATATCACAATAGAATATTTTAAACTAAATGGGATAATTAAACGTGATAAATATAAATTACTAACAACCCCTAGAGATCCCCATTTATAAAGGCACGCCAATATGATTTTAATTTACCAAGTCACGAAGTTAATCTCTTATTAACTTAACTCAACTTTTATTTTTGTTCTCACTTTTTATTCTGACGGTCCTCCCCTCCCGGGTGGTAATCCACCAAAGTGTCACACTTCTCCTTGTCAATCATCCTCTGACCCGTTTAAACTGTCGGCCCCGACACATGACAAGGTTTTACACACGACACGATATAAATCTTCCTCTGACCCATTTAAACTGTCGGCCCCGACACATGTCACCACAAATTTTAATACCAGTTATTATCTTAGGCATTAATCCTCAATTTCTAAATTTAATATTTGTAAATTACCCCACCCTTTTATAGATGTGAGATCCTCAAAATAACCCTTAGTCCCATACCTAAGGGTCCCCAAGTTATCAATCCGTCCTACCCTATGTATAAGATGAATTTCTAACCTAAACCTTGACCTAGTCTCATGCCTAGGCTAGCGTAACGACGATAAAGTAAAAAAAAAATCAATCCATCCCCGACATAATTAAGTCGCAATAATCTGCCCTCACTAGTCCCATACCTAGAAGGCGTAAATCATCAAAAGGCCTATCCACTCGTCCCATACCTAAAAGGCATCCTAAAATATAGGGAGAGCAAAATTACCCAATAACCCGTCATCACAAAGGTAATATAATAATACCAACAAGTCACACAAATAAGCATAATTAATCAACGTATAAAACTACGCATGATAGTCCAATTCAATTAAATCTTATTCAATTATCACAATGTCAAAATACCCAATTAATCTCATTTAATTATTTTAAATTAAATATATTGAGTTTTCATCATTTATACATTAAAAACAAAATTTCATTATCTCTACACAAATTACATGAGTTTTACGCCCGCTACTTCATTTATTTCAAAACTAAGGTCTTTCTACATGCAACCTACACCAACAAAACCCATTATTCACTCATGAATCCTACGTACCCGAAGTTTATAAATATTAATCATATTAAAAGATTTCAGAAAAATATACCCAAGTTTCATGTCTCCACTTTCTCTAATTAGATTGTTAATTGATTTTAAGAAAACATTGAATTAAGATTTAGGCAACACTTAAAACGCATAATACTAAAGGAAAAGAATAGAGTATTCATGCCTGAATAAAATTTAGTTTATAAATTTGATCTTGAATGTGTATTCCTCTAAAAAATATTGACAAATATTCGTTCTTGACGCGTCTTGAGAAAATCCGGTTAATCTTGACAAAAGTTGAGTTGAAAGTTATGTATAATGGGGCTAGGGTTTGGAGGTTGAAGAAGATGAAGAGCACGAGAGATTTTTGATTTTGAGAAGGCTAAAATTTGTTTTAAAAGACCTAAACTCGCCACTCTATGTTTATATACCAAAAAGAATTAGAGTCCCAATCAAATACAAACACTCGAATAATAATTACAGATGATCGGTCGTCAGAATCACTTGAAATTTTAGTATGCTGTAGCGAACGGCGAGACAGTACTGCTGTGAAAAATTCAGCTCGATCGGACGGTCGGATATCTAAAAATATTATTTTTATCATCCTTAGCTCGGATCCTCCTCCGATTTTATACAAAAAGTTGTAATTTCCAAATTTTAATCTCGATTTAAATTCCACTTAAAACCTTATTTTTATATATAAAAACCAACATATTTAATTACTAAGAATATTTAGATCCATTTTTTTAATTTTTTTTCTCGAATTTCCAAATTAATTAATCTTATTAACTATTAAACACACGGGGTGTTACAGCCTCATGAAAACTCTTCCAGAATTTGGAAACGAAGATCTTGTCCCGGTCGGACACAATATCTATCGGTACCCCATGTAACCTCACTATCTCGATTATAAAGAGCTGTGCATACTGCCCTGTCGAAAAATTAGTCCGAACGACAAGAAATGAGCTACCTTAGTTAAACGATCCACAATCACCCATATGGAATCGTGACCCCTTTGAGTATTAGGCTACCGAGTGATAAAATCCATGGAAATGCTCTCCCATTTCAACATCGAAATCTCTAGTGGCTGAAGCAACCCGAATGGCTTTTGGTGATCCACCTTTACGAACTGATAGGTAGCACATTTAGAGATGAACTCTACAATGTCTCTCTGCATCCCACTCCACCAATACTGTCATCGCATATCTTGGTACATCTTATCCCCACTGGGATACACCACAAATCGAGATCCATGTGACTCTGACATCACGACGTGCTGTAATTCATCCCCCTCTAGAATAATCAGTCTACCATTAAAGCGTAAGCCTCCCTCTGAACTCACTGAGTAAGACTCTACTCCCTCAGCCAAAAGTTGTCGAATTTTCTTCTGACAAAATGGATCCACTGCCTGAGCCTGTACTACCCGCATCACAACCTGAGGAGTAATGGTCATAACTGACATAAATGACCTAGCAATAGCGTCCTGATGGCCCAGTTCCTTCCATTTAGCCTTCCACACCGCGACTAGTTCACCCTCTGGCCTATAACTCAATGCGCCTGCTACCACGTTAGCATTCCCTGGGTGATAATGTATCTTAAACTGATAATCTTTCACGAGTTCAATCCATCCGTGTTGTCGCATATTTAACTCTCTCTGAGTGAGCAAATACTGTAATGACTTGTGATATGTGAATAGGCAAAATTTTCACCCAATAAATAATATCTCCATATTCAAAGGGCAAAAGCGACTGCTGCTAGCTCCAAGTCATGGGTAGGGTAGTTCTTCTCATGAGGCTTAAGCTTCGTAGAGGCATAAGCTATAGCCTACTCATTATATTGCAACACCTCACCAAGTCCCTGTAACGATGCGTCAGTGTACACTAAGTACTCCACTCCTAGCCTGGGCAGTGGTAGTACGGGATCTGAAATTAACTTATCCTTCAGTTCATCAAACGCCAACTGACTCGCATCACCCTAAATAAACGGTATACCCTTAAGGGTTAGATTGGTCATCGGATCTTCGAAAATCCCCTGATAACCGTCTGTAGTAACCAGCTAGTCCCAAGAAACTGCGAATCTCTGTCGGTGTCGTGGGTTGTCCCCACTCCCTCGTCACTGATACTTTGTTAGGATCCACTACTATACTCCTTTCTGACACTATATGCCCCCAAAACTCCACCTCCCAAAGCCAAAATCCACATTCCTCATACTTGGCATACAACTGATGCTCCCGTGTTATCGGTAGGACCCTTCGAAAATGTTCAGCACGTTCCTCTTTAGTGCGAGAATAAACCAGGATTTAATCTATAAAAATAATGACAAACTGATATAGGAACTCTTTGAACACTCTATTCATTAAGTCCATAAATACAGCTGACGCATTGATTAACCCGAATGGCATAACCAGGAACTCATAAGATCCATATCTTGTCAGAAAAGAAGTCTTCGACACATCATGCTCCCCGATCCTCAGTTGGTGATACCCGAACGTCAAGTCAATCTTTGAGAAGTACACTGCTCCTCTTAACTGATCAAACAAGTCATCTATGTGGGGTAATGGATACTTATTTCGGATCTTGACTTTATTGAGTTCCTTATAATCCGCACATAATGGTAGGGATCCATCCGTCTTCTTTACAAACAGAACTGGGGGGTACTCCGATGGATGAAACCCTGTCCCAACAACTGCTCAATCTGATCTTTCAGCTCCTTCATCTCTGCAGGAGCCATACGATAGGGGGCACGGACTATCGGTCGAGTGCCGGTGTCAAATTAATCACAAACTCAATCTCCCTACTCGACGGTAACCTTTGTATGTCCTGAAACACATATGCAAATTCCCTAAAAATAGGAATTAAATCAAGGGGAATCATAAATCCAGTAAAGGTCTCCTCCTCTAGGCAATACAAATGAGTGGACAATCCTCCTTCGGGGTGAGGCATCACCACTAAAAATATTTCTAGACCTGGGATAGCAAATATAATGCTTATACCAAAGCAATCAATCGTGGATCTATAAGCAACAAGCAGATCCATCCCAATAATAGCATCATATTGGGACATGTTTAACACAAGGATATCAGCTGGTAAAATCACACTCCCAATCTATATCCTCACACTCTGACATATAAAGAAAATAGGTGTCCCACTACCCAACGGTGAGTCCACATAAGTAATAGAACTGCTGGTCGTGTCCAACAACTCTGTGGCCCGTGAAAATCTAGTGTCTATGAAAGAATGTGAAGCCTCTGTGTCAAACAAAATACGTTCCATAGCCCCAGAAATAGAAAATATACCCTTAACTACGAGTGGTGGCTGTTGAACTGCTGCCGGTTGGATGTTGTACACACGCCCATACTGTAATTGCCCCTGTTGTGGTGGGGGTGCGAGATCAATGGCTGGTAAGGCTGGCACCTAAGCCCGTGTTGGAAGGGAAACTAGAAACATAGGCCTCTACGACTCCTGATACGCACCCTGTTGCTGGGGTATCTTGCCCTTATCTAGGCAATCCTGCTTCCTGTGGCCAATTTTACCACAAGTGAAGGATCTACCTCCAAACTGTCTCCCATTTCGACCCTGTTGGCCACGACCCTGATGATTATTTCCACCTTTCCCTTGGCCCTGGTGATTGTGCTGCCTGTCTATTATTGCCCTACCCAAAGCGAACTCCTCCCGATCTCAATCGTTTAGCATAGTCCCCCTGCTGCGAGTTCTGATCATTTTGCCTCTGTTGCCCCTGGGCTGAAGATGATCTATTACCACTGCTTCCTCCAGTTCGGCCTTATTGACTAGACTCAGACCCGCTTACTTACCTTATGAAGATGGTGGTCCTGTCAATAAAGTAATGTCGCATTCAACACATCGGTATAAGTTTATAAAGAAGGATTACCCAATAAATGCTGGCGAATCCTCCATGTATAATAAACTCCTCTTCATACTCAACAACTAACTTCCCCTCCTGGGTGAGTTCCAAAAGTTTCCTCCTTATTTCGGTCTGAACAACTAAAGGAAAGTATTTACTGTCAAATCGCACCCAGAAGTCCTGAATAACCATTGTATTCCTCTCCTCTGTTGTAGTATTGGACTCCCACTACTGAAGAGCTGCTCCAACCAGCTTATATGTCGCTAAGATATATTTATGAACCTCCGTGCATTCATACATACGCAAATGCCGCTGGATGTCTTTCTTCCATTGGGTAGCAGTCACAACATCGGAACCTCCTCAGAATTCTGGTAGATGTGCCTTTTATAAGGCATCCCTGAACGCTCCCAAGTAGGACTGTCAACGGGTCGGGTATCAGTGAAATTGTCTTTGATCCGTTTAGATTTTTAACGGATCGGGTCCTACCCGATTACCCGACGGGTCCTATTTAGTTGGATCCAGACCTGGACCCATTAAAGACCCGAGACCCGATTCGAAGACCCGATCCGAAAGATTGAATTTCTGCTTTTAAATTTTTATTTTTTCATGTAAAAAATCAGGGCCAACATCATTTTATTCCACACTTAACATTATGAACAACATTTTATCCCTATGTGATTACTCATATTATCCCACACTTACAAAATCAGGAACAACTTTTTATCCTAGTTTATGTGTCTGTTTCCTTGTATTTTTTGTTGGATTGAAGTAAAATTTGAACATTTAAAATTTATGGACAAACATTTTTAACATATAAAATTCATCCAAAATTCAGTAACAAATATCCTACATTTAACATCTAAAATTCAGCAACGAATATCCCACACTTAACATCCAAAATTCAGCAATTTATGTCCCAAATAAATATCTAAAACTCAACACATTTAAAGCAAATAAAAATATGACATTTTCAGTCCAAATAACTAAAAAAAAAGTACAACATTTTGCACCAAATTTGAGTAAAATTCAGCAACTTCTTCACCATCTTTTTTCCTCCCAAATAGCTCCACTTTTGAACCAATCACTTAGCATTATTTGCCCCGCTTTCTTCAACACCTACAATGTAATAAACAAAAATAAACATTTACAATTGTATTTAATTTGAAATAAAATAAAAGGAAAGATGAAGATAAATTAAAAATTTAACACTTACACTATGTTTTGGTTGATTCAATCCAATCACCCGTAGTGACTAATGCCTCAACAATGTCGGGAAGTAAAGAGGCCCGTGTCTCATCAATAACTCGCCCACCAACACTAAACGCCGACTCCGATGCAACCGTAGTGAAGGGAACGACTAAGATATCATGAGCCATCTTAGCTAAAGTTGAAAATTTAGGACAATTTACTTTCCACCAATTCAAAATCTTAAAACTATCCTTTCTTGGAAAAACCGGTTCTTCCGAATATTGATCTACTTTCGACTTTTGAAATGCACTAGTATTGAATGAATTAGTTTGAGATAACCAATTGTCAAAATCAACATCACCATGACTAGTATGTGGAGAAGAGTATAAGGAACTAGATGTACCATCTCCAACATCATCACACGCACCTTTTGTGGAATCACCCACACATTCATGAAATAATTCAACAAAACACCCGCGAACTCTAGAAATGTAACCACTTGCTAAACTCCCATAAATCCTATTATAAAAGTACTCAACATATACCATTTTATACCTAGGATCTAGCACCACCGTCGTAGCAAGTATCAAACAACTTTCCTCCCAATATTTGTCAAAATTTTCCTTCATTGGTCTCGCCATTAATCTAATGAACTCATGCTCACTATTCACCCATTCCATTAGTAAAAGTTGTATACGACTCACATCACCAAAAAAGACATTAGAAGTTGGAAAGTTACTACCACTAAAATGTCTTGTTGTATCATAAAAAACACTCAAATAATCTTTCACCAAACTTGCGACAGGCCAATCCTCATCCGAAGGGTTGTGTTTATAACTCCTATCCATTTCACTCAAATGACAAAAGGCTTCTTTCAATGTAATGGCCGCCTCAAGCATTTCGTAGGTGGAATTCCACCTATTTTGCACATCCATAGGCACTATCATGTGTATATTCAATGGATGTAAGTGCCTATGGATGTTCACTATCATGTGCTTATGGATGTGCACATGATAGTGCACATCCATAGGCACTTTTTTCTTGCCTATTTTGCACATCCATAGGCACTTACAACGGATCTATAGAGTGTACCTATAGAGTGTTTCACTATCATGTGGATATTCAATGGATTTGTAGTTAATGATCTTCTTTTTCAATTTCCAATCATCATCAATGAAATGAGCCGTTAGACATGCATATGCAATAATTTTGTTGTCACTAGTCCATAAATCCGTTGTAAGTGTGATCCTACAAGTTAGTTCATCAAGAATACTATAGATTTTATCTTTCTCCTCATGATGCACACTTATGATATCGAACCTAATTGTATTTCGAGAGACAAGTTTAAATTCGGGATTAAGACCCTTAACAAATATCTCAAAAAACTCATGCTCGACAATGTTAAACGGATATTTATGCTTAATAATCATGATTGCAAGGTCCCTTCTACTCTTCTCTTGACTAAATTTAAAGTTTGCAAGCTTAATACTACCATCGGCCGCCCTTTTCGAAGCTTGTAAAATTAGTTGGCTTACATCTTTTTTCCCTATTTTTTTACATGCAGTTTTCAAGTGTTTTCTCAAATGGCTCGTCCCTTTAGTACTATCTCCACATAAATGTTTAAAACAGTGATTACATTTTGCAACATCTATGCCACTAGGAGTTTTAATTTTAGTAAAGTCGTTCCATACCGAAGAGGTTAGTCGTCTCTTGGATTCTATAAGTCGACCATCCACACTTTCCGGTGCCTCCTCATTTGTCGTATCTCCACCACCGGAACTACCTCCAATAGGGGGGTCCGTAGACATTTGAAATTCTGGAAAAAAAAGAAGCAAAAAATACAACAAAACATATGCTAAAATGAGTAATGAGTTTCAAAATTATAACATCAACGATTTTTAAACATTAATGTGTAATGAGTTTATGTGTAATGAGTTTTAAACATTTATAACAACATTGAGTAACAAAAAATAACGAAAACAATTGTGTAGATAAATTACAGATCTAAACTGTAAATAAATAAATTACATATGTTAACTGTAATAAATAAAAAAATGTGTAGATAAATTACAGATCTAAACTGAAAAAAGTGTAAATGAGTTTAAAAAAAAACGAAAAAAAATTACATATGTGAACTTACAGATCTTAGATATTTTAACTGTAAAAAAAAATTACATGTGTTCACTGTAAAATAAATCACAGCTCTTAAATACCCTAACAGATCTTAAATACTTATAGATCTTAGATACTTACAAATCTTAGTAACAACTATATATGTGTCTTGTGAGAGCTTGGTTGTCTTGTGAGAGATCTTAACAAAAAACTATATTATAGAGCATAAATTGGGAGAGCAAAAATGGAGAGCTTAACAATTACAGATATTGAGAAAAAAATAGAGAGCATAAATGGGGACGAGAGCAGAAATGGGTGAGAGAGAGAGAGAGCATAAATGGGAACAAGAGCAAAAATGGGGAGAGAGAGAGAGCATAAATGGGGACGAGAGCAGAAATGGGCGAGAGCATTTACCTTGGTTGTCTTGTGACAGAAATGGAGAACCGGCTTGGCTGTGAAGAGAGATGGACGAGCTTGGCTGTGAAGAGAGATGAGAGAGCTTGTCTTGTGATGAGATGAGAGAAACGACTAGGGTAAAAGAAATGAGGGTTGTGTTAGGGTTAAAGAAAGCGACTCACTTTTGACCCTTAGATTAGAAAAGATCTAAGGGTAATAAACAATCTACTAACACTAAGGGGAAGGGGGTATAAAATATATATTTAATAAATAATAATAATATATTCGGGTCCGGGTCTTGTATAAGATCCATACCCTACCCGTTTAATAATCGGGTATTCGGGTACTCGGGTCTCAGGTCCAAAAAAAATGCTCAGACCCTATTAAAAGTGTCGGGTTCGGTTCGGGTCCGGGTCTAGACCCTACCCATTGACAGGCCTGCTCCTAAGAAGTGGGAAATGCCTGTGCTGGTGGCACTGCTCGCTGAAGAATTGCTAAGGTAGCGTTAACGGCTTGAGCAATAATGGCAGCAACCTCTGCTGTGTTCATAGTACCCTAGGCTTAGGGCTGGCTGTGCCGTTCCGGAGGATCGTCCTGTACGTCGAGGAGGCAATAGAAATGAGGGAGAGATATTTTTATCATCATTTATTATATCGTAAAAATAGCTGAAGTCATAAATATGCAATTATGAATACAACAATTCTAATGATAGGGCTCTATATCAAATGACGCTAAGCAGAAATTATAGTAAATCGTACAGATCCTAAGGACACTAGAACCTGATGCTCTGATACCACCTGTGACACACCGCCTAATTAAATACAGGGTGATCAGTCATTTATTAAATTAAATCAGAATATCCAGTTGGTTCATTCTTAGCATCACTGTCGAAAAATAATTTCTCTTATTAACTCACCTAATAATTAATTAAGCCAAGTGTACAAACTTTTCCACTTTTAATTTAATTAAATCCATACCACCATACTGAATAAAATAAGTGACATCCCAACACAACTGAATTTAAAATTCAACAGATATAAATGTAACTGGAATAAACTCTCCCGTTGAAATATCTCAATATCACCATCCAAAACGAAATGATAATAACCGTATCAATATAAAACCAATACAATAACCGAAATGGAAATGGAACTATTCCCTACATGAGCCAAATACTATAAAGATAGGGATCAAGGAAATGAAAGCGTCTAATCAAAGTTGCATCTACAGAAACTCGTCAGAATATCCATCCTCTAAGCCACGAGTCCCTGATACCGAGCACCTGGTAATATAGATATAGTAGAGAAGAGAATATGCAAGTAAACGGATCAGAGCCTAATTGTAAAATATTTTTCAAAATATCAAGTGCTTAACAATTGAAATTAAGAAGGTATAGTGTACATGTTAGTTCTCGGCTCTCACTTGAGAATCTCACCTCTCATCTAGTGTGCACGCCTAACGTACCTTATTATTTCTCTAAATAAGGTTCTTAATTATTATTCTATCTCTTCTCATTATTCTGTATATCCCCATGCAATACTTATATTAATAAACATGTTCATTTCTCTTTAAGATGAACTAGGCCTTTAAGTATTAAGTATTCACTTACTTAATTCAATTCAGATTTTATTATTCATTTTTTATCTACTAAATCACACAATAGATCACATCATAGTATATATTTTCATCACACTATTATATATACTAATACGGCATCTCCCAGACACCATTACGGTGCATGCATACTCTGTTATCATGTCTAGTTACATCTCTCGCTGTAAAAAGGACTATTGGTTTAGCGTCTCTCCCGAATCATAAATAACATAACACACATTTTGGAGGCGAGCATACTCCCCAGTCGAATAGGTCACGCACATACCTACGCTCCCATTCAATCGTCGAAACTATCATACACATCGATATAACGTTTCCAAGGTCCTATGCTCAAGGTACGAATCTAAAATCCCCCCAAGTGGGATCATCAAGACAAGTTCAGCCATAATGCGAAACCTCCACCCCGATAGCAAGCAGCGTTGGTATGTCATACAAATAAAAATATTTATATTCACCCCACCTATATAATATCAATAAGGTATTCACACAACCCATATGATAATTCCATACGTTGTATATTTTTCTCTCTAATATCCTACGTATGTTATAGATTATGACTTTACTTATTAACATATATTTCTCGAGCTTTCCCATCACTCGAAAGTTAACCATTATATCTCAAATAAATTTAGTAGGTAATTCTCTACACCCTACTGGTCCATCTCATCCCAAATCTCGAATTTTCACAAATTCATATTATCCTCAAATAGATTTATTCTTCGATAAACTCTAATTGCTTTTAATTCATTATTCTATTCTCAAGGATTAATTCACATATAAATAATTTTCGGGTCTCAATTATCACTCTACCGACCTTCCCTAACTCCCATTATTCTTTAATTAATTTACATTAAGCATTCTTGGAAGTGGAGAATTTAATCAAGCTTTAAACAAAATAAACATATGAATTCTGGGATAATCGATCGATCGACAGTCTGGGATCGATCGAACAGGTATGAGCGTACTGTTTCTGCATATTTGGCTTACGAGTTTAACAAATTTTCATCCTCAAATCCTCTATATTAAAATCCCAAACTCCTTATATTTCGTTCCACATGATATAACAATACATATAATTGATTTCAAATTATTAAACAACCTAAAAACATCAATAGGTTTAGATTAAACATGTTAAATCTCGTAATTCCCAGAAAATCCATCTTTTATCATTTCTTCAAGGATAACATATGAAACTCAGATTTTCTTTATCAAATGATTCCAAATTCGTGGATTAAAATATATATTCAGAAAAAGGTTCTTTATACATACTTCTCATATCAAGGATTCCATTAAAATCATCACGGTTTATCTCTAAATCATGCAATTTCTCAGAATTGTATAACTATCCTAACATGGGCATTATACATGCTAATTTTGTACAGATTAAGTCACTTGACTTTAAATTGAAGATCTGAACCTTTGGGCATGATAGTCTACTGATGATCCTCTCGCTTTTTCGACCAAATTCCGGTGGCGGTGATGGTGAAGGATGTCCTTTGACTCTTGGCTTCCTAGGGTGGCTCTTCCTTTCTTTGAAAACCCTCTCCTCTACTCACAGACACGTCTGTTGATTTTTTATGAATGAACCACACTTAGATAAACTCTAAATTTAAATAAGATAACTCCAAATTTCGTAGGTATTGTTCACCGCCCATGTAAAATGACTAAAATACCCCTCTGGGTATCTATTAGGCTCCAAAGTGCCCCAAGACCCAAATTAAACACCTAAATAGACTTTTTCAACTATTTAAACTCTTGAGGACACTTTAGCGCAGTCAAAACGACCATTTGGATGACATAATTTTTTTTTACTGTTAATTCCTTTAAATTTAGTTCCGACACGACTCACATGCGTGTCCCGACTTAATTTCCGAAATTATCGTCTTCATCGCTCGCGATAATTTTTATTAAATATTGTAAAGTCATAATCATATATTACTTTTAATCACTAAGTAATATTCAACACACATCACATATTACTTTACTCTCGAGTAATATTTAAATCCAGATTAATTTTATATATCTCACAATATATCCTATTCAAAAATCATTAAAAATTACGGGGTATTACAGTAATGACAAGCAAAACTATCGCGAATTCGATAATAATGTCTCAAAAGGTGAGCCTATTCTCCACTGGCTCTATCATCTCTATGTTAGAAAAGACCTCACTTTTATAGGTACCGATTTCCTTTATTGCCTTACCAAGCCATTTCTCCTCATGGGGTACACCCTCGACAATCCCTGACTACTCATGTCAGGCCTCAAAACTTTGGTTCACCTCAACGTACTCTCATTACGTTTTTGAACTACACAAAAATTATATGGATTGACTCAATCCTTGTCGGATGATCATGATTCACTCCAAGTCCGAGAAACTAGTTATTTCTCCATTTTCAACTATCAAAAGGGTGGGATGTGACACCCCGCCCAATTAAATATCGGGTGATCAGTCCTTTATAAAATTTAAAACAGAATGTTCGGTTGGTTCATTCTTAGCATCACTGTCGAAAACGCAATAACTTATTTAATCACCTAATATAATTAAGCTAAGTGTCAAAACATTTTTCTTATTAATTAAAAACCATTTATTCACCAAACCAAGTTATTTAATGTAAAACATCCACGCACAATTAATTAATACAAATACTGAATCAGAATCGCATGCTGAAACCAATAAGACTAGATAAAACATCCCAGTTCAAAACTCTAAACCAAAACAATAGTAGCCATCAATCCAAATGAACATGAACGAGAAATAGAGTAATATAATCTCTGAAACTGTCTATAGAAGGGCAGACACATGCCCTAATGAAAATGTCATAATGGATAGGAATGAAATAATCGAAGTGTCTAAACAAAGTCCTGCAGCTCCCACAACAGCTACAGCATGCCACACAATCCGAAACTCTAATCCAGATATCCCTGTGGCTGAGCACCTGATATAATACATATATACAACAAGAGAGAGAGAAGATGCAAGAAACGGGTCAGAGCCCGATGTGTAAAAATATTTGTTTAAGCAAGTATTTAAAATTTGCAGTAAAGAAAGTATCAAGCACATGTTAGTTCGAACTCTCTCTTGAGATTCTCACCCCTCTTCTATTGTGCATGCCTAACGCGTATCTAAATTTTCTTCTTAGCTATACCTCCCAATATAACTAGTCTGAATCCATCCTAATAGTATTTACCCTCACTATTAGTCAACCCGTATCGCCCATACAATACATTATCCAATTAGCCTATGACGAAAAGCTAATTAATACATTTTCCATTTTCATAATAATTCAAGTATACGATTAAAATTTTCTTAACAAGTTTTCATACCCACATTCATTATTATACACATTAGATTGATTCACAACTCTCATACATATATACATATAGTCACAGCTGCCCTATATATATATATATATATCCCATTAGTGCACCTAATCAACATACTGTACCCCCGAGTTATCACCCTTTAGTACACTTATTTAAATAATCTTGTACTCCCGAGTTATCACCCATTAGTACACTTACAATACATTTTTGTACCCCCGAGTTATCACCCATTAGTACACTTATAATAATAAGATTCTCACACCCCCGGGTTATCACCCATTGGTGCCTTTAATAATTATAATACATAATAGGCATACACACGTCCTATTATAATAAATAGGTATTTCCCTCACCTACATATATGCTTCTCTTACGCATTTTAATTTCATCGCTCAATAATAGTTATTTGGATTATTATCCCTCTCGTAATATCTACGGTATGTTCTCTCCGTACCGAATTCATTAAAGGATTTAGTCCCTCATACTTCTTCTGAAATTCTGTCTTACTTAAGTTTATTATTTGGAAATATTTCTCTCATCTCTGAACTAATAAAATCAAAACTGGGCCCTAAAAGAAATTATCGAAATTTCACTCTGTCGCTTGAACGAGATGGCAAGTCGTTTGAACGACTGCCACATGTCGCTCGAACGACTTCGCGCGATATTTCAATCTCGCTCGAGCGACTTCGCGCGATATTTCAATCTCGCTCGAGCGACTTCGCGCGAGAATTCGCTGTTCGTTCTCTGCCCAGATTTTCCAACGTTTTCCACGATTTTTAACCTCAAATCTACTCATTCAACACTCCAAACTCCAAATAAACAGTTCTACATCGAACCCCATCAATAACATATGAATTCTAACATCCTAGAATCATCAATTCATTACGAATCATTCATAAAATGTGAAATCCCCAATTTAAATTTATCAAAACCCTAGTTCTTCCAATGCATGTTCAAGAAGCCATAATTTCCAGATTTGTTCTACATATAAATTCCTTAAAACGTGATTTCCAGTCTACATACATTAAGGGTTTCAATCTAATAAATCACAGAATTTATTTACACATTCAAATTCCTCAATTTCACCATTTTTATAACCTCTAACATAATCCTAACAATCCTACACTAACATAAATCAAGTCAATACCAAAATACAGCAAGTTATAAACACTTGCCTTGAGTGAGTAGTCTGATTTCTGAATGTTGTTGGTATGGGTGTGTTCCCCTCATCCCGATCTACACGGTGGTAGTGGTGGTTGTGCAAGGTGATGTCGATTTAGCCCTCTTCTCTTGGCAAAAGCTTTTCCTCACACTTCCTATGGCCGTTCCTTCTTTCTGTAGCTTTCTAACCCTAATACAATTGTTTTTAGCCGATAAATTAACTCCTAATTTTCGTCCATTAATTAGGCCTAAAAATCCATTTTACCATAATGCCCTTTTTGGGTGCCGGTTAGGCCTAAAATTGTCCCGGGACCCAAACTAAACACTCGAGTATACTATTTCGACTACCTCGACCCTTCAGGACTCAACGGTACACTCGAAATCATCATACGAGTTACTGAAAATAATTGATATATTTATTCCATCAATTTAGTCCCGACACGACTCACACGCGCGTTTGACTTAATTCACTAAACTGTCGTATTATTATCTCTTGACAATTTATCAAAGTGTATAGTTCAATATTACATATCGCGCAGTAGTATTAAACTAATAAGTATTAACCCTTAGCACGCTAGTTAGTATTTAATTTTATTAGATCCGGATTAATTAACAATTTAATTCTTCACATTTAAATTTAATTAATCCCGTTGTAATAAAAATCCCTTAATTATTTAAATCATAAAAAATGTGGGGTATTACATACTTCCCCCCTAATAAAGGAATTTCGTCCCAAAATTTGAAAAAATAAGGCATACCTGGTATGAATAATTCTGGATATTTCTCACGCATATCCACCTCACGCTCCCAAGTAGACTCCTCCACATTGTGATGTTGCCACTGCACCCGAACAAGTGGAACTATCTTTGACCTTAGCCTCCTCTCATTATAATCTAGAATAACTACCGGTCTCTCCTCATATGAACTATCTGGCTGTAGTTCAATCTCCTCAATTACAATGTGAGTGTGTGCCAACTCATCTCGAAGGTATCGCCTCAGTGACGAAATGTGAAACACATCATGGATACGATGCAAGTGCTCCGGTAATCCCAATCTGTATGCCACTGGTCCAACCCTCTCTATAATAAGAAATGGTCCCACATATCTCGGAGCCAACTTACCTTTCTTCCCAAATCTCATTACCCTCTTCATCGGAGATACTCTCAAGAAAACTTGGTCCCCCACTGCGAACTCACGGAAGAACCTTTTTGCATCGGCGTAGCTTTTTTGTCTGTCCTGGGCTACCCGTATGCGATTTCGAATCATCTCGATCCTGCTCGACGTCTTCTGAATTACTTCTGGACCGAGTAGCTTGTTGTCTCCCACCTCTAGCCAACAAACTGGGGAACGACAAGGTCTGCCATACAATGCTTCGAATGGGGCCATGCCAATCGTAAACTGATAGGAGTTGTTATAAGAAAACTCTACCAGTAGAAGATACTGCTCCCAACCTCCCCCGAAATCAAGGATACACATGCGTAACATGTCCTCGAGCATCTGGTTAGTGCGTTCAGTCTGCCCATCGGTCTGCGAGTGATACGTTGTACTCAACCACAACTCGATACCCATAGCTTCTTGGAAGCTTTCCCAAAAATGAGATACAAATGTCTTGTCTCTATCTGACACGATGTTAAGAGGTACACCATGCAATCTCATAATCTCTACAATAAATAGCTGAGCATACTTTCCCGCTTTGTAGTCTGTCCTGACGGGCAAGAAGTGGGATACCTTCATCAACCGATCTATAATAACCCATATAGAATCATGCCCCCTCTGCAAAGTGGGCAACCCGATGATAAAATCCATAGAAATGCCTTCCCATTTCCAGGTAGGAATCTCTAATGGCTGAAGTAAACCTGGTGGTCTCTGATGGTCCACTTTCACTAGCTGACAAGTGGTACACTTGGATACGAACTCTGTGATATCCTTTTTCATCCCGCTCCACCAATACTGCCGCCTCATATCCTGGTATATTTTGTCCCCACCGGGATGCACCGCAAATCGGGACCCATGCGACTCCGTCATTACTGCATATCGAAGGTCCTCCCCCTCTAGAACGACAAGCCTCCCATTGAAGCGCAAACCACCCTCAGAATTTACTGAATAAGACTCGGCTCCCCCGACTAAAAGTTGCCTAATCCGATCTTGACAGAACGAATCCGTTGCCTGTGCCTTTACTATTTACGTAATGATATGAGGCGTAACTGTCATCGTAGACATGAATGACCAGGCCACAGCATCCTGATGTCCCAATTCCTTCCATTTTGCTTTCCACACCTCGGCCGTCTCATCGACCGGCCTGCGGCTCAATGTATCAGCAACCACATTAGCCTTTCCCGGGTGATAGTGTATTTCGAACTGATAATATTTTATAAACTCAAGCCACCGGCGTTGACGCATATTCAACTCCTTCTATGTGAACAAGTACTGTAGTGACTTGTGGTCCGTAAATAAGCAAAACTGTTCTCCCAATAAGTAATGCCTCCAAATTCGAAGCGCAAACACAACTGCTGCCAGCTCTAAGTCGCGGGTGAGGTAATTCTTTTCATGAGGCTTAAGCTTTCGGGAAGCAAAAGCTATGGTCTTCTCCTCTTGCTGGAGTACTCCCCCAAGCCCCTGTAATGATGCGTCAGTATAAACCAGGTATTCCACTCCCGCTCTGGGAAGTGCTAGAACGTGTGCTGAAGTTAACTTGTCCTTCAGCTCATCAAATGCCAACTGGCATGCATCGTCCCAAACAAACGATACGCCCTTACGAGTCAAATTTGTCATAGGACCCGCAATCTTAGAGAATCCCCGAATAAACCGTCTGTAGTATTCGACTAATCCCAGAAAACTCCGCACCTCTGTCGGTGTCGTGGGCTGTCCCCACTCCCTCACCGCTGACACCATACTAGGGTCTACAGACACCCCTTTTTCTGATACAATGTGTCCTAAAAACTGTACCTCTCGCTGCCAAAACTCACACTTCTCGTGTTTGGCATACAACTCATGCTCTCGTAGGGTTTGTAGAACCATATGTAAATTCTCGGCATGTTCTTCTTTAGCGCGGGAATAAATCAGGATGTCATCTATGAAGACAATGACAAACTGATCTAGGAAGTCTCTGAATACTCTGTTCATTAAGTCCATAAATACTGTTAGGGCATTGGTTAGCCTAAATGGCATAACCCTGAATTCGTACGATCCATACTTCGTCAGAAAAGCAGTCTGGGCCACGTCCTTCTCCCTATTGCGTAGCTAATGGTACCCGGATCTCAAATCTATCTTCGAAAAGTGGATCGCTCCTCTCAGCTGATCAAACAAGTCATCGATCCGAGGCAATGGATACTTATTCCGTATCGTGACTTTGTTAAGCTTCCGATAATCAATACAAAGCCGTAGGGACCCATCCCTTTTCTTTACAAACAGAACTGGGGCACCCCAAGGTGAGGTACTCCTACGAATGAAGCCCTGTCCCAATAACTGTTCTATCTGATCCCGTAGCTCCCTCATCTCTATCGGAGCCATACGGTAAGGTGCACATGCTATCGGGCGAGTGCCTGGTGCTAAGTCTATCACAAACTTGATCTCCCTACTGGGAGGCAACCCCGGTGTATCCTAAAATACATCAGCAAACTCGCAGATGACCGGAATCGAATTGAGTGGAACTACGACTGCAAATGTATCATCCTCTATATAAAATAAGTGGGTGGATGACCCTCCATCCGAGCGAGGCAACGCCACTAAGAACATCTCCTGGCCCAGAATGGAGAACACAATACTCCTACTGAAGCAATCAATCATGGTCCTATACTCGACTAACCAATCCATACCAATAATGGCGTCGTACTCGAACATATCTAATACTAGCATATCAGCCGGTAAGATTAAACTGCCAATCTCTATGCCTACTCCCCGGCATATAAAGAAAATTAATGACCCATTACCAAGTGGTGAGTCTACACAAGTCACTGTACTCTCCGCCGTGATTAACAACCCAGTGGACTTTGCAAAGCAAGTGGCTATAAAAGAGTGTGATGCCCCCGTGTCAAATAAGATGCGACCCAAAGTGCCATGGATAGAAAACTTACCCTTCACTGTGGGTGGTGCCTATGGAACTGCGGCCTGGTGGACGTTATAGACACGTCCATACTGCAACTGTCCCTGCTGCATCGAAACTGCGGGTAAAGCTGGAACTGGAGCCGGCGCTGGTAAGGCGGCGAAAAAAATGGGTCTCTGGGGCTCCTTGTGAGCACCCTGCTATCGTGGAACTCTGTTCCTATCCGGGCACTCCTGTTTCTTATGGCCAGTCTTGCCACAAGTATAACATTTCCCAATGAAGTTTCCTCCTCTCTTCCCCTGGTAGCCTCGGCCCGGTTGGCCGTTACCACCTCTACATTGGCCCTGCTGGCCCTGTTGTCCTCCCTACTGCTGATTTTGTGGCTGGCCCTGTGCCTGGCCCTATCTCCAACCCCCATGACTATGCCTGAACCCTCCAGAACGGAACCTCTTAGCAGACTCCCCCTGCTGGGAACCCAGCCTCTGACTCTACTCAACTGGTACTCCACTGGCATTACCTCCCCCTGTCTTTCCCAACTGGTTGGGCTCTCCCCCTCGCTTGCTTCCCTTAGCATAAAAGCGATTGTCCTGATAATGCAATAAGGCTGCATTCAGAACGTCGGTATATGAGTGTAGGGAAAGGTTACCCAATAAATGCTATCGTATTTTCCAAGTCAAGCCATCCATGAACATCTGAATGCACTTCTCCTCAGTAGACACCTCCTCCGGTACCATGTTTGTCAATCGTGTGAACTCTTCCTCATATTTCGCAATGGTCTTCCCTTCCTGGGTGAGGTTTAAAAGTTTCTGTCTCATCTCAGTCTTGACGGCGGAAGGAAAATACTTGCGGTCAAACCGCACCCAGAAATCACTGATAGTCATAAAATCTCGCTCCTCGGTAGTAGTAGTGGACTCCCATCACTATAGGGCTGCCCCTCTCAGCTTGAAGGTAGCCAAAATTTGCCTTTGAACCTCTGTGCACTCATACATGCAAAGATGCCGCTGTATGTCCTTCTTCCACTGACTCGCGGTAACCACATCTGAACTGCCGAAGAACTCTGGGGGACAAGCCCTCTGAAAGGACTCTCTAACTCTCTCCCATGCAGTGGGAAATGGATGCACTGGAATTGGTGCCACTGCCTGAACCTGGGGTGGGGCCTGCTGCACCACCGCTAGGGCTGCATTTATCGCTTGTGCAACTATCGCGGCAACTTCTGTTGCGTTCATTGTCCCCTGAGCCTGTATGGCCGGCTGTTCTGGTTGGGCCTGTCAGTCTCTTGGTGCACGTCGAGGAGGTATCTGAGACGAGAAAGAATATTATTAGTCCACAGTTATTCCAAAATTTCAAATAGCTGAAGACGTAACCGCAAAATATAAGATCACAACAGTCCTAAAAATAGGGCTATATATCAAAGGACGCAAAGCTGAAAACATAGTAAGCCGTACAGATCCTAACGGACACTAGAACCTGATGCTCTAATACCACCTGTGACACCCCGCCCAATTAAATATCGGGTGATCAGTCCTTTATAAAATTTAAAACAGAATGTTCGGTTGGTTCATTCTTAGCATCACTGTCGAAAACGCAATAACTTATTTAATCACCTAATATAATTAAGCTAACTGTCAAAACATTTTTCTTATTAATTAAAAACCATTTATTTACCAAACCAAGTTATTTAATGTAAAACATCCACGCACAATTAATTAATACAAATACTGAATCAGAATCGCATGCTGAAACAAATAAGACTGGAGAAAACATCCCAGTTCAAAACTCTAAACCAAAATAATAGTAGCCATCAATCCAAATGAACATGAACGAGAAATAGAGTAATATAATCTCTGAAACTGTCTAAAGAAGGGCAGACACATGCCCTAATGAAAATGTCATAATGGATAGGAATGAAATAATCAAAGCATCTAAACAAAGTCCTGCAGCTCCCACAACAGCTACAACATGCCACACAATCCGAAACTCTAAGCCTGATGTCCCTGTGGCTGAGCACCTGATATAATACATATATACAGCAAGAGAGAGAGAAGATGCAAGAAACGGGTCAGAGCCCGATGTGTAAAAATATTTGTTTAAGCAAGTATTTAAAATTTGCAGTAAAGTAAGTATCAAGCACATGTTAGTTCGAACTCTCTCTTGAGATTCTCACCCCTCTTCTATTGTGCACGCCTAACGCGTATCTAAATTTTCTCCTTAGCTATACCTCCCAATATAACTAGTCTGAACCCATCCTAATAGTATTTACCGTCACATTAGTCAACCCGTATCGCCCATACAATACGTTATCCAATTAGCCTATGACGAAAAGCTAATTAATACATTTTCCATTTTCATAATAATTCAAGTATACGATTAAATTTTTCTTAACAAGTTTTCATACCCACATTCATTATTATACACATTAGATTGATTCACAACTCTCATACATATATACATATAGTCACATCTGCCCTATATATATATATATATATATATATATATATATATATAACATGATACTACACCCCCGGGCTATATCCCATTAGTGCACCTAATCAACATACTGTACCCCCGGGTTATCACCCTTTTGTACACTTATTTAAATAATCTTGTACCCCCGAGTTATCACCCATTAGTACATTTACAATACATTTTTGTACCCCCGAGTTATCACCCATTAGTACACTTAAAATAATAAGATTCTCACACCCCCGGGTTATCACCCATTGGTGCCTTTAATAATAATAATACATAATAGGCATACACACGTCCTATTATAATAAATAGGTATTTCCCTCACCTACATATATGCTTCTCTTATGCATTTTAATTTCATCGCTCAATAATAGTTATTTGGATTATTATCCCTCTCGTAATCTCGACGGTATGTTCTCTCCGTACCGAATTCATTAAAGGATTTAGTCCCTCATACTTCTTCTGAAATTCTGTCTTACTTAAGTTTATTATTTGGAAATATTTCTCTCATCTCTGAACTAATAAACTCAAAGCTGGGCCCTAAAAGAAATTATCAAAATTTCACTCTGTCGCTCGAACGAGATGGCAAGTCGTTTGAACGACTGCCACATGTCGCTCGAACAACTTCGCGCGATATTTCATTCTCGCTCGAGCGACTTCGCGCGAGAATTCGCTGTTCGTCCCCTGCCCAGATTTTCCAACATTTTCCACCATTTTAACCTCAAATCTACTCATTCAACACTCCAAACTCCAAATAAACAGTTCTACATTGAACGCCATCAATAACATATGAATTCTAACATCCTAGAATCATCAATTCATTACGAATCATTCATAAAACGTGAAATCCCCAATTTAAATTTATCAAAACCCTAGTTCTTCCAATACATGTTCAAGAAGCCATAATTTCCATATTTGTTCTACATATAAATTCCTTAAAACGTGATTTCCAGTCTACATACATTAAGGGTTTCAATCTAATAAATCACAAAATTTATTTACACATTCAAATTCCTCAATTTCACCATTTTTATAATCTATAACGTAATCCTAACAATCCTACACTAACATGAATCAAGTCAATACCGAAATATAGCAAGTTATAAACACTTGCCTTGAGTGAGTAGTCTGATTTCTGGATGTTGTTGGTATGGGTGTGTTCCCCTCGTCCCGATATACACGGTGGTAGTGGTGGTTGTGCAAGGTGATGTCGATTTAGCCCTTCTCTCTTGGCAAAAGCTTTCCCTCACACTTCCTATGGCCGTTCCTTCTTTCTGTAGCTTTCTAACCTTAATACAATTGTTTTTGGCTGATAAATTAACTCCTAATTTCGTCCATTAATTAGGCCTAAAAATCCATTTTGCCATAATGCCCTTTTTGGGTGCTGGTTAGGCCTAAAATTATCCCGGGACCCAAACTAAACACTCGAGTATACTATTTCGACTATCTCGAACCTTCCGAACTCAACGGTACACTCGAAATCATCATACGAGTTACTGAAAATAATTGATATATTTATTCCATCAATTTAGTCCCGACACGACTCACACGCGCGTTTGACTTAATTCACTAAACTGGCGTATTATTATCTCTTGACAATTTATCAAAGTGTATAGTTCCATATTACATATCGCGCAGTAATATTAAACCAATAAGTATTAACCCTTAGCACGCTAGTTAATATTTAATTTTATTAGATCCAGATTAATTAACAATTTAATTCTTCACATTTAAATTTAATTAATCCCGCTGTAATAAAAATCCCTTAATTATTTAAATCATAAAAAATGTGGGGTATTACATGGGAGTAAATATTTCTCCCTATTAAGCCTTAAAAGTAACTTAGCAGTTAATATCCTTCTATGGGTAATCATATGTAGCTCTACCATTTGTAGTTAATATTTCTAATTACTCCAAAAGTCCAAGACATACATCCTCGCATTCTGCCACATTCAATGTCATCCTTCCCGATTATCCATCAGCCTATAATTGACATACTTAGCTCAGGGCTCAACTCTGTCCCCATTGCCTCCTGATACTCCCTATTCAAGGTGGTACTCAAAGGTCTCATCCTGATCCACAACAGTGTTGGGCGGCATCTTGTGCCTGTTCATTTATTCTCTTTATTAACATGTCGGGCACACTGCCCGATATTATAACACAACCCAAACTAATAACTATTATTTTGTTCGTGGACAATTCACTTCACAACTCAAAGAAAATCTCGACTACTCCACGATTTTGATAATCTAATAATGATCAATCTGCATATCCATTCCGTCCCTAGTATTATCAATCTATCACAACATTCGGGTCGGTAGTATCAGACCAACCATTTCCTTTTACGATTGGCCTACTTGGAGACAACTTCACCATGTCTCACTCAACCCAAAACCAACACACTCAACATATCACGTCACGTGAATATCTTACTCCTCTTATTCTGAGATATAAAAAAATTATGGTCCGTGCGTTTGCTCCAAAACTGCGCACTTCCTAGGCCCTTTTCCGTCTATTAGAATTTTAGCAACCTATCCATGTGTGAACCACTCTACGCATTCGACTAGGTGAGACTCAGTTTGTTCCCAATGTATTTTGACTAACCTTTTAACTCACCTCGATTGTGGGAGTTTTCTCGTGACATACACACAACCAGACTATCTCTTTTCCTCGAACGAAGTTCAGCCTCTCCTACATTTGCACTTGTTTTTCTGACTGTCCCACAGACACATTTATAACATCTTTCTAAGCCTTCTTATCACAGACGATACCAAAAGTCAAATGAACCAGGGCGCCCATACACCATATATCCCGTGCACACCTGCACAATCATCCCTAACGTTCCACACGTAACATACTTATCTCAAATCTGGCCCTGCATTCTCAGTGTGACCACACCGTATGGCTAACCTCAGTCACCCTACTAAAATGATTTAATTTCCATCGAGACTGCCCCACCCATCAACTAGTGGTGCAAAAAGTTCTCCCCTGTGCTCCCCTTACAACACTACTCAACTCTATAGTTCTTATATCATTGAATAACTTTTAGCTCATGCTTTCATCCATATACATGTGTAATAACTAAATTGATAAACTTATGCCCTAGTGACCAATACATATCTCAGCTCTCTACATTTACTGGGATTCATGCATGGGATGTCTCGCAAGTGAAATCTAAATAAGGAACCCCCCCGATACACTACTACCTAGTATTGTCGATCATCGAGATCCGTATGTACTACACACATAATCAGAACATCCAAAATCCTATCCCCATATGTACTAGTCTAACCGTCTACTACCACATCACTAAAGGAGTTTTACAACATGACACTCTCACTGTCACTAGTTTTCCGTGCCAGGTTGATAACGAGCTAAATTTCTCTGCTCAATAGTTAACTTAATATCCTTGAATCATATCAGTACAGTCCTTACACACTGGGATCAAATATAACGAGATAACAATAACCTTTGTATTCTCCTCCATGATATAATACAAATGTGAGCCGCTAACAACATATCCTGCCCTAGAATAGCGAACACAATAACCTTGCTATAACATCCCACCATCGTTCAACCTTCGCTAACCAAACTATACACATGATAACGTTATACTCGAATATTATTTCTCTAAATGAGTTAACCCACTAAAATATATTCCCTCAGTTCCTCTACCTGCTCCCCTGCAGATGGAACCAAAAATAGCCCCATAAAGCAATGGTAAATATATACACACAATAGTAACAATAACGATACACCCACTAAACCCATCTCACGCGTGAATCTAGTGCTAACAAAATACTGTGACTCACTCGTGTCACACAGAACATATCTCATTTACCCTATGATAAGACTCACACTTTTAATTTCCAATTGCACTGGCGGTCCAAATGCTTCCTGGATATAACACTCTCATCCAAATCAATCTAAAACTTTTACAACTATTGCCCTTGCCGGGAATCCCGCTTCTGTCCCCTAAATTATTGTGAACAAGGTCAATACCCGTGGTCCTACTCTTCGCACATAAGACACCCCTTGGTGTCATTCCCATATCTCTGACCCCACTGGACATATCGAAATTGTCCTTCTTTTGGACCTGGTAGTCTTGGCCCCAATTACTACCCCCGTTATTACTTTGACTTTGTTGGTCTTGTGGAACACCCTGTTGTCCCTAGTAACCCTAATTGAATCCATCATCACTCTGTAGGAATTCCCATTAATACATATCATTTAAATGGGTCCCCTACTGGGTATCCCTCTATGGTGCATCACTATCACTAATTTCCTTCAGTATTGCCCTTTTCTGGATATGTTTTCCAACTCCCTATTGTCTCCATTCTCAGGGAAACGTTGATACAAGCATTGTAAAAGTACGTCATTGACGCCTTGTGCATAATGCATCCAAGATTGATTTCCCATAAGAACTGAAGACTCATACTCGTGAGTCCAGCATCACACTTAAGAATCTTCCTCTCCACTACCTACCTCCCCGGGTATGATGTTCACTTAAATAAATAAATTCTTCATCACAATCAACCTCTGTTCGTCCCTCCTGTGAAAAGTCCAGAGACTTCCTTTGCATCTCTGTCTAAAAAACAAATGAAAGAACTTGTGGTTAAACCGCGCCTAAAATTTCTCAATTAATTCCTTATCTACTTCCTTATATGTGGTGACTATCTCCCACCATGACAGCACTGCTCCTACTAGCAAAAATTTAAATCAAAATTTAAATCCTGAGTGCCACTGCACTCCGCCATATGCCATTGTCTTTGGATTGTCTTCTTCCATTGGTCCATCACACTTCCTCTCTTATCCAAATCCTGATATATGTCTCTTAGAAATATCTCCTCCAACTTCCCCCTTTACCGAATACGCTGGGTGAGTATAAGTTTATACCACCGTTCTCTACGATGGTGCTTGGAGAAACTGATGTGCCCTAATGATTATCCTATCATCATCTGCCTAAACAATAATGTTAGTGACTCTACTCACGACCACCGTTCCCAGAATACTTTATGGATTCTACTGAGCCTATCCTCCCGCAGTCCTTCTAACGACCCTCGGTGGTCGCCCTATATCTTTCGGTGTCTAAAACTCAACCGATCTCGCATATCATTCGTATAAATTATACTTAGTAGAAGGAGAACGTAACCGTGAATACGAAGAGGAATACAACATTCCTATAATAGGGCTCTATATCAAAGAACGCTATACTGAAACATAATAAAGCCACACAGATCCTAAGGACACTAGAACTTGATGCTTTGATACCATCTGTGACACCCCGCTTAATTAAATACCGGGTGATCAGGCCTTTATTAAATTAAAATAGAATATCCAGTTGGTCCATTCTTAGTATCACTGTCGAAAACTTTTTAACATTTAATAACCACTCAGTACTTAAAAAGCTGGTGTCAAATTTTATCTTTTTAATTAACATGAACCAAATAAATAATAATGACAAATTCTACCATTTAAGTATCAAACTCATAATGAATAATGACAGAACAGTTAATATATCTGAATCACACAATCCAGTCTACAATATCCGTACAGTAATCTAAAATAAAACAAACTCCACAGTCTAATGCATCACAATAGAATCCAAAATCTCTGAATGACAATAAAAATTAAATGGACAATATGTCCAACTGAAATAATGCTCAAAATGAAGAAACTGAACAAATGCTGAAGCTTTTATGTCAAGGACCTGCAACTACCACCGCCGTCGCAGCACGCCAAAAGATAGAAACGACTAAGCCTGGTGTCCCTGTGTCTGGGCACCTAAAATGTTTTACAAAAAGAAGAGAGATTTAGAGAAAACAAGTCAGAGACCGACTAAAATAGTTTAAAATTTTAGCAAGTGATTAAATGCAAAATTAACAAATATTATATACATGTTAGGCTTACGTGCTCTCACTTGAGATGCCCACCTCTAATAAAATATGCACACCTAACGTGTAGGTTTAACCCGTCCTTGTCATGCTACCTCGCCTAACTATTCCAAACCAAAATTACTGCTACACTACTAACTTGTAATATTCGCCCGTATCGCCCATACAATACGTTATTACCTTCTTCCTATCCATGCGGAAATTATAAATTTCTCATTTTATAGTTAACTACTCACATCCCAAAGTTATCTTAAATATCATCATCTTTCTCTTCTACTAGGCACACACAGTAGGATAAGTCATTAATATATATATGTATGCATCTTCAACACTATACACACACACACACATACACACACACACACACACACATACACATACACATACACACATACACACAAACTCACTCAGGCTGAGACCTCTCGGTGCATGCATACTCTGCTATCATGTCCTGGTATATCATGCACTGTATAAAGGAATGTTGATTATGATCTCTCCCGAATCATAAATACAAATCACATATATTGGAGGCGAACATAGTCCTCAGCCAAATGGGTCATGCACATACCTACGCTCCCATTCAACCGTCGAAACTATCATACTCTCAGATAACACATATCCAAGGTTCAATGCTTTGGATACAAGTTTAAAATCCCCCCAATGGGCTCATTCGGATAAGACCGCCCACGACTCGAAACCTCCCCCGATAGCAAGCAGCGTAGGCATGTCATACAAATAATAAATCATAGGATAGGTATTCACACAATTTACCTATTTATATCATTAGTATAGGTATACACGCAACCTATCATACATGCCCCATATGTAGTAAATCTATATCCCCCGAATATGCTATGTATTAATTAATTTCAATTGTACTTCTCATCGTACATCCCCCAGTATCCCTCGCTACTCGAAATATTCGAACTAATCTTCAAACTATTTCAGTAGGTAAATTGTCCCTCTACCGCTGGTCCGGTCTTAGGTTCACTCATAACCTTCGTGTTAAATAAAGTATCTGTAATATTATTTAATATTAAATAATTCTTGTAGTTAGCTCACATTCTACGCAACCCACCTAAATTCTCGTGAGGTAAAATTACATCCAAATCTACCCCAAAGTTCCAAAACTCAACTCTCTCTAATTGGGAACAAATTATCAACACAAATCCCTAAGAAAATTTAAGCAAATGAGACGAGACTATAAGTAACAGACATCCGAACTGGCTGGTCCGGTGGGTATAGCGAACCGGTCCGCCGGACCTGAGATCGTTTCCTTACCTTATGCAGTTACGAATTTCAACCATTTACTTAACCAATTTCTGATGGATCTTTACCAAATTGAAAACCAAGGTTTCCAAACATCATGTAGATATATATGGGTGATTTCCAACGTAAAAATATCATCAAAACATCAAGAATTCTACTCAAGAATCGATTAATTCATAATTATCATCAAGAACCTTAGTTTTATGTTCTTCTATGTTCATACACCTACAAGTCCTGATTTTCCCATCCATTAAGGTCTGATTTTGTCCTCTAATTATTTCAGAACTCCATCTACATGCAATTCCTAACCTAAGACTTAATTTAATTCTCCCAGACTACCATAAAATTCATAGATACATGGGTATTTCTTCAAATCTACCCTAACATGGATAACATATACACATAATTTAGCAAGATAAACACTTGCCACTTTTGGGTAGGTCTGATCCGTTGAAGAAGAGGGGTATGGTCATGGTCCTCTCTCCCCGATCTACGCCACTACAGTGATTTTGGTGTAAGAATGTGTGAATTGGCTATGAAATTCTACTCTCATCTTCCTCCTATGTTCTCCCTTTGATTGTGCATGTTCTAACCCTAACTTGACCAACACATAATATGATTTACACTAATAAAATTCGTAGGTCTTTATCCCCTCAAATTTCAAAAGACTAAAATACTCCTCTGGGGGCCGGTTTGGCCTAAAAATGTCCCGGGACCCAAATTAAATCTCCGGGTAGACTTTTCTGACTAATACGACCCTTTTGAATATAACGACACACTCAAAATGACCATATGGAACATTAAAAGTAAAATCATCTTTTATTTCTCAAATTAACTACTGACACAGCTGACACGCACGTCCCGACTAAATCTACCGTAACTGCCGTATTTTTCACTCTCGATAGTTATAATATTTCCTTATCATTATTATTACTCATTCAGTAAGTAATATTCAGTATAAATAAATATTAACCTTTATCTCACTAATTAATGTTTATTATCCCGGATTAATTATTCCAATCTAATATAATTAATCCCAATTATTTCCCAATATAAAAATCAATAAAATTACGGGGTATTACATCACCTTGATATATATAGTGATTCAAAGCTGGTATCCAACTAAGTAAATGGAGATTTTAATGCCAAAGATGAACGGATGGAGGCATACCTGCAGGTGGCTCATGATTTGATGGCAAAAATCGAGTAAGTAATTCATGCAGAGGCATAATTGCCATGCCGATACTTTAGCAACTTTAAGCTCAAGAATGGACTCTAATTTAAGAAGAACAGTTGAAGTGGAATTCCTCGCCAAGCCCAGCATCACAAAGCCTATTGTAACTTAGCATGTCCTCGCTGTGCAAAAAAACCATAGCTGGAAGGACCCAATAATTATTTATCTGTAAAATGACATCCTTCCACGTGATAAAAAATAAGCCCACCAAGTTGGGGTTAAAGATGGACGATTTTATCTCGCGCTCAAAGGAAAGCTTTACAAGAGGTCCTTCAGAGGTCCCTACCTCCAATGCGTGCATCCAAGTGATGTCGACCAAATTCTGTACGAGCTACACGATGGAATTTGTGGAATCCATGCAAGAGGAAGGTATCTTGCCTTCTGAGCAATCAAAGAAGGGTATTGATGGCCTTATATGTAGAAAGACGCGACCACTTATATCCAGAAGTGTGAAAGTGCCAAAATTCTCCCCAATGCTCTATCAGTCGATGACTTGAAGTCACTAACTAGTCCATGGTCGTTCGGCCAGTGGGGATTAGATATTGTAGGTCCTTTCCCAAAAGCATCCAAGAATCACAAATATATATCGATCGACACAAATTACTTCATGAAGTGGATTGAAGCAGATCCACTAGCAAACGTTGGGGACATAGATATGATCAGATTCATTTGAAGAAACATCGTAACACATTTTGGTGTACCCAAGATAATCATTACGAACAATAACACACAGTTTAAAAGTGGAACCTTCCAAGGTTTCTGCAATAACCATGTCATCAAGCACCACTTCAGCTATGTGGCCTACCCCCTGAGCAACGGGCAAGCAAAAGCTTCCAAAAAATAATACTCGACGATATGAAGAAGAAATTAAAAAAAACAAAAGGAGCTTGGGCAGACGAGCATCCCCACGTTCTATAGGCATATCGTACTATTCCCAGAAGGCCTACTGGGGGAACGCCCTTCGCCTTAACATATATGATAAAGGTTGTTATTATTTTAAAAGTTGGTCTACCAGCCATGAAAACCACTATTATCGAGCAGTGTATGAACAAAGAAGTCATGAGGACTGAACTTGACCTAGCATAAGAACGAAGGGAGCAAGCCATGATAAAGTTAGCTTCCTACTAATAACAACTAGCTAAATAGTATAATAAGGGCGTCAATCCAAGAAAATTTCAAGCCAACGATTATGTCCTTGGAAAGTCTTTAGCAGCGCCAAAAAACCTTCAGATGGGAACTTAGGGCCTAATTGGGAGGGACCATTCAATATCATCAAAGACGACTTGTAAAGAGCCTACCGGGCTACCACTTAGAAACAATGGAGTGCAGGGAGATATCAAGAGCATGGAACGTAGCCAACCTCAAGTAACTTTGTTTTTTATTCATGATTTTTTTAATAGTAATCACATCTCCTATATAAAATCTAGATAACAGTAGAGAATATCCCCCCACAGGTGGTTTACATCAAGTATGAGTAATAAAAGCACCTATGATATAAATAACCTTTAAAATATCTAAATAAAAGCTAGTTTTTGTACCATTAAAAGGAAATATACGAAATGCCATCTTATTATCTCCACAAATAAGGTCTATAATCGAAGATTCCTTCATTGGTAACCCCTCGAAATTAGATTTATTCCTCGCACACCATAAATACCAACAAATAAAAACTGGAATAATACGACATAGCATGCTTCTGATTTTACCACCCTTTGAATGAATCCACCAATTCATCAAGGTACCATTAAAACTGGAAGACGTTATCCGTAAGCCAAGAATAGTCGAGAATTTTTTTCAAATAGTTCGAGCAATATTACCATTCCAAAATAGATGTTCTCTATCCTCTTCACAATTAACTGCACAACATGTACATTTTGAAGATAAGGGGATGTGGATGCATTTTATATACTCGTCTATTTATATCCAATTATGGAGTAACCGCCACATAAAAACTGAAATTTTAGGACAAATCCTCTTATCCCATATAAGAGAAAAATAGCGTTGCACATAACCTTTCTCCCCCACCAAATGCCAAGCGAATTTGATAGTGAAGTTACCATATTTTATCAAATCCCACTTCCCGGTATTGAGGTTAATATTATCTGAAAAGTCCTCCCAAACATATTGCATCCTTTCCATACATGAGATGAAACTGAAATGGATGCTTTAAAATATTGAGATTCTAATTTTTTGTACTTGCTATGCATGAACCGGACCATAATGGTGTGGAATTAAAAAACTTCCACCATAAGTTGTGAGTATAATCAAGTGATAAATCAAGCATGCATCTTAAGTTTAAGCCATCTTCTTCTTTTGTTTTGAAAATGTAGGGCCACTCCACCGATTGGAATTTGTTTTTATCTTCTTGTTTACCCCATAGAAATCTAGTCAAAAGTTTGTTCATGTGATTGATAACCATACCAAGAGGATTAATAGCGGCTAAAAGGCGAAGATGCATAGAGTCCACCATAGATTTGATCAGAGTTAATCTACTTGATTGAGTAATGTTTTGACGATTCCAGAAGTTAAGTTTCACCACAAGTTTGTCAATATATGGAGCAAAGAAAGACTTATTTTTTCTTCCCGTAAAAAGAGGAATCCACAAATAAATGATAGGTAGATTTTTTTTATTTGAAACCCGTAGTAGATTCAATGGTACTTCTTATGCCATAAGACTCTTTACTCGGAAGATAAAATGAGCTTTTATTGCAATTTACCACTTGGCCTGAAGCTTCCTCATAAATTGTTAAGAACTCCATCAATTTTTTACGAGATCTCCGCTCGCCATTAGCAAAAATAAGCGTGTCATCTGCAAAAGAGAGACATAAAATAATAGGACAACCCATTGTTAGATCATAATGAGACATCTTCCCATCTTCCATCATTTTTACATCCCTTTATTGAGACCCTCTGCGACAATTAGAAAAAGCACGAAATAAAGGGGATCCCCTTGTCTAACCCCTCTATTAGATTTGAGGAAGCAACAACTTTTCCCTTTAACTCCAATAAAATACCAACAATTAGAAATGATTCTCCAAATTAAGTCAATAACCATCTTCAAAAACTTAAAACTTCAAAAGGTTTTAAAAATAAATAACCATGAAATTATATCATACGCTTTCAACAATGTCAAGTTTAAGAATGAGGTTGGAACCCCACACTTTCTTACTAAAGGATGACATCATTTATTTGGCTAAAATCACATTTTCCAGGATGAATCTCCCCTTAATGAAACCGAATTAAGATGGTGAAATAATTTTTGGTAGAATAATTATTAGTAGAATCAGGCCCAAAAGCTTTGCCAGTAGTTTCGAAATAATTCGAAAACCCAAAACTTAAAAAGGTTTTAAAAATAAATAACCACGAAATTATAGCACAGGCCTTCGACATGTCAAGTTTAAGAATAAGGTTTGAACCCCAAACTTTCTTACTAAAGGATGACATCATTTCTTAGGCTAAAAGCACATTTTCCAGGATGGATCTCCTTTAATGAAACCGAATTAAGAAGGTGAAATAATTTTTGGTAGCTTTGCCAGTAATTTCGAAATAATCTTAGAGGAAAAATTACAAAGACTTATTGGACGTAAGTCTCCGTAATTTTTAGGCCTGCCAACCTTATGAATCAAATTAATATTCGTTGAAGCCCACTAACCGAAAAAACATGGCCTAGAAAGAAAGTGATCGCTTTGAAGAGATCATATTTAGTAATCGACCAATAAAATTTTAAAAATAACCATTAAAGCCATCCGAGCCTGTTGCCCTGTCACTGTTTATCTCTAAAATAACCTCATGTGTTTCCTCTAAAGTTGGAACGTCACTCAATATGGAATTGTCATCAGTCGAAACTGATTTTGGAATGCAGTCCCACAGATCATCAACTTTAATAGATGAATGCTGAGCATGAGCGTAGTCAGAATAGATATTAGTGTGGTTGATTGTCGAAGCAGGAGCAACAAAAGAATTAAAATCCTTGTTGAACTAGTTAGCAATAGTAGTAGTAGTAAAACTCTTATAACTGCTGCTATCTGATGTGCTAAAAAGCGCTTGAAATGAGCCCACAATAACCTTCTCAACTCCCTTTTTATCATCAACCCAATGTCCATCATCATCTTGAATGTGTGATAAATTAAGAACCACTCTCTTCTTCTTCGTGATACCATGAGAGAATTTCTATTTGCGTCACCATCGCTTGCCAAGTTAATTTTCGCTCTCTGTTTCCAGCAATCTTCCTCCACTTTTAAAGCTTTTAAGTAATCCACTTGTAACTGATGGAATTTGATTATGTTTTTCGATGATGGATCAGCATTAAACTCCACTTTATGTCTCAACATATCATCCTCCGCTTTCCTAACCACCCAAAATATATCACCGTATTTTGATTTAGACCAAACTTTTAGAAAAGATTTAACCCTCTTCAGTTTCTCAGTAAAAACAAAAAGTGGCCAACCCTATATCTTATAACACCAAGCTTGTTTAACAACTTAAAGGAATTCATCATCTTTCTTCAAAAATGATAAAAATCTAAAAGGTTTCGGAGACTTAAGACTAACCTCTTTAAGATTGAGAAAAAGAGGACTACGATCTGATTTAACCCTATGACGATGATCTATCGAGGTAATAAATTTACCGCCAATCCAATTAGAGTTAACAACTACTCTATCAAGCCAAGCCCAAATATGAGCGATACCTTCATGCTTGTTGCACCAAGTAAATCTTGAACCGTTGAAGGGAATTTTTTGTAACCCGACATTAATGAGAGGCAAATTGAAATCCATCATACCCTCCCAATTTACTTCGTTACCTCCAATTTTTTCTTCTTGATTCACCACTATATTTAAATCTCCTCCCATAATCCATTTCATATCACCCAGAGATGATAGAAATTCGATTTCTTTCCAAAGATCCAACCTCTCTACCCTATTACATTTTGTATAAATGGTCGTAAATAAGAATGGAGTCTCAAATACAATGTTTCTCACCCAAAAAGATAAAGTTTGTTCCCCATTTATTGCCAAATTATCCGTTAAATTATTCTTCTAAAGTATCTAAATCTTATTAAAAGAGTTAGCGAGACCATCCGAAAACTTCAATTTCTTACAAACTACCTCTAAATTAATTTCATCAATTTTAGGCTCTAACATAGCCAAAGGAGTAATTGAATGAATATGGATGAGTATTTTAAGTCTACATATTGAAGGTCCATTCCCCACACCCCGAATATTCTAAAAAATTAATTGAATCATTTTGAAGAAAAAATATTCAAAGTTTTAGAAAATGCTGGTTTACAGGCCGAATAATTTTTTCTAGGTCTTCTTTTCATGACCACATAAATTTTGTCATCCATCGAATTTGAATCCGCAAAATAATCTTTCTTGTCAAGTATTGAAAATCTTTCAGTTAAACCTTTCGAAAAATTGTACCAATCATCATTAATCTCTCACACCAAGTTTGTTTCAGAATCGGATGCATATAGATGGCGCCAATATTCCAAAAGATAGTTACCAAATTGAAATCTAGGTACCCGTGGAGAAAGAACATAATTCTTTATAATTTTTGGGTCTGTAATGACTTTCTTGAGTTTAGGTACATCAGCTATATCAAAATCCTAAGTATTTGAAGGTTCCTCTTGAACGATATCATGCAAACACGTATCTGAGCCATGCACAACTAATGCAGATTTAGGGTTAACTGTAGGAGAAGGAATTTCACCTTCCTCTAATAACGTGTTATCCATGTTCAATGGCACAAATGGGTTAGAAGTTTTGCCTCATATTTCTTCTTAACATTGTGAATTTTTGGAGTATTAATAGCAAATCTTCCTACATTGACAAACTAGTCTGATATAACTCTACTCGTACTGGGTTTGGATGAGAGCGGTAGTATTAGGTTTCCAGAAGGAGTCAACTTATTGGTCGAAATAGTAGGTTCACCCTCTTTAAAGTATATTCCTCTATCACTTTGTTTCCACTATACTTTCTTAGCAGGTGGATCATGAGAAATAACAGCCTTACCCCGATCTAAAGTTCTTGCCATGCAAAATTCTTCTCTATTCTTACAATCCGAACTGTCATGACCCATTTTCGAACACAAGGAGCAATATAGAGGGAGATTTTCATAAGTAATTTTTTGCCAAAAGCCTTTGACATGAGTTCCGAGCTAAATTCGTTTAGGTAGGTTCTTCAACACATTAACCTTTACATAAACCTTAGCCATGTGAGGTCTAAAAAGAGTCCCCGTGGCTTCTTCAACCTTTATGGGATTACCAATGGCATTAGCAATAGAAAATAGAGTAATTTTTAAGAAGAAGTGTATGGGAAGGAAAGGGAGATTCACCAAAACCGGAACAAAAGGACATCCACATTCGCTTGGAAATCAGTCGACCATTTCATAACTTTCATGGGATACCTATGGATATACCACGGTCCCTCAACCACATATGATAGAAATCCTCCTCATAATTGAAATAAATCAAGATAAGTTTATTGTCCAACAAGCCAACATTGAAACCTGATTTAAGAGAGAAAGTCAAGAATGTCTTCCTGATAATTTTAAGCGATGGACGACCATGGTGGAATTGTCCAATCAGAGCGAATTTTAAGGGTATCGCCAATGAAGAAATATCATCCTCAGAGAAGAATAATGCAATTTCTCCTTTATGATGAGTAGTGGGTTTAAAAGAGTTTAATAAAAGGCTATCAGATTTGTTGGAGAGAATGGTGGTTTTGGTTCTGATTTAGGGTTGACAGAATGCAAAGTTAAAGGTTCAGATGGCAATGCAGCCAACGAAGAGGAAGGTGACAGTTACGTAGAGGGAGAAGATGACAGTTACAATATAAAGAGAAAATGGTTATAGAGAGAGTTAAACAAGCCCCCTTATGATTTCTTAAGTTATTAAAAATAATTTCAAGCTTAGTTAATTTTTGAAAACTTAATTTCCACTTTTATTCCAAAACTTATGATGCTCGCAGCCTGTTCTAGCTTTTTTAATAAAGTACTGGCCCAAGGGGTTCAATTAATTAGTTGTAATTATTCCAAAGTGGAAGACTTAAACTTTAATTGAAGGTCAAAACATTAATCAACATCACCTTAGTTTGATTATAATTAAAAGTTGTTCAATTAAAATTAAACTCAAAGTCTCACGAGCTTCGTTATGAAAACTAAGAAAACCTCATGAATTGTCCAAACAAGTAAAAGACCTATAGGGGATCCCTAGGCACTAAGTGAACCCAACTTTGGTCGGATAAAAATTCTGAATGGGTGGATGACCCTAAGACCAGGTGCATTTTTGCCAGAGCCTGTTCTAGGCTTAAGGTAGTGTGACGACACAAGCCTAAAAGGTAAGACAATACAATAAATATATGCTCAGCATAATGGAATGGAAAGATACAAAATAAAATATTACATAATTATTACATAAATTTATGACTCACAAAAAGGTTATTTACAATAATGGAAGTACAAAGTAGATATAATAATTATCTTTGGCGAGCAAGTGCCTCAGCAATAGCTTATCTTCGACCATTGTCTGGATTTAGTTGGAACTCATCGTCACTCTCGTGTGAGGACAAATAACTCTTGTCTAGTTGGAGATGAACGACATCCAGAGGAACCTAACTCTCTTCACTCCCAAAAGAAAAATGATGATATGATGGATAGTAAACTTTGTACCTGTACCAGAGCTCAGAGTCCTTGTAAACTTTCAAAACCCCTAAGGCATTCAACCAACTATGCTTGTATACCAGTTTCTTTGCCTCTTTTAACTTAATGGGGGCATCCATCCACCCCTCATCATAACTAACAGACCACATTGTTCGAGGAACCTTCTTAAAAAGGTAACGCAACTTGAGTATATTACGAATAAGTCCCATCTTCACAATGCCATTCCTTATCCTATCTTTTATTACCTTAGCGATCTGTTTCTTGAGGGAATCATTCTAAGCTTGTAGAAGTTCCCCCACATATCCAATGTCCTTAACCTCTAGGAGCTGTTTCTTAAGACAACCCAGATGGTGCTTTTCGAAGAGTTCAGAATAAGCCGAGACAATGACCCTTCTGAGAGCAGTATCCCAACATTTTTTGAAGTTGGACTTTTGATAAAGTTCAACTAGCTGTTTCGCATCGGCGTAGGCCTCATTAAATCCAATCTTATATCGAGCATCATTGGTAGCGCGTAAAGCTTTAGTTTGTTCCTTATTCAACTAATCACATTTGACCACCACCTAGTCGTGATCAGTCTTAAACTTGTTGAAGTTACCCTAAAGCACAAGAAGCTGATCCTTCGGGGTAGTCATCGTCAAGTTGGTGGATGAGCCTTAAGCCTCACAGGACTTCTACGCAGCAGACAAGTTAGATTGGAATTCTTCAGGGTGACATGGAGGTTGTCTAACTTGGGCTGCTCGGCGCGCTTCTCCAAAATGGCAACAAAATCAGCCACAAACTACAAAAAATATAACGAATATTATATCAGGATTCTAAAGGGTTCAACAAATCGAATGAACTGGACAAAATTCTAATTTACTAGATATTACGCCTGAGCAAGTGCAAGCATTCTGAAAGTTCGATTTTGTATAAATAAAACAATTAACCCAAGATACACCAGAAAGACAAATAAATCTTTTAAGCCTTCCTAAGCATACTAGTTAAATTACTACCAATTTTAATCTTGATTAACCTAATTACTGGGTTGATATACAAGATAATTCTTGTAGTAAATAATAAGCACAATCACACGAGAGAGAACGATGTACGAGGAAAATTCAACTAGAAAAAATCTCAGATGTCCAAACCTAGACAAAATTCACTATAAAGGGGGTTTTACAAAAGAAACAAAATGACTTACAACACTTGACTCTGAAATTACCCTCGTTTAGTTTGGCTCAATTTTGTGACAAACTGTCGTTTTTACTATACATCTCTTACCTGCACCTAACACGTGACTAAAAGTATTTTTTTATTAATTTTAAAACCACATATCCTTTTCGTAAAACCTACTTTGAATTATTGGTTTATCATCTGAATTATTTTGTAATCATACATTTTATATGTATTTTAACCTAAATATTTTTTATACTATAATTTCAATGGATTTATTATTTTTTAGAATTTATGAGATATTTTTATAATTTTTTCTGTATTTTAAAATGTTAAATTTAACAATTATATAATTTTTTTTTGTTTAATTAAACAAAGTTTAACAGAAATAAAACAACAACATTTTACTTGTTATGGGTCGATCCGTGTGAACCCGTCTGAACTAATGAGAGTGTGGCGTTTGACACACGCAGCTTCATCGCGCGTGTGTCTTTGGGCTATCTGGGATACCGATTGTTTGTTTATTTTGCCCTTAGTTTAAGGATGGTTAATCATGCTTGTATCCCCATCGATCCAATCTCTGTGCATTGCCACATTTTCCCCTTATCCTCTATGGTCTTATACCCTTATGCCCTTTTGTTTATGGGAATTACGATCGTAACAGGGCTTGTTTCTTCGATCCTTTAAATAATAGGCCTAGGTGTGGTTGAAAATAAGAAATTTTTATTCCAAAAATAGAACAAAACTTTGTAAAAAATTCCTCTCTCCTTCCCTCTTTAAAAACCAAGTGTTTTCCATACTTTTGAAAGTGATTTTTGTTTAGCGTTACATTTAAACACCATTTTTGTATTTTGTACACACATCTTGACTTTGAGTGTTTACTTTGAGTGTAAGGGTTGAGGGTTTTATTTGCTTTATTCCCTGTTTGATGATTTGGAGTTAGTGTTCTGAAAGTTTATATTCAAACTTTCTGGACTTGGTTTTGAAGCTGATTCTTGTGACTTGCTATTTTGGTCTGATCAAAGGCTTTTGAAGTTCAAAAGCTCAACCCTGTGATTTTGGCATCTTTGAGAGTTCATCATTTGGGTAACACTTCTATTATTGGTTTTTACACACACACACACACACACACACACACACATATATATATATAAAAAATAAGATTATATATATATAAAATAAGATTTTGTGGTTGTTTAGGTTTGCATGCTTCGAATCTCTACAAGTCTTTAGATCTAAACCGACTTAAACTTTATATCATAAGCTAGTTGATTCGATTTAATTATTATTCATCTTTAAACAAAGCATGTTACATTTTTAGATAACCCAAAATTGATTTTTAGATTTTGTGGTATATAATCTATTTTGAGAGAGTTTGGAACCTCTGCATGTTATTTTTGTCCCAAACAATGTTTTGGAAAACTATTTCTAAAAACTCTAAACTGGAGTTTTTTTTTTTATCTCTCCCACATCTGTTTAAATGTGTTGTTAAAACTACTAAACACTTTGCATGCTTAACTAGATTTGTTTACTTGAACTGTATTCCTTTTTAATCTATTTAAACCTTTGAAACTGGACTTTGGTTCCTTTATTTCAGTTAGTGTGTAAAATTTTGACATAATGTCATCACTACTGTTCTTCACTGGATTTTACACAAAACTGATATACTTTTAGGTTTCTTTATCTCTGTTGATTTTATACTACCAAAAAAGGACTTTTATGTCTCTAATGATTTGGTGTTTATAATCTTTATTATCATGATTAAACCATAACTTATATTATTACTGTTATTGTGTTCATCTTCACTAGTACTCTGGTTTTAAGTGTGAAGCTCTGAGTGCGTCTCCTAAGATGTCACTGACTTGTTTTATTTAGTCAAATTCACAGTATGAAAGATCTTTTAGATGCACATATTTCGTTGAGGGGTCAATTGGGACGTGGGCATAAGGGTCTTTACGACACAGTCAATAATTCGATTCATTTTCATATAGGTCTTGCTCTTGCTTCTTTAGGGGTTATTACTTCTTTGGTAGCTCAACATATTGACTCTTTACCTTCTTATGCATTCATAGCACAAGACTTAACTACTCAAGCTGTGTTATATACTCATCACCAATACATCACAGGATATGGGGTTATGTACTTTGAGCCTTGGTATAATGTTTGTATTGGCTAAACTATTTCATTTACACATTGTAATCTTTAGTTTCTACTTAAACATTTGTTATAGTGGTCTTGGGTGTGTGCATGATCCTGGAACTAAAGGACCTGGGGCTTTCCAGTTAGTCGGTTTTCTCGTGAACAAATATTGTGTATTTACCTCTTCTCCTCATCCCATTCTAATTCAAACATTTTCTTGGCTATAAAGAACATCACACTAACCAACTAGTAAACTTTTATACGAGTTTGTGTTTTCAACTATTGAAATTTAAAAAGGGTTTTACCAAATAGTGAAGAAAGTCTTATTTAATCTTGACACTAATGTGTATTAGATTATTTTCAAGTGGTATGAGAGAAACGCGATTACTTTTTCTTAAAGTTTTTTTTCACTCTTTAACATCCCGAACTCTTTTAAAACCATCTTTTAATTGGAAGACCATAATGATAGTTCCGTACGTCCTCCCATGTTTGATGGTGCTAACTTTGCTTACTAGAGAGTACAAATGATTGCACATCCAATAGTTGGGAAATGAGGTATGGGCCATGGTTTTACTGTAGCCACTAAACCGACTGGTGAAGGTGATTCTCAAATTTTTGTAAGAAAATCCCTTTCCAAATGGACAAAAGAGGAGAAAAAAAATTCATAATATAATAATAAGGGAAGAAATGTTATTTTCTAAGCTATGGGTGAGTTTGAGTTTAAATGCATCTTATCCTGAACTACATCGAAGTCAGGTTGGGACATTTTAATGTCTACCCATGAAGGTGACACTAGGGTTGAAAAGGTTAAATCAAAACTTTTAATACACTTAATATTCATAAAAGACGATGGAAAGATTGATGATTTATATCTTAGACTTTAAGAGATAGTTAATCAATTGCGTGCTAATGGAATGTGTATCCCGACTCTAAAATCTATGCTAAGATACTTAGGTCTTTATCCACTAGTTTTGATATGAAAATACATGCTATAGATGAAATAGATGATCATAGTATGACCCTTATGTTGTGTAGTAAACTAAAAACATATGAATTGCAAAGTGGCTTAAATAAAAATCAAAGAGGCAAAGCACATGCACACAATGCACAACCATCTTTAGTCTTTAGATCTAGTGTAAATAGCCTTGCGTTCGTGTCTTACCTATTTGATTTAGATGACTCTTCTGTCTCCCTCGTGTCATTAGACAGTGAAATTTATCTTTTATCTTACCATTTCAAGAAATTTGTGAAGTATAGGAACAAATTTGCTTCTAGATAAGGCCACCCCAGTTATACAAACAGGCCTCATGAAAAACAATATGAAAAGAAAAGTTTTGAAAAACATAACTCTAATAAAGATCTTAGTCATATCCAATATAGGAAGTGTAATGAACTTGGTTATTATGCTAATAAATGTTAAAAAAAAAATAAAATGTCAACCTTCAAACAAAACTCATTTATCTAAAACTTGGGATGATAGTTGTGATAATGACAGATATAACAAATTGATGGTGTTTACTTCTATTTGTGCAAATGAGTCTGTTGATGTTTTTGATAGTTTATTTACTATGTTTGATGATTCAGAAATTTTTTGTAGATAACTCTTTAGCTTCCAAGACTCATGTACACAAACACACTATTGCCATTGTTTCCAGATCTTTATATGATTATAATTCTTATAGGGATGATGAAACTGATTTATATAATGAATCATCCCCTACGACTGAATTTGTGTATAGCGATTGTGATGATGATTTGAGCTTTTAAAAAAATATACAAATAAAATTTGAAAAAGTGCTCACACTTGGGCAAAATCAATTCTAGATTGCTTTCTAAAATTGATGTGTTAAATAATCAAATTTTCCTAATTTATGATGAATCAATTATGCAAATTGAAGAGCTTTAATCTGACAATCTTTTACTTGAGAAAAATATTTCAAAATTAACTGAAAACAATCATTTGTTAGAATTTAAGCACAACGCTGTCCCAACTGATTTTGAAGAAATCTGAATTAAAAGAAACTTTGAAAAAATTGGATTCTTATATTACTTCTAGCCTTTTGGTTAAACACATGGATGATTCTGGAAAAGCTCATATGAAAATGGAAGGAATTGGCTTTAATGGAGAAGATTTTTTTTGAAACAAACTTTGTTAACTCTATTAAAGATCGTCCATACCCCTCCATTATTCGTATGTCTATTCCACGTGTGAAAAAAACTGTTCCGCTAAGCAGATTTATCATTGTAACTTTTGTTGCAAAACTGGTCATTTAGTTTACAAATATTTTAAATGGTTAAAGCTTAACAGAATATGTGCCAATGTTAATAGACCCAAAATGCCTTTTAAAATCAAACCTGTTAATAGACAACTCTACCATTGTGGTTTCTTCCATAAATGTGGTCATTTAGAGAAATTTTATTATAAACATTTAATCTTAAATAGAAAAGGTAGGAATGCTAACTGACACAAGGCAACCCAAATTTGTTAAAAGCCCACACCTATTACTAAGCCAATTCCATTGAAAACTAAAAGTGTTTTTTTCAAAACCTAAGGCAATTTAGATTAGGAAAAACTGTTTAAGTTACCAGTTGAGATGTAATGTTGTCTTATCATCATTAAATGCTATGTATATAAGCTCATAGTGGTACTTAGATTTGGGTTATTCCAGCCATATGACCGAAGACAATTCTTGAATAACGATCAATATATACAATCTTGTATTTGGAAATTAGGTTTAGAAAGTATTTTTAAGATATGGAGGCTCAAAAACATTTTTGCAAATGGAGGCTGCTCTTAAATGGATAACTAACGTAATTTTTAAGAGAATGGCCATTTTGAATAGGTCAAAATCGTTTTCCTAAAATTTGTACCTTTCGTTCAAATGAGAAGAAGTTCGTTCGAATGAATTTGTGTATCTCATTGGAATGAGGGCAAAAGTCGTTCAAATGACAATGGTTTTTCGTTTGAACACCTTCCTACGAGCTTCAAACGAGCGGTGTCCTGCTAAACAGAGACCCCTTCATTTGAAGTTTGTTTGAAGTATGATCAAATGAGAGAAACTTCTCATTTAAATATCGTTTGAACGATATTGGATTTTCGTTAGAATGAGAATGCCATCTCATTAGAGTGACAAAAAATAAACAATTTTGTTTTAAAAACCTTTTTCAAATGATAAATTGACTCAAAAAAATATCCAAGCACAATAAAGATTATTTTGATCATAAAAAGTCACATATCTTTTAATCTTGAGAAACGTGTAGTGCATTCAATCATGTAGTATCCGGTATAGTTGCTTGCATGTCTCAGTTCATAGAATTGAGTAAAAAATATATGACAATCTTATAACCTACGTGTTTTGACTAACGTAATAATCCAATACATATATAAGACTCAATTGGAAAATTTCCCTTAAAAATCTCTCCCATTGGCTATTCGAGGAAAAAACACGAGACAAAGTAAAAAAGGCTAAGTCTGGCCGTTAAGCCACCTATGCCCATACCACTCCCCCCCTAAAAAAAAGGACTTGGATAACCTAATAACTACTCAACATCTTAATATTTCATCGTATAGATTATAATGAATTTCATGAAGGCGGAAACCTACACACACGAAACAATAAATACCTATGACGCATGGGAGAATAAAAATTAATAAAAATGGAGTATAAAAACTCCCTTTAAGCCCACTAACTCTCTCCCACTTTCTGTTCGAAAAATACAAAGGGATAGAGTAAGAAAGTATCTTGCAAATAAGAGCACATATATGGATAAGAAGAGAAAAACAATCACAATGTGCATACATAAAAGTGACAAGAAAATCATGCAACATAGTGCTACAAGGCAGTATAGAACATGAAACGAAAAATTTGAGAGAAAACCAAAAACTCCATATAACTATAAAGTGATACAGAGTAGTAAATACACCATCACTAAGCAAATAATAACCATACAATATAATCGCAGAACATGAAATGTCAAATGAAACTGTCTAAAAAACATACAAATCTGTTATAAATAATCAACATCAAGTACATCTCAAAATACACAAGAACTCATAGAAAACTAGCTCTCCGAGGGAGGAGAAAAATCATCTCCAGTCGTGTTCTGCTCATGTCCAACTCCAGATGAGCTAGCTCCCCACTCCTGCTTTGTACGTCTCATCTCCTCAATATGTGACATCATAAGAGACTCCATCCTGATTTTGTGCGTACTCTCCTTGGCAAGATGTGCAAGAAGCTGGGCCTGTAGGCGACGTGATTTTTCAAGCTCGATGTCAATGCGTCGATACTTCTCTCGATCCTCTTGCTGCAGAGTAAATACTTACTGAACCTCTCCAAAAATGTCTTGAACTACAGGTGAATCCCCAAATAGAAAGGATGAGGATGGAGGTAATGGAACTGTAAACACAAAATTAGGTCCGGACCCAAATAAAGAAGAAGCAGGAGCAGATGAATAACCTCTGGCTCTCGGAATGGTGAAATGAGTTTGTGTCTATAGTGGAAATGGAGCTCATATGACCTCATCTGGAAGAAGAGGAACCCCGACTGTAAGATAGAGACGCGTAAATAAGATCCCATAAGGAAGAGCTGGACGGATAAGAGACATCTCGATATTTGGCACAAAGGCCATAAAGAGGACAATGATACCGGGGAGGTTGATGATCCTTCGTTGGTTAATGGAATACATAAACCGAATGATGTCGTCAAAAAGCTGGGTGGAGTTGCACCGAGCGATGAAAGACGAGCAGGTGGCCCAATAATGGATTTGATAATTAGGAAGGAGATCGGAGTGATATAAGGTGAGGAAGTTGGACGGGTATTTACGAAAAAGGTACCGGATGATGGTATTGATAGGAATGCGCTCCTCCGGGGGCTCAAGAATTCCCAACGCAACAGCCACCGTATCTGGCATCACAAGAATGTCGACTCCTCTCACGGTGGAGTAAAGAGAAGTAGGGGAACCAGAAATGCGATGATAAAATTCCCGAACAAGGTCGGGGAGGATCATATCATGTATTGAGAACAACGATTCCCAACCACGACTAATAAACCAACCAAGAAGATCGATACGAGAAAACGCCTCAAGTAAAAAAACTCGCTCACGGACAATCGCTCGTATATGAAGCCTTAGCATACACAATTTCTTATAATCAGTGCGACTTGACCAACAAAGAGAAGAATATGCGATACGATTTGCTTGGGAAGCTCGTGCCTTAGACGAAGGAGAAGAGAGTTATTAGGAGTCGCATTGAGAACGACGTGTCATTTACGACCACCTGCCATTTAAAGTGGATGAAAAATAGAAGACGGAGAAGAATGGTAGAGATGAAAAGGGAAGAATACACATAACCTCAAACTCATGCCCAAGGACATCTCCAATGCAAGCTTTTAACAAGACAATTGTAAGTGACACGTAGGATTCACAGAAGTTAGGGTAAAATATCACACTCCAATGCAAAAGTGAAGAAGGCATATGCATCTAATGTGGAACAGAAAAAATACACACTGTGAGGTTGACCCTCTACATGTAGAGGGTTTGTTCCACTACTGAAATCTCGGTCGCTCAGCATATCCCTTCCGTAATCCTTCACTTTGACAGTGCCTCATTCCTTACTTTTTTAACAAGTAGGATCCACCATTTTGTTTAAACAGTATGCGTTGGAGATGGTTTCCAAATTGCCTTTTCCTTGAATTTTTTTTAAGGCCATGTAAGAACCATGCTCAGTGACATTAAAATCCACGGAGGATCCAATTCCTATGTGTATTGGAGATGCTCTAAGAACTAACCCCTGCAAAAACTAGAGTAACCAATACAACAACAACCAAGTAGGATATGTATAATCAGTGAAAAAATGTATTATCTATACCAAACATAAACATGAGTGTCATGCTACCATTAAAAAATCTTAGGAAATTAAGAAGTATTAAAAATCGTAGTATTGCACACATGAAAAAGGGGCAAACAAAAATATTTTTGGATATAAATTTTTTACGAACAATACAACAAAATTACCCCCTAAAAATTTATTGAAAGATATAAATATGGGTAACCAACACAAAAAAGGAATATATACACAATAATATAGATTTTAAAGCATACAATGGTGTATATATACAAGAAATCTAAATACCACATACTTATATCAATCAGTAATTAAACAAAATTAGAAAAGACATAAAAAGAAAGAGACAATATCTGAAATCGGATAAGATCTAAGAGAGAAATCCAAATTAAAGTCCAAAATGAGCTTCACACGAATTGGGAGAAGAGAAAATGAAAGGAAACTCGCACAGAGAAGAAAAAATAAGAAGAAGAAGAGTGAAAACGGATGAAACGTAACTTTTAAAACTAGGATCCGATTTTGACTTCGTTTGAACGAAATAAGAGGTTCGTTCGAATGAAATAAGGATCTCATTGGAACGAAAATGAATGTTGTTTGAACAAAACCTCAATGTCGTTCGAACAAAGATCAAATGAGCTTCTAACGAAAGTGGTACTGAGAAACAGAGGATGCCTAATTAGAAGGTCGTTAGAATCCCATTCCAACGAGAACCTCAACTTGATCGAATGAGGTGGCTCTCATTCTAACAAAACACACATAAAAATTTAATTTTTTATAAAAATTTACCACAAGACAAAACAAAAATAAAACCCAAACAAATCAAATAAATTATGCACATAAACACCGTGTGACATAATGCTACTCAAACAAACATGTAAATATAAGGAGTGGGTGTGAACCTTAACATGAGAGCATCAATTTAAAAGTTACGCGATAGTGCATGATGGCTAATGAACAAATCAAAAGTTAAGTACTCAAATCAACCTTAGTGACAAGTAAATTGGTATTCACAAGAAGCCAACGCACTTATGCATATATGCTGAAGGATCGATGATTCTCACCCCAATATATTCATGAAATGAAGGATATATATATATATATATATATATATATATATGAAATTTTGTCATTTGATGATATGTGAGAGGATGATTCTTTCTTTCTCTTTATATATAACGAAATATCACTTTAGCCCCAATTGGCATCATATTTCTTTTTGCTTTACAAAATGGGCTCTTGCCAATAGTGTTTTTTCATGCAATGGAGTATTTTCTTTAATCACATCCCGAGCCATTGCACACTCATACATAAAAATGTATATACATCTCACGCAATGATTCTTACATGCACACCTATTACAATAGAATAATATGGAAATGACAGTATTGGAAGAGGAACATCTCATTAAGCATATGCAAATAACACCAACGCTCGAGGGAGCACGCAAAAAGCGTGTGTGGAAAGGGTGATAGTAAGAGACTAAGATATGGGACATGATCACATATAAACTTTATGATGCTCGAGAAGACATATTTAAGAAGTATAGGGGTATAACCAAATCTAACACACCATGAAGGACATGGAGAAAATGAAATGAAGGGGTGCTTCAAAGAGCGTATTTATGTCATAAAAAAACATAAAAATAAATGGAAAATATTTTTGTGATATTTAGAAAAAAACAAAGGACAAAATCTTTTTGGAATTTTAATATAAAAAATATATACAAATATATATAATCTAGTTTAGGGAGCTAAGGAATAGCAATAAATGCATACCCTAAACTAAACCACAACCCAAATTCAATTGATAGAAACAAAATCAATAGATTTCCTAAGATTTTCAAACCTAAGGGCAAGTAGAGGTTTAGTGAAGATATCTATTAATTGATGTTTATTGCTCGAAAACCTCAAGGACACGAATTTTTCTTGAACAAGATCATATATGAAATACTCATGTATCCTAATGTGCTTCATGTGAGAGTGTTGGACTGGATTACAGGATATGTGGCACTTGTATTATCACAGAAAATAGTGATTGCGTCTTGGGAGATACCATAATCTTCCAGCATTTGTTTCATCAATAAGTGTTGTGTGCAACAACTCCCGACGGCTATATATTCTACCTTCGCCTTTGATAACGAAATAAAGTTTTGTTTCTTGCTTAACTAATAGACAAGAGCACTCCCAAAGTAAAAATACCCCTAAGGATCTCCTTAAACTATTAACATCCCTAACCCAATCAATATTCGACAAATGATCATTGGTATCAAAGGAGTACCAAATACATAGGAAAGAGTTCCACTCACGTATTTGATGATACATTAAAGAGCAAGCAAGTGGGACTTTTTCAGGAATGCATAATATCACGCATATACTCCAACGCTGAAGGAAATGTCTAGATAACTAGTAGTTAGGTACAAAGGACTACCCACCATATTCCTAAAAAGTGTTTGCTCAATGTTCTTTCTCAAAACATCTTTGTTAATCTTAGTCGTAGAACTCATCGGTGTACATGTGTGCTTAGAAGTGTCTAAACCAAACTTTTCACGGATCTCTCATATATTTGGCTTGGGATATGAAACATCCTGTAACTGATGAACCTCAAGACCTAAGAAGAAGGTAAGATCACTTATCATACTCATCTCGAACTCACTAGTCATCTCCTCTACAAAACAATGAGTATGCTGGTCACAAGTGGAACCAAAAAATATGTCATCTACATAGACTCGAGCGACCAAAATATTCCCTTTCTCTCGATGCATGAACAATGTCACTCGAGGATCTTATTTCAATTCATGCAAGTTTTTTTAAGATAGAAAATATGGTTCGGGAATTTTGGATTTTCAAAACCTTTCGGTTGTTCCGCAAAGAGTTCATCATTTAGAATTCCATTAAGAAAGGAACTCTTGACATCCATTTGATACAACTTGAATTTTAGATGACATGATATGTCTAGTAAAAGGCAAACCAACTCTAGCCTAGCAATGAGAGAAAATGACTCGTCAAAGTTGGCGTCCTCAATATGAGTGTAACCTTAAGAAACCAATGTAGCTTTATTCTGAACAATAATACCATTCTCATCTATCTTATTCTTAGAACCCATTTGGTACGAATAACATCTGTGTCTTTAGGTCGGGGGATTAACTCCCATACGTCATTCTTTTTTAATTAAAGTAACTCTTCTTGCATGGAATTAATTCAATGTTCTTCCTTGAGTGCTTCTTTGATGTTATTGGGGTCAATTTGGGAAGTATAGCAAAAATTTCTAACTTCATTATCCAATTAAGCACGATTCTTAACACCTTGGTTTAGATCTCCAAGAATGTTTTATGGGGTCATGAATCTTTTGAACACAAGACAGTGGATCCTCTCGATTAAGAGTGAGGTCCACCCCATCATTGTGAGAAATAATGGGATATCACTGGTGGTACATCATTCTCACAAATAAGATCATTATCGATAAATGTTACAGGAGCATCATCTTTAATCACTACACCCAAAAGGCTAATTTTTCACCTTTGAGCTGGCCAGCCTTGTCACGGTCATTGATCGTGACACAAAACACGCATTTTTTGTCATGTTCAATGACCGTGACAAGTTAGTGACAATGGGATATAATGGTCAATGACCGTGACAAGTACAATTGTCACGGTAAAAGACCTTGACAAGTCCGTGACAAATCTTTTAACTAAAACCCTAGGCGACTCTTTTTTTTCCCACCATTTTCCTTTCCCACCATTTTTCTCTCTTTGCGTGACGGTTCTCTTTCTTTATCTCTCTACATTTTCAGGTCATTTTTTTCTCTCTCTCTTTCCTTTGTGTATGTGTAGGTCTGTGTGTGTGTATATGTGTAGGTATGTGTGTGCGTGGGTCTGCGCGCGCGTGTGTGTAGTTGTGTGGGGGTGGGGGAATAGTGGTGGAGGGGGGAAGTGGGGGTAGTTATGTGTGTAGGTGGGGTGGGGTGGGGGGTCTGTGTGGGTGGGTGTGTGAGTGAAGAAAGTTAGAGGTTTGATTTGGGAGTCCAAATTAGGGGTTTTATTGATGAGAGTCCAAATTAGGGGTTTGATTTGGGAGTGAAGAAAGTTAGGGTTTGAGGTCAAGTTGGAAATGAAGTTTTATATATGCGTGTGTGTGTTTGTGATAGAATGGCGTTGTAGAAAGTGTGTGTGAATTATTGCATGGATTAATTATAACGAGTAAATAGACGATTAGATGTTCCCCGGACTTATAACATGAATTGCATTGGTATTGATATTGAATTTGAATTGAATTGGTATACATTAAAATTGAATTTGAATTGGTAATAATATTGGTGTAAATTGGTATAAATTGGCTATAAATTGAAATTGAATTTGAATTGGTATTGGTATATTGGTATAAATTGGCTATAAATTGAAAACGAATTTGAATTGGTATAAGTTTTAGTTCTTATGCGTACTTTAAATTAAATGAAACATACTTTAAATTACATAATTAAATGAAATCTCTCGAATTGTGATAAGGCATAATTAAATGAAATGAACGTTAAATTACATATAGTGTGCATAGATACTGGCCTTTTAGTTCTTATGCGTACGCATTCAATAGCCATTAGGCCCTTTTGGGAGTCCTTACCCCTGTAATGAGATTTCTCGAATTGTACCGTTTGGACAATTTGGGACTGCATAATTTCTGTATAATAATATTCTTAGCGGCTTAAATTTGTTACTTTTGGGGGAAGTTCTACCGTCACACCGTAATGTTCTCTGGGTACATAATAGATGATACAATGTTAAGTGTTATTTCAATTGATAAATTGAATTAACACTCCCACTTGCGAATCTATGTTGTGTACTTGGATAACTATGGGGATATGCTGCCGAATTTTTCTCAAATTGGAACAATGTGCATGAGCTATTAAGTATAGTACAGAAATATGTAGTCTTGAACAGGATATGACCACTCACCCTTTAGAGGATATGGGGAAAATAGGAATTAATATTATAAATTGAATTTTAATTTCAATTTCAATTTCAAATTGAATTTGAATGCACGAATAAATTTACATTAAGTCAACTTTTTATATAACACTTGCTTCGGGCGGTGCATGTCTGCATGTATTCTCATTTGAATGCAGGACATAACGCTTCTATAACATTTATAATTATTTAAATTACATGTAATGCGCATAGAAACTAGCCTTCTAGTTCTTATGCATACGCATTCAATATGTGATTGTTTATACTAATGGGAACTAAATGTTCACACTTTTGTTTATACTAATCCACGAATATACGCTTCTTACCCATAATAGGTGATTGTTTGTAGTAACTGTGATGGGATATCCTAAACACAAAGAGTGGATGGGTGAGACAAATAGATTAAGGGATGTGTTTCACAGAGTTGCTAATAAATTTGTGAAATATGTAAAGAGATGTCATAATGATGAAGAGTTTCCGTGTCCGTGTGCTGGGTGTAAAAATGGGGTATGCAAGATAGTTATCGAATTTGAGTTTTTCACAGGGAATTAAAAGTTCCTTTTGTTCCCTATTAACCTTCACAACAACCTTCAACAAGTAGGATATATGTACAAGGGGAGGATGATAATGTAGATCATAATATGCTACAAGATTTAGATGATGACGCATATGGAGTTCATGAAGTGGAAGATAATAAGGCCACTGATGATGTACAAGGTTTAGGTGCTCATGAAGATATCGGGATAAACCTTGACGATGACTACCAATGTTTAAAATTTAAGGAGACCCAATCATTATACTTTGGTTGTGAGAAAGATCAAACAACTTTACATGCCATGGTCGGTTTGCATAGTTTGAAGATAAAATATGGTTTGTCTGGCAATAGTATGATAGGAATTTTGAATTGGGTGAAGGGCTTGCTACCCAAGAAGAATACGCTTCCAAATAGCTATTCCACCATGAAAAACAGTTTTAAAGGTTTGGTAATGAAGTATAAATCAATTCATGCTTGTGTGTATGACTGCATACTATACCGAAAGGAGTTTGAAAATCTCGATCGGTGTCCGGTATGCGATGAACCTAGATATGTCCAATCTATTGGCAAGGAAGGCACAAGCTCAAAAGTTCCTCAAAAAGTGTTGAAATATTTTCCCGTTGGGCCTAGATTAAAGTGATTTTTCATAGTACCATGGATAGCGGAGGCAATGTCTTGGCATGCTAAGGAAGAAGCAGGGGATAATCTCATGCGTCATCCTATAGATTCTACAACTTAGAAGAGGTTGAGTTTTGAGTATCCCGATATTGCTCGAGAATAGCGTAACATTTATTTGGCAATATCAGCATATGGTTTCAATCCATTTAGAAATCTAAGCACCAATCAAAGTATATGGTCAGTGATCTTAGCCCCACCCAACCTCCCTCCTTCACAGTATATGAGAATTGAATTTTTGATGCTGTCTTTGTTGATACCTGGGCCAAAGGCACCAAGTGAGGAAATAAATGTCTACCTAGATCCTTTGGTAGAAGAATTAAATAAGTTGTGGGAAGAAGGCGTGCAAGCATTTGACTCTTTTAGAAAATAAGAGTTTACGCTGAAAGCTATGTTGATGTGGGTAATTCATGATTTTCCAGCTTATGGGACATTATCCTGTTGTGTAGTACATGGTTATTTGGGGTTTCCCATTTATGGAGAGGAGACTGAATCTCTTCATCTTTTTGCTAGCTCAAAAAATGTATACCATTGCCACAGGAGGCTTTTGCCCCCGCTCATAGTTTTGGATTTGCAAAAGGTTCCAATTTTTTACCGGGTGGGGTTGAACATAGGCTGTCGCCGAGAAAACTTTCAGGTTCAGAAATTGAAAGTAAATCTTCTGATTGTTGCCCTAATATGCCAGGTAAGAATCCTAAATTTAAGCATGTCAATCATAAAAAGACCCCAACTGGGAATGAAACTGAGACAAGAAAGGCATGATCTAGGAGGATAATTTTATTTGACTTGCCTTATTGAAAGAATATCCTAGTGCGCCATGTATTGGATGTGATGCACGCAGATAAGAACATCGCTGAACATATTATGGGCACATGTCTTGGAGGAGTCATTCGAAGGATGGAGAAAATGAACGAAAGACCTTAAACCGTTGAAACTTAAGCCAAAACTATGGTTAAAAGAATATAGTAGGGGAAGGACAATAATCCCCGTGGTGCATTTACTTTGACGAGTGAGGAAAGGAAGGTGTTTTTAGACACAATATATAATTTGAAGGTTCCATCTAATTTTTCGGCCAACTTACAAAGGATTCTTAATTATGCTACCCATGATTTACATAAGTGTAAGTCCCACAATTGACATGTGATCATGTAATTGGTTCCTCTATTGTTTAAGAACTCTTTCTCCAAGCACAAGGATTTACGGAGGGCTATTATGCAAATTAGTATCTACTTCTCACTTTTATGTGAGAAGGTAGTTAATCGAGATCACATAGTGGTCGCAAAATTGGCGGTGATCGAAGCGATTTGTGTGTTGGAGAAGTACTTTCCCCCAACTTTCTTTGACATAAGTGTTCACGTATTGGTACACCTATGAGATGGGGCACTTTTTTGCGGGCCAGCTAAATATCGGTGGACGTATCCGTTTGAAAGATTGATGAAAGTTTTCAAAGATTATGTTAAGAATACACGATACATTGAAGGATCAATTGCAGAGGAATACATCACCGTAGAGTCATCAATCTACACTCGAGAATATATGCCTTACTTGACGAGCGTGGATAACATTGATGAGTTCGTCGATGAGGGTGGTTATGTGTAGGGATGGCAACGGGTCGGGTATGGGGCGAGTTTGTCAAAACCTAAACTCGCCCCGTGATTTTTTTTCCCTGCCCCACCCCGTGACGGGTTATGATTTTAAACCCCGAACTCATTTAACTATAACCTCCTCAAACCCGTTCCCGCTCCGCTTGAATTAGACGGGTCAGAACCCGCTTCGCGAGTTAAAACCCAATTTTTTTTAAAAACAAATTTAATTATATAAAAATAATGGTGACTTTATAAGCAAATAACAATGCCTCAACATCAATTTTCAAGTCTAAAACTTGAACATCAACTTTAAAAGTCTCAAAATACTTAACAAATAACAAGATTTAAAATGCCAAACTACCAAGTCTCGAACAATATCAAATTCAACAATTACAAAATAAGTCCTAAATAACATTAACTACCACAAAATAAGTTTTAAACAACACAAGTCTCAAAAGTTCCGTATATATCAAATGTTACACAAAAGTCTCAAATAGCTCGACTATCATCTTCATCACCATAATAAAAAATTAAAGTATATTAAGAAATTAAAGAAATTTGAAGTATGAATTCAAAAAAAAAAAAAAAATCATAATAGTTTTTTTACTTGCATTACCTCTTAATTAAACTTCCATGGGATCCAACTCCTCATAAAAAACTATAGGCCTCGAATCCGCGGTGAAAGCATCATCTACAAAAAATACAAAAAAATAAACATTCAATTAAGGAAAAATTCTTACATATTATTAAAGCAATTTATTTTAAACAAATGTACCTTGAGTATCGTTCCATAATCAATCTTGTGTGCACATCAACGCCTCTAAAACAACAACACTAGGTCGACTATGATGAGGGCTCACCATTCGACCACTTATGCTAAATGTTGATTTGGAAGCCACGGTTGATACTGGAATAGCCAATACATCCTGTGCTATAAGTTGTAATGTGGGATACCGAACACCATTGGCTTTCCACCAATTTAAAGTGTCAAAATTCGGAGTACGTGGAAAGATATTTTCCTCCAAATAGTGATCTAACTCTGACTTAACATTTATACACCCTGATATACCACTAACAAGTTGTTCATATTCTGAAAAAATGTCAACATTCCACTCCCCACTAACGGTTTCCGAACAACTAACCGTTATAACACCACTTACCCCACTCTCATTTAGTATCTCAGTCCTCCAATTCACCTTACATTGGTACTCATTTATTAAGTCATAACATGCTTTTAGTACACTCTCAATATGTGTATCACACTCCGCGCCATAAATTTTTGGAAGAACATGTTCTAAAAACTTAATTTTGTACCTAGGATCCAAAACAATCGCTATGCCAGCAACCAAATGACACTCACTCCAATACTTATCAAATTTTTCCAACATACTAATTGCCATCATTTTAATCACCTCATTTGGAGAGATACACCAACTACATAATGCCAATTTAATCTCACAAACTTTAGAAAATAAGTGATTTGTTGTTGAAAATTTAGTGCCATAAAACACTTCTGTGATGGAAAAAAATAGTTTCAGTTGTTCAGATATTTCTTTGGCTAAGCTCCACTCATGCTTTGTAGGTAAAGATGTATAATGTCTCTCACTTTGTTTCAAACGTGAAAACACATTCTTATAAAAAATGGTTGTCTTGAGCATCAAATAAGTGGAGTTCCACCTTGTTTTGCAATCTAAACACAACTTTTTAGCACATGGAATTTTTAATTATCAGGTAGCCTCCTCAAATTTTTCCTCCCTACTTTGAGTGGCCGTCCAAAATGCTACACTATTTCGAATTTTACCCATGGCAAATCTAATTATGTCTAAGCCATCCTTCACCATAAGATTTGATATATGTGTGGCACAACGTATGTGAAACAATTTCCCCCCCAACAAAATGGAATCATTAACAACAAACTTATCCACAAGACTACCCATCAATGCATCATTAGTAGAACAATTGTCTACCGTAATAATAGACGTTTTCCTATCCAAATTCCAATCTAATAAACAATTCATCAACAACACATCACAAAGAACATATTTCGTATGTGGAGCGGGCACATAAACAAACCTATGCATGAATAATTATATTAAATAACCTGTAAACTTTTGCTTTCTCCGATTGATACATTTTTAATATGTCGCTTTTAATGGTGTTTAGAGATACATTTTTAAAAATAGATTTAAGTTTGGAATAACAATGATGGCATATTGCAAATGTCCCCAAATTATCTTTAATCCTTTCAAAGTCATTCCAAACTGAAGATGCGAATTTTCTTTTTTTAGGAGAAGATTGAACAACTGGATTAACACCATGTGTTTGTGTGGATGGGGTGGAACTAGGTGCCGGTGTTGATTCAGTTTGTGCCCCGAAAATAGTATTTTCGCCTTGAATTGATTCACTCATTTTTTGAAATGAATATAAATTGATAACCTATTTTTTACTAAAGTATCGGGGAAAACAAGAAAAAAAACAAAAAATAAATTTCAAAACAATATGTGAAACAAATTCAATTAATGGAGTCTTTGAATAAAAAAGGCCCACACTGAGTTAACAAAAACTGTTATTATAACATTCGAGATAGTGTAAACCCATGCTGATTAAACATTTCGTTATTATAACAAAAAGAACCAAGATGATTTAACAAATTACTTTAACAAAATTTAACTTAAAAGTGAAATAGAAGCTTATTTTAAAAAAAATCGGTGTTGTTGTAACCAGATGATTTCGTTATTAGATGTTTTAAAAAAAACATCAGTGTTGTTGTAACAAAAACTCACGCTTTGAACAATCCGTGTTGTTATAGCAAAAAAACTCCCGCTTTGAAAAATCCGTGATGTTGTAACAATCAGTACAATTGAAACATCAGTGCTAGTGTAACAAAGAAAACATCAGTGCTGCTGTAAACCTGCTGGACATTGAACACTGCCCTGCTATGGAGGTTGAACGCTGCTGTGAAAGAGACACATCAGTGCTGTGTGGGCGTGGCCGTTGCGGCGCTGCTATGTATGGCCGCTGCCCTGATATGGAGGTTACCCTCTGATAGAAGCGAGGTTTGAAGTATGGCCGTGATGCTGCCCTACTGTGTGACCAGCGAGAGAGAACAAGACGAGAGAAATGGGTTTGAGAAATTGAGATTTTTGAGAGAAATGTAGTAGGCATCGGCGGCTTAAGAGAAATGGGCTTACCTAGGTTTTTTTCTTAGGTTTACTTATATATGTGGTGGGGAGTGTTATTAACTTAGTATAATAAGGGTATGTCAATAAATTTACCAAACGGAGCGGGGCGGGTCAAGCATATTTTGATAAAACCTGAACCCGCCCCATTTAATAAACGAGTTTTTTTAAAAACCCAAACCCGCCCCTATTATTTTAAATGAGTTTTTAACCCACCCCATTAGGGTCGGGTCGGTTTGGGTCGAAAGCCCTGCGGGTCGGGTTAAATTTCCATCCCTAGGCATGTGATGGACAAATGAGTGAAATTAACGAATTTACAACTTGAACAAGTAGCACGTAATCTATTTGACACACATGAAGATGTCGAAGAATTGAAAAAGTAAGTTTAAATTATTTTAAATTTTACATTATTTTAATTTTTATACATGATTAATTTTGTAATACGTTCATTACGATCTATGCAGAAAATATGAAGCCTATGAGAATAATAAAAGAAGAAAAATGATGGCACAATCAGACAACGAATTTAGGCTGTGGTTGTCACACGAAGTAATTATAATGAAAATGGCTGTTATTAAATGTCACATTACAAAAAAGCTTTATAACTAACCTAATAAATTTATCTATATTCTCAGCTCTTAAAGATAGGTGATTCAACATCAAGGCTTTCTCGTCTAGCCACTGAAACCTTGTTCATGGCACAAAAGTAAAAAAAGTATCGATTGAACGTTTATATATTCAATGCAAGGGTGTACGAGGAAGATAAAAATGTACAGAACTTGGGCATTTAATTCAAGGCTCTTACTTTTTTTTGAGCGAGCGCGGAAGATAAAAACATCTTTGAAGCTGAAATGACTTACTATGGTGGAATTCAAAATATATTTGAATTGGATTATCTAAGCTTCAAAGAGGTTGTATTTTACTGTGATTGGGTAAGAGTTGAGGATAAAAATGCTTGTAAAGTTAATCCTGGCACCAATTTGATCATGGTTGACTTGTCCAAGTTGAAGAGCAACGAACACGTGAGCGATGAGCCATTTGTTTGTACTTTTCAAAAGGCCAAGCAGGTGTTTTACTCGGAGTATATCAACAATGAGCCATGGTACGCCAAAGCGTCTAAACACTAGTGTGGATGAATTGGTTGTTCTACCGAATATCGATCCATTTTTTATGATAACCCGAATTTGAAACATTTTTTAGATTTGTAATAAGTATTCCAATTATTTGTAATGACCAGTGGTTGTATTATTCTAGGGATTTATTATTATCGGACGATAATTTAATGCTTTTTATTCATTTTTATTTGATCATTTTAATGCTTGTAATAACCAGTGTGTGTATTCTTATAGTGCTATGTTGTTATCGATTTTGAATCAAAATTGGTTTTATGGTTAGTGAATATGTCAATTAGGATTTTAATCAATTTAAGCATTAATTCAAAGTCCATGACCCGGGAGTGTGTATTCGGGTGGGGTGGGGTGGGGGTGGGGGGCAGTGTGCGTGTGTGTAAATTGAATTTGGTATTGGGTATTGGTATTGGTATAAATTGGTATCGGTATTGGTATAAATTGAAATTGATATAAATTGGTATTGATATTGGTATAAATTGAAATTGATATTGTATGTATTGTTATTATCGGATTTGAGCATTAATTCAAAGTCCATATACATGTTTGTACTAATGATAACAATTTTTGCAAAAAATATTTTCATCCCAACGCGATAGCGGAGGCGACGAGGGCTCCTTAGTCAGTAGGCCCCCCAAATGGGAAAATTAGGGTCCGTCGTCGAGAATAAGCTGACATTAATTGACTAGATCGCTAGAGTTGCTGAAGGCGATCGTTGGCCCAGGGTACACTGATTGGAGGGCCGTGCCTATTGAGCTCAAGATTAACATCTGGGGGGAACTACAGGTAGTGTATTTATATTTATATTTATAAGAAACTAACATTTAATTTATTTTTAGTTTGTATTTGTTTGCCAGGAATAATTTGGCCTGGCCCCACATGTCCGCGACTCCACGTTGAAACAATTGAGGAATCAATATAAGACGTGGAAAAAGAATATGCGGGCACGGTACTTTGGAAAGACGCGGGAGTCCATTCTGAGAGTACGTGACACCGTCCCCTCGACGGAGACGATCTCATTGGCACAGTGGAAAAGTTTATTGATAATGAGATTGATGAGAGACAATTGGCATCTCGCTAATCGGAGAGGGAAAATCGGGTGAAAAAGTTGGATGTGCGCTACTCCGGCGGACATCTTACGTCGAGGTGGAGCACAAAATGGTAAGTTTTTATTTTTCTTTAATTTTTATGTTATTCTAATTTTGAATTAATTTGCCTTACTTACTAATTCTGCATTATTTTATTTTAGGATACGGGGAATGGCCCTGGGGGGTAGGCCACATAAGCTCGATGACTATGTGGCAATACAAACGAAAAATGGTAAGGACAAGGAGGTGGCCTCGAGCGTCGCAACCACGATTGTAAGTTATAAATGTTTATTTTTTTAATTACGTTATAATTTTTTTATTTACTTAATTAACTAATCATTTACTTTTTATCGTTTTAGGCAAAGCTTAAGGAAGTGCATGAGTAGCGTCTGATGCCGACAAAGCATCTTTAGCTATGGACGCACTCAACCAAGTACTCGTGATGGATTGCAAGGGGAGGACTAGGGGTAAGCTAGAGGGTGGGGAAGTCGAGGATCATTGGAATGGAGATGAGCAACACCGGGTTGGCACATAAGGTGGACACCCATGATGATAAGCTATCAAGGTTAGAGGCGACGGTCCAAGATATGTACGCCTTCATGAAGCGTCAGTTGGGGAAGGGGAAGGAGAAGGAGAAGGAGAAGGAGAAGGAGGTAGATAAGTACATCAGTTCTTCATCGCCGATAGGCACGGACTCGCTGCCATATGATCCATTTACCATATTGACTCCCGCCGAGCGACCTATGTCAACAATCGGTTGGCAGAGCATGTTTCTACTCGGCATATATTGTGGGGAGCGGATAGCAAGGGGGTTGAGGGACTCATCCTTCTTCCTAATTATGGTGGTTCATGGACGTCCCCTCCAAGAAATTGAGGCAAGGGTGCTCATCACACATATAATGTCCGAAAAGAAGAACTCACCTCTATGGTTGTGCGACCAATGCGACGTTTAGCGAATGGATGGGGTTATTAATGCATATATCGTATGGCCTTCCTTACTCTTCCAACCCTCTTAAGACCCTATGCCATGACATTATTTCTATCTTTTTTATTTGGATATTAGATATTTGTTTTTGATCCTATTCATGGAGATTTCGTAAATATTCCATTCCAAAAATGGAAAGTTCAAAACAATTGGAATTTTTTTGGAAATGGGGTGCAGTTACTAATTCATGATCTGGCATGTATAGAATGAAAACTTCATTCTTGATTCTACGAGAATTTTTATGAAAGCCTTTCATTTGCTTCTCTTTGATGGAAGTTTGATTTTCCTAGTATGTATCCTAAATTTTGGCCTAATTCTTCTTCTGATGATCGATTCAACCTCTGATTAAAAAGATATACCTTGGTTATATTTAATCTCTTCAAAAAGTTTAATAATGAGCATAACGTCCCTCTTGTTTCGATGGAGAGAAGAACCTATGATTAGCTTTTCAGGAAATTTCCAAATAAATAATTTCAATGAATTCTCGGGAGAATTAGTGACTGCATCTTTGATGCACTGCTAGTACTAGTACATCAGATAATTCTTAATTGGATAGTTGTAAATAACCAAACAAAGGATTATCCCAGACCTACACCGAGCTATTGATGGTGATTTTCAATTCTAGCAGAACATAATGTGATACGATGAGATAGAATGCAATAGAAACAAAGACGGGGAATGGGTTACCTACTCTTAACGGTCAAAGCAAGCCCTTTTCATTTTTTTAATTAAAGAATTCAAAATGAATTAAATCTCCCCAAGTAGGATTCGAACCTACGACCCATCGGTTAACAACCGACCGCTCTACCACTGAGCTATTGAGGAACAACGAGAGATTATATCTCATAGAGTTTAATTCCCGTTCTCAACCCATGACCAATATGAGCACGAAGCTTCCTTCATAACTCCCGAAACTTTTTCGTAGTGGCTCCCTTCCATGACTCATTTCATAGAGAACCTCAAAGCTGATCTATTTCATTATATCCTATTTCTATTTTATTTGTTGGCTTAGATATGGATATTTTTATTTATATTTTATTTGGATATGGATTATATATGCCATGATTTGATACATGTTGATTTGGTACATTATTTCTATTTTATTTGGATATATGATATTTGGACATGCATAATTTTCTATAAAAGGTACAAATATACTGCTGGGCAGTGGCAGTGGCCATACTGCCCAACAGTTTTTTTTTTAATTTTGCCCATAATTGTCACGGTCAAAGACCGTGACAAATCCTTGATAAAGAAACTTATCACGGTCTTTGATCGTAATAATTTTTTTTAGGTTTTGTCATGATTTTTGATCGTAAAAAACTTATCAAGGTCAAAGACCGTGACAAGTCTAATGAAATTATCACAATCTTTGACCGTGGCAAGTTAATGATAAAAGCAGTTGTCACCCCATACTTATCACGGTAAAAGACCTTGACAAGTTTGACTTGTTATGATTTTTGACCTTGTCAAGTCGATAGTTTTGGTGTAGTGAATAGTGACATTTATCAATTCATAATCTTGGAGATTTTAAGGTTGTAAACCATTAAGCCTAACCACACGATGGATAGCCTAAAAATATTCTCCAATCACTCCTCGAGTCAGACTTTCCTATGTTCTCTTTATCTTTAAGTATGTAGCAAGGACTCTCGAAGACGCAGAAATACGAAAGGTCATGTTTTTTCCCAGTTCACAATTCATATGGAATTGTAGTAATATGTAGACAAAGATAAACCCAGTTCACCATATAAAAAGCGGTGTTAACTGCCTCAGCTCCAAAACGTCTTGGCACATTTTGGCCAAGCATCATATATCTTGCCGTCTTTTGTATAGTCATATTCTTTCTATTAATAATGCCATTTTGTTGAGTTATGCCTACCACTAACAATTCATGTTTGATGCCTAAACCATCACAAAACTCACCAACACCGACATCAATAAATTTTGTGCCATTATCACTTCTAATTCGATTAATAGTTATACTATGTTGATTTTGTAAGACACTAAATTTTGTTATAAGAAACTCAACAACATTCGATTTTTCCCTAAGGAATCCCACAATAGAATACCTTGAAAAATCGTTAGCCATCACTAGGATATACCATTTAACACTTAGACTCTTTTTGTGCAGTAGACCCATAAGATCCATGTGTATCAATTCTAATACACGAGAGGTAGTAATAATATTTAAATTCTTATGTGGAATTTTGATTTTCATTCTTTGTTGGCATGGACCACACACTAAAGAAGTTATTTTTTCTAGAGATGATAAGACCTGGACTAAGTCCTTCCTCACAAGACAATCGAGATCCCTACAGTACACATGAACTAGTCTTTGGTGCCAAAGGTCAACATGGGGGACCCTATCAATATTAAAAACAAATGAGGATTTAGGAATGATACCGTAACAGTTATCGGATGTTCTCACACCTTGTAATACAATGCTACCAAAATCATTGTAGACACAACATTTCGATTGGTTAAATGTAAATGTAAGGTTTTCGTCATACAATTGGCTAATGTTTATCAAGTTGGATTTCAACTTATAAACATTAAGCACGTTGTCTAGATTTGGTAATCCAGAAATCTCAATTATGCCCCATCCCAACACGCTAGACCGACTCCCATCGCTAAAAGTAACTTTACATTCCTTGTGATCCTCATGTTTGGTAAAAATCGATTTATCACCTGTCATATGTCTTAAGAAACCAAAATCAAAATACTATTGGGAGGTATTCTAAGATTTTAGACCAACATGAGCACTAAGAGATTTAGTGTCATTCTTTTTCACATCCCAAGTAGGAGTATAACACGTGGCCATTGTCTTCCTTTTGCTCTTTCTGTTGTTATTCCTATATTTCTATTCGAATGAGTTCCTAAAAGGAGTATACAATATTTGGAACTCTTCCATTAACCCTTTAAAAGTATGAACACTATATTCAACCTGCTCTCTCAAGCTATCCAAGTGGCTATAGTGGGCTGCAGGAGTACAAGAATGGGAATCCCTCTTAAGCTTTTAGTAAAAACCTCTAAGATGTCCCGTTATTTGGCAATAGTTACAAACACAGGGTTGAATGAACTTCATCTTATTAATTTAATCAGGGGAGTTCCCTTTTAGTGGATTAGGTTGAGGAGTGTTTTTTATTAAAACAAACTTGGTAATGGGTTCAGATTTAAACTTGGAAGATTCCCCCTCCTCATATCTTATTCCCTTTCTCTCTTAATAGCCTTTATCCTTATACCCGAGGACAAGTCTGAGAAATAACTTCCCCATTCTCTCGGAGTTGTCCTCAAGAGTGACTTTAACCTCATTAGAAGCCTCAATATCTTTCTTGAGAATGAAAATATCGGCTTTAAGATTATCACGAACTTCCACAGAATCACGAAGATCATCAGTAAGTCTTGTGACTTTAGACATCAAGTTCTCTCTTTCTTTCCCAGCAAACTAAGCTTCTCAGAAAAAAAAAATTTATTCGCCTCGAGTTTACTCACCAATGCCTAAATCTCATTTAATACAACTAACTCCTTTCTAAGTGTTAACACCTTGATATTCACCTTTTTATTCCTCTTTTAAATTTTCATGGACTTGGTATAGAGCTCAGAATAGGCGGTTTGGAGTTCACCTTCATCACCATCTCAATCACTAAATTGTCATCTTTTTCACTATCTTAGGAAGAAATAGAACTAGAGTTAAGACCATCATGCATAATATTATCATCATTAAAATGAGACATACTGGAATTAAAGGCATGACTAGAAGTGAATGTAGTGAAGTTGCATTTAGGAAGAGAGTTATTACCTTTATCATCTGACTCAACATCACTCTCGCTTAGAGTGGCATTATAAACAACTTTATTTTTGCTTGTCTCTTAATATTAGTGAGATATTTAAATGCTCTGTGACCGTGTGACCATCACACTCATAATATCTTTTAAAATCATCTTTTTTAGAGTTTTCATTTTTGTTTTTCTTAAACTCGCGATCATTGAAATTCTTTCCTACTTTATTATACTTATTGTTGATGTCAAAAACTAGACTTGATCTAATTAATTAATCACAGATAAATATGAATAAAGAAATAAGACAAAGGATTTTTAAAGTGGTTCAGCCTTAATGAAAATGGCCTACATCAACAGTCTTGTATTATTGGGTGTTTCCCCTTGATCTCAATTATGATCGCAAGTGATCGATTCCCCGTTATGGAGGGGGTTAAAATGTATTTATAGCCCTTGGGCTATCAATATGAATAGATAATACGCCGTTATTTAATAGACATATACATCTGTACATAATAAGAATATTCATTGAATCTGTTTTTGTCGCTTGATCTTCTTGGCTAGATGCTTTGTACATTGAGTAGCTCATCACGTTTGAGTAGCTCGGTACGCTGAATAGTTCGGCACTATGAGTTGTTTGGTGAATATATTTTATGCCACGCAGGATGACACATGTCTTCCTATAATTGATCCACATCAGCTGACTAATTTTTTTATCAACAAAAGCCCCCAATGTTTCACAATTGAGGTTGGATATGAAAGTGTGGAACATTATGCCCAGAGGTTGCTCGGACAAGTTTACCCAATCTCATTAGTTTATAGATCTCCAACACTTGTGATATTTAATGACTTGGAGCGTGAAATGGCAAAACTCGTAAATATTTTGAATCCTCAACAAACGCTTGGGCATTTGCGTCTTTTTCATCATTTAGCCGTCGAAAACGCAATCATCTTCTTTAGTGATCATTACTTTTCTCGCTTCTCGAAGTAATGAATTTAAAAGCGATAGAATCAAATCCTCTTCTACCTTTTGCCTTTTAGACTTCCAAGCCTTTTGTCTTCTCACTTTTCCTTCTGACGCTCAGTCCTTATGTCATCCGCCTTAGCAGATTTCTCAATTTTCTGTAAGAACTTCTTTCTTCTTTCTTTGCTTTAGCCACCATGGTTTATCTTATCGAATCGTTGGATAAGTTCTGAGCTGATTTTGCAATTCCTTCTTGGGTTATTCTGGAAGAACATCCTTGCCCTTCTGATTTATTTTCTTTAGCTGAAGGACACTGGTTTCCCTCCATTTTTGTAGTGGAATGTGGCTTTTCTTTTCCGCCTAATCCCCTGTGTTTGGAATTTTGCCAATATTTTGATATTGTTCCGGCAATAGTAGTTCCAAATACATGGAGGGTAGTTAATGGCATACATAGGTTGAATCAAATTCATGGAACTCATTTAGGGATTCCTGAATTATGTAATGTTATAAATGGGTTACTAGTGATACCACCATTTATTTAAAAACTAGGTATTCTCATAGAGCTTTAGTGGTCAATCTTCCTAATGCTAATAGTGACTATTTTGATCACGGGGTTGTGATGAAAAACTGGCAACACCCCCCGTTAAAAGGAAATATGTGTGCCAAGGTCCCAAATGTCCACTTTATGGTAATGGGATAGGTTGTTTTTAGTTTTTTAATTTAGCTCTGTTTTTGTTTGATGAAATGTGTCACTGACGCTTATTTTTTATTTATTGCAGTTAACGGTAAAATGGAAAACCTCAAAAGAGAGTGACATTAATATAAAAGATTTGAAGTTTATCTGGGGGTTGCATCGAGAAATAGATGGGGAACACGTGAGGTCTGATTCTTATTTGTTGAGATACAAGAACACCACTTCTTCTTTTATTGCTCGTCCTCTTGTTCCTCCTTTGGTGATTTACCATGAGCAAGCTCCAGCATCTTCTTCATTTGTTGAAGAAGCTTCTCCTAACTTGGGTATTTCTATTGCTGACCTGATGACGAAGAAGAACAAAGTGCCTGACCTTTTTGACAAATCCGCTCCTGGTACTGAAGGGGAGAAGAAGAACAAAGATGACGCTCTAACTAAGAAAAAGATGTTGTTCCTCCTGCTAAAGTCAGTAGCAAGAAGCCCCTTGTTGCCCCTAAAGAGGCAGCACCTTTGATTGAAGCAGCTGTTATTCAAAAAGAGACAGCACCTGTGATTGAAGATGCTCCTTTGAGGAGGTTGAGGAGGGGTCTTGCTAAAAGTCCAGTGGATGCTGTTGCCCAACCTACTGGAGTTGGTATTTCTTCTTTGAGGGCTAGTTCTCCAGCCGTCCTTACCCCTGGCTTGGCCAAGAAATTGATTAAGTCTAGGACTCTCCCTGATTATCGAGCTACTGAAACTTTAACTCCTCGGTAAAGTTTACCTATTTGGCAGCCTAACACCTTGCATCAGTAAGTGGTCATTATACTTATCTTTCTAATTCTTCATTGCCATGTTCATACTCTGATTCGTGCTTTTCTTCTTCTTACAGTTTTTGGTGTACTTTGATAATATCATGGAGAAGAATGAAGCAATCAAAGATTCAACCTCATCCAGTGGAGTAGAGGAATCCCTTCCTGGATTTTCAAAGTCTTTATGGGAGTCCTGGCAGAAGTACGAAGAGGACAAAGCTGCCTGGGAGAATAAATTCCAATCAGCTGAGACAACTCGTCAACAAGCTGATACAACTCGAGATCAGGCTGTAAATGCCTCCAAGGAGTTGGAGGAAAAATTAAAGGTTACTCTTTCTAATAACGTGGAAGCTGATAAGCTTGAAGAGGCTGAACGACATAAGAAAGGGCTTGAGCAGAAGGTGAAGTCTGTTGAAGAGCTTCTTAGGGAAAAAACTTCCTTGGAGAGAGCAAAGAGGAAAACTGTTGTGAATAAGTCCTTTAGCTCTGGATGGGATAAAGGATGGAATAAAGCTTTGGCTGCAAATACTTTAGAGATGGATGGGTTACAACTTTGAAGGAGTTGAATATTACGGATGATTCTGAACTATTTCAGAAACACACTCATGGCCTTCCTCCTACTATCGAAGAAGAAGAAGATGAAGATGCAACTAATGAATCTTCTATGGTAATATTAGAACAAACACCTGGTGTTACCATTCCTCAATCCTTCGAGAAAGTTCAGCAGGTAACAACTTCTAACGAGCAATGCCAACTACCCTTCGAGCAACCAACTTGTTCATTCAAATCGGCTGAAGATGTTTTAGGAAATGAGGAGAAAGTGTAGAGTTGTTCGGCTTTTTAATTATGTTATTTTTCTATTTTTCTCTTTTGTTGTAACTTTGGCAATACTTTGTCCTCCTGTGATCAATAAAATGGACTTTGTTATTTATTTTGAGTTTTCTCCTTTACTTGCTCGATATGTATCGTTGTTGGTCCATTTTTAGTTTTCCTTGCTAGTTTATTGCCAGGATAGAACTCTTGTCAGCTAATAATATAGAGTTGATGAAGAAATGTATTGATTACTTCAAGGCTAGTCATACAGATTTCACTGAAGCTGAAATAGTTAATATCTTTGGACATGATACCTCTGAGCGAGCAATTGAGGCTTGCCAATATTTAAAATGTCTGCTTGATCGAGCGGTGGCCAATAATGCCGCTTATTATGAAATGATTGAAGACCTTCAAGGAGTGATCGAGGAAATTCAACTTCAACACAAGGAAGCCACTGCACTTCTGCATAAGGGTTATGAGATGAAGTACCAACAGTTGAGTGCTGATTGGGGTTATGACAAATTTATTTCAGCCCACAGGAAGAGAGAGAGTGTGCTTAAACTTGAAGTTGAGGAGCATAGAAACATTGCAAGTCTGCCTCTTCTTCTGGAGCTCTGGTCCCGGTCAGTGATGAGGGCTTTTCATTTTTGGAAACTAAAAATGCTACATTGAGAGAAGAATTTAGAGGCTTTGAAATGAGCCAGACCTACATCTTCCTCGCGGGGTAGAATAAGAGCTGGTCGAAGCAGCATTAAAGAGACTAGGACTCAACAAGCCTTAAAAAATTTGGCTATTCAATTGAAAGGTAAAAATCAAGCTCTGGTTGAGATGTCCCAGAAAATTCAAAGTCTTACCGAGCAACTTTCCAATCAGAGTTCAGCGTTGGAAAGTAAAGAAAACTTGGTGAAGAAACTTCATTAGCAAGTTGAGAGATTGACTTATTAATTGAACAAGCAACCTAAAGAGTTTTGGATGGGGGGATACAATGAAGCTTTGTGCCATCTTGATGCCGGGTTGAATCAGTCAAACAACAAGGGGTACAAGTATGAATGGATGAATGCTCTAGCTGTGAAGTCATTGTGGGATTGGCGTGATCCTGGACTGCTTGATCTGTTGGTTCCTCCTTTCAAACTAGACATTAGTTGGATTCTAGTCAGTTTCATTCCTTAGTGTTTGATCTCCAAATACCTTGGGGATTACTAGCTTCATAAAGATTTTGGGATATCTCGTCCTCCATATTTACTTGATCGTCCAAGTTCGAGAAATACCAGGATGTTGCAGGATTTAAATTATATCAATTCTCCTTTTGCTTTAGATGATCCTCCAGCTGGAATGGATCCTGTACCTAAATCGAAAGGGAAAAAGCCAATAGAATAGGAAATTTGTATTTAATGAATAAAAGTTCATCTTTGTGTAATTTTCTTTCCTTGGAAATAGATTATAAGATGTTTTGCTTATCATGCTGTATATATATCTATAAAGGGACAATTTGTCCTGTTTTGTTTTAATTGCCTATACAATGGAACTTTGCCCCATTTATTGCCTAGTTGTAGTGACTTGTCACCTATAAGTGCCTAAATAATGGAATTATTTTCATCCCATGGTCTTGCTTAGTTGTAGCAATCTTATCTAGATTACCTTGGTGCCTAGGCAGTGGATTCCCCTTGAGGTCACCCATCTTATTGCCTAGTTTTGATTGCCCCTTGAGGTCACCTATAATTAAACAGGCCTTGCCTTGTATGATTGTTATGCCAATATTATTGGTTAAGTTTATTAATGTCGACCAACTTTAGTTGGTGGTTGCTGATATGCCGACCAATCGTAATTGGTGGTTGCTGATATACCGACCAACTATAGTTGGTGGTTGCTGATATGCCGACCAACCTTCAAGTGTCGTGTGTAGCACGAGTACTAAAAAAAATGAACTAAGAAGAATATGGGGAAATTTGCATTTTTAGTCATATTGAAAGAACGGAATACATGTGAATCTACATTACTGATAATATTTGTGCAGATGCTCTGCATTCCACGCATTTTTGAATTCTTCTCCCTCTAAAGTTTTTATTCTGTAGGTTCCAGGTCGAACAGTAGCTGTTACACGATAAGGCCCATGCCAGTTGGCCTCCAACTTATTATGCTTCTGAATGACTTTCTTGAGTATATAATATCCCTCCTTGAGATCACATTTCTTGACCCGTTTATTGTAGAACATAGCAGTCCGTTACTGATAAGCTGCATTTAGGATTGCTACATCTTCCCGAACTTCCTCGAGCATGTCTAAATGTAAGCATCTCATCAAATCGCTTACTGAAGTGTTGAAATTAAGCCCCCTGTGAGTAGGTAAACCGAGTTCAACGGGTATGGCTTCTTCACTTCCAAAGTCTAACATGTAAGGAGATTCCCTAGCACCTGTTCGGGGAGTTGTTCGGTAAGCCCATAATACAGAATACATTTTGTTAATCTAATTTCCTTTCGCATCATCCAACCGTTTCTTCAACCCATTCAATAGAGTTCTGTTGGTTACCTCTGTTTGCCCGTTGCTCCAGGGATGGCATGGTGCAGAATGAATCTTTTGAACATTGGACTATTGACAGTACGCAACAAACTCCTCATTATCAAATTGGGTTCCATGATCAGCGATGAAAGCATATGGCAGACCATATCTACAAATAATATTCTTTCAGATGAACTGATAGACCCTTTCATATGCCATGTCAATAAGGGGTTCAACTTCCACCTATTTTATGAAATAATCACCAGCGACTACCAAGTATTTAAATCATCCTTTGGTAGTTGGCAGAGTTCCAACCAAGTCTATTCCCCACACAACAAATGACCACGGTGAGGTAATCGGTGTTAATAATTCTTGGGGAGTTCTTCGTATGGTAGAGAACCGTTGACACTTATCGCATTTCTTAGCATAAGCTGTGCAGTCATCTCACATCATTGGCCAATAATATCCCTGCATCGTTATCCTCTGCAAAAGAGTTCGACCTGCTAAATGAGCACCACAAGCGCCTTCGTGAATTTCTTCTATCAGATCTTTAACTTTCGATGGATGAACACATCTCTATAGGCGTGTTACCATACCTCTTCTGTATAGAACTCCATTATTTAAGACATACCTAGTAGCTTTAAACTTGAGCCTCTTGGTCGCAAGTTGATCGACTGGTAAAATGCCTTCTTCAATATACGCCCTGATGGGATCCATTCAGGAAGGTCCCATATCCAAAGTGATGAACTTCACCATCAAATCGTCATCAATGCTTCGGTCTGCAAGTATCTCAATAGGAATCGTTCTTCATAGCTCGGTACGACTAGCTGAGGCTAACCGAGCTAGTGCATCAGCCCTCGTATTCTCCAGTCTTGGTATTCTGATCACTTGGACCGTTGCAAAATTGGATACGATCTCTATAGATTTGGTGTTATACCTAGACATGAATTCTCCCTTTGCTACATACAGCCCGAGAATCTGATTTACGACTAGCTGTGAATTACTAAACACCGTAACTTGCTCTGCATTCAGTGTTTTGGCTAAACTGAGGCCCACAATCATAGCTTTATACTCACCTTCATTATTGGAAGCTTTGAATTGGAAACGCAGAGCATATTCTATATCCAATCCATCCGAACTATTAAGAATTATTTCGATTCCACTGCCTGTGGTACACGAAGAACCATCAACATATTAATTTCATACGGGGATACAATGATCAAATCCTTAGTCTGACAAAGTCCCGTGATGGAATATTTGGTGCTTTCTTTTATCACCCCTTAACTCTAGGCTTTTATCAGAGGATTCTTATTGCTCGGTTACTATCCCCTCCGACAAGTCTGATAATGGGAGTTAATCGGGGATGTTTTTTATGATCCTCTAACATTCACGGGTTGTTCTGCATTAGATCCCTATTGGTCGGAGGTATCAGAGTAAGTAAATTCAATAATGAAATCTTTCATTGCCTACCCTTTGAGAGAAAACCTTGGCTCATAGATAATGTCATATTCACCTAACTCCACTGCCCAATACATCAATCTTCCAAATTTTTTTGGCTTATATAAAGCCTGTCTGAGTGGCATGTCGGTGTATACCACTATGGTATGGGCTTGGAAGTATGGTTTCATTCTCCTGCTCGCCTCAATCAATGCTAATGCCAGCTTCTCCAATTTTGGGTACCTAATCTTCGCTCCTTAGAATGCCTTGCTTGTATAATACACCGACTTCTGCACCCCATCGTCTACTCTTATTCACGCTGAACTGACTGCACTTTCTGAGACAGCCAGGTACAAGTATAATTTCTCTCCCACCACCGGCCTGGACAGCAAAGGAGATGTCCTCAAATATTTCTTCAACTTTTGGAACGCCCTCTCACACTTATCATTCCACTCGAAAGTTTTTCTGAGTGTCTTAAAGAATGGAAGACATTTGTTAGTTTCTCGTGAGATGAACCTGTTGAGAGCTGCAACATGCCCCGTGAGGCTTTGTACTTCCTTCTTTGTGGTTGGAGATTGTAATTATAGCAAGGCTTTGATATTGTCAGGATTTACCTCGATGCCTCGTTGATTCACAATATACCCTAGGAACATGCCTTCTTGTATGCCAAAGACACACTTGTTCAGGTTCAACTTTATCTGATATTTCTCTAGCTGGTTAAATATTTGGCCCAGATCAGTTATGTGGTTAACAACTTTCTTGCTCTTAGTCAGCATGTCATCGATACAAACCTCCATGTTTCTGCCGATTTGCTCTACGAAAACCTTGTTCATTAACCGCTGGTATGTATCACCTGGATTTTTAATACCAAAAGGCATAACATTGGTACTTTCCCTTTCTTCTAGTTTCATCTTAATTTGGTTATAGCCGGAATAAGCATCTATGAAGCTCAACAATTCATGCCTCGAAGTACCATCTACCAACTGATCTATTCAGGATAGAGGGAAGTGATCTTTTGGGCAGGCTTTATTCAGATATGTGAAATTCACACACATTCTCCATTTATTGTTCTTCTTTTTTACGATGACCATATTAGCTAACCAATCAGGATATTTGACATCCTCAATAAAATAGGCCTTTTGCAGTTTCTCTACTTCCTCTTGAATAGCTTAGTTCTTCTCTGAGCTAAAGACTCTTCTTCGCTGCTTCACCGGTTTGATCTCCTTATTAACATAGAGTTCATGGCACATGAAGGCTGTATCTATCCCCGACATATCTTCATGACTCCACATGAAAGCTTGCTTTCTATGCCTAAAAAATGCCACCAACTCTTGCTTTATTGTTGGATCAAGTGAAGCACCAATTTGAGTTGTTCTTTCTGGTCGTTCATCGTCCAGAATAATGTTCTCCATCACTTTCATGACCCGACCCTTCATGAGCTCTGATTCATCTCTGGGGTCCAGTGTCTCAATCTCTGAATCTTCAGACTCATCCACTTGGTAAGTGGTGGTCTTTTTCCTGGTATCCTCCAACTCTTCTTATTCGGCAGATAAATAGTAGCATTCTCGAGCTACTTTCTGATCGCCCTTCACAAGTCCCACACCAAAGTTGGTCGGGAACTTCAAGCATTGATGTACCATGGATGACACTGCTTTAAAATTTTTTAGACCTACTCTTCCCATGATTATATTATAGGCTGACTGGATATTTTTATCCATTACGAAAAAGCGTACTTTTTTTATTCTGTAAACAGGCCAGGTACCAATAAGCATGCCAACTTGATCATCCTAAGTGGAAAGACTTTTTCACCAGAGAAACCGATAAGGGGCCTGTGGTACGACTCCAAATGGGTGAGTTTCAAGTTTAAACTATCAAAGCAGGGGCAGAACATGATGTCCGCCGAGATACCATTATATACCAATACTCATGAGATGATTACATCCTCCATCCTCATCTTGATCACCAAAGGATCTTCGTGAGGATACAAGACACCTTCCAGATCACTTTTGAAAAAATCGATGACTAGTTTATCCTTATTGATCTTCCTCTGCCAGATTTATCCGTTGTATGTAGGAACAAGGTTGGTCCTCATTAAGGTAAGCTTTCCTTTCAGTGGTATGATCACCACCTCCTGCATCTCCACCTGTTATCATATTACAGTCAAATGAACCAAAGCAGATTGAAAATACCTCACGTTCAGGCTGTCTAGGTTTTTTGGGGAGATTGAGGTCATCCTCCGAGTCATCTTTACGGTCCCTTTTCTTATCATCTCTTGGTCAGCGAGGAGATTTTGACCTTTGCCGTGCTCTGTTGTTAGTCTTCTCACCGTTCTGGCGATCAACAAACTTGTTCAGTTTCCCTAGTCTAATAAGTGCCTCGATCACATTCTAGAGATATATGCACCGCTTGGTCTTGTGACCATGGTCTTTGTGGAACTCGCAATACTTGGACTTATCTCTCCTTTCGGGGGCTATCCTCAATTTCTCTGGCCAATTTAGTTCTTCGCTATTTTTTATCTCCTCCAAAATATGGTTTATGCCTACCTTTAAGGGGGTATAATTTTCATTCTTCCTCAAGTGCTCAAACGTTTGCTTTCCTTTTTATTTCTTGCAGCCTCCATTATGCTTATGATCCTTCCTCCCTGACCTGTCTTCAGCTTTAATTTCGCTTTTGCCTCAACATTCTTCTTCGCAGTCATAGCTTCTTCGACATTCATAGTCTTGGCTGCTTTTGCCATCAACTCTGCCATGGATTTGGGGGGATCTTTGGCCAAAGTGTAATACATCTTATTCGGTAAAAGACCACTCATTAGAGCTATAATGGATGCCTTCTCTTCATAGTCGATTACCTACAGTTTCTCGTTATTAAAACGAGTGATGTAGTCCCTGGTGCTTTCTCTTGCTTTTTGCCTTATGCTTAACAGATGGGCTACCCTCTTGACTGGCTTTGCACCAAAATAGAAATTCCCTATGAAGAGCTCAGCCGACTGATGAAAAGTTGCAGTTTGCCCCCGAGGAAGGCTGTTATACCATATTTGAGCAGAACCAGTGATGGTTCCTGAGAACGCCCTGCACCTCATCTCGCCTGGGACCGCATAAATATTTACAGCAGCTTGGTACTATTCTATATGGAGAACAGGACCAGTCTTCCCATCGTACTTCGGCGTAGCTACAGGATCCTTAAACTTTGAGGGTGTGAGGAAGTTCATAATTGCTTGTATAAATGGAGATCCTTTTATAAAGGTTCTTTGAAGAGGGTTTCTGGCCTTAGCCATTTCCCCTAACCTATCCTCCAACCTCTGAATGGAGCCCTTCCATTCATCATTTCCAGCCTCCGATCTGTTTGCCCGAGCAACAGATCACACTGAATTCTCCTCTTGGGATCTTTCTGTACGAGTTGCAGGGCATGATTGGGCAGAACCTTCCCTTAGATCATTTGGTCGTTGAGAATTTCTCGATTCAATTTGAGGAGGGTTTATATTACTCCTAGGCCCAAACGGTCAAAGGGGGAGACTCTACTCAACCTCTCCAGAGCGCTTGTTCGTTCTGGAGTTAGTGTAACATTTTCTTGAGAGTCAATAACTCTTATGGGAGATGTTCGGCCAGGCTGATAGGAGGAATCGCTGGACCTCTCAGTATGATGGAATTCGATATGTCTGAACCGGGAAGTATGAGCGAATAAAGTACGTCTGGATTGTAAAGACAACAAGTGCATGTTTCTCTGAACGCTTAGCTTACCTGACTGGGTAGGCGTTGCATTTTGAACAGTTTGAATGAGTTGTCGCATGGTCTCTTACATAGCTATTTGTCCTTTGGCTAAGTTTGCCACTATTCTTGTGAGATCATGGACAGTTAGAGGAGCGAACTGGTTGGGAGGAACTCCGTCATTGTTCCTATTTCTAGATTCTGGGATCTCAGCCATGTATGATGAATTTTTTAATGAAAAACGCTACGTATAGTCATTCCCACAGACGATGTCAATCTGTTGATGTGAAAAATAGACTTGATCTAATTAATTAATCACAGATAAATATGAATAAAGAAATAAGATAAAGGATTTTTAAAGTGGTTCAGTCTTAATGAAAATGTCCTACATCCACTGTCTTGTATTTCTGGGTGTTTTGACATGATCTTAATTATGATCGCAAGTGATCGATTCCCCGTTATGGAGGGGGTTATAATATATTTATATCCCTTGGACTATCAATATGAATAGACAATATGCCATTATTTAATAGACATATACATCTGTACATAATAAGAATGTTCATTGAATCTGTTTTTATCGCTTGATCTTCTTGGCTAGATGCTCTGTACGTTGACTAGCTCGTCACGTTTGAGTAGCTCAATACGCTGAGTAGTTCGACACTATGATTTGTTTGGTGAATATATCTTATGCCACGCAGGATGACACATGTCTTCATATAATTGATCCACATCAGCTGACTAATTTTTGTAACAACACTTATTTTTCTCAAATATCTGTTTATCAAACTTTGATTTTCATTTCTTAAACTTGTAATTTTAAATTTTTTTTAGCGAATAAAGCCATATCATTTGGATTGAGGTCAAACTCATCAGACTAAGATGTTTCCTCCTTCTTAGATTTTAGGGCAATGCAAATTGAAAGACGAACCTTAATCTTGAATAAAAATCACGATAAACAATATTGTATTTAGATTTTCGTTTTAGAAGCTATTTTCAAGATATGGAGTCTCAAAAACGTTTTTGCAAAAGGAGGCTTCTCTAAAATGGATAGCTAAACTAATTTTTATGAGAATGGCCATTTTGAACAGGTTAAAACCATTTTCTTAAATTTATACCATTCGTTCGAACGAGAACAGGGTCGTTCGAATGACTTTGCATATCTCGTTGGAACGAGGGCAAAAGTCGAATTTTGTACCCGACGTATATATACCTATTTCAAAATGATTTTATATAGACTTAAAAAAAATATAGCCTGTATATCCGCTGCAAAAGTCCTCAAACTTTTTGGGTCTAAACACCTTTTGATTCAAAAAATCATCCTCATAATATAATTGTGAATTCATTTGAAACCCTAGAAGTTTTATACCTAATAGATTCTTGTGTAGAGAGATCTCTACTGCTGACCTTGTGACCCAAGGGATCACGATTGAAAAGAGGGAAGAAATGCTGATCGATGGATACAAAGTGTGGACTGCTGCCTGTGGACTGCTCTGGATCAAAGTAGTATTCTTAAGGAGTTTTGTAAGTATGCTATCTTGTAAAACTTTCTAAACTGTTATAAAAGGTTTTGCTATGTAAAGTAATTTTTCCTCATCTTGTCTGCATTTGAATGTTTGACTTCATACTTGCAACTATATATTTGGACATTGTTTGCATGCACACAATAATTTAATCAAAGATTAAAATTTAGTAAAATCGAATTGTGTGTTTGGGGCATTTAATTATATAAATCAATCCACTAAGCGCGCATTGCGCACTCTCATTTAATTTAGGCCCATGTGAGACTTACAGAATTAAAGGATATGAATAAGTGTTTAACCATCATCATTAATTAACATAGGAGAAACTGTAGTAACATAGAAGATATTGGGATAAAATGAGAATCAACAATAGGAAATAACTATGGTATCAATATTATGATATTATACAATGAATAACTTGGTTCATTATTATGGTATTTTGGGCCCAAAACCTGCCACTCACTCCTATTAAATTCGGGATGGGACCTTGGTTCCGTGTCTACCATGACCAATTTGTGCAACGGGAATGAGGGGTTGATCGAAATAGCTAATTTTTTATTTATTTAAAACTAACGAAGGAGGCCTGGATAACTCTTACGGTCACATCTTAAAGCCTGAAGGGATTGCGTTAAACCAAAGATTTAGGTTATAGGTTTAGGGACTGGGTTATAAGTGGGGGAAGGTATTAGCTACCCCACCCTCTCTTTATCTTCTTTATGTGTTGTTTTATATTGCTAAATTATTACTTAAATGGGTTATAGAGAATTATTAAGAAACTTCAAGTTTGTCCCACACCGATGAAGACACATCTAAATGTGAAAGCCTCGATGATTTTTTGAGTCATTCTGGAAAAGGTGATGATGAGATTTTGAGTGAGGGAGAGGGTGGGTTCTAAAAGTCATTTAGTGATCTTTACATTGAGACTTTGAAAACTAGAAAGCTCAATAAAGACTTGTTTATTAGTATGTTAGACTTGGAGAAAGAGGTGAAAGTTTTAAGAGAGTGTGAGGCGTCGGTAAGTCAACTCGAGAAGGTGAAGATTTCTTTATGTGAGCAGTTGATTGTTTTATGGAGGGAAAAGTTTTGAGATAATGGATAGTGGGATGTCACTTGTGTATGTGTGAGTAAGTATGTTATAGTGTTATAGCTTAGGATCACAAGCAAGAATTCATTCGCCTATCCACCCATTTGTCAATGATATCATAGTCTACGTAATTCGAGTGGTATGCTACTAAAATGTTCATATGCTGTGTGAGGATTTAAGATAATCCTATCTCAGAAAGAGTTATATATAGTTAACGACATAACGAAATAGGTATTACGTTATTTTGGAGATAGTTGGATATCTGTAGTCATAATTTTCAGGGTTCATTATGGAGGATGTATTAGGAGACACATCACAAAACGTGTGCTTACACACTGAACTCGATGTTGCACCTTTGTAATCATTTATCCACTAAATCAAAGACGATATATTTTGGGGTATGAGTGATTTAGAGATATTATGACTTTTTATGATGTGAATATGAGAAGTCGTGGGTAAAGATATGGTATATCTCGGGGTGGACAACAAGGTGTCATTTAGAGATGTAAGCCACATCTTGGGTGAAATATTTTGTCGGTGTATATTATAGGGTGATTTATCAAGGATAAATTATAAGGGATTATTCTTGTGATATGCACTCGGTATTGTTCTTGTGTACTCATTTGTCGATGGGATCAAAGCCTACGTAGTTCATACAATGTACGTGAAAATCTGCAGATTTAGTTATGGGGACTTGATGTAGAAAATGTGAATGTGTTTATGTTACGTGGAACTCTTCCCTTACATATCATTCCATTTAAAAACATTAAATTACATATGTGGTTTAGATAAACTATTAGTGTCTAGTCAAGTTAGATGTTCTGTTAAACATACTTTTAGGTTTAATCATCCTCCATTGGATAAAAAAGTTCTACAAAGGAAGAGTATGTAGATGGAATGAATTAGTCTGACTGAATTAGTAGATTTTTGTGAAAATTCCATTATGTTGGCTCTTTTCTATATGATTTTTTTTATATAAAAGGGATGAGTTATGTTGATTCGAATATTTTGGTCGTAACAATGATGATCAACTGTCTTTGTGTAAGTATAACGATATTTTTAGATGTGGATTACTGACATGAAGAATGGATTCAGAGGAACGTATAATTTCATATAATCTATATTCAAGCTTCGGGTTAGATGGGAGTAAAGAGTTAGAATTAGGTCACTCATAGTATACTTTAACTACACTTTGCTATTTTGATTTTGATTTGTTTATGATGGATTTTTATTAATAATGTAGGAGCGGTGAGAAGAATTAATCTTTGTGATGTATAAAATTTAGGAAAAGGGTTATATTCTATATTAAGTCTAGAAAAAGGATTGGTACATAACAATCATATACAATGAATGTAAGGCTATTAGATGTTCGGAACTGGACAATGCTGTGAATTTTTTTATATATATATATATATATATACCCCCCCCCCCCCCCCCCACACACAAGCCCACACACACACACAAAATATGTAGAAAATGTTACCTTTAACTTTGCACACAAGGGCTATAAACGGACCAATCTTTAATTATAATAGTGAGTATGGTTTATTTTAGATGCAAAGGAATATCATATACATTGTATGCGAAGTTATACCATAGCATACAGGGTGCTATAATTATAACGGGCTTGAGAGTATTTGAAAAGTAATTTACATAAATAATATTATATACAATGCATGTAGGGTTGTACCCTTACATGAAAGGTGTTGGAAATGAACCAGGTTTTTAATTACCACGATGATTATTTTTACGTTTCATGTACAAAAGGATTATATATAGTGCATGCAATGTTGTACCTTTGCATACAAGATGGTGAAAATGGACTAGGCTTGAAAATAAATACAATGTGTTTATTTTAATTTTTTACGTACAAATATGAGTACCCAGTATCCTAGTGGACCCGATGTAAAATATTAAAGCTAAATTATAATTTATTTATCCGATTGTAACCCCAGGTAAATTTGTACTAAAAGTATACAAGACTGTACATTGGAGTGAGGACTCCATTTTATTTGGGCATAAGTTTCACTAAATTTTCTTTTAGAGGGCTTTGAAATTAGATTTCGAGGAGTCATAATACTAAAAAAGGAAAGGACTGAATGAGGTAAGAAATTTAATGTATCTTTAAGCTGAACATTCTCCATCCATTTCTCCCTGTGTATAAGTGCTTTTATAAAATGTGGGGTCTGACTGACTAATCGATAAATGGGTTGTGTAAGTGACCGGTTAATGATTCTGATTAACCGATTGTTTATCCCCCACTGTTTATTTGTATTTATTTTACGTTCTTCAATTTTATCCACTGTTTTTGTTTTTTGTTTGACACGGGTTAAATTTTGTATTTTTATGTATTCTTTGAGGGTTTCTGGGGACTGTATGACAATCATAATGTGATGTACATGCAGTAATAGGACGCGTGCATGAAATTTTATGGTATTCATAAAGCTCCTCACTAAAGGTTGTGCCCGTGCTGATACTCGAAGTCGAAATACGTGTCTTTGTTCAAAATTTATCATGTGCGCGAGTTTATATAGATATGGTTGCGAATATGGTAGAGTAGGGATTAATCGATTAGTTAATCTTGGATATACCAATTGGTTAATGGTATGATTAATTGATAGGTTATTGAGACCTTTTTGAAACTTTCTTTATCCTTTATAATCTACGATAACTGAGAACTTGTGTTACTTTTTACAATTTGTTTTCATCAAGAGTCTTTTCTCTAGGTACCCTTTTCTTCTCGCAAGTTAATCCAATTTTTCCTTTGTCTAACTATCTTTTTAATCATGTAGGGTGGAGGTAGTAATAATATTGTAATTCTAAAAGGGTATAACCTTAACGCAACCAGTATGGGGGTATTGAAAAATGTTGTTCCTCTGATTGTGGGTGCCCCTACGAGGTCCAACTTTCAACTGCTTGAACTCATCCTAAGTATCAAGGTGGGACTAGACACTTTGTAAATTCTTCTGTCCTCTTTCATAGTCATTCATTAGAGGGAGGAAATGGTGGTGTATATTAGCCAACGATCGACTACTTTTGGATTGGTGGAAATTTACTTGATCCCATGATACTTGAAAATGATTTAAGACACCTTCTTTTCAATTTCTTTTTCCATCACCTTTATTGTTTTTATTTGACTAACGAACAATGAATTTTAAAAAAGTATTGGTGGACATTGTCCACATGTTGGAGTTCTTATTTCGCCAGTCTTCGTGCACATTTTGATTATCCATATGTCTCAACTGGAGATAAATGATCTTTTGGCAACTTAAAGAGTGACATTTGACGTTTCTAGCTCATTTATTGTTCCCACAATGTTATTTCCTCTAGGTCCCAGTACCCATGTCTACCTTATACCTTTGGTCCTTATATAGCGTGGGGATCGAGATCGGTAATCAGGAAAGAGACCCTACCTTGGGTGAAGTCGAGGATGACATTGGGTGTCCGGGTAAAAAAATTCAGGATATTTTATTCCTCCCACTTGTATGTATTTAGTTTATTTTTGGCATTTTTATAAAGTGGATCGGGGATATTTCCCATCTGTCGTAATGAAAAAAGACCATTTTTATATATCTCTTTGGAAAGCAGCGGTCCTTTGTAACAACCCATACAATATGCCACGCACCTAAATTTTATTTATTCATCTTGTGATAGTTTTATTTTTATGCATAGTTCATTAATACTCAATGGTTTGAGAAAAAAATATTTTTATTTCCAAAATATTCCAGTTCAATAATACACACATTTTTACACATATGTGTCAGCTTCCATAAGAGTTAGATATGGATTATGAATTGGTCTTTTAGTGAAAGGATTAGCCGATTAGTTAATGGGATGGTTAACTCATTAGTTATTACATTATTCCAGTAGATAAATGTCTAATTAATTAGTAAATTGACCGATCGGTTAATCCTTTGATGGCAAAAAGTTTTTAAGGACAAATTTCTACATTGAGTCAACTTGCAGTATTGCTTTAATCCTTGGTCAAAACACTTAGGTTATTAAGGTGTCATTTCTCAAGCCTACAAGTGAAGATAAGATAGTGGTTGTATTTAAGTAAATCACATTCATATCTTACACCATTCCGCTTGCTCTTTCCCTATGGTATAGGTTCCTTTTAATATTTCGAGAAAAATGTTTTGAGGCTTTACATGTTTTTAAAAGTGTTTTGAATTTTTAAAATATTTTTTGACTTCATTATAATGACATTTCATATGTCGTTCTAGCTAAGTCCTTTATCTTGTTTGAATGAGAGATGAAAAGGGGTTAACAATTGAAAGATTTTCCTTCTTTGGAATCTCGTTAGATAACTCGTTTGAATCTCATTACAACGATATTGGTACCCTCATTCGAACGAACCTCAAACAAGGTCTGTTAAACCAATTTTTTGCTCGTTTGATATCACGTTAGATTTGAGTTAGAACGATAATGGGTACATTATTCGAACGAAGTACCATGTTGTTCGAATGACCTAGTGCATTTTTCAAGAAAATCAAATTTGTTTAGTTTTTCACACTAATCCCCGATTCAGAAAAACTAGTTTTTATAAAAGTGTGTGGTTGCAGTTTTCAATATTCCTTTTTTTTTCATGAATCTTGAAGATAAAAATAACTTGGAAAAGCCTCTCCAAATATCATCTGATACTTTATGAACAAACTTTCCTACTATAAGCCCTCATAAAATTTCCATCATATGTTCGTGGTAGTGCGGAGGATTCTACACTATTGGAGATGGTAAAGGCAATCGATGGATATCGAGGAAAGGAGTTTCTGTGAAGCCGTATTGGATTCCACGGTGCTATGGATGGAGGTCTTGAAAACTGCATATACGTATGCTCGTGGAGTCAAGTTTTGTAAGTATTTTTAGTCTTCTTGCAAAACCAAATCTATAGTAAATTTGTTTAGAGCAGGCCGTCCTTTCCCATTCGGGTTTTCCTCATACATCAGTATCTCGTGATTTTCTTGTTTGCTTTTATGATTGAATATTGTATGCTCAGTTAGTAATTACGTTAACAAGATTAAAATTGGAAAGAAACGAGTCTTCTTGCCTAGATTGTTATTTGCCCTTGTTTTAAATGTTTGCTTGTTTGGGTATATTTAACGAAGTTGAACCTAGAACGTATACCCGGGTTTCTCAAATTAGTATCAGGGCCTATTTAAAAAAATTACTTAGATGAATTTTGATAGTTATATGGAAGGTTATTTGTCAAATAAACCCTCCAATGTTTGACATAACTAATTAAACTTACTAGAATGCCCGTAATAAAATACTCTTTAAAGTAAATTAATGAACATATTTGGCCAGATGTTGAAGAGGAGTGGTCCCCCAACCATTATAGTCGGTGAAATAACTATTTCAAAATGCATCGAGGAATGGAGTGAGGCTGAGTTTAAATGGAATAACATTAATTCTAGAAGTTTAAGTGAGTTATTTATTTCTGGTTACCCCTGAGGCGTTTCGTCGTATCATGACGTGTGAAACTTGAAAGGAGGTATGGGACATTTTTTAACTTATCCACGAGGGAACAAGTGTGATTAACACGTTTAAAGTTTAAAATATCACTACTCAATTCCAAACCATGAACATGAGGGAGAGTGAAACGTTTGATGAGTTTTATGCACATATCTCCGATAATGTTAACTCCTTTTACAACTTAAGTGAATTTTTTTCCAGAATATAGGGTTGTCAAACAAATTCTTAGATCTCTTCCTAGTCATTTTAGTGCTAAAGTCACTGTTCTCAACACTAGGTGTGTTGGATAATATAAAACTTGAAGATCTCATAAGTGGTGTAAAACATATGAGTTAAATATCTTCCCCAAGGATAAAAGAAAGAAAGATAAGTGAATATATTTAAAAGCTCAAAAAGAGAAAATGTCTGAATTTGATGAGTCCGATTATTGATCCTGATGATATGGTTTTATCCGCTTAAAGATTCAAAAAATTTCTCAAGTTCAAAAAACAAAGTTCCAAATTTGATAAACCAAAATTTGAGAGAAATAAAAATAATAAAGCGGGAAGAAGTTCTAATGATCGGGATAAAAATAAAAATAAAAATAAAAATGATAACCATAAAAATTATGATTTAAAAAGTTATTTTGAGTGTGAGGGATGAGGTCATAAAGAGTATAAGTGTTCCTGAAAGCTAGAAAGACATGGAAAAGATAAAGCCACCTATAATGCTACTCTTAGCGATAGTGACAAAGAATATGAAGACTATGATGACTCTATTCCATTTGGGAACAACTTCACTTCTTTCATGGTCAGACAAAGTCCATGAGTATGTCATATCCTAATGATGAAAATCTCGTGCATAATAATCTTGAAGTTGAGTCTAAACTCTCATAAGGTAGTGAATATGTTGATATTTTGAGTGGAAATGATGTGGAAGAAAATGATTTCCATTCCGCCTATTTTTAGCTATACCCCTAGTCCCGAAAACTTGACAGGCATAACAAGAAGTTAACTACTAAGGTGTCGAATCTAAAAAAAGAGTTAAAAGTCCTAAAATAAATAAGGCTTTGGTTAATTAAAAAAAGGGGATTAAATTTTCTCTCTCTGAGAAAATCATTGAGGAGGGTAAAGAGAAGAGTGATTCTACCGGTACTTTATCTCACATCACCAAAGATCTCCATGACTCATTGAAGATTCTTGAGACGCTTGAAGCCAAACTTATCAAACTTGGGAAACATCTCGAGGTTTCTCATGAAATCAAATTCACTCTTAAGGATAACTTAGGGATAATGGGGTAGTTTTTTCTTGAACCTGTCCTACGTTATGTGACACCCTGCCTATTAAAATACTGGGTGGTCAGCCCGTGATCAAAATAAAACATTGCTTTCTTATGTTTCATTCTTAGCAACACTATTGAATACTTTTTAAAGTTACTAAACCACCTAGTAATTTAATTAGACTGGTGCCAAATTTTATCTTTCATTAATTAACAACACGCGAAAAGTAAATAATAATAAAACCATCAACACAACTAATAACTGAATTCACTACAGATGAATAATATAAATTGAGATAACCGAATCAACTATAGGTTCCACAATAAAATACTATAGTAACTGAAATAATAACCTGGATACACAAAGTCCAATAAGTAAACTAAATACAAAATCTGAGGGCGACATGCCCAAATGAGTACTGAAAAGTTACTACACTAGGAGTAAATGAACGAAGCGTATATAACAAAGTCCTGCAACTTCCACATGAGCTGCAGCTGCACATTCCTCGATAGAATCCTCAAACAGGGAGTCCCTGTGGCTGGACACCTAAAATGTTTTGGAAAAGATTTTGACACGGGTCAGAGTCCAAGTAAAAGATTTTGAAAATATTTAGCAAGTAGTTAAATTGCAATAATTAAATATGCATCCACACTTTTAACATTTAAGCTAGTGTTGCACTCTCTTGAGACATAGCTCACCCCTCATATAATGTGCACACTTAACGCTTGCCTTCTACCTTTCCTAGTTAAGCTAACCCACCTAACTAGCCATAAAAATACTCCTTCCACATACTAACTCATTGTACCCATCCGTATTACCCATACAATATGTTACCGAATTTCCATATCTTTTATTCCATTATAAATTTTTCAGTATATGCTTATTTCTCCCAATAATATAGTTATTTTTAATATAACTACCTTTCTCTTCTACTAAACTCACACAGTAGAATAAAATCACACGTATACATATATCACTCTGTTATATATATATACTAACACTGCACCCCTAAGTTGAATTGCGGTGCGAGTATACTAGGCTATAATATCCTGGTACATCATTTACGAAACACACGTAGTAGAATAAGTCACAAGTATATATATTTATCACACTAATTATATATATATACACAATACAACACCCCTAGGCTGAGACCTGTGGTGCATGCATACTCTGCTATCAAGTCCCGGTACATCACGCGCTGTATAAAGGACTACATATTTCGAATTACTCTGGAACCATATCAATACAAATCACACATATTGGAGGCGAACATAGTTCACATACCCATGGGTCACGCACATACCTACGCTCCCATAGTCACCTGACTTATCAACTCACAAATAATTCTTCACAGTCCTATGTTCTTGAGGTACCAAATCTAAATCCCCCCGAAGGCACAGAAGACAAGATTGTCTTCTTCCTACAACCTCCCATGATAGCAAGTATGGTAGGCATGTAGTACACATAATAAATCATACAAATCAGTATAGGTATACACACAACCTATATCATATATTCCATACATAGCATATATATCTGCCGAATATCCTACGTATTATTTAATTTTAATTATACGTCTCATTGTATATTCCCGAGTATCCCTCACTACTCTAAGTGTTCCAATTATCCTTTAAAATATTGTAGTAGGTAATTCACTCTTATCCTACTGATCTAAGTCATAGGTTCGCTCATCCCCCGAATTCGTTACATTTCAAATTACACCGATTAATCTAATCAATCTCACATTAATTAATTTATTAAAGTAGTGTCACCCAACTACAATACTACGACTCACTCATATGGTCTGTATCTTGACCCTTTAGAATTTGTTACACAAAAATCCACTATTAAGATTAACACCTCTTGTAAAATTCACTATTCGATAATTTATTATATATCTCTATAATAAATTAAATCGACTAATCTGTGCCTAACTCCCGTAGCACTAGCCTGAGAAATATCAGAGTCAAAACCCTTACCCTTAATTCAATTACTATCACCTCAATTAATTTTTATCGAAGTGGTATCACTCAACCAAAATGCCTGGACTCCCTTTATTAGTCTGTATTTTAACCTTTTAGAATTCATTTCACCAAATTCGATTAATAAGTTTAACGCCCTTATTAAATTTAATAGTCCTTAATACTCATCCCATAAGACTCTGAGTATTAGGTTCCCTTTAATTTCTATCAATTAAATTCCACCTTAAGATACTTACCCGTATGCTAAATTCATCCAAAATTCCCATTCGAATATGTTCGTATATTTTTGACATATATTATTGAGTGCCGTTCATTATAAATACTCCCAAATCCATAATCCGAATTCATCCCTATATAATCCAAGGATAAAATAATGTTCCTTTATATTTTTTCAAAGTCCTTCACTCATCTAGGGACATCTCCAAATAACTCGAATTTATTTCTTCCTAAAGATGTCGGTCTCGCACCTTATCGTAGAAAAATCATATTAAATTCAAAATTTTTTTTAGAAAAATACGAGATCGGCGCCCACGCGACCGTGATGAAAAGATCTACAATCTCATGTTTTACAATAACTGAAGGGGTCGATTGATCGATGAATTGGGTCGATCGATTGATCGACCATATATCAGTCATCTTTCCCGAGTGCTTTTTCCACCATTTTTAAACTCCTAAGCTTTTCAACTTCAATCCAGACCTCGATTACTTTATATCCCATATATATTTCATCTATAAACATGTTCAAAAACTAATATATGACATTAATCCTCATTGATTTTTATTAAAATTCTAGAGTTCATAAATTGGATTTTTCTCAATACCCTTTAAATAACAATTCTCAATTCGATTCAATAATCCGAATATAACAACAATTTCTACAGGTCTTCGACTCTAAATCATATTCTAGCCTCATATGATATTATTCTCACATCAATTAAACATCAATTTCAACCTTAATGCTTAAATCTCCAAAACTCAGATTTAACATGTGATACCCTCCAAAAACGAATTTTATTATAATAACTCATCCCAAAATGAATATGGTTAATCCCCCTAACTTAGAACTTTGCGCGTCCCAAGCAATATAAGATAAATGAGTTGACTTTTGAAATTCTTTTTATTGAAATAAAATTCCACTTTCGCACGCAAGCGATTGCATTGAGCATATGCAATAAGCCTTTAAACCCCTAGGTTACCCTAGTAGGACGAGTTTTTGTCTCGTGAGGGCTTGCAGTGAATACACCCACAAAATTCTTTATTGACTCAAATAAATATCAAAATACTTAAAAATTGTACAATTTAAACTTTTCAAAAAATAACCACCATAAATTCATACTCAAATGTCTCAAACCATAGCGTATGTGTGCAAAGCCAGAAATTAAACCTCAAATTTCCACTGATTGAGCTTTACGTTACTTTCTGAAAATTCATTTTGATTCAAATTCTTACGGATGGACTCGCAAACGAATCACTCGAATTGTGGTTGTTTTCTCTCGGTATGCATGATATAAAGAGTAAATATAATGGACACAAATTCACGCATACAAAATTGAAAAAAAGGAAATATATGGTGAAAAGATCTCATCACCGGAATATAGTTATTAGGAAACTGGAAACATCATCTCTTAATCACACCATTTTAATCTCTTTTATTATCTTTTCATGTCTTAGCTCTCCATGCAGTAATTAATTTCACCATTTGGACTCGGTTAAGACTTTTCGGGTTAAGAAGTGTAAAGGGTAAAAATGGGAATGGATAGAATGTTCGGAATTGGAAAATGTCCTTATGACGTCCATTAGTGCTTTTTTGGGCATTTTCTCATTTTCTCTTTCCTTTTCTCTTTTCATTTTTTTCTTGCTATTTTTCTTTTCTTGCCCTCTTTTTTATTACACACTTTGGACTTACTTGATGAATTTTTAATTTTTCACAATTCCGGGCTATTTGGGTTTTTTGGGCTATCAAATGAAAGGGAAATATTTTATTAGGCTCAAAGTGGGTTGCAAAGGGATAATTTTTTCACAACTTTATTATGGCTAATATTTTTGGGATAAACAAAAGAGAACCTACTTCATTGTCCAAATTGCTAATCACATTACCATATGCATCTCGAGATTAATTAAGTTTAGAGATATATTTAGCACAAATTTCGAGACAACATTTCACACATTTCCCATAACCGGTCAAAACAAAGGATTGAGATCATCAACGACTTATTAAAACCATGAAAAGAACTTCGAGTTAATCATAAACTTGGATTGATTTAAAAACTCATAAAAATTGAAAGGCTCGAAATCTCACCTGGTTTTATTAATCTCCACACTTATTCGTTAAGTCGTCAATTTTCTTTCAATTTCTATCTTCGGTCAATTTTGGCTTAGTGAATTTTAATTGTTACCAACTTGAGACTTTAAATAGAATAAAGGTGATATTTTTGAAAAATTTAAATTCCAATTTTTATTTATTTTGAACAAAAATATTTTTGGCTTTTTTTTCTTAAGTTTTCAATTTTTTTGAAATTTTTGAAATTTTCTAAAAAAAACACACTTGGAAAGAACACGTGATCGAATCAATGAATCTAAACAATAAATGGGAAGAGTATCCCACACCCCCTAACTTAAATGTTGCATTGTCCTCAATGCGAATCAAGAACACAACATAAAGAGAGGAAAAGAAAGATATTACCCAAATGGAGCGATCCCCGATGAGTGCGAGTCCATTGAATCCACAAAAGATGTTAGAACCAAGCATAACAAAAAAAATTAACAAAAACTCTACCATCGAAACTAGACTATAATAAAAAAGAAAAAGTAATAATAAAAAAACTAATTATTTACAACCTAAAATTTGAACGGCTAATAAATCATACACTAGAAGTCGAAAAATTTGAGGGTCCATCCAAAATACAATTTGACTTTGAGGGATTAATGGTGTGCTCTCACTAGAAAGCAGGCCTCCCGAAAAATAAGAATTCCGTTGAAAAAACGGAAGGCATGTGCAACGCGAAAGAAATGAACCATCAACTATTAAAAAATTTAGGGGGATAATGAAGGATTTGGGTGCATAGGGGGACAAGTACCATTGGAATCCAAGAAAAATAAAATCATCTCCCATAGATTTTTCAATTAGTATGGGAAGCGGAGCACACAAATAGAAAGAGTCCATCTTGAAAAATAATTTAAGCATAGATTCCTTGTCCTCAAAATCTTCTCCCCCAAAATTTTCAACTGGATCTGGTGGAGTGACACGTCTAAGTGTATGGCCCATAAGATGAAGCATCTAAAAAAAACAGTCCCATACAAGAATCAGATCAGCATCCTCAAGACATTCATCCAGTTCTTGTGATGGATTTAATGGTTCGATAATAGTGGGTACACAAGGAGACAAATGATATTCAACCTCAGTATATTTTGCAATATTTATAAGAGGCTGATATTCAAAAGAACTTGGATCACTCTCAATGATTTCATCCTCAAAAGTGTTAGGTGAAGCGCAAGTCTCGAGCTTCTCTAAGTTGTCCAAATAATCATTAAACTCCTTGCAAGTTGCTCTAATTTTCGACTCTGTAGAAAAAAGGTCATCAGATTGCTTTTTGCTACTAATCAAGAGTTCTTCCAAAGTAGGCGTCCTTGGTTCTAGCACCTCGGATTCCTCATTTGGTTGAAAACATTCTTGAACTTCAAAAATATTGAAAGAATAATCCTCATTGGGTTCAAATAATGCATCTAACTCTTGCTCCCAATAACAATTTTTTTCTCGATATTCTTTTTCAAGTCTTTTTTCTTCAAACAATTCATTTTGATAAATTTGGATGGCCTTAGCACTAGGCTTGTATTTATGAGACTCATCTTTAGTGATATTGATCCAATGTTCATAAGTCTTGAGCGCCTCCTCCTCACTATTATCATAACAATTAAAGCCACCAAAAGAGTGAAAGTAAGACATTTCAAATTGCGCAATTCAAGAATGTGACACCCATATTTCTGAATTTTTTGTTTTGGATTTTTTTAAGGTCAAATTCGGGATTAACCAACCTAACCTAAAGTCTACCTAATCCCCGGCAATGGTGCCATTTTGATCGAGTGGAAAAATCGAGCGTCCGTGTAAATACACTAGTCGTTGTTATCGGCTTCCAACCTCAATACCAAAAAATCTAAACTTGTAACTACACTCTTAAGGAGTATAGTGGTGAGTCTGGATATCGAATTCACAGGGAGGTAGGACGTGTGAACGTGACGACAAAGGTAAGGTAGTTTAATCCTAAAGTTGATGTTAAAAGAAAAGAAAAGAAAAAGATGATTGATTTTTGGATTTTATCTATGAATTAACTACATTCAATTAAATTAACCTATGCATGAAAAATTAACTAACTAAGAAGGAATTAATATGAATGAAGAAATGGGTTAAGAATACACTCCCCCAAACCCTAGTGTGTATGCCAGTACAAAATTAGTCATAAATTAGATAATTGATCAGACATAGTCTTTAGTACTCCAAAGCATTACATATATGAGGTTCAAGCCTGCATCATACATAATCAAAGAATGTGTAAAGCAGTGTCGCAATAGTTCACGCGCGTTGCATCGTTAAGCACCCCGCTTACCTAGGGCAAACGAGGTCAAAAGGTCTACAATGGTTGTGAAACTATACAACACGATCTAATCACTTATTTAATTTAGAGGACAAATTTTATATCTATGCATACCACATTGGGTTGGGTTCATGCATCCCCACCCTTAAAAACTTAGCTTAACATGATTAAAGTAAAAGAAAACTTAAAACTGAAAGTGCATGAATCCATAACTAAATCTAGAAAATTGAGAACATGACTTGAATTAGGATTAGAAAACTAGAAAGAAACAATTAATTAAACTAACTATGAAAGCAGTAAAAATAATAAATTAAAATTACTTGCAATGGTTGAATGATGAATCTTGAATAGATCTTTAAATCTTAAATAGTAGCCAAACTTCAAAACTAGGGTTCTTGGATACAAGAATCCTTTAAAAACTAACTACTAGCCTCCTACAACGTGAAGTAACAAACCTTCCTTCTTCCTACTAGGGTTTGCCCTTTAATATATCTAAAAAATGACTATTCTCATGCCTCTACACATTTTACAACTAATAAAAAGGAATTATACAAGAAATTTCAAGAGTTGAAACTCTTCAGCTTCCAGAATTAATTTCAACTTTAACTTTCTGTCTCCAACTTTAAATGGGCATAACTTCTTCCCCGTAGCTCGGATTGGGGTGCCGTTTTTTCCAATGTTCTTGTAATTTAGATCTCTTCAACTTTATAGTTTTTCCCACCTACAGAATATTTCTATAAAATCACAAAAATGCCCTTGAACTCCCCATTTCTCGCTTTCTTTCACTGTTTTGCAATCTCTTTCGCACTAATTTGCATGAAATATCAGTAAAACACATAAGAGATATACAAAATACGAAATAATTACCAAAAAGGGTTAGTAGAATAAATATAATACAAATCCAAGCTATTTACAATGCACGGGATCATAAAAATACCGAAATTAAGGGGATAAATGTGAAGAATTTATGCCTAATCACACCCACCATGATATGAATCGCAATACCGTAATTTAAATGAAAGCAAGTTTAACTACTTGCTTGGATAATTTTGTAGGGTCTGATTTACTTTATTGTAGACGAATGTTTGAAGAAGAACACACTCCACTTTCTTTAGTTTGGCTCCCCAAAAGATCCGCAATTTGATCTCCCAAACTTCCTCTACAGATTTAGGTTTTCTCCCGCTGAGTTATGGTTTCCCCAACTACCTTAATTAACTTTTATTTCATTACTCCCATTTTTAAACTTTTAAACTTAAAAAAAATTTAAATGGTCCAAACACTCCTGTATGGGACCAGTTATCCCTAAAAATGCCCCAAGATTACTACCCCCCGATTACTCTTTTTTGACTATGTCGACCCTTCCGGACTCATCCGTACACTCAGAATCATCATCCGAGTAACTTGACTGAAAAATCAAATTTCAACCTCAATTTAAGACACATGTATTCTTAAAAAAAATGACTCGAATTAATTTGAATCTCAATTCTCCAAATAAATTGAATCTTCCAATTTAAATAAATTCTCCAAATTAAATAGTTTCTCCAAATCATCAATTTCGTTTAAATTCTAATTCTCCAAATTCTCCAAATTATTTATCCTAAAAAATATGGGGTGTTACACGTTATAAGGATAAGGGTTATCAAAAGAGAAAAGGTATAAAGTATGATGAGGGTGAAACGTCCAATTATAAATCCTACCTATAGTCAAGTTTGTTTCTAATATAAACACTCCTAAGCCTAATTCACTAAAGAGAGAATCTCTCGAGTAACCTATTAAGGTAATACCCAATCAAGCATAAGTTTGCACCTTTTGCTCCATAAATGGTCAACTTAGAGACTTTTACTTCAAGCTTAATAAGAACTCCCATACTCATGATTCCACACCCCACTATAACCATCTGGATAGTTTGAGAGAACAAATTGAATATCTAGTCCACACTTCTAAAGGGTTAGTGTAATAATTCAAAGGTTGTTTACGTCTCATGGTAAATCTTTTAAACCAAAGACTAGTAATAATAAAAGAAAGAGCAGGAAGAGGGCAACGCCCAGGCGTTACACTCCTTATTGATATTATGAAATCAAACTTGATTGCACAAGTTGTTAGTAGACATAATTTTTCTTACAAAGTTCCCTTGCATACACACTATGTCAAATCTCCTTTAGATAGTGAGATTTTCTCTCATGGTTGAGTATTTTTGTTTAGCACCATAGACTACGTGTGCTTACATGTTAATATTTTTTAGTCATCGTGCATTTTCCTCTAGTCTTGGAGTTTTCTTTATTCCACAATGTTTTATATATGATTCATTATATTATGTTTATTTTTTTGGTGGTCTTATTTTATAAAAAATACAAAAAAAAGTCATTTTTTGTCACCATTTGGGATGCATAATTAAGATGTTCGAAACTCCATTACATTCCATGTTCATGTGACACATAATGTTGAGATAGAGTAGGTTACGTGCTAATTGGTGGAAGGTTTGAGATTAATCATTATTGTTGAAGGGCTGCTCTTGCAAGTCGATGGAGGAGGTAGGAGGAAAGGGAATGAAATTTACTAAATTGGGTAACAAAAGGATGGAAATGGAATATATGGGAGAGGTTTCACTATGGAAATCGCGCTAACTTCGAGAGAATTTTACTGAGATCATTAAGAGGGATGTTTCTGAGGTGCCTTTCGAAGTGAGCTCATGCTCCCTTTATGTAGGATCAAGGGGGTACCGATCAGCATTTTCCTTGACCTCCCTATCGGTAGGAAACCCCAGACACACTGCCGATAGGTAGGGAAATGGGTTTTCCATTCGACAATCTTATGCAGATTTTTGAGAAAAACGGTCATAAAATGAAATTTGTAAGTCCGAATCGTGTACGAGATATATCCCAGACACCGTTTGAAGCGCCCGTTGGTCTTTTGGACAAGTGATTCCTGAAGGAAAATAGATCGTTCTTTCAAATCGTAAGGCTGATTCAGGTATGGGACAAATCGATTGAAATTGTATTTAGAGCCCTTCTAAGATTCATTCAGTCTCATTAGGATCGAAGAGTTGACCTTAATCAAGCGGGGCTTGAAAGTGCCGAGTGACCCTTCGAAGTAAAAGGGGTCGTTCATCCATACTAAAAGACCGATTCATGCACAGGGAAGACCATTGGAAAGGGTATTCAGAGCCCTTCAAAGATTCATTTGATCTCGTTCAAACTGAAGTGTTGACGGGAGTCAAATGGAGATCGAGAGCACCCAGTGGCCTTCGTATTAATTTTTCGAGAAAATGACCCGTTCGTTCAAACCGTAAGGCCAATTCGCACATCGGGTGGACCTTTAGAAAGGTGATTCAGATCCCTTTGAATATTCATTAAGCTTCCACTCAGGCGAGGAAGTTTATTGGGGTTAAAATGAGGTTTGGGAGTGCCCAGTGGCCTCCAAATAAGTTTTCTACAATATAACAGATCATTCATCTGAATCCTAAGACTGGTTCATGCACGGGGTGGACCATCGGAAAGGGGATTCAGATCCCTTCAAAGATTTATTAAGATTCCTCTCAGGTAAGGAAGTTAACCGAAGTCAAATAAGGTTCGAGAGTGCCCGGTGGCCTCTAGATGAGTACTCGGAGTATAACCTAGAGTTTATGGTGAAGGTGGAAGTGCTAGGGACTTAAGGAGATTCTTAAGAGGGTCCTAGAATATGGTATCTATAGTTACTTTTCCACTTTCGCCTAGATTTCCATGTTCTTCTCAGGGACTGAAATATCTGTGTTTTTTCTTGATTGGCTTAGAGTCCTTGTAGATGTTGAGCTCGTGACAGATGAATATTTACCTAATCCTTGGCATATCCTCATGGCTCCAGGCAAACATATTCTTCATTTCTTTGAGGAATGTAATAAATTATTATTTGAGGGAAGGAGATAATCTTGAACTAATTTGAGTAGTCCTCTCTGGTTTCTCATCTTCAAGAACAATTATCTCTCTCGCCTTAATAACACGTCCCTTCACTAGATCTTCTTCCTCCCTAGTATCCAGAATGTCAATATGATAGGTGGTAGTGCTTTTATGGACTTCTTATTGGTCGGCTAAGGTATATTAGCATTCTTTATCTTCTATTTGGTTGCCATCACTACGTCGACTCCATAATTGGTAGGAAACTTTATGCACTAATTCATAATGGATGGTACTGTATCTAACTGCTTCATTCCCACTATTTTGAGAATCATGTTGTTAGCTGAAGCGACATTTTTATCCAGTACAAAGAAAATAATAATTTCCTTTATACTTATCGGAGAAGTGCCGACCAATACATCTATCTTGATTGATCCCAAGGGATACACTTTTTTTTGAGAACCCTGTGAGAGGCCTGTGATAAGGTTCTAGCTTATTGTCTCATAGCCCTAAGTTATGAAAATAGTTATAGAACATGACGTTTTCATAGATCCCGTTATATACTGGGATTCTTGCTACTCTACCATGATGAACTCTGCAAGTGATGACTAGTGGATCATCATGAAGATAAATTACTCCGCTCAAATCATTCTTGGAGAAATCGATCACTAATCTATCATTATTGACTTTCCTAGGCCGAGCATCTGTGCATTCGTACATGTCAATTTGTCTTATAGTACAACGATATTTGACTTCATTTAAGTAATACTTTCTCTCAGCAAGCTCATCTCCTCCACTAGTGTATCCTCCTGTAACAAAATGACAGCCAAAAGATATCATTCCTACATCCACTTCAGGATCCTCAGGTTTCTTCTACGGGTCAGGATCATCCTCATAATTATTATCGCGTGCTCTTTTAATGTTATCCTTTCCTCGACTAGGTTACTCAGATCTTCTTCTAGTGTCTCAACCACCACTCCAATCAACAAATTTAGTTAAAGTTCCTTACCGAAAAAGGTTCTCCACTTCATTATTCAGGGCGATGCAATTATCAGTTGTGTGCCCATGATCCCTGTGAAAATAGTAATATATGGATTTATCTCTCCTATTTGGAGGTGACTTTAGTTTTTCAGGCTAATTTAAGTCTTTGTTGCCCCTGATTTCTTCCAATATGTGGTGGACACCCTTGGTGAGCGGAGTATACTCGTCATATTTTTTGAATTTGTCGATCTTCTTATCTTTTTTATCTTTCTTGATCGAATTCTTCTAACTTTTGGTTTTCACCTCCGGAGCTTCTCTAGTAGCCATAGCCTCCTCGCCGTTCAGAATCTTCCCAGCCTTATCCATCAACTTCGTATTAGTTTTGGGAGGATTATTTTGCTAAAGTATAGTAGAGATCCTTAGCAAGTAATCCACTCACTAGTGCTGCAATGACAATCTTTTCTTCATAATCTACCATTTCTAATTTCTCATTATGAGGCGTGTGATGTATTCTCGAGTACTTTCTCCAGGTTTTTGACGCACGATCAAAATATTAGTGACACTTTTGATCGTCTTAGTCCCAAAATAGAAATTATTAATAGGTAGCTCGAATAACTAGTGGAAGCTAGAAATTTTACCTCTGGAAAAGTCATTGTACAATATTTATCGCGGATGGAATAAATTTCAGCAGCATCTTGATATTGCTCAATATGGAGGACTGGATCAGTCATCTTATCATACATGGGAGTAAGGACTGGTGGCTTGAAGTTAGTGATAAGAAATAATAAACATTTTTATGGAATAAAAATATAAGAAAATGTCATTTTGGTGTATTTCTAGCAAAGAGGAATAATGAACATTTTTATGGAATAAAAATGCGTGATAATATTATTTTAGCGTGTTTTCTAGTAAAACTAATAAGGGACATTGTTATGGAATAAAAATGTGAGGGGCTATTATTCTTTTTTAGAATAAAAGGAAAATGCATGTTTGTTGCAAATGGTATAAATTCTAGAATGAATGTATGTTTAAACCATGTAAAAGGATTTTAGAAAATTAAAGTTCATTTTCTCCTGCATATAAACTTGTAGTATTTTGATAATAACTATGTGAACAAGTTTAAGGAAAGTTGTGTTGGGTCTAAACATGAAACAAGACAAATGGGAATCTTTGTCTTTAAAGAATGTGTGAAAAATGGGATTTTACCGTGTTATTCCATATATTCAAGGTGTATATGTGTCAAGTGTGAGGATTGGGTAATAGTGTGGTATTAAGAAGTGTTAAAATGGCTAAATATATTTTAAATATTAAGTGAGAAACTTAATGACCATTTGAGAAATAATACTTGTTAAAGAACTAAAGTGTAACTTAGTGAACGAAGGGTAAATTAGTAATTTACTTAAAGTGGAATATTTTTATGGAGTAAAAATGTCAAAGGAACGTCTTACACTGGTGTGGGTAAAGAATGAATTAAGTCCTAAAGTGTGAATGATTTTAGTATAAATCACGTGTGTGTAAACAAGGGACTTAAAGGAGAAAGTAACAATTTTCCAAGTGTTAATGGAAAAAAGAGACGGTTAAGTCCGGGTTTTGGCTTCGGCTAGGTAAAAGTAAAGAAGTGGAATAATATGGACGTGTGTAAAATGTTAAACACATTAATAAGGACTCATATGCAACCGAAAAATAAGTAAGAAGGTCCCGAAGCCCTTCGGTGAAAAGTCTTAAATCACTAGCCAGAGCATATAGTGCACATAGCTGACGGTGTGAATCCCGTTAAAGTATGTGATTTTATGGAATGATTCCGAGAATAATGTAATTGAATGCGGAACATATCAAGAAACGGGTTGTGTGGTAAAACGTGTGAGTACAACCTAACTTGAAATGAATTAATAAGTGATCCGATTAAGGGTTAAGTGGACTAGTAATGTGCAAAGTGAATAATGTCCATAACGTGAATGAAAAGCGTAAGATATATTGGCTAATGGGTGAGTCAAGCAATCTTAGAGGTTCAACCCATAATTAACACAAGAGTGTGTTCATGAATGCTTATCAAAGGTTAATTAAGTTTTTTCCAACGTGGAAATCGCATGTGTTAAATGGGTGCTTTCAATGAAAATACTAAATGAACTAGTCGTGTAAAAAGGGGCTATTTCGATAAAGGCACGATCTTCTGATTTGAACCGGTATAGTTGTTAAGTATTCAACAATAATGAAGGGATAATTGTTAAGCATTAACAAAGGGTTCTTTATGAGATCAAGATGAATTAATCTGGATAAGTAATGCCTTTGCATAAGACGATTGCTCGCATTAAAGCATATATATATATATATATATATATATATATATATAAGAAATTTGCATGTATACGTAGTTATAACATGTTGAGTCTCTTTCTGTCGTTCATTTCTATATTGCTTGTATATTCCCACTAGGCATTGGCTCACACCCTCACTTTGTTACGGTAGATTGGTAGCAGTTCTAATTCTGAGAGCGTTGTACAGGTAAGTACTTTTTTTTTAATTTTACGTTAGTAGCTTTGTTTACTTGGACTTCGGGGTGCTCCTCGTGGGTCCCACACGTAGTATATCTGGAAACTGGAATCGGACGCTAAACAAGTGAAATATTAATTAAAATAAAACTGTACTAGAAATATTATATAGGTTATTTCATTGCACTTCACACCTAACGTTCGGTTTGGACCAGGTTGACTCACGGGTAACCCATATACCCAGGATGGGGTGTTACAATATGCTCCAGATGAAGTATGGGTTCTGGAAGAGTCTATCATGTATTGAGTGCGCCGCTTTCCAATGGGCCACTACCAACTCAACTTCCGATACTAAATCTTTCCCATCCAAGGGTCAATTTTCCCATTCATATCCCTATTGATCTCAAAGAAGAAGAGCTGAACAAGGTCAAATAGGACCTCAGATTGCTGTCTTAAAGTTTTGACCAAGTCAAAATCTTGAGGAATAATGTGGATTACACCCATATGGCTCCCTATCCCAAGGCTCTCTACTAAGGGAAGTTCAAGATGCCGAATATAAAAAAAATTATAGGCAGTGGACCTCTAATTGTACAATTACGCATCTACCACTATGCCATGACTCTCCTCGGATCATCAAAAAAGACAATGACATAGATTTTCCAATAAACTCTCAATGAAAGTGCCCTCCGATGGTTTCGATCACTGGAATAATCAAGAATTCATAGTTGGGAGTATGTATCCCGTGAGTTCATGACTCAGTATAAGTACAAGGAAGAATTAGAGGTCATCCATCGAGGCCTTGAGTCACTTAAGAAAAATACGGTTGAATCGATTAACAATTTTATAAAAATATGGAGGGTGAAGGCTTCCACTAAGACAAATCAAATATAAGAATGAGAGAAGGTAAACATTATAAAAAATAACTTTCTTCCACATATTAGTACCCTGATGGGGAGATAATAATATCCCTATTTCAGATCCCTCCGAGAATCAAGGGTAGAATCAAAGAAGGGGTCACGAGTTAAAAATCTGAATCGAAGCTGAAGAGGCTAACCAAGAAGTTCATCCTTTAAAAATATAATAAACTGACCAATACCTCTATCTCAATGTCGGTAACATCTCCCAACCTGCTACCTCATAAAAACTCAAAATTGTCCCAATCCAGTAAACAAGGAATATATCGAACTCCATGCCTTTTTGTTAAAAATTTACCAAGTCCTCATCTCATCAAACCTTCGAAACTCTAAATATTACCACACCCCCTTCCTTGAAATTTCAAGTATAAAAACAATTGAAATTTACATTAAATCGCCGACCATTCCATCAATCAGTGTTTCTATCGAAAAATGTCATCCAAAGACTCGTGAATAGAGGTATTAGTTCCCCTCCAGCTAGGTAACACTCAAAAACCTCCCCTGGCACACCGGACCGAGGTAAATGAAATCCTCTTGTAAGAGAATCTAAAATTTGATCCTTCAACAAAAATCCATCCCATCTAAACACCCACTTCATCCATCATCTCACCCAAACCCTTAAAGGTTTGCCCTTACTTCCTCTTACATCCTCAAAATCCCTCTGACTAAGACCTATCCCTCCTCATTAGGGATTGCATATACATTTATACCCATTTAGAAGGGGGAGGCATAAAACTGCTCTCGGTTTCAAATCATCTTTATGAAATTAGAATTTAATTTCCCTGAGATATGACCCTCGACTATGAAAGGATAAAAAACCATGTTCATGGAAGGTCAAAAGTGGGATCGGTAATACAATAAATGATTTGTACTAATAAAAGAATTCAGTCCGGACAACATTATGGAGGTTATGTTCGATGCGTTCATTAATAAGCTGGAAATATATATTGTCCCCGAGCCACTCATGGTCTTAATTCTCCAAGGGTTTCTAGTCCCTTCCTCTTAACACTTCCCTACTGAATGGAAAGATTTATGTGATAAGGCCATGGAGGTTGTGGAATGCATTGAATTTTTATGTAAGAATGACATTGTTACCACGAGATGGGATGACGATTTTGATATCTCTGAAGATGAATCGAACGGTAAAGATGTCAACTTAGTCACCTCCTTATACGAAATTATATATTTCTAAGAATTCCTATAAGGGATCAATAAAGTTCCCATTAAGCCTGGCATAGATGAAGATACCGAGTTTTTGCTCTTACCTACCTTTCTAAATCACATGAATCGATTCGAGCGGCACTATAAACCCATTCGCAAGTACAAACAAGGGAAAGGGAGTCGCTAAAAATCTCCCGATGCTAGAAATGACAGTCAAAGAAAGTAAGGTCCTAGAGAAACTCAAAAATACCCATGCTAATATCACTCTAAGGGGGATTTCCATGTCCTCCAAATTATATAGAAATGATCTGATAAAACTCATCTAGGACCCACTATTCCTACTCCTACCATTCCCAAAGAAGCCATTTATATTGTTATATCTCTAACTATAACAAGGATCTTCTCCTTATTTGAGGAAAAAATCCTCAAAATAGTAGTAACCATAATTGTTCCCTCAATATCTCAATCGAAGCCATGGGAAAAAGAGTCCCACTAACACTTGTTGTCAATGGATCTTTTCTGAACGAATGCTGCTTAAGGACTCTCAATCGACTAGGAATAATATTTAGTAACCTTAGTCCTATTTCTACCTCTATGTGTGCCTATGATAACAACCATAGAGAAGATATGGGCTCCATAAAACTCACACTAGGGGCTGGTCTATTTTCCCTTAAACCAAGTTCCAAGTTTCTCTCTGGTTTCTCTTGGCTCTATAGTATCTGAGGTGTATCTTAGTCCCTTCATTAAAGCTAAAATTCTTCGCCAAGACCATGTCCTAGCTATTCTCGATGATTAAAAAAACTCTAATAGCGTAGGCGCGAGCAACCTAGTACTAGAAATTTAACATGGGGTTAACTACATATTTTTCTCACGCTTTAAGATTGATCCTCTTCCCATCCCAGTCGAGGATAATTTCAATGATCCAATATGTCTTGGTACAGTCCATATGGTAATGCCAATGTGATTTAGATGCTTAAGAATATGCGTTTTATGCCCGAAATGAAGCTGGGTCTTTGTCAACTAGGGATCCTCGAGTCAATAGTTTTAAAAGAAGCATGTCCCCCTATGGCCTAGGCTACCAATCATCACCAGCTGAAATCATATCACTCTTCCATCCATATCTAAAGAAAACTTTGAGAAAGGGAAAGAAAATCCAAGGATATTCCCATGAATGGTAGATTTGCTAAAGAGGGAGAGATTTTCCTCTTTTGTGAATTCCCTGAGCCGTGGTATGACCTTGTAGAGAAAAAGATAAAATCGAGGATGGAGTTCTTATTTGAAGGCAAGGTTACTTGGGATGAAGACCAAAAACCCAAGTCAAAGACTCTAACCATCAAGTGTGTGAAAAGCGCAATACTACGGGGGCAGTGATGCCAATGAACCGTTAGACCTGCATACACTAAGAGTGGATCTATGCTCGATCCACATAGAGTCGAGCCGTCTGACCCATCCAAAAAGATAACCACTTATGATAAACCATTCCTCAACTAGTATCCATCCCTGTTAAGCCTACCCAAGTTAATCTAAACCTTATTGTTAACCCATATAAAAAATACCATAACCTATAATTTTTTCTTCCGTCTCTAAAGTAATTGTGAATGATGCCTCCTTTGATGAGGTTTTCACCAATGTATTTCTTAAAATGCTTTCAATGAAATGATGATGATTTCGATTATCTTATTTTGCCCTGTAATATTTGTCTTTATTCTTATTAAACAATTAATGAAGATAATCTAATAATTGAACAATTCTTAATCTATATCAATAAGAAATATCCTAAATAATATAACCATTTTCAAACTAATGATGATAAGACTATTGTTATCAATCTCATTAATAGTAGCCATCTGCGTAATATTATAGTAGGTCCAACCCACAAAGAGCATGAGAGGTTGCAATTTGAAGATCTTCTAAAGGAATTAGCGGATGTCTTCGCATGGTCCTACAGTGACATATCCGACATCGACCCAGAAATTCCACAGCACGAGGTCCTATCTTCCAAAAAAAGCTTGTCAAACAAAAGTTGAGGAATCTTCAGATAGAAAGGTCTCTCAAGATCAAAGATGAAGCGATAAATAATGGAACATAAGGTTCGTTTGGGAGGTCTAATATCCTACATGGCTTGCAAATATCTTCCCTATAATGAAATTAAGCGAAAAAGTTTGCATGTGTATCAATTATCGAGATCTAAACACAATGTCTCGGAAGGATGATTGGTCGTGGCTCAACATATATATTATGATCGATAACATGTTAGTTATGCCATCAAATCATTTATCGATGGTTTCTTCGGGTATAATTAGATTAAGATTCATCCTATCCATGAGGAATATACTACCTTCATCACCCTATGGGGAAATGTTTCTACACGATCATGTCATTGGGTATCAAGAATGTCAAGGCTACTTATTGAAGGGACACTACAACTAATTTTCACCTCTTGATCCATAAAGAGTCTGAATTACATGTCGATGACATGATCATCAAGTCTAAGAATCGATTGGTCACTTCCCCATATTAAGGAAATTCTTTGAGCAGATACGACAATAACATATGGGCCTCAATGCACAAAAATGCGTGCTTAGTGTCATGAGAGGAAAACTTCATTTTCATTGTCATAAAGAAATGGATTGAAGCTAACCCTACTAAAATAAAAATAATACTCAAGATTCCACCACCCCGGATGGAGAAAGAAGTTTGTGGATTCATGGGAAAGCTCCAATGCATCAGTAGGTTCATCAACCAACTGATCTCCATCCGTGAGCCTATCTTTAAACTCCTTTAGAAGGGTTTAACCAAAATCTAAAATGTGGCGTGCAAAGAAACCATCAACCAGATAAAGTGATACCCCACCTAACCTCTGATACTCATTTCTCCACAATAAACTTTTCCCCTACTCTTATACCTCATGGTAATAGACACTTTAGCAGGGGCTACGATTCCAATACATAGAAGAATCACATAAGGAGAGAGCCAAATACTATGCCAGTCAAAATCTAGTAAGGTATGAGGTGAACTATACTACGTTGGAAAAAGCGTGTGTCGCTTTAGTCTGGGTTATATAGAAGATCCAACAATATATGCTTGGATTCCTTATTATATTGGTATTCCGAATTGAAATGATGGAATACCTATTAGAGAAGCCTACCTTGTTAAGCCATATGGCTCGATGGTTGATGTTACTGGCGGAATTTGACATCATATAAGTTACACAAAAGGACATGAAAGGAAGATCCATTTTTATTACGTTGGCGGAGGTTTGGATTTTTAAATTAACAAATGAAAACATTCTTTATGCCTTTTTAGAAGAACTCAAATGGCAAATGTTTTTTGGCAGAGCTACTAACAAAAAGGGATATGGCATAAGGATTCTCCTTATTTCTTCCTGACGACTTCTAAACTTCCATGCCATCAAATTAGACTTCCCTTGCACCAACAACATGACTTCTCCTTGGATCTTCTCCACTTGAGGCAAATACATCATAAGTAAAGTCACTCCCAAGGCATCAAATGAGCATGAATTAATCATGGTTGCCATTGATTCCTTCACGAAATAAGTTGAAGCCAAGTTATTGTATGTAAAAATTGTTCTCCTATGTGAACCAATGAAAAGTATACACCTGTCCTCCTGTATGGCCACTCAGTTATCTTGGTCGGCTCCAGAAACACTTAGTCGGCTGGCGTGCCGACCAAAACTCAAAATGTGAACAATCCGGAGTAACAAATGTTACTCGGGTGGAAGTGCGACCAATACTGAATATCAAGAGTCTCATTCATTATATACAGGTGTAAGTGTCTGAAAATAAAAATGAATTCCATCTCTTAGGTTCCTAACCACTATAAATACATGTTCCCCCTTAGCTCAAGGGGGGGGGGGGGGGGGGGATTCAAGCAAGAACAAGCACAACCCATATTGAGCTATTGTAATCACCTGAAATAATAAAAACAGTGGACGTAAGCTTTTCTTATAGCTAAACCACCTTAAAAAACTTATTTCTTATGGGTTTGTCTGGCTATATTTATTTATCAGTGATTATAAATTTAGACCCCATCCATTTTTAGACATTAACAAGATGTCTCCCTCTGTGGTAACGACTGCTTGTCATCTTTCTCTACCCCTTTTATTTCTTTTGTTCATTTTGGAACTTCTCTAAAGAATGATGACTGTTCTTGAGAGCAGCCTTGCTGCTACATGTAACAATCCAGATCCATATTCTCCCTCTAGTGTGGTAGATCTTCAGGGAATTTTCTCAACCTGGCTAAGGGATAAACAACCATGCAGGAGTCAGTCAGGAAATTGGTTCCCACGTTGCAAGACAAGCCCACCAATAAACCTTCTAGGAGGGACATGCCACCTTCGCCATCCAGGATTAAGAAAAGTCATCGCTCCATGTCCTCTCGGGACAGATCATACTGTCATGGATCAACGTGAACAATTCAATCAATGAATTACCACAATGGTCGATCTTTCTCCAACGAGTGGCTGAACGTGTTAGAGCCATTAATGAGGGAATCTACCTCTAATCGTTTGGGTCTCCGAGCACCAAAAGGCCATAACAAAGCGCAAAACTGACCCTGCAAGCATAGAGAGAGATCCGTGAGGTCTAGGGCTAGCATGAGAGTCTCTTTGCATGCTGAGTAGACTTCTTAAGAAGAGTCCTTAGCACATGTGCATTGTAAATCCAAAAAAGTTACTTCAACCATGACTAAACTAGAGGAACATTCTTAGAAAGGATTTATGCAGCGACTTGAAGATAAGCTCGGAGAAATGGACAAAACCCAAAATCCTTTGCAAATAAGGTTTGTAAAGGTATCACCTTTTATTAAAGCTAATACACTAGAATAACCTTTTCATACATTTTTATTCCATAAAAATGTCCATTATTTTCTTTTACCAGAAAATATCCTAATACAACATTGTCTTACATTCTGATTCCATAAAAATGCCCGTTATTTTCTTTTACTAGAAAATAGATACAAATAATATTTTCTTACATTTGTATTACCATAAAAATGTCCCTTATTTTCTTTTACTCGAAAATATGATAAAATAACATTTCTTACATTTTTATTCCATAAAAATGCTCATTATTTTCTTTTACTAGAAAATACATACAAACAATATTTTCTTACATTTTTATTACCATAAAAATGTCCTTTATTTTCTTTTACTACAAAATATTCTAAAATGGCATTTCTTACATTTTTAGTCCATAAAAATGTTTATTATTATAATCGGAAATTTATTCTATTTTCATTACTTATTTTATCATCCTTGTAGTACCATTCCATACTAACATGGTTATTTAGTTGGCACTAGAATGCAAGACAAATAAATACACACATATATCCAATCTAATATATGTAATGACAAGCTAAAATATACAACTTATTTAACTTTAGACCAACGTTAGATTATCCCACCTAAATGACTCCAGGATGGTGGTGGTGAAGAAGATGGGTGACTCCTCCACCTTCAAAGGTGGCCTTAAAGTGATTCAAAAAAGCTCCACCAAATAGACCTCCATGGAAGTTCCAACACACTCCAATAAAATCTCCATGAAAACCCCTTCAAATATCTCAAATAACACAGTCACCTTCTTCTAATAATACCTCCTCAAACACACAATAAAACCCCAACAACTTCTATATTTCGTGGCCTTGTTTTCTTTACAGTAGGGAAAACTGAGTATTTAGTGGCGTGGGTATAACCTCTATACTTAAGAGAAAATAGCGGGAGACAGTGTAAGGAAGGGAGATGGAAGTTATCGAGGGTCTGATAGCCCATTTATCTCTTATATAAAAAATAAGGCTTTTCTTTCCTTTAGTCTCAACTAGTGAGATTTGATCCACAGTTGGGAACATGATAGTAACTTTGTCAATCTTATTTTTGAACAGTTCATGTCTCTCTGTGATACACGATCGAGACATTACCTAACCCTCCATCAGATTGATCCTAAGTCATCAAGCTCTAAGATCTTGACACGCAACATCGATCAAGGGCTCTCCCTTTGACATAAAAAGGTAATACCATGAAGTCTCTCTAATTATGGTACACAATAACTCGTAAGTCTCATACTGCCTTAAGATATTCTAGCCAACTAACAAAGATTTCAACCGTACTGATAGAGGTCCATAACATACCCCGTCGTTCGAACGAAATGATTGTCGTTCAAACAAGATACTCCACATTCGAACGACAATCATGGTCGTTCAAACAACCCTATATGATTTGTTTTTCGCAGTTTGATCCAAGTTCTGATAATGGCACCAACAGTTTAACTAAACTGATGACTAATAAGTCCATAATTTTCCCTTGCTATCTATTCACAATGCGTCCCCTCAAAATATATACGTATATCCTTTTTATATTATGTGTACCCTCAATATGCGTTTCGTTTTCACTAATTTAGGTGGAAGTTGTTTAATGAGAGATTGGGATTTCGACCTTGAATAAAAGTATATATATTTTTTAATTAATTAATATCCACTAATTTAATTATCCATATAATAATTTTACTAATTTTCCTTATTTAATTCAACAGTAATCTTCCTCCTCATATATAACCTATATATGTGATTTTAAATTAATTTACCTGTGCGTGATATTACACTTATGGACCTATAGCACAGGAGAAGATGATATTAGGCTCAAGAGACTCAAGATTCTAAACCCGATTTCATTGCATTTCTTAGACAACTTCTAAAAGATTCTATATCTTAGTATTGATATGAGAAATGAATACCATTAGATTCGAATGGACATTCTCATTATGGTTAATGTTCTCGATTAACAGTCCTCAGACAAAATCCTCGAATTCTATAGAAGTAGCAGAGGAAGTGGCAGAGATCTGGGGTGGATTGATGGAGGATTTGAGCCAATAGGAATCCAGGCCAAGACTAGCGTATCCGATTGCACTTAAGAGGAAAAATTATTTTTGGGTTTATTCTGATTAGAAAAGAAATATTTTTTGTATATATATTTTTTTGAAAAAAGGAGAAAATCTTTATGATATTTTTAAAAAGGGGAGAAAATATTTTTTTGGTCTATTGGAAAAAGGGGGAAATATTTATTTTTTGGCATTTTGAAAAAGAGAGAAACGGAAAATCCTTAGTGTAGTTATTATTATTAGGTTTCACTAGTATTATGTTTCGCCTAGGGTGTTAGTGAAATGTCGAACATGACACGAGCCTTGTAAAAGATAGGATACATGATACAAGATGCAATTGAATTGTTTCTAGACTCACAGACAGGATCTTATTTTAAAAAGGAATGAAATAGCACAAAAATCAGGTGGTAAGGCGACCCAAAATTTTGGCACATTTTTGCGTTGAAACTGGTAAACTAGGAATGAGTGTCGTAGGGTAGCTTCATATATGAGGTTGATTAATTGGTGGGTTAGTTAAAAGGTTCCCCCTTGGGCATGATTTTCACGGTATACCTTTTGCCAATAAGGGAAATCATTCATCGATACATGTGGAAAAAACATTTGATATAATTGAGTGTACGTGAATTTCCTCGGATATACCTCATGGAGATGGATGTGTGAGAGAGAATTTTATATACTCGACGTATGTGAATGAGTTACCCTTATTAATAAGATAACAAGACTCTAATAATTATTTCATTTAGTTATAATTTTATCTTCCCTACATAATTCCTAAGTAGGTTTCATGTATCCCAACCCACTAGAAATCTAGTCGAACATGGTGATGTGAAGAATAAATAAGGATTTAACTTTGCATGGAATCATAATCATTAATAAATTGTATCTAAGCATGCAAGGTTTCCTTACAAATCTAGAGAAATAACTAGAACATTGATTAGGCATAAATTCTTCCTAATTTATCCCTTGATTTACTTACTTTTAGCACCTCGAACAACGTAATTGAGTTGGATTTATCTCATAACTGCGCTACTGACTGATCCTAATGAGTACACCGAGTTTCTGGTATTTTGTAGTGATTTTGCAGGTATTTGTTGTCAAGAAACGAAAGAAGGAAATCGGTAGAATCAAGAAAGAAAGAAGGAAAATTCTCGAGGGCAAAAGCGTAATTTCTTCACGGAATTTCTGATGAGTTACCTAAAGAGAAGTTGAATACATCTCATTCACGAGCACAAAGGAAGAAACGACACCCCAATCGGAATCCCGGAACAAAAGTTATGAGCAGTCAAAGATGAGCCAGAAAGTTAAATAGCCGGGCGGACCGGTCCGCCTTGCCAAACTCCAGAAGACCCCGGATCACATGCAAAACGAAGGAGGATAAAATAAAAAGAACCGGTCCGCCCCAAAATAAAAAGAACCGATCCGCCTTGGGGGCAGACCGGTCCGCCTAAGACCCGGACCGGTCCGGTCCTCGAGATCTGGAAATCTTTTCTCTTCCTAAAAAGGCTCCTAGTGCAGTTGACTTTCGATATTATTGTAGGGTATTTAAGACCCGATTTATTGTTGTTATTGGTACGAAGAATTAGTAGGTTTTCCTGCTTCTTTTCTAAAAACCATAGTTTAGCTAAGAATTGCAGTTTTAATTCAAGGATTGAAGATTTATCCAGTAATTGTTGTGAGTATTAGTTTCATTCATTGTTGCACTTATTGATTGAGTAATTTTAGTGAGTAATTTTTATTTCTAATTCGTTTCTACATCTAATTATCATTCTTCTTAGATTAATCATGAATTCCTGCACATCAATTATTGTTTTCATTAAATTCAACATGTTAGGCTAGATTTACCAAGGTCGGGATACATGAACCCAACCTGATGTGTTAGTGTATGTGTATAAAATTAATTCGATGAGTTTATTGATTGAATATGATCGTATTGCTTAATGATACAATAATTGTAGATCTTTATATCACGTTTGCCTCTGGGTACTAGTGATGATTTAGAGTGCAATTCGAGTGTCACTATCGCAATACTGATTTACTCATCCTCAGATTAGGTATGACGCGGGCTTGAACCTCGTATACATAATGCTTGGGAGTGCTAAATTTCGGGTCAGATCAATCAGATAAATTTATGATTAATATTTACACTGCACTACACTAGGGTTGGGGGATTGTATTCCCGTCCTCGTTTTTCCCATCACTTTGTCAAAAGTTTCAAAATCAATTTTTATTCATATTTTAGGTAACTTATTGTAGTTGCATTTTTCATAATTTCATCTTTGCACTTTGCTGTAATCATTCCCAAAATCAAATCATTTTCCCTTTATTTTTAGAGTCAAGGTTAGGATTCCTCCGTCTTTTCCGTCGTCACAACTTCGTTGTCCTTTTTCCCTGAGGATCGATACCCGACTTGTCGGATTATTACTTGAGCGACTGGCTTACACTTGAGCCTAGAGTGAACGCATTTCTGAGACACATTTTCAGTCGCGTCAAACATGCAAAAGAATAATAAGAATCAAGAACAAGGAAGAGAAAGCGAACTATATTCATAAAATTCTTGAAAACAATCCACAAAAATTTAAACTTGATGAAGAAGTAGATTGCCAAGGATTGTTGTCTCTTTATTGCTATCAAAATTGTGTCTCTAGATCTCTAACTAAGCCTAGAATAATGTAGTAATAAAGCTAATACATTTTTACAAGAGTTTGACCTATGTACAACTCTAAAATTAAGTGGATAAACATCAGAATTTGCGCACAAATTTTTGAACCGGTTCCCTTCAGGATCGAATCGGTTCATTTTTTAGTATTGTTCAAGTTACCTTGATCAAATCGGTTCCTTTTGGAATCGAACCTGTTCACTTTTCCAATGCTTTTCACATTGGTCTTTTAATTCTTCTTATCTCCATACGCTCGTAACTCTCCAACCATAACACGAATTTAAATGATATTTCTTTCTATGTGCTTGTGAACTCAATGTCTTCGACTTCTCTTATGTTCCATATCCAGATTTCGACTATACAATTATGAAATTTCCCTTGACTTTTCCTTCTTTCTTTCCTGTCCTTATTTCGATTTCTCTTTTTCTTTCAAGCGCATTAAATACCTACAAAATATAAGAGAAATTCACAAAACACAATGTACTAGCAGAAAAGGGTCAGTATAAATGATATGAGATAAAATCCTATAATTTACATCGCATGGAGTGGTAAAAGTAACTAAATTACAATGATATATATGAAGAATCAAAACTTTGACATGACTCATAATGTGTCTCTAACGCGTGTAAATACGACTCAAGTGTAAACCGATCTCTCAAGTAATAATCCAATAAATCGGGCATCGAACACAGGGACTAAGATAATCTCTCGTGATGAATACTAAGGAAGATGACTAATTCTAATGATCAACTCATATAAAAGAAAAAAAAGTTGATGATTGGTTGGAAGAAGAATTTACTACTGAACTAAGGCAATGCAATTAATGAATAGAAGCTAACTACGCATGCAAGAATGAAAACTTTATGAATTAAACTATATGTGAAAGATGAGATTGTAATACACTTTCCCAAATTTTCGCTAATTATGTAGAGTATAAAACTTTCACTAAATTTAATAGTAAATTAAGAGAAAATTTTGATTTCATCTAAGCATTATATATATGGGGATTTTGCTCCTCGCAATACATAATCAAAAATAATTTCAAAGCAAGAGACAAAATTGCCAAGATGCATATCATACCCTTAAATACTCCGGTTACCTAGGGCAAAGAAGTTAAAAAGCCTACGACACTTATATCAACAAGATATCAAGCCTCTAATTAATTATTTCATTTAGTTACAATTTTATCTTCCTTATTTAATTCCTAAGTTGGTTTCATGTATCCCAGCCCACTAGAAATCTAGTAAGACATGGTAATATGAAGAATAAATAAGGTTTTAACGTTGCATGGAATCATAATCATTACTAAATTGTATCTAAGCATGCAAGGATTTCTTACAAAGATAGAGAAATAACTAAAACATGCAAAAGAATAATAAAATCAAGAACAAGGTAGAGAAAACAAAAAAATATTTTCGAACCGGTTCGCTTTTGTAGTGTTACCGGTTCGTTTTTGTAGTGTTCTTCACTTTTGTCTTTTAATTCTTCTTATCCTCATATGCTCGTAACTTTCAAAATATAGCTCGGATTTGAATGTCACTTCTTTTGATGAGCTCATAAACTCAACGTCTTTGACTCCTCTTTAGGTTCTGCATCTGGATTCCGACTGTACAATTATGAAATTTCCCTTGAATTTTCCTTCTTGCTTTCCTGTCCTTATTCCTTCTTCTCTTTTTCTTTCAAGCGCATGGAGTACCTGTAAAATATAAGAGAAATATATGAAGCACGATGTACTAGAAGAAACGGGTCAGTATTAATGATATGAGATAAAACCCTATAATTTACATCACACGGAGTGGTAAAAGTACTTAAATTAAAGGGATACAAACGAAGAATTTATGTCGAATCAATATCTACAAGTGATATGAATCATATGTAAGTATTAGTGAGTGTAGTAAAACAAGGAAACTATATACAAGTAAATAAAGCATGGATCATGTGATAGGAAGATGGTACATACATGAGAAGAATATCATTGTAGAAAGAAGAATATAGACATCATGATATGAGTAAGATATATATACAACATATAAGTATGAGAGTAAGAAGAGTATCCAAGTGGAGACACATGCGAAATGGAGTCTAGTCCTCCAATAATTAAGTCACCAATGGAGTCACCCTTGTGGCCATTCGGGATTCCACTGGCACGAGGTTGCCCCTAATGGAGAGATCTCTTTCGGTGAATGGGGGGATTCAAGGAGGGAGTTCCTTTTTTCTCCACTTGCGCAATCTTCGCGGGCTTGCCATGGATATGAATCACAAGCATGATGTATATGAATAATACATGGATAAAATAGGATAAAGAGGAAAATAGGACTCAAGTCTCGGGTTTTAGCTCAAGACTCCTATGTAGCCTAAAAAAGCATCAAATTCCATATAGTTCGCATGCGACATGAGAGTGGGGTTTATCCCATAATTTTAAACAGGGATTTTATTATATGTGTGTGTAAGAAAAAGGTGTTTTTAGTTTTAAGAAAATGTGGTAAAAACTCCTATTGGAATTTATAGGTGTAACCCTTTTTTCTTGTTTTAGTTTTTTTTTATAGAAAATATATTATTTTCAATATTACTATTAAATGATTGAATATAATATGTGTATGATCTAAAGTAAAAGCTAACTTAATAACTTATATAACTAATACAAAAATAAAGAAATTTAAAGAGAGAAAAGAATGTTTGGACCTTCTTTGAAGACTTGGAGATTGATCTTGACTGATGATGAGCTTCCTTTTAAGTGGGTGAATAATGTAGGGGTATTTTTCTAAATTGGGTGTGAAAGTGATGGAAATGAAAGGTGGAGAAAGGTTTCAAATAAGGAAACCTTGCTAACTTAAGAAGAATGTTGTTGAGATCATTGAAGTTGATGTTTCTGAGGTCAACATACTTTGAAGGACAACGCTCTCTGTTGGTTCCTATCTCTTGAAGAATTAAAAATTCGCAGTTGGGAAGATGTCTCTAGGGAATTCATGTTACAGTACAAGTACAACGAAGAACTAGAAGTTACACGTCGTGATCTAGAGCTTCTCAAGCAGAACCCTGAAGAAACTATCAACAACTTCATAGTAAGGTGGAGAGAAAAAGCTACCACCATGACCAACAAGCCATTTGAAGAAGAACAAGTCATCAAAGTGAAGAAAAATTTCCTGCCCCATATCTGAGCCACTATGAGAGGTCTTTATTATCCATACTTTTGCACTATCCAAGAAGTGGGTGTAGTAGTTAAAGAAAGTGTCATCAAGGTAGAAGATCAGTTGAAGAAGATGATCAGACAGTTCATTCCTAAAAAGTAAGAGAAGTCTGCCAATACTAGACTCTCTACCATCAATAATATCTCCTAGCCTTATACCTCTTGGGCACGAGAAAGATGTCCTAATCCCTCCAGAAAGGAATACACCGAGCTCCGAGCTCCATGCTGTACCAAGCCTCATTAAGCCAAAACCTCATCAAACCCTTGAACCCCTGTCCTTTGCCAAACCCACTTCCAAGAACTTCAAGGCTGATGCCCACTTTGACTTCCACTACTCTGCCAGCTATACTACCGATCATTTCTTTCATCTCCGGAATGTAGTCCAAGGTTTAATTGATCGAGGTAACATCTCCCCACCATCCAATCCTAAACCCAACACCATTAATAATCCACTTCTAACACACACAAATGACATCTTTCTAGAGAATGATTAGGAATTCGACCCATCTATCTAAATTGTGCCTAGTAAAGCACCCATCATACCCGTAACATCACCCAAACCACTCAAAGTTTGTCCTTACTTTCTTGTACACCCTGCCTAGTTCACCGAATGGGATTTGTCTCTCCTTATGAGGGCCGACATTGCTGTCCGTACCCAATCCGAAGGTAGAGATATGGAGTTATCAACTGTTCTGAACCAACTCTTAGAGTTCAAGCTAAAATTGCCTACCATAATGACCATCGACTGCTGAAAATTCAATGGCCTGTTCATGGACGCTCGAAAATAGGCTTGGGAATTAGATAATTGGGTGGTACCCATTGATAAAGTTAGCTTAGACTATGTGGTACAAATTAGGGTAAATAAGTTTCAACAACTAGTGATATCTGTAATATTTTTGAACTACGCACTGCCTTAAAGCTTCAAGGGCGATTGGTCCCTTAACTATTACACCTCCCCGTTGGGAGGGACGATTTATATGAGGAAGCCGTTGAGGTTATGGAATGCATCAATTTCTCTTAGAAGGAAGACATCGTCTCCACTAGATGGGGGATGAATTTGACAACTCAGATGATGAATCGAGTTAGGAAAAGGTCAGTCTAGTAATTAGTATGTGCATGATGATATCTTTCGAGGATCTTTTGGGGAAATAAGTAAAGCAACCATTCAACTAGAAATAGATGAAGACAAAGGGTTCTTATTCTTTCTTGCCTCCATAAACTACATGGGTAGATCAGGAAGACACTACTAAGATCCAAATCCTCAGTCATCAAGAACAAATAATGGGAAGGGAGATGTCTAAGAACTTCCCATGCTGAAATGATAGTTGAAGAAAGAAATATCCTTGACCAACTCAAAAAGACTCAAGCTAATATCACCTTGTGGGGACTCTTCATGTCTTCCCAAACACATCAAAATGCTTTGATAAAGCTTCTCATTGGACCGACAGTCCCTCTTTCCAACACTCCAGAAGAAGTTGTAAACCTGGTGAGATCCTTAACCACCACTAAACTCCTTTCCTTATGCGAAGAAAAAATTCTGAAGGTTGTCCCTAGCCATAACTATGCCCTCAACATCTTCGTTGAAGTGATAGGAAAGATATTCCCACTCTCACTCATCGACAATGAATCCTCCCTCAATGTTTACCCACTAAAAACATTTAATTTAAGTGACTTGACTTCTACTTCCGTCATAGTGCGTGCCTATAATAATACTAATCGAGAGGTGATGGGCTCCATAATACTCATAATAGAAGCTGGACCTATCAATCCCATTAGTGAGTTTCAAGTTATTGACATACCCGCATGCTTCAATCTACTTTTTGGTCAACCATGGCTTCATAGCATCCATGGGGTATCTTCCTCCCTTCATAAAAAGTTGAAATTCTTCGACAAAGGGCAAGTCATTATAATTTTGGGGGATGATGATGGTATAGAAAAAGCCAATACCAACAATCTGATACTAGAAATATAACATGGGACGAATGACATGCTTCTTTCCAGCTTCAAGGTTGATCCACTTCCCTTTTCGAAAGGAGATAATTTCAAAGATCGAGTCTCTTCAGAGCACAACCCACACGACAATGTCAACGTGATATAAATGTTCATGAATATTGATTTCATTCTCAGACTGGGTCTAGGGCGACGTCAAAAAGGGATAATAGAACCATAGTCCTAAAAAAATCCTTTCCCCTTTTGGCCTAAGTTATTAGCCTTCACCAAAAGAACTCAAAATGCTCCGCCAATCACGATTGAAAAGGAATTAAAAGATGTTAATACTGTTTCGAGGGATTCTCTGAATAGAAGATTCGTCAAGGAGGGTGAAGACTTCCCCTTCTATGGATTTCCTGAGCCATGGTATGACCATGTAGATAAGAAGATGAATTCGGTGATGGAAATCTTCTTTTAAGATAACTAGTCCTGGGTGGAAGACTACCAGAATAAAGTGCAACTTCTCGCTCATGAAGCCATGGCCATTATCGAGGTTTCTTAGGAATGTTATTCTTAATAATCTTTCAACTTATAGACACTGGGGCTAACTCTCTATATGATCCATTCAGACTCTACATCGTTGGACCCATCCACTCTAATTAAGACTACTGATGAGACTCTCCTTAACTGGAATGCAATACCAATCCTGCCTGCTAAAATGCAACCCAACCTTGATGTTTACCCTTTCTCTTCATCTATTATTGTTCCTCCTTTTTCTAATAACAATGTAATCAAGACCTCTTGTGACGAGGTTCTAAACATTATTTTTCCCAAAAGTAAAATAAATGAGGATTTTGAGTATCTTGATGTGCCTTACATTAATTGTCTTGATTTTAATCAAACTTTTGATGATGATGATTTTACAAATGAACAATTCCTAACCGATCTTAATAAGAGTAATAACAAACAACATAATCTCATTCAAATTAATGAGGATGAAACTGTTGTTATCAATCTCGGTTCTAGTAGCCAACAACGCGAGATTAGGATAGGTTCCACCCTCAATGAGTATGAGCGCACACAATTTGAAGAGCTGCTGAAGGAATTTATGGATGTCTTCGCATGGTCCTACAATGACAGGCCCGACATGCATCCCTAAATAGCTCAGCACGAGATCCCAACTCTCCCAGAGTGAAAACAAGTCAAATAGAAGTTGCAAAATCTCCGCACTGAATGGTTAAACAAAATCAAGGAAGAGGTAATAAAACAATTGAACGTATGCTTTATCCGGGTGATTGAATATCCCACATGGATAGATAATATTTTACCCGTACAGAGATCAAGACGAAAAGTTTGCATGTGCATTGACTATCGATATTTGAACAAAGCATCTTCGAAGGATGATTACCCATTGCCCAACATAAACATGATTGTGGACAACACGACTAGTCACACCCTCATATCATTCGTCGATGGATTTGCTGGATACAATCAGATCAAGATGCATCCTGACCATCAGGATAAAACTTACTTCATTACCCCTAGAGAACATTTTGCTACACTATTTTGCCATTCGGGCACAAGAACACTAGGGCTACCTTCCAAAGGGCTGCCATAACCATCTTGTATGAATTGATACACAAGGAGGTTAAAGTTTATGTAAAGGACATGATTATTAAGTCTATAACTCGGGAAGGTCATGTTCCCTCTCTCTGGAAGTTCTTTGAACAACTGCGGTGATCCCAAATGAAGTTACACCCACAAAAATATGTTTTTGGTGTCACAAAAGGAATGTTTTTGGGATTCATGGTTAGTGAAAGGGAATCGAAGCAGACCCCACCAAGATGAAAGCTATACTTAAAATGTCACCACCCCGAACGGAGAAGGAAGTCTGAGGATTCTTAAGAAAACTTCAGTACATCAGTCGGTTCATCAACCAATTTACTTCTATTTACAAGCCCATCTTCAAACTCCTCTAAAAGGATTTAAACAAATTTTAGAATGAGACCTACTAGGAAGTCTTCGACATAATCAAGCAATACCTTACCCGACCTCTGGTACTTATGCCTCCTCTACCAGGTCTCTCTCTACTCTTGTACTTAACCGTAATAGATATTACATCAGGGGATTTATTGGTCCAATACATTGAAGAATCCCACACCAAGAAAGTGGCCAAGTTTATCAGAAAAAACATCATCTATCGATACGGGGTTCTCCATGAGCTAGTATCAGATAATGGGTTACATTTTAAAGCCGAGGTCCCATAACTTGTCGATGAGTATGGGATTCATAGACACAAATATTATCCCTACTGACCCCAAACCAATGGTGCAGTCTAAGCTGCCTATAAAAACCTCAAGGCCATCATCAGTAAAATGACAAAGAGTTGCCAAGATTGGTCTGATCGGATCCTTTATGCCCTCTAGGACTACTTCACTTCAGTCAGGACATATACTGGGGCTACCCCTTACTCTTTGGTATGCGGTATGAAAGCACCTATTGAGTTGGAAATACCTTCCTTATGCGTTATTCTCGAGAGTAGAGTCAATAAGGAAGACTGGTATCAAACCCGCTTTGACGAGCTATCACTCTCGGATGAAAGGAGTCTAAAGGCTCTATACCACATACAAGGGTACCACTGCTGGACAGTACAATCATTCAATCAAAGAGTCAAGGACTATGGTATCCAGGAAGGAAACCTTTCCCTTAAGGAGTTCGTAGAAACCATCTTGGACCCTGGAGGGAAATTCAAGCCAAACTGGAGTGACCCTTGTATAGTGAAGAAGATTCTCTTAGGTGGTGTCGCTATGCTCATAGACCTCGACGGAGAAGAAGTTGCTCGTCCAGTCATCCTGGTCCATCTCAAGAAGTTCTACCCTTAGTCCAAAATCTCGATGTGTTGCGACTCTTCTCATCTCCCTTATATTCTAAAAAACAACTCTTCATTTCTCCCTACCCAAAACTATGTGGGTCCTGATCCCCTAAAAAACCTTTTTCTTTCAAAATGGAACTAAAAAATTTTCAAAACCCCAGAGGTACGTAGGCAACTCATACACCTTATGTGGGCGTGGTCCCCTTCTTTTTTCACAAAATGCTATTCTTTTCTAACCTTCGAGAATGAAAGTTCATTTTATCATTTACATGAACAAAAGTATTATATATGCCTTAGCGATTGGTATAGATAACTCAAATGTAAAACTCATCAAGAGGTACAATAATATGGTCAAAATATTTTTAATTTTTAATAAGGAAGTTCGGTACCATTACACGAAGTATTAGCGAAGGGAGTCAAAACAACCACCCCTCTTCGCTGACCAAACTATTTCAAACAGGACTAACTAAACTTTACAAAATTATTCCCAAAACCCCAAATACAAAAAAAATCCCAAGAGCCACCAAAAGATTCACATAAAAAAATCCCAACTTCACAAAAACCTTATTCGCAGCTGCCAGAAGATCCGACCCCATCATCTTTAGCTCCCTAAGGTCCCCAAACTTCCTTTGCCTGGTTGATGTGCCAAATACACTCCATAGAGTGAACGGGTTAAAACCCCATCATTTCATATTCCACATTTATCTCACTAATCACGTCCACAACCATTTTAAATAGTTCCCGAACAAATGCCAGATCCTGACTATGGATTAAGGTGGACAGGTCGACGACCGATGATTCTCCCATAGAGAACCTAACCTCATGCCATGGATTCAGTTAAGTCTTCCACCGAAAAGAAGTTTATTATCTAAGGAGGCACTATTTGCTCCTATCCAACTTGATGCAGGAGCCGCCAGGGGATATAGAATGAAGTCTACTGCAGGCCAATTAATCAAGCATACCATACTCTCTTAGTTCCAGAACAAGATGCAGTTCTACCCACTATGACACCGACCAACGAAGGCACTGGGCTTCGTGCTCCATGAACTAGTTAACCCAGTACTCCACAGATGGTCCAAAATTGATAAATTACCAAGAAAAGATATTCAACACGCCTACCAAGGGATACTCAAGAGGAATCGCTAAATGGAAGCTCTCAGCCATCCACATGAACAAGATCATCAGGCTCCCACTTAAAGAATCAGAGTGAGATTTCCTCTGAGCATCAAGACCATTTAGAGTCTCCGCAAGTATCATCGCTGCAGGACTGCGATGATAAGACATACATGCTATTATCGTAGCCAACTGGTGATCCACTATTAAGTCCCCCGTCACTAGCAAAATCCTCGCAGTAAGGCCCAAGGCAATGGCTGCGACAAAGCCAGCATCATCAAAGCTCTTCACAATCAATCTCCAACATCTGTTGAACATTTATGGGAGTGATAGTCACCTCCCTGAAGCCAAGATGAAAAGTATGTTTAGTGTCACCCCACCTCTCTCCCAAAGCTCATAACACCGTAAGAGAACACAACGTCTCATCTAAAGCAACAACTCCAGCAAAACTAGCATCATTATAGCTTGTTTAATACACCAAATTTAGCATAATCTAACGAAGGCAACAAGCCCCACTTTACAACCAAGCTTTCTATCCGCTCATCCATATACCAACTAAGCCGCCAAGGACTTCCTCTATTCAAAAAATTCTGAAAAACTCATTTATTATACTTTTTATCAAAATAAATCCCTTCAAAAAGGAAAATCTTTTTCAACTAAGCCTCCGAGGCCATCTTGTACTCAAACATATTTCAACAATTTCCAAAAAACATATTTTTTCTACTCTTTCTCAAATCAAAACTCGGCATCAAATTAAAATTCATGTAGAATAAACCACTAAACAAGATAATCAAACAAAATATGCATCTCCTTTTGCTTTGTTGGAGTCTCTTTTAAAGTGCAATATCGCTAAATCAAGCATGGAACATGGTCAATGCCGACCTCCCTGATCAATGATGAATCTACAAGAAAGTCCCAAAGGGAAAAACCCAGAATTAGATGTTACCTCATCTTCCCCACAACCTTCTATCCTAGGTACCAGATGTACCCAAACTCATACGATTGAAACTTCCTCATCTGCACCTGCATGCCCATAACCCCAACGAAGCCGTACCTCAAGGGTAAAAGGTCACCTGCAATCCCCAACAGAGAATCAACATCTACTCAAGAGACAAAAATGCTTGAAAATACCAGAAAAATAAAAAAGTACCCAAAAAATTCAAAAAATGGCCAACAAATATTTGAACATATCTTGATTAAGAAAACCATTTTTTGGAACACTAAACCCCTTACAAACTTCCAAAATCCCCAACAGGATTAGTATTACGCTATTGGCCCCTAACATATCCCGCAAATGGAACCAATAATATGCCCACATTCTAAGTTCAATTATAATTTCCCAATGGAATCTCACATTTCAAGTCTTCCCTAACGGAAACCAAAATGACACCCCAGAAAAATTGCAAAATAATACCTTCCCAATTCCCCAGCGAAATTTCCAGGCTAAGCTTTCTTCCAATCCTTCATCAGAATTTCAGAATACACCTGCAATCAAAATCCTTCACGGCTTCCCTAGTAAAAACTGTCCCCAACTAGATGTCTCAAAAAGGGTAAACCGACCCAAGAAGAGTCTCGACACAACGTAATCCTCAATAAAACAATAGGTGCATCCGCATACCTAAGACAATTGAAAATCCCCCATAAAAATAGCCCACCACTTTAGGTCCTCAGAATTGACCTCAGCCCGCAAAATCAGTCGTCACAACCTTAGGTCCTCAGAATTAACCTCGACCCGCAAGATCGGTCCTCATAACTTTAGGTCATCATATTTGACCTCGGCCCTAAAAATTAATCATCATAACTTTATGCCCTCAAAATTGACCTCGGCTTACAAAATTGATCGTCATAAATTTAGGTCCTCAGAATTGACCTCGGCCCTTAGAATCGGTCGTCACCACCTTAGGTCCTTAGAATTGACCTCGACCCACAAAATTGATCATCTCTTTAGGTCCTTAAATTTGACCTCGACCTGCAAAATTGATCATCCCCAACATTACCTTAGGTCCTCAAAATCAACCTTGACGCTTTGAACCGGTCATTCTCATCCCTTCAGGTCCTTAGAACTGATCTCTTTCCCCAAAACATCAATGTGGTGTGTATTCGATGGCCTTAACTTGTTACAAGCTCACCCATAGAGGGTCTCTATAGATGCCACATTCTAGGACCCTTCTAAGTATGTCCTTAGGAACCTAGTACTTCCTCCTTCACCATAAACTCTGGGTCATACTTCGAGTATCCATCTAGTGGACACAATGCACTCTTGGGCCCCATTTGACTCTAGTCAACTTCCTTGCCTGAGTAAAATCTCAATGAATCTTTAAAGGGCTCTGAATCCCCTTCACAACGGTTCGCCCCATGCATAATTCGGCCTTATGGTTCGGATGAATGGTCTATTTTACTATTAAAAACTTATTTCAAGGCCACGGTCACTCCCGGGCTCCATTTTTACCCCAATCAACTTCATCGCCTGAGTTGAAGCTCAATGAATCTTTAAAGGGCTCTGAATCTCCTTTCTAACAGTTTATCCCATGAGCGAATCGACCTTAAAATTTAGACGAATGGACTATTTTTCTCAAAAATTGATACGGAGACCACCGAGTGTTCTCGGGCTCCATTTGACTCTCGTCAACTCTTTAACTCGAATAAGACTGAATTAATCTTTAAAAGTATCTAAATAACTTTTCCAATGATCTGCCCCGTGTACGAATAAACCTTACTATACGGATGAATGACTCATTTTACTTCAAAGGGCCACCGGGTGCTTTTGTGCCCCGCTTGACCAAGGTCAACTCTTTGAATTAAATGAGGCTGAATGAATCTTCTAAAGGATCTGAATACCCATTCCAATAGTCCATCCCCTGTGTAAATTTTCCTTACGGTTCGGATGAGCGATCTTTTTTCTTTTAAAAATCTCTTGTGCAAAAGACCATCAGGCGCTTCTTAACCCCGTTTGATCGTGGTCAACTCCCGAACCAAAATTCAACCCAATAAATTCTTAAAGGCTCTGAATACCCTTTCCAACGGTATGTACTGTGCATGATTTGAACTTACGGATTGCATTTTACGATCATATTTTTAAACAATGTGCATGAGATAATTGAATGTCAAACCCATTTCCCTGTATTTTGTGAGTGTGTCTGGGGTTGCCTGCCGATAGACACGTTAAGGACAATGCTGATCGGCACCCCCCTGACCCCATATAAACATTCCTCTCAGTGATGTCATTAACATTCTCTCGAAGTCAGCGTGGTTTCCATATTGATACCTCTCCCCCACATTCCATTTCCATTATTTTCTTACCAAATTACACAAATTCCATTCCCTCTCCTCATATTTCCTCCATCCACTTGCAAGAGCAACCCTTTATCAATCAAGATCAATCTCAAAGCTTTCGAACAAGGTCCAAACCTTTCCCTTTCTCTTTAAATTTCTTACTCTCGCATTAGTTATTCGATTCTTACTTTAACATTTCATCTTTGTTAGTTCACACATATTAATATTTCACTTTTTATTAGTAGTATTGCACATACTATATTTTCTATTAAAAAAAATCCAAAAACAAGAAAAACAGGGTTCACCTATAAATTCCAAATGGGAATTTCTCCCCACACTTTCTCACACTAAAACACCCTTTTCTACACACACATATAATAAAGTCTCCAATTGGATTTATGGGATAAACCCCACCCCTGTGTTGCATGAGAACTAAGTGTAATTTGATGCCTTTTTAGGCTACGTAGGCGTCTCAGGCAAAACTCGAGATTCGAGTACTCTTTTCCTCATTTTTTATATATTATTTTTGCATATTATATTCATGATGCATGCTTGAGTTTTATCCAATTTATCCCATCATCTTTCTATAAACAACCGGTGACCAACAAACGCACACATTATGTTTATTATTATTATTTGGGAACTCTCCTACGGATGAGCTCACTACGCTTTTCTCCATGACGCGAGTCGAGTAATTCCATTCTCCATTTATATATACATGCACATACCCTTCATGGAGTTATTAAGGAGAAGAATAACACATGCCCATAAGAGATCGAAAGGGTGGGATGGGTTCTTAACACCTTCCCACTTCATAACTAATCCCCCGAATACTTGAAGCAATTGGTTTCGCAAGCATCAATATGTCTTTGATGACGTTCTCTCGAGGTGATGACATTTTTTTGCATGTTTTGTGTAAAATAGGCTTGCGACTTTATTTTCTATACATCACCGCTAAATTTTAACGACGACCAAAGTACCCTAAGGAAGGGCGTGAACCCCACCACCACCGCCCATGAGCATGCCGATTAGGGGAGATCGTGATGGCCATAGTTACAGAGAGCCCAGTTTATAGATTATGTCAAGTATTCTAGTTGGTTGGCTAATGTGGTGATGGTAAAAAAGAAGAATGACATGTGGCGCATGTGTGTAGACTTCACCGACCTTAACAAAGCATGCCCAAAGGATTATTTTCTCTTACAAATGATTGATCAGTTGGTAGATGCAACTGCAAGTCATGAGTTGCTTAGTTTCATGGACGCTTACTCTGGGTATAACCAAATTAAAATGAAGCTAGAAGATAAGGAGATCACTTCCTTTATCACCACCCGAGGAACATATTATTGCAACATTATGCCCTTTGTGCTGAAAAACGCTGGAGCAACATACCAAAGGTTGGTGAACAAAGTGTTTGAAGAACATATAGGCAAAAACATGGAAGCGTATGTGGATGACATGCTCACCAAGGGTAAGGCTTCCACCGACCACATAAAAGACTTAGCCCAGACATCTGACCACCTAGAGAAGCACCAAATGAAACTTAACCCGAAAAAGTGTGTATTCAAGGCACAAGAAGGAATCTTCTTAGGATATATTGTGAACCAAAGGGGAATTAAAGACAATTTCGATAAAATAAAGGCTTTAATGGAGATGAAGTCCCCTCTTTGTAATGACGTGCAAAAATTGACTGGAAGAGTGGCAACTCTAAATTATTTTGTGTCCCGAGCAATAAATAAATATCTCTCATTCTTTAAGATGATAAAAAAGACCTTTGAGTGGAATGACGAATGCGAGAAATCTTTTCTAGAGCTGAAGCATTATTTGGGATCTCCACCACTCCTCTCTCGACCAGTTTTGGGAGAAAAGTTGTATCTATACTTGGCTGTTTCAAATTCAAATATTAGCTCGACTTTGATCCGACTAAAGGGAGGAGTTCAGAAGCCGGTGTACTACACCTGCAAAGCACTCCAAGGAGCAAAAAATAGGTATCCACGCCTATAGAAGCTGACACTTCTACTTATGGAAGCTTATAGAAGAATGAGACCCTACTTCCAAGAACATAATATTGTGGTATACACGCTTTTCAGAAACCTAAAGAGTCAGGAATATTGATGTCTTGGGAAGTGTGGGAATGTTTATGAGCCAAGAACTGCATTAAAAGTGCAAGCGATGGTAAACTTCATTCCAGAGTTCACGTATGTAGGGGTGCCTAATAATCCAAGTTTATTTATCGAGTATACTTATTTGATAGAGAGCTCTGCTCAGAAGAAAACTGATATTATTGCCGATCAACCAGAATCATTGGTTGCTCATGTAATGGCTCAATGATTGGCTGAACAAAGCAAGAAGATATTCAGATATGGAGTGCTATCAAAGGAAGACTTCAACAATGAAATTTTAATCTATAACTTATTTGTAAATATATCTTCATGCACCACTGGTAGTGGAGCTGTATTTATTATCAACACTCTAGATAATTTAGATGTGGAATATGCTTTACGATTTCAGTTTTAAGCTTCCAACAATAAAGCCAAGTACGAAGCATTAATTACGGGATTGGAACTAGCTTTATCATTAGGTGCCGAGCAAGTGATATTGCACTATTATTCTTAACTCATTATCAATTACATGCTTCAGATATATAGAGTTAAAAGCGGAACAATGATAGGGTATTTGAATAAGGCTATGGAGGTTATCTCTTTGCTTCTTGCAGTCAAGATGGTTCGAATTACAAGGGAGGAGAATGCCCAAGAAGATGTCTTTTCCTGGTTAGCCTCATAAACTCAAACGTACCATTCCAATAGAAATTATCACCCATAGAAGCATTGACGTGGAATCTACCAGTATAATCTCTATAGAATTGAGTCCTTACTGATGGATCTGATCAAAGATTACATTAAAAATGTCTTTTAACAAGATGACCAGAAAAAATCTAGGAAGATGAGATGTAAAACAACCAGTTATGTTATGGAGAAGGGCATTCTATATAGAAGGGGATACACTGTCTCCTTACTTCATTATGTTTATCCAACCAAAGTACATGACCTGATCAAAGAAGTACATAAAGGCTCATGTGGGTCTCATTCGACCGGTCGATCACTAGTACAAAGAATAGTAATGCAGGGCTACTACTGGCCGATGATAAAGGAAAATTATGTTTTTTTTGCCAAAAAGTGTGATAAGTGATAAAAATTTGCTACTATCCATAGAATACTAGGGGCTACCAACAAAACCATTTCATTTCATTGATAAGTCAGTGGTCCTTTACGAAAGAATAGAAGAATAAATGTAAAAATACATAAGAGAAAAAGTAAAAAACTAGTTGAAAGGAGCTAAACCTTTTCTTTGTCCTTGTCTTTATCCTTGTCTTGGTCAGCAGGAGGAAGGTCAATAGCATCTGCAGGCACCATGGAATATTCTCCATAACCTTCCTCATCATCAAAGTTATCATCCAGGTTAGGAGGAGTTTCTGGATCATGTCTCTGAAATAACTCAGTGTCTGATTAGGTACAAACCTCCTTTAAGGCACCCGACCAACCGTCCCTTGTAGGATAGCTTTTTGGCATACTCTATCTAAATGACAGAAATAGCAAAAGCTTTATCCCATCCTTTATTAGCTGCCTCCTCTTTGTCCTTCTTGATCTTGGCCTTCAAAGAAACGTTTTCATTAGTCAAGTTGGTGGATTTGTCTTCAACAACTTTTTCCTTGCTCTCAGCTTTTATTAGCTTTTGCTTGGCCAAGGTCAAGTTATCATTGTCACCCTTTGTTGGTCCTCTACTGACTTTGCCTAGTTCTCAGCAACCTTAACCTTTTGTTGATAAATTTTTTTCTCTCTCTCTAAGGATTCATCAGAAGCCTTCAAGGATTTATGAAAACCCTCGAAAGCTTCCTCCATATCAATCGAGGATGCCTTTATATGGTCATCTATCTCCAGCATCTAGTTATAGTCTACCAAGAACTGCAAAGGAATAAGTGTGTTATATTAGTGTTGAAGAAAGGCAGTAAATATTATGAAAAGTAAATAGAGGAGTTACGAACTTACCAATGCCAAATTTTGACTAGCCTTTTAATTAGTCGGACTCTGGTCGTAAGGCTTACTGCCGACCTATCTGCTGGAAGAGTATCCATATTTATCAAAACCCTAGCTAACCCAGGGTTGATCGCCACCGAGGCATCTTTAATTCTTCCTTGCTCGGTAGAAGATTTCTTGGCCAACTCTTGTTGGTTTGGTAGAACTTTCTTTAACCTCCAATATTAAGGTTCAACGATTTGGGCTTCCTCAATTGTGAGGACTTGAGGACACTTCTTGGTATACTGAGGCCTCTTATCAGTTGAAACACTCTATTTGGAGGTAGGGGGAGGAGACCCAAATCCAGTCAGTAAATTGGGGATCTTTATTTTCACCATGTCTACAATAGGTGAAGTGGGAATAGTAGTGATGCCAAGGGACTCAAAGGAAGAATAATTTATTCCTTGGGCAAACTCTACTCCGGTCGAATATGCAATAGAAGAAGTGAACATTGATTCTTCATCCAAGTTAATGGGTGACTGAGGCAAAACAACTGAAGGTCGGGAAATAAACAAGGTGATAGAACTCTTGTATTCCATCAAGAAAAATTATGCTCGGGGATGCTCTTATCCTTCTCTTTGATGAATATCCCATAAATACTTGAGGTCATCAAATTTAACCTCACTTTCCTTTGGGCACTATTTTTCTTTCCTCTGCACAGAAACATAACAAGTCAGTTAGTAGACAAAGCTTTAAATAGTTAGTAAATAGGGAAGAAATTGAAAAGTAAAAGTATGATCTATGCCACGCCCTTCCTGAGAGCACCTAGGTCGAGTTTGTGTTACCCCCTCAGGAAGGGGCGCACATTGCCAATTCTTCACAACGACACCATAATCGTAGTAGTTTTTGTTAGAATTTGGCAAATTAAACACCAAATTCCTATTGTCCTGGTTAATTGTCCGATAATAAGTACTATCACTAATAGTTCCCCAATTATAATAGAACATCAACTTAGGAATACCATTATGGCTCCTATGAATTTCATTTAGCCTATTCACCACATTTACGACCCTTTATCTATTTGGGTCTACTCTTGATGGAACGATATCAAAATATTGATAAAATCAAACAAAAAATGGGGTTAGGGGAAAGGTGATACCACGCTCAACAATTAATAGAGTGGGAATCCAATGACCCTCATCCAATAAATACACATCAATAGGGCCATGGGAAATATCTAAGCCTACGCAACTAGAAAATTTTCATTTCCCCCTAAATTCCTTTAAATAAATATCATCTACAATGTACACCATGACTGGAAGATAGGAAAATCAAAGAAAAGAATAGAAAGAGAGATTATAGAGATCGCAAAATGACAACAAATAGAAAGCAGCGAAAGCGGAGAAGAAGAGATTGAGAAGAAAGAGAAAGGCTAAGATTAGAAAAATTTGAGGTAAAGAGAAATGGAGGGAAACCTCCATCCTTTTGTAGGTTGGCTCGAAAATAAAAGCAAAATGATTAACTGCAATAATGTTTGAATTGCGGGCAACCACACGCTTCCCAATGAACAAAAACACCAACATACCCTTTGGCGGTTTGCTAAAGTTTGAATTATTTACAAAAATGCCATTATTAATAGTTTTGGTGAAATTTTGTACAAATTCAGGAGGTCGGATGTCGGCCAAATCTCAGACATTACGCTAAGCAAAGTTTTGAACAAATAATCCATACTTTCGATCAATCATTAATCATCAAACATCGAGAATTGGGGGCTTTTATTGTATGTGAAAATTATTCTCCTATGCGGACCAATAAAAGTAGACACCTGTCCTCCTATGTGGCCACTTAGCTATCTTGGTCAGTTCTAGAAACACTTAGTCGACTGGCATGTCGACCAATGTCCAAAACATGAACCATCAGGAACAACAAAGGGTACTGGGGTGGAATTATGACCAGCACTGAATATCAAGAGTCTCATTTATTATATTACAGATGTAAGTACCTGAAAATATAAATGCATTCCATATCTTGGGTTCTTAACCAGTATAAATACATGTTCTCCCTTAGCTGAAGGGGAGGATTCAAGCAAGCACAAGCACAAGCACACCCATACTAAGCAATTGTAATCATGTGAAATAATACCAATAATGGACGTAGGCTCTTCTTATAGCTAAACCACATTTAAAACCTTATTTTTGTGTGTTTGTTTGGATTATTTATCTTTATTTATCCGTGATTATAAATTTGAACCCCATCCATTCTTAGACATCAACACAAGTCATATATAAGGTTGAATGCAAAGAAGTTAGCCAAGTTTATCAGGAAGAACATTTTCTACCACTACAGAGTTCTCCATGAGATGGTATCAGACAATGGGCTCTATTATGAAGCTGAGTTCACACAACTAGTTGATGAGTATGGAATACAAAGGCAAAAATCATTTCCTTACTGACTACAAATCAATGGCGTTATCGAAGCCGCCATAAAAGCCTTAAGACCAACATTAGTAAAATGACCAATAGTTGTAAAGATTAGGAAGACTAGATCCATACGGTCTTTGAGGCTATTGTACCTCCATCAGATCCCACTAAGGCTACTCCAACTCCCTAGTATATGGAATGGAGGCAGTCTTACCTGTCGAATTTGAAATACCTTCCCTATAGGTTATGCTCGAAAGTCAAGTTAGCAAAGAATACTAGAAACATAGCCGTTATGATGAACTCATACTCTTGGATGAAAGAAGATCAAAGGACTTATATAAGATATAGGGTACCATCAAGATATTAGGTGATCACTCAATAAAAAGGTCAAGGATCGCGGTGTCTAAGAAGGTGATCTCACCCAAGAAATCGTAGAACCCTTCTGGGATTGGGCCCTACATCGTAGAGAAAATTCTGTCAGGTAGCGTCACTATTCTCACAGACCTTGATGGAAAATAGATGGTGTGTCTAGTCAATCTATACCGTCTTAAGAAAGTTTACCCTTAGTTCGAAATCTTATCATGCTATGACTCTTCTAACCTCTAATATGTTCTAAAAAAATCGCGCTTCCTCTCTTCTCAAAACTACGTGGGATCTGATCCTCTTAAAAATCATGTTTGCATGAAAACTCTCATTTTCAAACCCCCATAGAAATATGTAAGAAGCCCATAGAAACACTTTGGACATGATACTTTCTCTTTCATAAAATTCCATTTTTTCTCCCTTCGAGAACGTTCGTCTCTAATCTTTTAAACGAATAAAGGATTGTGTAAGCCTTAGTGACCAGTACATGTTAAAATAAAGAGAAATTATTCAAAGACATAACATAATACATTGAAATCATCATCTTTAATTAACTGAAATATGACAATTACATGACACATTGGTGACAAAAACTAAAATCAATAAAACACCTTATAAACTCCCCAAACCTATGTATAAACACATATATTGCCAACTCTCCCCCCAAGTTCTGACAATATCCACTTTAACTGCCCGATGGGATACCTCATCATCATTACCACTTACCGGAGGACCCCAAGAATCCCAATCCTCGCCATTATTTTTAATCCACTCCATGAGACGATATGCCTAGATTAGTTTGGATAAAGACAAAATGCCCTCCTCTAGAGCATCAAACATCAAAATCCACCTTTATTAAGTCTCCTCCTTATAGAACTTTATAACTACCTTCTTCCATAACTATTTCAAATAATCCCCACGTATAAACACAAGCTCCACGACAGAATGAGGCAAATGTGTAGATAGTCGATGATGCTACCAGTAATGTCCCAGAATCATCCTCATAGATTTAGTCAAATCTTTCACAGGAAAGAAGTGGGTTACATGAGGGGAAATAATCTTTTGCTAGCCTACTTGATGTAAAAGTCTCCAAGGAAAATAGAAAGAAATCTGGCAAAGGCCTACCAATCGTATGTAATAATAGTCGCCTAATTACTGAATAGGCTGTAGATTGACCTACCATGACACTTACTAACAAAGATTCCCAGGAGCATGATCCACAAGACAATTCACCCAGTTCTCTATAGATGGTATGAAGATGAAAAACGAGCCAAATAAAGAAGTTGGGAACACCCACTAGAAGGTAATCAATGGGAGACGCCAAACGCAGTCTCTCTGACAACCACATGAACAACACCATGGGTCTGCCCAATAAAAAATTAGCCCGACCTTCCTTTCAGTCACCAGGTCGTTTAAGGTCTCTTCTAGCATGGTAGAAGTATGATTACAATGATGAGACATCCATAAAATAATCGTGGCCTCCTAAGGGTTCACCGTCATATCACCATTTACTAAAAGTAACCTAGCAGTCAACCCCGTGGATACAACACCAGTAAAACCATTATCACTATAGTGTCGTTGACATACCGAATTTATCCCCACTGGAAAAATAATACATCCTCTATGCACTATTGGCCGGGAAGACGAAGGATAAATGTTAAGTAACTCGGTTAATAATGCCCAAGGGGAACATGACATATATAACATAGCTATAACAACACTAGGTTTAATGCCCAACATTGTAGAAAACTCCTCATATGTGGGGCATACTTCGTCCAGACCAAAGTGAATCATATAGTCATCTGGGTACCAAAACTATAATGAAGCTTTTAAGAGATTCCAATCCATGGAGAGATTATTCCACAAGGTGATTGGATGCAAGTTAAAAGCCTCATGGTTGACGTTGTAAAGGCACATGGCCTCAAAACTATCAAGGTAAGCTATGAATGCTTTGAATATGAAAACCTCCATTTCAAGAAGAGAAGAAGATTTGGAAAAGAGGAAGAAAAGAAATTGAAGTGTGCTGATGAAACTCCTTAACAAGCACACTTTTTGTACCCAAAATCACTCACAAAAAACTATGGGCTCGACCTGCTATTATAACAATTTTTCCTAAGTACATCCAAATGTAGAAGGATTACAATAGTGGCTATAAAATGATTTGGATCTGAATAGTATGCTGATAGGAAGTCCAAGGGGTATCCGATCGACATCCCACTATTTTTGGAAATTTTCTACCTTCCCCACAGACGTACATCTTTCTAATAAGGACCATTCTTTATTAAAGACAACTTATTTGCAAGAGTTTTTCGAGTGTTTATTTATAAAAAGGGAAAAATAAATGCATGGTTTTTCTACTTACCTTTGCAATAAGTAAAACCTCAGTGAAAAATTAAAGTGCATGTAAACTAAGTAATTTAACTAAATATAAATCAAAATAGTAAAGATACATATTGCATATATTCATCATTATGCTTATATTTTGTGGGTACAAGAGAAAAACAAAATATCAAAACATTTGTTATTGCGCAACCTAGAGTTTTTAAACCCTATTAAAGCTACCATCTCAAGCACCTCGATAAATGAACTTCCCCCGATAACAAGCAGTAGATCCCCCAATCCTATAACCGAAGATCATCTTAGAAGTGTCCAACATCACCATACAAGACCTGGCCACTTTCTTCATACGATCATACACCAAAGCCATCCGTCTCAAATGTCCCATAGCCATAATGTCGATACGTGAACCGTCTACTAATGAATCAGTCTGAAAAAAGCAAGCAAGTTAGTAATAGAGAAAGGAAATCAGAACCAAACTACAAAACTGAAAAGTAAAGTCATACCTTTCTCTAGACAACCTCCTTAGGAAGGGGGTGTGAAATCATCTATCATTGACTGAAGACGATGAGGCACCGAGAAGACATTTCCACCACCCAACTAAATATGGTAAGAAATAGTGGAAAGATGTTAGACAGGAATATCCTCTGCCACTGCCACTGCGCCCACCCGAGCTATGAGCTAAAGATACTAATGATTTATTACTCATGCCTGATCTTGCTACTGATGGAGGGATATGCTCCACATCGTAAATAGATGACGACATTAAGCAACTAGTCATAAAATCTAGATAATCGTATACTGCCATCATATCCGTGTAGAGCATATAGGGTTCTCCTCCATTGACACCACTTTTGCCTCATCTAACATCTCCTTTACTCGCCCTATGAACTCAAAAGGCACTGACGGTTGGAACCCCACCTCTCCCTTAATCACCTACCTCACCACCCTCTCCCCTAAGTACCAGACATAATAGAACTGGTGTGCTAAAAAACTCTACATCTGAGCATGTATGCCCATAACCCCTATGGAACTTGAGGAAACTACAAGGGTAGAATGCCACATGTGCTAAAATAAAAGCCAATCATTAAAAATCTAAAAAGTTAAAACAAAACATAAAATCCTAAAAAGTAAAAAACCAGATATTAACCTGATTGCTCACCAAGGAATTAAACATCTTCCTCACATCCTTCTAAGCCAAAACCCCTTCATCCTATTCGACTTCCTCCATTAGTGCATCCTCGGGAAGTATCTCCACCCACTCTCATTCAAGAACACCAATCCAACATTGTGCCTAATCACCTCATGGTACCACACCTGTAAATAGTGATACAAATGTTAAGAAAGAAAAATGAGAAAGATAACAAGAAAATAAAGAAAGCTAATCCAAAGATTACCTCTAGAAGGTACGTGGGCCCGTAAAAGTTTATCGACAGAAATCCAGAATATCATAAGGGAACATCAACATGAAGCTTCCCTAGTGGTACAAATGAACGTTCCAGATGATCCTCAAGAAGGGGACAAACCAGAATTGATGGACATCACCACTGGTTTCCACCACAAATCCTCCTAGTAATAGCAAAATAAACAAATGAGTCGCTTGCCTCATCTGCTTCTCGTCAATCACATGAATTTATTTGGACAATAAGGTGTCCTTCAACACCGATATCTTAACCAACTCTCCCGATTAGATTAGCCCAATATAGCCCAGGGTATCCCTAATCGCAACCTCAGACATGCGCAAAGTTCAGTCCACCATGTTCTGGTGAACCCCACACTCTAACCCAATTAACTAATGAACATCCATGGGAGTAATCGTCATCTCCTCCATGCACAAGTGAAATATATCCCACCACATCTTGTCCACATCACACAACACCACTTAAAAATGCTATGTCTTGTCTAAAACCCCAACCAGAGGACCAAATCTAGCAACCTCCATCCTCAATTGCACCTCTCGGGGGAGTTTCTTCCACACCTTATTTATTCCCATAGAGCCATAAGAATGGATACTTGATGAAGTTATTTCCACCTGCACACGAGTCGAAAACCCTTCAACATCCCAGGGATAAAAGAGAGAGATAAAATAAATATAAAACAACAATAAAGAGGAAGCACTCATATAACCATATGGGTTTTTCACTATCACATAAAGATTGTTCCCTGTCTCCCCTAGTAGGAACCTTTTATCAAAGACTGTCTAGAAACTATCATAACTATTCTCACTCCTCAGTACTAATGCCTCAACATCAAGCCACTCCAGGATAGATCCATAATTTCTTTCAAATAAAAATAATTGAAACTGATTTCTAGAGTGAGAAATAAGTTCACTAAGTTGAAGATATAAGAAATGAAGGAGGTCGCCTCCTTTTTATAAGGAGCTAGGGGATATTCTGATTGGTAGTCTCCTAGTCATGCTTATCATCAGTGACCCTTAACCTTACCCGAGAAGCCTAGGAGTCCATGCCATATGACAATAGGTGCATGTATGCCTATGCCTATTGGAAGTCCCCTAAAATTTTATTACCAAAATTCTAAAAAAAACTCTTAAAATTGCCCATAAATTCATAAATTGTTTTAAAAGATCCCTAGGGGATCAAGTACATAAGAGATTGAAGAAATTTGCTACACAAAGTGCACCAACATTCGTAGGAACCCCACTAACATTGTAATCCCCATAATAATCGTAATGGAATAACATCATTAATCATCAACTCCACTTATCAAAACTCTTTAGGTCTGCAGAATCAGCGTCGACCCTCAAAATCAGTCGCTAAAATATTTCGGTTTGTAAAATTGACCTCGACCCTCTAAATTTATCTCATCAACAATCTAGGTCTACATAATCGACATTGACCCTATAAATCGTCCACCTAAACTCTTTAGATCTGCAGAATCGGCTTTGACCCTCTGAATTTGGTCTCTACCTCCCTTAATCCACCAAAGTCCTAAACCTTTGGTCATATGTTACGAAACTCTACCCTCGAACTCCTAACCTTACATGAGGTGCCTATCTTTCAACGGCCTTCGAATATCCCAAGCTCTCCCATCAATGGTCTCTATAGACACCTCATCCTAGTACCACCCAAATGCCTCCATAGGTCCCTAATACCCTCGTTCTTATTCTAAGCCCTGATCTAGAAGCCATCGAGCCCTCCTAAAACTTGTTTGAATTTGTTCTACCTTCTAACCCAAGAAAAATCATTGGACTCTAATAGGTCTCTGAATCCCTTTTTTAACGATCCATACCATGAACGATTTGGCCTTACGATTCACGTGTACTCACATTTTTACACTTAAACATAATGTAGAGGCCATCGGGTGCTATCAATCCCCATTTGACCTTAATAAACCCTGAAAACAGAGAAAAGATCATTGCACCTTCATAAAGATCTAAATCCAGTTTAGAAGGATGCATACTGTGTACGAATTAGTCTTATAGTTTGTGCATACTTGCCATTTACTCTAAGCCCTGATCTAGAGTCCACCAGGCTCTTCTAAGCCCTGTTTGACCTTGGTCAACTCTCCAACTCGAGCGAAACTCATTTAAGCTTCATAGGTCTTTGAACTCCCTTTCCAACGGTACATACCGTGAATGAATTAGCCTTTTGGTTTGTGCATACTTAAGTTTTTACTCCGATAACCCCTATCTAGATGTTATCGAGCGCTTCCCTTCCCTGTTTGACTTTAGTAGCTATCGAACCCATAAGTGGGCTAAGATATTCTCATGGGGCTTTAAATCCCCTTTCCAACTATCCAATTGATGTGCGATTCAAACTTATGGTTTGTATTTTATGCCCATTTTTCAAAACAATCCTTTTTGGACCATCTACGTGTACTTTACTTTGCCAGCCATCTAGGGATATGCCGATAGGCAGACCAGGGCCTATGCAAATTGACATACCCAACCCTATTTTTCTTATTTAATAATTTTATGAACTCATTCTCAAGGATCCCCATTTTATCAATCATACATTCCCTACCTTAAAATCAGTGCACGGCTACTCTAAAAAATCCAAGTTTCCAACATTCTCTCGGCTTTCTTTACATCATTGTTATCCCACCTTTTACCACCCACCCTATCCTTATTCCACCATCATTTCAAAACCATAAAATCTGGCTAATGCTCTTCAAAAATCAATAACAAAACCTTTTAGGAGGCCCACTCCTTCTATTTTCTATTTTATTTAATTAGTGTTGTTTATTTGCTTTTTTTTTATAACTTTTTTGTATATTTTAGTCTTATTTAATTCTCTCACATCAACTAATATCCTTTTTTATTACTAGTAATCACATAATGTATTTTCATAAAATCCATAAAACTATAAAAAGAGGCCATAGATCCCAAAGCATGATTTTCTCACTTTTTCAACACTTTTATACTTGAGTATGTTTTCTTCAAAACCAACAAATAGGAGTCCTTAATTTGGGGTTATGGGATAAACCCTACCATTGTGATATGTTGAACTATGTGGACTTTGATGCCTGTTTTGGCTGTGTAGGCATCCCGAAAAATTATTGGGTTTCAAATCCTATTTTATTAATTGCGTTATTTTGTTTAAATCTCAAATTTAGTAGTATTACACATGCATACACCTAAAAATTAGTCTGCCCACCCGACATTTACATTCACTTCCTCATAGTGAATCGTGATTTAGTAGTCACAAACATTGTATTTATATATTATTTTTTTTCATGTACTCCTGAGAATGATTCCTTTCTATGAAAAGGATGGCTTCTTTTTCTCACATAATTTTCACATCACACAAATAAGACACATGAGTCACATCATGGAGAAGAAGGAGAACATTATTATAGCCTATTAGAGATCGAAATGGTGGAATGGGGGCCTAACACATTCCAATTTTTTAACTTAGCCTCCAGTCTCATGATTCATTTGGTTTCATATGCATCTTTCTCTTTTAATGCCGTTCTTTTTGGAATGGATATATTCTTTTGCCTGTTTTGAGAAAAATTATCTGGTGACTCCATTTTTTTATCTTTTCCTCCCCTTTTGATGATGGCCAATTTCTATTCGTGGAAAGCCCGCTAAGATCGTGCAAGTGGAAGAAAGAGGACCTCCCTCCTTGAATCCCAACACACGCGGAGATCTCTCTCTCCTTTTGGAGTGAGCCCGCATTAGAGGAATCCTGGACAACTACTACCACACAGTAAAAAATAAGGGCACTAGGTCTAGTACAAGTACACCTCCAAAAGTCCATCATTATTATTGAAAAAAGAGAGAACGTACTTACTTACCCTCATCCTCAACACTGGTACATCTCCTGCGGTGTCTATCGATGTGGTACCAAATAATCCCCACAATTTGCCCGCACTATTCCCAACACCGGTTCCCCATGATAATGCCGATTCCCCTCACTTATAAGTAACATTTTTTCCACATGTATACTTATAACCTTATCAGAAGTTTCTAAAGTACCACATAATACCTTCAAAGACCCCCAGTAAGAAAAGTTTGTAGCTCCTCCACAAGCCAACGAAGTTGGTCCCCCACCTCTAACTGAGGAGATAATGCAAATGTAATCTAAATTGTGTCTTCTTCAAAAAGTCATAAACAAGATGAAATCCATGGTTGAGATTACAAACATCAAGAATATGGACCTATATCTTTAAGCTCGGTAAAAATTGAAAATTTTAGTCTTCAAAACATAGAATGGTCTGGGCTCCTTATCCACCCACTAATATAACTACAACCTTATAATGTAGGTCCAAAAGATGGGCATACGAGTTATAGAGAGGATGTTCCCCTCCAATATATCCATAGGACATCTTACCAGGTATATAGATCAGAAACTCAAAAGAGCCGCCAAAACATGGGACGATTTATGCAATGTTTTCCTTAAGAAATATGAACACAACGAAGAGGTTGGCATCACACGTAAAGACATGGAAATGCTAAAGTAAGAGGAGGGCGATATAGTTTGAACTTTTATCACTCATTGGAAAGAGAAAGCACTCAAATGGTCAACCAATCCTTAGAAAATGATCAAATAAAGATCTTGAATAGGAACCTCTAACGCCCCACAGTTTCCGGTAATCAATGCAAACGAGCCACTCGGTGGTGGTACGTTGGGGAACTAGATCTCCCTTGGCATTCTCAATCACAGTCATACCCGACTTCTTCGGGATGACTTGAATAGGGCTTACCCACTTGCTATCCGAGATTGGGTAGATGATCCCGACATCCAACAATTTGATTATTTCAGTTCTCACAACTTCTTTCATGTTGGGATTCAGTCTTCTTTGCATTTCTCTAGAAGGTTTAACATCCTCTTCGAGATGGATCTTATGAGTGCAAATTAAAGGACTTATCCCCTTCAAATCAGCTATGCACCAACCAAAGGCACTTTGGTGCTTCCTCAGAATTTTTAATTATTTACCCTCCTGTCCTTCATTTAGGCTAGAGGAGATAACAACAGGAAATGTCTCATCCGCTCCTAGATATGCATATTCAATATGGGAGGGAAGTTTCTTTAACTCGAGGGTTGGAAATATTTCACTGGAGGGAACCATATGTGTATCCCTCGGAGGTAATTCCTCGAATCTAGAAACCCAATTAACCTCTTTCACGTCCTCGTCCGACTTACTCTCATCGAGTAGCTAGCTAAACTCTTCAACCTCCCTCTCGAAGGCGGTGTACGTCCCCTCACTCTCGTGTCTCACCGCTAAACAGGATTCTAAAGCGTCGCCACAGTAATTCTCCTCAAAGTACTCCTCTACTATCTCATCTATGAGGCTCACCGCGTGAAGATCGTCTTCCTCCCCTGCATTTTGGGCTATGTGGAAGATGTTGGTTTCCAAGGTCATGTTCCCAAATGTGAGTTGCATTCGACCATTCCTAGTATTGATGATTGCGTTAGCCGTAGCTAGGAAAGGGCGACCAAGGATAATGGGAACATGATTACTCGTGTGGAAGGAGGTCTTCGTGTCCCAAATGACAAAATTCACCGGAAAGTAGAAAGTGTCAACTTGAATGATCACGTCCTCGACTATACCTCATGGGATCTTCACTGTTCGATCCGCTAATTGGAGAGTGACCTTCGTGGGCTTGAGGTCGCCCAAGTCAAGTTTCCTATAAATGGAGTAAGGGAGTATATTTACGCTTGCTCCCAAGTCAAGTAAGGCTTTTTCAATTTTATTCTCCCCAATGATGCAGGATATGGTGGGTGCACCGGGATCTTTGAATTTAGGCGGGAGTTCATTTAGTAGGATGGAGCTCACATTTTGTGCTAGAAAGACGTTCTTCTTCACTTTCATCTTTCTCTTAACCGTCAACAGGTCTTTGATAACCTTGCCATACGCTGGAATTTGTTTAATGGCCTCAAGGAAGGGTAAATTAAGCTTGACCTGCTTTAGCACTTCTAGCACATCATCACGGGTATTTCCTCTGTGGGAGGGAATCAACCTTTGAGGAAACGGTGCCACGGAAGGCGGTTTCACTACTACCTCTGGCCCACTAGCAGCTTCTTGGTCACTCTCATTCAAGGGGACATCTTCGGCCTCTTTCGTGCCGGGCGAAATCTCCTTGGCTTTCATTGTGTCGGGTGGGGGAGGTGATAAATCAATAACTCTCCCACTACGAAGAGTGGTTACAACTTGACATTGCTCCTGATGTTCAGTGGAGGTGGAGCTAACGCTAGGTTGACCTTGGGGGGGTCGTTGGCCTTGGGCAGGAAACTTGCCCTTCTCTTGAACACTCAATGAGGATTGTATTTTAGACAGATTCGCATTTATGTCGCCAATCAGACGATCATATTTGGCATTGGTTGCGGTCTGCCTTGTAATGAATTGATTCATGGTATCCTCGAGAGTTCTCCGCTATAGCGGGATATAATTTCCTTGAGGTGGCGATGCTTGCACATGTCCTTGCATGTGTGGAGCTTGTTGAAAGTGTTTAGGTGGAGGAGGGGCAACATGCGAAGGAGGGTTCATTGCTACATGTTGTTGCCCATAGCTAAAAACGGGGTGGTTTTTCCATGAAGGGTTGTACGAATTCCCGTACGGGGCACCGAAATTACCCTTAAAACCTCCTACACCACTAACTTGCTCTTGAAGCATTGCTTTGTAGGCGGGTATCATCGGGCATTCCTCAGTTGAATGTCCCGCCTCACAAATAGCACACCTTTACAACTCGGTTTGGAATGGGTCCAGCTAGTTCCTTTCCATATATCTCGCGCAGATATCAAAATCCTATCTCAAGAGTCTCTAAACGGCTATCCGTCATAGAATTCTTATCTACATGGAATAGGCCGGATGCTGACAGAGTGGTGGTCGCTTGTCTATTTTGATTTTGAGTGTTGGGATCAGAAGTGTCCCAGGATTGGGTAGTCTCGGCGACATACCTCAAGTGAAGCTCAGCATCCTGGGCATCTAAATCGATAAACGGACCACTTCCCATTGTTTCAACAAGTTGTTTGGAGTTAATATTCAACCCATTTTAGATAAAAGATATGACTTGCGCTGAATCAAATCCATGATGGGGGCATAAAGAAACTAACTCGTTGAAACGTTCATAACATCGATGGAATGGCTCATTTTTAGCTTGTCATGAATGCTTGAATTTGAGCCTTTATGGAGATTGTTCGATGTGGTGGGAAGAATTTCTTGAGAAATTTCGACTGTAGCTCATTCCAGGATGGAATCGAGCTCGGAGGTAAAGACCATAGCCAGGCCTTAGCTTTATCTTTGAGCGAGAAAGGGAAGAGTTTGAGACGGATTACCTCTTGTGTGCAGGTTTGATCATTGAGAGTATCACACACGTCCTCAAATTCCCTAATATGGAGGTATGGCTTTTCAGAATCCATACCGTGGTAATGCGGTAGCATCTGGATCATCCCATTTTTGAAACAGAATTGTCCGACATTGTACGGGAGTATAATGCATCCCGGAGTGACAGTACGCTCGGGATATAAGAATTCTCTAATCGGACGGTATGGGGGCTCTTCTTCACCGGCGGGTGCACTGCCGTGTTGTGACATCTCTTCCTCACTTATTGACTCGGTGTTCTCACTGGACGTGCTCTAAGTGTGTCCTAAGAAGGAAAAGGGAGTGTTAACGGAGGCTGAGTGCGACGGTGTGGGAGGTGGGAACCAGAACTGTGGGGCGTTTGGAGCGTGGGGACTATCAGGATTATACTCAACAATTGGATTTTCATGAATGTTGGTTGGAGTATTATGGGGTGTGGGAGTGGTTTCAGAATTTTGCATTAAAGCTTAGGAGAGATGATGGTAAATATTTTTGTGCTTTTTAAATTTTTTTATGATTTTGGATTTTTTTGAAATTTTTGGTCAAAGCTTTGGATTGACTCAATCTAATCCTAAGTCTACCTAGTTTCCCGGCAACGGCGCCAAAAACTTGACGCGATTGAAAAGGTGTCTCAGAAATGCGTTCACTCTAGGCTCAAGTGCAAGCCTGTCGCTCAAGTAATAATTCGACAAGTCGGATATCGATCCTCGGGGAAAAAGGACAACGAAGTTTTGACGACGGGAAAAGACGGAGGAATCCTAACTTTGACTTTAAAAATAAAGGGAAAATGATTTGATTTTGGGAATGATTATAACTAAATGCAAATATGAAATTATAAAAAGATGCAACTATACTAATCTACCTAACTTATGAGTGAAAAATAGTCCGAAACTTTTTATTTAAATGATGAGAAAAATAGGACGGGAATACAATCCCCTAACCCTAGTGTAGTGTGGATATAATACTAATCTTAAATTTATCTGATTGATTTGACCCGGAATTTAATACTCCCAAGCATTACGTATATGAGGTTCAAGCCCGCGTCATACTTAATCTGAGGATGAGTAAATTAGTATCACGATAGTAGCATTCGAATTGCACTCTAAATCATCACGAGTACCCAGAGGCAAACGAGATATAAAGATCTACAATCGTTGTGCAACTACGCAATACGATCAAGGTCAATCATTAAATTTAGTGGTTTAATTTTATACACACGCACTAACACATCAGGCTGGGTTCATGCATCCCGGCCTTGGGAAATCTAGCCTAACATGTTGAAAAGCATAGAAACAAGGATTAATGTGCAGGCACTCATAATTACTCTAAGGAAAATAATGATTAGATGCATAAAAGAATTAGAACTAAAAATTACTCACTAATATTATCCAAGCAATAAGTGAAACAATGAAAGAAACATATACTCACAGAAATCCCTGAATAAAATCTTCAATCCTTGAAATAAATCTCAAAATATTAACTAAGATATGGTTTCTGGAAAAGAAGAGGTAAAACCTGCTAATTCTCCGTCTCTATAACAATACTAAATCGGGTATTTTATACCCTACAACAATATCGGAAGTCAGCTGCACTAGGAGTCTTTTTAGCAAGAGAAAAGATTTTCAAATCTCGAAGATCGGACCGGTCCGGGTCTTAGGCGGACCGGTCTGCCCCCAAGGCGGATCGGTTCTTTTTATTTTGGGGAGGACCGGTCCGGGGGCAGATCGGTTCTTTTTATTTCTGCCTCCTTCGGTTTTCATGCGATCCGGGGTCTTCTGGAGTTTGGCAAGGTGGACCGGTCCGGGGTAGGGGTGGACCGATCCGGCTATTTGACTTTTTTATTCCTCTTTGACTGCTCATAACTTTTGTTCCTGGATTCCGATTGAGGTGCCGTTTATTCCTTTGTGCTCGTGAATGAGATGTCTTCAACTTCTCTTTAGGTACCTCATCTGAATTCCTTGTGGAAATTACGCTTTTGCCATTGAGACCTTTCCTTCTTTCTTTCTTGATTCTACCGATTTCCTTCTTTCGTTTCTTGACATCAAATACCTGCAAAATCACTACAAAATACCAGAAACTCGGTGTACTCATTAGGATCTGTCAGGAACACAGTTATGAGATAAATCCAACTCAATTACGTTGTTCGAGGTGCTAAAAGTAACTAAATTAAGGGATAAATTAGGAAGAATTTATGCCTAATCAGTTCACATCCCGACCAAAACAACTTAATGATATTTAATTTCTCCTCAACCTAGTATACACCTCCTTAAAAATGGATGGTTACCTAAAACTTCTCAACCCTAGACCAAACCCTTTATTCTTATACAAGAAATGGTTGGCTAACTCCGATTTCGAGTTCCATCAAAGATTAGACCACATTATGGATAATTGTTGGTCCCTAAAATTTTCCAGCAAAGACCTCATTGATGTCGTAAGCCTCATCTTACCAATACTAAATGTCACAAACAACCCCTTACCATATCATCCCAACCCCAGCACCAATGCCCTAAAAGACGAGCCCTTTCCAAACACTGACCCATCCACCCTTATAGTCTTCATCTATCACAGATCGAGGATGAGAACACATTCAAACTTTGAAATATCCACCCTCTGAGGAAGGCCATCGCTCGCCCTGAAAATCATCACCGAAACTAAGACCATTATTGATCTTATAACCTTATTCATTATGACCATAAACTTCCTCCAAATTAACCAATACAAATCAAACTTACTACTGTCATAAAATTCATGATCTCCAAAGAGATATGGATCCTTGTATTTTCTCGGGAGGAAATGGAGCGCTCAATATAAGGGGAGTAGATGTACGATGAAGCCACCCAAGACACAAAATATTTCACAACTATAGTACCAATTTAAGCTATCAGATGAGGTGGATCAATTTCTAAGGAACATCTATATGCCCGACAGATTCAGATTTAAGAAATAACACCCACCCCCTCGATATGCAAACTCATCCTCTAAGAGTCCTTTATAGAATAATGGAAGCGCCACATTCGTAAATCATTGAAGGGTAGAACCCTTAATCTTAGTGCATTGATACCCTAACCCTCGATGAAGATGAGCAAACATGGTAGACAACTCTGGGAAGACGATTACATTACCTAGAGGCATCAATCTGGTCACCAGTTGTTGTATAAAGAGGAGAAAAGAGTGAAAGCCTATATCGCCCATAAGGATGCTACATGGTAGGAAAGGTTAAAAGAAAACCCCGATTTGGAAAAATATATCCCTCACCCAAGATTTTCTAGAGAAAGATGGAATCAACTTTTGGGAAAACCAACCGCTCATGGGCACCCACATAATATTCCACAATGAATACGATAGGTAATGAGGAATTCCCTCTTGATTCCCTATCGAAGAAGTTGAACCTCAAGGTTGCCTCATAACTACCATCCACATGATATAAATAGACATTGAAGGTTCCAATAATCCTTCTCGAGTGATGGGTTTGAAGACCGGGCTAAATCCCACCATAAGAAATACTGCCTCCAGCAAATTAGAGCCTACTCCTAGACCTTCAGCCATCGATCTTGACTAGGTCTATTACACCCACATGCCCAAGGGTAGCATTGGGGATTACTTTGACCATGTCTTGATCACTGAGGGGAGAACATCCCTAGGGTATGGAGATGAATATGTACTTAACCCCCAAATCTAGTAGACGATGACATATTGGGATTATTTATCGTTGAATGGAATTGGACGTCACAAGAAATGAATCACATTTTTCTAAGCTCCCAACATATGATATTAAAATTTTAGGACCAGGTACAAATATTCCTCATAAGATATTGATTTATTTGAGCATCACAAGCACTAAACATTACGTATAAAAAAATGCAAGACTACACTATAGACAATTTACAACCAAGCCTTTCGTATGAATGCCCACTCCTCAAGTCCTTCAATAGCAAGGGAGAGATCAACAATCCCAATGTCGACGTATACAAGAGAATTCATCCCACTAGATGAGAAGATTCACCCATGGAAATCTACAATACTATATATATCGACTTTAATTTACCCGGAGTTAGTCTGCCCAGAGAAGATCCCCTTAATCCCTATAGTGTTGTTCTTGACTTATTCATTTTACAACTAGTATTTGAACTCTTATTACTTGAGGTATCTCCCCAGACCCACCATTACATAGATGTATGACGCAGTTATGGGAACACTTGACGGGATGGTTGTCACATAGCTAGTATAATTGAACTTCAAGATGTCTCGCTAAGGTCTTCCCACACCAGAAGGTCCCTTCTCCCAGAGACATTATTACATTGCTGAGATGGAACTGGTCACCCAGTTACCCATGCCCACCCACCTTGAAGGGTCAATAGCCTATAGTATGTAGTTCCCGTACTAGCCCACACCCACTTTTTTAAAGAGGTTGCAACTTGGGGTTTGAAATACACTGAATACCGGTACTATTAAAGAGACATATTCAGCGAGTTCGCCAAAATTGCCAAAAAGATGAATCTTGAAGAACCTAAAACCTCATTCGAAAAGGAAAAGAACTAGGAGACCACCTTTAACAATGATATCTGGTTAGGATAATCTACCTCTATAAAATCATCACCTGATACGCTTGACTTGGCAGACGTACAAGTTCTATCTATAGTAGTGGAAATTGCCACCCCATATAAAACTTGGAGGTAGACATATGGTGGATATATGACACCACCTCATTAACTCCATCAAAACCTCAGAAAAAGGATCTTAAAATATCAAAGATAAACCCTACCCTGTACTGGAACAAAGTGACAACCCTAAAGCCAATACTTCCATCCTCGCATCCTTGACCGACCTTCTACTCTGTCTACAGAAATCTAAACACGAATCTTGAAAAAACCCCGTAATCTCTCCATATAAAGAGGTATACTTCCTCACGAGGTCTGATTAAAACTCCACTCCTTCGAGTCAAATTAGGAAGGATAATTCCCCCCAAAAGTTATCACACTGCATCCTCGAGAAATAACAAAATCCAGGAACAACTCATTTGGACATCAAATAACATCACCATCTAGTAATTTCTCTCTACATCACGAGAGCACCGAGCACCCCTCGTACATTTATTGTCTCAAGATTCTATTTATAGGCCTAAGTTTGACTGATATGTCATCTACCATTGAGTCCATCACCATTAAGCAACATATCATCTTGTCTGATGAGGACCTCCCCATCCAAGTCTGTAATCACCGACTTACACTACGTATCACCACTGAGGACTGTGTATAAGTTTTTATCCTATTTCTAATAGACAACATGTCCACCATTAATACATGGCCTCTCCACACCGCCATATGTCTAGGATACACCGCCTTAGAGTTTTCACCATCCTCAACAACCATTATGGCCTATGATAACACTCACTGAAAAGTCCTAAGAGCTAGCATCCTCTCTCTCATAATAGGGCCAATCAAGTGTGATGTGGAGTTTCAAGTACTCGACGTCCCAATAAACTTTAAAATATTGCTTAGAAAAACTTGGATACACCCTATGGTATCATTACCCACACCACATTGCTTGAAAATAAGATTACAATTTTATACGGAGGTCATCATAATTTAGGGGATGATGGTCGGGCCATAGTTTCCAAACATAGTACCATTCCCATCCTAGATACCTATTACGAAAGTAGTGACATCAGACTTAGTGGATTTTAAGTCATCCCACTTTCTCATATGATAGAACATGAGTCAATTATTCATAATATAGGCATCCGAATCATTTATAAAATGAGATACATGATCGAATTTATTGTTGGAAGGAATTAACAAGGAATCCTGAAAGTTATCAATGCCTCTGAACAAAAGGGAAAGCTTGATCTTGGGTATACCCTCAGTAGAAAAACTATAGCCCTTAGTCTCAAAGACCCCCATAATGCGTGGAATGGTCATTTTCGATTCCAGGGAAAAGACTTTTCCTATCACATGCTCCCCAAACCATGGTGGGATGGATAAAAAAATCCATAAAACTAAGGATGGAGATCCTCTACGAGGAAGGACTATATGTAGATTACGAGAAGATCCACAAGGTTAGACATAATGAGATTAATGCATCATATGTCACGGAGGAAGGCAAAGAGGTCCCCTAACTAGAACCTGAATGGGTATTACCTACGCTATTTCCTCATTAAGTTGTCTTACTATCCATATTGGGATCCTCATATCTAATCCTGACAGAGTGCTTCCACTATTGGTACACTGCCTCCTCTACTCATAATATCACTATAGAGAATGGAAGATTAATAGGCATCCTAAACTCAATACATACCTCTGTGTGACGAATTCGATAACCCCTCCATTCCAGATATTTCCTTCGATCGAGCATCAAGACACGACCTACTAGTCCTCATGTGACTGTCAGTGGAATAAATAAATCCACCAACTCTTATTATAAGACCTCTCTAAGGTGCTCCCCTACACTGACCCCGTGGTAAGCCCAATGAAGGGTCTTGCTACAAACTTTGAGGGGAAAATAATCCAACTCAAGGAACATCACCTGCGAATTGTATATTTAGTTTTGAGATTTAAATGGGAGTTTATTGTATGTGTGTGTAGAAAATATATTTTTAGTTTTGAGAAAATGTGGTGAATAATCCGTCGAAGTTTATAGGTGTAACCCTATTTTTCTTTGTTTTGGATTTTTTTTATAGAAAATAAATTATGTGCAATATAGCTAATAAAGGATGGGATATTAAGATGTATGATCTAAAATAAAAGCTAAATTAAGAATTTATGTAACTAATGCGAAAATAAAGAAATTTGAAGAGAGATAAGGATATTTGGACCTTCTTTGGAGACTTAAAGCTTGGCCTTGATCCTTGATGAGCTTCCTTGCAAGTTTTGGATGAATGTTGGATGAGAAAGAAGGAGATTTTTGCTAAATTGGTTATGAGAGTGATGGGAATGAAGGGTGGAAAGGAATTTCAGACAAGAAAACTTCGCTGATTGCAGAAGAACGTTGTTAAGATCACTAATATTAATAGATCCGAGGTGCCGCTCTAAGTGATCTCATGCTCTTCTTATATAGGGTAAGGAGACTACCAATCGGAATTGTCCTTTCCCTGCTAATTGGCAGGTCGCCCCAGACACACTGCCAATAGGCAGGGAAATGGATATGCCAATTGGTAGTCTCGTGCAGATTTTCTAAAAAAATGATCTTAAAATGCAATCCGTAAGTCCAAATTACGCACGAGCATACCATTAGAAAATTAATTCAGAGACATTTAAGATTCCTTGGTCCACTCTCGGGTTTGGGAGTTGAATTTAGGTCAAATGGGGCTCGAAATCACCCGTTAGTCCTTTGGACGAAAGATCGTCGAATGACGATGGATCGTTCGTCCAAACCATAAGTCCGAATTTCACATGGGGTGGACCATTGGAAAGGTTATTTAAGTTACTTTGATATTACAAAGATCTGCGCTCGGTTCTGAGAGTTAACTTGGTCAAATGGGGCTTGGAAGATCCCGGTGACCCTTTGAAGTAAAATATATCGTTCATTCGTATTGTAAGGTTGATTCGTGCACGGGGTGAACCATTGGAAAGGGTATTCAGTGCCCTTAGAATATTCATTCAGTCTCATTTGAACTAAAGAGTTGACTTTGGTCAAACAGAGTCTAGAAGCACCCGATGGCCTCCGGATCAATTTTCGAAAGAAAATGGATCGTTCGTCCAAACGATTATGCCATTTCCCGCATGGGGAGATCGTTAGGAAGGGGTTTTAGTGCCCTTCGAAGATATATTGAGATTTCCCTCTGACGATGAAGATGATTGGGGTCAAATCAGGGCTCGAAAGCGCCCGATGGCCTCTAGATTGGTTTTCGGTAGTAAAATGGTCCGTCAGTTTGAACCATTATGCCGATTCGTGCTCGGGGTGGACTGTTGGAAAGTGGATTGAGAGACCTTCAAATATTCATGAACTTTCACTCTGAAAATGAAGTTGGCAGGAGTAAAACGGATCCCAGGAGAGACCGATGGCATCTAGATCGGTACTCGGAGTATGTTCTAAGGTTTGTAGTGAATTGAAGAGGTGCTAGGGACCTAAGGAGAGACTTAGGGGGTCCTAGAATGTGGTGTCTACACCTTTCAGTCCCAAGAACTTTAGTGCCACTTACTAAATAATATCCATAAATATCCTATATGACCTCATTCACAAAGAAGTGTAAGTCTGTGTGGATGATGTGATCCTCACATATAAAGACCAAGAATGTGATGTTCTGGCACTCCATAAATTCTTCCAAAGATTACGCCTCTTCAAAATAAGTAAAAATTCTAAAAATTATGTCTTCGAAGTCACTAAAAGGAAATTCATCAGATTCGTTATCAACAAGGAAGTAATTGAGGTAGACCTCACCAAATTTAAAGCTACACAGGAAATTCCACCACATAAAATAGAGAAATAGGTAAGAGGGTTCCTTGGCCAAATACAATTCATAATTCGGTTCATCGACCAACTTACCACCATTTGTGAATACATCTTCCATATACTTAAGTACTCACCCAAAGAATGGAACACTCAGTACCAGGAAGCATTCGATAAAATACAAGAGTACCTCACTCACCCATGTGTATTAGTACTTCCCCAACTGTGAAAAGATCTCCTACTCTACGTGATAAAAACTGACATGACCGATGGAGCCATGTTGGTCTAATACGTGGAAAATTCCTGAAGCAAATATGCTATGTACTATGTCAGTAAAAATTATTCTCTTATGAACTCAAATACACCGCATTAGAAAAGGCTCGCGTATCTCTTATATGGATCACTCGCAAGCTTCGTCATTACTTGATGTCCACCGACATAAGACTTATATTGAGGATGGATCCCCATGAAATACCACTTTGAGAAACTCTCTCTCTCTAGTCAATGGATAAGTAACTAGTGATATTATTCGAGTTCAAGATCACATGTATCACAGAGAAAGCCATCAAAGGACACGTCATCTTTGACCTTCTTGCAGGATAATGCCTACAATATAAAGAATACCAAAGTGAGGAAAAAAAATACCCAATGAGGATCTTTTTGCCTTGAATGATAGATAAACTTGGGAATTCTACTTTAACGGGGCCTCCAACAAAAGGGGATTCAGCATTGAAATGCTCCTTATCTCTCTCCGACTCACGATGGCTCCTTTTTTCTAAAAAACTTACCTTTGAGTGCATCGATAATATGGCTAAGTATGAGTCCTGCATTATGCGTCTCAAAATTTCCTTGGAAATGGTAACATGAACATGAAATCCTATGAAGATTCTAGCCTAGTCATTAGTCATATTTTAGGAAAATGGAAGAGATGGGGTGATAAACTACAACCATAACATGCCATTTAGAGGAGGTAGCTTCACAATTCAAAAATCTCAAATTTACTTCCTCCCAAGGGCTAAAAATAATTTCACAAGTGAACTTGCCACCCCAATCTCCATAATAGACATACAAGAGGGAACTATGGAAATCAAGTTTACCATGACCATCCAGAGCACCCCTTCATATTTTCTTGAGGGTAATTCCATTAATAAGACAATGGTAGGACCCCCAATATGGTACTATGATATATGGATGTTACTCCATAAGAACTACTACCCACTTAATGCCTCTCCAATTGAATGATTCACCCTAAGATGATTTCCAACCCAATTCATTATCTATGGGGTAACACTCTACAAAAATTGTTCGATGGAGTGAACTTAAGGTTCATCTACGAAGACGAGACCCTCTATATCATGGAAAAAATCCATAGTGGTGAATGTTCCCCACACATGAGTGGTTAAACCCTCTCCAGGAAAATTCTTAGAAATTTATACTACTAGACTACCATGCAAAAAGATTGCATGGACAACACTAGGAGGTGCCTCAAATGTAAAATATACGCCCCATGATAAAAACTACCTCCCCACGACTGGATGACCTCACCCTATCACTTCTCCACATAAGGGATATACATCATAGGGGTGACCCTCTACTCTTCAGTTTATGGAATGGAGTTAGTGTTACTTAAAAAACATGAGATAATTTTCTTATAAGGCATGCTCAAAAGCAAAGTGGATGAAACTAATTGGGTCCAAGCCTACTATGATGAACTAGCTCTCTTAGGCGAGAGGGTACTAAAGGTCACTTATCATGGTCAGGGCTACCAACAATGTAGTCCGAGCATTCAATAAGAGGGTCAAGAAGCGAAACATGCAAGTGGGAGACCTTGTCCTAAAAAATAATCTCAAACCTTCTTAAACTCTCGGAAGAAAGTTTTCACCCAATTGTGGAGGACCCTACCTCGTTACAATAATAAACTCCAACGGGGATGTTACCTTAGCTGCTCTTGATAAAGTCTCGTTTTCTAACCATATATTTAATCCCGACCGATGGAAGAAATTCTTTCCTTAAGCCTGCTAGTTGTTAAAAGGAAAAGATCAATTTAACAAAAAATAATTTGTCGTGACGGGAAAGGAAGAATATGCAAGACTATACACATTCCCAGCCCTACATTAAAAAGTTCACTTATTCCACTAACCTTTCGCTTGAAGTCACCTATAATACTTTGATCTCTCAACGTTTTAATTCAAAAGAACTACATAGACTCGATTCTTTGCAATATTTTTACCGCTTACAATAAAAAATATACACCCTATTGTCTTTGAATTGAAGATACGTAGGCAACCTTATATATCACTTCAGTGTTGGTCTAAATAAACACCAAAAAATTCCATTTTACGGGAAAATACTAGTTATGGTCATTTTTCCTTCTTTCTGAAATAGCCGAAACAGTCTAAATAAACTAATAATCAAGTAATAAAACACTTATATATTGAATTTTAAGGCTCTGTAAGGTCATCCTTATCCAAAGAACAACATATAATGGCTAATGCTATGAAAGTAACAACAAAAAAAAGTCGAAAAAGAAGAATACCCTCGTCAAATCACCCCACATCCTGGGACAAATCATCAATATACAGACTCACTAAAAACTCCCCAAAAAATGACATCTTATTCAAGACAAAGAGCGGCACTTCGATTCCAAAGTAACATCAAAAGACTCCCACCCAATTACAAATAAAAAATAACTTACATGCCTTACCACTCTGACATTCACACAGAAAAGTGGCTCATCAACAAGTAGATAAAAGTAGTCTCCCTCCAAAAGAAAAAACCTAAGAAATATGAGTTAATTTTTTCCATACGTGTATATATCCTCTTTATTTTATTATGTTTATTTTTCTTCTCTATACAAATTTATTAACCATTTTAATTTAAAAAAACTTAAGCTCATTCGGTCCATAATCACACTATTCATAACTTTGATGCATAAAATACTAATAATTAAAATAAAAAAGAAATATGAAGTACAAAACATTCATCATAAAAAAATTCTATTATTAATAGACATGATGTATGACGAATCCCCATACACGCCAAAAAGTGTATTGAGGATTCTTTGTGTAGACACTACATTCGATGACCCCTTAAATATCTCCTTAGGTCCCTAGCACCTTCTCATTTCACTACAAACCCTAGGTCATACTACAAGTACTGATCTAGAGGCCATCGGGCGCTCCCGAGCCCCGTTTGACTCCGATTAACCCTATCGTCAGAGTGAAAGCTCATTGAATATTTCAAAGGTATCTGAATCTCCTTTCCAACGGTCTGCCCCGTGCATGAATCGACATAATAGTTCGGATAAACGGACTATTTTACTATCGAAAATCGATCTAGAGGCCACCGAGCACTCTCGGGCCCCGATTTGACCCCAATCAAGTTCATTTTCAGAGTAAAAGCTCTTGGAATCTTTAAAGGTCACTGAAACCCCTTTCCAACGATCTGCCCCGTGTGTGAAAGTGCATAACCGTTCCAATGAACGATTCATTTTCCCTAAAAAACTGATCTAATGTCCACTGGGCGCTCCCGGGCTCCGTTTAACTAAGGTCAACTCTTCTACTCGAACGAGACTGAATCGAACTCCGAAGGGCACTGAATAACCTTTCCAAGGTCTACCCCATGCGCTATTCTGACTTATGGTACAAATGAACGATTCATTTTAATCCGAGAGGTCACTTGGCACTTTCGAGCCCCGATTGGGTCAGCTTTCCAAACCGAGTGAAGATCTTTGTATTATCAAAGTTCACCGCCTAACCTTTCTAACGGTTCGCCCCGTGGGAAATTCTGACTTACCATGCGGACGAACCATCTGTTTTCGTCCAGTGATCTCTCGTCCAAAGGATCGATGTGCGCTTTCGAGCCACATTTGACCCAAAGCCAACTCTCAGACCCGGGAGTGATCCAATTATTCTTGAAGATCTCTGAATTATCATTCTAATGGTATGTTCTGTGCACAATCTGGATCAACGGATTGTGTTCTATGACTATTTTTGAGATAATATATATTAGACTGTTAATTGGCAGGTCCATTTCCCTGCCTATCGACAGTGTGTCTAGGGTCACCTGCTGATTGGAAGGGCTAGGGACATGTCGATCGCAACCACCCCTTACCCTATAAATAGAGGGCATGACCTCATTCCCAAGACACCTCAGATCCATCAGCATCACTGATCTCAACAACATTCTCTCAAAATCAACAAAGTTCTTCCATGTGAAATTCCATTCAAGCTTCTCTCTCATCCAAACTTCACCTCATATTCAAGAAAGTTCATCCAAGATCAAAGATCAAGCTTCAAAGAAGACCCGAATCCTTCATTCTCTCTTTAAATTTCTTGTTTTTACATAAATTTCATTACATCCATGATCAAGTTCTTAATTTAGTTCGTACACATTAACATCTTACATTTTTATTAGTATATCGCATTAACTTTATGTTCTATAAAAAAAAGCACAAATAAAAGAGGGTTACGCCCATAAATTCCAAACGGGATTATCCATCACACTTTTTGAAAACTAAAAACACATTTTTTACACGCACACATATAATAAAATCCAGTTCGAATCTATGGGATAACCCCCACCCTTACGCCACATGCAAACTACGTGGACTTTGGTATCTTTACAGGCTACATAGGCCTTTCGAATAAAACCCGAGACTCGAGTCCAATTTTTTAATTTTCTAATCTTTCAATTTTTCTAAATCCCCCATGTCCGCATTTATCATATTCTTGCATTAGTATATATATTAGGTTTATAATTCTTATTAGTGTTTCATCCAACACATTATCATTTCATCATAACGATCAATATCACGTAAACGCATAAATCATATTTTCTAAATATTATTTTGGGAACATTCCTCTAGATAACCTCACTCTATCTTTTCCATGGTATGAGTTGAACGATTCTGATCTCCATTATATATACATGCACACACACTTCATGAAAAAATAAAGAGAAATAATAACACAAGCCCGTGAGAGATCGAAAGGGAGGGATAGGTGCCTAACACGTTCCCATTCTGTAACTAAGCCCCCCGAACCTTCGAACTATTGATTTTGTATGCATCAGTTTATCTTCGATGCCGCTCTCTCGAGACAGTAACATGTTCTTTTGCCTGTTTTGTTCAAAATAGACTGACAACTCCATCTCTTTACATTTACTCTACGCCAACGATAAACGAAACGTTCCTAAGCAGATCGTGAGACCTTTCGATCCCCCTTCCTTCCCCCATCCCCTTTGGGAAGCAGAGGAGAGGAAGGGTACGCAGCTTGATTGGGATGGCCACACTTTGTGTTTCCCCTAAATGAGAATACTACATAAATACAATTGGGCATTAATCAATAATTTCGTGACGAGTTGATGCAAAGCCAAATGTGAAGAAGACCAATGAGTCAAAATATCTCTGACTTGGATAGCATTCACCAATAATTTCTGCAGAATTAAAGAACGAAAATCATTAATCACAAAAAACAAAAATTCGGTACAACCCCAAACAAAAGAGAGTAAAAATTATGTCATTTTAAAAAAGATAGAGACCACGCCAAAATTCCAGAATAAAAGCTATGATGGAAAACACGAACGAGTTCATCCTCTCCATAGAGGACTACAATGAAAGATGACAGGAGAACTACCGACATACAAGAAGAGAAGAGACCCTCGCCCCCACAAGGATGATGTCTAAAAATAATCCCCCCCCCAACTATCCATATCCATGTCAATAACAAGGGCCAAAATGAGATAACGAATAAATTAACGGAGTCGCTTCAGAGGCAGGCATTGCTGAAAAGGGATTGCGTAATGTCTTGACAAAAAACTAAAGGAAAATATGCATTTAATATTTTTCGAACTAACGAGAGGGTTGGCCATATGTTTATCCATTCCTTGTGGATATTCGTGTGGTCAAACACATGGTTTTTCGTGCGGTTAGCCATCCAACCATTTATAAAAAATTCCCATTTCCCCCACCCATTCTGCCCATTTCCCCAGCACCCCCTCACTTACCAAATAAAAGACAAACTTATTTTTAACCCTTTTAATTTTGACAAAGATAGTCCGCTTGTTCGCCCTATCAAGCACCTCTCTGGACATCCCAATTTGGAATGAGAGTGTAAATATTGTTTACTCCATCTATAAAAATACCCTTAAAATCACAACCCATAAAAAATACATTGAAAAAAACTCTGGACCGAAATGAAAGTAAAATAAAAAACTAAAAGACCCTCTAGGGGCTCTTTAACCTACATGGTTAAGGGATTTGATCACGCGATCATCCCTTCCTTCTGTCATCATTACAAGATCTTTGGAGATATTTTTTAGCTCTATAAGTGCCCCCACATTCCTTTTCACCCTACACGCATCCTATCCATTAATTGCATGGTTAAAGTACCCCTTGGACCACGAGGTCAAAGGCCCTGTCCACACCCCTATAAATAGAGCTCCCCACTAACCTTTCAAAGTAACCCCAAATCCAACATTGATTCGGTCTTCTAAATTTGTTAATCCCGAGTGCTCGAGATACTCGATATTATTCTTAAAAGTCCTGAAAGAAGTTTTTACTTTAGAAAAATCACTTCTCTTCGAGAGAAGTTTGTACTTCTAAAAAGTCACTTGCTCCTCAATCTCAAATGAGGTTCTACTTTCAAAAATTCGTCACTTAGAATAACCGAGACAAAACTTTGTATGAATTTTTTGAAGGTTTATGCTTCTTAACAAAGATCTTCTTGAATAAATGGAGCTTTACTCATCTCGAGCACCACAAGGGAGGATACTCCCCTGAGAAAAAAGTGATTCATACTACAAGGGTAAGGAAACTCTGCATCTTGGGTCGAATAACCCATATATATTGTGATAAGCTGTCAATATATGTTTATCTCTTTTAGGTTGGCACATGTTTAGGGTAACAATTATGAAGTTTACAATGTTTATATTTAAAACCTGGTTTTTAACCCAACAACCATGTTGATTGAATCGACATGATCATATGTTAAATAAATTTTAATCAAATGCTACAATGACTATTAGGACTTGGAAACATTCAAAACCATTATCAGGAATGCGTCAAAAATATGAGTTAACCCAACACTTTGCATAAGCCAAAGTCTAAAATCTGGCTACTCCTACCACTTCTCCGAGCAAACAAATCCCATCTCCATGACGTAATCCCAAATATGTATTTTCATATCAATACTTGTCATGCATCGGCCTTTTATTAATGTATTCTTAACATATAAATATATCGATCCAACACAATGGAAATGATATATCAAAGACTAGGATCCATAAATTTGTCCTTTTATTAATGCAATATGTATATTTTATACCTAGTATCCCGTCACTTACACTCGTAAATATATCATGTCAGTTGGAAATACATTGGATTTGATCCTAAGTCTCCTTGGGTATGTAGGAGCTATCCCAAGCCTCATAAAAAATCTATCGATGTATTATTTCTTAAGGATGCATTCGTCCCCAATCCACCCCCTTAGTTATTATGGTTCACTCTAAACCCAAGGTTTGGGGTTTTCTTGGTTTTTAAATGTAAAAAATTACATCATTTACACAAATATCCCAATACACCTCCATATTAGTCTGAAGGACAATACGTTTCAGATAGCGATCGTTCGAAAGTCATAACAAATTATGCCTTTGTCGGTGCATTTGGGTCGACTCCTATTCTAAACTCCCACCGAAGCTACCTCTATCTTACATATAGCTTCTCAACCTCTCTAATCTAAGCCCTACACTTCCACACACATAATGTTAGAACATATGAAAAAACGAAATATGTAGGCTTTGATCTTATGGCTACGCAAGTACATAGGCACAATATCGAGTCCTTATGAGCACAAGACTCGACAATATGTCTCATGATATATTATCCCCACAAATATGAATCCATTTACCTACTATCATCCACCATATCTTTCTAACCCAAATGAGATATAAAATTATTTCAAAGTTACAATCTCTCGTGTATCCCCATACAAATATACAAACGTGTACACATACTATACATAATCAAACTACATGGGCTTTGATCATAAGCCTTCTTAGTTACATAGGCGCAATATCGAGTCCTTATTGTGAGCACGAGCATTGAAAATATATCTCTTGATATGTTGTCACAATGAAGGTGCATCCATGATTCACATTCCCATTTTATCCCTCCTCGAATTAGATATCAAATTATCCCAAGTCGAGATTTCTCTCATGATTATATGCACATTGGTGACCACCCAATAATCAAGCTGAGCTTTGTCATACACTTACATACATACTAAAGGCCACCCATTATACAAGCACAAAGTCATATAAAATTTTCCTTATGTACTTGCATTAGTTAAGTGACGTTCCTTCACCTTTAACTGATATTGTTTTCCTATCTAAGAACCTATCCACGTTTTAAGGGATTCTCCACCAAAGGTCTCTAAATTAGTTCTAAAAATAACTAAAAAGTAATCAATTAATATTAAGATCAATAATAAGAATATAACTACGAAAGCATAAAGAACAAGTGGGGTGCTTAACATTTTTCCCACCCAGAACTTGGTACCTAAACCCCCACAACAAGAACATCTGAACCAACTATAGACTTAAACTTGAGTTAGGATTAACCTAAAAGGATAACCGATAACTTTTGTATAAAACAAACCAGTGACTCGGGAAAACAAAGAAATCCCTTATCGCATGGAATTCACAGTTAGGCCTTAAGATTAAAACTAAAGGTGTGCAGCTCATACTAGACATGGCTTTAAATAACCTCTGTGGGAAAAATCACTAGACCCATGTCAAATCGATAACCCAACCTAGGGGGACATGGTGGTCTGGGAGACAAGTACTTCTGGAGATCAATTGTTTATCACACTCAAAAGTCTCCCCTCGAGTGCACCACCGCTTGGGACCCAAAAGGATCAACATAAAAAGAATATGTATACACATAAAGAGTTTTTATTGGAAAATTCTTACCTCAGGAGAGATAAATTTTAGTCTTGAATCTTTCCTAGTGAAAGACTAATTAATGAACGCATGTATCGAACTGTTCAGTTTTTTTTGTGTAAATTAACACAATATACTTCACATGGTTATTTTCTGAATATTTTTTGTTCTTTCAATTGTATTCATTTTGTCCCTAAGCCACTCTTGGTTTCATGAGTGATTTAGAGAATCTCAGCCTTTCGAAATTCTTAAAGAAATGTACCTTTCATACTTATATAGGTGACTTCCCATTTAGAGTGTCCTAAAATACCCTACTTGTGTTTCCAAGATATATTAGTCATTAAAATCAAAGCTTATCCTTACTTACTTTTTAGGCAATACTATTTTATCATAGGAATAGGTACGAGTTGAAAAACTCATTAGTGCTCACTTTGAAGATTCATTCAAGTTTTGGTTGTCATTTAAACCTAGATCTTGGGATCTTTAGTCCGTTAGGTAGGGTTTCTATCGAGACTATTTTTATTTATAGTTTTTAACTATATTCCCCTCGATTAATGATATACTTGCTCTTTATTAAAACCTTTAGTTAATGTACCCGCTATATTATCCTTAAACTTAATATAATCGATGGAAATAACTCCATTATAGAGAAGTTGTTTCATGATATTATTCCTTTGACATATATGTCGAGACTTACCATTATATATACTACTACGTGCTTTGCTGATCACTAATTGACTATCATAATATTTATAAATTGCAAGAACATGTTTTGTCCATATTAGAATATCTTTTATAAATTCTAAGCCACTCTGCTTATTCTCTAGTTTTATCTAACGCTATAAATTCTAATTCCATAGTTGATTAAGCAATACAAGTCTGTTTTGAGGATTTTTAAGATACCTCAGCATTACCAAGTGTAACTACATATGCACTTGTAAATAGAGTATTCGAATCAGATATCCAATTGGCACCGTTGTATACTTCAAGTATAACAGGATATCTTGTGTAATGATATCCATGGTTAAGGTTTTATATTAAATATCTAAGAACCCTTATAATAGATTTCCAATGGTCATCCCTAAGATTATTTGTATACCTACTCAATTTTCTAACTCAGTAAGCGAAATCTGGATGAGTGAAATTCATGACATACATTAAACTACCCATGATACAAGAGTACTCTTATTGAGATACACCATTCCTTATATATTTATATAAATGAATATTTGTGTTTATATGTGTTTTAGCTAAGATATAACTACCGTTATCGAACTCATCAATTATATTCTTGATATAATGAGTTAGAGACAAGACATCCGATGTTTTAGAAATTTTATAACATCTGTAATACCCAAATCTTTTATGTTAAATTGACTGAATAAGATTCTCTTATTAGATTTAATGATATCCTTATTTACAATTTGAGTGTTTTCAATGTTAATGCATACATTGTCAAATTTCTCATGCCACTATTTAGGTGCTTATTTTACTTCATAAAGGAACTTAACACGTCTACAAACTTTCCTTTCTTGTCCTAAAACTTTTAAAACATTATGGTTGTTTTATGTATATGTCTTCATTTAACTTGCCATTTAAGAAGTTTGTTTCACATCTATTTGATGTATCTAAAAACTATGCGATGTTGCAATAGCTATTAACGTTTGGATGAATGTTATTCTCCAAACATTTAAGTATCAAAATAATCCAATACTTCTTCTTGCTTATAGACTTTAGCCATAAGTCTTGTTTTGATTTTTCAATTAATACATTTACCTTTAGTTTTCTCTTGAATTTCCACTTGCATCCAAGAGGTTTATTGCCTGGTGGATGGTAAACTAATTCGTAAGTATGATTTTTCATTATGGATTTAATTTCACTATTAATCTCCTCTTTCTAGAAATAATCTTCCGGAGTTGACATTTCTTGATTAAAGCTAATAGGTTGACTTTCTGACAAGTAATTTAGAAATTTGGATCAGATTACTTTGAAGTCTTTGTCCTCTTACTGCGTCTAGATTTGAAGTCGTTATCCTTCTCAAAAGATACTGTACCTACATTCTCTTGATAATTATTAGAGGCAATGCCATAAGTTCTTTTATAAGAACTTGAAACAAGAACAAGATTATGTAGAAATATATCTTCAAAGAAATATGCATATCCAGGTTCAATAATTGTGTTTACGTGTATATCAAGAATCTTCGATTTATGAACAAAAAATTGATATGCACTACTATTAATTGCATAACAAATGAAGGTTCAATAAATAATTTTTGGTCGTATATTAATCCATTTAGGATTAGGAACCTCCAGCTTTTCAAGATGCCCCCGCACTTTAAGATATTTATGAGAAGGTCTTCAACATTTTTACAATTCATATGGTATCTTATTTGTTTTCTTATGAGACATTTGTTATGAAATATTTTTGTAAAAAGAAAATCTCCTCCACAAGTTCTAAGGTAAACCCGAACTTATCAACATAACATTTATCATCTCTTTACATTTAACAACACCTTTAGATTGAGGTAAGTAAGGAGAGGTATTTTGGTGGATAATTTTGTGTTTTTAACAATATTATTCAAAACGGGAATCATATTTATCACTCCAAACCACCTAAATTTTTTTCTAAGTCAATTCTCAACATTTATTTTATAATTTTTGATGAAATTTACATCCATATACTTGTTTCGAAGCAAGTAAACATAACAAAATCTTGTGCATTCAGCAATAAAAGCAATAAAATACTTTTTCTTTTTTATTGTTTGTACAAATTTCAAGTCACATATGTCACCATCAATTAATTCAAGAGGGTTCAAACTTCTTTCAGTAGATTGAAAACGAGTTATAGTTAACGTTGATTCCACATACGTTTTACACTTGTAACTTGAGTTAGTTGAGTTAATAATAGATTTAGGTGTCAAGTCTATATTAATTATTATAAGAATAATATCATAACTGATATGACCAAATCTATCGTTCCACATACTACATGAATAAAGAAAATAAGAAGAAGATACACTCTTATTATTAGGAATAGATATTACATTAAGTTTTAAGAGCCCATCACTCAAATATCCTTTATCCCACATGCATATCACTTTTATTGAGTCTAAAATTTTCAGATTCAAACACTAATTTAAATCCCTTCTTACTAAATAAGGATATAGAAATAAGTTATTTTGAATATTTGAGACACGAAGAATGTCATTAAGAGTAAAATAATTTCTCGAATTCATAATGAATATGACTTTTCCTTTACCTTCAACCTTCTACGTAGAAGAATTTCCAATGAAAAATTTCTCATGGTGATCTACATCTTGATAGGAAGTGTAAGAGAAAAATTTATAATAGATCATTTTATTTTTATTTGTCTTATTCCATTAAACCCCACTGCACCTTCCTGGACATTTTCAAGTTCTCGAAGAGGAGAAACTTTGGTGACATTTGAATAATTGAAATGTTGGTCATAACATAACCCAAGCAGAGTTATGAGGTGGTTCGGTAAATCTTCAGAGTTTCAGGGGGTTGAAACAATTATCAGTTAAAAGTTTTCAAAATTGTCACACCCCGCAAAATTCGACAGACGGGGTGGCCAGCCACCACCGTCGAACTATGCCGGGCGTGAACTAAATAAATACCATTCTTAGCATGAGACAGATAGAGACATAAATAAATCAGTCCATAAGATAAATAATTGAATCAATCTCAAATGATCATAAAAAATTAAGCGATAAAAGATCCATCACATGCTAACTCCGAATAAATTCAATCTCCAATAACGATTAAATAAAGATCTGAATAATCCAACATAAATCCTCTAAACAACTTTGGAACCGAATGGCCCAATAAAACTCAAATGAAGTCTCATAATTAAATTCGACTGAAAATGAAAGTTTATCTAAACTATGCCATAAAATGAATAACTCCAGTTGCACCTCTAAATGATAACTTCGATAATTCTATTCAGCTTCTCCAAATATTATCCTGAAAAGTTAGTCAACGCACGAGGTCAAAGCCCCGAGCATGAATACAAACTACTCCCCTCAAATAGGATCTTGAATCCAGACAGTAGCATTATAAGCAATAAATATCACAATAGTATATTTTCAATTAAACGGGATAATTAAACGCGATAAATATAAATTACTAACTACCCGCAGAGATCCCCATTTATAAAGGCACACCAATATGATTTTCAATTCCCAGGTTCCCTGATGCTAATTTTATTTAATTATCCCATTTTATTATTATCCTCACTTTTTATTATGACGGTCCTCCTGTCCCGGGTGGTAATCCACCAAAGTGTCACACTTCCCCTTGCCAACCGTCCTCTGACTCGTTTAAACTATCGGCTCTGACACATGAGAAGGTTCCACACACGACATAACATAAATCGTTCTTTGACCCATTTAAACCGTCGGCCCCAACACATTATGTCGCCACAAATTTTAATACCAGTTTTTATCTTAGGCATTAATCCTCAATTTCTCAATTTCTTAATTTGTAAATTACCCCACCCGTTTATCGATGTGAAATCCTCAAAATATCCCTTTGTCCCCATGTAATCAATCCGTCCTACCTTATGTATAGGATGGATTTATAACCTAAACATCGACCTAGTCTCATGCCTAGGCTAGCGTAATGACGATAAAGTATAAAAAATCAGCCCACTCCCGACATAATAAAGTCGCAATAATCTACCCTCAATAGTCCCATACCTAGAAGGCGAAAATCATCAAAAGGCCTATCCACTAGTCCCATACCTAGAAGGCAACCTAAAATATGAGGAGAGAAAAATTACCCAACAACCGGTTGTCACAAAGGCAATATAATAATACCAACAAGTCACATAAACAAGCATAATTAATCAATGTATAAAACTACACATGATAGTCCAATTCAATTAAATCTTAATTTAATTATCACAACGTCAAAATACCCAATTAATCTCATTTTAAATTAAATATACCAAGTTTTCATCATTTATACATCAAAAATCAAATTTCATTATCTCTACACAAATTACATGTGTTGTACCCACCCCTAACTTCATTTATTTCAAAACTAGGGTTTTTTTACATGCAACCTACACCAACAGCCCACCAAAATTCACTCATGAATCCTACGTACCCAAAGGTTATAAATATTAATCATATTGAGGGATTTCATAAAAATAGCCCCAAGTTTTATATGTCCACTTTCTCTAATTAGATTGCTAATTGATTTTAAGAAAACATTGAATTAAGGTTTAGGCAACACTTAAAAAACATAATACTAAAAGAAAAGAACAGAGTATTCATGCTTGAATAAAAGTTGGTTTAGAAATCTGATCTTGAATGTGTATTTCTCTCCAAAAAATTTGACAAAGATTCGTTCTTAACGCGTCTTTAGAAAATCCGGTTAATCTTGACAAAACTTGAGTTGAAAGTAATGTATAATGGGGCTAGGGTTTGGAGGTTGAAGAAGATGAAGAAGGTGAGAGATTTATGACTTTTGAGAAGTCTAAAATGTGTTTTAAAAGGCCGAAACTCTTCACTTTATGTTTATATACCAAAAAGAATTAGAGTCATAATCAAATACAAACACTCAAAAAATCACTACGAACGATCGGACCGTCAGAATCGTTTCAAATTTTAGTATGTTGTAGCGAACGGCGAGACAGGGCTGCTGTGAAAAATTCAACTCGATCTGACATTTATATTTCTAAAAATATTATTTTTATCCTCCTTAGCTCGGATTCTCCCCCGATTTTATACAAAAAGTTATAATTTTCAAATTTTAATTCCGATTTAAATTCCACTTAAAACCTTATTTTTATATATAAAAACCAACATATTTAATTACTAAGAATAATTAAGTCCAAAATTTTATTTTTTTCTTGAATTTCCCAATTAATTAGTTTAATTTACTATTAAAAACAAGGGGTGTTACATACTTCCCTACTAGCAAAAGAATTTCGTCCTCGAAATTAGACGAAGCATAAACATCAAACATAAATTGCGAAATATAAAATAAGACTCACATATGCCTGCCCATAGGATGCCATAATTGGGCGCCGATACACCCAATTCTACGCGCACCTACCCCACGAGCAACAAAATAATATATATTGCCTATATACATAAGCATAACTATGAAAATAACGGCGTACCACACTTTCCCACAAATCCCCACTCGATCCTATATCCGAAAGTCATCAAAATACTAACATCCTCAAATTAAATCTCAACAGAAAAAATCGATACATAACATACCTAACATATGCACTAAAATCTCTACAATAATTATTGTCTCCAAAATCCATTTTAAGGATCCTCACATTAAGCTTACTAATTCTAAACTCAATGCCTAAGACGTCCTTAGCACAAAGCTTCACATCTCCAAGAAACACATTTAATACGTATGCTACCTTAAGTAATACGAATCAACAAAGGGAATCAAAGATAGGCAATACGAAAGCTAAACGGATTCATAACCTACGAGACCTAACACCATGCTCTGATACCATCTGTCACACCCCCCAAAAATTCCGATAGACAGAGTGGCCAGCCACCGCTGCCGAACTATGCCGGGCGTGAACTAAATTAATATCATTCTTAGCATGAGACAGATATGAGACATAAATAAATCAGTCCATAAGATAAATTATTGAATCAATCTCAAATGTTCATAAACAACTAAGCGATAAAAGATCCATCACATGCTAACTCCGAATAAATCCAATCTCTAATAATGATTAAATAAAGATCTGAATAATCCAACAGAAATCCTCTAAAAAACTTTGGAATCGAATGGCCCAATAAAACTCAAATGAAGTCTAATAATTAAATACGACTAAAAATGAAAGTCTAACTAAACTATGCCATAAAATGAATAACTCCAGCTGCACCTCCAAATGATAACTTCGATAATTCTATACAGCTTCTCCAAATCTTATCTTGAAAAGTTAGTCAACGCACGAGGTCAGAGCCCCGAGCATGAATACACACTACTCCCCTCAATTAGGATCCTTGAATCCAGACAGTAGCATTATAAGCAATAAATATCACAATAGAATATTTTAAATTAAACGGGATAATTAAACGCGATAAATATAAATTACTAACTACCCGCAGAGATCCTCATTTATAAAGGCTCACCAATACGATTTTAAATTTCCAAGTCCCTCGATGCTAATTTTATTTAATTAGACCATTTTATTATTATCCTCACTGTTTATTATATCGGTCCTCCTGTCCCGGGTGGTAATTCACCAAAGTGTCACACTTTCTTTGTCAATCGTCCTCTGACCCGTTTAAACTGTTGGCCCCGGCACATGAAAAGGTTCCACACATGACACGGCATAAATAGTCCTCTGACCTGTTTAAACCGTCGGCCCCGACACATTATGTCACCATAAATTTTAATACCAGTTTTTATCTTAGGCATTAATCCTCAATTTCTCAATTTCATAATTTGTACATTACCCCACTCTTTTATCGATGTGATATCCTCAAAATACCCCTTAGTCCTATACCTAAGGGTCCCCAACTAATCAATCCGTCCTACCCTCTATATAGGATGAATTTCTAACCTAAACCTCGACCTAGTCTCATACCTAGGCTAGGGTAACGACGATAAAGCATAAAAACTAAGCCCGCCCCCGACATAATAATGTCGCAATAATCTACCCTCACTAGTCCCATACCTACAAGGCATAAATCAGCGAAAGGCCTACCCACTAGTCCCGTACCTAGAAGCCATCCTAAAATATAAGAAGAGCAAAATTACCCAACAACCCATCGTCACAAAGGCAATATAATAATACCAACAGGTCACACAGACAAGCATAATTAATCAACGTATAAAACTACGCATGATAGTCCAATTCAATTAAATCTTAATTTAATTATCACAACGTCAAAATACCCAATTAATCTCATTTAATTATTTTAAATTAAATACACCAAGTTTTCATCATTTATACATCAAAAACCAAATTTCATTATCTCTACAAAAATTACATGTGTTGTACCCCCCTAACTTCATTTATTTCAAAACTAGGATTTTTCTACATGCAACCTACACCAACAGCCCACCAAAATTCACTCATGAATCCTACGTACCCAAAGGTTATAAATATTAATCATATTGAGGGATTTCATAAAATAGCCCCAAGTTTTATGTGTTCACTTTTTCTAATAAGATTACTAATTGATTTTAAGAAAATATTGAATTAAGGTTTGGGCAACACTTAAAACGCATAATACTAAAGGAAAAGAATAGAGTATTCATGCTTGAATAAAAGTTGGTTTAGAAATCTGATCTTGAATGTGTATTCCTCTCAAAAAAATTTGACGTCTTGAGAAAATCCGATTAATCATCCCACAACTTGAGTTGAAAATTACGTATAATGGGGCTATGGTTTGGAGGTTGAAGAAGATGAAGAAGGTGAGAGATTTCTAATTTTTGAGAAGGCTAAAATGTGTTTTAAAAGAACTAAACTCGTCACTTTATTTTTATATACCAAAAAGAAATAGAGTCATAATCAAATACAAACACTCGAAAAATCACTACGGACGATCGAACCGTCGAAATCGCTTGAAATTTTAGTATGTTGTAGCGAACGGTGAGACAGGGCTGCTGTGAAAAATTCAACTTGGTCGGACGGTCTTCTAAAAATATTATTTTTATCCTCCTTTGCTTGGATCCTCCCCCAATTTTATACCAAAAAGTAATAATTTCAAAATTTTAATTTCAATTAAAATTCTACTTAAAACCTTATTTTTATACGTAAAAACCAATATATTTAATTACTAAGAATAATTAAGTCCAAAATTTTATTTTTTTTCTCGAATTTTCCAATTAATTAATTTAATTAACTAATAAAAACACAGGGTGTTACATACTTCCCTACTAGAAAAGGAATTTCATCCTCGAAATTAGACGAAGCATAAACATCAAACGTAAATTGCAAAACATAAAATAAGACTGACATATGCCTGCCCGTATGATGCCATAATTGGGTGCCCATACACCCAATTCTACGCGCACCTACCCCACGAGCAACAAAATAATATATATTGCCTATATACATACGAATAACTATGAAAATAACGGTGTACCACACGTTCCCACAAATCTCCACTCGATCCTATATCCGAAATTCATCAAAATGCTAACATCCTCAAGTTAAATCTCAACATTAATAATCGATACATACGATCCTTAACATATGCACTAAAATCTCTAAAAGAATTATCGTCTCCAAAATCCATTTTAAGGATCGTCACATTAAGCTTACTAATTCTAAACTCAATGCCTACGACATCCTTAGCATAAAGCTTCACATCTCCAAGAATTACATCTAATACGTATGCTAGACCCTCTACCTTATGTAGTACGAATCAACAAAGGGAATCAAAGATCGGCAACACGAAAGCTAAACGGACTCATAACCAACGAGACCTAACACCATGCTCTGATACCATCTATCACACCCCGTAAAATTCAACAGACGGAGTGGCCAGCCACCGTCGTCGAACTATGCCGGGCGTGAACTAAATTAATACCATTCTTAGCATGAGACAAATATGATACATAAATAAATCAGTCCATAAGATAAATAATTTAAACAATCTCAAATGATCATAAACAACTAAGCGATAAAAGATCCATCACATGCTAACTCCGAATAAATTCAATCTCCAATAATGATTAAATAAAATCTGAATAATCCAACAAAAATCCTCTAAACAACTTTGGAACCGAATGGCCCAATAAAACTCAAATGAAGTCTCATAATTAAATACGACTGAAAAGGAAAGTCTGACTAAACTATGCCAAAAATTGAATAACTCCAGCTGCACCTCCAAATGATAACTTCGATAATTCTATGCAGCTTCTCCAAATCTTATCCTGAAAAGTTAGTCAACGATGAGGTCAGAGCCTCGAGCATGAATACACATTAATCCCCTCAAATAGGACCCTTGAATCCAGACAACACCATTATAAGCAATAAATATCACAATAGAATATTTTAAATTAAACGGGATAATTAAACGCGATAAATATAAATTACTAACTACCCGCAAAGATCCCCATTTATAAAGGCACATCAATATGATTTTCAATTCCCAAGTCCCCTGATGCTAATTTTATTAGTTAGCCCATTTTATTATTATCCTCACTTTTTATTGTGACGGTCCTCCCGTCCCCGGGAGGAATCCACAAAGTGTCACACTTCCCCTTGTCAATCGTCCTCTGACCCGTTTAAACTGTTGGCCCGACACATTACAAGGTTCCACACATGACACGACATAAATCGTCCTCTGACCCATTTAAACTGTCGGCCCCGACACATTATGTCGCCAAAATTTTTAATACAAGTTTTTATCTCAGGCATTAATCCTCAATTTCTCAATTTCATAATTTGTAAATTACCCCACCCTTTTATCGACGTGAGATCCTCAAAATACCCTTAGTCCCATACCTAATGGTACCCAAGTAATAAATCCATCCTACCCTATGTATAAGATGAATTTCTAACCTAAACCTCGACCTAGTCTCATGCCTTGGCCAGCGTAACGATGGTTAAATATAAAAAATCAGCCCACCCCCGACATATTAAAGTCGCAATAATCTACCCTCACTAGTCCCATACCTAGAAGGCGTAAATCATAAAAAGGCCTACCCCCTAGTCCCATACCTAGAAGGCATCCTAAAATATAAGGAGAGCAAAATTACCCAACAACCTGTCGTCACAAAGGCAATATAATAATACCAATAAGTCACACAAATAAGCATAATTAATCAACGTATAAAACTACGCACGATAGTCCAATTCAATTAAATCTTAATTTAATTATCACAACTTCAAAATACCCAATTAATATCATTTAATTATTTTGAATTAAATATACCGAGTTTTCATCATTTATACATCAAAAACAAAATTTCATTATCTCTACACAAATTACATGAGTTGTACCCCCCAACTTCATTTATTTCAAAACTAGAGTTTTTCTACATGTAACCTACACCAATAAAATCCAAAATTCACTCACGAATCCTACGGATCCTAAGGTTATAAATGCTAGTCATATTAAATAATTTCATAAAAATAGGCCCATGTTTTATGTGTCCACTTTCTTTAATTAGATTACTAATTGATTTTAAGAAAATATTGAATTAAGGTTTAGGCAACACTTAAAACCATAATATTAAGGGAAAAGAATAGAGTATTCATGCCTGAATAAAAGTTGGTTTAGAAATCTGATCTTGAATGTGTGTTCCTCTCAAATTTTTTTGACAAATATTCGTTCTTGACGCGTCTTGAGAATATCTAGTTAATCTTGACAAAACTTGAATTGACAGTTATGTATAATGGGGCTAGGGTTTGGAGGTTGAATAAGATGAAGAAGATGAGAGATTTTTGATTTTTGAGAAGTTTAAAATGTGTTTTAAAATTCCTAAACTCGTCAGTTTATGTTTATATGTCAAAAAGAATTAGAGTCATAATCAAATACAAACACTCCAAAAATCATTAGGGACGATTGGACCGTCAGAATCGTTTAAAATTTTAGTATGTTGTAGCGAACGACGAGACATGGCTTCTGTAAAAAATCAACTCAATCGGACATTCAGATTTTTAAAAATATTATTTTTATCCTCCTTATCTCGGATCCTCCCCCGATTTTTTACATGAAAAAAGTAAGAGGGGACAGTTTTTAAATTTTTAAACCAAAAGCTAGATTTTCTGTAATTTGAGCTTGGTTTGACCAAACATCACCTTACCTTATACCATTTTGACCAGAAAAATTTAATAAAAAGTTTGGAAAATAAATCAAAATATTTTGATTGGTCACGCGCCCTCATGCGTTTGGTCGATGTTTCTGGTTGAAAAGTTCATCTTTAACCTCTTTACAGTTGACTAGGTTTTTGATAAAACTTTGACCTCAAATTTCTTCTGATATTCTTAACCATTTGAGATGAATTCTGAACTAATCCAACCTAATTTTTCATGGGAAATCCAAATATATAGGTTTTACGGGCAGAAATGATCGAGTTTCAACTACAATGTTTTTTCAGATATTTTGGCCAAAGATTTGTGTAGTTACAGAGTATGGAAATAGATTTTAAGCTTATGGTTGAGTTTATACTATCCTAAGGAAGATTTTGGCTTTGGTTTGAAGGGTTAAGGTATAATGGATTGAGATAATGTTGGATTTGGAGCTTCTGAACTTCGAAAACACCTTTGAGAAAATTAGGTACAAAAACTCTTTTTTTTTTTTTTTTAATAATGGACATTGCACTTGAGCTATTGGAATCATAAGGAACTCATTCCTCATTTTGAAACAAGTTGAAAGTCAAGGAATGGAGTTTCACCATTAAAGTTCAAGCTTTAATGGAGGTTTTAAAACTTTTTGCCTATACAGGCCATATTACACGTAAAAGCTTGGGTTCTCTTGATTGGGTTGAGCTTCGTGATGATGCAAAAAACATTTTGGATAATAAAAATAGAGAATGGTGCATAAAATCATAGGTTGCCAATTTTGAGTGAAAAATAATAAGTTTTGTTCTACTGAACTAGTGAGTTTCAAGGATGGAATTTATAGGGATTTTATAATATAGAGTAGGGGCAGTTGGTTAGTGTTCAAGGGAACAAGGTCTTCACATGAGTGGAGGGTGTTTCCCTTGTGAATTTTGTCCATTTCTTCTCATTCGGATGCATTGTTGGCAGGGGAAAGTGTAATTATGTTGGTTTATATTTGGTCCTTAAGGAAGATGTTTGGTATTTATTTTGTATTTTATTTAATTAATTTCCATATTTAAGGGGCATTAGTATAAGTTTATGACAATTTAAAGGGTTAGGGTTGTAAAATTAAATTAGTTGAGGTCTAAATGTTCAATTTGATATAAGGTTTGGGTCTTGAGGTGAAATATAGGTCAAGTTATGCTTTTCAAAAGTTTATAGGGGTATTTTGGTCATTTTGTAACCTTAGGTGGTGCTCATATAATCAAGTAAAGTTGTAGGATTTCATGATTAATTTTAACTTTTTAGGGTGTTTTTGAATTTGAATAAGTTACAAGGGAGATATAGGGTTAATTGATCGTAGTTTGATCGTTCAAGGGTTTTGATGCTACATGGGTATTAAATTCTACCTATCTAATAAAAAAATTGTCCTCAAATTTACCTACAAAAAGCTTGGGATATTGTTTCTTCATAGCTTCCTCTGGTTTCTAAGTATCTTCTTGGTATTTTTTTGCTCGATGGCACTTGCACTAAAGGAACCTATTTTTGTCTAAGAACTCTTACCTGACTGGCCAAAATTTGAATAGGACTCTCTTCAAATTCATGGTTTGGTTTGTAGACTGATGTGAATCCCCAGATTTTAAACTGTTTTAAAAAAAATCTTTTTACAATTATATTTCCTTATATATATATATGAAGATGCGGAAGCATAAAAGGTGATGGTTCAACTTAAATACTAAATTTTAATTTCTTCTTTCAAATTAAAATTAAACCCAAGTGAGAATTAATAAAACACACGCAAATATTAAATTTCACTTAAACCAATTAATTCAAGTCCTAAAATTTGCCAAAGTCATAATTATCAATATTCCAAAGTTAGGTTAAACCAATTTTAGCAAATGACTTGAATTAAATAAACAATTATCCAAATTTAATTAGCACCCAATTAAATTAAGTGTGACAATTAAAACCATTTTTATCTTGAATTACCCTAAGCATGAGTTCTAATTCATTATGCAAGATAAAAATAAATCAATCACACTACGCCGAGATGTATGAGGAAAAACCCACAACGGGAAATAACCTCGGACGACCCTAGCCACAAATCCACTAAGTACGAAATTTACAAATACAAGACAGAAAGGCTTACAACACACGACTTGATCCCTCTCAAGCCCCGACGCTTCTTCTTGTAGATACCTCTTCCTAGTGGATAACCTTGGAGCTCCACCGCGGTCTCGAAATCCACCGATCGGACTTTATATGGTCACCGTCACCCGAACAAGAAGCTTTTCTCCAAGTGGGTAATGCCGTAACAAAACTCTTCTTTCTTTATGGGATGTAAAAGAAAATCCAAAACTTCTCTTTAAACTGAAGAGATGAACCCGGTGCCAAACTCCAAGCAAGATATATGAATATGGGAACTTGGAAGAAACTAATTTGGGTGTAAACTAGAGTGGTGTATATTTTTCTCTTTAAAACTCTCACTCAAAACAAGAACATTTTCCTTAAGCAATTTAGCTCTCAGATTCTCTCTAAGAGATGGAATAGAATGGAAAAGTTAAGTTGGAAAATGTTATTCCCGCGCATAATAAAGTCTGAGAAAAATTGGTTAAGAAACAAGTGGGGAAGTGGGAGAAAAACTGCTTAAAACTGCCAAAAATTGTTCCCGCCTAGCATCTCGTTCGAACGACATTTCGTTCGAACGACATTTTCATTCGAACGAGTCTTCTAACGAAGTTCCAGTATGAACTCGTTAGAAGCTCGTTAGAACGACCATCTCGTTTGAACGACATTTCAAACGAAGTTCCAGTATGCCATAATGGGAAGTCGTTGGCAATCTCGTTCGAACGACAATCTCGTTCGAACGACATATCGAACGAACTTTCAGAAAGTTTGAAAAATTCGATTTTAGCCCAGAAAACTTTATAAACTTATTTTAAAGTTTTAATTAATTATTTCTGAAAATAAAACACAATTTTAATTAAACCTAACACCCAATAAACAAGCTCCAAGCTCCTATATATATATAATTGCATTCATACCTTGGGAGCATGGAACTCTGGTTGATGACGTATAAACGAGGCACGAAATCGGCATGATTATAAAACTTTATACTCTTTTCCGCTACGTCTTCAAACAAACTTTTCATAGGCTTGAGAATATTACAATTAAATACAATCCTATGTATAAATGTTTTTTTCCGGAATTGAGCCAAAACTATATATGGACTCAATTGGAAATTTGTGTCCTTACAAATCTCCCCCTTTGGCTATTCCGGAACAAAAAACAAACAAAAAATCCTAAAGGGCCGCCAAGCTCACTAGACTCAAAACATAACCCACGCAAACTTGACTCAACCCAAGGATCAAACGCTTTGCCATTGAAAGATGCCGCTTTAGAAGGATTCCTGTACACTTAAGCAAACTCATCAAATGCATATGGAATATCAAAGTATTTAAAGCAATTAAAAGAAATACTCCCCCAAAATTAATTCTCCCCTTTATCAAAATGATCAAACCAAGAAGTTAGCTACTCCCCCTAAGTTAAATCTCCCAAACTTAGATAAGATTATAATAGGATAAGATACCATTTCTCCTCCTTTTTGTTCAGGAATAGGCAAAGGATAAAGAACATATATAAAAGCATGTTGAAACTTAAAGTGATAAGACATGAAATCATATGGGCAACAAAAGCATAACTAATCCGAGATAGATACCAAAACGAAAGTATACGCATATAAGGACTAGACAAAAAGGCAAAGGCAAAACAAAATACCATATATATATATGTACTAGAAATATGTCAATAATGCACATGCACATATATATATATAGATATAAACACACACATGACATAAAATACAATAAGTTTGCACACTCGTATGGCAAAAATGTGTCATATGGAAACAAAAGTGTTGGGGGTGTAAACTAGTAACAATTAAATTTAGACCCAATCACTTAAAAACATGTTCACGGAGTTCTCATTTGATTGAAAACTTCATCACATTTAAATATACCCTCATGTGACAATATAGATTGAACTCAATGAACAAACATACACAATGCATACAAGCCTAACATATTGATGATTCTACAAACCAATAGAGTCATGACATGAAATGCGCAACTAGGATAAACGGACATTGTGCAAACCGTTGATATACCATCCAATCTCCCTCAATAAGCATATATTAATTTTGAATGAATATATCAATCAAACATAGGCCTTGGAAATTATTTTTCTTTTAAAGCCATATTTTCTGTTTTTAGGCCTTTGGACCACGTATTTCTTTTAGGTCCATTCAAAACGGTGGCTTACAATCGCAAAGGATCACAAAGACCTTTCGGAGCCCTTCCCCGTGCACATTTATATTTATCATGTTGTCATTTTTCACACAAATCTCACGTGCAACGGATTTTGACATGCACTAGTCCTCCTAGGTCACAAATATGTAGATGACAAGATTGGTAGGAGAACACCTCACATTAGGGGTGGACAAAAAAAAGACCGACCCGATTGACCCGATTGGACTGAACCGGACCGGACCCATATTTATAGGCTTTTTTGTAATTCGGTCCTAATTCGATCCTGAACTAAGAGACCCGAATATATTCGGGTCGGTCCAAAATATTCTTTTTAAATTCGATCTTAGGACCGGATCGGACCGCTTATTTTAATATTATATAATATATATTAATTTTATATAAATATGTTATATATTATCATATACGTTAGTCATAAAAAAAATCACACGCTGAGAGGTTAGAAACATTCTTCCCTCTCTCTCACTTCAGTGAGATTCCTCCTCTTTGAGAGGCTCTCACCCATTTACACAAAGTAAGCCGGAGGTCACAAAGATTCGACATTTTCACACCTTGGAATCATCAGATCCGGCGATCGTACACCTCAACAAAGCCTCAACACAACCTCCGGTTTGAAGCTATGCCGGCGCACCTTCACAGCACAACCTCAACACAACCTCGGTACAATTCTTTTCTTGACCGAACTTGCTGTTCACCATGTTGTGATTTTTGACTGATTTCTATTGTAAAATAAAATTTTACTGTGAAAATAGACAGAACGATTATTAAACTGTGAAAATTTCTTGAACTGTGATTTCCTGGACTGTGATTTTGAACTGTGAAAATTTCTTGAAAATAGCGGGACTGATTATTGGACTGTGATTTCTTGGACTGTGATTTTTTGGACCGATTATTAACCGAACCGGACCGAAAATAGCCTAGACCAAATAAATAGGTTAAACCGATTAAATCGGTCCAATTTCGGTCTTCTTAAATATAAGACCAAATAATTCGACCCGACACTTAAAATGGTCAAAAACCCGACCGGACCAGACCGCGCCAACCCCTACCTCACATAGCTCAAATATACATATGAAGTTAAAATTTCAAAAGAGCTCGTGCATGTGTGAATAGAGGCATATAAAAATAGAATTCATTTAACCAACACAAAATCCAACTACTCCATAAAAATATGGTAAAGAACATTTTAAGGATTGACAATCTAAACCAAAAGTTCTGGCCACATGGGAGCGTTAAAGGAGGGATTCAAACACAAGTATATGCCACTTAAAGTGTGTCAAACAAAAAAATACACACAAAATAAAATCTTTTTGAGTTTTTGACATTTATAACCAAAAAGAAAAATATATAGTCAAAAGATAAACCAAAGTCATTTGAATTTTTCATTAAGCTTAAATTACCAAGAGATAAAATCCAAATGATAAACAAAAATCTTTTTGTATTTTTCATTTGATGCAAACAAAATAAAGGAATAAAATACAAAAGAGATAAACAAAAATCATTTTTCTAGCATGATATATGTGATAAAGCAATGACTAGAAAATGATTAAATAAGCATACATTTAGCTTGTGAATATAGCATGAAGTACAAAAGCTAAAGTATGCAAGCACTAACACATTCATCCTTTAGATTTAGCAAGGGAGGAAGCATGTGAAAGTAAATGAGAATCAAAAACCCTATTTTGCAAGGCAACCAAATCGGATTTTCTAACCCAAATTAATGAAGAAAGACTGTCTTGGGGTGTAGGAGTTCTAAATACATTAATTGCATTACGTTGGGATTTTCTAGGAATTCGTTTAAGATCAAAACAAAATTTCTTAAGATGACCTTTTCGACCACAATGTGTACAAGTAAAAACATGTCGAAAAGATTTACCTTGGAAGTGATCTCTAAATGCTTTCCTAGTAGATTCTCCTAAAACCTTGGTCTTGGATTTATGAGTAGATTCATTACAAGTATTGAAGCCTAAACCACACATGTCATTTTTAATTTGGACCGTTCCTAATATTTTATCTAATTTTTCCAAACGACACTCCAAATCAAATTTGACATTACTAGAGTCTTTTAATTTATTTTGCAATTCTAAAATGTTAGACTCTAATAAAACATTTCGCTCTTCAAAAGCAAGGAGTTCCTTTTTCAAGGATTCCATTAAACCCCTAAGGCTATCTCTCTCGCCTTTTATATATTCAAGCTTCTCTAGAAGAGCTTTCTCTTGTGTCTTAAGGTCTTCAACCAATATATTATTATCAATGACCTTGACACGTTCTTTCAAACTAGCTTCTAACTTCAAATTAGTTCTTTTCAATTTAATAGATTCTTTATAAAGTTCTTAAAAAGCATTTTGAAGTTCACTCACATTAACCTCTTCTTCATTTTCACTCTCTCTTTCTTCTCCACTCTCACTATCATAAAAAATAAGAGAATCATAAACAATGACCTTGGAAGTGTCATGTGTTAAAGTTTCATCAATCGATGAGTTCTCACTATCACTCACATGACTAGCCATAAAAGCCACAAAATTAGGCTTAGTGGCGGAATCGGGTCCCTCTTCCTTATCACTATCACTAAGGGTTGCATTATATGCAATGGGTCATTTACCCTCTTTCCTTAGTTTAGTGGGGCACTCAGAAGCCCTATGTCCATAACCCTCACAACCAAAACACCTATTAGGCTCGTCCCTATTTAGTTGTTCATTAATAGGTTTAGGGATCTTCTCGGCTTTGTCATGCTTAGAAGTTTCAAATTTCTTAAAATTATTTTTAAATTTATCTTTGTTAAATTTAAGAAATTTTCTAAATTTTCGAGCAAACAAAGCCATGTCTTCCGAATCACTATCACTATCACTCTCGCTCTCTACTACTTGTTTGACCTCTTTTCGGGCTTTTAAAGCAACGCCCTTTTCTACTTTCTTTTCAGTTTTAGAGGGAAATATATCTAGTTCATAAGTTTGTAAATCACGTACAAGCTCTTCTAATTTTGTGGAGGCTAAAGATGGTAAAGAATTTAAAACAGTCACGTTTGGAATAAATCTATCGTATAGGGCCTTAAAATTTTCTTTACACCTCGGTTGTCGGCTATTTTCTCTCCCAAATTAAAAGATGAATTGACAATATCGGACAGTCTAGCATAAAATTCATCAAAAGTTTCATTATCGTTCATTTTGATAGTTTCAAATTGAGTGGTGAGATTTTGGAGTTTCGAAGCTTTAACGACACTTGTACCTTCATGAGTGAGTTGTAAAATATCCCAAGCTTCTTTAGCGGTTTCACACGTCATAATACATCGGAATTCATTCGGTGTGACAGCGCTAAACAAGGCATTCAAACCACATGAATTAAAATTAGAAAGTTTAAACTCGTTCTCAGTCCATCTATCGGCCGGTTTGGGAACACGTTCATTTTCAACTAAGTGAGTTGGTGGGGACCACCCGTTAACAATAGACATCCAAACTCTCTCATCGATAGATTTTAGTACCGATTTCATTTGCGCTTTCCAATACGCATAGTTAGAACCATCGAAAATAGGAAATTTAGAAAATGGGGAAAGTTCCATTTTAGCAAAAAATATTTAAAGGATCTTAACGAAATAATTTATCGCTTTGGCTCTAATACCACTTTGTAGACCGATGTGAATCCCCATATTTTAAACTCTTTAAAAAAAACGTTTTAAAATTATATTTCCTTATATATATATATATATTAAGATGCGGAAGCGTAAAAGGGGATGGTTCAACTTAAATACTAAATTTTAATTTCTTCTTTCAAATTAAAATTAAACCCAAGTGAGAATTAATAAAACACACGCAAATATCAAATTTCACTTAAACCAATTAATTCAAGTCCTAGAATTTGACTAAGTCATAATTATCAATATTCCAAAGTTAGGCCAAACCAATTTTAGCAAATGACTTGAATTAAATAAACAATTATCCAAATTTAATTAGCACCCAATTAAATTAAGTGTGACAATTAAAACCATTTTTATCTTGAATTACCCTAAGCATGAGTTATAATTCATTATGCAAGATAAAAACAAATCAATCACACTACGCCGAGATGTACGAGGAAAAACCCACAACGGGAAACAACCTCGGACGGCCCTAGCCACAAATCCACTAAGTACGGAATTTACAAATACAAGACAGAAAGGCTTACAACACATGACTCGATCCCTCTCAAGCCCCGACGCTTCTTCTTGTAGATACCTCTTCCTAGCGAATAACCTTGGAGCTCCGCCGTGGTCTCAAAATCCATCGATCGGACTTTATATGGTCACCGTCACCCGAGTAAGGAGCCTTTCTCCAAGTGGGTAATGCCGCAACAAAACTCTTCTTCTTTCTTTATGGGATGTAGAAGAAAACTCGAAACTTCTCTTTGAACGAAAGAAATGAACCCGATGCCAAACTCCAAGAAATATATATGAATATCGGAACTTGGAAGAAACTAATTTGGGTGTAAACTAGAGTGGTGTATATTTTTCTCTTTAAAAATTTCACTCAAAATAAGAACATTTTCCTTAAGCAATTTAGCTCTCAAATTCTCTCTAAGAGATGGAATAGAATGGAAAAATTAAGTTGGAAAATGTTATTTCAGCACATAATAAAGTCTTGAGAAAAATTGGTTAAGAAACAAGTGGGGAAGTGGGAGAAAAACTGCTTAAAACTACCAAAAATGGACATCTCGTTCGAACGACATTTCGTTCGAACGACATTCTCGTTCGAACGAGTCTTCTAACGAAGTTCCAGTATGAACTCGTTAGAAATCTCATTAGAACGACCATCTCATTCGAACGACATTTCGAACGAAGTTCAAGTACGCCATAATGGAAAGTCGTTGGCAATCTCGTTCGAACGACATCTGGTTCGAACGACAATCTCGTTCGAACGACATATCGAACGAACTTCCAGAAAGTTTGGAAAATTCGATTTTAGCCCAGAAAACTTTATAAACTTATTTTAAAGTTTTGATTAATTCTTTCTGAAAATAAAACCCAGTTTTAATTAAACCTAACACCCAATAAACAAGCTCCAAGCTCATATATATATATGATTGCATTCATACCTTGGGAGCATGGAACTATGGTTGATGACGTATAAACAAGTCACGAGACCGGCATGATAATGAAGCTTTATACTCTTTGCCGCTACGTCTTTAAACAAACTTTTCATAGGCTTGAGAATATTACAATTAAATACAATCCTATGTATAAATATTTTTGTCCGGAATTGAGCCAAAACTATATATGGACTCAATTGGAAATTTGTGTCCTTACATGGTTGAATAGAGATTTCGTGCCATGTAATCACATGTGTCGAATTTGAAATATATTAATGTAATTGGGACACATGGAATACATTATGAATACATGACAATTATGGAGATAATTACAATTCATAAGCCATGGTGCCAACACGTTTGGTTATGCTAAAGGGTCCAATGTCTCTTGGCTCTAACTTCCCTTTTTTTTCAAATCGTAAAACTCCTTTTTGAGGAAAAAATTTCAGGAATACTTTATCAGAAATTTGGAACTCTAAGGGCTTCTTGCGATGGTCCGCATAATTCTTTTATCGATCTTGAGCCATCTTTAGTTCGTTTCTGATCTGTTGTATCTCCTTGGTAGTTTCTTTAATTATCCCACGACCAAATTGCTTATTATTTAATGATTCAGTCCAACATAGTGGTGATTGACATGGTCTTCTATACAATGCTTTAAATAGGGAGGCTTTGATACTTGATTGGTAATTGTTATTATATGACAACTCGATTGATGGAAAATGATCACTCTAATTATTGGTCATATCTATAACACATGCTTTTAATATATATCTTCTAATGTTTAGATAGTGTGTTCAGATTGTCCATCAGTCTGGGGATGAAATAGGGTACTGAAATAAAGTTTAGTACCCATTGCGATTTAGAGTGCTTGCCAAAATCTACTTACAAAGCAAGAATCTCGGTCATATATTATGGATAAAGGAATTCTATGTAATATTTCTCGGATGTAGAGTTTTCTAAGTTTCTAGAAAGAATCAACATTGTTTACTAAAAAAAAATGGGCAGACTTGGTGAGACATTCTACTATTACCAAAAATAAATAATTGTATTATTAGGATGTACAAGATAATCCACTGATAATGTCCATTATGATGTGATTCCATTTCCACTCATGAATTGGAGGAGGTAGGATGAGTCCCCCAAGAAACTGGTGTTCTATCTTCACTTGCTAATAGGTGAGACATCTCTTAACAATGTTCTAAATATCATTCTTCATGTTTGGCCACCAAAACTATTTCCTCAGTTCATTATATATTTTAGAAATTCTACGGTGTATCATAAACTTAGAATGGTGAGCTTCTTGAAGAACTTTCAAGTACATACAATCTATTTCTAAATTATAGACTTGTCGCCTTCTAGTATGATAACTCTTTAGTCTTGCGTTCGATTTGTTGCTTGGTAATAAACGAGTCATGAACTTGTTTCTCTAAAATCTTCTTACTCAGACCTGGGTAGATAATGATATTATTGAATTTTGTAAAAGGGTGGGTTAACTAAAGATTATATTGCTCCATGGAAACACCAATATCATAAGAAATTATGTTGTTAAGCCTTCCAATGGGGTTATGACTTAAGGCTTCAGCTACAACATTTCCTTTTTTTGGATGGTAGTCTAACTTGTATGTGTATTCTTTCAAAAATTCCATCCATCGTCTCCATCTAAAATTCAAGTCCCTACGGATAAAGATGTATTTCAAACTTTTATAGTTTGAAAATACTTGAAATTCTTCATCGTACATATAACAAAGTTATATTTTAAGGAAAAAACTACGGTTACTAACTCAAGATAATGCACATGATAATTATATTCACGAGTCTTTGCTTTTCGGGATCCATACTCAACTATCTGTCTTTTTTGCATCACTACAAAACCTAAACCTAGCAATGAGGCATCGATGTATACATCATAGCTTATGTTACTAGAAGGAATGATTAGGATGGGAGCAATAGTCAACCTATCCTTTAAAGTTTGGAATGCCTGATGATAATCAAAAGTCTATATAAATGGAATTTCCTTTCTAGATAATTTCATTAACGGAATAATCCTTCAATAAAACGACGATAATAACCAGCTAATCCAAGAAAACTTTTAGTACCAGTAACACCGGTCAAATTTTTCCATTCTAAAATGGTTGTGATCTTTGCTGGGTTGACCCAGATTCTACTTTCAGAAATCACATGTCCCAAAAACTTTACTTCCTTTATTTAGAAGTCGAATTTACTCTTTTTGGCATACAAACAACAGTTTCTTAGGTTACCTAACATTTTTTCTAGATATTAGGCATGTTCTTCAAGATTATGGTGGTAAATGAGAATATCATCAATAAATATGATTACAACCTAATCTGGAAAAGGTCGAAATGTCCGATGCATTAGGTTCGTAGAGGCTGCAGGGGAATTTCTTAATCCAAAAGACATTACACTAAATTCGAAATGTCCATAATGAGTACAAAATGCAGTTTTCGAAATATCATCTTCTCTAAATGATAATTGATGGTAACCAAATCACAAGTCTATCTTTGAAAAGATCCTTTCACGATAAGTTAATCGAATAAATCTCTAATTCTGTGTAAGGGATACTTAGTCTTAACCATTATAGAATTCAATCTATGGTAGTCCATGATAATACGCAAATATCGCGTATTTCATCCTCCGAACCTACGCATTTTAGCCTCCTCGGGTGCCTTAATCTCTATATTTAAGCCCGTTAACTAGACAACCTTGGTTTATATTGTTAACATGCTATATGAGGTATAATTGGGCTTTTGTAGGTATTTAGGTACTAAGTATGAAGTTCGGACGCGTTCCGCTCGATTCCTGTACACAATCGCACGTTCAAGGGCATTTTAGTCTTTTCATAGCTTGGGTACCTGGCCTGACATCTCACGAAAGTTGTATCCCTTCTTGCTAGCTTCGTGTGGTCACGAACGGTGCACGATTCCTATTCATAACGAAGAAGTTACGGCATTTTCAAGGGAAAAGAAGAACAAGAAATCAAAAGAGGAGAAGAAAAGATGCAGAAGCTGTTGCTGCATTCTGCCCTGCTTGATCGATCGATCGATCAACACTTCTGGTCGATCGATCGACCTTTCTGAATTTTCTATTTTTGGCCTTGATCGATCGATCGACCAAAGGGGTCGATCGATAGATCCCCTGTTTTTCAGCAGATATTTTCATTTCTTTTATTTCTTCTTTTCTTTTATTCCAACTTACTATATAAAGGTTTTTTGTTGTAATAAGAAGAGATAGAAGTATATACACGATTTTAGGTTAGTTTAGCTTAGGGTTTTGGGGTTTTTGCTTGGTTCTTCTTCAGTTCTCTTTGGTTTGACACCCCATTTGGATTGTAAGTTGACTATTCATCTCCCCTACCATTAATATAGCTTGTATTTCATTCATTCTTGCTTTGATAATTAGGTTTACATGCTTTGTTAATTAGTTTACATGCTTTAATTTACTTGATTTGTAGTATAGTTTTATCGCGTTTATTTCCCGCTTTCCATTTACCACGTTTTTATGATGCTTTCTAGGTAATTTAAATTAAGTTGTGCTTGAATTGAACTCACTCGAGTTGGCGCGTTGCTTTGCTTTGGTGATGGAGTTTACGGGTCTATTTCGAGTGCGTTGTCCTAGTTATTACGCCTAGGATATTTGACGGGGCATATCATGTATGTCCCGTGCTTACGACCTTTCGCGCGTAATTTCCGGGATATTTGTTGACGCCAAAATCTTATTAGGCTTTTATGATGATTTAGGGTGTAACAACCCTTGATTTAATTAACTGTCGAAACGAGATGCATTTGTAATAACTCATCGACCCATGAAACCATTTTATACTAATTAACTTGGGTGAGGGATATTCGACGCAACCTATAGTTCTACTCGCTTTGTTAATCTAGTTTCAATACCTTGCCTAGATTAATATTTCCCATTATGCATATTTTCCTTTTAGTTTGTAATCATCTTTTACACTTTTATTGAGAAGTAATAAACCATTATAAATTCTGGCAACTCGTCTCTATGGATTTTCGATACCCGACTTACCGCTATACTCACCCGTTGAGTGTAGTCGTAGTTTAGGTTTTTGTATAGTTCAGGTGAGCCGAACATTAAACGACCGGTGCGTAGGTGACTCTCGCGCCGCGGCAAAACCCTGTCTATCAGTCCACACACAATCTTAAACTTTCATCATGTAAGAACATAATTTTATAAATTTCCGGGGTAGAATCTAGAAATTTTCTATTTGTCCTAGATTACAATATGTATGTCTGATACAACTACATTCGGCACGTCAACACGATCATCCATGACGGCCTTGATCCGAATCCATGCATCCACCATCTTCACACGTGCACCATGTTTCATACGACGTGCTGCTCAACTCATTCCCACTACTCCACTTCTCATATTTGGTAAAATGATTTATTGGAGCTGTTTATATTTGAATAATATTTGGGAATTTTAAAAAAAATATTTTTTGAAGTCTGAATTGTTTTTTATCAAAAGCAAAAAAAATTCTAAGTGTAGAAGCGGATTGTCCTCGGTCGATGAGCTCATTCAAACCACATCGCTTTGTCGTTCGAGCGACATGATCATGTCGGACCATCTTGTTCGAGCGATACGTGTCCTTCATTCGAGCTATACGTGTATCTCGTTCAAGCGACGTCGCTGCCTCGATTTTCGTATAAATATCTGGGTTCATTCTACCCATTTTCCTAAGTCTTTTTCGCACACATTTCTGCATTTTACAACCCAAAAAACAGACTTCATGTTTTAAGGTTTTATGCCTTCTTTATTCACATAAACACTCCCATTTATGTATGTGAATCTTTAAACCTTCAAGAGGATCATTTTTACTCATTTGGAGTAACTTGTGGAGAGGTCGTTTCTTTTCCATTGCTGTCCATCTGGAGTTCTTGAAGGAGTTTCCAGCCGACGACATCAGAACCGACACCTGAGGGTATTTGGTATGTCACTCTCGTTTTCATTGTAATCCATGTAAACCGTTCTTTACAAATTATAGTGAAGGTTTTGCCCCTTTGGAGGATTTTTCCTCATTTGTGTGTTTTGTTTATGATTGAATGTTCTTGCATGATCATATTATCTTCAATCACACCTAGATGCATGTTGTAGGATTTAATTGAAAAACTGAGATTTAATTAACTAATTTCTTTGTTTGAACAAATGCGCACTCTTCAAATTGGTATAAGAGCCAATTAGACAATTATACCGTGTAATTTTCCGCAAATTTTTTCTAAGATATAAATTTACTGAAAAATTGATTTTTGAAAAAGGGCGAGTTCGAAATAGAGAAATTATATAATAAAATGCCAGTTTTTGACGGGACAAATTATGCTTACAGGAAAGCCCGCTTGAAATCTGCTTTAAAAGCCAATGATGAAAGATTTTTAATTTTGGTTGAAAGAGGGTGGACACCTCCCTCCATCACTGTTGACAACATGACTAATTTAAAATCTGTAACTGCATGGACTGAAGAAGAAGTTAAATGGTCATCTTTTAACTCTAAGGGTCTAAGTGCTATTTCTGGATCCGTCACACCTGACGAGTTCCGACGAATAATGACGTGTACCACTTCAAAATAGGCATGGGATGTTTTACAACTTACCCATGAAAGAACTAATGCTGTGAAAGAATCAAAACTGCAAAACTTGACAACTCAATTTGAAACTATCACCATGCTTGAGAGTGAATGTTTTGATGAATTTTATACTAGGTTATCTGATATTGTAAACACTAGCTTTAATCTTGGTGACACATTACTAATGCTAGAGTTGTTTAAAAGATTCTAAGATCACTGCCTAAGCATTTTATCCCTAAAGTCACTGTGCTAAATTTTATGGGTAATTTAAACACGCTTAAATTAGAGGAACTTGTAGGAGACTTACAAACGTATGAAATTGATATGTTTCCTAAATATGTCAAGCCTAAAGATAAGGGAATTGCACTTAATGCCTAGGATAGGAAGAGTGAGGGGTCGGCAAGAAAGAGAGTTGAGTTATCTAGAAAAGGGGAGATAGAAACATCTGATTTCGAGTGTGACCTTGATTTAGATGATTTGGCACTGTTTGCTAAAAATTTCAAGAAAAATGAAAATTTCAAAGATAAAAAGAATTTGAGAAAAATAAGTTTGAAAAGAAAAATGAAAAAGATTTTAAAGACCCTCCTAAGAAACACGGTGAGAGATGCTATGAGTGCAATGGTAAGGATCATAGAGCTTTTGAGTGTGCTACTAGGCTGAACAGACTTGCCAAAGAAAAGGGCAAAGCTGTCCTTAATGCTACCCTTAGTGACGACAGTGAGGTCAAGTCGGTGGACTCTGGAGACGAGTCATCGCATGAGTGTAACTTCACCATATTCATGGCTAGTCATGTGAGTACCTATAGTGCTCCTCACGATGATGAGGATGTTTCTTCACAGGGGCACCTCGACAGTGAAAACGAAGTGAGTGAGGGGGAGGATGATGCAAGTGAGAGCGAGAGTAATCTTCAACGCACCTACGCTGACTTATATAATGAGTCATTTAAAATCAAAAAGCGTAACAAAGTGTTAGTTCTTAAAATCTCTGCTTTAGATGAAGATTTAGAAGAAGTGAGAGAGAGAGAGAGAGAGTCCTCCACCTACATTACCTTGAGAGAGAGAGAGAGAGTCTTCCTGTGTTGAGAGAGAAAGTCAGTTTAGAGAAAGAGAGAGAATGTTTGGAGAGAGAGAGAGAGAGAAGTGTTTTGAGAAAGAGAAAGGGGACTTGACTAAACAAGTGGCTAGTCTTACGAGTGAGATCCATTCCTCCCTGGAGACTCGGAAGAAACTTGAAGCCCTTGTATCCCATTTTACTCATGATCATGAGAGAGCACGGGAAGTCAAGGTTCAAATCGAGGACATATCTGGAAAGATGGGAAAGATGCTCCTCGGCCCCGCTTTGGGTTTTGGTGATAGGCAGGGAATAGGTTTTGATGGTGCTTCCACATCCCAAATAGTACCTGGACCAGTTCCTGAGTTTACTACGACTCCATATGGTCATCGTCAAAAACCACGAAGGAGAGTTTGACCAAGAAAATCAAACCAAGGTCTACCTAAGACTGTGTTCTTTTGTGCATACTGCAAAAGAAAAGGCCAACTCAGGGAGTTTTACTATAGTATGGGTCGGACATGACGTACGACTGCTCCACCACATCGTACTGATGATTTTACTAGTCTGAGAGAGCGTGTTGAGTTTCTAGCCGCCACATCACAGAGTTTTATGGAATAATTATAATGGTTGTCTTTGTCGTCAGTGAATGCTTCTCGCATCCCGGCTAAAACCAATAACAACCAGGGTAAACAAAAGGTTACCACCTCTTGGGTACCTAAGAAAGAAGAAAAGGCCCTTGTTGTTCATGTCTCTCTCAAAGCACATAATACCTAACAGTGGTATTTCGATAGTGGGTGCTCCAGACATATGACCGGTGATGTCTCATTTTTTACCTACTTAGAGGATTATAAGGAAGGTAGAGTCGCCTTTGGAGACGGGAGAAAGTCTAGAATTGTAGGACGAGGTACAGTAGAGTTACCAGGATTTCCTAAGCTAGAGAATGTTTTGTATGTCAAAGGTTTAAAAGCGAACCTTCTCAGCATTAGCCAGCTATGCGACGCTGACTTTTCCGTAAAGTTTAACCGGGACACATGTAATGTCTATAATCAATCCGATAAAATTTTAGTGTAAGGGCTGAGGACATAGGATAATTTCTATGGGACTGTGCCCAAATCCTCACTTGTCTGCAACAACGCCACGATCACTCCTATGGATCTGTGGCACCAACGTCTAGGTCACGTGAACGTTAGAGAATTGACGTGCTTAGATAAAAAGGACCTAGTATGTGGCTTAACAACACTTAAAAATCCAAATTCCACGGTTTGTGGGCCCTGTCAGTTGGGAATGCAAATCTGTTGCCCCCACAGGAAGTTAAATTCCATTACCACCTCTCATGTGCTTGAGTTGATTCACATGGATCTTATGGGTCCTACTCGTACTGAGAGTCTAGTTGGTAAGAGGTACATCCTAGTGATGGTAGATGATTTCTCCAGATATTTGATTGTAGGTTTTCTGAGAGAGAAATTCGATGTTGTAGAGTTTTTAACTACCAAGTTCGTGTCCTGCAAAACCAACACAGAGTCACTATTAATAGAATGTGTAGTGATAATAACACTGAATTTACGAAGAAAAAAGTAGATCTTTACTGTGATAGCCTAGGAATCAAACATGAGTTTTCTACTATGAAGACTCCTCAGTAAAATGGGATTGTTGAGAGAAAGAACATGACGATTCAGGAAATGGATAGATCTATGCTTTTAGGTTGTAAAGTTTCTAGGAGGTTTTGGGCAGAGGCAGTGTCTATTGCATACCATATGGTGAATAGTGTTTACCTTCATCCACACATACTTAAAATAACCTATGAATTATGGACTGGAAAGAAGCCCAACCTTGCATATTTTCGTGTCTTTGGGAGTAAATGCTATATACTACAGGATAAAGAGAAATTAGTAAAGTTCGACTCCCGAAATGACGAGGGAATATTGCTAGGATATTCATTACATAGTAGAGCGTATCAGGTTTTTAACTTGAAGAGCTCTAAGGTAATGGAGTCAATTAACGTTACTGTGCAAGATGACGAACCATCGATGTCTGTTGACTCCACCCATTTGAGTGAGGATGACACACTCCTTTTTGATGATTCCACTGTGTCTCCCACACCTAGGGTGGACCCTACTCCTGTTCTAGGGGACACACCTGCTTGGGTTCGTAAGAGTCATGATCCTTTCTCCATTGTTGGCGATCCGACTTTAGGGGTCAAGACTTGTGCTCAGCTAGAGAATGTTGTTAGCCATGTCTACTACACATCTAAAGTCGAGCCCAATAATCACAAAGAAGCACTCAAGGATGAACACTGGATATCTTCTATGAAGGATGAGTTGCTTCAGTTTAAAAAGAACAATGTCTGGAAACTTGTCCCCCGACCTAGTGACACGAATGTGATAGGTACTAGGTGGATTTTTAAGAACAAAATGGTATCATAATCAGAAACAAGGCTAGGTTGGTCGCTCAAGGCTACACACAGATAGAGGGTGTAGACTTTGGGGAGACATTTGCTCCTGTTGCGAGGCTTGAGTCCGTCCGCTTACTACTCACAATCGCATATCATCTACGCTTCAAGAAATATCAGACGGATGTCAAGAGTGCCTTTATAAATGGAATTCTACAGGAGGAGGTTTATGTGGAAAAACCAAAAGGGTTTGAAGACCCTAAGCACCTGGAGCACGTCTACAATCTGAGGAAAGCCTTGTATGGTTTGAAGCAAGCACCCCAAGCCTGGTACGAGAGGCTTACTTCCACTGTTAGTTGCCCCGACATAGCCTTTAGTGTTGGAGTCTGTGCGCGATATCAAGCATCCCCGAAAGAGTCACACTTACTCGCTCTAAAACGTATTATCAAATATGTGACTGGGACTCTCTCATACGGTATTTGGTATTCCTTTTATACCGATGACCGTTTATCCACCTATTCGGATGCTGATTGGGCCGGGGATGTAGATGGTTGTAGGAGCACTTCTGGTGGGTGTTTTTACTTTGGTTCTGCTCTTGTCTCCTAGTTGATCAAGAAGCAAAAATACATCTCTTTGTCCACTGCGGAGGCTGAGTACATCGCCGCCGGGAGTTATTGCATGCAACTTTTTTGGATAAAACAAATGTTGGAGGATTATGGGATTTCACAGGACACCATGACCATTTCCTGTGATAACACGAGCGCGATACACATATCCCGCAATCCAGTCCAACATTCTCGCACAAAGCACATCAGGATACACGAGCATTTTATACTACAGTTAGTTGAGGAGAAAGTCATATCCCTGAGTTTCGTACCCACCGAACTTCAGTTAGCCGATATTTTCACGAAGCCTTTAGATGCCCTTAGATTTGAGAGTCTTAGGAAGTCTTTGGAGATTTGCACAGTTGACTGAGGGATGGTCCTTGTCTAAGATATGATGCATTGTCATGATCATATAATATGATTCATATTGCTAGTATGAATCATTTATATTCTTATTTTTGCTTTTTATATTTTTTTTAAAAATCCAAAAAAATTTTCTTTTTATAAAAATTTTAGAAAAGCACAAAAAGATTTTTGTACTTTGTTTACACCTTTTATGGATGAGAATTTAAGATAATCAAGTCACTGTGACACCCCGCCCAATTAAATATATGGTGACCAGTCCCTTATAAAATTTATAATAGAATGTCCGGTTGGTTCATTCTTAACATCATTATCGAAAACTTAAATTCAATTAATTACCTAACATTGAATTAAGCTAGTGTCAAAACATTATCCAATTAAACTTGAAACCAATTGATTTAATAAATTTCTAAACATGTAATTATAAACCATACACAAGAATTTAATGTTGACTGAATCAATTACTGAATAATTAAGACTGGATAAAAACCTCCCGTTCAAAGTCACAAACCAACCATAATAAATACTCAATCCAACTGAAAAGAACTACAAAGGAAACTGAGTACAACTCCACTAATGAGAATAGGCGACACATTCCCGAACTGAGATATCTGAACTAGGAACTGAATGAACTGAGAGAAGTGTCTAATCTCAATGACCCGCAACTTTCACAACAGCTGCAGCTCGACAAATCATCCAAGTATCTAGAACCGGTGTCCCTGTCGTTGGACACCTGTACTAATACATATATATATATATATATATATATATATATATATATATATATATATATATATATATATATATATATATATATATATATATATATATATATCAAAAGAGAGAAGAAATGCAAGAGACGGGTCAGAGACCGATGTTTTAAAAAGATTTATTAGCAAGTATTTAAAACTGCATTAAAGCAAGTATCATATGCATGTTAGTTCGAACTCTCACATGAGATTCTCAACTCTCTACTAGTGTGAACGCCTGACGTACATCTAATCCAACCTAGCCATTTGACACACTCTTAACTAGGAAAATTCTTATCCTACCAGTTACCCCTCGTAGTAGTATCCCGTATTTGATCTCGACATTTATCATTTTAAATAAGTGTTGTCACACTAAAGTCAAGTAATTACTATTTACGTTACTGAAGATTTCACTAGCTTAATAATCTGATATTATCTCATTTTAGGTATACCAAAAGCATACATATATATCTTTCACTATTATATATGTATTAACCCAATCTTAATAGCCTACAAATATCACATTGTAAGTATAACACCAGTATATATAACTATCCACCACTATTATATATATGTACTAACACAGCATCCCAAGGATATACCTGTAGTGCATCGCATACTCTGCTATCATGTCCCGATACATCTCGTACTCAAACAAGGACTATTGGTTCAGAAATCTCCCACGAACCATATAAACAAATCACACGTATTGGCGGCGAACATAGTTCACATACCTATGGGTCACGCACATACCTACGCTCCCATAGTCAGCGACTTATCAACTCACAAATAAGTCTTCACAGTCCTATGTTCTGAGATACAAGTCAAATATCTGCCCGAAGGTCACTCAGGATAAGACCGTCTCTACACAACCCCCCGCGATAGCAAGAAGATAGGTATGTCATACACATAATATCAAATATAGGTATACACATAACCCATCAAATCAAATGGTATACACACAATGAAATGTCATATTCCATACGTAGTATTACTATCACTAAATACTATCAACGTATTTTTAAATCATGATATTCCCCCTCGCGTAATATATATAAGGATAATATGTCACCCGAAAATCCTTAATACATATCGTTATAAGTTCCATATCCTTAATACATAATACATATCCTTAATATGTCACCCGAAAATCCTTAATACATAATCATAATAAGTCCAAAAAGTAACCAATAATTTTTGTTCTTATAAGTTCCATATCGTTAGAACTAATATCGTAAGTATCTATCACTTAATACTCTCGACGCAATTACAATTACGATTATCTCTCTCTCGCAATCTTCAAGGTAAATCCACCGTTCCAAATATTTGAATCATCCACCTAAACAACTCCCAATAATTCTGCACTATTTTGGGTTCATCGAACACTAATTTTTCTCACTCAAATTGACTGTTTACGCAAATAGGGGCAAAATAGGAAATTCTCTAAAAATTAGGAATATCGCTCGAACCAGAAAGCCAAGTCATTTGAATGACTTACACATGTCGCTCGAACCAGTCTTTGTGCGACTTCGCGCGACATCTCTATGTCGCTCGATCCACTTCTCACGAGATTCAATCTCGGCTGAACGACTACTTCACGCGACATCGCGCGAGATGGTGTTGTTTCGTCTTCAACCTTTGACAACTCCATTCTTCACTTTTACTCCTAAAAACCTCTAAAGATCAAACCCAAACTTCCAACAATCAATACGAAACATTATTCTGACATATATATGTGATTTTCCATAACCTAACATCATTAAATCATCACCAATCATCCATATAATTCGAAATCCCCAATTTATTATCAAGAACCCTAGTTATTACATTGATATGCATAACTTCTAAATTAAACCCAGATTTTTTCATAGAAATCATCATAAATTCGTAGGCATCATCCTATCTACATATGGGATTCAAATTCTTATCAAATCAGCCCTAGATTATAATATAGTTCTCCAATTTCACCCAAATTAATTTTCATAAAAATGTTTATTAACCTAGACTAACATGAACACAATTATCGCTAAAGAAAGCAAGCAATAAACACTTGCCTCGATTTTGAAGGTCTGATCCATTGGTGTTATTGGCATGGATGCGTTCATCGCGTTCCGATCTACACGATGGTGGTGGTGGTTGTGCAAGGTGGTGAACATAACTTCTCCCTTTTGGAATTTGCTCTCCTTCACCCACCGTGGCTCTCTTTTGATTTTGGTGTAACCTAACCCTAATTGTCCCCAATTAGCTCATATATTATTTCTCCAATTTTCGTCCATTTAATTCCTCCAAAAATCCAAATTACAAAACTACCCCTACCGGGTGCCGGCTTGGCCTAAAAATATTCCGGAGTCCAAATAAAATACCCGGGTAGAGTTTTCAGACTATCTCGACCCCTTCGGACTCAACGGCGCACTCGAAATGATCATATGAGTTACTTAAAATAATTTACCTTTTTATTCCACTTAATTAGTCCTGACACGACTCACACGCGCATCCCCGACTTAATATACCAAACTTTCATATTTCTCTCTCACGACAAGTTATTTAAAATCGTCATTCCATATTACTTGTTCTCACAATAATATTAATAATTACTAACTTCTCATCACGCTAGTAAATATTCAAATTTAATCCGGATTAATAATTAATATTCACATTTTAATTTAATTAATCCCACAATAATAATAAATCACATAATTATTTAAATCTTCAAAAATATGGGGTATTACAGTCATAACTTTCATTCCATTTATCCATGTGACTGTTTGATACTGATTTGAGACGCTACATCATTGCATCCATGTGCTTTACATTGTTTGGAGTCTTTGAGATGTGATTAGTGATATCTTTCTACATGTTTGGCTCCTTGTCTCCTTTATTGCACACATGCACGGCTTTATTTGATTATTGTACTTGTCTATCATATATTGTCTTGTGTGTTACCATCTCAATTTTGTCTATACAACGAACCATATGCGATAAAACTTGACAAGATTGGAATGCATGTAAAAAACCGTTTGGTGAGATTGTGTGGTATTTTAAAACGGGTAGGGTTGCGAAAGGTTCTCATTTGACCTTTGTGAATACTAATCCACCGTTAAATCGAACCTAAAAAATTGAGGAATTTTATTATCCGGGGTCCACAGAGGTTAAAAGAGCTCAAAAATTTTTAAAGGCAATAAAATGCAATTCATGCCATATATGGGCCATTAGGTTTCACCATCAATTCTCCAAAGTTTAAGAATTTAGATCACCTCTATCAAAATATAAATCTGAGGGAGTTTGTTTGGAGAATCTAAACGGGTTTGCACTTCCTTGAAAGTCCTGATAAAGAATTAAATAGTTTTGGACGTTATTAGTGTGGAAATCACTTTGAACTTTGATTTGCTAATTTGATTGAGTCAATTTCTTATATTTCTATCTTTTTACACCTAAGGAAGATGTTGAGTTCATTCGTTAGTAGTATCCGATATTCATCGTTCACATATGTCATGTTTGTATGCATTGATTTTCCTATCGAATTGGATCACACCCCTATATTTCCGCAATCATCGACTTGGTTGTTTTTGTGTTTGTTCATGGTGTGATTCTTTGTTCTATACTTTGTGTGAAAAAAATTGAAAAATTCAAAAAATAGAAAGTTTATTACCTTGTTACATTTTCCATATTTGTGCTTCTCATATATGTCTATTTGGGGACATCATAAAAAGGGGGAGAATGAGTTATGGGGGAGAATTTTTTGGTTGATTTATCAATGATTTGCTTAAGCTTAATTGATTCAATTTTTGCATATCATTATATTTCAAACTGTTGCGTGTCACGGGTATTTTCTTTATCTCATGTGTGTAGGTACAAAATTGATGATTATTGGTTTGCACACCCTGATGAGAAAAGCTTTGAGAGTTTCTGAAAAGTTGAAGTTGAAGATGTTGAAGTTTGATTGACGACATGTCATTTAGTATTCTCCGTTTGAGGGTTTAATGGGGATATTATCTTATATGTCATTTATTTTATGGAGAGCATCATTCGGATTTTTATGTATGTACCGGCCTAGACATAGGGGGAGATTTATAAGGACATAATTTTATAAATATTCGGGCTAGAATCTATGAATTTTCTATTTGTCCTAGATCACAGTATGTATGTCTCATACCGCTACATTCGTCACGTCAACACGATCATCCACGACGGACTTGTTTCGAATCCATGCATCCACCATCTTCACACGTGCATCATGCTTCATGCGACGTGCTGCTCAATTCATTCCCACTACTCCACTTCGCACTATTGGTAAAATGATTTATTGGAGTAGTTTATATTTCCATAAATATTTAGAAATTTTTTAGAAAATAATTTTTGAAGTTCGAATTGTTTTTAATCAAAAGCAAAAACATTTCTAAGTGTAGAAGCAGACTGTCCTCGGTCGACGAGCTCGTTCAAACGACATCGCTCTGTCGTTCGAGCGACATGAGCATGTCGCGCGATCTCGTTCGAGCGACACATGTCCTTCATTCGAGCGACATGTGTATCTCGTTTGAGCGCCGTCGCCGCCTCGATTTTCGTATAAATATCTAGGTTCATTCTACACATTTTCCTAAGTCTTTTTCGCACACGTTTCTGAGTTTTACAGCCCAGAAAATAGACTTCATGTTTTAAGGTTTTATGCCTTCTTTATTCACATAAACACTCCCATATATGTATGTGAATATTTAAACCTTCAAGAGGATCATTTTTACTCATCTGTAGTAACCTGTGTAGAAGCCGTCTCTTTTCCATTGTTGCCTATCTGGAGTTCTTGCGGGATATTCTAGCCGACGATATCAGAACCTACACCTGAGGGTATTTCGTATGTCATTCTTGTTTACATTGTAATCCGTGTAAACCGTTCTTTACAAATTATAGTGAAAATAAAAAGGTTTTGCCCCTTTGGGGGATTTTTCCTCATTTATGTGTTTTGTTTGCGATTGAATGTTCTTGCATGATCATATTATCTTCAATCACACCTAGATGCATGTTTTAGGATTTAATTGAAAAACTGAGATTTAATTAAATAATTTCTTTGTTTGCACAAACGTGCACTCTTCACATCACTTTCCTTTACAAACAACACGGGTGCTCCCCAAGGAAATGAACTAAGGAAAATAAAACCCTTTTCAAGTAGATCAGATAGGCGGGTACAAAGTTCACGAAGTTCTAAGGAGGCCATTCGATATAGAGGTATCGATATTGGGGAGGTGTTTGGGAAAAGACGGATTATAAACTCAATTTCTCAGGAGGGTGGTATTCTAGGAAACTCTTATGGAAAAACATCATTAAACTAATCTAAGATCTTAGAAAGCAAAGGGTAATTGATACTTTGAATTTAGGACATCGAAGGTTCAGACTGACCGGTTCCATGAAACATAAAGGAACAATTCTCTTGGTCTCGAATGTGTACTCTTTTCAGATAACACTCGATATAAACATCGTGTGTTGATAACACATTCGTTCCAATAATGATATCAAATCCTTGTATATCTAAGATTATTAAACTGACAGAGAGTGTACATGTACCTATTTGAATTTCACATTTTTCACAACTTTGGGTAGGTTTGCTAGTTTCACCGTATGGTAATTCTATCTTGAAGGGAGAATTTTGTTATTTTAATCAAATTTGTCAAATTTCAGCTAGTCTAAAACAAATAAATAAGTGAGTTAATCCATAATCAAATAAGATATGGGAAGGATAGTTATAAAACAGTATCGTACCTTCCATCACGTCGTTTAAATTTCGTACATGCAATATAGCATAATTCTTCCCACGGTTGGGGACTTGCTCAATATTTTTACTAGTATTATAAGGCATTCGCTGATTATAGGAAGGAGTTGTTCCTCTAGGTCTTGGGGAAGTAAAGGGTCTATTTCTTATCACTTGTGGGTACAACTTAGGACACTTCGGACATATGTATCCTACCTTTTGACACTCATGGCATCGAATTACTAGATTAGTAATGCTATGGTGAATTTGGGAATATATTTTTCCACTAGGGCTAGGATAATGTCAAACTTGAGGTCTGGGTGTGTTTCTAGCAATATAATTATTCTTATTTGTGGGATTGGATTGACTTACATATCAACATAATGCGGGATTATGTTCAATGATTGAGTCAACTTCAATAAGTTAGGAAAAGTCTCGGATTTGAAAAGTAATGGCGGAGGTCTTAATCCTTTGGTGTAATCCTCACTCAAAATGATTGAATTTCTTAGCTTCAGTGCTCACATACTCATATGTATAACTTGAGAACTCGATAAAATTGCCTTCATATTGTGCCACGAACATAATTTTTTGTAATCTTAGAAAATTCACTATCGACTCATCTCTTTCGGTCTCAAAAAATTACTTTTTGAAGAAGATTTCTTCAAACTGTTCCCAGTTTAGGTCAAATGCATTACGACCTTGTGCTATATCTTTCCACCAGAAATAGGCTTCACCTTTAAACATATAGGATGCTAAAACTACTTGGAGGATGGCATCAATTCTTGTCGTGTTGAATATCTTCGTAACTTGGCATATCCATTTCTCAGCTTCACTTGCTTCACTTCACTTTCTCTCTAACTATGAAATATGGATTATGAAACCCAAATTACCTCCTATAACCTTTAGTCTAACGAAATTAGTTTTAACCCAAAGAAGGGTTCGAATAAAAAAGGGCCCAAAATATTTCTAATACGTATAAAACCTTATCCAAGTGCTATATTATACTAATGGGACCAAACCCCATACTTATAGACTAAAATGGACATTATGCGCATCTCAAAACCAACCCGAAACATGAGATAAATCAATTACAGATTTAACTCGTTAATTTTATTAATTTAATCGACATTAGTTTAAAAGTCGATTATTTAATTATTTATCAATTTAGTGTGACACGACATTATAGAAAACTACTTCATGATCATTGGAACCTAAAACCTAAGGGATAATCCAAACATGGAAATCCTTGGTACCAAATTGACAACCATTCCATAGTCACCAATATACATAGTTACGCTCAAATATCTAATTAATGTTTTATTTTGTATTAAATCTGATTTTAAAATATGAATAATTTAACATATATAATTACAAATAGTGACATCAAATGTCATAACAAGCACACATAATTAATCTACATAATTAAATATTTAAGGACATAATTTCATTAGTCCGTAGTTTACATAGAATATGTCGTATACTGCTACAACCGTCGAAGAAGTTCACGTTCATCGTTCGTCAAGATGGATTCGAATTTCGAGCATCTTCAACATATGCGCCACATGAGGTATAATTTTATATAGGATGTGTTTAAGTTTCATAAATGCTTTACTTTAGTATTAGGATATTTTTCAAAACCGTTTTTTTATAAAACTGAGGTATTTTTTCTGAGTCAAAATTAATTTTTTAAGACCTGTAGGCCAGCTTTTTAAAATAATATTTTCTCACTCCCGTCGTTTGGAGGATCGTTTCTTGTTTTCTTCAAATGAACCCGTATTGTTTTGGATTTTTAAAGGTCATTATTAATGACATCTGATGTCATTCAAATGACATGGACATATCGTTCGAACAACTTCTAACGACATGCGTCGCCTTAAGATTTTTGATCAACTATAAATACCTGTTTTGAAGACCTTTCTCATTCAGACTTTTGAGACACGAAAACTAATTTTTGGTAGAACTTTAGTCTTTATCTTTTAGGGTTAAAAACCTTGTTTTTGATTCACCAAATCACCCCAATTGTTTTATGAATCATTTATGGAACCCAAAATACTACTTGGAAATTTTATCTTTGTTGAGTGCCATCTTTACTGCTGATTGGTGGTTCTTGCGGGAGATGCTTGCTGACGGCTGCGGTCATTGAGGTTCTCGAGGGGATCCTTCATGGTTAATAGGTTGGGGTCTATATGGATTTTCTTCGATAAATCCATTACATATTTCATTGTGTAATTTTTAAGTTGCGATTTACGTTATATAGTGAAATAAAGGTTTTACCCGAAAGAGGTTTTTTTCTGAACCTCGAGATTTGTGATTCTTTGAATTTTCATATTTGATTTATATCACATAGATTCATGATTAGGTCTTAATTTATTTGGATCAAAGATTGACTTTAATTAAATAAGTTTAAAATTAGAAATTTTCGAATTAAATTGATAATCTATATCACATCCTTTACAAATTGGTATTAGAGCAGGTTACTCTAATTTATTGAGTGATTCTTTTTTCGCAAAATTTTTGAGAAATCGATTTGATTTTGAAATTTTTTGCAATTTTTAAGATGGATAACTCATATAATCGGTTGTCCTTCTTTGATGGAACGAATTATGCCTACTGAAAAGCCCAGATGAAATATGATTTAATGGCTATTGATGAACGTGTCTGTAATGTTTATGAAAGAGGTTAAACTCCTCCCACTGTCATCGTTAATAATGTCACCAATCCTAAATATGTGTTGGACTGGACTGAGGATGATTATAAATGGAGTAACTTTAACTCCTGTGGTGTGAGAACAATTTCTAGAGCCGTCACCCTCGACGAGTTCCGTCGTATTATGATATGCACCATGTCTAAAGATTCATAGGATCTCCTCCAGTTGACAAATGACGATACCAACGCGGTTAAGGAATCTAAGTCACAAAATTTGACCACTTAGTTTGGGACTATCACCATGTCAGAGTCCGAGTGTTTTGACAAGTTTTATGCTTGGTTATCAGACATAGTCAACACAAGTTTTAATTTGGGGGAGAAAATTGGGGACACAGGGGTTGTTAAAAAGATCTTGAGATCATCTCCATCATGTTTTATTCCTAAGGTCACTGTTTTAAATTCTTTGGGAATATTAGATACACTTAGGTAAGAAGATCTCGTAGGAGACCTTCAAACTTATGAGATCGACATGTTTTCCAAAATCATTAAGCCTAAGGATAAAGGGATTGCACTTAAGGCACAATATAGAAAAGGTGAGGAATGTTCTAGGAAAAAAGAGAAGAAGAAGAAGAAGAAATATATAGTTTATGAGTTCGAGTCTGGGGGAGAGTTTGATTTTAATGATGTGACCATGTTTACTAAAAAATTTAAAAAGTTTCTCAAATTTTCCAAAGAAAATTCTTCCAATAGAAGGATGTTTGAGAAAAATAAAAAGAAAGAAGAGGCCAATGAGAGCAGTGAGAAAGAGAAAGAGGAAGAGGCGAGATGTTTTGAGTGCAAGGAGAAAGGGCACAAAGCATTTAAATATCCTACTATGCTAAAGAGAAAGGGAAAGAAAGTTGCTATGCCATCCACTCTTAGCGATAGTGATGAAGAGGTGAATGGTAATGGGCGTGAGTCATCACATGGTATGTGTGTCGCCTTTACGGCAAGTTACGTGAGCACACCTAGTTTGTCCCACGAAGAAGATGACACTTGTGTATGTTAGAGCCCCGATGATGATTTGAGTGTTTTGAGTGAGTGTGAAAGTGAGATTGAAAGTGAGGGTGAAAGCGATCCAAAAAGCGTTTAGAGAGTTATATGTTGATACCTTAAAGATAAAGAAGTTGAATAAAGAGTTAGGTCTTAAGACATTAGATTTGGAGAGAGAGATTGAGGTTTTGAGAGAATTTGAGATGTCGGTGAGTCAACTCGAGAAGGTGAAGGTTTCTTTAAGTGCGCAGTTGATTGTCGTAGGTCGAGAGAAGAGTGAAATTGGATCCCGTTTCTCCCAACTCCATAGAGATATTAAATGCGCCCAAGAGGTCAAGGCTACTATAGAGGATACATCTAAGAAGGTAGGTAAGATGCTCTTTCGTCATGCTTTGGGTAATGTTTAGAGACTAGGAATAGGTCATGACGATGCGTTTACTTTCTATATTGCAACCGAGCCGATTCCTAAGTTTGTGATAAATCCATATATCTCTCAACCTAACCAACTTAGGAGCCCGTTACCTGATAGGAGAGTGCATCCTAAACATTTTAAGAGAGGTGTTTCTAGACCCCGTGTATGTTTGCACCCATTGTAAGAAGAGAGGACACCTTAAGGAATTCTATTTTAAGTTAGGTAGTGTGTCACATAAATTTTTTCCACGTGTTCTCACACACGCACCCACACATGATACCTTGCATGATCCTACACATCAAATGACAGACTATTCACATATTCGAGAGCAGGTTAAGTTTTTAGTCAAGAGTTCACATGATTTGATGGATGTTTTTCATAGGATGTCACAACCTTTGGAAAACACCTCCGCACCTAATGGTTGAGGTTTATACTTGTTTTCTAGCATATGATGACTTTCATTATGATATTTTATTCTTATTGCTAGTATGTACAACTTTTATATTTTGATATATTTTTCAAAAAATCAAAAAAGATTTTGTTTTGAAATATTTTGAAAAAATACAAAAAGATTTTCTATTTTTTTTGGAAAAAAATTAAAAAAGGCAAAATGATTTTTGCATTTCGTTTTACGACGTTTATGGATGGACATTTAGTATGACCAAGTCAAAACATCATTCCATATCCAGTGACTATTTGATAGTGTTTTGAGACGAAACATCATTTTATCCATGTGCTTTATAATTTTTGGAGTCATTAAGATGAGATTTGAGATTACTTTCGATATATTTGACTCGCGATTTCCTTTAATGCATAGTTGCACGAATTTATGTGATTATTTTGCTTGTCTATCACATATTGGTCGAAGTGTCTTCATCTCAATCTTGTCTTTAAAATGAACCACATGCGATAAAACTTGACAATGAAGGTATTGCATGTAAGAACTGTTGCCCGTAAGGGATTTGTTTAAATATAAAAAATGATAAGTGAACACGGGGAAGGGCTACGAAAGGAACACATGTCCTTTGCGATTAAGCCATAGTTTAAATCGGACCTAAAAAATTGTGGCATTATAAAAAGTAGCCAAGGTCCAAAGAGTTTCAAAAGAGCCAAAAAAGTGTGTCATTGTAAAAAGTAGCCAAGGACAAACTAATATATTTTTATACGATCATTCAAAAGAAAACAATTGAATTGATAAATGTGATCATTGTTATATATCAGGGAGTTTGGTTGGAAATATATCAACGGGTTTGCACGTCCTGACAAAGTCTGGAAAAAGTATTACATAGTTTTAGACGTTATTAGTGTGAAAATCATTTTAGACTTTGATTTGTTGATTAGATTGAGTTGATGTCATTTGAATTTAACAATTTTTACACCTAAGGTTGATTTTGGAGTTCATTCGTTAGGAGTATCCATATTCATCGTGCACATTTGTTATGAATGTTTGAGTTGATTTTCCTATCGAGTTGGTTCACACCTATTCACTCCGTTTGCACGATTTGGTTATCTTAGTGTAAATTCACGGTGTGTGTTGTTTTTGTAAAACTTTTTTTGCTGAAAATTTTTGAAAAATCAAAATGATCCACATGCTAAAATAATACCTTTACAATTTATCCTTGCATGAGTGTAGTTGATTTATTCATGATAATTTTCAATGCTTGTCATGACACTTTAAGATTATTGTTTGTTTATTATTTTCTTTGTCTATTACAGACAAATACAGAGGGGGAGAACGAATTATGAATTACGCGGGAGTGATAGTTTAGATTATGGGGGACATTGGAGATTTTATGAGTTGAATTATGGTTATCTCATTTCAAAATCGATACATCACGAAGGTATTTATTTTGTTTATTTTGTGTAGTACTTTGATGATCATTTCGATGAGCACACAAAAGAAACGCAAGGAAAGCAAAGAGATTTGAAGATTTCAAAGTTGAAGATTTTTAAAGAATTTGAAGACTTGCATTTTTAGTACCTTTTCGGCTTTTAGGTTGCAGGGGAGGGTATTAGATTTGTATAGGCATTTAATTGATTTGTACCGGCATAGACAATGGGGGATATTTGTAAGGACATAATTTCTATAGTCCGTAGTTTACATAGAATATGTCGTATAGAACTATAACCGTTGAAGAAGTTCACTTTCATTGTTCATGATTATGGATCCGAATTTTAAGCATCTTCAACATATGCACAACATAACGTATAATTTCAAATATAATGTATTTAAGTTTCATAAATGCTTTACTTTAGTACTGAGATATTTTTTAAAACCGTTTTAATAAAAATGAGGCATTTTTTAAAAGTTAGGTCAGAATTGACCTCGGTCCTCGGTCATCACCACTCTTAGGTCAGAATTGGCCCCGATCTTGGATCATCACCTAAGTTAGGTCAGAATTGACCTCGGTCCTCGGTTGTCACCACTCTTGGGTCAAAATTGGCCCCGATCTTGGATCGTACCCTAAGTTAGGTCAGAATTGACCTCGGTCCTCGGTCGTCACCACTCTTGGGTCAGAATTGGCCTCGGTCTTGGATCGTCACCTAAGTTAGGTCAGAATTGACCTCGACCCTCGGTCGTCACCACTCTTGGGGGTCAGAATTGGCCCCAGTCATGGATCGTCACCACTCTTGGGTCAGAATTGGCCCCGGTCTTGAATTGTCACCTAAGTTAGGTCAGAATTGACCTCGGTCCTCGGTAGTCACCACTCTTGTGTCAAAATTGACCCCGGTCTTGGATCGTCATCTAAGTTAAGTCAGAATTGACCTCAGTCCTCGTTCGTCACAACCCTTTGATAAGAATTGGCCCCGGTCTTGGATCGTCACCTAAGTTAGGTCAGAATTGACCTCGGTCCTCGATCGTCACCAATCTTTAGGTCAGAATTGACCTCGCTAGACCTTTACCCTAAGCCCGTAGATTCGATTTTGATCTGCATAATTGATCATCCCCAGCACACTTCTTAGGTCCTCATAATCAACCTCAACCCTCTGAATCGGTCATACTCCCTCAAAAGCATCATGTGGTGTCTATTCGACGATCATTATTTGTTCCAAACTCACCCATCGAGGGGCTCTGTAGACACCCCATTCTATTACCCCTGACTCTCCTTAGGCCCCTAGTACCTCCCTTCATAACTGTAAACCCAGGTCACGTCCCGAGTACTGACCTGAAAGCCATCGGGCACTCCCTGGCTCAGTTTGACCCAAAAGTCAAACTCTTCATCTCTACTGAGACTAAATGAATCTTTGAAGGACACTGAATACCCTTTCCAATGATCTGCCCTGTGAGAGATTCCGACTTACCATGAGGACGAACGGTCCGTAGGCGTCCGAAACCTGACCTAGAGGCCACCGGGTGCTCCCGGGCTTTATTTGACCTATGCCAACTCTTCACATCGACCGAGGCTGAATGAATCTTAAAAAGGGCCCTGAATACCCTTTCCAACGGTCCACCCCGTGCATGATTCCGATTTTCCATGCGGACGAACGATCCGTTTGACTACGGGAGGCCACCGAGCTCTTCCCGGGCCCAGTTGACCAAAGTCAACTCTCCAAACCGGGTCAAACTCTTTGGAATATCGAAGTACATCTCCTAACCTTTCCAACGGTATGCCCCGTGTGTAATTCAGATTTACCATGCGGACGAACGATCCATTTGCGTCCGAATGATTCCCCGTCCAATGGACCGACAAACGCTTCCGAGCCATATTTGACCCAAAGTCAACTCCCAAACCTGGGAGCTGTCCAAAGGACTTTCGAAGGTCTCTGAATTACCTTTCCAACGGTATGCCCCGTGCATGATTCTGACCAACGGTTTGCCCTCGGCGGCCAATTTTCTGAAAAAACCTGAAACACACTGCCAAACGACAGGTTCCAAAACCTGCCTATCGGCACTCACTTGGGACTATAAAAGGAGTCCTTCACCTCATTTGCAACGGGAACCCAGATCTGATAAAAATCCCTCTCAACGAATCCCATAAACCTCTCTCGAAGGCAGCGTGATTTCAGCTTCCAAATCCCCTTTTTACTTCCACTTTTCATCACCCCTTTCATCAAACTTGGTTAATTAGCCACTATCCATTATCATCCAAAGTGCAAGGGCTGCTCCCCAACATTCAAGATCAAGATCTTCAAGAAGGTCTAACTTTCTCAAACTCTCTCTTTAAATTCTCTTGAGTTCTCAATAACTTATTTTCTTACTTAGCACCTTTATTATCTCATTTCACACATCCTAATATACTTTTTACTTAGTATTATTGCACATCTTTTATTTTCATAAAACCCAAAAAACAAGAAAAAGAGGGTTTTGCTCATAAATTCAAATAAGGGATTCTCATATTTTCTTCACACTTTTCTCACAACTAAAACACTTTTTTCTACACACACACACACACACACACACACACACACACACACACACACACACTCACAAATAAGAGATTCCCCATTCTGGATTTATGGGATAAATCCCACCCCTCGTTTTACACGTGAACTACGTGGACTTTGATGCCTTTATAGGCTACGTAGGCGTCTCGGGATAAAACCCGAGACTCAAGTCCTTTTTCTCACTTTTTCTCTCATTTTCTATCTTCTCTAAATCCATTTTTCTTATATTATACATATACTTGTTCTTAGTGACGCATTACCCCATATGCGTTATCATTCCCTTATAACGATCAACGTAGGGGTAATCGCGTAAATCTCATTTTTCTAATATTACTCTTATATCTTCCTACGGATGACTCGCTTTATCTTTTCCATGATACAAGTCGAGGATTCCTACCTCCATTCTATATATATATACACATACACACATATCACGGGGGGAAACATAAAGGAAAATAGCAAATACTCATGAGAGACCGAAAGGGAGGAATGGGTGCCTAACACCTTCCCATTTCGTAACTAAGCCTCCGACCCCTTCTCGAATCATCTTAGTTTCGTATGCACCAGTATGTCTTTAGATGCCACTCTTCGGGGTGGCTTCCACTTTTTCTTTTGTCTGTTTTGAGTAAAATAGACTGGAGACTCGGAATCTCTCTACATTTTTCACACCACAAACGACGCCGGCCGAAGCGCTGCTCCCGAGAGGAACGCGCGGGACTCGAAGAATCCTTTCCTCCATGCGCCCGCCCGCAAGGATCAGGATCGGGGATGACCACCGTGGCGACTCCGCTGGGGATTTATGTTTTTGCCTGTGGGCTTGACTCTATTTACATGGATGCTATATTTGTTTATGTTTCCCCCCATATCTGCCTATTCCCCTTTCTCACATGTATCCCATGCTTACGCTTATGTTCACACACTTGTAGAAAATTCTCCATGTACACTTCGCACCACGTGCACCTTAGGCCACCTATATCCCCATGTTTCATGCATCACCCATCCATACTTGGTGTACCTTTTGGGGTACTTGTACTTTGCTCCCCATTTGGCATAATCAAGAAAGACATTCTCATCATAAGATACTAATTAGAGAATTATGCATGATTCACATGATATCACCAAAGAGCATTGCTATTTGACAAAATTTTACCCAGTAACTGGAGGGTCACTTCGTGATGGGCGCTGGTCCGGCAGGTCGCAGTTAGCCTAAACGATATGAATCTCACCTTCCATTGGACATGTACCTTCAACGTATATCGAACGGTTCCCCCGCATCATACCGCTTGATCGAAGTCATGACGGGAGGTATATCGCAGGGAATTCGTTCACGTACGCCGAGTATATCAAATTCGCTCTCACACGTACTGTCCCCACGAGGTATACGGTGAGGCAATTCACGTACACTCAGGTATATCAAATGGCTTGTCCACACGTACCGATTGCCCGCAAGAGCAAGACGTATATCGTGGAAGTCATTCCAAAGGGGGGAACCCATGCCGATTCACCCAACCAACTGCATTCCCGCATATAGGTGTCAGACTTAGGACACGCACTTTAGATTGATGGTTTTAACCCGAAACTCTGCCGAAATTCCGGATCGATCTGCCACCCAATTTTTGCGCATTTTTTAAAATGGGACCCTGTCCACGAGCCTGGTTACAAGTCCAAACCGTTGCTTTGCATATATTAAAAACTCCACTTTTCCAGGCTCGAGTCCCGTCCGGCATTGCATTTAGGAGAGTTAAATACAAGTGAGAACATAATAATCATAATAATCATGCTGAGTTCCGTCTCCAAAAATATTTCTCCCTTCTTTATTAAAAATCCAAAAACATTTATCCCTTCTTTATTAAAAATCCAAAAACATTTCTCCCTTCTTTATCAAAAATCCAAAAATAGTTTCTTCCCTTATCTCAAAAATAAATCTTATCATACGCCTTCTCAGGTCGATTGCAAGCCCTTGGTCTGGCTCCCTATTGGCTTCGGTCTTCAATCAAATCACCCCGGAGTTTCATCCACTCCTCTACTACTTCTTCCGAGTCCAGAATCCATCCATCTTCCATAGAGAATGCTAATCAAGCACCAGTCATACAACCGGATCTGCCGACAGTCCTAGCTCAGCTCGTGGCCAAGATTGACAACCTCCAAGCTGAGGTCCAAGAAATGCAACGAAACCAAGTTCCTATTCCTCAAGATCCCCAGGTCCTGTTCCCTCGTGCTATGGGTCCACCCGAGCCTATCTGGGTCCCGGAAGAATATAAGCACGCTCCACGTGCCCCTCTTGCCAATGGGCTGCCACCTGCCCAACTTCCAATGCCAAATATTGCCCAGCCTATGGCTAACCTGCCTGTGGTCACTGATCCAAAGGAGGAGAAGTTGAATAAAGTCAAAGAGGATCTCAAGATGCTCACCAAGAAGTTTGACCAAGTCAGGATCTCTGGGAATTACATGGACTACACCCACATGTCTCCTTATCCTAAAGCGAGGTTACTCGAGAAGTTCAAGATGCCAAATATCGAGAAGTTCGGGGGGAGTGGTCCCCCAATTGTTCATCTTCGCAGTTATCATCGTTCCATGACTCTACTAGGGGCTTCTAAAGAGGTGATGGCCCAATTATTTCAGCAAACTTTGAAGGTTAGTGCCCTCCGATGGTTTTTATCCCTTGAGGAATCCAGAATCCGTAGCTGGGAGGATGTAGTCTGAGAATTTATGTCGTAGTAGAAATACAACAAAGAGGTTGAGGTCACCCGTCGTGATTTAGAGCTGCTCAAATAGAATCATGAGAAATCAGTCAGTAACTTCATAACTCGGTGGAGGGAGAGAGCAGCTACCATGACTAATCGGCCATCCGAGGAAGAACATGTCAACATAGTGAAGAAGAACTTCTTGCCCCATGTCCGAGAGATAATGGGAGGACAATACTATCCCCACTTCAGAGTTCTCAGAGAGGCTGGAGTGGAAATCGAGGAAAGCCTCGTTAAAGCAGAAATTGAACCAAAAACGGTGTTCAGACAGTTCACCCCTAGAAAGTATGATAAGCCTGCCAATGCTACAGTCTCAACCATCAACAACATATCTCAACCAACCACATCATGGGCACTAGAAAGCTGCCCTGCTCCCATCCGAAGGGAATACACTCAGCTTCATGTTCCCCTCTCCAAAGTTTACCAAGCCCTGTTAAGCCGAAACCTCATCAAACCCTTGGATCCACGTCCATTGCCAAATCCACTCCCAAGAAACTTGAAGACTGACTCTCATTGCGCCTTCCACCAAACTGTTGGCCATACCACCGACCAGTGCTTTCACCTCCGAAACGTAATCCAAGATCTCATTGACCGGGGTACCATCGCCCCACCAGCCAATCCTAAGACAAACACTACTCACAACCCACTCCCAAATCACACCAATACCATCTTCTTGGAAGAAAACCCGAATTTTGATCCATCAACCAAAATCACACCCCTATACCCTCCTAAACCTCTTCAAATTTACCCATATTTCCTCCTACACCCTACTAGCCCTGCTGATCAGGCACTGTCACTCCGTACTAGAGCATGCATCGCTGTCTATACTCGTTCTGAAAATGGAGGTATGGAATTGTCAGAGGTATTAAACCAACTCCTAGAATTCGGGCTAAAATTGCCCTCACAGATGGTCATCGATTACCAAAGATTCAGTACACTATTTTTGGAAGCACGAAAATGGGCCCGAGATTCAGACAGATGGGTGGTACCAACCGAAGAACTCAGCTTAGATGATGTTGTCCAGACTATGGAAGAATTATTCAGGAAAACCAACAGCATTTGCAGTATCACCGGGTTACTTGACACTTTGAAGCAACAAGGGCGCTTGGTACCTTCAATCACACATATCCCCACAGAATGGGAGAACTTGTATGAAGAAGCCGTTGAAGTTGTGGAATGCATCGACTTTACAGGGAAAGATAAAATTGTTGCCACCAGATGGGGTGAAGGATTCGAAGATTCAAGCGAAGAAAAAGCTTTAGGAAGAGCTGGCCCAGTAGTCGACATATGTGGGATGATCTCATTTGAAGAACTCCTCCGAGAAATAGACAGGGTGGCAGAGCAACCTGAGATTGACGAGGAAACAGGATTTATGTTTTTTCCTTCTTCAGTAAATCACATGACCAGGTCAGGGAGACATTACCAAGTTCTAAGCTCACTACCAGCAAATGACAAGGGGAAGGGTGTTGAAAACCTTCCTATGCCAGAGATGACCATTGAGGAGAGCAAGATCCTTGATCAACTGAAGAAAACTCAGGCTAACATCACTCTATGGGGGCTTTTCATGTCTTCCCAGCTACACAGAAATGCTTTAATCAAATTACTCACTGGACCTATAGTTTCTCCCTCTACCACACCAGGGGAGGCGATAAATATGGTCGGATCCTTAACCTCTACCTGAATGCTATCATTTTCTGAAGAAGAAATCCCCAGAATTGGGCCGAATCACAATCATGCACTCAACATTTTCGTCAAAGTTATGGGAAAGGCCGTGCCACTCTCTCTTGTCGATAACGGATTCACCTTGATTGTTTTCCCATTGAGAACCTTCAAGTGTTTAGGCCTGAAAGAAAGCGACCTCGCTCCAACCTTCGTCGCTGTGCGTGCTTACGATAATACCCATCGTGAGGTGATGGGATCCATAAAACTTGCAATAGGGGTTCGACCTATAAACCCTGATGTTGAATTCCAAGTCATAGGCATCCCATCTTGTTTCAATTTGTTGCTCGGACGCTCCTGGCTCCACAATATCAAAGGTGTGTCTTCCTCACTCCATCAGAAATTGAAGTTCTTCGCCGACGGGCGAGTCATCACCATTTTGGGCGAAGATAAAAATGTCGAGGGTGCAAGCACCAGCAGTCCAATTCTCGAGATACAACACGGGTCAAATGATATTCTCCTATCAAGATTCGAGTCGAGTCATTCCTACTCCCGACAGGGGACGATTTCAAAGAAAGGGTTTGTCCAGAATATGACCCTCATGGCAATGTCAATGTGATTCAGATGTTCAGAAACATGCACTTCATTCCCGGATTGGGGATATGGAAAAGGCATCAAGGGATACTTGAGCCCATCGAACTGAAGAAAGCTTTCCCTCCTTGCGTCTTGGGGTATCAACCATCAGAATAAGAGCTCATAATGATCCGCCAGTCTCGACCAAAGAGAGGATTAAGCTGTATCCGAACTATCTCAGGAGACTCCTTAAATGGACGATTCATCAAAGAAGGTGAGGATTTCCCCTTTTGCGGTTTTCCAGAACCATGGTATGACCACATAGACAAGAATATGAAGCCTGGAATGGAGATCTTTTTCCAAGATAGCTACCCATGGGCCGAAAGTTTCCCACACCGCGTATAATCGATCATAAAAGATATCGAAGAGACTGAGGAAAGTGATTCGAAGATTCCTTCAACTTACAGATACTGGGGCCGGCAGTCTGCGTGGTTCATTTAGGCACTACATCAATGGATCCGTCCCGTCTGATTAAAGCTGTTGATACACCTCTCCTTAACTGGCATGCTGCGCCAGTTCTACCTTTGAAATCTCCCCTAACCCCAATGTTTACCCTGTTTCTTCTTCTGTTGTCTATCCTTGCTCAAATGTAATCGAGACCTCTTTTGATGAGGTTCTCAATGCTGTTTTTCCTATCAATGAAATAAACGAAGATTTTGAGTATCTTGCTGTGCCTGACATTAATTGTTTAGATTCTAATAGAACTTTTGATGATGATGACTTTGCAAATGAACAATTCTTAACTGATCTAAATAAGGTTAATAATAAACAACATAACCGCGTTCAAGTTAATGAAGAAGAGACTGTTGTTATTAATCTCGGTTCTAGTAGCCAACTGCGCGAGGTTAGGATAGGGGCCATCCTTGACGAGCATGAGCGTGCACAACTCGAAGAATTGCTGAAGGAGTTCGTAGATGTTTTCGCATGGTCCTATAATGATATGCTCGACATCGATCCTGAAATAGCTCAGCACGAGATCCCCACTCTCCCAGATTACAAGCCCATTAAATAAAAACTGAGAAAACTCCGCACCGAATGGTCGCTCAAGGTCAAAGAAGAGGTGGTCAAACAGTTAAACGTGGGTTTCATTCGAGTGATCGAATATCCCACATGGCTAGCCAACATTGTACCTGTACCGAAATCAGGAGGAAAGGTTCGAATGTGTGTGGACTACCGAGATTTAAACAAAACTTCTCCGAAGGATGAATATCTGCTACCCAATATCGACATGATCGTGGACAACACAGTCAGTCATGCTCTCAAGTCATTCGTCGACTGGTTTGCATACAACCAAATCAAGATGCAGCCAGACCACTAAGAAAAAACCGCATTCATCACCCCATGGGGAACCTTTTGCTACACCGTTATGCCATTCGGTCTCAAGAATGCTGGGGCTACCTACCAAAGGGCTGCCACAACCATCCTGCACGATCTAATTCACAAAGAGGTCGAGGTTTACGTGGATGATATGATTATTAAGTCCAAAACTAGATAAGGTCATGTTCCCGCTCTCCGAAAGTTCTTCGAACGACTGCGACAGTATCAGATGCGACTTAATCCACAGAAGTGTGTCTTCGGCGTTACAAAGGGAAAACTCTTGGGATTCATGGTCAGTAAAAAGGTGATAGAAGTAGATCCTGCAAAGCTGAAGGCCATACTTGAGATGCCACCACCCCGAATAGAGAAAGAAGTCCGAGGTTTTCTTGGGAAATTACAATATATCAGCCGGTTCATCAGCCAGCTAACCTCCATCTGTGAACCAATCTTCAAGCTACTCCGAAAGGATTCAACCAAGGTTTGGAACGAGGCCTGCCAAGAAGCTTTTGATCAAATCAAACAATACCTGACCCAACCTCCAGTACTCATGCCACCATAGTCTGGTCTCCCTTTACTTCTATACCTAACCATAACCGACACTGCAGTCGGGGCTTTGCTAGCCCTATACCTTGAATACTCCCGCAAAGAAAGAGCCATCTATTATGCCAATCGCAAATTGGCCGGGTACGAGGTCAACTACACTACTTTAGAAAAGGCATGTGTCGCACTTGTCTGGGTCACCCAAAAGTTACGACACTACATGCTCGCCTTCCTCATCAAACTTGTATCCCGAATGGATACCATCAAATACCTGCTTGAGAAACCCGCCTTATCCAGCCGAATGGCCCGATGGTTGATGCTCCTAACCGAGTTCGATATCGTGTACGTCACACAAAAAGCTGTCAAAATAAGAGCCATCTCTGACTACCTCGCTGGCTACTCTGTAGAAGAAGCAGATGTCTAGATCTTCGAATTCCCAGATGAAAATATCCTCTGCACCACTCAAGACCGCCTTCGATGGAAAATGTTCTTTGATGGCGTTGCCAAAAAAATGGATATGACATTGGGATACTTCTGGTAGCCCCAGATGACTCCCACACTCCCATCACCATGAAATTGGATTTCCCTTGCACCAACAACATGACGAAATACGAGGCATGCACAGTGGACCTCAAAGTTTCTCTCGGAAAGGGTATTCAACACCTTAATGTCTACGGGGATTCTGCCCTCATCATCGATCAAATGCTCAAAAAGTGGAAAGTCAAGGATGAAAAGTTCCAACCCTTTCATGCCCAATTAGAAGAGTTAGCCTCCCAATTTCGAGATATCACCTTCCATTACCTACCCCGAGCAAAGAATAACCTAGCCGATGCTCTCGCCACTTTAGCCTCCATGGTCGACATGCCCGAGGGAATAATAATGACCCCCTTCCTAGTTCAAAAGCAAGACAAACCAACCCATTGCTGCCATGTGGAGCTTGTCTCCACAGAAGATCCTGAACCAGCCGATTGTTGGTACTATGATATCTGGTGCCTCCTTAAACATGGTAGGTATCCCGAGGGTTCCAACAAGAAGGACCGAAAAACCCTTCGAAGACTGGCCGCCCAGTACATCATCTGTCATAAAACTCTAGTCAAGAGGAATTTCGATGGAACTCATCTACACTGCATCGCAGGGGCTGAGATTGAGAAAATAATGCAGAAAATCCACAGCGGGGAGTGCGGACCCCACATGAATGGTCACATGCTCGCCAAGAAGATCATTCGGCAGGGCTACTACTAGACCACCATGACCCAGGATTGTACTGCCTATGTCCGGAGATGCCTTAAATGCCAATAATTCTCCAATCTTCAACACTTGCCTCCGCGAGAGTTATACAACATGACCTCTCCCTGGCCGTTCTCCATCTAGGGTATCAACATCATAAGGAAGGTTACATGAAAGGCTTCAAATGGACATGAGTTCATCCCGGTCGCCATCGATTACTTCACCAAATGGGTCGAAGATGAGCCATACGCAGTGTTAAACGCCAAGAAAGTGGCCAAATTCATCAAGAAGAATATCATCTGCCGATATGGGGTCCCGCATGAGCTAGTGTCAGATAACGGGTTAAACTTCGAAGCAGAAGTCACATAAGTTGTCAACGAGTACGGGATTCAGAGACACAAATCTTCTCCCTACCAACCTCATACCAATGGTGCAGTTGAAGCCGCCAATAAGAACCTCAAAGCCATCATCAAAAAGATGATCGAAAGCTGTAGGAGTTGGGCCGATCGGATCCCATACGCCCTCTGGGGCTATCGAACCTCAATCCGAACCTCTACTGGGGCTACCCCTTACTCCCTGGTCTACGGCATGGAAGTTATCCCCCCTGTGGAGCTGGAAATACCCTCACTACGCGTCATGCTCGAAAGCAAGGTTAGTGAAGAAGACTGGTGCCAAAGCCGTCTTGATGAGATAGCCCTCCTAGATGAAGGAAGATTAAAAGATCTTTATCACTTACAAGGGTACCATCGCCGAATAGCGCGATCATTCAAAAAGAGAGTCAAGGACCGCGGTGTCCGGGAGGGGGATTTAGCCCTCAAAGAGATAATAGAACCCATCTGGGACCCGAGAGGGAAATTCAAGCCCAATTGGAGCGGCCCCTATATTGTGAAGAAAATCTTATCCGGCGGTGCCGCCATGCTCACTGACCTGGATGGGGGAAGAGATGGCTCATCCAGTCAATCTGGACCGTCTCAAGAAATTATACCCCTAGTATGAAATCTCGGTGCGCTACGACTCTTCTCATCCCCCTTCTATTCTTAAAAAAAAACTCTTCATTTCCCTCTACCCAGAACTACGTGGGCCTGATCCTCTACAAAAACTATTTTAAAACTTTTCAAAAACCCCAGAGGCACGTAGGCAGCTCATACTCCTCACATGAGTGCGGCCCTTTCTTTTTCACAAAATACTATTCTTTTCTTACCTCCGAGAACGACGGTTCATTATAAAATTATTTGAACAAAAGGATTATATATGCCTTAACGATCAGTATAGATAATTCAAAATACAAAACTCATCCAAAGGCACAGCTGGATGATCAGAAACTTGTTTATTTCATTAATAAGAAATTACAGTACGGATTACATAAGAAAAAGGAACAGATAACTCCCTTCCCCGCCACCATGAAAAGCCAAATAAAATCCCCACATACATTCCCTATTACATAAATAAACTCCCCAGGAGTCCTACCCACAGCTACCCGAAGAGCCTACACCCTCATCATCTACATCCTGAGGACCCCAAGTTTTCCCTGCCTGAATAGAGTGTCGTAAAAATTCCATGGATCGATGAGCCTTAACCATCTTCGAAAAGACCACAACACCCCCTTCCATGGAGTCAGATAAAACAAACCATCTTTGACCAGTCTCTACTTCCAACATCTTGCTGACTACTTTCCTCCACAACCACCTCATATAATCTTTGGGGACATGGAAAACCTTCCCGACAGACTGAGAAGGACGGGTCGACGGATGCTGATTTTCCCATAGAGACCCAAGCAACAGACGCAGGCGCTCAGTCAAATTTTCTACTGGAAAGAAATTTGAAGTCCGAGGGGGCACGACCTGCGCCCAGCCAAATTGGCGCAGAATCCACCAAGGGAAATAAAAAGAGGTCTGTCTGAGACCAACCAACCGCACATATGAATACTCTCCTAGCTCCAGAACAGGCTGCAACTGTCCCCACCAAGGCACAGACCAATACAGCCCACGAGCCCCGTGATCCACAAACCAATTCCCCCAGTTCTTAACATATAGGCCAACGCGGATGAAGTAGCGCGAAAAAAAGTTGGGTACAACCGATAAAGGATATTCTGGAGGAGTCGACAAGCGGAATCTTTCAGATAACCACATGAACAGCATCACAGGGCTACCCCTTAAAAAGTCAGAACGACCTTCTCTCCAGGCATCCAGGCCATCCAAAGTCTTCGCCAATATCACCGTCGCAGGATTACGACGGTATAACATCCATGAAGTAATGGATGCAAGTTGTGGGTCCACTTGCACTACCCTAGTCACCAACAGTAATTTTGAAATCAGGCCCAGAACCACGACTCCAGCATAGCCGACATCACCTACTTCCCGAAAATGCACGGATTGCAGCACCGCCGGGAGGGAGATCATTCCTCCAGCAACCAATAACCTGGCCGCCGATGGCGAGATATGAAGAAGCCCGGCTAATAAATCCCTAGGAGAACGGGAAAATTTGGGCAAAGACGCAACAACACTGGGATTCACACCCAGTATGGCAGAAAATTCCTCGTAGGTAGGACAAACTTCTTCCAACCCAAAGCGGAATACATGGTCTTCGGGGTACCAGAATTGTACCGTCTCTATCAGCATATTCCACTCAAAAGGCTGATTACGCCATAAGGAGACTCGACGCATGTTGAAGGCATCATAGTCGACATTATAAGAGCACATAGCTTCCAAGGCTTCGAGGTAATTGACACACTCAATGCTACCAGGGAGAGCCATCTTGCAAGACTAAAAGATAATGGGTAGGCAGATGAGGATGCAAAGGTGTGATGAGAACACTCCACCCTTCTCCCTTTTTATACTTAAAAATCCTCACAAGGGACATAATCCCTGCAGAAATCGGAGGGAATCCTACCCCACAAGGTACCAAGGGCTGAAGAGGGTACCAATCAAAGCCTTCAAATAATGGGACTGGACTAAACTGTCGATAGGCAGGCCAGGGTGCTTGCCGATCGGCAACCCCCCATTTTGGGAAATTTCCTCCTTTCCTCTTTTGTAATATTAGAAAACTCAATAAAAATAAATTGATATTCTCAAAAGAATTTCAAGAATCCTGTTTTCTCCTTATAGGATTCCCCTTTTTAAATAAAAGCTTTCCTTCAAAAATTCCAAAAATATTCCTTTTTACGGTCTCAATAGCAAAGTAAAAAGCGCATGTGCATGCATTCATTCATCATTAATAAAAGATAATAATAAAAAAACTTCCATTGCATTGCATATATTTGTGTTCTGTGTTACATCAATTTTGCAGGAAACAAGAAAAGAAAAGCAAAAAATAATGGGACTCAGCCCGAACCCACATTTCATTCCCTCTCTCTCTCTCTCAAGAGCTTCTACCCCCTCGACGCGCTCTCTTCCCCCTACGGCGAGACGACGCACCACCACTACCCAAGTCCGAGTCCTCTCCAGAAGAAGCAGATGGCACCAGGCAAGAAGGAACATGAACCGTGTCCCGAATATGGGCAGTCGTCGAAGATATCCAATCTGTAATGTTCCTGAGCCATGTGGTCGACACCCGGACTTGCTGCAAGGAAAGACAAAATCAGTATCAAAACAGGAATGACCAAAACAGAAAAGAAAGGGAGGAACAGAAAGGTATACTGCAGGTCGAAGGACCTCCTCTGTCAAACCCAAATCCTCCGAATCCATCGCATGAGAACGGTGCAGCATAGGTACCATCCCTCCATCAGCCCGCCGGATGTTGTACGAATGGGTATGCAACCGCACAAAAGGGACCTCCGAGGTTGCCACCGCCGCAGATGCCCACGGACCACCACCACTGTGGGAAGACCCCACCGCCCGACTCGAACCTGCCAGAGGGAAGGGCAGCACATCATATATACTTGGCGCCATCAACCAGCTCGTCACAAAATCCATATAGTCATACGGTGCGGTCATATCGGTGTACAGCAAGTAGGACTCGCCAATCATCCCCGTGATCCTCTCATCCTCCAACATCAGTCGCTCCTGCCTCATAGACGTAGGAGGCTGCGTGGGTGGCACCACCACCTCCACGAAAATCTGATGAACTACCCTCTCCCCGAGATACCAGGAATGGTCGAACTCATGCGCCAGCAAATGCCTCATCCGTGCGTTCACCCCGGTCACCCCGCATCCTGAATGGCTGTCCCCCAGGGATAAAAGGTTACCTAAAAATCTCCAAGCAAGCATAAATCAATACAAGATCAAAAGGTGCAAAAACTAAGACTGAAATGGAAATAGTCTTACCCTACCACTGGTCAGGTCATTCAAGACCTGACGCACCGCCTCCAGGGAAAGAGATCCCTTCGACTGCCGATTGGCCTTACGCCATCGATACAAGTGACAAAAGTCCACAACAGTGTCGTCCTTCATAGCGATCAGCGAGGTATTGCACCCAATCACCTCATAGAATCACGTCTGAATTCACAAGCAAAAAAGAGACGCATAAGGAAAATGCGAATGCATGAAAAGAAATGCACAAATTGATATGTAGCCCTAATAAAGGTCTATCGGCAGCACCGACTAAATGCATCCAGAGAAAAGTAAAGGGTCGCCAAGGTCAAACTTCCCCAATCATAGAAAAGGATGTTCGAAAACATCCTCAGGTACGGAAGAAACCACAAATGAACGACGTCGCCGCTCGACGCCACCATGAAACCTCCCAACACTAGCAAAATGAATAACCGGGCCATCTTCCTCACTTGCAGCCCGTCCTCCACATCAAATCACCCTACTTAGCAAAACATCCTTCATCAAGGACAACCAGATGGAATCCCCGGAGACTATCCTCCCCACATCACCAAGTTCCGCACGCACTGCCTCTGGCCTCACCCGTAAAGAGCGATCCACCTCTATCTGGTCTCCATCATAATCCAGCCCCAACAGCTGCTGTACGTCTATAGGAGTCACCATCATCTCCCCGAATCCAAAATAAAAGGTGTGCGTAGTGTCCCACCACCTCTCTCCCAAGGCGCACAAGACCGTTGTCGAACGAGGCGTCTCATCCAGCACCGATGCCAACCGCCCAAACCTGTTGATGATACCATCCAACGCACCACTGATGGGAGATGCTCCTAGACGTCCTTAAACCCCGTTGTCCCACGGTCACGCATGTTCTTCAAAGAGATATCAGACTGGAAAAAAGAAAATCCTCATCAAAAGTCAAACAAGAAAAACCACCAAAAAGAGAAGAATGCCAAAGGTCGGGTTACTTACATAACCGTCGGGGATCACTCTCGAAGTGCGATGCCGCGATGGCTCCCGTAGTAAAGTCCGCTCATCCGCGACAGGCTCAAATGCATCAAAGGAATTCTCATTCCCTAAAGCAAGAGGCGCCCTAGCCCTCCACTCCACATTCGCCCAATCATCGACTGTCAACCACTCCCAGTGGACTGCAGTGCTCACAAAGGCGGCCATTTCTTAAAGATCAAAACGCTAAAACAATTTGTAGAAGAATCGTAAAGGGAGAGAAAGTAAAAGAAGCTGTGAAAAAATGAGGGGATTTGCCCCTTTATATAGGAGGCCAAGCACCATGCCGATTGGCATCACCCCACCATACCGATCGACACTGGCCCCTTGCCTTTTCGAGGTAGCCCAAAAGTCCGTGCCACTGCCGAATGGCACCCTTCATACTATACCGACCAGCACCCCTCCTAAAATTTTGTACAACAATTCCCAGAAAATACCAGAAAACCTCGAAAAATCCTCGAAAAATTCCCAAAAATATCGATAGGGATTTAGACCCATTTTACGAACAAAATCTTGCATTTCCTCAAGCGAAACCCCTCTTCCCCATCGAAATCCTCAAAAGCTAAGTGAAAACTCCTCCCGAAAAATCTCCGGAAAATCCCTAAGGATCACTTGATCACTTCCCCAGCGAAATTCTCTTACATCACCCAAAATAGGTTGTTCCCTCCCTACGAGGTCTCCTAAAAAGCTTCCCCAGCTATCAGCTCCCCAGCTCAGATTAGAATCACAAAGCACTTTCCCCAGCAAAACCGAAATCTAATCCTCAACCACTCTTAGGTCAGAATTGAGCCCGGTCTTGGATCGTCACCTAAGTTAGGTCAGAATTGACCTCGATCCTCGGTCGTCACCACTCTTGGGTCAGAATTGTCCCCGGTCTTGGATCGTCACCTAAGTTAGGTCAGAATTGACCTCGATCCTCGGTCGTCAACACTCTTGGGTCAGAATTGGCCCCGGTCTTGGATCGTCACCTAAGTTAGGTCAGAATTGACCTCGGTCCTCTGTCGTCACCACTCTTGGGTCAGAATTGGCCCCGGTCTTAGATCGTCACCTAAGTTAGGTCAGAATTGACCTCGGTCCTCGGTCGTCACCACTCTTGGGTCAGAATTGGCCCCAATCTTTGATCGTCACCTAAGTTAGGTCAGAATTGACCTCGGTCCTTGGTCGTCACCACTCCTGGGTCAGAATTTACCCCGGTCTTAGATCGTCACCTAAGTTAGGTCAGAATTTACCTCGGTCCTCAATCATCACCACTCTTGGGTTAAAATTGGCCCCGGTCTTGGATCGTCACCTAAGTTAGGTCAAAATTGACCTCGGTCCTCGATCGTCACCACTCTTGTGTCAGAATTGGCCCCGATCTTGGATCGTCACCTAAGTTAGGTCATAATGGACCTCGGTCCTCGATCGTCACCACTCTTGGGTCAGAATTGGCCCCGATCTTATCGTCACCTAAGTTAGGTCAGAATTAACCTTGGTCCTCGGTCGTCACCACTCTTGGGTCAAAATTGACCCCAATTTTGGATCGTCACCTAAGTTAGGTCAGAATTGACCTCGATCCTCGGTCGTCACCACTCTTGGGTCAGAATTGGCCCTGGTCTTGGATCGTCACCTAAGTTAGGTCAGAATTGACCTCGGTCCTCGATTATCACCACTCTTTAGGTCAGAATTGACCTCGCTATACCTTCACCCTAAGCCCATATATTCGGCTTTGATCTGCAGAATTGATCATCCCCAACATACTCCTTAGGTCCTCATAATCAACCTCGACCCTCTAAATCGGTCATACTCCCTCAAAAGCATCATGTGGTGTTTATTCGATGATCATCATTTGTTCTAAACTCACCCGTTGAGGGGATCTGTAGACACCCCATTCTATTACCCCCTGACTCTCCTTAGGTCCCTAGTATATCCCTTCATAATTGTAAACCCAGGTCACGTCCCGAGTATTGACCTAAAAGCCATCGGGCACTCCCCGACTCAGTTTGACCCAAAAGTAAAACTCTTCGTCTCGACCGATACTGAATGAATCTTCTAAGGGCACTGAATACCCGTTCCAACGGTCTACCCCGTGCACGATTCTGACTTACCATGAGGACGAAAGGTCCGTTTGCGTCCGAAACCTGACCTAGAGGCCACTGGGCGCTCTCGGGCTCTGTTTGACCTATGTCAACTCTTTAAATCGATTGAGGCTGAATGAATCTTCAAAGGTCCTGGAATACCCTTTCCAACGGTCTACCCCGTGCGTGATTCCGACTTTCCATGCGGACGAACGATCCGTTTGACTCTGGGAGGCCACCGAGCGTTACCCGAGCCCGGTTGACCAAAGTCAACTCTCCAAACCGGGTCAAACTCTTTGGAATGTCGAAGTACATCTCCTAACCTTTCCAACGGTATACCCCATGCGCGATTCAAATTTACCATGCGGACGAATGATCCGTTTGCGTCCGAATGATTCCCCGTCCAATAGACTGATAAATGCTTCCAAGCCATATTTGACCCAAAGTCAACTCCTGAACCCAGGAGTGGTCCAAAGGACTTTCGAAGGTCTATGAATTACCTTTCCAATGGTATACCCCGTGCACGATTCTGACCAATGGTTTTCCCTCGGCGGCTAATTTTCCAAAAAAGCCCGAAACACACTACCAAACGGTAGGTTCCAGAACCTGCCTATCGGCACCTGCCTGCCAATAGGCAGGAAGGGCTCTATGCCGATCGACACTCACCTGGGACTATAAAAGGAGGCCTTCACCTCATTTTCAAGGGGAGCCCAGATCTGATAAAAATCCCTCTCAACGAATCCCAGAAACCTCTCTCGAAGGCAATGTGATTTCAACTTCCAAATCCCCTTTTTACTTCCACTTTTCATCACCCCTTTCATCAAACTTGGTTAATTAGCCACTCTCCATTATCATCCAAAGGGCAAGGGCTTCTCTCCAACATTCAAGATCAAGATCTTCAAGAAGGTCTAACTTTCTCAAACTCTCTCTTTAAATTCTCTTGAATTCTTAATAGCTTGTTTTCTTACTTTGCACTTTTATTATCTCATTTCACACATCCTAATATACTTTTTACTTAGTATTATTGCACATCTTTTATTTTCATAAAACCCAAAAAACAAGAAAAAGAGGGTTTTGCTCATAAATTCAAATAAGGGATTCTCATATTTTCCTCACACTTTTCTCACAACTAAAACACTTTTTTCTACACACACACATACACACACACACACACACACACACACACACTCACAAATAAGAGATTCCCCATTTTGGATTTATGGGATAAACGCCACCCCTCGTTTTACATGTGAACTACGTGGACTTTGATGCGTTTATAGGCTACGTAGGCGTCTCGGGGTAAAACCCGAGACTCGAGTCCTTTTTCTCAGTTTTTCTCTCATTTTCTATCTTCTCTAAATCCATTTTTCTTATATTATACATATACTTATTCTTAGTGATGCATTACCCCATATGCGTTATCATTCCCTTATAACGATCAACGTAGGGGTAATCGCGTAAATCGTATTTTTCTAATATTACTCTTATATCTTCCTACGGCCGACTCCCTTATCTTTTCCATGATAGAAGTCGAGGATTCCTACCTCCATTCTATATATATACACATACACACATATCGGGGGAAACATAAAGGAAAATAGCAAATATTCATGAGAGACCGAATGGGAGAAATGGGTGCCTAACACCTTCCCATTTTGTAACTAAGCCTCCGAACCCTTCTCGAATCATCTTGGTTTCGTATGCACTAGTATGTCTTTTGATGCCACTCTTCGGGGTGGCTTCCCCTTTTTCTTTTGTCTGTTTTGAGTAAAATAGACTGGCAACTCTGAATCTCTCTACATTTTTCACACCACAAATGACGCCGGCCGAAACGCTCCCGAGAGGGACGCGCGGGACCCGAAGGATCCTTTCCTCCACGCGCTCGCCCGTAAGGATCAGGATCGGGGATGGCCACAACATTGACACGTCGTTCAAATAAAAGCTTCTAACGATATGCAATGTCAGTTGAAGGATTGTTCGAATGATCATTTTTTGATTGCTTCAAATGAACCTGTACTATTTTGGTTTTTTAAAGGTCATTATTAATGTCGTTAGTAACGACATTCAATGTCGTTCAAATGACATGGGCATGTCGTTCGAACGACTTCTAACGACATACGCCGCTTCAAGATTTTTGATCAACTATAAATACTTATTTTGAAGACCTTTTTCATCAAGACTTCTAATAAATTGCTTTTTGGTAGACCTTTAGTCATCATCTTTTAGGGTTAAAAACCTTATTTTTGATTCACCAAAACATCCCAATTCTTACGTGAATTATTTGTGGAACCCAAAATACTTCTTGGAAGTTTTATCTTTATGGAGTGCCATCTCGACTGTTGATTGGTGGTTCTTGTGGGAGATGCTTGCTGACGACTACAATCATTGAGGTTCTCGAGGGGAACTTTTTTGGTTGATAGGTTGTGGTCTATGTGGGTTTGTTGCGGTAAATTCGTTGTAGATCAGTGTGTAATTTGTAAGTTGCGATTTATGTTATATAGTGAAATAAAGGTTTTACCCAAAAGGTTTTTTTTTCTTCAACCTCAATATTTATGATTGTTTGAATTTTCATATTTGATTTATATAACATAGATGCATGATTAGGGTTTAATTTATTTGATTCAAAGATTGACTATAATTAGATAAGTTTAAAATTGGAAATTTGCAAATTAAATTGATAATCGATATCACATCCTTTACAAAATAATGAACATAAAATATAGGGTTTACATTCTTCCCTCTTAAATACGAAATTTTGTTCTCGAAATTTGAATTTATTATAGTCCTGTTCGTAACTCTAACAATATCTCGACCTTAGTTTCTTCATATTCTATACATAATCTGCTCGCTCTATAACCTAATATACACTAATTTCTCTCGTCGTAAATTGCATTTGGCAAAACACTCAACTAAACTAGTAAATCTAACTCAAATGATCCTAAATGAATCCATGTCCTCTTTTGAACTTCAAATCCCAATTAAAATAAATAGTTCCAATCTCCCACTTCTGTACTGGGATTTCAAATGCTGAAACTCTTTGAATGTCTCTAGTGTTCTACCTTCTTCACTGACAAGAGCGCCCTCTCGACATAAACTATGCTAACACTGCTTCACCTTACCAACCATTCTAACTACTTAATTATTGTACATTTAATAACTTTTGGGATGTAAAATGAATCACAAAACACGCGCCTTGGTCAAAATTACCTCTTGTAGCTTGGGACACTTTGTTATAGCTAATCTTACTTAGAAAAATAACCATCTCCTGTCATCAAATGGAGAAAAAGGACTTCTCCTAATTATGGCTTGAATACCATCTCCTAATAAATAATTCAAAGCTCTGCCTAAACTACCCCTAACACGAATTTGGGTGTAACAGCCACTACTCCCTTTTTTAACAAGATGTCATCACCGATCACAACGAACTACTCCTTATTACTATCAAAATCCACTAATGATAATCTTGGTCCATATCGTGTATAAAAGTTGTCCTTTTGATATTCTCCTCCTAATTCAACCACTGGTGATAACTTGTTCACAAAGTTAAATCACTATCCTTGACTATTCCAACAGGTATATGATACACAACGATGAACACTCATCTTATATCTGGACTTTACCCAGTCCTAGATGGTCCACACATCAACTTAGTGAATCGTTAATATTTTGGGAGCTTCCCCATGGCAATGTGTTCTCACAAAAATATCTTGACTCAAAAGTTATGGTTCCATCTACCTTGCCACTATATATCCAATAGAGTAAACCTAATAAGATCACTCGCGATGACCTAATGTCACCGATACTCTAAAGCTATAATTAATCTCTAATATAAGTTCTAATTTGGAACTTCTCTAAGTAAGAACTGGAAAGACCTCAGAATATTAGTAATATCTATACAAAACTATAATCTCCTCTAATGTGCACATATCCATACATAAATAAAAATGTGCTAGATCTTCTCTCGAGCCTAAGAATAATTATAAAAACATTCCTCGTACAAAAAATGGCAATCATGAAAACCTACTCCGAGTAATAGATATAAGCGTAATACATATAACTACCACTCAAATCTAAATCGTATGAGTAATAAGACCATATGTCCAAATTAATAGAGAGACTGAACATCAAGCCAACCAACAAACTGCCGCATCTCTAAATTCACGACGTAAAGCATCCCCCGACCTACTTTGTATCCACATATAAATAATGCTCAGTAAATAAAATCTATATATCTCCTAGTATTGGTTAACACATTACTAATAAATAGTGATAACTCGTTGATGTCTAACCAAGACTCTTGTGTGTGAGAAGTAAATAGAATCTCCTTCATCCCTTGGTGGTATCCTAAATCATAAAAGTTGTTATAAGGCATCTACTAACTATGTGGCCTCGCTTGCCACAAGTGTAAAAATTCTCTCTAAAGGTATTACTGAAACAAAGACTCTATAGAGATTCTATTGACCCTATTTCTATAGTTGAATCTGATAAAACTGACCTTGTTGGCTCTGTCCTATCTTCTCGAACTTCACTAGCCATAAAGTCCTTGGAAATACTAACCTAAAATAAATATGATAATCTGCTCCTATAAATCTTTAGGGTATAATCCACTTGAGCAGGTCCTTATAAAAGTGAGGTTCTCTCTGTATTGGGTTAAATCTATACTAGCCCCAGTTTATCAGGCCTAATTCGGCCATTAATTTTCTCAATCATATGAACTCTATCCTTCAGATATTTGTAATGATTTTTGATAATGTAAAAGGTTAAATTCTACAATTTAAATACAAGTGGTGAATGATTGCCATCCCATATCACCAATCGATTCCCTTACATATACCTTTTAATAACACACCAAATCTCCTCATGTGTTCTTAGATAATGAGAAAGTCTTTTGTTGCTTCTGTATCAATCTTTCTTGATGCAGAAAGATAAAGATAGTTGAATCCCCCATCATATTGACTAGTACATAATTGCCTTAAGGAGGTCTCATTAATTTCTTCTCATGCTGTTATGGATGGTGAGTTGAAATACTTCTCCTAAAACCATGCTCCAAACAAATGTTAAAAGTCTCACGTCTAATAGTACCTAACTCCCAACTGAACTAGACCCCATGTGTAGGATGTCTCGCAAGTGAAATACAAAAAAGTAACCCTTATGATACACTTCGATCTCTTTAAATTGTTCATTTGGAACCATCACACAAAAATCCCTAAGCAATCATCATTGTGTAGAGTACAACTCCTAAATGACAAAACTCTAATTTAATCAAAGAATGCAACGCAGAAAATCGACGGATGCACACACGAGCCCAGGAGACAAGAATCTAAAATTCTCTGATACTAAATATGATACACCATAAAATTCATAAATATAATGATCAGGTCTAATATAAAAATCATGAGAATAGAAAACATTTGGTAATATTCTCAGCATAATTAAATAAACTAAAACTGAACAAGTAATATAAAGAAGTAAATAACTATTGAATAATACAATGGCAACTCTGATAGAATAATTGCCAATAAAATCAACCCAAATCTATGGAAATAACAATAACCTAAAACTGATAAAACATATATATGAAAAATGTAAACATCAAGTCTAAGTAGAATAAGATTATCATTGAATTTGGTCTCCATATATACTATGCATCTTCCCCTCACCTTTTATTTGATTTATATTATCCCAAATCCAACTATCCTAGCTATTAGATGCGTTTAATCACCAATACAAGTGAAATGATCACGTATTATTCTTCTCAAATGAATATAATTAACGATTCCATGTTTAATTATTTATGCATCTCAAGTACACACATCAAATCACCAAGACCAAATTTTACGTCCATATCCATATAAGTACGGTCCATACTAAAAATATTATAGCTGGCTACTAAGGTGCTGAAGAGGTGACCATCACACGGACCAGGGTAAAGCCCATCGTTATACATTGAGATACCAAAGTGGCGACCATTGCACGATCCAAGGTACAACTCATCTTTATCTATCATAATACTCTTGTTATCATCGTCGTACGATCTGGGGTATACCCCGTCTCTATCCACCAGGATACCGAAGTGGAGACCCTTACATGACCTATGGTACATCCCACATCTATTCATCATAATGATATAGTGGTCTAAATCATGCGTTCTTGGGTAGAGCTCGACTTCATCTTCCAGGATACCGAAGTGGATCATGCTGCACGACTTACCATATAACCAATATTTATCTATAATAATACTATTGCAATCTCCATCATACGGTCCAAGGTATAGCCCATCTCTATCTACCAGTATACCGAAGTGGTTCCCATCGCATGGTCCATGAAAATGTCTCCTCCAAGGATAATCCAATAGGTACTCATATCTAGTATATTGAAAATACTACACAAGATAATCGATCAAAACAAAACATATACAAACCCCAATAGTAAGGGTTACATATAAAGTCTCTAACTATTTTTAGTTAATATGCATGTTAACTATAATATATTATATATAATGCTAGTCGATCTCCGAAGGCACTCCATGTCTAAGTATTGCACACACCCAACCTTTACCAGCATTATCATAATAAAATTACTACTCTACTCAATGGTTTAATAATACATTCTAAACTGTCAGATGATTTACACTATCACTAGCTATGTATCTATATCATTATTTTTCTCCAAACCCGACCCTATATTAAGAGTGCTCAAATAATTATATAGAAACCCAATATATTTTTTGAGTAATGCCCTAACATCTCATATTTTAACCTGAAAAATAATAACCAAGTGAACACAACACAAATCCAAACCCAAAATCACCAACCTAGAGTGCACCGTTGGTAAAATATTCATAATAAATTCAAATAAAATCCAAAATATATGAAACTAATGCCCACGCTTTCGTAATTAAAAAACATACAATTTCATTTCTACCAATCATGTGGACAGACTAAATCCTATCCATGTGTCATGTGCACGAACTTTGCAATCTAGATTTTTAACTTACAATTTCTTAAACTTCTAGACCCAAAATACAAACCTATCAACCCCAATTCGCCAAGGATGACTTACTCCAAGGTTCTAACACTTGAAGAACACCCGATAATGATATCTAAACCATTTATTATCAAAACCTAACAACTTATGATCATAAATTAATAATCTTTTCTCAAAATCTTACTCAATTATGAAATTACTTAAAGGTTTCCATAAATCAACCAATCTAATTTAGATTTACACAAATCTAATAAAATTGCAAAGATTCAAGTTAGAATTCAATGGTTTCTTCATTATTCTACTTAAGTATGTATAGATGATTAAGGTTAAATTCTGAATTTAAATCTAATTACAAAACTTATGAATTAGTTAAATATAATTTAGACTTTAATTAGATTATATTTAAAATCCAACGAATAGAAATATTCTAGTACAAAAGAAATTAATTGGCTCAAACACCATAGCAAAGAAATTGTGACAGAACTTCTTAAGTCTTTTTCTTTATCTTAAAGTTCCTTCTCTCTATGCCTTAGGGAGCCATTCTAATTGTGAAATATGGATTATGAAATCCTAATGACCTCCTAAAACCTTTAATCCCACGAAACTAGGTTTATCCTAAATATGAATCTCATCAGAACGAACAAAAAGATCTCCAATAAGCCTTAATATCTTACCCATGTCCGATACTACCCCAATGGGCCTAAAACCCATACTTATAGAATAAATGGACATTAACCAACCCAAAATATGACATAAATAACTTACTAATTTAACTCGTTACTTTTATTAATTTAATCGTTATTAGTTCGAGAGTTAATGATTTAATTATTTATTAATTTAATATGACACGACATTATAAAAAACTAGATCATGATCATTGGAATCCAACACCGAGGGGATAATACAAACTAGAATACCCTCGATACCAAATTTCCAACAGTCTTATAGTCACCCATACTACATATTCATGTTTGAATATCTAATTAATATATTATCATGTATGAAATACAATTTCAAAATACGAATAATGCAACACATAATTATAAATAGTGACATCACATGTTATAACAAGCACACTTAATGAATTTCCACAATTAAATAATGCACTGAAAATATGAGATATTATAGGTAGAGTATAATTCTTCCTCAGAATGTACTTTAGAGAGGATGGCTTACATTATAGAAGGGTATTTTTAACTCAAAAAGTGGGTTATGTCAAATTTCCCTGATATAATAAAGATCGTCAATGCTTGGAAAAACGACATTGATAAGGCGTTGGCCTTGGACAATGGTAATGTAATGGATGTGGATATTCTAGTCCAAAAGACCAATATTGATGCCCTAACTAAGATGACGCCTCACAAGCCAAACCCTCCTTTGATCTCTGAGTCTGTGACTCAAGAAAATGGTCAGGATTATCTAGTGGCCAATCCTCCCGCTACTGATCTTCCAATTAATCTTCATGTTGTTTAATTTTTGTGAAACATTTGTATTTTAATTTTTGAACTTTATTATTGATGTAAAAAATTAAATTATTTCTAATTACTTAATCACAGATAAAAAAATAAGATAAGAGATTTTTAAAGTGGCTCAGCCTTGAATGAATGGCCTACGTCCACTGTTTGTATTATTATTGACTGTTTGGGAATTCTCGATTATAGGTTTTACCAAGAAATTCCGAGTCCTCTTACAATGAGGATGATACAATGTATTTATAGCCCTCAGGCTGTAAATGTGAAAGGGTAATACATAGCTGTCCAATAGGCGTGTACATCTGTATGATAATCAGCATTTAATGGGCATTCAATCCTCTTAATTATTCAGTTATAAATGCTCCGAACGAGGTGCAGCTCGGACCGCCTGAGCTGCTCGGACCACCTAAGTAGCTCGGTATATATGAGTTGCTCGGTATAATAAAGTTCCTCGGAGAGCACCTGTTGCTCGGAGTGTCTGAGTTGGTAGTGGATGTTGATGTAAAAAATTAGATTATCTCTAATTATTTAATCACAGATAAAATAAATAAGACAAAAGAATTTTTAAAGTGGTTCAGCCTTAAAAGAATGGCCTACGTCCACTATTTTTGTTATTGCTGAGTGTTTGGGAATTCTCGATAATGAGGTTTTTACCAAGAAATTCCGAGTCCCCTTACAATGAGGATGATACAATGTATTTATAGCCTTGAGGCTGTACATGTGAAAGGATAATATATAGCTGTTCAATAAGCATATACATCTGTATGATAATAATCAGCATTTAATGCGCATTTAATCCTCTTAATTGTCTGGTAATAAATGCTCTCATCGAGGTGTAGCTCGGACCGCCTAAGTATCTCGGTATCCATGAGTTTCTCGGTGCAGTAAAGTTCCTCGGAGAGCACCTACTACTCGGAGTATCTGGGTTGGTCGGGGAAATTGAGTTCCTCGAAGTCAAGGTGTTGTTCAGAAGTGTTTGTTATTACCACGTGGATTGCCACGTGTCTCCACTTAATTGAGCCATGTTAGCAAACTAAATTTGGTATCAACAGAAGCCCCCAATTTTTCACAATTCGAGATTGAGGAGTGTGGAACATTCTTCTCGAAATATGGCTGGATTAAATGGTTATCCTAAATTTTTGGAGCGTTTTCTTTGCATTTATTTTTCTTTTTGAATTCATTGAATCAGACTTTTTGAAATTTTCTAACCACTTCGGTCTCCGTGTCCTTTTTGTCCTTTTAGCCGCCGGTAGCGCAAACGTCTCTTTTTGTAATCATTATTCGTACTCCTTCCCAAGGTAAGGTATTTAAGCGTTGCAGAAAATCTTATCGTCTTTTACTTTTTTAAATCTGTATCTTTGAGTTTTCCATTTCCTTTCTCTCTCTTGTGCGTTCATCCTTTTCATCGTTCGTTGTCAACAGATCCATCTTTTTTCTGTAAGATCTTCTTCCTTCTCTTTTATTTCCTTTATTCACCATGGTTTACCTTGTTGAGTCGCTTGATAAATTTCGTTCTGATTTCTCTATTCCTTCATGGGTTGTTTTGGAGGAACTTTCTCAACCTTCAGATTATTATCGTTTGGCTGAGGGACATTGGTTCCCTAGTCTCTTTGTAGCTGAATGTGACTTTTATTTTCCCCCAAACCCTTTGTGTCTGGAATTCTGTCAATATTTTGACGTGGTTCCTATAAAAATAGCTCCCAATACATGGAGAATAGTTAATGGAGTTCATAGATTAAATCAGATTCATGGAACTCGTATAGGAATTCCAGAAATTATGTTTTGCTATAGATGGGCTGTCAGCGACAGTACTTTTTACTTGAAAACTAGGTTTTTAAATAGGGCTTTAGTGGTCAATCTCCCAGATGTCAATAGGGATTATTTCGAGCATGGTGTTGTTATGAACAATTGGCAACATGCTCCACTAACTGGAAATGATGTGTATCAGGATCCTAGATGCCCTCCATATGGCAATGGGATAGGTTGTTTTTATTTTAATTTATTTTTGAAATTATGGTTTCTTTGTGTTTGATAAAATGTGTCACTGATATTTTAATTTTGATTTATTTGCAGTTGACAGCAAGAAAAGGTCACCAAAAGAGACATAAGTTAATTTAAAGCATCTGAAACTTATCTGGGGTTTGCATCAAACTGATACTGATGAACACATCAGATCAGCTTCATACTTGTTGCAGTACAAGAGTTACACCTCGTCTTTTACTGCTCGTCTAGTGATAAGTGACGTAGAACCAGTACCAGCTTTTGAAAGTTCTTCACCTGAGTCACATATTCCTCTGAGTGAAAGAATGAAGAGAAGAAGGGCTCCTACCCTCTTCGAGAAATCTGCTTCTGTTGCTGGAGAGGCAAAGAAAAGCAAGCAGGATGTCCCACAAAGGACAAGATAACTTGATGCACCTCGTCCAACTGTTACTGTGAAGGTTTACGAGAAGCCCCCTGTGGCTCCGAGCAAGGTTACAGCTGTTTCCTCTCTAAGCGAGGTTATAGTTATATCATCGACCAAGACGACATCCTTGGTCGAGAATGTTCCTATTCCCACAAGGAAGCTGAAGAAGAGCTCCTCGATCAATTTGGCTGAATCCATCTCTCAGCTCCCGACTACTGGAAGTGGTGTTCCCACTTTTGTTGCTCCGAGCTCTGCCATGAGCTCGGTGAAGTCTTGGATCATCCCCGAGATCCAAGGTATTGAAGAAAATCTTTCCCGATATAGGGTTACCACTTTGGCAGCTCAACACATTGCCTCAGTAAGTATTGCTAATTTAAACTTTCATTTTTCCATATTATGTGCTAGCGCTGACTTACAGTTATTTTCTTTTTCCAGTTGGTAACTTGTTTCAATACAATTCTGAAGAAGGACGAAGCCATCAAGGCATCCATCTCCTCTGGTGGTGTAGAGGAGGCTTTTGTAGGTCTGACGCAGTCTTTAAAAGATTCTCGTCAGAAGTATATCGATGATAAAGCTGCTTGGGAGAAACATCTTAATTCCATCGAGCAGGAGAGGGATCAAGCTCTTGAAGTCTCCAAGGGGTTGGAGAAGAAAATAAAAGACTTAGAGGAGAAGAACAAAGATCTCGAGGGGAAGCTCCAAAATGCTGGAGAGCTTGAAAGTAAGCTCAAGTCTACTGAGGAAGAGTTAAACAAGCTTCATGAAGTAAGTCTTCTGTCTGAGAAGCTTTCTTCGAAGAAAGTTGGTTGTGAAAAAGTCCTTCAGTGCTGGCTGGGACAAAGGTTAGAATAAGGGTTTGGCTGCCATGGTCTCACAAATGGAGTATGGCAGCCTCAAATACTTCAGAGATGGTTGGGTGGCTGCTCTGACAGAGATGAATGTCGATGAGAACTCCGACCTGTTTCAACGACACATTCCTGGCCCCCCTCCTACTCCCGGGGAAGAAGAAGAGGATGAAGCTGCCTCTGAGGAATCTTCTATGATGGTCGGGGATTAAGTACCTACTATTGAACTCCGCTACGAACAACCCCAACCAACTATTACTCCTATCGAGAAGCTCCAGTTAACTAACATTTCAGCCGAGCAGCTTCCAGCACCCACTGAGCAACCTTCTGTGCCATCCGAGCAACCTTCCTCTTCATCCCATCCTCCCGAGAAAGTTTTGGGAGACAAGGAGAAGGTGTAGAGTTGTTTGGACTTTTCTCTCTGTTTTATTTTCTTTGTCAAATGTAACTCTAAACTATGTACTTCTCTTTTATGATGCATTAAAATTTGAAATTTTGATTGTTCATACTGTTGATTCTCTTCTTCTCGCTCTGTCTGCATTTTATTGATTCTTTCCATCTCTTTTCTTTACTAGTTTATGGCTAGAATGGAACTCTTGTCAGCTCATGATACAAAATTATTGAGACAATGCAATAAGTACTTCAAAGCTGGTCATACAGATGTGACTGAAGCTCAAATCGTTGATATCCTCGGTCAAGATGCTTCAGAGCAAGCAGTTGAAGCCTACCAGTATTTAAAGTGTCTGCTCGACCGGGCAGTGGCTAACAATGTAGCGTATTATGAAATGATTGAAGACCTCCAGGGCACTCTTGAGGAGCTTCAACAACAATACAAGGAGTCTACAGCCCTTTTGCGCCAGGGATATGAGAAGAAGTATCAGCAACTAAGTGCTGATAAAGGATATAATAGATTGATTGCTGCCTATGATGTGAGGGAGAGAACTTTGAATATCGAGGTCGAAGAGCACAGGCAGATAGCTAAGTTGCTGGAGCAGGAAAATAATAACCTGTGAGGAGAGATATCTCAATTAAAGTCTGTAGCATCTTCCTCGAATGCCTTAGTCCCTGTCAACAACGAGGGCTTCTCTTTCTTAGAGGTCGAAAATGCCAATTTGAGACATGAATTGGAGACTTTGAATAGAACTGGAGCCTCTACTTCTTCTCGTGATCGAGCAAGAGGTTCTCGGGGACGAGCAAGAGCATCTCAGCTTACTATTGAAGAGCAAAGAACTCAATCAGCTTTGGAGAATCAGGCCTTTCAGCTAAAGGCGAATAATCAAGCATTAGCAGAGATGTCCAAGAAAATTATGAATTTGGATGAGTATCTCTCTACACAAAATTTGCCTTGGAGAATAAAGAACTTTTCATAAAAAATATCCACGAGCAGCTGGAAAGGTTGACTAATTAATTCCACAAGCAACCTAGAGAATTTTGGATGGCTGGCTATAATGAATCCCTCTATCACATCGATGACCAGATTTAGCAGTCGAACAAAGAGGGGTATAAGCAAGGACGGTTAAATGCCTTGGGTGTGCTACAATTGGAACAAGGTCACTATTTGTGGGATTACTATAATCCTGGGTTGCTTGACCTGCCAGTGCCACCATTTAAACTCGACATGAGCTGGATTCCTGCTCGGGCAATCCCTCAATGTTTGATTTCCAAATATCTTGGAGACTACAGTCTCCATTCCAATGTTGAGATATCTCGCCTGGAACATCTACTCGATCGGCCATCTGTGATGAACATCAGGATGCTCAAAGACCTTAATTTCATAAATTCCCCTTATGCTTTAGACGATCCTCCTGCTGGCGAGGAACCTGCTTCAAAAGCAGAGGGGAAGAAACCAATGGAATAGGAATCTTGATGTAATAATTAATATGTATTTCATTCTCGATGTATTTTGCTCTAGATTTAATGAAAGACTTCTAGTTTTACTTGCAAATTCGATTGTCTTGGAAATATTTTGTAAAACATTTCTTTTATTTACTAATGAATGTGCACGTATATCTGTTAAAAAGATAGAAATATTTTGTGTTACTTTAAATTGCTGATCAACTAAAGTTGGTGAAAATTTATTGTTGACTATCTTAATTTAATGATAATCATTTGTCGAACAACCAGAGTTGATGATATTTCATTTTTTGACCAACTATTTAAAATGCCATAACCAACTGTTTTCGACCAACCGGAGTTGGTGTCTTTCGTTCTCGACCAACCTTAGTTGGTAATATTTTTTTTTTTATTTCCGACCAACTTATAGTTGGTGGATTTTCTTCCCAACCAACCGGAGTTGGTATTTCTGTGAAATTTTTGTTCCCGACCAACTTATAGTTGGTGGATTTTCTTCCCAACCAACCGGAGTTGGTATTTCTGAGAAATTTTTGTTCCCAACCAATCGGAGTTGGTATTTCTGGGAAATTTTTATTCCCGACCAACTTATAGTTGGTGGATTTTCTTCCCAACCAATCGGAGTTGGTATTTCTGGGAAATTTTTGTTCCCAACCAACCGGAGTTGGTATTTCTCAGAAATTTTTATTCACGACCAACTTATAGTTGGTGGATTTTCTTCCCAAACAACCGGAGTTAATATTTTTGGGAAATTTTTGTTCCCAACCAATCGAAGTTGGTATTTCAGGGAAAATTTTATTCCCGACCAACTTATAGTTGGTGGATTTTCTTTCCAACCAACCGGAGTTGGTATTTTTGGGAAATTTTTATTCCCGACCAACTTATAGTTGGTGGATTTTCTTCCCAACCAACCGGAGTTGGTATTTCTGGGCTTGATGCGTAGTGTGCAACACTAGTACTCCGAAAATTTTTAAACAAAAAGGGAGAATTGGGCGAAATAACCAAAACTTTATTCATATCGAAGAAAACTGCATTACATAGAGATGAGACTACTGATAATATTTACGAAGATGCTCTGCATTCCACGCATTCTTAAACTCCTCCCCTTCTAAAGTTTCAATTCTATATGTCCCTAATCGAACAACCTCTGTTACTCTGTAGGGCCCATGCCAGTTAACATCCAGTTTATTGTGTTTTTGAATTACTTTCTTCAGCACATAGTCCCCTTCTTTCACTTTGCATTTCTTCACTCTCTTGTTGTAGAACAAAGATGTTCGTTGCTGGTAAGCAGCATTCCTGATGGCTGCTTCTTCTTTAACTTCCTCGAGCATGTCCAAGTCTAACCTTCTCATCAAGTTGCTGACAGGGGAATTGAAGTTCAGCACTCGGTGTGTTGGGAGGCCCACTTCGACAGGTATAACAGCTTCACTTCCAAATGCCAGCATATATGGAGATTCTGCTGTCGCTGCTTGGGGAGTAGTACGATAAGCCCACAGTACAGAATGTATCTCGTTGATCCAATTTGCCTTTGCATTATTTAATCTTTTCTTCAAGCCATTCTTTAGTGTCCTGTTCGTCACTTCAGTTTGCCCATTGCTTTGGGGATGGCCTGGTGTAGAGTGGGTTTTTAATATGTTCGACTAATGACAATATGCAGCGAACTCCTCATTGTCAAATTGTGTTCCATGGTCAGTGATGAAATCATGGGGAAGACCATATCTACAGATGATATTCTTCCAAATAAATTGGTACACGTTTTCGTACGTCATGTCGATAAGAGGCTCGGCTTCCACCCATTTTGCGACGACGAGATATTTAAACCTTCCTCTGGTCGTTGGAAGTGGCCCGACCAAGTCAATTCCCCACATGGAAAATGGCCAAGGGGAATTAATGGGTGTCAACAATGCTTGGAGAAGCATTGACATTTGTCACATTTTTTGGCATAGGCTATGCAATCATCCCTCATTGTCGGCCAATAGTATCCCTGCGTCATTATCCTTTGCAGAAGTGTCCGACCTGCTACATGGGCTTCACACGACCCTTCATGGACTTCTTCTATCAAGTCTTTCACCTTGGCGGGATGTACACATCTCTGCAAGCGAGCTATAATTCCTCGTATATATAGAACACCATTGGTCAATACATAATGAGCAGCTTTAAACTTTAGTTTCTTAGCTGGGAGTTTATCAGTGGGCAAATACCCCTCTTCAATATATGCCCTGATAGGATCCATCCAAGATGGTCCTAAATCAAGGGTAATAACGTTCATCATCAGATCTTCATCTATGCTCCGACTAGACAAGACTTCAATTGGGATTGTTCTTCGTAGCTCAGTGCGTGTGACTGATGCTAAACGAGCTAAGGCATCTTCTCTGGCATTCTCTAATCTTGGTATTCTAATTATCTGCACGACCATCAGACTTGATAAAATCTCCATCGCTTTTGCATGATACCCGATCATTAATTCTCCTTTGGCTGCATATACTCCCAGTATTTGATTTACGATCAACTGCGAGTCACTGAATATAATAACTTGCTCTACCTCCATGGTTTTTGCCAGATTAAGACCTCTAATCATAGCTTCATATTCAGCCTCATTATTAGAAGCCTAGAATTGGAAGCGCAGAGCATACTCCATATCGACCTCATCCGGGCTGTTTAAAACAATCCCTGCCCCACAGCCTGTAGTGCAAGATGAGCCATCCACATATAGGTTCCATATAGGGAGTCCTCAAATATTTGATTGGACAGAGTTCCTCGGTGGAATATTTGTTGCTTCCTCTTATCCTCCTCTAGCACTTCTTGCTGCTCGTCGACCATCTTTTCTTGTTCGCCGACCACCTTAAGTTGATCGGGATTTAAATTTGATGATCCTGTAACATTCACAGGTTGGTCGGTGTGCAATTTTTGCTCCTCGAAGGTATCAGGATAGGTAAACTCTGCTATAAAATCTGCTACTGCTTGCCCTTTTAGTGACGATCTAGGCTCATAAATTATATCATATTCACCGAGTTCTATTGCCCAATACATCAATCTCCCTTATTTTTCAGGTTTATGAAGAGCTTGCCTCAATGGCATATCAGTATACACAACTATGGTATGATCTTGGAAGTACAACCTCATTCTCCTACTTGCCTCGATCAATGCTAGTGCCAATTTTTCCAGTCTTGGATATCTGATCTCTGCCCCTTGGAAGGCTTTGCTAGTGTAATAGATTGGTTTTTGCACTCCATTCTCCATTCTTATCAATGCCGAGCTAACTACATTCTTCGACACTGCCAAATACAAGTACAATCTTTCCCCCATCACTGGCCTGGACAACAGTGGAGGTGATCCCAGATATTTCTTCAACTCTTGAAAGGCTTTCTCGCATTCTTCATTCCATTCAAATGTTTTTCAGAGAGTTTTGAAGAATGGAAGGCATCTATCCGTTGCTCGTGATACAAATCTGTTAAGTGCTGCCACTCGCCCTGTGAGACTTTGTACTTCCTTCTTCGTCGTTGGAGATCGCAGCCCTAATAGAGCTTTGATCTTTTCAGGGTTTGCTTCAATACCTCGTTGGTTGACAATATACCCGAGGAACATGCCTTCTCGTACTCTGAATATGCACTTTGTGGGATTCAACTTCATTTGATATCTATCTAATTGATCAAAGGTCTGGCCTAAGTCAACTAGATGGTCAGCAGCTCTCTTGCTCTTTGTCAGCATATCATCAACATAAACTTCCATACTGCAATTCATCTTCTCTGCAAACACCTTGTTCATCAGCCGTTGATATGTTGCACCTGCATTTTTCAAACCAAAAGGCATAACATTATAACAATAAGTTCCCCTATGGGTTATAAAATAGGTACTCTCCCTGTCTTTAGGTTTTATTTTGATCTGGTTGTAACCAGAATAAGCATCCATGAAGCTCAGCAGCTCGTGTACTGAGGTAGCATCCACTAATTGATCAATTTGGGGCAAGGGAAAATGATCCTTTGGGCATGCCTTGTTGAGGTCAGTGAAGTCTACACACATCCTCCATTTGTTATTCTTCTTTTTCACCATCACCATATTTACTAACCAGTCTGGGTATTTAACATCTTCAATAAAATAAGATTTCTGGAGCTTCTCGACCTCCTCCTGTATAGCTTGGTTCTTCTCGGGGCCGAACACTCTTCTTCTCTGCTTCACTGGCTTGGTCTCCTTATTCACATTGAGCTCGTGACATAAGAAATTTGGGTCTATTCCGGGCATATCCTCATGACTCCAAGCAAAAGTTTATTTTCTGCTTTTTAGGAAAACTAACAATTCCTGTTTTAGTGAGGCATCTAACGATGAACCTATCTGAGTTGTTCGTTCTGGATGCTCGTCGTCCAAAATGACCACCACCTGACCTTTCACGAGTTGCGACTCGTCTCTAGGATCCAATGTTTCAATCTCTGCACCTTCATCCACTTGGTAGGTAGTAGTCTTTTTCCTAGATTCCTCCAGTTCTTCCTGCTCGGCAGATGAGTAGTAACATTCCCGAGCTACTTTTTGGTCACCATTTACAACTCCTACTCCAAAATTGGTTGGAAATTTCAGGCATTGATGTACCGTATATGGTACTGCTTCGAACTTCTTTAATCCTACCCTTCCCATGATGATATTGTAAGCTGATCGGACATTCTTATCCATCACGAAGAAGCGTACTCTTTCTGTTCGACAAGCAGGCCATGTACCAATAAACATATCCAACTTGATCGTCCCAAGTGGAAAAACTTTCTCACCAGCAAAACCGAGGAGGGGCCTGTGATAAGGCTCCAACTGAGATAACTTTAGATTTAAGCTGTCAAAGCACGAGTAGAACATAATATCAGCCGAGCTACCATTATTAACCAGTACTCTCGAGATCATCACTTCTTTCATTCTCATTTTGATCACCAATGGGTCATCATGAGGATACATCACACCTGCAAGGTCGTTCTTTGAGAAATCGATGACCAGTTTTTCTTTGTTGACCTTCCTCGGGCGATCATCTTCCGCTAAGTTTATTCGTTGAATATATGAACAGGCTTGAGCCTCATTGAGGTAAGCTTTTCTTTCTGCAGTAAGGTCTCCACGTCCTGCATCTCCACCTGTAATAACATTACAATCAAATGATCCAAAACGTATTGAAAATACCTCACATTCTGGCTGCCTTGGTCTTTTAGGGAGATCGGGGTCGTCTTCTAGATCATCTTCATGGTCTCTTTTATTGTCATCCTCTGCTCGACGAGGAGATCTAGACCTCTCTCTTTCTCGGTCGCTTCTTCTTGTTTCATTTCTATGATCAACATACTTTGCCAGCTTTTCTCGTCTAATGAGTGCTTCGATCTCATTCTGAAGAGCTATGCAATTTTTGGTCGTGTGGCCATTATCTTTGTGGAACTTGCAATATTTGGCCTTATTCCTCCTGTCAGGGTTTGACTTCATTTTCTATGGCCAGTTTAGCTCCTCGCTGTTCTTGATTTCTTCTAAAACGTGGTTGATGTCTACCTTCAAAGGAGTATAATTTTCGAATTTCTTTAATACCTCCCATGATGGCTTTGTTTTTTACTGCTTGTCACCACCATTGTTCTTATGATCTTTCTTTTTCGCAGCCATAGCCTCCTTGGCATTCATGATCTTTGACGCTTTTGCCATCAGTTCTGACATGGTTCTGGGTGGATCTTTGGCCAAAGTATAGTACAACTTGTTGGGCAACAACCCACTCATCAGAGTAGTAATCGTTGTCTTTTCCTCATAATCAATAACTTCGAGTTTCTCGTTATTGAAACGAGTTATATAATCCCTGGTGCTCTCACCTGCTTTTTGTCTAACACTTAACAAGTGTGCTACTCATTTAACCGATTTTGCTCCAAAACATAAGTTTCCAATGAAGAGCTCGGCCAATTGAAAGAAAGTTGAAATCTTACCCCGAGGAAGATTATTGTACCATATTTGAGCAGATCCTGTAAGAGTTCCCGAGAATGCCCTGCATCTCATCTCATCTGGCACACCATAGATGTCGGCAGCAGCTTGGTATTTCTCTATATGAAGGACAAGGTTGGTTTTTCCATCATATTTAGGAGTCACAACAGGTGTTTTGAACTTTGATGGTGCGGGAAAATCCGCAATTGCCTGGACAAAAGGTGTCCCTTGGACAAAAGTTCTTTGTAGAGGATTCTTGGCCTTAGCCATTTCCCCTAATCTATCCTCCAACCGCTGAATAGATCCTTTCCACGCATCATTTCCCTCATCGGGCCTGTTGGTCCGAGCAACTGATTGTGTTGAGTTCACCTACTGGGATCTATCTTGTCGAGTAACTGGTTATGATTGGACAGAACCCTCTCTTAGATTAAATGGTCGTCGAAAGTTTCTCGACGTATCCTTAGGAGGACTTTTATTCTTCCTAGGGTCCAATCGATCAAAAGGAGAGATCCTACTTAGTCTTTCTAATGCACTAATCCTTTCTGGAGAGAGAGTGATGTTTCGTTCAGTATCTGTGGCTCGTACTGATGAAGTTCGACCCGGTTGGTAAGAAAAATCATCAGATTTCTCAGTGCGATATGAATCTCTTTGCCCGTGAAGAAAGTAAATGAATATTTTTTTTTTGAACACTTCGTTGTCCTAAATGGGTTGACGCTCCACCCTGGATAGTTTGCATGAGTTGTCGCATAGTTTCTTGCATGGCTGTCTGGCCTTGAGCCAAACTGGCCATAATTCCAGCTAGATCTTGGACATTTGGAGAAGCAGATGGATTTGGGGGGTTTCCAGCGTTTCGATTGCTGGATTCAGGATTGTCAGCCATTGATAATGAATTGTTTTTGGTGAAAAACGATAATTACAGTCGTTTTCCCACAGACGGCGCCAATATGTTGATGTAAAAAATTAGATTATCTTTAATTATTTAATCACAGATAAAATAAATAAGACAAAAGAATTTTTAAAGTGGTTCAGCCTTAAAAGAATGGCCTACGTCCACTATTTTTGTTATTGCTGAGTGTTTGGGAATTCTCGATAACGAGGTTTTTACCAAGAAATTCCGAGTCCCCTTACAATGATGATGATACATTGTATTTATAGCCCTGAGGCTGTACATGTGAAAGGATAATACATAGCTGTTCAATAAGCATATACATCTGTATGATAATAATCAACATTTAATGCACATTTAATCCTCTTAATTGTCTGGTAATAAATGCTCTGATCGAGGTGCAGCTCGAACCGCTTAAGTATCTCGGTATCCATGAGTTGCTCGGTGCAGTAAAGTTCCTCGGAGAGCACCTACTTCTCGAAGTATCTGGGTTGGTCGGGGAAATTGAGTTCCTCGAAGTCAAGGTGTTGTTTAGAAGTGTTTGTTATTACCACGTGGATTGCCACGTGTCTCCACTTAATTGAGCCATGCCAGCAGACTAAATTTGGTATCAACAGGGGAGTTTGAGTTCCTCGAAGTCAAGGTGTTGTTCAGAAATATTTATAAGTGCCATGTAGATTGACACGTGTCTCCACTTAACTAATCCACGTCAGCAGACTAAATTTGGTATCAACAGAAGCCCCCAATGTTTCACAGTTCGAGGTTGAGGAGTGTGGAACATTCTTCTTGAAATATGGCGGGATTAAATAATCATCCTGAATTTTAGGAGTGTTTTCCTTGTATTTAATTTTCTTTTCGAATTCATAGAATCCGACTTTTTAAATTTTTCCCACTGCTTTAGTCTCCGTGCCTTTTTTGTCCTTTTAGCCGCCGGTAGCGCAAACGTCTTTCTTTGTAATCATTATTTTTACCCCTTCCTAAGGTAAGGTATTTAAGCGTTGCAGAAAATCCTATCGTCTCTTACTTTTTCAAATCTGTATCTTTGATCTCTCCATTTCTTCTCCATCTTGTGCGTTCATTCCTTCCATCGTTCGTTATCAACTGATCTACCCTTCTTCTGTAAGATCTTCTTCCTTCTCTTTTATTTTCTTTGTTCATCATGGTTTACCTTATTGAGTCGCTTGATAAATTTCATTCTGATTTTTCTATTCCTTCCTAGGTCATTTTGGAAGAACTTTCTGATCCTCCTGATTATTTTCGTTTGGCTGAGGGACATTGGTTCCCCAGTCTCTTTGTAGCCGAATGTGGCTTTTATTTTCCTCCAAACCCCTTGTGTTTGGAATTCTGTCAATATTTTGATGTAGTACCTGCAAAAATAGCCCCCAATACATGGACAATAGTTAATGGAGTCCATAGGTTAAATCAGATTCATGGAACCCATTTAGGAATTCCAGAGATTATGTTTTTCTATAGATGGGCTGTCAGTGACAGTACTTTTTATTTGAAAACTAGGTTTTTAAATAGGGCTTTAGTTGTCAATCTCCCAGATGCCAACATGGATTACTTTGAGCATGAGGTTATCATGAAAAATTGGCAACATGCTCCATCAACTGAAAACGACGTATATCAGGGTCCCAGATGCCCTCACTATGGCAATGGGATAGGTTGTTTTATTTTATTTAGTTTTTGAAATCATGTTTTCTTTATATTCTATAAAATGCGTCACTGATATTTTTATTTTTATTTATTTGCAGTTGACAGCAAAAGAAGGTCTCTAAAGGAGACAAAAGTTAATTTAAAGCATTTGAAACTTATCTGGGGTTTGCATCAAACTGTCGCTGACGAACATATCAGATCAACTTCATACTTGTTGCAGTACAAGAGTTACACCTCGTCTTTCACTGCTCGTCCAGTGATAAGTAACATAGAACCAGCACTAGTTTCTGAAGGTTCTTCTCCTGAATCGCATATTCCTCTTAGCGACAGAATGAAGAGAAGAAGAGCTCCTGCCCTCTTCGATAAGTCTGCCTCTATTGCTGGAGAGGCAAATAAAAGTAAGCAGGATGTCCCAGAAGAAGGGACAAACAAATTGAAGCACCTCCTCCAGCTTCTACTAAGAAGGTTGCCGATAAGCCCCCAGTGGCTCCAAGCAAGATTGCAGCTGTTTTACCTCCAAGCGAGGTTATAGTTATATCACCGACCAAGATGACATCCTTGGTTGAGAATATTCCTGCTCCCACGAGGAAGTTAAAGAAAATCTCCTCGAACAATTTGGATGAATCCATCTCTCAGCCTCTACCTACTGGAAGTGGTGTTCCCACTTTTGTTGCTCCGAGCTCTGCCATGAGCTCGGTGAAGTCTTGGATCATCCCCGAGATCCAAGGTATTGAAGACAGTCTTTCTCGAGATAGGGTTACCACCTTGGCAGCTCAACACATTGCCTCAGTAAGTATTACTACTCTAAACTTTCATTTTTCAATGTTATGTCCCTGTACTGACATACAGTTATTTTATTTTTCTCAGTTGGTAACATGCTTAAACGCCATTTTAAAAAAGGATGAAGCTATTAAAGCTTCGAGCTCCTCGTCAGGTATGGAGGAAGCTCTTGTAGGTCTGACATAGTCATTAAAGGATTCTCATCAGAAGTATGACGAAGATAAAACTGCTTGGGAAAAGCAATTAAAAGCCACCGAGCAAGAGAGAGATAAAGCTGTTGAAGTCTCCAAGGGTTTGGAGAAAAAAATAAAAGACTTGGAAAGTAAGAATAAAGAGCTCGAGGGGAAGCTCCAAAATGCTGAAGACCTTGAAAGTAAGCTCAAGTTTGTTGAGGAAGAGTTAAACAAGCTTCGTGAAGTTGGTCGTCAGAAAGAAGAAATTGAGAATAAGCTGAAGGGTGTTGAGGAGCTCCTTAGGGAAAGGACCTCCTCAGAGAGAGAAAAAAGGAGAAAGGCTGTTAAGAAATCCTTCAGCGCTGGCTGGGATAAGGGGTGGAATAAGGGTTTGGCTGCCATGATTTCACAAATGGAGTATGGCAGCCTCAAATACTTCAGGGATGGTTGGGTTGCTGCTCTGAAAGAGATGAATGTCGATGAGAATTCAGACTTATTTCAGCGACACATTCCTGGCCCCCTCCTACTCCAGGGGAAGAAGAAGAAGAAGACGAAGCTGCTTCTGAGGAATCCTCCATGGTGATTGGAGATCAGATTTCTCATGCCCCAGTTGTCCAGACTTCCCATGAGCAGCTTCAACCAACCAACATTTCAGCCGAGCATCTTCCAACACCCTCCGAGCAACCTTCTATGCCTTTCTAGCAACCTACCTCTTCGTCCCAGCCTCCCGAGAAGGTTTTAGGAGACAAGGAGAAGGTGTAGCGTTGTTCAAACTTTTTCTCTTTGCTTTTTTTTTTGTTAAATGTAACTCTGGGCTATGTATTTCTGTTTATGATGTAATAAAATTTGAATTTTTGATTGTTCATATTGTTGATTCTCTTCTTCTTTCTCTATTTGCACTCTTATTGATTCTTTCTATCTCTTTTCTTTACTAGTTTATGGCTAGAATGGAACTCTTGTCAGCTCATGATACATAATTGATGAAAAAATGTAACGACTACTTCAAGGATGACCATGCTGACTTGAATGAAGCTCAAATCGTTGATATACTCGGTCCAGACACTTCCGAGTGAGTAGTAAAAGCCTACCAGTATTTGAAATGTTTACTCGACCGTGCAGTGGCCAACAATATAGCATATTATGAGATGATTGAAGACCTCCAAGGTACTCTTGAGGAACTTCAACAACAATACAAGGAGTCTACAACCCTTTTGCATCAGGGATATGAGAAAAAATATCAGCAACTAAGTGCTGATAAGGGATATGATAAGTATTTGCTGCTTATGATATAAAGGAAAGGACTTTGAAGACCGAGGTTGAAGAGCATAGGCAGATTGCCAAACTGTTAGAGCTAGAGAACAATAATTTACGAGGAGAGATATCTCAGCTAAAATCTGTAGCCTCTACCTCGGGAGCCTTAGTTCCTATCAACGATGAAGGTTTTTCTTTCTTGGAGGTCGAAAATGCCAATATGAGAAACGAATTGGAAACCTTGAAGAGAACTGGCCCTTCAACCTCTGCTCGCGGACGAGCAAGAGCTTCTTGGGGACGAGCAATGACTGCTCGGGTTACTATTGAAGAAGCTAGAATGCAGGTAGCCTTAGAGAATCAAGCATTCCAGTTGGTGGCGAAGAATCAAGCATTAGCTGAGATGTCCAAGAAGATTCTGAATTTAGACGAGCAGCTCTCTGCACAAAAGTCTGCCTTGGAGAGTAAAGAACTTTTAACGAAGAACCTCCACGAGCAACTGGAGAGTTTAACCTATCAATTCCACAAGAAGCCCAGAGAGTTCTGGATGGTTAGTTATAATGAAGCCCTCTACCATCTAGATGATCGGATAAAAAATGCAAATAATGTGGGTTACAAGTAAGGATGGCTGAATGCCTTGGGTGTGCTGCAGTTGGAACAAGGTCACTATTTGTGGGATTACTATGACCCTGGGTTGCTTGAGTTTCCGGTGCCACCTTTCAAACTGGATATGAGCTGGATTCCTGCTCGGGCCTTTCCTCAATGTCTGATTTCAAAGTATCTCGGTGACTACAGTCTTCATTCCAATTTCGAGATATCTCGCCCTGAACACCTACTTGATCGTCCCTCAGTAATGAATGTTAGGATGCTTAAAGATATAAATTTCATCAATGACCCCTATGCTTTAGACGATCCTCCCGCTGGTGAAGAACCTATTTCAAAGGCAGAGGGGAAGAAACCAATAGAATAGGATTCTTGATGTAACAATTTTTTATGTATTTTATTCTCGATGTATTTTGTTTTGGATTTAATGAAAAACTTCTAGTTTTCATTGCAATCTTAATTGTCATTGTCTTTGGAAATATTTTGTAAGACATTTCTAATGAATGTGCATGTATATCTTGTTGAAAAGATAAAGATATTATTGTTGACTATCTGAATTGATGATAATTATCTGACGACCAAGAAGAGTTAGTGATATTTTGTTTCTCGACCAAATTTAGTGGTAATAAAAAATGTCATAAGTATAAAATATTTATCACTTTTTAATTTTAAGCCCTGAAATGATTTTCCTTTGTTTAACCCGCTGTTTTCGACTAACCGGAGTTGGTGGTTTTTTGTTTCCGACCAACCTTAGTTGGTAGATTTTCTTTCCCGACCAACTATAGTTGGTGGATTTTCTTCCCAACCAACCATAGTTGGTATTTCTAGGAAATTTTTTATTCCCGACCAACTATAGTTGGTGGATTTTCTTCCCAACCAACCGTAGTTGGTATTTCTGGAAAATTTTTTATTCCCGACCAACTATAGTTGATGGATTTTCTTCCCAACCAACCGTAGTTGGTATTTCTGGGAAATTTTTTATTCCCGACCAACTATAGTTGGTGGATTTTCTTCCCAACCAACCGTAGTAGGTATTTCTGGAAATTTTTTTATTCCCGACCAACTATAGTTGGTGGATTTTCTTCCCATCCAACCGTCGTTGGTGTTTCTGGGCTTGATGCATAGTGTGTAGCACTAATACTCCGAAAATTTTTCAACAAAAGGAGAGAATTAGGTGAAATATCCAATACTTTATTCATATCGAAGAAAAGTGCATTACATAGAGATTAAATTACTGATAATATTTGCGCAGATGCTCTGCGTTCCATACATTCTTAAACTCCTCTCCTTCTAATGTTTCTATTCTATATGTCCCTGGTCGAACAACCTCTGTTACTCTGTAGGGCTCATGCCAGTTAGCTTCTAATTTGTTGTGCTTTTGAATTACTTTCTTTAGCACATAGTCTCCTTCTTTCAGGTCGCATTTCTTTACTCTCTTGTTGTAGAACAGAGCAGTCCGTTGCTGGTATGCAGCGTTTCTGATTACTGCTTCTTCTCTAACTTCCTCGAGCATATCCAAATCTAATCTTCTCATCAAGTCACTGATAGGAGAGTTGAAATTCAGCACTCTGTGTGTGGGGAGACCCATCTCGGTAGGTATAACAGCTTCACTTCTAATGCCAGCATATATGGAGATTCTCCTGTGGATGCTCGTGGAGTAGTACGATAAGCCCATAGTACAGAATGTAGCTCGTTGATCCAATTTTCTTTTGCATCATTTAATCTTTTCTTCAAGCCATTTAGCAGCGTTTTGTTTGTCACTTCAGTTTGTCCACTGCTTTGAGGGTGGCCTGGTGGAGAGTGGGTTTTCAATATGTTTGACTGATGACAATACGTAGCAAATTCCTCGTTGTCGAATTGGGTTCCATGGTCTGTGATGAATGCATGAGGAAGACCATATCTACAAATGATGTTCTTCTATATAAATTGATACAATTTGTCATATGTCATATCGATAAGGGGCTCAACTTCCACCCACTTAGTAAAGTAATCCACTGCGACGATGAGATATTTAAACTTTCCTCTGGCCGTTGGAAGTGGCCCGATCAAGTCAATTTCCCACGTGGCAAATGGCTAAGGGGAAGTAATGGGTGTCAACAATCATTGGAGAGTTCTTCGGATAGTGGAGAAGTGTTGACATTTGTCACATTTTTTGGCATAGGCTATGCAATCATCCCTCATTATCGGCCAATAGTATCCCTGTGTCATTATCCTTGGCAGAAGTGTTCGACCTGCTACATGGGCTCCACAATACCCTTCATGGACTTCTTCGATCAAGTCTTTCACCTCGGCGGGATGTGCACATCTCTGCAAGCCAGCTATAATTCCTCGTCTATATAGAACACCATTGGTCAATACATAACGAGCAACTTTAAACTTTAGTTTTTTTGGCTGTGAGTTTATCAGTTGGCAAATACCCTTCTTCAATATATGCTCTGATAGGATCCATCCAAGATGGTCCTAAATCAAGGGTAATAAATTTCATCATCAGATCTTCATCTATGCTCCGACTAGCCAAGACTTCTATTGGGATTGTTCTTCGTAGCTCGGTGCGTGTGGCTATAGCTAACCGAGCTAAGGCATTTGCTCTGGCATTCTCCAATCTTGGTATTCTAATTATCTGCACTACCATCAGACTTGATAAAATCTCCATCGCTTTTGCATGATACCTAATCATTAATTCTCCTTTGGCTGCATATACTCCCAATATTTGATTTACAATCAACTGCGAGTCAATGAATATAATAACTTGCTCTGACCCCATGGTTTTTGCCAAATTAAGACCTGCAGTCATAGCTTCATATTCAGCCTCATTATTAGAAGCCTTGAATTGGAAGCGCAGAGCATACTCCACATCGACCTCATCCGGGCTGTTCAAAATAATCCCTGCTCCACAACCTGTAGTGCAAGATGAGCCATCCACATATAGATTCCATATAGGTACCTCGTCTTTAAATTCTTGATCGGACAGAGTTCCTCGGTGGAATATTTTTCGCTTTCTTTTATCCTCCTCTAGCATTTCTTGCTGCTCGTCGACCATCTTCTTTTGCTCTCCGACCAACTTCTCTTGCTTATCGACCAACTTCGTGTGTTTGTCGACCAACGTACTTTGATCGGGGTTTAAATTTGATGATCCTGTAACATCCACAGGTTGGTCGGTATCCAGCTTTTGCTCCTCGGAGGTATCAGGATAGGTGAACTCTGCTATAAAATCTGCTACTGCTTGCCCTTTTAGTGATGATCTAGGCTCATAAACTATGTCATATTCACCAAGTTCTACTGCCCAGGACATCAATCTCCCTAATTTTTCTGGTTTATGAAGATCTTTCCTCAATGGCATATCAGCATACACTACTATAGTATGAGCTTGGAAGTACGACCTCATTCTCCTACTTGCCTCGATCAATCCTAATGCCAATTTTTCCAGTCTTGGATATGTGATCTCTGCTCCTCGGAAGGCTTTGCTAGTGTAATAGATTGGTTTTTGCACTCCATTCTCCATTCTTATCAATGCCGAGCTAACTGCATTCTTCGACACTGCCAAATACAAGTACAATCTTTCCCCCATCACTGGCCTGGATAACAGTGGAGGTGCTCCCAGATATTTCTTCAATTCTTAAAAAGTCTTCTCCCATTCGTCATTCCATTCAAACGTTCTTCGGAGTATTTTGAAGAATGGGAGGCATCTATCTGTTGCTCGTGATATAAATCTATTAAGTGCTGAAACTCGCCATGTGAGACTTTGTACTTCCTTCTTCGCAGTTGGAGATCGTAGTCCCAATAAATCCTTGATCTTCTCTGGGTTTGCTTCGATTCCTCGTTGGTTGATAACATACCCAAGGAACATGCCTTCTCGTACTCTGAATATGCACTTGGTGGGATTCAACTTCATTTTATATTTATCTAGTTGATCAAAGGTCTAGCCTAAGTCAATTAGATGGTCAGCAACTCTCTTGCTCTTTGTCAGCATATCATCAACATAAACTTCCATATTGCAACTGATTTGTTCCACAAATACGTTGTTCATCAGTCGTTGATATGTTGCACCTGCATTTTTCAAACCAAAAGGCATAACATTATAACAATAAGTTCCCCTAGGGGTAATGAATGAGGTACTTTCCCTGTCTTCAGGTTTCATTTTAATCTGGTTATAACCAGAATAAGCATCCATGAAGCTCAACAACTCGTGTCCCGAGGTAGCATCCACTAATTGATCAATTCGGGGCAAAGGGAAATGATCATTTGGGCATGCCTTGTTAAGGTCGGAAAATTTTACACACATCCTCCACTTGTTGTTTTTCTTCTTCACCATTACTACATTTGCTAACCAGTCTGGATATTTGACATCGTCAATAAAGCAAGCTTTCTGGAGCTTCTCGACCTCCTCTTGTATGGCTTGGTTCTTCTCGGGGCTGAACACTCTTCGTCTCTGCTTCACTGGCTTGATCTCCTTATTCACATTGAGCTCGTGACATAAGAAATTTGGGTCTATTCCTGGCATATCCTCATGACTCCAAGCAAAAGTTTGTTTTCTGCTTTTTAGGAAAACTATCAATTCCTGTTTTAGTGAGGCATCTAACGACGAACCTATTTGAGTTGTTCGTTCCAGGTGCTCGTCGTCCAAAATGATATTTTCAGTAGCTTCCACCACCTGACCTTTCACGAGCTGCGATTTGTCTTTAGGATCCAATGTTTCAATATCTGCACCTTCATCCACTTGGTAGGTCATAGTCTTTTTCCTAGATTCCTCCAGTTCTTCTTGCTCGGCAGATGAGTAATAACATTCCCGAGCAAATTTTTGGTCACCCTTCACAACTCCCACTCCAAAATTAGTTGGAAATTTCAGGCATTGATGTACAGTAGATGGTACTACTTTGAACTTCTTCAAACCTACCCTTACCATAATGATATTGTAAGCTGACTGGACATTCTTATCCATCACAAAGAAACGTACTCTTTCTGTTCGACAAGCAGGCCATGTACCGATGAACATATCCAACTTGATCGTCCCAAGTGGAAAGACTTTCTCGCCAGCAAACCCGAGGAGGGGCCTGTGATAAGGTTCCAACTGAGATAACTTTAGATTTAAAGTATTGAAGCATGAGTAGAACATGATATCCGCCGAGCTACCATTATCCACCAGTACTCTTGAGATGATTACTTCCTTCATCCTCATTTTGATCACCGGTGGATCATCATGAGGATATAGTACACCTACGAGGTCGTTCTTGGAGAAACCAATGACCAGTTTTTCTTTGTTGACCTTTCTCGGGCGATCATCCTCTGCTAGATTTATTCGCTGAATGTATGAACAAGCTTGAGCCTTATTGAGGTAAGATTTCCTTTCTGCAGTAAGGTCCCCACCGCCTGCATCTCCACCTGTAATAACGTTACAATCAAATGATCCAAAACGAATTGAAAATACCTCACGTTCTAGCTGTCTTGGTCTCTTGGGGAGATCAGGGTCGTCTTCTGGATCATCTTTATAATCTCTTTTCTTGTTTTCTTCTACTCGACGAGGAGATCTAGACCTCTGTCTTGCTCGATCATTGCTTTTTCTTTCATTTCTTCGATCAACATACTTGGCCAGCTTTCCTCGTCTGATGAGTGCTTCGATTTCATTCTGGAGAGCTATGAAATTTTTGGTCGTGTGACCATGGTCTTTATGGAACTCGCAATATTTGGCCTTATTCCTCTTGTCAGGATCTAACTTTATTTTCTCAGTCCAGTTTAGTTCCTCGCTGTTCTTGATCTCTTCCAGGACATGGCTTATGTCTACTTTCAAAGGAGTATAATTTTCAAATTTCTTCAATACTTCCCATGATGGATTTGATTTTTACTGCTTGTCACCACCATTGTTCTTATGTTCTTTCTTTTTAGTCTTATCAACCTCCACCTTGGTCTCTTTGGTGTTCATGTTCTTCTTCGCAGCCATAGTCTCTTCGGCATTCATGATCTTGGTCGCTTTTGCCATTAGTTCTGACATGGTTCTGGGTGGATCTTTGGCCAAAGTATAGTACAATTTATTGGGCAACAGTCCACTCATCAAAGCAGTAATTTCTGTCTTTTCCTCGTAATCAATAACTTCGAGCTTCTCGTTATTGAAATGAGTTATGTAATCCCTAGTGCTCTCACCTGTTTTTTGTCTAACACTTAACAAATGTGCCACTCGTTTAACTGGTTTTGCTCCAAAACAGAAATTTCCAATGAAGATCTCGGCCAGTTGAAAGAAAGTTGAAATCTTACACCGAGGAAGATTATTGTACCATATTTATGCAGATTCGGTAAGAGTTCCCAAAAATTCCCGGCATCTCATCTTGTTTGGCACGGCATAGATGTCAGCAGCAGCTTGGTATTGTTCTATATGAGGAACAGGGTCAGTTTTTCCATCATATTTAGGGGTCACAACAGGTTCTTTGAACTTTGATGGTGTGGGAAAATGTACAATTGCCTATATAAAAGGCGTCCCTTGGACAAAAGTTCTTTGTAGAGGATTCTTGGCCTTAACCATTTCCCCTAGTCTATCCTCCAACCTTTGAATAGAGCCTTTCCATGCATCCTTTCCCTCCTCGGGCCTATTGGTTCGATTAATTGATCATGTTGAAGTCGCTTCCTGGGATCTATCTTGTCTAGCAACTGGTTGTGATTGGGCAAAACCCTCTCTTAGATCAGATGGTCGTCGAAAGTTTCTCGACACAGCCTTAGGAGGACTTTTATTCTTCCTAGGGCCCAATCGATCAAAAGAAGAGATCCTACTTAATCTTTCCAATGCACTAGTCCTTTCTGTAGAGAGAGTGATGTGTTGTTCAGTATCCGTGGCTCGTATTGACGAAGTTCGACCCAGTTGTTAAGAAAAATCATCAGATTTCTCAGTGTGATATGAATCGCTTTTCCTAATACGCGAAGAAACTAAACGGGTATTTCTTTGAACACTCCGTTGTCCTGAATGGGTCGGCGTTCCACCCTGGATAGTTTGTATGCGTTTTCGCATAGTCTCTTGCATAGCCGACTGGCCTTGAGCCAAATTGGCCATAATTCCAGCCAGATCTTGGACATTTGGAGGAGCGAATGGATTCGAGGGGTTTCCAGCATTTCGATTACTGGATTCAGGATTATCAGCCATTGGTGATAAATTATTTTGGTGAAAAACGAGAATTTCAGTCGTTTCCCACAAACGGCGCCGATCTGTTGATGTAAAAAATTAGATTATCTCTAATTACTTAATCATAGATAAAAAATAAGACAAGAGATTTTTAAAGTGGTTCAACCTTGAATGAATGGCCTTCATCCACTATTTGTATTATAATTGACTGTTTGGGAATTCTCGATTACAGGTTTTACCAAGAAATTCCGATTCCTCTTACAATGAGAATGATACAATGTATTTATAGCCCCCAGGCTGTAAATGTGAAAGGGTAATAAATAGCTGTCCAATAGGTGTGTACATCTGTATGATAATAATCAGCATTTAATGTGCATTCAATCCTCTTAATTATTCAGTTATAAATGCTCCGAACGAGGTGCAGCTCGAACCGCCTGAGATGCCAGACCGCCTAAGTAGCTCGGTATATATGAGTTGCTCGGTATAATAAAGTTCCTCGGAGAGCACCTGTTGCTCGGAGTGTCTGAGTTGGTCGGGGAGTTTGAGTTTCTCGAAGTCAAGGTGTTGTTCAGAAATGTTCGTAAGTGCCATGTAGATTGACATGTGTCTCCACTTAACTGATCCACGTCAGCAGACTAAATTTGGTATCAACATTTATGAACACTGTTTCCAAGTACCAATGCTTTATGCTTGTATTTCATTTTCTATTAATGGTTGAATGGATACATTTACTTGGTTTTTTATTCCTTTTTATTTGAATGCATGTTTGTAATTTTTTACTAAACTTTTTTCTTGGCCAAATAGTTAGCCTCGACATATAGTTTATGTTTTGGGGATTTATTTCGCATGTAAAACATTTTTGGAAAAATATATTTGACACCTGTTTTAGGAAAAATATTTTGAGCTTTCTCATTTATGCCATTTTTTAGTCTTCTGGTCAGCTCAAGGATGGCCTGACCTGACTACTAGACGAATAAGTATTCATGGTTCACTCTATCAAATGGACTGGGTTGGTTATGAAATGTTATTTGTACAAGGTTTTTAAAAGAAAAAAGTTCACATATAGTTCCTTTTCCATTTTTTATTTGCAAAGTCTTTGGTCGTGGTTGATGACGTGTTCATCCATTATAGGATTTTTCAGTGCTTTAGTCAACGTACTAGTCGATTAGGTTTACCATGGACAAACAGACTTGATAATTATGCTCGTTGTGCCTAGATTCACCATTGTCTTGATTATGACCTCTCCAAAGGAATAAGCCCCTTATAAAATATGGTTCAGTCGTAGCTAGTTAATTCTTCTCAACTTTCTTGAGATGCCTTCGGTCGAGTCTCCTTCCATATCTCTTGATATTGAGGGTCTTTATAGCTTATAACAGAATACATGGTAATTACATTGTAAAAGTTTGTAGAGAAAGATTGTATTTCTCATTTATGAAACACAAAATTACATACTATATTCTCATTACATTCTTATTTTCTTCCACATTTTTTAATTTTCCTTAGCTCAGTAATAGTACTTCCTAAGGCATTCAACATTCCAGGGATTATTACAAGGATCCCCTTCTAACATCTTAATTATATACATTTCATGTCATAGTACTGAAATGCCCCTTACAGGCCATGCCAATTTACTTCCAATTTATTGTTATTTGAACCACATTCTGCAATACTTGGTTTCCCCCCTTCAATATGCTCAATTAGTCTCTCTTATTAAAGAATCTAGCCATCCTTTGTTGATATGCTACAAACCTTAACACTACTTATTCCCTCACTTTGTCTGCCAAGTCTAAGTCGAGTCAACATATGAAGTTGCTTATTAATGAATTGAAGTTTAGGACCTGATTAAAGTTTAGGACCTCATGGTTAGGAAAACCCACTTCTGTTGGCACAAAAAATTTAGATAAAAATGCTAACATAAATGGATTTTCACCTATGGCAGTCTTAGGGATCGGCATATAAGCCCACTTGACACCATGTAACTCATTTATCCAGTTTGACTTCGAATCTTCTAAGTGTTTCTTCATCTCATCCATGAGATTTTTATTAGTGATACATGTTTGTACATTACAATGCGGGTGGACTAGAGCACAATAAAGCTTTCGAATCATAGATCGGGTGTTGTAGGTGTCGAACCAATCATTATCAAATTGGGTCCTATGGTATGTGATAAAAGCATAGGATATTCCTTATTAGTATATTATATTCCTCTGGATCAACTGTATTGTCTTGGTGATACGACGCAAATATTGCGTATTTCACCCGTTAACCTACGTCTTATTAGCCCCCTTGGGTATCTTAATCCCTATACTTATGCTCGTTAACCAGAAAACCTCGGATTTCTATGTTAACATGTTTTGTAGGGGTTAATTGAGCTTTTGTAGGTATTTGGATGCTTAGTATGAAGTTCGGACGCTTTCCGAAAATGTTTCGTCGACTTTTGCAGCTTCGGGGGCATTTTAGTAATTTCAGCATTCGGGTTTGAATCCCGAACTCTTCACGGAAGTTGAAGCCCTCTGATTTCTCTTCGCGTGGCCGCCGACGATGCATGATTCTGAGTTGTATCGAAAGAGTTATGGAATTTTTAGGATGGTTTTTACTTTAAATTCACACTCAAGGTCACATTCAAGGGCATTTTATTCATTTCATATTTTGGTTTTTTAGCCTAATGTCTTCTTGGATGTTGTAGTCCTTTGAGTTATCTTCGCGTAGCCTCCGACCGTGCCTCATTCCGAGCTATAACGAAGAAATGGCGGCATTTTCCGTAAAACAGGACAAAGCTGCAGATTCAGACCTGCTTCTTGCGAATCGATTCGGCCGAAAATCGAATCGATTCGGAATGCTGCAGAATTACAGCTGCGAACTTCCCCTGTTTCCGAATCGATTCGGACCATTTCCGAATCGATTCGGCCCTCCTGATTTTGGGTTTTCTTCCCTTTTATTACAAGTTTGCCATAAGATATTTTATATAAACCCAATTCTCTCTCATTTGAGAGAAAAATAATCAGATTTTTAGGATATTTTAGTTTAGGGTATTGGGGTTTTGGATGGTTCTTCTTCATTTCTCTTTGGTTTGACACCTCATTTGGATTGTAAGTTAACTATTGATCTCCCCTACCATTAATATAGCTTGTTTTCCATTATTTCCTTGCTTTCTAGATAATTTACATGCTTTGTTAATTAGTTTATTGTGTTTATTTCTTGCTTTCTTAGTGTAAATTAGTTTATTTCCATGATTTGTCCGTAGATAAATAGGTTCGGGATTGTGTTCCGCCATTTACGGGTTTGGACTCCGAAAGTTAGGTTTTGGGTAAAATTGCATTTAATTGAAACCTCGCGTATTAAAGTCGGATTATTATGCGTTTAACTTTCTTTGTCATGCAACGTTAGTGTTTATAGCGATTATCCGAATTTAATCCGCGTGTGACCATTTTCCGTTAAATGTTTAATCTCGCAACTTTGGGTTAAATTCCTTATTGCGTGATGTTTATGCTTAATTGAAAATGATTGATTAAATGTTTTCGAATCGAAATTCTAATTAGTAGTTGTTTCGATCCATGTGGTAGAATGCGATCCCGATCCTCGCTATCCTTTTGCGTAGCGTAACTTATTTCTTTTCTTTTTTCACCATAACCACCCATCACCCTTTCTTATTTCTTTTACACCATTTTTATTCTTGAAGTTTTAAAACAATTAACATCTAAAATTTAATCACTCCCTGTGGATTTCTTACGATACCCGACTTACCGTTGTGCTTGCTTGTCAAGTTTAGTAGTAGCTTAGGTTCTTTTGTATCGCGGCGGCGAAACACACAACGATTGTGTCCTCACACGAACACACTTTTTCCGCCCGGTCACAAAATGGCGCCGTTGCCGGGTAGTGTGTTTTAGATAGTAATTGCTTTATTATTTCGTACTATTTTTCCTTTTGTATTTGTATTCTTTGTTTTAACCTTTTTTGCAGGATTTGCATACTTTGAGCGCTAAGAAACTTTGATTCGCGGTTGTTCACTTTCTTGCTCGGATTCTCCATCTGCAAACAACGAGGTAATCATGTCCTACTATTATAGTTATTACGGTTATTCTAATGATTCATACTTTGGGGATAGTTTTCAAGTTTTCCATTTTCAAGATTTTTTTGAAAATGAAAGACTTGAAAACATTTATCGAAATGAAAATCGTTATTGGGAGCTTGAGTTGGATTCATTGTTCGAATCCAATGACGATTCTTATTTCCTTACTTTCGAAGACGAGTTTCAACCAAATGAGGAGTCCGAGGCTCTTGAGCCGAGGAAGCCTACTTTGGAAGAGACTTTGCTTCTTTACTCCCAAGGTTTGGAAAGATTAAATGATGCTGGAATGAGAGTAGGCGCACTTTGCGATGAGATGAATTCTTTTGCACAAAACAACGAGGAGGTGGAAACTAGTGTTTCACCTCAATTTTTCAGAGAATTTCTCATCGAATGTGAATCTTTCTCCCCCGAAATTCAATCTCTTTCCGACGATGAGTCGATTGAGATTGAATTTGTTTCATCACCATATTCGTTTTCCGTCATTGAACCATTAGAATTACCGGTTGATTCCTGTGAGTCAGTAGAATCTTTTAAAACTTCTAGACTTTTTGCCGACGAGGACTCTTTACCGGACTTGTTTTCGATGGAACCTATCCCCGTGTGTGCACTATCTCCCATTCCACTTTAAAAACCTTTGGGAGATGAGTCGATTTTTCTTGGATCTCTAGTGTACCTTTCCTCCTTATTATCCAAATCCCCCATCGTCCGCCCAAAATTTCAAATTGGCGATGGTTCAATTTTTCCACCACCCACATGCCTTCCGTTGTTCAAACGGAATTCATATCTTCCGGGAGGCATGTTCGCTTTGGAGGGTCCACCATTGATCTTTCAAAGTCAAATCCCTTTTTAGGTGGACCCTCAACTATTTAGACTTCTAGTGTATAGTTAGTGTGAAGCCTAAATAGTAGGTTGTAAATAGTTAGCTTTTTAATTTTCTTTCTTTCCTATTTTTCTTTCCTTTTAATTTAGTCTAGTGTAATTAGTTAACTTTTTGTTATTTGTTTTTGCTATGCTCGGTACTAACTTGTTTTGTAGATTCCTTTGGACTCGCGCTTATGGAGATCGCTCAAATTTTGGGTAATATCGTTCTTTCCTCTCTTTGTGTTGTGTTCTTAATGCGCATTGAGGACAATGCAACATTTAAGTTAGGGGGTGTAGGATATTCTATCCATTTCATGTGTAGTCCATGGATTTGCTTACTTGTTAGTTACTAAGTATGCCTTTTTGTGAAAAATTTGAAAATTTTCAAAAATGTTTTTTTTCTTTTTTCTCCTTTGTTGGGCATTTTGCCTTGTTTTCGATGATAAATTTCAATAATTGCCCGATCCAATAGACAACTCAATGATGCATGTTCTCGATTTTAGAAGTTATTAGACTTTAGTCCTCAAATCATTGATATTGTGAATAACTTCATGAATTAAACTTTATCCCATGAGCATATGCACTTTCCTTGTTCTATTGATTTGGTTTAAGATTTTTATAACTCGGTAATCTTTTGTTGCATTGTATATACTTACACCGAGTAAGCTTTGTACCTTTCGTCGTTTGTGAGTGTATACACTATTCTTTTCTCTTTGAAAACGTTGAATTCGTCGGTAATCTCTCTATTCTTTCATTTGACCGTTCATTAATTGAGTTCATACTCGAAATGTTATACTTGAGCATGATTTTCATATATTGTTTAGACTTGAGAATTGCGTAAACTTTAGGAAATGATCATAGGCAATCTTTGTTATATCACCCATATTAGCCTTGACCTCACCCTTATATGTTTACCCTCGTTAACCCCTTTGAGCCTAAATATAGCCTTTCTTTTCATAACCCAAAATCCCATAACCAACTCCAAATTGGAGTTTTTAGCCCATACATACACTTTCCATACCTTTGTTTGGAATGATACTTGGTATTGAATGATGTTATTGTAGTGTGGTTGCAATTTAAGCATATGAGAGTTTGAAAAGTAAAGAAAAGAAAGTAGTGAAAAAAAGAGAAGAAAAAGAGAAAGCAAAAAGAAAAAGAAAACAAAAGAGAAAATGAGAAAAAGAAGAAAAGAAAAGAAAGAGAAAGTTGTAAATGTTGTGTATAGTGTTCAATAAGCTTTCATTACTCTCCCCGATGATATATCTAATGCTTGTTTTGGAACTTGTTTTCCAATTTTTGATATTGCCCGTATTATCCCATTATCCCGAGTTTTCATCCCGAACACTTTGAATCCGTATATACATTCCTTCATTTCGTACCTTTACCCCAAACCTACATTACAACCCTATAAAGTCCTATGTGATCTTAGGGTGCATTTAATTTAAAAGTCATAATAGTTTTGATAATCTGTGAAAATGCATTTCGCCTCTTTTAGTGTGCGGTATCCTTTCATTGAGATTACAAGTTTTTCATTTCTTATATAGCGTTCTTCATTTGTGACATGTGCGCGGCCTAGTTTTCATTTACATTTACTCTTTATGCCCCCATGTCCCGTGTATTACCTCCCTTTTCATAGTGAATTCATTTGTTGAGCGTAATGACCGTGAGGATTGAATGTATGCTTGCTTTGATTAGTATTCGATTTATATAAGTTTTTCACCAAATCACACTATGCATGTGCTTTTCCCCCTCCCACTTTTAAAGTTTCAATTCTATGAGGTGCATTCAACCTGTTAATAACAACGGACTTTTGTTTGAATTCGTTCAATATGCTAATAACATGTTTGAAATCTTTTTCGTTGTTGTTGAGTTTGTCGCATGTTGGGTTGGGCATATTTTGAGGAAACCATATGATGTTTGTGGGTTTCATCCCTAAAAACCCTCACGAGACGACACTCGTCCACTAGGGTAACCTAGGGGTTTAACGGCTTATTGCATATGCTAAATGCAATCGTTCGCCCGCGAAAGTGGCCTTATCTTTTTATTGCTTTTATACCATACTTTTGTACTTGTATCCTGCTTTTGGTTTGCTTGTAGTTCTTGTTGTTTCCTATTTCATTGCTAGGGACTAGCAATGTGTAAGTTAGGGGGTGTAATACGACGCAAATATTGCGTATTTCACCCGTTAACCTACGCCTTATTAGCCCCCTTGGGTATCTTAATCCCTATACTTATGCTCGTTAACCAAACAACCTCGGATTTCTATGTTAACATGTTTTGCAGGGGTTAATTGAGCTTTCGTAGGTATTTGGATGCTTGGTATGAAGTTCGGACGCTTTTCGGAAATGTTCCGTCGACTTTTGCAGCTTCGGGGGCATTTTAGTAATTTCAGCATTCGGGTTTGAATCCCGAGCTCTTCACGGAAGTTGAAGCCCTATGATTTCTCTTCGCGTGGCCGCCGACGATGCATGATTCTGAGTTGTATCGAAAGAGTTATGGAATTTTTAGGATGGTTTTTACTTCAAATTCACACTCAAGGTCACATTCAAGGGCATTTTAGTCATTTCATATTTTGGTTTTTTAGCCTAATGTCTTCTTGGATGTTGTAGTCCTTTGATTTATCTTCGCGTAGCCTCCGACCGTGCCTCATTCCGAGCTATAACGAAGAAATGGCGACATTTTCCGTAAAACAGGACAAAGCTGCAGATTCAGATCTACTGCTTGCGAATCGATTCGGCCGAAAACCGAATCGATTCGGAATGCTGCAGAATTACAGCTGCGAACTTCCCCTGTTTCCGAATCGATTCAGACCAATTCCGAATCGATTCGGCCCTCCTGATTTTGGGTTTTCTTCCCTTTTATTACAAGTTTTCCATAGGATATTTTGTATAAACCCAATTCTCTCTCATTTGAGAGAAAAAGAAAAATAATCAGATTTTTAGGATATTTTAGTTTAGGGTTTTGGGGTTTTGGATGGTTCTTCTTCATTTCTCTTTGGTTTGACACCCCATTTGGATTGTAAGTTGACTATTGATCTCCCCTACCATTAATATAGCTTGTTTTCCATTATTTCCTTGCTTTCTAGATAATTTACATGCTTTGTTAATTAGTTTATTGTGTTTATTTCTTGCTTTCTTAGTGTAAATTAGTTTATTTCCATGATATGTCCGTAGATAAATAGGTTCGAGATTGTGTTCCGCCATTTACGGGTTTGGACTCCGAAATTTAGGTTTTGGGTAAAATTGCATTTAATTGAAACCTCGCGTATTAAAGTCGGATTATTATGCGTTTAACTTTCTTTGTCATGCAACGTTAGTGTTTATAGCGATTATCCGAATTTAATCCATTTTCCGTTAAATGTTTAATCTCGCAACTTTGGGTTAAATTCCTTATTGCGTGATGTTTATGCTTAATTGAAAATGATCGATTAAATGTTTTCGAATCGAAATTCTAATTAGTAATTGTTTCGATCCGTGTGGTATAATGCGATCCCGATCCTCGCTTTCCTTTTGCGTAGCGTAACTTATTTCTTTTCTTTTGTCACCATAACCACCCATCACCTTTTCTTATTTCTTTTACACCATTTTTATTCTTGAAGTTTTAAAACAATTAACATCTAAAATTTAATCACTCCCTGTGGATTTCTTACGATACCCGACTTACCGTTGTGCTTGCTTGTCAAGTGTAGTAGTAGCTTAGGTTCTTTTGTATCGCGGCGGCGAAACACACAACGATTGTGTCCTCACACGAATACACTTTTTCCGCCCGGTCACTTGGGTTAGTTGATCTCGATCATCGATAAAATAATATAATACCACTATATGATATCTAAAAAACCTCCCCTTAGTCCGTGATAACATCCCAACTAGGTCTATCCCCTATATTAAAAAGAGACAAGGGGAAGTGATTGGTGTGAGAGCCATTATAGGTCTTCGATGGATCACAAAATACCATTGGCACTTATCAGAGTTTTTGGCATAAACTGTCTTATCCTCCTTTATGGTGGGATAGTAATAGCCCCATGTTGCTAGTCACTTAACCAATGATCTTTTATTAGCATGTACTCCATAAGACCCTTCGTGCACCACCTTAATCAGATCTTGCACCTCTTTTGGGTGAACGCCATGAAGGAAGGTTAGGATAAACCCACTTTTGAAAAATACTCTGTCATCCAACACATATCTTACTAATTTATAACGTAGCCATCGAGCTTCTTTTAAATTGGTTAAAATCTTATCAGTCCCTTAGTACGATCGATCGATTCCATCCAAGATGGTCCCATGTCTAGATGCATCATTTGTACACTTTTCTCATTAATACTACACCATAATAAGATTTTTACTATAATATGCCTCCTTAGTTTGGCCTTAATTGTCAAAGCCTAATGAGCCAGAGCATCGGCTCATGAATTTTGTGCTTTGTATATTTTCATTATCTGCACCACTGTGAATTTAGGCCATAACATTTTTACATTTTCTAGGTATTTAGACATTATTTCTTCATTTTCCTCATACACACCTAAGACCTAATTGACGATTAACTATGAGTGACTATGGGTTAATTGTTACTGAGCTCCTAGTGATGCTACTAATCCTAGTTCTACCACCAGTGCCTTGTACATGACCTTATTTTTAAAGGATTAAGAGTTAAACCTCAAGGAATATTCCACATTGACTCTTTCAAGTGTAGTAACAATGAATCCTGCACCACTGCCATTTGCATATGAGGAGCCATCTACAAAGAATTTCCAAGAATGTGTTCCTTCGAATCTTATTTTAACTAATGACCCATTTTTTAATATATTCTTCATCTTCTCTAAGTCGCGATCCCTATCCACTAGTCTCACAAATGATTCTTCTCTACCAATGGCTTCAAGTGGGGTAACATAAGCTTCAACCTTTCTTTTTGGCATTTCCTATTCATAAGTGAATTTGGATATGAATCATTCTATGTCTTGTCCATTTATCCGTGTCATCGACTCATACATAATGTCAAAGTCTCTCAATTCCACTTCTCGACATATTAGTTTACCATAATTTTTAAGCTTATAGATGACCTCTCAAAAGGGTTGTTCGGTATACACAACGGTCGTGTCAGCCTAAAAATAGGGTTTCATTCTTTTTCACACCTTAATCAATGCTCAATCTAGCTTTTCTAATCTCGTGTACCAGATTTCAGCATCTCTATATGCCTTTCTTATATAGAAGACTGGTTTCGCTCCTCACTAATGCCGAGTTCATCGTAACTCAAAAACCTCTATAACTTCTCAGCGAAGATCAACCTGGATATAAAAGGAGGGGATCCCGTCTACCTCTTCAATTATTAAAATTATATCTTGCATTCCTCATTCCATTAAAGGGATTTCCCCATAACCTTGAAGAATGGTAGATATCGGTGTGTTTCACGGGACACGAATTTATTTGGCACTGTAACCCTGCCTATCAATCTCTGAATTTTCTTTACTGCTCGATGGTTGTACGTTGACGAGGGACTTTATTACCAGTTTTATTGATGATAAATCCTCAAAATTCCCTTCTCGTATGCCTAACACGCATTTAGTGTGGGTCAACTTTATTTTGTATTTTTCCATCACATCGAACGTCTGGCCGTGGATGAGGATGTGGTCGCCCGCTATTTTCCTTTTAGTAAACATATCATCGATGTATACCTCGATGTTCTTTTAGATATGATCCTTGAATACTCAGTTAAACAACCTTTTGTACGTTGCTATAATATTTAGTAGCTCGAAGGGTATAACACTGTAGCAATATATACCTCAACTAGTTATAAAATAAGTCTTCTCTCAGTTTTTTGGTTTTATTGAGATTTTACTATACCTCGAGTAAGCATCCATAAAACTTAGCAACTCATTACCAACAGTGATATCGACCAACTGGTCAATTTGGGGTAGAGGTAATGTTCCTTAGGGTAGGCCTCACCACCTCCCATTATTCTTGTTCACTATCACAACATTCGATAACTTACTCGATAATTTCACATATTCGATGAACATGGTCTTTTTGATTTTGTCAACCTCTATCTCAATGGATAAATTCCTCTCTTCTGTAGGTACCCATCACTTTTTATTTCACAGCTTTGGCATATTTCATTATGTTAAGATCATGACAAAGTACTTTTGCATCAATAACTGGCATATAGTTATGGATCCATTAAAAAACACTTCGCCTCTGCCTGAGAAAGTCAAGGAGATCTTTTTTCAACTTCGGGTCTAAGGACAAGAGGATTTAGAAAACTCACTTCGAACATTCAACACCTAGTACCACTGGCTCTATCTCCTTAGTTTCCTCATCCATAACCATATTTTCTCCATCTCGAGGGTTTAGATTCTCGATTGGTAAATGGTATTGAACCTCTCATGCTCCTTGGTTGATGTGAAACAACATTCTTGTTCCATCACTTTATTACCTTTCACTTAACATACTCTAACATTTTTAGGTAAATTCTTTACCAGGTGCACTATAGAGTCAACAACTTTGAACTCATTCAAGCCTGCTCTGCCCAAAATGATGTTGTATACCTAAGCTACATTGTTAGCCATGACAAAGAACTTCATCATTTGCATACAACCGGTCATCTATGTCCTTGTTGTAACTTCCAATTCAATGGTTCCTAGGTGGTACACCTTTTCCCTGAGACCCTATAAGTGGGTGATGATAGACTTGCAGGAGTCTTATAAACATTGTTTATCATGTCTACGTTTGTATAAGAACAAGATTTCTATATTATAGAAGATATTATACTATTAATTATATTCATTAACATAATTATCATATACCAACATATAAGGAACCGTATATGTCTCCTCAACGGCTTCTAATAAGAACTAAAGGATTGTATACTCATAGTTTTTTAAAACAAAGATTCATTTGTCATGAAAAGAATGTCTTTTAACATTAAAAATTATAAGTTCGTTCGAAATATAAAATATTAGCTTTATCTTGAATTTGGAGTTAATATGAATCTTTGTAGGTCATATTAGCCGTATATAATTAGGATGACATCAAATAATCTATGAACACGTAATGAAAATGAAGATGAAAAACTGTATAATATTGTCCCTAGGGTATCCAATTGAGTGATCGTACTGGAGAAATTATTGTTCACAATATTGTTTCTTTTAGGATTTATCGGGTTGCAAATTTTTTTACCCTCAATAAAAATGACCCAGTAGACAAATGGTTCCCTGTTTCCTACTTATTTATAATTTATTTTCTACCCAAAATCGGGTGCATACGTGCACCTGGATAATATATATTACGATAGAAATAATATCAAAATAACAAATATCAAATATATAGAAGTATTATATTATATTAGGTATAAGCCCGCGTGATAGGCGGGTGAGGCGCCGTGTACGATAATTTTGTGATTTACAAAATAGACATTCTCGAAGCTTCAAACATACCATACACACAACTTATATTCATGTAATAGAATGATGAATGATGTTAGGGCCCCCAAAATGTAGACCAAAATTCGAAAAGATAAACATCAAGATCATCAATAGTTGAAACTCCCATGCCATAAATTTTATATTAATTGTAGTTAAATATAAAAAAAAATAAAGGTTCTTATTTTCTCTATTTGTTTACATAATCTCTATAAGCAAATTTTACTAACAGGGTCAAATGGTACCTTTTCTTCAGCTCGAAAAGCCTGAGAAGAAGACTTTAAATCCCACTTTACTAAATAATAATGGATATAAACATCTAGATTGTTATTTAATATATATAAAAAATTATATTGTGCCACATATCCCAAATGAAACTTTGTAAGCAATAGCATGAATAAACCTCGGTAACAAAAATAGCCAATACCCAAATGGGAGAAACCTCTAGAAAGGACATCAACTCTCCCAATAAGTATGAACATCCATTTACATATGATAAATACATATATTTATATAAGTTTCTTAATTATTGTTTTCAAATACAAATAATCAGATTTATCAATTGTACAAAATCAACATAACCGAAAATACCCATGACCCAATCACTACCACTGATTCGGCCTTTCAACTCAATCCCACAAATCCTCGAGTCAACTCACTCGAAGACATCATTGGAAAAACTTGTGGTCCAAATTAACAGTGACCGTTTGCTAGAGCATTTAGCTCTATCCCCATCAGTTGAAGTACATAACTTGCCTTAGTGAATCATCATCCTGCTTTGTTCTATCGTCAATGTTGCTACTCCATAACCACCATATCCACCGCTACCTCCATAACCACAATGACTTCCACTACCACCATATCCACCACCTCCTCCATCACGATATCCATACCCTTAAGAGGTATAGCCTCCCTCCACCTTATCGCCTCCCCCACACCACATTTTCTGCGAAATCAACCTCCACCAGCACTATTTCCTTCTGATTGGGCCTCATTCACTGGTAATATTATGCCCGTAAAGGCTCTTCCTATTCATCCCCATAATGGAATCCCTCAACATCTTCTCATCCTTAACGCCAGGAACCCAAATCCCTCTCGAATTAATAGTTTTTCCAAACTGAGAAAATGACTCTTCGAGGTATCAATCGGTTATGGCCTAGGTAAACCTGCCCATGAAACATCTCTACTCAACTTCCACAGACGACATTGTTTAATATGAGAAGTAGAAGGTTACCAAAGTAAAACCACCTCTCTGGTAAAGAAAATATTTGGGAGAGAGTTTGTTGATATGATTTAGGCATAGGTATTTATATATAAGGAGAACAAAGGAGATGGAGGGAATCCAACAATTATGAAGAGGAGCCGTGTAGTCTCAAAATGTGAACTAATGGGATGAATTTGATTTGAAAATTCAACGACGAAGATAAAAGGATGGGAATGAGTGAGAATGTCAGAGGGCATATGAAAAATAGTCTCTTTCTTGTGGGAGAAAGAGACAGAGAGAGAGAGGCACAAATGATAATATATTGAGGTAAAGAAATGAGCCACGTTGATATGACCAAAGTGTACCTTCGTACTCTGAGCAATAACATCATCTTATTTCATGGCCGATTACCCAGGAGGGTCACATCAGTCAGCAAGAAGGTTATCCTTTGTAAGGTCGGCTCGACATGGATCAACCTTGGTTAGGCAGCAGTCGAGGTCAGCAACAGCCTTATGGGCTTAACTATGACAACTCTCATACTCTACTTCAGTCGAAACCACAGTTAGGCCTAGTTACCTAGCCTCGGCTAGTTAATTTGGCTGAGGGTATAATTATGGTTGGAGGACCAATGCACCTATAGGAATCATCAACCTCGTCCCCAGAAAGGCTGAGGTTCCAATTGATGATGTCACGTGTCAGAGCATATGCAAGTACAAGGAAGACTTGAAACACATGGACAAAATCGTTATGACTAAATCATTCCCTCGTGTGAGGGAATATTTGGCGAGCATTTTGTACATGTGGCACATCCATGTGTCCACATGAGATTGGCTAGATCATCACACACATGCTCATTACATGCTTGGGGGGTACACTACATCCCCCAAGCATTATATATACTTATCTTCCACTCCCTTCTAAAAGGATCGATTACTGTAAACCCTAGCGAAAGCTTTGTTAAACTACATAGTAGAGAGAGAAAGTGAGTGTATTATATTGCAAGGCCATTAGAGCCCTTATTTTATAGTGAAGATATCTCACCTGCACAGTGGACGTAGGCCTAGATAGGCTGAACCACTTATATTGAAGTGTTTCTCCTCTTCTCCTCACCTCCTTCTATATCTACATTGCTTATTTTCTGCGATTGTTATACTAGTTTGAGCTCAACAACACCTTGATTTGTTGGTGCTGTTCACAACATCATCAGTTTGGCATCATCTGTGGGAACGGGAAGTTATATCTCTTCCTTCTTAAAGCTTAGCCCCACTGGAGACTCTGGTGGTAAACCAATCCTCCCCCTTGTGTGGAGTTGTTTCACCATTGAAAGAGATCCATTAAGGTTTTTAAGCTCACCAGTCTCTTAATCACAGCTCAAATATATGGAACCAGAGTTACCACAACCTCCTCCATCAGCTCGTGGTGGAGGACCAAGTTCCAGCCACGTACCACCACAGTTCGAGATGGCTGAGGTGGCTGTAGCCTTGAAGTCCTTCGTGGCTAGTCAACAAGATATGCAGAAGCAATTTGCCCAATTCAGCCAAAATGTGATGAGGAGGCCACCAGGAATCTCACCGGAGATGATCACTCTGGCAGCTTCATAAGAATAATACTAGGAGGCTAGGGGACCACCCCAGGCACCACGTAAAGATCTGTCTCCTCCCCATCGGCGATTAAGCCTGGGGAGGCAAGGACCCTAGGCGTTTAAGCTTAGGGAGGTAAGGAAACCCTTTCCCTAAGGAATAGTATGACGATGTGGAGGTCGATGATGCTCTAGTAGAATGCTAGGAGCCATATGAGATTTCCAATAATACTGTACGACATGTTCACCAAAGTCGAGGTCAGTGCGGGAAACGAGATTCTGATGTTCCCCTAAGAGGCTCAGTATTTGATCGATTGAGCAGAGGGTCTTTGAAAGGCTCAGCCCAGTCAATGACCTGAGGGAGAGATTATCAAGGTCAAGAAGTATTGATGGCTCCAGAAGATAAGGGGGAGATTTTCGACCCCATCATGGACGACCCCCACATGGTCGAGATAGAGAACAGGGGGAGGTCAACAACTGACGCCGCGCTACGACAGGGGAACGCCCAGTTGAACCCTTGGAGGTGGCATGGGACAACCTCGGCCAGGACGACATTTCTAAGCCATGGAATGACTCAATTCAAAGTCTTGAATATATGATTGGTTATATCCTAAAAAGACGAGACCCTTTGCATAGGGGGTATACAGAGGGTTCACCTTTCATGGAAAAGATCGTCAGCTTTCTAACCCCGGCTCCTGTAGTGTCTCCCAAGTACGATGGAAGCGCCAACCATGTCCATCACATTGAAATGCACCAGTCAGCAGTAGATATTTACTCCATCTCTGATGAGATGAGGTGATGAGCTTTCTCAAACACCTTAATCGGGGTTGCTCACGTCGGGTTCACTTCTCTTCTAAAGAATTCCACTGAGAATTTTAAACAGTTGGCCGAACGATTCATCCACAACTTCTGCTTTGGGGTAAGACCTCAGAAAAAGATGACCCATCTGCTTTATGTTAATCAAGGGAAAAATGAGAGTCTAAGAGACCACATTGCAAGCTTCAATAAGGAGAAGTTGGAAGTGAAAGACTATGAAGAAAATATAGCTATGAAAACCCTCATAGAAGGTCTCAAAAAGGGAAAGCTATTACGAAAGATTGTTGAAGACTCTCTAAAGTTAATGGCCGAGTTGCTGGCAACAGCTGGGAAGGCCATAAATACTGAGGAAGCAATGGCTGTTAAGTATGAGGATGAGAAAGGAAATAGCAGTGGAATCAAGTTTTAGAAAAAGAACAAAGATGGGAAGAAAAGGTCAGTGAACGATAAGTTTGCAGACTATACTCCATTGACTGTAAGCTATGAGCACATCCTCAATGAGATAAAGAGCGATCGATCTTTAAGGTGGACAAAAAAGCTAAGGGCTCCTCCTCACAAAAGGAACAAAAATTTATGGTGTGAATTCCATCAAGACCATGACCATCTAACTGATAAATGTGTCGCATTGATAGACGAGATTGAGAAAATACTGAAGGCAAGAAAATTAAGGAAGTATGTAGATAAATGTTCTTCAGAAGGTGGCCAAGCTGACCCTAGGAAGAGAAGAAATGACAAGTGCTGAGAGGATGTCCCTGCCAGGCATGATGAGCCCTCAGACGATGATGATGATGATGACCCTGACCTGCCACAAAAGGACGATAATATCCCAGTAAAGACGTTAAATATGATCTCTTTTGGTGTTGGTATGATCTGTGGGGGATTAGAAGGAGGAGGCTCTGAGGTAACCGACATAAAAGCTCATGTGAAAGAGGCAAAGATAGTTACAAAGCCCGAGGTTGTGCACTCGACTTTAATTAATATAAAATCCGAGAAAAGGAAGAAGGTGGACATGGACACCCATGATAGTCAATTTCTTAAGACTGGATTTTAAGGGCATCTTAGCTCCATATGATGACCCTATCGTCGTCACAACCAGAGTGCATTGATGTGAGGTACCGAGGATTTTAGTTGATGGGGGAAGATTGGCATATATCATGTTCTGGCATTATTTCAAGGCCTAGGGACTTAGTCGGGAAAGGATCGTCCCCTACCACCATCCTCTAATCGGCTTCAGCGGAGAGAAAGTTCACCCCTCGGGGATGCATGAGATGGATATAAGAATGGGGGGTGAGTGGACAAAATGGTTAACTAGAAAATTTAACTTTTTGTTATGGATGAGAATGTCTTATCAGCCTACAACCTCATACTTGGGCGAGTAGCCCTCAAAGAGTTCGAGGTCGTGCCTTCAACGGTCCACCAGATGATAAAATTCCCGACTCCTTATGGAGTAGGGGAAGTTCAGGGTGACCAAACGTCGGCACGAGAATGCTACTTCAACTCTTCTGAGGAAAGAGAGGCATACAAAAAAGCTACGACTACTTACAACATTGACACTCTTGATCCGATAGACGAGACAAAGATCAAAAAGGGAGAGTCCGTGAAAGAGGTAGAATCCATCAGCGTCAATGAGGACGATCCGAAAAAAATCATCCAGGTTGGCAAAGCCTTAAAGCCTGAGATCAAAGATGAGCTAATCAAGTTACTGAACAGAAGACATAGCATCTTCGCCTAGAGTCATGCAGACATGCCAGGTATTGACCCTAAGATCATGTGTCACAAAGCTTAATGTAGTGAAATATACCAAGCCAGCTAAGTAGAGGAGAAGGATCTACTCCCGTGAAAAGTATGACGTTATCAGAGACGAGGTTACGAAGCTTGAATAATCTGAGTTTATTAGAGAAGTTATCTACCTAGAATGAATGTCCAATGCCGTTATAGTGCCAAAAGCCAATGGGAAGTGGAGGATGTGCATGGACTTTACCGATCTGAACAAATCTTACCCCAAAGACTGCTTCCCTCTTTCTCGTATTGATCAGATGGTGGATGCCACAACAGGTCATGAGCTGATGAGATTTATGGATGCATATTCTGGATACAACCAAATCTTCATAGACCCGACTGATTCAGAGAAAAAAACTTTCATCACAGACAAGGGTAGTATTACTACAAAGTGATGTCCCCTTTGGCTTGAAGAATGTCGGGGCTACATATCAACGTCTGGTGGATAAGATGTTTGAGGATCAAATTAGAAAGTCCATGGAGGTTTATGTGGATGATATGTTGACTAAAAGTCTGGAGGCTGACACTCATGTGGCCGACCTTGAAAAAACCTTTGATACCATGGATGAGTACAGGATGAAACTCAATCCGGCTAAGTGCATATTTGGTGTCGAAGCTGGAAAGTTTTTGGGCTTCATTGTCAACCAAAACGGGTTAGAGGCTAATCCAGAGAAGATAAAGGCTTTGCTGGAAATGAAGACACCCAAGACTATCAAAGAGGTTCAGAGACTTACTGGACGAGTGGCTGCCCTTAACAGGTTTGTCTCTAGGGCCACAGATAAATGTCTTCCATTTTTTAAAGTCCTCGGGAAATTCTTTGAATGGAATAAGGAATGTGATAAATCCTTTAAAGATATTAAGTCCTACCTTGGCTCTCACTTACTCCTATCTCGACTAGTCCAAGGAGAAAATTTGTATGTGTACTTAGCCGTATCAGAGTCGGCCATTAGCGCTGCTGTTGTAAGGGAAGAGAATGGGGTACAGAAACCAGTATATTTCAACAGCAAAGCGCTCCAAGGGCCTGAGCAGAGGTATTCTAGGATAGAGAAGTTGACTTATGCTTTGATTCATGCTTCTATAAAGATGAAATCTTACTTCCAAGCTCACTCCATAGTCGTCCTCATTGACTCACTGATCAGACAGGTCATCCACAAACCTAAAAAATTAGGTAGACTAATGGCCTGGGTAATTGATCTAGGAGAGTTTGATATTGTCTACCAACCGAGGGTGGCAATCAAAGGCCAGGAATTGGCAGACTTTGTGGCCGAGTTCACTTGGGATGAAGCCGAGGTTAAAAATGACAAATTTGAGATTGTAGACAGTCAGCTCGGAAGAAATATCGGCCCTGCCACAAACAAGGCCGAGACAAGCGCAGTTAGAGAAAAGGAAGCTGAGAATAAAGAGGGAACATATCTCTTCAAACAAGGATCCATGGAGAAGGGAAACTTCTCGTAGGACAACGTTGTATAGAGCCTCTTCGTTAATGGGTCCTCCTGCGAAAATAAAAGTGGTTCCAAATTAATAGTGTCGGCACCAGACGACACAGACATCGAGTATGCTCTACGATTTAACTTCAAGGCTTCCAATAATGAGTCTGAGTATGAAGCCCTGGTAGCAGGTCTTTCCTTGGCCCGAGCTCTTGGTGTCAGATATCTCCTAGTCCATAGTGATTCTAGATTGGTTGTGAATCAGATCTTGGGGGCATATGAGGCCAAGGACGAGAGAGTGGCCAAATATCTGAAGAGAGTAAGATCAATGACAAAAAATTTCTAAGAAGTGAAGCTGAAGAGGATACCTCGACTGGATAACGGCCGAGCTGATGCACTTGTGAGGTTGGCCTCAGCTATAAGAACTGACATTAGATGGGCAGTGCTAGTTGAGATACTACTTCGACCGACCATTGAAGAAGATGATAGTTCAGCTGCATCTTGTCTAAATCTAAACATGATAGATTCATGGATGGATTAGCTGTTCAGATACATCAAAGAGGGGGAGATACCTCCATCAAAAGCCGAGAGAAGGAAGCTGAGATACAGAGCTGCTAAGTTCTCTATCATGGGGGACACTCTGTATAAGAAGGGGGTTTTACTCCCATTGCTCGGATGTGTAAATCCATCTGAGGTGAAATATATTTTTCAAAAAGTGAATGAGGGTTCCTGCTCTAGCCATATTAGAGGAAGGTCATTGGCCAAAAGGATCATACCTCAGGGGTACTGGTGGCCGACCCAGGCCAAAGATGCAGAAATATATATGAAGAAATGTGACAAATGTCAAAGGTTTGCTACCATCCCCCACAAACCTCATCAACGTATGACCTCTATTAGATCTCCCTGTCCATTTGCAATTTGTGGAATCGATCTGGTAGGACCCTTGCCTAGAGTAGTGAATAACTATCGGTACTTGATTATGGCGATAGACTACTTTTTAAAGTGGGTAGAGGCCGAGCCAATGATCACTATTACAAAGAAGAAGACCTTCTAGTTCATATGGAAAAACATCATCTGCAGGTATGGTCTCCCAAATACTTTAGTCTCAGACAATAAAACTCAATTTAAGAATGTCTCTCTGGAGAAATATTATGAAAGAGTTAGGATCAAACAATTCTTCTCCACCCCTGGCCGACCCCAAGCAAATGGGAAAATCGAGGTGACAAAGTAGACAATCCTTGATGGGATTAAGAAGAAGCTAGATGAGGTAAAAGGAAGATGGATTGAAGAGGTGTACGTTGTGTTATGGGCCTACAGGACGACAATCAAAACTCCTACAGATGAACCCCCATTCATGTTGGCCTAGGGCTCAGAGGTTGTCATTCCTACTGAGATTGGGCTTCCTACTCATAGAATTCAAATGTATGACCCTTAAAGAAATATGAAAAAAACAAGACTTGATCTTGATCGGATTGAGGAGAGAAGAGAAGATGCCGAGGTAAGGCAATAAGCCTACCAGCAAAGAACTGCCAGATTTTATGATCAAAGTATAAAAGAAAGATCGATAGTTGTGGGAGACCTAATTCTAAAAAAGACATGGAAAAAGCCCAACAAGCTCCATCCAAATTGGCTTGGCCCCTATAGAGTTACTGATGAAGTCGTCCCAAGCACCTACCGGTTGGAAAATCTAGAAGGAGAACCCTTCTCAAACCCTTAGAATGCCGACCATTTGACGAAGTATTACTTATGATGTTGTAGTTATCTTGCTTTCTTGTAATTAATGTATCAAATTATGGAGAAGTAAATAGCAATGAGAAACATTAGTGTTCTATTAACATCTTTGTACTAGTGTATATATCTTAACACCATTAATTTGGTGAATAATAAGGATAAGCATCATTAATTTGGTGAATAATGAGGATAAACATCATTAATTTGGTGACCTCAGACCCTTAACATCATTAATTTGGTGAATAATGAGAATACACATCATTAATTTGGTGATCTCAGACCCTTAACATCATTACTTTGGTGAGTAATGAGGACAAACATCATTAATTTGGTGACCTCAAACCCTTAACATCATTAGTTTGGTGAATAATAAGGATAAACATCATTAATTTGGTGACCTCGGACCCTTAACATCATTAATTTGGTGATTAATGAGGATAAACATCATTAATTTGGTGACCTCAGACCCTTAACATCATTAATTTGGTGAATTATGAGGATAAACATCATCAGTTTGGTGACCTCGAACTCTTAACATCATAATTTTGTGAGTTTTGAGGCTAAACACCATTTATTTGGTGACCTCAGACCCTAATGGTGATCTCATTAATATGGGTTATTTCTATCGTTGTTTGCTTCTGTTATTATGTTTCTATTTTTTTGGTGAAAAGGTGGAACATCATAAGTCATAGAGCAACAGAACATCATGATAAACAATAGAAGCAAGGAATGGTGGAACATCATGATAAGTTATATAGCAACAGACATCATGATATGTTGACGATGAGGTTACAAAGTATCCAAAAGAAATAAAAAAAGTTACAACCACAGTTCATAAAAAGTAAAAATTACAATCAGCTTCACAAAATAAGTAACAAGTAGAAGAAGCCCTCATGGATGAGTTTATCCCTCGGTTGAAGCCGACCCTTTAGTAATAGGAATTGTGTTTTTGAGATAAATTTTGGTGATCTCAGCCTCATCCTCATGATGATCAATGTCTTCAGTTTTGGTGACATCCAGGGGACTCGTTTCTTCTGGTGCGGCGCCATCCTTTTCCACTTCTTTCATAGCCAGAGCAAGATGAGGGTCCGCAGAGTCGAGATCAACAAAGTCCTCAACGGTTAAACTCCCAGATTCACCTTGCTTAAGAGCAGCCTATCGGCCAGCTGCCCTGATACCTCTCTCCAGGTAGTAAAACCTAAATCTAAAAAAATCATTAGAGACTTTATAGTCATCAATGATCTCTAAAGCGTCGGTCAGTGAAGCCTTGATAGCGGCTTCAACCTTTGATTGAAGACCCTCATCTTTTGCCTTCAGAGCCTTATGATGCTCATCCTTCAGTCGAGTGATCTGGTTGTGTCTCTTATTCAGATCTCCTTTCATCTTCTCCAACTCGGCCTTGAGATCAGCCTCTGTTTTCTCAGCATCCCTTCCCTTTTAGATTAGGGGAAACCTTTTTAAGGTCCAGTCAGCTAGGCGGTAAAGAGACACCACTCCCTGTAGAGAAAGATCAGACATATGAATAATGATGACTTTTAAAGATCAAAGACAATACTTAAAAGAAAATTTTTGATACCTGAACTGCCCTGTGAAGGGAAAACTCGACCAGCAAAGGGACATCCAAGGCCTGGAGAAAACACTTATCTTCTCGGTCATAATGTTGTCGATAACATCAGCAGCTTGAGTGTTATGGCCGATCACGTTGTCACCTATCTTTAGCTGCGACAAACAAGCATCCAAAGCATCATCAGTGGAAATTAGATGGCACGGTCGGTAGCTAGAACTTTATTTGTTCTAGTATGAGCAGGATCATCAGGAGCCTTTCTTTTCTTGGCAGCATCGGACTTTAAAGTGTCGATGTTCTTTTTGTTTGAGTTGCGGGAGGTGCATTCTTGCCACCTCGTCTCTCAGTGAGTTTTGAAAAGTTGGGGTCGATATTTCCCAGAAGTCCTCAGAGATACTTTTGGTCGCTCTACAAGAAGAAAAGTCTCAGAGTTAGAAAATCAGATAGATAAAATATATAAGACACAACTTATGACAAATTATTAAAACTTACAAAGCTCTTCTAAAGGACCACTCCCCAAACTTGTTTGAGAAAGGTAGTAGGGGGTCATCAGATGTTCATATTTGACGGGATGACCATTCTCGCCTTGCTTGCGAAGGTCCTTAATGTCTTTATAATTATCCTGGCTTAAACTAGGGACAACTTTTATCGAAATAGAGAATTTACTCCATCTCAGAGGGGTTCGTGGATCAAACGTTCCACAAGCCTCGTTTGGGATGAACTCCTAGCCTCCCGAAGCGAAGAAATACCGAGGTTTGCAGTTATGGTTGGAAGTTTGAGTAACTAGGAGAATCTTCTTCTCGAATTTTTTGGCTACAAAGTGATAGTAGCCTGGATGATTCTTGGCAGATGAAGGAGTGTAAAATCCAATAAAAACCCTAACTGGAAGGTCGGTATGGTGAACAGCCTTCCAGAGGATGATAGACCCAACCATGACCCTCCATGCATTAGGGGACAGTTGGGGAGGGGTAAGGTTTATATAGGATAGAATGGCTCGGATAGTTGGGTAAATGGGTAGGAGAAAACCTAATTTGAACATCTACTCATAGACGTAGATTTTACCCTCTTGGCCATTAAAGGCCCTCTTATCCTTCAGAGGTTTCCTCAGGGTGATGGAGGAGTCAATAGAATACATGTGTCTGAAGACCAGAAGGTCATACTCGGTGATAGAGATCTCGTACCCAACAGCTATAGAGGTGTAGACTTTACTCTCTTTATCATCATCATCCTTAACAACCACAGCCTGTGCATCGGTGGGGACACCATCGAGAAACCTCTCTGTAAACTCAGTGCCAGTGGTAGCTGATAGAGGAATGGCATCAATAGATGGAGGAAAGGTGACTTTAGGCTCTAAAATTTCAATGGAGGGAGACCTGCGTGAGGGCCCAATATCTTTGTAAGACGAGGCACGATCTAAAACCCCTTCATCTTTAGAAACTCCACTTTATTTAGGGGAGTAATCCATAGCCTCTTGGAAAGAGTCTACACTCTCAGTAGCTTCAGATTTGGACATGGGGTCTGAAGCAGATGGCTCCATCATAGGGTTAAAGACCTCGATAGCCTCAGGGTATATGATGGATAAAGGTGGAGGAAAGATTAGTTGAAGGGGAAAAGCCTCAGCCTCATGAGCCTCGGCTTGAACTAACTCTACCTGTCTGATTTTTTCGAAACACGTCTCTCGCAAAGTTGGAAACTCTTCAGCAAGTTTGTACAAAGGTCGTAGAATCTGAGAGACGACACTACACTTGTAATGAAAACCTATCAAGACAAATAGGTAAACAACTTCTAATACCTCAACAAAAAGATCAAAGCTTGAAATTTAAAGGGTTTCCTATCAAGAACACCCAAAACATTGAAGAAGCAGCCCATCGGAGATGATGACCAGAGGGCCACCGAAAAACCCAAAAGTGGGAATTTTGACCTAAAATAACCTCAGAACAGCCAAATATGGCCTCAAGGTCACCTAGATACTATAACCTTCACCCTAAAACCACCAGACAATGGTGGCAATGCTCACCAAAAAATAGAAATGCCACCGGAAAAGCCAAATAAGAAACTAAAAGCTAGAAATGGAAAAATAAAGGTAGAAGAGTAATACCTGGGTGAGGATAGACGATGGAAGAAGATGGCTAAAGGCAGAAAAGCTTGTGTGTAGGTAAAATGGAAAGATGGCTATCGAGTTTCAGAGGTTTTTACAGAGAGCACGCAAAAGCGGGAAACCAAAGGGACGAAGAAAGAGGAAAGGAATGAAAAAATGGTTTAAATACCATTGTAATGATGAGGCGCCTTGGTCTTCTTGCTCATCATTTCCCCTCGAAACCCTAAAAGGTGCCGTCACATCATTCATTGCATTGGGACATATGCAAACCAGTCCTAAGCATGACATATCTTGATAAACCCCAACCCAGTTACTTATAACTAAGTTTGAAAGTTAAAGTGAGTCAAATCATAATTACCTTAAGAAAGCCATACAAATGAGTATCCTTTTCAAGTTATTAACATGAATCAATAAAACTAAAACTTTTGACAACTTTAAGGTAATTATGCTTATTCAAACTTACTGAAAAGATAAGTGGGATTAAATTACCCCATTTACGTTTGACTAAAATCATAGTTTTATGCATCCATTGCTAACCCCACCGACCTCCTAGATTTGGTAGTGATATCACAATACCTGAAAAACATAAACATAGGAACCATGAGAAAAATAGCTCAGCAAATGCATCACTACTACACTATTGCATAAAATCAACTACAATAAATCATATCCCCGTGCTGATATATGCATACTTATCCGGTCCATTCATAAGAATTACCAATTATATACTTAGTCGTCTCATTCATAAAGAATTACCAATTATATGCTTATCCGACTCATTCATAAAGAATGACCAATTATATACTTATCCAACTCATTCATAAGGAATTACCAATTATATACTTATCCGGCTCACTCATAAAGAATGACCAATCATATACTTATCCGACTCATTCATAAATAATGACCAACTTATTCGAGTCACGAATCACATATCCTGCCTGCAATAGACATTCTCCCCCATTCCTGGTCGATGAGTAACCCCTTGCCTTTAATAGACAAATCTCCCCCATTTCGGGTTGGGGAGTAACCTCCCGTTTCGATAAACCCAAATGAAAAAATTCATATTCAATATTATTCTGATCACATCCATAATTATGTACAATACATCTTACCAATAAGTGATATTCAGATCATCCATAACCATAAGTAATACATCTTACCCGTGAGTGATATTCAGATCATATCCATAACCATTTGTAATACATCTTACCCTTGAATGATATTCAAATCATCTCCATAACCATGTATAATACATCTCTTTCCAGTGAGTACACTCACCTTGGCAATTTCATGTGTTTTTCCCGTGCCTTTATCTGGCACTTGTTCAACTAGTTCTTCTTTCCTTTCACATATAAATTCTTACAATATCAGTATCATCATAAGGATATTAACAATCCAAAGAATAACTTAAACTTAGCCCAATTCATAAGCATCATATAATCCAATTCAAATCATTTATCGTAAATGAAGTCCAATCTAACTTCATGGTAAGATATTTACCATACCTAAATCATAGGCCAAATATATTTTAATTTATTCTTAGTAGTTTCATCCTTAACATATTGGGTTACCAATCCAAAATATGACATGTCATTTCAAGTTTCCTAAAGCAATATATGCCAATTTCTTTGCTACATGGCAAATCTTCCCTATAGGCTCCTTTATCGTTCAGTCAACTTCCAAGAATTTTCATGATTTTTTTGTATCATAACTTTTTATGATATTTCACCCAACATCAATAAACGTATTTAAAAATACCAAGTTAAAGTTTCATATTTTTTAAGGTTCATTTTCTATGTCAAAAAAAACATCGAACACATGGTGTGCATACTTACTCTTTTGGGGCAGATTTTATACATGGACTTCAAACTATCACCAAAGAGTCATTTCTTGTATTTTCAAATAATATTTGGATATATTATACATATATGAGTCTATTTTCATCTCCAACTAGAATTATTCAATTCTAATAAATATACAAAAAGTTGTAGAAGTTTGAATACACAAGGTTTCCAATCGAAGCAATATACTTGATTTACACGTTCAACTTTGCTTAAACTTGAATCTATCCGTACATATACACCAAGGCACGAAATTTCAATAAAAATTAATGATTTCTATCATTTCAATCAATAATACCAAAATAATAACAAGATTTATGCGTAGAATTACCTTAGTGACGTTTTCATAATTTCCTACGAATTTTTCTCCTGACTTTCTATTTCCCGAGCTTCCTGATTCTCTCTCCTCAAGCCAAAATCTCTCATGCCTGATTTTGGCAGAAGGAGGAGGTAATTTGAAGCTTATAAAGCCGGCATAAGTCACCTCCCCTTGGTCCAATCAAAATATGACATGTGTCTCCATATAAGACAAAATATCCTTTAAAGCTAAATGACTACTTTACCCCTTATTCGTAATTTCAGCATAACTCCTTCCTCGAACCTTTGTTTTACGCACCGTTTGTTGTGTTACAAACTTAACTTATATATATACAACTATCTAGTTTTCATCTCAAGTCGATTATCATATTATAGTGGCCAAAACTAGTCCTGAACTTGAACATTCCTACTGAAGACTTCACAAATTTGTGTTTGTGACTAATTCAATTTTTCATAAGTTATGAAGGTAGGATTAGACTAAACACAATAACTTAACATTATATATTCTAAAAACACATTATCCCCATCCCATACAGTAAGCATGATTTAAACATGATTTATCATATTCATATCCCGATCGTCACATATGTCCCAATGGCTACTCCCATATCCTAATATGTAGAAACATCCTCCCAAGCAGCTGAGCATATATACCCCTCAGTCATCTATTCACATAGAAGACTAAGGGATAGGGGTGATTGATATGACCAAAGTGTACCCTCGTACTCTGAGCAACAACATTGTTCTATTTCACGGTCGAGCCCTAGGAGGGTCACATCAGTCAGCAAGAAGGCCGTCCTTTGTAAGGTCGGCTCAGCATGGATTAACCTCGGCTGGGCAGCAGTCGAGGTCAGCAACAGCCTTATGGGCTCAACTATGACCACTCTCATACTTTGTTTCACCCGCCACCACAGTTAGGCCTAGTTACCAAGCCTCGGCTAGTTAATTTGGCCGAGGTTATACTTATGGTTGTAGGACCTATGCACCAATCGAAATCATCAACCTCGTCCCCGGATAGGACGAGGTTCTAGTTGATGATGTCACAGGTCAGAGAATATGCAAGTACAAGGAAGACTTGGAACACGTGGACAAAACCGTTATGACTAAATCATTCCCTCCCATGAGGGAATATTTGGCCATCATTATCTACATATGGCACATCTAGGTATCTACATGAGATTGGCCAGATCATCACACACATGCTCATTGCATGATTGGGGGGTACACTGCACCTCCCAAGAACTATATATACTTGTCTTCCACTCCCCTGTAAAAGGATCGATGACTGTAAACCCCACCGGAAGCTTTGTTAAACTACACTGTTGAGAGAGAAAGTGATTTTATTGTATCACAAGGCCATTAGAGCCCTTATTTTATAGTGAAGATCACTCACCTCCACAGTGGACATATGCCTAGATAGGCTGAATCACTTATATTGGTGAGTTTCTCCTATTCTCCTCACCTCTTTCTATATCTATATTGCTTACTTGCTGCCATTGTTATACTAGTTTGAGCTCAACAAGACCTTGATCTGTTGGTGTTGTTCACAACATCATCACACGTGGACACTCTTGTGACAACCCTGCTTTTTATATCTAATTCGGTTAGCTACGCCCAATTAAATTAAAGTGGAGCGCCAATATGTTGGCATTAGAAAAAAAAATACGTAAATGCAGTAAAGTAAACATGTACACTCTCATATGTGTAACCAAATCATATAATAACAACTATAACAAGTGAAACCAACTCATAACTATTAACTACAATAATCAATCAATAATCTCAAACTGAAAATATAAAATGCCAATACATGCGGTCCAACACAAAACGGGAAAGAATAATACAACAATTCTCTCAAATACCAAGTATAAACAACGTGATATTAATCTCTGATACCACCCTCAAGAAAAGGGAAACAAGCGATATAAATTAAAATGGAATAACTCAACAGCTACAAGAATCCTAAGATTGATATGATCTCATCAAGATCCATAGTCTATTGTCCATCGGGACGAGGACCTCCCATATATTATATATATAGGAGAGGAGCAAGAAGCAAGATAGAAGAACGTCAAAGCAAGAAAACAAGCTATAAGATTATAAGATGTACTTATAATGAAAGCACACTAGTCACTACTCGTCTCGAGTAATTAAGTTGTTCAATTACCCAACCAATGTTCCTATGTCGTGACTATCCAACCCAAACTCGAGTAACGTGTAGTCTCATATCGTATCATGATTAATCATTATTAATCTCATTCAGTATTTAACGTATCAATATATTTCCTTCAAGTATAATATCAAATGCATCGATTCGGGATATTATTTTAAGACACAAGCATAATATCTCACACAACAAGTCATAACGGGTCACTATCGTTACCCGGGGGAACAAGTCGTAACACCAGGCCTACACACGAATACTCCCCAATATTACGTGGCAAGGGAAATCGTACTAAGTCCTAAATCACATGGCGTTTCAAGGTCTTTCTATCCGACCCGCATTACAACTATGTGTCCGGTTCCGGTGGTTTATCTTCGACACGGCACTCGAGCGGAACCTAACTGGATCAATCACAAAAAATCGCATTCAACATATTCCTATGTCGACCGGAGGACTAGTCTAGTGTATACTCGACAATATACATGTACAACAATTTCACGCTTATGTATATATACAATCGTGTCAAGTCTCTTACCCGAGTTATATAATAGTCATTATTTATAATATAACATAATTTACGAATTCAACATCAAATCATTTCAAGGTTATATATCCCTAATAACCATAAGTATGTGATCAAGTTAGGATATTAGGCACAACACCACAATTATCTTACAAACGAACATGAAAAATATTATCACTCTTATTTCAACAACATGCTGCCTAGAATTTAAAATGCAGATTCGAGGATCTTTCGATCCGTTTTTGGAAAAACTTAAAACTACAAAGTTGTTCGGAACGTGATTTTCTACAAGGACACGCAACACGTTTCCATAGCCTGCATAAAACAAACCCGAAACTAATATATAATATTCACCCCTATTTTCGGTAACTTTCTGTCCAAAATTTTAAAACGCCGATTTGAGGCTTTTTCGATCCATTTTTGGAAAAACTTAAAACTTCATAGTTGTTCAGAACATGATTTTCTACAAGGATACGCGAGTACGCTACCGTAGCCTGGTTAAAATAGACCCGAAACTAACATATACAGTTCGGACCTCTTCACGATAACTTTCTGCGCAGAATTTTAAAACGCCGATTTGAGACTTTTCCGATCCGTTTTCGGAAAAACTTAAAACTACAAAGTTGTTCAGAATATGATTTTCTACCGGGCCCCACGGATGAAACATCCATTTTAGGAACGAAAATAGCTCAAAATAGTTTTTAATATAACGATTTACTTAATTTCATAGATTTCTAAAATTCAAGAGGTTGTTCTACATCTCAATCCCTATAATGATATTATTACATTTGGATCTACATGGATGATGATCCTAATACATTGCATATCATTTTTAACATCAATTTCATATTAATTTAGGGATCCAAATACATGTTAATGTGAAATTTCATTATAGATACATAATATACACATATAGGTTATTAACTTGTCTTGGATTGTATGGAGAAGTTGAATCCTCTTGAAATCCTCTTAGCTTTCTTCTCTTCTTACTCTATCTCTCTACAAACCCTAGCCCCCTTTGTGAAATGATAAAATGAAGACTTCTTCTCTTCTTTTCTATTTATACCTAGGGCTAGTTTATTTACAAAAATGTCATTCCCCCAAATTTAACCCTCTCGATTCTTTTACGCGTTAATTCGCTTCTAATATATAAGTCGCACATTCGTATCTCAATGAATTCATTTTAACTTTTCATTTCCAATCATTTTGAATATATATATATATACTGACATAGTTTCATTTCCAAACATTTGGAATATATATACTGACATAGTTTCATTTTCAAACATTTTGAATATATATACTGACATAGTTTCATTTCCAAACATTTCGAATATATACACTGGAATAGTTTTTTTTCCAATTTCAATTCAATAAAAAATGCGGGGTATTACATTGTCCCCCTCTACGAACGGGATTTTGTCCTTGAAATCCAAATTAAAACAAATCAATTCAAGTCAAGTAAGGTAGTTTTGCACATACCTTCAATGAAGATATATGGGTGATTAATTTGCAAGTCATCATCTCTCTCCCAAGTGGCCTCAGACTCATCATGATTACTCCACATAACACGAACAAGGGGAATAACTTTTGACCTCAACTGCTGCTCACGACGATCTCGGATCCTGATCGACCTCTCCTCATAGCTCCCATTGGGTTGCAGCTCAACCCTGTCTAACTCTATATGTAGGTGTGAGTCGCCAGGACATAAGAACTTCCTCAACATGGATACATAAAAAAATATCGTGTACCCGTTGGAGCTGGTAGGGTAGGGCTAAACGGTAGGCAACTGATCCCACCCTACCCAACACTGTAAACGAACCCACGTATCGCGTTGAAAGCTTCCTTTTGGTACCAAAACGAACAACGCATCTCATGGGTGAGACCCTCAACAGCACTTGGTCCCTAACAACGAACTCTAACTTCATCTGCCTTATGTTAACATAAGTCTTTTGACGATCTTGCGCGGTTTTCATCCGTGCACGAATCAAGTCAACCTTCTCCGAGGTCTCCCTAATAATATTTGGACCCATCATCCGGTGCTCTCCGAACACCAACCAATATGTAGGGGATCGATAAGGCCTGCCGTAAAAAGCCTCGTATGGTTCAATGCCAATAGTTTGCTGATAATTATTATTGTATGCGAACTCCCCCAGTGGAAAATGTGTAACCCAACCACCTTTGAAGTCCAACACACAAACTTGTAACATGACCTCCAAAATTTTGTTTACCCGCTCCGTCTGACCTTCAAACTGAGGGTGGAACGCAATACTCAAACTCAACTAAACTCCCATCGCCTCCTAAAGATCGCCCAAAAAGTGAGAGATGAACAAACTGCACGGTCAGACACAATATCACATGGTACCCCATGAAACTTCACAATCTCGTTAATAAACACTGTGGCATACTATGCTGCCGTATAATTCGTCCTCATTGGAAGGAAATGAGCCACCTTTGTCAGTATGTCGATAATGACCCAAATAGAATCATGATCGCGCCGCGATTTTGGCAACCCAATAATGAAATCTATGGAGATACTTTCCCATTTCTAACTGTACAATTGAACTCTCACCACGAAGTCTAACATAACTGAACTACTAAGATGATCCATAAATCAATACCCCCAAGTCCCGACTCGCTAAGTTTCATGCGTGGAGTGTCTCGCAAGCAAAATCCAAATAAGGAACCCCTCCGATACACTACTGTTAGCTTATCGAGATAAGGAATTTGTCAAATCAAGACCATTAGTGATACAATAATCATCTAACTCTAAAAACCACTTATATTTGGACTCAACGGTTCATCACACAACAATTAATCCAACTTCCCATATTCAATAAAGATGTCACTATTCATCAATCGTGCCTCGATACTCAACTCAGAATCGACTAACAGATGGTACTAAAAGCTCAAAAGCCAACTTTACTTCGACTTGTCAATAACACTTGCCTTGCACTTATATTGATGGTGAGTTAACCGATATGGAAATCCTTAGGATCCACTAAGGTTGCACATGTGCATAAGCATACAACTTCTATGCATGTGCGAATATTGTTCCATCTTTCCAAGTCTAGACTTAGGTAAATAATATCAACAAGGTTCATACTCTCTCGAACAAGACAACACAGACAAAGTTGCATTCTCGGCGGTCAACGATCCCTTACACAAAGGTTTAGAACTAACCCAAGATGCAATATTCCCCCTTGCACACCCCCACTTCTCACGGTTTGGTAGCGCTAACCCAAGGTTATAGACCCTCGCTAGATTTGACATACCGCTCTTTTGTTAAAAACACGTATAGGAATTCAACCTATCCGATAGGATTTTTCTTGGACTGTGAGTATATTAGAATTTTCTCACCGAACATGAAATGAAATTGGTTCTTCAAACCACGAATAAGGCTTGTACATTTTCCAAACAACGAGGTAAGACCAAAAATTCCCACTTATCCTACCAAATCAAATTATAGGATTTGTCACACTCACCATCCGAATACTCATCTTCCAGCACACCAACCTACCTGATCTTTATGAAGAACGGTGTGCTATCCAACATGTCAAAGGTTGTAAATATAAGGTAGCTAGTACCTTCACATACCGTGACCCCAATTAACACTCAGTAATCCACACATAACTAAAGTAAAAATTAAATATCTTACGAACCCATTCGCGGGTGTTTGCCCAAGAGTACACACCCTCCTTACAAAACTTCTCAACAACAGTCGAAACACTCTCTTGTTGTCCCCCTACAGTGGATGTTATGACAACCATTTCAATGAATGGTCCAACATTTGGAATCCCAAAATGTCTCAATCCTTGCCATTAATGACGACACACAGTTGGTAACACTATCATCAGTCAACCGAAAACTTACCGAGCTACACACGACTCAACCATTATCAAAGGACCAATAAGACCATTCTATGACTATTCACTAGTCTAGAAATCACTAAAATTGAATATATTACACTTGATTTCGGAACGCGTCTATAATCACATACAATCTAAGTAAACATCATGTCACTAACTACTCACTCGTGCTCTAATTAACATTAATACATAACGAGGGTTACAACATAGCCACATTACCATATCTGATGGATTTAAAATCAAGCACCACCATTATCAAGGTTCAAGAAATTAGTATCCCCAATCACTGGGTGATAACATAAAACCTAACTCATGGATATATCACCAACTCAAGCGATGACACTCGCATAAGATGAAATGCCTATTAAACACTCCCTCGTGATGTTCTCACTCGACAACTCGCCCCTTAGAGATTCGCTACTCATCGTAGGGTTCATAACTGGTAACTCCAGCTCAAGTCCATCCCTTAGCACACCCATATTCACGTTCCTCTCTGGACAGCTTTTAACAAATATACCGGTGCTACAAAGAAAGATAACCACATCTTATCGAGCACCAATTCTAATATAGGGATTTACGAAGAACAATGAACTCCATTCATTTCCAAATACAGAAAGAAAACTACCTAAAAAAATTATGGACTTCTCCAATGTTAATCCTCGTATGACCTTGTGATACGGACTTCCTCATCCCTAGTGTCCATAGCCAAGATGTCGTAACATTACTAATACAGTCTGACGAACTTGTTCGGGATAACTCGCCGAAACATTCCACTCTAAACAAGTGAGTACCCAACCCACTAATATATCTTGTGCATGACCGAACACACACCTAATTGTCCTTAAGTTGATTCCATTACGGATTTTATACGATCAGAACACTAAAAACCACTATGCTACCCCAATGCGACATCTATCGCTTGTGTGGACAACGTGTAGGTTTACACGCCTACCAAACTTCCCTGACACCAACATAATATTTCAAGGATAATAACTTATCCATTCCAGATTCAGACTCATGAATCTCCCATTGAACATCATCAAACGGATGAATCTAGTTCATGCTTTTCACAAGTATGATAACACTCTTGCGTACGCCAAAATTGGACCTCTCAGGTCATCCTTTGATGGTGTGAGACATACACCGATTTGGAGTAGTCCTCTCTCAAATCACAACCCTTCTTTTACATGTTCATGAGTAATAATATAGTCTTATTATCACAAGACTTACTTCGTTAACCATTCACTTATTAATACGTCATCGAATGCCTTAACAGTCCGTCCATTATGGGTGGAGCGGGATAATTTCTTCTCCGGAAAATGTCACAACAACAACTGGACCACATCCTTTTGAGGTGTGATATATCTAAAGTTCTACCCTTCCACATAGGAAACAACTTCAGACAACTACACACGCAAGTGGTACCAACAGCTCAGTGGTACTACAGGGTGGGCTATAACTTATACAAACTTCTTTACATCCATAAGAGTGACGATATTCAAAGTTGATAATGCATAACAAATATACGCGTGTTTCCTCCCCCTAAAGCACCAAAATTCAACTCAATCATTGAGTTCAACATCGATTTTCTCGCCTACTAGTGGGCGATGAAACTACGATAGTTGCACACGAATTGCGGTCTCTTAAAATTCTTAGACCCCTTGCCCTCCCAGAGTCCACGTCTCATCAAATCACCATCTTAAAAGATAGTAAGTGAACACGCATCCTAAAAAAAATTTATTCAAGTGGAGCACTAGTCATAATTACAAGAAGTACTCACAAACAAACCTCACGCGTACTATCCTGTGGTCGATCGAAGATTCACCTCATGCGTGAGACGTCTCACGAATGAAATCCAAACAAGGAACCCTCCCTATACACAAGGCTAGCTCCGAATCGCCCGTCAAAATCGTAGCGTGAAGATCTTCCAAGTCATCGAATACAATACCTAATCGTAAGGTTCTACGTATCAAGGAAACGATGCGCAGAAAACGTAATGGACGCCCTCAGATCCTTAAAGGATCTAAAATCGTGCTTTGATACCAACTGTGACAACCCTGCTTTTTATATCTAATTCGGTTAGCTACGCCCAATTAAATTAAAGTGGAGCGTCAATATATTGGCATTAGAAATAAAATTTAAGTAAATACAGTAAAGTAAACATGTACACTCTCAAATGTGTAACCAAATTATATAATCACAACTATAACAAGTGAAACCAACTCATAACTATTAACTACAATAATCCATCAGTAATCTCAAACTGAAAATATAAAATGCCAATACATGAAGCCCAACACAAAACGGGAAAGAGTAATACAACAATTCTCTCAAATACCAAGTATAAACAACATGATATTAATCTCTGATACCACCCTCAAGAAAAGGGAAACAAGCGATATAAATTAAAATAGAATAACTCCACAGCTATAGGAATCCTAAGATTGATATGATCTCATCAAGCTCCATAGTCTATTGTCCATCGGGACGAGGACTTGTCATATCTTATATATTTAGGAAAGGAGAAAGAAGCAAGATAGACGAACGTCAAAGAAAGAAAACAAGATATAAGATTATAAGATGTACTTATAATGAAAGCACACTAGTCATTACTCGTCTCCAGTAATTAAGTTGTTCAATTATCCAACAATTGTTCCTATGTCGTGACTACCCAACCCAAACTCGAATAACGTGTAGTCTCATATCGTATCATAATTAATCATTATTAATCTCATTTCATTATTTAACGTATCAAAATATTTCCTTCAAGTAGAATATCAAATGCATCGATTCGGGATATTATTTTAAGACACAAGCATAATATCTCACACAACAAGTCATATCGGGTCACTATCGTTACCCCGGGGAACAAGTCGTAATACTAGGCCTACACACGAATACTCCCCAATATTGCGTGGCAAGGGTAATCGTACTAAGTCCTAAATCACATGGCATTTCAAGGTCTTTCTATTCGACCCGCATTACAACCATGTGTTCGGTTCAAGTGGTTTATCTCCGACACATCACTCGAGCGGAACCTAACCGGATTAAACAGAAAAAATTGCATTCAACATGTTCCTACATCGACCGGAGGACTAGTCTAGTGTATACTCAACAATATACATGTAAAACAATTTCACGCTTATGTATATATACAATCGTGTCAAGTCTCTTACTCGAGTTATACAATAGTCATTATTTATAATATAACATAATTTACGAATTCAACATCAAATCATTTCAAGGTTATATATCCCTAATAACCATAAGTATGTGATCAAGTTAGGATATTAGGCACAACACCACAATTATCTTACTAACGAACATGAAAAATATTATCACTCTTATTTCAACAACATGCTGCCTAGAATTTAAAATGCAGATTCGAGGCTCTTTCGATCCGTTTTTGGAAAAACTTAAAACTACAAAGTTGTTCGAAACGTGATTTTTTATAGGGACACGCAACACGTTTCCATATACTGCATAAAACAGACCCGAAACTAATATATAATATTCGCCCCTGTTTTCGGTAACTTTCTGTCCAAAATTTTAAAACGCCGAGTTGAGGATTTTTCGATCCATTTTTGGAAAAACTTAAAACTACAAAGTTGTTCAGAACGTGATTTTCTACAAGGATACGCGAGTCCGCTACCGTAGCTTGATTAAAACAGACCCGAAACTAACATATACAGTTCGGACCTGTTCACGATAACTTTCTGCGCAGAATTTTAAAACGCCGATTTGAGACTTTTCTGATCCGTTTTCGGAAAAACTTAAAACTATAATGTTGTTCAGAATATGATTTTCTACCGGGTTACATGGACGAAACATCCATTTTAGGAACGAAAATATCTCAAAACAGTTTTTAATAGAACGATTTACTTAATTTCATAGATTTCTAAAATTCAAGAGGTTGTTCTACATCTCAATCCCTATAATGATATTATTGCATTTGAATCTACATGGATGATGATCCTAATACATTGCATATCATTTTTAACATCAATTTCATATTAATTTAGGGATCCAAATACATGTTCATGTGAAATTTCATTATAGATACATAATATACACATATAGGTTATTAACTTGCATTGGATTGTATGGAGAAGTTGAATCCTCTTGAAATCCTCTTAGCTTTCTTCTCTTCTTACTCTCTCTCTACCAACCCTAGCCCCCTTTGTGAAATGATAAAATGAATACTTCTTCTCTTCTTTTCTATTTATACCTAGGGCTAGTTTATTTACAAAAATGTCATTACCCCAAATTTAACCCTCTAGATTCTTTTACGCGTTAATTCGCTTTTAATATTTAAGTCGCACATTCGTATCTCAATGAATTAATTTTAACTTTTCATTTCCAATCATTTTGAATATATATACTGACATAGTTTCATTTCCAAACATTTTGAATATATATACTGACATAGTTTCATTTCCAAACATTTTGAATATATATACTTGTTGCGCTAAAACAGTCCTATGTTAAGCAACCAAGACCATAAAACTCACTTCGGAATTTTACCAAACACTTGGTGTGTGGAAAACACCTAAGACCTTGTTCCTAATGAAAACTAAGTGTGAAAACTTAAAACGAATCCAATCAACAATCAACAAGTAGGATAACAAGAACACATAAGCAATCAAAGCAAAGAAACGACAACAATATAACGTGGTTCACCCAAACAAGGGCTACATCCACAATGGTAGGATTTCTTCTTTCTTTAATAAATGGAGGAACCACAAGGTTACACACTCACACTCTTTATCTCTCCAAGAAAGTCACTCACAAACCAAGCACAAGAACTAATCTTTAAACAAGAAGCTCTCACTCACTTTTCTCTTTGAAAACTCACAAAATGTTCCTCTAAAGCTGAAAAACAGCACTGCACAAAAAAACAGAAAATAAGCTTCTATTTATAGATTTCCTCAATGTGGAAATTTTGTAAATATCGAGAAAAATTTGTTTTTCTCCCAAAACAGCCGTGAACCAACGGGAAGCCACCGGAGATCCAAAATACACCACAAACTCCAACTTGGCGATCCGAATGATCCAACCAAAAAACTCGGAATGAAAACCATTGAACCCGCTTGAAGATCACCCCAAAATCTACCAAGCTCAATGCGGCTCCACCTAACCGAGGAGCCTCTCCTCGAATTTCAATAAGAAGTGAGATTAAGAAGCTTTAGGCAATGCCTAAACTTCTTCGTAGTCACACGTTTGGTTAGGAAATCTGCTGCATTCTCATCCGTGTGCACCTTCTCAATCAAAACCTCGTCGGAATTAACCCAATCTCGAACTCTAAGATACCACACATAAATATGCTTTGTACGGGCATGATACACTTGATTCTTAGCCAAATGCATAGCACTTTGACTATGGCAATGAAGACGAACACTCTCTTGCTTCATCCCCAATTCACTCACTAAACTCTTTAACCAAACCGCCTCCTTTGATGCTTCCGTAAGTGCCATATACTCCACCTCCGTGATAGACAAAGCACTTGTCGCTTGTAACATGGATCTCCAAGATACCGGCCCGCTAGTAATAGTGAATACATACCCCGATGTAGATCTCCGCTTATCAAGATCCGCCGCATAATCCGAATCCACATACCCCGCAACAAACTCGGCCCCTTTCTTCTGCTCAAACACAAATCCCATAGACTTGGTTCCCTTTAGATACTGAAGAATCCATTTCACCACTTTATAATGCTCTTTTCCTGGATTCAACATGTACTTACTAACCACACCCACGACTTGGGCGATATCCGGCCTCATGAAAACCATAGCATACATAAGGCACCCCACGGCACAAGCATACGGCGTTGAAGCCATCTCCTCTAAATCATCATCCGTAGAGGGACATTGCTTTGCACACAAAGCGAAATGTGAAGCTAACGGGGTAGAAGTGGCCTTGGCATCCAACATCCCAAATTTCCCGATGACATGCAAAATATAATTTTTCTGAGATAACCACAACTTGCCAACTTTTCTATCTCGTCTAATCTCCATACCAAGAGTCTTTTGCACCACACCAAGATCCTTCATGTCAAACTCCCGGCTCAATTCCACCTTGAGCTCCGTTATCCGTGCACTACACCAAATCCTGCGAATGGTCATGCCCAGTGGGTTACGGCCCAAGTCCGCAACCAGCTCGTCACGGACTTGGTCCATGACCCACTCAATATTTGGCGTGACCATATTTATTACCACACTAAATTATTGATGCTCGGGAAGTTATCACGGACTTGGGCCGTGACCACATTCGTCGCGGACTTGGGCCGTGACCAGGTCGTGACCATCTTAGCGCCAAACTCTCGCCAAAATTCCCTCCAAGCTTGGTCGCGGGTGGGTCATGGCCCAAATCCGTGACCCATGGCATGATGACGAAGAGAATACACACATTGAGGGTCACGGCTTAGGGTCGTGACCATTTTTGGGCGTGGGTCACGGCTATGGGCCGTGACCAAAGATCATTCAGGAAGCAGGGTTGATGTGAAGAGGGTTGTGCATAGTGCGTCACGGCTCTAGGCCGTGACCAGTTGTAAGTGGTGTGAGTCACGGCTATTGGCCGTGACCAATACTCAAGCAGGTAGTAGGGTGGAAGAGGGTCTTCAATGGGGGGTCACGGATCTAGGCCGTGACCAGGTGCGAGCTAGAAATACCCTAGTTTCATTTATTGGTCGCGCGCTTTATGGGTCACGGATCTAGGCCATGACCAGATTAATGACTTAATAAATAAAACGTTGGTTAGTCATTTGCAATTTGTAAGGGTTGTGTATCGGGGCTAAGGGATTTCATGCGATTTGGTGTCATTTCTAAGGGCTAAGCGATTTTAATTGGATTTCATTGGGATTAACCCCTGTTATGTATAGATTTCTTTTCATTTCATTTGGATTTCGTGATTTCTATTCAAAGCCCTAAGTTTTATGTGTGTATGTGTAGATTTATGTTTGTATGTGTGTGTGTATGTATTGATTTATGTTTATATAGATTTATGTTTGTATGTGTGTCTGTATGTATTGATTTATGTTTATATAGATTTATGTTTGTATGTGTGTGTGTGTATGTATTGATTTATGTTTATATGTGTGCGTATGCATAGATTTATGTGTATATGTATGTTTATGTGTGTAACTATGAACAAATAAATTATTTTTTTGTCAATATACCCTAGATTTATGTGTATATATATGTTTATGTGTGTGTATGTATAGATTGTATGTGTGTGTATGTATAGATTTATGTCAAAAAAATATTAAGGTTTAGTAAACCCTAAATTCTATCTGTGTGTATGTATATATTATGTCAATAAACCCTAGATTGTATGTGCGTGTATGTATAGATTATGCCAATAAACCCTAGATTATATGTGTGTGTGTATTTTTTTTGACAAAATATAATTAAATGGATTTTTAAGGAGTAAAAAGATTTACATCCACGTTGTCGTGATTTTATTGGGGGTTATATGCGTGCCATCATATTATATTGGGGGTTATATACATGTCGTGATTTTTTGCACTATAGTGAGATATTGTTGGCTTGGTTGTTGGATACTATGTTGAATTTATTGAATTGATACTAGTGTCGATAAAAGTATATGTTATTAAATTTGTTGGGTGTGCTCTTGATTTTCCTATGAAAAAGTATATCACATATGCTTGTCTTGTTTATTTGTATATGTATGTTTAAACTCTCATAACTTTCAAACCTAAACCTTAATAGCAGGACTCGTATTCATCCCCTCGTATACCTTTCTCAGGAAAAATGAGGCACGGTGTTAAATACTGTCAACAAGAGTGGGAGAGGTTGCAATTAGACCGCACACATAACTCTTTTATTAGCGTGCGTCATATAGAGGGTACTCCTATTTATAGGTACAGAAATAAAAAGATCGAACAATTTAACTACCTTATAAATCATGGATTAGATATCCAGCAAGATTACTTGTTCGATCGTATTCTATTTTCTCTACCAGAAAACTTGGATGACGTTATACAAAATATATTTCACACACATAATCCCGACATAGCCCTGACCTTGGTTACGTTGTTGGAGAAGGCGGAAAAAAAATCCACCCGTTATGGATACAACTGCGTACAGAGAGAATTGACATAGACTGTGATGTCTCGCGCCACATGCACGTAAAATTGAATCTTGCCAACAAGTTGAGAAATAGGGGATTCCGAGTTCATGTCACTGACATCTACACATCAATCATAGATACCCTTCCTTCTAGTTGGCCACGTGCAAAAATTCATAGGTTCTTAAAAACTAATACCGAATGGATGGAGATCTGACACATTGAACTTATTCTAAAGTCTTACTTTGAAAAGGTATCTATCTACCTATATATATAAAACTAATTAAGCTTGATTAATTAGTTATAATTTCATATTACTATAATTATTTAGTCACTTATATTTTTTAATTTTTGTAGATAATGTCTAGAGGAAACAACCCAAGGATACCAAGTGCCGATATGACACCACAACGAGGTTCACCATCTCGTGCAGAACCCGAAGTCTCAACACCAATGGCTGAGAAATTCACAACTCCACCATTGGTTCACTCCTCACCAAGTCCAACTCCAAGTGCTCCTACTCCCCAATCCAGCACTCCCGTTGCTTTAACGCCCCCATTTAACACTCATGATGCCACCCGCTCAAATGAAAAGAAGCCTATTGGCTTCTCCCTTCTCGGGAATAACCCGAAGGGTGATAGGAATGACGTGCTGAACTTTAAAGCCCGGTGTTTGTCGCTGGGAAAAATGAACGTGGGAGTCGGTGGACCAGACATTTGGAACCTTGTTGATCAAGCTGTCAAAGATGATATACATGACCAACTTTTCAAGCATTTCTCATTTCCTGACCGTTCCAAGAATAAGGTTCTATCTCGGATTGTTGAAGGATTAAGGACATACAGGAGAAACCTTCGGAAGAAACATTTCCCGAAAGAGGCAGCGAGCTCAGATATTTTGGCTTTGAAGGAGAAAGTGCCTCCCAATGTTGAAATGCCGGTGGATCAGTGGAATAAGTTTTTGGAGAATGAGGCGAAGGAAAAAAAGTTGGTCCAGAGGGAGAAAAACAAAAAAAAAATAGGGCACAAAAAACTGATATCCATAGGCTGGGATCCAAATCATATGAGGATTTGAAGAATGAATGGGAGAGTAGGACAAAAGATGGTTCAGATGCCGGTAAAAACCCAAATCGGCCCAACTTATTCGTTCATGCTCGACGGGACAAAGATAATAAATTCCCGCTGCACTTGGCTAAGACACTGGAATCAATAGAGGCCATCGGCAGTCAATCAGATTCGAGCCCTACTGATGACTTTGACCTTAAAAATGATGCCCTGACTAAGACCTTTGGAAAGGACAAAAGGGGGAGGATGAGAGGTGTTGGCTCACATATGCCAAAAACAAAACTTCAACACATTGCACCTCTTATGGACGAGCTTTCTTCGGTCAAGAATTGTATCTCATCCCAAAAGGAGCACCAGTTGAAGACCGATGGGGATGTCCATCAGATTAAAAATTCCCTGGAATTATTGACAAATCAAATTGGGAAACTTGTGAATCTTTGGGAAAGTTATAGGCCCCCAATGCCTCCTCAAGGTTAACCTTACCCTACTCCTACTCAAGGTTTCACACATCCTTCCCCTCCAACATTCCCCTCTCAAATGCATTATCCTCCAACATTCCCCTCCCATGCACCTCCGCCAATCACGGGGCTCGGATCATCGTCAACAACTCACAGTGACTATGGCGAATAGTACTATATCAAGGACATGAGCAATTCGAGGTTTGTTGGCGTGTGCATACTCATCTCCAAGGTTCCTGGAACTCTAGTACATCACCGACCTTTGGAGAAGGGTGAGGCTAAAATAATGCTCGATGAAATATACAACGGCTGCGGAGATGTACCTGTGTACGTTAACAGCGGGGATGGGATGGAATTGAGGAATTATGCAAAATCTTTTATTACTTGGCCACTTTATCTGTTGGCCAAGATTTAATAATATTTTCTTTCGTTTCAGTTGTAATAATTTTTTTTTGTTTTAGTTGTAAGAATATTGGTTTTGCTTCAGTTGGAATGATATTTTTTTTGTTTCAGTTGTAAGAATATTGGTTTTGTTTCGTTTGGAATGATATTTTTTTTGTTTCAGTCATAAGAATATTCTTTTTGTTTCAGTTGTAATAATATTTTTTAACCTATTACCACAGGACTGAAATTTGAAGATTATTACATGGATTTCCCACAATACAAAGAGTGGATGGGAGAGACTAACCGGATATCAATTAATCATGTAAAGGGCGTTTATGAATTTGTTAAATACGCTTCCAAAAATCTTAAAAGTGAGAAGATTCCGTGTCCGTGCACTCATTGTATTAACGGAAAATATAAGCCATTGGAAGTTGTTGAGTTGCATTTAATAAAGTGGGGAATCTGTCAAGACTATATAATATGGACATACCATGGTGAAAAAGTTGTACCTTATGTTCCAGAAGAATTATCGGGAGCTGATCGTGTAACGGAACCTCAAGGAGTAGAAGTGGTACATGATTCACCAACACATCGTCCATTGACCTACTTAATTGATGATGCTTATGGACTCCACAACCAACAAAACCACCAACCTATGGATACAAATAATGCGCATTATGACCAAGTAAATGAACAAATTGATGATGAACTACTAGGAGATCGGGAATACATACGGTTGAAAGCCGATGCGGCTAGACCGTTGTATAAAGATTGCGATGAAGATCACTCGGTATTATATGCAATGATTGGTTTGCATAATTTGAAGAGTCAATTTGGTTTGTCTAGAAACAGCGTAACCGGAATTCTTAAGTGGGTTAAAGAAATTCTCCCAAAAGAGAACATGTTACCAGACAATTATCCTACCATGAAGAAGAGTTTGAAGGGTTTAGGTTTGAAATACAAATCTATTCATGCTTGCAAGTATGATTGCATATTATATCGGAATGAGCACGAAGAGAAGGATGAATGTCATGTATGCAATGAGCCTAGATATATGGTTTGTGAGAATGGAAATGGCAAACATGCAAAAAATCGCAAGTGCTCGCAAGTCCCACAAAAGGTTTTGAAGTATTTTCCACTTGGGCCACGGTTAAAACGTTTTTTTACTGTACCGTGGATAGCGGAGGCCATGACATGGCATGCTCGATGCGAGGTGGGAATTTGATGGGTCATCCGGTTGATTCACTCATCTAGCAAATTTTAAATGCACAACACCATGAATTTGCAAAGGAATCGCGCAACGTTCGTCTTGCAATCTCAACCGATGGGTTTAACCCTTTCGGTAATTTAAGTACTAGTCAGAGTTATTGGCCAGTTCTTATGGCGCCTTTAAGTCTTCCTCCGACATTATGCATGAGAAAGGAGTTCACATTGTTATCTCTGTTGATACCCGGGACGAAGGCTCCCAGTGATGATATTGATATATTCTTAGCACCATTAATCGAAGAACTTAAAGAGTTGTGGGATAAAGGCGTGGTGGCGTTCGATTCTCATAAGGGTGAAGAGTTCACACTTAAAGCAATGGTGATGTGGGCGATCCACGATCTTCCTGCTTACGGGACCTTATTCGGTTGTAATGTTCATGGTTATTATGGATGTCCTATATGTGGGGAATAAACTGAAGCCTATTGGTTAAAACATAGTGGAAAGCTGAGTTACACGGGTCATCGTAGATTTCTGCCGACCAGTCACCCTGTTAGGAACGACAAGTCTAACTTTTTGCCTGTCGGTCACGAGCGAAGAATGGCACCTATTCGACTTTTTGGTCAGCAAATTGAGGAGAAGGCGGTGGCTGTGACTACGGGGAATAGGTACGTAGGCAAACACCCCCAGTTTGTAAACCTGAAGCGTAAAGCTAGAAAGGATCCGAACGACCCTAGTAAAGCGAAGCCATGGTCCAGCGCTCAATATTTTTTGATTTGTCGTATTGGAAAGATCATCGTGTAAGGCATATAATTGATGTGATTCACACATAGAAGAATGTTGCAGAACATTTGATAGGAACATGTCTGGGTGGATCTCATTCCAAAGATGGAGAGTGGGCCCGCCGAGATCTACAGGATATGAAAATAAAGAAGAGATTGTGGTTAAAAAATGATCCAACGACAGGAAGAATTTCTATCCCCCCCGACTGCTTTCACTTTGACTACTAGTGAGAAGAAGATCCTCTTAGACACGTAATTCAACTTGAAGACTCCAACCGGTTATTCTGGTAATTTACGTAGGGTAGTAAGTTACCAAGCAAATGACTTGAAACAGTGCAAGTCTCACGACTGGCACGTAATCATCCAATTAATCCCGTTGTTATTTCGGCATTGCTTCTCTGAACACAAAGATCTCTGTCGGGCAATTATGCAAAGCAGTTTGTGTTTTACCATACTTTCTGCAAAAGTGGTAAACAGAAGGCACATTAAAGCTGCAAAATCAACTTTAGCCGAGGCAGTTTGTGTATTAGAGAAATATTTTCCTCCGTCATTCTTCGATATCAGTATCCACCTGCTTGTGCATTTATGCGATGAAGCTTTATTATGTGGTCCCGTGAGGTATCGTTGGATGTATCCTTTTGAGCGCTTGATGAAAACCTTCAAAGTTTGTGTAAAGAACACACGGTATATTGGAGGGTCAATTGCTGAAGAATACGTAACGGTGGAATCATCGCTATACGCTAGGGAACATATGCCAGAACAAGAGGTGAGGAGGTTTAATCCTCGTGGAGAACGAGTGATAGAGGAACATGACGAGTTTGAGGACGAATTATCGTTTGGGAAACCTAAAGAGGTGAAACTCACAAACCTACAATACGAGCAAGCAACTCGTCATGTCTTCGAATCGCAAGATGAAGTCCAAGACTGGAGAGAGTGAGTATCTACTGAATTCTTCTTCTTTGATTATATGCATTTTTTATTTTATGATCTAAACTCTATAATTTTTCGGTAGGAAGTACGAGAACGAAATTATTCAAAATCAAAGGAGAAATTGGAGGACACTGACTTTAGGGCATGGGTGTCAAAAGAGGTACTTTTCACATCTTATGTGTGCGGTATTTATTCATGTGTGGTAAAAACATCCCCTAAACTCAAATTCATTAATAAATGCATCTTCTAAAAAGAGGTGACGTCTCTTCCAGACTTGCACGCCTAGCAAAAGGTCCTAGTTTTCATGCAAAAGAGTTTAAGAAATTCCGCACTAACGGTTTTGATTTCATTTCATATCCATATGAGGAAAATATTTTGACGCAAAATAGTGGAATATCAATTTCCGCCTTGACCACCTGTATCGCTAGCAAAAGTGATAAAAATCCAAAGAATACGGTGCTAACCTATTATGGGATAATTCAACTAATCCTAGAACTTGATTACTTGGATTTCACAGAAACCGTATTCTATTGTGATTGGGTAAAGGTGGAGGATACAACGAATGCTTGCAAAGTTGATCCCGACTCCAAACTTATTATAGTAGATTTATCAAATCTTAAGACTACAGACCGCATAGTCGACGAGCCTTTTATTTGTGCCTTTCAGAATGTAAAGAAGGTATTATACTCGAAGTGCATAAACGATGGAAATTGGTCTATTGTTGTGCATGCACCAAAGGGTATGACTACTGGAGTAGATGCATTAAAGGCTCCAAAAGAGTTCTAGTCAGCTCTTGATGACAACCCTAATTTGAAGGATCTTTTAGTTGATTTAGAGGAAGATTGAGTATCAAAATATTATTTTATCCTCATCAATCTTATTTGTATCCTATTATGATATTGACATTGTATTAGCACTTTACATTAATTTATGAATTTCATCTACTTTTAAGTGTAATGTCCCGATATTTGTGCAAATGTTAGGTGATTTATCGGTCCTTTTGTTTAGAATATATATGTTTTCATTTATTTATCTCTATCGTTTGGCTTTAGAGGGCGAAAAACCGAAACAACCCCCGAACGGCTCGTGAGGCCCCGTGGGTGGTACCAACACCTCCCACAGGACCAATGTAACTCGTAGGGACAGTGAGTGACGAAAGAACTAGCCCTGGTTTTCTTCCTTTGGTTTTGAATTTGATTTTTTGGTTCTACCATTTTTTTAATTGAACATAACTGTTTGCAAAAAATTCATTATATTTTCACTGTCATAGGATACATTGATGTTGGGGTCGAACTACTATCAAACATAATCTGAAATTGCATCGCTGCTGGCATAGAGAAGGTTCTAATTGGCGTTGGGTGTAACAAAATATCCAGGTAATGGATAGACCTATGATGAACTTTATTTTAAGGTTAAATATGCATTGATTCAATTTTTTAATTATTTTGGGTTTGGATCCTATTTATGTCTAAACCCCGTAATTTTAAGTTTTTTGTCCCCCCTATAGCTTGGGTATTGTTGGCGCATTTTTTTCTTGTCACTTCCAGTGGGGGGGGGGGGGGAGAACATAACTTTTGAACAAAGAATAGTTAGGGTGAACACTAGAAAAAGAAGTCATTATCCAACGGATTGCCACTTTCTAGGTTTAAGGCGCTCCCGGTTTGATTGTACGACATAAATTTGCAAAAAATTAGACTTAAGCATAAAAACATGCCATCGAATGGTGAAAATGTAAAATAACAACAAAACAGTCCCGTAAGAGTCACAAACACCTCGCACGGGACCAATGTAAATCGCAGGAACTGACCGTGTAGTCACGGCGCTCTTGATTTGAGTGTATGACGTAAATTTGCAAAAAAATAAACTTAAGCATAAAAACGTGCCATCGAAGGGTGAAAACATAAAACAGCCTTGAAACGGTCCCGTAAGAGTCATGAACCCCTCGCACGGGACTAATGTGACTCGTAGGAACCGACCGCGTAGCCAAGGGGCTCCCGGTTTGAGTGTATGACGTAAATTTGTAAAAAGTTAGACTTAAGCATAAAAACATGCCATCGAAGGGTAAAAATGTAAAATAGCCATAAAACGGTCCGGTAAGAGTCACGAACACCTCGCACGGGATTAATGTAACTCATAGAAATCGACCGCGTAGTCACGGGGCTCCTGGTTATAGTGTACGACGTAAATTTGCAAAAAAAATAGACTTGAGCATAAAAACATGTCATCGAAGGGTGAAAATGTACAACAAGCACAAAACGGTCCCGTAAGAGTCACGAACACCTCGCAAGGGACCAATGTGACTCGTAGGAAGCGACCGCGTAGTAACGGGGCTTCCGGGTTGAGTGTACAACGTAAATTAGCAAAAAGTTAGACTTGCATTCCATTGAAGGGTGAAAACGTAAAAGAACCTTAAAATGGTCCCATAAGAGTCACGAACACCTCGCACGGGACCAATGTAACTCGTAGGAACAGACCGCATAGTCACGGCGCTCCCGGCTGGAGTGTACGACATAAATTTGCAAAAAATTAGACTAAAGCATAAAAGCATGCCATAGAAGGGTGAAAATGTAAAAAAGCCACAAAATGGTACCGTAAGAGTCACGAACACCTCGCACGGGACCAATGTTAATAGTAGGAACCAAACGGGTAGTCACAAGGATCCCGGTTTGAGTATACGGCGTAAATTTGCAAAAAGTTAGACTTGAGAATAAAAAAGATGCCATCGAAGGGTGAAAACGTAAAACACCCACAAAACGGTCCCGCAAGAGTCACGAACATCTCGCACGGGACCAATGTAAGTCGTAGGAACCGACCGTGTAGTCACGGCGCTCCCGACTTGTGTGTGTGCGTGTGTGCATGTTTGTGTGTGTACGCATGTGCGTGTGAGTGGGAAAGGGGGAGGGGATGGGCAGGGGGCGCGTGTGTGCGTGTGTGCATGTTTGTGTGTGTGCGCATGTGCGAGTGGGGAAGGGGGTTGGGGACGGGTAGGGGGCGCGTGTGTGCGTGCGTGTGTGTGTGTGTGTGTGTGTGTGTTTGTGTGTGTGTGTGAGTGGGGAAGGGGGAGGGGACGGGGCATGTATGCATATATGCAATCTGCATATATGAATATGCATATATGTAGTGAGAGTGTGTGCGTGTGTGGGTGCGTGTGTTTATGTGCGCGTGTGAGTGTGTGCATATTGGTGATAAAATCCAAAATAAAATAGAGAGTATACCTGATCTAGGGTGAATCCAAGAGTGGGATCTACAAAACAAACCTCCTGACACTCATATTCAGTCATCTGATCCGTTACAGTTGCCTCCGGTTCCGGTATCACGTAGGACTTTAAATAATTGTTACTTGAAAGAGAAATAACATATCAGAATTATATAATTATTAATATGAAACTAAATGAGAGATTTAGAAATAAAACATACCATATGCTCAGTGCATCCTACTTATCAGGCCATCCATTACAACAGTGATGAGAAGCTTCACAGTGATAAATCATACTTGCTAAAACAAAAGATTCAACAAAAATATATTAAAACAAATTCGTGAGGTATACCTCATTTTTGGCAGCAACGTGAAACCCCCAATCCAAAAACTTAACAGATATGCCAGTGTATACATGTTTGTGTATGTGTTTGTGTGCGCGTGTGTGCGTGTGTGAGTGGGAAAGGGGGGAGGCGACGGGGCAGGGCGGAGCAGTGTTGCATATATATACAGTTGCATCTGCATATATATGCAACTGCTGCATATATATGCATATGTCGCTTACAATCGACTTTTGATGAAGGTTTGCCTGCATATAAAACGCAAGTTCGCGTGCCAGGTCATCATTCACGTCCACATCTTGCTCTTGGTCAATGTTAACAGATAAGTTGTGTATCCAATCCACGTTATCAGTAGACCATCCTTGTTGTATAGATCTAATAAATATTTCTAATGTGCCTACCTCTATTCAAACTGTCCGAAATTGCACCCTTGTTGTGACAAAGAAATCCACATTGACCGGGGGCTTTATCCTCCACATTTGCCTCCGTGGGTACATAATATCCCTCCTACCAATAAGATCCGAGGGTACGCTTATTTAAAGTAATGAAAAGTAATTATTTGTCACTGAATCGAAATACCTGGAAAATAAAATCAAACAATCATGTCAAGTTTGCAATGGGTTTGAAATCCTAAATGTTTTCGAGACTATCCAATATCCTAACCATCTGCAATAATTAAGGCTCTAAATCAATCAACCATCCATAACCGCGGGTGAAAACTCGAAACAGCCCCTGAACGTTCCCGTGGGTAGCACCAACACCTCCCACGGGACCAACGTAACTCGTAGGAACTGACCCCGCAGCTGCGGGTCTCCCGGTTTGAGAATACGACGGTAATTTGCGTATTTCTAGACTTAGGCTTAACAACATGACGTCGAAGGGTAATTTTTACAAATAGTTAGACTTGAGAGTAAAAAAGATGCCATCGAAGGGTGAAAACGTAAAACAACCACAAAACGGTCTGGTAAGAGTCACGAACACCTTGCACGGGACCAATCTGACTCGTAGGAATCGACCGTGTAGTCACGGGGCTCCCGATTAGAGTGTACGACGTAAATTTGCAAAAAATTTAGACTTGAACATAAAAACTTGCAATCGAAGGGTGAAAATGTAAAATATCCAGAAAAAAGTTCCCGTAAGAGTCACGAAACCTCGCACGGGAACAATGCGACTCATAGGAACCGACCGCGTAGTCACGGGGCTCCCGGTTTGAGAATACTTTCTAAATTTGCACAAAGTTCGACCTGAGCATAAAAAGATGCCATCAAAGGTTGAAAACGTAAAACAAGCACAAAACGGGCCCATAAGAGTCACGAACACCTCACACGGGACTCATGTGACTCGTAGAAACCGACCACGTAGTCACGGGGCTCCCAGTTTGAGTGTACGACGTAAATTTGAAAAAAAATAAGCTTAAGTATAAAAACATGCAATCGTAGGGTGAAAACGTAAAATAGTCTTAAAACGGTCCCGTAAGAGTCACGAACCCCTCGCACGGGACTAATGTGACTCGTAACAACCGACCGCGTAGTCACGGGGCTCCCTGTTTGAGTGTACGACGTAAATTTGTAAAAAAATAAACTTAAGCATAAAAACATGACATCAAAGGGTGAAAACGTAAAACAGTCTTAAAACGGTCCTGTAAGAGTCACGAACCCCTCGCACGGGACTAATGTGACTCGTAAGAACCGACCGCGTAGTCACGGGGCTCCCGGTTTGAGTGTACAAAGTAAATTTGTAAAAAAATAAACTTAAGCATAAAAACATGCCATCGAAGGGTGAAAATGTAAAACAGCCTTAAAACGGTCCCGTAAGAGTCATGAACCCCTCGTACGGGACTAATGTGACTCATAGGAACCGACCGCGTAGTCACGGGGCTCCCGGTTTGAGTGTATGACGTAAATTTGCAAAAAGTTAGACTTAAGCATAAAAACATGTCATCGAAGGGTGAAAACATAAAATAGCCATAAAACGGTCCGATAAGAGTCACGAACACCTCGCATGGGATTAATGTAACTCATAGAAACCGACCGCGTAGTCACGGGGCTCCCGGTTAGAGTGTACGACATAAATTTGCAAAAAAAATAGACTTGAGCATAAAAACATGCCATCGAAGGGTGAAAACATACAACAAGCACAAAACGGTCCCGTAAGAGTCACGAACAACTCGCACGGGACCAATGTGACTCGTAGGAACCGACCGCGTAGTAACGGGGCTTCCGGGTTGAGTGTACGACGCAAATTTGCAAAAAATTAGACTTGACCATAAGAACATGCCATCGAAGGGTGGAAACCTAAAATAGCCACTAAACGGTCCGGTAAGAGTCACGAACACATCGCACGGGACCAATGTGACTTGTAGGAACCGATGACATAGTCACGGGGCTCTCGGTTTGAGTATACGACATAAATTTACAAACAGTTAGACTTGCATGCCACCGAAGGGTGAAAACGTAAAACAACCTTAAAACGGTCCCGTAAGAGTCACGAACACCTCGCATGGGACTAATGTAACTCGTAGGAACCAACCGCGTAGTCACGGCGCTCCCGGTTGGAGTGTACGACATAAATTTGCAAAACAATTGACTTAAGCATAAAAGCATGCCATCGAAGGGTCAAAACGTAAAAAAGCCACAAAACGGTCCCGTAAGAGTCACGAACACTGCGCACGGGACCAATGTTAATAGTAGGAACCGAATGGGTAGTCACAGGGATCCCGGTTTGAGTGTACGGCGTAAATTTGCAAAAAGTTAGACTTGAGAATAAAAAAGATGCCATCGAAGGGTGAAAACGTAAAACACCCACAAAACGGTCCCGCAAGAGTCACGAACATCTCGCACGGGACCAATGTAAGTCGTAGGAACCGACCGTGTAGTCACGGGGCTCCCGGTTAGAGTGTACGACATAAATTTGCAAAAAGTTAGAATTAAGCGTAAAAACATGCCATCGAAGGGTGAAAACATAAAATAAACACAAAATGGTCCAGTAAGAGTCACGAACACCTCGCACGGGACCAATACGACTCGTAGGAATCGATCGCGTAGTCACGGGGCTCTCGGTTTGAGTGTACGATGTAAATTTATAAAAAGTTTGACTGAAGCATAAAAATATGCCATCGAATGGTGAAAACGCAAAACGGTCCCGTAAGAGTCACGAACATCTCGCACGGGACCAATGTGAGTCGTAGGAACCGACCGTGTATATATATATATATACACTGTACACTGCAGTAGTATATATATACTGTACTGTATATATATACACTGTACACTGCAGTAGTATATATATACTATATATATATACAGTACAGTATATATATACTACTGCAGTGTACAGTGTATATATATATATATATATATATATATATATATATATATATATATGCAGTGTACTGCAGAGTAGCATACCAGTATATATACTGCATATATATACTATATATACAGTATATATAATGGTATATATATGCATATACAATGTCCTGCAACCCTTCCTCTAGAATTTGAATAATGCCAGATGGCAACATCTGTAACTCTTTGACAAATGGATTTATTCACAAACCTAGCACTTGCTATAATGCAGTAATCAGTACTTGCATTTTGATCCATGCTGGCCAAAAATGAGTAAGATTGGCCAACATGGATATCTATACTGGTATAATTTTGTTGAGATGTGTATTATCCCTCTGTTTCTTCTAGCAGCAGGTTGGCTTATTAGGTTCAGAATCTTGGATCTCTTAGGTAAACTCTGTATCTAATTTGTGTTTTAGCTTTTTAGGTTTTTGGATATGATAATTTTCGATTGAAATGTATATTAGAGATTTCCAATAAAACCTTTATATGGTTGTTTTGCAGATATTTGGTGTAATAATGCACTGTACTTTGGTGTAAACATTTGGATTTGCAGATATTTGGTGTAATTTTGCAATAATCAAAAGTACAGTGCATTATTATTCGATATAGAGATTGTATGGTTGTTATGATTATTTTATACATAAACTATTATTTGTATTTTCAGATTTACTGAACATCGGATCTCGAAATAAGTGCATTGGCGCCAGACGTGAGCTAAGATGTCAGTTCAATATGGGCTTTAATTTGTGTTTGTATAGGTAAATTCCATTCACTCATACGATCAACGCTATGGTTTATGTTAGTTAGGTAAATTACCAATTTTGATCATATCACCTGTTAAAGAGTGGACTGGATGGAGTATTAACAAATCATCAATACAATAGTTTAATATAACCACACTTACTCTTATGTTTTTAAAGTATATCATCTTAAATCATTACTTTATTTGAAAAAATGTCTAAACAAAATGTCATGGTTGACAGTTATAGCATCTTAAATCATTACTTTGTTTGAGAGTAGATACAATACATACATTTGAGCAGTTCTGTATGCATCAATTTTGTATATAAACATCAGTTTTGTATACAATATATACCATATAAACAACAGTGGTTCTCCCGTCTATCTTTATATAGATTACTAGTATATATTTTTTGTTTATATAGATTGTTTGTATAAAAAATGTAAACTCAAAACAATGTATTGAGAACACATATCTGCTATGCGGGGACTGATTTATTCAGGTTGTGATTTTACGTGGACTGAAAACACCTATAAGTGGTATATAGCTTTGTTTTTTCAGGATGTGGTTATATGTGGACTGATTTTACATTCACAACACTTAGAACATGTATATTTTAACCCTCTCTTTATTTATCTCAAGATTTCACATGTCAAAGTTAGTATTTGGGGTCTGTTTAGGCCAATCCTTGAATAAAACAAAGCTATCTAACTAATCATTTGAAATGTCCCACGGGGCCAATGTAACTCGTTAGAGGGTGAAACTCGAAACAACCCCCCAACGGCCCCGTGGGTGACACCAACACCTCCCACGGGACCAATGTAACTCGTAGGAACTGACCCCGCAGCCGTGGATCTCCCGGTTTGAGAATACGATGATAATTTGCATATTTCTAGACATAGGCTTAAAAACATGGCGTTATAGGGTGAAAACTCGAAACAACCCCCGAACTGCCCCGTGGGTGGAACCAACACCTCCCATGGGACCAATGTAACTCATAGGAACTTACTGCGCAGCCACGAGACTCCCGGTTTGAGAATACGATGATAATTTGCATATTTCTAGACTCAAGCAAAACATGGCGTTAGAGGGTGAAAACTCGAAACAACCCCCGAACGGCCTTGTGGGTGGCACCAACACCTCCCACGGGACCAATGTAACTCGTAGGAACTGATCTCGCAGCCGCGGGTCTCCCGGTTTGAGAATATGACGATAATTTGCATATTTGTGGACTTAGGCTTAAAAACATGGCGTTAGAGGGTGAAAACCCAAAACAGCCGCTGAACGGCCCCGTGGGTGGCAAAAACACCTCCCACGGGACCAATGTAACTCGTAGGAACTGACCACGCAATCGCGGGTCTCCCGGTTTGAGAACACGATGATAACTTGCATATTTCTAGACTTAGGCTTAAAAACATGGCGTTAGAGGTTGAAAACTTGAAACAGCCCCAGAACGGCCTCGTGGGTGGCACCAACACCTCCCACGGGACCAATGTAACTCGTAGGAACTGATCCCGCAGCTGCGGGTCTCTCGGTTTGAGAATACGACGATAATTTGTATATTTCTGGACTTAGGCTTAAAAACATGGCGTTAGAGGGTGAAAACCCAAAACAGCCCCCGAACGGCCCCGTGGGTGGCAAAAACACTTCCCACGGGACCAATGTAACTCGTAGTAACTGATCCAGCAGCCGTGGGTCTCTCGGTTTGAGAAGACGACGATAATTTGTATATTTCTGGACTTAGGCTTAAAAACATGGCGTTAGAGGGTGAAAACCCAAAACAGCCCCCGAACGGCCCCGTGGGTGGCACCATCACCTCCCACGAGACCAATGTAACTCGTAGGAACTTACCACGCAGCCGCGAGACTCCCGATTTGAGAATACGACGGTAATTTTATATTTCTAGACGTAGGCTTCAAAACATGGCGTTAGAGGGTGAAAACCCAAAACAGCCCCCGAACGGCCCCGTGGGTGGCTCCAACACCTCCCACGGGACCAATGTTACTCGTAAGAACTGACCGCGCAGCCGCAAGACTCCCGGTTTGAGAATACGATGATAATTTGCATATTTTTAGATTTAAGCAAAACATGGCGTTAAAGGGTGAAAACTCGAAACAACCCCCGAACGGCCCCGTGGGTGACACCAACACCTCCCACGGGACTAATGTAACTCGTAGGAACTGACCCCGTAGCCGCGGATCTCCCAATTTGAGAATACGATGATAATTTGCATATTTCTAGACTTAGGCTTAAAAACATGGCGTTAGAGGGAGAAAACCCAAAACAGCCCCCGAACGGCCCCGTGGGTGGCACCAACACCTCCCACGGGACCAATGTAACTCGTAGGAACTTACCACGCAGCCGCGGGACTCCCGGTTTGAGAATACGATGGTAATTTGCATATTTCTAGACTTAGGCTTAAAAACATGGCGTTAGAGGGTGAAAACTCGAAACAACCCCCGAACTGCCCCGTGGGTGGAACCAACACCTCCCACGGGACCAATGTAACTAGTAGGAACTTACCGCGCAACCGCGAGACTCCCAATTTGAGAATACGACGATAATTTTTATATTTCGAGACTCAAGCAAAACATGGCGTTAGAGGGTGAAAACTCGAAACAGCCCCAGAACGGCCCCGTGGGTGGCACCAACGCCTCCCACGGGACCAATGTAACTCGTAGGAACTGACCCCGCAGCCGCTGGTCTCTCGGTTTGAGAATACGATGATAATTTGCATATTTCTAGAGTTTGGCTTAAAAACATGGCGTTAGAGGGTGAAAACCCAAAACATCCCCCGAACGGCCCCGTGGGTGGCACCAACACCTCCCACGGGACCAATGTAACTCGTAGGAACTGACCCCGCAGCCGCGAGTCTCCCGGTTTGAGAATACGACGATAATTTGTATATTTCTAAACTTACGCTTAAAAATATGGCGTTAGAGGGTGAAAACTCGAAACAACCCCCGAACGGCCCCGTGGGTGGCACTATCACCTCCCACGAGACCAATGTAACTCGTAGGAACTGACCACGCAGTCGCGGAACCCCCGAATTGAGAATACGACGGTAATTTGCATATTTCTAGGCTTAAACTTAAAAACATGGCGTTAGAGGGTGAAAATCCAAAACAGCTCTCGAACGGCGCCGTGGGTGGTGCCGACACCTCCCACGGGACCAATGTAACTCATAGGAACTGACCCCACAGCCGCGGGACTCCCGGTTTGAGAATACGACGATAATTTGTATATTTCTACTTGGTTACTGATAATTTTAACTCATATATGCAATTTTTAGCTTGATTAAATTTTTTGTAAAACTACTTGGTTACTGATATTTTTTTTTATGTATCCTATCATTGTAGGATTTTTGCACGCGGATCAAATGAAGGAGGCAATGGTCTACAGCATGAAGATTGTTTATATGTTGTGGACAATCAGGATTTTGTCTGCCATGCGGGCTTTTATTGTTTAGTTTTATGGCCGTGCAGGCTTTTATAATTTGGTTGTTGAATTTTATGGCCGTGCAGGCTTTATAATAAGTAGGTTTTACATTTACAGGTTTTGGAATGTCAAGAAAATAGAGGAAACTCTGCCCAATTTTTTTTTTGGTCTGTGAATTATTAATACGTGTAATATTTATAAGTTTGTATATATATTTGTTTATTAACAACGTTCTCGATTCGCAATTTGTGATTTTTTTATTGTTTTGCCAATAATAAATATTTGTAACACCTCGTACGCGTCAAACGTTACACGTAGCAACTGATGGTGCATTCGCAGGACCCCCGGTTTTAGGATTGGACCAAAAAAATACATTTTTTTTAAATTATAGTTAAATATGGTCATGGACTTTGTCCATGATCATTTTAATTTTTTCGTCACGGTTGTGGGTCACGAACTTGGGCCGCGACCATTTATTTTTATTTTTTTTGTCACAGTTGTGGGCCGCGAACTTTGGCCGCGACCAAGTTGTCACGGTTGTGGGTCACGGATCAGGGCCGCGATCAATTTTTTTAATTTTTTTGTCACGGTTGTGGGTCACGGATGAGGGTCGCGACCCGTCACGACATGGGTCCTGGCCTAAGTCCGCGACCATCTGCCGTGACCCCTCTAGGCCGTGACCATTTTTTGGTCACGGACTTGGACCGCGACCCACGAAAATGGTCACGCCCGAAATGGTCACGGCCCAAGTCCGCGACCCACAACTTTGGTCAGGGATTTTGGCACTGACCAATCGCCAGTTTTGGTGTAGTGGTGACATGTCCCGACACGCAATGAGCATGTCATCCACATAGAGCATTAACAAAACAAAGGAACCATCATCAAGAACCCGAAAATATGCACAATGGTGATGATCACATCTCGTGTAACCAACCCGCAACATGAAGGTATCAAACCGTAGGTACCATTATCGTGGCGGCTGTTTAAGCCCATACAATGACTTCTTAAGCTGGCACACATGATCTTCCTTTCCCACTTCCTTGAACCCCTCCGGTTTCACCATGTGAATAAGCTCCTTCAAATCACCGTGAAGAAAAGTCATTTTCACATCCATTTGCTCCAATATCATATTGAATTGAGCAACCATTGCCAATAACACCCGTATCGAAGTATGACTCACCACTGGGGAGAAGATCTCATCATAGTCAATCCCCTCCTTTTGTTAAAACCCCTTCGCTACTAGCCTTACCTTGTACTTCGGTTCTTCTATTTTGTTAATTGCCTCTTTCTTCCTATACACCCACTTAGAGCCAACAATGTGTCTCCCCTTGGGTTTAGGAACCAACTCCCACACAGAGTTCTTTCGTAGATCTTCCATCTCTTCCGACATAGCACCCATCCAACTCGCCTTGACATCACAATTAATGGCATCTTTGTATGTCATTGGATCACCCTCACTAGAAATGAGAGCGTAATTGACCTCTTCCCAACCAAGCCTAGATGGTGGCTTGATCTCCCCACGCTCTCTGTCACGTGCTATGGATGGCACTTGATCCACCCGTTGAGTGTCCTCCACCTCAACTGACTCCTCTCCCAAATCATCCTCATTCGGCTCCACCTCAACCGGGTCATCACCCGATTGAGAATCACTTGAACCACTAGTAGATGCACTATCACTATCGGTGGTTGATGATCTCAGAAATACCAAAGGAATCTCGACGGTTCTAACACCACCGTCATAGGAAACTTCCAGGAACTCCTTCGCCTTCAACATGGACGTCTCGTCAAACCTCACATCCCGGCTAACAACTAGCTTCCTCGTAGACGGATCCCAAAGCTTGAACCCTTTTACCCCTTTTTCATAGCCTAAGAAAATACACCGGCGAGTTCTCGGGTTATTTTTAGTCCTTTCGTCACTAGGAATGTGAGCGTACCCCGGACATCCGAACACCCTCAAAGTAGAGTAGTCGACCTCGTGCCCCGGCCATACTTCCTCCGGACACTTCAAACCAAGAGTCGAATTTGGTGACCGATTCACCAAATACACGGCGTGATCAAGATCCGTTGCCCAAAATGATTTCGGTAACCCGGCATGAAACCTCATGCACCTTGCCCTTTCCATAATGGTGCGGTTCATCCTCTCTGCCACCCCATTTTGTTGTGGAGTCTTCTTAACGGTAAAGTTCCTTGTGATGCCCGCATCTTTACAATACTTGAGAAACCCACCATCTCTATACTCACCCCCGTTGTCGCTCCTCAAATACTTTATCTTCTTCCCCGTTTGATTCTCCGCCATGGCTTTCCACTCTTTGAACATCTCGAAAACCTCCGATTTTTCCTTCAAGTAGTAGACCCACACTTTTCGTGAATGCTCATCTATGAAAGTCACAAAGTATCTAAAGCCGCCTATGGAAACAACATCCGAAGGCCACACACGTCGGAATGAATATAGTCAAGAGTCTCTTTACTCTTGTTCGTAGATATAGTGAATTGCACTTGAGTTTTCTTCCCCATCAAACAATACTTGTAAAAATCGAGCTTGCATCCATGCACCCCTTTCAACAACTTTCACCAATGAAGTTCTTCCATGCCCCGTTGGCTCATGTGACCAAGTCTCATGTCCCACAATTGTAGCTCGTCGATTTCAGGCTCCGTAGAGACTGACGCTGCACCCATTACTGTATTTCCCTTCAATCTATAAAGATTATTCGGTAACTTTGTGCAGCGCAAAATCACCATCGATCCCCTTTTGACCTTCAAAGCCCCACCCTCGGCTTGAATCACACAACCCTTTGAATCGAGTGCGCCTAAAGAAATTAAGTTCTTTTTAAGTGTCGGAATATGCCTCACTTCACTTAAGGTTCGGACAACCCCATCCCACATCTTTATGTGCACCTACCCGATTCCCACTACTTTGCACGTAGCATTGTTTTCCATGAGAATATCACCACCGGTATTGGACGTGAAATCCTCAAACCATTCCCGGTTCGGACACATGTGGTATGAACATCCAAAATCTATAATCCAACCATCAACGTGATCGGTGGAAAAACAAGTAAGAACCTCTTCGCCTTCCTCTAAAGTAGCAACACCGGCCACATCTTTAGCAGCATCTCCTTTCTTATCATCTTTCTTCCACTTCAGACAATTCCGTTTAAAGTGACCCTTTTATGGCACTTGAACCACTTAACCGTGCTAATGTCTCGAGATTGAGACCTTCGGAAGCCCCAATTATTTGCACCTCTAGACTTCGACCTTCCTCTTCATCCACCACCACCAACCTTGGCTACCAAGCCTTCACCTTGAGAAGATGAACTAGCTCCACCGATACCATTTTTCTTCTTCATGGCCACGTGAGAAATGATGTCCTGCATTACATCATTGAACTTGAGAGTAGTCTTCCCAAACATAAGTGTGGTGACAAAGTGCTCATATGAATCGGGCAATGAAGCAAGCAACAATAACGCTCGATCCTCCTCGCTAAATTGAACATCAATCCGGTTCAAATCATAGATCAAAGCATTGAAGATATTTATATACTTCATCATATCACCGCCCTCCTTCATTTCTAACTTGAAGAGCATCTTCTTTAGAAACAATTTATTTGACAAAGACTTGCCCAAATAAATATCCTCCAATTGATCCCACATGCCCTTAGCCGTAGTTTCCGATATCACGTGATTGAGCACATCATCCGTGATATACATTTCAATTGAAGAAATTGCCCTTTGATCAATATCGCTCCATTCGGCTTCGGTCATATACACCGGACGCTTCTCTATACCCAATAATGCTATAACCAACCGTTATTGAACAAGAACGCCCCGCATCCTTCTTTGCCACAAGCCAAAATTAATTTTCTCATCAAAATGTTTTATCTCAAACTTCATTGAGCCTCCGGATCCATAACTAGGATCCCACTTCTTAGAGCCTCCGCTTATAGAAGTTGATTCGAGAGTACGCGACACCTCCTCCCCCATTTGGAACAAATTCTAGAACTTATGCCAATATCACTCAAATTGATTCAAGCCGAACCAAAATACCGAGCAAACCAAGCAACCAAAGCTCTGATACCACTTGTTGCGCTAAAACAGTCCTATGTTAAGCAACCAAGACCATAAAACTCACTTCGGAATTTTACCAAACACTTGGTGTGCGGAAAACACCTAAGACCTTGTTCCTAATGAAAACTAAGTGTGCAAACTTAAAACGAATCCAATCAACAATCAACAAGTAGGACAACAAGAACACATAAGCAATCAAAGCAAAGAAACGACAACAATATAACGTGGTTCACCCAAACAAGGGTTACACCCACAATGGTAGGATTTCTTCTTTCTTTAATAAATGGAGGAACCATAAGGTTACACACTCACACTCGTTATCTCTCCAAGAAAGTCACTCACAAACCAAGCACAAGAACTAATCTTTAAATAAGAAGCTCTCACTCACTTTTCTCTTTGAAAACTCACAAAATGTTCCTCTAAAGCTGAAAAACAGTACTACACAAAAAAAACAGAAAATAAGCTTTTATTTATAGATTTTCCTCAAAGTGGCAATTTTATAAATATCGAGAAAAAATTGTTTTTCTCCCAAAACAGCCGTGAACCAACAGGAAGCCACCGGAGAGCCAAAATACACCACAATACTGACATAGTTTCATTTCCAAACATTTCGAATATATACACTGGAATAGTTTTTTTTTCAATTTCAATTCAATAAAAAATGCGGGGTATTACAACTCTAAACAAATAGGAGCCTTAACTTTCTTGTATAGCATTTTAGAGTGTACTAGTTGTAAACCCGCGTGATGCGTTGGCATTTTTCAATATAATATAAGTTAAGCACACATAAATCAACATATTGTATCTAAAAAGTTTGCAAACTTCTTGAAATAAATGTAAAAAATATATCCACTATAATTGCTTCACAGAATCTCAAGATATCGAAAACAAACCCAATAATTAGCAAATCATTTCCAAAAAATCATTAAAAGCCAATAATAATTAACATCACAACAACGCACAAAATTATACTAACCATTTTTATTACGTTAATTTCAATGACTACAAATTTCATGGTTTATTTAAATTCCTGTTTAGACTAAAGCTCAACTATTTCGTCAATTTAAAAAAAAATAAAGATAGTACACTCTCGTGATTACTAAAACTTAATTACATTTTATTTACACCGCTTTTGTCTATCAAGTGTATTAAATTTTTTTATCTATATGTATGTGTCCTATAGAAATTGAATATATGTTGGGCACCAATTAGTAATAGCATACATGCATATCGGCACACATTAAATAAATTAATGATTACGTGGAACATTCATGCAAGTGACATTCCTACTTCATTTTTCAAAATATATCACCAAACTAGTCATATGGTAATCCTTTTGTATGCCCGTGCCTATCTCAAATATCAGCCTAACATTATATATATATAGTGGCGAAAAAATGGGCTCTAAATAATAAATCAACCCATATTCGTCCATACGTTTAAATACGGGGCCCATATTTAAAACTTATGAGTCAAATATGAAGAGCATTAACAAAAAATATGAGTCAAATATAGAGTGCATCTTTAAATGTTGTGATTAATATATATATTTTTTACATTTACTTGGAATTATAATATTCACACGGATAGAAAAAACGGGTTGACCCAACTCATATTTGGCCCGCCCATATTTAGCTCAACCCATAGTTTTGCCACTACTAATCATAAACAATCAATAATTTAAAAGTGTTATCCCATAACATGAAAATATCAATAAGCTAGTACTAAATGCTTCTTGTGTTATTTAGGCAGGAGATAAGATTCTTTTGGGATTCCTTATCCACCATTTCTCGCAAACTTTTCTTCAAAATTAAGAGAATTGTAAAAATCAAAATTTATTAGAAATTAAAAAAATCAAAGTCTATATAAGTCACAATTAATCATTTTATAGAAGAATAGTGAAAAATCAAATTTAATGATAAGAAGCAAGAGAGAGCCTCATACCTTTAGTTTTTCTTGGAAAAAAATAACAATTCATTTCCCTAAAGTAATTTATTAATATGAAAAGTGATCAAACTAAAATTTACCAATTAAACACCAAAATTTTATATCAACAATTGGATATCAATAATTGGAGTGCACGTCAAAATCAAAAGCACGAAAGTTGATGGAAAAAAGTAAAAGGGATAAGATGTGAAAAAAGTTTAGATATCTAGTTAGGTTTATAATGAGTCCCCTCATCTACAAAACACACATAATATAAATCAAAATTCCTAAATCCTAAAACATAGAAACAAAGAAACATATTATCTTCAAAATAAAAAAAAAAATCAATACTTTTACTAAATTATTCAAAATATTTAATCAAATACTCAACAAATTTCATATATATAATATTATACTTAAGAGAACATAAACTGTATATAAAATCTGAAATTTAAAAAAAAAAATATTTCCTGTATGTATTTTCTTCAGAAAGTTCAAAATTGAAAATATGGACATTTTTTAACACTATATATATATATACAGTACTGCTCTTGTGCGGACCAGTCCTCATTTTAAGAGTACAGACCAGACATGTGTCACTTGGCGGTGTGCCTATAAATTATCGGCTAAATTATAGGCACACTCTTTCTCTTTTTCACGCTCACCATCAGGTGACACATGTCCGGTATGCACTCTTAAAATGTGGACTGGTCCGCACAAGAGCAGTACTATATATATATATATATATATATATATATATATATAGAGAGAGAGAGAGAGAGAGAGAGAGAGAGAGAGAGAGAATCAAACCAACCATTTACATCTTTGTCAAATAAGCTGAGGGCCTCCTTAAACTCAGAGATCTGCTCCTTCCCTGCATTGCCTCATTCTCATCTCCTCCCCCCGTTGCCTGGACGCCGACACCGGCCCGATCGCAAGCTTCCCTAAATTCTTACTCACTGTCTGAAACTCCACTAACCAATCCCCAAACTCATTATTAATCCTACTTTCAACAAGCGTCTTAATCTCTGAAATCTTCCTCTCCAACATCCTTTTCAACGTGATCAGATCTACACATTTCAAGGCCATGTTTAAGTTGCTTTGTGTTAAATGATAGTTAACACGTGAGCAGAGGGTTATTAGTTTGATGCCGGTTTGGGGGAGTTAATAGCGAGTGAGATGTTGGTTGATTTATTATGAGACTCTAGGAATAAATCGAGAGATCATAAGAGATGTTTTGCAACTAATTGGAGAGTTGAGTTCGACTGTTTTTTTTTTTATGAGGTTCCACCAATTCTTCTTCGGGCTATTTTTTTTTTTGTAATTTCTTATGGAGATAATAAAGAGAATGAAGCAATGCAAACGACTATTACAGGAAAACTATTCATCAAGCACCCTATACACCTTTATATGGGACAAATACATCCCCAAAAAGTGGTCCATTCTCTGTTGGAGAATCTTGAAGAATAACATTCCAATAGACAAAAACATCCAAAACTGTGGTATTCGTTTGGTTTCCAGATGTGCTCTATATAAAAATGAAATAGAAACAGCCGACCACATATTCGTACGATGCCCCTAACACAAAGCTTATGGAACTTTTTATTCACTTATGGGTTTATCGTTCAAATATCACTCGTGTGGTTCTATTCTTATGGGTTGCTGGCTTCAAGGAAAAGGGAAAGATTACAGGGTCCGCAGCTACAAAATCATTCTCACTGCAGCAATCTGGAGCATTTGGTCTATATGGAATAAGGCAGTATTTGATGGTTGCAAGGCCTCGGCTACGTCACTCATTGAAAATTGTTGTCACCAAATAAGGCTCATTGCCTCTTCTATGCCTTTCTATTCTAAGATCGACTCATTTGATGCCTACTGGTGTAATTTTTTTGATATCAGATATTCCCCCACAATTCCCTCATGGCACCTGCCTACCTAACATAGTTATTTATTCAGGTAAAAGATCTAGGGTCTATATTATGTTTTAGTCTTTCATAAGTCTGGGTAAAGTGTTTTTTTATGTTATGTGTGTGTGTGTGACTTTGGGTAATTGGCTCCCCCTCTGCCCTTTTTCTCGAGCTTTATACAGGCCACCGTGAAGAGGCTGTTTCTTCACTTTGATAAAAATATCATCCGGGAGTTCCGCCTCCCTTATTTAAAAAAAGAAAAAAAAAAGCAACACAAACGGCTTAGAAGAGAATAGGTTTGAATCCAATCCGTGGTATGGATTTTAGCAATGATTACTGAAGTTACAAATTAATTAAGGTGTCTAGATTTTAATAATCATAAAACACCGAAAGAGAGAAGGATAAAGGAATGAGGAGTCTCCCAGAATGAAAAGAGTAAAGGCCAAAAGAGAGAGGTTGGAAGAAATGAAAACATCGAGATTAAGAGATATTATATCGAGGAGAGAGTGAGGGTCCACGTGGCCATGCTGGTTGATTAGGAACACTTAATGCTTATATAGCATTTTAGATTAGTATTAGATTTGAACCTCGCGCGATCTGCGGACGCTTTGTAGACTTGTTGTATTATCAATATAATAAGCGTAATAACAGAATGAGTTTGGAAAGCATGCAAATACAATTCAATTAAAATCACTTGTAGCGAAATATAATTAATACGTGTCATTTAAAAACTTTATAGGATTTAAAGAAATGAAAAGTTTGTTACAAAAAAGAAATTATAGCATTTTTGCATTGATAATATTAAAAGATAATTAGAGAAATGACAGACCACCATGTGCAAATAGGCCTAAATATTTAATTAAAAAGTAAAAACATTATTTTCATAAACCTAAGACTCATTTTCACCTTCCTTGTAATGTTATGCCACCAAAATAGGATATATATGGGGAATAAACTATCTTTTCTTTTTTGACCACTCAATCACCAAAACATATCCAAAAAAAAAAAAATTGCTTTTATATCATAAATAAAAATTGACATGGACAATGGAGGGAATTAAGTGTATGGCCATAACTTTGTGTCTTTCGATCAAATAATTTGAGTCCACTCAACGATCTGGGTTTGTAGTTTGTAGGAACATTAACGCTTCATGTGTGAAAATCGACAAAGTCTACAAAATCTATGGATTTGGAAGGGAAGGTAGTTATTACAGAAAAAACTCTCTATTTTTTGATGAAAATCTAACCAGACTGTTTAATGCTCTATTTTAAATATCAGATGCTTGTTATGGTCTTGCATAAAAATTATCTTCTAATTAAAATTAAAATTACAACAATAATTAAATATTGGCCTTTATTTGATTTTTATTCCTCTTTCAATCAATTGGACATTCAAAGACCTCCTATAAAACATAAATTATCACTAAATAACACAAATAATTTCCACATTCATCTTGCAATCCATTTAAATCCCCGAAATCTACATTATATAACTAATTTACAATGAATGGATTTACACTTATAACACATATTTAATACCATTATATTGTAAAAATGACAAATTATAAAAATGAAAACATTTATATTTAGGAACCTCATAAAAATGAAAATATATATATATATATATATATATATATATATATATATATTAAATCTTCCTCCCGTGTATTGCTTAAGCACACCACCCATATCATTCAAAATATGTGCTGGGAGCTTACATGTAAACTCCCAGCTTAAGAACTTATATATAAAAATATATTATTTATAAATCCCATCACAGTCACCAAAAAAGGTCTCAATTTATATACCCATCAAAATTTCAAATTCAAGAACATGCATCCCATCATAGTTCAAAATTTAAAGTTCTAAACTGTTGTGAATACAATAATATAATTTCAAGACATATTTGCTAATAGAAGTTGTTGAAAATTCGTACCTAAAATGGAGAAAAAGATTATGTTGTTTATCGGATTACGAAAAATGAATATATATATCACTAAATAAATATAAACAGTAATTAAAATTAATTACCAAAAAAAAACAGAACAGTAAAAGGAGATAAGAAGAACATACAGTTTGTGACTGAAACAACCACTTGTAGTATTTTGACCGAGTCGAAAGTTGAACTATCTCTCCTTAAGACAGAATACGCCCCCGCTACGGTGCTGACGGCAGATTCAATGGGCGTTTGCCTCCCAGGATGAAACGGTCAACGACTGTTGTAAGAAGCACTTCAGTGCAACAGTCCCACGAACCAACAATGGCGAATTTCTCTCAAACAGTAGGAAGGGAACAAGGAAAGTAGTAGGGAATTCGGGTAGATTTTTTAATCTCTTAAATGGACTGCATAAGGTCCCTTTTATAAGTGGTGAAGGGCTGCAACTCATGGCTTTTCCCAGAACAGACAGGACTGTTTGTACAGTTGCATCTCTTTAATAAAGCAACTTAACGTTTTAATTAGTTCATTAAAAACAACAACATTTTTTTTAAATAATTAAAAAAAACGATAGTATTTTTAAGTAATTAATTAATGCGGAAAATAATTAATTCGTAATTAATTCATATTTTTTAGTTCAGAAAATAAATTTTAAAGCCCAAAGGTCAATTAAAATTTGTCCAAAAAATTTAATAGTTTCTCAAGAAAAACCCATGACCCGAACCCGGTCACGGGCCGGACGGACGGCGGCGGCGGCGCGCGAATGTGGGATTTTGGGCCAAGCCCAACACATGCATAGTGTAGGACATCTCCCCTTCAAAGAGTTGGGATAGTCCAAGGCATCCAAGCCTTAGTCCCATAACTTGTGTATATTAACACCAAGTTTTTCTACCACTTTTTCAATGTGGGACAAACCCACTTAACTATGTTACACCATCTAGCTTAAACTCAAATGGGTCAGTTTAAGTCCAAATTTTTCATTCATTACTTCACTATTTTGAACAAGTGAGTATACCAAATTAATCTCCTTGCTGCAAGGAACACATTGGTACTAAGACACGTCACTTTTAACATTTGTGTCTTAATTAAAATTGACTCTAAAGATTGACCAAATAAGCTGGCATTTTATACAATATACAACAATCCCCCACATGAATAAAATTTGGAAGAATCAAACGAATATAGATGCAAACAGAGAGTTATTCTAGGAAAAAACATTGCATCAAAAAAGATAGCTTGTGGCTTTGAATCTTTCCTAGTGAGATACTATCGAGCTTACTAGCCAATCAATGAACGTGATGTCTTGAATTGATCGACCATTTGTGTAAACTGAGATAATAGTATTTACACAATATTTTTCCAGCCTTATTGGTTCTCATTTTTGTGTCCATTTTGGCCTTGGACACCTCCTGGTTTCATGAGTGTGCTAGAGAAATAGCCTTCGTTATTCTCATAGAAGCGACCCCTTCTCACTCATATAGGTGATTTCTATAAAGAGTATCCTGCTAATACCCCACTTGACCTATACATTCAAGATATAGAAATCATTAAAAATATAGTCTATCCTTATACACGCGGCAGTTTGTGCACTGACTCATCTTCGGAATGGGAGGAAGTAATTAAAGTATTAGTTCTCAGTGCAAACTGAGTCATCATAATTAGGTTGTCCCTTTGAACCTATTTCTTGGGATCTCCAGTCATTTAGGTTGGGTTTCCATTAAGACGACTCTTTAGAATTTTACAGGCTTTAGGCCCATTCCACGTGATGAACTTACAACTTGCTCTCCAGGTAAACCTTTAGTTAGTGGATCCGCAATATTTTCCTTTCACTTTACATAGTCAAAAAAAATAATTCCATTTGAGAGCAATTGTCTAACGGTTTGGTGTCGACGATGTATATGTCGTGATTTACCGTTATAGTTATTATTTTCTGCCCTAGCAATTGCCGATTGACTATCACAATGTATTATGATAGGTGGCACGGGCTTTGACCATATTGGAATATCCTCTAAGAAGTTTCTAAGCCATTCGGCCTCTTCCCCAGCTTTATCTAAAGCAATAAATTCAGATTCCATCGTGGATCTTGCAATACACGTTTTCTTCGAGGATTTCCAAGATACGGCTGCACCTCTAAGGGTAAATACATATCCAATTGTGGATTTCGAATCATTTTAGTCAGATATCCAATTTTCATCGCTATAGCCTTCAAGTACAGCTGGATATCGTTCATAGTGCAACCCATCCCCCAAAGAGTATCAAAGATATCGAAGAACTCTTATCAAGGCTTTCTAATGATCTTTCTCGGGATTACTCGTATATCGACTGAGCTTACTAATTGAGTATGCTATATCGGGTCGAGTACAGTTTGATAAATACATCAAACTTCCAATGATACGAGAATACTCTAATTGAGATATACCTTCACCTTTATTTTTAAAGAGGTGATGACTTTGATCTACAAGTGTTCTCACTGGACTTTGATCATATTTATTATACTTTTGAAGTATTTTTTCAACGTAATGTGATTGAGATAAGCTAATTCCTTCAGGGGTTCTAATAATTTTAATTCCTAGGATTACATCAGCCAATCCCATGTCCTTCATTTCAAATCTACTAGTCAACATTTGTTTAGTAGAATTGATAACATTATTATTATTATTATTATTACCAATTATTAGCATATCATCTACATATAGACATACAATCACATGTCCTTCTTGAGTGCTTTTGATGTAAACACATTTGTCACACTCATTTATTTTGAAACCATTTGACTTCATGACATTGTCAAATTTTTCATGCCATTGTTTAGGTGCTTGTTTCAACCCATATAATGACTTCACAAGTTTACATACTTTCCTTTCATTTCCAGGAGATCTAAAACCTTCTGGTTGTTCCATATATATTTCTTCATCTAATTCACCATTCAAAAATGTCGTTTTAACATCCATTTGGTGTATTTCCAATTTATGTATTGTTGCAATTGCAATTAACATTATAATGGATGTTATTCTTGTAACAGGTGAATAGGTGTCGAAATAATCTATTCCCTCTTTTTTCTTGTATCCTTTAGCTACAAGTCTAGCCTTATATTTATCAATGTACAATCAACTTTCATTTTTCGTTTGAATATCCATTTACACCCTAACGTTTTTTTCCCTGGTGGTAGGTCCACCAATTCCCAAGTATGATTATTGCAAAATGGATTCAATTTCACTATTGATAGCTTCTTTCCAATATGAGGTTTCCAAAGTGGATAGAGCTTCTTTTACCTTTTGAGGTTCACTTTCTAACATATATGTTAGAAAATCTGGATCGAAAGATTTTGAAATCTTTGCTCTTTTGCTACGTCTAGGTTCTTCCTCAATAATATTTTGAGGTTCACCATTTGTAACTTCAAGCATTCTTTTGTTAGAAGTTGTTTCTTGTGTATTTTTACAAGGAAAGATATTTTCAAAGAATGATGCATTCGTAGATTCTATGATTGTATTTTCATGAATTTCAGGAATATCAGACTTATGCACAAGAAATCGATATGCACTACTATTATGTGCATAACCAATGAATATGCAGTCAATAGTCTTTGGACCAATTTTCACCTTTTTACGTTCAGGAATTAGTACTTTTGCAAGACACCCCCACACTTTTAAGTATTTGTAGGAAGGCTTGCGTCCTTTCCACAACTCAAAGGGTATCTTATTTGTTTTCTTATGATACAATTTGTTTAGAATGTAATTAGATGAAAGCAGTGCTTCCCCCCCACATGTTTTGGGGTAATCCCTAACTTATTAATAATGCATTCATCATTTCTTTTAAAGTCCGATTTTTACGTTCCGCAATCCCATTTGATTGAGGAGAGTAAGGTGCGGTAGTTTGGTGAATAATACCATTTTCTAAATATATTTCCTTAAAAGGATATTCATATTCACCACCTCTATCGCTTCTTAATTCTTTAATCTTTTTACTAAGTTGATTCTCAACTTCTATCTTGTATTGTTTAAAAGCTTCAATTGCTTCATCTTTGCTTCTTAAAAGATAGACATAGAAATATCTAGTGCAATCATCCACAAAGGTAATAAAGTAATTTTTTCCACCTCTAGTTTGAATAAATTTTAAATCACATATATCGGTGTGAATTAAATCTAAAGGTTCACTATTCCTTTCAATTGAATGAAAAGGTGTTTTTGTTAATTTAGCTTCTACACATGTTTCACATTTGTGACTTGTATCAATGCTAAATTTAGGAATTAATTCTAAGTGAATTAATTTACTTAAAGTATTATAATTAACATGTCCAAGTCTACCATGCCACATATCCATAGACTCAAGCATATAAGCAGAAGATATCATTTTATTATTATCATTGTTACTTTTAGGTACAACAGTCATGACGTTCAATTTGAACATCCCATCACACATATATCCTTTCCCTACATACATTCCATCTTTACTTAGTACAAATTTGTCTCCAACAAAGACTAGCTTAAATCCTTTCTTGCTTAGCACAGAACCGGAAATAAGGTTCTTTCTAATGTTAGGCATATGCAATACATCGTTGAGTGCGAGATGCTTCCCCGAAGTCATTTTCAGCACTACTTTGCCTTTACCTTCAACCTTCGAGGTGGAGGATTTTCCCATGAATAATTGTTCTCCATTTGCAATTGGTTGGTAGGTTGTGAACATACTTTTATCGGAACATACATGGCGTGTAGTGCCGGTATCAACCCACCACTCCTTGGTATTACCCACCAAATTTACTTCAGATAAAACTGCGGAGAGAGAAATATTGGAAACATCGTCGGATAATGCATCAACTTATGTCATGTTGGCTTGTGGTGCTTTCTTCTTGAAGTTCTCTTATTTTTTCGGCTTGCGACAATCCTTGGCCCTATGCCCTTCTTTGTTGCAATTAAAACATTTTCCTTTGAACTTCTTAGCACCGCCTTGTTGACTTGTTCCTTCATTTTTGTGCTTCCTCTTTTTATTGAATTTTTGTCCATCCTCAACAATATTTGCTTTTGCAGACATATCATGGTTACCATTTTTCTTTTAGATTTACGATTATCTTCTTCTATCCTTAACCGAACAATTAAATTTTCAAGTCCCATTTCTTTTCGTTTATGCTTCAAATAATTTTTAAAATCCTTCCGAGAAGGAGGTAATTTTTCAATTACCGTAGCAACTTGAAATGTTTCACTTATGACCATATTTTCAACAAGTATTTCATGAAAAATTAATTGAAGCTCTTGGACTTGGCTTATGACAGTCTTTGAATCAACCATTTTATACTCGAGAAATCTACCGACTACGAATTTTTTCATGCCGACATCCTCGGTTTTATATTTTTTATCCAAAGAATCCCATAACAATTTAGCGGTTATGATTGGACTATATATATTATAAAGTGTATTGTCCAATCCATTAAGGATATAGTTTTTGCAAATAAAATCTGAATGTTTCCATGCTTCTACAGCTAGCAAAGTTGTCTTATCCGTTTCATTTTCATTAACCACAGGAGCATGTTCATTAATAAACCTCGCAAGATTAATGGTAGTTAAATAGAACAACATCTTTTGTTGCCAACGTTTGAAATTAGTACCATTAAACTTTTCGGATTTTTATCCATGAGTTAAATGAGTACGAACGGTATTAGGAATACTAACCGTCACATCATTTTGAGGAACGGACTTCACATTTTCAGAGGATTCAGTAGCCATTATTCTGTTATTGAATAACACAAAAACAATTTATGAAATGTATAAAAATTGTTTCAAAAATTAAAATTGTAAAAAAAAGGATATTCAATGTAAACACGTTTTAGTATGTAAATAAAACAGGTAAAACGTTTCCAATCTAATTTCAATTAAGAAAATTATTTATTTAGTGAAAACACAAAATTATATATAATATTCTGTCTTAAGATTGTTGTTTATCGGATTACGAAAAATGAATATATATATCATTAAATAAATATAAGCAATAATTAAAATTAATTACCAAAAAAAAAAAAACAGAACAGTAAAAGGAGATAAGAAGAACATACAGTTTATGACTGAAACAATCACTTGTAGAATTTTGACCGAGTCAAAAGTTGAACTATCTCTCTTTAAGACAGAATACGCCCCCGCTACGGTGCTGACGGCAGGTTCAATGGGCGTCTGCCTCCCAGGATGAAACGATCAACGACTGTTGCAAGAAGCACTTCAGTGCAACAGTCCCACGAACCAATAATGGCGAATTTCTCTCAAATAGTAGGAAGGTAACAAGGACAGTAGTAGGGAATTCGGGTAGATTTTCTAATCTCTTAAATGGGCTGCATAAGGTCCCTTTTATAAGTGGTGAAGGGCTGCAACTCATGGCTTTTCCCAGAACAGACATGACTGTTTGTACAGTTGCATCTCTCTAATAAAGCAACTTAACGTTTTAATTAATTAATTAAAAACGACTGCGTTTTTTTTTAAATAATAAAAAAAACGACCGTATTTTTAAGTAATTAATTAATGCAAAAAATAATTAATCCGTAATTAATTAATATTTTTTGGTTCAGAAAATAAATTTTAAAGCCCAAAGGTCAATTAAAATTTGTCTAAAAAATTTAATAGTTTCCCAAGAAAGACCCACGACCCGGTCCCGGGCCTGCCGGCTGGACGGCGGCGGCGGCGCGCGCGCACGTGTGGACTTTTGGACCAAGCCCAACACATGCATAGTGTAGGCCATCTCCCCTTCAAAGAGTTGGGATAGCCCAAGGCATCCACGCCTTAGTCCCATAACTTGTGTATATTAACACCAAGTTTTTCTACCACTTTTTCAATGTGGGACAAACCCACTTAACTATGTTACACCATCTAGCTTAAACTCAAATGGGTCACTTTAAGTCCAAATTTTTCATTCATTACTTCACTATTTTGAACAAGTGAGTATACCAAATTAATCTCCTTGCTACAAGGAACACAGTGGTACTAAGACACATCACTTTTAACATTTGTGTCATAATTAAAATTGACTCTAAAGATTGACCAAATAAGTTGGCATTTTATACAATATACAACAGATTAAATAGTGGAAAATTCAGGGTCTAAATGTAGAGAAAGATGAAATTGAAACTCTAAGCCTTAAAACATGTACCAAAGTTCCATCATTGCATAGCTCCCTCAATAAAAAAAAATATATGGATCCCTCACTAAATAAATCGTTGTCGAAAGGGTATAACTGTCATCTACTGTGATAGGATCAAAACACCCCAAACCCAACTGGGTCTTGTTGATCCACCTTGTTTAAATCCATGGAGCGACGCCACGCCTCTTTAATTTGTTTTCTTCTTTTAGAAATTGAATGGACAAACCCAGACCGGAGCATTCTTCCTCTTGTGAAGCTAATATTTTAGGTGAAATTTATAGGAGATGCCGGCATCAGGTGCTTTGTAGCCGATTCAAGGCAGATGGTGAGTTTCTCCATAGAAGATAACCACAAATGCCTGAATTCCGTTGATGAATTTTTAATTATGCAGAAAATATGAACAGATGATTGGATTTGAGGCGTAATAAACTACTGTCCTTAAGGTGTTATTTGCCCCCACTCGTACAGAGTTTGCTAACGGGTCTAGGCAAAATTACCTCCAAGATACAAAAATTTCACAGTTTTATTCAAGTAGAAAACTTGAAGAATAACCCAGAACACTCTATGAAATTGGTAAGAAGAAATAATAGAGAAAGAAAATTTTCGGAATTAATTATGACAGGATTTTGCCTTTTATATATAGCCTCTAAAGCGCCCAAACGCCCCATCGCACTTTCGCACACGCGCGCGTGTGCGTGTGCGGATGGTGCAAAGCACCATCCTTGGACCTAAGGTGTACACTAGTAGCATACACTTCAATGCACACAAGTAATCTCTTATGACACAAGAGCATTTATTAACCCACTGACTTTTTCACACTTTTCCAATGTGGGACTTTGGTTTCCCACTTCCCTTTGTCTTTTCTTATTCCAACTAATTAATGGTTTTAACCTTTCATTTTCTCTAACCATTAATACCCATTAATATTAAAATCATCCAACAAATTCAGTTTCACGTTTGTAGAATCGATCTGGCATAGTAGATGTGAAGATCTAATTTATAAATAGGGTGAAGGATTTTATTAAAAATGTTAGTTCACCGAGGTGAAATTGGCAACGGTGTCGCAACCATCGTGGTCGGACAGTAAATCTGGGGAGAGTGATTTCCAGTTAAAACACACAGTAGAGTAAATGTATAGGTATGGAAGAGAGGCAATCATATGGAAATTAAAAGTAGAGAGAATTCTTTGAGACGCATTGGTACTGGAGGTAACTACGGTTGATGAGACTTTTGGGTATCGTGACGATTTGTTTTTCAGAGATGAGACGATTTGTTTTTAGGAGATATATAGAAGAAACAAATATCACTAATGGGTAGATATTAATTGAAGCCACATGGCAAACTCATACTTAAAGACACTATATTTATACTAATATACTAATATACAGGTGATGTGATGCGTTGGCGAATTTTTAGTTCATAGGTGAGAAATTCGTGTGTACACATAGGTTATTCGATATTACAACATATTAACATATATTTAGTTTTATATGTTACTATATTTATTTCATTTTCAAAGTGAGATAACAAAAAAATATACTAGAAAACTAAGAAACCTAAAACAATAAATATGGAAAAATAAAAAAGTTACTTAAAGAAATATTTATTAAAAATAAAGAGACAAATAAAAGTATCTAATAAATATTTAGACAAACTCTTAAACATCTATGAAATTTCAGCCTATTTCAACATATAGGTGAAAGAAAAGGAAACGAAATTAGGTAAAAGATTTATGGTAAACCATGCTAGATGTTCAACAAAACCACTTGAAAGGCAATGTGATCATGGCCGTATTTGAGAATATAATTCTTGTTTAACATAGGCATAAATAAATCAAACCCGGTTAAACACAGTGTGATTATGGCCGTATTTGAGAAGCCGAAGCCGAACCCGCCTAATCAGTTTCTTGCTGCAACAAAACAACTCATCATAACACTTACTATGATCATATATTCATAAGTTCAAAAAAAAAATAAGCTTTCCAGAAACATAATCCAAATTTGGAACCGAACAGGATTTCAAACACGTCTGAAACTTTCAGGACTCCACTTTTGAGATAAAAAGAAAACAGCTAAAAAAAGCCTAAACTACTGTAACCTCTGTTTGGTTCCCGAGAAAATTTCAACATTGAAAAGGGAAAAAAATGAGAAAAACTCACTTCATCAGGATTGTTACAACAAACAAAAAAAAACTAAAATTCACAATTTCAATTCTCAGGCAACAAACAAAACATAATTGTAAAATTCATCAAACAGCTAGAAAAGCACAACCTACTCTAACTGTTGGAAATTAATATTCAGTGTCGAAATTAATTATTTAATTTCCATTATATTAAATTCCAAATTCATGAATTTTTCAATTATGTGGTCTTGATAAATATCAGATAATTAATTAGGAACGTGATAAATACGAATATTAGAAGATTGGGTCAATCTTATCCGTTAGTCACATGATGGTTAGTGGCATTAGTGGGAGACTTAAAAAAGAGTCCCACCTTGACAAGGATTCCGGCCCTCTTCCCCTTATAAATAGAGGAGCACTACACTATCTGGGGTTATCTCATAACACACTATTTCTGGGGTGGGAGAGAAACTCCGAGATTCCATTAGAGTGTATTTTTTTCCAAGAAGGTAGATTGATGGAGCAATTAATCAAGATTATCCTTGATCAAGGTAAGTCTTATTTTCTATCTTTTAGACGTATTTTGTGAAAACATGAAGATTCAAGATCCTTTTATTAAGAACAATTGTATGCTAAAATTTAATCATATTAATGTGTTTGTGATTAATATTAGGGTGTTCTTAAGAATAATTTTATATGTGGTATCAGAGCTAAAGTTAAGATCTCATGATTTTCTTTATTGATGTTCGTCTATAATGAAATATGTTCCTGAGACTTTCAGCGACATTTTTATTTATATCATTAAATTGTTTTTGTGCCTGAGACCTTCTGGGACGTCTTATTTCTGTCATTAAATCCGCTCTTAAAGTGTGTTTGAGATTTTTTGTGACGTTTTTCTTCTGTCGCCAATACTCACTAGGGAGAATGAAAGGTCAAAACTTGCTCGGAATTTTACGAAACTGACATGGTCAACTGGAAACGTCGAAATAAATAAAAACCATTATAAAATGGGCACCACCTTACTTTTGCATTTTGATGTCGTTAAGACCCTTAAAATTGCATTTTTGTCGTTTTTTGTAATAATGTTGACGTCAATATCTCACTCCAGAAAATTAATTTTTGAATTCCGCAAATTATTTTGAGATCCTGGAGTAATTATCTACATCCCTATGGTGCTAACTCAAATTTTTTTATTTTTGACAAAAATTATGATTTTTTTCGAATATTATGTATTTTTTTTCACCACGGGGGCTGTTTTTTATTTTTTTATATTCATGGTTGTTCTAATATTCATGTTATGTAGTATTTGGTATTGATGAAAGAGTTCAATATAAAATTTTGAATATTAGATGTATGATTATGTGTTTGACAATAACATTTCGATATATTAGGCTATTGTGCATAATCTATATTTGGTAGCTCAAAGGTCCTAATGTATTATGAATTGATGTTTAGACAATAATATTTATATGGTGTTGAATGGGGAAGATATGAAAGTGTTTTAATCTATAATTGTAAATATTTGATTATTATGTATGCATCTATATTTGGACCATTAATTATACATTAAGTTTTGAGTATATTATTTTTGAGGGCATTGATTTTGCATAAATAGTATTTTTGACTTCTAGAAAAATATTTTTGAATTCCGTCGAATATTTGAGATTCAGGAGTAATTTCCTACAGTTCCATGATGCTAACTCATTTTTTTAAAAATTTAAGTTTTCCCATATTTCATGTATGTTTTATCTAGAAATGTGATAAAACCTTGCTCTAATGATCCTTTTTTAGCTGAATATTCGTGCGAAACACATACCAACATATTTCATATGGTAGGATATTAGACTTGCGTTATTGTTAATATTCATATTTTGATGAGTCTCGTGTCAAACACAGGCCAATGATTCATATTGTTGAATATTATGATATTCGTATTTTGATGAGTCTCATGCCAAACACAGGCCAACGATTCATGTAGTTGAAAATCAAAATTATTGTTTATTATAAGGCTAGTACTCCCATTAAGTTGAATTAAATGCCAAACACAGGCTACAATTCATATGTGCGGATACTAAATTTATTCGTTGCATACATGAATATTTGAATGTATGACTTGCAAATTTTGAGACTCATAAGTAGGTATTCATTCAGTTTAATCAAATGCCAAATACAGGCTAAGATTACATATGAAGATACTATACTTGTAGTCATTTCAGATTATCCTAATGTTTGTTATAAGGTTAAATTGAAGCGCAACAAATGCTGAAATTTGAATAAAAAAACATTGAAATTTTTGTAAATGTTAAATAATTGGCATCAATGTTAAAAAGTCATATTTACATATGCCACTAGTATGATAATTATGATTATAACCGTATTGTGCATTAGTATGACCATGAATGATTTGGCTCAATATTTTTTATTTGGTACTCATACATAAGTGATGAAGCGAAAGTAAATGATTTATGTCTTCCATTTACTATTATTTGTGCAATATCTCATGTAAACTCTTTGCCTATTTGATTTTCACATTATGTCTAATTTTTCATGAATTTCAAGTTAGGGAATAGACAATAATATAATTATTCATGTATTACGGGTATTTTGAACATGTATGCGTATCTCTAATATTTATATAATATAAGGTTTGGTGTTCATTAAAGTGCTCCATTCTAGAAGATATAAATATTGGACTAATGCATTAATATCATGCATATTTTGGTTGCCTACGGGTCCATATATGATATTGAATGCTAGGATGATGATACTTTATGATGTTGCATACATATTATTGTTTATTCATTTATTGTGATTACAATAATTGAACAAAATGTTAGTGGTGATATATATTTTGGGAAGGTAATAATGGTCGTTAAACGCAGATGACATAGTTTCTTTCACTATCATATCACCAATTAAGTTTATGAAAACCATAAACATGAATAATTTAGTTTATTGATCATGCGATATTTAATGAAAAAAAGTGAAAAATTTATTGACTTGTGTATGTAAGTCTTTACGTAATGTAATATTCATATTATGAAATGTTTGGTAGTCACTACAGTGACCCAACTAGAATGGCAATGAATATTAAATGTAAAGATGACGGTAGTAGTAACTCATGATGCTTATAATTGTAAAGATATTAATGGGGTATATTGAGTTTATTTCTTCAAGCAAGGTTATTCCTTATATGGAATCAATTTTGAGTGATTGAATGAACATCATATGTCACATACATTATTATAGTATGTGAAAATAAGTTGTGCACAAATATCGTGTACAATATAATGAAATAACATTATACCCAATAAAGTAATCTACAAGCATCATATAATCGATATTTCACGGTTACTAATGAAGAAAACTCACGGTTATGCACTCAATTTATTATCATGTAATCGATGTGTGTGTTATTAAATCAAAGCATTAATGAAGTGAGCAATTTATCTCATTATCTTATCACATATTATTGTATCCTATTTTGTTTCTCTAAAAATTTCATATTTAATTTGGTTAAACAAATTAAGTTTGTTTACATAATGCACAGTCGGACTAATAATGATAAAGATAATATGTATCTTTTATGATTTGAAACGAGTTTTTCATCTCAGTAGAGTTTGCAAGTTATACTTACTGTGTTATAGAAAGTATTTACTTTTGATGCAAGGATTTCTTACAAAACAAATTAGAAATGCTAATAAGATTCTTTTCTTTTGTTCTTGGGGAATCAAATCGCCATTTGTTTTCATAAACCCTCAATTTTGTTTTTGGAAAATGTTTGTCTAGACATGATCGTGAGGGATATGTTCTACAGAATCTTTTGTTGTATATTTTTTTCAAGGGTTATGATATTCCTTTTGATGTTTTGTACAAAATAAAGTTTGGACATAGTTCTTTAAAGATTTATTTGATCCTGCATCATAATCGTAGCATTATTGATGAAACTCTTTAAATCTTATGCCAAATTAAATCTAGACTCTTTTTCATAATTTTCGTGGATAAGATTTTTGTAATGTCTCTTACAAATTTTGATAGTCGAGTTGTACTGTTAAGGTATTATGATGTCTAATATAAGGATGACCTATGTGACCCAAGTGGGAGATTATGAGAAACTTCCCTTAAAGTGGACCTACATAGATCATATAATTGTCATTGACACATATTTATTGCATTAAAGTCAAATTCATTATGAAAGGTGAAATTAGTCGTAGTAGAAAATCATGAAATATGGTTATAAAGGAAGGTAGGGTACTTATCCCATTACCGATAACCTTCTTGAATTCTTGTTCTTTTAGTTGTTAGATTGTCTAAACAACAAAGAACAAATAAATGATCAACCACTAAATGATAGTATTGTCACTGTGAGAGAAATGTAGATAAAATCATAAGGAATAGTATTAAGAAGATCCTAAAAGGTCTACTATCCTTGATGATTATGTGGTGTATCTGCATGAACATGAATTTGGCGTAGGGATAAATAATGACATGATTTTATTTTCAAAAGTCATAAGAAGTGAAACTAATGGACTACAACTAAGGTTGAAATCTCGTTGAATTACATAATTGATGCACTAAAGTCGGGTATAAGGGGGTCATCAAGACCAAACGCGACACTAACGGTAGTTAAATGAGATAAAGCTAAATTATAGTAAAATATTTCACTATTAATGAAGAAAATGTTATAAATGAACCTTCTCAATTATATATAAGGACATGGAATTCCTATGACATTAGTAGCTCATTATGATTGAGAGTTACATGAAGTGGATGTGAAAATTACTTTTTAAAGTCTTATAAACCATGCGTATATGTTTAGGAGATCATTTTATAAACATAAGTTTCCCACATGACGTACTTTAAGGAATAATATCATTTTTTTTGAAATCGTTGTATATTTGTTACACCTTAAGATCAGTGGGAGTAAGTTTATATATTTTCTCTATATTCAAGCACATATTTAGAAAGTAGAGAATCAAAATAATCTTATCGGTTAGGTTGTGTATGAAGTAATGAGATACTTAAAGGACTATATGCTCACATTTATTATGTATGTGTTCATTTAAATAGGAACAATTATTGTGACTCAGATTTACTATTTGTACGGATGGTATGAAGTTCACTCTTGCTTAAGAATATTTGTTTTGGTTTATCAACCAATATAATGAAGGAGTGCAACATAGTCCATCCATTAACTATTGTGAAAGCTGAGTTTGTAGCATGCTTGATGCTACAACTTATGTATTTTGACAGTGTGACTTCATTTCGAGACTTGGAGTTGTCGACACTATTATCAAGTTGCTGAAATATTATGATAATGTCGTTGCAATCTTCTTTATGAATAAATGTTAGGTATTCCTAAAGTAACTAAGCACGTTGAATGATATACCTATCAGTTAAAGAAGAAATTCAGAAACAAAGAGTGTCAATTGATCACATTAGTACGAGTGACAACATATCAGATCCTATTACGAAAGGACTATCTCCAAAAGACCTTATGGAACGTGTCAAAGAGATGGATCTCGATTAGTAAAATTATGATTGCTATTAGGCTTAGTTGTTTGACACTATTACTTGAATTCAATAAAAGTGTTTATGATTTCAATTATTTCTGTCTTTTGTGAATGCATGCATATGATTATGAATTATTGTTGACAGAAATAGTCCTTATTCAAAAGGACATTATGAGGCCATTATGATACCCAATATTAAAGTCTTAGTTGAATAAAACATTGGTGTTGTGGTACATGGAAGGAACCATGCTCTAGAATAGCATGGAACTGCCATGACTCGCATCCGTGAATTGTTTGATTTAAGCAAACTATATTTATCAGTTATTGTGCACATTATGGTACCTAATTTAATTATGAGGATTATTAAGACCAAGTGGGAGACTGTTGGAAATTAATATTCAGTTTCGAAAATAATTATTTAATTTCAATTATATTAAATTACGAATTTATGAATTTCCCAATTATGTGGTCTTGATAAATATCAGATAATTAATTAGGAACGTGATAAATACGAATATTAGAAGATTGGGTCAATCTTATCCGTTAGTCACATGATGGTTAGTGGAATTAGTGGGAGACTTGAAAAAGAGTCCCACCTTTACTAGGATTCCGGTCCTCTTCCCCTTATAAATAAAGGAGCCCTACACCATCTGGGGTTATCTCATAACACACTATTTCTGAGGTGGGAGAGAAACTCCGAGATTCCATTAGAGTGTATTTTTTTTCAAGAAGGTAGATTGATGGAGAAATTAATCAAGATTGATCCTTGATCAAGGTAAGTCTTATTTTCTATCTTTTAGACGTATTTTGTGAAAACATGAAGATCCAAGATCCTTTTATTAAGAAAAATTGTATGCTAAAATTTAATCATATTAATGTGTTCGTGATTAATATTAGGGTGTTCTTAAGAATAATTTTATACCAACCTCTGTTTGGTTCTCGAGAACATTTGAACATTGAAAAGGGGAAAAAATGAGAAAAACTCATTTTATCTCACAATTTCAATTCTCAGGCAAGAACCAAAGCATAATTGCAGAATACATCTAATAGCTACAAAATCATAACTTACTCCAACTTCTGTTTGGTTCTTCATACGGCAGAAAAAGAAAAGAAAAAAAACTCACTTAAAATATGTCTGAAACTTTCAAAGAGGGATTAGGGGAGTTTCAGTTAATGGGTCACAAAAGAAATTGATGGAAACTTCATAAATTCATAGTTTGGTGGTGATGGTGATAATGAACTGAACCACCCATGGGAATATAAGAGGGCTCATTATTTAGGAGGAGTGGGTTTGAAAAAAGAGGGTGAGAGAAAGAGGTTGACGAACAGATGAGATGGTTGGAACAATATACAGTGTATAGGGTGATGAATATGGATTTCAAAAGTTTAAATTGATGAATCAAGAAAAACTTAAACCAAAAGAAGTTATGATGCACAACTCGCAATACCTTTGGAACCCGAAGGGTTACATGCGTGAAGCCAGCGTCATAATAGAAACCCTTTATTACTGTTACTTGTTACCCTCATCTGATTTGAGATAATAATTTTTATATAATTATATAGATTAGATAAAGATAGTAGATTTAACATAATATTTAGGTTGTCCCAAATTATTTATTAATCACTATTGTGGGACTTAGTTCATTGATTATGTTCAAAAAAGAAAAATGAATCATTAATTTAAAATGATTCAAAAAAGAGATAATTATATTTAAGTCCCATTTGTCGGGTCAACATTCATCAATTAGGTCCTATTATATCTTTTTAGGATTTTTTTTCACAATTCTACCCTTTTATAACTAATCATCTGTAACTTCCTTTAGGAAGTTACATAAGTGGTTGAACTTTTTTTTAATCTTAAAATGATCATGACTTTTGATTCACAAATCTGTTTTTCGCAAAATTACTATTTTTGAAATCTGCTCGACGAGATCTATCAAGCAAGATCCATGAATCCCATAAAATTTCTAAGAAAAAATTTATACAAACATGTACTAAAATATAAAATAGTTTTATATATGTGATATTTTCATAAACAGACAGTAACATTTACTGTGGTAATATATATATATATATATATATATATATATATATATATATATATATATATATATATATATATCACTGTTCTAAAAAACCTGCCTAGGCTTAAGGCTTAGGAGAAACGCCTCGCCTTACGCTTTTCACACATTATTCTTGGTAAAACCTTTACGGCGCACTTTTTTCTAAAAATAACAATGCCTTAGTGAAACGATGTCGCCTTTTAAAGAATTTGTTTACAAACCGGACCATTATCTTTTCCAAAATAATCAGATAGTATTTTAATTTGCATATATTCAGACATATTTTTATGATATGTGCAATTTTTGTATTTTAATAGCCTTGTTATGGTTAAAAAATATTAAAATATATTAAGAAGGCCTAAACGCCTTTTCACGCCTTTTTACGCCTAGGCCCGCCTAGGCTTCTAAGGCTTAAGGCTTAGCCTCCACACCTCAATCACGCCCCACGTTTTTTAGAACCTTGATATATATATATATATATATATATATATATATGGTGGATCCAAACCCTCTTTTTTCAAAATTACCTTATATTTAAAGGTTCCCGCTAGCGGCATCCAATCCTTACCACCATTGTTGGAGCTTCAACAACAATTACCAGAGCTCCGATTTTGGGTGGGTAAGGGTTGAATGTGGTGCCGCTGGCGCGGACCTTTGAAAATAAGAGACTTTTGAATAAATGGGTTTTGAATCCACCGGAGTGTCATGGGGTGCCGCTGGCGCGAACCTTTGAAAATAAGATTAGATAAATGGGATCTGGATCCTCTGAAGCGCCGGTTTGAGATAAGTAAGGGTGGCATTAGGTGCCGATGGCGCAGAGCTTTAAAAATAGGAGCATATATATATATATATATATATGTATATGTGTGTGTGTGTGTGTGTGTGTGTGACATTTTCACCAACAATAACACTTACTGTGTTAATATATTTATGAAATAGTTTTATATATATAACATTTTCATAAACAGTAACATTTACTGGGTTAATATTACACAATATATATATATATATATATACACGGTGGATCCAAACCTCTTTTTTTTCAAAATGATCATATTTTAAAGGTTTACGCTAACGACATTCAATCCCCATCACTACCCACGCCCATTGTCGGAGCTTCAACGACTTTCATCAGAGCTATGATTTGGGGTGGGTCGTAGTGGCATAGGGTGCCTCTGGCGCGACCCTCTGAAATTAAGAGAATATTAAATAAATGAGTTTGGATTCACCGGAGCTCCGATTTGGGGTGAGTAGGGGTGGCATTGGGTTATGTTTATATCTATAACATTTTCACAAACATTAACATTTACTATATATATATATATATATATATATATATATATATATATATATATATATATATATATATCCAAACCTCTTTTTTCTGATATTATCTTATTTTTAACGGTCCGCGCCAGCGGCATCCAATCCCCACCACCACTCACCCCCATTGTCGGAGCTCCAACAACCTTCATCAGAGCTCTGATTTTAGGTGGCATGGGGTGCCGCTGTAACATTTTCACAAATAGTAACATTTATTATTTGTGAAAATATTATAGATATAAACCTAACCCAATGCTACCCCTACTCACCCCAAACTAGAGCTCCGGTAGATCCAAATCTCATTTATCAAATATTCTCTTATTTTCTAAGGTTCGCGCCAGCGGCACTCCATGTCCCCCCAAATCAGAACTCTGATGAAGGTTGTTGGAGCTCCGACAATTGGGGTTGGTGGTGGTGGGGATTAGATGCCGCTCGCGCGGGGCGTTAAAAATAAGACAATATCAGAAAAAAAAAAGTTTGGATCCACGATATATATATATACTGTGTTATAACACAATAAATGCTACTGTTTGTAAAAATGTTACAAATATAAACTAACCCAATGCTAACCCTACCCATCCCAACCCGGAGCTTCAGTTGATCCAAATTCCATTTATCAAATATTATATTATTTCCTAAAGTCCGCGTCAGCGCACCCTATGTCACCTCAAATCATAGCTTTGATGAATGTTGTTATAGCTCCGATAATGGGGGTGGGTAGTATTGGTGATTGGATGCCGGTAGCGCGGAACGTTGAGAATACGACAATATCGGAAAAAAGAGGTTTGGATCCACCGTATATATATATATATATATATGTGTGTGTGTGTGTGTGTGTGTGTGTGTGTGTGTGTGTGTGTATGTGTTATAACACAGTAAATGTTACTGTTTGTGAAAATGTTACAAATATAAACTAACCCAATGCTAACCCTACCAACCCCAAATCGAAGCTCTAATAAAGGTTGTCGGATAGCGTGGACCTTTAAAAATAAGATAATTTCGAAAAAAAGGGTTTGGATCCACTCTGTATGTGTTATATATATATATATATATATATATATATATATATATATATATATATATATATATATATATATATATATATATACTGTGTTTGCACAGTAAATATTACTGTTTGTGAAAATGTTACAGATATAAACCTATTTCTCTTTCTGGTGCATACAGTAAAATTTATTGTTTGTGTAATTTTTTTTCTTTGAAATTATATAGGCTTCATGGATCTTGTTTGATAGATCTCGTTAAACAGATTTCAAAAATCATAATTTTGCGAAAAACGGATATGTCAAATAAAAGTTATGATCATTTGAAGATTAAAAAAAAAGTTCAACCACTTATGTAACTTCCTCAAGGAAGTTACGGATGGTTGGTTTTAAAAGGGTAAAATTGTGAAAAAAAGTTTCAAAAAATTAGGAATAGGACTTATATGTAAGGGGAAAACATGGTGAAACTAGAATGTCTACGAAAGATCTAATAGGATCTAAATGTGAATGCGCCTTCAAAAAAATAATAGACTCTTGATTTGTGACGAAAAAAGTATAATATATATTTTAATTTAAGCACAGAAACTAAGTAATGTATAAACAAGTATTTTATAATAAAAACGTTATATTTAATTTTATGTAATTAAGAAAATAAAATTTTAACAAAATGTGCTTTTAGAGAGAAAGCATCTCACCAACTATAAAGGTATTGCCTTTCTCATGTTGGGACATAAATATTTACAAGTGGGCCTTAATGATTAATAGCAGTTTGCCCCTTATGTAAAAGATAATAATGTTTTTAGTAAGAATTGTGGCTTTTTATTTCGACAGTTGACTTTTGTAGTGCTCAAAATAAGTTCGATTAGACGTGTTTTTAGTACCTATTTGGGTATATGTGTTAATTAAAAAACATGATATTGGGTCAAAAATCATTCTGATCGGTCATGTTTGTGTTAATTAAAAAAAATGATAACGAGTCGTGTTGTTTTCGTGTTGAAAAAAAATCAGTTGGGTCGTGTTGTGTCGGACCAAAATACGGCCAAAAATATGATTTGTCACACCTAAAAATATGTAAATGAAAAAATAAAAATACAAAATTGGAGGCAGTTGGAAAAAAAGTTCAAATCCCCTACAAAGACCACAAGTTGACAATTTGCTACTTAAAACACACCATTGTTATTAAGTACTACTATTATACAACACAATACAATACCTATGATGGTCTGGTGTTTTTTTTTTCTAATTAATTTCCTTCCAAAACCATAACAGATATATGATAAAATGATCTTCTAATGCTGTTGTATGAACGTTCAAATCCAAGATAATGCCTTGGGAGCTAAAGTCTGGTCCCGCAAGCGAACGGGTATAGCCTTTTGCCTTTCTAAGTGTTATGTCTACTATTTATAAATAACAATTGTACAGAATTATGAACAATGACAGAATAGAAACATAATTATAGAAATGAAATACTTACTAGAATATGCAGAAATAATAATAATTAGAAAGAAATCCGAGCCCTTTTGAACAGTCTCCTTAAGACAAAATTATTCCTCCAACGTGCTTGAGTTTAATGAATAATTGCCTCCCAAGATAGAACGGATTTTTAAATTTAATCAAGCAACACATCAATGACTAATCCCAGCGAACACAATTTCTGTGTTTTGTACTCAACACAACTAAGGATGCAATGCAGAAAATGAAGAAAAGAATTTTCTGGGCAGAGGAAATAATGCAGTAGCAATTTCGGAATTTTCGAGAGTTTATTTTTCAGTTGTTAAAAACTGAAGGGGAAACATTTTATTTATAGTAAATGTCTTGACTGTTGGGAACAGTCAAAACTGAAATTAACTGTCAAAGCAGTTAATTTGGTTAACTGCTGACTCTTGGAATTAACTGATTATCAGTTAATTAAAGATTAATTAATTCCGTAATTAATTAATTAAAGCCCAAAAAGTTAATTAGATTCGGCCCAAAAATTTAAGAATTTTTATAAGCCCAAGCCCGAACAGAGCCGAGCCGGACGGACGCGCGCGCGCGCGTGTGGACTTTTGACCGAAAGTTAACCCGAGCATAGCTTAGGTCATCTCCCCTTCAAAGAGTTGGGATACCCCCAAGGCATCCAAGCCTTAGTCCATACTTGGGGTGTTATTAACTCATCAAAATTCCACTACTCTTCCAATGTGGGACAAGAGTTAAAACACACCCAATTCATTAACTTTCATTGCTTTGTGAGTCACTTTGGGGACATAATTATCATTCATAACTTATTGAAATTGGACATATGAATATACTACGTTAATCTCCTTGCGGAGGTGAACGCGTTCGTATATGGTCCCACAATTTTCGTAGTGTGGGTCCCACCTAAATTTGAGCTCAAAGTTGCTCAAAAATCTGTCCAGAAAAATCTGGACAGCTTTAAATACCCATTTAAGTTCCAATTTTCCAACAATCCCCCACATGAATGATATATCGCTATAAATAAAACAAAACAGATGCTGATGCAGATGCAGACACAGGTTGAGTAAAACTGAAGACTTATTGGATCGGGAGAAGTAGCCTAGTGGCCTTGAACTTTCCTTAGTGATATACTATCAGATTTACTTGGTTAATCAGTAGACTTCACGTCCTTGAACCGTCAACCGTTTTTGTAAACCTAGACAACAGTATTCACACAACAATTCTTCAACACAGTTGGTTCTCACGTTTGTGTTCATTTTGGCCGTGAACACCACTTGGTTCCGCAAGTATTTTAGAGAATATGCCTTTCATTATTCTCATAGAAGTGGCCCCCTTCTTACTTACGTAGGTGACTTCCATAAAGAGTATTCTGCAATACCCCACTTAGACGTACTAAGATATAGATGTCATTAAAAGCATAACTTATCCTAATTTCGCGGCATATATGCATTGTCTCATCTTTGGAATGGATAGGATTAAATATCCTCCAGTGCTTACTGAATACAACGTAGTTCGTTTTGCCCATTGAACCTAGATCTTGGGATCTCCAGTCAGCTAGGTTGGGTAGCCACTATATTGATTCTTATTTATTTATAGGCTTTAGACCCATTCCTCTCGATGATCTTTCAACTTGCTCTCGGTTTAAACCTTTCGTTAGTGGATCCGATATATTATCTTTTGACTTTACATAGTCAATTGAGATAATTCCGTTTGAGAGAAGTTGTCTAACGGTATTGTGTCGACGACGAATATGTCGTGACTTTCTGTTATACATGTGATTTTGTGCCCTCCCAATCGTTGATTGGCTATCGCAATGTATGCATATTGCGGGCACAGGTTTAGACCAATTTGGAACATCCTCTAAGAAATTTCGAAGCCATTCGGCTTCTTCTCCAGCTTTGTCTAGTGCAATGAATTCAGATTCCATTGTCGATCTAGCAATGCACGTTTGTTTTGAGGATTTCCAAGATACGGCTGCACCTCCGAGGGTAAACACATACCCACTCGTAGACTTAGAGTCTTTTGTATCAGATATCCAATTTTCATCGCAATGTCCTTCAAGAACAACTGGATATTTTGAGTAATGCAATCCATAGTTTTGAGTATATTTTAAATAACCCAAAACTCTCAATATTGCTTTCCAGTGATCTCTTCCTGGATTACTCGTAAATCGACTTAGCTTACTTATTGAGTATGCTATGTCCGGTCGCGTACAGTTCATGATATACATTAAACTGCCGATAATACGAAAATATTCTAATTGAGATATGCTTTCACCATTATTTCTTGCTAGATGTAAATTTACATCTACAGGTGTCTTGGTAGGACTAATATCATACTTCTTGAATTTTTCAAGTACTTTCTCAATGTAATGAGATTGAGATAATATAAGTCCATCCGATGTTCTAGAAATTTTAATTCCTAATATAACATCGGCGATTCCCATATCTTTCATGTCAAATCTACTACTCAACATTTGTTTTGTAGTTTTGACAATTTCCAAGTTACTACCCATGATAAGCATATCATAAACATAGAGGCATACAATGACATATCCATTATGAATGTATTTAAAGTAAACACATTTATCGCATTCAATAATTTTGAAACCATTTGATAACATTGCATTATCAAATTTTTCATGCCATTGTTTAGGTGCTTGTTTTAATCCATATAGTGATTTAACAAGCTTGCATACTTTTCCTTCTTGTCCGGGAGCTTTGAACCCTTCAGGTTGCTCCATATAAATTTCCTCATCTAGTTCACCGTTTAAGAATGCAGTTTTTACATCCATTTGATGTATTTCAAGTCCATTAATAGCATCTATTGCTATTAACATCCGAATGGACGTTATTCTTGTTACCGGTGAATATGTGTCGAAGTAATCCAACCCTTCCTTTTGCCTATAGCCTTTAGCTACAAGTCTAGCTTTATATTTATCAATTGATCCATCGGCCTTCAATTTCTTTTTGAAGATCCATTTATAACCTAACGGTTTTGAACCTGGTGGAAGATCCACTAGTTCCCATGTATGATTTTGTAATATGGATTCAATTTCACTATTAATTGCTTCTTTCCAATTGGAAGCATCGGGTAAGGATATAGCTTCTTTATACGATTGAGGTTCATTTTCTAACAAATATGTTAGAAAATCCGGACCAAAAGAAGTCGAGGTTTTTGCTCTTTTACTACGTCTTGGTTCATCCTCTATTGATTCAATAGGTTGATGAGTACCACTTGTAGTAGCTTGATTTGTCCTTTTAGGAGGACCAGATTCTCGGGTCATGTTATACGGGAATTCATTTTCAAAAAATGAAGCATCCCTCGATTCAATAACCGTATTTACATGAATGTCCGAAATCTCAGATTTACAAACTAGAAATCGATATGCACTGCTATTAGTAGCATAACCGATGAATACACAATCCACGGTTTTTGGCCCTATTCTTACCTTTTTAGGTTTAGGAACCATCACTTTAGCTAAGCACCCCCACACTCGTAAATATTTATAGAAAGGTCTTCGACCTTTCCATAATTCATAAGGTGTCTTGTGAGTCTTTTTGTGAGGTACTTTATTGAGAATGCAATTAGCAGAAAGTAAGGCTTCCCCCCACAAATTTTGTGGAGCTCCTGAACTTAATAACATTGAGTTCATCATTTCTTTCAAAGTACGGTTTTTGCGTTCAGCAACACCATTCGATTGAGGAGAATAAGGAGCAGTTGTTTGATGAATAATCCCATTTTCAGAACAAAATTCCTCAAATGGATATTCATATTCACCTCCTCTATCAGTTCTAATAGCCTTTATCTTTTTGCTTAATTGATTCTCAACTTCATTCTTATATTGTTTAAATGCATTAATAGCCTCATCTTTACTATGTAACAAATATACATAGCAATATTTTGTGCAATCATCAATAAAAGTAATAAAATACTTTTTCCCACCTCTAGTTTGAACAAATTTTAAATCACAAATATCGGTGTGAATTAAATCTAAAGGTTCAGTTATCCTTTCAATAGAATGGAAAGGTAATCTAGCTAATTTAGATTCCACACAAATTTCACATTTATGATTTTTATCAATATTGAATTTTGGCAAAAATTTCAAGTTAATTAATCTACGCAATGTATCAAAATTAACATGTCCCAATCTAGCATGCCAAATATTAGATGACTCAATCAAATAAGAAGAACTAGCAACTTCATTCATTGAAACAGATGTTTTAGGGGTTACAGTAAGAACATTCAGTTTAAAGAGCCCCTCATTTAGGTAGCCCTTTCCTACATACATGTCATTTTTAGACAACACAAAGCGATCCGACACAAACACAAGCTTGAAACCATTCTTAGTAAGGAGAGATCCAAAAATCAGATTCTTTCGGATATCAGGCACGTGAAGAACATTGTTGAGAGTAAGTTCCTTTCCAGAAGTCATTTTCAAAGCAATCTTTCCTTGTCCCACCACTTTAGAAGTGGAAGAATTTCCCATAAAAAGGTTCTCCTCATTTTCCAAAGGCTTATAGGTGGAGAACATCCATTTGTTTGCACAAATGTGTCGTGTGGCTCCAGTGTCCACCCACCATTCCTTGGTATTTCCAACCAAGTTACATTCAGAGACAACGACAGAAAGATTCATATCCGCCAAATCATTAGTGATATTCTCACCCTCAGTCACATTTTCTTGAGAGTTATTTTTATTTTGCTTCTTAGGCTTACGACACTCACTTGAGCGGTGTCCCAGTTTACCACAACTGTAGCATTTGCCTTTGAACTTTTTCTTGTTATGTTTGGAAGTGCCATCCCCATCATACTTTCGTTTGTTCTTTTTAGGACCTTCAACGACATGAACCTTTGTTTCCATCGGATTCTTCCCACTTTTCTTTTGAGATTCACGATTGTCTTCTTCGATTCTTAGCCGGACCACCAACTCCTCCACATTCATCTCCTTACGCTTGTGCTTGAGATAGTTTTTGAACAAAGTCCAAGAAGGTGGCAACTTTTCAACAATTGCAGCAACTTGGAAAGTTTCACTGATTGACATTCCTTCAGCATGAATGTCGTGGAGGATCACTTGGAATTCTTGCACTTGCGAGATCACAGATTTAGAATCAACCATTTTGAAGTCCAGAAAACGCCCAACGATAAATTTCTTCATCCCAGCATCTTCAGTTTTATACTTTTTTTCCCAAAGAATTCCATAATTCCTTGGAAGTTTTGATAGTGCAATAGACATGGTACAAAGTCTTGTCCAAGTATGCCAAAATATAATTTCGGCAAAGGTAGTCCGAGTGCTTCCAAGCATCGACAGCAACAACCTTTTCAGCGTCATCTCCCTCTTGAATAGAGGGGCAATCTTCATATACAAACCTGCCCAGTTGGCAGGTAGTGAGATAGAAGTACATTTGTCCTTGCCAACGTTTAAAGTCAGCCCCAATGAACTTTTCAGGTTTCTCCCCGTGTGGCATAGATACGGGTGCAGTCACACTTGTGTTGGTGACAATCAGTTTCGTAGGAGTAGTGTTCGTACTTTGTGATTCCATTTCTGTTACAAAAACAGAATTTTTATCAATGATAAAATTCATACATAATGAATTAATCAAAACAGAATACAAAATTCTGTGCAACAATTTCCTCCAAATATAATTCACAATAAATGAATTTCAAAAGAATTCCAAATAAAATTCAGAATTAAAGTATAATATAAACAGAATTCCGTACAAAACAGAATTAAATTATAAAATCTGTGTCACACTAATTTTTAATAATAAAAAGAATTCCGTACAAAACAGAATTATAATTTAAGATTAAAAAAATTTAGATAAACAGATTTTAACAAGAGTACACAAATAAAATTTTATTTTCTAAAACAGAATAAAAATTAATTTCTATATCAAAACTGTTTTACTAATTTCTACAATAAAGCAGTAAATTAATTCATTTTATTCTGTCAAAACAGATTTATTTACAACAAATAAATTTCTGTAATAAAAAAAATTCTGTACATTAAAAACAGTAGAACTAATAATTTTGTCTTAAGATTGTTATGTCTACTATTTATAAATAACAATTGTACAGAATTATGAACAATGACAGAATAGAAACATAATTATAGAAATGAAATACTTACTAGAATATGCAGAAATAATAATAATTAGAAAGAAATCCGAGCCCTGTTGAACAGTCTCCTTAAGACAAAATTATTCCTCCAACGTGCTTGAGTTTAATGAATAATTGCCTCCCAAGATAGAACGGATTTTCGAATTTAATCAAGCAGCACAGCAATGACTAATCCCAGCGAACACAATTTCTGTGTTTTGTACTCAACACAACTAAGGATGCAATGCAGAAAATGAAGAAAAGAATTTTCGAAATTTTGGAGAGTTTATTTTTCAGTTGTTAAAAACTGAAGGGGAAACATTTTATTTATAATAAATGTCTTGACTGTTGGGAGCAGTCAAAACCGAAATTAACTGTCAAAGCAGTTAATTTGGTTAACTGCTGACTCTTGGAATTAACTGATTATCAGTTAATTAAAGATTAATTAATTCCGTAATTAATTAATTAAAGCCCAGAAAGTTAATTAGATTCGGCCCAAAAATTTAAGAATTTTTACAAGCCCAAGCCCAAGCCCAAACCGAGCCGGCCGGCCGGACGGATGCACGCGCGCGTGTGGACTTTTGACCGAAAGTCAACCCGAGCATAGCTTAGGTCATCTCCCCTTCAAAGAGTTGGGATACCCCCAAGGCATCCAAGCCTTAGTCCATACTTGGGGTGTTATTAACTCATCAAAATTCCACTACTCTTCCAATGTGGGACAAGAGTTAAAACACACCCAATTCATTAACTTTCATTGCTTTGTGAGTCACTTTGGGGACATAATTATCATTCATAACTTATTGAAATTTGACATATGAATATACTATGTTAATCTCCTTGCGGAGGTGAACGCGTTCGTATATGGTCCCACAATTTTCGTAGTGTGGATCCCACCTAAATTTGAGCTCAAAGTTGCTCAAAAATCTGTTCAGAAAAATCTAGACAGCTTTAAATACCCATTTAAGTTCCAATTTTCCAACACTAAGAACTCATAACCACTCCAAGCATAGTATATGAACACAACAGAATAGTAAAATATAATAGTGGAAATCATTTTAGATACGAAAATTGTCATCTCTAAGCTTGAGAGCATCCATCTCTTCTTTGAATGTGGCCATAGCAGCTCTGGGGAGAGAAACACGTATCATCACCCCACCTCTAATTAAGCAACTCATTTTGCTAGGAGGCAAAAAAATACACAAATCCACATACCCAAACATGTCCCATGGGAGTGGTACCATGTTCACACACGCCTTCCACCCAAAATCCTCATTTTCAACCAGACCCAAATTCCTCCAGTCCGTTAACACCGTGGATGCACCACTACTTTCCATCCTCATATTCTGTTGCCACATTGTCTCCAATATATCTAGCATGCTCCACATGTAATCACTATTAGAAGCATTTTTTTTGCTCTGTTTGATCAGTTTGGCAACGTTGGAAAGGGGTCCCTCATTTAGTTGTTGTCCCGTTAACACTACATGCGAAGACCCAAAAGCATTTCCGTAGTATCCCTCGGGCAATGGTGGTTTTATTATATTTCTTATCCCCATAGCCAAAGTGAAGCTGGTTTTCCCATCTGGATTCTGTTTTAAAGCTCTAAACTTAGACCTCCAAACGTAGGCACCGAGGGCTTCGATGGTGGTGAAGCTTATTCCGTTTTGAACTTCATTCTCAATTTCCCTCACCAAACTCATTTTGAGCCTGCTTATGCTCTCACCATCAACAGTGAAGCATTCATGCTGAATATCAGTATCACTGGTTGGCCAATATGGTGAAGTTACTAAAGAGTTCTTGTCTATGGGAAGCTTGATAGGCTCTTCACTAGCTAAGCCCACCAGCCTTTCTCTCTCCCACACGGGTTTCACCCTGGGCTCACTCTTACCGGATGCGAGCTCGGTCATGGCTTGGTAGAATTGAGCAGCGCCGAACCCATCACATACTGAATGAGATATGCCCATCCCAATTGTGACTCCTCCACAGGAAAATTTGGTCACTTGAAAAACTAGAGGGTGGTACCCATAATTATCCACAGTTGGCCAATCGAGAACGAACAGTTTTGCAATTTTGACGTCAATATGATCAAAATAATTAAGGGAAGAAAGTGTGCAATTGGCGGTGGCCTCTAAAAAGGGAACACCATCCGCATTGCAAGTGAGTTGGAGTTTTCCATTGTTGAGTTTCTTGAGCTTCCCACCTAGTGGATAGTAGTAGACCAAAACCTTAGAGAGGGCTTCTTTCATTATTGAAGCTGGGTCTAAATGGGGAGAGGGGTTGGTGATATTTTCCTGATAAACGTAAATGGTTTGACAGATGAGTTCGAGGTTCGGATCGTTGTCGATGGTGGAGAAAGAAAGAGAGTTTTTGGGTGTGGGTTCTGCGGGCTTAACAAACACAACATCCTTCTTATGAAGAAACAATGGTGATTCCTGGTGAGTTGCCATGGTAGAGGTGTATGTAAATCTTGAATTATGAAGTAAATTCCCATTTATAATGCTTCTGTCATGATTGGGTTTATCTTTTCAAATATCTAATAATGTATATATGTTTATTTTCAAAGAGGATATGGATAAGCAAAGGAAACTATATTCTGTCTATGATGGCAAGCATGACTTCCTCCAACTCCGGCACTAGTAACCAGTGGGTAGGTAACTTCCTAATGGAAGCAATGGTTGTACCTGTTGGAAAAATTGGACTTAAATGGGTTTTAAGAAAGCTGTCCAGAATTTTCTCGACAGAATTTTGAGCAACTTTGAGCTCAAATTTAGGTGGAACCCACACTACGAAAATTGTGGGACCATATACGAACGCGTTCACCTCCGCAAGGAGATTAACGTAATATATTCATATGTCCAATTTCAATAAGTTATGAATGATATTTATGTCCCCAAAGTGACTCACAAAGCAATGAAAGTTAATGAATTGGGTGTGTTTTTACTCTTGTCCCACATTGGAAGAGTAGTGAAATTTTGATGAGTTAATAACACCCCAAGTATGGACTAAGGCTTGGATGCCTTGGGGGTATCCCAACTCTTTGAAGGGGAGATGACCTAAGCTATGCACGGGTTGACTTTCGGTCAAAAGTCCACACGCGCGCGTCCGGCCGGCTGGGCTTGGGCTTGGGCTTATAAAAATCTCCTACATTTTTGGGCCGAATTTATTTAACTTTCTGGGCTTTAATTATTAATTAATTACGAAATTAATTAATAAACTGTTGGCAGTTATTGCCAACAGTCAACAGTTAATTTCGTTTAACTGTTTTGGCAGTTATTTGCCAACCGTCACCTATTTTGCTATAAATACAGATGCCTCCCTCCGTTTTTAGAAAATAAAAATTTTCCCTCCTCCAGAATTGCTGCCATTTTCCTTCCTGAAATTTCCTGCCATATTTTCTTCAAAAAATTCTTTTTCTGCATAGCATCTGTTGCATTGTTGTTGACTATGGAACACAGAATTTGAGTTCGCTGCAATTAATTATTGTCGTGCTACATAATTAATTGGAAAATCCGTTCTATCTTGGGAGACAATAGTCATCAACCTCAGAGCACATTGGAGGGAATAAATTGTCTTAAGATTGTTAAGTCTACTATTTATAAATAACAATTGTGAAGAATTATGAATTATTAAATAATTACAGAATTAAAAACAGAATTGTGTGAATACTGTTGTCTAGGTTTACAAAAACGGTTGACGGTTCAAGGACGTGAAGTCTACTGATTAACCAAGTCAATCTGATAGTATATCACTAAGGAAAGTTCAAGGCCACTAGGTTACTTCTCCCGATGCAATAAGTCTTCAGTTTTACTCAACCTGTGTCTGCATCTGCATCAGCATCTGTTTTGTTTATAGCGATATATCATTCATGTGGGGGATTGTTGGAAAATTGGAACTTAAATGGGTATTTAAAGCTGTCCAGATTTTTCTGGACAGATTTTTGAGCAACTTTGAGCTCAAATTTAGGTGGGACCCACAGTACGGAAATTGTGGGACCATATACGAACGCGTTCACCTCCGCAAGGAGATTAACGTAGTATATTCATATGTCCAATTTCAATAAGTTATGAATGATAATTATGTCCCCAAAGTGACTCACAAAGCAATGAAAGTTAATAAATTGTCTTAAGATTGTTATGTCTACTATTTATAAATAACAATTGTACAGAATTATGAATTATTAAATAATTACAGAATTAAAAACAGAATTACAGAAATGAAACACTTACTTGAATTTGCAGAAATAATAAAAAGAATTAAAGATAAATCCGAGCCCTGTTGAACAGTCTCCTTAAGACAAAATTATTCCTCCAACGTGTTGAGTTTAATGAATAATTGCCTCCCAAGATAGAACGGATTTTCGGATTTAATCAAGCAGCACAACAATGACTAATCCCAGCGAACACAATTTATGTGTTTTGTACTCAACACAACCAAGAACATGCAATGCAGAAAATGAGGAAATAATGCAGTAGCAATTCTGGAGGAGGGAAAATTTTCATTTTCTAAAAACGGAGGGAGGCATCAGTATTTATAGCAAAATAGGTGACGGTTGTTTGATGAATAATCTCATTTTCAGAACAAAATTCCTCAAATGGATATTCATATTCACCTCCTCTATCACTTCTAATAGCCTTTATCGTTTTGCTTAATTGATTCTCAACTTCATTCTTATATTGTTTAAATGCATTAATAGCCTCATCTTTACTATGTAACAAATATACATAGCAATATTTTGTGCAATCATCAATAAAAGTAATAAAATACTTTTTCCCACCTCTAGTTTGAACAAATTTTAAATCACAAATATCGGTGTGAATTAAATCTAAAGGTTCAGTTATCCTTTCTATAGAATGGAAAGGTAATCTAGCTAATTTAGATTCCACACAAATTTCACATGTTAATTTTGATACTTTGTGTAAATTAATTAACCTGTAGAACATCGGATGGACTTATATTATCTCAATCTCATTACATTGAGAAAGTACTTGAAAAATTCAAGAAGTATGATATTAGTCTTACCAAGACACCTGTAGATGTAAATTTACATCTAGCAAGAAATAACGGTGAAAGCATATCTCAACTAGAATATTCTCGTATTATCGGTAGTTTAATGTATGTCATGAACTGTACGAGACCGGACATAGCATACTCAATAAGTAAGCTAAGTCGATTTACGAGTAATCCAGGAAGAGATCACTGGAAAGCAATGTTGAGAGTTTTGGGTTATTTAAAATATACTCAAAACTATGGATTGCATTACTCAAAATATCCAGCTGTTCTTGAAGGACATTGCGATGCAAATTGGATATCTGATACAAAAGACTCTAAGTCTACAAGTGGGTATGTGTTTACCCTCGGAGGTGCAGCCGTATCTTGGAAATCCTCAAAACAAACGTGCATTGCTAGATCGACAATGGAATCTGAATTCATTGCACTAGACAAAGCTGGAGAAGAAGATGAATGGCTTCGAAATTTTTTAGAGGATGTTCCAAATTGGTCTAAACCTGTGCCCGCAATATGTATACATTGTGATAGCCAATCAGCGATTGGAAGGGCACAAAATCACATGTATAACGGAAAGTCACGACATATTCGTCGTAGACACAATACCGTTAGACAACTTCTCTCAAACGGAATTATCACAATTGACTATGTAAAGTCAAAAGATAATATATCGGATCCACTAACGAAAGGTTTAAACCGAGAGCAGGTTGAAAGATCATCGAGAGGAATGGGTCTAAAGCCTATAAATAAATAAGAACTAATATAGTGGCAACCCAACCTAGCTGACTGGAGATCCCAAGATCTAGGTTCAATGGGCAAACCGAACTACATTGTATTCAGTAAGCACTGGAGGATATTTAATCCTATCCATTCCAAAGATGAGACAGTGCATATCTGCCGCGAAATTAGGATAAGTTATGCTTTTAATGACATCTATATCTTAGTACGTCTAAGTGGGGTATTGCAGAATACTCTTTATGGAAGTCACCTACATGAGTAAGAAGGGGGCCACTTCTATGAGAGTATTGAATGGAATATTCTCTAAAATACTTGCGGAACCAAGTGGTGTTCACGGCCAAAATGAACACAAACGTGAGAACCAACTGTGTTGAAGAATTGTTGTGTGAATACTGTTGTCTAGGTTTACAAAAACGGTTGACGGTTCAAGGACGTGAAGTCTACTGATTAACCAAGTAAATCCGATAGTATATCACTAAGGAAAGTTCAAGGCCACTAGGCTACTTCTCCTGATGCAATAAGTCTTCAGTTTTACTCAACTTGTGTCTGCATCTGCATTAGCATCTGTTTTGTTTTATTTATAGCGATATATCATTCATGTGGGGGATTGTTGGAAAAATTGGACTTAAATGGATTTTAAGAAAGCTGTCCAGAATTTTCTCGACAGAATTTTGAGCAACTTTGAGCTCAAATTTAGGTGGGACCCACAGTTCGAAAATTATGGGACCATATACGAACGCGTTCACCTCCGCAAGGAGATTAACGTAGTATATTCATATGTCCAATTTCAATAAGTTATGAACGATATTTATGTCCCCAAAGTGACTCACAAAGCAATGAAAGTTAATGAATTGGGTGTGTTTTTACTCTTGTCCCACATTGGAAGAGTAGTGGAATTTTGATGAGTTAATAACACCCCAAGTATGGACTAAGGCTTGGATGCCTTGGGGGTATCCCAACTCTTTGAAGGGGAGATGACCTAAGCTATGCACGGGCTGACTTTCGGTCAAAAGTCCACAGGCGCGCGCGTCCGGCCGGCCGGCTCGGCTCGGCTCGACTCGGCTCGGGCTTGGGCTTATAAAAATCTCCTACATTTCTGGGCCGAATTCATTTAACTTTCTGGGCTTTAATTAATAATTAATTAAGAAATTAATTAATTAATTAATAAACTGTTGGCAGTTATTGCCAACAGTCAACAGTTAATTTCGTTTAACTGTTTTGGCAGTTATTTGCCAACCGTCACCTATTTTGCTATAAATACAGATGCCTCCCTCCGTTTTTAGAAAATGAAAATTTTCCCTCCTCCAGAATTGCTGCCATTTTCCTTCCTAAAATTTCCTGCCATATTTTCTTCAGAAAATTCTTTTTCTGCATAGCATCTGTTGCATTGTTGTTGACTATGGAACACAGAATTTGAGTTCGCTGCCATTAATTATTGTCGTGCTACATAATTAATTGTAAAATCCGTTCTATCTTGGGAGACAATAGTCATCAACCTCGGAGCACATTGGAGGGAATAAATTGTCTTAAGATTGTTAAGTCTACTATTTATAAATAACAATTGTACAGAATTATGAATTATTAAATAATTACAGAATTAAAAACAGAATTGTGTGAATACTGTTGTCTAGGTTTACAAAAACGGTTGACGGTTCAAGGACGTGAAGTCTACTGATTAACCAAGTAAATCCGATAGTATATCACTAAGGAAAGTTCAAGGCCACTAGGCTACTTCTCCCGATGCAATAAGTCTTCAGTTTTACTCAACCTGTGTCTGCATCTGCATCAGCATCTGTTTTGTTTATAGAGATATATTATTCATGTGGGGGATTGTTGGAAAATTGGAACTTAAATGGGTATTTAAAGCTGTCCAGATTTTTCGTGACAGATTTTTGAGCAACTTTGAGCTCAAATTTAGGTGGGACCCACACTACGGAAATTGTGGGACCATATACGAACGCGTTCACCTCCGCAAGGAGATTAACGTAGTATATTCATATGTCCAATTTCAATAAGTTATGAATGATAATTATGTCCCCAAAGTGACTCACAAAGCAATGAAAGTTAATAAATTGTCTTAAGATTGTTATGTCTACTATTTATAAATAACAATTGTACAGAATTATGAATTATTAAATAATTACAGAATTAAAAACAGAATTACAGAAATGAAACACTTACTTGAATTTGCAGAAATAATAAAAAGAATTAAAGATAAATCCGAGCCCTGTTGAACAGTCTCCTTAAGACAAAATTATTCCTCCAACGTGCTTGAGTTTAATGAATAATTGCCTCCCAAGATAGAACGGATTTTCGGATTTAATCAAGCAGCACAGCAATGACTAATCCCAGCGAACACAATTTCTGTGTTTTATACTCAACACAACCAAGAACATGCAATGCAGAAAATGAGGAAATAATGCAGTAGCAATTCTGGAGGAGGGAAAATTTTCATTTTCTAAAAACGGAGGGAGGCATCTGTATTTATAGCAAAATAGGTGACGGTCGTTTGATGAATAATTCCATTTTCAGAACAAAATTCCTCAAATGGATATTCATATTCACCTCCTCTATCACTTCTAATAGCCTTTATCGTTTTGCTTAATTGATTCTCAACTTCATTCTTATATTGTTTAAATGCATTAATAGCCTCATCTTTACTATGTAACAAATATACATAGCAATATTTTGTGCAATCATCAATAAAAGTAATAAAATACTTTTTCCCACCTCTAGTTTGAACAAATTTTAAATCACAAATATCGGTGTGAATTAAATCTAAAGGTTCAGTTATCCTTTCAATAGAATGGAAAGGTAATCTAGCTAATTTAGATTCCACACAAATTTCACATGTTAATTTTGATACATTGTGTAAATTAATTAACTTGTAGAACATCGGATGGACTTATATTATCTCAATCTCATTACATTGAGAAAGTACTTGAAAAATTCAAGAAGTATGATATTAGTCCTACCAAGACACCTGTAGATGTAAATTTACATCTAGAAAGAAATAATGGTGAAAGCATATCTCAACTAGAATATTCTCGTATTATCGGTAGTTTAATGTATGTCATGAACTGTACGCGACCGGACATAGCATACTCAATAAGTAAGCTAAGTCGATTTACGAGTAATCTAGGAAGAGATCACTGGAAAGCAATATTGAGAGTTTTGGGTTATTTAAAATATACTCAAAACTATGGATTGCATTACTCAAAATATCCAGCTGTTCTTGAAGGACATTGCGATGCAAATTGGATATCTGATACAAAAGACTCTAAGTCTACAAGTGGGTATGTGTTTACCCTCGGAGGTGCAGCCGTATCTTGGAAATCCTCAAAACAAACGTGCATTGCTAGATCGACAATGGAATCTGAATTCATTGCACTAGACAAAGCTGGAGAAGAAGCTGAATGGCTTCGAAATTTCTTAGAGGATGTTCCAAATTGGTCTAAACCTGTGCCCGCAATATGTATACATTGCGATAGCCAATCAGCGATTGGAAGGGCACAAAATCACATGTATAACGGAAAGTCACGACATATTCGTCGTAGACACAATACCGTTAGACAACTTCTCTCAAACGGAATTATCACAATTGACTATGTAAAGTCAAAAGATAATATATCGGATCCACTAACGAAAGGTTTAAACCGAGAGCAAGTTGAAAGATCATCGAGAGGAATGGGTCTAAAGCCTATAAATAAATAAGAATTAATATAGTGGCAACCCAACCTAGCTGACTGGAGATCTCAAGATCTAGGTTCAATGGGCAAACCGAACTACATTGTATTCAGTAAGAACTGGAGGATATTTAATCCTATCCATTCCAAAGATGAGACAGTGCACATCTGCCGCGAAATTAGGATAAGTTATGCTTTTAATGACATCTATATCTTAGTACGTCTAAGTGGGGTATTGCAGAATACTCTTTATGGAAGTCACCTACGTGAGTAAGAAGGGGGCCACTTCTATGAGAGTAATGAATGGCATATTCTCTAAAATACTTGCGGAACCAAGTGGTGTTCACGGCCAAAATGAACACAAACGTGAGAACCAACTGTGTTGAAGAATTGTTGTGTGAATACTGTTGTCTAGGTTTACAAAAACGGTTGACGGTTCAAGGACATGATGTCTACTGATTAACCAAGTAAATCCGATAGTATATCACTAAGGAAAGTTCAAGGCCACTAGGCTACTTCTCCCGATGCAATAAGTCTTCAGTTTTACTCAACTTGTGTCTGCATCTGCATTAGCATCTGTTTTGTTTTATTTATAGCGATATATCATTCATGTGGGGGATTGTTGGAAAAATTGGACTTAAATGGGTTTTAAGAAAGCTGTCCAGAATTTTCTGGACAGAATTTTGAGCAACTTTGAGCTCAAATTTAGGTGGGACCCACACTACGAAAATTGTGGGACCATATACGAACGCGTTCACCTCCGCAAGGAGATTAACGTAGTATATTCATATGTCCAATTTCAATAAGTTATGAACGATATTTATGTCCCCAAAGTGACTCACAAAGCAATGAAAGTTAATGAATTGGGTGTGTTTTTACTCTTGTCCCACATTGGAAGAGTAGTGGAATTTTGATGAGTTAATAACACCCCAAGTATGGACTAAGGCTTGGATGCCTTGGGGGTATCCCAACTCTTTGAAGGGGAGATGACCTAAGCTATGCACGGGTTGACTTTCGGTCAAAAGTCCACAGGCGCGCGCGCGCGCGTCCGTCCGGCCGGCCGGCTCGGCTCGGGTCGGCTCGGGCTTGGGCTTGGGCTTATAAAAATCTCCTACATTTTTGGGCCGAATTTATTTAACTTTCTGGGCTTTAATTATTAATTAATTATGAAATTAATTAATTAATTAATAAACTGTTGGCAGTTATTGCCAACAGTCAACAGTTAATTTCGTTTAACTGTTTTGGCAGTTATTTGCCAGCCGTCACCTATTTTGCTATAAATACAGATACCTCCCTCCGTTTTTAGAAAATGAAAATTTTCCCTCCTCCAGAATTGCTGCCATTTTCCTTCCTGAAATTTCCTGCCATATTTTCTTCAGAAAATTCTTTTTCTGCATAGCATCTGTTGCATTGTTGTTGACTATGGAACACAGAATTTGAGTTCGCTGCAATTAATTATTGTCATGCTACATAATTAATGGGAAAATCCGTTCTATCTTGGGAGACAATATTCATCAACCTCGGAGCACATTGGAGGGAATAAATTGTCTTAAGATTGTTAAGTCTACTATTTATAAATAACAATTGTACAGAATTATGAATTATTAAATAATTACAGAATTAAAAACAGAATTGTGTGAATACTGTTGTCTAGGTTTACAAAAACGGTTGACGGTTCAAGGACGTGAAGTCTACTGATTAACCAAGTAAATCCGATAGTATATCACTAAGGAAAGTTCAAGGCCACTAGGCTACTTCTCCCGATGCAATAAGTCTTCAGTTTTACTCAACCTGTGTCTGCATCTGCATCAGCATCTGTTTTATTTATTGCGATATATCATTCATGTGGGGGATTGTTGGAAAAATTGGACTTAAATGGGTTTTAAGAAAGCTGTCCAGAATTTTCTGGACAGAATTTTGAGTAACTTTGAGCTCAAATTTAGGTGGGACCCACACTACGGAAATTGTGGGACCATATACGAACGCGTTCACCTCCGCAAGGAGATTAACGTAGTATATTCATATGTCCAATTTCAATAAGTTATGAATGATAATTATGTCCCCAAAGTGACTCACAAAGCAATGAAAGTTAATAAATTGTCTTAAGATTGTTATGTCTACTATTTATAAATAACAATTGTACAGAATTATGAATTATTAAATAATTACAGAATTAAAAATAGAATTACAGAAATGAAACACTTACTTGAATTTGCAGAAATAATAAAAAGATTTAAAGATAAATCCGAGCCCTGTTGAACAGTCTCCTTAAGACATAAATATTCCTCCAACGTGCTTGAGTTTAATGAATAATTGCCGCCCAAGATAGAATGGATTTTCGGATTTAATCAAGCAGCACAACAATGACTAATCCCAGCGAACACAATTTCTGTGTTTTGTACTAAACACAACCAAGAACATGCAATGAAGAAAATGAGGAAATAATGCAGTAGCAATTCTGGAGGAGGGAAAATTTTCATTTTCTAAAAACGGAGGGAGGCATCTATATTTATAGCAAAATAGGTGACGGTTGTTTGATCAATAATCCCATTTTCAGAACAAAATTCCTCAAATGGATATTCATATTCACCTCCTCTATCACTTCTAATAGCCTTTATCGTTTTGCTTAATTGATTCTCAACTTCATTCTTATATTGTTTAAATGCATTAATAGCCTCATCTTTACTATGTAACAAATATACATAGCAATATTTTGTGCAATCATCAATAAAAGTAATAAAATACTTTTTCCCACCTCTAGTCTGAACAAATTTTAAATCACAAATATCGGTGTGAATTAAATCTAAAGGTTCAGTTATCCTTTCAATATAATGGAAAGGTAATCTAGCTAATTTAGATTCCACACAAATTTCACATGTTAATTTTGATACATTGCGTAGATTAATTAACTTGTAGACATCGGATGGACATATATTATCTCAATCTCATTACATTGAGAAAGTACTTGAAAAATTCAAGAAGTATGATATTAGTCTTACCAAGACACCTGTAGATGTAAATTTACATCTAGCAAGAAATAACGGTGAAAGCATATCTCAACTAAAATATTCTCGTATTATCGGTAGTTTAATGTATGTCATGAACTGTACGCGACCGGACATAGCATACTCAATAAGTAAGCTATGTCGATTTACGAGTAATCCAGGAAGAGATCACTGGAAAGCAATATTGAGAGTTTTGGGTTATTTAAAATATACTCAAAACTATGGATTGCATTAATCAAAATATCCAACTGTTCTTGAAGGACATTGCGATGCAAATTGGATATCTGATACAAAAGACTCTAAGTCTATAAGTGGGTATGTGTTTACCCTCGAAGGTGTAGCCGTATCTTGGAAATCCTCAAAACAAACGTGCATTGCTAGATCGACAATGGAATCTGAATTCATTGCACTAGACAAAGCTGGAGAAGAAGCTGAATGGCTTCGAAATTTCTTAGAGGATGTTCCAAATTGGTCTAAACCTGTGACCGCAATATGTATACATTGCGATAGCCAATCAGCGATTGGAAGGGCACAAAATCACATGTATAACGGAAAGTCACGACATATTCGTCGTAGACACAATACCGTTAGACAACTTCTCTCAAACGGAATTATCACAATTGACTATGTAAAGTCAAAAGATAATATATCGGATCCACTAACGAAAGGTTTAAACCGAGAGCAAGTTGAAAGATCATCGAGAGGAATGGGTCTAAAGCCTATAAATAAATAAGAATTAATATAGTGGCAACCCAACCTAGCTGACTGGAGATCCCAAGATCTAGGTTCAATGGGCAAACCGAACTACATTGTATTCAGTAAGCACTGGAGGATATTTAATCCTATCCATTCCAAAGATGAGACAGTGCACATCTTCCGCGAAATTAGGATAAGTTATGCTTTTAATGACATCTATATCTTAGTACGTCTAAGTGGGGTATTGCAGAATACTCTTTATGGAAGTCACCTACGTGAATAAGAAGGGGGCCACTTCTATGAGAATAATGAATGGCATATTCTCTAAAATACTTGCGGAACCAAGTGGTGTTCACGGCCAAAATGAACACAAACGTGAGAACCAACTGTGTTGAAGAATTGTTGTGTGAATACTGTTGTCTAGGTTTACAAAAACGGTTGACGGTTCAAGGACGTGAAGTCTACTGATTAACCAAGTAAATCCGATAGTATATCACTAAGGAAAGTTCAAGGCCACTAGGCTACTTCTCCTGATGCAATAAGTCTTCAGTTTTACTCAACTTGTGTCTGCATCTGCATTAGCATCTGTTTTGTTTTATTTATAGCGATATATCATTCATGTGGGGGATTGTTGGAAAAATTGGACTTAAATGGGTTTTAAGAAAGCTGTCCAGAATTTTCTCGACAGAATTTTGAGCAACTTTGAGCTCAAATTTAGGTGGGACCCACACTACGAAAATTGTGGGACCATATACGAACGCGTTCACCTCCGCAAGGAGATTAACGTAGTATATTCATATGTCCAATTTCAATAAGTTATGAATGATATTTATGTCCCCAAAGTGACTCACAAAGCAATGAAAGTTAATGAATTGGGTGTGTTTTTACTCTTGTCCCACATTGGAAGAGTAGTGAAATTTTGATGAGTTAATAACACCCCAAGTATGGACTAAGGCTTGGATGCCTTGGGGGTATCCCAACTCTTTGAAGGGGAGATGACCTAAGCTATGCACGGGTTGACTTTCGGTCAAAAGTCCACACGCGCGCGTCCGGCCGGCTGGGCTTGGGCTTGGGCTTATAAAAATCTCCTACATTTTTGGGCCGAATTTATTTAACTTTCTGGGCTTTAATTATTAATTAATTACGAAATTAATTAATAAACTGTTGGCAGTTATTGCCAACAGTCAACAGTTAATTTCGTTTAACTGTTTTTGCAGTTATTTGCCAACTGTCACCTATTTTGCTATAAATACAAATGCCTCCCTCCGTTTTTATAAAATGAAAATTTTTCCTCCTCCAGAATTGCTGCCATTTTCCTTCCTGAAATTTCCTACCATATTTTCTTCAGAAAATTCTTTTTTTGCATAGCATCTGTTGCATTGTTGTTGACTATGGAACACAGAATTTGAGTTCGCTGCAATTAATTATTGTCGTGCTACATAATTAATTGGAAAATCCGTTCTATCTTGGGAGACAATATTCATCAACCTTGGAGCACATTGGAGGGAATAAAATGTCTTAAGATTGTTAAGTCTACTATTTATAAATAACAATTATGCAGAATTATGAATTATTAAATAATTACAGAATTAAAAACAGAATTGTGTGAATACTGTTGTCTAGGTTTACAAAAACGGTTGACGGTTCAAGGACGTGAAGTCTACTGATTAACCAAGTAAATCCGATAGTATATCACTAAGGAAAGTTCAAGGCCACTAGGCTACTTCTCCCGATGCAATAAGTCTTCAGTTTTACTCAACCTGTGTCTGCATCTGCATCAGCATCTGTTTTGTTTATAGAGATATATCATTCATGTGGGGGATTGTTGGAAAATTGGAACTTAAATGGGTATTTAAAGCTGTCCAGATTTTTGAGCAACTTTGAGCTCAAATTTAGGTGGGACCCACACTACGGAAATTGTGGGACCATATACGAACGCGTTCACCTCCGCAAGGAGATTAACGTGGTATATTCATATGTCCAATTTCAATAAGTTATGAATGATAATTATGTCCCCAAAGTGACTCACAAAGCAATGAAAGTTAATAAATTGTCTTAAGATTGTTATGTCTACTATTTATAAATAACAATTGTACAAAATTATGAATTATTAAATAATTACAGAATTAAAAACAGAATTTCAGAAATGAAACACTTACTTGAATTTGCAGAAATAATAAAAAGAATTAAAGATAAATCCGAGCCCTGTTGAACAGTCTCCTTAAGGCAAAATTATTCCTCCAACGTGCTTGAGTTTAATGAATAATTGCCTCCCAAGATAGAACGGATTTTCGGATTTAATCAAGCAGCACAGTAATGACTAATCCCAACGAACACAATTTCTGTGTTTTGTACTCAACACAACCAAGAACATGCAATACAGAAAATGAGGAAATAATGCAGTAGCAATTCTGGAGGAGGGAAAATTTTCATTTTCTAAAAACGGAGGGAGGCATCTGTATTTATAGCAAAATAGGTGACGGTTGTTTGAGGAATAATCCCATTTTCAGAACAAAATTCGTCAAATGGATATTCATATTCACCTCCTCTATCACTTCTAATAGCCTTTATCGTTTTGCTTAATTGATTCTCAACTTCATTCTTATATTGTTTAAATGCATTAATAGCCTCATCTTTACTATGTAACAAATATACATAGCAATATTTTGTGCAATCGTCAATAAAAGTAATAAAATACTTTTTCCCACCTCTAGTTTGAACAAATTTTAAATCACAAATATCGGTGTGAATTAAATCTAAAGGTTCAGTTATCCTTTCAATAGAATGGAAAGGTAATCTAGCTAATTTAGATTCCACACAAATTTCACATGTTAATTTTGATACATTGCGTAGATTAATTAACTTGTAGAACATCGGATGGACTTATATTATCTCAATCTCATTACATTGAGAAAGTACTTGAAAAATTCAAAAAGTATGATATTAGTCCTACCAAGACACCTGTAGATGTAAATTTACATCTAGCAAGAAATAATGGTGAAAGCATATTTCAACTAGAATATTCTCGTATTATCGGTAGTTTAATGTATGTCATGAACTGTACGCGACCGGACATAGCATACTCAATAAGTAAGCTAAGTCGATTTACGAGTAATCCAGGAAGAGATCACTGGAAAGCAATATTGAGAGTTTTGGGTTATTTAAAATATACTCAAAACTATGGATTGCATTACTCAAAATATCCAGCTGTTCTTGAAGGACATTGCGATGCAAATTGGATATCTGATACAAAAGACTCTAAGTCTACAAGTGGGTATGTGTTTACCCTCGGAGGTGCAGCCGTATCTTGGAAATCCTCAAAACAAACGTGCATTGCTAGATCGACAATGGAATCTGAATTCCTTGCACTAGACAAAGCTGGAGAAGAAGCTGAATGGCTTCGAAATTTCTTAGAGGATGTTCCAAATTGGTCTAAACCTGTGCCCGCAATATCTATACATTGCGATAGCCAATCAGCGATTGTAAGGGCAAAAAATCACATGTATAACGGAAAGTCACGACATATTCGTCGTAGACACAATACCGTTAGACAACTTCTCTCAAACGGAATTATCACAATTGACTATGTAAAGTCAAAAGATAATATATCGGATCCACTAACGAAAGGTTTAAATCGAGAGAAAGTTGAAAGATCATCGAGTGGAATGGGTCTAAAGCCTATAAATAAATAAGAATTAATATAGTGGCAACCCAACCTAGCTGACTGGAGATCCCAAGATCTAGGTTCAATGGGCAAACCGAACTACATTGTATTCAGTAAGCACTGGAGGATATTTAATCCTATCCATTCCAAAGATGAGACAGTGCACATCTGCCGCGAAATTAGGATAAGTTATGCTTTTAATGACATCTATATCTTAGTACGTCTAAGTGGGGTATTTCAGAATACTCTTTATGGAAGTCACCTACGTGAGTAAGAAGGGGGCCACTTCTATGAGAATAATGAATGGCATATTCTCTAAAATACTTGCGGAACCAAGTGGTGTTCACGGCCAAAATGAACACAAACGTGAGAACCAACTGTGTTGAAGAATTGTTGTGTGAATACTATTGTCTAGGTTTACAAAAACGGTTGACGGTTCAAGGACGTGAAGTCTACTGATTAACCAAGTAAATCCGATAGTATATCACTAAGGAAAGTTCAAGGCCACTAGGCTACTTCTCCTGATGCAATAAGTCTTCAGTTTTACTCAACTTGTGTCTGCATCTGCATTAGCATCTGTTTTGTTTTATTTATAGCGATATATCATTCATGTGGGGGATTGTTGGAAAAATTGGACTTAAATGGGTTTTAAGAAAGCTGTCCAGAATTTTCTGGACAGAATTTTGAGCAACTTTGAGCTCAAATTTAGGTGGGACCCACACTACGAAAATTGTGGGACCATATACGAACGCGTTCACCTCCGCAAGGAGATTAATGTAGTATATTCATATGTCCAATTTCAATAAGTTATGAATGATATTTATGTCCCCAAAGTGACTCACAAAGCAATGAAAGTTAATGAATTGGGTGTGTTTTTACTCTTGTCCCACATTGGAAGAGTAGTGGAATTTTGATGAGTTAATAACACCCCAAGTATGGACTAAGGCTTGGATGCCTTGGGGGTATCCCAACTCTTTGAAGGGGAGATGACCTAAGCTATGCACGGGTTGAATTTCGGTCAAAAGTCCACACGCGCGCGCGCGCATCCGTCCGTCCGGCCGGCTCGGCTCGGCTCGGTTCGGGCTTGGGCTTGGGCTTATAAAAATCTCCTACATTTTTGGGCCGAATTTATTTAACTTTCTGGGCTTTAATTATTAATTAATTACGAAATTAATTAATTAATTAGTTAATAAACTGTTGGCAGTTATTGCCAACAGTCAACAGTTAATTTTGTTTAACTGTTTTGGCAGTTATTTGCCAACTGTCACCTATTTTGCTATAAATACAGATGCCTCCCTCCGTTTTTATAAAATGAAAATTTTCCCTCCTCCAGAATTGCTGCCATTTTCCTTCCTGAAATTTCCTGCCATATTTTCTTCAGAAAATTCTTTTTCTGCATAGCATCTGTTGCATTGTTGTTGACTATGGAACACAGAATTTGAGTTTGCTGCAATTAATTATTGTCGTGATACATAATTAATTGGAAAATTCGTTCTATCTTGGGAGACAATATTCATCAACCTCGGAGCACATTGGAGGGGATAAATTGTCTTAAGGAAACTGTTCATAACAGGGCTCGGATTTATCTTTAATTCTTTTTATTATTTCTGCAAATTCAAGTAAGTGTTTCATTTATGTAATTCTGTTTTTAATTTTGTAATTATTTAATAATTCATAATTCTGTACAATTGTTATTTATAAATAGTAGACTTAACAGTACCTCGATATCGATGAGTATTCCAAAATCTTATGGGCTCCTTAAGTTTCAGATTTGGAAAGAGAATGAAAATTTTGAATTTTTAAAATTTTGAATTCCTTTTTATTATTTGATTCAATTAGAATTTTTTTTCCAATGTCTAAAATTATTTCTTCTTATTTTGTCCAATTATTATTGAAAACGAATAAATATCGTTTAACTAAAATACCCTTTATTTGATTTGAGTGTATGTATGTGTGTGTGTGTGAGAGAGTGCGTATGGTTTTGTGTGAAAGTGTGAGTGTGTGTGTGTGTGTGTGTGAGAGAGAGAGAGAGAGAGAGAGAGTGAGTGAGTGAGTAGAGTGTGTGGGTAAGTATATGCGTGAATATGTATGTGTGTTGTATGCATGTATGTGTATGTGTATGTGTACACATACCCTTTATTTGTACCTCCATTTCTTTTCACCTCAACTTTTCTTCAATTAGAGTTTTTCTTCGTTCTCAAGCTTTCTTTGTACGATCTTTCGCTACTTGTTCGTTCGTCATCAATTTCTTCAGTTTTTGTAGTTTCCTTTAAATCCTTGTAAGCCTGCTTTCCATATTTCCTTCTTTTTTCCATTATTTTCTCTGTCTCCACCATGGTTTACATCGTGGATGAGAGTTCGTTAGAGGAGTTTAGAGAAAAGAGAAAGATCCCTGTCGGAGTAGAATTGGAGGTAGCCCAAGGTCCAATAGACATGTATTCTCTTCATGAGGCTCACTGGATTACCACTTTATTTATTGTTGAGTGTGGCATCAATTTTCTACCGAACCCCATTTTTCTTCGGTTTTGTCAACACTTTGACATTATTCCTACTAGGATAGCACCAAACATTTAAAGGGCTGTAAACGGTGTTAATAGGTTGAATGAGATTTATGGAACTCATATTGGAATTTATGAGTTGATATTTTGCTATAAATGGGGCACTATTAGAGAGAAATATTTTATTTGAAGACTAGACAAGTCAATAGGGATTTAGTAGTGAACCTTCGAAACTCCAATAAAGACTATTGAGATTATGGTGTAGTTCTTAAGAATTGGAAACATACTCCTCTTCCCAAGGGGGTGTCCTACACTGGTCCTAGGTGACCCCAAGATGGGCGTCGCATAGGTTATAATTCCAATATGAGTCCCTCTTTACTTTTCTCCCTTTTGTTATTTGTTTCTGAATTTTTTCGATTAACTTTGTTGCTCTTTTTTGTTGTAGAGGAGAGTAAAAATAGGTGTCCTAAAGAAGGTGAAATTAATATCGAAGAGCTTAAATTCTTGTGGGAACTTAATCAAAGAGCTAGATTAGAACATCCCCAAGCAACTTCGGTGCTGTTAGAGTACAAGAACTCTATCACTTCCTTTGTTGCCCAACCAACACTTACCCTGCCACAAGTTACCATCAATTTAGAAGAAGAACGTGTGTTTACTTCTTCGACTGCAGAATCAGTTGAGGTTGAGTTGATCTAAGGAGGAACTTCTTCTTCATTTGAGTCATTTGACATATCTGACATCCCTACTTTTCCTTTGGCCGCCATAAGTAAAAGAAAATGCCCAATATTCTGAGTGGGCCATTATCTCCCCCTCCCAAGAAGAATGCTGATACTGGCAATAAGCTAGTTGAAAAGAAGTCTCGGGCCAGTGAAAAGAGGCCCCAAGTTCTTAATGCTGAAGAGATCCAAGCTACTGAACCTCAGTACAAGAGGTTAAAGAAGGACTTGCCTAACCCTCAAAAGCAAGCAAAGAAAGTCCAATCTGACTAACAAGAGTTAGTTGCAAAAAAAAATTAAGCTGACCAACAAGAGTTGATTAAAAAATTTCAGGCCGACCTGGGTGACATTGGGTTAGCTTCTGTAGCTGTCAACCCTGAATGGGCCAGGAGTTTAATCAAGGCTGGACCTTTTCTAGCTGACAGGGCAGCCTCAGTTCCCATGTCGAGAACAAGGCTGACTGAGAGAGCTTGCCATAATTTGGAACTAGTAATTATCTTATCATTTTCTTTTTCTTCATGTTGTTGAACTTCTTTTAATATCTTGTACTTGCTCTTCTTGTAGTTTTTGTTTGATTTTATCTAAATGATGGAGAAGGATGACCTGTTGTTCTTCAGGTGAGATAGAAGAGGCATTTGAAGGTCTGAAGCAACCTTTGAAGGATTCCATGAAGGCCTTGGAATTGAAGTAAAAAATCTAGGTTGATAAATTACAAGAAGCTGGGAATATGACAGTCGCAGTTGAAGGTAAAATAAAAACTTCTCAAGAAAAAGTCCAAGACGCTGAGAATAAAGTGAAGGAGGCTGATGGTAAGGCCAAGGCTATAGAGGACAAGCTGACCGAGTCCCACAACTTGGCCAAAACTACTGAAGATAAAGTGGTTGGCATGACTACTGAAGTTGCCTCTTTGAAGGCCAAAGGCAAGAGAGACAAGGATTTGCTTTTGACAAGGTTTGGGAGAAAACACTTTTTGCAGCTTCCACCCAAATTGAGTGTGCCAAAAAATTATCCTTCAAGAAAGGTTGGTAGGAGGCATTGAAGGTGGTCAGCACAGAAGCAAGCTCTGATCTTTTCCAAAGGCATGACCCAGGCACTCCTCCTAACTTGGATGAGGAGTTTGATGGCGAGGAAGGTTCTGGGGAGTCCTCAATTGTGCCTAATGATACTTCAGTGGGGCTAGGGGTGTAAGTGGTACGGTTTGGTTGGTAAATCGTAGATACCAATACCAAAACCAAACTCTAGATGGTAAAACCAAACCATACCAGTTTACCACCCGGTACACCAAAATCAATACCAAAACCAAACCGGCTGGTATTTCGGTTTTTTCGGTAATTTTGGTTTTTTTCTGGTTTCGGTAAATTCTGATTTCTTCTGGTTTTTTGTGGTTTTGATAAATTCTGGTTTTATTTGGTTTCTGGTTTCGGTTTTTTCTGGTTTTGGTAAACAACACCAAACGTCCCAAAAAACCAAAAACAAACCAACCAACTTTTTTAAATATTAAAACCAAAACCAAAACCAACTTTTTTCTGGTTTTGGTAAATTCGGTACGGTAATTTTGGTAAATTTGGTACGGTACGGTAATTTCGGTACGATTTTTTCCGATTTCGGTAAATTCGGTACGGTATGGTAATTTTGGTACAGTTTTTTCTAGTTTCAGTAAATTAGGTACGGTAATTTCGGTAAATCTGTTTTTTAAATATTAAAACCAAAACCAACCAACTTTTTTGCGGTAATTTCGGTTTCGGTAAGACTGGTTTCTGGTATTTTAATATATGAAACCAAAACCATTTTTTTTCGGACCAAAACGGTACGGTACGGTACGGTAAAAACCCGTACCGCTTCCACCCCTAAGTGGGGCCATTTATTATTGCCGACCTGCCTACTGCCAATCGGGACCAAGCCTAAGATAAGGAGAAGGTTTATCTCCTTTTTTAACAAGTTTCTTTTTGTCCTTTCTTTCATTTGTTTTCAATTTCTTGTTCTTTGGTCTTTCTAATGTACCCATCTTTGTAACCATGACTTTGATTAATGAAAGAACTTTTTTTCTTAGTTGTTTACAATCTTCAAATGATGTTGATTTCTTATTAATTGGTATCCTCAACCACAACCAAACTGGGCGATTGGTCACGGACTTTATCCCTGACCAGGCAGTGTGGGTTGTGAATTTGGTCTGTGACCAAATCGGACGTGACCAATTTTGGTGGTCACGGACCAAATCCCTGACCCACTACCTAGTCGCGGACTGCCTATAGTCACAGATCTGGTCATGACCTATAGGCTTGACCCTCTTTACAAGCCTGGTTACGGCCCAAACCTATGGCCGTCACCCGATTAAGAAACCATTTGGTCACAACTATGGGTCGTGACTATGTTTTCTGTACAATCAATCCTAGTCACGGCTTAAAGTCGTGACTATTATTCTTATGATTAATATTCGTCACGACTGTGGGTCATGACTAGGTTTTTAGTAGAAATCAACTTAGTCACGGCTTTGGGCCAATTGCAACCTTTTCCACTCTTGTTGCCATTTATATTGTCAATTTTATAAAATACCGCAAGTGCACGGGCTATTATAGAATAACGAGTGTAAGTACGGATCGAACCCATAGAGATTTGTCAATTTTTCATTCAAATTAATTGTGACTGTCCAACTATACTAAATGGGATATAAAATGATTATGAACTACACTAAATAAAAGCAACTACAATAAATGAGAGTAAAACAAGATATTTGTAAACATTTAGGAAATAAGTAGGATTCGGGGTCCATTTATCACGTAACTAATATTGCACACTCATTTAATGTTGTCATTCCCTTTTAATAACTCAAATTAAACCGACTCTCGCCGCGTTTAATTCGAAAAATATGACGGTTATGATCATAATATTTTTAACGTCTCTAATAGACGGCTAAAATTCCTATTCCCTTAGAAAATACAGATTTTAAAATTCGCAAATGTATTTAAGCATGCACTATCAAAACAATCAAAGTGCAAGCATAATCCATTAAAAATTACTATTTTTAAATCTCAAAACTTGATTTGACAAAACAATATCTTGAAGGTTCTAAAACACACTCTCGTATCGCTTTAAAATGAATACCAAATCTTTAATAACAATTAAAACAAGTAGGGAATAAACAACAATAAAATTAACGTGACAATATTAGTTGACGATGATAAACTTCACCCTACTCCTAATAGAAGAATCAAGCTACCATAATGAAAGAAAAATTGCAAGAATGAGTAGAGATCTTCATTAATAAACGAAACTTACAAATAATTCTCTCACAACAATCTTCAATCCTCTAAAAAATGATAAAAAACTTGACCCTCAAATTGATTACAATCACTTAAAGTTGCTCCTCGAAATCCTCCACAAAATTCCCCTCTAATTGTCTATGAAATTATGAGCTCAAGAGTCCTTTTTATAGGACAAGTGGTGAGGTATTTGAGTTGTGGTAGGACTTTTTTTTATTGGCCGAATGGTGTTAGTAGGTATCTCTCCACTTCTTTAATCCTTGGATCGTGATAAGGGACGAAATTTTTTCCCACTCGAAAACTCTTAGGGTCCGTTTGGTTGCCATTTTTTGCCTAGGCAAATGCCAAAAAGTTGACAAATAAGAAAATTTGCCCACATTTTGGCCGTTTGGTTGCAAAATTTGCCTAGGCATTATTTGCCAATGTACAACACCTCCTATGCACAATATGTGGGCAAATTTTGCTTACCTATTTGAGTGAGAAATATTTGCCAACAAATTTGCCAACTTCTTAAACGGTTTTAATGTTTTAAAAAATAATTTAAAAACTGTTTTAAATAACTAAAAAACTGTTATGAATATTTAAAAACTGTTTTGTAATGTTTTAAAAACTGTTTTTAATATTATAAAAAATTGTTAAGAAAATGTTTTGCAATTTTTTTAAAAATTGTATTAACAAAATATTGTAAAAACTGTTTTTAACATTTTTAAAAACTATTGTGAAAATATTATAAAAACAGTTTTAGTGTTTTAAAAAATAATTTTAAAACCTGATTTAAATAGTTAAAAAACTGTTATAAATATTTAAAATTATTTTTTAATGTTTTGAAAACTGTTTTTAATATTAGAAAAAATTGTTCGGAAAATGTTTTACAAACTAATGTTTTGAAAACAGTTTTTAATATTAGAAAAAATTGTTAAGAAAATGTTTTACAGTTTTTTTTAAAAACCGTATCATAAAAATATTGTAAAAACATTTTTTAACATTTTTAAAAACTGTTTTGGATATATTATAAAAACTGTTTTAAAGTTTTAAAAACATTTTTTAAATAGATTAAAAAAGCCGTTGTGAATGTTTAAAAATTGTTTTGTAATATTTTAAAAACTGTTTTTAATATTAGAAAACAATTTTAAAAATTGTTTTGAATATAATATAAAAACAGTTTTAAAGTTTAAAAACAAAATTAAAAAAATATTTAAATAGTAAAAAAAATGTTGTGAATATTTAAAAATTGTTTTGTAATATTTTAAAAACTGATTTTAATATTATAAAAAATTGTTAAGAAAATGTTTTACAATTTTTTTAAAAAACTGTAATATAAAAATATTGTAAAAACTGTTTTTAACATTTTTGAATATAATGTAAAAACTGTTTTTAAATAAATTAATTGGATTGATTTTAATTCCGCATAATGGTTGTTTGATAGCGTCATGTGAATTTGCCTAGGCAATTTTTGTCATGCCCACTCTTTTGCCTACTTGCAACCAAACGGACCCTTATCTTTTCTTGCTGAACACGAATGCCGAGTTTCGTCCAAATTGGAGAATAAAAGCAGCAATTTTTCGAACGACCGTAAAAATCGGCTTTTTCGCGCCTTTTTCATGTTGATAATCAATTTGCACCAAATTTTGTCATTACCTGCAAAAATTTCACTAGACAACTTTTTTCAAAAATTAGCACAAGAATATTATAAAATTATTGAAGCACCCATTTTTTACTTAGAATTGCCATTTTAATTATGAATTCAACCATTCTTACATTTTTTTTTCCATTTTAATAAAATGATCCTAAGAACTTATTAAATAAAACAAAATGGGACTAACAAGGTATAAATTTGGGTATAAAATATAGAAAATAATATACTCATCAATTTATTAGCACCGCGACTCATTTTTCCTGAGAAAAATGAAGGAGGTCATGATTATAATTCCTATAAATAATGGCAACGAGTTATTATATGCGAGGGCATGAATATAATTCCCATAAATTATGGCTCTAATGAATAATCAACCGTTAATTTATTAAGTTTTGAATACCTACTTTTGTCATTTAAGCTAACAATCCCTAAAATCAACTGTAACACCCCGCTTAAATTAATAATGGGTGGTCAGCTTATACCAAGATAAAACATGAATCGCAAGTGGATCATTCTTAGCATCACTGTCGCACAGACTAAAAATCTAACTAACCACCCAATAATAAAATAAGCGGATGCCAATTTTTTTTTTAAAAACATACAAGAAACTACAAACCAACATGCATGTGTGTTAAGCTTAAATCAATTGAAAAGAATAGAAAGAATTTGGGGATATTACATGGTTTTCACCACAAATCAAATGAGGCAAGTTTATATAGAATTTGATTATGATTGCATGTGTGTTAAGCTTAAATCTATTCGATGAAATCTAAATTTAATTGCAAATATAATTTTAGATGATTAAATAGTTGATTTTCGTAATTAATCTAATCAAAATATTAATTAGGTTAATTTTCCTTTATATTGTTTGATTTCCCCATGAACTTGTACTAAAATTTGTAGAAAACGATTATAATATGTTTTTTTTAGTAAACTAATTAAAAGCTCTCTGATTATGTGTGTTAGTTTATTCAAATCATAAGTTAATTGAAGAAAATAGTAAATATAGAGGGTTATTAAATGAGATATTGGAATTTTCTTTGGATTTTGATATAAACTTGGGGATATGATGTTAGAAATAGGTTCCAATTATTTATATTAGGTGTTTTTATTATTGGGATTATGGTTGGAGACTTGCATTAAGCTTTTGAGTTCATTAATGGAAGTTTAGAGAGAGAGAATGGAGTTTGAAGATAGGGAATCCCCTAACAAGAAAGTGTCACATTTCTGGGATGATCGGTCAATCGACCCCAGGTTGTCGATCGATCGACAGTCCCAGGTTTTAGCTAGTTTGATTTTTTTACTTTGTTGAGTTGGATTGTTGGGTCTGAGGACTTAAAGTTTGGTTGGATTGGCGTTAGGTTTTCTTACAGTTATAAAATATAGTTAAATTCTAATGTTTTGAGATTTGAAAATTGGTATTGGGATTATTTGGATGTGTTGTGAAATTGTTTATATTAGAGGGATTAAATTGAGTATAGGAGATTTGTTTACAAATCCAAGAGTATAATGGGTTGTTATTTGGGAATTTGGAAGTTCAAAGGATTGAAGCTTGTTGGCCTGGATTATTAGAGTTGTTATGATAGACAAGTGGGGTATTTATCCTTTGGGTGAGATTAGGAATGAGTTAAGAAATTCTAAAGAGGGGTAGTTATCATATTCGATGGTTTTATATAAATTAGGTGTGAAATGATACTTAGATGTGTATCCTCAAGAGATTTGGGCTAGAATGATATGAGATTCAATATAGTTATTGTGCATGTTTTTAGTATAAGTTGTGTGTGAAACTATAACTAAAATTTGAAAGGCCTTGGGAAGTAGGGCTAGTAACATATAAATTCGGATAAAGCTAACAGGTGATTATATTTTAGTAGTTTCGATTACTATGGATGATTTAGTGTATATATATATATATATATATATATATATATATATATATATATATATATATATATATATATATATATATATATATACAGAGAGGGAGAGACTTCTATGCATACTAAGTTTGCACATGTGCTGGCGCACACCAATTTTTTAAAAATATTTAAAAACATATTTTTGAGTTATTTTTTTAATATGATATTTAAACATTTTAACGGACCCATATAAAAAAAAATTAGCTCAAAAAAAAATTGTTTACTATTTTTAAAAAATCGGTCAAATTTTCACAGCTTTTAAAGTGCTTAAAAGGAGTGAAAGTTTGACCGATTTTTTAAAAATAATAAAAAAAATTCTTTTGAGTTGAATTTTTTAATATGGGTTCCTTGAAATGTTAAAATATCACATACAAAAAATCAGCTCAAAAATATTGTTTTTACTATTTTAATAAAATGATGTGCAAACTTAATATGCACAAGAATCTCTCTCTCTCTCTCTGTCTCTATCTCTCTCTCTCTCTCTCTCTCTCTATATATATATATATATATGTATATATATATATATATATATATATATATGTGTGTGTGTGTGTGTGTGTGTGTGTGTGTGTGTGTGTGTGTGTGTGTGTGTGTTGATTTAACTCGTTAGTGAGGGTTGAATTTGACCCGGTAGCGTTGGGTCGGTATGTATATATATTTATTTAATTCAACCCATTAGCTAGGGTTATATTTGATGGGATACTTTTTGTGGAATACATACTATGTGTAAGTCCTTGTGGCGAACGTACTATAACGGATTCCATTATGGGGCACTTGCGACGTCGATCGTGATGGTGCCTCGGTGAGTATATGAGTAATCCATGGTCATTTTATCCCAGGATCCTACGTCTAGGTGTCTGTGTGCCGGGAGGGTTTCACAGAGAGAGTTCATGGTATAGTCTTGGGTATGGTATGATATATGTATGACATGTAGGCGTAGCGATTTATCACTTGATTGTGATAAGGTCTTAGGTTTAGGAAGACCTAAGAATATACTTGGTATACACGAGTGATCCCCGAAGGAGATAGAGATAGGCCTTCATTATGTGCTGGGTGCAAGAAGCCCATTTATTTATACTTCTCTAGGATTGTATCCACGTACGGATGTTATACGTAGAGACTGTCTTTATCCTACTTTATATAATTATGTGGTAGTTTTAGAGATAGTTGTACTGATTTATGTGATATACTAAATATATATATGACTTATAATAGGGATGTCTACCTACATTCTTATGACTAGAATTTGTGTATTACTTATACTAGAGACGTGTATATTGCATCATTAGCGTGAGATAACCTAATATGGGTAAACTGGATATATAAGCTTGTTATTTTAGTGAAACATATCTTAGGTTTGAAGCCTTAGTACATCATGTATTTAATAATGAAAGAAGTTAACATAATATTATAATGATAAAGATTAAAGAAGTAAGAAGTAAAACTTTAATCACATGGGTTATATATGGGTTCAAGATTTAGAACCAAATGTTATTTTAGGTTGTTGGGTTGGATAACTAATAATTTAAAATTTACTAAAAGACGAGAGTACGATGTGTAGCTATACTAACAGTTCCATATTCAGTTATAATCTTATTTTACATAAACTTGCTCTTTACGTTGTTATTATATCTGTCTTCATGGGTCTTGTGTTGTGGTGGTTCTTGTAGATGGGGTTCGCTAGAGGAGCATCTTTAGCAACGTTCCATTAATTACTCCTAGGTTGTAAGAGTTGAGCAAGTATAACTCATCCTCTTCTTGTACCTTTTAGTTTCAGCCAGCTTGTATATGTGGTACTTATATTCAGAGTTGGACATTTGTATAAGATACATTTTATATTCCAGTGTTGATTTATCTGTATTAGCAGTTATTCGTACCAAAGTTAGTTTTGTGTTATCCAAATTTTCATTATCTTGTTATTACTTGTTCAGTTTTAAATATTTCAATGCTTTTGATTCTCATGATTTTTATATTAGACATGATCAATCAATTTATGGATTTTGTGGAGTGTCATAGTAATAGACCACTAATGCCGCATGTAGAGAGCCATATTACTTTAGGACAACTTTTTCATGCCTCCTGTTTTTCATGTCAGTTCTTTCCATTACTTTCACCATTATAAATTTTCTTATGTGTATAATTATGTGGTACACAAATTTGTGATAAAAATAAACAATATACATAATAGTTTAATTTTTTTCAAACACAAAGTGGCGCTAAGAAGTAATTATTTTGGGCATACAGATAAACAAGCATAATAACTAGTGATTTTAACTTCAGCTTCAAATTAACCGTTATGCTTCCTTGCATTAAGGCTGAATTTTTCTAAACACGAGCTACTAGTGACAAAATTTATGAGTCCAAATGTACGCTAAACTGGTTCAAAAGGATTTTTTACCAATTAGTCATGTTACTAAGTATGTAGTTCAATAGGTCCTACGATTTTTCTTTTCTCCAACAAGTTCCATGCAAAAAGATTTTTTGCTCCAATAGATCATATTTGTAAATATGTTTTGAACATTCACTACATGTATAAGTAAGACCTATTAAAAAAAAATTATCTTAATAGAATCTATTAAAAAAAAATCTTATGTAAATAGAACTTATCCTAGCAAATGCACTTGCACAAATGAGTAACGTAAATTTGACTATACATAACAAGAATTCGATATACAAGGCGAATGCACGGCATAAATCTAACTATACACAACTAAAAATTAGCCAGTTTTAACTTGACGAACCAGCCTGATCCAATAGCCAGCCTTGCCTGGTGTTAAAACTGTCCTGCACATTATCCACACCAGCCTTATATTTGAATACCATTTGAGCACAGTGCTTGGCTAAAAAACAAATTTAGACAGCTGATTATTAACAGAAGTTTCTAATGTAGGAGAGAGACAGAGTGAGAGAGTGAGACAACAAGGTGGTGTCGCGTCATCTTTGCGTCAAACAGGGGCAGTTATTTTCCTACACATGCATAAACATTTATCCATAATAACACTTCCATAAGAAGTTTCACCAGTATGGTGGTTTTTAGGCAGCCCTCCCTATCCATTTCACTGCAGCAAAGGCTTCACATCTTTGACATTAAGTAATCCATCACCTCCACAAGAAAATCTAGAAAACAGAAAACAGACTTAAAAGATGAATTTAGCAAATAATATAAGAAGATTAAAAAGGTAAAGAGAAAAAAAGCAAACCAGCATCTTCGCTGGTGAAGCAAAGGGGAGGAGTTATTCTAAATACGTTCCCATGAAACCTGCCTTTTCCAATCAATATTCCCATTTCTGCAACCACAATGAATCATTACCACTTAAAATTTATGCAACCGTAAATAAGGATGGAGGATTATTAATGAAGAGTTCAAAAGAAAGACCTTTCATCTGATCCATAATATGCAGAGTTTCATCCTTAGATGGAATTTTTAACTCGCGATCAGTCACAAGTTCTACTCCAAGCATTAAACCTCTTCCCCTCACATCCCCAATAACTGTAGAAATGAGAAAAGACTTGTACACCATTAAAAAGCCATACAGAAGTGACATATGAAATCAAAACTACTGAGAAAAGGCTCCAAGCATTCATCCTTTGCTCTAGTTTTTGTGCTCTTTTTTTTAAATCCCAGATTGGTATGCCATCCCGCCGTATGAATGGTGAGAAACAACAATTAGACCATTAGGAGATTGAAAAATAATACCTTTTCCCACACCACCCTGCACAATGGAGCCATCGAAAGACATTTGCGATGGACTTATGGTCCGATGCATGACCTCTTCTCTTTCTTCCGGGAACATTCGCATTTTCATGCTTTTGCGAAATTCCAGATTGATAAATTCACGTATAAAGTCTCATCATTAATGTCAAGAGTTTGAATCACAGAATGCTTTTTTCTAACACTCAGAATTTTATGTGTATTTACCAAAAAAAATAAAATTTAAAGAAGCAAAAAAACTCGAACCAAACGACAAATAAAAGAATTCAAACTGATTTTCTGGCATTGTGTATGTAATCAGTACATCCATAAAAGTAAGAGAACCCTTCCTAACATCCAAGAAGAAAACATACTTTCATAATTCTTCTTGAGAGCAAGAAGATGTTCTTTCAGATAAGATCCCACAGTGAACGCATTCTGCTGAAGCTTTTTCTTCTCTATCACTCTAAGAACAGCTAACCCACCAGCAGTACAGACAGGGTTTCCCCCAAAGGTATTGAAATAAATACGATTAGTCAAAACCTTTGCAATCTCGGGCGTGGTTACCACTGCACCAATGGGAATGCCGTTACCAATTCCCTAAGGATCCACAAAGATGTTAAAGCTCAGAACCTCGCAATCTAAATCAGAATATAACAATTATGATCAGTTATTCAAATTGTTCCTGACAGTAAATGAACCTTCCATGGTTTTCCCACAATTTTGTGCAAGAAATATCAATATTTTAAAAATGCCAAGAAATTATGATTTTTGATATACTATGAGACCATTTTGTGCCCCCCAAAGTACAATAATTGTATGTTTGTAATTTTAAAATTAATATGAAGTCGTATATTAGATGAGCTTTTTGACACTTCATGATTGTATGTGATCTAAACAGTTACCATGTTTATAGAACAGGTCATCTCATATCTGAGAAATTTTTTTACTTCAAAAAATTAGAATAATACAATCTTTGTACTTTTGGGGGGACAACCAAACTGGACCTAAATATGAAATAATTCGATTTTAGCCCACCAGCAGAGTTGATAGCTTTTTAATCTTTTGAGTGCAGCGTGACTAGATTCTAAACAGCGAGAGAGAAGTAAACATTTGTTCAGACGACTGCCAATCAACTGTAAATGATATAAAACAGGCAGGGCAGAGCAGAAGTGAATAGGAGAATCTACCTTTGCCAGAGTAACAATATCAGGTACAACACCGTGAGCCTCAAATCGCCAAAAATGTGTACCGGTGCGTCCAAAATCTGACTGGACTTCATCAGCTATCTAAAGGCCTCCTGCCTTTCTGATGCTGCTATAGACAGCAGGCAGGTAACCTGGAGCCAGCTCTAAAATTCCACCCACTCCCTGAAAAGGGCGTAACTTATTTTTAGAGATTTAAAAGAATGTTAACTTCGTTATAATTTAAACGATCTAGCAAATGTGTTTGCGCGTATATATGCATGAATGCATGTAATTGGCAATGGCACCTGTATGGCTTCTGCAATAAAACCAGCAACAAGTTCCATAGGCAATGAGGTCTTCAACATCTCTTGCATATTTGATTCCATCTGAACCGTAGATGCCTCTGTACTGGTCTGGGTTCAGGGCATGGTGAACTCCAGTCTGTGGGATATTGATTTAACATGTCAAAGTTAGAGGTACAGAAATAATTGTTACTTGATAGTTATCATGGTCTGTTTTAACTAGCTCTAGAGGAGAACTATATGGGAATTTAGCTACTAACCTTCTTTTAGATGGTACAATCAACATTTAATTATTTCGGTTAATCGATTGAGGATTTGTCTCACCTTGTACTCAAAGAAGGATAAAAAGACATATACATGCATATAAGGGACTTAGAAGAGGGGGGGGGGGGGGGGGGGGGGAGTGGGCCTATGACTAAAAATACTTGAAGCACTGTATTTAGCATAAACTTCTGTCCTCTCTGATCTGGCCTCGTATGTGAAATCTTCCACACATTTTATTAGTTTCTACAAATCCACAAACAATCAGAGCTAGAGCACAATTGGCCATTACTAAACAAAACATACTCTTAACTGCAATGTCTCAACTCGTCAGTCTTCAATAATATATCCATGTTGTTATCCATGACAAAGCATTGCCTCACGGTTCAAAAACCAGCCATAATATTTCAAATCCCAGCTTAGAAGATCACTCATTGCTTCTCAAGCAATTTTTAAATGGTCGTCTCTCTCTCTCTCTCTCTCTCTCTCTCTCTCTCTCTCTCTATATATATATATATATATATATATATTTATATATATAGGGAGAGGATTTCCAACATATTCTAAACAACGTATGGAAAAAAGGATCATTTTTTAAAAATAATAAAAATATTATTTTCAGATCATTGTTTTTGTACTATATTTAAATATTTCAATGAACCTACAAAAAAAAAAATCAACTCAAAATAATTTTTTTTGTAATTTTAAAAAACCGATCAACTATATGTTAAAAAAAGATACAAACTCACATATATTTGACAGATTTTTATAAAAAAACAAAAAAAATCATTTTGAACTGATTGTTTTTTTGTAGGTTTGCTGAAATGTTTTAATACCGTACAGAAAAAATCAGCTCAGAATAATTTTTTTACTATTTTTAAAAAATAGTCCATTTTTTTGTACCCCCTGTATACATATATATATATAAACTTATTATCACCATTCGACTTTTTTAGATAAGCCGCCAACATATATATTCTCTCTCTTTGACATAGACCTCCACATATTCTCTCTCTCTCTCTCTCTCACACACACACACACACACGCAAAAACACATACACAAAAAAAACTAGGTATGGAAATGTATATATTTATAATGAAAGAAAATAACCCAAAGACGTGGAGGATGTATACGGCGTTGAAGGTGAGGAAGCAGACCCAGCCCTAGAGTACTATGCAGTTTTGAAATCCCAAAAATTCACCTGGTTCTTCGACCAGGTGGGAATACCGAAAGAGAGTAGGTTGGAGATAACCCATGCAGTACTTGACATTGCGAGGAATACTACAGTCCCTTCGCTGAGATGGAGGGGACCCATGGCCAGGTTGGTTAGGAGATTTCTCTCAGAAGTAACCTTCAGCGATGCAGATAGAGCTGTAAGGTTCCCTCATAACAGGCCATTGAATGTGACCGCCAGCATCAACGGAATTATCTTTTCAAGAACTCTTATGGATGGAGGAGCTTCTATTAATATCATGCCCATCAACTCTTTCCATACAGCCAATATTCCAGAGGAAAGGTTGGTCCCCATGCCCTTGGTGATTTCGGGGTATGATAACCAATCTTCCAAATCCGCTGGGTATGTTAATGTTGGGATTATGATGGGAAATCTGAGTTCCCATATCAAGTTCCATGTAATAGAGAGTGTAACTTCCTATTATCTTCTAATAGGAAGGGTGTGGATGCACAACCAAGGGCTAGTTTCTTCTACGTACCACCAATGCGCTAAGGCGAATATCAAGGGGACATAGGTGACTATTAGGGCTACGAAAAGACCCTTCTCTGTCGAGAAAGCTTACTTGGTAAATGCGTTATTTTACACTGAGTTGGAAGAGGATGTCCGGGTCCTAACGAGAAGAATGGAGGGAGCATGAGTTCCCTTGATCAGAGAAAGGATGGGGCCTTTGAACGAGCAGGGTAAAGAGGTTGCAAGCAGCACAAGAGCAATGACCGAAGAAGCTTATCAGGTGGTCCCTCAGCCCCAAAATATCTCAAAGCAGCTCAAAGACATGATGAGTCCTAGAGTGTATCCGATAGAGCATGTGGTCCAACGACAAAGCGTGTTGAGCCAGTTCTCAGGAAAAAGAGTAGTCGAGGCTTCTAGAGAGAAGAAGAGGAAGGTAGTCACCACTACCAGCATACAATGCAAGAAAGTCATTACTGAAGAAGGAAAGGTGGTGTATCGATTGTAACAATGTGAGCGGGCAATCGAGGAAGCTGATGATGAGGTTGACCCGATATATGAATGCTTTCTGGTGGATCAAAGGGGACAATATATAGTGATAGATAATTCCAGCATACAGGAATTTATGGAAGAAGTCATCGAGGAACGAGATTACATGGCAGATCAACCGAAGCCTCAGGCACAAGAGTTGGAGCAGTTGAGCTTGGCAAGTGAATGGAGAGTATGCGTTGAAACACATGAGCCTGACACCATACATGACAATCATTCAGAGGATCCTCTGCCAGTTCCATCGAACCAAGATTAAGAGACAGCCCAGAACGATGAATCGTCGCCATTGCCCAGAAGATGGTCATGAGGAACGATACAACTACCGTTGTGATCGAACGAAGAATAGCTCCTTCAGTGATACAGTTAATTCTATAAATGAAGGAGGACGCATACTGGAGGGGAGAGATCAAAAGGCAATTTGAATCTGGGGAAGGAGCGATGGGGCTGAGAGAATCAACCCAATACTTTATGAACCAGGGAAACCTTTACTTTAGGAATGCCGGAGGATGGTTTTCGAGGTGCATTGTCCCAGAAGAGGAAGGCCAGAGATTGAATAAAATATATGAAGAGCATTATGAAACGATTGAGATACCCCTTTACAAGAGAATTCAAAGGGAGGGATATTTCTGGCCTAGTATGAAGCAGGATGCAGCCGAGCTATAACGGAAGTGCGATAAATGCCAGTTATTCTTCGAGGCAGAATGTCACTTAGTGGGGGCTCAACTTGACTAGAGACAACCCTATATTAACTTCATTAAAGATGGAGCTGTCCCAACGGAGAAAATTAATATGATGGGACTCCAGCGAAAGGCCCCGAGATTCTACGTTTAAGAGGGGCAACTTTATCGAAGGGGATACTTCAATAGAACGTTGCGTTCTATCACGAAGGAAGAAGCAGCCGAGGTTCTCAAATAGGCACACGATCCAGCTCATATAGGGGGGCCAAGTTATATGACCAGTTGATGAATTTGGGATATTACTGGCCAACGATGAAGAAAGATTCTGCTGAGTTCGTTCGAAGGTTCAAGGCTTGCTAACTTTATGGAAATATGATCCATGCCCCATCAGTGGACCTACACTCCCTGGCAACGCCTTATCCTTTTCACACTTGGGCGTTCGACCTGTGGGGGCAATACATCCTTCTTCGAGGGGGAAGATATGTATACTAGTGGCAACTGAGTGTTTTACAAAGTGGGCCGAAGGGATACCACTAAAAAGGGGAAAAATAGGGGTGGTGAGCAACTTCATCAGAGAATACATCATTTGTCATTTTGAGATCTCGAATGTATCGTTTCAGATAATGGAACCCCTTTCGTCAATTCAGAAGTAACGATGCTCACACATATGTACTCAATTATCCACCATACTTCTATGGTGGCATATCTAAAGGGGAACGATCGGGCCGAAGAAAATAATAAAACTTTTGTTAATATCTTGGCTAAAATAATGGAGAATTTCCTAGGATCGTGGGATGACAAGATACCAGCCGTATTGTGGGCCTATCGAACAACTAAGAGTAAGCCCACAGGGTATACACTATTCTCTCTTGTTTATGGGGTTGAGGCAATTCTCTCAGTAGAGTTAGAAGTTTCCTCTGCTTGATATGATTTGTGAAGTAGTATGCTCCCTCAGAACAGGCACGTGCAGTTAGAGGCATTGGATAAATACAGAGATAATGAGATGCAACACTTTTAAATGTATACGAAACAGCTTTCCAGGGCATACAATAACTTAGTAAGGCCAAGGAAGTTCGTGGAGGGAGATATCGTATTGAAGGCAGCAGTGAAACACATCAGAGGGCTTTCTCTACCTAAGTTTGCAACGAATTAGGAGGGACCTTTCATGGTAAAAGAGGCTCATGACTCAGGTTATTGCTTAATTTCAAAAATTGAATAAGACAAACAATTCAAGATTAATAATAAATGGTTGAAAGTCTATCATGTGTAGGCAGTTATGTTTGACCACTGATGTATTTGGATGTTCTTATGAATAGACAAGTTCTTTTTATGATGAGTATACAAAATCTATTTATTATAACTCAAGTAGAGATGAAAGAATTACATAACTTCACACTTCACAATCTATGTAAACAGTTAAAACACAAAGAAATAACATAACAAAAAAAATATTTTTTTCCATTCATAAACTTTGGAGAATTACAAAATTAGGAGCTATTGCCCAAGAATTACATGAGAAGAAAAAAAAACATATATAAAGTTCATTGTCCCAAGAGGAACCACAGATCTGGAGAAGAGAAAAAATCTCTAGGGAGTCCCGAACAAGCTACCTGGCAAGACCGTTGAGCATTGATAGAGACCTCCAACCTTGTTTGTGCCTGTGTGCGCTCGATCAGGAGTTTATCTCATTTCAGCTTCGCTAGACGCGAAGCTTCTTCACTGTCCTCCACCTCTTTATCAATGTCTCCAAGAAGAGTTGCTAGCTCAACCAACTTAGCTTCCTCGGCCCGCTGGTCCTCTTGATGTTTTCGTAAAAGCTCCCTCTGGTTGTCCAGTTGTTGGCTTTTTAAAGTCTTCAAATGCATGATAAGCTAGCCAAAACGAAAGTTGTCGCGACCTAACTCCCTTCGATAACCCAGAAATTGGTTAAGGAGGGGCCTAGTAAGGTTTGAGGTCGGAGTGTTGGAAATTTCAGCAATGACGATATCCATACCCTGAAGCCTGTAACTCATAATGGAGATGTTTGAACGTAGACAGTCTAGCGTGAACATCTCAGGATGATGATTTATGAGCTGTTCAACAACCAAACGATGGTTGAAAGGCATCTGAGGAGAATGATGAAGCACCATCAAGAAGAAGGCACGAGGAGCTAGGTCGGGCAGAGGAAGCTCACAGACAGATTTGCTCTCTACAACAGCACCGGTCGTGGAACCTTGATCATTATGGCTATATTCTTCTGAAGAGACAAGTTCCCGATGGGGTGAAGCAATGGGCAAAGGAACTGATGGAGAATCCTCCCGAGAAACCTGAAATAGTTAGAGGAAATAAAGAGTTGATGAAAAAAAAACCTTGAAAAAAAAAACCTTAACAAGCGTTTTCGTTGTTAAGTCACCGATATAGGTGGAGTTTATGAAAAATCTTAACAAGCGTTTTCATTGTTAAGTCACCGATATAAGTGGAGTTTATGAAAAATCTTAACAAGCATTTTCGTTGTTAAGTCACCGATATAGGTGGAGTTTATGGAAAAATCTTAACAAGTGTTTTCGTTGTTAAGTCACCTATATAGGTGGAGTTTATGGAAAAATCCTAACAAGCATTTTCGTTGTTAAGTCACCGATATAGGTGCAGTTTATGGAAAAATCTTAACAAGTGTTTTCGTTGTTAAGTCACCTATATAGGTGGAGTTTATGGAAAAATCTTAACAAGTTTTTTCGTTGTTAAGTCACCGATATAGGTGGAGTTTTTGGAAACCCTTAATAAGTGTTTTCATTGTTAAGCCACAAACACAGGAGAAGTTCGAGAAACTGAGAAATGCAGAGAGAAATTTGCGAAGTACCTCAGCTGTAGTAGAAGCGAGAACAGGGGTCACCACGGCAGCCACAATGGTAGAAACCATTGGGGGAAGGCTCATTACCTCTGTAGCCTCAACTGGGCCTGATGCGAGGGAAACCGAGTGTTCGTGTAGGGACACTATCGTTGATTTAGGCTCCCGCTCGACATACAAAAGAACCTAAGCTACAGCTACACTTGACAAGCAAGTAGAGCGGTAAGTCGGGTATCGAGAATCCACAGGGAGTTATTGAATTTTAGATGTTAATTTTAATTACTTCATGAATAAAAGTGTAAAAGGTAATAGGTTGGGAATGGTGACAAAAGAAAAGAATAAGTTAACGCTAATTAAAGGAAAGCGAGGATCGGGATTGCATTCTACCAAATGGATCGAAACAACTACTAACTAGAGTTAAGGCTCGAAAACAATCTAATCGAGCATTTCAATTAAGCATAAACATCACACAAGAAGGAATTTAACCCAAAGCTGCGAGATTAAACATTTAATGGAAAATGGTCGCACGTGGATTAAATTCGGATTGTCGCTATAAACACTAAAGTTGCGTGAAAAATAAAGTTAAATGCATAACAATCCAACTTTAATACACGCGGTTTCAATTAAACGCGATTTTGCACAAAACCTAGTTTTCGGAGCTCGGGGCCCGAAAATGGCGGAAATGAAATCCCGACCCTATTTATCTAAGGGTGCATGGTGAGTCAAACTAAATTATGCTAATTAAACTAAGAAAGCAAGAATTAAAGCAAGTAAACTAGTTAGAAAGCATTGAAACTAAATTACAAGGCAAGAGAAGAAAAAGAACAAACTATATTAATGGAGAGGAAGTGAATAGTTCAATCTTACAAACCACGTGGGTTGTATCCAAGAAGAAGAGAGAAATGAACTCTCCAAAACCAAACCCTAACTACAACTATCTAAATCAGAATATGTGTCTAAGTATATGTGTGTCTTATTACAACAAAAACCAACTTATATAGTAAGTTGGAATAAAAGAAAGAAAATATCTGCAGGGGAAAAATAGTGGATCGATCGATCGACCCCTGTGGTCGATCGATCGACAGTGGAAAACATGGCAAAAATAATAATGCTCGATCGATCGACCCCCAGGCTCGATCGATCGATCAAGCAGGGGCAGCCTGCAATTTCCCCTGCATTGGCATACAATCCACCGTCATTCAAATCGCCGTAACTTTGTCGTTATGCATCGGAATCGCGCACCGTTCACGGCCACGCGAAGCTAGCGAGGAGAGATATAACTTCCGTGTAGATGTTGGGCCAGGTGCCCAAACTTTCAAAAGACTAAAATGCCCTTGCGCGTGCGATAGTGAACGGAAATCGAGCGAAACGCATCCGAAGTTCACACTAAGCATCCAAACACCTACAAAAGCTCAATTAACCCCTGCAAAAACATGTTAACATAGAAATCCGAGGGTTGTCTGGTTAACGAGCATAAATATAGGGAATAAGATACCCGAGGGGGCTAATAACGCGTAGGTTAACGGGTGAAAAAATGAAATATTTGCGTCGCGTCACACCCCCTAACTTACACATTGCTAGTCCCTAGCAATGAAATAGGATGAAACAAGAAGAACTAGTAAACCAACACAGGAGAGAGTAAAAAAGTATGGTATAAAAGCAATAAAAAGATAAGGCCACTTTCGCGGGCGATTCGATTGCATTTAGCGTATGCAATAAGCCGTTAAACCCCTAAGTTACCCTAGTGGACGAGTGTCGTCTCGTGAGGGTTTTCAGTGATGAAACCCACAAACATCATAAAGTTTCCTCAAAATATGCCCAATCAAGTAAGACAAACTCATCAGTGCGAACAAGATTTCAACATGTTATTAGCATAGCAAACGAATTCGCATGAGAAGTCCGTAGTTATTAACATTATCGAATGCACCTCAATGAATTGAAACTTTAAAAGTGGGAGGGGAGTGAGCATATGCAAGGTATGATTTGGTGAAAAACTTAAATAACTCGGATACTAAATATCAAAGCATGCATACATTCAATCCTCACGGGCATTACGCTCAACAAATGAATTCACTATGAAAAGGGAGGTAATACACGGGACATGCGGGCATAAAGAGTAAATATAAATGGAAACTATGCCTCGCACATGTCACAAATGAGGAACGCTATATAGGAAATAAAAAATTGCAATCTCAGTGAAAGGATACCGCACATATAAAAGAGGCGAAATGCATTTTCACAGATTATCAACACTATTTAAACATTTGAATTACATCAACCTAAGATCACATAGGACTTGTAATAGGGTTGTAATGTATGGCTAGGTTAAGGTACGAAATGAAAGGGATGTATATACGGATTCAAAGTGTTTGGGGATGAAACTCGGAATAATGTGAAAAAGTGGGCAATATCAAAAGTTGGACAAAGATGTCCAAACGAGCATAGATATAACAATCGAGAGAGTAATCAAAGCTTATTGAAACAGTACAAACAATATTTACAACTTTCTCTTTCTTTTTCTTTTCTTCCTTTTTCTGACTTTTTCTTTTGTTTTCTTTTTGCTTTTTGCTTTCTCTTTTTCTTCACTTTTTCACTACTTTCTTTTTCTGACACTTCTTACTCTTTTCATACTCAAATTGCAACCACACATCAATAATAACATTCAATTCCAAGCAACAATCCAAACAAGGGTATGTAAGGTAATATATATGGTATAAAACTCCATTTTGGAGTTGGGTATGGGATTTTGGGTAATGAAAAGAAAGGCTAGTATTTAGGCTCAAGTGAGTTGACTAGGGAACATATAAAAGGTGAGGTCAAGGTCATATGGGTGATATAACAAAGAGGGCCTATGATCATTTCACAAAGTATACGCAATTCTCGAGTCAAAACAATATATGAAAATCATGCTCAAGTAACACATTTCAAGTATGAACTCAATTAATGAACAGTCAATGAAAGAATAAAGAGATAACCGACGAATTTAACGTTTTCAAAGAGGAAAGAATAGTGTATACACTCACAAATGAAGATAAGTCTCTAATCTCACTCGGTGTAAGTATATACAATTCAACAAAAGCATACCGAGTTATAAAAATCTTAAACCAAATCAATGTAACAAGAATGGTGCATATGTTCACGGATAAAGTTTAATTCATGAAGTTATTCATAATATAAATGATTTAGGGACTAAAATCTAATAACTTCTAAAATCGAGAACATGCATAGTTGAATTGTCTATTTGATCGGGCAATTATTAAAATTTATCATCGGAAACAGGGCAAAATGCCCAATAAAGGAGAAAAAAGAAAAAATATTTTTTGAAAATTTTCAAATTTTTAACAAAAACATGCTTTGTAACTAAATTGTAATCAAATCCAAGGACTAAACAGCAAAATGGATAAAATATCCTACACCCCCTAACTTAAATGTTGCATTGTCCCCAATGCATCCATTAAAGAGCACAACACAAAGCTAGGAAAATAATGATATTACCCACACGTGGAGCGATCTCCATAAGTACAAGTCCAAATGAAGCTGCAAAACAAGTTAGTACAAAGCATATGAAGAATATATACCGATGTATTAAGTTAAGAGAATCTATGTCACAAGTCACAATAATATAGAGGGGCTGAAGTGCAAATACTAGATAAATTGATGGTGAACTTTTTGATTTTATAAAATGGAAGGTCACACACATCAAAATCCAATAAACAACCACAAACTACATTTTCATTTCTCATTTCATAAGTTCAATAAAAAATTACTTAATACATTACAACTTCTGAAATAAAAGAAATACAAATAAAAAGTACGATATACTATCCGATCCCAGAATACAAAAATGAAACCCAGCATAGGAACAGCCTAGTGGCCAGAACCACTAGAATCAGAGGGGTCCTGAAAATGAGGAGGCACTGGTGAGTCGGAATCACTGCGCTATAGATAAAGATCTCTCATCATCCGCTGCATCATTCGGTAATCCTGTCTGCTCTGTGCCCTAGCCTGCCTCTGCAAAGCCCACTCGTGCCGCTGCTCGGCCTGAAACTGCTCCTGCTGAGCCTGTTGCTGATCCAGGCGGGACTCCCAAGTCGCCCACCTGAGCTGGGTCTCCTCCCAGCGCTGGTCCTGCACGGCCTGGTATGCCGCAAAGCGAGCATCATCCTCTGTGTGTGGCGCGTGAGAACCCTCACCCATCTCCATCTCTCTGATCTCATCCTCCTCCTCGTCGTCAGGCAAGTCAGCCATCTCTGCCCTCGGTCTCTTCCCAGGCGGTTGCCCCCACTCGCGCTTCAGCATTTTTGAGATGTTGTCTTTAGAGAGAAGCCCGAGTGGCATATGCCTACGGTCTACGTCCATCTCCGGGCAAACGTGTGAAATACATATTTTCATGATAAGGGCAGGAAAAGGAAGGGAATATCTCCAAGCGACCTCCTTCGCCGTTGCGCACATCATGTCAAGAAAAATATTGGGCAAACTGATACTGCCCAATCCATTCAGCATAGTGTAGATCAGTGCGGCATGCTTGTGACGAACCTCAGACCGGTTTTTCGTCACCATGAAGGAATGGACATTGATGTAGTGTAGTAGTCTAGGCAAGTCCTCCATCGCAGCCGAGCGGAAAGCACCCCTCTTCCACGACTCGCCTGGTGCAAGGGCCTCTATCAATGTCCCTCGCCCTAAAATACTCCCATCGAGAAAAATGACTGGATCCGCAGGGAGAGGAACATCCATGAAATCTGCCAAGTCTGAAATACTAAATGGAATCCTCACCCCACGAACCATGGCCTCATATGTAGTCGGCCCATCACTGCTCTTCACTTCTACTAACGTCGCGTAAAAAATCCATACCAACTCCTCGTTGACGCGCCCGTTAGTAGCAAGAAAGGGCTCCCACCCCTGACGGCACAACAGTACCCGCGCCTCCCTTGGTATCTCGTCAAGGACCCATGCAAAATGATTACCAAGCGGTTGCTCGGAAGTGTAGAAATGTGCACGGAACCAATCCCGCTCCTGTTCTGAGCGGAACCCATCGACGCCCCCGGCGGGCACACACCTAGTAGAAGAATATTTTTTTGGTGCCATTTCAACCTACAAAACAAGAATTTACACAAAACAAAGCAAGTGTAAGCACAGTTTATGGTTAGTGGTGTAAAAGTTGAAATGGTGGTGCAAGTGCGCAAAACCGAGGTGAAAATATGCAACATTGCGATGAAAAATGTCGAAATGCGACAAGGCATGAAAATCACCCAAGTGTGCGTCAAAATTAGGATTGAAATCTGTTTTAGGCATTTTGACGAACACTTGGCGTGTGCAATGTGCGTCAAGGTCGAAAATACCGAGTTTGAACCAACAAAACCACCCCACTCATGAACAACCAACAATGCAGCAATCAAAATATGTTCATGAGTGGATTTATATCAAGAATCATGCAAAAATACAGTTGGAACAAACGAAATCAGGGGAAAACACCAACATTCAAACAATGTGTCAAACTAGGGTTTAAACATGCAATTTGTGACACAATTCAAACAAAAGCTACAAATTCAAGCATAAGTAATGTAGATTATACCTTGGATGTGTAGCAATTGGAAGAAGAAGGAGTAAATGTGGTGTGGGGAACAATTAGGGAACAATCGGTTTGGAGAGGAGAGAAGAGAATAAAAGAAAAGAGGGGTTTAAAGTAGCAGACCTCGGCTTAACCTGGTCGATCGATCGATCGAAGCCAGGCTTGATCGATCGATCGAAGCCAGGCTTGATCGATCGATCGAGCAGGGCCAGGCCTACTGCTTCCAATTTTAAATGAGGGGGGAAATTGCAATTTTGGGATAATTATGGAGTATAAATTTAAAATAACTATAAATATATATATATATATATATATATATATATATATATATATATATATATATATATATATATATATATATATATATGTATATACATAAAAATATGAAATAAAAATAGAAAAATAAAAATAAAAATAAATTACACATAGGCCTAATTACACACACCAAAAAGGCCTAAGCTAAAGAAAATAAAAAAAATAAAAATATGTACAATTAGCAACGCACACGCATATTCACGACGACAAATGAAAAATAAAATAAAAGAAAAATAAAAACAAATGCAAATGCGTGAGGATGCGCGTGTTAAAAACAAAGGAAAAAAAATGTTTTTGTGAATTTTTGATTGTTTTCTTAACAAAAGTGTGCCGGGGCGCATATCTCCGCAAATTCAAGTCTGTTGAACCTACAAAAGAGTTGGAACCAAGCATACGAAAAGAAATAAAAAGAGATTAACTAATTACACTAAGCTAAAATTAAGAAAAACAAAAATGAAGAAGTTAGTATATTCAACCTACACTTAGGATGTGCAATTAACTATATACCAAAAGTTAAAATTTTTGAGGATCCATCCAAAACACGATTTGACTTTGGAGGATCAACGGTGGAGCATGCATGCCTCCCGAAAAATAGGAATTTCGTTTGAACAACGGAAGGCATGTGGGCGGTGAAAGAAATGAACCATCGCCAAATTGAAATTCTAGGCGGACGATGGGGGATTTGGATAACAAGGGGGAAAAGTACACTTGAGGACCAAGAAAAATCGATTCATCTCCCAAAGGTTTTTCAAAGGGAATGGGATACGGTGCACACGTCAGGATAACATCCATCGAAAACATATTCGGTAAAGAGTCCTCATCGGCAAAAAGTGCAGAAATTTTAAAAGTTTCCACCGACTCATAGGAATCAACCGGTGATTCTGATGGTTCGATCACGGAAAACGAATATGGTGATGAAACAAATTCAATCTCAATCGACTCATTATCGGAAGGAGATTGAATTTCGAGGGAGAGAGATTCACACTCGATGAGAAATTCTTTGAAAAATTGAGGTGAAACACAAGTTTCCACCTCCTCGTTGTTTTGTGCATAAGAATTCATCTCATCGCAAAGTGAACCAAGTCTCATTCCAGCATCATTTAAGCCTTCCAAACCTTGGGAGTAAAGAAGAAAAGTCTCTTCCAAAGTAGGCTTCCTCGGCTCAAGAGCCTCGGACTCCTCATTTGGTTGAAACTCGTCTTTGAAAGTAATGAAATGAAAATCGTCATTGGATTCGAATAATGAATCCAACTCAAGCTCCCAATAACGATTATCATTCCGATAAATGTTTTCAAGTCTTTCATTTTCAAGAAAATCTTGAAAATGGAAAACTTGAAAACTATCCCCAAAGTATGAATCATTAAAATAACCGTAATAACTATAAAAGAAAGACATGGTTACCCCGTTGTTGAAAGATGGAGAAACCTAGAAATAAAGTGAGCAACCGCGAATGAAAGTTTCTTAGCGCTCAAAGTATGCAAACCCTGCAAAAAAAAGTTAAAACAAAGAATAGAAATACAAATGGAAAAAATACTACGAAATAATAAAACAATTACAATCTAAAACAATCTCCCCGACAACGGCGCCAATTTGATGCGAGGGAAACCGAGTGTTCGTGTAGGGACACTATCGTTGATTTCGGCTCCCGCTCGACATACAAAAGAACCTAAGCTACAGCTACACTTGACAAGCAAGTAGAGCGGTAAGTCGGGTATCGAGAATCCACAGGGAGTTATTGAATTTTAGATGTTAATTGTTTTAATTACTTCATGAATAAAAGTGTAAAAGGTGATAGGTTGGGAATAGTGACAAAAGAAAAGAATAAGTTAACGCTAATTAAAGGAAAGCGAGGATCGGGATCGCATTCTACCAAACGGATCGAAACAACTACTAACTAGAGTTAAGTCTCGAAAGCAATCTAATCGAGCATTTCAATTAAGCATAAACGTCACACAAGAAGGAATTTAACCCAAAGTTGCGAGATTAAACATTTAATGGAAAATGGTCGCACGTGGATTAAATTCGGATTGTCGCTATAAACACTAAAGTTGCGTGAGAAATAAATTTAAACGCATAACAAACCAACTTTAATACACGCGGTTTCAATTAAACGCGATTTTGCACAAAACCTAGTTTTCGGAGCTCGGGGCCCGAAAATGGCGGAAATGAAATCCCGACCCTATTTATCTAAGGGTGCATGGTGAGTTAAACTAAATTATGCTAATTAAACTAAGAAAGAAAGAATTAAAGCAAGTAAACTAGTTAGAAAGCATTGAAACTAAATTACAAGGCAAGAGAAGAAAAAGAACAAACTATATTAATGGAGAGGAAGTGAATAGTTCAATCTTACAAACCACATGGGTTGTCAATCCAAGAAGAAGAGAGAAATGAACTCTCCAAAACCAAACCCTAACTACAACAATCTAAATCAGAATATGTGTCTAAGTATATATGTGTCTTATTACAACAAAAACCAACTTATATAGTAAGTTGGAATAAAAGAAAGAAAATATCTGTAGGGGAAAAACAGGGGATCGATCGATCGACCCCCAGGCTCGATCGATCGATCAAGCAGGGGCAGCCTGCAATTTCCCCTGCATTGGCATACAATCCACCGTCGCTCAAATCGCCGTAACTTTGTCGTTATGCATTGGAATCGCGCACCGTTCGCGGCTACGCGAAGCTAGCGAGGAGAGCTACAACTTCCGTGTAGATGTCAGGCCAGGTGCCCAAACTGTCAAAAGACTAAAATGCCCTTGCGCGTGCGATAGTGAATAGAAATCGAGCGAAACGCATCCGAAGTTCACACTAAGCATCCAAACACCTACAATAGCTCAATTAACCCCTGAAAAACATGTTAACATAGAAATCCGAGGGTTGTCTGGTTAACGAGCATAAATATAGGGAATAAGATACCTGAGGGGGCTAATAATGCATAGGTTAACGGGTGAAAAAATGCAATATTTGCGTCACATCAGGGCCCTTGGCTGAAGAAGCCTTAATGGTAGGCAAACCTCCTTCGCTAATATAAGGTACTAAGGCCAACACGGGTATATCATCAATAGAAGACGTTGGACCTTCAAGAGATGCCCGAATGCTCGTGGGTACGGAAGAACTAACATGAGGAGAAGCAACATCAACCTGGGCCTTAGGAAGGAAAAGGCCACTGAGAGCAAAGGGTGGAGAGAGACTTGGAGAAAGCTGCAGTAATAAAGCTAAGTGTTAGAAATGACAAATTAATACTAAAAAATAGAGAAATACTTAAAAAAATGTTACTTACCCCCGTTATGGCACTAAAGAGGGGAATTGCAGTCAGAGGTCTGGTTATTATAGGGGGGAGAAGGAGCATGAATACCAGAGATGCCATCTCAACCTGGGGCACCCCAACATGTCAAGGTCCATCATATTACACAGAAAGAAAAGAGGTAGAATAGAGAAATGTTTCCAGACCTAATAGGTAATAGATAATATGTTACCTCAGGGGAACCTTTTGTAACTAGAACAAGGGGAAGAAGAGCATCGGACTAAGGTTCTAATTCAGAAGAAGCTGGGGGTGGGCTCATTGCCTTAGTAGATTCAATGGTAGTAGCCCCTATAGTAGCATCTCTCACCCATTGGGAGGATGAACGACGAGAATAAGTGAGACTTATTAGGGGGAACGGGGAGGAGTAGTATCTACTGGAGAGACACTGCAACGCCCCCCCCCCCCCACCCCACGAAAACGGCTTATGGGAGGGCTGAGGGGACTAGGCCCTTCTTCTTCAATTCCCTGCACCAAAATATTTTCTTATTAAGAAATAGATAATGGGAATAAAAAATAAAGAATTCACACATACCTCAGACCCAGAGGGAGAACGAGAAGGTATAACCACCGGTGAAGGTGGCGAGGAGGCAGTGGCAGAAGGAACTGGGGATGAAGATTTCTCAGACATCCTTTTTTTCCGGGACTTGGTACCCAGTGTTTTCTTCCTTGAGCTCGTTGCATCACCACCTTCAGGTACCCTCGACCTCCTTCTCCCTTTTTCCGGTGGTTCGATGGGATCAACCACGATCATGGGAAAAGAAATCGAGGGAGGAACGACGACAGCGCATCGTTGAAACTCGACATTTATTCTTGCAACTTCAACTTCAACTTCAACCTGCCTCCTCAGCTCACCAGCTACCTCTGGAGACATGGTAGGGGGAACAGAGGTAATAGGAAATGCCTCCAAAGGAGCTTGTTCTTGAATCTGGGGTTTAAACTTCGAGGAATTAGATTTCTTGGCCTTTTTAGCAGGTGCCTCAGAAGGCCCTTCTCACGTTGCAGTTGGTTTGGGGGTTGCAACGGCCTTGGGTTTGGGCGTGGAGATAGGGATCATGGGGCAGTATGGAGGAAGTTAAGTGGGAGGTTCTTTGGGGATCTGTCTTAGAGGGAAGTCAATCCTAAGAATAGAATTACCCTTTAACCCTAACTCCAAGGTAGAAAATGAAAGAACTGGAGAATACACGGGATCCCCCTCAATAAATTCAGAAATTTGGGCTAGTTGCCTCGACCAGTACTTTGTTGCAAATTGAGGGGTCACGTCCCCTTGCCTTGTGATACTTGGAATGGTGACTCGCCTAGCCAGTGTAGAACTCACTCCCCACGCAGCCGTTAAGGAAAACAGAGAACATGCCTTGCTAAAGGAAACCTTGGGGTTGGATAATTAAAATACCGGTAGAGGAGCCCCTTGATCAAAGCTCAACTGACAGTTGCATCGGTTGGGATTATAGTGCTCGCTGGTGTATCCCCACTCGGTGTAAGAGGGAAGGTAACCTAGCAAAAATAAAAGGACCACGGCTAGTGAGGGGTCTTCGGTAATGAGGTCTACAGTAGTCCCCTGGACCACTCTTGCCTCATATTTAAAAAAATCACAAGTGTAGAGAAAAATATCCTATTCATAGGACCTCATCACAAAACTCAAAAAGTCATCGATAAAGGAGGTCAACTCCTTTCAGCTTTGTCTCTTGTGATAAACAAAGGAGCGTGGGGGAAGGATTATTTCCCCCGAAGGAGGGCGGTTGGTCTTGGCTGTTACGGTTGGGAAACGTACATAGAGGAAGCCCGTAAGGAGTACACAGTTGGCGAAGTTTGCCAAGTTATAACTGCCCAGAGAGCGTTCCATGTCAAAAATGGTTATATCGATCCATGTGTAAAGGGATCCCAAGGCGATTGCAGCCAGAGGAAGCTTGGTACCACGAGCCAAATGAAGGGACATATTGATAAGGTCCCTTTGAGGTTGGTCATTGGGTTTCCCCATTAAAAGAAAGCGAGAAAGAATAATAAGGATATAGGTAGGAAGTTCCAGCGATGTACCTTGTCCAGGGGAAGCCTCAGAGGAACAACCTTCAGAAGGACCCTTGAATAAATAATTGATGAGAGGAGTAAAGGTGGCTTTGTTTGAAGTACCGATGCACCTTCGGTATATACGGTCTAACTCCAAATGGTCAACAGTCTCTTGGCCATCCAGGGCTTTATCAGAATAGGGCTCATGGCCTATTGCCTCAAGGCCTAGGAGCTCGCACACATCCTTTAATGTTATTGTAAGTTCTCCCCATGCAGCAATGAAAGTATGAGTGGTAACATTCTAGCGAGATACCATAATGGGAAGAGCAACATTATTCTTGGACATGGTGAACTCACCAAACCACTTAGCCTAATGAACCCCAGTCTTAGTGAGGGTATTAGCATAGGAACTCTTCATATGGGAGTTCTAGGTAGAAAAGTGAGCAGGAGAGCCCCTAGGACCTTCAAAGTCTATGTGGGACCATGGGAAGTCCCCTCGCTCAAGACAGAATAGGAGAGTCCCCTCGGGAGGTAAAAAGACCCAGTCATGAGCACTCTCATCTTCATCACCAAGTGTCATGGCATCATACTTGGCATTAAAAATGAAACTCTTATAAAACCCAGCAAAGCCATCACCCTTGTCGAATATGGGGGATCGGCAGTAGAAGCGCAACTGTTCCTGGAGGGCAGCAGTCATTGAGGCGGCAGTAGAGGTGGTGACAACAGGGGTGGCAGGTGGAGCACTGGTGGGCGGTGTGGTAGGGTTACTTGAGAAGGCCATTATAGACAACAACAAAACCTGAGAATAGCTTGGTAAAAGAAGGGTTGGGAATGAAGAGGGAGAGGCACAACCAGAGGTGGTGGCGCAAAAGAGGAAAGAAGAAGGAAGCTTGGGAAACAATGGAGTTCGAACAGAGTTTGTACAAAGTTTCTCTCCCTGAAGGAATGCGGGAGCTTGAAGAAGAAGAAGGAAAGAGAAGGGTTTGAAAAAAGAGACGTTTTAAGCCTTTTAAACCTTACCTTTTGAGTTTCCCACCATCGCACATGCAAGGCCGCCTATAATCATTTCAAATGAACACGTGGCACTTCGGGAAGTGTTTTGATAGCTGAAAAGACAGCGCCACGTCATTTATGAAGTGACGCGTTTGGAATAGAAAGGGTTGACTTCTTAAGCAAGTTCGAGTTTTGACGCAAGAATTTTTGTTAGACATATCCAATAACTCCCAACGGAAAATATATCCCAACGGTTCCAAAAAAGCTATGATGCCCCCTCGCCACAAGTCCAAACGTTATTTAAATAGGTGACTCAATTGCATCGGGGAGAATTTCTTCTTTTTCGAACATTGCAAAGCATTATAAAGGAGAATTTCACCTACTAAGAATCAGAACGAGTATTTGAGAAGGTTAGCAGGCCTTTCGGGAGAAGTTCAAATAATAAAGCTAGAACGGTTGAAGCGCAGTATAAGGAAAAAGTGGCGATGTCCCTTCGTCAAAGCCCCAACGAGTCGTCGTGCTTCGGCTCAGGTACATCAGGTAGAATTTTCCATTTTCCTGAAAATTATAATGTTGTGGTTCTAGAAAAGGAAAGGAGGCCAGGATTTTTTCACACAGAGAAGGTTCATCGGTTCGAGAAGTTTCATGTAGACATTTCTTACTCCAACAAACCTCTCCATGAAGGGGAAAATGTAGAGGGGGCTTGAAGTTAATTTTGAGATTAGAAGTAATTTCACATTAGCAATAGTGTTTTGGGGATTAAGATACCGTGGTAGCTCAGCGTGGCATCTCAAGCGAGGCACCTCAGCATGACAACTTGTATTTTAACTTATTGTATTATTCACATCGTATATTTGTTTATATTGACTGTAAGCTATAACGGTTGTAATTATGTAGCGAGAATATTAAGGAGTTTTAATGTGAGGTCAAACGGTACTCGCGAGAAATCATGCTTGGCAGGGCCTGGGAGAGCTTTCATGCTCTATCGAATGACCTCACAGTGGGAACTTTAGAGGGAATTTATTTGTAGCATTGAGAAGTGAGGAACCATTGGGACTTATCCCACCATCTTAGATACAACTGGTAAAATACCGAAAAACCCTGATCGTGGAACCTCGGGCGGAGCAACTTGGAGTTCCATTGGGCATTGAGTTGTGAACCAAACAACCCTCTACTTAATGTCACGTCTACTATAAGTGATGTCACTAGACAGATAAATAATATCAGACCTTCACTTGAGTAAACCACCGTGGTATTTGGGGCTGTCAGTCAGTTGGTGAGCCACCTCTACGACAACAGTACCCTGACACACAATGGTTAGGCAAAAGTCATGTCTTAGCATTTAATGTTTATGACGTGGAGATAACTAGTGCATCGGGCATTTAATGTTGTCACATAGAGTATGAGGGATGTCTTTGATAGTATTTAATGACTGAGTTGCTTCGGGGATGGTGCGTGGGGGATACTTAAGGACCCCAACCACCCCTGAGGAGAGGATGATCTTTTTGAGAGTTCAGGAGAGTTCAGAAGTTATTACTAAAGAGTTATTGCAAACCAGAGAGTTGGCTCATCCACGATTGTCATTTATTAGGAAGCTTTTAATACTTGATAGAGATTATTAAGAGTGGTTGGGTGTGTGTGACTGTCTGCCAAGGGGTATCTAGGGTGCTTACTTATCTCTCCCTCTAGCTAAGTTACTTCTAAATTCATTACTATCTTCTGAGTTATACACGAAGATTTGTGAGTTTTAACTAAGTTCTATCTTCATTGAGCTTGTGTTTGTGTGTTCTATCACTAATATAAGGTTTTAGCTAATTAACGTATCATTACCATACTCAAAAGGGGTTATGCGTCCATTTTATCAAAACTACCCTCTTACAGAAAGTTATGTTGGAGAAAAATTATGAAAATTCTTGGAAGTTGAAGGAACAATAGAGGAGCTTGTAGGGAAGATTTCCCGTGTTGTAAAGAAATGGTCATAACTTGCTCTAGGAAGCTTAAAAAATTACACCGTCACTTGTAATGGAAAGTATATTCACATATGTTTTCATATTTATAAGGTTGGACACCTGTATTTATACAATTTAGGAATATAGTATGGTTGAGTATAGATGACAATAACTTGAGGCCATACTGGATACCCCATGAAATAATATTGTTATCTCCTCTTTCCAAAGAGTATTTTGAGTACATGTTTCAGGTGTATATACATTGAGAAGAATGATTTCATATTTACTCGGGTTTAGTTATAAATCCCTTAGGAGGTATTTCCTACGATTGAATGTTCATAACTTTATCAACATGTGTACCATTATTTTGTCTTTACTCATGTTTCATGGAATGTGACTTAAGTGGAATTATATTGGTATTGTATAGTCATTGAAAGTTACATAATTATGTTAGGATAATACTTATGATTGACATTCAGTACTGATTTAGTTGGAATGACAGGTGTAAGGTCTAATCAACCCAATTCAGCTCCACCCGAAGGAAACGTGAATACATAGTTGTCAACGAGGGTGAGTGTACTCACTGGAAAGAGATATATGTATCATGTTATTGATATGATCAGAATATAATGAATATGAAATTTTTTATTTCGGTTTACCGAAATGGGAGGTTAATCTCTGACCCGGAATGGGGGAGAATTATCTATTAATGACAAGGGGTTAATCCTCGACCAGGAATGAGGGAGAATTGTCTATTACAGACGAGATACATGAATCATGATTCGGAAAGTTAGGTTATTCATTATGAATGAGCCGGATAAGTTAATACATAATTACATGAACGTGATTTATTGCATTTAAATTCATGCAGTATTATAGTAGTGATGCATTCACTAGGTTATTTTGCTCATGGTTCCTATGTTAACATTTTTTTTCAAGTAACGCGATGTCACTGCCAAATCTAGGAGGTCAGGTTGGGTTAGTCAGGAATAGGTGAAACAATGATTTTGTGTAAATGTATATGATGTAATTAAGTTCACTTATACTTCAAGAAGTTTGCAAATGCATAACTACTTAATGTTGTAAATTTTTTTTAGTTGTATGGATATACATTGATGACTTTGAAATTAAAATGCATGTTTGTGGTTTGGTTAGATTAATTATGGTTTGACTCACCTTGACTTTCAAACTTAATTATAAGTAACTGGGTTATAGTGTGTCAGCTTTTGGTATCAGTGTCTAGGTTTTAGATGTTCTGGAGTTAGAAGAGTCTAGATTTGGCAATGAATGTTAGAAATACATTTTGTTTGATACTAACGATTATGTTAGGAAAAATATGTATATATTTATGTTGTTATATCTTTGATTCATTTCAGATATAAAAGAGTGGAACAAGGGAATGTAAATGTGAGAATAGAATATGAGGCTTCAAATATTCCAGCAGAAGCGGAGGTTGAGCAACCTATTCAAATAAATATGGAACCCGAGCGAGAACAACTGACAGATATGCAAAAAATGGCACGTGCTATGACTTTAATGGCTAAGCAACAAGATAGATTTATGGTTCAGATGGAAGAACAGCAAGCTAGATAACTGGACGCACAAGCATTGTCTAGGGCTGAGGACGTGATACACCGGGAAGAAAGGAGTACTTCACTTGAGAAATTTATTAAAATGAAATCACCCTCATTTGAAGGAGCAGTTGATCCGGCAGAGGCAAAAGTATGGGTTAAAGAGATTGAACTTATTTTTGGGGTAATGAGAATTACTGAAAATCAACGAGGGACCTTGGCGACGTATATGCTGAAAGGAAAAGCTAAGTATTGGTGGTTTGCCACAAAATATTTGTTGATCACTCTAGGAGGTGGGAATGTGATCTCATGGGATGCTTTTGTCAAAGATTTGTATGATAAGTATTTTCCCCCAATGTATCGAAAATAATAGGAGAAGGAATATTTCATGTTAAATTAGGGAAGCATGACAGTTAGGGAATACGAAGCTAAGCTTACAGCCTTATCTCGGTTTGCTTCGAGGTTTATACAGAATGAGGAAGATATGTGTAATCGATTTCTCGATGGACTAGAGTTAGTTATTAAATCAAGGTTGTCAGCTTTAGAGACTGTTAACTATTCATCCTTGGTGAACAAAGCCATATTGGTAGAATAGGATGTGAATGAAGCAAAAGGAAAATGAGAATGAAGCGCAAAGAAAAGTATATTTGATCCAAACTATCAAAAGGGTAGAGATACCGAATATTCAAGGTTTGGAGGGCAAAAATTATAGCATGGTAGAGGTGGAAGTAGTTTGCAAAAGGGTGAAGCAAGTGGTGGGAGAGGTTCAGGAGTTTCAGCACAAAGAAATCCGAATGTTTGTTTCTTTTGTGGGACATCGGGTCATATAAAGAGAAATTACCCAAAGTTACTGAATAGAGATGCTTTAACTATCATCAGAAGGGCCATATGAGAAAGAATTGTCCTATGTTATCTAGAGCAATTTCAGTCAGTAGTGTGGGGACTCATAAAAGATCCTCTCTAGGTAGTTCCACCAGGGGAAGAGGTACAAAATAAGCAACTGGATCGAGGGCAGGATGAAGAGTGTTTGCGATGATGCTACAAGATGCCCATGCTACACCAAAGTGGTTACAGGTAAACTTTCTATTACAAATAAAGATTTATATGCACTCATTGATCCTGGATCTACTCATTCATTTGTGGCATTACATATTGTTTCATATTTGGGTAGACCATGTTCATTTCTCAATTATGACTTATATATTTCAACCCCAATGGAAAGTGTAATTATGGCGGAGCATGTTTATAAAGATTGTGTCTTACGAATGGGTGAGCGAGATTTCTATGTTGACTTGATACCAATGGCCATTTGGTATTTTGATATTATATTGGGGATGGATTGGTTATCATCGTATCATGCTTCTATTAATTTCTTTCGAAAATAAGTTACATTTCATCTACCTGATGAACCCGAGTTCCAGTTTACAGGGGAAAGGAAGGTTGTTCCTAATTGTCTTATATCAGTAATTAAGAGTAGGAGATTGTTGAGTAATGGTTGTATAGGGTATTTAGATTATGTGGTTGATACTAGTAAAGAGGCACTTAAAATTCAAGATATACCAGTGGTTAGAGTATTTTCTGATGTCTTCCCAGAGGAATTATCGGGATTGCCACCCGATAGGGAAGTAGAGTTTTCCATTGAATTAATTCCAGGTACTGGTCCAATTTCCCTTACTCCATATAGAATGGCACCGATAGAGTTGAAAGAATTAAAAGTGCAATTACAAGATCTGATAAGCAAAGGTTTCATTCGGCCTAGTGTTTCGCCCTGGGGAGCCCCACTGCTATTTGTGAAAAAGAAAGTTGGGATACTGCGATTATGTATTGATTATTGACAATTGAATAAGGTGACCATTAGAAACAAGTACCCTCTACCTCGTATCGATGATTTGTTTGACCAATTAAAGGGGGCCACAGTATTTTCAAAGATTGATTTGAGATCGGGTTACCACCAATTGAAAGTAAAGGATATTGACATTTCCAAAACAGCTTTTCAGACTCGATATGGGCACTATGAGTTTTTGGTGATGCCATTTGGATTAACTAATGCTCCAGTAGTTTTTATGGATTTGATGAACCGGATATTGCACCCTTTCATTGATTCATTTGTGATTGTATTCATAGACGATGTGTTGATTTACTCGCGTAGCATGGAGGAACATGAGAAACATTTGAGACTTGTATTGCAGATTTTGAGGGAGAAGAAATTATTTGCTAAATTCAGCAAGTGCAAGTTTTGGTTGAATAAAATTATGTTTTTAGGGCATGTTGTCTCGGGAAATGGGATATATGTTGATCCAAAGAAGGTGGAAGCAATTATTGAATGGGAGAGTCCTAAGAATGTGAAAAAAATTAGGAGTTTCCTAGGATTGAAAGGTTACTATTACATATTCATTAAGGGATTTTCAACAATAGCATTATCATTGACAAAGTTGACTCGTAAAAAAGTGAAGTTTGTATGGGATGAAGAATGCGAGAGGAGTTTTAAAGAATTAAAGAATCGGTTGGTTTCAGCCCCTATACTTACTATTCCATGTGGAAATGAGTCTTTTGTGATCTATACAGACACTTCATTTTAGGGGTTAGGATGTGTTCTTATGCAGAATGGGAAGGTAATAGCATATGCTTCCAGGCAATTAAAGACACATGAACGAAACTACCCTACGCATGATTTGGAGTTAGAAACTATTATTTTTTCTTTGAAGTTATGGAGACATTACTTGTATGGAGAAACTTGTTAGATATATACCGATCATCAAAGCTTGAAATACTTGTTTACACAAAAAGAACTTAATTTGAGACATAGGCATTAGATAGAGCTGATTAAAGACTATGATTGTACCATTCATCATCATCCTGGTAAGGCCAACATAGTAGCATATGCTTTGAGTAAAAAATCATTTGGGATTCTAGGTTGCATACAGTGTGCATGTGTGGGAAATATCCTTGACTTGGCATCGATGGGTGTTGGATTAAGGTTTTCAAAAAGGGGAGGCTTATTGGCATATGTCATAGTGAGACCTTTATTGGTACACATAAGAAATTTGCAGATCAGTGATCCATTCCTTGAGAAGAAGAACGAGATATTCTGGATGGTAAAGAGAGTGACTTTAAGATTTTGAATGATGAATCATTGTGTTACAAACATAGGATTTGTGTACCGAATGATCCATCCTTAAAGAAGGATGTATTAGAAGAGGCACATAGTTCTGTTTATTCTATGCATCCGAGAGGTACCAAAATGTACAGAGATTTGAAAGTGTATTACTGGTGGAACAATATGAAACGTGAGATTGCAGAATTTGTAGCTAAATGTTTAGTATGTCAGCAAGTGAAAGCGAAGCATTAGAAGCCGTCAAGATTATTGTAGTCATTGCCTATTCCGGAATGGAAGTGGGAGAATATAACAATGGATTTTGTTACAGGATTACCACGGTCACCAAAGGGGTATAATTCTATTTGGGTGATTGTAGACCGATTGACGAAGTCGGCCCATTTTCTTCCAGTTAAGACCACCTACATTGTTGACAAGTATGCACATATGAACGTTGATGAGATTATCTGTTTACATGGGGCACCAGTGTCAATTGTATCAGATAGAGATCCAATGTTCACTTCTAAGTTTTGGCCTCGTCTACAGAATGCCATGGGCACAAGTTTGAAGTTCAACACTGCATTTCATCCACAAATCGATGGGTAATCAGAAAGGATAATTTAAATATTATAAGACATGTTACGAGCTTGTGTATTTGACTTCAAAGGTAGTTGGGATGATCATTTGCCATTGATGGAATTTTTGTATAATAACAGTCATCAGTTCACCATTGGTATGGATCCGTATGAAGCTTTATATATGAGGAGATGTAGAACGCTTTTGTGTTGGGATGAAGTAGGTGAAAGGAAAATTTTTTGTCCTAAATTGATAGATATGACAACAGAAAAGATTAAATTGATTCGTGAATAAATAAAGATAGCGCAAAGCAGGCATAAATTTTATGCAGATAAAAGAAAGTATCAATTGGAATTTCAAAAGGGAGATTTTGTATTCCTGCATATTTCACTATGGAAGGGTGTCATGAGATTTGGGAAAAAGGGAAACTAAGTCCAAGATACATTGGACCATAAGAAGTGATGGAAAGAATCGGGACCTTGACATATATATTAGCATTACCTAAGGATTTGTCCCGTTTACATGATGTGTTTCACGTATCGATGCTTCGTAAGTATTTGGCAGATCCATCTCATCAATTGAAAACATAGCCTATTGAACAGAAGGAAGACTTGTCATACATCGAGGAACCGATGGAAATTATTGATCGTAAGGAGCAAGTGTTGAGGAATAAAGTTATTCCCTTTGTTAAAGTTATGTGGATGAGTCATGGAATTAAAGAAGAAACTTGGAAAATAGAGGATAACATGAAGAAAAAGTATCCCCATTTGTTTAGTAAGTGACCTTTATATTAAATTTTGGGGATGAAATTTTCTAAGAGGGGAAGTTGTGACAACCCGGATATAATTATGATAAATTATATTTAAATCATGCTTATCTTATGTGATATGAATAGTGTGTTTTTAGTATATCTATTGTTAAGTGATTATGTTTAGTCTAATCCAACTTTCATAAATCGTGAAATGTCGAGTTATGTACAAACACAAAATATTGTTATTTTTGATAGAAATGTTCCCGTTTAAGACTAGTTTTGACCCTTATAACATTACAAATGACTTGAGGTGAAAACTGGATAGTTGTATACACGTTAGTTAGGGTTGTAACACAACAAATGGTGGATCAAACGGATGTTCGAGTAAGAAGTTAGGTTGAGTTTACGAACAAGGGACAAATATGTCCATTCCCTTTTAGTTATAAATTGTCTTTTAGTAAACCAAATGGTTTAAATTGATTGGATTGAAAGGAGGAATGCCTTTGCCAACTTAAAACTCTCCTTACAACCTATTTCTTCAGAAAATTAAGCTCTATGTTGAGTTTGAGGTGTTTTTAGCTTGAGGAAGAGGAAGTAAATGTTAAGGAAGGAAGGGTTACAAGGAAAATCTAGGAAATGTTTTTTCAAGAAAATCCTTAAGGTGTTTCCAAGGTAAAATTATGTGTTAATATTATTTTAATCTTGTATTACACTTATTTCAAAGTATATAAATCTTAAATTAGTGATTAAAATTCCATCATCGTTTGTGATAATATGTATTGGTTCATATGTGAGATAAGTAGTGTTTATAGACCATATTTCTTTGTATTGAAACCCCTTGTATTCAAACTTGCATATCTTTTCGTGTACTTACTTTATTGATAAATTACAATTGGATATGAAGGTATACTCATATATTCACATCATATCTGAAAATGAGAATTTATCTCCTTGTGGTTAGGCCTTAATGATGATTTTAAGTTGGTACATAGTTGTTATTTGTATATTTCATTTCGATATGCCCTGAGTTTGGTCAAGCTTCTGACATAGCAAATGAAGTCAAAAAATTATGAGACTTTAATTATATACTACTAAGTATGTGTACTAAAAATGGGTTTAAAATCATGGAAAGTTATGCTGGAGAAAAATTATGAAAATTCTGGGAAGTTGAAGGAACAATAGAGGAGCTTGTAGGTAAGATTTATTGTGTTGTAAAGAAATCATCATAACTTGCTCTAGGAAGCTTGATAAATTACACCGTCAATTGTAATGGAAATTATATTCATATATGTTTTCATGTTTATAAGGTTGAACACTTGTATTTATACAATTTAGGAATATAGTATGGTTTAGTATAGAGGAGAATAATTTGAGGCCATACTGGATACCCCATAAAAGAATATTATCATCTCCTCTTTCCAAAGAGTATTTTGAGTACATGTTTCATGTGTATATACATTGAGAAGTATGCTTTAATATTTACTTGGGTATAGTTATAAATCCCTTATGAGGTATTTCCTATGGTTGAATGTTCATAACTTTATCAACATGTGTACCATTATTTTGTCTTTAGTTATGTTTCATGGAATGTGACTCAAGTGGAATTATATTGTTGCTGTATAGTCATTGAAAGTTACATAGTTATGTTAGGATAATACTTATGATTGAGATTCAATAATGATTTAGTTGGACTGACAGGTGTAAGGTCTAATCAACCCAGTTCAGCTCCACCCGAAGAAAACGTGAATACATAGTTGTCAACCAAGGTGAGTGTACTCATTGGAAAGAGATATTTGTATAGTGTTATTGATATGATTAGAATATAATGAATATAAAATTGTTGATTTCGGTTTACCAAAATGGGAGGTTACTCCCCAGCCCGGAATGGGGGATATTTGTCCATTAATGACAAGGGGTTACTCCTCGACCAGGAATGGAGGATAATTGTCTATTACAGACAAGATACATGAATCATGATTCGGAAAGTTAGGTCATTCATTATGAATGAGATGGATAAGTTAATACATAATTATATGGGCGTGATTTATTTTATTTAAATTCATGTAGTAGTATAATAGTGATGCATTCACTAGGCTATTTTGCTCATGATTCCTATGTTCTCATTTTTTTCAGGTAACGCGATGTCACTGCCAAGTCTAGGAGGTCAGGTTGGGTTAGCCAGGAATAGGGGAAACAATGATTTTGTGTAAATGTAATTGATGTAATTAAGTTAGCTTATCCTTCAAGAATTTTGAAAATGGATAACTACTTAATGTTGTAAAAAGTTTTTAGTTGTATGGATTTACGTTGATGACTTTGAAATTAAAATGCATGTTTATGGTTTGGCTAAATTAATTATGGTTTGACTCACCTTGACTTTCAAACTTAATTATAAGTAAATGGGTTGGGGTGTGTCACTTAATTTCGTGGTGAACATTATTTAAGGAGTGTAAGGCTTAAGCTAAATCATATATTAAATAAGGGAACTCTACAGGTAAGATGAGAATGCTAAGGAGAAGGAAATTGCAAAAGTCAAGGAGAGAAGATGGAGAGAAAAAGAATAAAATATGGGGATCTTGGCCTATGGATTCAACCCACTCAAATTGAGGTGGGTTTGTTTAGTATAAGGATATAATTGTAGCTATATTATGATGTTATTATTCATTCAATTCTTAATTTAATGTTCAAAGAATCTTAATTAGACTTTGTTATGAAATTGGGACGATTTTCCTGAATTTTAGTAGAAATTTTCAAATTAATATTATAGCCATAGCAATTCATGATTGATGGTTAGGAATCCCTTATAAATTTTATGATACAAACCGAATTTTGGGCTAAATTACAAATGGATCCTGAGTAGAGTTCTTTATATGCCCTCGAGATGATAATTAGAGATTAATGCCTAAATCGTTTATTTGAAGAACCTAAAATTATTGTAGAATGATTAACATTACTATTAGGACTAAGAAATATAAAAAAAAATATAGAGTGTGGGGCTATTTGGGGACTTAAAAATATGAATATGGGTACAACAATGGTGGGTAATTAATTAAGGGATCGTTAATGGAGATTTAGATTGTGTATAATTTTTCTAGAGAAAATAAGTCACTTAGAGGTTGTTTTTGATATAGTATACATGGAATATAGCTTTCTGGCTAAAAGAGAGTCCTAATTAAATTAAGTTAAAAATGCGTGGGCACTGGTTTCGTAATTTTTGGAGTTGTGATGAAATATTAGATGATTATTTTCTAAATAGCATGCATAGCTAAAAAATTCTGAAGCAAGTCGATCGACTTCTCCGTTTTCCTTAGGTTTGGATCGTAATTTGAAGATTGTATTAACAAAACTAATTTGTGATTTTTGTCTCATTAGGTAGATTGACTCAGTTTGGTGATTTCTGGACATTAGTTAGGTAAATATATGCGAGAATTTTAGGTAGATTGGAGTTAAACTCAGAATCATATATGCGAGAATTAAATATATTATTGAGAGATTATTGGATGTGTGATTCACGTAGTGGTTAAATGAGGATACACACACACACACACACACACACACACACACACACACACACACACACACACACACATGTTATGAGTTGAGTTATATGGAAAAAGAGATAAATGTAATCATAGTTTGGAGGTGGAATGAACTAAGAGTTGAATTTAGTAAGGATCAGCCTTAAGTCCTTACTTATTTATCGTAGTTTTGGATGAGATTACTAAGGACATACAAGAAGATGACCCATGGTATATATTATTTGCGGATGATATAGTTTTAATAGGAACTTCAAAGGAAAGCTTGGTGATGAGAGTATATACTTAGATAAAAGCCTTAGAGTCTAAGTGACTAAAAATCAGTAGAAATAAAGCATAATTTATGGAATGTAAATTTAATAATGAGCCAATGAGTAACATAATGTTAAATATTGAAGAAAAAGTGATAAACCAAACTAATAAATTTCATTATCTAGTTTCGATGTTACAAAGTAATAAGGATACTAATGAGGATGTTATGAGTAGAATATCAACTGGTTGGATGAAATGGAGACAAATGAGTGGAGTGTTATACGATAAGAGGATAACTAATAAATTAAAAGGAAAATTTTCTAGTACAGTTGCTAGGACAATGACCTTATATGGAGTAGAGTGTTGGGGGTTAAAGAAGAAACATGAACAAAGTATCCATGTTAATGAGATGAGGATGCTCCTATGGATGATAGGAATTACTAGAAAGGACAAAATTAAAAACCAATACGTGAGATAAAAGTTAGGAATAGCTCCCATTAACGGTAAATTTAGAGAAAGTAGACTTAGGTGGTATGAACATGTGTTGCGTAGACTAGTAGATGCCCCTATAACAAGAGGAAGATTGTTGAAAATAGAGGGTAAAAGAAAAAGAGGTCACCCTAAGCTATCGTGGGAAGAAATTACTAGGAGAGACCTTAAGGAACTAAACTTGAATGATAATAATGCATATAATATATTAGAATGGAAAAGGAGAATCTATGTGGCCGACCCCATATGATGGGATTAAGGCAAGGATGATGATGATTGGGGGTATTTATAGGGATAATTGCCTATACATATTATGTATTAAAATCTCTATTTATTATTTGTGTTAACATAACCATGTTCATGGAAGGTCTATCAATTGGAGTTTCATACGTCAGCAAAAATGGGCTAGGCGTCGTGTAGTCATTATTTTAGGTCCTACGTGGCAGCAGCACTTACAAGGAGGTAGGTGGGATGGCTGGAATCCATTATGAATCGTGCAATGTTGTACAATGTAAGGACAATGTGTTTTTTGTGATGTCCGTTTGGATGAGGGACTCCTCTGAACTTATTGATAGAGCACAAATAGGACACTGACAGTAGATGCCTTTGTGTGTCGTATACATATAAGGATTTATATAATTATATAAATTAATTGAGAATATATCCATGTGGTCTAATAATGCAGATAATTATTAGTGAACCCAATGCTACATAAAATGCATAATGGATGATATGTTATTTCTTATTGTGGGGGTTAGCTTTGGGACGACGATCGTATATGTGTAAATAGTTATATCCATGTTATACAATAGCTATTTGTTCTTGATTCTTTATAGTAGTTTGATAATAATTCGTTTAATTAAAAGGTTATTAAAGTTGAGAAAGTATTACCCTTATGATATTAAGAATATGTTAATGAAGTCCCTTACTTAAGGTACATGATTTGGACGGTACTGACATTATGTTGTGTAGTTGTAGAGCATGTATTGAGGTAGATAATTTCCTTGTATGCGGTACAATACATGTTTTTGACCGTACTGACTTATGATGATAATGGTGTAGATATTGTTTATATTGACATAGAAACTTTTTTATGATATTTTAGCATGATGAAGCTCATAAGAATAAATGTGAAATTGTATTTAAAATTTGATAATTATGTAACAAAATTAATCATGGGGAACATATCGTGCTTAGGAGTAAACGCTTATGGTATGTAGGGTCATTTGGGTTAGGTTAACTTAAAAACAACTAAAAGACTAGACGAAGATGCATAGTCATATTATGTATTCATATTATGGTACAAAGTTAATTATATTGTTATACTACTTGAACTTGTTGTTAGTGTCTCCCCTTAACATTTTTCAGGTTATGGGCCATCAGTTCAACCTCATTCCTGATTCGGTTTTGAGGTACATGCAACTATAGGGTGTAGGTGTTGAGCCTATGTGCTCATTCTCTTAATTCTATTTATTTATTTATTGGGTCGCCTTGTGTACATGTGGTACTTGTATTCCGAGTTGAATTTATATAAGAGATAAAGTTGATGTCATTTTTGTATCGTCAGTTATTTGGTATCAGATTTCATGTTGTTTCACTTGATAGTTAATTATCTATTTATTGTACTTATTCAGTTTTATTTATTTTCATTACACTAAGAATGTTACCAATTACTTTGTTTCTTATGATTTTTGGGATTAAACCTGATCAATCTGTTATTAAATTTTAAGAGGTGTCACAACATTTGTAAAATTTATCTAAGTTCACAGATTCTATTATTAATTTACAAAAAAATAGTAAGAAAGATAGAGACAATTGGGAGAAGATGTGTAATGACAGTTTCGTCCTTTTTCATGAAGACTAGTCTCCCTATGATGCATAATGACAAGTCAAATCACATAAAACCTAGTCCCATTGCTTCTCCCATCACTCTTTTAATTTATTTCTCTTATTCATATATGCATTTACTAACTTCTTAGATAGTTCATATCTTATCTTGTTGGTTATTTATTGAGCCTCATGGTAAATGCTTAGTAACCCACTCTAATTATCTCTGGCAACAAATGACATCATATGTTGGAACTGTGAAACCAAATATATTTAAACCAAAAGGATTTACTCAAATAAGAATATACTTCAGTATCTTCTCTCTAATGTACTTGAGATTAAAATAAGCACCCAATACACTAGGAGATATGTAACCAGATACACTTTATCCAAGAAACCATGCAATCATCCCATGAAAGACAATAAAGCCCTCAACTAAGATAATAAATAACATAACCCAAGACAATGAAGTTCAGAAGATTGACTTAAAGCTTCCATTCGATTAAAATTGATCAAAAGCCTCATGAAATGTTCAAACATCAAATCATCTAGTTCCAATACCACTACACCAGAAATCGAGAATGGTCATGATAGGTGGGTCTTGATCCCACCTGGTCACGGTCACAGTCCGTAACCATCATCAAAATCACATGACCAGAATCATGAGCAGGCACAAGAGTGACAACCAATGGATTTGGTCATGTCTCAAGCCCGTGACTAGTCCATGACCAAATGGCGCCAAATCTCCCTCCAAAACTCTCGCCAGAGTGGGTCATAGCTCGGGACTCTGACCACATGAGTGACATATGTAATGGTTCAATTAAGCATGGTCACGACCCATGAACGTGACCATTTTAAAATATTCATGGTTCCTCATCACGGTTATGGAGTGTGATCAAACCCAGTATATATAAAAAACCAAGGATTTTTTTTTATTTCACGATTTCTCTCTCTCTCTCTCTCTAAACCCTAACTCCCCCCCCCCCCCCCCCACCGCCTCTCTCTCAAGTACTCTCCCTCTCTTCCTCTCTGACCAAGATTATTTTAATGGTAATGTGTGTGTATTTTGGGTGTCTATGTGTATGTATTTTGGGTGTTTATGTGTGTGTATTTTGGGTGTCTATGTGTGTCTATTTTATTATTTATGTGTGTGTATTTTGTTTTATGTGCATGGGAGACATCGATCAGTTGCTCGCGATACAAATCTGTTGAGTGCTGCTACTCGTCCTGTAAGACTTTGCACATCTTTCTTCGTCGATGGGGATCGTAGCCCTAACAAAGCTTTGATCTTTTCAGGGTTAGCTTCAATGCCTCGCTGATTGACAATGTACCCGAGAAACATGCCTTCTCGTACTCCAAATATGCACTTCGTCGGGTTCAACTTCATTTGATATTTATCTAGTTGATCAAAGGTCTGGATTAAGTCAACTAGATGATCAACAACTTTCTTGCTCTTTGTCAGCATATCGTCAACATAGACTTCCATATTGCAAGTGATTTGTTCTGCAAACACTTTGTTCATCAGCAGCTGGTATGTTGCACCTGCATTTTTCAAACCAAAAGGCATAACATTATAACAATAAGTTCCCCTAGGGGTAATGAAAGAAGTACTCTCCCTGTCTTCAGGTTTCATTTTAATCTGATTGTAACCCGAATAAGCATCCATGAAGCTCAACAGCTCGTGTCCCGAGGTAGCATCCACTAGTTGATCAATTCGGGGCAACGAAAAGTGATCCTTTGGGTATGCTTTGTTGAGGTCGGTGAAGTCTACAAACATCCTCCATTTGTTGTTCTTCTTTTTCACCATCACCACATTTGCTAACCAGTCTGGATATTTAACATCTTCAATAAAGAAAGCTTTCTGGAGCTTCTCGACTTCCTCCTATATAGCTTGATTCTTCTCGGGACTGAATACTCTTCTTCTCTGCTTCACAGGCTTGATCTCCTTATTCACATTGAGTTCGTGACATAAGAAATTTGGGTCTATCCCAGGCATATCCTCATGACTCCACGCAAAAGTTTGCTTTCTGCTTCTTAGGAAAGTTATCAAATTTTGCTTTAGTGCGGCTTCCAACGACGAACCTACTTGAGTAGTTTGTTCAGGGTGCTCTTCGTCCAGAATGATGTTTTCAGTAGCTTCCACCACTTGACCCTTCACGAGTTGCGACTCATCTCTAGGATCCAAAGTTTCAATCTCTGCACCTTCATCCACTTGATAGGTAGTAGTATTTTTCCTTGATTCCTCCAGTTCCTCTTGCTCGGCGGATGAATAATAGCATTCTCGAGCTACTTTCTGATCGCCTTTCATAACTCCTACTCTAAAATTTATTGGAAATTTTAGGAATTGCTGTACCGTAGATGGTACAGCCTCGAACTTCTTCAATCCTACTCTTCCCATAATGATATTTTATGATGATTGAACATTCTTATCCATCACGAAGAAGCGTATTCTTTCTGTCCGATAAGAAGGACACGTACCAATGAATATATTCAATTTGATCGTCCCAAGTGGAAATACTTTCTCGCCAGCAAAACCGAGGAGGGGTCTATGATAAGGCTCCAGTTGAGATAGCTTTAAATTTAAACTGTCGAAGCACGAGTAGAACATGATGTCTGTCGAGCTACCATTGCCTACCAGTAGTCTTGAAATCATTACCTCCTTCATCCTCATTTTGATCACCAATGGGTCATCATGAGGATATAGAACACCTGCGAGATCGTTCTTTGAGAAACTAATGACCATTTTCTCTTTGTTAACCTTTCTCGGGCGATCCTCCTCAGCTAGATTTATTCGTTGAATGTATGAGCAAGCTTGAGCCTCATAGAGGTAAGCTTTTCTCTTGGCAGTAAGGTCTCCTCCTCCTGCATCTCCACCTGTAATAACATTACAGTCAAACGACCCAAAGCGTATTAAAAATACCTCACGTTCTGGCTGTCTTGGTCTCTTGGGAAGATCGGGGCCATCTTCTGGATCAACTTCATGGTCTCTTTTCTTGTTCTCCTCTACTCGACGAGGAGATCTAGACCTCTCTCTTATTCGGTCGTTATTTATTCTATCATTCCTCCGATCATCATACTTTGCCAGTTTTCCTCGTCTGATGAGTGTTTCAATCTCATTCTGATGAGCTATGCAATTTTTGGTCATATGGCCATGATCTTTGTGAAACTCGTAATATTTTGATTTATTTCTCCTGTCTGGGTCTGCCTTCATTTTCTCTGGCCAGTTTAATTCCTCATTGTTCTTGATTTCTTCTATAACATGGTTGATGTCTTTCTTCAAAGGAGTATAATTATCAAATTTCTTCAATACTTCCCATGACGACCTTGTTCTTGAGTGTTTGTCATTACCGTTGTTCTTATGCTCTTTCTTCTTAGCTTTATCACCTTTCACCTTGGTTTCTTTGGCATCAGTATTCTTCTTCGCAGCCATAGCCTCCTCGGTATTCATAATCTTGGCCTCTTTTCCCATCAGATCTGATATAGTTCTAGGTGGATCTTTGGATAATGTGTAGTACAACTTGTTGGGCAGTAGTCCACTCATCAAGGCGGTAATCGCTGTCTTTTTCTCATAATCAATGACTTCGAGTTTCTCGTTATTAAAACGAGTTATATAATCTCTGGTACTTTCACCAGCTTTTTGTGTAACACTTAACAAATGCGCTACTCGTTTAACTGGATTTGCCCCAAAATAGAAATTCCCAATGAATAACTCGACCAGTTGAAAGAAAGTTGAGATCTTAGCCCGAGGAAGATTATTATACCATATTTGAGTAGATTCGATAAGAGTTACCGAGAATGCTCTGCATCTCATCTCATCTCATCTGGAACAACATAGATGTTGGCTGCAGCTTGTTATTGTTCTATATGAAGGACATGGTCAGTCTTTTCATCATATTTGGGGGTCACAACAGTTTCTTTGAACTTTGATGGTGTTGGAAAATCTACAATAGCCTGGACAAAAGGTGTTCCTTGAACAAAAGTTCATTGTAGAGGATTCTTGGCCTTAGCCATTTCCCCTAATCTATCCTCTAGCCTCTGAATAGAGACTTTCCATGCATCGTTTCCCTCCTTAGGCCTGTTGGTTCGAGCAACCGATCGCGTTGATGTGGCTTCCTGGGATCTATCTTGACGAGCAGCTGGTCGCGACTGGGCAGATCCTTCCCTTAAGTCTGATGGTCATCAAAAACTCCTCGATGCTGCTTTAGGAGGACTTTTGCTCCTCCTAGGACCTAATAAATCAAAAGGGGATACTCTGCTTAATCTTTCTAGTGCACTGGTCCTTTCTGGAGAGAGAGTGATACTTTTTTCAGTATCTGTGGCTCGTACCGACGAAGTTCATCCAGGTTGATAAGAAAAATCTTCAGACTCCTCAGTACGATATGAATCGGTACGCCTAGTATGCGAAGAAGGTAAACGTGTATTTCTTTGAATGCTTCACGATTCTGAGTGGGTTGGTTCACTGCCATGAAGGGTTCATATGAGTTATCGCATCGTTTCTTGCATGACTGTCTGGCCCTGGGCCAGATTTGTCATTATTCTAGCCAGATCTGGAATATTAGGCAGAGCAGATGGATTTGGAGGGCTTCCAGGGTTTCGATTACCGGGTTTTGGAATATCAGCCATTTGTGATGAATTATTTTTGATGAAAAACGATATTACCAGTCGATTCCCACAGACGACGCCAATCTGTTGATGTAAAAAATTAGATTATATCTAATTATTTAATCACAGATAAATAAAATGAGACAAAGAACTTTTAAAGTGGTTCAGCCTTATAAGAATGGCCTACGTCCATTGTTTCTGTTATTGCTGACTGTTTGGGAATTCTCGATTACAAGTTTTTTCAAGAAATTCCGGTCCCCCTAATAATGAGGATAATACAATGTATTTATTGCCCTAAGGCTGTAATGTGAAAAGGGTAATGCATTCAATGCCCCTTAAGCGTATACATCTGCATGATAATAAGCATTTAATGCGTTGTCAAACTGTTGGTTTATACTGTTATTAATGCTTTGTTCGAGGTGCAGGTCGGACTGCCTAAGCTGCTTGGACCGCCTAAGTTTCTCGGTACTCAAAAGTTCCTCGGTACTTCAAAAATTCCTCGGAGAGTTCTTGTAGGTCATAGCGTCTTAGTTGATCGTGGAAGCAGAGTTCCTCATTGTAGTATGGTTCCTCGGAGTCAAGGTGATGTTCGTAAGTATTTGTTGTTGCCACGTAGATTGCCACGTGTCTTCACCCAATTGATCCATGTTAGCAGACTGAATTTGGTATCAGCAGTAGTTTTCTTTGTTTGTACCCTTTGAAATATATTATAACCCTATTGGACTTTCAAGTGGTATCAGATAAGGTGCACTAAGCTATCGTGTAGATCCATGTTTCTAGCTATTTTAGGGTTATTTGGTTGTTTATCTCTCAAGAGTTTATTTGTTTCTCTCGTTGGGTCATTATTGTGACAAGTTATCTAATGTTTTTAATGATGGTTGGTTTTAAAATTCGAGAGGAGGTTAATGTGATTCATAACCCTGTTGAAAAATTAAATCGTTTGAATTTGAAATTTGAAAAAAGAGTTAAATTTCTTAAAATATAATCTTTTTTTTAAAAGATGAAATCGAATTTTTGTTAACTTTTTAAACTCAAAGATATATCCTCCGAGAGAAGTTCAAGGACATTAATTATGATTTTCAAAATTTAGAAGGGTCCTAGATAGAGAGTGGTGAGAAAGCTCGTGTTTTAGAGAAATAATTAGTGGTCTCAAATAGGTTTAAGTCTGGGGTTGGAGATCGTACAATATAGGATACTTATAAATTAATTAAATTTTTGATGGCACATGAGAATAATCTTACGGATAAGTTCCCTTATATTTTGGGGCAGTGAGATAACCTTCTAGGATTTATTGAAAATACGAAGAAAGAGTCCCTAAATGTTGAAGAGTCTAATTTTTTGCTTGAGTCTAGAATTTTAAAGTTAGAAGATAATTTAAGAGACTCGAGTAGTGATGGTATTAACTTCAATAATTTGAATTATTTCGCTGCTAAATCCAAGACCAATGTTTGTTTTAGAGTGTCAACTACTACTAAGGACGTTAAAAATGTCAACTCATAGGTAACATTCCTCGTGTTTACACATGTTCGCATTGTGGTAGCAAAGATCACTTTGGGCATTTTTTTAGGATCTTAGAAGAGGTCCTAGGAAGTATAGATCCAATGTCACCATGGTTCCCAAAACCCGAGACATCAAGTATTCATTTATTTCGGTTAGGAAATTAGTTTTGGAGGCATTGAATGCTAGACTAGTTGATTCTCACATGCTTGCACATAATTCTTCGCATGCTATATCTTATGGTTTCTTGTGTTTTCATGTTTTCATACTCTAGCTTTTATACTTCATGTTATATGTGTTTGTTAGTTTTATGTTGCTCGATTTTTTTGTATTTTAATTTTTCCTTTTGGGACTGTAAGAGTGGCCTAACACAAGTGTGTTTCAAATCAAACCAATTTTCACTAAAAATTATCCAACTTTTAATGTGCACCAAACCAAGTTGTGAAAATTTAATTTTTACTTTAAACCAATTTTATCTTGATTAATCCTAAACATGCATCTAGTGATTAAAGCAAGTAAAGTAAAGTAAAGAATAGTCACAACGCATGATGCACGAGGAAAAACCCAAGACGGAAAAAAACCTCGGATGGCAAGCCAGACAATCACTATAAATATGGAATTACAGCAAACAGACAAAATACTCACTCAACGACTCGACCCCCACGGGTCTTGACGTTCTTCTGATCTTCAACCACTCCTCTCATAGTGCCCACGCATAAAGTCCTTCCATGATACTTGTCCATAACACACGTGTCCACGTATGTCTTGGTGTCCACCGAATGACTTTGATACGTTTATAATGTTGAACAAGAAGTCCTTCTCTTTTCTTCACCACAAAACCCAGATGCTCAAGTATAAAATAAACCTTCTTGGTGGAGCAAGATCACATAAACATATAGTAATGATAACTCGGATCTTTGCGAACTCTAAGGATGTGTTTAAGCTTTTAAAACCTTAGAAAAACATGTGAAAAACTCGTACTGGATTGAAAACTGTTTTCCAGATTGCACCTCAATTTAATTCTTATGAAACCATGCTTTAAATAGGAAAAATTAACCGCCTCGAAAAATGTGTCGCTCGGCGCGACATAGCCATCTCGCTCGAACGAGCTACAGGTCGCTCGAACGACGCACGTGTAAGTTTGAATTTTTCTTTAAAACGTTTCTTCTAAAAGAGATCGAATTAAGTCAAACTCTTTTTCAAGCTTATCAGAATAAAACGTAGTGTAAAACATTTAAAACACTTAGAAAAATATTTTAAAATATTTTCCTTATAAAAATTCATCCTTATCCTTTTATAAAAATTATTCCGAGCTCCATTAATTATACACATTCAAACATGTGTGATCTCGAAATGAAATTATCTTGAAGACGAATAAACTTGAACCAATTAAACTTCGACATGATTAATTCTTTGAAGCTTTGCCGCAACGTCTTCAATTTCTTTAATACGTCATAGACCAAGTGGGATCGTGACAAAATAAAATCTCCCTATGACATATTACAAGCACAGTTTTGTTCACAAAACTAAGTCAAAACAATACAGGGACTCAATTGGAAATTTATGTCCTTACAAATCTCCCCCTTTGACTATTTTGGGACAAAACTAAATCAATGAAATGCCTAAGCCTGGACGTCAAGCTGTATGACACCAAAATCCCATTCCATAAACCCAAAATCAAATAATATGGGACACATACTAGTATATGTAGCACCGACAAGCTTGAACTGTCTGAGTGTGATGTAGACTTGAAATCTCGAATCTCTGAAGCATACCTACACACATGAAACAGACAAACAAATACCTACTAAAGTATGGTGGAACAAATGAAACCAATATATATATATATATATATATATATATATATATATATATATTGTGGGTACCCGAAATTAGGACCATGGGCCTGAACGAGTAGCCCAGTGCTGGCAGCCCAAAGTCCAGGCCCCTCATCTCTTATTTTGATCCGGTATCCCCCACGTTCTCATTAAGGGAAGTTATAGGGGAGATGGAAGACGTGGGGTAACCCATCACCTCCACTTACCTACATGTACATGTATATATTAAACCCTAGGTCCGGGGCAAAATGACAAGTTTTTATTTCTCTGTAATTGCTCTTCGGAGTATGTAGAAATAATATCGACTGCACCACCGTGGACGTAGGCACATCTTTGCTGAACCACGTACATCCTTTGTTGTGTGATTGACATTTTACATTCCTTGTTCTTCCTTGGTAATTGCTTCTCTCGTATTTATTTGTGTTGCATAATAATTGTCACCACAATTGGCGCCGTCTGTGGGAAGCGTTCATCTTTCCCCGAGAAGAGACCACACAAATAAAGGAGTTTAAGATGCCTGGTCACAGAAGCAATGCCCCTCAGGCAGGAGATATTCAAGAGTCACCTGATCCTCGCAGGATTAGGTCTGAAGTTCGACGTTCAGATCAGAGAGCTCACCTGGAAAGGCCAGTCTCAGAAGAAAGTCAGGGACCAACGAGGTCCACACAGATATCCAGATTGATTGATGCGTACGAGGAAAGGCTCCACGAGCAGAGGGAGTCTTCCCGTAGATACGAGACTGAGAATGCTCGCTTAAGAAGAAGACTGGAAAGATTGGAGAGGGAGCTTCGTCCTGATAATCGGAGATGTCACATATATTCAATTCTCATTTTATATTTACATAGATTTAATCTACATGCAAATCCTTCCCAAGATTCATGTGTTTAATTCTTAAAAACCCCAAGAACATCAATTTATCATCAAACATAAAACCATACACTACATGGTTATTATAACCTTTTAGAAACATGAAAGATAAAAACACTTTCCTTGAGATTGAAGGTTTGATTTGTGTATGAAGATGGTAGAGTTATCTTCCTCTCCTTTCGATTTAGATTCCGGTGGTGGTGGTGGTACAAAAGTGGTGTGGGGAGCCTTGAAGTCCTTCTACTTTCTCCTCTAATGGCCTCGCCCTATTTTTCTAACTCTTAACCCTAGCACCCTATCATACATGCTAATATAAACCTAGTAAATTCGTTGCTACCTTTACTCCAAAAAGATAAAAGACCAAAATACCCTCCCGGGGTGCGAGTTTGTCTTAAAAATGCCCCGGGACGCAATCCAAACTCCCAAGTGCACTTTTTTTTCTATCTCGACCCTTTTGGACCCACCGACGTACTCAAAAAGACCATTTGGATAACCCATAAATTAATCACATTTTATCTCATAACTTTAAGTCCCGACACGACTGACAAGCGCGTCCCAACTAAATTACCGTAACTGCCATATTTCTCACTCATGACAATTATAATGCACTCTTACTAATTTATTACTTGTTCAATAAGTAATACTCAATATAATTCATACAAATAAATATTAACCCTGCTCGTTAATTAATATTTATTTTAATGTGGATTAATTTCCTATTAATTTTCCATTTTAATTTAATTAGTCTCAATATAAAAATCATTAAAAATATTGGGTGTTACAACATCCCCCTCTTGGGTTTATTTCTGGCCAATAGGAATGACATATATGATGTTACCCTTTTTAGTGAATTATCTCCGGGACATCATTATCGCCACCGTTCTAGTTCATCCATATTTGTAAATTTTGACTCAGTGGACTAAAGTTAAGGGTCACCCCATCTCATAGCTTGCTCAAATGTTCTCGAACCAAACACAACCTTAATACCTCATCTTTCACTATTGTTACCCTCAGTCATCATTAAATCATGCCTTCCAACCCTTAACCATCTGATGTTATTATTATTTGTGTTGGTGCTTTGTCATTTAAGTTGGTCGAGAATATTTGGTAAGTTGAAATAGTTGGTAAAATTTTTGAAAAGTGTTGAAGACTAAATGTTGTATCTCAGTCAAAACATTTTGGTTCATCTAGAGGCCCTCGACTAGAACATACCAACCTTGGATATCATCATTCTCCTTTTAGAGATGAAGGAATAATGGGGGAACTAAATCCTTAGAACTTAAGATAAAAAAGAGGCTTGACATAAAAAGATAGAGACCAATGATGTAAAAAGGTTATTCTTCATGGATACCTTGTACACGTCTAATCAAACTTATATTGTTAAGACTATTTATCCAAAAACTTTCATAAGGTTCGACAAAGTAATTGCTTCTAGTCAGCATGTTCTTAACCCCCATGGATTACATAGCCAAGGGGGAGGGGGGATAATGGGGAGTTACTAAGGCCATTTTCCCATTAGGACCCACTAAATTCAAATCTCATGGTAGGCTATAAGGTTTGGCCTTGGTCTAGGAATATGGTGACAATCATGTTATCTTTAAAAAGACATGGAATAATTCTATATAAAGTCCTAAAAATAAACTCAACTACCTCATAAATATTAAAGGACCAATACATTGAGGATACATGGAGAAATCATATTTCATCTATGTAATCATCAGCTATCTAATGTGGATTGCTAATGTCGTCATTGTGGTAATTTGAATGGAAAATCAAGATTGTTTGTTGATTTTACCGAACTAAATAAGACTTTCATCAATGATTACTTCTCCTTTCCTAAAATTGACCAAATGGTTGATGTCACAGGTAGTTCCAAATTAATGAGGTTTACATATTCCTATTTATTATATAATAAGATATTCCTGAAAATGGATAAAGCTAAAAAACATCCTTCATTACTGATAAAGGAACCTACTTCTAAATGATATTTTTATAGATTAGATTGTACAAATGATTAAACCTTATGTGGACAACATCTTTACTGAAATTATAAAGGTCAAGGACACCAATCAAGTCCAAGTTAAGATTCTTGACACAATGAAGAAACATAATATGAAGGTCCGGGATCAAGTGTGTATTTTGGTTCGGAGTTGGAAAATTTATTCGGTATGCTATGAACTAGAGAGTGAATGAGGCAAATCCCAACAAAATAAAATCATTTATCAATATTCAAGGGCCTGGGGGCATTAAAGAACTTCAAAGGCCGAGAGTCTGAGCCACAAGCTTAAATCAATTGATATCAAAACATACTAATTGATTGGGTGATAATTCATGAGTGACAAATGACACCATGTTAGTGCCAATTATTTTAAAATCTCCCAAAGTGTCCTATTATCATTTCTAATGGTATATTGTCCATATTTTCAGATTTTTCTCTAAAAATGCTCCATGTGATATTTTCACTTCGTGTACTTGGACAAAACTTATCTATGCTTTTGAAACAGTAAATTATAGTGTTAGTGTTTGACCATCTTATGACTTTTCATAAAGAATCTTTCAACAATATATTTTTCAAGCAAGGTTTCAACCAAAATAATATTATATGAACTAGTCGAGCATATTATTCATATATTATAATTATATGGATTTAGCAATTAGTTATTGTGAGGAGATATGAAATAATTCAATTGTTTTAGTAGGTGTTTGAATATGTTGTCAAAAGAGTGCTCATTTATCTTTATATGTTGTGTATGACTGGTTGTTAATGGTTTCCTTTGGTTGTAATATTTTATATGTCGATTGGTTCGTGATATGAATTATTAAATAAATGAGTGATTGTTTCTGAAATAAGTGTGACTCGGTGAGGCTAATTCTTACGATTTTAGAAAACCATTGTGGTGGCTAATGGATATAAAAGGACGTCGTTTCCTTACTTTTGGCCCGATTTTAGCTGAGGGATAATAAAGGTGGTATGTTTCGCAAGTGTTTCTTTTTGCATTTATCAATTCAAAAATAAGTATAGGTTAATAGGAGAGGCATGGCTTCTACTTTGGGGAAGTATTAAGTGACAGTTGACCTTACAAATTATCCGTTATATGGTGTTTAGTTAAGCATAAGAGATATTGTAATTTTTCGATTTGTATAACTATTTTCTAACAAAAAGAATTCATTGAATTAATGGGGTTGGTTCCATAGTACTCAATCCATTTATAAGGCATGTAAATTGTAACCCCATATCTTAGAGTATCTAAAGAAATTTGGAGGTCTCGAAAGGTGACAAATATTTTTCCCTATGAACACTTGAGTATATTTTCTTTCAGCGAACAATAAGGTTTGATGTAGAATATTTGAACATATGTGGGGTAAAATACCTCTAATATTTTAAGGTAATTTTTTCATCTTCTTAATTCAAACAAGTGATAATGATGGGAAGTTTTGATCGAGGGAAGGAGGTTGGATTTTCCCATATGAGTTCAACCATTCTAGTGACAAAGTCATTAATAAATCCGTTATTATTTTGTTGTTTTATTTTTGAGTCTCATAATGATGATGCGATTGAAAGGGACTACATAAGTTCTTATATCAAAGAGATGGTCTTTAGGAGTGAGTTAGGTGTGAGAATTCAAATAATATTTTTGGGCATAAGTTCTTAAAATATGATCATGGATGGATCTTGAGAGTGTATCTTGACAGTAACTTCACAAATAAAAATTAACTCCCCTAATTCAAGAAAAAAAGGTTTACTAATTTATTATTATCAAAAGGGTTTAACAAACTAATGAGTCTATGTGACAAAATATTTTACTATATTTTAGAAACCCAAATCTATCTTCTTAGTTAAGATAATAATTATAAAAATGCGAAGAAAGTAAAATAAAATTAAGACCGAATGTACTAGGGAACAGCCCACTAACGAGAAAAATGTATATGGTATAGATATTATAACTAAAAGGAAAATAATTATAACCACACGACGTTATGACTGACTAGACACTCTTTCACACCATATTCTCCAAAGAGAGCACCGACCGCTAAAATAAGTTGCACAACCGCCAAAGATTTTGGTTCGCGACTAATGTCATCAAATCTCTCACCAAAACCTTTTTCCTTTAAAGTTGACGTAACTTGTGAAAAGATTGGAATGTTAAATCAACCAAAAAGATACACCAAGGATATGAGGAATCCTAAGAAATTGTGTATTGGGGTGTATTGCTAGGTTATGGTTCTTTAAATCTCAAAATAATTTTTTCAAGCCAAGGAAGAGAAAATATTTACTGACGAATTAAATAGGTTTTTGAATATAAGTTGATTAAATAAACCTCCAACTTTTTCTCAAAGAAAAAACTCAACAACAATGGCTATAAGTACTCAAAGAAGAGGAGTGAAAAACTTTTCTCTCAAATATATGATATGTTTTGATCATCCAAAATATTTTTTCAAAGCTCTCACTCTTGATATGGAAAAGTATGTGTAAGAGTATAGTATAATCTATATGATCCATAGTATAGATTGTCTAAATTCCTTGTCCAAATCATATTTGAGTTTTCATTCAAGAGGCCACCGAAAAGCTTCATCAATGAACCAGGTTCACTCAATACCGAACTACAAGCATACCACTTAGGAATTTGTATAAGACTTAGAGGACTTAGATTCAACTTAGTTAATTTATTTTATATAACAAAAAAATCTTTTTAATTAACCTTGGTTTTGTAATTTTGTCAAATACACCAGTAAATATAATTTTCAAATACAAAAAATCTATTTTAATAAAGAAATGCATTTCTTTATGTATTTAAAATATATATGTTCATGCGATAAACGAACATAATTGGAGTTTGCATCAAAACGTAATTTTGAAAGAAATTTTGTAAAGGTAAATAAGACAAAATTTGGACACATGCGTGACCTACTTTGCCTCAGCTTCACCATAGCAGTGGCTTGCGTTGCTGTAGCAAAAGTTGTCGTTGGCCCTTTTTGCTCACATTTCAAAATCTCTGAACAAAGGTGCGACTTGATCCGTTATAATTCTTCTGCAAGGATAGTCTCCTTACTGTAGTGACACAATTACTCTATCCGTTTTTGTCCCCTTACAAAATTCTAAATATATGTGCAACCTCGATCACCTTAGGTTCACTACAATGATGAATTTTCCCACTGTACTAACCTTGAGGCGAATCGAGTATGATTGGTGTCAAAAGCCACTTTTATAAAAGATGTTCTTGGTTTGCGTGGCAAGGATGAATTTTTGGGTGATTTAGACCCTGATGTGACTACTTGACACCTTAGGAGAATGACACCTATAATTTGGACCTTTAAACATTTTCAAAATCAAAAGGCTATAAGTTAAGTTGTTGTCTTCTCTTTCAAACCAAGAGTGAGAGCTTTGAAAAAATATTTTTGGGGAACAAATATTTGAGAGCACATCTTTTCACTCCTCTTGTTTGAATTATTACAAGCCATTATTTCTTATAGATGTATATTTACTCATCTTGCAGTCAAATCCAATATCATTGGTGAGTAAATATTTTCTCTTCCCTAGCTCGAAAAAACTCATTTTTGAGATTTAAAGCACCACACTATTTGTAAACATCCCAACACACATATTTATAATTATTTTGGTTGCTAGAAATTTCCCTCCTTGAACGAAGTTGTTCTTCAAACTTTAAACGAAGGAAGTTGTATCCACTTTGAATAAGATTGATTTGGCTAGAGTATTTAAAGTAGTTTGTTATGAACCAAAGCCGATTACAGTTGTGCAGCGTACTCCAGTTGTTGGTTCTCTCTAAGGAGAGTATGGTTTGAAAATGTCTTTAGTCTCTTGTAGCATCTTGATATTGTAAGTATATTTCTTTTAGTGGTAAAAATCAACCATTGTTCATTTGTCATTCTTATCGACCTGAGATTTTTCTAGTTAGTGGTTTTTTCGTCGTACTTGTGGTCTTGTGCTTATTTTTCTCTTTTCACATCTTTTAAAACCATTGTGTTAATTAAGAAGATAAAACCTAAGAGATTTTAAAGTTTAGTAAAATACATTGTGACATAGACTTTACGATTGTTAAATCCTTTTGTAATAATACATTAACAAACTTTTTCCTTGCATTAGGTGAATTAATTATTATTTGAGTAGCTACTGTTTAGAGGCACGCTCTCAACTAGTATCAAAGCAGGTCTCAAAGTTTTATGCATTAAAACATAGGTACATATGTTTTTTGTGTTCTATAAATGAAAGTTCAACCCTCTGACCTCCTCCATCTGATGGTAGAAATTATTCTTATTGGAAAGCTTGTATGACAACATATTTAATGTCTATGGATGATCGCATTTGGAATAGTGTGCTTGTGGGATGGACTTGTCCTAAAACAATTATTGATGATGCCCAAGTTGATAAGATTAGATCTAGTTACGATGACAACAATTTAAAGGAGAGTGGGTGGAACATTAAGGGATGCTTCAATAGCGTGCCACCCATTTTGAACTTCTTACCGTGAAGGAGAATAAAACTTTTGACGAGTTCTATGCCGAGGTGAATGACATAGTTACCTCTGTATTTTTTTAGGAAGACTATAAAAGAGAATACAATTATTGATAAAATGTTATGGTCTCTTACCCTAGGTTGTGTGGAAAAGTGGATGCCATTGAGGAGGTTGGGTCCTTACTTTATGAACAAATGCATGTAGATGAATTGGTTGGATATTTCCCAACCTATGAGGTGAATTTGTTCTATTGCCAGGGAGTGCCTCCTAAAGAAAAGAAGAAAAATCTAGCTTTTAAGGCATCTCCCAATTTTACTTCCCATGATGTTACTGAGGATGATATGGAATTTCTCACTTAGTTTTCCAAGAAGTGGAAAAAATGATATCAGTCTAGAGAGGCACCCCAAAACTATCCATTTAGACTTGATATTGGTCATGGAAGTGGAAAAAAGAAAGTTGAATCTCTAGGGATCCTCACATGCTTTATGTGTCGTGATCGAGGGCATATGCCAAATAAATGTCCCTCAATTATGATTCATGATGGTGAAAAAATTCTTATCAAGTCACTTTTAGTGACGATGACTGGGACTCTGAAAATGACTGTCAGGAATGAAACTATGAAACTTTTATGGCAAGAGAGAACTTTCAAGAGTTAGTTGATTTAGAGGATTTTGGTGTACCTCTTTCGCCTAGTAAATAAATGACTATTCCTAGATCCTCCTTGAGAACTATTGATGAAGAATAGGAAAATTATCTTCAAGTGGACTATGTTATGCACTACGAGGAATCCATAGACCTTGAAAATCATAACATGGAACTCTCCACCAAGTTTTCCAATGTCGGGAACCAAATGGATATGGTGAGTAAGAGTTGTGTGATTGACTTTATTACTCCACATATGATGAGTAGTACACTAATTTTGAGGGAAGTTCCATTGACTTACTTCACATGGAGTGTGAGTTCCTTAGGATATCCCTACAAAATAGTGAAAACTCGAGAATTCTCCAAGAGAACCAAATATCTTTGCTTAAGAACAAACTACTATCCGCTACCACTTTCAAGATGAATATGGAGGGTAGATATCAAAAGTTAGATAAAGTTATTTTTGGTGTCGAGTTTTCCACTATAGATTAACAATGACTATAGTTTGGAAATCAAGGTTCTACATCTAACCGTGCTTTCATAACATCCCAGTCCATTTTTTTATCTCCCCTTCATGAATATTTAACTCATTCTATACCCAAACAAATAAAAGAAAGGTGACATTGATATGTGACTATTGTAACAAGGAAGTAAACTTTAAGGAGTTTTTCTTTAGACTTAAGAATTAAGAACTTAAGTTCCCCATCAACCCAAAACCCTTTAGGTGCAAACACTATCATAATTTATGACACCTTAAGGAGTTATGTCTTTTACTTCAATCCGCGTCACTTATAGATGGAACTATACCAAATATTTCCAATGATCACATCTTTGACATGTGACCACCCTCATGGCTCACGATCATTACCGATGACAATATTAAGCGTGATAAAAAAAGTGTCCCAGTCCGTACCCATGACCCATGGGGGAAGTTGGGTCACGGCCTAAAGCATTGACCACCCTACCACGACTGGTCACTATCTGCACTCGTGACCCCTAGTGGATAATACGTGTCACGGCTATAGCTGGTCATGATCATGGACCGTGACCCCGATTGTAATTTAATTAAAAAACATATTTATGGTAATGGTTTTTTACTGTGACCTAATAATGTTTTGTAAATAATTTTTATTTTTTGCATCCCAAAAAACCTTTACATTTTAAAAACCTATTTACATTTCTAGGAATTTAATATTTCACCAATATGTAATAAAAGTTAACACCTGCATGCTTGCGTGAATATGTAATAATACAACCACAAGTTAACTAATGCATGTTTGCATGGATATGTAATAGAATACAATGCATGAATATGTACAACACAAAACAAAGTACAACACAAAGTTTCCATGAATATGTACACTATAAATATAAATACAACGAATGCTTGTGTGAATATGTTCCAAATCTTCCTTCTCTATTGAGGCCTATAAACAAAACTTCGAAAATGTCCCAAGTGGTAAGTAACAAAGGATTTGAATCACAAACATAACTTTGGAACATCTATATATCAAAAAATTGTATCAAAGTCCATATAGTTCATAAGATTAAGAAGGTTAGGGCTATTTGGGGGAAATTTTGTTTTTTCGCCTTTCAACTGCATGTTTTCAAGCCGAAGTCTACCTACATATATGATTTGGTCATGTTCTCAAACCGACAGTCTCGTGACTACATAGTTAGTTGCTACGTGTTATGTTGGTCCCGTGCGAGGTGTTCGTGCCTCTTGCAAGGCCTTTTGGGGGTTGTTTTGAGTTTCCACCATTTAACGACATGTTTTCAAGACTAAGTCTACCTACTTGTAAGTTTTGGTCATGTCCTCAAACCGGGAGTCCCTTGACTACTCGATCAATTTCTACGTGTTATATTAGTCCCGTGCGAGGTGTTCGGGCCTTTAGCGGGGCCTTTTGGGGGCTATTTTGTATTTTCACCCTTTAATGGCATGTTTTTAAGCCTAAGTCTACCTACTTGCAAGTTTTGGTCATGTTCTCGAATCTAGAATCTAGTGACTATGTGGTCAGTTGCTACGTGTTACATTGGTCTCATGAGAGGTGTTAATGCTTCTTGCGGGGCCTTTTGCGTGTTGTTTTGTATATTCTCCCTTCAATGGAATTTTTTCAAGCCTAAGTCTATATACTTGAAATTTTTGGTCTTGTTCTCAAATCGAGAGTCCCGTGAATATGCGGTTAGTTGTTATAAGTTACGTTGGTCCCGTGCGAGGTGTTCGCGTCTCTAGTAGTGCCTTTTGGGCTTGTTTTGCATTTTCCCTTCAAAGGCATGTTTTTAGGCCTAAGTCTACCTACTTGCAAGTTTTTTCATGTTCGTTAATTAAGTGTACTATGACTATACGACGAGTTACAATGTGTTACGTAGGTCCCGTACGATGTGTTCGTGCCTCTCATAGGGCATTTTGGGGCATGTTTATCATTTTCACCCATTAACAACATGATTTCAAGCCTAAGTCTACCTACTTGCAAGTTTTGGTCATCTTCTAGAATCGGGAGTCCCGTGAATATACAATTAGTTTCTACATGTTACATTATCTCGTTCGAGGTGTTCTTCCTTCTAGGCAGGGTTATTTGGGCTCTATTTTGCATTTTTGTCCTTGAACGACATGTTTTCATGCCTAAGTCTACCTAGTTACAATTTTTGGTCATGTTCTCAAACCTGGAGTTCAATGACTACACTGCCAGTTGCTACATGTTACATTTTTTCCGTACGAGGTGTTCGTGCCTCTTGCAGGGCCTTTTTGAGGCTATTTTGCATTTTTTTCCCTTCAACGACATGTTTTAAGCCTAAGTCTACCTACTTGAATGTTTTGGTCATGTTATAAAATTGGAAGTCCCGTTACTATATGGTCAGTTGTTACATGTTACATTGGTCTCGTGCGAGGTGTTCGTGCCTCTCACGAGGGGTTTTAGGACGTGTTTTGCACTTTCTCCCTTCAACAACAGGTTTTTTTGCCTAAGTATACCAACTTGAAAGTTTTGGTCACGTTCTCGAAAGGGTGACTCATGACTACGCGATCGGTTTCTACATGTTATGTTGGCCCCGTATGAGGTGTTCATGCCTTTAGTGGGGATTATTTTATGTTTTCTCCCTCAACAGCATGTTTTCAAGCCTTAGTCTACCTACTTGGAAGTTTTAATGATATTCACAAATCGGGAGTATTGTGACTACACGATGAGTTGCTACATGATACATTGGTCCCGTGTGAGGTGTTTGTGCCTTTCATGAGGCCTTTTAGGGAATGTTTTGCATTTTTTCCCTTCAACAACGTGTTTTCAAGCCTAAGGTTACCTAATTTCAAGTTTTGGTCATGTTCTCAAATCGGGAGTCCCATGACTACGGGGTTAGTTGCTACATGTTATGTTATCTCATGCGAGGCGTCCGTGCCTCTCGTAGGGCTTTTTGGGGACTATTTTGCATTTTCACCCTTAAATGGCATGTTTTCAAGCCTAAATCTACGTACTTTCATGTTTCGGTCATGTTCTCAAACCGAGAGTGCTGTGACCACGGGGTCAGTTGCTACATGTTATGTTGGTCCCTTGCAATGTCTCTATGCCTATAGAGGAGACTTTTGGGGGCATGTTTTTCATTTTTTCCCTTCAATAATGAGTTTTCAAGCCTAAGTCTAACTACTTGCATGTTTTGGTCATATTCTCGAACCGAGAGTCCTGTGACTACACGAAGTGTTGCTAGGTGTTATGTTGTCCCGTACAAGGTGTTAGTGCCTCTCGCACGGTGTTTGGGTCCTATTTTACGCTTTTTCCCTTGAACGATATATTTTTAAACCTAAGTCTACCTACTTGCAAGTTTTGGTCATGTTGTAGAACCGAGAGTCCCATGACTATGCGGTTAGTTGCTACGTGTTGTGTTGGTCCCATGTAGGTTGTTTGTACCTCTCGTGGGGACATTCAGGGTCTATTTTGTATTTTTACCCTTCAATGGAATTTTTTCAAGCCTAAGTCTACCTACTTGCAAGTTTTATCATGTTCTCGAATAGGGACTCCCTTGACTATACAATTAGTTGCTATGTGTTACGTTGATCAAATTTTATTATTTGACACAATCTAACAAAACAAATGAAAGAAAAATCAATACATAACTGTATTGGATGAAGATAAATGATGGAACATGATGAAAAATTATTCGAGGAAAAAAAATTTATATACCCTATATCTCCCTCCCCCTCCCTCAAAACTCTATCCTCCCCCCCCCCTCTCTCTCTCTCTCTCTCTCTCTCAAAGGCCCTCATAATGGATTATAGCTAACATAACCTTGTCAAACTAGAAACAATTGATGAGTTTGATTTGAAAAAATAATTTCAAGTGTAATTCACATCGACCTAGTTGTAGTTTCATGTATGAGTAGTACTAAAAACACCCACTCTTAGCATGAACTACTGATCGTGTTTTAATATATTGAATTGTTGTATTAGTCTCTCAACATGTAATGCATTTAAAAAACATTTGTCATTAGATAAGTATTAATAATAGGTGTGTGTATATACAATCTTAATGTATATATTCTTTATATATTTACTTAGATTTTATTTTCTTATTTATTGCAAAAAATTAGATCCATACACAACATTGGCTAATAACTTCAATTATTGCCTACTAACTGATGTCCTTGAGTTTGAACAATTTTAATTTTCAAAATAGAATAAACTCATCACCAACTTAGATGATATCAACAATGTCAAAATGAAAGAATTGCACATTTTTTAGCAAAAGTTAAGAGTTTCATATTATCGAACCTTCTCAGGCCCCAAATGTATATACATGACACCAAAATCCTTTGCCCAATAGTTTCTCAACAGTAAAATGTAACATCTATGGCCTAAGAAAGTGTTATGTTTTATTACTCAGAAAGTGTTGGGCATGGATTTTGGTGTGATATATATACATTTGTGGCCCTAGAAGGTCTTCTAATATGAAACTCTTCTCTTTTGCTAAAAAGGTACGATTCCTCAATTTTGACATTACTAATATCCTTTAGGTTAGTGATGAGGTTGTTATGTTATGGAAATTAATATTAATCAAATTCAAGGACTTTAATTGGTGGGCAATAATTGAAGTTATTGTTCAATGTTGTGTATGGATCTAATTTGCTGCAATAAATAAGAATAGAAAAGATAAGTATATGTATAAAGAATATATTCATTAAGATTATATATACACAAACCTACACTTAAAACCTAACTAATACCAAATGTTTTTTATATGTATTGTACGGTTTGTGACTAACATAACAATGCAATATATTAAAACACATTCAATAATTCACGCTAAGAGTGTTGTTTATCACTACTCATACATAAAACTAAAACTAGGTCGATGTGAATTACACTTAAAATTGTAATTTTAAATCAAACTCGTCAACTGTTTCCATTTTGACATGATTATGTTGGTTATAATCCAGTATGAGGATCTTGGGGGGGGGGGGGGGGGGGGGGGGCGAGTGAGAAAGTTTAGATGGATGAGGAGGTAAATGCAGGGATGCCAACTCTATAAATTCTCTCATCTTCATTGTTAATTCCAAAATTCCAATTGTATCTAGGCCGGTGGTTGAAGACTGGAAAAATCCTGAGAAAATGTATATAGAGGGGGTTAAATATGAGTCTTAAGAGTGAAGACACAACATATTATGGATCTAATTAATCCTACGTAAATTATGGTTTGGCATTCGATCAATAAGACACAAGAAGTTCAATTTAAGTTCATTTTAATTGGATCCTAAGGAAGGGGTGAAGAATTATTAGAGTGATAATTTTTTTGTTATGATAGGTTCATCATTAAGACAAATAATTAGTTAAAGGTTTATTATAAAGAATTAATATAGGGAGAATTTTAGGTATCCATGATCCGTATCAAACTATCAACCCAACAATCCAACATAAGATTATCTTGTACTCCTTTTAAATCATCTACTTTGATTGATTTCGAAGAACTTAATAATAGAACATGAGTTTTCATATTAAATTCTACATCAAGTACAATTTCTAACAATAAATAGGGTCATATTTCAATATAAACATGTGATGTATATACAAATTTGTTGTTGTTCATTATAAGGACTAAAATACATATTTACAAAATATTCATCATGTAAAAAAATTAATGGTATGAAAAGTATTCATTATGTGAAAAATTAGTTCAATAAAATGAAGAACAAAAACAAATTTCATAGAAATTCATTTTTTTATACAATACAATAAGTAATATATTATTTGAATATCAATACACACACATAGTGAAGACACACATAGAGAACACACACACACACTGAACACAAATACACACATAACACACACACACAAACAGACATACACATATCACACATATAAAAAACACACGGAACACATATAACATTGAAAAAAAATAAACACACGCACAACACACACACACACACACTAAACGCAATATATTAAATAAAGGAAAGGAATACCTTTCGTGGGGAGAGATAAATTATTGAAGGAATAATGTTTCATCGAGAGAGGGAGGGTTCTGATTTTTAGGAACAAGAATGAAATAAAATATAGGTTTCTAGACTTAATTTATACCTTCAAAGGGGTCATGGTTTTTCCCATGACCCTAACGGTGACCATATTAAAATATGGTCATGGTTAATACCCATGATCAACATTCACTAAAAATTGTCACAGTTGGGTCACACTTGTCACCCATGACCATTTTTGTGACCAAAATAGAGCGAATTTTGTGCCAAAATACCCTTTGTAATGGTAAGTGGTCATTGGTAGGTCATGGGTCACGACCGTGACCACTAGTGTGACTTAAACGTGAGACATTTGGTGCCATCCTAGGTCACAGGTAAGTCACGATTGATGATCATGGCCCTGTTGTCATGGATTTAGACCATGACTAGACCCTTAATAATGTCACCCTAAATCGTGGTCACTTATTTGGTTATGGTAAATAGTTAGGGTTCACGAGTTTTGATCGTGACCCCATGGTCACGGGTTTGAGCCGTGACCCATTTTCTCTAAGCATTTTTGGTTTTTGGTGTAGTGTGAGTTTGATAAGGGTAGAATGGTAGATAGGAAATGGAAAAAGAAGGTGGAATCCCATTAAAAGGTTTCTTATAAAGTAAAGTGCAAAGGAAAAATGTTTGATCCCCCCCACCCCCCACTTCCCATTTTGGTTTTCTGATCCAGCTCTTTAAGAAGTGATCCAAACAGGGTTCCAAAATAATCTATTGATAAAGGAGAACTAGAATCCCCCAAAAAACATGCCAAGGCTTGGTCCTTGTTAAAAATAAATAGGATTCTTTTCGTTTAGGTGTCTTAGAGTATTTGGTTTACTCTTTTTGGATAGGCATCTTGATTTCTCACTATCACTACTTTTATTTCTTTAGTTATGATCTTTTGTTTGTTCATATCATTATATTTTTGTCCTTGTACAATGATGATCTTCTTTTCTTGTTAGGTATTTACTTATTCCATGAACTTAAATGAAAAACTACATGCTTAGTTATTGTATAAATGACTTTATTTATGGATTTTAATACTCCATGCTTAAACTTTTTATCTTCAATTGCCTAATTAAATTGAGCTTGCTATTTAGAGTATTCTTAATAACTAATGCACTTTTACATCGCATAATAAACATGAGCATTTCCACAAAAATCATAATGAAGGGATTTTTTTTCTACTTCTACCATAAATTAAAAGTTTTATGTAATGTTTTGATGAAAGGGTGTCAGTGTTAATCCTTTTATGCATGACAATATTTATTATCATGGTTGGAGTTTAATATATATATATATATATATATATATATATATATATATATATATATATATATATATATATATATATATATATATATATATATATATTTTAAATCACGACTGATGATGTGGTAAGGGCTACAATTTGGGGTTGAGAGAACAACCTTTGAAAAATAAAAAATAGTTCCCCACTCCTGTTAATGGATGAATGAAAGTCGCCATATGTAAAATTTTACCAAAGGCGATGTATCAAAGATTTGTATCTAACCAAATAATGAGTAACATCAAGGATATTAGAATTAAAAATATTTTAATCATAAATCGCTATTTGAGGGAGAAAATGTGAGAGTTAAAATTTTTAATTGTTTTTCAAGGGAAAATGAGACTTTCTCTTTATTGCGTAAAGTCAAAAAAATTCAAAAGTGAGTTCAAGCATTGATCTTCATTATTAAATTTTATGGGTTAATGCTCATTTTATTCACTTTCTATCATGGGTTATGTCTTTAGAATCACTCTATCTTTTATGGATTTAATTTGACCTTAGACTATTGAATGATAAAACCATTACTGTCGTACAGTATTTAGCACAAACAAGAACCATTTTATGATCGTGTGAAGCTTATTTAATCATTCAAAATCATGTTTTATGGATTAAAATGTATCTGCATTATAGCTAGGAATCCATTTATGCATTCTCTTTTGTGTATGTGCAACATTTAAACATTTTTTGTTCACTAGAAACTGGCATTACTTATGTCACTGAAGTTTCACTGCAGTAATGCCTACATACCCTACGATAACTTTCTCACTGTAGTGACGGTGCCCAGGAATGACAAAATCCCAAATCGAGATATTTTAATCATGCCCCCTTTTTTTTCTCAAAACCCCTTTCACCCTCTGATGAAACCCTTTGCCTTCCTCCTTTTTCTGGGGAGTCTTTTAGGTTGACTTTACCTCTCTCTTGCGGATTAATCATTATCTTGGTAAGTTTTCATTCTACAGTTGTTTTGATGAATTTTGATGAGATATTTTCTATGATTGATGAGTTTAGACTTGTCTTGAGTTTATATTGAGTCTCGTGAGTAACTTTTAGTGTTTATATCTCATGCTTTATATTTTTTTGGTTTTTCTTTTCATAGTTTAGTTTAGGATCCTTGCACTTTATTTCCATATTTCATAGGAATTTTGTTCTTGTGTCTTGGTATGTGATTTCAGGATACCATATGTCTCTAAATCAAGCTCACATGCTTGGATCTCCACCAAACGCTCCAGATTCAATGAATTCTTCACCACACATTTTGTGCATTAGGAGAGATAAATTGATTTGGAATCTTTTTTTGACACAAATCTTGACGAGTTTTTTGATAATAGAGTTTTTTTTGGTATTTCCTCTCAAGTCGGACCATGTTACCCCACCATGGTGAGAGAATTTTGTTATACTCTTGAGGATGGTAGGAATCACAATGGAAAACAAATTCTTTCTTACAAAGTAAGGGGAATTTAAGTAAAACTTTCTTCTAAGCGGATAATTAAACACTTTAAAGTTCTAGAAGAAATGTATCCCTAATTTCCTTACGAGAAATATATGGGTGGACCTAGAGACCGGGATGTTATCACTCGTTCGATTAGTAACTATTGTCAGATATGGAACGATAGGACATTTTTGCATGTTTATCTTTCTAAAGACTTATACATCCTAAATATGGTTATTTTCTCTTGTATTTTTCTCACATATCGTGCTCACATCGTAACTGCCAAATGTATATGATGATTATACTCCATTACTTCGGGTGTTGATATGGGTTTGTGTGACTTAATCTTGGACTGGATTATAGATCTCACCAATGGAAATTTTAAATCTCATGCCTTTCCTTATAGTTGTTTAATCATACATTCGCTTTTGGAGTGTGAAGTTCCTTTACATCCAAGTAAAGTTGAGGAAACGATGATGTCTACATTGACCATTCATTCTTATTTTAAGCCCATTTCTCAGGGTTTAGAAACATTGATGACCCCACTATACGATCGCATGTCTCCCTTCCACTACCTCCTTATCCTACATCATGAGCATCTTGTTCATGCCCTCTAATTGAAAATGAGTTGGATTCCACTGTCTCTCAGATACATACTTAAGTGGGTTCTAGTTTGCTTCCATCATTTGGTTTGATGAACTCTTCCTTAAACAAAGACACTTTACAATAGATTGATAGGCATGCGTAAAATGTTAGGGATTCCTTGCAAAATACAAATAATGAGCTTATTGATTTATGTGTCTTTAGGATGATAAAAGGAAGAAGAAATGATGTAATTTTTTTGGGGTTTATCTTAGAGTTATTTGGATTTTCGTTCGCATTGATCATATTCATTGTAAATCCTTGTAAACTCTTAAACTTTTTAAGATTCTTACCATATTTTAGCATTTCATATATCTTTGTGTGATATATTTTATCTTCCCATGTGTAGTTTAACTTGTTGATCTTAGGACCTTAATCTCATAATTATATCCTTCCTAGACTAACATGTTTATTATTCAATCACTATGATTCTTTTTTATTTGTTGGTTTGATTAGCATATTTTACTCTCTTAAAATGATTCGAATCCCTTTATGTGCACATTTCTTTCTGTTGTTGTTTTCCATGAAAAAAAGGCGGAGAAGTCTTTAAATAGTGCGAGTATAGTTATCTTGACCATTTTGGCTACTTAGATTTATTTGTTGTTATATCATATTTTTAAGGGGAATTGTATAATTTAGGGGAGTTATTTTAGATTAATATGATGCTCATGTTCACAATACTATGTTCACATGTTAATATCTATCACATTTCCTTATCATATTTCTTCACACTAGTACCTTGATGAGTTTTCTAATGCGTGACATGAAAATTTGAATAAGAGATGCTTAAAGATGATTGAGTCTCTTATAGTGATTTGTTACTTGCAACAAATGTAATTTTCTGTTTTTGTATTTTCCCCTTAGCCAGGTGAGTCATAAAATGGCAGAATTTCCTTTATTTTCTTGTAATTTTTTCCTTTTTTATGTTTTGTCTCGACATTTGATAAAGGAGGATATTATAAGAGTATAGTATACTCGATGTGCTCCATAGGTCTGAATTCCTTTCCATAAACATGTTTGAGTCTTGATCCAAGTTGTCACCGGAAATCTTCATCAATGAACTAGATTCACTCAATACCGAAGCTCAAGCATACCACTTAGGAAAAGGTATAAGACTTGGGGAAATTTATTCACCTAGGTTAATCTGTTTTATTAAAATGACAACAAATCTTTTTTTAATTGGCCTTGGTTTTGTAGTTTTGTCAAATACACATGAAAATATATTTTCATATAGAAGCATATATTTTATAAAGATTTGAATTTCTTTGTGTATTTCAATTGTGTATATTCATGAGAGAAACGAACATATTTGAAGTTTGCCTCAAAATGTTTTGAAATAAATATTCTAAAGGAAAACTAGAAAAAATCTGTACACACACGAAACCTGCTTTGCCTCAGGTTCGACTCATGTTCACCACAATGATGGTTTGCCTCGCTACAACAAAACTTATTACTGACAATTTTTGTTCACATGTTTAAATCTCTAAATAAAGGTGCAATTCAATCCTTCATATCAATGTTCTTCTCGCTATAACTACATTGTCTCTCTAACCACATTTGTCCCCATGATTGTTTTTTCTAAATTGGTACGTGGCCTAGATAACCTTAGGTTCATCGTAGCGATGCATTTTCCCGCTACAGTGACCTTACGGAGAAATGAGTTTGACTGGTGTCGAAAGTGACTTTTACACCATATCTTTCTTCAGGATCTTCTTCGTTACGGTGTCAAGGATAACTTTTTGGGTGATTTAGACCCTGATGTGACTACTTGACACCATAGGATCATGAAACCTAGTTTTTGGACCTTTAAACATTTCAAAATCAAAAGGTTATAAGTTAAGGCGTTGTCTTCTCTTTTGAACCAAGAGTGAGAGCTCTGAAAAAATATGTTTGCTGATAAAAATTTTAATATATTTTAAGGTAAATTTTTTTCACTCATCTTCCTTGAGTTCTTATAAGCTATTATTTTAATAGAGGTATATTTATTCATCTTACATTGAAATACAATCTTTATCGATGAGTAAATGTTTTTTCTTCCTTAGCTTAAAAAAACTCATTTTTTGAGATTTGAAGCACCACACCCTTTGCAAACACCTTAACACACATATCTATATGATTCCTTCAAAAATCCTAGGTATAGCATTTTGGCTTCTTGAAGGTACTGCCCCGGAACAAAGTTATTCTTCAAACTTTAAATGAAAAAGTTTCTTCAAGTTTGAAGAAGATTTATTTGTCTTGAGGATTTGAAGAAATTGGTTGCGGACCAAAACCTGTTGCGGTTGTGCAACTTACTCTAGCTATTGGCTCTCACCACGGAGAATATGGTGGGAAATTTTCTCTAGTTGGTTTTAACATCATTAGTATTTAAATCTATTTCTTTTCATTGTGAAACTTTACCATAGTGCATTTGTTGTTCTTATTGGCCCAAGGTTTTTGCCATTAGTGGGTTTGTCCCTTGTACATCATTGTGTTATTTTAATCTTTTCACCACTCTTAGAATCATTGTCTTAATTAAGAAGGTACAAAATGAGAGTTTCTAGAATTTAGTCTAATTCTTTATCACATAGACTTTTTGATTATTAAACCCATTTGTAATAATAAATTAAGAAACCTTTTTCTTCAATTAGATGAATTAATTTTTATTTGGGTAGCTACCATCGAGAGGTACACTCTCTCCTTTTGATTTGAAAAGGTTTAAAGGATCATAATCTAGGTGTCACAATGTTATGGAGTCAAGTAGTCACTTGAAGGTCCAAGTCAGCCATAAAGTTCTGCTTGAACCAAAAACCAAGAAGATCTTGTGCAAAAAGGCGCTTTTGGCGCTATTAATCATGCCTCACAGGAGTTTCATTGTAGTGAGGAATTTCTTTACTCTAGCAAGCTAAAGTGATAATACGGGTCACGTGAAAGATCATTGTAGTGAAGAAAATCTTCACTAGAGTATCACTACAGTGAAAATTCTACTCGTGAAAATGTCTAAGGAATTTGTCCAGTGTGCCTAAAAAATAAATTTGAGAATACATTTTTAGCAAACCCTTAGTATATTTTTCTTAACCAAGGAAATACATACTAGAAATACACTAAAGATGTAATTCTTTATAAAATAGTACTTTCTATATGAGAAGTATATTTGCATTGTGTGTTTGAGAAATTTACAAAACCAGTGTTATTTAAAAAGATTTCCATTTATAAAAACAATTTAACCAAGGTGTGAATCTAAGTTCGCTAAGTCTTATACATTTCCTAAGTAATATACATGAGGTTCGACATTGAGTGAATCCGAGATGTTGAAGAACTTTTCGGTGACCACTTGGGAAAAGACTCTAATATGTTTTGAAAATAAATTTAAACATTATATTCAATGAAGCATATTGAATATACTATACTCGTACAATCTCCCCCTTTGTCGAATTCTGAGATAAAACATAAAAAGGAAAAATTACAAGCGAATGAAGAAAATTTGCCATTTTAGGACTGACCTGGACAAGGGAAAATATATATGGTATAATTAACTAATCATTACAAGAGACTCAACCATCTTCATATATAAAAAAAGCTCTTGGACAATAGTTTCCTATCAAACACTAGCAAACTCATCAAGTTACCAATGTGAAGAAATAAAACAAGAAAATATGATCAATATGAACATGTGGATATAGAATTTTGAACATGTGAACATTATATATAGTTAAATATCTCCCCCTCAATTAAATAATTATCCTCAATAACCATGATATAGAAAAAAATAACTGTAATCAACCTAATACTCTATGATAAATATAATCCCTATATTTACAGACTTCTCCCCCTTTTGTCATAGAAAGTGACAAAGGAAATAACTAAGAACATAATGGGATAAAGTTATCAAGGAATTTTAAGAGAGTAAAACATGGTAATCAAATAAGCGAATGGAGAAGAACCATGTAATGAGTAAACAATTAAAGTGTTAGTCTAGGTAAGATATAATCAAGAGAATAATCTACCTAAGATCAATAAATGTAACTACACTTGTAGATATAGGCATAAATAAAGCTAAAAAGTGATAAGGATTAAAGGTTAACATTTTGACGATCACAATAAAGGTGATCAATACAAATTTGAATTCAAAAACTCTAAAACAAATCAACAAAGCCCAAAACATAAAATATATTACACCACTTCTTCATCTTCAATGTCTTTATATCACACACTTCAACATCCTTATTGTGAACATATTGCAAGGCGTCCCTTGCATTCTATATGCGAGTATTAAAGGTGCGATAAAACTCATCGTAGAAGGAAAAACTCATCAAATTAAAAGGAAGAAAATTACTTCCTCGAGTCCTCAAGGACGGTTCGCAAGCTATAATGCAATTGGATAGATAATCGAGAAACAATAGAATTTTACTCATTTTCAATTAAAGGGCGTATACTAGATGTATGTGATGTAGAGGGAAGATGAGGATCTGGTACCACTACATTCGCCAAATTGAAAAATATACTAATAATAAAAGTCAATGGTCAAATAAGATTATGGATTTTCCTGAGCTTTATCCGAAAGAATAGGAACCCCATCCTTCCAAAATAAGCATACGATCAACCGATCGAAGGGAAAAGAACGAATCTTCATACTATCCTTACTGTGAGAAAAGATTGAGTCCTTGATAAAGTCACACAAAAACATATAATAACCCAATCCACACTGTGAATGTTTGAAAGCTACATTGTGGGGGTGCTATGTGGGTAAAATATAATAGGATACTACCATGTTGAGAATATAAAAATCCTTAGCAGGAAATGCTTGAGGAAAACTCTGCCCAGTATAAAATTGACAATGGTTGTCACTCAAAAGAGTGATTATATTACGATTGCAAGGTTCACTACTAATCGACTTATAAGGATATATGAGAAAATTATCCTTAGGATACGAAAGTTGTTGCTTATACATTGAGAAGAAAGATTCACTTAAATTCCCCTTACTTTGGTAGATATGACTCTAATGCCTAAGTTATCTTTACGATCCACAGGCATAAAATAAAATTCCCTCACCAAATTGGGGTAACATGGTCTGGTTTGACAAAAAACACCAATCTAGTTTCTCCTATCCAATAGCCCGTATAAACGGGTGAGAAAAAAGGGTCCAAAATTAATTGAGCTCTCCCTATGTACCTAACATGTACATAAGAGCTCATAAACTATGAAACGATTGAAGGAAATCGAGAAGCATGAGAGATATTTTAGAGCCATAGAGTATAGCCTAAAAATGCACACCAAGACACAGGGTACATAACATCTATGAAAAATGAAAGTATAAACCAAGGATCCTATAATAAAAATATGACAAAGAGTATCATAAATGACAAAAAGTGTCAAATATTCATGAACTCTAACACATATCAACACAAAGGTAGACAATCCCCCCCCCCCCCCCAAAAAAAAAAAAATGTAAAACAATTCTATATTCACTAAAATCTACTCAAGAGAATTAATATTAATTAAATATAAGTAGAACTCACCAATCATAGAAAATATTTCATCAAAATCCACCAAAATTACTATCACTCAGCCCAAACTAAAAAAAGGAATAAATTTGAAAATCTGGCAAAGAGAGAATTAACAAGCTGAAGGTTAATCAACTCGAATGAGGTCAAGAACACCTAAACAACTTCCAAGATGCTAAGATGGGAGGAAGGTAGGAGGGTTCCAGAGGTGAAAGAGGTTTTGAGAGAAAAAAATTGGGTAAAAATGTTCTCAAATTCCGATTTGGGCATTTTAAACAAACCCAAATGCTGTCACTGCGGTGAAAGGTTTATCAATGGTTGTGGGAACATCGCTGTGGTGAAGCACTAGCAACAATTAAGGTTTCAATCTTTACCATCAGAACAAAATATGCATAACAAAGCATAGAGAAAAGGAAATTTACACACATGATTTATTAATTATATACAAGTACATTTTGATCGCCAAAATACCATTTAGAATGATTAAACAAGATCCAAAATATTATACCATGATTCTTGGTTATGTCAAATACTCTACACAAAGAATTGGTTTGCATTCAAAGGCCTAAGGTCAAATTAAATCCATATAAAAGATATAGTGACATAACTCGTGGTAGAAAAATGAATATTATGAGCATTAACCCTTAAAATTAAATTTTGAAGATTGATGTTTGAACTTACTTTTGAAAAAAATTGACTTTATTCAACAAAGATAAATCCTCATTTTTTCTTGTAAACAAATAAAATTTCTAACTGCCACCTTTTCTCCCTCACATAGAGATTTATGATTAAAACTTTAGAAGTCTCATATCCTTAATGTTACTCAATTTTTGGATAAACAAAATTTTTTGAGATATCGACTTTTGATAAAAAATTTCATTTTGGAGCTTTCTCTCATTCTTTACAAAGGGTGGGGAACTATTCCAAATTTTTCAAAGGTAGTTGTTATACCATAACTATGGAATACGACGTGGTCCATTCAAAAGAAACATGTGGCCTCATACACAACAACAATGAAGTCATCTCAGTAATGAATCTGGTCATCCATAGTTATGAGGGAGACCAGATAGTCTCAGCAGTCCGTTTTCACACTCTCAACCCATTATTTAGTCGCGCCTTTAGTTAAGATAATTTGCCAAGGCATTTAGCGTGTGATGGAATACATTCAGTATTATTCACATCATGCATGCATGTGAGAGATATGTAAATATTCCGTCTGCATGTGCACATAACAAAATCATGACTATCCTCCCTACTTGAATGTAAAATGTGTAACTGCTTGTCCCTATACACTCTCTCTCCTCTAACAACCTATATATATCACTTTATATCTCACTGTGAAGGGATTGAGATATATCTTTCTTACTATTATGGTGCCCGTTTTTGGAATGAGCATGAGATTGTGTAACCACTATTCATCAATGGCTTTTATCTAATAGAATAAATGCAATCAATACAACACATGTGGATGTAGGCACCACTTTGGTCAAATAACGAAACTCGATTTTCATCCATTTCTCTCATCTCTTTTTATTATTTTCTCTAGATTAGAATTACTACAGTTTTTATCTATGTATCCATGTTTATAATTAATTTACTTTTGGCACCATCTATGGTAAACTCGACAAGCCATTTGTTGCTTTCCACCATTATTGATTCCTATAACTCGAGGATACTTAGTTATGAGAAAATAATGGATCGCAATCCGATTCATCTGTGCTTCATTGGGTTAGAATTTATTAATCCATAATTTCCTTTTAATTATCTCCAAATTCCTTGAATCCTCACTTGCATATACTTTTTCCTACTTTGGATTCATCTTCCTATGATTACTATCATCGTTTGGTATACTTTATTTTTGTCATTTACAATACTCTATTTTTTGTGAATTCTTTGAAACATGGCTAACAACCTAGAAAGCAATTGTGTTGCAGAAGGAATTCTTCCTTCAACATTTGTTGTTATGGGCGACCTTTAGGGAATCCTAATGAGACTATCTAGCGGACCAGATGAAATGCAAAATAATGTGAAAATTTTAATGCAAATGTTTTTTGCCAGATAAAATAGGCTCGAAACAAACCCAATTACCTTAATAAGGGTGAAAAATCTGATAGGAGGCGTGGTCTACCACCTTTTGCTACTTATAAAGATAAGAGACATGCTCACTATAACTGTGCATTAGAGAATCTCAGGTGGCTGAACTTGGGCTCGTGAGATGAAAGTAGAAGGTACAAGTATTCTTGGTTGTGAGATGATAGGTCCTACTGCCTAGGGTCAACATCCACATTAAAATCATAGGTTGTGATGATAAACAAACTTACTATGCGAAGAGTCCAAGTATTCTAGAAAGGCTAAGCAGGATCTCTACATTTAATGATTTGGGTCCAAAGGCAGTTAGGGAACACAAGCGTAGGGAGATGAGAGAGCAAATAAAGAATAAGGAAGAGCCGAGGAGGTCTAAGATAACAAGGAGAGAGTGCTCGGCCAAATCTAAGATTAGTGTGCAAGGTTCAGTCCAAGCCGAACAAAATTCTTAGGAAGAGAGATCAACCAAAAGCTGAGGCCGAGCAGGGAAGGTAATCATATTGAAAGTTGAGAAATAAGAACAATCCTAGAAGGGGTTCATTCAGTATTTGGATGATCTCTTAGGTGAAACAACCCGTATTTTTCTGAGAAATTAAAATTTAATCAATAGGTTTAAATTTAAATTACACGTGTGACGTAATTTAATGGAAATTAAATATTATGGGTTGATTCAATTATTAATCAAAGAGAAATGGTTAATTTATTTCGAATAAAATTACTAAGTGAATAGTAATTATGTATTTAGCGTCATAACGAGTGATAGTGTGGACTAAGTGAGGTTGAGATAGGAAATTATTTGTGAGTAACTCGGATGATGATTTTGAGGTTACAGTTGAGTCCGGGAGGGTTAAAATAGTCAAAATAGTTAGACCATGTCGATAACCTTATAGGGCATTTTGGTCATTTGGTAGCCTAGGGTTAGGGGAACTACGAATTTGCAAAGGTTATATGAACTTGTAGTTGTGATAGACTAGGGTAAATGGAATAAAAAACACTTGGAGGCTATTAGAGAGAACATGAAGAGATTTCTTGGATATTACGAGAAGATTCTTAGAGAATTTACCCTTATTCATGTATCACAACCATTCATGGAGTGTGGATTAGAAGAAATGAGTCATCAAGAGAATCAAAGAAGATCCTTTCCATACAAGGCAAGTATTTATCTTGCAAATTTTTTTATGAGTTATAATACCCATGTAGAGTAGGGTCTTGAATTAAGGAAAATGAATTTTATTCTTGTGATTTCGTGAACAAAACTTATAATTAGGAATAGATTGGACGTAGAATGAATCCAATTATATAGATAAAATGAAATACAAAGTTCTGGGATTAAGAATATGGGATAAATCTGGATCTTTGATGAATTCATGTGAAGAGCACAAAATTGTAGGGTTTATGATCAATGGAGTTTTGATCTGATATTGAAAGAAATGGTACAGATTTCATACATGATTTACATTAGAAATCATTCGTACACGTATATTTGATGTTTAGTTATGTTAAATAGAAGTTTAGGATTGTTGTATAAAAGTTTGAAGAATTTGAGTGTATAAAATCATAATAGCGGATTGGATAAGAAGACCCCGGATACATTTCGAATAAATTTGGACCAAGGACTAATCGATTTGGTAAGGCAAATCGATTCGTCCATTGGGCGAATCGATTCAGTTTGCTCAAAATTGAAGAATTTTCTTTTAAGACCTGAAATTATGGATAAATTGTGAGGGGAATTTTTGGATAATTTTAAACTATAGAGGGAAATATATATAAAAAATGACAGTAGGCCTAAAGTAGAGATTAGGTTTACATATATTGGGACAAGTTCAGTATTGGGATAATTGAGAAAATATCCAAATTGATAAACAAATGAAATTCAAGATGGGTCACGGAGTGAGGAGTGAACCTATTTTTATGGCTAGTAGTACACAATAGGAATAACTACATATTACATAAGGGATATTTAGGACCCTTAGATTAGTGAGAGATACTCAAAACTATAAGAATTGAATTGGTAATTGAAATTAACGGTACGTTGAAAATGTGAGTGATATATACTATATACGAGTAGATATAATTGGGTTGTGTGCATACCTACTGAATAATATATCTATATAGGTTATTTAAATACCTATAAATATGATTTAACTATGTATTTGAACATACCTACGCTGCCTACTATCTGGAGGTTTTCGTGCAGAGGGCGATCCTTGCTTGGCAATTCGAGTGAGGTTTGGATTTGTGCCCCAGAGTATGGAACTTAGGGCGGCTCACTATGTGACTTGTATTAGTGGGACTGACGTGTCGCTTGGATATGTTAGGTATGTGAGTATCCCAAAGGCTTAGAACCATATTTGTCTCCATTGATGTGTTGATTTATTTTGGGTTCGAGGCAACATGTCGAACCAGTAGTTCTCGATATATGGTCTTGATAGAAGAGTATGCCAACATAACGAGGAGACATTTCGAGGATGTTATAGTTGTGTATATATTACATGTGCGATGAATATATCCCGATATGATATACCTAATTCTGTGAGATAGTAGAATTGATAAATGATGTATATCTAAAATACTTTAAGTGTTGAAACTTAAATAATTGACTCAATAATAAAATGAGAATAAATAAATTACTATTAAGACCGTAGTAACGTATTGGATGGGGATATACGATTGAACTAGAATTATCAAGAGTAGTTATATACCTTATCTAGCTGGGTAGGGAATACTAGTTAGGTAGAATACGTTAGGCGTGCACATTAGTTGAGAGGTGAGGACCTCAAGTGAGTATACGTGGATTTTACATGTACAATAAATAACTGATTTAAATAATTGCTAAATATTTTCAAAATGTTTTACTTGGGATCTGACCCATGTCAAAAATGTTTATAAAACCTTTTAGGTGCCCAGCCACAGGGATGCCAAGCTTAGACATCCTATCAAGAGACGTGTAGCTGCAGTAGTGTGGAGGCTTACATGAGACTTATTTAGACGCTTCAGTTCTTTCATTCTAGATATGAGGTTCCTTAGAAGTTTATTTGGGCATGTTTCCTTTAAAATATTTATTTTATTCAGTTATGCATCAGACAATATTTCGTTTCAATTTTACTTATTGTGGTTGGGTTGTGTACTTAGAGCACCGACAGTTTATTCGGTCTCATTTATTTTATATATATGTCGTGTGATGGTGTAGGCTGAAATTATGTGTGAATGTTTTAGTTCATTTAATTTATTTCTGCGTGTGTTCATAATAAAAGATAAAATCTGACACCAACTTAATTTAACATAAGTTATTAGTATTAAATTTTTTTCGACAGTGATGCTAAGAATGAAACCATTAATGATTTCAGTTTAATTTAATAATGGACTGATCACCTAGGATTAGAATCGGCGGGGTGTCACATTAGGTTATATCATAAAGACCAAGAATCCGTTGCGGAGGTGTTTGGTTTAAGGATCACCATTTACCTCATCAATCGTGGGATATCTAATGATCGAGAAGTTTAAACAATCTATAATCGCTCCAAAGTATGATGGGAAATCTAACCACATGCTGCATGTGGAGAAGTACCAAGCCGTTGGTAATATATATATTCCATTCCCTATGAGATTCGTTATGGAGCATTTCCCATTACAATTCGTAGGTCAGCTCAAATCTGGTATAATAGCCCACTGAGAGGTAAGATCTCAAACTTTCTGCATCTGGACGTTCTTTTCATCAGTAACTTTTTCTTTGGAGTAAAGCTAGGTAAGAGGGTGTCTCACTTATCAAGCATCCGTTAGAAGGCAGATGAAGCGACCAGAGAGTTCATCACTAATTTTAATAATGAGGTGCTAGAGGTAATTGATTACGATGAGAAGTTCACAATCAGAACACTAATGAGTGGTTTTTTGCCCAAAATGTTATAGTGGGCATTGACTAAGGAGCCACCAAGAATAATGGATGAAATATTGGCCAGATATTTTAAGATTTTGAATACTAAAGAAGCAATGATAGAAAAGTATTTGATCCATTCTAGGGTTAATACAAATAGGATCTAGTGTAAGAAGAAAGAGTCCAAGGATAACAAGAAGTCTGACAGGCTAAAGAAGTTTAATGAGTATACCCCACTGACTATAGGGGTCCACCATATCCTCGATGAGATTCAAGGGAGTAATAACCTAAAATGGATGGGAAAATTGAAGACTCCTTCTAGCAGGAGGGATAAAAACAAATACTATGAGTTTCATAAAGATCATGGCAACTTCATCAAATACAACATTGATAATTTCCTAAAGATCAAGTAGAAGCCCAGGAGTGCTATTTCATCTTGACATGGTGAAAGGAAATACTATGGGGTTGGCATGGTGAAAGGAAATCAAGTAGGAGCCCATGAGTGCTACTAAACATCAATGGAGTAGGAGGAGGAGACAAAATTTACCACTACTTATTAGATCGAGACATTGTATCCTCAAGAATAAGATATGTTATTCAAAGACCTTTTATTTGAGGAGATAGATCACATGATGTTGGATGATGAACACAATAAAAGAACAACCTAGATCGGCTCATCGATGGACCCATCTCTTAAGAAAGAGTTAGCATAATTCTTAAGGAAGTGAACAAATGTGTTCGCCTGGATCCATTTGGACATGCCTAGGATAGATCCAAATTTCCTTTTCTATGAGCTAAACATAATTAAGGACACCATGTCTATAAAATAAAAATATCGTGTGTCCAGTCATGAGAAGAACATGGCAATACATGAGGAGTTTGATAAATTATAGAAGGGAAATTTCATCGAAGATGTCAAGTTCCTAGAATGTCTCTCAAATATGGTCATGGTCAGGAGAAGAATGACAACTAGAATATGCACTGACTTCACAGACCTCAATTAGGTATCTCTCAAGAATCACTATCCTTTGCCAAAGATTGACCGACTAATTAATGCTACTGTCAGGCATGAACTACTCAGCTTTTCGGATGCCTATTTGGCTTACAATAAAATAAAAATAATGCTAGAAGACTGAGATAAAACCTTATTTATCACTATACGAGGTACTTACTACTACATTATTGTGCCCGTTAGGTTTAAAAAAACTGGAGAAACATATCATAGGTTGTTTAATAAGTTTCTTGAGGATCATATTAACAAAACCATAAATGTCTAGGTCGATAATATACTGACTAAGAAAAAAAAGCAACCGAGCACATTAATAATATTGGAAGAGACTTTGATGACCTCGAGAAGCACCAAATGAAGCTCAAACTTGCAAAATGTGTCTTCAAGGTTAAGGACGGGAAGTTCCTGGGAATTATAGTCAATGAGAGGGGTATAGAGGCTAACCTAGACAAGACCCAAGCATTGATCAATATTTAGCCTCCCATGAGCAAAAAGGATATTCAAAGGTTTACAAGGCGTGTGGCAGTGCTAAATAAGTTTGTGTTAAGAGCCATTGATAAATGTATTCCACTATTTAAGGTGCTACAAGAGACCTTTGAGAGGAACGAAGAGTGTGACGAAGCATTCTTGGAATTGAGGAAGTACATGGGGTCTGCACCATTACTATCATGGTTAATTCTAGGAGAACAAATCTATTTTTACCTGGAAATATCATAGTTGGTAATTAGTTCAACATTGATTTGATAAGAAGTGAGAGTACAAAGACCTATCTTCTATACTAGCAATTTGTATCGTGGAGAAAAATTCGGTACCCTCCTTTGGAAAAATAAGACTTGGCATTGATTAAAGCTTCCTACATGATGAAGCCATACTTTCAAGCACGTACTATTATCATGTATTCAGACCTTCCATTATGATAAACTATTCATAAAACTGATAAATCGGGTAGACTAATGGCTTAGTCAATAGAATTAGTAGGGAATTACATTTAATATGAACCCAGAACTTCCATTAAAGGCCAAGTAGTGGTCGAGTTTACAACTGAGCTTACATAAGAAGAGAAAACTACTAAGTAGACTTTCATAAAAGAGAGCTCGGTAGGAAGAATAGAGGATTAAACTTCTATGGAAGAGATCTCAGTGACATAGAAAATTGAGTAGACTCCTTAGGGAGAGAGCTAACAAATCTAGCCTAATAGATTATTAACAAACCAAAGTCATCATCTCGATAGAAAGAAAATGATAGCTATATGGAGAAAACGAAGAAATTGAAGAAATAGTTCAAGAATGGATGTTTAGTTGAAGGAAAATTTGAAGAAGAGACTCTAGTGTGTAAGTTGTTTATGGATGGCTCATCATGTGCCAACAGCAGCGGAGCATGCTTAATAATCACAATACCTGATGGGGTTAATGTGGAGTATGCCCCCAGGTTCCACTTTAAGGCTTCCAATAATGAGGTTGAGTAATAGGACCTCATAGCAGTCTTGTGATTAGAATTATCCTTAGGTGAAAAATAGCTATCGGTGCACAAAGACTCTCAGCTCATAGTCACAACTCCTCAGAGTGTAAGAGGAAAGATAAGAAATAATGATGATATATTTGGCTAGGGTTAAAGCATTATTGTAAAAATTCACAGCTGTAAGAATGATCAGAATGATAAAGGTTGAAAACACATGGGCAGATACATTTGCTCATTTGTCATCTATCACTCGGAGAGAGCTAAAAAAGAACAATACATGTAGAGGTCTTGATGCAGGGCAATACATATGAAGAATGTGTTTTGGTGATGAAGTTAGAATAGGGCCGTCCTGGAGGGATCTCATATGAGAATATTTGGAAGTCAACGTAGTTTTGATAGATCCAAAGAAAGCAAAAAAAACTTTGCTATACAGCAGCAAGGTACGTATTGGAAGGAAAAATCCTGTTCAAAAGAGGGTTTATCGTGTCAATGTTCAGATGTGTCCATGATTTTAATGTTAATGACTTCATAAAAGAAATTCACAAGGGCTTACGTAGATCCCATTCAATGGGTTAATATTTTGTGAAACGAGTGGCCATTCAAGGCTATTACTATCCCACTATGAAAGAAGACTGACTAAGATATGAAAGGAAGTGTGATAAGTGCCATAAGTATTCCGTGATCCATAAGAGTCCGGGAGCCTTATTGACACAAATCAAATCCATTGGCCCTTCGTCATGTGGGGGATTGATCTGGTCGGTCCTATGCCTAAGAAAAAAAGGAAGATTCAAATATATAGTCGTAGCAGTGGATTATTTCACCAAATGGGTGGAGGACGAGCCCTTTTTAGAGATGTCGTATGAAAAAATCTTCCATTTTATAGAGAAGAACATTCTTCTCCATTGCGAGATGACGTATGCTTCCATTATGGATCATGGTACCTAGTTCGATAACAAATATTATAAGGATTACTATATATGTTCAAAGATCCACAAACTGTACTCAACACCTGATCACCTGCGGTGCAATGGGCAGGCAGAGGTGACGAACTAAATTTTTCTTGTCGAAACGATGAAATGGATGGATGATGCTAAGGGGAACTAAATCAATGAGTTACATGCTACTCTTTGGATGTACATGATGACATCGATAACAATAATAGGCGAGACTCCATTCATGTTAGCATTTATTGTTAAAGTTATTGTGCCCACTGAGATCGGCTTACCCAACCATAGGGTACTCAACTTTAACTCACTAAGGATTGATTTGATGAGAAAACTTGATATAGACCTCGTAGAAGAAGTATGTGAGGGCACAAGACTATGGGTAACAACTCACCAACAAAGGATCGCTCGATTTTATAATAAAAGGGGGAAATTGAGCACTTGAAAGGAAGGAGACTACGTGCTCAAGAAGGTCATTCATAAAGGGAACAAATTGGAACTAGATTGGCACGACCTCTACAGAGTATCTACTATTGTATGACCTGGAACCTACAATATTGATACTTTAGAAGGTGAGAAATTTAAGAACCCGTGGAATGCTGATCATCTAATAATGTATTACCCATGATGAGCATATCAAAGATTAGAAGGATAAAACACCATGAAAATAATTTTTATTTCCTTGTAACACGTCTTCAAGTAATGAACGAGAATCATAACTTCATCCTCTAAATATGTTGTCATTTTAAGTTTTCTCTATGTTATTCAATGTCTATTGTTTCAGAATAAGAGATGGGAAAGAAGCCTAGGCCAAAGTCATCTCAAATTCGAGCACATCAAATGACCAAACCTACAATTCATGTGTGACTTCATCTTTGGGAAAATCATGATAAATATGTCTAAGCCAAATCTAGGAAATCTAGTTTAGTCATATGAACAATACGATTCGACCATAATTGATTAATGTAAGGATATATCCTAGCACATCTGGTTAACTCTAGTAACCAATGCTGACACATGGTCGAGATGATAAGATCCTTCCATATGACTAGTAGACTTGCACAAGAAATGGTAGATCTTAAGTTAGAATAACTCAGGTTTGTCCAAAATTGGTAGCTAGTAAGGCAGATCAAGTCGATAAGATACGACCACATGGTCATAAGTCTAAATTACTAGCAGGCGTACCCCAAAAGCTAATAGCTAGTATGTAAACATGACAGGTGTACAAGATCCCACCATGAGTCCATAAGACTAGAACAAACTACAAGGTCGACGAAATTCAATCATATTTACTTACCAAAAATATTACAAATAACACTTAATTACAAGTGGTGGCTAAGAAATTAGTTGAGCAAAATAAATTGTAGAAAGTCAAAACATACACATGTCTACAAATAAGAAACGGAATCATATTTGATTTCAAAACCAAAGGCAAGAACAATTTTAAAAATTAATTACAAAACATGGAGAGGAAAATATAGAAGCTTCACAAGGACACAAAATCAGGACTACTGAGACACATCCTCAGTTCCTGGAGTAATCTTAGGAGTCTTTCCAATCCCCTAATTAAGTTGGGAAGTCGGGGAAGTAGGAGCATCGACTATTATAGTGTCCTCAGAAATATTCAGAGCAACGAGAAAGGTAGTTTCTACATAACCAGTATGATTGGGTATCATCGATCTAATTGTCTTTAGTAGTAGACTCATCTACATCCATTGCCTATCGCTCATTGGCTAAAGCCTTTGCTTTATTATCATCCCCATCCCATGCCTAGATGACCGTAATAATGCTGGGTTTAATATTTAATGACCCTCTTCTTTAACTCGTCATAGCCTTCAAGTAAAATGGTCACTGGGTTAATGTTGTGTTCAACAGAGCACTTATACTCCCTAACACCATCCTTTTCATCACGTGTACGAACTTTAGTGGTTTTCTTAAGGGGCCCATTATCCTGAATATGATCCCCAAACTTCTTTTTGTGTGCCTTATCCAAGCTCCTGAGCTTCGCAACTTCAAATTTGATCTGCTCCTTTAGCTTCTTATTCTTTGCCTCACACTAGATCAGGGCTTGAAAGTTCACCATAAGTTGGTCATCCTTCTCTTTAAGCTTAGTGTAAGACTTGTCATAATTATCCTGCGCGGTTTTTAGCTCCAAAAACATGGTCTCATAATGGTTAAGGAGCTCGACATTAGCCTCCCTCCCATCGTCATATGCATTTTGGTACAATGCACCTGCTCCCTTAAGACAATGGTACCCATCAAACCCTAAAATAAAGTAAAAGAGATAGGCACAATGCAAAATATTTTTAAAAAATAAGGAAATGTAATCTGGAGAGGAGATTTTCCATAAACATCCGATGCTGCACCATGTTAAACTTTTCACAACTCGTCGATATTGAATCTCAAGAGGAATTAAAAGTTAGGGGCAGACCCTGGTAATCGAACACATCAGCGACGTTGTTAGTGTGGCAAAAGATTGAGTTACCAACATTTTTCAGTTGCTCCAACGTTATCAAGGGTCCATATTACCATAAGGGTAAGATGATCCCCTACCTCAGACTAAATGCAATGCTGTATGCCCACTAATTTATACCCTCTCCCTAGAGACGTTGGTCTTAAATTGATTGGTACTTAGTTAAGATGTGGAACCATATCTAAGACTATGGATTCACTGAGTGGCACATCGTATGAGTAATAAGCTTCCTCTTACCCTTAGCCTTCGCATTAGCAAAAGTAGCATCAACTTTGACTAGCCTTCTAGCAACATATTTTATGTGCCTCAGCATTATCCCTCTTATCAATATCAACCTTCTTTTTTTACCTGGCATCGACCCTCTTCTTTTTATCATTAAAATCAAACTTTTTCTCACCTTGCAATCTCCATAAGGCCACGGTCAATTACTAAAGGGCCAATTATAGATGAGGGATCAACCCGAAAAGCTGATGAACTGGGAGTAAAAGTAGCACAAAAACACATCATTATACCTTAGTTAAAGTGGTAAGATAAAGATGATCATATAAAGGAAAACCTCAAACCTTCTTTAACCTACTTGGCTGGTCCTTCTTGCTCAAGTTGTCATCCTTGGTCAGTAAAAGTGTTGACATCAGCCACTAAGGTTGTCTGATAATCTTTAGGGCACACCTCTAGGAGGAGTATAATATCCAATATTTATAAATTTTATCAAATTTGAAAAGATTTGGAGTGGAAGTGTTCGACAGTAGCTACTTCAGAACGATCGATAATTTGGGAGCTCTTTTTTCAATAAAAAATCCTAGCAAAAGCAAAATTAGCACATAAAAAGTCAAAAAATAACATTAAGATATATACCAATGACATCTGGTCCACACCAGTTTCGAGGGACCCTAAGAGATATTTTCTTCTCATTAGAACATAACTCCCAATCACCCTTTATTTACACGAACAAATTTTTCCTGCCATGATTGCTCATCTGAACAAATTTTTCCATTTTCAATTTGGAATTTTGAGGGGCGAGATAAAAATACTGATTGTCCTTATCATGGTCTTTTGTTCCAGAAATGAATTAAAATATTCCTAGTTAAGTAAAAGATAATATCGACTTGCAAGTAACCCATTGACCCTAAGATGGATGTATAAACGTTATGTGGAGGCTGGGTGGGAGCCGCTCCATAACCCCTAAGAATAGACCTTATGATTGGGTGATTGAGCAATCGGAATCCTGTTTCAAGGCCCAAACTGGTAAGCATATCTAATCTATATTGGGCCGGTCATTAACTCTCGCATCACAGTCGGGAAGTCTTAAAGAAATGCTAATGGGAATGTCATCCCTCAACTCCTACAGCTTTCCCTTAATGATATCACAACCATGATTTCGAGCATCAGTAGTGGATGGATCCCACGAATCAGAGTTCCCTGAGCTAGTTTCCTGAGTGATAGGAACAACCACAAGAGATGTGGATGGTTTAGACCTTTCAGGCATGTCTCTCTCTCTAGAGAATCAACAAGGTCAATGATTATGATATCATACCCACTAGTTTCTCACCACACATAGGGTGGTTCACTTAAACAATACCTATAATTTTTGAGAATTTAGGAGAGAGCTATTCCCTAGAGCTGGTGGATAAGTGAAAACCTAGCAGAATAATCTATAATGGAAGTACACCTGGGATGATTATGTTCTTCCTAAAGTCAAATAACCTGTAGAGGTTTGCAAAATCCCCTAGCAATGATGTGGGGAAAGTTTTATCTAATTCAACCAAATAATTGAACCACCTCTGAATGTGAGGCCCGTAACTCATCAAAGAATGGATATAAGAGGCAAAATGGAGCCAGTTTGGGGGACAAAGAAGATTTGGGATGAAAACCTAAAAAGATCCAAAATGCAAAACACTATGCTAACCAACTCAATGGCCACCTAAAAGCATACTATTATCTAGTTAAACACTAATAATATGAAAAAGCAGTAACAGATAGGTAAAAGAATATGGAATCATGTGGAAATTTGCAAAAAAAAATGCTAAGAAGCTGCAAGAGAGATAAATGGCATACTTGAAACCTTAAAATGTTGAAGATGACTCAAGTAGTGCTTAAGCTCTGTTAATAAATGAAGGGAAATTAAAAAAATATCCCTGTTAAATAAGTATTCAGTTAGAATATAGTCGGATATGGTAGATGGATGGGGGAGTTAGCCGAAGACAAAAGGGCCTGAAATAAGAAAACCTTTTATCTCTTTAAAAATTCTCGTGTGAAGGAAATTAGTTTGGAAAGTTCGAAAGAATTTAAAATTTGGGTTTTATACTTTTAAAGAGGTAATAATTACCTTTATCAATACGACGCATTCCATCACATCTAGAAAAAATAACCAACGCTTCATTGAACTGACACACGTTGCCCAAAGCAAGCGCGTTATAATCATATTTGACATACTCCCCAATGCTCAACACGTGTCCAAATCAAATTTTTAAGAAAAACAACACAAGTCAATATGATCGGCGGGAGATGAGAAGATTCTAAGATGACCAGAATTCAAAAAGCCGACAACATTCTTTTGTTAAAACTTTACTCTTTTAAATAACCCAACAACTTCTCAAAAGATCCAACACTCCAGAGAAGCCAATACTAGCTCCAATCACGAGCAAAGTCTCGGGGTCTTTTTTTATTTATTAAATATAGAACACCTCGTGGGATATTCCGAAGGGAACAACTGGCCTCATTCATAACAATAATGAGTTCAACTCAGCAATGAACTTGGTCTTCCATAGTTATAAGACCGACCAATTAGTCCTAGCATTTTCTCTTCACACTCGAAGCCCACTATTTAATAAGAAGGTTTGATGTGGCCGCATAGAAGAAGTAAGGGAGAGCGCAAAACTATGGGTAGCGGCTTGCCAACAAAGGAAGGTTAAATCAATCACTTTAAAGTAAGGAAACTACATTTTTAAGAAGTTCATTTAGAAAGGGAACAAGATGGAACCCAATTAGCATGGTCCGTACAAAGTATCTGTTATCCTACGACCCGGAACATGAAAAATTAAGACATTGGAAGGTGGGAAATTTAAGAACCCGTGGAGCACCGATACCTTGAGAATGTATTACCATTAATGAGTAGATCATAACGTAGAAGGCTAAAACATTGTGCAAATAGTTTTTATTCTCTTATAACACGTCTTCAAGTAATGAAAGTGAATCAGAACTTCATCCTCTACCTATGTTGTCATTTTAAGTTTTTTCAGTATTATTCAATATCTTGTTTCTTTGGTATGAGAGATGGTTAAGAAACCTAGGTCAAAGACATCTTAAAATGAGCACATCAAAAATAAAAACCATACTTCATGTATGACCTTATCTGTGGACAGGTCATGATCAAGAAGTCTTAGTCAAATTTGGGAAATCTAGTGCAGTAATATGGGCTACAAGATTTGGATTTAATTGAAAAATGCAAGGATGGATCCAAGTACATTTGTTCGACTCAAGAAACAAATGTTGACACATAATTGGGATGATATGATTTGTCCACATGACCAATAAGATGGTACAAGCATTGGTAGATCTTAAGTCAAGGCAACTCAGGTTTGTCCCAAATTAGTAGCTAGTAAGGCAGATTAGGTCGATAAGATATAACCATATGGTCAAAATTTTAAATTACTAGAAGGCCTACCCCAACACCTAGAATTTAATAAGTGAACATGACAGGTGGAAAAGATCCCACTATGAGTCCAAAGGACTAGAACTAATTGCATGGTAGACGAAATTACACAATATTTACTTGTCAAAAATATTATTGCAAATAACACTTAATTGCAAGTGTTTGCTAATAATTTAGTCAAGAAAAATAATTGACATAAAGTCGAAACATACATATGCATAAAGATAACAAACCGAATCATATTTGATTTCAAAACTAAAGGCAATCATAATTCCAAATGTTTATTACAAATCATGGAGAGGAAAATGTAAAAGCTTCACAAGGACATATGATTATGAGTTCTAAGCCACATCCTCAGTTCCTAAAGTAATCTCAAGAGTCAAAACAGTCCCTTGATAGACTTGGGAAGTAAGGACAGTGTGAGCATCGGCCATAACTGTGTCCTAGCCAACTTTAAGAGCAACGGTAAGAGTAGTCTTTAAGCCAATTACTTGATTAGCTCCACCGATTTTATTATCTTTAGTAGAAGACTCATCCACATCCATCACATACCACTCATGGGATAAAGCCTTTTCTTTATCATTGTCCCCTTCCTATTATTGGACGAACTCAACGATATTGGGGTAATGCTTAGTGGCTTGCTTCTTTAGCTCATCATAGCCCTCCAAGAATATGGTTACTAGGCCAATGCTATGTTCAATAGAGGACTTATACTCCTAATTCTATCATTTTTAGCACGGGTAAGGGACTCAGTGGTTTTCTTAATGGACTCATTATCCTGAATGAGCTCCTCATACTTTTTATTGTGTGCCTTATTCAAACTCATGAGCTTCATAACCAAAGTTTCGATGTCCTCCTTTAACTTCTTATTCTTTGCCTCAGATTAGCTCAAAGATAATTATCCTTATATTGAAGTTTAATAAAGGCCTTTTGTCATAATTATCCTATGAATTCTTTAACTCCTCACTTACGGTCTTGTGACGGTTAAGGAGATTGCCATTAGCCTCTCTCTCATTGTCGTATGCATTTTAGTACAATGCAACCTACTCCCTTAAAATAGTGGCACCCATCATACCTGAAAGAAAAGAGAAGATATAGGAACAGTGAAAAATAGTTAAAAAAATTAGGGAAATGTAAATTAAGGTGATAATTTACCATAAACATCAAATACTACACCATGTTCCATAATTCGTCGATATTGAAGCTCCCGAGGAATTAAAAGTCAGAGGCATACTAGTGGAAACCGAACACGTTAGTGGCGCTCTTTGTGTAAAAAAAATATATTTAAAATCATTTTCACTTTCTCCAAAGTCATCGGGTGCTCGGGATCAAAGGTAAAGGGGTCCACATTACCATAAGGGGAAGATGATCCTTCACCTCGACCAAACGCTAAGCAAACTACCCATGCATTTAGACTCTTAGCATGGGGATGTTGGTTTTTTATTATTTGGGACTTGGTTAAGATGTGGTATCATCTCTAGGCCTCTTGATGCATAGGGTTAGTACATAATCTAAGACAATAAACTTCCTCTTTCCCTTAGCCTTCACAATAGCAGTGGCAGTAGCATCATCAACTTTGACCTTCCTTTGGAAGCATATTCAACATTCTTACTGGCCTCAGCATTAGCCCTCTTCTTATCATTGGCCTTTTTTCCCTCTCATCGACATGGGCCGTCTTCTTTTTGGCATCAACATCAAACTTCCTTTTCTTAGAAATCTCCATTACGGCATGATCAATCATTGGAGGGGTCATTGAAAATGATATCTCAACTTAAAAAGTCGATGAAGTAGGAGTATAATATGCACAAAAACACATAATTCAGTCTAAGTCAAAGTGTTAAGCTAAATACGAGTGGATGAAGAAAAATCTCATACCTTCTTCAACCTAATCGGATGGTCCTTCTTGTTCGACTGGCCTTTGTTGTGCTGTTCGTCCTTCTTGGTCAGCAAAAGTGTTTCCTTTAGCCACCTTGTATGATCGTATTTAAGGGGATCATCTCCAGGATTATTATAATAATCAAGATTTATATGTTTTACTAAAGAGAAAATCTTCTAAAATTTGACTAGGTTTGGAGTGCAAGTGTTCAACACTAGTTACTTCAGAACGATTGACAATTTAGGAGATCTGTTTTTTTGTAAAAATTCTGAGCAAAAGCAAAGTCAACACATAATAAGTCAAAATAAAAATACAAAGAATACTAATGAGATTTGGTCCACACCAGTGGTGAGGGATCCTATAAGATAAATTTTTATCATCAGAACAAAACTCCCAATCACCCTTTATGAACAAAAATTGATTTTTCCAGCTATGGTTGCTCATCTAAATAAATTTCACGATCTTCAAGTCGAACTTTAGGAGAAAAAAATAAAATAACCATTCATCTTGGCATTGCCTTTCATGCCATATAGGAATATAAAAATGTCCCCAATTAGGTAAAATCTAGTTTGGCCTTGCAAGTAAACCATTGACCCTAAGATGGTCCAGTAAGATTTAAGTGGAAGTTGGGTTGGAGCCTATTCATAACCCCTAAAAATAGACCTTATGATAGAGTGAAGAGGAAACTGACTCCTACTTACAAGTCCCAAACTGAGAAGAATATCTCATTGGCATTGGTCCATTCATAAACTCTCTCATAATAGTCGTGTAGTCTCAGGGTAACGCTAATAGGAATTTCATATCTATCATTTAACTCCACCAGCTAGTCTTTAGTGGTATCCCAACCATGATTTCGAGCATCAGTAGTGGCTGGATCCTAAGAATCAGAGTTTCCAAAAGTACTCTCCTTCCTGAGAGGAATAACTACAGGAGATGTGGAGTCTCTAGGCCTTCCAGGCATGGCTTTTTTCAGAGAAGTGTCAAAGTCAACGATTGAGACATTTGACATCATGTTCGCTAATTTCTCACCACCTATAAGGTGGTTTACTTCAATAATACTTGTGATTTTTGAGATTTAGGATAACTATGCTCCAAATATAGGGGATGGGGTGAAAACCCAGCACTATAATGGGAGTATACCTAGGATGACCAGATTCATTTTAGGTCAAATAACCTGGAGAGGTTTGGGGAACCTACTAGTAATGATGAAGAGGCATTTTTTTTTCTCTAATTAAGATAAATACTCCAAACACCTCTAAACATGAGGCTCATAACTTGTCAAAGAATTGATTTGGAAGGCAAAACGAAGCTAATTTGGGGGATAAAGTAGATTTTGGAATGAAAACCTTGAAAACCCCAAAACTGGAAAACCCTATGCCCACCAACTCAATGGCCACCTAAAGGTGCATGATTATTGTGAAAACCCGCCTACTAAAATAATAGGTGGCTAGTCCAATACTCTAATAATCACAGGAATCATAGATGGTCCATTCTTAGCATCACTTTCGATTAAAATAATAGTATGAGATAACCACCAATCATTTTAGAAAATGGATTGTCAAATTTAAAATTTTGAAAATAAAAGAAAAACACTTAGACAATCCCATTTGTAAAAACGGTGGATATCCAAAAATTGATGAATGAAGAATGACAATATAATAAATATAATCGAATAAGCTGTCGGTGAACATACGAATACAAATAGTACATCGAGTATTACAATTCAATATTTACAATATAATGAATGAGTGAAATACCTTGGGCAAACACGCCCGAATAAATATAATGAACTTAACTAACGTACAATGGAAAGAAGAGTCTAATACCAATAACCTACAACATCCGCAATATGTTGTAGCTCCATGACAACTGGAATGGAAATGTAAATTCGGGCGTCCACGCAGTAGAGCACCTGTACGGCAAGAAGTATATGCAAAAACAAAGAAATATAGATATGGGTCAGGGCCTGGTTTGATATGATTACCATGTGACTGAAAATGCATGACAGTTAAGTGCATAATTCTATCGCAGATAATAGTAATATTTCTCACCTCTCAATCTAGCAGGAACCTAGCGCAATATCGTGAGATGTTCTAGTTAACCCTAAGTACTAAGGGCTAATTTTTACCCATTCTCAACACTATGCCCTATTCGTGCGTGGGGTGTCTCGCAAAGCGAAATCCAAACAAGGAACACCCCCGATACACTACTACTCAGGCAAGGTTGATCGTCGAGATCCATTAGATCCTTAGCACGAAATAATCAATAAATGTATATGTGTGTGCATGTGTGTGGGAGGTCACATCTACAGCTACACAAAGAAAATATAAAATAAAACCCATCCATCATCTAATGGCACAATTCCTAATTTCTGTATTTAGGAATATACATAAATGGTACAACATTTTATCAAATGTTTACCAAGTCAAACTTATTTACCAATTTTTATTTCCTTTCTTCCATCCAGGAAGAATACATAATTTAAAGCAAGTTTTATTATCATAAAAAGTGCTTTACCCATTTTTTCATAAAATCCCACTTCCCTTCTTCCATCCAGGAAGTGTAATCAAAAGTCATTTTTATTAGCATAAAAATACTTTTGTATACCATATGCTTCCATTTCCCCTGTTCCATTCGGGAAATTTTATCCGAAGCCAAACCATATCCCATTTCCCTCCTTACACCCGGGAAATGTAATTAAAGCCAATCCATTATCATGAATTGCTTTAATAAATCTAAGACCGTCCCTCCGGGTTTCCCCACTAGACACGCCCCTAAATGGATATCATCTTCCAGGGCCTATATATACAAGACAACCTGGGAACCTACCGACATCGGGAAGCGTCCATATTGCCTGCGGTAAAGTCAGGACCACACCCGAAATCCCCTAACTAGTGCAGTAATATAAATACCCATATGGCCTAGGGACTATATCCACCCTGCTCAATAGCCAGGGGGCTTCACCACAACGCGCGTAACTTCCCTTATGATAGCGATTTAGGGAGGTGTGTAATCCATAAATTATCATTTATGAAAAACTTTACTTTTCCTTTTGAAAACATCCAATTTTACATTCTCAAAATCCTTTTGTACTTATTCATATAGTACCACATTTTATAATGTGCATTCTTTATTCATCAAGTCATGTTTATTAATGAGCTGAGACCCAGAGTGCCACTAACCTCAAACTAGACTCCAAGAGTTCATATAATTTCATAAACCCTCAAGGTGAGTCTCCATAATGGAGTGTCTCCCAAAAGCTCAACATTAATATTTTAACTTCCAATTTATCTTTGGGTTAACCTCTTATATCAATCGGACATTAACCTACACAAGCTAGCCCTCGAGTAAGCCCAAATATCCACTCTTAACCTAGGACATTAGTCTGTCCAATACAACCCTTTAGGACTCCTTATTACTTCCCAAAGGAAGGTTCCTAAGTTCCTATCTTAAAATAAAGAGGTTAAAGAAAACTAAGGAAAATTAAAGGTGAAAAACAGGGGACCGATCGACTGGTCAAGGGACTGCGGTCGACCGCCCTTTCAGGTTTGGTCTACCAACAAAAGCAGTAAGCTAGTTTTGGCATGACCGATCGACCGATCCTGGGACCGCGGTCGACCGCGCCTATCAGATCCACGAAAAACCCTTCTTCTTCAAAGCCAAAACCGAACCCTAAAACCCATAATCCTATACTTTCTTCATTCCCCTCCACCAAAAACATTACCCCAACAACTATACACCAAAAGAAACCCATATAATAACCTTAAACCACACAATCTACAAGATTTAAGGATTTAACACCAAAATCAACCGAAAACCCATTTATGGTTTAAACCTCCAAAATTCACTATACATGCAAATTTATCACATTAAATCAATATCTAGCAAGTAAGAAACTTGTCTCGAGGTTCGTAGTCTCGGATCACCTCCGGTAGCGACGGAATCCGACCCAAATCTTCCATTTTCTCTCTTTCTCTCATTTTCTCCCAACTCTCTCTTCTCTCTCTCTCTCTCTCTCTCTCTCTCCTCTCTCTCTTTCTCCTTTGGTTTTTCTCACAAATGAAGAAAGAAAAAGGGGTGGGGAAACTTATAAGGGTTCTAAAACATAAATCCCCACTTTTAATTGCCAATACACCATTCAAATGACTTATAACCACATAATAGAGCCATAACGCGTAAAAAGTGCCCGAACCCCAAAAAAAACAACGTGGCACTTATTTCGACTATCTCGACTATTCTAAAAACAATCGCACTCCCTATTTTGGCATTTGGGGAAGTGTGAACTATTTTTATGTTCCAGTTTCATTTTATTTCATTAATTTTATCCAATTTTATATATAGGTCATAACCGTCGTTTTACATATAACGACGCAAAATATCACAATATAATGCTATTTACCTTCTCATAACGGTAAATAGACAAAACATAGTAAATATTATCCCTAACTCTCACGGGAAATAATATTTACTCTAACATCCCCTATTTTATAAAATTAGCCCATCAAGCAAAATAGTATAAAATAGTCCCTCAAAAAACTGGGTTGGTACATACTCCCCCCCTTAAAGGCTAATTTTGCCCTCAAAATTCAGGCGTAACACATAACCATATAAAGGCTATACTATACCAAAAACCGTGCTATCATAATAGCAAACCCCTCTGCAGTGCAGCGTCCCCATAGGACATAGACTATGGTCATCACTATCGATCTCAGTCCACATCATCATGATATAACGTAGCGCCAAATCGTTCCTCATGAACTATCGATCCTACCCTTCTACTAAGGGAGGAGATACCTACCCAATCTCGGCACAAATTGCTTTACTTTCCGAGACACGTTACACCCTTACTAGGGGATAACTACTCCATCTTACAATTGCTAATCCCAACACTACTAACTCCTATTCTCATTGGTGTAGCCCTTAAAAGTCTACTGCTCAATGAGCCCAATCGTGAAAAATATATTCTCGGACTACTCCAAGCCCAAGAAATATACTATTCGCTGTTTCCATTCCAATGAGCAAACAAGGCACACTGCCAACTATACTAGGCTACACACGACATTATACTCGTAGGAAACGATCCAAACTGTTGTATGGAAATTAGACCCATAAAAACTGCTACTCCAATCTTTCCTTTAAATCAAATCCACCCATCCACTTATGGGTGGTAGGATATACCCCATATCCACACGGTTCCCATTTCTTCCCGGAAACTTTACTAGTACCTTGACATGAATATCTCTCTCAGTTCACTACTGTTGCTAGGAACCACAAACAGTTCTATAACTACACTACAAAGAGCTGGGCGTACACTTCTGTGCTTAGTACACCCGTTTCGATTGAGTAAGCAGCGATTGGTCCAATGATCCACAGTTTTCTCAATGAGAATCATGACCGTTGAATTATCGGCAATTCGATAGAGATGTCCACGGATATACCCGTTCTCGTTCCACACTACTCTTTGCTCGTAAGTAGGTGAAAGGGTCAATCACGGATATAAATGCTCTTACCATAGAGCCCCCTCGGTTATACTCATTCGATTAGCATTCCATGCCACGACTAAACTCTCTAACGGGTTTTATATTAGGCGCATTGGCTACCCCATCAGCATTTCCTTAGCGAAAGGGAATACCCAATTGATAGTCCTTTACAAACTCCAACTTGTTGTTCGTGAAAAGACCCAAATTCCTGCCCAGGAAGTAGTGCCTCTAATTCCTTAAGGCGAATACTACTGCTATGAACTTTATATAAAGTGTGGGATGACACTTCATAAAAGTGTGAGACATATGAACAATGGGTCCATGCTCCCATATTAATACTTCCCGTTCCTGGCAAAGACTTGTACGTTAAATCTACTCTCGATCATAACAACACGAATGCAGGAGAAAAAGTCAGCTCATGCTTCAACTCCTCAAAAAGTAGGTTACCGACGTAACAATCTATCCAAGAAAGGCCTCATCTCCTTTGGCCCAACATCCCGAACCTCTCTAGATACTTTACTTCTCGATCTAGGGATCAAATCCTACTTAGAGTTAACCCATAAACCTATTGGGGTCAACTCCCAACCACCCTCCTAACATAACGTCACATGCCCTAAGGGCCTAGCGTCCTAAGAATTCTAAAGTCGATCTATCTATCCTAATCTAGTCGTATAAGTATAATACTAAATATATCCCTAGTGTCCAAGACCTTTCCCGACTTCCGACATTCGCTCGGTTTCATGCGTGGGACGTCTCGCCGAAGCGAAATCCAAACAAGGAACCCTCCCATTACACTAATACCTCGCATCGTCGATCGTCAAGAAGTAACGGTCTAAGACACATAATCGAGAACGCTAAGGTTCTAACTGGTAACTCTACTAATACATATTTACTTCTAAGTTTCCATAATAATCAACTGAGGCATTATTTCATTAAGATGCTACAAATAATTTATCCCAAAATACACATATACCTCTTTACAAATGGCCTTCTCATTAAGGCACAACCATAAGTCTCTATCGGACTTTCATAATCTTAGTCTTCCACACATCGATCAGAGGAAAACTATCATAGTGCTCATATATCGCACATCAACTTAGCCCTTAATCACTCATATATGTGATTCTTGGCTAAACCTTCCAACCCAGCATCTCAACCAACAGAAAAAGAAAAGAAAGAACAGAAAAGAAAATGCACATCTCTCCACTCCCAACGTCGTTAAGGTTCATGCGTGGAGCGTCTCACCGAAGAGAAATCTAAACAAGGAACCCCTCAACATAATCCCCTTAACTAGCTGGTCATGGAGATAAGGAACAGCACACACAAGCAAAGCTAACAGTTAAAGAAAAAGAATAAAGCAAGACAAACAAATAATAAACAAAATAAAAAATAAAAAAAACTACCTACATGCCGTAAACCACCTCTATAAAGTCTCAACCTGTATCCAAGGGAGATATTATAGAACCACTAGCTCTTTCTTCCAGAACTAGAGATAGGATAGCCCCGCAATTTATTCGCTTGCTATCACACCAACCCAACCAAAAATATCTCTACTTGTATTTTACATATAATAAAAGTAGCACGTACTACACATATCACCACTCGCCCCATAAAGAGTGAAAGGAAAATACAGAACTTCCCTATCCTGGAAGTCATATAAATATACTTACTATATATAAAAAAATATATACCGATACTATCACAAGCTCGATATACACACCCGGACCTAGGGTTAACACCATATTACTCCATCTTATCTTAAGGAATGGACCACTCGCACCAAAGTTGGAAAGTCCCACCAACATACTAGCCAATCTCCTTGGCCTCTTCCACTGGTTCCAAGACACGTCATTCTAGTCTTATCCGAACCAAACCACTTCCATCAATGTCCCAACTAGGCATCCAAATCTCGCCCTTGATCTATAATCGACAAGATCATAATGCATAGTTCTCTTAATCCTCTTCAGCAAGGAGAACATTCTACCAGCCTCCTCGGCCTTAGCTCCACGAGTCTTTCCCAGGGTGGATGTTCACCAATGGGGTCTCATGAACACTACTTCTCCAAAAGTGTTAGCAACACTTACTCACGAGCCTATCATTTCCACTGAAAGGCCCTCTCTATGGGAAAAACATTCTGCCCCACCATAAAGAGGTGACTACTATTTCTGCCACTTCAACCTTACTCCAATGGGTGAAAGGTTTTCCTCAAATCCTCATACTTGGGAGCTTCTATAGCCATCTCTAGGCCAAAACTCTCGAGCCTTACATTCTCACCGAATGAGGTTACACTTCCTCTATCCAACTGAACTTCAACATGTGGTCCTTGTCAAGGACCTCTTAACTTTGAATTGACATTGCTTGGAATCCCAAGCATAGTACCACTCTCTACCAACAGCGGTACATGGGAAAACTATTTCCATTGTACTTAGTAGTCACAGCAGCAATATAAAATAATGCTACAAAGGGAGGGACCTCCAAAGCGGCCCTTATCCCCGACTATAGCCTACAGCTTATAGTAATCCCATATATGATGCCTTCACAATGACCTTCCTTAATATCCCTCATCTGACGACTTACAAGTCTCACCTGAACACTCAAAAGATCTTTGGGGTTCTCGTACCATAGCAGGAGAACGGAATTTCACAAGAGAATTCAACGACCTTAATCTTAAGGATCTACATCAAATAGAGAGAAATGCAGAAGACGTAAAACATTCGTACAGATTCCTAAGGATTCTAGAACTTGATGCTCAGATACGATCTGTGACAACCCGCCTACTAAAATAATAGGTGGCCATCCCAATACTCTAATAATCATAGGAATCATAGATGGTCCATTCTTAGCATCACTGTCGATTAAAATAATAGTATGAGATAACCACCAATCACTTTAGAAAATCGACTGCCAAATTTAAAATTTTGAAAATAAAAGAAAAACACTTAGACAATCCCATTTGTAAAACGGTGGATATCCAAAAATCGATGAATGAAGAATGACAATATAATAAATATCATCGAATAAGCTGTCGGTTAACAGACCAATACAAATAGTACATCAAGTATTACAATTTAATAGTTACAATATAATGAATGAGTGCAATACCTTGGGCAAACATGCCCGAATAAATATACTGAACTTAACTAACGTACAATGGAAAGAAGCGTCTAATACCAATAACCTACAACATCCACAATATGTTGCAGCTCCATGAAAACTGGAATGGAAATGTAAATTCAGGTGTCCATGCGGTAGAGCACCTGTACGACAAGAAGTATATGGAAAAACAAAGAAATATAGATACGGGTCAGGGCCCGGTTTGATATGATTACCATGTGACTAAAAATGCATGACAGTTAAGTGCGTAATTCTCTCGCAGATAATAGTAATGTTTCTCACCTCTCCATCTAGCAGCAACCTAGTGTAATATCGTGAGATGTTCTAGTTAACCCTAAGTACTAAGGGCTAACTTCTCCCCATTCTCAACACTATGCCCTATTCGTGCGTGGGGTGTCTCGCAAAGCGAAATCCAAACAAGGAACCCCCCCCCCCCGATACACTACTACTTAGGCAAGGTTGATCGTTGAGATCCATTATATCCTTAGCACGAAATAATCAATAAATGTATATGTGTGTGCATATGTGTGGGAGGTCACATCTACAGCTACACAAAGAAAATATAAAATAAAACCCATCCATCATCTAATGGCACAATTCCTAATTTCTTTCTTTAGGAATATACATAAATGGTATAACATTTTATCAAATGTTTACCAAGTCAAACTTGTTTACCAATTTTTATTTCCTTTCTTCCATCCAGGAAGAATACATAATTTAAAGCAAGTTTTATTATCATAAAAAGTGCTTTACCCATTTTTTCATAAAATCCCACTTCCCTTCTTCCATCCAGGAAGTGTAATCAAAAGTCAATTTTATTAGCATAAAAATACTTTTGTATACCATATGCTTCAATTTCCCTTCTTCCATTCGGGAAATGTTTTCCGAAGCCAAACCATATCCAATTTCCCTTATTACATCCGGGAAATGTAATTAAAGCCAATCCATTATCATGAATTGCTTTAATAAATCTAAGACCGTCCCTCCGAGTTTCCCCACTGGACGCGCCCCTAAATGGCTATCATCTTCCAGGGTCTATCTATACAAGATAACCTGGGAACCTACCAACGTCGGGAAGCATCCATATTGCCTGCGGGAAATTCAGGACCACACCCGAAATCCCCTAACCAGCGCAGTAATATAAATGCCCATATGTCCTAGGGACTTTATCCACCCTGCTCAATATCCAGGGGGCTTCACCACAACGTGCGCAACTTCCCTAATGATAGCGATTTAGGGAGGTGTGTAATCCATAAATTATCATTTATGAAAAACTTTACTTTTCCTTTTAAAACATCCAATTTTACTTTCTCAAAATCCTTTTGTACTTATTCGTATAGTACCACATTTTATAATGTGCATTCTTTATTCATTAAGTCATGTTTATTAATGACCTAAGTGTAATACCCCGTACTTTTGACTATATTTATTTTGAGGATTAATTAATTAAATTGCGTATTAATTGGAAATTAATCCGGGTTATAAATACTAATGAGATGCGAATTGGTATTTGATTAGGTGCATATATGATTATATGTGTATTTGGTATTATAAAATTTGTCGTGGGATTTATATCCGGCATTTTAGAAATTTTGTTGAGACGCGTGGGACCGCCGCGTCACGGTATAATATTTTGTTAATAAAAGTGAATTTAAAATCTATAATCCGTATGGTCGTTTTGAGCGCGCCAACGCGTCCGTAAGGGTCGAGATAGTCAGAAAACACTAGCCGGGGGTATAGTTTGGGTCCCGGGGTATTTTTAGGCCATTCCGGCACCATAAAGGGTATTTTAGTAATTTGGTATTTTTGGGTAATTAAAAGTGACGAAAATTGAGAGTTGTAATCTGATAAGGGATTGACCCAACCAACCTTTATTAACCCAACAAGCTACGGAGGTTTATAAAATTAGGTTTTCATTAGTCCCCCAAAGCAAACCCTAGCCACCATAGCCTTTTGGAGAAGAAAGCTTGGAGAAGGAGAGAGAGAGAGGAATCCTGCAGAAATTCTACACCAAATCCACACCAAATTCAGAGACAAACAAGGCAAGTGGTTTAACTATGTTTAATTTCAAAGGATGTTCTTTCCATGTTAGAAAATTGATGTTTTACAAATTGTTCTTGGAAGATAAATGAAAACCCATGTTATTTGGACTTAGGATTTGATTATTGAGGACCATTTGTACGTAGAATAGTATGGGGACGAAATTATATGATGATTATACATGATTGGGTGAAACAAAAACGGATTTAAATTGATGAATTGAGGGTTTGAAAATTAGGGTTCTTGTTCATATATAATTTGGGGGGAAAGTTTAAAATTTGCAAATTTGATGGATGATTAGGATGAGTTAATCCAAAAACGTGATAGGATGTGGTTATATTGTGTTTAGAATTGTTTAGATATCTTAAATCAATCATTGGAACATATTTTGGAGAAGATTTGAGGAGTATAAATGGTGAAAAACGATTTTTGGGAAGTTCTGGGCCGAAACTGGCATCTCGTTAGAAGCAGCCCCAGGTCGTTCGAACGAACTCGTTCGAATGAGCTTCTAACGAGTTGACCAGTCGTTACTAACGAGAAGGCATTTCGTTCGATATCTCGTTCGAACGAGATATCGTTAGAAGTGACAGTTCGTTCGAACGAACTGGGACCTCGTTCGAACAGCCTCGTTCGAACGAGACTTCTAACGACCTGACAGTCCAAACTCGTTCGAAGCCTCATTCGAATGAGACTTCTAACGAGTTGACAGTTTGATCCTTTTTGGACTGTTTTGATTTTTGGAGTCCCGGAAACTGGTTCGAGGGTAGAGTTAACATTCTTTGAGGATGTAAGGATAGATTTGGGACTTTTGGGTTATTGAGAGGAGTATTATACACTAGAGTTATATTCAATGAACAATTTGGGTTGAGACGTGAGTGCCTACTACGATGTGAGGATGAATTATGGCGCGTATAATTACAAACCGGAATACTACGAGTTGTAATAATTATAGTTAGTACAAGAATGCGATATGTACTACGATCAAAATATGATATTACTAAGATGTGTGTTTACTTAGTATTAGTATATGGATTGTGTGTATGACATACCTACCATACTTGCTATCACGGGAGGTTGCGTTCGCTTAGGACCCTCTAATCCTTGTGTGCCTACGGGGGGGATATAGACTGGTACCTTGATGAACATAGGTCATAGAAAGACTTATTGTGATATTAATAAGTCCGCTGACCATGGGAGCGTAGGTATGTGCGTGACCCATGTGATGGTGACTGTGTTCGCCTCCACTTTTTGTGATTTGTGTTATCTGAACTATTCCTTAGAGATTCGGAATATGTGATCCTTATGTACGTGATGTACCGGGATGGATAGCAGAGTATGTGTGCACTACAGCTTAGATTGCGGGGTGCTTGTATTGTATATTTATGATGTGAATAATATACATTAAATTAATGAAAATCCTCATGTTAATGTTGTAAAAATATTACGGTATTGTTTCGAGATATATAATAAGTTAACTGATAGTTATATCAATGGCATATTTAGTCACTGAGTTTACGTTAAACCTCTATTTAATTACGAGCGTTGTTATATTAAATGGAACCGAGTAAAATGGGTAGAACATTTGGCAGTCTAGCTAGTTATGGTCAGTTAGCTAGTAGTATGGGTCGTTATAGATGGGTACTTATGTTAGGAGTGCACGGTTAGACGAGAGGTGAGGATATCATGCGAGTGTACGTCCTAACATGTACTTTGCATTTAATGTTTTAAATGTTTTTAAAGCACTTGCAGGTTTTTAAAATATAACTCCACATTCGGGCTCTGACCCGTTTGCTTTTCAAATCTCTTTTTCTTTGTAAAACCATTTTAGGTGCCCAGCCACAAGGACACCAAGCATAGGTACTCATTCAGGTGACGAGCTGTAGCTGCTTGTGGAAGCTACAGGGATTTGCATGTAGACGCTTCTATCTCTTTGGATTCCAGAGTCACTATCTATCAGTAGTAGGGCATGTTGCCCATTTCTTTAGAGACATCTTTTACATTTCAGTATTCAGACTTTAGCATGTATTTGTTTCAGTTTTTCATTTCAGTTATGGGATTATAGTGAGGAGTTTTCCTCCAGACTTTATTTACTCTATTATGATGGTTATTCATTTTATTTCAGCATGGTGAATAGTGTTATACATTTCTTCACTTTACACTTGTTGCATGTTAATCAGACTTAAATTAAAATTTGGCAACTTGCTTTTTAAATACTAGGTGGTTAGAAATAATAAAATGTTTTCGACAGTGATGCTATTAACTGAGCCAACTTGGCATTTTGAATTAATTTTATAAAGGAGTAGCTACCCGGTATTTAATTAGTCGGGGTGTCACACTAAGACCCAGAGTGCCACTAACCTCAAACTAGCCTCCAAGAGTTCATATAATTTCATAAACCCTCAAGGTGAGTCTCCATAATGGAGTGTCTCCCAAAAGCTCAACATTAATATTTTAACTTCCAATTTATCTTTAGGTTAACTTCTTATATCAATCGGACATTAACCTATACAAGCTAGCCCTCGGGTAAGCCCAAATATCCACTCTTAACCTAGGACATTAGTCTACCCAATACAACCCTCTAGGACTCCTTATTACTTCCCAAAGGAAGGTTCCTCAGTTCCTATCTTAAAATAAAGAGGCTAAAGAAAACTAAGGAAAATTAAAGGTGAAAAATAGGGGACCGGTCGACCGGTCAAAGGACCACGGTCGACCACCCTTTCAGGTTTGGTCTACAAATAAAATCAGTAAGCTAGTTTTGTCATGACCGGTCGACCAATCCTAGGACCGCGGTCGACCGCGCCTATCAGATCCATGAAAAACCCTTCTTCTTCAAAGCCAAAATCGAACCCTACAACCCATAATCCTATACTTTCTTCATTCCCCTCCACCAACAACATTACCCCAACAATTATACACCAAAAGAAACCCATATAATAACCTTAAACCACACAATCTACAAGATTTAAGGATTTAACACCAAAATCAACCAAAAACCCATTTATGGTTTAAACCTCCAAAAATAACTATACATGCAAATTTATCACATTAAATCAATATCTAGCAAGTAAGAAACTTGCCTCGAGGTTCGTAGTCTCGGATCACCTCCCGTAGTGACGAAATCCGACCAAAATCTTCCATTTTCTCTCTTTCTCTCATTTTCTCCCAACTCTCTCTTCTCTCTCTCTCTCTCTCTCTCTCTCTCTCTCTCTCTCTCTCTCTCTCCTTTGGTTTTTCTCACAAATGAAGAAAGAAATAATGGTGGGGGAACTTATAAGGGTTCTAAAACCTAAATCCCCACTTTTAATTGCCAATACACCATTCAAATGACTCATAACCACATAATAGAGCCATAATGCGTAAAAAGTGCCCGAAACCCAAAAAAACAACGTGGCACTTATTTCGACTATCTCGGCTATTCTAAAAACAATCGCACCCCCTATTTTGGCATTCGGGGAAAGTGTTAACTATTTTTATGTTCCAGTTTCATTTTATTTCGTTAATTTTACCCAATTTTATATATAGGTCATAACCGTCGTTTTACATATAATGACGCAAAATATCACAATATAATGCTATTTACCTTTTCATAACGGTAAATAGACAAAACATAGTAAATATTATCCCTAAGTCTCACGGGAAATAATATTTACTCCAACATCCCCTATTTTATAAAATTAGTCCATCAGGCAAAATAGTATAAAATAGTCGCTCAAAAACCTAGGTTGTTACAATTATGCAGTTAAATACCGATAATAAGAAAACCCAATAACAAACAAGTAAAAGAAAATGGAATCTTGTGGAAATTTATAGATGACAACCCTAAAATGCAGTAGGAGAGAGAAATGACGAACCTGAAACCCCATAAGGTTGAAGACTACTCAGGTAGTGCCTAATCTCTGTCAATAAATGAGGGAAAACTAGAAAATCTCACTAGAACATACATTTTCAGTGAGAATCCAGTCGGAGATGGCAAAGAGACGGGAGAGTTAGCCAAAGGCGAAAGGGTTTGGAATCTTAATTTTTTTCTTTCTTAAAATTCTCGTGTGAATGAAATTGGTTTGGAAGGTTGGAAATAATTTGAAATTTGGAATTTATACTTTCGAAGCTGCGATTACTACCTTTGTTAATATGACACATGGCATCATGCCTGGTGAGTGTAACAAACACCTCGCAGAACTAACACACACTGCCCAGGCATGCGCATCAGAATCACTTCTGATTCCATCCCCAATGCTCAACACGTGTACACATCAACTTTCTAAGAACAATGCTACAAGTCAATTTGATCGGCATGCGCTGAGAAGATTCTAAGATGACCAGAATTCAGGAAGATGACAACATTCTTCTGTTAACACTTCACTCTCTCAATTTACCCAAAAATTGCTAAGAAGATCTAACACTCCAAAGAACCCATTATTAGTTCCAATCATGACTAAAGTCTTAGGGTCTTTTATTATACCATAAATACGGAATACCTCGTGGTCCATTTTAAAGACATCACATGGCCTCATTCACAACAACAATGAGGTAGGATTAATAATGGATTTGGTTGGCTTCAGTTATGAGCTTGTTCAGACAGTCCCAACAGTCCGTACTCACACTGTTAACCCACTGTTTACCAAAGTTATTTGTTAAAAATGGTTAGAATAACATGAACCATGTCATAGATTGACGTTAGAAGAAGTTACATCACGCACGCATGTGATAGATATGCAAATATATCTCCTCTATGTACGCCTAACAAACTCATGATTATCCTCCGTACTTGCATGTAAAAGTTTTAACTATTGACCTACAAAGGAATGACACCTTCTCCTCTACATTCTCTCTCCTCTAACAACCTAAATATAGAAAACTATCCCTCATTATAAAATGAGTGAGATATATTTTCCCTACTGTTATTATTCCCATTTCTAGAGTGAGAATAAGATCTTATAAGCACTATTAATTTGTGGATTTTGTCCATTAGAATCAATAAAATCAATACTACACTTGTGAATGTAGGCAGCACATTGGGCTGAACCACGTAAAATCGGATTCCATCTATTTCTCTCTATTGCTTTCTATAAATTAGTATTACTATAATCTGTATTTTTTTCATATGTTATAGTTTATAATTAGTGTAATATTGTTAAGGCGCATTCAAGTATACTTATTTTAGTAGATAACAACAGTTCTCACGATCCAAAAGTTGAAGCCCTTACTATACCATCATTCACGGTTTTTAATGAATATATATTTTTCAACTCCAACCATAATGATATAAGCTCTTATAGAAAAAAAGATTAATAATGACAGCCTTTCAACAAAACGTCACATATAAATTTAGATTTTCGGTAGAAGTGGAAATTAAATCGCATCATTATATTTTTCATGGAAATGATCAAGTTATAATGGAATATAAAGTTCATTAGTTAAGACCAATAATCTAAAATTGCAAGCTTAATTTACCAAGGCATTTCAAGCTATAAAATTTTAAGCATGGATTATAAAAGTCAAATAAAATCTTTAGTGTAATAACAAAGAATGTAGGTTTGCTTTTTAGCATGCGAGATAAAATAATACCTGACAAGCATATAAGACCAATCTTGTAAGAGGATAAAATCTAAAACCATGTAGAAGTAAAGAACATTTCTAAAAAAGGAAAAATATGATAGATATATATCAATATTCCAGTTAAAAAGAGTAAACCAAATACTCTAAGACATCTAAACCAAAAGAATCTCATTTCTTCTTAAAGGATGTACAAAAACATGCCTTAGCTCATTATTATAAAGGTTATAACTCTGATCTATCAATAACGTGTTTCTTTATCGAACCCCGTTCAATCTCCAAAGAATTAGGTTTAGAAAACACCTTGGGAATTATGGGAGGATAAACCATTTTTTCTTTTCCCCTTCCCTTTGTAAAACTTTTGAGGGGCCTCCAACTTGTTCTTCTTATTCTTATTATCTTTCCACCCTTATCAAAATAATCTAAAGGCAATGCGTCTTGAAGGAAAACAAAAAACTACTTAAGGTCTCCTAACTCATGGAAATGTGTAAATTTATAGGGTCGTTGAACATTTGAGTGGATGGGGGTTTGAGTTGTTGCTTCCTATGTCTAAAGCAAAAATCTTCCATGTGCCCTTCCTTACTATAAACAAAACGATGAACGTCGCCTTCCTTTGGTCTTCTTTGGATCTACTGTTAGTTGAAGATTTACCAATGGTGGATGCAAAATGGGTTGAGATGCTAAGACATATTGGATAGACAAAGATATATCACTATCGAAATTGATTCCACATTTATCTGAAGTGAATAGCTTAGGTAGAAAAATTATCCTATCCAATTTTGAAGACTTTCCCACCAAATTTATCTTAAATGTAGGCATGGGTGGTAGTTTGGCCTTAAGTAAAGATATTTTTTTCTCTAGGCCTATTATTGATTTTTCACTCTCATGTAAGGACATCCTAAGAAACTCAATCTCAAGACGAAGAATGTAGTTGGTACTTCCTTCAATATGTGGTACACACCGCATGTGAATTATAAAAAAAGATCACACTACTCTCACTCACCATAGTCATTTGTTCTCATTTTTGGCCATCATGGTGGAGGGTTCCACGTTATGCCATGGATTCTTAGTAAAGCCTAACATAATTCCCTTAAAGATCATTTTCCTTTTCTTCCTCAATAGTGCTCAAAGAGGGGTAGCAGAAATCATTTCTTTACTAGTCTAATGAGGAACCTCAAAATCATCTAAATAATCCAACTCATCAAATTTCTCACTTGCCATAAATACGACATAATTGCATTCTTGAGAGTTATCTTTAGAGTCCGAGTCATCATCACTAAAAGTGGCTTGATAGGCGTTCTTACCACCACCATGACCCAATTATGAGGGTTATTTCTTTGAGATATGCCCTGGACCACCACACATAAAACACGTTATGGGTTTTGGAGATTCAAATTTCTTTTCCCCACTTCTTTGACCATTTTCAAATCTAGGTGGACAATTCTTGGGAGCTTCTTTTGATTGAAAATGTTTTTGCCACTTCTTGGAAAAACTTAGTGAGAAACATCATATCATTCTCACTAACATCAAGGGAACTAAAATCGGTAGATGACTTTTTAGACTTGAAATCTAGATTCTTCTCCTCAGGAGGCATTCCTTGGCATTAAGAAAAATTTGCCTCGTAGGTTTGGAGAGAACCAATCAATTTTTCTACTCACATTGTCTTCAAAAGAAAAACTTTAGCCTCATCAATGACTTCCACTTTGCCACAAAACCTAGTAGAGAGAGAATATTGGATTTTATCAATAATTATATCCTCTTTAATGTTCTTACCTAAATAAAAGAGAAAGTTAAATATGTCATTAAACTTGGCATAAAACTCGTCGAAAGTATCATTCTCTTTCATGGTAAGAAGTTCAAAATGTGTCATAAGTCGTTGAATCTTGGAGTGCTTCACGATGGATGTGCCTTCGTAGTCCGTTTGTAAAATATCTTGTAAGGACATATTTTCATTGGTCCGTTATCAATTTATTATGTCATATACCGCTACACCGTCGAAGAGAATTCAAGAGCAATCTACATCAAAGACGGATCAGAATTATTCAAGTTCTTCATCATTCAAGGCTCCGCGAAGTTTACTTTGGTAAGGTTACGTTTTAAATACCTTTACTTTTCACTTAGAGCTTTTGAAAGATTTTTACAAAATATTTTCTAAGTGTTGGAGCAGATTTTTTCGTCAAATATTGAGAATGAGTATTTTTTCTATGTTTTGAAACGGACCTCGATTTTGACACCCAGGTCATTCGCGCGAGATCAGTATCTCGTTCGAACGAAATTGGAAGTCGCGCGATGTCGTTTGAACGACATGCGTACTTCGTTCGAGCGACATATGCTTCTAGTTCGAACGAGCTCAAATTTCGAGGCAGTGCGCTTTTGTATAAATACTCATTAAATGGTAACGTTTTCATTAAGACGTCCATACATTTTCCAGAATAGAAACACTGCCAAAGCAGTAATCTTTAAGCTTCTTGTTTTAGGGGTTTAATCCCTTTTTGATTTACAATTCACAAAACTCCCATCTTGCTTTAGTGAATTATTTTGGTGTTCAAGAACATATCTTTGCCTTTGTTCATCTTTTGTGGAGTGCGTCTCTACACCGTATGGCTGCGTGTCATTAAGGATCTTACTACGTGAGGATTCTTTACTGAAGATAGGACTGCGAGTCCTTGGAGGGTGCTCCGGGTATTCTCTTGCTGAGTTCAAGACTGCGAGTCTTTGTGGGTTGGCTGCGCGTTGATCAATTGCAAATTTCTCTATGTAATTGTAAGTTGCGATTTATAGATTCATAGTGAAATAAAGGTTTTTACCCGAAAGATTTTTTTTCCTGAAATCTGTGTCTCAGCATATTTGTTTTGTCGCATGCGGTAATTGTTTATGGTTTGACACACGCACCATAGATGCATGTTTAGAAGCTGATTTAATAGACTCTAATTAAATAAGTGAGCCTGATTAAAAAGTTGTGAATTAATCAATTATCACACAGTCACGCTTTTTCAAATTGGTATCAGAGCATATTTAAGCGATCACCACTCTATAAATTGGTCTCAGAGCGGGTTGCACTAATTTATCGCGTATTCCTATTTTCCGCAAAATCGTGTGATATTGATTTTTTTTTGAAAAATCAGTTTTGTAAAAAATCGCATTTTTTCTATGGAGCACTTTTATAATAAGATGCCTATTTTTGATGGGTCTAATTATGCCTATTGGAAATCTCGTGTGAAATCTGGTTTAAAAGCCATTGACGAGTGTGTTTGGTACCTTTGCGAAAATGGGTGGACTCCTCCCACGGTCACCGTTGATAATATCTCCTCTTTAAAACCCGTGTGTGTCTGGACTGAAGATGATCATAAAATGTCTAAATATAATTCACGTGGTTTGAGTGCTATTTCTGGAGCTATCACTCCTAATGAGTTTCGCTGAATTATGATGTGCACCACATCTAAAGAGTTATGGGATGTTTTGAAATTGACACATGAGGATACGAATGCGGTTAAAGAATCTAAGTTACAAAATTTGGCCACCCAATTTGAGACTATCACCATGTCTGAGTCAGAATGCTTTGATGAGTTTTATGCACGTTTATCGGACATTGTTAACACATGTTTTAATTTGGGTGAGGTGATTGATAACACGCGTGTCGTTAAAAAGATTTTGAGATCTCTCCCAAAATGCTTTATTCCTAAAGTCACTGTTTTGAACTCTTTGGGAAATTTGAAATCACTTAAGTTGGAGGAACTTGTAGGATATCTTCAAACCTATGAAATTGACATGTTTCCCAAAACCATTAATGCTAAGGATAATGGCATTTCTTTAAAGACTCATTGTAAGAAAAAGAAAGAAAAAGTTTGAGAGCCCGATTCTGAGGGAGACTTTGATTTTAATGATATGGCCTTGTTTGCAAAAAATTTTCAAAAGTTTCTCAACATGAACAAAAATAATTCTTCCAATAAAAAGAGATTTTTTGAGAAAAATAAAAAGAAAGGGAAGGCCAAAGAGAGCGATGAGAAAGAAAAAAGAATGACTCTGATAAGGAGTGTGAGGAAGATCTTGAGAACGTGACTTGTGTTGAATGTGGAGGTAAGGGACATAAGTCGTTTGAGTGTCCAACATGGCTTAGAAAGAAAGGGAAGAAAGTAGCCACGCCTGCCACACTTAGTGATAGTGAGGGTGATGAGGGAGATGAGTTCGATAAAGGTTCAGCACATGGGATGGTTGTCACTTTTTCTAGTCGTGTGAGCACACCCACTTTGTCTCACGAGAGTGCAAACGAGAGCGATGATAGTGATTTGTGTTCTTCGAGTGAGGATGAGAGCGAGGAAGAAAGTGGAGATGAAAGTGAGATCCAAAAAGCTTTTACGGATTTGTACACCGAGATCTTGAAAACTAAGAAGCATAATCAAGATTTAGGTCGTCGGGTTTTAGATTTTAAGAGAGAGAAGGAGGTTTAAAGAAATGAGAAGTGTTATATGACCAACACGTTGTCTAGTCTGACGACACGTGTATGCCAACTCGAGAGTGATCTCGAACGTGCTAGGGAGGTCAAAGTCATTTTTGAGAACGCACCCAAGAAGGTTGAAAAGGTGGTTCTTATGGGTAAAGGTGAGAAGTTAGGAATAAGTCATGACGGTGCTTCAACTTTAGTGTCAGATTCATGTGAGTCTCACCCTAACCCACCCATGCATCCAATTCCTATTAGGAAAGTGAGTCCTAGAGTTTTTGAGAGAGGTGTTCCGAGGCCTATTTATGTTTGCTCACATTGTAAAAGGAGAGGACACCTTAGGGAATTTTTCTTTAAGTTGGGGTATGTGTCACATTTTTCTTCTACATGTGTTTCTGATACACATGTACCCACACATGATTCTTTTCATGCTCCCGGAGACTACATGAGAGAGTTTGCACATTTAGGTGAGCAAGTTAAGTTTTTAGTCAAAACTTCACAAGAATTGATGGAGGATTTTCATAAGTTTCCACCACCTTTGGAAAACCCCTTTGCACCTAATGATTGAGGTTTGACTTGTTTACTAGCATATGATGATTTTCATGATGATATTCTTTGACTATTGCTAGTATGTATCATTTTTGTATATTTTTTTTGGGAAATATTTCGAAAAATACAAAAAGATTTTATTTTGATAAAATTTTTAGAATAATCCAAAAAGATTTTTGTATATTGTTTGCACCATTTATGGATGAAGACTTAGAATGACCGAGTCACAACATCACTCCATTTTTCATGTGACTATTTGATAGTGTTTTGAGACAATAGGTCAATTCTTCCACGTGCTTTATAATGTTTGGAGTCATTAAGATGTAATTAAGTGTTACTTCCTACATGTTTGACTCATGTTTCCTTTATTGCACACATGCACATATTTGTTTGATTATTGTGCTTGTCTTATCACATGTTGGTTGGGTGTTTTCACTTCAATCCTGTCCTTTAAAACGAACCAAGCGCGATAAATCTTGATAAGGAAATTGTGCATATAAGAACCATTTTTTCAAGTTTGTGTGCTTTGTTTGAAAATGGGGAAGGGCTGCGAAAGGCTCATTTTGCCTTTGCGAATACTAAGCCACCGTTAAATTGGACCTAAAAAATGGAGGAATTTTATTATTCGGGGTCCAAAGAGGTTTAAAAGAGCCCAAAAAAATTTAAAGGAAATAAAAAGAAATTCATGCCAATTATGGGCCATTTAGGTTTTTGCACCAATTTTCCAAAGTTTGAGAATTTAGTTTATTCACCTCTAAAAGAAAGTATATATGAGGGAGTTTGGTTGGAGAATTAAAACGGGTTTGCACGTCCTTGAAATTCTTGAAAATGCGCTAAAAAAGTTTTTGACGTTATTGGTGTGGAAATAATTTGACTTTGATTTGTTGATTGGTATAAGATGATGTCATTTAAATTGAGCAAATTTTTACACCTAAGGATTATTTTGATGTTCATTCGTTAGGGGTACACATATGCATCGTGCACATATTATTGATTGAGTTGATTTACCTATCGAATGTGTTCGCACCCATTCATTTCGTTTCCATGACTTGGTTGTTTGAGTTTAAATCCATGGTGTGATTTCTGTATCATATTTTTCAAAGTGGTATCTTATTTTTGTATGAAAAATTGAAAAGTCCAAAAATAGTTTGTGAGATTTTTGAGATATCCCTTTGCATGCACGTAACTTGATCTTTGTTTGCTATGCATTTTATCGTGGCACTCCATGTTTTGATTTTTTCTTCTTATCTGCCTATTTGGGGACATCATAAAAAGGGGGAGAAATAATTATCATGTTATGGGGGAGTTTTTGCATTATGGGGGAGATTTGATTATTAATGCTTTATTCCTATATCATTTCAAACTCGATGCGTCACGAAGGTTTTTGTTTTTTCTCATGTGTGTAGGTACAAAGATTGATGATCATGATGTTGCACAACCTGATAAGAAAAGCTTTGAGATCTGATGAAGATGATTGAAGAACAGTTGTGAAGTCTTGCAAATTTATTCATGGGAGGGTAGATTTGTATAGGGAATTTGATTTTTGATAATTTGGATTTTTTATGTATATACTGGCATAGACATAGGGGGAGATTTGTAAGGACATATTTTCGTAGGTCCGTTATCAATTTATTATGTCATATACCGCTACACCGTCGAAGAGAATTCAAGAGAAATCTACATCAAAGACGGATCTGAATTATTCAAGTTCTTCATCATTCAAGGCTCTGCGAAGTTTACTTTGGTAAAGTTTTGTTTTAAATACCTTTACTTTTCACTTAGAGCTTTTGGGAGATTTTTAAAAAAGATTTTCTAAGTGTTGGAGCGGATATTTTCATCAAATATTGAGAATGAGTATTTTTTCTAAGTTTTGAAGAGGACCTCGATTTTGACGCCCAAGTCGTTCGCGTGAGATCAACATCTCGTTCGAACGATATTAGAAGTCGCGCGATGTCGTTTGAATGACATGCATACTTCGTTCGAGCGACATATGCTTCTCGTTCGAAGGAGCTCGAATTTTGAGGAGGTGCATTTTTGTATAAATACTCATTAAATGGTAACGTTTTCATTAAGAAGTCCATACGTTTTCCAGAACATAAACACTGCCAAAGCAGTAATCTTTAAGATTCTTCTTTTAGGGATTTAATCCCTTTTTGATTTACAATTCACAAAACTCCCATCTTGCTTTAGTGAATTATTTTGGTGTTCAAGAACACATCTTTTCATTTGTTCATCTTTTGTGGAGTGCGTCTCTACACCGTATGGCTGCGTGTCATTAAGGATCTTGCTGCGTGAGGATTCTTTGCTGAAGATAGGACTGCGAGTCCTTGGAGGGTGCTGCGGGTATTCTCTTACTGAGTTCAAGACTGCGAGTCTTTGTGGGTTGGTTGCGCATTGATCCATTGCAGATTTCTCTATGTAGTTGTAAGTTGCGATTTATAGATTCATAATGAAATAAAGTTTTTACCCGAAAGGTTTTTTTTCTTGAAATCCGTGTCTCAGCATATTTGTTGTATCTCATGCGGTATTTGTTTATGGTTTGACACACGCACCATAGATGCATGTTTAGGAGCTAATTTAATAGACTCTAATTAAATAAGTGAGCCAAATTAGAAAGTTGAGAATTAATCAATTATCACACAGTCACGTTTTTTCATATCTCATGCCTCCTTAGATGTTTTATGAATGGATATATGTCTAAACTCAATTGGGGATGCGCAACCAAAAATAGCATTACTTCTTTTCATTTTCCACTCACCCTCCTTTAAATCATTATCATCCCAACTAGATCTAATTTTGTTTACTTGGACATCATCGAGAATGGTTGTGAGAGAAGTCCATCCTAAAAGCACACTATTCCATATTCTATCATCCATAGACATTAATTAAGCTGTCATACGCGCTGTCCAATAAGAATAATTACTACCATCAAATACAGGACGTCGAGGGGTTGAACTTTAATCCCATGCACATAATAAGATCTAAACTCAAGTTATTAAGCCTAAAACTTGGAGAGTGTGACTCTCGATGATAACTACCCAAAATTAATTCCCCTAATTAAAGAAAAAGGTGTAATAATTTGTTATTATCAAAAGGGTTTAAGAATCCTAAAATCTGAGTGAAAAAAATATTTTACTAGATTTTAGTATCCCAAATTTTATCTTCTTATTTGATACAATGATTATAAAAACGAGCAAAGAGTAAAATAACTTCAAGACCATATATAGGGGGGGAAACCCACTAATAACCTTGGGATGATAAGAACGACAAATGAACTATCGTAGAGATATTATAATTAGAAGAAAAATACTTATAACCACATGAGGTTATAACTAACTAAACACTTTTTACACCATATTCTATGACGAGAGTGTTGAACGCTAAAGTTCGCTAAACAACCACCATTGGTTTTGGTTCGTGAACAATGTATTCAAATTTCTTGCCAAAACTTTCTTCTTTAAAGTTGAAGGAACTTATTCCAAGATTGTAACTTTCAAGAAACCAAAAAGCTATACCAAGGATTTTTCAAGAATCCTAAGAGATTGTCTGTTGGGATGTATTACTAGGTTATGGTTCTCTCAATATCAAAATGAATTATCCAAGACAACGAAGATAAAATATTTTCTCATGAATGAAATAGGTTTTTGAACAAAAGGTGAGTAAATAAACCTCTAAAGTTTTCTCAAAGAAAAACTCAACAAAAATGGCTTGAATAACTAAAATTAGAGGATTAAACCTTTTGATTTGAAAAGGTTTAAGATCTTATATACTAGGTGTCACATCTTTATGGTGTCAAGTGGTCACTTGAAGGTCTAAGTCAGCCGTAACATTGTACTTAAACCAAAAACCAAGAAGATCTTATGTAAAAAGGGAACTTTTAGCAGTGTCAGATACGCCTTGCAGGAACTTCATTGCAATAAGAAATTTCTTCATTGTAGCGAGATAAAGCAATAGTACATGTTGCATAAAATATCAGAGATTTTCACGAGACACATAAGTCCATTAAAGAAGTTTCACTATAGCAAAGAAAGTCTTCATTAGAGAATCCCTACTGTGAAAATTATGCTCGTGAAAATATCTAGGGAATTCATCTTTTTGCCTATAAATTTTTTTTGAGAATAAGTTTTTGGCAAACCCTAAGTATGTTTGTCTCAACCAAGGACATACATACTAGAAGTACACAAAAATATTCAATTATTTATAAAATATATTTTTCTTTATGAAAAGAATATTTGCATTGTGTATTTGACAAATTTACAAAACCAATGTTCGTTTAAATAATTTTACAATTACAAAGACAATTTAGTCAAGTTATGAATCTAAGTCTTTTAAGTCTTATACCTATCCTAAGGGTTGTAGTAAAGGTTCATCATTAAGTGAATTCGAGATGTGGATGAATCTTTCCGGTGACTTCTTGGGCAAATACTTATATATGTTTTGGCATGGAATTTAGACAATCTATTTTATGGAGCCTATTGGGTATACTATAATCCTACATATCTTTTTAGATAAACATTTTACCAAATAATTTTCATCCAACATTTCTTTCAAACATTCTACAATCTTAAGATATTTATAAAAAAAATTCAAAGATAAGAATCTTCCTTCACTCCCATTTTTAAAAACGTTGCTCTCCCTTTTATTTTTAGTTTTATGGACATAAATGTGTATATAAAGTCGTGACTCTTATGCTTTAATTTTTTTTCCTCTTCCCTTTCTTTTTCCTAGAATGAATGTTGTACTTATTGTGAATTTATTTTTAGGTCTCATTCCAATTTGATGAGATTGTAAACATTCAAATCAAGATCACAATAATTAACATGCATAGCTCTTTTATTTAGTTACATTTTTTCTCCATCTTCTTCATCCAAATATTTTCTTATTCTGGAACTTCTATTCTCTTTATTTTAAAAATTACAAGATACTCTTCTTCATCCAGACTTTACAATCTATATATTTATTAATATTGTCATTTATGTGTTCTAGATAAGATAGTATATTCCTTTAAATAGATATGGACAATCCATTAAAAATACAACCATTATTTTTTATATTTATACTCAAAATATTTTTTTAAAAATATGTATCTATGAAATTGGCTTTCGAAGTCCCTAGAGTATGGAGGATGGTCGAATAAAAGCTAGTTTTAAATTTTTTCAAATTAAATATAAAACTTAAACAAAATTAACCCCCAAAAGAAATTTGCACTAATTTAAAACAAAATGTTGTGTTGAAATAGATTGACCAATTTTATCTTTATCCTAAATAATGAATCTAGGTGATAGTAGATAAAATAATATGAATCACATAACACACGAATGTACGAGGAAAATCCACAACGGATAAAACCTCGGGTGGCCCATCTTGCATATTCACTATGATGAGGTTTTACAAAAGTCAACAGATGACATACAATACACACTCGATGCCCTCAAAATCCTTGATGCATCTTCTATCTTAAACCTCTCCTCTATAGCGACACGCAAGTGTCCACCATTGCAGCTGCAACAACGTGTGAGTACACACACGCCTTGGCGTCCACCAATAAGGATCAATTACTACCTATGGATCTGAAACATAGACGCACCGCTTCTTCATCACGATATCACACCACAAAGTCCATTGTGTGTAAACAGTAAACCATGTACGGAATCCACCGCATGAAATTATTGTCAATCAAGATGAAGAGAATACACTTCTTGGCACCAACAAATAAGAACTCAAAGCATATGGAATAACGAAACTTCGATCTTAAAACTTTTTGTATGAAGTTAGGGTTTACGAGCTTTTGGATATGTATAGGAAAATGATTTTCGTTAAAAGTCTCAATGAAAACTGATGCCAACACTCCAATTTATTGAAAACATGTTTTTTAGGTAATACATTTTTCGAGACAACTTCTTCGAACAAAAACAAGACCTAGTTTGAACGATACTGCTAACTCATTTGAACTCAAGAAAAGATCATTTGAACGAACAACCAATCTCATCCGAAATATCTTCAAACAAGGTTTTAACGATATTAGTTCCGTAAATAGAAAAAAAATCTTTGATGTTGTTTTCAACGAACTGCTAAACTTGTTTGAATGAATCTTGTAAAGTCATTGGAATGACTTAAAATAAAATTGTTTTTTTGAAATATTTCAAAAAACACGTCCAAACAATTATATAAAAAAACACCCAAAATAAAATTCCAAGGATAAAAATGTATATGCATTCATACCTAAGAGATCCTCGAAAACATGAAGAAGAAAGGTGGCAGGAATCACGACATGATATGTAATATCTAAATATTTTCCACTATGTCTTGAATTAAACGCGTCACAAGCTTGAAAGGTCAACATACAAACCTTAACTTGTGACTCAAAATGTTTTGTCCGAAATTAAGCCAATACATATAAATTTACTTAATTAAACATGTTTCCTTACAAATCTACCCCTTTTTGCTATTCTGGGACGAAAAACAAAACAAAACAAAAACCTTTGGGACATTAAGATCTTTAAAATACTCAGTCCCCAACCCCAAAAGGAAAAAATATGATGCTCAGCATACACATACTTTAAGTAACTTTTTTCGCTTGTAAACTTTTTCGTATGTTATTATAAACCTACACACTGTAACCCACCTTTAAATGAAACTTGAATATATAATAATATAAACTTCATAACAATAAAACACCCCTTATGTCTAATAATCCCTAACTAGGTAAGATGTTTTCCCCAAGATATATATCTCCTCCAAAAGCTAAAGAGAAAGATATCATTTCTCCCCCTTTTTTCTAGGAATAGACAAAATGTTTTTTTTTAAATCTTTCAAAAAACAACTTGAAAACATTATATAAAAAAACAGCCAAAATAAAATTCCAATGATCAAAATATATATGCATTCATTCTTGAGAGATCCTCAAAAACACGAAGATAAAACTTGGCACGAAACACGACACGATACGTAATATCCGAATCTTTGCCACTATGTCTTCAATCTAACACATAATAGTCTAAAAAGGTCAACATACAAAGCTTAACCTATGACTCGAAATGTTTTGTCTGAAATTAAGCCAATATATAAAAATTGACGCATTTGGAAAAAATTTCTTACAAATCTTCCCCTTTGGCTATTCTCGGACAAACACAAAACAAAAACCTATGGGACATTAAGCTCTCTAAAAGAATCAATTCCCAACCCCAAAAGGAAAAAAATTCAAATGCTCAACATATAATACTCTTTGTAGCTTTGCTCGCTTGTAAACTTTGCCACATGCTGTAAACCTGCACACTTAAACACACCTTCAAATGTAACTTGAATATATAATAATATAAAATTCATAAGAATAAAACACACCTAATGTCTAACAATCAGCACCTAGTTAAGACGTCTCTCATAAGATAAATATATCCTCTTAAAGCTAAAGAGAAAGATGTGATTTCACCTTTTTTTTGTTCAGGATTAGACAAAGTAAAGACAATGACGCGATTTCGCCCATAAAACATATCCCCCCTAAAAAATAAGAACATATGATATCAACTAAAACTAAGGAAAAAAGAATAATATCATGTAATGGGGTAAAGTGAAACAAAACACAACATGGCAATACAAGCACATATAATCCAAACAACGATCAATTAATACCAGTATTAATGCAATAAATGATATCAACTAGAATACACAATGGCGCATGAGACAACAATATAAACATGCAATAATAAATAGCAATATGATGATATATAATGCTAATTTGATCCAAAGATAAAGCATATGTAAAACAAGGAAAAACTGCAAATGAAAAGACTCAAAACAAAATGATAGCATATGTATAAATATGTAAAATATATCAATGACACACATGCACATACATATTGTAAGGACATTTTTGTCCATTATCAATGTATTATGTCGCACGCCGTTACACCGTTGAAGAAATTCAAGATTCAACGGATCCGAATATCAAAAGAAGAAGAGGAATCATAGTCTGACAGCCGGATCGATCCGCTGAAATAAAAGAACCGATCCGGCTAACCGGACCGGTCAGCCTAAAGACCCGGGCCGATCCGCTAGTTTGTCAGAAGGCCAGTATACCCCGGACCGCAAGCGAACTGATGAAGCTTGGAAGCGAACCGATACGATCATCAACGGACCGATCCGACCCAGAATAAAAGAACCAATCCGGTCAATCGGACCGATCTGCCTCAGACCCGAATCGATCCGCCTGGGATAAACTTCAACAGATCGTGTTCAGATCGTGTTCAGATTTTTTAGGCCCGAGACTTCTTATTTAATCCCACTACGGGAAGTGGTTTTCTAAGACTTAAACACAGGATTTTTAGAGTACAGAAAGCCCTAAGTCTTCACCTATTGAGCATCTAGACTCTAGGTATTTGACTCACACAAATTGACAATCCTTTGTGAATCACTTTGCAACTCAGGAACACATTCTTGCTCTTCACACCCTTGTGGAGATGCCGTTCTCTTCGCCATTGCAGCCCTACTGGAAAGGGATAGTTCCAGTCGCCAACCCTACTGGAAAGGGATAGTTCCAGCCGCGACTACAGAATTCGATACCTGAGGGTAATTCTTAGTCACTTGTATTTTCCTTGTAATCCGAAATTGTATAGCCTACAATATTATAATGAAAATAAATGGTTTTGCCCCTTTAGGGGATTTTTCCTCAATTGCTTGTGTTTGAATGTTCTTGCTTAGATTATAATCTTATTCAATCACATATTGTTGCATGTTTAGGGTTTGTTTGGGTTAAAAGGGTTTAATATATAATTTTCTCATTTGAACGCAATCACATACGTTCTCAAATTGGTATCAGAGCAGGTTACTCTAATCAATCGCGTATTCCTATTTTCCGCAAAATTTTTCTAAGATATCAATTTTCTAAAAAAATTGATTTTTGAAAAAGTGCGTGTTCAAATGGAGAAGTTATATAATACAATGCCTGTTTTTGACGGGAGAAATTATGCTTATTGGAAAGCCCGAATGAGGTTGTCTTTAAAAGCCATTGATGAACGTGTCTGGATTTTAATAGAAAGAGGGTGGACTCCTCCCTCCGTGACTGTTGATAATGTGATCAATTTGAAACCTGACACTTCTTACACTGATGGAGAATTTAAATGGGCATCTTTTAATTCTAAGGGTCTAAGTGCTATTTCTGGATCTGTCACACCTGATGAGTTCAAACGTATAATGACGTGCTCCACGTCAAAAGAGGCATGGGATGTTTTACAACTCACCCATGAAGGAACTAATGCTGTGAAAGAATCTATGTTGCAAAATTTGACAACTCTATTTTAAACCATCACCATGCATGAATCTGAATGCTTTGATGAATTTTATGCTAGACTTTCTGACATTGTTAATACTAGCTTTAATCTTGGTGAACATATTCCTAATGCTAGAGTTGTTAAAAAGATTCTTCGTTCTTTGCCTAAGCGTTTTATCCCTAAAGTCACTGTGCTAAATTCCATGGGTAATTTAAATACGCTAAAATTGGAAGAACTTGTAGGAGATTTGCAAACTTATGAAATTGATATGTTCCCTAAAACTGCTAAATCTAAAGATAAGGGAATTGCACTTAAAGCCCAAGAGAGAAGGAGTGAGGGGTCGGCTAGAAAAAGGGTAGAGTCGTCTAGAAAGAAAGAGACTGACACGTCAGATTTTGAGTGTGATTTTGACCTAGATGATTTAGCTCTTTTTGTAAAAAATTTCAAGAGGATTCTCAAATTTAAGAAAAATGGCAATTTTAAAGATAAAAAGAAATTTGAGAAAAATAAGTTTGAAAAGAAAAATGAAAAAGACTCCTAAAATTATCCTAAGAAAGAAAGTGAGAGATTCTTTGAGTGCGATGGTAGGGGTCATAGAGCCTTTGAGTGTGCCAATCGTCTGAATAGAGAGAAAGGGAAAGCTGTCCTTAATGCTACCCTTAGTGACGACAGTGAGGTCGAGACGGTGGATTCAGGAGATGAGTCACCGCATGAGTGTAACTTCACCGCATTCATGGCCAGTCAAGTGAGCACTCCTAGTTCTCTTCACGACGATGAAGATGATGCTTCACAGGGACACCTCGATAGTGGGATTGATGTGAGTGAGGGGGAGGATGACTCAAGTGAGAGTGAGTGTGAGAGTGATATTTAACGCGCCTACGTTGAGTTATATTCCGATTCATTTAAAACTAAAAAACGTAGCAAAGCGCTAGTTCTTAAGATCACCGCCCTGGAGGAAGATTTAAGAAAGGCGAGAGAAAGAGAGTCCTCCACCTTCACCGCCCTGAGAGAGAGAGAATCTTCCTGTGACGAGAGAGAGAGTGTTTCTGAGAAAAAAAGAGGGGAGTTGACTAAACAAGTGGCTAGTCTTACGAGTGAGCTCCATGGAGACTCGAAAGAAACTTGAATCCCTTGTTGCCCAGCTGACTCATGATCTTGAGAAAGCACTGGAAGTCAAGGTTCAAATCGAGGACAGATCTGGGAAGATGGGAAAGATGCTCCTCGACCCCGTGTTAGGTTTTGGTGATCGGCAAGGAATTGGTTATGATGGTTCCTCCACATCCCAAATTGCACCTGGACCAGTTCCTGAGTTTACTACGAATCCCTATGGCCATCGTCAAAAACCTCGAAGGAGAGTTCGACCAAGAAAGGCAAACCAAGGTCTGCCTTTAACTGTACTCTTTTGTACTTATTTCAAAAGAAAAGGCCACCTTAGGGAGTCTTGCTATAGCATGGGTCGGACACGACGTACTATTGCTCCACCACGTCATACTGATGAGTTTTCTAGTCTGAGAGAGCGAGTTGAGTTCTTAGCTGCCATATCCCAGAGTTTAATGGAAGAATTCCGACGGATGTCTTTGCCGTTAGTGAATGCTTCTCACATTCCAGATAAAACCAACAACAACAAAGGCAAACAAAAGGTCATCTCTGCATGGGTGCCTAAGAAAGATAAAAAGGCCTTTGTTGTTCATGTTTCTCTCAAAGCACATAATACCTCATAGTGGTATTTTGATAGTGGGTACTCCAGACACATGACAGGTGATGCCTCATTTTTTACGACTCTTGAGGACTATCAGGATGGCAGAGTCACCTTTGGAGATGGGAGCAAGTCTAGCATTGTAGGACGAGGTACTGTCGAGTTACCTGGATTTCCTAAGCTAGAAGAGGTTTTGTACGTCAAAGGTTTGAAAGCAAATCTTCTCAGCATTAGCCAGCTGTGCGACGCTGACTTTGCAGTAAAGTTTGACCGGGATACTTGTAAAGTCTATAATCAAGCCGGTAAACTATTAGTGCAAGGGGTGAGGACCGAGGATAATTGCTATGGGACTGAGCCCACATCCTCACTTATCTGCAACAGCGCCATGATCACTCCTATGGATCTGTGGCACCAACGTCTAGGTCACGTGAACGTTAGAGACCTTAATCGTTTAGCTAAAAAGGATCTAATACATGGCTTACCATCTCTTGGAAAGTCAGCTTCGACTGTTTGTGGACCCTGTCAGTTGGGAAAACAAATTCGTAGTCCTCATAGGAAGTTACATTCCATTACCACCTCTCGTGTTCTTGAATTGATTCACATGGATCTTATGGGTCCCACTCGTACTGAGAGTCTAGGTGGTAAGAGGTACATCCTCGTGATGGTAGATGATTTCTCCAGGTACTCCATTGTAGGTTTTCTGAGAGAGAAATACGATGATTTAGAATTTTTAACGACTAAGTGTCGTGTCCTGCAAAATCAACACGGTGTCACTATTAACAGGATGCGTAGTGAAAATGGCACTGAATCCACAGAAGCAAAGGTAGACCTTTACTGTGATAGCCTCGGGATCAAACATGAGTTTTCTGCTGTGAGAACTCCTCAGCAAAATGGGATTGTTGAGAGAAAGAATAGAACGATCCAAGAGATGTCTAGATCTATGCTTCTAGGTCATAAAATTTCTAGGAGATTTTGGGCAGAGGCAGTGTCTACTTCATGCCACAAGGTGAATAGGGTGTATTTGCATCCACACACACTTCAGACTCCTTATGAGTTGTGGACTGGCAAGAAGCCCAACCTGGCATATTTTCGTGTTTTGGGGAGTAAATGCTACATCCTACGAGATAGAAAGCAATTAGGAAAGTTCAACTCTCGGAGCGACGAGGGAATATTTCTAGGATATTCATCGACTAGCAGAGCGTACCGAGTTTTTAACCTGAAGAGCTCTAAGGTTATGGAATCAATAAATGTCACCGTGAAAGATGACGAACCTTCGACGGTTATTGATCCTAATCTTCAGTGTAAGGATGAGGATTGCTCTGACAGTGATTTACCTGTTCCTCTCTCACACTCTGTGGACCCTACTCCTGTGTTAGGGGACACACCTGCTTGGGTTCACAAGAGTCATGACCCGTCTGCCATTGTTGACGATCCCACTCTAGAGGTCAAGACTCGTGCTCAGCTAGAGAACGTTGTTTGCCATCTTTGCTACACGTCCAAAGTCGAGCCCAAGAACCATAAAGAAGCACTCAAGGATGAACATTGGATATCTGCTATGCAGGATGAGTTGCTTCAGTTTAAAAAGAATAATGTATGGGAACTTGTCCCCCGGCCTAGTGAGACTAATGTGATAGGTACCCGGTGGATTTTTAAGAACAAAATGGATGAAAATGGTACAATAATCAGAAATAAGGCTAGGTTGGTCGCTCAAGGCTACACACAGATAGAGGGTGTAGACTTTGGGGAGACATTTTCTCCTGTTGCGAGGCTTGAGTCCGTCCGTCTTCTGCTCACCATCGCATGTCATCTGCGCTTCAAGTTATACCAGATGGATGTCAAGAGTGCCTTTCTGAATGGCATTCTACAGGAGGAGGTTTATGTGGAACAACCAAAAGGGTTTGAAGACCCTCAGCACCCAGAGCACGTTTACTATATTAGAAAAGCCTTGTATGGTTTGAAGCAAGCACCCCGTGCTTAGTACGAGAGGCTTACTTCCTATCTCTTAGCTCGTGGCTTCAAGAGAGGGGGAGTAGATATGATGTTGTTCGTCAGGAGAGATGAAGGTGCTATTTTGGTTGCCCAGGTCTATGTGGACGACATAGTCTTTGGATCCACATGCTCCCAGCATGCTCATCACTTTGAGGAGGAAATGAAAAGTGAGTTTGAGATGAGCATGGTTGGTGAGATTGTATTCTTCCTTGGTCTCCAGGTTCGTCAGCTAGAAGATGGGATATTCATCTCCCAATCCAAGGATGCTAGAGACCTAGTGAAGAAATTTGGCTTAGACTCCGCTAAGGATGCACGTACACCTATGAGTACCACTACCAAGCTTAGTAAGGACACTTCAAGCAAGGACGTAGAGCAAACCTTATATCGAAGTATGATAGGTAGTCTTCTCTACTTGACTGCCAGTTGTCCCGACATCGCCTTTAGTGTTGGAGTCTGTGCACGATATCAGGCATACCCAAAAGAGTCACATTTACTTGCTCTGAAATGTATTATTAAATACGTGAGTTAGACTCTATCATACGGAATTTGGTATTCCTTTGATATGGATGACCGTTTTTCCGCCTATTCAGATGACGATTGGGCTGGGGATGTAGATGGTTATAGGAGCACTTCTGGTGGGTGTTTCTATTTTGGTTCTACTCTTGTCTCCTGGCTGAGTAAGAAGCAAAATTCCATCTCTTTGTCCACTGCGGAGGCTGAGTACATAGCCTCCGGGAGTTGTTGCACAAAACTCTTGTGGATGAAGAAAATGTTGGAGGATTATGGGATTTCACAAGACACCATGATCATTTCTTGTGATAACACGAGCACGATACACATATCCCGTAATCCCGTCCAGCATTCGCGCACAAAACACATCAGGATACGTGAGCACTTTATTCATCAGTTAGTTAAGGAGGACACTATATCCCTGAGTTTTGTTACTACCGACCGTCAGTTAGCATATATTTTCACGAAACCTTTAGATGCCCTTAGATTTGAGAATCTTAGGAAGTCTTTGGGAATTTGCACAGCTGACTGAGAGGTTGGTCTATGTCTAGAATAGGATGCTTTCTCATGTTCATATTATATGCTTCCTATTGCTAGTCTGTTTTATATATACCATTGCTTAGTTGTAAAATTCTTCTAGCTGTTTATATTTATTTTGAAACATACAAAAAGATTTTCCTTTAAGAAATTTTTTTAGAAAAGCACAAAAAGATTTTTATTTTTATGCTTCTTTTATGGATGAGCATTTAAGGTAGCCAAGTTAAAACTTCATTTCATTTATCCATGTGACTGTTTGATAGAGATTTGAGAGGCTACATCATTTCATTTATGTGCTTTACATTGGATGGAGTCTTTGAGATGTAATTAGTGATATCTTCCTACATGTTTGACTCCTATATCCTTTATTGCACACATTCACGGCTATATTTGATTATTGCACTTATCGTATCACATGTTGGTTTGAGTGTTTCCATCTCAATTTTGTCTATACAATGTACAATATGCGATAAAACTTGACAAGATTCGAATGCATGTAAAAACCGTTTTTGGTGAGACTGTGTGTTTTTATATAACGGGGAGGGGCTGCGAAAGGTAATCATCTATCATTTGCGCAAAAGCCACCGTTAAAAAGGACCTAAAAAATGGAGGAATTTTAATATCCGAGGTCCAAAGAGGTTAAAAGAGCTCGAAAAATTTAAAGGCAATAAAAAGCACTTCATGCCAAATATGGGCCACTTAGGTTTCACCATCAATTCTCCAAAGTTTGAGAATTTAGAATGCCTCTATTCAAAATTATATCTAAGGGAGTTTGGCTGGAGAATCTTTAAACGGGTTTGCACTTCCTTGAAAGTCCTGAAAAAGCATAAAATCATTTTGGACGTTATTGGTGTGAAAATCACTTTGAGCTTTGATTTGTTGATTTGATTGAGTCAATATCTTATATTGTCATTATTTTACACCAAAGGAAGCATTTGAGTTCAATCTCTAGGAATATCCAATATTCATCATGCACATATGTCATGTTTGTATGCATTGATTTTCCTATCGAATTTAATCACACCACTTCATTTACGCTATCATCGTCTTGGTTGCTTTGTGTTCATTCATGGTGTGATTTTATCCTAGTGACACCCCGCACTTGCTTATTTGATTTATTTCTCTCATTTGTCTATTATGGGGACGTCATAAAAAGGGGGAGAATGAATTATCTTATTATGGGGGAGATTTGAAAGTTTGAGTTTGTTCATAAATTGGTATATATGTTTATCTCATTTCAAACTCGATATGTCACTTGGTATTTTGCTTTGTCTCATGTGTGTAGGTACTACATGGATTATCATTGGATTGCACACCCTGATGAGAAAAGTGTTAAGATTCCTGAAGAATTGAAGACCAAACGCTGTAGTCTTATTCAATTGTATCTTTCCAGTTTTGGGTTCATGTAAGGGCTGATTTGTATAGGCATTTTTAGTTGTTTTGATAATTCGGATGTTTGTTTTTATGTATGTACCGGCATAGACATAGGGGGAGATTTGTAAGGACATTTTTGTCCATTATCAATGTATTATGTCACATGCCGTTACACCATTGAAGAAATTCAAGATTCAAGATGAAACGGATCCGAATATCAAAAGAAGAAGAGGAATCATAGTCTGACAGCCAGACCGATCTGCTGAAATAAAAGAACCGATTCGGCTAACCAGACCGGTCCGCTTAAAGACCCGGACCGATCCGCTAGTTTGTCAGAAGGCCAGTATACCCCGGACCGCAAGCGAACCGATGAAGCCTGGAAGCGAACCGATCCAATCATCAACGGACCGATCCGGCCCAGAATAAAAGAACCAATCCGGTCAATTGGACCGATCCGCCTCAGAACTGGACCGGTCTGCCTGGGATAAACTTCAACAGATCGTGTTCAGATTTTTTAGGCCTGAGACTTCTTATTTAATCCCACTACGGGAAGTGGTTTTCTAAGACTTAAACACACGATTTTCAGAGTACAGAAAGCCCTAAGTCTTCACCTATTGAGCATCTAGACTCTAGGTATTTGATTCACACAAATTGCCAATCCATCACTTTGCAACCCAGGAACGCATTCTTGCTATTCACACCCTTGTGGAGAAGCCGTTTTCTTCTCCATTGCAGCCCTACTGGAAAGGGATAGTTCCAGCCGCCAGCCCTACTGGAAAGGGATAGTTCCAGCCGCGACTACAGAATCCGATACCTGAGGGTAATTCTTAGTCACTTGTATTTTCATTGTAATCCGAAATTGTATAGCGTACAATATTATAATGAAAATAAATGGTTTTGCCCCTTTGGGGGATTTTTCCTCAATTGCTTGTGTTTGAATGTTCTTGCTTAGATTATCATCTTATTCAATCACATACTGTTGCATGTTTAGGGTTGTTTGGGTTAAAAGGGTTTAATATATAATTTGCTCATTTGAACGCAAGCACATACGTTCTCACATATGGGTCTAAAAAACCACAAACTGGCGCAAAAACACATAATCTCTACATACTAGAATAATACCGATGTGTCTAAACACATGGAATGGAGTGAATGGGCATGAACTAGAAACAAAAGATTTATGACCCAATTACTCAAAAAAGTCCAAGGAGTTCTATTTGACAGCAAAACCTTATCAATCTAAGATTTAACCTTAAGTGACAGATAAAAGGGAACTCAAAGAACAAAGAAACACAATAGATATAAGCCTAGAATTTGATGATTCTACAAATCAATAGTGTCATGACATGATAATCATAAATAGGATTCATTGTACAAACCCTTTGATCTTCAACTATAACACCCTCAAAATATAAACAAATATCATATATATTTTCACTTAATTCTTTTGAAGATACCATTTTTTAAAATCAAACAAAGAAACTTGTTGGACTTTGATCGTTTATTTTTACCTCTCATTTTTGGGATCTTGCCAATGGTGGATTTTCCACAAAGGAGATATAATCCTTTTATAGCCCTTGCCCATGCATCCTCATGTTTTCAATAAGAATCAACAAACTCATGGGCAACGATTTCTTACATGCATAAATCCTGCATAGTAAACATATATATATATATAGATGATAAGATTGATAGTATAACATATCACTTATCTCAAATATAACATGTGAAGTTAAAATTCATAATATCTTGTGCATGTGTGTTTAGAGACATAAAAATTGAATCCACAAATCAAATGAAAGTCTAACAACTCCATGCAATCATGATTAAGAACACTCTAAGCATTGCAAATCATAATCAAATATCTTAGCCACATGGAAACGTGAAACGACGTGGATTCAAGCACATCAATATGCTACAAAAATTGTGTAAAACTAAACTACACATAATCCAAAAATATTATTGAGTTTTTAAACATTTTTCAAAATGATACCAAATTAAAAAAAAAAAAACTCAAAAGACACAAAATATATTTGATTTTTTTCAATAAGACCCAATAGGTGAAAATAAAAAAATAAAAATGACTCAAATCACATACTAATAACAAACACATATATCAGGAAGTAGAAATGCGTATGTAAATATGTGAACACAATAAACCATTAGATATTACATGAGAATTATCGCATGAAAGCATTCAAGAATAAAAAAGTCTAACACGTAAAGTCTCCAATCAAATTTCCTAACTGACATAGGTATGGTGGGATGCTTTAGGGTTCTGGGAACCTTGATGAACCTAGACTTAGACTTTCTATTAGAGTTCCTAAGATCAAAGAAAAAGTGCCTGAGGTGAACTTTCCAATCGCAATGTGTGCATGTGCAAACAGATAGGGGTGTTACTGAAGGGTTGACCTTGTCTAACATTCCTAGCAAAGGTCGATTTTCCCAAAAGCATGGTCTTGGCTTCATTAAAAAAATTATGTATACTATCAAAGCCAATTCCACACTTGTCATATTTGATTCATATGGTACCTAACATTTTATCCAATCTTTTCGATCAAGAATCCAAATGAAATTTTACATGAGTCGAATCTCTCAATCTATCCACTATCCTAGAATTGAGTAAACACCTTGACTCTTCGAAATCAAGGAGATACTTCTATAAAACCTCCATAAAAACTCAAAGGATATTTCTCTCACCATCAATATACTCGAGCTTCTCCTTAAGAGTCCTCTCACATGACCTAAAGGCCATAATCGATTTAGCATCATCATCCCCTATGGCATATTATTTAAACCTAACTTCCAAATTTAAATTTGCCTTTTTTAATTTCAATGTTTCCTCATACATCTCACAAAAGGTAACTGAAAGTTCACTCTCCTCCTCCTCCTCCTCCTCTTCTTCATACTCTTCTCCTCTCTCTTTACTATCACTCACATGGGAATCGTAAACAATGGCCTCAAAAGTGTTATGATCAGAATTATCTTCACGGGAATATTTTTCATTTTAGATCTCATGACTATACACGAATGCGGTGTAATTGCATTCAATGGGGGAATCATGTCCCTCTTTCGTATCACTATTACTAAGCATGTCATTGGACACCTTCGATTTCTTTCCTTCCTTCCTTAGTTTAGCGGGACACTCAACTTCCCAATGGACATAACCCTCACACCCAAAGCATTTATCTAACTCATCCCTCTTAATTATTATTAAGAATATTTGGGAATATATCCACCTTATTGTACTTATTTTTTGCCAACTTCTTTACATCTTCGATTATTTTTCAAACTTGAGAATTTTTCTAAAATTCTTTTCAAACATGGACATATCATTGGAATCGATGTCAGACTCATCATTCGAAAAATGTATTTCCTCCTTCAGGGCTTTCAGAGCAATGCCCTTATCTGTCTTCGACTTTTTGGAGGAAAAAATGTCAACATCATAAGTTTGAAGATCACCTAAGAGTCCAAAGTGCCAAAATAATTCAAACTTCTCACTTTTGAATTAAATATTTCAGGCAAGGACATTATAATTTTCTTGACTACGTGGGTTTCAGGTATTCTGTCTTCTAAGTTAAAATATGAGTTCATGATATTTGGCAATCTAGCATAGAACTCAATGAAAGTTTCATTTTCCTCCATTCTAATGGTTCCAAACTAAGTGGTGACGTTTTGGAGTTTAAAAGGCTTAACGCACTTTTACCTTCATGGATGAGTTAGATTATATCCCGAGCCGCTTTATATGTTTCACATGTCATAATACAGAGTAACTCCTTTAGTGCGACCCAACAAAAGAAAGCATTTAATAAGCCTCTAAAATTAGAATTTGCTAATCTTTGCTTTTCCTCACTCCATGATTCTACGGGTTTTAGAATCCTATAGTTACCAGCTAAGGTGGGGGGGGGGGGGGGGTAGGGTGACCAACCATTAAGTACCACTTGCCATATTCACTCAACTATCGCCGTAAGTGCTGATTTCGTACGCATATTCGAGTATGCAAAATTATACCCATAAAAAAGGTACCCTAGAAATAGAATGACCCTCCATATTAGAATGGCTAGAATTCATTCCTAAATAATGATCTAACACAAAAATTTAGTGTTCATGCTCTGATGGCAATTTAAACTACTTAAATTATGGAGGCCGGTCGAATAAAAGTAAATTTTTATATTTAAAAAGAAATATTCTGTTAAAACATATTAACCTATTTTATCTTTTTCCTAAAGTATGCATATAGATGATAGCAGATAAAATAAGATCAATCACACAATACGCCGATGTACGAGAAAAACCCACAATGGGAAAAACCTTAGAAGACTGATGCACACAAATTCACCATGATGAGGTTTTGCAAAAGTTTATAGATAGCTTACAATACAAAAGCGTTGACTTCACAAGCCTTCACGCATCTTCGATCTTTAACTTCTCATACACAACAACAAACAGGAGTCCATCAAATCAGTTGTAAAACAATGTCAGTCCACGCATGCCTCAGTTTCCACCGACAATTCTTAGTTACCGTCTATGGATCTGGAACGCGGGCGCACTATTTATTTACCACAACCCCACACCACGAATTCTATCGTGTGTAAATAATAAACCGTGTACGGAATCCACTGCATAAAATGATTCTCAATCAAGATAAAGAGAATAAAATTCGCCGTGACCATAAACAAGATCTTAAAGCATATAGAATAATGAAACATGGGTCTTAAAATACTTTGGGTGAAAACTAGGGTTCAGGAGCTTTTTGGTATCTATAGAGTAACGATTTTCATCGAAAGTCTTAGTGAAAACTAACGCCAGCACTCCAATATGTAGAAAACACATTTTTTGAGGTAGGAAGTTTTTTGAGGTAACTTATTAGAACAAAAACAAGACCTCGTTCGAACGAAACTACTAACTCATTCAAACTCAAGAAAAACTCATTCCAATGAAAAACCAATATCGTTCGAATGATCTTTGAATAAGCTTCCAACGAAAATAGTTCTGTAAATAAAAAAAATGTCATTTGATGTTCATTTGAGCAGACTGCTAAACTTGTTCGAACGAAGGCAGTAAAGTCGTTTGAATGACTTAGAATAAAAAAATTCTTTTAAAATCTTTCAAAAATTACTCCAAACAATTGTATAAAGAGAAACACCCAAAATAAAATTCCAAGGACCAAATGTATATGCATTCATACCTGAGAGATCCTCGAAAATAAAAGGACAAAACATGGCATGAAACATGACACGATATGTAATCTCTGAAAGGTTAACATACAAAGCCTAACCTATGACTCAAAATGCTTTGTCCGGAATTAAGCCAATACATAAAAATTAACTTACTTGGAAATTTCCCCTTACAACTTTGATACCAATTACTGGCCCAAAAACATACACAAGAGGGGGTGATTTGGTAATTATGACATTAATGGAAATTTCAAAATGTTTAAAATGTCACTTTGAGATAAATTACAAAATAATAAATCAATATAAGTGTAAGCAGTTAAATCAACAATAATAAGAAAATAGGATATATCGTTTAGATAAAGTTTGCTAATCAAAGTTTTGACATGGTTGTCCTTGCTTACGTCCATGCTCAAGATGATACTTGATAAAATTTTCTATCTATGGTTCACTAAGGTAGAACTAATCGCAAGGAATTATAACACCTAGGTATTCAAAACTAAAAAGGGAACTATACCATTCCTTATCGAAGTGACACACAATATATCCCAAGAGAGATGATCTTCTCATTCAAAGATTTATTGAAACATTTATATTCTTCTAAGTCGATTGTAAAATTTTAAATTTCTCGAACAAATAATTTTTATCCTTCTTCATAGAACAATGAGTCTCGGTAAAAGTGGATGATTGAGATTCAATATTTCTGAGAAGAGAACTTTCTGCAGACATCCCATTCTTTTCCATAAAGGTAACCACACCTACTATGGACTTCTAAAGGCCCAAAAGATATCCCAAGATCACAGACACCTTCCTAAAATAAAATAAAAAACTTGAATAACCCGCGAAAGTATTGAACATAATCAAACCAATCCAAAATGGGCCCAAAGGACTAGGGTGAAATTCACTTAACCAATAGGTCAAGCATGCCCAGTACCCATGGTAATTGGTCATTAAGCCCAAAATTTTGCCTATAAAAGGAGGAGTTAACCTACCAATAGGAGGCATTAACTCCGCCCTCTTAAATGTAGAGTATTATGTCCAAAAGCCCTTTATCTTCAAAAAAGCCTTGAAAATCTCTCCATTTGTCATCAAAACCCTCTTTAATCTTAGATGTAATGTACTTACCTCTAGCCCTAGCTTCACTCTCATCACCAAATTCAAAAACAACGAATACTTCCCTTTTTATTCTATAATGAACTTTTACTTTAAAATTATCATTAGATCCATTCCAAAAATGGTTGATCTTACATTGGAACACAGTCGAAACAAAAAGGAGTTTGTGTTACTTTACTATTACATGACCTCAGTCTTTGTTTTGAAGTTTTAATACAAAAGGAGTGGTGTTGTGCTGTAACACCACCCCAAGATACTTTATATGTGTTTCTTATTCGTATAAAGCTTAATCTTGAACCAAAGTTCATGTTCAAACTATGTTAACTTTGATTATGCCTATGGTTGATACATAGGTATAATGGAGAAGAACAATCTCTAAAAATAAACTTAAACCTCATACATATTTATCGATTATTCACTTCTCTGTTAAAAAACCAAACAAAAAGTTGTAACATTATGAAATACTTATATATAGGTTAGAGGATCACTAGATCATAGGATTCTACCTACTATTATGTACTTAATGTTGGAAGTTTGGTCATTCCTTCACCATTGAGTGATATTACGAGTGAACCAAGATTTTAGAAGTTCTCCGGAGACTTAAATCATATATATTTTCAAATTTGACCATGTTTCACTCTTAAAACATCTCAAATGATCAAGGGATGGCTAGATCTCTCACATCGAGACTCGATATGAGGTCAAATCCCTCTCGGTTGTTCACAACCTACGTGGATTTTGAATCAATTCGTGCAAATAGGTAGGCTTATTAGGGCTATCTTCTAGGTGAATAGGTCCAACATTATACATATTTATCCATTTGTTCATATGATCTACATACATATCTTACACTGCATTACACAATATATGTATTTACTAGTTATTCACATTTCATTATTTTTTTTACATAAGAACATGATAGCACACATACTTTGTATCTGCATTTAAGACCGAAATGGCAGTGCGAATGCTTAACACTTTAGTACCCAGACCTTCGACTCTCTAGTTAAACATGCATACCACTTGCCATACTTAGGTGGCTATAGAGTCCTACCCCCTTATTTTATCTGTTTTGAGTAAAATAGACTGATGAATCCAATTTTTTCCTTAAAACAAAGAGAGAAAAAAAGAGGCAATAGGCCTGGGCTCTCACAATGGAGATTTTGTTGCAGACATTTTATTTTGAGGACTGGACTTATTTTAATTTAGATTCGTATTCTTTTAGCATGTTATTCTTGTACATTCATGTATATTCTGCTCCTCTTTCTATTTATTCTTAATATTTTCTAGATACCTTATTAGGTATAAAAACATTGGTATTGCATGCTCTTATAGGGATAAGGATAAACCCTAGGCATCTTTCGAACCTAGTTTATCTCATTAGTTTCAAAATGCATAATAATGCCAAGCAAGAATGGATTTTGTTGAAAAATAAAAGATACACACTACTTCAAAAGCATAGTCTCAGAATATCACTACATACCCCATTACCCTGGGAAACTTAGCCATATGTGTGGGTCTAACCAACACAGGCCCCTAATGATAGTTTTAACTCTTATTGGTCTCGTGCCATCTACGTATATAGAGTGGAATGTTATCGGTGAACATCACTCACGTACCTTGAGTATGTCAAGTCACCTCTCCGACATACTGTCCCCATGATGCATATTAGTAAGATTGATTCACATATAATAGGGTATATGAAAATGACCATCTCACACATACCCATGAGTTATATCGTGAGGAGTCATAACTAAAGAAGTGGGCCTTTTTCCTCATGGAAAAACTTGTATAACCTCGTGCAATTGAATTCTAGGATATATCCAAATAATTAACCCAAGAGATTTGCCAAATGGTGAATCTCTCAAATGGGTTTTTGTGTCCCCTTAAAATATTTCCCAACATATGTTGGGACTCCATGACTCAAAGAATCCACTCACTCTTCACAACACCGAACCAGGGGTTGCATGATAAAGCGATGAGTACAGTGGGAAATAGGTCATCAATTAAGGCATGGAAGCAGTCTTTGTAGTTGAGCTTGAGACACCTTCCCTACTACTTATGCTTGAGATCCAAGTAGGATACGTTGATTGGCACTAACGCCGCTATGATGAGTTATAACTCTTAGATGAAAATATATTAATGTCTTTCAATTACATACAAGGATATTGTCATCGTATTGCAAAATCATTCAATATGTTAAAGACCATGGTCGTGCACCCTATCTAGGATCCTAGAGGAAAATTTAAGGCTAATTGAAGAGGACCATACCTTTTAGAGAAGATCTTGTCAGGATGTATCACTGTTTTAACCAGCCTCAACAGAGAAGAAATGGCACGCCCACCATGATCTCCTTAAAAAGTTATGTCCTCGATATGAATCTCATCGCGCTATGCATTTATCACCTACTTTATCTTCCAAAATAGACTCTTTGTCTTCTTATATCACAACTACGTAGGACCTGATCCTTTCAAAATGTCTTCAAACACGACATCTCTCTTTATTCCCATAGAGGTAAGTAGGCAATCCATAAAGAGACTTTAGCTGCAGTCCTTTCTTTTTCATAAAATGCTATTCTTTTCTCCTATCAAGAGGCATAAGTCTCCCTCATCATTTTAACTGAACAAGAACATTATTTCTTTCCTTAACGATCGATATAGTTACTCAAATACAAATTATCATTCCACAAAATCACATCAAAGATTCGTGCAAAATTAATATTTATTTCATTAAACACATTTTGTTCAAAACATATACAGTAGAACCTCACATATGCCAAATCTTTCCATATTATAAAATAAAACCAAACTATCAGATACACCAAATCTTACACCAATATTATAAATGAGGAGACCCTTATGTGTATGTGCTTTAGACAAAGATAATATTTTTATAAAATTTCCAATTTTACTATGCACCAAATATGTTAACAACTTTTCATTAACCCAATTTTATCTTCTGAATCCTAAACACGCATCTAGTGAGATTAAGAAAATAAAGTAAAGCAAGGTCACAATGCCAATGTACAAGGAAACCACTAAGGAAAAAAACCTCGGACGACCCAGGCTAGATAATCACTATGATATGGAAAATATAAAGGAAGAATACAGTCTTACTCAATGACTCAATCCCCATAAGCCTTGATGCCTACTCTTCTCTTGTACTGCTCCTCTATAGTGCCACGTAGGAGTCCACCCACAAAATCATCCACAACGCACAAGTCCGCGTATGCGTTGGTATCCACTGATACAACCTCAACAATTGTCTAGGATTTAGAACACATAATCCACCTCTTCTTCACCATAATTAGCATGAACAAAGTCCACCATACGAAAAAGAGTTCTTCAAATGGTGGAATAATCAAACAATGGTGCAAACCAAGATCTCTATCACATAAGGATTTTATAAACTCAAATCTTGAAACAAGGAAGGATGTTTAGGTTTTTAGCTATGGAAAACTTTGTAAACAAGTTATAGAAAACATATATCTTTCTTTTCTATTATGCTTACATTTTTTTGAGTCAAAGACGCCTTAAATAAGAGAACAAAATTTTCGAGGCAACACGTCGTTTGAACGAAAGACATATGTCATTCAGACCAAATCATCATCTCATTTGAATGAGAGAACAATCTCGTTTGAACATTTGTAAAGTCGTTTGAATGAGGATAAATGCAAGACATCGTTCATATGATTCTAAACTCAATTTAACTTAGAAAAGATTTAAAGAAATCATTTTAAGATCAGTTTTAAATAAAATAACATCCATATAAAATATTCCAAGAACCATAAACCATTATGCATTCATACCTAGGAGAATCTCAGAAATCAAGTGAAGGCTAAAACGTGCACCAAAAATGCGGCATGATTTATCTTTAAAGATTGATCGCTACGTTTTCAACACAATGTCATAGTCTTAAGGGAATCATGACACATAAATACTATCCTATGACTCAAAGTGGGTTTTGTCCGGAATAATGCCAAAACATACAAAATGACTCTATTTGGAATTTTTTTCCTTTCAAATATTCTCCTTTGGTTATTCTGAGACAAAACCAAAAATAGTGAAATGCTAAGATGGGCCGTGAAGCCGAATAACCAATGTCCCAAAAATAAAAAAATACAGGACACGAACTAGAATATATAGGACCGACAAGCGTGAGCTGTATGAATATGATGTAGCTGAAAAATATGAATCTCTGAACAATCACTACACACACGAAACTAACAGATACCAAGTGAAGTATGGAGTAATAAAAGATAATATATAAATAATATGATAAAATTTCATACCTCCATATAAATAATACGATCAAATCTCAAATGTCAAATCTCCCCCACTTCATATATCTATCTCTCCCCCATTTTTGCCTGGAATAGACAACTAATGGGATAAATAAACAAAAAATTTAGCATGAGTATAATATGTGAACCATAACTAGATAAACATGAGTAACTATCTAATAAAAGATCAAAATATCTGAAAGTATAGATAGTAATCAGTCCCATGAATAAATCATCATTGTAACAAATGATTTGACTAAATAGAATATCATCCCCAATGAAGTATAAGCATAAATAATCCAAGCCAACTGCATATAAAATGCCCATAAATAATAAGAAAAACCACATCAAAATAATATGTAACACAGTTACTGAATTGACCCAAAAAAATTTCAAAATTCTTTAGGTCGTTCGAACGAACCAGACTATCATTCAAACGATAAAGAAATCTCGCTAGAAATGATAGTGATCTCCCTTCAAGTGACCCAAAATAGTGAGCGTCGTTCGAAGCTTGTTTGAAGCATGGCATCTAACGACCCAACCCTGTACGTTGAAAACATCTCACTTGTACCTCGCTGGAAGCATGATTAGAACGATATGAAAAATTCTTTCAAACGACTTTAACTTCTTGTTCTAATGACAAAAAAATTTATCGATTCCAACACCGAAAAATATGCAAACTCAGTCCATAATGATGTTCGACAGATATAAACACCTAACACTTAAAAATTAGGTAAAATACGACTTAAAACCCAAAAATGAGTTACATTTTAACATGATATAGATATGCCCAAACATGTAATGGAATGAAAGGGTTTGATCTAGCATAAATTGGTAATAATTCAAACACCTAGATACGTTCAAGAGGCTCTAATTGACTACTAAATGTCATCAATCTACGGTTTAGCCATACGCGACAATTAAAATATGGAACTTAATGAAATAAACTAACATCATTCACACAAATCTAGAATTTTGACGTTTCGACCAAACAATAGCGTCATGGCATGAATTTTTCAACCTAGGACTCATTTTGCAAGCCTATTAATCTTCAAGTCAAACCCCTTAAAAGATAAACATATATGATAATTCTTTTCTAATGCATTATTCTTTTGAAGTTCTATTTTATCTTTTAAGAGATTTTTTATTGTCCCCTTTTTGGAAAAATATGATATTATTAATGCCTGTTCTTTTCAAACGATGGCTTTCAAGACGAGTTCACATACCTGTCGCAGCCCTTTCCCATGCACACTCATATTTTTTAATCGGCAATAAATATCCTCACGGGCAAAGGTTCTTACATGCACAACTCCCCTTAAGTCTAATATAGATGACAAGATTGAGAGGATAATGTCTCACTAAACTCAAATGTGCATGAGAAGTCAAACATTCAAATATGATCGTGCATGTGTGTGCAATGACATATTCATAGTCGAATCTAAATGCAAATCAAGTTTGAAACAACTCCATTAAGCACATGGTTAAGGTCAATCTAAGCATCTAAAATCATGACCAAATGTGTTAGCCACATGGAAACAATGAAGTTAAGGTGGTCTAAGAACACCAGTATGCCATACCATAAGTGTAAACTCAATACACAAAAAGCCAAAAATCTTTTTGCATTTTTCAATTTTTTTTTATCTAAAAGCAAAATCTATTTGTATTTTCCGAAAAATGTACGAAACCAAAAATCTTTTTGTATTTTTTCATATGACTCAATAAAAGAGAAGTAAAATAAAAATGATACACATGACATAAAACTATAAAATATATATCATGAAACAAAACTATAGTATGAAAAACATAACACAATCATCTATAAGATCTATCATGGGAAGAATCACTTGTAAGGAAACAAGAGTCATGCAGTCTAATTCCTAAAGCCTCTAAGTACAATTTCCAAACCCAAGTAGGTGTGTAATGATGAATGAGGGTTTTGGGAACCGAAATGACTTTATTTTAAACTTCCTAGGCGCATTTTTAAGATCGTAACAATAACGTCAAAGGTGACCCTTCCTATCAAAATGTGTGAAAATGTAGATATGGCGAGGAATGCTACCTAAATGACGAACTCTCCTAACATTCATAGTTGGCCCTCTCACACATGTGGTGTTGGATTTGTTAGTGGGAGCAATGTGATCATCGAAGTCAATTCCACACCTATCATATTTGATTTGGACGGTGCCTAACATCGTATCTAACTTCTCTGACCTAGCCTCCAAATTAAACTTAACCTTACTCGAATCTCTTAATATCTCCTCAAGTTCTTCTATCCTAGATCGAGTAAATTCCTAGACTCCTAAAACTTAAGAATCTCCTTCTTTATAGCCTCCATCAAAACACTAAGACTATCTCTCACACCCTCAACGAATTCTAGCTTCTCTCGAAGAGTCTTCTCACATTCCCTAAGATCCTCAATCAAGACATGTTTATTTTTTATGAAACATTCTTTCAACCTAGATTTCAACTTCAAGTTAGCCTTCTTCACTTTCACTATTTCCTTATATAATTCATAGAAGGCAAAATTTCAACTCACTCTCCTCCACATATTCATCCTCACTTGCTTCATCCGCACTCACTTGGGGTTCACTCACTATGGTCTCGAAAGTGTCATTCACATGAGAATCTTTATGAGATGATTTATCGTCATCATTCACATGACAAACCATGAACTCCATGTAGTTCAACTCTGTGTGGGGATCGTCTCACTCTTCTTTATCACTATCACTAAGTGTGGCGTTAAATGCTATCGATTTCTTTTCCCCTTCTTAAGTCTAGTGGGGCACTCCTCTACCCCTCACAACGATAACACCTATACAACTCATCCCTCTTATCATTATCAATCCAATTCTTAGGGAAGTGATCGGACTTGCATTTTTTATTTTTATCAAACTTTTTTTCATCTTTCGATTGCTTTTGGAATTTGAGAAATTTCTTGAAATTCTTTGCCAACAGGGCCACATCTTCAAATTTAGTGTAAAAATAATCATTCGAAACATTAGTTTCCATCTTTCGGGCTTTCAAATAAATGCTCTTTTCTTTCTTCTTGGAGGTAAACATGTCAAGATCATAAGTTTGTATGTCACCTATAATATCTTCTAGTTTCATTGAGTTAATCATACCCAAAGAGTTTAAAATCGTCACCTTTGGATCAAATCTTTTGGGCAACGACCTTAACACTTTCTTTATGACTCAGTAGTTGGGTATCTTCTCTCCTAAGTTAAATAATGATTTGACAATATTGGACAACCTAGCGTAGCACTCATCAAACGTACCACTTTCTAACATCTTAATCGTTTCAAAATGAGTAGTGATTTTTGGAGTTTAGAAGCCCTAACAGAGCTAGTTCCCTCGAGGGTAAGTGCAAGTATATGCTAAGACTCTTTAGACGTCTCACACATTATAATACAACGACAAATGAAGAAATATCATTTAAACCTTTAAAATTATACTGTGAAAGTTTGTGTTTGGTATTAATCCATGACTCAACAGGTTTTAAACTAATGACATCTCCCTCTCTCGTGGGTGGTGGAGACCACCCCTTTTCAAGCGCTAAACAAACACGCTTATCTATAGACTTAAGTGCGCACTTCGTACGCATTTTCCAGTAAGCATAGTTCGATCCCTCAAACTTAGGTGTATTAAAACCATCAAACATTCCAAAATTCATACCTAAATACACATGAGACCACTCACATGACAACCTAGTGTTGTAGCTCTGATACCAATTTGAGGAGGCCCTTATGTGTATGTTCTTTAAGCAAAGAAAATCTTTTTAAAATTTTGCCAATTTTATTATGCACCAAATATGTGAATCAATTTTCATTAACCTAATTTTATCTCCTTAATCCTAAACATGCATCTAGGGAGATTTATAAGATAAAGTAAAGAAAGTTCACAACACTGATGTAAATGGAAACCACTAAGGGAAAAAACCATGGACGGACCAGGCTGGACAATCACTATGATATGGAAATTACAAATGAAGAATATAGTCATACTTAATCACTCAATACCCCAAAGCCTTGGTCTATTATTCTCTTTTATCGCTCCTCCACAGTGCCACGCAAGAGTCCACCCATGCAAGCATCCATAACACTGTAGTCCACATATTGTATCCACCGATATAGCCTCAATGACCTTCTATAATTTTGAACATGAAATCCATCACTTCTTCACCATAATCAGCTCACATGGATTCCACCGTGCAAAAAAGAGTTCTTCAAATGATGGAAGAAACAAACAATGGTGAAAACCGAGATCTCTACAACATAAGGACTATGTAAATTCGTATCTTGAAAAGAGGAAGGAAGCTTAAGTTTTTAGTTTTGGAAAACATTGTAAACAGGTTGCAGAAAATATATATCATTATGTTCGGTTTTGATTATGTTTTTCCAAGTCAAAGATGCCTTAAATAAGAAAACACAATTTTTGAGGCGACTTGTCATTTAAACAAAAAGTATATGTTGTCGGAATGAAATTAGCATCCCATTTAAACGACATTACCATCTTGTTTGATTGAGAGAACAATCTCATATGAACGACGTGTAAAGTCGTTTGAAGGAGGATACATGTAAGACATAGTTCATACGACTCTAAACTCGATTTAACTTATAAAAGATTTATAAAAATCATTTTAAAATTAGTTTTAAATAAAATAACATCATTATAAAATATTCAAAGAACCATAAACCATTATGCATTCATATCTGAGAGAATATCGAAAATCATGTGAAGATTGAAACATGCACAAAAAATGAGACATGATTTATCTTTTAAGTTTGGTCGTTACATCTTCAACACAAAGTCATAGGGTTAAGGGAATCGTGACACATAAAAACTATCCTATGACTCAATGTGGTTTTTGTCCAGAGTAATGCCAAAACATACAAATTGACATTATTTGGAAATTTTTCCTTACAATAAGCCTAGACCAGAGTTACACATAACCTAATCTCTCAAATATCCAAAACCTACACAAAAATTCTACAAAGAACCAAACTTAGTAAACCATCTCCCACAAAGTTTTCCAAAAATTTCCACTATCTGCTAGGAGGACTGATATAACCAAGTATGACCTCATCTCGGGATGATGGCCCCAACCTCCAGCAGTCGAGATTCAAAAAGGAGCCCAAAAGGTTGTTCCCAGGGCTTATCTATAATTAGGGTCGGCCTTTTAATCATAACCTCGACCACAATAGGCCAAGACCTCGAGGAAGCATTTCAGCAGCAAGGAAGTCTATCGTCCTTTGTTCAATCGACATCAGGAAATGTCCATCATAAGTCATATATGTTGTGGACAACTTTCATCATCTTAGCAGATGTCTTCATCATCACACGCCCACTGCGTGCGTGGGGGGGGGGGGGGGGGGGTGCATTACACCCCTTAGGTATTATAAATACTTATCTTCTACCTCTTGTAAAGGGGACACAACAGAGTAACCATATATAAACTCTGTCAAATTCATTACAGGAGAGAGATAGCTTGAGTGTTTGTATACCCAGGCCATTAGAGCCTCATCTTAATTGATTACTGATTTGCCTAAAGTACACACTTTTACTCAGAATGACTAACCGCGGCCAGGTCATAGTCGAGATGATAATAATATTAGGATAACCATCAGCAAGGTCGTCTCTTATATGGTCGTCCCCTCATATACCAACTTTGGCTAGACATCAGCTGAGGTCAGCAGAGTCTAGTGGGCTCATGTAACTACCAACATCATTATCTGCCTACATCATTATCTGCCAACGTCATCATCAGCCCCAGCCGACGTTGTAGCTACCTGATACCTAACCTCGGTCAACCCTCCTGGTCGAGTTCCTCACGATAATTAACAAGATAAGGCAACTACATCTAAATCCACCACTCTTGTACTCGTCTCGACCGATGTTACCTCAGTCAAGGACACAAGGCCGAACATTTACAAGCATATGTAAGGTTTGGAACACGTGAACAAATCAGTTATAACTGAATCAATCCCCACACGTGAGGGAATATTGAGGTCATCATTATCTACATAAGATCAGCAATGTGTCACTCTAATACTGGTTCGATCCTCATGCACATGCTCATTACATGCTTGAGGGGTACATTACACCCCACAAGAACTATATATAGACGACATCCTATACCTTATAAACGGATCCATAATTGCAACCCTAGATAAAACTTTATTAGTTTATACTGTAGAGAGAGAAATCTTGAGAGATTGTTTCTATGGCCATTAGTGCTTTCATCTAGTAATATTACTCACACACTCACAGTGGACATAGGCCAGATCGGCTGAACCACTTACATACAAGTGTTCATCCATTTTTCCTCGCCTTATTCTATTATATATATACACTCTTATGCTGCTATTGTTATCACTAGTTTGATCTTGTCAACACCTTACCTAGTGGTTTTATTTACAACATCATCATTTTGGTGCCGTCTGTGGGAACGAGAAGCTATCTCTTCCTCTATTGCTGTTTAATCTCACCGGAGACTCGGGTGGTGAACCAAGCCTCACCCTTCGAGTGAAGTTGTGTCACCATTTATAGAGGTCCTTTAAGGTATCAAATTATCTAATATTTTCATTGCAAGCTCTTTAGTCTTAACATATAGCAGCGGAGATGCCACCACCTCCTCCAAAATCTGGTGTTGGACGGCCCAGTTCCAGCCAGGCACCACCCTAGTCCGAGATGGCTGAGGTGGAAGCAAGCTTGAAATCCTTGGCTGCAACTCAGCAAGTGATGCAGGAGCAATTTGCCCATATAAGCCAAAACATAATGAGACCACATGGGGTCTCACCGAAGATGATTACTCCGGTGGATGTTCAGCCCCAGTATGAGACCAAGGGACCACCCCAGGCACCATGAAAGGACCAACCTACTCCTCAACGGAGGAGGGATGTTGTTAACCTTAGGTGTTTATTCTTGGGTTGGTAAGGAAACCCTTACCCTGAGGATAGGTATGATGACATCGAGACAGAGGATGCTCCAGTAGATTGCTGGGAGCCATATGAGCTTTCATACAACACAGTACATCCTGTACAGTAGATCCAATGTCGTGGAGCAAGACGAGATGGAGACGCTCAACAAAGAGGATCAACTTTTGATCGCTTGAGTAGAGGGTCGGCCTTTGAATGAATTGGTCCAAGTAATGATCTGAGGCAGAGGTTATCTAGTTCAATAAGCATAGCCGACTCATAAAAGAAAGGTGGTAAACATCGACCTCACCATGGCCGACCCCAACATGGCTGAGACTGTGGCTAGGAGGTCAACAACCGACGTTGTATAGCAGCTGGGGAGCCCTCAGTCCACCCCTTGGAGGTGACTGGGGACAACCTCGTCCAGGCCGACATTGCTAAACCATGGAATGACTCAAGCCAACGCCTAGAAGGTAAGATAGGAAACTTCATAAAAAGCTGAGACCCACTGCAGAGGGGATTATCAGAGGGCTTCCCATTTGGGGCAAGGATTATCAGCTTCCCAATTCCTGCTAAATTTAAACAACCAATGGTGTCTCCCAAGTATGATGGAAGTACCAACCCAGTGCATTATATTGAGATGTATCAATCTACAGTAGACATTTATTCAATCCCTAATGAGATGAGGTGTCGAGCTTTCTCAAGAACATTAACGGGAGGTGAAGATTTTTGGTTCACTTCTCTTCCCAAAAATTATGTTGAGAACTTTAAGGGTTTGGCCGAGCGGTTTATACACAACTTCTATTTTGGGGTAAGGCCTCAAAAGAAGATAACCCATCTCCTCTATGTAAAGCAAGGCAAGAATGAAAGCCTGAGAGAATACATCGCAAGGTTCAATAAGGAAAAGTTGAAGGTTGAAGATTATGAAGAGAGCATAGCCATGACAACCCTCATTGGAGGACTTCATAAGGGAAAGCTGCTTTGGAAGCTTGTTGAAGACTCTCTAAAGTATATGGTCGAGCTATTAGAAATAGCTAGAAAAGTCATGAAAACAGAAGAAGCAATGGCTGCAAAATATGAGGATGAGAATGAAAGTAGCAGTGGGAAATTTCAAAGGAACAAGGATGGAAAGAAGAGGGTTGTAGAAGATAAGTTTGCACACTATACTCCTCTAACTGTAACCTGCGAAAACATCCTCAATGAAATAAAGAATGATAGATCCCTGAGGTGGCCGAAGAAGCTGAAGGCTCCTCCACATAAGAGGAATACAAACCTATGGTACGAGTTCCACCAGGATCACGACCATCTCATCGATAACTGTTTCGCGTTGAAGGACGAGATTGAGAAGATGTTGAAGTATCTAAACCTCAGAAAGTATGTGTATGGTAGAGCTTATAAAGGAGGAAGAGACAACCCTAAAAAGAAAAGAAATGACAGATGCCGAGAAGATTCCCCAACTAGAAGAGATGAGGACTCATATGATGAAAACGATGACCCTGACCTCCAACCAAAAGACGATAATGCCCTAGTGAAGAGGGTCGGTATGATATCTTTTGGTGTGAACACCATCTGTGGAGGATTAAAAGGGGGTGCCTTAGAGGTAGCCGATCGCAAGGCTCATGTGGCAGAGTCAAAGTTAGTTACTAATGCCAAGGTTGTGAACTTGGAATCTATAGAGGTTTAACGTGAGAAGAGAAAGAAGGTAGATATGGACACCCTCATAGTTGGATTTTCACGACTTGACTTCAAGGGTATCTTAGCTCCCCACTATGACCCTTTAGTAATCACCACAAGGGTACATGGGTGTAAAAGTTCATAGGATCCTCGTTGATGTGGGTAGTTTGGCAGACGTTATGTTTTGGACCTATTTTAAAGCCTAGGCCTGAGCAGAGCTAGGCTTATCCCGTATCATCATTCCTTGATTGGCTTCAGCGGTGAAAAGGTTCATCCATTGGGCATGTATGAAATGGATGTTCGAATGGGAGATGCGTGGCCTAAGAGGTTGACAAGAAAAATTAATTTCTTTGTAATGGATGAGAACGTCTTCTCAGCTTACAACCTCATCATAGGATGAGTAAACCTCAAGGAAGTTGAGGTTGTGCCTTTAACGGTCCACCAAATGATAAAATTCCTGACTTACTATGGAGTTGAGGAAGTGCAAGGTGACCAAACTTCAGCACGCAAATGCTAATTCAACTCCGTAGAAGAGAGAGAGGCTCATAAGAGGGCAACAACCATGTACAACATCGACACACTTGATCCTAGAGATAAAACAAAGCTCAAGAAGGTAGAGGCCGTGGAAGAGGTTGAATATATTGTCCGCAATGAGGACAAAACAAAAAAAACCATCCAAATTGGCAAATCCCTAAGACCCGATATCAAGGAGGAACTAGTAAGGCTTCGGAGGAAGAGACATAGCATTTTTTCATGGAGCCATGCAAACATGCTAGGTATTGATCCTGAGATCATGTGCCATAAACTCAATGTTATGGAACACGCCAAGCCCATCAAACAGATAAGAAAGGTGTACTCAAAGGAGAAGTATGATGTCGTGAGAGAAGAGGTTAGAAAGATTGAAGAGGCTAAGTTCATCAAAGAGGTTATATACCCCGAGTGGTTATCTAACGCCATTATCGTGCCAAAAGCTAATGGGAAATAGATGATGTGTGTAGACTACATTGATTTGAACAAGTCTTGCCCAAAGATAGTTTCCCTTTGCCTTGTATTCATCAAATGGTAGATGCCACAGAAGGACATAAGCTCATGAGTTTCATGGATACATATTCCGAGTATAATCAAATCTTTATGAATTTCGGAAGACTTAGAGAAGACATCATTCATCACAAACAAGGGGACCTATTGCTAAAAGGTCATGCCCTTTGGGCTGAAGAATGCAGGGGTAACTTACCAATGTCTTGTACATAAGATGTTCGAGGAACAAATAGTTAATTCCATGGAAGTTTATGTGAATGAAATGTTAACGAAGAGTCTGAAGGCCGACACTCATGTGGTTGACCTTAAAAGAGCTTTTGACACCATGGACAAGTATAGAATGAAGCTCAACCCGGGCAAATGTGTCTTCGAGGTAGGAGCGGGAAAGTTTTGGGGCTTAATTATCAACCATAGGAGAATAGAGGATAACCCTAAGAAGATCAAGGCCTTGCTAGAAATGAGGACACCCAGAACTATCAAAGACATTCAGAGGCTAACCAAAAGAGTTACTGCACTTAGCTGGTTCATCTCAAGAGCTACAGATAATTGTCTTCCTTTTTTCAAAGTGCTGAATGGGATGAGAAATGCAATAAATCTTTTAAGGAGCTCAAGTACTACCTTGGATCCCCTCTACTCCTATCTTGGCCAATCCTGGGTGAGAAGTTATATGTATATCTAGCTATCTCAGAGTCAGCCATTAGTGCTGCAATAGTAAGAGAAGATGATGGAGTGCAGAGGTCAGTGTATTTCAATAGTAAAGCTCTTTAGGGGTCTGAACAAAAGTACCCTCGGATTGAAAAATTATCCTATGCTTTGATATACTCTTCTAGGAAAATGAAGCCATACTTCTAAGACCACTCTATGGTCGTCCTCGCTAATTCCCCACTCAGACAGGTCCTTCATAAGCCTGAGAAGTCAGGTAGGCTAATGACTTGGGTCATCAAGTTGGGGGAATATGACATTGTTTATCAACCCAGAGTTGCCATTAAGGGGAAGGCACTCATAGACTTTGTAGCTAAGTTTACCCGGCAAGAGGCTGAGGTTGAAAATAGTCAAAAGGCTGCACATGAACCAGACATAAACGTCTTACAAGCTCTGGACAAGGTTGAGTCAAGCCAAGCCAGAAAAATAATAGTTGAGAATGAGGAAGACATGTACCTCTTCAAGCAAGGGACCCTATCCGAGGGAAACTTCTCTTCAAATGAAATAATTTGGAACCTCTTCATTGATGGGTTGTCCTATGAAAGAGGTTGAACTTAAAAGCTTCAAACAATGAGTTGGAGTATGAGGCATTAATAGCAGGTCTTTCTTTGGCAAAAGCCCTTAGTGTGGGACAACTCCTAGTCCACAGTGACTTAAGGTTGATCATCAACCAAATCCTATGAGTGTATAAGGCTAAAGATAAAAGGATGGCCAAATACCTTAAGAGGGTGAGAACGATGCTAGAAAGCTTCAAGAAAGTAAAGATGAATAAGATACCTCAGTAAGACAATAGCCGAGATGATGCACTCGTGAGGTTGGCCTCAACTATAAGGACGAATATAAGAAGAATAGTACCAATGGAGATTCTGCTCAAGCCGACCAATGAAGAAGAAGAGGCTGCCATACCTTGCCTAAATTTGAGTATGGGAGCCTCATGGATGGACCCTATTTTCAGATACATAAGAGAGGGAGAGCTGCCAGAGTTGAAGTTAGAAAGGAGAAAGTTGAAGTTTATAGCTACCAAATTCTCAATTGTAGGAGATGTCTTGTATAAAAAGGGATTCCTACTCCCTCCCCTCAGATGTGTCCACCCTTAAGAGGTTCCGTACATCTTACATGATGTTCATGAGGGATCTTGTTCAAGTCACATAGGAGGAAGGCCATTGGATAAGAGGATAATCACTCAGGGGTATTGGTGGCCGACCTTGGCCAAAGATGCAGTTACATATGTGAAGAAGTTTGATAAGTTCCAGAGATTCTCCACCATCCTTCATCATCCACACCGACATCTTACTTCAATCAACTCCCCTTGGCCATTTTCAATACAGGGGATTGATTTGGTAGGACCCTTGCCAAGAGCTGTGAACAACTATCGGTTCTTAATAGTGGTAATTGATTACTTCTCAAAATGGGTAGAGGCTGAGCCAATGATCACAATCATTGAGAAGAAGACCTTCCAGTTCATCTGGAAGAACATCATATGCAGGTATGGTCTTCTAAACATATGCATCTTAGACAATGGAACCCAGTTCAAGAAAGAAATACTTCGAAAGAGTAGGGATCAAACAATTCTTCTCTTCTCCTGGCCGACCCCAGGCAAACGGTCGGACTAAGGTCACAAATTGAATAATCCTTGATGGGATAAAAAGGAGATTAGAAGAGGCCAAAGGGAGATGGACATAGGAGATATATGCCATGTTATGGGCCTACAAGACGATAGTGAGGACACTGGCAGGAGTGAATCCATTTATACTAGCCCATGGCTTAGAGGCTTTCATCCCTACAGAGGTAGGACTCCCCACTTATAGGGTTCAGACCTATGACCCTCAGAGGAATGGGGAAGAGAGAAGACTTGATCTTGATTTGATCGAGGAAAGAAGAAAGGATGCAGAGATAAGACAGGCAACCTACCAATAGAGAATCGCAAAATTCTACGATCAAAGGGTGAAATCAAGGCCTATAGATGTGGGAGACCTAGTCCTAAAGAAGACGTGGAAAAAAGCAAATGAGATCCATCTTAATTGTCATGGTCCTTATAGGGTAGCTGATGAGGTGGTTCTTGGTACCTACCAAATAGAAAATCTTGAAGGAGAACCTTTCGCCAACCCTTGGAATGCCGATCACTTAAAGAAAAATTACATATGATGTTGCAGTTCTTATCTTTTCGTAATACATGTACCAGTTTATACAAAGGATGTTAATGAAAAGATAACAATGTTGTGTCGATACTTGTATTGTGTTATTAAACATCATTAGTTTAGTGGAAATTTATGAGGGTAAACATCATAATTTGGTGACCTCAGACCCCTTAAACCATTAATTTGGTAAAAATATGACGTGTGACATCATAGTATGGTGACCTCAGACCTTAAACATCATTAGTTGGTTAAAGTATGAGGCGGAACATCATAATTTGGTGACCTCGGACCTTAAAAATCATTAATTTGGTGAAAGGTGAGGTGAAACATCATGATTTGGTGACCTCAGACCTTAAACATGTTAGTTTGGTGAAAATTTTGAGGGTGTACATCATAATTTGGTAATCTCGGACCCATAAATCCATTAATTTGGTAAAAATATGAGGTGTGACATCATAGTATGGTGACCTCAGACCTTAAACATCATTAGTTTTGTGATAATTTATGAGGTGAAACATCATAATTTGGTGACCTCATATCCTAAATAACATTAGTTGGTGAAAATATGAGGTGGAACATCATAATTTGGTGACCTCAGACCTTAAACATCATTAGTTTGGTAAAACAAATATGAGGTGGAACATCATAATTTGGTGACCTCAGACGTTAAACATCATTAATTTGGAGAAAGGTGAGGTGAAACATCATGATTTGGTGACCTCACACCTTAAACATCATTAGTTTGGTGAAAATTTACTAGGGTAAACATCATAATTTGGTGACCTCAAACCCCTAAAACCATTAACTTAGTAAAAATATGAGGTTTGACATAATAGTATGGTGACTTCAGACCTTAAACATCATTAGTTTGGTGATAATTTATGAGGTGAAACATCATAATTTGGTGACCTCATACCTTAAACATCATTAGTTTAGTGAAAACTTATGAGGGTAAACATAATAATTTGGTGACCTCAGACCCCTAAAACCATTAGTTTGGTAAAAATATGGTGTGACGTCATAATTTGGTGACCTCAAACCTTAAACATCATTAGTTTGGTAATAATTTATGAGGTGAAACATCATAGTATGGTGACCTCATACCTTAAACATAACATTTAAGAGATAAGACTTTCAAGCACAACATCGTAAGCAGCAATAGAATCTGAAGAAGATTAATGATTATCATTAAAGATGAGTTACAAGTTAGGAGCATCAAGTGGCTATCAGAGTTCACAAAATTTAAGAGGTACAAAGGGAAATCAAAATTACTTCTAAAAGCTTCACAAGGAGAGGGACTATGTCTCTGCAGGTGCAGTGGTTTCGTTAAGGTCGATGTTTATCACCTCAACTGCATCATCATGATGGGTAACATCTTCGGTCTCAATGACGTTTAGGGGAGCAGTCTCGGCCAGAGCAGCATCAGCCTCCTCAATTTCTTGCAAGGCCTGAGCAAACTGGGGATCACCAAAGCCAAGACCCATAAAGTTTGAAGAAGTCAAGCTCCTTGACTCTTTCTCCTTATTGGCTTCCCATTTCCCAGTTGATTTGATACCTCTTTCAAGGTATTCAAAGCCAAAACTGGCAAATTCATCATAGACCTTATATTCTTCAATGGTCTTCTCTGTAGTATCTTCTAAAGCATCCCTAACTGCAGCATCAATCTTAGACTGAAGGGAGTCATATTTGACCTTTAGAGCTACATCATGGTCCTTATTGAGATTGGATATGCTGTTGTACCTTTGCTTGACAATTCCCTTCAGCTTTTCAATCTCTGTATTCAAGAATATGAGGTTTGACATAATAGTATGGTGACTTCAGACCTTAAACATCATTAGTTTGGTGATAATTTATGAGGTGAAACATCATAATTTGGTGACCTCATACCTTAAACATCATTAGTTTAGTGAAAACTTATGAGGGTAAACATAATAATTTGGTGACCTCAGACCCCTAAAACCATTAGTTTGGTAAAAATATGGTGTGACGTCATAATTTGGTGACCTCAAACCTTAAACATCATTAGTTTGGTAATAATTTATGAGGTGAAACATCATAGTATGGTGACCTCATACCTTAAACATAACATTTAAGAGATAAGACATTCAAGCACAACATCGTAAGCAGCAATAGAATCTGAAGAAGATTAATGATTATCATTAAAGATGAGTTACAAGTTAGGAGCATCAAGTGGCTATCAGAGTTCACAAAATTTAAGAGGTATAAAGGGAAATAAAAATTACTTCTAAAAGCTTCACAAGGAGAGGGACTATGTCTCTGCAGGTGCAGTGGTTTCGTTAAGGTCGATGTTTATCACCTCAACTGCATCATCATGATGGGTAACATCTTCGGTCTCAATGACGTTTAGGGGAGCAGTCTCGGCCAGAGCAGCATCAGCCTCCTCAATTTCTTGCAAGGCCTGAGCAAACTGGGGATCACCAAAGCCAAGACCCATAAAGTTTGAAGCAGTCAAGCTCCTTGACTCTTTCTCCTTATTGGCTTCCCATTTCCCAGTTGATTTGATACCTCTTTCAAGGTATTCAAAGCCAAAACTGGCAAATTCATCAGAGACCTTATATTCTTCAATGGTCTTCTCTGTAGTATCTTCTAAAGCATCCCTAACTGCAGCATCAATCTTAGACTGAAGGGAGTCATATTTGGCCTTTAGAGCTACATCATGGTCCTTATTGAGATTGGATATGCTGTTGTACCTTTGCTTGACAATTCCCTTCAGCTTTTCAATCTCTGTATTCAAGAAGGTCTGAACTTTCTCAACTTCCTGACCTTTCTTTATAAGGGGCATCTTATTTAGAGTCCAATCAACAAAGAGGTGGAAGATAAGACACCCTGGAAAAAAAGGTCAAAGGTAAGAATATATGAGCTACAACCTATAAAAATATGAGGTTACACTTGTGAATCGAAAATGATCAAATTAGCAAAAACTAGTACCTGAATGGACTTGTGGAGAGAAAAATCGGCCAACAACGGGACATCCAAAATGTGAAAGAAACGCTTATACTCTTTAGTCATTATTGAGACGATAGCATCGATGACCTTCAAACTATGGTCGATCAAGCTGTCACTGATTTTAAGGTGAGAAAGACGAGTAGCTAAAGCATTATCTTGTAGAAATGGGGATAGCACAATCCCTTGGCTGAGACTTACTCTGCCTCATCTGATTTGGGTCGGCCGTGGACTTCCTCTTCTTATTAACATCGGCCTTATAGGTGCCGATGTTCTTCTTGGTGGCAGGTGGGGGTGAATTTTTGCCACACCTCTTCTCCATCAGTTTTAAAAGACCAGTAGAAGACATCTCCCAAAGGTTTTTTTGATATACCTGCTGGACGCTCTACAAAAGAAAAACCTATGAGTTAGTGACTTAGAGATATACAAAGTAAGAGGTATAACTGAATGAAAAATTAAGACTTACGAAGATCTCCCAAAGGATCACCCCAAGCCTGTTTGAGAGAGGTAGTAGGGGCATCAGGTGTTCATATTTTACAAGGTGACCCTACTCGCCTTGATTACGAAGGTCCTCCACTTTTTGGGAATTGTCCAGGCTAAGTCTAGGGTCGACTTTGGCAGTGAAGGAGACCTTCTCCCACCTTAGAGGGGTCCTTGGAATCGACGTTCCAGAACCCTCATTCAAAAAAAATTCCCATGCCCCGAAAATAAAGAAATACCGAATTTTCTAGTTATGGTTTGAAGTTTGGGTGACCAATAACATTTTCTTCTCTGATTTCATAAATAAGAAGTGGTAATAACTAGGGTAGTTTTTGGGAAATGAGGGAACATAAGAACCGATGAAAACCTTAACTGGAAGGTCTGAGTGGTGGACAACCCTCCAAAGGATGATGACTCTAGTATAGCTCTGATGGTTGGGTGAATAGTAAGATGAAAGCCCAACTTGAACATATATTCATAGACGCAGATATCTCCATCTCGACCATCGAAGGCCCTCTCATCCTTCAGAGGTTTCTTAAGGATTATGGAAGAATTAATGGAATAAAGGTGCCTAAAAGTAAGAAGGTCATACTCATTAATGGAGCTCTTAATGTCGTCTGCCTCAGATGTATCAATATCACTCTCCTCACCATCACCACCATACCTAATAATGTCGGCCTGGGCAGGTGCAGGAACACCACCAGGAAACCTCTGGGCAAATTCAACCCGAGTGGAAGACGACGGAGGAATGGCATCAATGATGGGCGGAATGGCAACACTTGGCCCTAAGACTTCAACGTCAGAAGACCTATGTGAAGTGATAGAACCTTGGTGAGACGAGGAACGACTTGAAACATCGTATTCCTCTAGAACCTTACCCTGCCTAGGAGAGTAATCCGTAGCCTTTTGAAAAGAATCTATAGACATGGGGTCTGAGGAGGACGACTCAGACTCAGACATTGGTGTTGGATCCTCAGGAACCTCTGCAGGCTCAGTAGGATCGACTGGCTCTAGGTATATAAACTTCAAGGGTGGAGGAAAGATGGGTCTGAGAGGAAAGGCCTCAACCCTACCATATTCCTCTTGGGATAACTCTATTTGCTTATTTTTCTTGAAGGTCTTCTCACGAATAGATGGGAACTCTTTTATGAGTTGGTACAAGGGTCTGAGCATAAGTGAGATAACACTACACTTATGAAAGAATCAAACCACAAATACGTACACAATTTAAAATAACTCAAACTCAAGATCAAAAAGGGAAAGTGGGATAGTTTTAAATAATGAACTTTAAGCACCTTCAAGAACAGGGTCACCGAAGAAGGTGATCGAAGGTTCACCAAAAGCATAAAGTAGGGCTATTTTTGGATAAAACAACTTCTAAGCTCCCTACAACTGTCTCTAAACCCTTCAACCACTGCTATCCTAGCCCTACAACCACCAATACTAGTGGAAACCCTCACCAAAAAATGCAAAGGTTCGCCAAAAACTTAGAAATGATGATGCTGTAACTAGAAATGGAAAAGAGGTGGAAAATAGTACCTGGCTAATCGCAAAAGAGAGAAGAAGAGGTTTAGAGGCAATGAAAGATCTGAATCACATCAACAATGGAGTGCTTGAAGAGAGAGAAAGTTACAGAACCTAGGCGGGTGAAAATAGTAGAAGAAAGAGAATGAGGATAGAGAAAAGGGTTTTTAAGCCTACCCAATGATGGGGTGCGAGTCCCAATGCGCCATCATTGCCCTAGGGAACCCAAAAGACAAGTCAAAATCACCTCACCTTGGGTCACACGCTTCACTTTAGTAAGTGACATGTGTTAAGAAAATATTGACACCCAAAAAGACTCGGCCTCGGCCTTAACTACATACCCCTCACTCATCTATTTATATAGAAGACTAAGGGCTAGGGGTGATTGATATGCCCAAAGTGCACCCTCTTACCCAGAAGGACTAACCTCGGCCAGGTCACAATCGAGATGACAAGAAGCTTAGGACAACCATCAGCAAGGTTGTCTCTTATAAGGTCGACCCCTCATACACTAACTTCGGCTGGACATCAATCGAGGTCAGCAGAGTCTCATGGGCTCAACTAACTGCCAACGCCATCATCGATCCCAACCAACGTTGTAGCTACCTCATACCTAACCTCAGCCAGCCCTCCTGGTCAAGGTCCTCATGATAATTGATAAGACAAGGCAACTACATCTGACTCCACCAACCTCGTACTCGTCCCAACCGATGCTACCTCAGTCAAGGACACATGGCCGATCATTTACAAGAACATGTAAGGTTTAGAACACGTGAACAAATTAGTTATAATCGAATCATTCCCCACACGTGAGGGAATATTTAGGTCATCATTATCTACATAAGATCATCCAGGTGTCATTCTCATACTGGTTCGATCCTCATGCACATGCTCGTTGCATGCTTTGTTTTTACATTACACCCCCTAAGCACTATATATAGAGGTCATCCTCTACCTTGTAAAGGGATCCATAATTACAACCCTAGGTAAAACTCTGTTAGTTTATATAGTAGAGAGAGAAATCTTGAGAAATTATATTTACGGCCATTAGTGCCTTCATCTAGTGATATTACTTACACTCACACTGAATGTAGGCCAAATTGGCTTAACCACTTACATACAAGTGTTTATCCACTTCTCCTCACCTCATTCTATTATATATATTCACTCTTGTGCTACCATTGTTATCACTAGATTGAGCTTGTCAACACCTTACCTGGTTGTGCTATTTAGAACATCATCCATTACACACAATATATAGTGGACGTAGGCCATCATTTGGCTGAAATACTTAATTATGATGCTTAATCCCTCTTTACCTCATCTTACCCTCTCTCTCTCTCTCTCTCTCTCTCTCTCTCTCTCTCTCTCTCTCTCTCTCTCTCTCTCTCTCTCTCTCTCTCTCTCTCTCTCTCTTACTGTTGTATTATTGGCTTACTGCCATTATCATACGTTTTTTAGATCATAACCATTGTGACCTGATGGTACCATTTTTAGTATCATCAGTATGTTACCGTCTGTAGGAAAAAAATTATCCTCTCTTACCTTCTCTAGCTTATACTCACCAGATTATCTGGTGGTGAATGAATCCTCCCTTCTCGTGGAGCTATTTCACCATTGAAAGATCTCTTATTGAGCTTATAAGCTTGTACTCTTTAGTTTACACCTCATCCATCAAGTGAGAAACATGGCATTAAAATTTCCACCGCTAGATGATTGTCTTAGATCCAGCCATACGCCTCCTTAGTCAAAGATGGTGTAGGTGGTGGTAGCATTGAAGTTATTGGTGGCTAGTAAAAAAGCTATGTAGGAGCAGCTTGGCGCCTTCAACCAAAATGTATTAGTGAGACCCACAGGGATAACACAGGAGATGATTACTCCGACAACCCTGGAGAAGCACCCTGATGCCAGGGGACCACCCTAGGCTCCGTGAAAGGAGTTATCACCTCTTCAATGGTGAAGGAACATTACATACCTTAGGTGTTTATGCCTGGGGAGGCAAGGTTAACGCTTCCTAGAGGATCAATATGATGACTATGAGGCTGAAAACGCTCAATATGAATGCTGGGAGCCATACGAAGTGTCAAGAAACACCGTACTCCCCATCCATGATAACTGGGGATATAACAAGAGGCCTTGTCAAAACGGTCAGCTAAGGGGCTGAGCTCAGCTTTTAATCGATTAAGCTAAGGTTCGACCTTTGAAAGGCTTGACCTAGTGGGGAATCTTAGAGATTGACTGTATAAATCAAGGAGCATTGTCAAATCCAGAAGAGAAGAAGTTGGGTGCTAGACCTAAAGCGTCCTAGACGAGTGGATGGGGGAACTAAACAGTCGATAGATCTATGGCAAGAGAACCTTTAGTTCGGCCTGCTGAAGTGGCAGGGGAGAATATCGTTCATATCGGTATTATGGCAGTAGTTGAGAGACCCTGTAACTACTCAATTCAAAGGTTGGATGACAAGGTTGTATACATCCTCAAAATTCGATACCCCTTATAGAGGAGCTATTCAGAAGGGTCTCCCTTCGTGGCTAGGATTATCAACTTTCCAAGCCCGACCAAGTTTAAGCCACCGATGATCACTCCCAAGTATGATGATAGAACTAATTCGATTCATCACGTCGAGATGTACCAGTCGACTGTTCAAGAAATTTGATCGAAGAAGCTCATTTATGGTTCACTTCACTCCCAAAGAGTTCAATTGAGAACTCCAGGCAACTCGCAGGGAGATTCATACATAATTTTTGTTTCGAGGTAAGACCCTAAAAGAAGACTACTCATCTGATTTATGTCAAGCAGGGAAAAAATGAGAGTCTCAGGGAGTACATTACAAGATTCATTAAGGAAAAGTTAGAAGTTGAGGATAATGAGGAAATTATTGCTATGACAAGACTAATAGGAGGTCTACAGAAAGGGAAATTTCTCTAGAAGATTACCGAGGATCCATCGAAGTCTATGGCCAAACTATTGGTGATGGACGACAAGGTCATGAACATTGAGGAAGCTATGGCAGCAAAGTATGAGAATGAAAAATGGATGAGAAGTGGGGGTAGGTTCCAAAAGAAGGGTACAGATGGAAAAAAGAGATTCGCAAATGATAAGTTTGTCGACTACACTCCCCTAATAGTCAGCTGCGAGCATATACTGAATGAGATCAAGAATGATCAGTTCCTGAGGTGGCCCAAAAAACTAAAATCTCCCCCTCACAAGAGGAACAAAAACCTACGGTGTGAATTTCACTAGGACCACGGGCACCTGACTGACTAATGTTTCTCTTTGAAGGACGAGATTGAGAAGATGCTTAAAGCTAGGAAGCTAAGGAAAAATGTAAGAAGTGGTAGTCAAAGGGGAGGTCGAGACGAACCCAGAAAAAGAAGATCCGATAAGTGCAAAGAGGATGCTATTAGGTAAAAAGATGATGCCTCAAACGATGATGATGGGGATAACTTAGACCTACCACCGAAGGACGATGGTCCCAAAGGTCACCTCCGTATAATCGCATTCAATGTAAAGACGATTTGCGGGGGCCTAGCAGGAGGGGACTCAGAGGTGGATAATAGAAAGACACACATTGAAGAGGTCAAAGCTCTTCCCAAACTTAAAATGGTGAACTCGGCTGTAATAAGTGCTAAGTTATAGAAAATGAAAAATGTGGATATTGACACTTTGATTGTGGGTTTTTCAAGACTTGACTTCAAAGGTATCCTATCTTCCTAAGACGACCCTTTTGTGATTACAACCAGAGTTCATGGGAAAGATGTGCCGAGAATACTAGTCAATGAAGAAAGTTCGGCTGATGTTATGTTCTGGACATGCTTCAAAGGCCCGAGACTGACCAATAAGAGGTTTATGCCTTATAATCACCCTTTCATTGGATTTAATGGTGAAAAAGTCCATTAATTGGGAATGTATGAGATGGACATCGGTATGGGGATGTTTGGCCGAAGAGGCTCATAAATAAGGTCAATTTATTTGTAATGAATGAATGTGTATACTCGACTTATAACATTATCATGGGAAGAGTGGACCTTAAAGAGTTTGAGTCCATGCCCTCCACTGTACACCAAATGGTAAAATTCCCGTCTCATTGTGGGGTAGGGGAAGTCCAAGGTGATAAAGTGTTGGCACGATAATGTTACTTCAACTCAGTTGAGGATAAGGAAGATCATAAGAAAGCAACTACAACATACAACATTGATATGTTAGAACCCATAAACGAGATAAAATTAAGGAAAGGGGAAGTCGTAGAAGAGGTAGAATCCATCGCAGTCAATGAGTACGAGCCGAAAAAGACCATCAAAGTTGGCAAATCCCTAAAATAAAGAGGTTAAGGAAAATATGATTAATCTATTAAGATAGAGACATAACATCTTTGCTTGGATCCATGAAGATATGACCGTCATTGACCAAAAAATTCTCTGTCATCATCTCAATGTGGCCGACGATGCAAGGCCAATCAGATAGAGAAGAAAAGTTTACTCATGAGAAAAATATGATGTCATTCGGGAAGAGGTGAAAAATTTAGAGAATGAAGACTACATCATAGAGGTCATCTACCCAAAGTGCTTGTACAACGTTGTCATCATTCCCAAAGCCAATGGGAAGTGGAGGATGTGTGTTGACTTCAAATATTTGAATAAAGCATTCCCGAAGGATAATTTCCCATTGCCAAGTCTTGATCAGATGGTAGACGCTATGGCAAACCATGAATTAATGAGCCTCATGGATGCCTACTCAGGCTAGACCTAGATATTTATAGACTCGGCCGATGAAGAGAAGAAATCTTTTATAACCGATAAGGGGACCTACTGCTATAAGGTCATGCCCTTTGGGTTGAAGAATGTTGGGGAAAAGTATCAAAGTCTAGTCAATAAAATGCTTCAAGACCAGATCGATAAGACAATGTAAGCATACGTCGATGACATGTTAACTAAGAGCCTTAAGGCCGATACACTTGTGGCCGACCTTTCATGGACTTTTGACACGATGGACAAGTACATGATGAAACTCAACCCAACCAAATGTGTCTTCGGTGTAGAAGGAGGAAAGTTGTTATGATTCATCATGAATCAGAGGGGAATTAAAGCCAAACCCAAGAAGATCAAGGTCTTGTTGGAGATGAAGACTCCCATAATGATAAAGGATGTGAAGAGACTGACTGGAAGAGCGGCAACATTAAACATGTTTGTGTCTCGACCCACTAATGAATGCGTTCCTTTATTAAAAATATTGAGAAAACATTTTGAATGGAACGATGAGTGTGACAGAGATTTTAAGGATTTAAAGTCCTATCTCGACTCTCCACTCTTATTATCTAGACCAGTCCAAGGGGAGAAACTACATCTTTATATAGCAGTATCTGAATCGACCATTAGTGTCGTAATCGTAAGAGAAGAGGATGGAGTTTAAAAAATAGTGTATTTTAATAGTAAGTCACTCCAAGGGGCTGAGCAGAGGTACCCCAAAATGGAAAAATTAGCCTATGCGCTGATCCACGCCTCAAGGAAGATGAAGCCCTATTTTTAGGCATATACTATGGTGGTCCTCATAGACTCACCCCTTAGACATGTCATTCACAAGACTAAGAAATCAATGAGGCTAATGACTTGGTCAGTCAAATTTGGAGAGTTTGACATCATCTACCAACCGAGAATGGATATTAAGGGGCAAGCCCTAGCTGTCTTTGTGGCCAAATTCACTTGGGATGAGACCGACATTGAAGATGTTGATGCTACATCTTGTGGGTAAGAAAGAAGAGTACGCCCTCTCCCGATTAAAGATGAGATGAGCTTAGTAAGAAACAAAGTGTCTGAGAATGAGGAGGAATGGTATCTTTTCAAGAATGGAACCCTAAAAGAGGGTAGTTTTTCACCAAAAGGTACTATGTGGAATCTCTTTGTTGACGGGTCTTCACGTGAGAATGGAAACGGGGCAGGATTGATAGTGTTAGCTCTAGATGGGACCAATATTGAGTACGCATTGAAATTCAACATCAAAGATTCCAATAATGAATCTGAGTATGAGGCTCTCCTAGCAGGTCTTGCTTAGTGAATGTTGTCCAACTCTATGTTCATAGTTATTCCAGGTTAGTTGTCAATCAAATTTTGGTGGCATACGAGGTTAAAAATGACAGAATGGCAAGGTACCTAGGAAGGATCAATAAATCATTGAAGCATTTCTCTAAAGTAAAATTGATGAGGATACCTCGACTGGACAATGGATGAGCAATTTCTCTAGCAAGGTTAGCCTCAACTACCAGAACTGAAATTAGAAGAATAGTCCGAGTAGAGATTCTATATTGGCCGATGATCGAAGGGGAAGAGAATATCGTGGAATTTGGTTTCAATATGAGTATGTGATATTATTATATGGATCCTATCATCTTCTACATTAAAGATGGGGAGTTTCTTGAGTCCAAGGCCGAGAAAAAAAATTAAGGAACAAAGAGTTCTCCTTCATAGGAGACATCTTATACAAGAAAGGGTTCTTGTTTCCTCTCCTCATATGTTTCCATCCATCTGAGGTAGAGTATATTTTAAAATATATTTATGAAAGGTCATGTTCCATCCACATTAGAGGTCGATAGTTGGCTAAGAGGATCATTACACAGGGTTGTTGGTGGCCGACGTTGGCCAAAGATGTTGCTGCATACGCCAAGAAATGCTATAAGTGTCTGATGTTTACCACCATACCCCATTAACCTCATCAACCTCTTACCTCCATTACATTTTCTTGGCCATTTGCGATTTGGGGGATTAACTTGGTTGGACCACTACCAAGAGTTGTGAGAAACTATCGTTACTTGATCGTGGCAATCAATTATTTTTAAAGTGGGTAGAGGCCGAGCCAATGATTACAATCACAGAGAAGAAGGCCTTCCAATTTATCTGCAAAAATATCATTTATAGGTACGACCTACCCAATACTTTGATTTTTGATAATAGAACACAGTTCAAGAATGTCTCCCTAGAGAAATATTGTGAACGAGTTGGTATCAAGAAGTTTTTCTCTGCTCCTAGCCGACCCCAAACCAATGGTAAGACAAAAGTAACAAATAGGACGATCCTTGATGGGATCAAGAAAAGATTGGAAGATGCCAAACGCATTTGGGATGAAGAAATATATATTGTCCTTTCATCTTATAGGATGACGAAGATGACTCCTACCGAGGAAACTCCATTTATGTTGGCTTATGGTTCAGAGGCAATAGTGCCAATAGAGGTAGGTCTTCCTACCCATAGGGTTCATACGTATGACCCGAATGAAAAACACCGCTCAACAAAGACTTAATTTGGACCTTGTAAAAGAAAAGATAGATGATGCTGAGGTTAGTCAAGATGCCTTCCAGTAAAGAATAGCGAAGATTTACAATAAGAGAGTGAAAGGCACACCCATTGAAGGTAGGAGGACTAGTGTTAAAGAAGACAAGGCATAATCCTAACAAGCTTCATTCGAATTGGCATGGCCCATAAAGAGTGATTGAAAAGGTTGTGCCAGGGTTGTATCAATTGGAAAACCTAGAAGGAGAGCCATTCTCCAACCCATGGAACGCCGACCACCTCAAAAAGTATTACTAGTAAGATTTCAATTTTGATTGTTTCTTTTCCTTTGATCGTAATACATGTATATGAGGTTCAGATGATAAATTAAATATGAATGAAATTCAATTTAAATCTCAAGTGTTCTCTCATACTTTTTATATTTGTTTGAATATTTTTTGTTATTTGTATAAACTCATATTAAGCTATAAAATATCATTCGTGGTGAAGTAGCCTTAAGTTACCCTCGATGATACGACAACGAAATAGGGTTGACCTCGTTCAGGACTGATAATAACATCGAGGGGGTTTATTATTAAACATCATTAACTTGGTGGTTACACTCTCTCGGATGGCACAAAAGTGCATGGGAAAGACGACACTGTCCATACACTCTAAAAATGAAGACAGAGGACATATGATTAAACACCATACTTTAGTGGATTCAAATTAAAAAATCACTTAGTTGTGGTTCATTTATTAAACATCATTAACTTGGTGGTTACACTCTCTCGGACGAGGCAACAATGCATGGACGAGATGACACTCTTCTACATTCTCAAAACGACGAGAGAGGACTTATGATTAAACACCATAATTTGATGGATTCAAATTGAAAAATCACTTAGTTGTGGTTCATTTATTAAACATCATTAACTTGGTGGTTACACTCTGGTCGAGATGACAGTGCATGTACACAACGACACTCTCCATACACTCTTAAAACGCTGAGAGAGGACTTGTGATTAAACACCACAATTTGGTGGATTTAAGTTTAATTTCATACCCCTTAGACATCATTAAGTTGGTGAAGATAAAAATAAGACTTTTGTTAATTCAAATAGTGCTATAAATGATCTAATGAAAAAAGATAAGAGAAAGAAGAGACAAGACATAATTTTTCATTGAAGCAACATTTAATGATTACAAAAGTATAAGGCCATAAAAGGCCGATTATCACTAAAAAGGAACAAAATCAAAAGCTACACAAGGCTAAAGCTAATGAATGACGTCGTCATAAGTCGGAGCCAAGCTATCACCACCTTCCTTGTTGCCCCATCAACCCTTGTATTTTTTGTTTTGGCCCTATCATTATCAAGGCTCAGGTCGACCGTGTTCTTGTTGTGACTTCAAGGGGGTTGGTCTCCACAGGGTCGGAGGGGTTCTCAACATCGTCCAAGGTAGTCTGAAGATGTGCAGCACTGAAGTCAGGGCCAATTAAATCATTGCGGGACAGATTCCCAGGCTCGGCGTGTTTGATGGAAGCCTATCGACTAGCTGTCTTGGTGCCTCTTTCCAAATACTCAAAGGCATAGTCCTCGAATTCCTAAAAATCCTTGAACTCGACAACGAATTGTGCTTTAACCTTATCTAGGGAATCCTCAATAGCTGCGTTAATATTGGCCTTTCTATTGACCAAGGTGTTCAAACATTTTTCATAATCAACCTTCAGAGTTTAGACTTGGTTTGTTTCCTCATGTAAGGCCATCTTTGCAATTTGTATCTCGTCCATCGATTGTTCTCCATGGTAACGGCCTCCCTCCCTTTTTAAATCAAGGGAAGCTTCTTTCTAATCCAATCTCACATACGATGAAGAAAGATTGCACCCTATAAAATAGTGGGGAGAGGAGTAAGTAATTGATAGAAGCAAGGAAGAGACTACACTCAAAATTTTTTTGAAAGTACTTGAACAACTCTGTGAAGGGAACATTCAGTCAGAAGAGAGATGTCCATTAACTGAAAGAAACATTTTTCGGCCTTAGAGACAAGGGAGTCGATACCATTTATGGCCTGTCTACTATGTCCGATAATGATCTCATTCACAATTTCCAACTGAGATAGCTGAGCATCTAATGGGTCGTCAAACCATATTGGAATGGCTTGTATAAGACGATTTTTATTTGGGGATGAGTGGTTGTGGTGTCGTCATCTCGGCTCTTTATCTTTTTCCCAGCATCGTCAACTTAACTGGGGCCACCACCAGTAGACTTCTTGGTCTAAGTAGTAGGGGGTTCAGCCCTTTAGCCACGCTTGCTGGTATGTATGCTCAAATTGGGGGCCACCACGTACCAAAGCTCTTCTGAAATGCCTTTGGGATGACCTGCAAAATATAAATCCCATATATTAGTTATCAGCAATTATTAAGTACAAAACAACAGTTAACAAACTTAATTACTTACATAGCTCAACGAAGGGGCCAGACCCCAGACCTGTCTGAGCTAAATAGTATGGATTCATCATATGTTCAAACTTCACGAGATGACTTTTTCACATTATGTAAGAAGTTTTTTTTAACCTTTTTAGAGGCCTCAAGCAACCTTGCATCAAGTTTAGTTGACAAGGAGACTTTGCCCCACTTCAGAGGGATCATGGGCTCAGAGATCCCACAAGCTTGGTTTGGACCAATCTCCCAAGCCCCTGAGATAAAGAAGTAATGGGGTTTCCAGTTGTGGTTTGAAGTTTGGGTGAATAACAAAATATTCTTCTCGAACTTCCTAGCTATGAGGTGGTAGTAACCAGGCGAGTCTTGAGGGATGAAAGGGTGTAGTAAGAAAGAAATATGTTAACTGGAAGGTCAGTTTGACGGACTATGTTCCAAAGGACAATGGATCCAAGGATAACTCTTTAGGCATTCGGATAAATTTGAGAAGGGGAAAGTTTTAGATGAGGAAAAATGGCTTAGATTGGAGGGTGAATGTGCAAGCGAAAGCTGAGCTTAAACATATTCTTGTAGACATAGACTTCGCCCTATCATCCATGATAGGCTCTCTCTTCCTTAAGAGGTTTTCTTATGGAAATTGAAGATTTTATGCCATAGAGATGCCTCCAGATCAAGAGATCAACTTCTGACACAGTACTCTCGTATTCCTCAGCAACATACGTATCAACATCACTTTCCTCACTACTACTTTCTATAACCTCGGCCTGAGGATTATTTGAGTCCCCACTAGGGAACTTTTGTGCAAAATCCGCCTCAGTTACACCCGAGAGAGGAATGTCATCTAGGGGAGGAGGAATTGATACATTAGGTTCTAGTATCTGAACAAAGTCAGATTGATTAGATGACTCGGCTCTTTTGGAGGAAGAGACGCACAAAGAAGCCTCGTCCATATCAAACCCTTCATCTTGGGATGAACCACAGTCCATGACTTCCTCGTGCGAATCAACACTCTCGCCCGGTTGAGAGGTATACGTAAGGTCATTAACTAACGAGGATGACTCGAACATGGGATCATAAGGTTTAGTAAATTGGGGGTATAGGACAATTAGGGGAGGTGGATAGATTGGATGAATAGGAAAGGCCTCAACCTTATGATTCTCAGCTTTCTCAGATTCTATTCTACTAATTTGTTCGAAGCACTTCTCTCTGAGGCTGGGAAACTCCTCAGATAAGTTATACATCCATCTTAACATCAAACGATTAGATTCAACTTGGGTGAAAATTGGTACAAACAACTTACAACTTTTACTTAAGTTGACCAAAGATCAAACAGGTATTCAAAATGTTTTCAAGAAAGAACTCCAAGAACATAGCCTTGAAGCTGGCTGAAAGTCGTCGAAAAAAGTTTAAAAGGTCGAAAAAACCTTCACAACCTCTCCAACCAAGTAGTGATCACCACCAACCACCTAAAAATGCCCTAGAAAAAAACCAAATGGGTCTAAATACCCTCTGTCTCTCACTAGAAAACTCAAACCCTCGTCGAAAAAAACTACAAATAACCTAACTCAAAGATTTTGATGGAAAGAAATAGAGAAGAAGGTAAGGATGATTACCTGGAGAGATTAGATGCCATAGTAAGAGAAGGATAGAGGATGTGGTAGCAGGAAATGCACAGGGTTATAGAGAGAGAAATAGGTGGGAATTTATGAACGTAATAAGGAGAGAGAAAATATTTTAGAGTTTAAATACCCAGGAATTAATTAAACACATTTCCCAAGGTATAACATCATTTGAGGTGAGAAGTTCAAAGCGCTTAGCCATGAAATCTGACTTGGGATAAATGCTACCCAACTAGAACTATGACATGTGTCACTCTCTTACACCTCAAGTTGTACCCAGTCGACACATCAGAAATGTCTCACCAGAGGACTAAGAAGACTCATATCCCCTAGACACCTCTTCACATAGGTGAATAAGGGGTAGGGGAGGGCCCCAACCTCTAGCAGTCGAGATTCAATAAGTAGCCCAAAATGTTGTTCCCAGGGCTTATCCAGAACCAAGGTCGGCCTCACACTCATAAACTCAGCCACCAATAGGTTAAGACCCTAAGGAAGCATTTTAATAGCAAGGATATCTATCATCCTTTATTCAGCCGACATCAGGAAATGGCCTATTTAGGTCACTTTGTCCTAACCCCTCAACCAAGACCACACTAGAAAGTTTCTAGCACAAAGTCGATCACTGCATCAGCAAACTCATACTCGACTAGGCCGAGACCTCTACAGACGACACCATATGATACGAGTAGTAGAAGGTTCCAAAGTTGAGCATCCCACATGAGCAATTCTTGTATAACCTAATTATTCCCTCATGTAAGGGGAGATTGCATCATCATCAATTATATATGCTGTGGATAGTTTCCATCCTCTTAGTGGATGTTTTCATCATCACATGCCTACTGCATGCGTGTGAGGGGTGTATTACACCCCTTAGGTATTATAAATACATATCTTCTACCTCTTGTAAAGGGGACATGAAATAGTAACCCTATAAAAACTCTATCAAATTCATTACATGTGAGAGATAGCTTGAGTGTTTGTATACCCAGGCCATTAGAGCCTCATTTTAGTTTATTACACACACTGCACAGTGGACGTAGGCCATCATTTGGCGGAATCACTTAATTATGGTGCTCAACCCCTCTTTGCCTCATCTTACTCTCTCTCTCTCTCTCTCTCTCTCTCTCCCTCTCTCTCTCTCTCTCTCTCTCTCTCTCTCTCTCTCTTTTACTATTGTATTATTTGCTTAGTGCCATTATCATACTTGTTTGAGCTCATAACCACTGTAACCTGATGGTACCATTTTTGGTATCATCAGTCTGGCGCCATCTATGGGAAAGAGAATTATCATTTCTTCCCTTCTCTAGCTTATACTCATTGGAGTCTCTAGTGGTGAACCAGTCCTCCCTTCTTGTGGATTTGTTTCACCATTAAAAGAGCTCTTATTGACCTTCTAAGATTTTACTCTTTGGTTTACAACTCATCCATCAAGTGAGAAACATGGCATTAAAATTTCCACCTCCAGCTGATTGTCTTAGTTCCAGTTATGTGCCTCCTCAGTCAAAGATGGTGGAGGTGGCTATAGCATTGAAGTAATTGGTGGCTAGTTAACAAGCTATGCAGGAGTAGTTGGTCGCCTTCAGCCAAAATGTATTGGTGAGACCCACGGGGATAACGCAGGAGATGATTACTCCGACAACCTTAGAGCAGCACCCAGACGCCAGGGGACCACCCCAAGAAACGCGCAAGGAGTTACCACCTTTTCAATGATAAAGAAATATTACAGACCCTAGGTGCTTATGCTTGGGGAGGTAAGGTCAACGCTGCCCAGAGGATCGATATGATGACTATGAGGCTGAAGACACTCAATCTGAATGCTAGGATCCATATGAAGTTTCGAGGAACACTATACGCCCCATCTAAGATAGCTGAGGACATAACAGGAGGCCTTGTCATAATGATCAGCTAAGGGTTTAGCACATATTTCTAACCGGTTGAGCAAAGGGTCGACCTTTGAAAGGCTCAGTCCAGTGGGGGATCATAGAGATCGACTGTCCATATGAAGGAGCATTATTGACTCCAGAAGAGAAAAAGTAGGGTGCCATCCATAAAGAGGCCTAGACAAGGGGCTGTGGGAACTAAGCAGTTGATAGAGATCTATGGCAAGATAACCTTTGGCTCGGACATCATTTGGCTTAAGTGTTTGTATACCCACTATAGGAGAGAGATAGTAACCCTATAAAAACTCAGTCAAATTCACTACAGGAGAGAGATAGCTTGAGTGTTTGTATACACAGGCCATTAGAGCCTAATTTTAGTGGATTATACACACTTCACAGTGGACATAGTCCATCATTTAGCTGAACCACTTAATTCTGGTGCTCAATCCCTCTTTGCCTCGACTTACTCTTTGTCTCTCTCTTAATGTTGTATTATTTGCTTGCTGCCATTATCATACATGTTTGAGCTCATTACCACTGTGACATGTGGTACCATTTTTCGTATCATTAAGGTCTTGATTCATGATAATCATTACCCTTTAATTGTCCCCATTAATCCCTATTCAAGATCTATACCCGTATGCACTCGACAAGACTATACATTATAAAAAACTTACAAGGGACCACCACATCCCTTCCACTACATTAGTTGTAACAAGCCACCTTACACTATATTCCTCTGTGCACACCTTCAACACCAAATCCATCCAAAGCCACTTCAGATAATTCACGAAACCACTAAAGCCTCCCTAAGAGAAAAGTTCAGACGTCGAGGAGGCATCCAAAATTTGTACACACTCTCCATAAACATCATTAATGACTTAGAAAGGTCTTCTATGGCGAAGAAATTACTAATGCAAGGAGGGATAAGTTTTCCCCAGTCTACTTCATTTAAGAGTCTCTAAGAGATATATAATGAAATTCGATAGAGGACCACGAAATGGACATATCGATTATCATGTAACTACATAATTGGTATCAAATTACCCTACCATGGCATGAATAATCACAAAGGGCTGGATCCATTTTCCATTAACTAGTCAGACCAGTCATTCATAAATGTACCAAACTTTGTACAAAGCTAAAGAAAGAAGTTGTGAGTACTAGGTGAAAGAAATGAAGAGGGCACAAATAGCTAAAACATCTCTACCAACATATTTATAACATTACAGGATTGCCTTGTAAAAAGGGAGAGGTGTACACCTTCTAGCCATTGAGGCCATTCAATGCCTTTACTAAAATGGTAGCAATGGGATTACAATGACAACCATCCACAGAATTATGTTTGCACCTTGGGTGTCCGCACTCATGCCACCTATCATGAGAAGTAACTTGGGAGTCAATCCTAATGATATAGCTCCACTATACCCTATAGGTTGGACATCCTAATGGCGTACTAGCTCAGAAGGGTAAATATGTATTGTTAACATAGCACCTCCCTCGAGGAATGAGAAAAATCAGGCATGGTAGATGGAACATGGGAATATATACCCAATATTGTAGAAAACTACTCATAAGAGTGGCACAAATCTTCAACCCTGAAGTGGAACATGTGGCCCTTTCGGTACAATAATTTAAAAGCTACCTTCAAAATACCCCATTTGATTCTATGATTTCACCAAAATATGACCAGAAGCAAGTTAAATACTGCATAGTCGGCTTCATACAAGCACATATATTCAAAATTATCCATATAAGCGGAGTACCCCTTAATAATGGGAATGGCCATTTGAAGAAAGATTTTAAAATGCAAAGGGAGAATAACTAAAGAGGAGTGGTGATCCTAAAATCTCATATTAACCCCCTTCTATAGACAAGGCAACAAATCAACTAATAAATCGGAGTTAGTAAAATAATCATTGTACCCATGCTACACCCAGAGTAAAAAAGTCTTATAAGCCAAATACCAAGCACTAACATGCCGATAAGTAGGCTAGGGGGACATGCCGACCGACACCCCTCAATTTTTCGGATTTTCCATTTTCCCTATTTTATCCCTCTTTTGTTCAAATAAATCCCCCAATAAATTATACCTCGCCTTAAAATTTCTTGGAAATTTCTTTTCATAAAAAAATATCACAAAATTCAAATACATCATAAATTCTTCATTGACAAAACCATTAGTGGAAAATTAAACGCAGATGTAAATTAAGGCACTTAATCAATATAATCAAATAAAAATGCATCATTACACACACACACACACACACACACACACACACACACACACACATATATATATATATATATATATATATATATATATATACAGAGAGAGAGAGAGTCATGCTATTCAAAATACCTCATTAAACACACCTATGAACATACCTTAGAGTTGATAAATTTTATATGGGTTCATGATATTTCAGTGTGTGGCTATAAAAATATTCAACAAATTATAATGTGTTTTGTTATTTTTAAAAAATAGGTAAAAAACTAACAATTTTAATGGGTAAAAATTGTCAGTTTTTTCACCTATTTTTTAAAAATAACAAAAACCTTATTTTCAGTTATTTTTTAATAGGGGTACATTGAAATATCATGAACCCATATAAAAAATATCATCTCAAAATTATTTTGTTTACTATTTTAAAAAATGGGTATGTTGAAAGGTATGTTGCTAGGAGGTATGTTGGAGAGCATGATTATATATATATATATATATATATATATATATATATATATATATATATATATGTGTGTGTGTGTGTGTGTGTGTGTGTGTGTTGCTTTTGAATTTCAGCTACAAAGAAAGAAAAATAAGAAAAAAAGAGGAAGCAAAATTATCAGGACGCAACCCAGACTTTCCTTATAAATCTACATAAGTATCATCCAACAATGCCCGCAACGAGTACAATTGTCATGTGTGACACCCCGCTTAACTAAATACCGGTCAATCAGTCCTTTGTTAAACTAAATCAGGATTTACATTTGGCTCATTCTTAGCATCATTGTCGAAAATCAAATTAATTACTTGTCACCTAAATGATAGATTAAACTGGTGCCAAATCCTCCAGGCTAAACCATTAATGAACTTTGCTTTCTTTTGCTCCTCATTTATCATCTCATTTGGAATAAAATTACCCAAACAGGTGAACTCCTCCTCATACTCTGCAACGGACCGGTCACCTTGTGTCACCTCGTTGAACTTCTTCTGCATCTCAAACTCTGCTGCTGGAAAAAAATACTTGCAATCAAACCAAACTCAGAACTCAGATATCATCATCATTTCCCTATCCTCGGTGGTGGTAAGAGACTCCCACCACTGTAATGCCACTCCAGTAAGTTGGAATGTCGCCAGCATCTACTTTTGCATCTCAGTACACTACACCATATGCAAATGGTGTTATATGTTCTTCTTCCACTATAACTCCTCTACCACATCATATCTACACTAAAACTCCGACGGGTGTCCCTTATGAAACATCTCCTTAACTCTCTGCCAAGTGGATGGCCCTATTTACGCCTGGATTGCTAGTGCCACTGGCTGCTGCAGCTGGGGTTGTGAGAAATGATTGGACATATCCATCATAGTTGCATTAACTACCTGAGCTACTATCTCTGCCACCTGCGCAGTCGAGATCATATCCGGTGGTGGTTGTAACGATGGCTCCGGGTGAGACTCCCTCACCCCATCTCTAGGCTTTTCCCTACATGGCATCTGAAAATAGTTCAAATTTGTACAAGTACACAGTTTATACAAACTAATAGCAGAAGCACGATATCTGATACACGTAAAGATAAAAGCAAAAGTCCTAATAATAGGTCTCGGCATGAAAAAAATGATACACAGAAATCGTAGTAAGCCGTACAGATCCTATGGACACTAGAACCTAATGCTCTCATACCATTTAGGACACCTAGCTTAATTAAATACCGGTTGATCAGTACTTTATTAAATTAAATGAGGATTTATATTTGGCTCATTCTTAGCATGACTGTCGAAAGCAAAATTAATTACTAGCCACCTAAAGGATTAATTAAACTAGTGCCAAATTTTATCTTTCATTAAGAAGATAAATAAACATGTGGAATAAAATAAATTTAATAAACAAAATACACCATCAACGAGTCTGACAGAAATGTGGAATAAAAAAATTGGCCGAATAAACCATCGATAATAAAACCAAATCCAACAATAAGTAAATAAATCTAAAACTGAAACTGAGAGTAACTGGGTAACACACCCTAAATTAATTATAACTGAAAAGAGATCCCTAGTCTAGGAATGAATAACAAAGGCGTCTAATTAAATCTCAGCATGCATCCACATGTGTCACAGCTGCGTATCCCTGGAATACAATCTCAAGCTTGGCGTCCCTGTGGTTGGACACCTAAAAGGTTTTGAAAATATTTTGCAGCAAGGGTTAGAACCTAAAACATTTAGAAAATATTTAGCAAGTGATTAAGATTACAGTAATTAAAATGTAAGAATCCTTTTCACATTTAATCTAGTGTCGCACTCATACGAGATTATGCTCACCCATCAGCTATTATGCACACCTACTTCTTTTCTTATAACCTTCCTAGTTACACTACCCCGTCTAACTAGCCTTGGTAATCGCAGCATTAAACCTTACTCTACCCCGAGTAACTTTTCTAAAGATTGTTAAGTCATTACTCTCATTAACTTAATTTATCATCTTTTAGTTTACTATACACTAATTTCACTAGTTATATAAATAATACTAATGCACCCCCAGTATTTTACCCGTATATAATTATGAACACTATTATATACGTAAATATACTACTCATGATACACACAAGTTGTATATAATATCTATCCTCTCAAGTAAGGACTCACCGAATGTTTTCTCCAAATTTCTATCATCCCACGTATACGCATCCACCCGGACACCCTGACTCGGATAGCTCCCCGAATCAGTAAAAATAACAAAATTTAACGGAGCCGGTCATAGTTCCCACTGATAGTAAAACTGAATCATACCCAAAGTGCCTCACCTCTAATAACGGGCGCTATGACCTAGGGATTATACTCGCCCTGCTCCTCAAGCCAGGGGATTCACCCCCATCGCGCAACCTCCTATAATAGAACTATAGAGGTATGTATTCCTATAAATATTATTCACACCAATATTTATAAAGCACACAAATATATATACACTACACATCACCGCATATATATATATATAACTCGACTAATCCGTGCAGAAAACCCGTAGCACTAGCCTAAAATTTCTGAGACAAATCCTGACTATAAGTTAATTAATTTTCACAATAATTAATTCACTAACACGGTTACACACTCCCAAAAATATTCGAACACATTTACTAAGGCCTGTGTTTTATTTCTTAGAATTTATTGTTCCAAATTCTATAATGTAGACCTTTATCCTATTTTCCTCTACATAAATACTTATAATAAATTCTTCTTTTTGAAATCCATTAATGTAAATAAATCCCAAAACTCCTTAATGTTACAAAAATCAAAAATAAAAATTACTCTGGCCTAAAATAGAAATAATGCAAAATTGGGCCTGGCGCACCAACGTCGCTCGAACATATCACCACGTCGCTCGAACGACGGGTGATGTCGCGCGAACGATAGCCTGTTCATTTGAGTGACCCTACTATTTACCTATCCTCTTGTACTTCTTCCATGCATCGATTTCCATAATTTTTGGCAATTATTTATAAACCCATAATTTCTAACTCTTTTTCGTTAGGAACCCAAAACGATTACTACTAGATTTCTTAATAGTCAAACCACTTCTAAACAAATTCAATCGCCAAATTTAATAATTGCTCAACAAGCAGTATAAGGTTTCTCATAATATATTTGATAAATAATTCTCCAAAATTTCACATTAATTCAACACTGAAAAGCCAGATTTCCTGTGTTGACCCAACCCAAAATAATGGTTTTAACACACCTACTATGATATGAATTCAGGACTGGAATTTAAATTAAAAACATGTTAGCCCCTTGCCTTCTAAAATTCGTAGAGTTTGAATATATGGGTGTTAATGATGATTCCTCAAAGAACACACCCAATTTCCTTTGATTTCACGATTTGCTTGCTTTCTCCTTCTTTTCTTCTCTGTAGAACTAGAGTTCTCCGTTTGTAATTTTTTCGGTCAACACTTCTCTAATTTGGGTTTATTCATATTTTTCCTTTAGATTCATGTTCACCTTAAACTCTAAAACTTTGATCTTCTAAATTCAATCCCAAAATTATGCTTGAGGGCCAAGTTAAAATGGCCCAAACATTCCCGTGTGGGCCGGGTCAGGCCTAAAAATGTCCCGAGATCCATTTACTACCCCGTGTACACTTTTTCAACTGTTATGACCCATACAAACTCTAATGTGCACTCATAATTGTCATCCGAAATACTTTACTAAAATTCCTATCTCGACCTCCAAATAGTCTATGATCGACTCACGGTTGAGAGAAAATAATACCATGTCACTATTCATCACTATGACGTAAATTAAATATTACTATTCACTTAGTAATTTATATGCCATAATTATTAAACCTTATTCTTCCGATTAATAATTAAATAAAATCACACAAATTAATTCAAATAAATTACGACGCACATGTAATTTAAACTAGCTGAATTAATTAAATAATATATTCTAAAAATACTAGTATCAATTAAATTAACTCTTTGAGATGAATCAATCTGGTGTTATCCACCATACCTAAAAAGCATGGAAAAAAATATTCAAAACAATATAACGAAACACCAAAAATAATGCAATGAAATAAAAAACACAAAAATAACAATTCCTCTAACAAATATGGGACCCCGTGAAAGTAGGCCAATAATAATGACTAAGGCATCCAAAGTAGCATTCAAAAATGCTAAAACTAAAATCCATAGTCGTACAGATTGGTGTGATAAACGACAGAAACAATATACTCTTCTCCATTAATGTGGTCCTTAAAAGAAATAAGATAAATAAGCGTGCCATCTAACTTCACCTACTATGTGTCTATCACATCCAATAGATGGCCCATCAAATCCTCCTTCAAATCTACCACATTCATGTAACACCCCGTATTTTTATGATAGTAAATAATTATGGGACTAATTATTATTGTTGAATTAATTAAATTAACATGTGAGAAATTAATTATTAATTAGTTCGGATTAAAATAAATATTAACTAGCGTGCCAAGGGTTAATACTTATTGTTGAGAATTATTGAAAATTACTGTGTGAATACTCAATATGGGATTATGAAATTTATAAATTATCGAGAGTGGCAAATACGAGAGCTTGGTATATTAATTCAGGACGCGCGTGTGAATCGTTTTTGGACTAATTTAATGTATTAAATAAGTAAATTATTTTTAAGTAACTCGTATGGTCATTTTGAGTGCTCCATTGAGTTCGAAAGGGTCAAGATAGTCCAAAAATCCTGCCCGAGTATTTTATTTGAACTTTGGAATATTTTTAGGCCTAACCAACACCCCGTAGGGGTATTTTTGTCTTTTGGATTTTTGGGGAATTATTATGGAAGAAAATTAGATAATTAAAGATGAGTGTATGTGGGTAAGAGGGAGTCTGTCAGTTTCTAAACATATAAGAAAGCGAGAGAGAGAGAGAGAGAGAGAGAGAGAGAGAGAGAGAGAACCATAGAGGAAGAAGGAAAGTCCATAGGTGCTCTTGGAGCAAAACTCAAGAGCTCACACCACCAATTCCACCAAAGCGTAGATCGAAAGACGAGGAACCAGTTCATACCAATTTCATCAGCGGACCAGACCATCATAATCTAGGCAAGTGTTCCTTACTTACTTCCTATTAGTAATAATTGTGCTCATGTTAGCATAGGAATCAAACATATGATTTAGAATTGAAGTGGGTGAATTTAGAGAATTTAAATCATATATTTAGACTCATTCTAATGAAGAATTGAACCCCTATGCATGTAGAATAGGAATCACGAAATTATATGTTGTGATCGAGAAACGAATCTGGGTTTTAATGGTCGTTGAATTAAAATTTGGAAGAACTAGGGCTTTAATGTTTAAATTTGGGGATTTCATATTTAATTGATGTATTATAAAGATTTAATGATTCTAGGTTGCTAGAATTCATCTAAACATGTTAGGATATCAATTTGGGTTGCGGTTTTGGTGTTTGGGATTGAGCAGTAGAGGTTTTAGAGTTGTTAATGGTAGGAAAATGTAGCAGGTGCAGGATGGGACGAAACTGCTCAATCTCGTTCAAACGAGATTGATTCTTGTTCAAACCATGTCATGCAATATGTCGTTCTAATGACATTCTATCTCATTCAAACGAGATATCTTCTGGTTCGAACGATAGGTTCCAACTCTGGGAATTTATAGATTTTCCCCAAATCAAGTTACACAGTTAATTTGAGCGAGGATAACTGTATTTGATGAATTTTTCACAGTGTAGAATTGTTGGGAAGTATTTGGGAAATAGTACTTCAAATATTGAAATGGTAAGTTAAACTTTGAAATTTCGAGAGAGATTAATCGAAATAATTATAATATATGTAGTAATGAGAGAATACTGTGTATGGAAAATATATGTACGGGTTGGGTGAATACCTATTGATTTTAATAGGATGTGAGAGTGCCTATTATATGCTTGTTATTATATGTATAACATACATATGATTCTTACTATCAAGAGGAGGTTTTCTCTTAGTGGGAAATCTTATCCTGTGATGCCCATTGGGGGGGGGGGGGGTATTTGACTTGTACCTAGAACATATGAACTTGGTTACGTGCTATCTGAGATGTAGGATAGTTTCGACGACTGAATGGGAGTGTAGGTATGTGCGTGACCCATTTGGCTGAGGATTATGTTCACCTCCAATATTTGTGATTTGAATTTTATGGTTCGTGAGATCTTGAACCAACAGTCCTTCATCCAGTGAGTGACGCACCGGGACATGATAGCAGAGTGTGCATTGCGCCAAATGGTCTTAACCTAAGAGTGCAGGATTAGTATATATATGTATAGGGATGATGAGACAATATATATATATATATATATATATATATATATATATATATATATATATACACACACACACACACACACACACACACACTAGTGTATGCCCGTGCCTGAAGGCAGGTTGATAGTTTTGAAATGTATAAAGACGTGCCTTAGTAAGATGGCAAATGCCCTCACTAAATCTACAGTTGATCTTGAGTTCGGAACACATGATAAGCTTATTTATATATGGTCGTGCTGAAGGCACGACGAAAATTCCAAAATTTTCCAATTACCTAATTACAAAATGGTGAATATGTCGTTCCCCGATAAAATTTCTAAAGTTTGTAATGTTTTTTAATTCTAAAAACAAAACAAATATCATAATGTTTTTTAAACATCACGTAAAGCTTTTAGAAAATGGTTGAAAATAGTTTTGGAAATGTTTTATCATTTTTCTATAAAACTGTCCCACCATTTATACTGCACATATATACATGCGTGCATCCAGTATGTATAGAATTGTAGTCATATCCTGCACAAAAAGGTTGAATATCAAAACATATGGTAGTGTGATGGTAATTTTTCACTTTAACTAAAAAATCTATACTAAAATAACCACACAAAATTAGATCATACTATAGACCATTTCCAAGTTTTAGCTTGCGGATATTTTAGTTGCAGTCACTCAAAAATGCCTCAATCTCCTTAAATTTGTGAGCCATAGCAGCATCAAGATCCCAACACTTCTCCACCCATGCATTCCTCGTAACATCTGCCTCCTTCTCTCGATGGCCATAGCTCCTAAAGAGCACCTGGATGCAACTGGTCCACTTCCTTCTCCAAATAATACAAGGCTTGCTGATATGACTAAACGTAATCATTCTCAACTCTTAAACGGAAGCCCAATTCATATTCTGCATCTGGTGAAATACAAAATATACATATAATTGAGAATAAAACATACATATAATTGCATAAAAACGGCAACTAAAGACTTGAAAGTTGTAACTTAATTCAGAAGAAAAGAATATATAATATCCATGATCTGTAGTATTACGAACAAAAATGAGATGATTATACTGTGTTGCTAAAAATTAGCTTTTTAGTTGATACAATCTCTCTTTAGTCAAAACAGAATAGTATCCCTATAGGTAATTCATATACATTCAAAATAGTACATTTCATCAACTCAAATCACTGTATCTGTACAGGTTCGAGTACAGAACTTGGTTATACCATATTCGAGAGAAACATATAGCCTTAAAACATATGGAACTTGATACTGCCATGGGTAACTTGCCTTAAAATCCACACAGTACCTTTCAACTTGTTGCAGCCAAGAACTATGACATCAAGGATTTGATAGTGTCTGCATCTGCAACTTTATCAGCAACATGAATCCAACGTGAGCCTCCTATCGGAGAAGGAGTGAGAATAATAGAGTAATATCATAATACATAAGTGGATTCTCCTTACTTGTTTGATCAACTTCGACTTGGTACTTGAGAAGTGGATTTTTCGCTGTAACAATAAATATTTGATCAAGTTCTTAACCAGTTGCATATAGTTTCCAATTGTGCTCAGCTAGTGAACTATGCGTCTTGTGCATTCGAGGCTCTTTGAACAGTTTCTATGATTTCTTTTCCCAATCCATTATCATCCAATATTAACTCCCACACTGATTTTGATGCCTTCTCATGCACTGGAGTTTCAAGTTCTTATCAAAGTGCATCAAGCAGCTCCCTCTTGGTCTGTTTCTTAGCACCAGGGGTATTAAGAACCTTACTCTGCTCCACCATATTAGTGAGATTTAAGTTTAAGTTCCTAATCCCTACATACAAATATAAAAATTAGAGAACACGATAGAAAACACGGAACAAATGATGAATATTCGGGCATTAAAGTAAAAAAACCTTATTAAATATGGAACTAAAAAATCACTTAATGTACCGCATATGGGGGGAAAAGCTACTGCATCTATTGGATGCCCAATGTTTATTCTGAAAGTGAAGCTGAAGAATTTGAAGCATGTTCTAAAAAATGGAATGTTGATGTCTTTGGGCAATATGACAAAAATCAGAGCAGGGATAACATTAAAGACAAAAGCTCAGTTTGAGCTCTTTGATGCTCTTAAGCTTGAAAAGTCATTCTCGAGAGGTAAATCAAGATGTAAATGGTTTATAGAGGGGGGGACAGTTGCACTGGCTTTTTCCACAAAAAAATACAAATTAGGAGATCTGTTAATGTTACCTCTCATCTAAAAAAGGATGGTTAGTTAAGAGTGAAAATAGAATTAGAATTGGGGCTTCAGAACACAAACATAACTCTGTAAAAATAAAAATGCATAGAAAATGCAGATTTCCAAACATGACTATAAATGTCAACCTGGTGGAGAGGTTACACCAATAGGTGGAGAGAATCGTGCTAAACACATAGCACGGAATAGATGGAGAGATCTCCAAACATGACTATAAAAAAGTGTGAAACAAGACTTATCATATCGGTTAAGAATCGTGTTAAAAACATATCACCGAATAGAAATTACCCACAGATATCTCCAAACACATGCCATGAGGCCTAACATGCAATATTAAAGTTTAAGTATCCTCAAAGAATAAAATCTAACAGGTTTAACCAAGATTAAGATGTACGAAAAACATCAAAATTATCAAGAGAATTTTTCTACACTCGTATAGGATCAAGGAGAAAAATTAGTTGGGAAGTTGTATTACTGAAATAATTCTAACCTGTACTGTTAAAGAATGGTGCATGATTGGTTTGGGAAAGAAATACCTTCTCAATTGCAGGAAATTCTACCTCAATCTATTGGACTCGAACCATTAGACCAAGGCCTCTTGCAGCAGTTACCATCACTTCCTCATGGAAATCATGAAATATCTCAGTAGCATACCTTGAGTTATCACAAAATAAATAAATAAATGATTAAGAAAATGATGCAATTCCTAGAGTGAAAATCTCAAATGATAACACAGGTGAATCAGGAGAAGAAAAATGAAGTTAAGACAACATACATCATATTCTTTCTTCCATATATCGGAGATTCAAAATTGTAATAATATTAAAAAATTAGGAAAATATTGCAGATAAAATGGCTTTCTCCAATACCGTGCACCATTCGCAACTATGAAGCACATATGCAGGGGTGTCGGACAACAAAATAATAAGAAAAAGGAATTATACTACTATTTGATTTTGTGTATAACTGTAACCGTCATATTTATTGTGCTCAAGTATATACCAATGAGAAGGATAATGGTTCAATTTTGAAGATGCAGTGGTGAAGCGGGAGGAACTGTTCATTACTTACTAAGCTCTTAAGTGTTCATCTGCAGTCATGATGCTCAAATTTTTCTTTAGCTCTTGCACATCTACTATTTCTTTTTTCAAATATTTTAGACTCAGTGATTTCTTCTCTGCCTCTTTCAGTTCCACAACCAGATACCAGTTAAAAGATTTCCAATGGTGTACTGAAAAAGATCATAGATATCAGTTATAACATAAGAATTGTGAGAAATTAACTTCATGATGCAAAATCAATAAAATAAAACATTAGGAGTATGGAGTTGTATATACACAGTAAAGTAATTATAACATATGAGTTGTAAATACCTTCAAAGTTTCACATAAGCACTGCTGCTGCTACTTACATCCACAACTGCTCCTAGTTATATACGAACATATATACAAATAAGTTAATATATGTTTTAACTTATTAACGCCATTGTCTCAATATTAACTAAAAAATTCAAGACACATAACCAAGTGTTTCTGACTCATGCTAAATAAAAAAAGTAGAAAAGAATAATAAAGTAGATCATATCTAAGTAAAAATTGAAAAAGATTGAAACAGATCATCGAATGGAACTTGATTATAACTCCGGACATTTACTAGGTTGTAAGTTTGCAAGACACACTATAGTTTCACATCCATGACAATATAATTATGTTATAATAATACAACTCTGTGAGCATGGCACTATGTTCATGGGATACTTCAAACTGGTAATGGTGCAATCTAACTCCATAATGGTGAACTTTGATTAATGAAAAAATGGGGCATCAAATTGTAACAAATATTGTAATTCACAAAATTTCATAAAAAAAGAAATGAGAAGAGGGGCAATGCAACTGTTGAAGACCCATAGTTCAATAAGGCACTAAAATAATACGAAAGACATAATATTAAACAATTACTTTAAACCTTAAAAATAATAAATCAAATTAATTATGAATTAAAACCGTATGATATGTGAATCTTGAAGGTTCATCACTTGAAAGAAGATCTTTTGGATGATGTAATTGATTGTAGTAGAGCATGGAACACCTCTGTAGAAAATGCATCTAAAGCATTAGTGTAATAACATTGGTTTACTAACATTTATGACTATTTATGTTTTATAAACGCATAAAACCAACCAATCCCACCATACCATTTTATAAACACAAAAAACCGAATGATGAGGCCGAAAATAGTGAAAATGGCAACACTATATGAATAAAAACATTGTTACCGTTTGGTACTGAAATGTCACCACTGCACCAAAATGGGAGATTTGTGAGTGCTGCTAGCAGTCAAAAATGACCTTTATAACTTCTATTTACCGTCCTAATTTAGGGGGTGACAAAAACAATTATAAGTCCTAATAGCAGTCACAAATTTTTATAACCCCAACGGGGTTATGAGTGGTGACCCCAATTTGTAACTGCTATTTGTAACTGCTGTCAGCAATTACGAATATGATATTTATAACTGTTGTTAGCAAGTATGAATCTCGTATTTATAACTGCTGATAGGAGTTACGAATCTTATATTTGGGACTGTTGTTAGCAGTTACAAAATTCATAGTAATGACAAATTTGTGACTGCTATTAGCAGTTACATAAGTTGAATTTGTTAAATGTGGTAAGAGCTGTTATAAATATCTTTACATTTTCACAAAAATGATGAAATAATGAAAGTAGAATAAATATCATGATAACAAGTCTAAAAATTTTAACAACATTTCATTTATATCTATGATATTCCAAATATTCAGTATACATAAAACTTGTTTAAATGTAATTTAACATCTAACAATCCCTTCGTGGGCGCCAAGTACGAAATGGACATAGAATAAAAAATAAACTAAAAAAATGGGCTCAAAGTGGGGGTATTGTTGCGGTGACATCCTCCCTCGTGTGCTCAGAGTACGCCTTTTGATCAAGTTCAATGGACTCAATTTTTTTGAATACGACGCATCGGTATCCATTGACTTGTACTTGTGTTGCTTGCCACGAAGTGTAAACACCTGTATTTAGGCATTTGAATACTTTGTATTTCGAGTATGCCATGTGTATGCCTGCAAACAATAAAATATAATTGAATTCAAAATGAGATAACCAAATGAGATAATTAAGACTGTTATACTACATAATAAAGAAAACCAAATGAGATAATTAAGACAACGTGTGAGACAATTAAGACAAACACCAAATGGGATAACGTGGTCCATGTAATTCGCTGTGTTATACTAAGATGTAATAAAAAAAAATCATTCGTTGAACCTGTGCATAAACAATAATTATTAAATATTTACCTGTGCAACTTCTCACATTATAATGGAAGCCATCAACATTTTATCTGTTCGAGTACTGGTTTCAAACGCAACCTACAGTACTCATTTCAAGCCAATTACCCATCCTCATTTTATTGTACTCGTTTCAAGATAATTACCCAACTCCTCCCCTCTCATCTTCTCTAAAGCCTTGAACCACTATTCACTAGCCGATAATGCCGTATTTTTCGTAAATTTATATAACATAACTGTTATATAAGTTATAAAACTTATATAACAGTTATATTATATAAGTTATATAACATAGTTGTTATATGAGTTGTATAACTTATATAACTGTTATGTTATAAGTTCTAATATATCAAAAGTGTTATAACATCTATGTTATATAAGGTATATAACATAACTGTTATAACAGTTATGTTAAATAAGTTTTTATATAACATGCTGATTCTACTCACGAACAATCCAAAAAAGCATCTGGACTAAAAATTGCCAAAGTTTTTGCATCTGTCATAGCATCACAGACAACAAAAACATCAAAGTTAGGACGAATCTCTGTCCATAATGGAGAACCATCAATATTTTATGAAGAATTTATTTTGAAGGAGATGGCAATGCCTTTCAAACACACGGCGGTGGGGAAATTCTCACATGGACGTCCATCCATAGATGATATTCGAAAGTTCTTTTCTACTCTCCAACTGAAAGCAGCGTATCATATTGGTCTTATAAATAAAAAAATATATACTGATTAGATTAGATCATATAGAAAATAGAAAGCCACAAGAGACCTGTCCAAATTGAGAACAAGGATAGGTCTTTATTCAATCTGAAAATTAAATGAAATGTTTACAAAGAATTGGAGTGTTTTATTCTCTATTTGAGGCCTTGTGAACTAGTTGGGCTAGACTCTAATGGTAGATGAAATTGACTGGTTGTAAAAGAAATTTGCAACACTCGGCGACCTCTGTCGAAACAGATGACATATATACAATTCTGTCCTCCGAGGCTTCGGACATTCAAATGCAAATCAAATTGTAGAATTACAGTTAAAGATGTAAAACGTCACCGAATCTATAATAGAACAGGTGCACATGATTCCATTGTTTATTTCACACAGCATTGGTTAGAGGATATCAACAACTGTAGCTCAAATGCCAATTCTCACTTGGTGGTGGCTCTGTGAAATATCGTAAAACAATATTCGCATGATATAGTCTTAGAAGATAATGTCGACGTATAGTGCCCATGAGTGGAATTTTAGTATATATGCAATATTTTTATTTTCAACTCTTACTTGCACTTATTAAACAGTTGCATATATTACAGTTAAATATATTACATATGCAACTGTTATATATACACAAAGTGTTGTAACGTAGCATTACTAATCGCTAAATATATATTAGTTCAATTACATATTCAATCAGGGCTAGAGATGAGCCCCACTTGACAGGGAATTTAGAAAGAGGATATAAGGCTTCTTATCAACAAGAAAACAATAATCCTAAAGAGGATCTTCACGCAAAGATACCAAAGAAGGAAGTGCAAGCCAATAATGTAGGGGAAGGTAATCAGGAAGAAGGAATGTGTTGAGTTAGTGTAATGCTACATAGAGGTCAATCTCAGAGCTGTAATGCTACAAAACTAATAGGGTAGATAAATCACCCGAACTGATGAAAGGTTAAGCAAAGTGATGCTTGAAACCATAAAGAGCAAAAGAGGCTCAGACGAAAGGTTATCTCAAGGCATTTTCTGCCACTAATTGAACTAGGCAAGACAACAGCAGTCACCTCTGGGACTTTTTGCACCTACATAATGTACTTAATTTGTATGCCATTTGTTTATTGGGTTTACTAACGCGATTTGTATGCCAAACCTAGAGAGTGATGGTAAATACTAGGATATTTTTATTTAAGAGAGATATGTATAAAGAGTTTCACCTGAAGTAGATGATGGTTGCGGCAAAATGAGAGGACAATATAAGCGCAAAAGCTCATTACTCCTTATGAGGGGTAGGACCATATTAAAGAACACATTGGGACCTGTAGAATTATTTTTAAAGATAAGATGCAATGAAAAACATAAAATAAATTTAATAAATTTTTTATTATTAAATCAAAGGAATATGACAGAAATGATGTCTCATCACTCTCACAAGATACACCTTCTGAAATAACTCAGAGTAGCCACATGACTTGATGAAATGACCCAATGTTTCATTGCGACAAAATATCAGGGTTGTTTTCGAGATCTTCTAGGTACCTGTAAAATGTATGACAAATGAACTATTAGTTAGTTACATCACCCTTTAAGGGTAGTTGAATTAAATTGAATAAATTTTTTATATATACATCCTTGAACTTCATAATTTCTCGAAGCATTTGCTAAAAGTACGGATTGGATACATCCTTTTTTTGGGCAAACAAACTCGGCTCACCATTTTGACACCCCCACTCACAGCCTTGGCTTTTTTCTAAGCTCACTGACAACGACGTATCAGAAACTTCCATATCAACTCCAAGACTCTCGAAGAATTCCATCATGTTTGGATACGTAACCTGCATGATGATAAAAAAATTCCTTATTCAACAACTCAAACAAAGAATTTGTTTCCATAGAATTAGCTAACTAGTTTTCCACCCCTGTAACAAGACATAAGCTAAATATTACTAAAGAATACAAAATTTGAGTACAAGCCTTAGAAGAAATATCTCTTACAAGCAATTTTATATGAATATAAATCTAGGTATTAAATATAAACGCTAAATGTAGAAAATACACTAGCAGAGCTAAAGAAACTGATTTAGCAGTAACTGAGCTTGGAATCTTCCCCTTAACCTTTCTAAAAAACATAGCATGATATAAAGGCAAATCCATGATTATCCATTTGTAATTCAAGTTTTATCCTTTCAATTCCATACCATACTGGACTGTCATTTGATAGCAATATATGTAAATCACCCTGAGACCATCTCTTATACTACACAAGGGTCTTTTTCAGCGTGGTTAGGAGTGTATACGAGGATATTACCTTCTTTGTAAAGAAATTTAGAAAATGTTCAAATCTAGCAATAGGCAGTTCATTTAGAAAATTAGAAAATTTAGAAAATGTTCAAATCAACCTAGTGTAACCTTGATTTTCTAAGTCAACTTAATGAACATTGGGATATGTTAATTCCTCAAAATAATTGAGCAATTAAAAAAGGTAAATCAGAGTTTTTTAAAAGAGAAATGTGGACTTGACCCCATTTATATTGTCACATGCATTAGGTCATTCTTTTAATGGTGTCTGATGGAAATTGGGATATCCTAGTTGTAAAATATAATAAGGATAACAGAGGTGAGGATAATATTAGTGTAGTTCTGACACATTAGGCAATTCATTTAATGGTGTCTGATGCAAATTCCCACGGTGTAATTTGTTTCCCTGGCTAATTGAATGAGCACAGATGATGAATCCAAGCCTACTAATGTCCTCCACATTGACATTTTTAGAGAGGAAAGGAACAACTCCGATTTAGGAAGTAAAAATAGTGGAAGTGTGGTACGAGCTTTTGTTTTCTTTGTACAAATAGCATTTTCCCGTTTATATATACAGTTCTATAAACGAAGATAATATTAGTTAATGTAATGTCTTGCTTTATTCTATTGGTTAAATGAAGGTCATATTAACTGCACATGGATTCGACCCGTGCCACTGCACAAGATACAACAAGGACACTGATCTCTATCTAGTTTAGAACAATCTGAATTTACCCTTTGTCAGGTTGTTAACGAATTAATTCATTGAATACATCTAATGAAATGGTGGACTTGGATCTGATTATACACCACATTATACAATATTCGTGAGATGTGAATCGTATGGAATGTAGTCCATTTTTAGGTCTATTTTAATCCAATAATTCAATAATTATGCTTCGAAAAAATAATTTATACACGATCATATATGACGAAACACCACTAATATACAACTTTTCCGGGCACTATGCTCCAGTTTGCTACGGAATTGTTTCCTGACGATGTATATAGATCTAAATGTCTAATGTATAAGGATTGTATAAGTTTCACCCTATTTAATTACAACATTCAATTTTGCCCACATGATCATGTCATAGACTCTGGCAGAACAAAAGTTACATAAATGATCAAAAAGGAAACAAATGTTTTCACTAGTCCTCATAAAAAATATGTATTTTTGACATTTTCGATATCAAATTTCACAATTACAGCTAATATGGAGCAGCAAACTGCATGTGACAGTATAAATGGGGTCAAAATGTAATAAGGATATAAATGAAATGTTAATCGTAAACCTTCATTTGAATTTTGAAACAATGTCAATTCTATAAAATAATTGTGTTTCGCACTCATTTTTCAACTCTAAGCCACAACATTATATAAAACTACATTTTCCAGAGTGGTAACAGAAAGAGCTTTTATCAACTGATGAAAATAATACTCACCTTATGCCATGTCAGTGGTTGCCTTTGAGCCACATAAACCTTACGTACATCAGAAAAGCGTCCATGAACAGTTATATAGCACTCACTCTGTCATTTACCACAACTAAGCATAAACATCTCTTATGGTATTGATCTGTTTAGCAGTCCAAGATACGGACTTCGATTTAAAAACATGAGTCTGTATACAAATAACTATGAAAATAAGACAGGGGTTCGATTTCAATTTAAGCTGAGTATTGGGTTCAAAGAGAAGTAAAAATAATCAAACATCTTGATAGTTTCTCAGTGGCATAACAGTGGGATCTCTAGATACTAAAGCTGTCTCACATAACTTTACGACCCTATGAAGATCTTTCAGATGGCCCCATTGAGGCTGCATATAGATTCCTAGACAAAAAATGAGGAATCTATCATTAATTTTGTAGCCAAAACTAAAATCTTAAAATTCATCTAGAGGAGCATCATAATCATAGCTAGATAAACAATTTGAAGTTAAGCGCCACTTCTAGTAGATAATTTTGTGTGAATACAAAATTCATCAAGAGGATCATCATAATCATAGCTAGTGGCAATAAAAGGAGAACCATCCATCCTGCCGAAGTCATTCCTCCATGCCATTGAGAGCACAAAAATAAAGAAAAATTATTGGTACAATTTAATGTAGTGACTGGTTTCACTTAGGAAATACAAAAAACAACGGGCCTACCATATAATAATGGATGAAAGATCCCCCCTTCTGTATAAACCTTGCAACTAAAAATGCCAAGTCTTCAGCTGGACGGGAAGGAACTGGACCTCCAAAATTAGTAAACCTGCTCGACATAGTTAAGTCGATTACCATACTGTGAATGTTAATTAAACACAATATATATGACAAGTTATCAAATTTAACATCTAATCCGGGCTTCTGTCTCACAGTAAAAACCATTGCAAGCATTAATCTGTGCATGGTGAAAAAAATGCGTTAAAATGAAATGACAGGGTGTTGAAGTGACCCCTAGTGGTACCCCCAATCTCTCGCCTTTTCTTTGGAGATGATTTCAATATTTTTGCAAAAGCCTCTAATCCTAAATGTAGGGTGGGGTGGGGTGTTTTATAACATATGTATTAAAGATGCTTGACATAAAAGGTTAAAATCTTCAAGCCTAGTGTGCTTGTTTCTCAATTTGTAATGACTAGGTAAGTTGGAAAAAAAAAAAAGAATCTTATCGAAATCATCAAATGGGCCATCACTAGGATATAAAATAATCTTATCTAAATCACGAAATGTTGTGTGGGTGATGGCAAGATTGGTACTTAGGCCGATTAACCTTAGTATATAAAGGTTAATTCGATCATCATTAACGCCTCATGGAATAACTTATCACCTTCCTTTGGTTAAAATTATGACCAATGTGACTTATATGGACCATATCTTTCTGTCATTTGAATGCAGATATGTCCCTTCCTCTCAATAATTGGCTTTAGATAATATTTTTTGGTCATTTCAACACTACGCGTTCAACATGCAGGCCCCTAAATTCCCTACTATACAAATCTAGGGTTCAACCCAGCCACAGTTGAAATATTACCAAAAAAGCAGATTCCAATATTTTTAAAAGGTGATCAAACATTATCTCACATTTATAGCTATATAACATGAACGAGACCTCACACACTTAAAAGTCCATCCAACACTAAATCCTTTTTTGTGACTCATGATTCTAACTCATTTCTCTAACTCATTTCTCGCGAGTCACTGGCATATTGGTGTTTAGGGTCCACTAACTACCATTTAAAAATTTTAACACAACCAACCAATTAATCCTAAGTCGGCCTAGAATTTCCGCCTAAAAAATTCCCCGTAAACCAAAATCTAGTGGTCAACACACCTACATTTAAAAACCCACGAAACACACAAACACCAAAAATTAAAAAGGAGATCAAAACAAAAATTATGAAAGTGATCAAACCAATCTCGACACTCCCATCCAATACTAAATCATTTTTTTGCTACTCAAAATCATTATTCTAGGATGAACCAAGATTCAGACTCTTTTTTTGCAACTCACTGGCATGGTCTTTTTGGGTCCACTAACTAACATTTAAAACACAACCAATGTAGTCATAATCCTAAGTCAGCCCAAAATTAGCGCCTGGAATATTCCCTATAAAACAAAATCTAGTGTTCAACACAAAAACCTAAACGACAAAATTTAAAAAGGTGATCAAGCCATGTAAAAACATTCTTTCACATCTATAGTTACATAACATGAATGAGACCTCACACTTAAAGTCCATCCAACACTAAATCATTTTTATTCGCTGACAAGTCAAAAATGGTTAGTGTTTGAAGTCCACTAACTATTTAAACACAAGTGTGTGTGTGTGTGTGTGTGTCTATATATATATATATATCTGTGTGTGTGTGTGTGTGCGCGCACACACACACATATTAGTGAGTTTGATCCATGAGAAGAACCCAAATTCATGAGCAATAATCTCTGAAGAAAAAATCAGAACCCTAATCTCTTTTAAACCAGAATACAAACATAGATCTAACAAGAAATTAAATAAATGACCTTGAGTTTGTTAACACCATAAATAATATACAGATCTACCATTAAAAATATATAAAGATAAAGAGAAGGAAGATAGAGAGAGATACCATGAAACCCATTTGGGTGAATTTGTTAACACCATCGTTGCAAGGTGTCGGTTGAGTAACGAGAGGTTAAAGATAAAAAACATTATTTTTCCTTCCAAAAGCCCTAAATCAATTCCGTGAAAACCAATATTTTTCCTTCCAAATTTTTGGTGAGAGGGGGAGAGAGAGAGTTTTCAATAGGAGGGAAAATTATTTTTTTGGCGGGAGAATGTAAGAGGAGAGTGGGGGGGAGGGAAATGAATTTGCAGTTACAAAATTGTGACTGCTAGTACCAGTTACGAATTTGTGACCACTCGTAGCACTCACAAATTGAGTCTAATGCAAAAATTTATGACTCCTCTTAGCAGTTACAAATTTGTGACTCCCACTAGCAGTTACAAATTAAGCCTAATGCTAAAATTTGTGACCGCTAGTGGCGGTTACAAATTTGTGACTGCTCATAGCAGTTACAAATTAAGCCTAATGCTAACATTTGTAACTCCTCGTGGAAGTTACAAATTTGTGACTGCTCCTAGCAGTCACAAATTAATCACATGACAAAAATTTATCACTGCTAATGGAAGTTACAAATAATTTTTCATTGCTCAAATTTTTTATCACTTGTAATGGCAGTTACAAATAATTTTATTGCTTCTCCCGACAGTGACAAAGTTTGCCACCCCCATTAGCAGTTACAATCAGGCAGTCACAAAATCAATATTTTGGTGTAGTGCACACTTATTACTCCCCACCTCATCATTTCTTCAATGTTGCATGTCTATGTCTCATTCGTTTGACTTCGTAAATCTATAACATCTTATTATCTCCCATCCCTCTTTGTTTCTCGATGAAAGATGTGTAATCCACTTGTTGTAAAATGTAAATAAATCAAACAAACATATCATTATAAGAGTGTTTAAATATAGTTGTACAAATAAATGATTAGATGAATTAGACCTTATTGACCTTGTTAGAAGTTGAACTGGGCTTAACTGAACTCAACGAGACGGGCCTTATGTGAACGAATCATAATTTTTTTTCCCAGGGAGTTGCTCCATTTTTTGTTCATTATGACCTGTACAATATAAGGGGAAACAAAATAGAAAAAAAGAACAAAATTTATAACCTATATAGTAATACTAATACAATACGTTGAAAATAAGGTTAAAACACATTAATTGCACATAATTCAACTCACAAAAATGAAATTACAATTTAAAAGATAGTTTACTGAATGAAAGAGAGAGCATCTTTTTTTTTTTGAACGAACCTATGCATATATTGCGAAAAATAAAGATAAACATGGAATGTTATCCATCACACAATAACCATAACCGTATAAGGAGAACGTTCATCTCTTAGAACTAATGTGTTCATTTTTGTATGCACAATTATCCAAATAAATCAGAAATGACAATAAAATTGAATAAAAAGCATACCAAGTATAAAAACAATCCCTTACTTCATCCTTTAGTGTGAGGCAAAACATGACAAACATATATATATATATATATGTGGTAATTAGAAACAAGCACTCAAATTATAATATTTCCATAATTAAATTATGAAAGAAACAATCCCTTAATTTTGTTTATATCTTACATGGAAAAAAGTGTCAATCACATTTGCCCTGACCCTCTTCACAGGATCCCCACTTTTAATCACCCTCGACCCCACAAACAGTCCATCCTCCATCGTCGATGCATATGGAAATTATATCTCAATTTAGTTTGAAGATAAACTCTTTTTCATTACTAGACCATTATATTTCAATTCAACTGCAAGAGCCACTGTTTTTCTTTATTAGCCTTTGTCGGCGTCACTATTTTACCTCCCATGCCTTAGCCACCTTCACAGGCTTCGTCGCTTTCTTATCGGTCTTGGATTTCTCTATTAGAAGTGGTAAATATGGCTGCACAATAAAAAACATTTCTAATTTAGTACCTTAAATGCCCAATTACCTTGTAAATGTAGAACAACAAAGAAAATGGTGATCTAGTGTGTGCACATGTACTCCTATGTAACAACTGGACACCATAATTGGGGATTTATAACAATATAGAACAACTATCTTAACATTTGTAAAATCTAAATCACGATGTAAATGATAAAATGGATTCTGCAAGTATACAATATCTACATCTGATAGAAGAACACTATAACCTACCTGTAAGAACCCCCTCAAGATACGAAATTTGAGCCCCGAGACGGCGCTATTGCCTCCTTCCCTCACAATTGAATCGATAACCAAACCCCTGTTCTTCTATTACAGTTGTGTAAGTTAACTAAACACTAAAGTAGAAAAAAAAAACACAATCAACTTTAACCCCAAAATTATAATATTAAAAACAACAAAACCGTGTTATCTCCTAAAAACCATGATTTTGATGAACAAAATCGTGGACTAAACCCCGAAATCTCCAACATTTGTGAAACTGGACGTTCATTGTGGTAGATGGAATTATAGAGATTAAAATCATATAAAATCGTATAAAATAAATCTAGGGCTTAAAAAATAAAATTTAGAGATGATGATAGAGAGAGCAAGGGAAAGACAGAGAACCGTAGATCTGGTACATTATACCCTAGAATGCCCAAATGAAAAACACAAAAACTATAATATTGGATAAACACATATGCTCTAATGTAAAATACCAACATAAGTAAAATGGATAAAAATATATGGGTCTTACCATAAGTACATCCCTTAAGTAACATAATGACACATTCGACAATAAAATGTGATATAGAGGGTCTTGCGAGAGGATGAAAAGAGGGTCTTGACCTTGAGAGAAGACGAATTAGTTGAAGATAATAAAATACGACATAGAGGGTCTTTAACTGTTACTCTGATGGGTTAGAAGGGTGAGTGAGTGTAGGGTTTTAGTGAGACAAATTGTATAGGAGAGAGAATGCATTTTTGTGAGAATGTGTGACTTTTGGTTTGCTTACCAAATTAACCCTTATGTTTGAATTAAAGTGGACGAGGGGGAATTAAGTAGTGAGAAGAAAAATAGGGAAAACTCAAAAATTTCAGGGGTAAAAGAGGTGGTGCAGGAAAAACTGATAAAGATGACATCATCTTTTCATCTTATGACATACATAAGTTCCCCACTTTATTTATATTTATATATATATATATATATATATATATATGTGTAGTTGTGAATAATTTGGCTGTGTGAAACTAGTAGATATGGTAATGATGATATAAATAAAATAATCTTAGTGGGTAAAAGATTAACTATTCAAATGGTGTTATTGAAATGTGGTTATTCGGGACAAACTATTTTTAATAACGTATTGTATGGGCGATACGGGTATACTAATGGTGAACGTAAAGAGTGATATTTTGCTTTTGAACTAGTAGGGCTGGGTAACATAGCTAGTGTGGATTAGACAATACGTTAGGCATGCACAATAGATGAGAGGTAAGGATCCCATGTGAGAGTTCGAAAAGCTATCATGCACATAATACTTGCTTTATTGCAAATTTTAAATACTTGCTAAAACAAATATTTTTACAACTCGATCTCTGACCCATCTCTTGTTATTCTTATCTCTTTTTCTATATATATGAATTATATTAGGTGCACAACCACAGGGCTACCAGACTTAGACGCATGGATTGTTTATCGAGCTACAGCGGTTGTGGGAGTTACAGGTCCTTGCATTTAGACGCCTATATCATTCCTTTCAGTTCTATTCAAACATTTCATTTTGGTGATGTGTCATCCATTCTTAGTCGTTTTATCAGAGAGATTGTAATCAATTTCCTTTTATAATTCTTTTCAGTTGTATTGAGGATTATTATGGTTTATGGATTTGAGACTTTGAACTTGAATGTTTTATCCAGTCTTATTTATTTCAGCAGTTGAGATATATCCCGTATTTATTATATTCCTATGAATGGTAAATAGTTAATGTCTTAGTACTTAGAATTTATTAATGGATTCTTTTGATATAGCTTAAAATGTTAAAGTTTTTTACACTAGCTTAATTATTTATTAGGTGATTATTAATGTTAATTGTATTTCGACACTGATGCTAAGAATGAAAAAACATAACTCTTTGTTTTAAATTGAATAAATGACTGATCACCCAATATTTAATTGGGTGAGGTGTCATAGATGGTATCAAAGCATCAGGTTCTAGAGTCTTTTAGGATATGTACGACTTATTATGCTTTCATCTTAGCGTCCTTTGATATAGAGCACTATCTTTATGACTGTTGTACTCTTATTTATGCGATTACCTCTTCAGTTTTTTTATATTTAATAATAAATATGGACTAATAAAATTCTTTCTCATTTCAGATGCCTCGTCGACATGCACCACGAGACAAACATGCTTAACCAGAGAAGCCAGCAGCTTAGGCTCGGGGAATAATGAACGTAGCTGAGGTTTCCGCTATAATTTCTTAGGTGGTGAATGCAGCTTTAGTGGTGGTGCAGTAGGCCCCACCCTAGGTTCAGGTTGTGGCACCAGTTCCAGTCCAGTTTCCCATTGCATGGGTGAGAGTTAGGGATGCCTTTCATAAGGCACATCCCCCAGAGTTATCGGCCAGTTCTGACATTGTTATCGTGAGCCAATGGAAGAAAGATGTCCAGAGGAATCTTCACATGTATAAGTGTACAAATATTCATAGATAAATAATGGATACCTTCAATCTAGTAGGGGAAGCCTTACAGTGGTTGGAGTCCACTACCACTTTATAGGAGAGGGATAATATGACGATACAGAGTTTATACGTGTGGTTTGACCGCAAGTATTTTCCTTTTGCCGTTCAGACCGAGATGAGGCAAAAATTACTGGACCTCACTCAGGAGGGGAAGACAGTCATAAAATATGAGGAGGAATTCACAAGACTGATTAATTTAGTACCTAGTGAGGTTCCTACTGAAGATAAGAAAATACAAATGTTCATGGATGGCCTAACCTGGAGGATCCTTCAGCATCTTCTATGTAATTTATCTTTATAGTCCTATGTAGACATACTTAATGATGCATTGCTACATTGTCAGGACCACCCTTTCCATGACCAGGGGAACAACCGAGGAGGTGATCCTAGCCAGTAGGGCAGGATAGGTTAGGGTAGTGCCAGCGGGGTACTGGTAGCTCAGACGGGGGATTCTGCTAAGAGGTTTAGAGCGGGTGAATTTAGGCATGGTTAGGGAGGCTACAAACAGGGCCACCAGGTCCAAGGTAGAGGTTGCAATGGCCAAAAGGGCAGAGGCCAACAAGGGCATAAGGTAGGTAACTTTAGCGGCAAATTTTTTTCTCGTGGAAAGAGTAGCCATAGGAAATAGGATTTCCCTGACAAGGGAAAGTTTCCCTAGCAGTAGGGTGCTCAGCAGGAGGTCCAGAGACCCATTTTTCGCGTCGTCCCTTGATCGAGGTGGAAACCGAGCGTCCGTGTAAATACGATAATCGTTGTTATCGGCTTCCAACCACAATACAAAAACCTAAAATTTAACTACACTCTTGTGGAGTATAGTGGCGAGTCTGGGTATCGAATCCACAGGGAATGATAATGCTGAAAATCAGCACCACCAGGTGAGGTGTTTGCAAGCTCAATATAGGTATGACAATGGCAACACAGATGTATAAAGAAGATAAGAATGAGGTGAGGATAAGAGGAATGACACCTGAATATATAAGTGGTTCAGCCAATCCGGCCTACATCCACTGTGAGTGTGTGTGAGTAATATCACTGAAACAAGGCACTAATGGCCATGGATACAACCTCTCAAGTTCTCTCTCTCTACTGTGTGTAGTTTAGACAGAGTTTTAGCTAGGGTTTTTATATCTGGATCCTTTTGCAAGGTAGGGGGTGATCCCTTTATATAGTGCCTAGGGGGTGTAATGTACCCCCTATGCATGTAATGTGCATGTGTGTAGTTTCCTCACCAATGGGGATGTGCCACCTGTCATGGCCACATGTAGATAATGATGATGAAATATTCCCCCACGTGTGGGGAATAATCTTGTTATAACTGATTTATGCCCAGGTCTCCCTATCCAAACGTCAACAGATGCTTGGTAGTCATGTTGGTGAATGGCCTCGGCTTAGGAGAGGCTGAGCTATAAGGGTTGGTCGTCCGCTCAATCCGTGAGGTGTCATGGGCTGTCTCGGCTTTACGTCAGCCGAGGTGTATGCCCGTGTCGGCCTTAGCCGAGTCATTGGCGTGCTGATGGTAAGCGATGCCTCTGGTAACCTCGGCCTCCTCCGAGGTAAGGTTCATGTTGAAGGTGAATGTAGAGCTTCTTGTCATCTTGGCCTACTGTTGACCGGGGTTACTATTCCTTGGTACCTGGGGTTGATGTTGACATCTGCGATATGAGAAGTGTCCCTGGGTGGGTGTATGTGGTAGTGTCGGCCTGGGCCGAGGTAAACTTGGCCGAGGGATGATATCGTGGGCCCCGATGTACTGGTGGGTTGGCCATCATCCAGGCCGAGGTCATACTTGGGTATATCAATCACCCCCAGCCCTTAGTCATTTGCGAGAGTGGGTGACTAGGGGGTTCTTGCCTCCGAGGTCTATTCACCCCAAAGTCAATACCTGCATGACACTTGTCCGTTGCCAAGGCGTGCCCACTTGGTTGGCACATGTTGTCAGTTGTCCTTTGGGCTTCCCAAGGCAATGATGAGCCTTGGGAATCGTGCCCAAGTATTTAAAAGTTAAAACCTTTCTTTTTCTTCTTCTTCCTCATTTCTCTCCTGTTTAAGCGATTGCTCCCCTGTTTTTTGCAAAAAATTTCTCCGAAGTTGGCCTCTGCTCCAGTGATTGTTCCACCGAGGGATACCTCACTTCCTGCACGATACTCTCCACCTTATTCACCAATCTCACCTTCAGGTATCCTCCCTCTCCATTTCCTTCGTTTTTGATATTTTTTATCTTGAGTTTTCCAGCTAGTTCTTGAGTTTTCCGGTGAGATCTTGAGTTTTCCGGTGAGATCTTGAGTTTTTCGGTGAGCCAGGCTTCCTGTATAAGTTCTTTGGTTTGATCTCTAATTCCCTTAACTTTTCAAGCCATATTTGTTTGTAGTTTTTAGGATATTCCCTCAAGTTTAGGGTCTGCCAAAGCCTTGGATCGTCCCCAGATGCTCAGACCCTTGTATCAACTTCTTGAAGACTTCCCATCTCTAAAAGAAAAGACCTTAGATAAAATTAGACAAATAGAGAGAGCTCAGGAAGAGGCTCGTAGGTCACAAGAGTCCCCCATCAGACCCCTCTTTCCTCCACCTCTCAAGGTGGTATACCCTCGTCCTCCTGAAAATTTTTACCAGACAGACGTCTCTGCCAACAATTTGTCAATGTCCGAGTCTGAGTCTTCCACCTCTGATCCAATGTCAGTGGACTCTTTCCAAGAGGCCATGGACTTCACTACTCAGGCTGATCAGAACCCTGACCATGCCGAGGTCTCCAGTCGTGCCTCGTCTCAAAATGGCACAAGTACCTCTGGTTCTTCTTCAGAGGTTGAGCTTGTAGAGCCAAGTGTGGATGTGCCTCCCATTATAAATGCTATTCCGTTGTTGGCCGTCACCGAGGCCGAGTTTGCTCAGAGGTTCCCTGGTAACCCGTCCATGTCTGCTCCAATCGACGTTGAGTCTGACGATGATGAGGATGCCGACAGTGATGTAGACACATCTGAGGCGGACGAGTATGAGAGCACAATTACTGAGGTGGATCTACTGCACTTCAGGTACTTATACTCCATTAGCCCCTCTATCCACTTAAGGAGACCTCTGAGGGAAGAGAGGGCCTACCACGGTAGGGATGGAGAAATCTTCCTGTATGAGCAGATGTTCAAGTTAGGTTTTCGTCTTCCCTTCCACCCCGTCATTAGGACCATTCTATCATTCATTAACTTGGCCCCCTCGCAGCTCTCTCCCAATGCTTGGAGGGTTATTATAGGGGCCATCATCTTGTGGAGGGCAGTTCACCACTCTGACCTCCCAGTGAAGGTCTTTGCTAGTTGCTACGTCCCTACCTCGGCCAAGAATCATCCGAGCTACTATCACTTTGTGGCTCGGAGGCCTGAGAAAAAGATGCTCCTGGTCACTCAGACCTCCAACCATAATTGGAAACCCAGGTACTTTTTTGTCTCAGAGCCTTCGGAATTTGGTTCTTCCATTCCCTCTTCCATCTTCGAGCCGAGAATACCCCGGAAATGGGGCAAAGTTACCATGGCTTCCAGGGCCGACCCTGGACTAAGTGTGCAATATAGCAAAAGGGTGAAGGCCCTGCAGGACCAAGGGGCCCATGGGATGTTTTTTAAGTTTGAGCATCTGCTGACCCCCCAGTATCTCTCGGGGACGAGCCTGGGCGGAAGTCCCTTAGCTGACTTTGGTAAGGATTTTTATTTTGACCCAAGTGTAGCCTCTTATCATACGTACTTTATTTCTGACTCGTATCTTTTTACTTTTGCAGAGAAACCACCAGACGTTTCAGACGAGTTGTGGGAGATGGCGGCTCCAAGCTTGTCCAGGATTGTCAAGAAGACTGGCATGAATGCCCCTCCACCCGCTCCTTCAACATCCAAGTCAAAGAAGAGGGCACCTGAGGTCCATCCTCCTGAGGATCAGAGGCCGAGCTCTCGGACCAAAAGGGCCTCAGACACTGCGATCCCCCTCACGGCCGACACGTTATCAGCTTGTCTGGACCAGTTAAAACTATCTGATAGTGTGGTCGGCCACAGCCGACAGGCCATGGATGCTCTGAACAATATGATGACCGAGGCTGACAAGCGTTTCTTCAGGGCCATGGACACTCCCCTGATGGTTGAATTTGGTCTTCACCGAGTAGTCCAGGTATAACTTGTTCTTGTCCAAAGTGCAACATATGATTCTTCTTCTCATCTGACTTCTTTATTTACTGTGCAGGGTGCGACTGCCATGTATCAACTATCCAACTGGGCCCTGAGGAAATTGCCTCTCATCCAGAAGGGGTAGGAGGCTGAAAAAGTTGAGGGCACCCTGAAGGCCGAGGTTGCTCGTCTGAGGACCGAGTTACAGGAGGCTGAGACCAAGGCTCAGACCTCTGAAAATAAGGCCCAATCCCTAGATAAGGACATCTCTGCACTTGTTCAGAGTCATACCAGGGCCCTGAAGGACAAGGACGATGCTTTACAGAGGAAAGTTGATGCTGCGGTGAAGGCTTCTCTTGCAGACGCCTCAGAGACAATAATTGCTGACTATAAGGTCTCCGAGGAGTTCGTAGGTTTTGGCCTGGAGTACCTTGAAAGGGGCATCAAGGCCACCTCCAAGTGGGCCGAGGTAAGGGAGGCCGAGGTTGGCGCCATTAAGGCCTCAGATTTTGTGGGCCGAGGCCTTGCCGATGCCCAATTTGCCCAGGCCTTGCAGGAGATAGAGGATGAAGCTGCTGCCCCTGGTCAAACTGTTACTCTGGAAGGGGCTGACCTCGAAGAAACTGACCCTGCAAACGAAGTGGCCGAGGTGACCAATACCGAGCAGGCCAACCCTGAAGAGACATCAGACGTTCCTCATTCAGATGTTTAACTTGTATTTTCCATTTCTTGTTTTGACTTGTAATCTTGCATGTAATTTCTCACACTTAAATATTATGCAATCTCAAGCTTTTGTTGAATGCAAATGTCTCTCTTCATCTTTATTTATGAATGTACATGGATGCTATGCACTCTGAAGTCATTACTGAATGTGGTGCCATAACTGTTACTTAAGAGTCTGAGGTCCTCCAGCCGAGGTGTTCGAGCTCAGACCTCGTCACCACCAAGTGGTTATGAGGGTCTGAGGTCATCACCTAGGCCGAGGTAAGCCTCATAATAAGAGGTTATCCCCCTAAGAAATTTCACCAAATGAATGATGTTAAGGGTCTGAGGTCATCACCTGGGCCGAGGTTAACTTCACAATTAATCACCAAATGAATGATGTTAAGAGTCTGAGGTCCTCACCTAAGAGGTTATCCCCATAATAAATTTCACCAAATGAATGATGTTAAGAGTCTGAGGTCCTCTAACCAAGGTATTTGAGCTCAGACCTCGTCACCACCGAGTGATGTTATGAGGGTCTGAGGTCATCACCTAGGCCGAGGTAAGCCTCATAATTTCACCAAATGAATGATGTTATGAGTCAGAGGTCCTCACCTAAGAGGTTATCCCCATAATAAATTTCACCAAATGAATGATGTTAAGAGTCTGAGGTCCTCTAACCAAGGTATCTGAGCTCAGACCTCGTCACCACCGAGTGATGTTATGAGGGTCTGAGGTCATCACCTAGGCCGAGGTAAGCCTCATAATTTCACCAAATGAATGATGTTAAGAGTCTGAGGTCCTCACCTAAGAGGTTATCCCCATAATAAATTTCACCAAATGAATGATGTTAAGGGTCTGAGGTCCTCCAGCCGAGGTGTTCGAGCTCAGACCTCGTCACCACCGAGTGATGTTATGAGGGTCTGAGGTCATCACCTAGGCCGAGGTAAGCCTCATAATTTCACCAAATGAATGATGTTAAGATGAAACAAGAATTTACCATGGAAACTGATCTTTATTCACAACCTCTTCTCAATAAGATGGTACATTTACAATTGACAAAATAGATGCAACATTATATGAAATATCTCTTTAGGTGGTCGGCATTCCACGGGTTGGTGAAGGGTTCTCCCTCTAGGTTCTTTAACCTATACGTGCCAGGCACAACCTCTTCCGTTACTCTGTAGGGGCCATGCCAGTTTGGGTGAAGCTTGTTTGCTTTCTGTAGGGTCTTTTTAAGGACTAGATCTCCTACCGCAATGGGTCTTGCTTTTACCCTTTCATTGTAGAATTTTGCTGCCCTTTGCTGGTAGGATGCTTTCCTGACCTCTGCGTCTTCCCTTCTTTCTTCAATAAGGTCCAAGTCTAACCTCCTCCTTTCCCCATTGTTGTCCTGATCATAGGTCTGAATCCGATGAGTTGGTAGGCCTATCTCCGTTGGTATGACGGCTTCTGAACCGTGTGCCAGCATGAATGGGGTTTCTCCCATGGGTGTCCTTGCTGTGGTCCTATAAGCCCATAGCACAGCGTAAACCTCTTCTATCCATCTCCCCTTCGCGTCTTCTAACTTCTTCTTGATTCCATCCAAGATTGTCCTATTTGTGACTTCAGTCTGGCCATTAGCATGGGGTCGACCAGGGGATGAGAAGAACTGTTTAATCCCCACACTTTGGCAATACTTCTCCAAGGAGGCGTTCTTGAACTGGGTCCCATTATCTGAGATGAGCGTGTTTGGGAGACCATATCTACATATGATGTTCTTCCAGATGAACTGAAAGGTCTTCTGTTCTGTAATTGTTATCATGGGTTCGACTTCTACCCATTTTGAAAAGTAGTCAATGGAAACTATCAAGAATCTATAGTTGTTGACTGCTCTTGGCAAGGGTCCTACCAAGTCAATTCCCCATACCGCGAACGGCCATGGAGAAGAGATCGATATCATGGGCTGATGTGGTTGATGAGGGATAGTGGCGAACCTCTGACATTTGTCGCACCTCTTCACATAATCAGCAGAGTCCCTAGACAAGGTTGGCCACCAGTATGCCTGAGTGATGATTCTCTTGGCTAAGGGTCTTCCTCCTATATGGCTAGAGCAAGAGCCTTCATGAACCTCCTGCAAGATCCGAGGTACTTACAAGGGGTGAACACATCTGAGGAGGGGCAAGAGGAAACCTTTTTTTTATAAGACGTCTCCTACCAATGAGAACTTGGCAGCCCTGTATCTCAGCTTTTTCCTTTCCAGTTTGGACTCAGGCAGCTCCCCCTCCCTCAGGTATCTGACAATCGGGTCAATCCACGAGTCTCCCGGGTTTATAATGTGACAAGGGTTACATACCTCGTCCTCTTCTCATCCCCCATATGCACATCCATCTCATACATGCCTAATGGGTGCACTTTCTCACCACTGAAGCCTATCAAGGGGTGGTGGTATGGCACTAGCCTTGATCTGCTAAGACCCAAGCTCTTGAAACAAGGCCAGAACATTACATCTACTGAGCTTCCCCCATCTATGAGGATTCTCCCTACATCGCACCCATGCACCCTTGTCGTTATGACCAAAGGGTCATAATGGGGGGCTAAGATGCCCCTGAAGTCGAGCCGGGAGAAGCCTACCACTAGGGTGTCTATGTCCACCTTCGTTCTCTTCTGCACCGCATCAGAAGACGTCAGGTTCACAACCTCTGGCCTGGCTACCGACTTGGCCTCAGCTACATGGGCCTTTATATCCGCTACCTCAGAGCCGCCTCCTGCAAATCCCCCGCATATGGTGCCAACACCAAAGGAGATCATTCCTACCCTCTTTACTGGGGTATTGTCATCCCTTGGTGGGAGATCTGGGTCATCTCCATCATCACCCTCTGAATCATCCCGCCCTCTGGCTGGGACATCGCCACGACACCTGTCATCTCTTCTCTTCCTAGGGTCTTCTCTTCCAGCTTTCGGGGATTTTCCATCCACATATTTTCTTAGCTTCCCAGACTTCAACATTTTCTCAATCTCATCTTTTAAGGCGAAGCATTTGTCTGTGACATGGCCGTGATCCTGATGGAACTCACACCAGAGGTTTTTATTCCTCTTATGTGACGGAGCTTTCAACTTCTCTGGCCATCTCAGGGCCCTGTCAGTCTTAATCTCATTAAGGATGTGCTCACAGCTCACAGTCAGAGGAGTGTAATGAGCGAACTTGTCCTCTGCTGACCGCTTCTTCCCTTCTTTCTTGCCCTGGGACCTCCCAGCGCTACCACGGTTCTCCTCCTCGTATTTGGTGGCCATCACCTCTTCCGCATTCATCACTTTCCCTGCAGTGGATAACAGCTCTGCCATAGACTTGGGGGGATCTTCCGCTAGCTTCCATAGTAGTTTTCCCTTTTGGAGGCCCCCTATAAGGGCGGTCATGGCTATGCTCTCCTCGTAATCCTCCACCTCCAACTTCTCCTTGTTGAATCTTGCTATATAGTCTCTTAGGCTTTCACCCTTGGCCTGTTTGACATATAGGAGGTGGGTGGTCTTCTTTTGGGGCCTTACCCCAAAGCAGAAGTTGTGGATGAACTGCTCGGCCAAACCTTTGAAGCTTTCGATCGAGTTTTTCGGAAGAGAGGTGAACCAGCTGTGCGCTGCCCCTGTCAAGGTGCCCGAGAAGGCCCTGCACTTCATCTCATCAGGTATCGAGTAAATATCTGCGACCGACTGATACATCTCGATGTGGTGCACTGGGTTAGTGCTGCCATCATACTTAGGAGTCACTACAGGAGGCTTGAATTTAGCTGGGGTCGGGAACCCCACTATTCTAGCCACGAACGGTGAGCCCTCCGTGTAGCCCCTCTGTAAGGGGTCCCTGCTCTTTATGAGGTCCCCTATTTTCTCCTCGAGACGTTGGATCGAGTCATTCCATGGTCTTCTCTCTTCAATTTGGCCGAGGTTGTCCCCTGCCACCTCTCTGCGGTGGACAGAGGGTTCCCCAGCCACGATCCTCTGACTGTTGACCTCTTCCTGCTCCCTGACCCTTCTCTCTAAGGGTCGGCCTTGGTCTGGCCGAGCCTGCCTATTCCCTCTTTGGGATCCTGCTGCACTCCTCGACCTTGATAACCTGTGTCTTAGGTCATTAACCGGACCAAGCCTCTCAAAGGTCGAGCCTCTGCTCAGTTTGTCAAAAGCGGACCCTCTTGGTTGAGCCTCTTCTCTTCTTCGGTCGATACATCCTTGCTCTGCCTAAGAGGCCGTACAGTGTTATCCGACACCTCATATGGCTCCCAACAGTCTTCCGGGGGCTCTTCAGCTTCCTGGTCATCATATCTATCCCCCGCGCAAGGGTTTCCTTGCCTCCCCAGACGCAAGCGCCTAGGGTCAGCAACGTCCCTCCTCCGCTGGGGTGCAAGTTGGTCCTTCATCGGTGCCTGGGGTGGTCCCCTGGTGTCTGGTTGGGGTTGAACCGCTGCTGGGGTGATCATGTCCGGTGAGACTCCAGGCGGCCTCATCATCATGGTTTGGCTGAGCTGGACAAACTGTTCCTTCATGGCTTGTTGTGTTGCAGCCAGGGATTTCAAAGCAGCTGCCACCTCCGCCATTTCGGACTGAGGAGGAGCCTGACTGGAACTAGCCCCTCCACCCACAGGCGGAGGAGGAGGTGGTGGCAAGTCTGGTGCCATGTATTACCACTATAGAGCTTTGAGTAGCAGGTGAGCTTAATATCTCAAAGGATCTCTTTCAATGGTGAAACAACTCCACGCAAGGGGTGGTCTCTGGTTCACCACCAGAATCTCCGGTGAGGCTAAGCGGAAAAATTCGAAAAGATATCTTCTCGATTCCCACAGATGGCGCCAAAATGATGATGCTGAAAATCAGCACCACCAGGTGAGGTGTTTGCAAGCTCAATATAGGTATGACAATGGCAACACAGCTGTATAAAGAAGATAAGAATGAGGTGAGGATAAGAGGAATGACACCTGAATATATAAGTGGTTCAGCCAATCCGGCCTACATCCACTGTGAGTGTGTGTGAGTAATATCACTGAAACAAGGCACTAATGGCCATGGATACAACCTCTCAAGTTCTCTCTCTCTACTGTGTGTAGTTTAGACAGAGTTTTAGCTAGGGTTTTTATATCTGGATCCTTTTGCAAGGTAGGGGGTGATCCCTTTATATAGTGCCTAGGGGGTGTAATGTACCCCCTATGCATGTAATGTGCATGTGTGTAGTTTCCTCACCAATGGGGATGTGCCACCTGTCATGGCCACATGTAGATAATGATGATGAAATATTCCCCCACGTGTGGGGAATAATCTTGTTCTAACTGATTTATGCCCAGGTCTCCCTATCCAAACATCAACAGATGCTTGGTAGTCATGTTGGTGAATGGCCTCGGCCTAGGAGAGGCCGAGCTATAAGGGTTGGTCGTCCGCTCAATCCGTGAGGTGTCATGGGCTGTCTCGGCTTTACGTCAGCCGAGGTGTATGCCCGTGTCGGCCTTAGCCGAGTCATTGGCGTGATGATGGTAAGCGATGCCTCTGGTAACCTCGGCCTCCTCCGAGGTAAGGTTCATGTTGAAGGTGAATGTAGAGCTTCTTGTCATCTTGGCCTACTGTTGACCGGGGTTACTATTCCTTGGTACCTGGGGTTGATGTTGACATCTGCGATATGAGAAATGTCCTCGGGGGGGTGTATGTGGTAGTGTCGGCCTGGGCCGAGGTAAAATTGGCCGAGGGATGATATCGTGGGCCCCGATGTACTGGTGGGTTGGCCATCATCTCGGCTTTCATCTCGGCCGAGGTAGGCACCTCCAGGCCGAGGTCATACTTGGGTATATCAGGGAATGTTTGATAGATTTTAATTGATTTATTACTTCAAAAAATAAAGTGTAAAAGATGATGATTGAGTGAGAAAGGAAAAAGGGAAAAATTAAGAAGTTAACTAAAACTAATTGGAAAATTAAGGTAGAGACATAATCCCCCAAGCCTAGTGCGTTGATGGTATAAACCTAATCGTAAATTTATCTGATTAATTTGAACCGGAATTTAGTACTCCCAAGCATTACGTATACGAGGTTCAAGCCCGCGTCATACTTAATCTGAGGAAGAGTAAATAAGTATCGCGATAGTAGCACTCAAATTGCATTCTAAATCATCACGAGTACCCAGAGGCAAACGAGATATAAAGATCTACAATTGTTGTGTAACTACGCAATACGATTATAATCAATCATTAAATTCAGATGACTAATATTATACACATGCAATTAACACATCAGGTTGGGTTCATGTATCCCAACCTTTAAAAACCTATCCTAACATGTTAAATAATAATAAAAGTGATGGAAATAGAAATTACCACGACTGAAGAACAAGAACATGCAAGAAGAAATCAAAGATTGAAGAAAAACCGAAAAAGCTCTTGAATTAATGGTGCAAAGTATGTAAATTCCTCTCCTAGATGTTCCTACTTGTTATGAAGCTTTTACATAAATGAAATCTTCATAAAAAGAGTCCTAATGACTAAATATATAGTCTAGAGGTCGTTTAGAAGAGTCTCCAAAACATAAAACTCTTTTGGCTAAAAGATAAGCACAAAATAAAAATCCTGTATCTGGCAATTTGTCACACTTAGAAAGCGTGACTAATTTTGTAACGGATTCTGAGCGTGACTAATGGGCGAACCAGTTCGGGTTCTGGGTGTACCGGTTCGGGTGAAGTCGCTGGTTTTGGGCCTCTTCCAACACTTAGAATATTTTCCAACTTTCTTCTTTTCTTCCTTGGATTTTTTTCTCAACTTCAAATGATCATAACGCCTTCACCGTAGCTCGGATTTGGGTGTCGTTTTTTCCAGTATTCTCATTGTTACAATATCTTCAACTTTACAGAAGGCCCCACCTCCGTAATCTGGCTGAAGAATTACAAAAATGCCCTTGAACTTGCCTTCCTAGACTTTCTTCAATGATTTTTCCGCAACTTCAAGGGATCATAACTCTGTCACCGTAGCTCGGATTGAGGTGCCGTTTTTTCTAGTGTTCTTGTAATTGAAAGATCTTCAACTTTACCGTTGGACCCACTTCCGGAATAAGGCTACAAAATTATGAAAATGCCCTTCAACTCCCCGATTCTTGGTTTCTTTCACTATTTTGAGTTCTCTTTTCCATCTTTCTTGCATGAAATACCTGTAAAGCACATAAGATATACTAAAATATGAAATAATTACCAAAAAGGGTTAGTAGCATTGATATGAGATAAATCCAAGCTATTTACACCGCACGGGATCGTAAAAATACCGAAATTAAGGGGATAAATGTGAAGAATTTATGCCTAATCATCCCTCCCGCAGCAACACCAATCCCAGCTTTGCCCACACCCCCGATTGAATAGGGACAGTTACAGTATGGATGTGTTTATAACATCCACCAGGCAGCTGCTCTACAAGAGCCACTCGTAGTTGAGGGTACATTTCCTATCCATAGTACTATGGGGCACATTTTATTTGACACTAGGGAATCACACTCCTTTATAGCCATTAGTTGTGCTCAAGCCACAGGGTTGTTAGGCACGATGGAGAGTACAGTGATATGTGGATATTCATCATTATGTAGTGGGTCGTTGATTCTCTTTATATATCAGGGAGTAGGTATAGAGATTGGGAGTCTGATTTTGCCTACAAATATGCTAGTCTTAGATATGTATGAGTAAAATGCCATTATCAGCATGGATTGGCTAGTCACTTATAGATCCATGATTGCTTGCTTTAGTAGGATTGTGTTAGCTATTTCGGACCAAAAGATGTTCATAATGGCGATGCCTCGCCCCGAGGCAGGGTCATCCACCCATTTGTTTTACATAGAGGAGGGGAACTCTACGCTATTAGTGATTCTACTTAGTTCTATTCCAGTTGTTTGTGAGTTCGCTGATGTGTTTCAGGACATAATGGGGTTAACACCAAGCAGGGAGATTGAGTTTGTGATAAACTTGACACCCAACAACTGTCCTATAGCACGTGCGCCTTATCGAATGGATTCGTCATAAATAAGGGAGTTATAGAACCAAATAGAGTAGTTATTGGGATAGGGTTTCATCCATAGGAGAACCTCATCCTGGGGTGCTCCATCTCTGTTTGTGAAGAAGAAGGATGGATCCTTACGACTTTGTGTTGATTATTGGGAGATTAATAAAGTCACGAATCGGAATAAATAGATGTTGCCTCGCATCGATGACGTATTTGACTAGCTGAGGGGATCAACCTACTTCTTAAAGATAGACTTGAGATCCGGGTATCATCATCTACGCATTAGGGAGAAGGATGTGTTGAAGATTACTTTTTTAACGAGGTATGGGTCGTATGAGTTTTGTGTTATGACATTTGGACTAACCGATGCCCCGACAGTATTTACGGACTTGATGAATAGAGTTTTAGAGAGTTCTTAGATCAGTTTTTCATTATCTACATAAATGACATCTTCATTTATTACCGTACTAAGGAAGAGCATTCCGAGCACTTACGTAGGGTTGCACAGACAATACGGGAGCATAAGATGCACGCCAAATTTGAGAAATGTGAATTCAAGCAGCGGGGGGTACCATTTTTCGGACACAATATATCTGATAGGGATATCTATGCATCCTAGCAAAGTGTCAGTAGTGAGGGAGTGGGGATAACCCACGACACCGACGGAGGTACGGAGTTTTCTAGGTTTAATCGGTTATTACTGATTATTTATTTTTGGTATTTTTGAAGATAGCGGGTTTGATGATAAATTTGACTCGTATGGGCGTGTTGTTCATTGGCGATGATGCATGTCAAATGGAATTCGATGAGATGAAAGATAAGTTGACTTTAGAACCCGTACTAGCACTTCCTAAAGCAGCTGTGGAGTACCTTGTATATACTAACACATCCTTAAATGGGCTTGGTGGAGTATTACAGTAGGAAGAACAGGCTATAGCTTATTCATCTTGAAAGATTAAGCCTCACGAGAAGAATTACCCCACCCACAACTTAGAGATGGTAGCAATCTTGTTTGTACTTAAGATTTGGAGACATTTCTTGTTGGGGGAGAAGTTTTACCTATTTACGGACCATAAGTCACTACACTACATGTTCACGTAGAAGGAGTTAAATATGCGTCAGCGCAGGTGGCTAGAGTTTGTAAAAGATTATCAGTTTGAGCTTCACTATCGCCCTTTAAAGTCTAACATAATTGTCGATGCATTGATCCGTAGGCCAGTAGATGAGACGACCGAGGTGTGAAATGAGAAATGGAAGGAACTGGTACATCAGCATGTAGTTCCTAGATCATTCATGTCAACTATGACTGTCACACCATAGATAGTGACGAGGGTGGTTTAGGCCCAGGCAGCAGATCCATTTTGTTAGGAGAGGATTAGAGAAATCTTAGTCAGTAGAGACGAGTCTTATTCAGTGAGTTTTGAGGGAGGCTTCCGCTTTAACGGGAGAATGGTTTTCCCATAGGAGGAGTACCTACGACATGTAGTGATGATAGAGTCGCATGGGTTCCGATTTGTGATATATAACGATAGGGATAAGATGTACTAGGATATGAGGCGACAATACTGGTGGAGTGGGATGAAGATAAACTTTGCAGAGTTTGTCTCTAGGTGTACCACCTTTTAGATAGTAAAGGTGGACTATCAGAGACCACTAGGGTTGTTTCTTCCACTAAAGATCCCTTTGTGGAAATGGGAGAGAATTTCCATGGATTTCATTATAGGGTTGCCTACTTCTTCGAGAGGTCACGATTCAGTATGGGTTATTGTTGATGAGCTGACTAAGGTAGCTCTTATTTTTCCAGTTAAGATGGATTACATGACGGGACACTATGCCCAGTTATTTATTGTCGAGATCGTGAGGTTGCGTGGGGTGCCCCTAGATATCGTGTTTGATAGAGACAAGATTTTTATTTCACACTTCTGGGAGATCTTTAAGGAGGCTATGGGTACCGAGTTGTAGTTAAGTACGGCTGACCACCCGCAGATAGATGGGCAGATGGAGCATACTAATCAGATACTGGAGGATACGTTGTGTATGTATGTCCTTGATTTTGAAGGAGGTTGGGAGCAGTGACTTCCACTGGTGGAGTTCATGTAAAATAACTCCTATCAGTTTACGGTTGACATGGACCCATTTGAGGCGCTATATGGTAGAACTTTTCATTCTCCTACTTGTTAGTTAGAGGTAGCAGAAAACAAGCTACTCGGGCCAGAGGTGATCCAGGACACGTTGGCCAGGATTGAGGTGATACAGAGTCGCATACGGGTAGCCCAGGATATGCAGAAAATCTACGCTGATAAAAGAGGTTCTTTAGGGAGTTTAAAGTGGGGGACAATTTATTATTACGAGTATCTCCTATGAAAGGAGTAATGAGGTTCGGGAAGAAGGGGAAATTGGTTTCGAGATATGTAGGACCATTTCCCATTATTGAGAGGAACGGACCAGTGGCATATAGACTTAGGTTTCCAGAGTACTTGCATCATATTCATGATGTGGTCCACATTTCGTCGTTGAGGCGGTATCTTTGAGATGAGTTATCCCACACTCATATTGCGATAGAGGAAATTGATTTGCAGCCTGAAAGTATGAGGAGAGGTTATTGGCTATCCTAAACCATAGCGAGAGGAGATTGAGGTCAAAAGTAGTTCCACTTGTGAGGGTCCAGTGGGAGCATCATAATGTAGAGGAGTATACTTTGGAGCGAGATGAGGATATATGCGAGAAATATCCAGACTTATTATTATTATCACGTATTCTATATTTTTCAAATTTCGGGGCGAAATTCCGCTATTAGGGGGAAAGTATGTAACACCCCATATTTTTAAGATATTAAATAATTATGGGATTGATTATTATTGTAGGAATAATTAAATTAAAATGTGAAAAATTAATTGTTAATTAATTTGGATTAAAATAGATATTAACTAGCGTGCCGAGAGTTAATACATATTGTTGAGAATTATTGAATATTATTGTGTGAATATGTAATATGGGAATATGAAATTTTATAAATTGTTGAGAGTGGAAAATATGAGAGTTTGGTCTATTAAGTCAGGATGCACATGTGAGTCGTGTCGGGACTAATTTAATGGATTAAAGAAGTAAATTATTTTTAAGTAACTCATATGGTCATTTTGAGTGCGTCAAGGAGGGTAGAGATAGTAATAAAACCCTACCCGGGGGTTTTATTTAGACATCAGAATATTTTTAGGCCTAACTGACACCTGTAGGAGTATTTTTATCTTTTGGATTTTTGGGGAATTATTATGGACGAAATTGGGTAATTAAAGATGAGTGTACATGGGTGAGAGGGAGTGTGTCAGTTTCTAAACCTACGAGAGAGCGAACCACATGGGAAGAAGGAAAGTCCATAGGAGTTCTTGGTGCAAAACTCAAGAACTCACACCATAAATTCTAGCAAAGCGTAGATCGAAAGACGTGGAACAAGTCCGTACCAAGTTCATTAGTGGATCAGACCATCATAATCGAGGAAAGTGTTTGTTACTTGCTTCCTATTAGAAATAATTGTGCTCATGTTAGCATAAGAATCAAATATATGATTTAGATTTGAATTGGGTGAATTTAGAGAATTTAAATCATAGATTAATAGTTATTCTAATGAAGAATTGAACCCCTACACATATAGAATAGGAATCCCGAAATTATATGTTATGATTGAGAAACGAATCTGGGTTTAAGTGGTCCTTAAATTGAAATTTGGAAGAACTAGGACTTTAATGTTTAAATTTGGGGATTTCATATTTAATTGATGTATTGTAAAGATTTAATGATTCTACGTTGCTAGAATTCATCTAAACATGTTAGAATTCATCAGGTGTCTATTTTTTGATAACCTTTCGCTTTCTCCATATCTACCATCATGGGTCTCTATATACATCGTATTTTAGCACATATATAGTTCTTTATAGGGTCCAAATAAAGTCCATTTAATCTTGGACCCCTAGTTGTCTTCCAAATCCTCACGAGAGAATAATAATTATCTCATAATGTCCCATTTGACTTTGGTCAACTCTAGAACCCAGGATCCCCCATATCAAAATCATATAGACCTTAATCCTACTTTCAATGGTCCCAATCATGCACAAATCGAGCTTACAATTTCCAAACTATGGCAAAAAATCATGTTTGCCTACCCATAAGCAAGACACCTCACTTGACTGCAGACAGGTTAGATTACTTCACTAGTAAGTAAGGCCACCTTTAAAGTAGTCAGGTCTCCTACCCTTATCCCCAGCAGACCTTGGGGGATAGAATAATCCTTTTCACTTTTAACTTTTTGCTAGGCCTCAATTTCAGTGTGGTAACAATTCCCAGTTTAGCACACATCATTTTCCCAACATTATATCATACATTGCCTTACATAACCTTTCCCAAACTTCAATCACCACTCCACCACCACCATCATCCATACATCATAAGTCATCCAACAAAGTATTCAAACAAAATTTAAAAGTGCCTGAAGGTTTAAATCCTTTTACATTTTATTGGTTCCATAAATGCCATTTTGCATATATTAGTTCTTTCACTACACTTATAGTTTTCTTTATTCTATTTTTATCACTAATACTACATTTTTACTACTATATATATCTTCAAGTGTCTTTTATTAACCAAAAGCCCAAAAAAGGGGTTTATACCATAATTCCCAATTCATAGTGCATTTACATTTCTCTACACATTCACGACATTTCATGTACTTTTCATAAATCAAAACAAATAACCTAAATTTGGATTATGGTTTAGACCCCAAACTTGTTCATATTGTGAAATAGATGGACTTCAATTCTATTATTTTTCTACGTAGGCATCCCAAAGTCATTGTCGAACTTAAGCCCTCCTTACTTATTTCATTTAGTTTACATTCATATATTAGAATTTTATTAATATAGTTAGAATGGTTTACTCATGTAGCCAGTTTTCTTGCATTTATCGTCTCTCTAGAGGTAACATATACACGCATTCACTTTTCCACTATGAAATTATGATTTCTAGGGATCGCTAATATATTAGCCATTTTTATACAATCTTTTAGAATTTACTCATGTTTATTAGGTTATCTCCATATGAGGATTCATTCTCATCTTTCACATGATGAAAATATTATCATTCCTCTCCTCATACACATGTACATATTCACAAATTAATTCATATATGACCTTGTTCACCTTACACATACAACACATTTTTACACATATAGACATATTCATGGATAGAGGAAAATTAGAACATTTTACCCAACCCATCAAAGACCAAAAGGGCGAAGTGGGTTACTAACACCTTACTACTCCATAAAATAGTTTATAAGTCTGTGTCTCACTTGGTTTCGCTTGTGTAATACCCCGTATTTTTATGCCTTTTAATTTTGAGGATTTATTATATTTAATTAGAGATATTAAATTAATAATAATCCAGAAAATCATTTAAATACTTACTAGCGTTATGAGATCTAGTAATTATTTTGTTATAAGTTACTTATGGGTAAAGTAAGTGGTGTATTTATGATGAGTAAAATTATCACGAGAAGCTAATTTGTTAATTTTGAAAATTTATCCGGACGCGCTTGTGTCGTGTCGAGATTAAATTCGGACTACTAAAAGTAAATAAATTATAAGTCACCTGTATGGTAATTTTGAGTGCTTCAATGTGTCCGAAAGGGTCGAGATAGTCAAAATATTGTACCCGGCGATTTAGTTTGGGTCTCGGGGAATTTTTATGCCTAATTAACACCCCGGGAGGGCATTTTGGACATTTTACATTTTTAGGCCTCAAAAACCACGAAAATTCTAAGGTAATATCAGATGGTAAGAGTCACCTTCTAGGGTTAGAAACACCAAAAACCAAAGACGACCATTGGAGAGGATGAGGAGAGGTTTTCCAAGGAGTTGTAGGCCAAGAACTCCACCGTTTGCACCGTCGTCGCCGCCAAACGTTAGATCTTACAACGAGGATCACAACCACACAAAAATCTCCACAAATCTGAACCAAAAATTCTCAGAAAAGTATCTATCTTGATCTATTTCAGTTAATGCTCCAATATTATTAGCCTAGGATTGATTAGAACTAGTGTTTGTGAAAGAAAAACCAATTTTGGAGATTTGAATTCGCATGTTGTATGAGTAATAGATGTATTCTGGAAACCCAATTCATATGTACAGGTTGAACCACAAAATTACAGTAATTAAAGAGTATGAAATCTGGTAAAAGGATGGGAAGAAACCAAACAAAAGAAATATTAGGGTTCTTGATGATTTTATGGATTATGCCTTTTTAATTCGTTATTCATGATGAAAATCCGCATGCTTGACGTAGAAAATCACTTATTTGAGGTTATAATACTTGTAGTATGAATTATTCGGAGTTTGGTAGTAAAATATATCATTTTGGATGATGTCGGAAGAGAGAACCCGTAACTGGAAATTCTGCAGATTTGCCATACCTGCTTGATTGATCGATCGTCCTTAGAGTATCGATCGATCGATGCTTCGATCGATCGAACACCTGCCATAGATCGATAGACCCCTCCTGCATAACTCACATTCTCCTTTTTATAGGTTGTTCCAACTTAAATTATTAGACATTCTTCGATACTAATGTTAGAGCATTTTGGGATATAAAGAAGACCAGTAGGACTTATTAAAAAAATATGGAACCTTTAATGTAAGACGAGATTAACATTTCAAGGGGATGTTGTACATATAAGGGACAATGGGAATATGTGTTAAAGGGTGAGACTCGTAAAGAAGTTACGTTGTAAAATAAATGAGTACCTACTGAAATTACACTTGGGAGGATAGGAATCCGCCAGTGTCACTTAATAAGTTGGAATAATCCAACAAATTAAAATAAGAGACAAACTATTATACGTGATAACTAAATAATGGGTAATAAGGATAAATATCATAATTATGCGTCATGAGAGTGTACCTAAATTTGATATGGGAATAGTAGTAGACATATATGACTGTGTTTATGCATATATTATATACGTGTAAAAAAATTATGCCCGCGCTACTTGCTATCCCCGAGGTTACCGCACTGGGATAGTATTATCTCGATGGGACCTTTATGGGGGATATTGAATTGTACCCTAGAACATAGGAATCCTTGGTGCAGGCTATCAGGTCGATAGTCAGACGGTCCTAAGAGACGTGAGGGTATGTGCTGACCTCTTAGTGACTTGTAACTATGCTTTGCCTCATTTTGTATTTATTTTGTGTTAATACAGTTCGAGAGTGATTCCGAGATAATATTTCCCTTAGTACGAGTGATACGGGGACTGGATAGCAGAGTATGCCCGCACCATAGATTTTATGTGGGGTGTTGTTAGAATATATATATTATATGAGTATTAAAAATATATATTTAAATCTGGAATTTAGGAACTACCTGTTGTGACTATAGTATGTAAGAAAAGAATAATTATTTCAACTTGGGAATAAGTGTTTGAAAATTATGATATATTACTGAGAAACTTTATTATCAAATAAGGCTTATGTGAGAATTGCTCTATTAAATAAGATTAACCTCCTTAACATTGGAAAACGTCGGCCTGAAACCGTACGAGTAACTTAAGATAAAATAAGTTAAACTGTTGGGAGTATTAGTGCGATAGGTGTGCACATTAGAAGAGAGGTGAGAATTTCTCAAGGGAGTGTCGCACTAATATGTTGGTTGCATTAGCCGATAAGCATTTTAAATACTTGCTAAACTAATTTTAAACTTTTTTACAATCGGATTCTGACCCATTTCCTATTTTTTTTTCTCTCTAGTATATATGTATATATTACAGGTGCCCAGCCACAGGGGCGTCTTGCATAGGATCCTTTGGATGGAACATGCTGCAGCTTAGGTGGGAGTTACAGACTTCTTGTTTAGACGACCTCATTTTTTGATTCCACTCGTAGCATTATTTTATCCAGTTGGGCATGTGTCTCCCTTTTCCATTATTCAGTTGTTTTATCGGATATTGTGATTCGATTATTTCCAGTATTTACTCTTTGGGATTTATTATTTTCAGGATGTTTTCCTTTTAGTTTAAAATGTTGTTTTTTAAAATAAAATTTGGAAAGTAATGTCAAAAAAATGGTTTTGACACTTAGCTTAATTATTTAGGGTGTTTAATTGGAAAAGTTATTTTTACGATGGTGATGCTAAGAATGAACCAATCGTTCACCTTGATTATAATTTAATAAAGGACTGATCACCCGGTATTTAATTAGGCGGGGTGTCACAGGTGGTATCAGAGCATCAGGTTCTAGTGTCCTTTGGATCTGTACGACTTATTTCGCTTTCAGCTTAGCATTCTTATTATAGAGTCCTATTTTAGGATTGTTGTATTCTTGCTTTTACGATTATGTCTTCAGCTATTTGATATTTGATAATAACTGTAGACTAATAAATTTCTTCACATTTCGTATGCCTTCGAGACGTGCACCATAGGATAGGCATGCCCAAGCCGAGCAGCCAATAGCTCCAGATTAGGGAACGATGAACGCAAATGAGGTAGCCACTATCGTTGCTCCGGTGGTGAATGTCGCGCTAGCGGTAGTACAACAGGCTCCACCCCAAGTTCAGGCAATGGCACCAGTACCGACACAGCTTCCATCTACATGGGAGCGAGTTAGGGATGCCTTTCAGAAGGCGCATCCACCATAGTTTGTGGTTGGTTCAGATATTATTGTAGCCAGCCAATGGAAGAAAGACATCCAGAGGCATCTGCGTATGTACGAGTGCACGAACGTGCCGAAATAGCTGTTGGCTTCCTTTAAGCTTGTGGGGACCGCTTTACATTGGTGGGAATCCACTACCAACATGAAGGAGAGGGATATTATTACTATTCAGTCATTTTGGGCACGGTTTGACAGCAAATACTTCCCATCCGCCGTTCAGACTAAGATGAGGAGGAAATTACTGAGTCTGAAGCAGGAGAATTCTACTGTTGCTGAGTATGAAGAGGAGTTCAAAAGACTTCTCACCATAGCCAGATGAGGCACCCACTGAGGACAAGAAGATACTATTATTTATGGACGGGTTAGCTTGGAGGATCCGTCAGCACCTTATAGGGAATCTATCTCTGAGTAACTACACAGATGTACTCAATGCTGCTTTGCTATACTGCCAGGATCACCACTTCCATCTGCAGGGAAACAAGGGAGTAGGAGAGTCCGACCAGTAGGGCAGGACAGGGGGTAGTGGTGCTAGTGGAGCATCGATATCTCTGGGACAGACTCATCAGTAGGATCAGAGTTCCCATCAGGGGAACCCTGCCAAGAGGTTTCGATCAAGTGATTCCAGGAAGGGATTTGGGGGATTTAGGCAGGGCCTGCCTAATTAGCAGGGCCAACATCGTATTCCGCAGAGTCAGCAGCAGGTTCATCAGGGCCAATAGTGTTTTCAGTAGGGACAATGGCGGGGTGGTAACGGCCATCAGGGCTGTAATCAGCAGGGACGAAGGGGAGGAAATTTCAAGGGTCGATGCTTCGGGTGTGGTAAAAATGGCCACATGCTCCAGGATTGTCCATAGGGTGATAGGGCTCCACAGCAGTAGGGTGCCCATAATAAGCCACAAAGGCCACTTTTGTCATCCGCCCTCCCAGCACCAGCTTAGGTACCAGCCCTACCAACCATTCCAACCGCTCCAGTGCAGCAGGGGCAATTACAGTACGAACGTGTCTATAACGTCCACCAGGTAGCAGTCCCACAGGGGCCACCCGCGATTGAGGGTATGATTCCTATCCATGGTACTATGGGTCGGGTTTTATTTGATCTGGGGAGACAACTATTTTATAGCTACTCATTTTGCGAAGACCTTAGGGTTATTAGACACAGCAGAGAGCACTGTAAAATGTGTAGACTCACCACTGGGAAATGGATCGCTAATTTTCTTTATATGTCGGGATGTGGGAGTAGAGATTGGTAGTTTGGTATTATCAGTAGACATGTTAGTCTTAGATATGTATGAGCATGACGTTATTATTGGTATGGATTGGCTCGCAGCTTACAGATCCATGATAGATTGTTACGGTGGGGGTATTGTCTTTGTTATTTCGGGGCAAGAGATGTTTGTAGTGGCGATGCCTCTCCCAGAGGGAGGCTCGACCGCTCATTTGTATTACATAGAGGAGGATACCTCTAAGGAGGTCGTGATTCCCTTAGAATCGACCCCAGTTGTTCGTGAGTATTCTGATGTATTTCAGGAGATACCAGGCCTACTCCCCAGTCGAGAGATAGATTTTATCATAGATTTATTATCGGATACTTGACCTATAGCACGCGCTCCATACTGTATGGATCCGGAGAAGATGCGAGAGTTACGAGATCAGATAGAGAAGTTGTTAGGTCAGGGCTTCATTCGTAGGAGTACCTCACCTTGGGGCGCTCCAGTTTTGTTTGTGAAAAAGAGAGATGGTTCACTGAGGCTATGTGTGGACTATCGGGAACTGAACAAGGTCACGATACAGAACAAGTATTCATTGACTCGAATCAGTGATCTGTTCAACCAGTTGAGGGGATCAACTTTCTTTTCGAAGATAGATCTGAGGTCAGGGTACCATCAGGTACGTATTAGGGAGCAAGATGTTTCAAAGACTACTTTCGTGACGAGATATGGGTCCTATGAGTTCAGAGTGATGCCATTTGGACTCACAAATGCTCCAGTCGTATTCATGGACTTGATGAACCGAGTGTTCAGAGAGTTCTTGGATTAGTTTGTCATCGTCTTCAAAGATGACATCTTGATATATTCACACTCTGAGGAAGAGCATGCCGAGCACTTGAGGTAGGTTCTTCAGACTCTACAAAAGCATCAGTTATATGCTAAGTATGAGAAGTGCGGGTTCTGGTTAGGGGAAGTGTAGTTATTGGGACATGTTGTTTCTGAACAGGGGATAGCAGTTGACCCCAGTAAAGTGTCAGCAGTGAGGGAGTGGGGACAGCCCACGACACCGACGAAAGTCCATAGTTTCTTGGGATTAGCTAGATACTATAGGAGATTCATTCGAGGGTTCTCCAAAACAGCGGGTCCATTGATGAACCTGACTCATAAGGGGGTACCATATGTTTGGGACGATGCTTGTCAATTGGGTTTCGACGAGCTGAAAGACAAGCTTACTTCAGCACCGGTCCTTGCTTTACCTAAGACGAGCATAGAGTATCTGGTTTACACCGATGCCTCTTTACGGGGACTTGGGGGAGTACTTTAACAGGAGGAGAAGGCTATAGATTTTGCCTCCCACAAGCTTAAGTCGTATGAGAAGAATTACCCCACACACGACCTAGATTTAGCAGCGGTCGTCTTTGCATTGAGGATATGGAGACACTATTTGTTCGGGGAGAAATTTCACTTATTCATAAAACACAAGTCGCTGCAGTACCTGTTCACTCAACGAGAGTTGAATATGCATCAGCGCAGGTGGTTAGAGTTTGTGAAGGATTATCAGTTCGACATACATTACCATCCGGGGAAGGCCAATGTAGTTGCCGATGCATTGTGCCGTAGATAGTAGACGATATAGCGGACATCTGGAAGGAAAAGTGGAAAGAGTTGGGTCACGAGGATGCAGTAGCCCGTTCCTTCATATCTGTTATGACAGTGACACCCGAGATTGTTACGAGGGTAATACAGGCACACATCGCATTCCCATTTTACCAGGAGTAGATTGTACGACTTTTAGCTCTGATGGAGGTTTGAGGTTTAATGGGAGATTGGTGATCCCTAAAGGAGCAGACTTACGTCATGCAGTGATGACCCAGTCTCATGGGTCCTGATTTATAGTGCATCCTGGGGGAGATAAGATGTACCAGTATATGAGGCGGCAATACTGGTGGAGTGGGACAAAAAAGGGCATTATTGAGTTCGTGTCAAAGTGTTCTACCTGCTAGCTGGTAAAGGTTGACCACCAAAAATCGTGGGGGTTGATTCAGCCATTGGAAATACCCACGTGGAAGTGGGAGAGTATTTTTGTGGATTTTATTACTGGGTTGGCTACATTACACTGGGGCCACAACTTCATCTGGGTGATTGTGGACCGTTTGACCAAGGTGGCTCAGTTTCTGCCAGTACGGATAGACTATACCACGGGCCAGTATGCTCCGTTATTTGTTGCTAAGATTATCAGATTACATGTCAGATAGCAATAAGATCTTCGTGACGCATTTTTGGGAGAGCTTTCAGGAGGCCATGGGTACGAAGTTGAGATTGAGTTCATCTTATCACCCACAGACTGATGGACAAACAAAGTGTACTAATCAGATGTTGGAGGATATGCTACGCATGTGTGTCCTTGACTTTGAAGGAGGTTGGGAGCCACATCTTCCACTAGTAGAGTTTGCTTATAATAACTCTTATCAGTTCACGATTGGCATGGCTCCATTCGAGGCTTTGTATGGGAGGCCTCATCGTTCCCCAACGTGTTGGCTAGAAATGAGGGATAACAAGTTGCTCAGACTAGAGGTGATTCAGGAAACCTCCGCTAGGATTAAGATTATCAGGAGTCGTATTCGGGTAGCCCAGGATAGGCAGAAAATCTACGCCGATGCAAAATGGTTCTTCCGAGAGTTTAATGTGGGGGACAAAGTATTACTACGTGTATCTCCTATGAAAAGAGTGACGAGGTTCGGGAAGAAAGGGAAACTAGCCTCGAGGTACGTGGGACTATTTCCCATTATCGAGAGGATTGGGCCGGTAGCATACAGATTGGGACTGTCACAGCATTTACATCGCATTCACGATGTATTCCACATCTCGTCGTTGAGATGATACCTTCGGGATGACATGTCCCATACTCATATCACGATTGAGGAGATTGACTTACAGCCCGACAACTCTTATGAGGAGAGGCCAGTGGCTATCCTAGACCATAGCGAAAGGAGATTGAGGTCAAAGGTAGTCACACTTGTCCGGGTCCAGTGGGAGAAGCATAATGTGGAGGAATCCACTTGGGAGCGTGAGGCGGACATGCGTGAAAAGTACCGAGAGTTATTTTTACCAGGTACACCTTATTTTTTGAATTTCAGGACGAAATTCCGTTATTAAGGGGGAAGTATGTAATACCCCGTATTTTTATGCCTTTTAATTTTGGGGATTTATTAAATTTAATTAGAGATATTAAATTAATAATAATCCAAAAAATCATTTAAATACTTACTACTGTGATGAGAGATAGTAATTATTTTGTTATAATTTACTTATGGGTAAAGTAAGTGGTGTATTTTGATGAGTAAAATTATCAAGAGAAGCTAATTTGGTAATTTTGGAAATTTATCGGGACGCGCTTGTGTCGTGTCGGGATTAAATTCAGACTATTAAAAGTAAATGAATTATAAGTCACCCGTGTGGTCATTTTGAGTGCGTCAATGTATCCGAAAGGGTCTAGATAGTCAAAATAATGTACCCAGGGGTTTAAATTGGGTCTCAGAGCATTTTTAGGCCTAATTAATACCCCGGGAGGGCATTTTGGACATTTTACATTTTTGGGCCTGAAAACCCACGAAAATTCTAAGGGAATATCAGTTGGAAAGAGTCACCTTCTAGGGTTAGAAACACAAAAAACCATAGACGGCCATTGGAGAGGAAGATGAGAGGTTTTCCAAGGACTTGTAGGCCAAAAACTCCACCGTTTGCACCGTCGTCGCCGCCAAATGTTAGATCATACAACGAGGATCACAACCACACCAAAATCTCCACAAATCTGAATCGAAAATTCTCAGGCAAGTATCTATCTTTCTCTATTTCAGTTAATGCTCCAATATTATTAGCCTAGGATTGATTAGAACTAGTGTTTGCGAAAGAAAAACCACTATAAGAATTTGCACCATTAGCAACATACAAATTATGTTGCTAGAGTTAGAATTTTGTTGCTAAAAGGTATCGGCAACAGATTTCAATCTGTTTCCAGCTTGTTGCCCATTGCCTGTCTAGGAAACCCTTTGGCAACACAGCAGGCTTGTGTTGCTGAAAGTATACTTTTGGCAACACGCAATTGTGTTGCCAAAAGTATTTTTTAATTTGTCAAATTTATAATAAAAAATATTATTTGTGTTGCCAAAAGTCACTCAACAGCAACAAAAAAAATTGTGTTGCCAAAACGCTATACCTTTGGCAACATAGGTCCTGTGTTGCCAAAAGCAATATCTTTGGCAACACAACAACTGTGTTGCCAAAGGTAAGACTTTTGGCAACACAAGAGCTGTGTTGCCAAAGGTATAGCCTTTTGGCAACACAGCTCTTGTGTTGCCAAAAGTCGTACCTTTGGCAACATAAGAGCTGTGTTGCGAAAGGTAAGACTTTTGGCAACACAGCTCTTGTGTTGCCCAAAGTCGTACCTTTGGCAACACATCTCTTATGTTGCCAAAAGCCATACCTTTGGCAACCAAACATGTGTTTCCATATCCAAAGTGATATATGTAGATGATAACTTTTAAAGACAAAAAATTGTGATGCCAAAAGTACAATATTTTTATTTATTACCTATTATTTTTTTCGCAATTGTAAGCACTTTTAAACCTGAACTTTTTTCATCAAACGTGCAACCTTCTAATCCAAAATAACATTACGCATTTTTCATACAATCATAAGTGAATACAAAATTATTCAGTTTTCAACCAAATCTGATAAATATGAATTACAAAATAATATTTCATCACAATCCAAGTATAAAGGTACAAAATAAATGTCTCCCAAATAAGAACCTAACAAAAGATGTAAACATGATCTAGCCTAATACATTAACACATTAAAATATGTTAAAAAAATCTAGGTAAACTAAAACGACGACAATATCGCTCCCCTACACTATAAGAAACCACAGCTCCAAGCCACCACGAACATAATAACTCCAAGCAAAATCCATCATAACCTGCACAAGATACAAAAATAAATTACTACATGGGTTTGTATAACTTCAAATGCATGTATGTTTGACTTGATCAATTTAAAACACTATTTAATTTCAGAAAATTTCGGCAGAGCTTCCTTTGTTTATTCATGAAATCCAACATGTTTTTAACATTAAAATAAACCCAACAGCAAAAAACGCAGCTAAACCACCATTAAATCCCTTTCGCCAATTTAATATCTAAAAATAGTATCCGAGTAGCTAAATAAACTTAAATAAGTATCCGAGTAACTACGTACCTCGATCCTCCGTATCCATTAACGTTTCCATGTGTCGCAAATCCATTTTCATTCTACACAAAATACAAAATAAATTATAATCTATCTAACTTCAAAAGATAATCATAATTTATAATTATTATAGTTATATATATATATATATATAAACATTTATATATAACTATAAAAACAAAGTGTCTAAAAAAAACATTTATATATATAACTATAATAATCAAATTCACTGTGTCTAAAAAAACAAGTGTCAATTTTTAAAATAAATTGGGCATAGCCTCCTTTGTTTATTGGACTATCCACCATTTTTAAGGGGTAACGACAAATCCAACAATATCAAAAAAATCCCAAATTCGTCTAACAAAATGTTCAATGAAACAAAATTCTTATTGGACCGTGTTCGATGTGAACTAACCAACTGTCACGTGTTCACTTCCATGGGGACATCACCATGGTACATCAAATAGCACTCCATGTACTTCCCTTGACGGGGGTTCCATATTGCCAAATTTCATCATTCATATTGTGTTCACTAACGACACAAAACTAAAGTGCCATAGCTTCATTTTTTTCCACGTGGAATGGAACTAGAGAGAATCATTTGAAAAACCATAATGTATATATATACTGGGCAAAAAAGCTACAAAACCATTGAAATTCCAAGACACATGTTAACATTACATACTGGACTGCAATGGAGAAACAAAAATAACAAGCATTCTAGTCAACGAGAGGGTCCCGACTTGCTTATGTGTCGACAAAACTACAAGTATCGTACATGTTGTATATATATATATATATATATATATATATATATATATATATATATATATATATATATATAAAACAGTGTATATAACTGTTTTATATATATATACTATTTATATATATATATATATATATATATATATACACATACATAAAACAATTATATACACTGTTTTAAATATGTATATATATATGTATATATGTATATAATTGTTTTATGTATATATATACATATATATATATATATACATAACAGTTATATATAAACTAACTGTTATGTATATAATATATACTATACATAACAGTTATATATACACACAGTTTATATATAATATATACTATATATAACTGTTATGTATATATAATATATACTATATATACTGTATATATTATATATAATATAATATATAAATATATATAATATATTATATTATATATATATATATAATATATAATTTATATTATAATATATACAATATATATTATATTATATTATATTATATATAATTTATATATATTATATAATATATAATATATAAACTGTGTATATATATATATATATATATATATATGTATATGTGTATATATATATACATATACTATTATGTATATATATATATATACATATACATATATGTATATACAAGATAGTATATAATATATACTGTATATATTATATACTATCATGTATATACGTATATACATAATAGTATATAATATATAAACTGTGTGTATATATATATATATATATATATATATATATATACACACATGTACAGTATATACTGTATATACTATATATATATAATATATATATATAATATACTGTATATACTAGTATATATACTGTATACAGTATATATTATACACATTATGTATAATATACTGTATATACTGTATATATTATATATATATATTATACTGTATATATTATATATATATTATACTGTATATAATATATATATTATATATATTATATATATAAATTATATTTACTGTGTGTATATATATTATACATAATAGTATATATTATATATAATAGTATGTGTATATATATATATATTATACATAATAGTCTATATTATATGTAATATATATAGTATATATTATATATATATATATATATACACATTTTGTATACATATATATGCATAATAGTTATATATATATAGCCCCTTAGTGTTGGAAAGCTATGGGGGCGACCTTAATGGGATCACTGATCCCTTATTGGTTTTTTTGAGGTCTATTCCTAGTCAGTACTTCATCGTTTTCATCATGTGTGTAACGTTGTAGCACTCGTACATGGATTAGAGCGATGGAATATGTTCCTTGGTGCCATTAGAGTTGACTTGTACATGCGGTTCTAACTGGAAACCACTAATGTAAATGTCCTTACCTTTGCGTTGAATTTACAGGACTAAAGTATTGGTTCCTTCTCCTTAGAGTAGGTATCACATGACAAAGAGATTAAGTTTTCTCCATAGAAGAATTTTAACTTTTGATGTAATGAAGAAGCAACCTCCCCGATAGCATTAAGCCATGACCTACCTAATTATAGGTTGAAGGAGGTCGGTATTTTAATTACTTGAAACTCTGTGAGGCTGTGAAGCGGGATAATTGCTAGTTCCTACGAGTTGCATTGGTCCCGTGCGAGGTGTTTGTGACTCATACGAGACCGTTTTGTGGCTGTTTAACGTTTTCACCCTTCAATGGCATGTATTTATGCATAAGTCTAATTTTTTGCAAATTTACATCGTACACTCAAATCAGGAGCCCAGTGACTATGCGATCGGTTCCTACGAGTCACATTAGTCCCGTGCGAGGTGTTCGTGACTCTTACGGTACCGTTTTGTGACTGTTTTACGTTTTCACCCTTCGATGGCATGTATTTATCCATAAGTCTAATTTTTTGCAAATTCACGTCGTACACTCAAACCGGGAGCCCCGTGACTACGCCATTGGTTCCTACGAGTCGCATTGGTACCGTGCAAGGTGTTCGTGATTCTTACGGGACCGTTTTGTGGTTGTTTTACGTTTTCACCCTTCGATTCCATGTTTTTATGCTTAAGTCTATTTTTTGCAAATTTACGTCGTACACTCAAATCGGGAGCCCCGTGACTATGCGGTCGGTTCCTACGAGTCACATTGGTCCCGTGCGAGGTGTTCGTGACTCTTACGGTATCGTTTTGTGGCTGTTTCACGTTGTCACCATTCCATGGAATATTTTTAGGCATAAGTCAATTTTTTTGCAAATTCACGTCGTACACTCAAACCGGGAGCCCCGTGATTACGCTGTCGATTCCTACGAGTCACATTGGGTCCGTTCGAGGTTTTAGTAACTCTTACAGGACCGTTTTGTGGCTGTTTTACGTTTTCACCCTTCGATGGCATGTTTTTATGCATAAGTCTAATTTTTTGCAAATTCACGTCGTACACTCAAACCGGGAGCCCCGTGACTACGCGGTCGGTTCCTACAATCGCATTGGTCCCGTGCCAGGTGTTCGTAACACTTACGGGACCATTTTGAGGTTGTTTTATGCTTTCTACCTTCGATTGCATGTTTTTATGCTTCTGTCTATATTTTGCAAATTTACGTCGTACACTCAAACCGGGAGCCCCGTGACTACGCGGTTCGGTTCCTACGAGTCACATTGGTCACGTGCGAGGTGTTCGTAACTCTTACGGTACCGTTTTGTGGTTATTTTACATTTTCACCCTTCGATGACATGTTTTTATGCATAAGTCTATTTTTTTCAAATTCACGACGTACACTCAAACCAGGAGCCCCGTAAATACGCGATCGGTTCCTACGAGTCACATTGGTCCTGTGCGAGATGTTCGTGACTCCGACGGTACCGTTTTGTGTTGTTTAACGTTTTCACCCTTTGATGGCATGTTTTTATGCATAAGTCTAATTTTTTGCAAATTCATGCCGTACACTCAAATCGGGAGCCCCGTGACTACGCGGTCGGTTCCTACGAGTCACATTGGTCCCGTGCGAGGTGTTCGTTACTCTTACGGTACCGTTTTGTGGCTGTTTTACGTTTTCACAGTTCCATGGCATGTTTTTTCGCATAAGTATAATTTTTTGCAAATTCACGTTGTACACTCAAACCGGGAGCCCCGTGACTACGCGGTCGGTTCCAACGAGTCGCATTGGTCCCGTGCGAGGTGTTCGTGACTCTTACGGGACCGTTTTGTTGCAGTTTTACGTTTTCACCCTTCGATGACATGTTTTTATGCATAAGTCTAATTTTTTGCAAATTCACGTCGTACACTCAAACCGGGAGGCCCCGTAAATACGCGGTCAGTTCCTACAGGTCACATTGGTCCCGTGTGAGGTGTTCGTGACTCTTACAGTACAGTTTTGTGGTTGTTTAACGTTTTCACCCTTCGATGGCATGTTTTTATGCATAAGTCTATTTTTTTGCAAATTCACGTCGTACACTCAAACCGGGAGCACCGTGACTACGCGGTCGGTTCCTACGAGTCGTATTGGTCCCGTGCGAGGTGTTCGTGACTCTTACGGTACCGTTTTGTAGATGTTTTATGTTTTCATCCTTTTATGGCATGTTTTTTTGCGTAAGTCTAATTTTTTGCAAATTCACGTCGTACACTCAAATCGTAAGCCCCGTGACTACGCGGTCGGTTCCAACGAGTCGCATTGGTCCCGTGCGAGGAGTTCGTGACTCTTACGGGACCGTTTTGTGGTTGTTTTTCGTTTTCACTCTTCGATTCCATGTTTTTATGCGTAAGTCATTTTTTTTTGCAAATTCACGTCGTACACTCAACTCGGGAGCACCGTGACTACGCTGTCGGTTCCTACGAGTCGCAATGGTCCCGTGCGAGGTGTTCATGTCTCTTACGGTACCGTTTTGTGGTTATTTTACGTTTTCACCCTTAGATGGCATGTTTTTATGCATAAGTCTATTTTTTTGCAAATTCATGTCGTACACTAAAATCGAGAGCCCCGTGACTACGCGGTTCGGTTCCAACGAGTCGCATTGGTCCCGTGCGAGGTGTTCGAAACTCTTACGGTACCGTTTTGTGGATGTTTTACGTTTTTACCCTTCGATGGCATGTATTTATGCATAAGTCTATTTTTTTACAAATTCACGTCGTACACTTAAACCGGGAGCCCCGTGACTACACCGTCGGTTCCTACGAGTTGCATTGGTCCCGTGCGAGGTGTTCGTGACTCTTACGGGAACGTTTTGTGGTTGTTTTATGTTTTCACCCTTCGATTGCATGTTTTTATGATTAAGTCTGTTTTTTGCAAATTTACGTCGTACACTCAAATTGGGAGCCCCGTGACTACGCGGTCGGTTCCTACGAGTCACATTGGTCCCGTACGAGGTGTTCGTGACTCTTACGGTACCGTTTTGTGGCTGTTTCACGTTGTCACCATTCGATGGAATGTTTTTAGGCATAAGTCAATTTTTTTGCAAATTCACGTCGTACACTCAAACCGGGAGCCCCTGATTACGCGATCGATTCCTACGAGTCACATTGGGTCCGTGCGAGGTTTTAGTAACTCTTACGGGACCGTTTTGTGGCTGTTTTACGTTTTCACCCTTCGATGGCATGTTCTTATGCATAAGTCTAATTTTTTGTAAATTCATATCGTACACTCAAACCGGGAGCCCCGTGACTACGCGGTCGGTTCCTACAATCGCATTGGTCCCGTGCCAGGTGTTCGTGACTCTTACGGGACCGTTTTGAGGTTGTTTTACATTTTCACCCTTCGATTCCATGTTTTTATGCTTAAGTCTAATTTTTTGAAAATTCACGTCGTACACTCAAATCGGGAGCACCGTGACTACGCAGTCGGTTCCTACGAGTCGCAATGGTCCCGTGCGAGGTGTTCGTGTCTCTTACGGTACCGTTTTGTGGCTGTTTTACGTTTTCACCCTTAGATGGCATGTTGTTATGCATAATCTATTTTTTTGCAAATGCACGTCGTACACTAAAATCGAGAGCCCCGTGACTACGCGGTTCGGTTCCTACGAGTCGCATTGGTCCCGTGTGAGGTGTTCGAAACTCTTACGGTACCGTTTTGTGGTTGTTTTACGTTTTCACCCTTCGATGGCATGTATTTATGCATAAGTCTAAATTTTTGCAAATTCACGCCGTACACTCAAACCGGGAGCCCCGTTACTACGCCGTCGATTCCTACGAGTCGCATTGGTCCCGTGCGAGGTGTTCGTGACACTTACAGGACCGTTTTATGATTGTTTTACGTTTTCACCCTTCGATTGCATGTTTTTATGACTAAGTATATTTTTTGCAAATTTACGTCGTACACTCAAATCGGGAGCCCCGTGACTACGCCGTCGGTTCCTACGAGTCACATTGCTCCCATGCGAGGTGTTCGTGACTCTTACGGTACCGTTTTGTGGCTGTTTCACGTTATCACCATTCGATGGAATGTTTTTAGGCATAAGTTTAATTTTTTGAAAATTCACGTCGTACACTCAAATCGGGAGCACTGTGACTACGCGGTCAGTTCCTACGAGTCGCATTGGTCCCGTGCGAGGTGTTTGTGTTTCTTACGGTACCGTTTTGTTGGTGTTTTACGTTTTCACCCTTAGATGGCTTGTTTTTATGCATAAGTCTAATTTTTTGCAAATTCATGTCGTACACTCAAACCGGGAGCCCCGTGACTACGCGGTCCAGGTTCCAACGAGTCTCAATGGTCCCGTGGGAGGTGTTCGTAACTCTTACGGTACCGTTTTGTGGTTGTTTAACGTTTTCACCATTCGATGGAATGTTTTTATGCTTAAGTCCAATTTTTTGCAAATTCACGTCGTACACTCAAACCGAGAGCCCCGTGACTACGCGATTCGGTTCCTACGAGTCGCATTGGTCCCGTGTGAGTTGTTCGTAACTCTTACGGTACCGTTTTTTGGTTGTTTTACGTTTTCACCCTTCGATGGCATGTATTTATGCATAAGTCTATTTTTTTGCAAATTCACGCCGTACACTCAAACCGGGAGCCCCATGACTACGCCGTCGGTTCTTACGAGTCGCATTGGTCCCGTGCGAGGTGCTCGTGGCTCTTACGGGACCGTTTTGTGGTTGTTTTACGTTTTCACCCTTCGATTGCATGTTTTTATGCTTAAGTCTATTTTTTGCAAATTTACGTCGTACACTCAAATCGGGAACCCCGTGACTACGCGGTCGGTTCCTACGAGTCACATTGGTCCCGTGCGAGGTGTTCGTGACTCTTACAGTACCGTTTTGTGGCTGTTTCACGTTGTCACCATTCGATGGAATATTTTTAGGCATAAGTTTAATTTTTTGCAAATTCACGTCGTACACTCAAATCGGGAGCACCGTGACTACACGATCGGTTCCTAAGAGTCTCATTGGTCCCATGCGAGGTGTTCGTGTCTCTTACGGTACCATTTTGTGGTTGTTTTACGTTTTCACCCTTAGATGGCATGTTTTTATGCATAAGTCTAATTTTTTGCAAATTCACGTCGTACACTTAAACCGGGATCCCCGTGACTATGTGGTCCAGGTTCCTACGAGTCGCATTGGTCCCGTGCGAGGTGTTCGTAACTCTTACGGTACCGTTTTGTGGATGTTTAACGTTTTCACCATTCGATGGAATGTTTTTATGCTTAAGTTCATTTTTTTGCAAATTCACGTCGTACACTCAAATAGGGAGCCCCGTGACTACGCGGTCGGTTCTTAAGAGTCACATTGGTCCCATGCGAGGTGTTAGTAACTCTTACGGGACCGTTTTGTTGCTGTTTTACTTTTTCACCCTTCGATGGCATGTTTTTATGCATAAGTCTAATTTTTTGCAAATTCACGTCGTACACTCAAACCGGGATCCCCGTGACTACGCGGTCGGTTCTTACGAGTCGCATTGGTCTCGTGCTAGGTGTTCGTGACTCTTACGGGACCGTGTTGTGGTTGTTTTACGTTTTCACCATTCGATTGCATGTTTTTATGCTTAAGTCTATTTTTTGCAAATTTACGTCGTACACTCAAACCGGGAGCCCCGTGACTACGCGGTCGGTTCCTACGAGTCACATTGGTCCCGTGCGAGGTGTTCGTGACTCTTACGATACCGTTTTGTGGCTGTTTTACATTGTCACCATTCGATGGAATGTTTTTAGGCATAAGTCTAATTTTTTGCAAATTCACGTCGTACAGTCTAACCGGGAGCCCCGTCACTACACGGTCGGTTCCTACGAGTCACATTGGTCCCGTGCTAGGTGTTCATGACTCTTACGGTACCATTTTGTGGTTGTTTTACGTTTTCACCCTTCGATGGCATGTTTTTAGGCATAAGTCTAATTTTGTGCAAATTTACGTCGTACCCTTAAACCGGGAGCGCCGGGACTACGCGGTCGGTTCCTATGAGTCACATTGATCCTGTGCGAGGCGCTCGTGCCTCTTACGGGACCGTTTTGTGGTTGTTTTAGGTTTTCACCCTTCAATTGCATGTTTTTATGCTTAAGTCTAAATGTTTTTCAAATTTTCGTCGTACACTCAATCCGAGAGCCCCGTGACTACGCGATCAGTTCCTACGGGTCACATTGATCCCGTGCGAGGCGTTCGTGACTCTTATAAGGCGTTTATCTTTTTAAAAATTTACGTCGTACACTCAAACTGAGAGTCACGTGACTACGCAGTCAATTACTACGAGATACATTGGTCCCGTGCGAGGTTATCGTGCCACTTACGGGACCATTTTGTGGTTGTATTTATCACAGTTATATTTATATATATGTTTAACAGTTATATATTTTTATAATATGTATATATAAAAAACATATATAACTGTTAAACATTATATGCTTATATGTTTAACAAATATATATATATATATATATATATATACAGTTATATATGTATATACTGTATACATAACATATATAACTGTTTAACAGTTATATAAGTGATATATACATAAAGTTATATATTCATATATATATATATATATATATATATATATATATATATATATAACGGAATTGGGGTATCAGCGGGGTTAAGGGAGTGGTAGGCGGGAGCACGAACAGGGCAAAGGACATGTGTGTGAATTATGGTAGGGTACTTTCAAAGAATTCCACAAAACTTAATGAAACACCCTCACAAAATATAATAAATAATTAAACATATATAGACAATATTAATGTCAAACAAAAAGGTAAGAAAATAAAACGGTTTAGTTTACCTGACAAATATCCAAGAAAAGATATTGTGATTTATTTAACTCTCAAATGAAATGTATCTTGGGAGTCATCTCTACCTGTAAGTATCCAATAATCAAATTACAATCATTAGTTTGTGCAAAGACATTAAAAAAATATACATCTTTTATATATTCATAGTTTTCCACAACTTAAATTAAAATATGACTAAACTAAAAACACTACACATCTATTACCTCATCACAATCCATTAAAATAGTAGTAGCTCTGGAAGATCCTCAAATCGATCCAACATAAATTATACACACACACACACATAGAGAGAGAGAGACTTAGGATACCTCAAGGACTATCTTGCTTCCTCAGTCATCCTCGACCACATGAACCCATGACAAAAATAATCCCACAATGGAAAAATTCCAGTGCCATACGTGTCACCAATTGTGTGTGACTTCGCTTAGTGCTATTCGCTTTGAGAAACTTGTTTTTTGGGGTTTGTTCTATGTTAATCTTTTGGGATTATTTGATTAGATCGTAAAAATGACTTGGATTTGGTCAAATCCTGTAAAGTCTTGAGATAATTGGTGTTAGATAGACCAGATGAATGCTGTGGGAAAGTTTGGAAGCTTAGTATACTCTGTGTCCACCCCTTGGTATGTTCAATTTCGTAAATTTCGGACCACCCCTTGGTATGTTCGATTTCATAAATTTCAGCAAAAATGTAGAATTACATACACCTCAGTTTCATATAGTCCCAGGTGAAGTGATTAAACCATCATGGGCTATTGGTTATCTAAGTGACGTGGATTCATCTACACCTAAAGTTGGTTCTAAAAATGCTTGCGAAATGAACAATGGTAATGAGATTCCAGTGGAAGTTTGTGGAAAAGATGGAGAGCATGAAGGATTCCAAAATAGAGAGATATCTGCTAGTAGTAAGTGTGAAGATACATTTCAGAGCTGTTTAGAGCTATTGGAATTACCCATGCAAGTTGGAAATGGTTCCTCATTAGAGATTCATGAAGACACTAAAGATATGAAAAAAACACCAATGGGACTGAAGATGAAGGTGTTGGCGAATCAAGAAATACTGATGGATTGTCTTCCTCTAAATCTTATCTAAGAAGAGAGATTTCCTTAGATCTACCAGCTGACGTTGAATCCATTGAGGAAAAAATATTATATACAGATCATAAAAATTTGAAAAAGGGGCAGGAAGTAGCCCAGTAACACAGATAATATTTCCCGCTAAAGATAAGAAAACTGGTTCTGGAACGAGGGTTGAAATATCTCTTTGTCGGGACTTACTTCATGCTGGTATGGGTTTGAGTGTGGCTGCCAAAGTCTTCAACACACACCGTATATCTGGGGAAGAGTTCAAACTTTCTTTTGCATCACTTGTTAAAAATGAGAACTTAGTTGTTAGATTTAGAGGTAGGTACTTGCCGTGGGATAAAGCTATTCCAATTATTCTTGGACTGGATGCATATGGTTTAGAAATACCCCTTGATCTCAAAGACGCAATTCCTGTAGAGGAGGCACCAAAATCCAGGGAAGACGATGCAGGCCCCACTACCACTCCTAGTCGAAGATGAAGCCTATGGCAGACATTTAGAAGGGTTAAAGCTATCGAGGATACTAGAAATAACTTGTCTAGTGAGGAGGTGATTATTGATTTCTATTCTCCCTCAGAAAATTAATCAGTGGGACCCACTCTGTTATCTCCTCATAAGCAAGTTCTTAGGACAAATATCCCCACTACTGAGCAAACAGAATCTTTAAACCTAAGAGAAGGGCAAAATGTGGTCACTTTCATTTTTTCTACAAGGGTCCTAGGAGTGCAAAAGTTGAAGCTCATATATACTTGTGGAAGTGGAATGCACGGATTGTAATTTCAGATGTTGATGGGACAATTACCAAGTCTGATGTTCTTGGTCAGTTTATGCTCTTAGTTGGAAGGGATTGGACACAATCTGGGATAGCTCGAATTTTCCGTGCAGTTAAGGAGAATGGGTATAATATACTGTTTTTGAGTGCACATGCTATTGTTCAAGCATATTTAACCAGAAGTTATTTAGTCAATATCAAGAAGGACAAAAAAGCTTTACCCACTGGACCTGTTGTTATATCAGCTGATCGCCTATTTCCCTCATTGTACCGAGAAGTAATAAGAAGATCACCACATGAATTCAAGATCGCCTGTTTAGAGGATATTAAAGCACTTTTTCCTTCTGATTACAATCCATTATATGCGGGCTTTGGTAACAGAGACACTAATGAGCTCAGTTATCATAAGATTGGGATTTCGAAGGGAAAAATATTTATCATTAACCCCAAGGGTGAGGTGGTCATTAGTCATAGAACTGCTGTGAGGTCATACACCTCTTTACACACTAGTCAATGATATGTTCCCACCAACTTCAATGGTTGAGCAGGAAGATTATAATTCATGGAATTATTGGAGAGTACCATTTACAAACATTGAGATATTGTAGAAATAGCCTTTTAATACGGGAAAAATAATCTTCAATGGTTCGGAGTATTGGACGATTAACACAACATTCGGCAGCCTATATTGAGCCAATAGTTAAATTGTAAATAATTAGTCTTGTAATTGAAATTGGAGTATGATGTTCATTTAAAAAAAAGGGGAAGTTTACTCTTTATTGAAAACACAGCTCGTAAGTAAACATCTCTGTGGGGATAGAACATTAATTCTAAAACTATAATAAACTAACACTTGACGTTTAATGAAGTAGCATATCCATTCAAAATAAAAGGATGACTTAATAAGGTAGACTAATGAAGAAAAAATAAAATTAGAACTTCATTTTGACCTATCAAGCTAAATTGATAAGCATGTGTACATAGACTTTCACAAATTGTACATATATACATGAATATTTGATAGATAATATATTAAGATGAATTACACAACATAAAGGCACAATTAGTTTTGAAGAAAAGACATACCTGATCTAAAGTATGCTGTGTAAATTCAGTAGTAGAAATCATTACTCCGGCAGCAAATGAACCCAACTCAAGAGTTAAGCCCAGCTTATCGCTGCACTGAAAGATTAAAGGGTATACTAGAGTATTAAAAAAATGTTTACGCGTCCTTGGATTCAATAGAATCAATACATTTAACGAGAGCCCAGTAATCAAGAGATGTTTAATATTCAAGAGCATTAAAGTCAAAAACTTATTAATAACATTATGGGTGCATATTGATACTTTCTTTTTTCTAAAATAAGTCCCAACCATTTCAGTACACTAGTCTTCATTTCTCAGATTCACGTTTCATTTCTTCTTGTTTTTCAAAAGAAACTGGCGTAACAGTAACTTTGGCACAAAACAGAGTATACATCATTTCTAAGGGAGGGTGGTCCCAACACATACATATTTTTCATGTGAAAACTTTAGTTTCACCTTTTGTGTGTGGTTGTGATTGTGGTGGGGGGTAGGCAAGGTGTCCCCAGTAAGTCGCGAGAGGGTGCGGACGCACCACTGAATTTTTGTATTCTTGTTGTCATATATTTAGGATTTTTTTTAAATTACATGGTGTTAACGTAATGTTTTGAAGAAAAAGGTAAGTAGCCTCTTAGAAAGTTGAGAAAACTTTGTAATTACTTTCACAATTAAAGACAAACACGCTAGCTTATTCACTTACAGGGATTATAATTTTTCTTGTCTTGAAGAGAAAAACCCTTCTTTCATTCCATCCCCCTGTCCATTCTTAGCCTCTCGCTGTCCATCAATGTGCCACTTTGTTCACCAAGCACCTGTAATAATTTATTAGCCCATAGGGAGTCATTATAAATCAAACAAAAAATTAATGCATTAAGCTGGGCATTTTGCCAAATAACTTTCGTGCAATGTTGAAACTTGAAACATATCCAATAGGAAATTTGATGAATAACTGGAACAAAAACATAAATGAATAATTAGATATGAACAAACCAAATTTACATCTGAAATTGAAGAGCACGTGAATACAGCCCCTACAGCTTGAAGAACACATGGGTTTTATATGAAAAAAAAATAATGTGGGTTCTTTTGAAGGTATAATAGGTGAGTGTGCATTGAGAGTATGGCATCGTTGAAGCTCATCCAGAGAGGAATCAACACCAAAATCAGTAATATATGCAAACAACAAAATATGAACAATAAAAATACAAAACAAACAAAGATTCATCGTGTGTGCTATGGTGTGCTGTTGTGCTATGGTGCATGTGTGCTGTTGTGCTATGGTGTTCTGTAATGCGTTTGTGCGTGTGTGCGTGTGAGATATGTAGATAGAGGAACTTGCTATGGTGGTCGGTGGAGAAGATTCATCCGACGGTGGCGTAGAGATTCATCCGGCGGTGGAGGGATTCATCGAGATTGAGAAAGGGAAAACGGGGGTTTTGGGAGGGAAAGAGAAAGGGAAAATGGAGATTTTCTTATTTTAGGTTTTTGTTTATTAAGATTTTAATATATTTTAATCATATAAATTCTATAAAAAAAAATACTTTTGGCATCACAGAATTCGTGTTGCCAAAGCCACCCTCTTTTCGCAACATAGGGTTATGTTGCAGAAAGTCACTTTACTTTTGGCAACATCACACAATGTGGCTAAAGGTTCAAATAATTTCCCTCCCTCCTTTTAATAGTATCCCGCTTAAAATTTTATCTTTTGGCAACAAGTTTTATTTTATGTTGCCAAAGGTACAATGTAAAATAGTCTTTCGGCAACATAAATAAAATTTTGTTGCCAAAAGGGTATTTTTGGCAACACAAATAGCTTTTGTTGCTAAATATTGTTGCTAATGGTGCAAATTCTTGTAGTGAACCCATTTTGGAGATTTGAATTTGCATGTTGTATGAGTAATATATGTATTCTGGAAATGCAATTCATATGTAGAGGTTGAACCACAAAATTACAGTAATTAAAGAGTATGAAATCTGGTAAAAGGATGGGAAGAAACCAAACAAAAGAAATATTAGGGTTCTTGATGTTTTTATGGATTATGCACTTTTAATTCGTTATTCATGATGAGAATTCGCAAGCTTGACGTAGAAAATCACTTATTTGATGAGGTTATAATACTTGTAGTATGAATTATTCGGAGTTTGGTAGTCAAATATATCGTTTTGGATGATGTTGGAAGAGATAACCTGTAACTGAAAATTTTGCAGATTTGCCATACCTGCTTGATCTATCGATCGACCTTAAAGTATCGATCGATCGATGCTTTGATCGATCGAACACCTGCCATAGATCGATCGACCCCTCCTTCATAACTCACATTCCCCTTTTTATAGGTTGTTCCAACTTAAATGATTAGACATTCTTGGATATTAATGTTAGAGCATTTTGGGATATAAAGAAGACAAATAAGACTTATTAAAAAAATATGGAACCTTTAATGTAAGACGAGATTAACATTTCACGGGGATGTTGTACATATAAGGGATAATGGGAATATGTGTTAAAGGGTGAGACTCGTAAAGAAGTTACGTTGTAAAATAAATGAGTACCTACTGAAATTACACTTGGGAGGATAAGAATCCGCGAGTGTCACTTAATAAGTTGGAATAATACCATAAATTAAAATAAGAGACAAACTGTTATACGTGATAACTAAATAATAGGTAATAAGGATAAATATCATAATTATGGGTCGTGAGAGTGTACCTAAATTTGATATCGGAATAGAAGTATACATATATGACCGTGCTTATGCATATATTATATACGTGTAAAAAAATCATGTCCGCGCTACTTGCTATCCGTGAGGTTATCGCGCTGGGACAGTCGTATCTCGATGGCACCTTTATGGGGGATATTGACTTGTACCCTAGAACATAGGAATCCTTGGTAGAGGATAGTCAGACGGTCCTAAGAGACGTGAGGGTATGTGCTGACCTCTTAGTGACTTGGAACTATGCTTAGCCTCATTTTGTATGTGTTTACTGTTAATACAGTTCGAGAGTGATTCCGAGCTAGTATTTCCCTTAGTACGAGTGATACGGGGACTGGATAGCAGAGTATGCCCACGCCATAGATTTTATGTGGGGTGTTGTTAGAATATATATATATTATATGAGTATTTAATATATATATTAAAATCTGGAATTTAGGAACTACCTGCTGTGACTATGGTATGTGAGAAAAGAATAATTATTTCAACTTGGGAATAAGTGTTTGAAAAGTATGATATAGTGCCGAGAAACTTTATTATCAAATAAGGCTTATGTGAGAATTTCTCTATTAAATAAGATTAACCTCCTTAACATTGGAAACCGTTGGCCTGAAACCGTACGAGTAACTTAAGATAAAATAAGTTAAACTGTTGGGAGTATTAGTGCGATAGGTGTGCACATTAGAAGAGAGGTGAGAATTTCTCAAGGGAGTGCCGCACTAATATGTTGGTTGCATTAGCCGGTAAGCATTTTAAATACTTGCTAAACTAATTTTAAACTTTTTTACAATCGGGCTCTGACCCGTTTCCTATTTTCTTTTCTCTCTTGTATATATGTATATATTACAGGTGCCCAGCCACTAGGGCGTCTTGCATAGGATCCTTTGGAAGGAAGGCACTGCAGCTTAGGTGGGAGTTGCACGCCTCTTGTTTAGAGGACCTCATTTTTTTTATTCCACTCCTAGCATTATTTTATCCAGTTGGGTATGTGTCGCCCTTTTCCATTATTCAGTTGTTTTATCGGATATTGTGATTCGGTTATTTCCAATATTTACACTTTTGGATTATTATTGTCAGGATATTTTCATTTAAGTTTAAAATGTTGGTTTTTAAAATAAAATTTGGAAAGTAATGTCAAAAAAATGGTTTTGACACTTAGCTTAATTATTTAGGGTGTTTAATTGGAAAAGTTATTTTTACGACAGTGATGCTAAGAATGAACCAACCGTTCACCTTGATTATAATTTAATAAAGGACTGATCACCTGATATTTAATTAGGCAGGGTGTCACAGCATGCACCAATTGTCTTTTATGCTAACTATTTGAAGGTTGCTGTTTATTTTACCCTTTTTAAGTAAAATAGGTTGGCAACTCCAATACCCTACTCTAACTCGAGTATTGTCTATCATTAATTTCTAGATATTTTACTCATTATCTTAATTAATCATCTTATCATTAATATTTTTTATATATTTACTCCAATTATTTAAAAACATTCACCCTTAACATATTTAGCTCGTATACGATTAACTACTATATTATATATGTAATGAGATACTATAATAAACAGACATATGTTCTCTCTTATTGTGTTAAGACAATGTATAATTAACCACATTATTGTATACGTAAATATATACTCCAACAAACACACATATGCCGCGTATAGTCTCCATCCCCCGAGTAATAACTCATTAGATGTCGCCATTCCCAAAGTAATAACTCAATAGATGTCGCCATCCTCGAGTATTAACTCATTAGATGTCGATATCCCTCGAGTAATAACTTATTGGATTCCATCCACCGAGTAATAACTAATTGAATGAATTTCTTTATAATTCTATCATAGTCCGGGGTATACTCACTTCATCCCGTTACCAATGGTCGGACTCTCACACCAATTCGGTTAAGATAAAAAATGTATTGGAGGCGATAGTAGTCCATTGATAGTGAGCCCTAACCATTCCAAAATCGTCTCACTTAGAATATAAACCATACAACCATAAATATGGTGCTATGACCTGGGACTATACTTACCCAACTTCCACTCGCCAGTGAAGATCACCCACATTGTGCAACCTCTACTAATATCACTAGAGGGGTATGTTCACACCAATATCATACACATAGATGTTATGACATTTGTATATATATATATACTGTATTTATACCCATATATATATAAGTTTGTCTAACCTGTACCTTTCGCCCAAAGCACTAGCTCACTTATCCCAAGTCTTTTTCCCGATTCTTAATTGATTCAAGTTCTCATCAATAAAATGATTAACATAGAGTCACCCTGCTAGAATGACCGAACTTACCCAACCACTTCATCAATATAATAGTTAAATTAATAATATAGCATCACGTAACTGAAATACCCGGACTTACACAACTACCTGTAATTAAATTTCTCCAAATTCTTTTTTACAATTTTGTTATTTAAAATTCTTGTGAATTATTTTTCTCACAATCCCTAATTAAAGTCACATTACACTATTATTCCAAGGTAATGTAACACCAAATCTGCACTATTGTCACGGTCATTGACCTTGACAAGTTGGACTTGTCAAGGTCAATGACTGTGACAATTCTGGGCGAGACAACTTTTTTTGTCACGGTCTATGACCGTGACAACATCTTAAGAATTGTCACAGTCGTGTCACGGTCTAAGACCGTGACACATTTAGTCACGGTTAATAATCGTGACACATTATTGTCCCATTTTAAAAAAAATTTCACGATCATTGACCGTGACAAGTCCCTGACAAAAGTTATCACGGGCTTGTCACGGGCAATGACCGTGACAATTCTTGGCAGAATTGAAAAAAATCTGCTGGGCAGTATGGCCACTTCCACTGCCCAGCAGTATATTTTTAGTTGTTATATCAACGTTGTACCTATTCAAATTTCATATATCCAAATAAATTAGAGATAACGCAAATATACATTCAAAATAGAAACTATTTAAGAAAAAACAACATCACAATCAATTATCTCAAATCTATAAACTATTTAGCTGGAAAAGAGATTTTGTACCGCGATGCTCGGGGACACCTCCTTATCCTTACCTTCTCATACGAATAGCCACATAAGTATCGAGCATATGTGGCCTACCCTCAGGGCCACTCCCTGTCCCCTGAATTAAAATAAAGTAAAATTAGTATTCGCCCAACAAATATAGATAAATATAAATCTAAATTGAAATCGAAATCGAAATTGACATATAAATATAGATACATTACCTATAGTGTCACACAAACAACTAACTTGATCTCATATGGCACCTCCTTCCAACTAATGTACCCCGGGCAATCGTGTCAAATATAATTCCCTTCATATCTGAACACTAAGAAATGCTATAATCATATGGAGTTATGCGCTGCAAATTCCTTCCAACCGTTGTGTAGCCAAAAATCAGTAGTTGAAGTTGTCAATTCCACCTTTCAATGGTCTCCCATGTTTTGCTAGAGGTTCCAAGTGGTGGGGTATGGAAAGTGGAATTGACAACTTCAACTGGTGATGTTTGGCTACATAACGGTTGGGAGGAATTTGCAGAGCATAACTCCATAGGATTATGGCATTTCTTAGTGTTCGGATAAACGAAGAGATTCAGTCTCCTCTCCACAAATAGGACACCCCAAATAACTATGTACTAATCACCTATTAAAGGTAAGAAGCGTATATTCATGGATTAGTATAAACAAAACTTAGATGTTGTTGGAATATTTATGTATTTATCTCCTCTCCACACACGCACACCACACAAGAGTGAAAATGATAAAGTGAAAATCAATTTAAAGCATTAAAAATGGATGTTTCAGTACAAATTGAAATATTTATTACAAATTGAAAAATTGTTTCAAATTCGGGTTATCATAAAAAATGGATTGATATTCTGTAGGAGCAGCCAAGTCATCCACACTAATAATTAAACACCTTGGAGCGTGTTGGACAATTGACCACGGCTTGTTGTTGATATACTCCGAATAAAACACTTGCTTAACCTTTTGAAATGCACAAACAAACGGCTCATCGTTCACATGGTCGTTGCTCTTCAACTTGGACAAGTCAACCATGATCAAATTGGTGACATGATCAACTTTACAAGCATTTTTATCCTCAACTCTTACCCAGTCATAGTAAAATACAACCTCTTTGAAGCTTATATAATCCAATTCAAATATATTTTGGATTACACCATAGTAAGTCATTTCAGGTTCAACGAGGTTTTTATCTTTTGCGCTCGCTCGAAAGATAGTAAGAGCTTTGTATGAAATTCCCGAGTTCTGTACATTTGTACTTTCCTCGTACACTTTAGCGCCAAAAATGTAATCGTTCAATCAATACTTTTTGTATTCTTGTACCACGAACAAGGGTCCAGTGGCTAGACGAGCAAGCCTTGATGTCGCATCACCCGTCTTTAGGAGCTGAGAATATAGATAAATTAATTATATTAGTGGTAAAATTTGAGTGTAATGTCACGTTATATAACAACTGTTTTCATTATAATTACCTCTTGTGTCAACCACAGTCTAAATTCGCTGTCTGATTGTACCATTGTTTTCGTCTTTTATTGTTCTCACAGGCTTCATATTTTCTGTATATTACAAAATTAATCATGTATAAAATAATCTAAAATAATGTTAAACATTATAATAATTGAAACTTACTTTTTCCATTCTTCGACATCTTTATCTGTGTCAAATAGATAACGAGCTACTTGTTCATGTTGCAAACTCGTTAATTTCACTCGTATTCCCATCACATGACCACCATCATCGACGAATTCATCAGTGTCATCAACGCTGCTCAAGTCAGGCATATATTCCCGAGTATATACTGATGACTCCACGGTGATGTATTCCTTTGCAATTGATCCTGCAATGTATCGCGTATTTTTAACGTAATCTTTAAAAACTTTCATCAATCTTTCAAACGGATACATTCACCGATATCTAACTGGACCACAAAGAAGTGCCTCGTCACATAGGTGTACCAACAAGTGAACACTTATGTCAAAGAATGTTGGGGGAAAGTACTTATCCAATACACAAATCGCTTCAATCACAATCAATTTTGCGGCCACTATGTGTTCTCGATTCACTACCTTCTCACACAAGAGGGAGAAGGTAATACTAATTTGCATAATAGCCCTACGCAAATCCTTGTGCTTGGAGAAACAGTGCTTAAACAATAGAGGAACCAATTGCATGATCACATGCCAATTGTGGGACTTACACTTATGTAAATCATGAGTAGCATAATTCACAATCCTTTGCAAGTTGGACGAAAAAGTAGATGGACCCTTCAAATTATATATTGTGTCTAGAAGCACCCTCCTTTCCCCACTCGTCAAAGTAAACGCACCAGGGGGAATTATTTCCCTTCCCCTACTATCTTCTTTTAACCATAGTTGTGGCTTAAGTTTTAATGATTTAAGGTCTTTTTGTGCATTTTCTCCATCCTTCGAATGACTCCCCCCAATGCAAGTACCCACAATATGTTCAGCGAAGTTCTTCTCTGCATGCATCACATCCAATACATGGCACACCATGTTATTCTTCCAATAAGGCAAGTTAAATAATATTGACCTCTGAGACCATGCCTTTCTTATCTCAGTTTCATTCCCAGTTGGGGTCTTCTTATGCTTGACATTCTTAAATTTAGGATTCTTACCTGGCATATTAGGGCCACATTCAGAAGATTTACTTTTAGTTTCTGATCCCGAAAGTTGTCTCGGCGGTAGCCTATGTTCAACTCCGCCCAATAAAAAATTGGAACCTTTCTCAGATCTGAAACTATGAGCTGGGGGTAAAAACCACTTGTGGCGATGGTCAATAATCCCACACCCACATGGACAATAATCCAGTGGTTATGCCACTTTAAAACTAACCAACCAAACATTTATTAAACAAAATAATCCAACAGCAATGTCAACAACAAATGTGTATCTCGTACTCCTTGTAATTCATCTACTCAATTAATTCATTTCATCAATTAAACTAACAATTAACGTATAGAATTATTAATTTACGAATTTACACTGAGGGGAAATCCTACTTTCATATGAAATGGGCATTAATTATTAATTTACTTTCATCTACAACTGTTTAATTTATTAATTATATTTTAGTGGATGTAATTATAGAATCAATGGATAAATTCAATTTAATTTTACTATGTGAATCTTTTTATCTACAATGAGTTAACCTTGAAACAATATATATTATCTCATAGAATCATCAAAACACGATATTAAGAGAATTACAATGCCACCTTGACTTAACCTCCCCCCCTCCCCACACCCACGCCCCCCACAAACAAATTGACAAATTTATGGGTTATTTCCAACATATAAACATCATATACACCTAACAAACATATATTCACGAGTTAGTTTCAACAAAAGTGCAAAAAATTCAAGAACCCATATATATACAAATACAAAAATAAATAACTCGTGAATTTGTCAATTTGTTTGAAAAATTCATGGGTTAATTCAAATACAGAAATAAATTCATGGGTTAATTCAAATACAAAAATACAAATTCATGGGTTAATTCAAATACACAAACACACCAACCCCCGCCCCCACCCCCACCCCAACCTCCCTCCACACACCCCACTCACCACATACACACACACCCACACCCCCACCCACCACATACACACACACACACACACAATAGCCCCCCACCCTAACCCACCTCCCTCCACACCCCCCACACACCACACATACACACACACACACACACACACACACACACACACAACAGCCCCCCTGCCCCACCCCCTACCCCTACCCTCCCCCCCACACACATGAACATATATACACACACACACATGTATATACACACAAACATATATATATAAATGGAAGAGAGAGAGAGAGAGAGAGAGAGAGAGCGTAGAGAGATAGAGGGAGGGAACGGCGGGAGGGAAAAAAGAAGGGGCAAGGGTTTTTACTGTAGAAGTTGTCACGGTCGTGTCAAGGTCATTGACCATGAAAATTATTTAAAGAATTGTCAAGGTCATTGATCGTGACAATTATTTAAAGAATTGTCATGGTCAATGACCGTGACAAGTCCGTGATAAATAAATTTTTCACGAACTTGTCACGGTCGTGTTAAGGTCAATGACCGTGACACAAAATGCGTATTTTTTGTCATGGTCAATGACCTTAATAGGGGTGGCCGGCTGAAAGGTGACAATTTCGTTATATTGGTGTAGTGGTCCATTTCTAATAATATTTTCTAGATTTACGGGTTTCTAAATCAACTTAAAACCTCACGAATTAAACCAACAATCAGGTAACCTAACCTTAATCTGCCCAGAATTTTGATATGGTTTGGTCTGGAGGCGAATCGATCCGCTGGTCCAGTTCAACGAATTCCAACTCTGTTTTCTTCTTCAAATCCATTGCAAACATCGTCAATAAGTTATTATACATTCAACAATTTGTATAGAATATAAAGGGGCTTTTCTTACATGATTCTAACATCTAGGAATCATTCTAATTTTAAAGATTAACTAAGAATTATCTAATTAATCCATTCAAATGAGTCCAAATGATGAACACATAAAATAACCCTAGATTAAATTTAAAACTCCAATTAATTATGATTTGCCTATTAATATCTACCCATATCCAATTATGATTAGCTTAGGAATATCTACCTTATTAAAGTGATTGCGAGTAAGACTAATCTATGACTAAACTCTTTTAAGGGAGTATAGCGGCATGTTCGGGTATTGAAATTCACAAAGACTAGTTGGTAGAATTTTATTAAATTAATATTTCAGGAATAAAAGTTTACAAGATATCGGATAACAGAAAGAAAAGATAATCTTGGCTTGGAAGATAAGCTAAGATTTATAACGGGAATAAAAACTATAAGTTGCGACTAATATACCTCACCTCAGTTTGATGTGTATAAATGGTTACATGGGACTACAGATTTAGTAAGATTGAATCTCATTTTAATAATTAATAAAATATAGAGTTGTCACCCCCTAATTTTGCATAAAAGACTAATTTGATTTTGGCATCTACAAATACTCCAAAAATTACACATGTAAGGTCGTAAATATGGATCATACATTATATACCCCATTAAATATCCTAGTCATAATAACAAGAACAACCCAATTGAATTTGATACATAAAACACATCACCATGGCTAAGCAATCCATTAAAACCAAGTCGAGTTCCATTAATCACAACCTAATTTAAGTTAACTAGAAAGCATCGTACATGACATGTATTATATGAAAGGAACAAAAGGAAGTAATGAATAAATCAATAAACAAAGAAATAAATCTAGGTTACAAAGCTTAAGAATAATAATGGAACTTACATTAATGGAGAAGAAAGAGGTATTGTAACTTACAAACACCCAAAATGGGAAGAAAAAACCTAGGAGAGAGAAGCTCTTAAAACCCTAACCTAAAAACTAAGTAAAATGAATTATTTCCACGAAAATAAACTAATGGGTCTATTTATAGTATGTTACAAAAGAGATAAAAGAAAAATGGAAAAAGAAATAAAGAGGGGAAAATGTTGGATTACTACTTCTACCGGTCAATTGCGACCAGGGGGTGATCGACTGGGTCCCTAGGTAAAAATGAACTTGTTCTGTTTAAAGCCAAAATATGATTCACCATTTGACCGGTGGGACTTTTCCAATCGACTGATCCCCTGTTCCATAGTCTTCTTTGGTCCAAAATTAGGGAGAATTAATGCATATGGAAATAGCCATATCTTATTCGTTCGAACTCCAAATGACGCGTCGTTTGAAAACATGCAAAGAAAACTTTATGAACTATGTGTACGTTTCAAGTGGGTACCATTGAAATTCCTCTTGAATAAAACGTTTCCATAAATAATGTACTGGACTACAAGTTCTTAAAGAGTTTTGGAATATTTCTTATCATCCCTTTGGGGGTATCTCCCTTACTTTAGGAGGTCCCAAATATCGTAATACCAGAGTCCGAACTTCAATGAAAATTCCTCTATAGAGAGATCTATATTATAGCAGTGGGTTGGATTATACTATTTCAAGACTTACAAGGGGGCCATCGTTACTTATTATAGCATGTTGAATATAAAGGTTAGTGTTTCCGATGTATTAACGAAGATAATTCTAAGATGGGAGACGTAATAAAACGTAATGTGTATGAGTTCTGAAGAGAGCTCTTCGAGATGAGCATAAAAGTGTAGAAGATTTTTTTCTCTGACTTTCCATTTCTTTTGGACCTATCCTATGATGAGTGATGAATCTCCATAGATGTTGAGATATTGGATTCAATTTTTTTAGAGAAATTTTAAGACCAATAATGCACAAATCTAGCTTGATGCTGATGGGAATATTCAAATCATTGGGTGCACTCATAAGTATCCCAATTACATATTACTTCTGATTGGCTGCTCTATCAAAGAACATAGAGCTCTTCGGGAGTAATTCAGAGAATCTATTCATTAGGAAATTTTGAGATCCCTACATTAGCTTTTTCCACAGGGTAATCTATTATGTAATCATAGGAGGCTCTTCCTTTGATGGCCTTTTACATGACGTTGACAATGACGAATTCATCATGTAGAAGTAACCACTAGGCCATGCAACATGACTAAGTGGGTTTCTCAAGTAGATACTTCATAGGATCCATTCAGTATACCAGTTTTATGGGAAATCCAATCATGTAGTCTCGGAGTATAGTAGTAACCCAAACCAAGGCGACACATGCCTTTTACAATGTATATAATTCACTTCAAATTCGGTCAAGCTTCAAATGATTTAGTAAATGGGTCTCTCTTTATTTGACTATCTATGTATTGGGATAACATACCCCCAAAGATGTAATAGTGGCATTTAGGTATATAAGGAGAGGTAGGCCAGTTTGTTGTGTCATGAGGACGGATGGTTGGATAAGATACTGCTAGATTTTGTTGAATTCATCTTGACACAAGTCATTCTATATCTCGGTTAAATCCTTGTTATGGATCTTAAAGATAGGTTCATAGATGGGAGTGATATGGATGATGAATCTACTACTGTATTAGAGCTTCCCTAAGAAACCACACAGTTCTTTCTCACTTTGAGGAGGTGGAATTTTGAGGATTTTATTTTTTATTTTTTTGGGTCTTATTCAATTCCTTTTTGACCGACCTGAAGCCCAGGAGTTTTCCTTTAGTGAAACCAAAGACCCATTTTTTGGGTTAAGGAATATTTGGTAATGTCGTAGACATTCGAAGAATTTTCCTAAGGTAGGGATGTGACCTACTCGAATTTTGGATTTAATGATCATGGCGTTAATGTAGACATCGAATTACTTATGGATGATATCCTACTGGAGGGTTATGGCTACCCGCCAATAGGTAGCCCCAACATTATTGAGACCGAAAGGATGACAATGTAGAAAAAGGTTCCCCACGGGGTGGTGAAATCAGTTTTCTCTGATGATCGTGGTACATCTTAATATGATTATACCCAAAAAAATATCGACGAATGATTTGAAAGCACGCTTGGGAGTTTTTTATTATTATGAAATCTATATTAGGTAGAGAACAATTATATTTTGGAGAAAGTTTATTCAAATATATATAATTGATTCAAATGCGGACCTTCCCTCCAGTTTTTGTCCCACATACTATATTGGCGAGACAAGTCGGATACTCGACCATGCGGATAAAATCCATGTTCAGTTGTTTGTACACTTTGTATTTGACCTTGATGGACCATTTGGATAGAAAATTCCACAACTTTTACTCTGTAGGTTTGCATTCAGGACATGTAGGGATCTCATGTTGCATAATTTTGATATCAATATTGATCTTGTCTCTATAAGACCATGCGAAGCCATCTACGAAGTCTTTTAGAAGTTCTTCAAATTGGGATAACTATTTCTCATTAAGGGTTGAACTTATCATGATCCCGCTCGAATTGTACTAGAACCAAGATTAATGAATCTTTTTGCCACGTCCTTAGTTCGAATGCGTATTGAGATCATTTAAGAATTGTTTATTCATTAAATCATCTTCATAAATTGTTTGACTAATAGCTATAATGAAATTAATATAGGGCACATAAAGATATTCAAAATCCACATTGATTTAATTGATATTATCGTTTAGAAAAATAGTAGTGAGAACCTTCTCAAAAGAGGTCTCATTTACTTTAACATTGGAAACTGGAAAAATCGCTGACGAACTCAATCTCATGTTAGTAAACGATATGGTTATTGGTTGGTAAGGCCTAACTAGGAGAGATGATCCACCATTTTCACAAAGCCTTCTTAGTAATAATGATCATCTCAGTAGGGTCTTTTAGATTCAACACACAACATGAAAACATCCATCTCCACTTTAGTGATGCAAAAAGAACTATTGGTGCTCTCAATGTTTTTACTGTCAGGAGATCTCTAGTTTGAGCTTTTAATGGCCAACGACTTAAATTCATGTTTAGATCCCTCAGAATAAGTGATCATGTCTTCAAAGAATATTTTGAATATAGATTTTATCTTCTTCTTAACTATACCATACCACGGCTCATGGAAACCATAATAGGGAAAGTCTTTTCCCACTTTGATCAAGTGATTGTTTAGAGAGTTTTAAAATATAACCCATGTGGCCGTCCCGAGGGGGTGGGGTCTTTGGGGAAGGACTCTAGCCATTTACTTCACTTTTGGAGGGCATACGGGTATGTTCCCTTTCTTGGGGAGCTCGACCATTGTTGATGTGCGGTAATATGTAGAGATAGAGTCACCAACCTATTTTGCAAAAAACAAGCAAAAAAATGTCGTCGCCTCCAAAAAAGGCATCAAGGAAAATATTGATGTTTGCGAAATCAAATAGTTCAACCGTCCGAGGACTAATTTAAAAAATGGGAAGGTGTTAGGAAATATCCCGCCCTTTAAAACTCTCATGGTCGTGTGTGAATGTTCTCTTATTAAACTCCGTGAAGTGTGTGCTTATGTGCATAATATAAATGGATAATGGAATTGATTGACTCGCGTCATGGAAAAGGAGGGAGTGAGTACATCCTTAGGAGTGTTTCCAAAATAATAATTCAAAGTATAATGTAAGTTTATCGATTCACAAGTCATTATGGAAGAACGAATGCATACATGAGACAAGTCACAAGCAAGCAAGCATATTAAATATATTAAGAATATATAATAAAACAATGTAACAAATGTGTATAAGGGAGGACTCGAGTCTATGGATATCCAAAACGCCTATGTAGCCTAATGGTCATCAAAATACACATAGTTTGAAGATAACGTAGGGTGGGGTTTAACCCATAAATCTAAACTGTGGATTTATATTATATGTGTGTGTAGAGATAAACGCTCTTCAAGTGTGAGGATGTGTAGGGATAATTCCTCTTTTAAAATTTATAAGTAAACCGTCCTTTTGTTGTTTTTATTTGTTTTATGAAAATAAAGTATGTGAAAATACTAATAATAAAGGTTTGAAATTAAGTTGTATGATGTAACAAAATAAACAACTAAAGAAAAAATAAAGTGACTAATGCTAAAATAAGAGAATTTAAAGATAAGGGTGGAGAATTGGACCTCCTTATAAAGACTTGAAGTGGATCTTGATTGTAGATGAACTGATCTCATGATGAGATGATGGTGGTATGAGGAGATAGGTGAGAATTTACTAAAAGGAGTTTGAAACGGATGGAAGAAATGTGGGAAATGGGCTTTTCAAGAGGGAAGCAACTATGAATTCGATAGAATCTTCTTTGAATTACTGAAAGGGATATTCGGGGTGCCTTTCAAAGTGAAGTTATGGAATCTATTTATAGGGATAAGGGGGTGACAATCGATAGGGGACTTGACCTGCCTATCGACATAGAACCCTAGACACACTGTCGGTAGGCAAAGTCCTAGGGGTGCCATTTGGAAGTCTAAGGAAAATTGTTCTAAAATATGATCATAAAATGCAACGCGTAAGTCAAAATCATGCACGGGGTAGACCGTTGGTAAGGTTATTAAGAGAACTTTAAGAATCCATCAACCACCCTTGAGTTTTAAAGTTGACCGAGGTCAAACGGGGCTCGGAAGCACCCATTGGTTGTTAAATAGGAAATTTTCAAAGGAAAATAGATCATTTGTCCGAACTCTATGGGCTATTCGTGCACAGTATGTACCATTGGAAAGTGTATTTAGAGCCTTTCAAGATTTCATTCAACTTTGTTTGGTTCAGAGAGTTAACAAAGGTAAATGGGGCTCGAAAGCACACATTGACCCTTCAAAGTAAAATGGGTCATTCGTATGTAACATAAGGTTGATTCGTGCATGGGGTAGACCATTGGAAAGGGCATTCAAATTCCCTAAAAGATTCATTCACCTTTGTTCAAGCTGAAGAGTTAACCAGGGTCAAACGAGGCCCGGGAGAACCTAATGGCCTCGAGATTATTTTTTGGGGTAAAACGAATTGTTCGTATGTACCATAAGGCCAATTCATGCACGGGGCAGACCGTTGAAAAGGGGGTTCACTTTCCTTTGAAGATTCATTGAGTTTCACTCTGGGTAGGAATCTAATCGGAGTTAATCAGGAACTAAGAGCACCCAATGGCCTCCAGATTAGTTTTTGATAGTAAGACGGATCGTTCGTTTGAACTGTAAGACAATTTGCACATGGAGCAGACCGTTTGAAAGGGGATTCGAAGCCCTTCAAAGATTTATTAAGATTTTGCTTAGGCAAGAAGTTGATCAAGTCAAATGGGGTCGGAGAGCGCTTGTTGACCTCTAGATCGTTGCCTGGAGTATGACCTAGGGTTTATGGTGAACGAGTGAATGATAGGTACCTAAGGAGGTTCTTAGTGTGGGTCCTTGGACGGGGTGTTTAGAACACCCTTTATTTTTAATACAATATTCTTATATGGTCGGTCGAGAGTCATGATATCTACTAGATAAGTTTCGTACCCCAAGCCATACGGTGGATAATTTTGTTTAGAATGATCAGCATAATGATCCCTTATTGTTTGTGGTAGATCCCATTCCAGGCATAAAATGTATCTTCTTTAACATTTGAATCACATTGATGTGTAATACACCAATTTTTAAGTGAATTATTAATTTATTTAATTAATGATTTTATTAATTATTGAGAATACTCGAATCAAATTGATTATTATGGCATGAATTTTATCAAATGATCAATGTTGAATTTATATATATTTTTAAAAATTAGTGAAATTTAAATTGGTTAAATGACCATTTTTACTTGTTGAACTATATTATAGGAATTATGCTAAAACCTTTGAGGCAATGTGGTTTTTTACTATAACTTGGTGGCTAAGCTTGAATTTGAAAAGGCCCATCATGTGTGATGTAGTGTATGTTTGATGGTGTGTGAGTGGATGGAAAAGGGAAAGAATAAATTTGGTCTGGAATCTCACCCTAGAGGATGCCCGTGACTATGTCAAAATCCATTACGACTGTGGTCTAGGTCCCCGCAACCACAAGTATTAGAGGCACGATTGTGGGTAAAGAAGGTACGTAAGCGCTCATAGTCCCAATCATGGGAGATGCTACCTTAGACAATTGTTATTTACGTAAGCCCACATAATTTTTATTTGGAAATTCATTTCCCTCCATAAAAAGACCCTTAGACCTTTATTTCTCTTCATCCCCAACCTTAAAAACCCTAAACCCTATGAATACCCAACTTTGAAACCTTCATTTTAGAACCTCAAGCTTGGATTTTTGGAGTGCTTTGAGAGGAAAAGTTTCGTATTTTTTTTAGGAGATCAAGTAAATCAAGTCAGATTTCAGAAATGGTTAAAAGGAAATAATACTCCAATTTTCCCCTTTAGTTCTTTATGACTTAAATATAACTTAAACATTATTTATTGTTAAATCAAAGTGATTAGACGTTTAATTAGGGAAAGATATACGTAATTTATTATTTATTATTGATTACTTGTTATCAAAACTTAGTGAATCCCATATATCATAAAAAATGCTTAAAAAATACGCATGCATATTAAATAATGTGATTTTATTTTATAGAAGATGAGATTAGTAATATGGCAAATGGAAATGAGTTGAGTTATATTCCCTATGAAATTTAAAAGTTAATTATGAGTCATGTATATACTTTTGCTGGCAAAATCTCAACATAAAACAGTTTATGAAAAGAAAACAATCTCCAGAATAAAAGAAATACCAACAGTCATACAACACAAGAATATACGTGGATCGACAAATTGCCTACGTCCACTGAGAGGTAAACTGTTTTTATTTAGTATCTATGGAGCTGGTTTTTTCACATGCCCTATGCCCCAGTCCAGGAATACAATATATATGTAGTTAAAAGGATGTGTTGGTTACTAACACGTTGGCCTCATATCCCTTGAATATCTCTCCCAGATTTTAGGGATATATTCGATCATATCCTCCATTCTAATTGTTACCCAAGACTCATAATTTGGGTCGTGCTACTCACTTACTGGGTGTCTTAAAAGGTTAATCTTATGGGCTTGGTCGACAGTAGGTACCCACAACTGCCTATAAAATTTTTGAGGCCACAATTTGGGCTCACAAATTTTAAATAGCGCATTTCGGTCCCCTTCTAATGGAATTGTTGTAGTTTATAAAAATGATAGCGGCGTGAATCATTGTTTGTTAGGAAGTTTGAGAGGAAAATCTTCTTTGATCAGAGTGCACTATCATTGAGGAGTTTAAACCAAGGTGTTGGACGATTTTTAGCATCACTTCAACTTCTTTCTTCTCTCACTTTCAAGCCATCTCTTGTTCTTCAAGATTTCTCTTGCTCTCAAGCTTGTTCTTCATCATTTTCAAGCTATTTTTCGCTTCAATAATCTTCATTGAACGTGGTTTTCCATCGTTTTAAGCTTCATTCTTTTCCCTATAAGTTCTCAGTCTCTCCTCTTTGTGTATTTCCTTTCGTCATTTTCTTTCTACTATAGCTAGGGTTTTTCTTTTGGTAAGGATAAACAATAAATCCCTTGTAGAGTTTAGGAAGTGTTACAATATCCCTGATAGGGTGGATAATGAGTGTGTCCCTATTCCTTGTAATGTCTGTGATATCGAGGATGGCCACTAGATTCATGTCCTTTTGTTGTCCCAAGAGGGTTTAACCTTTCCCCCAAATCGCATGTTTTTACATTTTTTTAATACTTCGACGTAGTCCCAGCTTAATGTTCTCCAAATGTTTGGAAGATAGTGAATGGTATTCATCGGATTAACCAACTTTATGGCACTAACTTAGGCTTAGTTGAGATCTGTTTTTGTTATACTTTTCTTGTACAATTTTTGTTCTTCTTTACTTGAAAGCAAGGAGTCCAAATAGGGTGTTGGTAGTGAATCTACCTGATTCCCATAAGGACTACTGGTCTGAACTATTCATAACTAAAAATTGGTTGTTCCCCCCCTCAGGTAGGGTGTGCGAGGTATAAGTAACCTTGAATTCCTACTTTATGGGGAAGAGTACATAGGTGGTTGTTCAATATCTTTATCCTTTAATAGTTGTTATAGTGTGTTCTTCCTCTGATGTTTTTTTTTTCTTTTTCAGCAAAGTCTAAGAACCAGGAGCCTGCTCTCCATAAGATTCGTGCTGCTGAGTTGCTTAAGGCCTAGAATATTAGGGACTCTATCGTGGAGGGTGAATATCCCAGGTCGGCTTCTTTATTATTGGAATACAAGAACACCTCCTCTAGCTTTATTGCCCATCCAATTGACTCTACTCCTCATCTTGATATTCCATAGGAGGAGGAGGAGGAAGAAGGCACTTTTGAACCTATCGAGCTTGACTAGGAGGACGAAAGTAGCTCAGAGTCTGGTGCTGCTAGAGATGAGGTAGGATCTGGTAAGGAAGGATCGAACAAAGAGGAGTCTGGTGGAGAGAGGCCCAATGAGAAAGGTTCTAGTTCAGATAGTTTCGGGTCGGAGAGATCTAGTGAGGAAGATATGGCTCCCGCAAGAAGTAAGAACTTGATTATTGATGATGATGATGATAACATTATGTTATCCAATAGGATGAAGATCTAGAAGGCCAGGCTTAGGCATACTGCTAGTGGTTCCTAGACAGTAGCCTATGAGAAGGAGCTGGAGAGAAAAAGAGAAGAGGGAGAGGGAGAGAAAGAAAGAGGAAGAGATAAAAAGAGAAGAAGATGAAGGAAGAGGAGAGAAGGAGAGTAGAGGAAATAACAAAAAAGACACAGGCTTCCCTGGTTCTTATTCCTTCTCTAATCGAGGGGGCCTCCGTGGCCTTGGCCCCTTAACTTTACCCCATTATGCTTGAGAGAGCAGTATTAACAGCGGACTACGAGTGATCCTCAAAGATGGGTACAAACCAGTTAGCCCCAAAGGCAGATCAGGGGCTTGCTTTGGTAAGGATATATTTTTTTTTCTCTATTGTTTATTTGAGTTATTCTCGTCATATTCCTTATACCTGTTTCTTTTTGCAGTTTTTATCTGACTATACCGTCCTTCGCCAAAGTTGAGATGGTCTGTCGAGGAGGAATATTGAGCTTGAGGATATCCTAAAGACTTCCCAAGAGTCCCAGAAGTCTTTTGAGAAAGCTCTTACAATAGCTGAGGCATTATTTACCAAGGAAAGAGTCGGGGGGCTAAGGAGCTGAAGGAGCTCTGCGACGCTTATGAGATGGTAGTGGCTAGCAAGCTCGTCATCACCAATGAGAACATAAAGCTCGCTGAGAAGGTGATAATGCTGGAGGCAGAGGTGGCCACAGTTAGGGAGAATAACTACAACGAGGGCTGGAAGCGGCCTATAAAGATGTCGAGAAGAAAACTGAATACATCTATCGGGCGAACATCAAGAAAGGTTGGGATCGAACCTTGGTTACTGCTGGAGTTTCTACTGACTCTCTCCTATTTGGTGAGCATAAACCTTGCCCCAAACCCATTTTTGATGAATCCCCAATTATCAGCCAGCCTGCTGCTCCTGCTTCTGATGTTCCTGTTACTCTTATTGTCTATGCCCCAACACTTGGGGCAGAGTCGAGTGAGGTCATTGCTAGTAAGGGGAAAAATCCAGCTGCCACAGAGCAGGTCGAGGTAAACTAATATATTCCTAGGACTATTTTTGTATTTTCTCTTTTTTGTTCTCTTTTCTTGCCACTTCATGTATTTGTACCTAGCTGGTGCCACTTTCTAATGAAGGGATTTGGTTTTTTCTTTTGCTGATACATTTTTGTCATTTTTTCTCCATGTCTTGTAGTTTATTAACCTTGAAGATTACATTCCTTCCTCTTCTCGTCTAGGACAAATCCTTTATTCCTATGTAAGCGACCAAGTTCATCGAGCATTCATAAAAATCTATAAATCCCTTAGGATAAGGAACCAAGCTTATAAGGATCAATCCGAGGTAATATCCAGGTTGAAGGATAGACTTATAGAGATGGAGGAGGTTGGTGCCTCTATTCAAGAGGAGGTGGATTCTCTGAAGGCTAATCTTTTGGATTCCTCCGAGATCAATTAGGTTAGAGAGGTTCTACAATAGGAGAATGATGCCTTAAGGAGGGAAGTTACACGCCTTAGAGAGAATGCACCAAGCATTGCCCCACCAGTCATACAGGGTTCTTCTTAGTCAACTAGGAAGAGAGCTAGGACTAATGACAGTGGTTTAGATAGGGAGATTATCGAACTACGAGGTGATATACATAGTGCATACGTGATAGCTACTGGGATTCAAAGGGATGTTACTCGGTTGAGGAACTTGTTTAAGAAAGGTCCTCGATAAGGGTGGGCGGATGGGTAAAACCAGGGTTGGACAAACACTCCCATGAGGTTAAAGGAGGTGGAGGAGATATCCTTTATTAGAGGGTGACTGAATGCCCTCAGGGAGTTAAAGGTGCCTAAGAACTCATTCCTTTAGTATAGACATGAGATCACTCCCTCGTGTCTGGAGACGAATCCATTTAGAAGGGATGATCGCTGAATGCCAATAGATGTAATTTTGAGTAAACTATTAGAGTCGAGTTCGAGGGAGGTCGAGGAGGACTTTTCCCCTTGTTCAGGCGATGGTCGAAGGGTGAGAGTGGCTGATTACCTCGCTCAGTGACCTAGTCCCTCTTAGGATCTGATTTATTCCTTCTTTATTTTTTTATTTTATCACTATTGTATGTGTAACTGTGTAACCTTTAGCAATAAATTTCTATATTTTGGGAGTTGCCGACTAAACATCTTTTTGATTCATAATCTCTAGTGATTTTGAGCTTTTCAGCCAACTAAATGTGATCTTATTTTTAAATGAGTATTTTCCCATTCCATTATTCCATTGACATACCATTTCTCCTTACTTTACCTTTTAGGTCATGTTATCACACTTCCTTAGGCCTAAGTAAGGTGATGACGAGGATATACCTGATTAGTGGGCAATCCACCTGAGCAGGATTTTGAAACAAACTATATTGGCGACAAACCTGGGTTGGATATATTGCCCAAGGATCCCCTACATGTCTTTACTTATTGCCGGAGAAACCTCAGCGGCTAGTTGTGTAACGAACAAAGGCCTAAGGGGGGTGATTATATATTAACCCTGCTGGCTTCACTCTGGAGAAGTCAATCTGGTATAAACCCAACAACTGTGGTGTAACCACAAAAGGTTATGTATGTTAAAACAGTGAAGGTTGTAACTTAGAAAGGGTTCATATAATAACATACATTTGAGACAACTGACATATATAGAATGCCAAGGACAACCTAGTTTTATTTATAACAATCAAAAACAGATAGCAACATTAATTTGTAAATGAAAAGTTACCTAAACTATTAGTGCATGAAGAAATTTAGAAGTAGAATTTCTTTAGGTTGCCTGCATTCCAGGCTCTCAGTATCTCCTTCCCCCCAGCATTTCCACGTGGTAGGCTCCTTATAGGTCATCCCTTATGACCTTGAATTGTCCCTCCCAGTTAGGTTTAAGATTTCCATCTGATGGTTTCACTACGCTGCCAAGAACTTTCCTTAGGATGTAGTCTCCGACCTGGAATTTCCTTGGGTTAACTTTCTGATTGTATTATCTGGCTAGCTGTTGCTGGCAAGATGCTAGCTTAACTAGATATAACTCTCGCCATTCGTCTTCTAAGTCAAGCTCGATGGGTAACGCTTCATTATTATGGCCTTGGTCGACCAACTCAAACTTTATGGTAGGAAGATCAAGTTCGAAGAGGATGATTGCTTCCATTCCATATGTGAGTGCAAAAGGTGTCTCCCCAATTGCTCGCTATGGGATGGTGTGATAAGCCCTCGGGATATGGGGCAGTTCATTCACCCATGATCCTTTGGCTCGTTCAAGGATCTTTCTCAGTCCATCGGTCACTATCTTATTGGAGGCCTCGACTTGGCCATTACTTTGAGGGTACGCCACAGAGCTGAAGTAGTGCCTAATTCCATGATCACTATAAAAGCCTTGGAAGGGGCCACTCTCTAACTGGGTCCCATTATTGATAATGATAGTCCTAGGTATGCCGAATCATGTGATAATATTCCTCCATATGAACCTTATCATATCAGTGTCCCTGATGTTTGCTAGTGGCTCTGCCTCTATCCACTTCGTGAAGTAGTTCATAGCCACCAACAGATACTTTACATTTCCAATTACACTAAGAAAAGGACCCACAATGTCTTGGTCCCACTGGGTGAAGGGCCAAGGGCTAGTTAAAGACTTTGGGTCACTGGAGGGTTGGTGGACTAAGGGCGAGTGCTTTTGGCATATCTCGCATCTTCGAACATAGACTCTAGCATCCTTCTGCAAGTATGGCCACCAGTATCATTACTTCATTGCTCCGAATGCTATCGATCTTCCTCCTATATGACTTCCATAAATCCCCTCATGGAGCTCATGCAGGACTTGCTTGACATCTTGTGGATGAACGCATTGGAGGTAGGGGCCATTGAAAGATCTCTTATACAGTTTTCCCACAGGAGATAAGTGAAAGCGAGTGGCCTTGACTCTTATCTGATGAGCAATCTCCCTATCACTGGGTAACTTAACATTTCTCAAATAATTTATGATGGAATCCATCCATCTTTGAGATTTTTCAATATGGAGTATCTGCTCGGGGTTCTTCAATTCAGCATCCTTATGAATACTGGGTTGCGCAAGGAAATCAAGTTGGATTATTCTTCTCATGTGGGAGTCTATTGCTGAGCTTAGAGCTGCTAGGGAATCTTCATATCTTCGAAGATTCACAAATAGTTTCCAACCAGATAAGTGGCGACTTAAATGCAAAAGATGAAAGGATGGTGGCTTATCTCACCATTATAAAGGGAATAATGAGCAGGCTCTATTGAGGTCGGTGAAGTTGATACAAACCCTCTACTTTTCGTAGCTCTTAGGAACTATTAGTGGGATGGATAAACATTTAAGGAACATAACTTCTCGTATGGACCCTTCATCGAGTAGTTTATCGACCTGTTTCTCTACTGCTCTAACCTTCTTCAGGGATGTTCGACAAGCCTTTTGTGCAACTGACCTGAAAGCTGGGTCCATATGTAGTTGATGATAAGAAATGCTGGGATTAATCCTTGGCAGCTCGTAGGGCTCCCATATGAAAACATCCATGTTACTACAGAGTAAGTTAATTAGTTCTTTTTTCTCATCATCAACTAAGGAGGTGCCAATTAAAAACTTCTTTTCGATGGAGTTACTACTAGTGTGACCTCTTTCAGGTCTTCAACGACCCTTTCGAGGGGAGGAGCCTGGTTTCCTCCACTCCTGGTCGACCATACCTTAGCTGCTATTTGGAGGGCATCAATGCCTCTTGACCTTCTTTCTTGCCTTTTGTTTTTCAACTTTGTTCTCCTCTTTGGGGCATATGGCCATGATAAAACACTTCCTCACTGCAGCTTGGTCCCCACAAATCTTAACTACTCCTTAATCAGTAACACACTTCAATTTTTGGAAATATTTCGATGGAATAACCTTCATTTCATGGAGCCATCCCCATCCGAGGATGGCTTCGTATGGTGATTCGATATCGATAATAAGAAACTTAATCAATTTGGAGATGTTTCCTTCGCTGACTAGCAGTATGACCTTTCCCATAGGGATTGTGACCTTCAAGCGAAGCCGGCCAATGGGACAGTGGCATCCTTCAGATCTTGTATGCTTAGTTTTAGCTTCCCGAATAAGTCTAGGTACATTACTTTGGATGAGCTGGTTTGGTCGACGAGCAGCCTGTCTCCCAATTGGATATCCTGAGTGTAATGACTAGTACGTCATAATGAGGGATCTCACTCCCACCAAATCTTCATCTGTAAAAATGATATGCTTTTTATAATCAATATCCTTTGGCCTCCGCCGTTTCCCTACCTAAGACTTGGTTGGGTCAATCTAGAAGGCCTACATAACTGCGATAGGCTTCTTAACTTCCATTCGAGCTTCGTTCCCTTGAATGTTTTTTAGGTTTGATGCCCCATGTATTACTACAAATTCATGACCAACATCCTCCCCGAGGACATTATTTGTCCGCTGCTCGTCGTTCGTTGCTCCTCTATCTGTCTTTTTTTCACGAACTCATTGAGGTGTCCGACCTAGGCAAAACCCTAGAGGTAAGACTTTAGGGCCTTATAATGTTCAGTTTTATGTCTGACTTTCTTATGGAATGCGCATGTCAATGCGTTGTTTCGCTTAGAGGGATCTCTTCCCATCTTCCTTGGCTATTTGATGAATGACTTATCCTTGATCTTCGCTAGGATCTTATAGATTGGCTCTTTGAAGACTGTGTTTACATCTTAAAATGCATTTGAGGCATCATTCCTGTTCCCATTCTTGGAGACATTCTTGTCCCCATTCTTATTTCCATTCTTCTAAGCTTCAAACTTCTCGTTCCATTTGCCTGTATTTGAGTGACCATTTTCCACTGCATTAAGATGGGTCACACCCTCGACTTTAGCGTATTTCTCAATATGGGCCATTAATTCATCGATGGTTGTGGTTTATTTCCATGTTAGGGAATGGTGTAAGAGGCGAGAACTAGGAAATCTTATTTTGAAGGATGCTATGGTGACCTGCTTCGAGTAGTCCTCTACTTCGTTAAATATCTCCCAGTACCTATTTGCGTACTCTCTGAGGTTCTCCTATGGCTTTTTATTCATAGTAAAAAAAGAATCCATCCTCTTAGGATGGGAGCTACTCGTAATGAAGCGAGTTGTAAACAACTCTGCCAAAGATTTGACATATTGATGGATCGATGAGGTAACTTCTCGAACCACTTTTAGGCCACGTCATGCAAGATCAATGGGAAGATTCGTCACATGAGTGTATCATTAATACTCCATAGAGTAATTGCTTGCCTGTATTGCCTAACATGGTCGATGGGATCAGTTTTTCTATCATAAATCTTAAACATGGGAATCACGAACTTCTTTAGGGTTTCCTCTTCTTTTATAGCCCTTGGAAAAGGGGACTTCATTTAAGTTTTGAGTCCTTATCTTGATAACTCCCTTGTTGATCTGGAACCATGGTGAGTTGGGTGATGGTCTATCTCTCTCTGGACCAGACTTCGTATATCATAATTCTCTCGATCAGGACTCCTGTAATGGCAATCTGGTCTCGAGTGCTCAGAGTGGTGATCGCCTAACCTAGGTCTTTCCATTCTTTCTGAACCACATATTGGGCTTCTTCCTCCGTTGAGGGAATTTACTCGACTGAGGTCTAGGAGTCCATGCAGAGGTTTTGATGGACCAAAGAGCCAAGTATGAAGGGCTCTATAAGTTATATAGGGCTACAAAAGATAGACATAAGTCCCAGCTGGAGAGTGACAAGTCTTCCTCATTTGAAGCAGGGAAAAATTCAGCAGAGGCTGCGGTCTAATCATATTAAATAGAAGTATACAACAAGGTGGAGGTTGCAGTCAAAGCCCAAAATGAGGCTAAGAAAAATTCAATCAGGCTGTAAATGTAGTAAAAGTCTCTGAAGCCAAGACATTATATACTGCAAGGAAGGCTGCAACCTTTCAAGATAAGTTCAACCAAGCAGAGGCCAAATATCAAGACCTAGTAAACAGACATACCACGCCCTTAATGAAACTTTGTGATGATCATGTTACAGCTAACCAAAAGAAGGATGTTAACCATTCCATAACCGTTAAGAAAGAAATTGAATATGTCGTGGCCATGTTTAAAGCTTCATAAGTTTTTTTCCTTCTCAACAATAAGTCTTACATCTACGGTTACAAGGAGATGAGGCACAAGGTGACCAAGTACTGTGCAGAGGCCAAGGATAATATCTATTTTTAAAGGTTTAATGACCCTGACCATGTTTTGTGCATTAAAGGGCTTAAAGGTGTGGAGGAACTAGGCAGGAAGTAAAGAAATGAGGTTACGATAGCTGAGCCTAAAGAGACTGAAATAACTATGGATTATGATGAAGAAAATGAAGAAGAGGAAGTCGACCCTTGAATTTGTAATCTCTATTTCGAAATTGTACTTTTCATTTCCATAACTTTGATATAAGTTTTTTGGAATTTCAAAGGCCCTACGCGGCCTTTAACTTTTTAAGTTATTTTTTATGATATTTTTGTATTCTTACAATTTGTTAGATGTTGTCTTGAAATTGTTTGTACTTGCTTAACTCTTAGCAACTTTTATATTGTTTGCGTTGTATGCCTTGGTGTTTTCACTATTTAGCTTTAGGCAGTAGATAAACTTAGATAAACCCTCCGAAGCCTTTAGGAATAAAATTTACTAAACTACTTATCCCACCTTGCTACTGATATTTCAATTTAGAATAAGGTGGCTTTAACATTCCTTCCCCAACAATCAATATGAATCTTTTCACCTAGGATTTAAAATTCCCTACAGTGGACATTGAGAACAAAACGTATATAGATATGTACTTCTACAGTCTTTTGAGTCTTTTTAACAATTCATAACTTAAGATGACTGCTGCAAACTATATGATTAAAATTAACTTTTAATTGTAGAAGTCATGCTACAGTGCTATTCGATTGTTGTGCTTTGTGGACTGATTCCATTGCTGTGGACACCATGTCCATAGGCAACCTTCCATTTAAGGTTGCGGCCTTTTAAATACAGTTGAAGTTTTTTTTCCACTTAGATTTCCTACTTTAGGGTATTTTCATGGATCCCCTGGATGGGGTTATTATCACACCACCCATGGCTATTAGATATTTTCATGCCACTTATGACAGGGAATTTATCAAGTCTCTCAAGTATATTACGGGACATTTGGGGGATTATCAGACACCTAAAGCTAATAAAGGGTATTATTAAGCCTTCCTGCAACTAAATCAGGGTATTATAAGCCAACCTGTAGCTAAAACGAGTATTATCGGTCCCCAAGTCTAAGAACGGGTATTATGATCCCATAAGGCTAATAAAAGTACCATACGTCTTTAAAAATTTGAACGCTAAGAGGGGTGTTAAATGCCATTCAAGGTTGTTACGCCGTTTTCTTCTAATGCCAACTTCTCCCATTCACATCTTTCTTTGTGATAATCGGTTGTTAGGTTTTCTTCAAACTTGTTAAGTATCTTTTGAAAAGACTTCAAAAGGATAAACTGAGAGTTCAGGGGTGTAAAAGTCACATATATAAGGATATGTATGAGTGTTTAAGAAGTAAAAAACATGTAACTCAAAGTTTTTTTATTTGTAAAATTTAGAAATTCAGAAAATATTCTAAGCTAAAGATAGGCATGCAGTTGTCTCAGTTAGGGGTTGCATCCCCTTTGAACTGTTGGACTATCCACAATTGGATAAGACTTTTAATCTCATTCTTCAAATCAAAGCATCCATTGCTAGTGTGGCCGTGACCTTGACGAAACTCACATCATTTGCTTTTATCCCTCTTATGCAATGGTGATATCAACTTCTCTAGCCTCTTGATAGTTTTTTCTCCTTGATGCTCTCAAGGATGTCTTTCAAACTGGAATTTAGTGATGTGAAGTCCTTTTAAGAACTTTATGTCTCTTTCTCTTACTCCTTCCTCTTCATATTCAAAGACTTGTCTTCAGGGGTTGCGGCCTTCTGCATGGAAGTGAAGGAGACGAACTCTAGCATATGAATCCTTTAACCTAGCAGGTTAATCTGTCCCTATAGTAAGGATTAGACTTCATATAGGTGGTTAATGGACCTCAATAAGTGTGCCACATTTCTATTTTTATGTGGATCAGATCCGACAATTCCTTCCATGACTTCTAAAGTGTTAGTCTTTAGAAATATATTCCTTAAGAGGAACTAAACCACGGTGTGAAACAATAAGAAATATAGAGAAAAAACAAGTACGAGGATAGGGATGCAATCGTTTTATCACTAGTCGCGACTTATAAACCAAAGTACATAGTTGTGGCTGGCCTCTGGAGCCAATAAAGGTGAGTCCATGTCCTCTTTGAGAGGAATTATCTACCGGAAGTGATTCCAGCATGCTTGATGTCTATCTCGATATTGTTTCACTGGTCAAGGAAATTTGTCAAGCTCTTTTCTCTGGATATCAAAGTAACGAAAAAGTAAGTAAAAATGGGTACCATGACTTTTTGGGACAATTTATCCATCACTAAGGAGATTGCTTAGTTGGGTTACATCCATTGAATAATTTGTTTCCTAATAACTTGACCTAGCCTTTCATAATATATCTCATCTTAGAAATCATAAGGCCTGTTATGGGAGTTTTCAAGCATTTTAAGGCATCTTCTGTCCCAAATAATGTAATTATAATGATCTAAAATATTAATATTCCAAAAATATAAAAATTGGATATACAACTGCAAAAGGGATGCGATCTATCGGCATACAACATGCCAGATTGCATCCAACAAGATGTAATGATGGGTCTCTCCCACGAATTGACCCAAAATTGAGATTTTACACCTAAGAATAGGACTAAAAAGGTCTTTGGGGAGATACTATAATATATAAGATTCCTTTTCCTTTTATGCAAAATAACATAAGTTTGGTAGTAGAAATCCTACCATATCGGAAATAAAATGGCATAAAATGACTGAAATGTAGAGAAAGGTGAAGATCGATGCATCCCTAGTTACCCACCTTTATAAGGCACAAACTAGGTAGGTTAACATTATTGGGGGTAACAAAACATGTTCTAAGACCATTAAAAAAGGTTTAGAAAACCGATCTAGAAAGAAAAATCCCCTTGGGGGTTCATATTTAAGATATGGGTCTAATACCCAAAATTTCACCCAGAGGATAATGACACAGAGTTCCACATGGATGAATTAAGTTGTTATGGATAGATTTAAGAGGAAACTTGGTAGAACACCTCATTTCCCATAGACGACGCCAAACAATGATGACATAAGAAATTGGATCAGCAAGAAACAACCTTGCCATCAAAGTTATTCCTAACCATTGAAAAGTCTAAAGCATAATAAATTAAGAAAAGAGAGATGAAAGACAAGATGTAGAGTGGTTCGTCTATAAAATAAGCCTACATCCACTTTAAAAATGGTCAACTTTGACTGGTTATCCTTCCTAGTCTAAAACAACCCTACACCCCTACGAAGCTCTCTCCCACTCAGTGTTTGGTTCACTATTGTTTCATGATTAATCTCCTACACCCTCAGTTCCAACTAACCAAGAAGGATAACAAGTCGTGAGGTGATCTCATACCCAAAATATGCCATCAAAATCCTGAGTTTCTACCACTTGTCTCCTTTTCAACCTTAAAAAATAGAGGTGTGAATATTTTTAATCGTTGCTAAAACGAAAGCCTAAAGTCAAGATACCTTACACCCCTACGGATCTCTCTCCCGCTTGGTGTTTGAATCACCGATTCCCTAGAACAAGGAGTGATCACCAGTCGTGAGATGGTCCCTCATCCAAAAATATGCCATTAAAACCCCGCATTTTTGCATTTGTTACCCTTAGCCACCCTAAATACAAAGAAGTTAAAATATTTTGAATATTTTCTAAAATAAAAGTCTAAAATCAGGATACCCTACGCATCTATAGAGACCTCTCCCTCTCGGTGTTTGAATCAATATACGTTCACACTTAATCGCCTAACCCTCGATTTTTGCTTACTAGGAAGGATAACCAGTCAAAGTTGACCAAAAATCCCCCGGATCTTTCTCCCTCTAGGTTCTTACACCCTATATTCTAAAAGGGATGCGCATGTGAGATACGGGCTAGACCCGTCTTTAAACATGAACCAAATAGTTTATTCTTACATAAATTACACCCTCGCCCTATCCCTAAAGACCTCTAAAAGTTTGGGTTCACATCCCCATGGACTAACACACACCCATTACCCCAACCACTTTTCTTTCCAACTCTCGTTGATCATTAATAATACTACTATAATAATTACTAATCGATACAATACTATTATTATCTTTATTATTATTATTATTATTATTATTATTATTATTATTATTATTATTATTATTATTATTATTATTATTATTAAAATTATTATTACTATTACTATTATTATAATTGTTATTGTTGTTGTTGTCATTATTATTATTATTATTATTATTATTATTATTATTATTATTATTATTATTATTATTGTTATTATTATTATTATTATTATTATTATTATTATTATTATTATTATTATTATTATTTTACAAGAAAAATATAAGCGTTTATACGTACCATTAATATAGTACGATTCCTAAACCAATCAGGAGAGGACACCTGGATTTATTATCTACCTTGTAATAATGAGATTAGCTCATGTAACAATGAGATCGACTCAAATACTAGTAGGGTTAGACTAGGCATTCTCGTTGGGCATAGTAATTAATACATCACACTAAACACTTTCATTTGACAAAGTTAACTTTGCCAAATAGCTCCGTCACAGTACGCATAAGTCAAGTAGTGTGATGATGTTACCAGCGCACCCACATGATGGAAATAGACAAACATTACTCCCGCCACATGTGACCATACTAACTTTATAATTATTCCCCCACTACCATGTAAAATGGGTACTTGTTTAATTTATAAAGATAATACCCCTGACACACTCTATAGGACTCATCGGAATAGCCCATAAATAAATACACCAATGCCCACATTAAGGATGTGGGAGAAAACAAGTAAATGATAAATAACTAAGATTACAAACTCTCATTCTCTTGAATCAATACTATCTACACTTGCACTGGTGGACGTAGGCACCATCTTGGGTTGAACCACATAAATTTAGATTCGCAATTTCTCTCTCATCTCTCTCTATAACGAGTCCTAAATAAGTATTCCATTTATTTTTATCTTTTTATATATTATCGTTTATATTTATGTGTTCTGGATAAGATTAAATCAGTATACCAGGTTTGGCACTGCCAATGGGAATACAATAAGCCATTCATCATTTTCTACCATTATTAATTTTCTTCAACTTGAGGAGCATTTTCTTGTAAACCAATGAATCACATTCCAATTCATCTAGGTTTTGATGGGTTAGAGTTATTTTCAATCCATTATCCTTTAGTTTTATTTAATCCTTAAGTTCACCGTCAAATTTACTATTTCCTACGATAAAAACCTCTTTTCCTACAATTTTACACTAGTAATTGTTATACAATTTCGTAGAAAGTAGCCGAGCTACTGAAGGAATTCCTCCATAAACATTAGTAAGTATGGGTGATCTACAAGGATTCTTAATGAGCCACACTAGAGGCCATGATTATATATAAGAGAGCATGAAGCAACTGATAGAAAGTTATTTGAATGGGAAAAACAAACCAGAATTGAACCTAATAATCCTAACAGGATGTGAGAACTCTGATAGGAGATGAAAAATGACACCCCCATCCCATATAAGGATAAAAGGAGGTCTTATTATGACAGAGCAATAAAAAAATCCTAGAAGATTGGATTGGGACTTATAGGGTGAAGATAGAAGATCCATATAGTCTGATTCAGGATAGGATAATAGATCATATCATCGAGGGTCAATTTCTTCCATAATATAACGGGTATATGATGATGAACACACCTATTCCTTGGAAATTCCGAGTGTTCTGAGAAGACTAGGCAAGAGTTATTAATTTGATCGGTTAGGCCCAAGATAAATTAAGGCACACCAATACAGAGATCCTAAAGAATGTATAGAGGATCCAAGAAGTTCTGAGATGAGAAGGGTTGAGTTCTCACCTTAGTAAAGGCCAAGCCTACTGTAAACCCCGTAATTTTATGGCTTTTAGTTATGAGATTTATTAAATGAAATTGTTTTTAATTATGGGATTAATTAAATTAATTTGGGATAATTGATTGGAAATTAATTCAGATTTAAAAATAAAGCGAGACGAGAGTTAGTAATTAAATATGATGATAATGTTGAATATTACTGAGTGATTATGGTAATATGTGATTATTGAATTTATTAAAATTATCGTGAGTTGAAAATACGACAGTTTCGATAATTAAGTTGGGACGCACGTGTCAGTCGTGTCAGGACCAAATGTAATGAATTTTTAATTATTTTATTTCTATGTCATCTGTATGACCATTTTGAGTGCGTCAACGTGTCCGTAAGGGTCAAGATAGTAAAAAAACAGTAGTCGGGGGTTTAGTTTGGGTCCCGGGTCATTTTTAGGCCTAACCGGCAACCCGGGAGGGTATTTTAGTCATTCCTATTTTTGGTGAATAGTGACCTACGAAATTTAGGTTTTATTTATCAGCCAACACTTGAGTCCCTTAGGGGTTTCACAACCAAAAAGCATCATGGAAGTTAGAGAAGAAGAGAGGAGAAATTCCAAGGGTTTCCATGGCTGCAATCACTACTTAAAGGCTTTTGCACCACGGTCACCATCACCAGATAGATCGGAAAGCTGGAATCACTCCCATACCGTCTGCTTCAAAGGATCAAAATCTCTGTTTCAGGCAAGTGATTTATCTTGCAAAGATTCAAAGCATATATTTTACAATATAGAATAGATGTGAAGATTTATCATGAACAATGAAATAAATTGTGTAATAGAAGAATTAAACATTGAATCCGGGTAGGGTTGCATGTAGTTAAAATTTCTGGCCTTATATTAGATACGAAATCATGCTTCATGTGTAGGGAATTATTAAAAAAGATTTGGAAGAACAAGGTTTATAGGAAATTACTACTTTTGATCCAAGAAAATGTTGATTGAGGATGATTTAATGACTCTATTAATGTTAAAAAAATTATGTAAACATGTTGGTATGATTATTAGTATAATGGGTTGAGAGTTTTGGACGTTGAAATGAAGATTTGTAGGTGTAAAAAGAGGAAACCCTTAACTGTTTAAGGAATTCTGGGCAAATACCTACTTGATCGATCGATCACCCATTTTCTTCGATCGATATACCCCTCCTGAATTTTGGCAATTGTTTTCCCTTAAGGTTTAATGAAAATCCCAAGACCGATGATGATTTTTAGGGTGTTAAATTTGATATTGTGGGACTTAGTTAATGTAATTAAGGTCTTAGTTGATGACCGAAAAATGGTTTATCATGAAATTGAATGCTATTGCTTACGAGGGCTACCGAGTGAGGTGTGGTTAGAAATCGTTCGAATGGAAATTATAATGGGAATGAATAATGAGGTAAGGATAAGAACAGTAACGGAGGGACGTTAAGTTACTGAGATAACATCAGAAACTAATAAGAGACCTAGTAACCTTGTGTAATTGGTCTAGTAACCTTGCCATATACGAGATGTACTAGGCGAATGTGTGAATTCCTATATTGAATTATAATTACTTAGGCTGTTTGAATGCCTAAGAGGATAGTCTGGTCTCGATGTGCCTTCGGAGGGACTTTATATTGATACCTCAGAACATTGGACTTGGAAGGGCTTATTGCTGAATGGATAAGTCTGCTGACCATGGGAGCGTAGATATGTGCGTGACCCATGGGTATGTGACCTATGTTCGCCTCCAATATGTGTGATTTGTATTGAGACGGTTCCTGAGTGATTTGTAACACATGATCGTTACGTATGTGATGTACATGGATTTGATAGCAGAATATGCATGCACCGCAGCTTAGCCTGGGGGTGCCTTATATGTATGTATATGTATTGAGAGTGATTTATATATATACTTGTGACTAGTTCACTGTTGCTTAGTAGATGTGAATAACTAAGATGTTTGAATGGACTAAGAATGTGAAGATTTATTTAACACTTGAGATAAGTGATTTAATGAATGTAAATATGAATTATGAATATGACTGGTTTGGGTGTTATGAGTTGATACACTATGTTAGAATGCGAAAACGGAAGTGGTACATACTATCTAGTTAGTGTCATAACTAGGATGGGTTAAGGGGATACGTTAGGCATGCACATTAGATGAGAGGTGAGAAAATCATGTGAGAGTAAACAACTAACATGTTTATAATATGTGTTGTTTAATTGTAATTTAAACACCTGCTAAAATTTTTAAAAAAAAATCACCTTGAGCTCTGACTCGTTTTCCTCCAAATCTATTTTGTATATTAACTACATTTTAGATGCCCAGCCACAGCCATAGCGACGCCAAGCATATGAGTTCTATTCTGATGGCATGCTTTAGCTACCGTGGAAGTTACAATATCTTGGTATTACATGCCTCCACATTTATTCTTGGTTCCTTCATGGTCATTTATATCAGTTAGGGCATAGTACCCATTTTTATCTAGAGATTGTAGATACAGACTTTCATTATTTCAAATGTTGTTTATTTTAAACTCTTGTATCAGGATTTTATTTACTCTGGTAATATTATTATTGGAGTGTTTACTCCAGACTCAGTTTATTTCTTTTCATTGGTTGTTTACATGAGGTTGTTTATACGACTAATGGTTGTTGATTTAATTACTTGGTTGATGTTAATTTAATTAATAAAAATTTGACATCTCTGTTTTTAAATATTAGATGGCTAGTAATAAATTAAATATTTTCGACAGTGATGCTACGACTGAACCAACTTAGTATTGTTTATTAATTTCATAAAGGAATAGTTACCTGGTATTTAATTATTCGGGGTGTCACAGGTGGTATCAGAGCATCAGGTTCTAGTGTCCTTTAGGATATGTGCGGCTTATTATGCTTCCAGCATAGCTTTCCTTGATATAGACCCCTATGTATAGGATTGTGGAATTATTTGGTGAGGTTTCGTTCTCCTGTTATAATGTTTATGTTAGTGAATCATATTTGCACCCGGGTGTATTCGTGTGCCGAACAATGTAGTATATCGTGCGAGTTGGGCGGACAGCATGTGGCAAAGCTCAGTTGAGGTTAAAAGGTACATTCAAGAATGCTGATTGTAGTTGAGGTAACCCTTATTATGGCATGGAAGGCCAGGACGGTAAAGACGGCTAAGGCACACATATGACTTCCAAGAACCATTATAGTAAAAAGTGGGGTCAAATAGACTCACCCAGTAAGGTTGGAATGGGAGAGAGTCAGACAAAACATTGAAGAGAACCAGTAGTGGAAATACTAGAAATGCGGAAATGGCGCGTGTTAGCCAATGAAGGTATAATATCCAAAGGCTTCAGCATATGTCAGAGTATGGCCAATAGGGAATGAAAATTTGGGGTAAAAAATTTCCTTGGATCGTAAAAGAAGAGTTACAATGGTGAGAGGCAACCACCACACTTAGAAGTGGAATATTTTGTCAAGAGAAGGCGCATACGTTCGTCTTGACCATAAGTTCCTTCCTTAGATGTTCAGGATAAGATGTGAACGTTGTTCTGAACTCACACAAGAGGGTCGGACAGAGGTCACTTGGTGAAAATAAATTTAATTAATTAGCAAACCTTACACGGGATGAAGTAGGTGAAATGGAGAAGAGGACATTGAAAAGGAATTGTTAGCAACTCTGGGAAATTTTCCTTGGATGGTCAATGCAGATGGTAACAAAGTCGCGTTGTGTTAATATGGAGGTAAACGCTTCTTTGTGTGGGGAGCTACAAGAATCAAATAATTTAAATGGATTAAGATTGGGGGAAACGGTGTTGGTGAAGCACCACAAGGGGGAGACCCGTTAGGGGACCGATTTAAATGATTTGGATAGCTGAATTGTTGACCGAGCGATGGTAATTTTTGAAAGAGTTGTCAAAGCCAATAGCGTGTTCCTTATGGCCATCAAAGCTAAGGGAACAACATAGGTAGTCATCATAATTGAGACTACCAACGTACGAGAGGAGGATAACCCTATCATGGTCAATGTGACCGGAGATGAGTGGAGTATGTGTAGAGGTATTTTGTGGGGAGTGAAACCCGGGCATTAATGTTTTTTTTTCGAAGAAAGTTTAGGGTTAAGGGTATGATGCCTAGCAAGGGCATTAGTTATTGAAATTTTTGGTCTGATACGGACAGGTGTGTTAAGTCCAGGAACCATTTGAATAGCCAGGGAGATTGGCAAGGTAGAAGTATGAGTTATATCCTCAGATGATGATACGTGTTGTATGTGTCAGGAACGAGTTGCTATTTTTTTTTTTATTATTGGTATATTCGCATGAGAGACGAGTTTAGTGCGTATATCGATAATGTTATTATTTTGGGGTTACATTTAGTGTGATCCGCGGAGGATGAATGGGTGTGTCGCTAGTAGTACATACCTTATTGAAATTATAGTTTTAGTGTTGTGTTATACGAGTATGATATTATCCTAATTATGTTTTTTTTATATTATATTCTTAAATCGATAGTGTGCAGATATTGCAAGTCTATTAGAGTTACTACCTTGGTGTAGAATATTTTGTTCTGGCGATGCCCCATATGTGAGAGGGTCGGGATTGTGTATAAATATATTTGTATATATGTACTTATGTATTGTTGAGAGTTCGAAAAGTATAATGGTCTAGGATATTTGTTCTCGGTATGTGTGGGGACTTTATTGATATAAATCGGAGTGTATTGGGTTCACTGTTCAGCAAAAAAATTTAGCTGGTTATTATAATTAACGCTCAGGATGTAATAATAAGAAGAGAGCATTGTTATAACATCCTTTAGAGATGTGGAAGTTAATAATCATAGTTGTATGTCTGGGGATGGGATTTTGAGAACCCCGATTAAATTTGCATAATGTTTATGGAATGTGATTACCATCAATGTTCAGAGACAGTGTCTTTCGAAAGAAGTTACTTATTTAAGAATTTTGTTAAAAGAGATGTAACTTTTTGGTCAAGATACGAGAATATAGGGTTACATATTATGGACTGAAGGCCTAACGGATTCCGATGACAGACAATGCTAGGTAGTAGCGTATCGGGGGGGGGGGGGTGATTCCTTGTTTGGATTTCATTTTGCGAGACATCCCACGCATGAAACTTAGCTTAAGGTTGCTAGTAAGGAGATGTATGGCCATTTGGTCATGATTTGGGTACCTCGATCGTTATGTAAGTATGTAGTTATAACTAGAAGTTAAACGGTAAATTATGATATAAGGCCAGTAGAGCCAGTTGTGTGGTGAGGAAGTACTGATAAGTTTGTTTTATTCTGGTGGGTTGAAAGATGGAAGGTTGTTTAGGAGGATTAATAATTTCAAATTCGGGGGTGATTGAGAATCCCAAGTGGTATAGCCATGTTGCGAAAGCAGAGGCAATTAAGAGTTTGAAGTATGTATGAATCGTATATTATGTTTAAACCCGTATGCATGGGTTATAAAGGGTGTAGACACCCTGGTTTACTGAGTTGATAATCGTCGGAAGAAGAGACATAGAGATGGGTGAGATTTATATTTGTGAGACTGATATTACAAAATAGTAGTGGTAGAATGGATTAAGAATTGTAGGAGAAGGTGATGATCAGTATATTCATAAGCAATCAGAGTAACACATTCAAACTTGGTGGAAAGGCAGCGGGAAGCCATTTTAAAAAGGGGGTATCCCTTGAGAAGACAAATATTTAACTATTATGGACAAATTTGAAGCGGAGGTCCACCTAATCGAATGTTGAGGGTGGTTTACATGTAAATAGAGTGAGGATGTTGATAAGGTATAAAGAGTCTAGATGTGCATAACGTGGTGAAAAGTGCACGGGTCGAAACTTTTGGTAAACACTGAGGGAAGAATAGGGTTATTAAGTATCACTTAACGAGAAGAATTATATGCAAAAGTCGGTATTGAAAGGGCTATAGTAAGTAGTAGATCAGTTGGGGTAAGATGATCAACCATATAATTCTATATTAAGCCGACGATTCCAGTGATGGAAGTGTCAAGATGGTAAATTTATTTGAGGGATTGCAAACTTATAAATAAGTAATGAGTTACTTCGAATGTGTGGAACAAATTGTCTAGAAGGAAAGTAATTGTTATATCCTTAGGTAAATTAGACTATTAGGTAGTGAACGCGCTGACATGTGATCCTACCAGCATTATTCTGAACTAAGATGAGATCCTTGAAATCCACCTTCAACAAAAAGTATCAGGAAGTAGTGGGGATAACGTTTCATTTTGAGACGGATGTCTCACCTATAGCTCGAGGAATATGCGCAAGGTGATTGATGACTGGTGGGACTGTATGGAAGTAATTTAGGATTCATTGCGATCATTTCATTTCTAGTAAGTGAAGTATAATATGGTAATGGGGAGAGGATATTAACTAATAGGAAAGTTATGAAAAAGCACTCGTACCTATTTATAGTGGACAAGGTGCTTATTGGGGTTTGTGTGGATAAACCTTACTATCCTCCCTCTGGATGCTTAGACGTGAGCGAATTATCTGAGTTTTTGATTAGTCAGAAGCTGGAGTCCGATGACTATAATGGGATAACCACCAACCGTCTAAAGTGGTTTTCCCTTGTGTAAAAGTCACAATGCTTGGAACAGAGATTCAAATAACGGACAATAGACATCTTATGTTTAATGGTTGCTCCTAGGAGGGGAGTTTTGTGTTTAAATACATGCGAGAGTTGATACGAAGTGAGGTGCTAACTCATAATAATATTGTGAAAATGCGGCCACTGATGTATAGGCGATTCTTATTTGAATGTTATTTAATAAGAGCACAACGTGAGGATCATTTATTGAAATGTAACCCTAAAACTGATAAAGTGTCAAGAGTGTTCAACAAGCTTGTTGTGAAGCAAGGGTTGTAGTGATTGAGGCTTTCTTTGTATTTTTTTTTAGGTATTGGAGGTTACCAAATTATTCCGGGTATGCCTAATTTTTTGAATTTCGGGATGAAATTCCGTTATTAGGGGGAAGTATGTAATACCCCGTAATTGTATGGATTTTAATTATGAGATTTATTAAATGAAATTGCTTTTAATTGTGGGATTAATTAAATTAATTTGGGATAATTAATAGGATATTAATTTGGATTTAAAAATCTAGCGAAATGAGAGTTAGTATTTAAATATGATGACAATGTTGAATATTACTAAGTGATTATGGTAATATTTGATTATTTATTAAATTTGTCGTGAGCTGAAAATACGACAGTTTCGGTAATTAAGTTGGGACGCGTGTGTCAGTCGTGTCAAGACCAAATTTAATGGATTTAAAAGTATTTTAGTTCTATATCATCCGTATGATCATTTTGAGTGCGTCAACGTGTCCGAAAGGGTCGAGATAGTCCGAAAACACCAGCTAGGAGTTTAATTTGTGTTTTGGTACATTTTTAGGCCTAACCGGCAACCCGAGCGGGTATTTTAGTCATTCTTATTTTTGGTGAATAGTGACCTATGGAATTTAGGTTTTATTTATCAGCCAACACTTGAGTCCCGTAGGGGTTTCACAACCAAAAATCATCATGGCAGTTAGAGAGGAAGAGAGGAGAAATTCCAAGGGTTTCCATTGCTACAACCACTACTTAAAGGCTTTTGCACCACCGTCACCACCACCGAGTAAATCGAAAACTAGGAATCACTCCCATACCGTCTACTTCAAAGGATCAAAATATCTATTTCGGGCAAGTGATTTATCTTGCAAAGATTCAAATCATATATTTTACATGGTAGTATAGATTTGAAGATTTATCATGACCAATGAAATAAATCGTGTAATAGAAGAATTAAACATTGAATCCGGGTAGGGTTTCATGTAGTTAAAACTTTTGGCCTTATGTTAGATACGAAATCATGCTTCATGTGTAGGGAATTATGAAATTTAATAAAGATTTATGATGTTCTAAAAGAGATTTGGAAGAACTAGGTTTATAGGAAAAATTATTACTTTTGATCCAAGAAACTGTTGATTGAGGATGAATTAATGACTCCATTAATGTTAAAAATTATATAAACATGTTTGTATGATTATTAGTATACTGGGTTGAGAGTTTTGGACGTTGAAATGAAGAATTAGAGGTGTAAAAAGAGGAAACTCGTAACTATTTAAGGAATTCTGGGCAAATACCTGCTTGATCGATCGATCGACTCAAGAATGTCGATCGATTGACCAATTTTCTTCGATCAATCGACCCCTCCTGATTTTTGGCAATTGTTTTCCCTTAAGGTTTAATGAAAATACCAAGGCCGATGATGATTCTTAGGGTGTTAAATTTGATATTGTGGGACTTAGTTAAGGTTAGTAAGGTCTTAGTTGATGCTCGAAAAAATGGTTTATCTTATGAAATTGAATGCTATTTCTTACGAGGGCTACCGAGTGAGGTGCGGTTAGAAATCGTTGGAATGGAAATTATAATGGGAATGAATGATAAGGCAAGGATAAGAACAGTAATGGAGGGACCTTAAGTTACTGAGATAACATTAGAAACTAATAAGAGACCTAGTAACCTTATGGAATAGGTCTAAGTACTCAATTTGATACGATGAGAGTTATCAGGCTAAAAATATATTATGTATGATGTTCGGGATAAACTTGCTATATACGATACGTACTAGACGAATGTGTAAATTCCTATATTGAATTATAATTATTAGGTTGTGTGAATGCCTACTGTATGGATTTCTTGTATGTATGACATACCTACCATACTTTCTATCACGGGAGGTTATTCGTAAGAGGGTAGTTTGGTCTCACGTGCCTTCGGGGGGAGTTTAGATTGATACCTAAGAATATAGGACTTGGAAGGGCTTATCGCTGAATAGATAAGTCTGCTGACCTTAGGAGTGTAGGTATGTACGTGAGGCATGGGTATGTGAAATATATTCGCCTCTAATATGTGTGATTTTTATTGAGACGGTTCCTGAGTGATTTGGAACACGTGATCCTTACGTACGTGATGTACATGGATTTGATAGAAGAGTATGCATGCACCGTAGCTTAGCCTAGGGGTACCTTATATGTATATATATGTACTGAGAGTGATTTATATATATACTTGTGACTAGTTTACTGTTGCTTAGTAGATGAGAATAACTAAGATGTTTGAATGGGCTAAGAATGTGAAGATTTAATTAACAATTAAGATAACTAATTTAATGAATGTAAATATAAATTATGAATATGACTGGTTTGGGTGTTACGAGTAGATACCCTATGTTAGAATGCAAAAACGGAAGTGGTACAGACTAGCTAGTTAGTGGCATAACTAGGATGGGTTAAGGGCATACGTCAGGCGTGCACATTAGATGAGAGGTGAGAAACTCATGTGAGAGTACGCAACTAACATGTTTATAATATGTGTTGTTTAATTTTAATTTAAGCACTTAATAAACTTTTAAACTGTTTTCACCTCAGGCTCTGACCCGTTTTCCTCCAAATCTATTTTGTTTTGTAAATACATTTTAGGTGCCCAGCCACAGGGTCGACAAGCATAAGAGTTCCATCCTGATGACGCGATGTAACTACAGTGGAAGTTACAGGATCATGGTGTTAGACGCCTCCACGTTTATTCTTCGTTCCTTCATGGTCATTTATATATGTTAGGGCACGGTGCCCATTATTATCTAGAGATTCTAGATACAGACTTTCATTATTTTAAATGTTGGTTATTTGAAAATCTTGTATCGGGATTTTATTTACTCTAGTAATATTATTATTGGAGTGTTTTCTCCAGACTCAGTTTATTTGTTTTCGTTGGTTATTTACATGAGGTTGTTTATAAGATTGATGGTTGTTGATTTAATTACTTGGTTGATGTTAATTTAATTAATAAAAAATTTGACATCTCTCTTTTTAAATATTAGGTGGCTAGTAATAAATTAAATATTTTCGACAGTGATGCTACAATTGAACCAACTTGGTATTCTGTATTAATTTCATTAAGGAGTAGCTATCCTATATTTAATTAGTCGGGGTGTCACACATATGAGGTTTGACAAAGGCTGAGAAGACCTCCCATTAGGATAACTCAATCAAGAGTCGAGGCCGATAAGATCATGGCAATAAAGGACAAGATATAAGAGTAGACATGGAAATGGTATATTCAATGCTTAGAAGACCGATTGGGTGAAGTCATCAAAATAAAGAAACCTTTGCCGATGGGTTTGTTTAAGGATCACCATTGGCAACTTTAGTACTGGTTAATCCAACCCTCGTTAGATTCAAAACATCGATTATTGCTCCCAATTATAATGGATGATCAGATCCGATGTTTCACATGGAGCAATACCACACGACTTCAGATATTTATTCAGTCTCATAAGAGATGCAATGTAGAGAATTCTCTATCACTATCATCGTGTCACCTCAAGTCTGATATAACGGGTTTCCAAGAGGGAAGATCTGAAGTTTTTAGCATTTAGCTGACCTTTTTGAAACAAATTTTTATTTCGATACAAAGCCAAGGAAAAGAGTGGCTCGCCTGTTAAACATCCGACAAATAGGGGATGAAATGACAAGGGAGTTCATAGAACGATTCAACACAAAAAGGTTAAAATGATTGATTATAACAAAAAAAAATCCATCACCACTATCATGATCAGTCTCTTGCTTGGAAAAGTATATTAGGAGCTAGCTTAAGAGATGTCGAGCACGATGGACGAGCTCCTTACTAAGGCATGTAAAATTATGAATGCTAAAGATGTTATGACAGTAAAGTAATCAAACCATGCAAATTTGAGGATATAAAGATCTCTATTAAGAAGGAAAAACCATAGAAAAATAAATATAAGAAGCTAAGGAGATTCAATGAATACAACCCGCTCACTGTAGGCATACACCACATCCTCGATGAGATCCGGGGAAGTAGCCGAATAAAATTATTGGGTTAATTAAAGGATGTATCGAATTGGACGGATAAGGATAACTACTATGAGTTCCATAAAAATCATGACCACAATACTGACAATTGATTATCTCTAATAAATGAGATAAAAACATTGATTAGACGTGGAGAATTGACAAAATATATGGACATATGTTGTTGTCTAGATATGAGGGACAAGCATAAACCCAATAGATAATATAAATCCCATTGTAAAAAGGTGGATGAGAATAAATGTGGATTAGATGGGGACCGATATGATGAATAAGATCAAATTTTCCTAATAATCACAAAGAGATAATAAATGATGATACCTTGATTTCTTTCAGTTTCTATTTTATTACTATTGGTCATGCTGGTAGAGATGGGTATGCCAAGAGGAAATCCTACCTTAATAAGGATAATGCCTACGCTTATATATGAGAGATCAATTTGGCCTATATTTGGGAGACTCATCCCAGAAGGTCAACAAAGATTGTCTCGTTGTTGGGTTTTCCAAAGATGATTTCTTAGGGGTTATCTATCCCCATTATGACCCTTTAGTCATCACCGTGATTGTGAATGAGAGAAGAGTAATCAGAATTCTAGTTGATAATGGTGGCTCTACAGATGTATTTTTCAATAGTTTCTTTAATAAGTTGACGTTAGAAAAACAAACCCTATATGCGTACCACATAACTCTTATCGATTTTTTAGGGGAGAATATATACCACTTGGGAACAATTGAACTAGAGGTTACCGATAGCACATGGCCAACATGTCAGATATAAATGATACATTTTGTAACCATCACGAGACCATCAACCCAGCCTACAACATCATCTTTGGAATGATCATATTGAAAAAGTTTAAGGTCGTACCTTCCACTATCCACTAATGCATAAATTTCCTAAAAAACTACGGGGTTGGTGAGGTGAAAGGAAACAAACTAGAAGCTTATGAATGATATTACACACCGAATAAATAATAGGAACATAAGAAACTCATTAGGACTTATCAGATTGAGATGGATCCTCGAGATAAAATTAAGTTGTCCATAAGTGAAGTTGTCGACAAAATTCAACCCGTGATTCGAGACGATGAATATCCTGGGAGGGAAATGCAAATTGGTTAGTGACCCAAACTTCAAGAGAGAGTTGGAACACTTTTTAAGACTAAGAAAGAATGTATTCGCCTTTCTAGTATAAATCCGACGTTTCTTTCCCATAAGTTCGGCATTATAAAAAATACGTGAAGCCCGTCAGACAAAAGCAACGAGTGTTAAGCCTAGAGAAGAATTTGACCATTTCAGAGGAGGTTGGCAAATTAGTAAAGTAACACTTTGTTGAGGATGTTAGGTACCTGGAATGTCTCTCGAACATGGTCATGGTAAATAAGAAGAACAGTAAATGGTGCATGTGTGTCGACTTTGTGAACCTTAGTAAATTTGCCCCAAAGATTATTGTCCCATGTCCATAATTGATTAGTTCGTGGATGCCACTGATGGTCATGATCTACCCAGCTTCATGGATGCTTATTTAGGGTAAAACCAGATTAAGATGAAGCTGGAAGATTGGGATAATACCTAATTCATCACTAGCTGAGGTACGTACTACTATAACGTGATGCCCTTTGGACTAAAAAATGCTAGAGATACCTATCAGACGCTGGTGAGCAAAGTCTTTGAGGAGAAAATTGGCAAACTATGGAGATATATATGTACGATATGCTGATAGAGAGTAAGAAAGAAGCCGATCACATCAATGACCTTCAAAGGATATTTAAAAAACTAAAGAAGTATCAAATAAAGATGAACCTAGCAAGGTCTTCTTTCGTAGTCATGGAAGTACAATTCCATGACTTCATATTCAATCACACAGGAATAAAGGGAAACCATAATAATATTTAGATGTTGGTCAATATGCAGTAACCTACGAGTAAAAGATAAATTCAAAGATTAACAAGACGAGTACTCTCACTTAAATGGTTTTTATCAAGGGGTGCAAAAAAATGTCTTCCATTCTATAAAGTACTCAGAAAAACCTTCGAGTGGACAAAACAATATAACAATGCTTTCCTGAAACTGAGTAAGTAACTAGGGTCATTGACCTTTTTTGTCAATTCCACTTATAGGTGAAAAAATTTACTTGCATCAAAATTTACAGTCAGATCCGCATTGGTCTAATAAGAAGATAGAATACAAAAGACCATATACTAACCTAGCAAGGCCTACCATGAAGCTAAAGTCTAGTTGTAAAAATATTCAATCAGACTTCTATAAAAGATAGCTCCAAAGTCAAACTAGTCGAGAAGACTTCTAGAAGATGGGTTAGCAATCAAAGTATCCGAACAAATTACTACGAAAGATAGCTTAGAACTCGAAGAGGTTAAGAAAACTTCTATGAAAGATAAATCAATAATCAAAGTAGTCGAACAACTTTCTATGAATATATCACATTATTAAAGTAATAGGTTCATAATCATATGAAAAATCACCTAATAAGGTTAGAGACATACCGGATTCATGATTAGATGAAAAAGTTATTTAAGAATGGATTTTTAGTCGAAGTTAATTCTAAAGAAGAACCTCTTGTGTGACAGTTGCTTGTAGATAATTCAATATGAGCCAATGATAATACAACATGTTTGATATCAATACGCTTGACAGTGTCAACGCCGACTATGCCATTAGACTCAACTTTGAGGCCTCCAATAACGAGTCAAAATATAAAGCACTCATAGTAGGAATAGGATTAGCATCATCATTAGGAGCCAAGCATTTATCGATGATAATGATTCTTAACTGGTTGTAAATCAAATCGTTAGATTTTATGAGGTGAAAGAGGAATTAATGATAAAATACTTGAACGGAGTAAAATCATTATTGTTGAGCTTCTCAGAGGTGAGAATACCAAAGGATAAAAATGCTTAAGAAGACGGGCTTGCTTATGTGGCATCATCAGTAAGAGACAAACTCTGGAGAACAGTCCTAGTGGAAATATTATCTAAATGTATCATTGAAAAAGTACACATCCTGGTTATGGTGTTAAACATAGGATCATCTTGGATGGACCCCATAAGTGCATACATGAAGACTAGCACTGTACTAGAAAATCCAAAGGAAGAAATGAGGCTCTTCTACAAAGTAGTAAGGTATGTGCTTAAAGGAGGAATTCTATTCAGGAGAGGATTGAATATATCTCTACTCAGATGCATTCATTCAAGTGAGGTCAATGATATGATAAACAAAATAAACGTGGGATCATGTGGAGCCCATTCAGTAGGCAAATCATTGGAACAATGGGTCCCACCTAAGGATATTATTGGCCCACTATGAAGGAGGACTATACTAGTTATGTAAAAAATGTGATAAATACAAAAGGTACGCCGTGATACATAAGAGACCTAGACCTTCACTAATACCGATCATTTTGTATTGGCCTTTCGCTATGTGGGCAATTGATCTGGTTGGCCCACTATAGAAGACAAGGGTTGTATTTATAAACCTGGTTATAAAAATCGATTATTTCACCAGGTGGGTAGAAGTTATGCCATTAGTCAAATATCCATACGATAAGGTCTTCCACTTTATTTGGAAGGATATCATCTACATATATGGGATGCCTTATTCCTTCATCGCCAACTATGACATGAAATTTGACAATGATAAATTTAAAGACAACTATATGTAGCATCTCACCCTCGCTGCAATGGGCAGACATAAATCACAAAATAGAACCCTATTGGACAGAATGAAAAGAAGATTGGATAATGCCAACGGAAATTGGATTAATTAGTTGCATAACATACTTTGGGCATATAGAATAACATTGAGAACTATCATAGGAGAACCTACCTTCATGTTAGCATTAAGCACAGAGGCATTAGTACCTACTGAAGTCGACTTACCTAGAAACATAGTACTAAACTTCGACTCTCCCAAAAGAGACCTAATGAGAAGACTTGAGCTGGACTTGGTACAGGAAGTGAGGGAACACACGACACTTTGGGTCATAGCCTATCAACAGAAGACTGCTTGGTTTTATAATAAAGGGTAATGCTAAGAACTTTAAAAAAGAAAATTTCTTAGTGAAAAAGATCATCTAAAAAGGGAATAAACTAAAACCAAACTGGCATAGCCCATACAGGATATCTACAATAGTGAAACCTGGAACTTACAGAATTAAGACCTTAAATGGTGAAAAATTTAAGAACTAGTGGAATGCAAAACATCTAAGGAAATAACATCAATAGTGATTAGAAGCCCAGAAGAGAGGAAAATAAATCATGAATTTTTTTTGTCCATTTTGTAATCAATTTCCAGTGACAAATGAGAATCCAAGACTCTTCTTTTACATGCGATGCCATTTCAAGTTTTATTCATTATGCACTGCCTAGATCATCGATGAAAAATATGTTCTAGAAGATCAGGTCGAAGACATCTCAAAACTGAATGCAAAAATAACTATTCAAGAAAAACTTAATGAATGACCTCGTCTTAGACAGGTAAGGATCAAGAAGTTTATCCAAAATTGAGAAATCTAGTGCAGTCCCATAGATGACTAGTGTAAGGATAGATGCCAGTACTTTCAACTAAATTTGGGTATCAAGTGCAGTCATATTGAAGACTAGATCTGACCATAACTGACTAATGCAAGGCTAAATCCTAGTGCATTTGGTAGAATCTCGAAACCAATACTGACACATGGTCTTAATGACAAGATCCGTCCTATGAACAGCAAGCTACCACGAGTAATGGTATATATTAAGTTAGGGCAACTCCAACTTGTTCACAACTAGTGGCTAGTAAGGAAGATTGAGTTGATAAGATCCGAACACATGATCACGAGACTAAACTACTTGTAGGCCTATCTCAATATTAAACTTCTTGTATGTCGACATGGCAGATGACCAAAATCCCACCATGAGACCATAAGATTAAAACTAACTATGAGGTTAACAAAATTCGACCACATGTAATTGTCAAAAATATTCTCACATAAACTTTTCATTAAAGGCAGGGGTCAAATATCATAGCCAAGAAAAATAAAATACGCATCACACACATCCAAACGAGAATTTTAAACAATTCAATTTCTAATAGAAAGTGTTTAGAAGAAAAAATGTCGCACAATCATTAGTAATAAGTGTTGATAATAAACAATTATTGGTTAAAAATCTTTTCGTAAATGCAGATCAAGGGACACGAGCATCTGACCTCGGGGGTCCCGAGGAATGTTGACAATAACATCTTTAGTTATATTAGTGTCACTAATAACCTCATTAGTTGGATCGATTTCCTCACAATCGATTATGTTTTAGTCCACCTTCAGTAATATGTTTGCGGCCATGGTTGTAGCCTTCTTGTCACTGCACTCCCACTTACCGACCACCTTCTCTATGTCGGGATAATTCTTCATGATCCTATTTTTTATTTCATCATAACCTTCAATAAAGAAAGTCACAGTTTTGAGGTGGTACTATATGGAAGATGTGAATTTCTTAACAACATTTTCCTCTATTTGGGAAAGAGATTCAATGGCTTTGAAAATATCATCATTATCCTTTCTCAAAGGCTTATAGAGACTCTACCACTTCACAAAATCAGTGGAAATTTATTACCTCAATTCCATGATGACCTCCTCAATCGATCTGAATGGCCTTATCTTCTCAATGACTCAATTGTACATCTCTTCTAACTCATTACACTTATCTTTTGATCATCCAATTCTCCCTGAAGCGCTTCATTGGCATCTTTTTGTTCCTTATGGGCAACATGGTTGACTATAGCCTTCTCATAAAAAATAGTGGCAACGATATATGTATGGCATGACAGATAATGCCATAGCTAATTGTATTACTATATTTCCCCCTGAGAATCCAACCTAAAAATGATGCAAGTTATTTAGAGAGAAACCATAGTTGAAAGAATCAATTTGTATACTTGAAGGGAGATTAGGAGTTTCATTCAAATGAAAATAAGCAATCTTTTAGTGTTCCTATAAATTGGTGTGGACCATATCATATTGGTATACATTTATCCATAGTGATTTTATTGTTTTCTTCGATTTATTTTGTGTTGACACTTTCCTCTTGTTTGAACTTTCACAGAGAAAAGAGCTCATAAGCTTCCAAAAGCTATGAGACGATAGATGCTGGACAAGTTCACACCAAATCCTTTTTAATTTGAGAATCTTTTCTAATTAAAAAAGTTGATAGAGCTTGGGTATTATATTCCTCCTAGAGGTTTTCATCATCGAGCAGAATAGGACACCTTGGTAGTTGAGGGTGATATTTTCACCTATTAGGGAGGGAGATAGGTAATTGGTTAAAAAAGAAACAAGAATTTTTACTTATATTAGCTCGTCTTTATATTACAACTTTTACATTCCTAGTTGATGTGCTCTATCGCAACTTTCACTCCAAATTCTTCTGACTTTTGTGTTGATCCTTCTTGGGGTATGGCTATGTGGCCAATTGATCATGATTCTATTACCACTTCCCTTAGGAAAGTGATTGAGGTAGGGATAAGATAAAAGTCGATGATGAGGCCAAGAGGAAGGCCAAGGATGAGCTACGGACCAAAAAGAAAGATGATCGTGAAGCCCAAAAGAGAGCTGAGGCAAAAGCTGAAAAGAAAGTTGATGATGTCACTAAGTCTATATCCAGGGGAAAGATTATTTCCATGGATATTATCCACTTGTTGGGGGTAAAAAGTCCTTTAAAAATGTGGATATTGAGGGGTATCCTTGTGACAACCCGAATATAATTATGATAAATTATATTTAAATCATGATTAGCCTGTGTGATATGGATAATATGTTATTAGTATATATAATGTTAATTCATTATGTTTAGTCTAATCCTACTTTCATAAAACATGAAATATCGAATTAGTTACAAACGTGAAATTTTAAAGTTTCGGTACGAATGTTTCTGTTGGAGGCTAGTTTTGACCTTTATGACATAACAATGAAGCTGAGGTGTAAACTAGATATTTGTAGATATATGAGTTAGGTCTATAACAAAATAAACGGTTCATTGAATGGACATCCGAGTGGGAAGATATTGTGTTTTTACGAACAAGGGGTAAAGTAGTCATTTAGCGTTAAATGATATTTTGTTTTATATATTGTCACATGTTATATTTTGATTGGACCAAGAGGGTGTGGCATTATGCCGACTTAAAACCCTTGAATGAAGCTATTCATTCAACATATTTCAACCATGGAAAAGCTTTAACCTAAGGAAAGAGAGTTTTGAAGTTTAGGAAGAAAGTGTGAGGAGAAATTGAAGAAAAATTCTTTAAAAATTACGTAAAAGCCCCTAAGGTATTTCCATCCATAAATCTTGTTTATTTTTTTGTATTACTTATTTAAATGATTGAAATAGTCATTTTTTTAATGAAATTCCATGTCTTGATGTGTACTTATGGATATATGCATGTTTAAGCAAACTTGAATATGTAAACCCTTGAGATTGTTTTGTTTAGGAACCTTGTTTATTCAAACTTCCATATATTTCTCTATACTTACTAGAATTGATTGATTCCAATTTGATATTGATCTAGACTCATATATGTATGACATATCCTAAAATTATGTGAAAGTACCAATAAATGAGTCTTTGGTGAGAGTTTGAAGTTCGGGTGTGAAATCTGCCCCAAGGGTGAAAGTATGCCTGCCATGTGTTCGATGTTTTGCTTGACATAGCAAATGAACTATGAAAATTATGAAATTTTAATCTTGTATTGTTCAATATGTTTAATGATGTTGGGTGAAATATCATATAAATTTAGGATTTATAAAAATTATGGAAATTCCTGGAAGTTGAATGAACGATAAAAGAGCTTATAGGGAAAATTTGCTTTGTGGTAAAGAAATGGGCATTTCTTGCTCTAGGAGACTTGAAATGATGTATTGTGTTTTGTATTCGAATAATAATAATAGAAGTATTGAATTACCAATAATAAATGATTTTATATTTGGCCTATGATTTGGATATGTTAAATATATTAACATGGAATTGGATGGAACTTCACTTGTGGTAAATGATTTGAATGGAATCATGTGATGCTTATGGATTGAATTATGTTTAAATCATTCTTTGGATTATTGATATTCTTATGATGATACTAATATTGTAAGAATGATAGGAAGGGAAGGATAGATGATTGAACAAATACCGGATAAAGGCAAGGGAAAAGCCAGTTAAACTGTCGAGGTGAGTATACTTATGATTGTTTCATATATACATACATATATATATATATATATATATATATATGAATATAGCTCTAAGAGCAAGATTTGTTTGAATACTTTGGTATTCAAGATTTGTTTGGATATTCAAATATCCAGGATTTGTTTGGATCTTATGATCCAGGATTGGAATTGGAGAAAGATTCAATGATTTGATTTGTCTTATGACAAGGATTTGTTGGAACTAATGTTCCAGTATTTGTTATTGCCAATGGGCAGAATTATTTGGATCTTATGATCCAGGATTTGTTATTGCCAGTGGGCAGAATTGTTCGGGTTTTATATCCAAATATTAGATATTGAATTGTTATTTCAATGTAGGGAAGGAGTACCTCACTAAGATTAATGCTTAGGAATTATATTTAACAATTTTAGGTTTGTATGCTGCCAGCTAGAATACCATATGACCGATAACTTTGAGAGTTGCACCGTTGGAGAGAGCTGGGGTTAAATATGGGGATTTTATCATTTCCACACTGAAGATTTTAATATACTCACACATTGTATATATTGTGTTAGTATGGATTGAGTTGATGATTGTGAAATTTTATCATAGTATTGTATGTCCCGTTAATTATGACTCTGATATTGATTTCATTATTGTATAATAATAATATTATGTTCATAATACACAGTGTGTAGAAAAATATTGATAAATGAAGTATATTTTCCAATGGGCTCAAGATTATGATCCAATTATTCCAATAACAAATGATTAGTATGGCTATTGGGTTTGGTGTGTGACAATTAGTGGTATCAGAGTGTCTCGGTTATTATTTCTGGACGTGTGTGACGATTAGATGGCAGTTATTGAGTTGATTTGATATTTATTTATAATTTTTTGTTCTAACCAATAGTTTAGTATTATAAACTGTTTATACTGGTTGTTAGAACTTTGTTGTATTAGAGATTATTCGAGATGGAACCTAGGAATGGACAACCTAGAGAAGAGGGGGTTGCTTCTCGTACAGACAATACTTAAGTTAAGAAATGTGTTGCTGGAAGGGCTAGAGAACATGAGCAGCCTACAGAGATGCAAATAATGGCACAGGAAATATTGAGGATGGCAGAACAACAGGAAGGAAATATGGCATTAATGGCAGAGCAACAAGCTAGATATCTAGAATTAAAAACTGTGGCCAGGATTGAGAAAGAGGTAAGGAAGGAAATGAAGGATTCTATGCATGAGAAGTTTTTAAAGTTGAACCCTCCAGAATATTCCGGGTCAGTTGAACCTATAGAAGCTGAGATGTGGGTTAGGGATATAGAAACTATATTTGCAGTTATGAAGTTTCTAGAGAACCAGAAAGTGAATCAATCTGTGTTTAAGCTGAAATGAGAGGCCAAATATTGGTGGGAAGCTAGCAACCATTTGGTTCCCAGGATGGAAGGTACTGATGTTATTAATTGGGATGCATTTATAAAAGCTTTGTATGTGAAGTATTTCCCTAAACTTTATAGGAGGGAGAAGTTAAGGGAATTTATAAATTTGACCCAAGGGAAAATGTATGTGAGGGAGTATGAGGCTAAATTTACTGCTCTGTCTAGATTTGGTACTAAATATGTGGAGAATGAAGAAGATAAATGTAGTAAGTTTCAAGATGGACTGATTTGGCCTATTCAGAATAGAGTGTCCACTTATGAGTTAGAAAAGTATGCTTCTTTGGTAAATAAAGCCACGATAGCAGAAAGGCAAATAAACCAAGGGGTGGCGAGTAGAGAGAGTTTTAAGAAAAGTAGATTTGACGCATTTCAGTCTAAGGGAGGTGAGGGTGGAAGTTTTAAGATAGAACCTCATAAATTTCAGAGAGTTAGTGGAGATAGTGGTAGAGGTCTGGGGAGATTTGGCAGAGATACTAGGGGTGGTGAACCTTCTAATCTGGTTAGGAGGTCAGGAAAGGGTGAGGCACCGATAAGAGTTGTTACATGTTTCTTTTGTAAAGTGGAGGGGAATTATAAATCTGAGTGTCATAAGATTAAAGGAGTGGAATGGTACCATTGTCATCAAGTGGGGCATGCTAAGAAGAATTATCCGCAGTTGGCAGAGACTCCAGCAGCACCTAGTGAAGCAGCAAGCAGAGTGTTACTTCCAAGCAGTGGAGCGAAAAGTGTGGGTAGAGGACAAGCTAGTGGTTCTAGGCCAGGTGGATGAGTCTTTACGATGAAAGAAGATCAGATTACTCCAGATGTGGTGACAGGTACACTTTCTGTTACTGATAGAAGTGCTTATGTTTTGATTGATCATGGTTTCACACATTCTTTTGTGTCCTATGCTTTTACTGTATACCTAAATAGACCATGTACTCATTTAGATGTGGGGTTGGGTATTTATATGCCTATGGGGGATATGGTTGTAGCTGAATATGCTTTTCATGATTGTGTTTTGACTGTGAGGTCTAGAGATACAGTTATAGATCTACTTCCATTGGATATTTCTGATTTTGATATAATTCTGGGAATGGATTGGTTATCTAAATATCATGAATCTATGGATCGTTTCTATAAGGAAGTTGTTTTTAATATGCCTGTTGAACCTGAATTTAAATTTGTGGGGGAAAGGGAAATTGTTCCCAGTTGCATCATTTCTGCTATTCAGACGAGGAAATTATTGAGTAAGGGTTGTGAGGGTTTTATTGCAGATGTTCTTGACACTAGGAAGGGGGATTTACAATTAGTCAATGTTCCTATTGTACGAAATTTTTCTGAAGTGTTTCCTAGTGAGTTTCCAGGGTTACCTCCAGAAAGAGAAGTTGAATTTAGTATTAAATTAGCATCAGGGATAACCCCTATTTCTATGGCACCGTATAGAATGGCACCTGCTGAGTTGAAAGAAATCAAGATTCAGTTGCAGGATTTACTTGATAGGGGGTTCATACAGCCTAGTGTATCTCCATGGGGTGCACTAGTTTTATTTGTGAAGAAGAAAGATGGTACCATGCGTTTGTGTATTGATTATAGGCAACTGAATAAAGATACAATTAAGAACAAATACCCTTAACCTCGTATAGATGATTTGATTGATCAGTTGCAGGGTGCTAAAGTGTTTTCAAAGATAGACTTGTGATCAGGGTATCATCAGTTGAGGGTGAAGGAGATTAATATTTCTAAAACTGCTTTTTGCACTCGGTATGGTCATTTTGAGTTTTTGGTGATGCGTTTTGGGGTGACTAATGCTCCAGCTGTATTTATGGATCTTATGAACCGGGTACTACATCCTTTTGTTAATTCATTTGTGATAGTTTTTATTGATGATATTCTGATTTATTCACGTGATATGGTTGAATATGAAAAGCATCTCAAAACAATTTTGAATGTGTTGAAAGATAAGCAGTTGTATGCTAAGTTTAGCAAATGTGCATTTTGGCTATCAAAGGTTGTATTTTTAGGCCATGTTATTTCTGAAGATGGTATATGTGTTGATCCCAAGAAGGTAGAAGCTATTATAAATTGGGAGAGGCCCAATAATGTGACTGACGTGAGGAGTTTTTTGGGTTTAGCTGGGTATTATAGAAGGGTTATTAAAGGATTTTGTTCGATTACCTTGCCAATGACTAAACTAACTCGGAAGGATATTAAGTTTGAATGGTATTCTGACTGTGAAAATAGTTTTGATGAATTGAAAAAGAGGTTGGTAACTACACCTGTTCTTACTATTCCGCATGGTGGAGATGGTTTTGTTATTTATACTAACGCTTCACATCAGGGATTGGGTTGTGTTTTTATGCATCATGGTAGAGTTATTGCTTATGGTTCTAGGCAGTTGCGTACACATGAACGTAATTATCCTACACATGATTTGGAACTTGCTGCTATTGTGTTTTCTTTGAAATTATGGCATCATTATTTATATGGTGAGGCATGTGAAATTTTACTGACCATCAAAGCCTTAAGTATTTATTTACTCGGAAGGAGTTAAATTTGAGGCAAAGGCGGTGGATGGAGTTAATTAAAGATTATGATTGTACAATTCACTACCATCTAGGGAAGGCAAATGTAGTTGCAGATGCTTTGAGTAGAAAGGCTTCGGGCAGGTTATCTTGTATTCGATGTGCTAGAGTTGCTCATATTATGGAGTTAAGATTAATGGGAAAGGAATTGCAGTTAGCAGATGGGGACAGATTCTTTGCTCATGTAAGCGTGAGGCTTTTGTTAGCCACCCGTATTCGTGAGTCGCAAAGTCAGGATCCTTTTCTTAAAAAGAAATGGAAAGACGTCCGAGATGGTAAGTTTGAAGATTTTGTATCGTGAATGATGACACGTTGTTGTATACGCAGCAGTTATGTGTGCCTAATGTGGGTGGATTAAAAGAGGAAATTTTAGATGAGGTTCATAATTCCATTTATACTATGCATCCTGGTAGTACTAAAATGTATAGGGATTTAAAGGAGTATTATTGGTGGAATAATATGAAGAAGGAAATAGATGATTTAGTTACTAGGTGCCTTATATGTCAGCAAGTGAAAGTGGAGCATCAGAAACCTACTGGTCTACTTCAGCCATTACCAATACCGAAATGGAAATGGGATCATGTAATGATGGATTTTGTAGTTGGGCTTCCTCGATCTCAGAAGGGGTCAGATTCGATTTGGGTAGTGGTGGACAGATTGACCAAGTCCGCTCATTTTCTAGCAATCAAGAATACGTATACAGTTGATAGGTATACTAGATTGTATGTTGATGAAATTATTTGATTGCATGGAGGACATGTTTCTATTATTTCAGACAGGGACCCTACTTTTACATCCAGATTTTAGGATAGTTTGCAGTATGTTGTGGGTACCAACTTAAAGTTTAGTATGGCTTTTCATCCCCAGACAGATGGGCAGTCTGAAAGGACAATACAGATTTTGGAAGATATTCTTAGAGCCTATGTACTTGATTTCAAAGGTCACTGGGACGAATATTTTCCTTTGATAGAATTTGCATATAACAATAGTTTTCAGTCTACTATTGGTATGGCTCCATATGAAGCATTATACGGTAGACGATGTCGTACACCGATATGTTGGGGTGAAGTTGGTGAAAGGAAGATAGTGGGTCCAGAATTAATTGAAGTCACCACTGAAAAATTGAAGATTATTCAAGATAGAATGAGAACAGCTCAAAGCAGACAGAAAAGTTATGCAGATAAACGACGAAAAGATTTGGAATTCTAGAAAGGGGATTATGTGTTTCTTTGGATATCTCCATGGAAAAGGAGTTATGAGGTTTGGAAAGAAATGGAAATTAAGTCCACGCTACATTGGACCTTATGAAATCCTTGAGAAAGTTGGGATGTTTGCCTACAAGTTAGCGTTACCACCAGAGTTAGCTCGGTTACATGATGTTTTCCATGTTTCCATGTTAATAAAGAATGTAGCGGATCCTTCACATGTGTTGGTGGAACAGCCTATTGAGTTAAAGGAAGACTTGAGTTATGTGGAAGAACCACTTGCTATCGTGGATAGGAAGGAACAAATATTGAGATCAAAAGTGATTGCACTTGTGAAATTTGTGTGGAGAAGGCATTCGATGGAAGAGGATACACGAGAGAGCGAGGATACCGTGAAGATTAGTTATCTATATTTGTTTGATTCAGAGAACCAATGTATGTCAATTTCGGGGACGAAATTTCTTAACTAGGGTATCCTTGTGACAACCCGAATATAATTATGATAAATTATATTTAAATCATGATTAGCTTGTGTGATATGGATAATATATTATTAGTATATATAATGTTAATTCATTATGTTTAGTCTAATCCTACCTTCATAAAACATGAAATATCGAATTAGTTACAAATGTGAAATTTTAAAGTTTCGGTAGGAATGTTCCTGTTGGAGGCCAGTTTTGACCTTTATGACACAATAATGAAGTTGAGGTGTAAACTAGATATTTGTAGATATATGATTTAGGTCTATAACAAAACAAACGGTTCATCGAACGGACATCCGAGCGGGAAGATATTGTCTTTTTACGAACAGGGGGTAAAGTAGTCATTTAGTCTTAAATGATATTTTGTTTTATATAATGCCACATGTTATATTTTGATTGGACCAAGAGGGGGTGGCTGTATTCCGACTTAAAACCCTTGAATTAAGCTCTTCCATCATCATATTTCAGCCATGGAAGAGTTTTAACCTAAGGAAAGAGAGTTTTGAAGTTTAGGAAGAAAGTGTGAGGAGAAATTGAAGAAAAAATCATAAAAAAATTACGTAAAAGCCCCTAAGGTATTTCCATCCATAAATCTTGTTTATTTTTTTGTATTACTTATTTAAATGATTGAAATAATTATTTTTTTACTGAAATTCCATGTCTTCATGTGTACTTATGGATAGATGCATATTTAAGCAAACTTGAATGTCTAAACCCTTGAGATTGTTTTGTTTAGGAACCTTGTTTATTCAAGCTTCCATATATTTCTTTATACTTACTAGAATTGATTGATTCCAATTGGATATTGACCTAGACTCATATATGTATGAAAAATCCGTAAATTATGTGAAAATACCAATAAATGAGTCTTTGGTGAGAGTTTGAAGTTCGGGTATGAAATCTTCCCTAAGGGTGAAAGTATGCCCGCCATGTGTTCGATGTTTTGCTTGACATAACAAATGAACTCTGAAAATTATGAAATTTTAATATTGTATTGTTCAATATATTTACTTATGTTGGGTGAAATATCATATAAATTTATGATTTAAAAAAATTATGGAAATTCCTGGAAGTTGAATGAACGATAAAAGAGCCTATTGGGCAGATTTGCTATGTGGTAAAGAAATGGGCATATCTTGCTCTAGGAGACTTGAAATGATGTACCGTCTTTTGTATTGGAATACTAATAAGACAAGGCTTAAATTACCAATAATAAATGAATTTATATTTGGCCTATGATTTGGATATGTTAAATATATTAATTTGGATTTGGATGGAACTTCACTTGTGATAAATGATTTGAATGGAACATTTGATGCTTATGGATTGAATTATGTTTAAATCATGCTTTGGATTATTGATATTCTTTTTATGATACTAATATTGTAAGAATGATAGGAAGGGAAGGAGATCTGATTGAACAAATACCGGATAAATGCAAGGAAAACGCCAGTTAAACTGTCGAGGTTAGTGTAATTATGATTTTTTCAAATATACATACATATATATATATATATATATATATATATATATATATATATATATATAGCTCTAAGAGCAGGATTTGTTTGAATACTTTGGTATTCAGGATTTGTTTGGATATTCAATTATCCAGGATTTGTTTGGATCTTATGATCCAGGATTGGAATTGGACAAAAATCTAATGATTTGATTTGTCTTATGACAAGGATTTGTTGGAACTAATGTCCCAGGACTTGTTATTGCCAATGGGCAGAATTATTTGGATCTTATGATCGAGGATTTGTTATTGACAATGGGCAGGATTGTTCGAATTTTATATCCACATATTCGATATAGAATTTGTATTTCATTGTAGGGAAGGAGTACCTCACTAAGCTTAATGCTTATGATTTATATTTAACAATTTCAGGTTTGTATGCTGCCAGCTAGAATAACATATGACCGGTAACTTTGAGAGTTGCACTGCTGTAAAGATCTGGGGTTAAATATGGGGATTTTATCATTGTCACACTGAAGATTTTAATATACTCACACATTGTATATATTGCGTTAGTATGGATTGAGTTGATGATTGTGAAATTTTATCATAGGTAATCATAGTATTGTATGTGCCGTTAATTATGACTCTAATATTGATTTCATTATGGTATAATAATAATATTATGTTCATTATACACATTATGTAGAAAAATATTGATAAATGAAGTATATTTTCCAATGTGCTAAAGATTATTATCCAATTATTCCAATAGCAAATGATTAGTATGGCTATTGGGTTTGGTGTGTGACAATTAGTGGTATCAGAGCGTCTCGGTTATTAATTCTGGACGTGTGTGATGATTAGATGGCAGTTATTGAGTTGATTTGATATTTATTAATAATTTTTTGTTCTAACCAATTGTTTAGTATTATAAACTATTTATACTGGTTGTTAGAACTTTGTTGTTTTAGAGATTATTCCAGATGGAACCTAGGAATGGACAACCTAGAGAAGAGGGAGTTGTTTCTCGTACAAACAATACTGAAGTAGAGCAAAGTGTTGCTGGAAGGGCTAGAGAACATGAGCAGCCTACAGAGATGCAAATAATGGCACAGGCAATATTGAGGATGGCAGAGCAACAAGCTAGATATCTAGAATTAAAAACTGTGTCCAGGATTGAGAAAGAGGTAAGGAAGGAAATGAAGGATTCTATACATGAGAAGTTTTTGAAGTTGAACCCTGGGGTGGGCAGTTTGGGTCCCGGAGAGATTTTAGGCCAAACCGGCACTGTATAAGGCCATTATAGTCATTGAGTAATATAGGGTAAAGATACCTACGACTTTCCAACATCTTTATCAGTATATAGATTGGAGAGTATAGGTTTTAGAGGTTAGAAAACCAAGAGAGGACATTCGAAAAGAAAGAGAGGCCATTCTTTAAGTTTACGAAAGGGTTCTTGAGAGATTCACGTGATTCTTGCACCATAAAAATCATTAGAAAGTTGATTGAAAGGGAATATAAACTAATTCATCACCAAATCATGAAATCAGGTCACATTAACCAAGGCAAGTGTTTATCTTGCATTTACATTAAACATGTTTCAATACCCATGTGGAATAGGGTTTGATTTACATGTTTTTGGAAGAATTAATATGAATTTGGGGGGTATAATCTATGAATTGAAGTAGGATTGCATGTAGATATATTTCTTTATGTTGGTGACATGAAATTAGAGGGTTTGGGATGATCTATAATAAAAAAATCTGGGTTCTTGATTAAAAGATGTGAATAATATGAGAAACTAGGGTTTTTATGATTTGTGAACATTAAATCTTGTATGATCTGTTTTTGTTCAGGATTTAATGGTATAATTCGTTAGGAACTATTCTAAGGATCCTATATGAAGTTTGGTTAAGTTTTGTTTGGATTTGGGATGTTTGCATGAAGGTTAATGGGAGTAAAGATGGAGAAAATTGTAAAAATGTAGAAGAGGAAGAGTCCTGCTACATTAGAATCAATTCGGCCTAGAGGCAAATCGATTCGGCTACCCAAACTTGACCAGTTTTTCCTTGTGATGTTAGTTCCTCTTGGGATGAATTATGAGGAACTTGGGGGGTTAATCCTAGAATTAATTAAAGACTTCGAGGATGTCAGTAGGTATATGTTCAAGAACTGATTAGATATGATTGTGAGTAAGATTGTAATTTTAAATCGACGATAGTAAATGTTGTGAGTTATAAATTGGGAATTTGGAATACGGGCATTGGGCAGAGTGGTCCATGACTTAAGTCTATAACTAGTAGGTTATGGGTGTAATACCTACTAAATTAATGTAAGGGGTAAGTAGGAGCCCTTCGGGTAGAGAATAATGCTCGTATAAATATAATTGAGACATGTAAATATGAATGACTTGTATAGTGAGTATTTGTGAGATAAATAATACGTATGGATTATTTTATAGGTTGACTGTATACCTATATGGAGTATATTTATAGGTGGAGTGTATACCTATACGAGTTGTTATTATCGGTTGTGTGCATCCCTATACTGAATATACATTTGGATTTGGTTGTGTGTATACCTATTATGTGCTTTTGTGTATATGAACATACATACGTTGATTGCTATCACGGAGGTCCCGCGCAGTGGGTGATCCCACCTTGACGATTCTAGTGAGGTATAGATTTATGCCCCAGAGCATAGTGATGATAGTTGATAACTATGTGAGATAAATAGTTATGTAGTTAAGTTGTTTGGGTACATTAGGTATATGTGAAGCCCCAAAGACTTAGTGCTATGTTCTCCTCCAATATGTGTGATTTTTATTTATGATTCGAGGATACATTTCGAATAAATATTCCATGATTAGGTACGTGAGGTACTTGGACTTGATAGCAGAGTACGCTAGCGTGCATCATGGTGGCCAGCCTCATGGATGCTATATTATATATATATTCTAAATTTTCACTTTGAATTTTCAAGTCATATTAGGTTATTGGTTTGAATTGAATTGATTCCAGATGTATTGTTATGTCTAACTACCCAGTAAGGAATTTACTAAGGACATTAATGGAAAATTTATAAAGGTATTTAAAGCTTTTCTCCCTATTTATCGTAACATTTTTACTTAATGTGAATTGTATATAAGGATAATAATCATTATTATAACAACTACTATAACAATTATTAATTGTTATTATATGTTTGTAGTTACTTCTTGAGGAGTTAATCAACTTACCATAAGTGCCGTTGTGCAATAGCTCCCGTTGTATGGACATTGGTGCCACTATATGAAAGACAATGCAAATTTGACCTCTAGTGGGACAGAAGATAGGAAACCGGTAGATCGAGCATCTACCATTTATTTATTTTTTTCGAAAGTGTTTTTATAAATCAAGATGATGTATGCTGGGTAATATTGAGAACATATTTAATTCTTTTGTAAAATATTTATTTTACCTGGGCACATTTTATCAAGAGTTGTTTGGCCCTTTGAAAAATGTAAAAGCGACTAGAAATGAGTACTCCATACGTTATACATATTTAAATCGACAATAATATTATATTTGAATTACAAACTAGTAGTTTGTTATTACTGAATTTTTTTATTTCTTATATATTGCGGATAATCCTATAAAGAAAGGAAACTTTTCCCATTTTTTAAAAATTGTTTACGAATATTTATGTTTTATAAAAAAAATTCTAACTTAAATTATACATGACTTGATATTTTGAACTTTTTTGTTCGTGCCTTCAGCCGATGTGCAAGTATGAAGGATGCGATGACTAATTTCATAAATAAATACGAAGCGCTTGACAGAAAATATGATAATATGAATTTCTGAATCAATTGCATGGTGTTCGCGTTTGTGGCACTAATTGTAATTTGTTTTATTATGTATTTAAATTAGTTTTAAATTTTTGGGAAACTTGATTTTAATATGTAATTTGAATGAAAGTAATTTGATTGAAATGTAGTGGATTGGTATTTTGAATGAAATTAGTTTGAATTTTATAATGAAATTGGTATTTTGGGTAGGAAAAATCTGCATCGTGTCGCCTCATAGAGTTTATAACATTACAATATGCATTGTGTAGCCTTATAAAAATACTTAACAATTTAACAATTTGAAATTCCATAACAATTTAAGAGTTTCAAAATTCATAACAATTTTAAGAGTTTCAAAATCCGTCAAAATTCATCCATTAAAGGTCTACGAGAGTCATCAAAATTCACTTTAACAGTATGTGGTAAAAGATGTTGTAAAAGGTTTAACAGTTTCAAAATCCATCAAATCTAAAAAAAATCATAATAGTTTAATTGCTTAACACCTTATACAACTAAACAACCACATCCACTAAAACTAAACAAACATCAAAATTACGTCTCCATGATTCATTCATACACTAAAAGTATGTCAAGTATTATTTTATTTACATAAAACAAATGTCAAATATTATTTTATTTACATGCAACTTTTATCTTCTTGCCTAATATTTATTGGTTATGCGACGGTGCAAAAAGTGTTATAGGCATACGAGTTGGAGTGATGACATGCACGACTTTAGAAATAATAATCATTTTTTTAATTACACTTTTTTATGTTGGGGAACAAAATTTTCTCCATTTTGTAACTATGTACTTTGCAATTTTTGTCATTTTACGATTACGTACTTTAAAAATTTTCGTCGTGCATTCAGCCATGGGTATACCCTAGTGTGTATATATAGTGTGTGTGATATATATGTCGAGGTACCATAGAAGAAAAGAATACAAAATACAATCTAATATATCGTAATAGATTAGTTAACATGTTGGTTAACCGTATTTTGAAACACACAAAAAAATTAATGGCTTATCAAATTATCTATCGAGCTTTGAAAAATATTCAACAAAAGACAGAAACAAATTGACTATCTATTTTACAAGAAAAACTACGTGGAGATGTGATAGGTATAGTCTTTCTTGTTCTTTTCTTGTTCCTCGCTGATTGATAGAATGCTGAAAGAATGAGTTTCTTGGATCACTTCGGAAGAACGCAACAGTCAATCTATTTGAACTATTTATGGGGAAGAATTCATAGCAGGGGATCCTGATCAATATATACATGGGTGTTTTATCCTACTTATGTGTTATAGTAGTGAGACTAGATGATGTATATCTAAACAATATTTAATCTACTTATGTGTGATAGTAGAAACACTAGATATTTTATATCTAACACAAAGCTTAATCTGCTTAAGTGTAAATAGTAGATACGATAGATAATGGATATTTAAAGATAAAGGAAGTGTGAGAACTTTGGTTAAGAATAATAACATGAGAGAAATGTTAATTATTAGTTATTCGGTAGAGTACTGTATGGGCGGTATGGGCTAAGTTAATGAGAAACTTAACTAAAGGCTTAATGATAATTAAGGGTATACTATAACGCACTATATGGGGAGGTAAGAGTGAGCTAGACTGGCTTATAGTTAGTTAGAGGCTTGGGAACTAGTTATATTAGGTATCTTGACTAAGTGGGCTTTGTATAAGACGTTAGGTGTGCACAATAAATGAGAGGTGAGGAACTCAAGAGAGTGTACGCAACCTAACATGTGTATCTAATAACTATTGATTTAAACTCCAATTTAAATACTTGCTAAATATTTTCAAGTGGTTTACTTGGGCTTTGAACCATACTTGCAAAATATTTTCAAAACCTTTTAAGTGTCCAGAAATAGGGATGCTAAGCTTGACGATCTATTCTAGGGATGCATAGCTACAGCACGTGTTGATGCTGGTACGATTTGGACTTAGTTGTTTTAGTTACTTCATTACTAGAGTAGTACATAGTTCAGTTAATTATTTTTGGCATGTCACCCCTTTAGCTATTTATTTTATTCAGTTTATCAGAATTTTTATTGGTTGACTCAATTTGATTTCATCAGATGTTTTGTTGGATTTATATTGAGAACCTATAGTTTAGCCGGTACAATTTTATTTCGATTATTTATCTTGTGTTTGGTTCTGATTATTCTACTATATGTATGTTTGGTTATTGTCATTATTTCACTTCTTATTATTATTTAATAAAAAGATAAAATTTTGCACTAACTTTTAGAATACTAGGTGGTTAGTTAAAATTTAAAAACATTTTCGATAATGATGCTAAGAAAGAACCAGATGAGGTTCCTGTTTTAATTGGATGAAGGACTGATCACCCGATATTCAATTAAGCGGGGTGACATAATTAAATACTAAACTCCATAAAATACCATAATGATGTATATTGTTTACACAGTATCCCTTTGCCTACACTCGTAAATATTCCTTAGATAGGTAGGCACTATACCGAACTAAACTCATGAAGCTCAAGCCTCATAATACGTCTCTCAGTGTATAATTTCATACGGATGCATCCATCCCCAGTCCAAACTCTGTCGACTTCTACTTCTACCTCCCTAGCCGAGGATGTCTAGAACATAACGTCCTTAGAGCTAAAACTCCAAACTAGACTGAGATTATAAGTTTGGGATCATGAATAAGGGATACTCCCTAGGGAAAGGACTCGGACTCCATGAATAAGGACCCACGTATTTTAAATCTTCAAGCATCTGATATTATAAGTTTGGGATCAGGTAACATTTGGCCTCTTCGTACTTTAGGCGTCAGCTTGGACCCACCATTACACCGATGCATGATGCATCCATGGGAACACTTCCCTAGATTCCATCCATAAAGTAGGCATAATTAAAATACAAAAGGAGATTACACACCAAGGTTGTCCTCCTCCACGAGGTCCCTCTCTCGAAGATACTCATATACCACTTAGATGAAACTTGTCAACCATGTTCCCCATGATAATGCACAAGGAAAGTTTGACAGTCTACAATAAGTAGTGATTATAGTGGTCCATAATTGATTCATCTAAGAGTTTTTAACCTGGCGGCTCGAATATGCTGAGTATCGGTACTACTACGGAGACATATTTTGCAAATCTGTTAGCATTGTGAAAAAAATGAACCTAGGAAAACCTCAAACTACCTCTAACAAAGACGATCATTAGCATATAGCCTCTGATAACGACATTTGGTCAAGGTCATCCATGTCAACCAAACAATAATGGGATATGCCAGAATCGATAAACGACCAAGTATTACCAACAATGGCAAAAATTCCTAACCCCATCCAAGATTCAGATGTGGCCATATGATGGATAAATGACTCCATGTATCGAAGTACCAACAAACTCTAAGCAGTGTCCTTAAAATACCTAATCTAGCCTTTGTCCTGGATTGGACCCAAGTGATGGGACCTAAACGAACACCACCCGTCGGTAGCTATGCATCCTTGGTTGATCTTCTACTCCATTTAGAAAAAAACTTAGCATAAAGGCCATGCAGAAATCATCTTCTCTCTAGAAAAAGGGGTTAACTTCCTTACTAGGTCAGGATGACACTCCACTCCTTGGAATCGAGCCAGTAAGGAGAAATTCCAACTTTAAAGAATTGTCATACCACCTCATCGAGAAAATAACAAAATCTAGGAGAAAATTAGGTAGACATCAACTAACATCACCATATGGGAACTCTAATCTACATCTAGAGAACACCGAGCCTCCCTAATTTATCTATTGTCCTAAGCCTCTGCACCTACGGGCCTAACTCCGAATGAGATGTCATCTACCATTGAATCTATAACCATGAAGCACATTAGCTTCTCTTATGAAGACATCCTTATGTAGGGCCATAATCGCCGATTCTCTCTGCACATCAGCATTAAACTTGTGTAAAAACTATGCCCCTGGTACTAATAAATAACGGATTCATCATTAACGTATGAACCCTTCCCATCGCATATGATTAAGTATACACCTCCTAAGAATTTACATAATCCTTAATGACCATTGGGGACTATGATAAGAATCATCAAAAAGTTTAGGGGACATAATCCTCACTCTCGTAGTAGGTCCTATACAAGATGTCCCAACTGGCTTTAACCTCTCACTCGAAAGATCCTGGATAAACCTCATGGGGGCATTACCCTCATCATCTCACATGAAAATCAGATTCCCATTTAATGAGAAGGTCATGATAGTCCATGGGGATTACGATTGGGCTATAGTTGCCAATACTAGTACCATTCCCCTCTTGGATACCCACCATGATAGTAGCAATATGTGCCTTAGCATATTCTCAGTCATCCTAGTTGCTCAAATTATGTAAGAAGAGTTATTCATTGACAATGTACCAACTTGAATAATCCACAAAATAGGACTGGGAATTGGCTTTAGAAAAAACCCATAGGAAACCCTCGAAGCCATCACTCCTATGGAAGATAAGGTAATATTCGATCTAGGGTATACCCCTGATCGCCAAAATCCATCCCCTGTCCTAAAGACCGCCATCAAGGTTGGAATGGTTATTTTCATCTTCAATGATAAGACTTTTCATATCATGTACTCTCTAAATCATGGCAGGATGAAGCAAATATTTCCTTCCATCCGGGGATAGAGATCCTCTGTGAGGAGAGACTAAACATAGACTACAAGAAGATCCACAAGGCTAGCCAAAATGATTTCAACATCTCATGGGTCATTTAAGAAGACATAAAGAACTCTGATCTCAAAATAGAGTGTGGTGCCCACACTATTTCTTGATCCTCAACAACACTACCCACTAATACACGTCCTTCGATTGAGCCTTGGGATATGACGTGCTATCCCCTTAGTATTAATAGTGAAATGTAGAAAGACGCCAACTCTTACTATAAGCCCTCTTTAATACACTCCACTACAGTAACCCATGGTTGGCTCAATAACGAATCAAATTGAAACTCTAGGAAAATAAATAATCCGGCACAAGGAACACTACCTACCCTAGCTTTTCGTCAATGCCAAGGACCCAAAATCCCTAAAGACCACTCCAAGGGTCCCCTAGTAGAATCAATTCCACTTTATCATCGGCATCGCGGGAGCTGCAATCCTTAACAACTGGACTTCTGTCAAATGCATCCCCACACCTATCATCTCGAGGCCCTTTGATTATATCATATTGACAAAAGAGTTACCCTTATCCCTTCACTTAATGTCTCATATATAAAGTAGAATTTTCTTCTATTATCAATGTTGTCCTTCCTTCCTTTGATGGCATAATAAATAGTGATTTCTAATATTTTATTGCAATTGTTGCATGCGATGAATACGAACCCATCAGTAGATTAAATCTCACACCTAATAATGATAAGTTTGAGCACTTAAAATACTTTTAAAAAATTTTAAAAAATTGACCAAAGTCAAATTAGACGTATGTCTCCCAATGAGGATGACAAAATAATCATAAATTTGGTCACTCCCCAAAACCCTAAACAGTTACAAATATGGCCTCCCCTAAACGAGAATGAATAAAAGGAACTCACATATCTCCTCTCTATCTTTGTAGATGTATTTGATTGGCCTTACATCAACATGAGTAACATCGACCCGACTATTGGCATGCATGAGATACCCACCTCCCTAATACAAAATCTATAATTTAAAAGTTTCTTAAACTGATACCTAAATGGTCATCAAAAGTAAAGGAGGAAATAGAGAAACAACCCAGTGTCAGCTTCATTCGAGTAATCAAATATGCCATTTATCTAGAAAAAATCGCAGTAGTACCAAAAGCCAATGAAAAAGTCTTAATGACAATAGACTATAGGGATATTAATATGGACTTCTCAAACATGATTTACCTTTACCATGCATCGACTTATTGGTAGATAGTATATCCAGTAATGCACTCGATTCCTTCGTTGACGGGCTCATAGGCTATAACCAAATAAAAATGCACTCTGACTACCAAGAGTAAACTAGGTTCATCAACCAAAACAAAAAAAAATGTCAAAGGGTTCCTAGGACAAATACAATTAATAAGATGATTCATCAACCAACATGCTACCATTTGTGAACCCATCTTCCAAATACACAAAAAAGACTTTCCTAATGAGTGGAACTCTCAATAACAATAAGTATTTGTGAAAATACAAGAGTACCTTAGTCACCCAGCAATCTTAGTACCTCCTCAACTGGGACAGCCTTTCTTTTCTATACATGGCCGTAAATGGTACAATCACCGGAGCCATGTTGGCCCAATATGTAGAGAGTTCCAGAATGGAATGTTCCATCTACTATGTTAGTAAAAATATAGTCACTTATGAGCTTAAATACATCCCCTAGAAAAGGCTTGTGTATCCCTCGTATGGATCCTGCAAATAATGGAACTACATAATGTCCTTCAACATATGACTCATCTTTAGATTGGATCCCCTAAAATACCTATTTAAAAATCCGTTTCTCTCTAGTAAATGGCCAAATGGATACTAGTGTTATATGAGTTTGAGATCATGTATGTCATGTAGAAAGACACCAAAGGAGTGGCTATGTCTGTTTTACTCATAGGGAAGACCTTGTTGGATGAAGACTAACAAAACAAGGCATAATTCCCCGATGAGAAACTTTTTTCCTTAAATGATTGAGAAACTTGGGTAATCTACTTTGACGAGACCTTCAACAAAAGAGGATTTGGCATAAAACATCACGTTGACTCCCCATGGCCATCAAACGCATCAACGAATGCATCGAAAACATGAACAAGTATGAGAATTTCATCCAAGGTCTCAAAATTGCCCTAAAAATGGGGATTATCGAACTAAATGCCTATAAGGATTCTAGCCTATTCATTAATCAAATATTGGGCAAATGGAAAACTTTGGGGGGACAAGCTGCAACCGTATTAGGCCTACTTAGAAGAAGTAGTTGCATTATTTGAACATATCGAATTCGACTTCATGCCAAGGGATAAAAATAATTTCACAAATTCACTTGACACCCTAGCTTCCATAATAGACATGCCAAAAGGAACTATAGAAATCACTTTTATCATGACAAGACAGAATACCCCTTCCTATTCCTTTGAGGTCGATGTCATTAATGAAACAACCGTGGGACCCATTAAATGGTACTAGAACATTTGTAACTTGCTCCATAAGAACCACTACCCACCCGAGAGTTCCTTAAATGATCGTTTGACCCTAAGACAATTGGCAGCCTAATTTATTATATTTGGGGGACAACACTATGAAAGATGGTTTCACGGAATACACATCAGGTGTTTGACTGAAGATGAAACCCATGAAGTCATGGAAAAAATGCACAGAGACAAATATGACCCACACATCAATGGGCACACCCTATACAATAAAATCCATAGATGGACGTACCATGTAACTGTAATACCCCGTATTTTTATGCATTTTTATTTTATTATAAAATTTTGGAAATCGGGATTAATTAATATAAAGGGAGAAAATTTAATTTATAATTAATCGGATTTAATGGTAATAATTACTAGCGTGACGAGAGTTAGTAGCTATCGAAAATAATTATGTCGAAATCATGTTGAGTAATAACTATGTTGAACATTACATAGTGAGTAACATAATAGATGGTTTCGGAAATAATAATATGGTCGGGGCAGAGATACACGTCACTTAAGATATAATTATTTGGGAAATAATAATATGGTCGGGGCAAAGATACACGTATGAGTCACGTCACTATTATGCATTTGGGGGTTAAAAAGGTAATTTATTTTTATATAACTCTAATGGCTATTTTGAGTACACCAATGTGTCCGAAAAGGTTGAAATAGTTAGAAAACACTACTCGAGTGTTTTATTTGGAGTCCGGGGCACCTAAGCCCAAAACGACACCCCAGAGGGGTATTTTTGTCTTTTGGGATTTTTGAGTAATTAAATGGACACAAATTAGGTTTATTTAAGGCCACGTGGTTAGAGGTCTGTCTCTTTCAACTTACGTGGGAGAGAGAGAGAGAGAGAGAGAGAGAGAGAGAGAGAACCAAGGACGAGGAAGAAGACTCCATTGGAGAACAATGGCAATAATTTAAGGATTCCCACCAAAAGTTACACCAAAGTGTAGATCATAATGAGAGGATCAACTACATACCAATTTCAGTCCAATAATGAGAAGTTCATTCCTAGGAAAGTGTTTATCTTGCTCCTCTTGTAGCTTATATTGTTCATATTAATTTAGGTTTGATGATATAAACTTGTTGCAATGAAAACTTAGGTTTAATTAGACTGAATTGTAAAGAAACCTTATGAATTGGATATGGGTATGCATATAGAGGTTTTGCCCTTTGTTAGACTATGAAGATTTTTGAATCTTATGTCTTAATAATGAATTATAATAAGAGTTTTGGTCAATTAAAATTCTGAGTTCATTATAAAGGAAATTTTAGAGATTTGAGTAATTGTTGACTTTTCCTTTGAAAGTATGAGGATTTAAGCCCTAAATTGTGTTAGAGAATGACCCACAATGATTAAAAATAGTTTAACATTATCTTACTTGAGGTTAGATGTGAGTAGGGTTGGATTTAAGGTTTAAAATGTTTGAAAAATCGAATTTAGGTAAAGATAGGGCCTATCCGGAATTCTCGTTCAAAGACCTGCCCAGGTTGTTCGAACGAGACTTCCAATGAGAATTCCAATGACCCCTCTAATGAAATGATGAAGTTCATTCTAAGTGAGAAATTCATTCGAACGAACTCGTTCAAATGACCTCATTCGAACCAGATTCTCTTAATTTCTAACGAGATTCCAGAATGGCTTTTTAGGATCCGTTCGAGATAAAAATCATCCTAGGGTTATCCAAGTGAGAGAAATGATCTAAGTGAATGACGAGTGAACTAAATTCTAAATTAATATTGAATTATTCTCGAGATGTAGGAAGTACATAGAACCAAGGAGAGTTAGGTTCAAGAGAGTATATACATCTATATACGATCTACGAAAAGGGTAGAAACAATAATACTACTTACTTACTATGGTAATTGGGTTTTGTGAATGCTTATTAAGTTGTATAAGTTGTGTGCATGCTTATTACTTAGAATATTATGTGTATGACATAGCTAGGTACTGGCTATCGAATGGAGGTTAGTACGTTGTGGATGATCATATCTTATGTGCCTTCAGAAGATTTTGAGTCGTACAACTAGAACATGGAACCTAGGTATGGCTATATGTGAGAACGATAGTGTTTACAGTCGTATGGGTGCGTAGGTATATGTGAAACCCATCAGCATGGAACTATGTTCGCCTCCAATATGTGTATATGTTTTATTGGTTCTTGTGAGATTGAACATGTTCTCCTTTATGCGTGATCATTCAAATGGGACTAGATAGCCGAGTATGCCTAGCACGAGGGGTTTCTTAACCATGGGTGTCGTATTCATATATGTATTAGTATGTATACATAGTGAGATTTTTTTATATGTATACTCAGTTCCTATTCCGTGTTTCATGTTGACTACTTTATTAATGCATGTAATTATTGGGGCACCAGTTGATAATTGAGAATGCTATGAGAATGAGTTAAATCATATTTAAACCTACTCCTAAATAATAGAGATATATTTTCTTCGGGTTATTTAGATATTTTATCTGGCATAGTGGTTATACTACGTATAGTCAGGTAGAGTATCATGACTAGTATGGGTAGCTAGGTTCTCTAGGTCTGTACATTAGATGATAGGTGAGCATACCAAGTGAGTACTCTAAGTTAACATGAATAATATTTATGCTAATTAACCAACTTAAGAACTTGCCATATTTAAAATTTTTGCTACTGGGGCTCTGACCCATTTCTTTTGCAAATATCTTCTCTTGTTACTTTATTTTAGGTGATCAGCCACAGGGACACCAAGTTTAGGAGAATCCATTCAGTTGTCGAGCTGTAGCTACTGTGAAAGCTATAGGGCATTGCTAGTAGAAGCTTCATAGTCTATTCTCCTTATCTATCAGTTATTTACATCAGTTGGACATGTTGTCCCTCCTATTTTACATTCAGAGATTTAGAGTTGTTTTATTCAATCATTAGATTTTGATTTCACGTTATTGGATAATTGTATTGGATTTTGACTGAAAGTTTTTACTCCAATTATTTATTTAAATTCAATTAGTTCTTTCCTTATGTTATTGTGGTATAGTGATGAATGAATATTTAACTTTATTGATGATGTTTAATACTAAGATAAAATTTTGACACAACCCTTTTAAATATTAGGTGGTTAGTTTTTATTAAATTAAAATTTGAGTATGTCGACAGTGACGCATTATCTGAACTAACTTGATATTTTGAAATTAATTAATTAAGGACTGATCACCCAATAATTAATTAGGTGGGGTGTTATAGGTGGTATCAGAGCATCAGGTTTTAGTGTCCTTAGGATCTGTATGGCTTGTTATGTTTCTGTGTAGCGTCCTTTGATAAAGAGACCTATATTTTAGGATTGTTGTACTCTTATTGCATTTTACGTTCTTCAGCTACTTTGAGATAATAACTACAAATTTATGAAAATTTTCTCTCCTTTCAGATGCCCCCTCGACGTGCACAAAGAGTTCCTAGGGATTCTTAGCCCGAGCCTTAGCCTGCACCACCTTAAGGTGTGATGAATGCCACTGAAGTTGCCCCTATTTTAGCTCCTGCGATAAGTGAGGCATTGGCAGTTGTGTAGCAGGGGCCAACTCAAGCACCGATGGTGACTCCAGTTCAGGGCCAGGCCTTCCCATTTTCTTGGGAACGTGTTAGGGACACTTTTGAGAAGGCTCATCCTCTGAAGTTTATAGAGAGCTCCGATATGGTGGTAGCGGGTCAATAGAAGAAGGACATTCAGTAGCATTTGAGGATGTATGAGTGCATTGAGGTACAGATTCAGATACTAGCCACGTTCAAGTTAGTGGGAGCAGCACTACAGTGGTCGGAGTCTATTACCACTACTTAGGAAATAGACACACTCTCTATGCGATACTTTTGGGTGCGATTTGATCGCAAATATTTCCCTTTGAATGTCCAGATATAGATGGGACATAAATTAGTAAACTTGAAGCAAGAGGTAAGTAACGTGAAAGAATATGAGGTAGAATTTATCAACCTTCAGAATATTGTACCGGATGAGATCTCAACTGAGGAGAATAAGATTCAGCATTTTATGGATGGGTTGACATGGAGGATGCACTAGCATTTGATAGGAAATCTCTCTTCGGTCACCTATTCGGACGTGGTTAATCCAACACTACTCCAGTGTCAAGGCCACCATTTTCATCTGATATAGGTTAAGTGAGTAGGAGAGTCCATCCAGTAAGGCAGTACACGAGGAAATGGTGCAAGTGAGGCACAGACAAAACAAAGTCAGCATAGACACAGTGATCAGGGTTCCTAGCAGGGGGATCCTAAGAGGTTCAGATTGCGAGGTTTTAGACATGGGTAGGGAGGCCTTAGAAATGGACAACAGGGTTAGTATGACCACCAGGGCCAGTAGCGGGTTCAACTGGGTCAATATGGCCAAGGGAGGGGTGAAAACGACCATCCGGGTCGGGAACAGCCGGAACAGAGGGGATGACCCTTCCCAGGGAGATGTTTTACTTGTAGAAACAATGGCCACAAGCATCAGGACTGCCCTCAAAAAGGTAGAGGCCAGCAGTAGTAGTAGTAGTAGTAGCAGGGTGCTCATCAGGATCCCCAGATACCGTTATTTCTCGCAGCTCTCCCAGCACCCCCACAGATGCCAGCACTTCCATCCATTCGAGCCATCCCAGTTTAGCAAGGGAATCTTTAGTATGGACGAGTCTATAATCTTCACTAGGCTACAGTCCCATAGGACCCACCCATGATTGAGGGTATATTTTCTATCCAAGGGACTTTGGGACGCATTTAATTTGACACGGGGGCCACACACTATTTTATTTCCACGTGGTTTACACGTACTATGGGATTATTTGATACATCATAGAGTACGGTTACTTGTGTGTATTCGTTATTGAGTAGAGGTTCTGTTATTTATTTTAGTTGTCAGGGAGTGGGTATAGAGTTTGGGAGGTTTATTTTACCCATTGACATGCTCATATTGGATATGCCCGAGTATGAGTGATTATACGTATGGATTGGCTTATCAGGTACAGGGACATGATCGATTATTTTAGTAGGAGTACAGTTTTTACCGTACCCGTTCAGGAGATATTCTTGGTGGCGATGCCTCGCCCTGAGGGAGGATCATCCACACATTTATACTACATAGAGTAGGAGACCTCTAGAGAGGTGCTGGTACAACTTGACTCGATTCTTGTTGTTTGAGAGTTCGTCGATGTGTTTCAGGATATTCCGGGGTTAACACCGAGTAGAGAGATAGACTTCATCATTGACTTCGTGTCAGGCACTTGGCCGATAGCCCGCCAACCTTACCGTTTGGTTCTAGAAGAGATGAGAGAGATACACGACCAGATTGAGCAGTTATTGGGGAAAGGGTATATTCGTAGGTGTACTTCGCCATAGGGTGCTCCCATACTGTTCAATAAGAAGAGGAATGGATCGCTGAGGTTATGTGTTGATTATCGAGAGTTGAATAAAGTCACGATACGAAACAAATATATGTTGCCTCGAATCGATGACTTATTCAACCAATTAAGAGGAGATGCCTTCTTCTTGAAGATTAACTTGAGGTCGGGATACCATTAGTTGCGTATCAGGGAGCAGGATGTGTCAAAGATGACCTTCTTGACAAGATACGATACCTATAAATTCAGGGATATGCCTTTCGAGCTAACCAATGCCCTAACTGTGTTTATTGACTTTATGAGCATGGTGTTTAAAGAGTTCCTAGACTAGTTTGTCATCATCTTCATAGATGACATTCTTCTTTACTCACAGACGAAGGAGGAATATGCCGAGCACTTGAGGCAAGTTTTGCAGACACTGCACCAACATGAGTTGTACTCCAAATATGAGAAATATGGGGTTTGGATGAAGGAGGTTCAGTTTTTGGGGCATATCACCTCTGACAGAGGGATATTCGTGGATCCGGGGAAGGTGTTAGCGTTGAGGGAGTGGGGAAAACCCACGACACCTACCTAGATATGTAGTTTCTTAGGACTATCCAGATACTACAGGAGGTTCATTCGAGGGTTATCGAAGATAGCGAATCCTATGACACACCTAACTCGCAAAGGGGTACCGTTTATCTGGAGTGATGCTTGTCAGTTGGCCTTTGATGAGTTGAAAAACAAGATAACCTCAGCACTAGTGTTAGCATTGCTCATGGCAGGAGTGGAATATCTAGTTTACACTGATGCGTCTTTATTAGGACTTGGGGGTGTACTTCAGTATAAGAATCAAGATATATCTTATGCCTCCTATAAGCTTAAGCCTCACAATAGGAATTACCCCACCCATGACTTGGAGTTAGCAACAGCCATGCTTGCACTTAGGATTTGGAAACATTACCTCGTGGTGGAGAAGCTTCGCTTGTTCACTGACGATAAGTCACTACAGTACCTTGAGTTTGTGAAGGATTATCAATTTGATATCCAATACCACCAAGGGAAGGTTAACGTGGTAGCAGACGCGTTGAGCCATAGGCCAGTAGGTCCGGTGGTCAAAGTATGGTAAGTGAAATGGAAGTAGTTAGGACATTAGGATGCGATGGCTCGATCGTTCATGTCTGTGATGATAGTTATGCCCCGGATTATTACGAGGGTAGTATGGGATCAGACAGCTGATCCTTTCTTCCAGAGTCAGAGTAACAGAAGGGAATGAGTCTTATACCATGGGTTCAGATGGGGGTTTACGCTTCAATGGAAGGTTGGTTGATCCTGAGGGAGAAGACTTACCACACGAGGTGATGATGGAGTCACACGATTCATGATTTATGGTACATATCGGTGGGTATAAGATGTACCAGGATATGCAGAGATAGTACTGGTGGAGCGCGATGAATAAGGATATTACCGAGTATATCTCAAAATGTGCCACTTGTCAACTAGTAAAGGTGGACCATCAGAGACCGATGAGACTTCTACATCCATTAGAAGTTCCTATGTGTAAATGGGATAGCATTTCCATGGACTTCATCATGGGATTACCTACATTGCATAGGGGTCACGATTCTATATGGGTGATCATGGATCGCTTGACCAAGGTAGACCACTTTCTACCAGCCTGGATAGATTACACCACGGGACAATACGCCCAGATATTCATAGCAGAGATAGTGAGACTTCACGGGGTGCCTCTTAATATCGTGTCTAATAAAAACAAGGTGTTTGTATCTCAATTTGGGAGAGTTTCTAGGAGGTGATGGGTACGAAGTTGCAATTGAGTACAACCTATCACCCACAGACGGACAAACAGGCCGCGTGAACAAATCAGATGTTAGAGGATATGTTGCTTATGCTCATTATTGATTTTCGCGGAGGCTGGGAGAAGTATCTTCTGCTGGTGGAGTTTGACACTAATAATTCCTACCAGTTTACTATCAGTATGGCTCCATTCGATGCACTACACGATAGACCTTGTCGTTCCCAAATATGTTGGTTGGAGGTGGGGGACAACAAGTTACATGGTCTGGAGGTGATTTAGGATACTTCGACAAGGATGGAGTTTATACGGAGCCGAATTCAAGTTGCTCAGGATCGATTAAAGAGCTACGCCGACACCAAGAGGTATTTTTGAGAGTTCAATATTGGGGACCAGGTGTTACTTCGGGTGTCTCCTATGAAGGAAGTTATGCATTTTAGGAATAAGGGTAAGTTGGCGCCTAGGTATGTAGTGCCATTCCTCATTATCGATAGGATTGGGCCAATTGCTTATAGACTTGGGTTATTGGAGCAACTGCATAGGGTCCATGACGTGTTCCATATCTCATCACTGAGGATATATCTTAGAGATGATTTTTCCCATACTCACATCGCATTGGAGGAGATCGACTTACAACCTGATAGCTCCTACGAGGAGGGGCCGATTTCTATCCTAGATTATAGCGAGAGGAAGTTGAGGTCGAAGATAGTACCACTAGTCCGTGTCCACTGGCGGCACCATAATGTTGAGAAATCTACCTAGGAGCACGAGGGTGACATACGTGAACGTTATCTAGAGTTATTCGTGCTAGGTATATTTTCACTTCTGAATTTCGGGGAAAAATTTTATTATTAGGGAGAAGTATGTAATACCCCGTATTTTTATGCATATTTATTTTATTATAAAATTTTGGAAATTGGGATTACTTAATTTAAAGGGAGAAAATTTAATTTATAGTTAATCCGATTTAATGGTAATAATTACTAGTGTGACCAGAGTTAGTAGCTATTGAAAATAATTATGTTGAAATCATGTTGAGTACTAACTATGTTGAACATTACGTAGTCAGTAACGTAGTAGATGGTTTCGAAAATAATAATATGGCCGGGGGATGAGATACACGACAGTTAAGATATAATTAGTTGGCACGCGCGTATAGGTCACGTCACTATTATGCATTTGGGGGTTAAAAATATAAATGTTTTTATATAACTCGGATGTCTATTATGAGCACGACAGTGTTTCCGAAAAGGTATAAACAGTCTCGGGTGTTTTATTTGGAGTCTGGGGCATTTTAGCCCAAAACGACACCCCAAAGGGGTATTTTGGTCTTTTGGCATTTTTGAGTAATTAAATGGACAAAAATTAAGTTTAAGTAATGGATACATGGTTAGAGTTATGTTAGTGTCAACTTATGTGAGAGAGAGAGAGAGAGAGAGAGAGAGAGAGAGAGAGAGAGAGCCAAGGAGGAAGAATACTCCATTGGAGAACAAGGGCAAGAACTCAAGGAGAACCACCAAACGTTACGCCAAAGTGAATATCATAACGAGAGGATCAACTACATACCAATTTGAGTCCAAGAATCAGAAGTTCATTCCAAGGCAAGTGTTTATCTTGCTCCTCTTTTATCTTATATTGTTCCTGTTAATTTAGGTTTGATGATATAAAATTTGTGCCATAAAAACTTAGGTTTAATTAGACCGAATTATAAATAAACCTTACGAACTGAAGATCGGTATGCATGTAGAGGTTTAGCCCTTTGTTAGACTATGAAGATTAGGGAATCTTATGTCTTAATCATGAAATATAATAAGAGTTTTAGTCAATTAAAATTATGGGTTCATTATAATGGAAATTTTAGAGATTTGAGTAATTATTGATTTTTCCTTAGAAAATATGAGGATTTATGCCCTAAATTGTGTTAAAGAATGCCCCACAATGATTAAAAATAGTTTAACATTATCTTACATGAGGTTATAAGTGATTAAGGTTTGATTTGAGGTTTAAAATGTTAGAAAAATCGAATTTGGGGAAGAACAGGGCCTATCCGAAATTCTCGTTCGAAGACCTGCCCAGGTAATTCGAACGACCTCGTTCGAACGAGACTTCAAACAATAATTTGAACGACTGTTATAACGAAATGATGAAGTTCATTCGAAGTGAGAAATACTTTCGAACGAACTCGTTCAAACCAACTGGTTCGAACGAGATTCCCTTGACTTCTAACGAGATTCCACAGTGGCTTTTTAGGGTCCGTTTGAGTTAAAAATCATCCCAGAGTTATCCAAGTGATATAAATGACCTACGTGACTGATGAGTGACCTAAATTTTGAATTAACATAGAATTAGGAGCGTGAATATTCTTGATATGTTGGAAGTTTGTAGAAGTGAGGAGAGTTCAGTTCAAGAGAGTATATACATCTATATATGATCTACGGAGTGGGTGGAAACAATAATACTTCTTGCGTATTATGGTAATTGGGTTACGTGAATGACTATTAAGTTGTATAACTTGTGTGAATGCATATTACTTGGAATATTATGTGTATGACATACCTAGCTACTGGTTATCGAACGGAGGTTATCATTTTGTGGACGATCATATCTTGTGTGCTTTCAAGGGATTTTGAGTCGTACCAATAGAACATGGAACCTAGGTACAGGATATCTATGAGAACGATAGTTTTGGCGGTCGTATGGGTGCGTAGGTATGTGCGTAGCCCATCATCTTGGAACTATGGTCGCCTCCAATATGTGTAGATATTTTATTGGTTCTTGAGGGATTAAACATGTTGTCCTTTATGCGTGACCATTGCAATGGGACTAGATAGCCGAGTATGCCTAGCACGAGGGATTTCTTAACCATGGGTGTCGTATTGATATATGTATTAGTATGTATATATAGTGAGATTTTTTATATGTATACCGAGTTCCTATTCTGTGTTTCATGTTGGCTACTTTATTAAAGCATGTACTTATGAGAATTAAGAATGCTATGAGAATGAGTCAAAGCATCTTTAAACCTATTCCTAAATAATAGAGATATATTGTCTTCGGGTTATTTAGATAGTTTATCCGGCATAGTGATTATTCTACGTATAGTCAGGTAGAGTATCGTGACTAGTATGGGTAGCAAGGGTCGTTAGGTGTGCACATTAGATTCGAGGTGAGCATCCCAAGTGGGCACTCTAAATTAACATGAATAATATTTGTGTTAATTAACTAACTTAAGAACTTGCTATATTTAAACTGTTTTATACTCGGGCTTTGAACCGTGTCTTTTGCAAATCTCTTCTCTTGTTAATATATTTTAGGTGCTCAGCCATAGGGACACCAATCTTAGGAGAATCCATTCAGTTGTCAAGTTGTAGCTGCTATGGAAGCTATAGGACATTGCTAGTATACGCTCCATAGCCTATTCTCCTTATCTATCAGTTATTTACTTCAGTTGGACATGTCGTCCCTCCTATTGTATATTCATACATTTAGAGTTGTTTTATTCTATCATTAAACTTTGATTTCATGTTATTGGATTATTGTATGGGATTTTGACTGGAAGTGTTTACTCCAATTCTTTATTTAAATTTAGTTAGTTCTTTCCTTATGTTATTGTGATGTATGGTGATGAATAAATATTTCCCTTTATTGATGATGGTCAATAACAAGACAAAATTTTGACCCCAACCCTTTTAAATATTAGGTGGTTAGTTTTTATTAAATTAAAATTTGAGTCTTTTGACAATGATGCATTATCTTAACCAACTTCATATTCTAAAACTAATTAATTAAGGACTGATCACTCAGTAATTAATTAGGCGGGGTGTCATAGTAACTACCATGCAAAATAATAGCACGGATTACATCATGACATTCCTCAAGTGTCAATTATACACCCCACGATAGCATCTACCTCACCAAGAATTCTACTGCATAACATCACATTGGCCTTTCTCTACCAGTAGGATATACATCAGAGGGAAGGTGACTCCCACAGATTCAACTTGGCATGAATTCATCTTGTTTGCCATCGGAAATTTCATAAAATAAGTCAAATCCAAATCTTACGCATTGCTAAATGCTAAGAAAATTGTCAATTTCATCAAAACATTATCTGTCGCTTTAGGATACCCCACGATCTTATATCAGACAATGGGTATCACTTTGAGAAACATATCTCAAACCTACTACATGAATGTGGGGTTAATGGGCATAAGACATCTCCATATGAACCACAAACTAATGGAACCGTAGAAGCCACAAATAATAATGTTAAGAACATTCTTAACAAGATTTCTTAGACTTACATCGACTAGTCGGATAAACTCCCATATGGCCTATAGGGCTACTGCACTACGGAGAGAAACTCAATAGAAGTGACCCCTAATTTTTAGTTTATGTCATGGAGGCAGTATTACCCATAAAACTTAAGATACCATCATTACCGGTCATCCTTGAAAGCTAAATGGATAAAACTGACTAGGTTCAGGCTGATAATGAAAAACTTGCTCTCCTCGATGGGAGGAGACTGAAGTTTGCTTATCACAACCAAGGCTAATAGCAACGTATTTACCAAGAATTTAATAAGAGGTTTAAGAAGAGAAACATCTATGAATTATACCTAGTCCTAAAATAAAATCTATAACCTTCCTGGACTCCCAAAGGTAAATTTTCACCCAACTGGGGAGGTTCCTACCTCGTCACCAAAATAAACTCCAGTGGGGTGAGTACCTTAGTTGATCTCCATGGAGTCATGTTTTACTAAGACTTTAATCTCCATCGATTGAATAAATTCTTTCCTCAAACCTACCAGAGGTGAAAAGGAAAAGACTCGTTCAAATACCAAAATAATCGGTTATAGCGGGTAGGGAAGACTATGCAATCCCATACACATTCCACAACCCTACATAAAAAAGGTCACTTGAGAAACCAACTTTTCGCTTGGAGTTAGCAAAAAATCCTTAAGCCCCTAACCTTTTTTTTCTCTTAGATAAAAATACGTAGTCCTAATTCTTTGTTATTTTTTTATGGCATAAATTCAACACATACACCCAGTTCTCCTTCAATTAGAGACACATAGGTAACTTGGGATATCATTTTAGTACCGATCTAAATAAACCACCCAAAACTTAATTTTAGGGGAAACCTTACTTATGGTCATTGTTCCCTCACTCGAAAAGAGACGACACAATCTAAATAAACTAAATGAGTAATAGAATAGTGCTCTAAATCATTTTAAGACTTCACACGGTCATTGTTAGTTAAACATCACATGAGAGATGATGCTATGAAAGAAATGATTAAAAGAATCTAAGAAGTAGAATACACTACCCCTATACACTTATTCCCTAGAAAAATAAACATCAAACACCATGCCCCTAAAAAATGCATCCCGAGATTATGAACATCGATAGGTAGATTCACTAATGATTATCTGCAAAATGTGATAAAGAACGACACTTTTTTTCCATGGCTAGGTTAAAAATGCTCTTGCCCGATCACCAAGAAAAGAAAAGGGTCCTTCCTTCACCACTCCAACGTTTGTATAGACAAAGAACTCTCCAGCGAGAAGATAAAAGTCAATTGTCTTTATAAAAAAAGTCTAAAAAAGATTTGGCACGTTTTCCGATGTGTATATGTATTGTTTATTATTATACTTGTCAACCCCATTCATATAAAATAACTTAGACTCACTTTTGTTTCCTTAAATGTTGGGCATACCTCTTATTTTAAACATTGTCCTTTCATGTACGTATTAATGTATACCATTTTCAAAGAGCTTATACACACACTGTTCATTACTTTGATGCATACAATACTAAAAAATAAGGGAAGGACAACATACTACTCTTTTTTCAGCAAAAAGTAAAGTACTTTAATTTAGGAACATAATGCGTGACTAAATCCCCATACACATCAAAATGTGTATTGAGGATATTTGATGCTCCCACTACGAAAATAAGCTATAAATGGGGACCTACCCCAACCAAAAGTTCACAATGAACACTTTTCCAAGAAGTTACATAAAATCCCATCCAAAAGGTCACCCAAAACACTATATCACCAGACTATAAAAATAAGGCCTCTTCCCCAAATGGAAACTTGAGTAACTTTCACCCATAATCCCCGGGCCCGACACCCTAGTCCTAACCTCTAAGAATGATGCACCAACAAGAGGAATAAAATCGATCAAAAACTGATCAAGGCACGTTGAAAAATGAAAATAATAGATAGAGGTGTCCCTCAAGACCTCAAAACTCAATTAGTGTAGGTCCAGGTGCATAGACAACCATTGCGTCAGCATCTCCCTCAAAAGCATAACATTCACCAATACCTTCTAAAGGGTCATAAAACAAAGAAAATAAGTTAAGACAAAGGCACAAGAAAATGAACAAGGAGCAAAATGATAAAAAAAACTCACAACATTTGAGAAGACGACATGTTCCAAAGTTGGCGCCAGCATATCGAAAGCAGTGTCACAATGGCAAATGTGTATAAACTGATCCTTACCAAAAGAGAGCATCGTAAAAGCTGATGACAAAATCGGGAGCATGCAAAAAACATCTGGAGTCCTTGATCGAGAACAACAAAGAAGGTCCAAAGAAAGTGAAATGGGGTCCATTGTACACCAGAGCGAGTGGCACAGAAGAAGAGGCCCTGGTAGAGGCTAATTGACAATGATTATAGGATCAGGACATTCGTCGCCCCAAACCTTGAATTGCTCCCTTTATCCATGCTAGCGCGATAGAAGTAGAATCACTGATAAAACTATTGCAAAGTGTGTCGGATGGAATAAACATCTAAGATCAGAGAACAAACTTCGCAATAATGAGTGGAAACAAACTTTCCCAAAATAGAAAAGATAATCCGTATTAAAAAGGTTTCGAACTAATGGAATGGTTAATTGATCGATTAGACCCCGACATATTTTTGAAAAATCCCAGCCTGCTCTTTCAACTTATTACCCCTATACCTCATACTCCCCCCAAAATAGGCAAGTCTATTCTTTTAGATTTTAATTTTGACAAAAAGTGTTTCCTCAGACACACTCTTAGTTGAACACCTCTATGGACACCCCGAGTTATAATGAAGGTTTGATACGCTATGTTATCTCATAAAATAATTGCATACATTAACAATAAAAAAAATACACAAAGAATAAAAGCATCCCAAACCAAAAATAATAGTTCGAGGGGTAAAGAAACAATAATTTGAGGGGTCTAAACTAATGATCAATCTGTTAAAGTTACCCTCTTTTCCCCTTATGGGGTGATTATTACGATATCTTTGTAAGTCTTTCCTCAACCATACATGTTCCCCAACACTCAGATCCACCGTCTAAGGGATTTAATTGATAGCTTAAATGCCCCAGGCTAGACCTTTATAAATAGGAATCCCCACCAATAAAGAAAAGGGCATCCAAACTAGCCCTCGATCTGGTTATTTTTATTTTCTTATCTCCCGAATGTTCGAGATACTCGAGGTCAATCTTTGAAGTCCCAAAGAAGCTCGTACTTTTGAGAAGTCACTTTCTCCATGGGAAAGTTTTTACTTTTGCAAAGTTGCTTTAGTGCCAAAAGATGTTTTTACTTTTGAAAAATCACTACGGAAGAAAAATAAAGATGAATTTTTATGAATATTACATGAAAGTCATCAACTTTAAATGAATATCCTCCCACCTCGGGCACCTCAAGCAAGGACACTCCCCCGAGAAAAATTCAGTTCATGTTACAAGGGTAAAGAAACTCTACCAAAAATTTTGGGTCAAACACCACTACATATATTCAGTTCATGTCCATATATGTTGATCTCTTTCAACTTGGCCCCTGTATAGGGGGTTACAGTGCACTTTACAACATTTATATTTTAAAGATAGGATTTTAACCCTGTATTTTTGTTAATTGACTTGAAATTCTCATATGTTAAAACATTAATTATCAGATGCCACAATGATCATTGAAAACACGAAAAAATACTTTTCAAAATTGTTCTGAAGAAAGTGTTCGTGAGCCAAGTCAATATGAAACTTTGCACAAGATAAAGTCTAAAATCTGACTGCTCCCATCGCTTCTTCAAATGCATAAAGCCCATCCCCACAACATCCCCTTGAATACATGTTTTCATATGAAATACTAGTCAAATGTTGACCTGTGATTAGACATACTTTTAACATATAAATATATCAATCAAACATAATGAGAATTTTATATTAAGGATTAGGCTCTGAAAAATACGGTATATTTTATACCCGTCATCCACCGCCTATACCCATAAATATGCCCCATTTGTTATAATTAAGTTAGATTTGATCGTAAATATCTCTGTGTACATAGATGCTATACCTCACTAAACTCGTGAAGCCTAAGCCTTATAATACATTTCTTGATGTATTAAATATTAGGGATGTACCCATCCTCAGTCCAAACTTCTTAACTTATACACCTACCTCCCTAGATAAGGATGTCTAGAACATGACATATTTATCTATACGCCTCTCGACTAGCTCAAAGGTTCAAAAACACCTTTGAGTCAGTGATCAACTCCTAGGTGATGGATGCCATTTTTGGTGACTTATGGTCCACTCACATTCCGAACCTCCACTGAAGCGAACATCTTCCCCATAGATATCTTCTCCGCCTCCTAATATAAGTCCTACACTTGCATAAACATCACCTTTAAACATGTGAACACACATACAACATATGATTTGATCTCGTGGATACATGAGTATGTAGGAGTAATACCAAGTTCTTCTTGTGAGCTCGAGCATCGATAATATGTCTCATGATATCCCCCCCTCCCCCTCCCCCAACTGAGATGCACCCTCTTTCATGCATATTAAAAATCATATGTCAAACTACCTCAAAGTTGTGATATCTCATTTACCCCCATAAAAATGATCAAAATCATACATACAATACGTAACCAAAATTCGAACCATGGATTATCTGTCCATCTTCTTGAAAACAGAATTCTTTATTGTGATATTGGAAGAAAAATAAGTATATTCATAACTATTAACACTCTCGTGATTAAGTGGTCCACTATTTACATAAGACTCATTCCTTTCATGATTATGACTTGACAGAAGTGCGAGTGTAACCATTGAAATAATTGTGATGTTCCTAAATGCAAGAGTACATATTTCAAAGGATAAAAAACCATTATCCCACACCCCTCATGTCGTTCGTACAAAACAAAAGAGATATCCAACTGTCTTAAGCGGCAACTTCCCATGCAAACCTATAAAACACTCAAACGTATATACAAAACCGAATTATGTAGGCTTTGATCCCAAGTCTTATTGGTTAGTTAGGTGCGATATCAAGTCCTTCTCATGAGCACGAGATGCGATAATGTATCTCTAGATATGGTGTCACAATAGAGATGCACATATCTCTCATATTACCTTTTTATCTCTTATTAGACCGGTAATACCCCGTATTTTTATGCTATATTAATTTGGGGATTTATTAAAGTTAATGTGAATGAATTATAAAAAAAAATCTGAAAATTAATTATGTTATAATTATTAATGTGACGAGAGTTTGTAATTATGGGAAATTTGTTGAATATTACTAATAAGCAAAGTAATATATTATATTGGTTATATTGAATGTCATGAGTGAGTTAAATGACAATTTCGGAAATTTAAATCGGAACGTGCTCGTGTCGCGTTGGGACTAAATTTTAATAAAAAAAGTGAATATTTTATAAGTTTCCCGTATGGTCGTTTTGAGTGCTCCAACGCGTCCGGAAGGGTCGAGATAGTCAGAATAGTGTACCCGGGGGTGTAGTTTGGGTCTCGGGGCATTTTTAGGCCTAATTAGTACCCCGGGAGGGAGTTTTGGACATTTCACCGTTTTGGGTAATTAAACCCACGAAAATCAGAAACATATATCAGCCATTTAGGTTAGTCAGCTAGGATTATAAAACTCAAACACAAGTTACGGCCATAGGAGAGGGAAGAAGAAAGCTCTCAAGGCAATTCAAGGCCAAAAAGCCACCCGTTTGCACCGCCGTCACCGCCAACGCGTAGATCGCAAGATGAGGAACGCAACCATACCAAAATTAGCCATAAATTAGAATACCAAAAATCCCAGGCAAGTGTTTATCTTGCTATTTTCGTTGGTGCAATTTCCATATTAGTTTAGGAATGATTAGGGATGAAATATATGGAAGAAAACCGAAATTGTGATAGGAATTTGCATGTAGTAAAGACTTAAACTTTATTCTGGAAGTCTCTTGTGATGCAGAAAGATAACCCACGAAATTTTGGTGTAAATAAGAAAGAAATTCTGGGATAAAACAAATTAGAATCATGAGTTAGAGATTTTTAGGGTTCTTGAGTTTTAAATGAATTATGGCATGATTAATCCATGTTTAGTGATGTAAATTGATATGTTTTACGTTAAAAATACCTGATATGATGATATAAGGTCAGAAGTATCAATTCTGGGACGATTGGGATTAGAAAATATGGATTTGGTGTAAGTTTGGAGAGGAAACCTGTAACTGCAATTCTGCAGATTTCGCAGACCTGCTTGATCGATCGATCGAGCCCAGAGCTTTGATCGATCGAAGGTTCGATCGATCGAGACCCAGACCTCGATCAATCGACCCCTCCTGGCAGACTCCTATTTCCCTTGTTTAATTAGTTAAATTAAATTTATCGAGAAATAATTCTTAGGTATTCTTAATAAAATGTTTTGGGAGATAGGAAAGACCAGTAGGACATATGAATAAGTGTTGGGAACTTTATTATAAGACGAGAATTTTGCTTTTGGGATAATTATATAATGAACGATGAAACTACGTATTTCAAGTGAGAGATTACGGCGAATAGCTGGGATAGTGAATAGAGGTATACCTACTGAATTTTCTACTTGGAAGGATAGAGTCCACGAGTGTCACGTAATAAGTGAGAAAACTCTTCGAGTTAAGGTTAGAGATGAAACCTTACACGTAATACTAATAATGTGAAATTAAGGATAAATGTTGTAATTATGGGTGACGAGAGGAACCTATATTAATATGATAAAAGTGGTATATTTATATGATTGTGTGTACATATATTATATACATGTGAAAAACATACCGCGCTACTTGCTATCCTTGAGGTTGGGACAGTCTTATCTCGATGGGACCTTTATGGGGGATATTGACTTGTACCCTAGAAGATAGATATCCTTGGTACAGGCTATCGAATTGATAGTTCAGACGGCCCTAAGAGATGCGAGTATGTGCCATCCTCTTAGAGACTTGGAATCTATGCTTCGCCTCGATATTGTTTGTGTATGTGTTAATACAGTTCGAGAGTGATTCCGAATTTGTATTCCCCTTGATATGAGTGGTATGGGGTTTGGATAGTAGAAGTATGCATGTACCATAAATTTATTTGGGGTGCTGTTATTTTATATATATTATACGAGTAGTTAATATATATATGAGATTTGGAAATTTGAAACTGCCAACTATGATTTGATAAGTAGGACATGGTTGATGACTCAAATAGTAAATACTTGTTTTGTGAAAGTATAATATGACACTAGGAAACTTTATAAATTAATAAAGCTAAAATGGGAGTTGTGCTGCTAATTAGAAGTATCCTTTTTAAACAATGATATTGTTCAGTTTTAAAATCTTATGAGTAAGTTAAGATAAGCTAAATTATTGGGAAGGTTAGTATGATAAAATGATAAGATAACCCATTGGGAAGGTTAGTACGTTAGGCGTGCACATTATAAGAGAGGTGAGAATTTCTCAAGAGAGTGTCGCTCTAATATGTTGTTGCATTGGTCTGTATCAATTTAAATACTTACTAAACGTATTTTAAATCAAACACACTATCGGGCTCTGACCCATTTCTTTTTCTCTCTCTCTCTCTTGTATATATATGTATGTATTACAAGTGCCCAGCCACAGGGGCGTCTTGCTTAGGATCTCTTGGAAGGAACGCGCTGCAGCTTAGGTGGGAGTTGCAGGTCTCTTGATTAGACGACTTCTTCATTTGGATCCACTCTTAGTACTTTCATCTAGTTGGGCATGTGTAGCTCTTTCCATTATTCCGTTGTTATTGGACATTTGTATTTCGGTTATTTCCAGTATTGTTACTATGGGATTTATTCAGTTTGGATGTGTGACTTTAGATTTCGTATGTTGACATTCGATTGACGAATGTATTAAATATTGGACTATGTTGCATAATTTAAATGTGGTGTGATTCTTACTTATTGAATGTGGTTAAATAAAATAAATAAATAATTTTTCTTTAAATAAAATTTGGAAAGTTATGTATGAAAATGGTTTTGACACTTAGCTTAATTATTTAGGGTGTTAAATTGGAAAATTTATTTTTATCGACGGTGATGCTGAGAATGAACCAACTGTTTACCTTGATTTAATTTAATAAAGGAGTGATCGCCCGGTATTTAATTAGGCGGGGTGTCACAGGTGGTATCAGAGCATCAGGTTCTAGTGTCCATAGGATCTGTACGGCTTCTTTTCGCTTTCAGATTAACGTTATTGCTTTAGAGCCCTATTTCTAGGATTGTTGTACTCTTGTTTTACGTTTAAGTCTTTAGCTATTTGAGATTTGATAATAACTGTAAACTAATAATCTTCTTCACGTTTCAGATGCCTCCGAGACGTGCTCCGAAGGATAGGCGTGCCCAGGCCGAACAGCCAGCAGTTCCGGCACAAGGCACGATATATGCAAATGAAGTAGCCACCATTGTTGCTCAGGCGGTGAATGGCACACTAGCGGTGGTTCAGCAGGCTCCACCCCAGGTTCAGGCAGTGGCTCCAGTACCAGCACAGCTTCCATCTGCATGGGAGAAGATTCGGGATGCTTTTCAGAAAGCGCATCCTCCTGAGTTATCTAGTAGCTCTGATATTGTCACAGTTAGACAATGGAAGAAATACATCCAGCGGCACCTCCGTATGTATGAGTGCACTGATGTGAAAAAGCAGTTATTGGCCTCCTTTAAGCTGGTGGGAGCCGCATTGCAGTGGTGGGAGTCCACTACCACTTTGGAGGAGAGGGACACGATCCCTATTCAGTCATTTTGGGAGCGGTTTGACCGCAAGTATTTTCCATCCGCCGTGCAGACTGAGATGAGGCGGAGATTGCTAAGTCTGAATCAGGAGAGTCTTACCGTAGTGGAGTATGAGTACGAGTTCACGAGACTTCTCACCATTGTGCCAGATGAGGCACCTACTGAGAGCAAGAAGATTATGCTGTTTATCGACGGGTTAACTTGGAGGATCCGTCAGCACCTTGTTGGCAATTTATCCCTGAGTACTTTTAATGATATACTCAATGTCACATTGCTACATTGCCAGGATCACCGCTTCCATCTTCAGGGAAGCAAGAGAGTCCAGCCAGCAGGGCAGGGTCGGGGGTAATAGTGCCAGTGGGGCACCATCTCATGGACAGACTCGTCAGCACGAGCAGAGTTCCCATCAGGGGGACCCTGCTAAAAGATTCCGTTCAGGTGATTCTCGGCAGGGATTTGGGGGTTATAGGCAGGGTCAGCAGGGCCAGCCTAATCATCAGGTCCAGCAAGGCCAACACCGACAGCAGGGTAAATAACAAGGCCATCAGGGCCAACAACGTGCACATCAGGGCCAACAGGGCCCGTGGCGTGGAGGTAACGGCCAACAGGGCCGTGGATAGAAGGGTCAGAGGGGAGGTAACTTCAAAGGCCGATGTTTTCGATGCGGTAAACACGACCATAGGCACCAGGATTGTCCAGAGGGAGAGAGGGCCCCACAGCAGCAGGGTGCCCGTAATGAGCCACAGAGGCCACTATTTCCACCTGCCCTCCCAGCTCCAGCCCAGGTGCCAGCCCTACCAGCCATTCCAGTAGCTCCAGTGCAGCAGGGGCAATTACAGTACGGACGTGTCTATAACGTCCACCAGGCAGTAGCCCCACAGACACCACCCGCGATTGAGGGTATGTTTCCTATCCATGGTACTATGGGTCGGGTTTTGTTTGATACGGGGGCAACACATTGTTTTATAGCTACATATTTTGCGAAGGCCTTAGGGTTGTTAGCCACAACAGAGAGCACAGTGACGTGTGTGGACTCACCACTGGGGAGTGGGTCACTTATTTTCTTTATATGCCGAGGAGTGGGGGTAGAGATTGGTAGTTTGGTATTACCTGCAGACATGTTAGTCTTAGACATGCACGAGCATGATGTGATTATTGGTATGGATTGGCTCACAGCTTATAGATACATGATTGATTGCTTCGTTGGGAGCATTGTTTTTGCCATTCCGGGGTAAGAGATGTTTGTAGTGGCGATGCCTCGCCCAGAGGGAGGCTCGACCGCTCATTTGTATTACATAGAGGAGGATACGTCTAAGGAGGTTGTGATTCCCTTAGATTCGATCCCAGTTGTCAGGGAGTATTCTGATGTGTTTTAGGAAATACCAGGCCTACCCCCCAGTCGAGAGATAGACTTTGTTATATATTTATTGCCAAATATGAGACCTATAGCACGCGCACCGTACCGTATGGCTCCGGTAGAGATGCGAGAGCTACAAGATCAGATAGAGCAGCTGTTAGGTCAGGGCTTCATTCATAGGAGTACCTCACCTTGGGGCGCTCCAGTTTTTTTTGTGAAGAAGAGAGATGGTTCACTGAGATTGTGTGTGTACTACAGGGAGCTGAACAAGGTCACGATACGGAATAAATATCCGTTACCTCAAATCGATGATCTGTTCGACCAGCTGAGGGGAGCAACTTTATTTTCAAAGATAGATCTGAGGTCGGGGTACCATCAACTACGTATTAGGGAGCAGGATGTTTCGAAGACTGCTTTCTTTATGAGATATGGGTCTTATGAGTTCCGGGTGATGCCGTTCGGACTCACAAATGCTCCAGCCATTTTCATGGACTTGATGAACTGAGTATTCAGAGAGTTCTTGTATCAGTTTGTCATCGTTTTTATAGATGACATTTTGATATATTCACACTCCGAGGAGGATCATACCGAGCACTTAAGGCAGGTTCTTCAGACTCTATAAGAGCATCAATTCTATGCTAAGTACCAGAAGTGCGGATTCTGGTTGCGAGAGGTACAGTTCTTGGGGCCTGTTGTTTTTAAGCAGGGGATAGCAGTTGACCCAAGTAAAGTGTCAGCGGTGAGGGAGTGGGGACAGCCCACGACACCGACAGAAGTGCGTAGTTTCTTGGGGTTAGTTTGTTACTACAGGAGATTCATTTGCGGATTCTCCAAAATAGCGGGTCCGCTGACAAACCTAACTCGCAAGGGAGTACCACATGTTTGGGATGACGCTTGTCAGTTGGCTTTCGACGAGCTGAAAGATAAGCTTACTTCAGCGCCAGTCCTTGCTTTACCAAAGCCGGGTGCGGAGTACCTGGTTTACACCGATGCCTCTTTACGGGGACTTGGGGGAGTACTTCAGCAGGAAGAGAAGGCTATAGCTTTTACCTCCCGTAATCTTAAGCCGCATGAGAAGAATTACCCCACCCATGACCTGGAGTTAGCAGTAATCGTCTTTGCATTGAGGATATGGAGGCACTATTTGTTGGGAGAAAAATTACGTTTGATCACAGACCACAAGTCATTGCAGTACCTGTTCACTCAGCGAGAGCTGAATATGCGTCAACGCAGATGGCTAGAGTTTGTGAAGGACTATTAGTTCGACATACAGTATCATCCAGGAAAGGCCAACGTAGTTACTGATGCGTTGAGTCGTAGACTGGTAGACGAAGTAGCAAACGTCTGGAAAGCAAAGTGGAAGGAGTTGGGTCACCAGGATGCAGTAGCACGTTCTTTCATATCCGTGATGTCAGTCACACCCGAGATTGTTACGAGGGTGATACAGGCACAGACCACAGACCCGTTTTGCCAGGAGCAGATTGTACGACTTTTAGCCGAGGGTGCTGAATCTTATTCTGTTAGTTCTGATGGGGGTTTGAGGTTTAATGGGAGATTGGTGGTTCCAAAAGGAGCAGAATTACGTCATGCAGTGATGACCCAGTCTCACGGGTCCCGATTTTCAGTACATCCTGGAGGAGATAAGATGTACCAGGATATGAGGCGACAGTACTGGTGGAGTGGGATGATGAAGGACATTGCTGAGTTCGTGTCCAAGTGTTCTACCTGCCAGCTGGTGAAGGTGGACCATCAGAAACCGTCAGGGTTGCTTCAGCCATTGGAAGTGCCCGCACGGAAGTGGGAGAGTATTTCCATGGATTTTATTATCGGGTTGCCTACATCACAGCGGGGCCACGATTCTATCTGGGTGATTTTAGACCGTTTGACCAAGGTGGCTCATTTTCTGCCGGTGCGGACGGATTATACCACAAGTCAGTATGCTCAGTTGTTCATCGCTAAGATTGTCAGATTACACGGGGTGCCCCTGAATATTGTGTCAGATAGGGATAAGATTTTTGTGTCACATTTTTGGGAAAGCTTTTAGGAGGCTATGGGTACTGAGTTGAGGTTGAGTTCAGCTTATCACCCACAGATAGATGGATAGACAGAGCGTACTAATTAGATGTTGGAGGATATGCTACGCATGTGTGTTCTTGATTTTGGAGGAGGTTGGGAGCCACATCTTCCACTGGTAGAGTTTGCTTATAATAACTCTTATCAGTTCAAGATTGGTATGGCTCCATTTGAGGCTTTGTATGGCAGGCCTTGTCGTTCCCTAGCTTGTTGGCTCAAAGTGGGGGATAACAAGTTGCTAGGACTAGAGGTGATTCAGGAGACCTCCACGAGGATTGAGATGATCAGGAGTCGCATTCGAGTAGCCCAGGACAGGCAGAAGAGCTACACCGATGCGAAACGGTTCTTCCAAGAGTTTAGTGTGGGGTACCAAGTGTTATTACGTGTATCTCCTATAAAAGGAGTGATGAGGTTCGGTAAGAAGGGGAAGTTGGCTCCGAGGTACGTGGGACCATTTCCCATCATCGAGAGGATTGGGTCGATTGCATACAGAATGGGACTGCCAGAGCATTTACATCGCATTCACGATGTATTCCACAACTCGTCGTTGAGACGGTATCTTCGGGATGATATGGCCCATACTCACATCGCGATAGATGAGATCGTCTTACAGCCTGATAGCTCTTACGAGGAGAGACCGGTGTCTATCCTAGACTATAGTGAGAGGAGATTGAGGTCGAAGATAGTTCCACTTGTGCGGGTCCAGTGGGAGCATCATAATGTGGAGGAATCCACTTGGGAGCGCGAGGCAGATATGCGCGAAAGATATCCAGAGTTGTTTTTACCAGGTATGCCTTATTTTTCCGAATTTCGGCACGAAATTCCGTTATTAGGGGGGAAGTATGTAATACCACATATTTTTATGCTATATTAATTTCGGGATTTATTAAAGTTAATGTGAATGAATTATAAAAAAAAATCCGGAAATTAATTATGTTATAATTATTAACGTGACGAGAGTTAGTATTTATGGAAAATTTGTTGAATATTACTAATGAGCAAAGTAATATATAATATTGGTTATATTGAATGTCATGAGTGAGTTAAATGACAATGTCGGAAATTTAAGTCGGAACGTGCTCGTGTCGCGTCGGGACTAAATTTTGATAAATAAAAAGTGAATATTTTATAAGTTTCCCGTATGGTCATTTTGAGTGCTCCAATGCATCCGGAAGGGTCTAGATAGTCAGAAAAGTGTACCCGGGGGTATAGTTTGGGTCTCGGGGCATTTTTAGGCCTAATTAGTACCCCGGGAGGGCGTTTTGGACATTTCACCTTTTTGGGTAATTAAACCCACGAAAATCAGAAACATATATCAGCCATTTAGGTTAGTCAGCTAGGGTTAGAAAACTCAAACACAAGTGACGAACATAGGAGAGGGAAGAAGAAAGCTCTCAAGGCAATTCAAGGCCAAAAAGCCACCCGTTTGCACCGCCGTCACCGCCAATGCGTAGATCGCGAGACGAGGAATGCAACCAGAACAAAATCAGCTGTAAATCACAATACCAAAAATCCCAGTCAAGTGTTTATCTTGCTATTTTCGTTGGTGCAATTTCCATATTATTTTAGAAATGATTAGGGATGAAATATATGGAAGAAAACCGAAATTGTGATAGGAATTTGCATGTAGTAAAGACTTAAACTTTATTCTGGAAGTCTCTTGTGATGTAGAAAGATAACCCATGAAATTTTGGTGTAAATAAGAAAGAAATTTAGGGATAAAACAGATTAGAATCATGAGTTAGAGATTTTTAGGGTTCTTGAGTTTTAAATGAATTATGGCATGATTAATCCATATTTAGTGATGTAAATTGATATGTTTTACGTTGAAAATACCTGATATGATGATATAAGGTTATAAGTATCAATTTTGGGACGATTGGGATTAGAAAATATGGATTTGGTGTAAGTTTGGAGATGAAACCCGTAACTGCAATTCTGCAGATTTCGCAGACTTGCTTGATCGATCGATCGAGCCCGGAGCTTCGATCCATCGAAGGTTCGATCGATCGAGCCCCAGACCTCGATCGATCGACCCCTCCTGGTAGACTCCTATTTCCTTTGTTTAATTAGTTAAATTAAATTTATCGTGAAATAATTCTTGGGTATTTTTAATAAAATGTTTTAGGAGATAGGAAAGACGAGTAGTACATATGAATAAGTGTTGGGAACTTTATTATAAGACGAGAATTTTTCTTTTGGGATAATTATATAATGAACGATGAAACTATGTATTTCAAGTGAGAGATTACGGCGAATAGCTACGATAGTGAATAGAGGTATACCTACTGAATTTTTTTCTTGGAAGGATAGAGTCCACGAGTGTCACGTAATAAGTGAGAAAACTCTTCATGTTAAGGTTAGAGATGAAACCTTACACGTAATAATAGTAATGTGAAATTAAGGATAAATGTTGTAATTATGGGTGACGAGAGGAACCTATATTAATATGATAAAAGTGGTATATTTATATGATTGTGTGTACATATATTATATACATGTGAAAAACATACCGCGCTACTTGCTATCCTTGAGCTTACCGCGCTGGGACAGTCTTATCTCGATGGGAACTTTATGGGGGATATTGACTTGTACCCTAGAAGATAGATATCATTGGTACAGGCTATCGAATTGATAGTTCAGACGGTCCTAAGAGACGCGAGTATGTGCCATCTTCTTAGAGACTTGGAATCTATGCTTCGCCTCGATATTGTTTGTGTATGTGTTAATACAGTTCGAGAGTGATTCCGAATTTGTATTCCCCTTTATATGAGTGGTATGGGGTTTGGATAGTAGAAGTATGCACGCACCATAGTTTTATTTGGGGTGCTGTTATTTTATATATATTATACTAGTAGTTAATATATATATGAGATTTAGAAATTTGAAACTGCCTACTGTGATTTGATAAGTAGGACATGGTTGATGACTCAAGTAGTAAATACTTGTTTAGTGAAAGTATAATATGACACTGGGAAACTTTATAAATTAATAAAGCTAAAATGAGAGTTGTGCTGCTAATTAGAAGTATCCTTTTTAAACAATGATATTGTTCAGTTTTGAAATCTTATGAGTAAGTTAAGATAAGCTAAATTATTGGGAAGGTTAGTATGATAAAATGATAAGATAAACCATTGGGAAGGTTAGTACGTTAGGCGTGCACATTAGAAGAGAGGTGAGAATTTCTCAAGAGAGTGTCGCTCTAATATGTTGTTGCATTGGCCTGTATCAATTTAAATACTTGCTAAACGTATTTTAAATCAAACACACTATCGGGCTCAGACCCGTTTCTTTTTTCTCTCTCTCTCTCTCTTGTATATATATGTATGTATTACAAGTGCCCAGCCATATGGGAGTCTTGCTTAGGATCTCTTGGAAGGAACGCGGTGCAGCTTAGGTGGGAGTTGCAGGTCTCTTGATTAGACGACTTCTTCATTTGGATCCACTCTTAGTACTTTCATCTATTTGGGCATGTGTAGCTATTTCCATTATTCGGTTGTTATTGGACATTTGTATTTCGGTTATTTCCAGTATTGTTACTATGGGATTTATTCAATTTGGATGTGTGACTTTAGATTTCTTATGTTGACATTCGATTGACGAATGTATTAAATATTGGACTATGTTGCATAATTTAAATGTGGTGTGATTCTTACTTATTGAATGTGGTTAAATAAAATAAATAAATAATTTTTCTTTAAATAAAATTTGGAAAGTTATGTATGAAAATGTTTTTGACACTTAGCTTAATTATTTAGGGTGTTAAATTGGAAAATTTATTTTTATCGACAGTGATGCTGAGAATGAACCAACTGTTTACCTTGATTTAATTTAATAAAGGAGTGATCGCCCGGTATTTAATTAGGCGGGGTGTCACAAGACCTAGAAAGATATATCAACATATATAAAAGTTGATCTCTCTCGCACAGTCACATGCAATATCATGGAGTCATACACCAGAGCCCTTGTGTAGCTGTAGTGATCGAATTGATGTTCTTACACCTCTCACTACTACCATTGTCCTACCTAAGGTCTCTAAACCAGTTGAAAAAAATAACTAAAAAGTAATCAATTAATTTTAAGAGCGATAATAATCATATATATAAGGAAGCATAAATAACATTTTTAAAAAATAAACCAATGACTCTGAACATACCACTGAACTCCTTATCGCACAAAACACCTTCAGGTGTAGTCCTAAAACCAGGTGTGTGCGAATCAAACTAGATATGGTGCCAAACATATTCCAAGGGCAAGTCTATTCGACCCACATTGAACCTCTAACTCGAGCTCTGGGGGTACAGAGGATTGGGAGACAAGAACCCCCGGGCATCCACAATGGAACTAATTCACACACAAGTAGTTATATCCCACCTACAACAGTTGCTCGGGGCCTGCAGTTACACGTGTACGAAAGGATTAATTGTATTATTCTTCCCAATATGATTGTAAAAGATGAATGATATGAAACTGCTCGCCAGGTATGAAAACCCAATAAGTATGAAGGCGCGCCTAAATCTTGAGGATTTCGTCAACACCAATGACATAAATGTTTTCGACCAAAGATTTTCACATTCATGCCTTTGTGACTCAATAACAAAGTTTTTTTGCACTATGATTCATAAGAGTATTTGTGTAACTTACATAGAATTATATAGAGATCAGTTTTCCATATGTGCGTCAAACATATATCATTGATTGTTTAATAGTACATGTTATATTAGAAGTAGTTATATTTTTAATTGAGTTTGGAAAAAAGAAAAGGAATTTACGTGGAATTTAAACAATGGAGCATGTTGATGGTATGAATGTTTTTTTGGTGTCTATTCCAACTATTCTAATTTGAAATATCAAATTTATGAGAATTTGATTATTATGGGAGAAAATATCATTTTCTACATGCTTTGTATAACAAAAAAGGTAAAACTTTAAGCCTTTTTCTGGATGCCCTAGAGGTGGTCTTATAGAGATATTAATTACAAGTTTCATCAAAAAGACAGGGAGGGAGATAAAGAGAGGATGTAACCAGCCAATTCTGTGTATAAATGGTAATTTACTCATTTCGTTATTCCATATTGTTAGTGGACGATATTGTTTTGGATGAGTTTAATCTTTTGGGTAAAATATGTAATTTTCTAAGCATGTTAGGCATGATTTTTGTGTGTTGACATAGAATTGTATTTATCCAAAAAATCAACCAAACGATTATGTTTTGTTAGAATGATTCAATTAAGAAGACCTTTTGTGAAGTGCTATAAATTCTATAGATAAACTAGACCAAAGCAACAAAATAAGATATAAAACCAAAAGAATGTAATACCCCGTGATTTTAATGACTTTTAAAATGGGTTATATATTAAATTAATGGATTAATTGGATTTTATCATAAATTAATTCATTTGGATTTTATCCGAATTGTGGATATTAAAATGGATGATTCTGAATATTACTTAAAGATATTTAGGTAATATATGAATATGATGTCATTATTATGATGGTGTGATATAATTTCGGAAATTTGGATTTTTTAGTCAGACGCGGTATGGGACGTGTCGGGACTAATTTATTAAATTAAAAAGGAAATTTAATTTCTATCGACCTTATAGTCATTTCGACTGCGTCGTTGCGTCCGGAAGGGTTGAAATAGTCAGAAAAGTCTATTTGAATGTTAATTTCGAGTCTCGGGTCATTTGAAAATAAAAAGACAACCCAAAAGGGCATTTTGGTTCTTTTTACAAGGGGGATGAATAGTGATTTCGGGTTTTGTCTTATTATAAGTATTTGGAGATTAGTGTATGTAGGTTCATTTCATCTCTTCTACAGAAAATGTAAAAGTCATCTTCTTAGAGTGAGTGGAAGGTTGCTTGGAAAGAAAAAGAAGTTTGCTTGGGAAGGAGGAGAACCAAGGGTAAAAGGTCACCACCACCATCACCACCTGTGTTATTCAACTCCAAAGGGTCAGATCTTCATTAAAGGCAAGTGTTTGATATTTGCAACATAAGTTCGTATATTGTCCATGTTAGAATAATTATGAAAAGAGATGATTTTTCATGTTTGGAAGATAAATATGTAGTAATGGATTTCTGGAAGTATGAAATATATAGGAATTAAACTCATATTGTAGGTAGTTAGTAATCCAATAAATATTCATCAATCTGTGGAAGAATTTCTGAAAATCATTTTGTGTTCTGGAAGATAATATGTTGATAATTTTCTGGAAAAAGAGGCAAAAACGAGTGGAATGAGAAGAGCCAATTTAGAATATTTAGATCTTCTTTTTGAGTGCATTTGGATGAGATTTAAGAAAAACTCAAAATACATACCTGACTCAATTTTTCGTGTAGAATCTAAATTTGAAATCGGATTGATGATTTGAATATTTTTTGGATATGATTTTTCCGAGTATTTAAAATATGAGAATTCATGATGTTTTTTTTTTTTAATGTTGGTTCTTATCCCAAAACTTTTGTAGATCTTCGGTGATTATTAATTGGATATTATGGGACTTAGAGAAGATCAGTAAGCCCTAGTTAAGATTTGAATTAATTTGATTGGGATTTAATTGATTAGAGTTATGATAATTAAAGTTAAAGAGATTTCGGTTGCTAGATTCATGTGTGGGATTCTAATCTGTTTGTATGAGGATTAAGGATAGTTCAAGTAGGGGAGATTTAATATAACACCTGGGTAGCCTTAGGGTTATAATTTAAACATCAAGGACTGAGTGTAGTACAAGAGCGTAGTGGTATGGCTCCTGGATAGAGATGGGAGTTTAGAACACATTTGTTTAAAAGAGGGGATGAGGTTATTTCGATCGCATATTTGAAGTTGACGAACCTCCTCGATCGACAAAGTTAAGTAGTAGTGTATTGGAGGGGTTCCTTGTTTGGATTTCGCTTTGCGAGACGCTCCGCGCATCAACCTTAACGACGTCGGGAGTGGAGAGATGTTATAGGATGCGAGGATAATTAAATTATGAAGTAAAGATATGACATTTTAGTACGTGGGATTTAAAGAGATATAATGCTACGTAAGGGAATAATCTAAGGTTAATGTGAGTACCTTGTTGTTAGTATACTATAGGTATGATAATGCCTATTTGATTGATTGATGATCTATGTGTATGACATACCTAGCTTACTTGCTATCGGTGGGAGGTTTTCGCGTGAGGGCAGTCATATCCTGATGAATCCATGGTATCTTTGATTTGTCGCTCGAGAACATAGGTCTATGAAAGACTTATCGGGGAGTTGATAAGTCCGCTGACTGTGGGTACGTAGGTATGTGCATGACCCATGGATACGAGAACTATGTTCGCCTCCAATGTTTGTGTTGTTGTTTATGGTTCGAGGAATCCTTACTGAACCTTTTGTCCACTATTCTGTGACCAGCGATGATGGGACATGATATCAGAGTAATGTATTGCACCGCAGCTGTGACTCGGGGTGCCGTATTATATATATATATATATATATATATATATATATATATATATAATGAATTAAATGATTGAATGGTTATATTTTGGTTAAGTCATCTACTGTGTGATAATTGTAGATAACGGCAAATTGAGAAAAGAATGGAATTAAGTTAATGAATGTTTATTCTTATAGAATTGAAAAGCTTAATTCATATTTATGAGAAATGATTCATGTTAATGAGCAATGATTCATATAAATGAAAAATGTATAAGAATGATTATATAACATTTGGTATGGGACATACGGGGTTATGATATGGGAATGGAATTATATTATGGAATTGTTAAAGAGGAATCATTAACTAGGAGGTTAATAGGAAACATTAAGTGTTCACTCTAGTTGAGAGGTGAGAATAGCAAGTGAGAGTTGGATCTAACATGTACATAATAAATTCTTTATTGCACTTGTTAAATACTTGTTGTTTTAAAAATCATTTACAAAATCGTGCTTTGACCCGTTTCCTTGCATATTTTCTTTTCAATTGTATCTTCTATATCAGGTGTCCAGCAACAGGGACGCCAACCTTAGCGGATTATGACAGGATATGGATCTATGGAGTTTTGCTTAAACGCCTATCATCTTTTTGATTCACAATATTCTTAGTCAGGGCATGTCTCCCAAAGGATTCAGTTATCTCTTTTCTATCGGGGTCAAATACTATTGTAGTTGTGTCTTTTAATACATTTAACATTGTTGGGATTACTGTAATGGATTAATATTATGTGGGAACGTTTATTCCAAATGCTTTTAAATTCTTTTATGTTATCTATTTGGTTATCAGTGCTGTAGAATAAAATGTGTTGTGTTATTCTTAAACTAGAAATGAATTTTGTTGAATTAAAATTTGGAAGGTTTTTAACACTAGCTTAATTGGGTATTAGGTGAGTTGTAAATGTTTTTTGACAGTGATACTAAGAATGAGCCAACTGTATATTCTGTTTTAATTTGGTATGGGGCTGGCCACCCGGTATTTAATTAGGCGGGGTGTTACAGGTGGTATTAGAGCTTAGGTATACGGCAACCCTCGGGTCTTGGATTTTGGGTTCATTACGTGGTTAGCAATTTTTGGAGATAGCAAATTTCAGGTGATATTCGTGATAGGCATCTAGATTAGATGTGAGAAATTTATTTTTGGGAGACTTGATTTATTTTTGGAGTTAGTGTAGTGGCCTGATTTTGAGAGATAGGCATTCGGCGAATTTCGAGGGCGAAATTCCATTGTTAGTGGGGAAGTGTAACAACCCGCGTAATTTTGGGCTATTTTAATTAATTTCTGGAAAATGGAGGAAAATAAAGTTTTTGATAAAATTATTTTTATTGCTCAAATATGTTGGTTATTATTTTTAAAGGCGAGAATTTCAAATGATTTCAAAAACGGATTTAAAACAGATTTTAAAAGGATTTTTATATGTTTTTAACTTTTGGAGTTGTTTTGACTTCCAACTCTTCATTTCTTTACCTTATTTAAAGGAGTCTTTTGGATTCCAACTCTTAATTTCTTTGCATTATAAAAGGGAGTCGTGGGCAACCCTTTTAACCTAATTTTGGCTCAAATTTTGGCAGCAAATATATTTTATATTTCTATTCTTTTTATATACACATTGGCCCTTGAGATTTGTGAGTTCCAACCTTAGATTAGAGGTGTTCTTGGGGCTATTTTGCTGGAGATTCTTGGAGGAGATTTTGTAGATCTTTTGTGTTGATCTTGATGATATGATCATTGGTTTCTCATCGTGTTTTGAGGTATGGGGTTTTGCACAATATGCTCCTTAAATCTCGCGAGTGTCATTCTCTTTGAATTCTTGTTTAATTGAACTCATATTTGAATTGATAAATTCATTGAAATCTGGAAAATAATTGTTGAAATTATTTTTATTCATGTGGTATCATTATATTTTTATTGAGCACGTTGTCATGACATTTTAATATGGCACGGATGTTGGGCACCCGCCAAAATTCCTGTTTCCCGGGCTATGGCTTGATAAAGCATATACGGATGTGGTGAGGCCTGGTGACCCGGTTAAAGTGTTATTGAGAAATTATATTGATAAATATTTTGATATTTGCATTTCGATTTGAATATTCGTACTCGTGTTGTTACGTTTTATTCATCGCTAATATATATTTGTTGAGCATCTTTCTTGTCATATTGTGTACTTCCCCATATTTTCTTTTAGTTGGCAGGTTAGCACGGATTTTGGGGCGCTATGGAGATTGATTTTAGCGAGGATTGTTTGGGAAAGATTTGTATTATTTTGATGTATAGAGCTTTGTACATTTGTATTTTAATTCAAGAGACTTGTTGTAATTGAAGAGATTGAGATTAGTGGATTTATATTATTGTGGGTTTATTTAGATGCTCTATACCTTGTCACTTGTGGATTTGGATTTATTTTATCGCATTAGTGCTCCGTTCGCTCTCCCCGGGCGGGCAGGGTGTTACAAATGGTATCAGAGCATCAGGTTCTAGTGTCCTTTAGGGTCTGTACGGCTTACTGTGTTTTCAGCTTTGCGTTCTTTGATGTAGAGCCCTATGTTTAGGATTGTTGATTTCCTTGGTGGGATTTAGTTCTCCTGCTATAACGTAGATATTAGTGAATATTATTTGCGTTCGAACGGGTTCGTACGAGAAGTATGGCAGATGAGGGCCATTGGACTGATAGCGGAGATCGTACTTAGGAGGTTATGAAGTATGTTCGAGTATGATGACCGTAGTCGAGGTCACCCCTATTATGGAAAAATTGAGGAGAGTCATTAGTAGAAGTTCTTGAAATGCGGGAATTATGTATGTTACCTAACGAAGGCAATATATTCAAAGGATTGGGCATATAGTGGAGTGTGGTGAACTAGAACTGAAAATTTGGGGGTAAAATTTTTCTTGACTCATTGGAGAAAAGTTATAATTGTGGGATTCAACAACCACCACCCACGAATGAGGGTATGTTTTCTATCAAAGGAATTATGAGGCGTATATTGATTTTTGTAGCGATTAATATTGTGTGGGAAAAAAGGATTGCTAAACTTGGCCTATAGCACTGTTATTTACGTAGACTCACCAAGGGGTGTGGGACACCTATGTTTTACATGTTATCATGTGGGTTTGATTTTTATCATGGGATTACTTCCTTTGGGCATGTCCGAGCATGATGTGACTATCGGCATGCATTGACTTGTGGTATACGAGAGCGTATGTACTACTATTAGCCAGCATCTTGTCTTTTAGAGAAGAGTAGATGAGTAGACTCTATATGAAATCAATAAAACCTAAAAAAAAATTTGTTTAAATTGATAAACCTGATATTTTTTTTCGATAAACCAAATTTTTATACACTATTGAATAAGGACCTTAGGAGTTTCGATGACCGACTACTTTAGGAAGTAGTGTATCGGGGTGGTTCCTTATTTGGATTTCGCTTGCGAGACACCCCACGCATGAAACTAATAACCGTTGGGAGTCGAAATAAGTTAGGTCCTTAGTATATGAGTTTGTAACCTTTGCTATTATAATGAAAGTTGTACGATAGGGTGTATGGGCACCCTGGATGATTGGATTGTAGTAGTTTTCAAAATTGTGAAACAGTAAGTAGTTGTGACTTCAAGATTTATTTATTTAATAAGTGAGGATCATTTTTCCCAAACTTTGTCACGAGGACGGTATAGGGAAGATTGGGTATAATTTAAATTTGATTCAGTTGGAACTATATGGTGAGACTTAGTGTAACATCGATGGGGATTTTCGTTAATGTACTGTATGGGCGGTACTACTTAGATTTCTTGCAATGTGAGATTTATACTCGGAGTTGACCTTATCAGTATGGTTCATTTTTCTGAATTTCGGGACAAAATTTTGTTATAAGGGGGGAAGTATGTAATACCCCGTGATTTTAATGACTTTTAAAATGGGTTATATTTTAAATTAATGGATTAATTGGATTTTATTATAAATTAATTCATTTGGGTGTTATCTGAATTGTGGATATTAAAATGGATGATTCTGAATATTACTTAAAGATATTTAGGTAATATATGAATATGATGTCATTATTATGACGGTGTGATATAATTTCGGTAATTTGGATTTTTTAGTCAGACGCGGTATGGGACGTGTCGGGACTAATTTATTAAATTAAAAAGGAAATTTAACTTCTATCGACCTTATAGTCATTTCGACTGCGTCGTTGCATCCGAAAGGGTTGAAATAGTCAGAAAAGTCTATTTGGATGTTAATTTTGAGTCTCGGGTCATTTGGAAATGAAAAGACAACCCAAAAGGGCATTTTGGTTATTTTTAGAAGGGGTGAATAGTGATTTCGGGTTTTGTCTTATTATAAGTATTTGGAGATTAGTGTATGTAGGTTCATTTCATTTCTTCTACACAAAATTTAAAAGTCATCTTCTTAAAGAGAGTGTAAGGTTGCTTGGAAAGAAAAAGAAGTTTGCTTGGGAAGGAGGAGAACCAAAGGTCAAAGGTCACCACCACCATCACAACCTGTGTTATTCAACTCCAAAGGGTCAGATCTTCATTAGAGGCAAGTGTTTGATATTTCCAACTTAAGTTCGTATATTTTCCATGTTAGAGTAATTATGAAAAGAGATGATTTTTCATGTGTGGAAGATAAAAATGGAGTAGTAATGGATTTCTGGAAGTATGAAATATATAGGAATTAAACTCATGTTGTAGGTAGTTAGTAATCCAAGAAATATTCATCAATCTGTGGAAGAAATTCCGAAAATCATTTTGTGTTCTTGAAGATAATATGTTGATAATTTTCTGGAAAAAGAGGCAAAAACGAGTGGAATGAGAAGAGCTAATTTGGAATGTTTAGATCTTCTTTTTGAGTGCATTTGGATGAGATTTAAGAAAAACTCAAAACACATACCTGACTCAATTTTTCGTGTAGAATCCAAATCTGAAGTCGGATTGATGATTTGAATAATTTTTGGATCAGATTTTTCTGAGTATTTAAAATATGAGAATTCATGATGTTGTTTCTTTTTAATGTTGATTCTTATCCCAAAACTTTTGTACATCTTCGGTGATTATTAATTGGATATTATGGGACTTAGAGAAGATCAATAAGCCCTAGTTAAGATTTGAATTAATTTGAATGGGATTTAATTGATTAGAATAATGATAATTAAAGTTAAAGAGATTTCGGTTGCTAGATTCATGTGTAGGATTGTATGAGGATTAAGGATAGTTCAAGTAGGGGAGATTTAATATAACACCTGGGTCGCCTTAGGGTTACAATTTAAACATCAAGGACTGAGTTTAAGCTCATTATTGATTTCGCAAGGGCTGAGTGTAGTACAAGAGCTTAGTGGTATGGCTCCTGGATAGAGATGGGAGTTTAAAACACATTTGGTTAAAAGAGGGGATGAGGTGATTTCGATCGCATATTTGAAGTTAACGAACCTCCTCGATCGACAAAGTTAAGTAGTAGTGTATTGGAGGGGTTCCTTGTTTGGATTTCGCTTTGCGAGACGCTCCGCGCATGAACCTTAACGACGTCGGGAGTGGAGAGATGTTATAGGATACGAGGATAATTAAATTATGAAGTAAAGATATGACATTTTAATACGTGGGATTTAAAGAGATATAATGCTACGTAAGGGAATAATCTAAGGTTAATGTCAGTACCTTGTTGTTAGTATACTATAGGTATGATAATGCCTATTTGATTGATTGATGATTTATGTGTATGACATACCTAGCTTACTCACTATCGGTGGGAGGTTTTCGCGTGAAGGCAGTCATATCCTGATGAATCCATGGGATCTTTGATTTGTCGCTCGAGAACATAGGTCTATGAAATACTTATCGGGGAGTTGATAAGTCCGTTGACTGTGGGTACGTAGGTATATGCGTGACCCATGGATACGAGAACTATGTTCGCCTCCAATGTTTGTGTTGTTGTTTATGGTTCGAGGAATCCTTACCGAACCTTTTGTCCACTATTCGGCGACCAGCGATGATGGGACATGATAGCAGAGTAATGCATTGCACTGCAGCTATGACTCGGGGTGCCGTATTATATATGAATATACATATAATGAATTAAATGATTGAATGGTTATATTGTGGTTAAGTCATCTACTGTGTGATAATTGTAGATACATGCGAATTGAGAAAAGAATGGAATTAAGTTAATGAATGTTTATTCTTATAGAATTAAAAACATTAATTCATATTAATGAGAAATGATTCATGTTAATGAGCAACGATTCATATAAATGAAAAATGTATAAGAATGATTATATAACGTATGGTATGGGACATACGGGGTTATGATATGGGAATGGAATTATATTATGGAATTGTTAAAGAAGAATCATTAACTAGGAGGTTAATAGGAAACGTTAAGTGTGTACTCTAGTTGAGAGGTGAGAATAGCAAGTGAGTGTTGGATCTAACATGTACATAATAAATGCTTTATTGCACTTGTTAAATACTTGCTGTTTTAAAAATCATTTACACAATCGGGCTCTGACCCGTTTCCTTGCATATTTTCTTTTCTATTGTATGTTCTATATCAGGTGTCGAGCAACAGGGACGCCAACCTTAGCGGATTATAACAGGCTATGGATCTATCGAGTTTTGCTTAAATGCCTATCATCTTTTTGATTCACAGTATTCTTAGTCACGGCATGTCACCCAAAGGATTTAGTTATCTCTTTTCTATCGGGGTTAAATACTATTGTATACGTGTCTTTTAATACATTTAACATTGTTGGGATTACTGTAATGGATTAATATTATGTGGAAATGTTTATTCCAAATGATTTTAAATTCTTTTATGTTATCTATTTGGTTATCAGTGTTGTAGAATAAAATGTGTTGTGTTATTCTTAAACCAGAAATAAATTTTGTTGAATTAATATTTGGAAAGTTTTTTAACACTAGCTTAATTGGGTTTTAGGTGAGTTGTAAATATTTTTCGACAGTGATGCTAAGAATGAGCCAACTGTATATTCTGTTTTAATTTGGTATGGGGCTGGCCACCCGGTATTTAATTTGGCGGGGTGTTACAAAGAAATCAAACGAGGTTTCATGAAATAAACTAAAATATAATTAAAAGAATTTGAGTGCAATTAAAAGCAAAGGAATTCAATTAAAAGTAAAAGTAAAGGAATTACAGTGCAATTGAAAGTAAAGGAATTGAAATGCAAAGACATAAAACAAACGACAACTGAATATTAAATTGTTGAAAGACATATATTGAAGAAAAGGCTAAAACTATGGTTAAAATCAAACATTACAAACTACTTCAAAAAATGTAAAATAGGCAAAATACAAACAAGTACGTCTTTTTTTGTTGGAGTGTTCTAAAATTTTGGTCTTGGATTGCTAATATATAACATTCCAAATGTGACTGCCCCAATAAAGTAACTACTATGAATTCACTCTTTAAAATTTGAATTAAACGTAACTATAAGATCAACCACGTTCAGCCACATCCTTCTTAAAACCTGATTGGATGTCTACACATTACCATGTGCCTCTTCCATTCACTAGCATGTGCCATTGAGTGAACTTTGTATCTTATATTTTCTAGGACATTATTTATGATGATTTACACATTTATCCTCCACACGACACTCACTGATTGGATCATTAAATGTGGTGTAAACATACCCCCTCCCCGCCTAGTTAATTTTTGAAAAAATGTAACTAGTAGACTATTGATCTTCCCATGCAAAACTCACAAAGTCTCTTAGATTTTGACAATTAACAGTAGGCTAGGTTTTCCACATCTCGGAATTAATATCTATAATTATGATATGGAAGCCTCTACCTTATTTTCATATTTTTGTGAAGAAGATGATTTGTATTGTTAAGATTTTCAATTTCCTTCTATGTTTTATCTTCATCTTAAATTCCTTTTGCTCTATTTTATAATTTCTAGTCACCTTTTATTCTAGCGATGATGATGAGTATATATGTGTTCCTCTTTCATGTTATTCTTCGAGAGGTGATAACCATGCCTCAACATCATATAATGTTGTCCCTTATAATAAAAGGTTTTGAATAAGCCATGGCAAGCTCAAAGATCTTGATTTGACCATCTCTTATCAACAAACAACCACTACTATATATGTCTTCATATATACAGTATCTAGAACCCTTCTTCTTAAGACTAGATCCTTTGAACAATGCTCCTCTTTAGTCTCTTATCCTTATACATGACCTAGAACAAAAACTAGTTTGAGGTCGAAAATGAGCCTGAAGTTAATGGATGGGGCATGTTTCCTAAATTGGAGCCTACTATTACGGATAAGCATCCTTAATATAATCCCTTAAACAACAAAACATGGAAGGCCACTACTCAAACTTCCATAAAATAGTAGAACAAATATATTTTCACTATTTAGACCTCATATCCTTTCTTAATATCATACCCATATTCTTTATCCACATACTTATCCATTTACCTAAGACGCTCATGTGTTGACTTCAACAATTAGTCCTCATTATCCTTTTGAAGTTTCTAAGAATGTATATGTCAATTGTGTACCTGCTTATATTTTTATCAATTTTTTCTCCATTTTGAGATTCTTATTATGTTTATATTGATCATAAAACCCTTGATTCATACCTTCAGTGTAACCTCCTCATATTTTGTGAGGAATGATATATATCCTTCTAATTTAATTATTGGGGCTAATTTTAATTTGTGTGGCCTCGAAGTTCTTATGAGTTCAAACTTTTTCGTCTTTGTTTGGGATAGTACCACATTCCCGGTTCCCATGAAAATATAATAAGATTAATTTATAGAGCTAAGGTCATACTTCGATGATGGTCCTCAAGTTAATTTTATTTGACTGTGTTACCCATCATTAAAGGGAAATCTCACCTAGGCCTAGAAACTATCGTATGTATTTCATCATCTCCATTTTCTTATCCTTCTTCAATAAACCACTTTTAATCATTTCTAAATGACCAATGATGTTATAAAAATATTCTAATGAATCCCAACACATTACAAGGTCCTGAATAAATTTATTCTAGGGCATTCTCCCCATGTATTCCCAAAAGACTTCTTTCAAAGTTATAGAGGAATACTATTTGGATGTTCAATCATAGGTTCGATCGTTATTATATTACATATAGAATTAGAACATGTCTATCTTAAGCCCAGATGTGTTCATCTGGATGAGGAAGATTTATACATGTAAGAGGGGATTAATGATAAACCTCCTCTTAAAATCACTAATATGAGATCAAGAAAAAGCAAATCCTCATGAAACATTACAAGCATCATCAAAAAAGCACAAATGAAGTATAATGATTCAACTGCTTTTGTATATATGTTATTTTTTATAACGCATAAGATCCATCGGTATGAGCGATGGACTAAGTCTACTATGGATTAGGAAGATTTACATGCACTATTAAGGAAGCTCATTTATGGGAATGTTAGAGTAAATTGGTTTGGAGGATATAGATCAAGTAATCATTAAAATACCTAAACTAACAATTAAATATACACTGAGTACGTCCCCAAGGCGGTTCACGGGATTTGATCAAGGTCTTTCGAAAAACCTCATTAGCATGCATTCAGAGCCAAAAATATTTTGGTGCCAAAACATCATAACATATATATGATATCTTAATAGTGTCATATCATAATCAACAACATATCTTAAACTGGTGTCTAGAAGGTCTGGTGGCCAAAAATGTGTTCAGAACCCATTATCCAACCTAACAAAAAATGGTTGGTTCATCGCAATTTCAATCCGCATTAAATGGTATTGAAATATTAGATATGGTAAAATGGTGATCAATTTAATTATCATTGGAAGTGACTCCAAACCTATTTTTACATCTAAAATAACAACCAAACAATTTAACGTGATGCGATAATTATATCAAGCTTTCTTTGTATAAAACAATATGTTATTCTTTAATGAGAAACAACACTCTTGGAAAGAATCATTAAAGAAAAATTATTGGTACTCCACTTTCACAAAAGGACATTCATTTTATATTGTTCTCAATTAATATTCCCTCCATTTATTAGTGTATACATGCCTACTCACATGATTTTTAGAGTGCTTTTTTCTCACCCTCCAAATCATCTCTTTCACGCGCCATCGTTTATCCCCAAATACTTTTATATTTGTCACTTATCATTAGGTTATCAAGGAATCAAATTTACATTACTTTTTCTACATTAATATCGTGTTTTCACCGCTAAACATTATTTATCCTTAATACCCTATGTTAAACTACTCTCTTACATTGAAAAACTCCGTCGGGGAGGTATTCTTGTGGAAGGTGATAGAAAATATTAATCAAAATTTTTTCGATGATACTCAACCAAGAGTCGAGCATGATACTATAACTCTAAATATCTCTTTGGACAACACTATCACTGGGGGTCGTCTGACAAATATTTTACTTGCACCACATGTATGGCTAGACCAAATGAAAAACATTATGACCAAATTCATGGATCGCATTCAAACCAATCTTGGGGTGTTAGGATTTAATCGAGTTGCAGACCAAATGTCGGTCACCAATTAATTAACACACCCAATAACTCCCACAAATGGAATTGGTTTTCAACATCCAAGAGTTGTCGGTGGGCCTTCGATCAACCTTTTCGTGTCCCCATGCCTAGTGTGTCTCGTTGATATTGTGGACACCTTGATCATTAATAGAGGTCTACAATTTCAACCACAAACACCCCAAAATCATAAAGTGATGAATACATAATTACCTAACTATGGGAAAGCCCTAATATATATATATATGTATGTACCAAAATATAGGCTTGAGGTCCATAAAATACCTAAAAATATCAACCGTTAGAACAAATTTTCAAAAAATAACTGGGTTAGTTAATCAATCGTGCGGTTTAAGCCACCTTTAATCGCATGGCTAATGCATCAACTGCATGATTAAACATCCATTTTAATGATTACTAAAATAAAATCATTAACTTCATGGTTTATTTCACCCATTGATACAACTGTCCCACAATAGCTTCATCTATGCAATACGTATCCCGAAACATCAACCACATGGTTTATTATGCCTTCAAGCACACAATTAATGGCTTCATTTTGGGATATATCAATAGGGGTCCTAGTCTACTGGATATGATACCTAAACCCATACATTGATTTAGTTTTATAAGTCTCTTCAACCCTAATCATTCGAGAATCTTGAGTTCTATCTGAAATCTTAAGAGAAGTTCTGACTTTTCAAAACAAATTCTTCCACCAACAAATAAAGGCATACCTTTGATGCAACATGTGAAATCTAATCCTTCCAAATAAACCTCTATTCAATGGTTATTCTTTGTAGAAGACACTCCCTCGGGAAACACTCGATTCATGCTACAACAATAAAAACTCTGAAGAAAACTCGATTCAATACCATCAATAAATATTATGATATAGAATTGTACATACGTACCTAAATAACTTAGTTTGACCCTCGGTGGGGGACCAAGTATCCATTTTTACGGACTTTTTATTTTAAAGTCTGGTTTTTCTCCAATATCTCTATTTTTTTAGATAAATAACATATTATTATGTTAAACAATTCCAATTAAAACTAGCACAACTAAGTACGACATGAAAATATACTTTTCATAATTGTTTTTCGTAAAATGTCACTCAACAAAGATATTCTGCATATTTTCTAAAACTAATGCTTTAAATCGGAATATTTTCACCACTTCTTTGAGCAAACACTCCTATAGCAATGAAGGTACCCACGAGTCTATTTTTCATTTAATACTTATCAAAAACCCATATTTGAATACATATTTTCAACATAGGAATATAATACTTTGCACATAAATGAAAATTCTATACAAAGGACTAGTCTCCATAGATACCATAATGATGGATAATTTTTACCTGGTATCTTTTACCCTAGACCCGTAAATATGTCCCTTTTATTATAACTACGTTGGCCTTGACCTCATGACCTCTTGGTTCTATAAACCAATATCGAGCTACACTTATGAACTCAAGCTTTATAATACATATCTTGATGTACTGTTTTTGGGGATGCCTCCATTTCTAGTCCAAACCCCATTTCTCATAATAAATGATCATATTTATCACTTTAGTTTAACTCAAGGCCTTATATAAGAGATACTTAGATCTCTATCAATAAGTTCAAGTCCACTCTAATCTTAAAGTGCCATGTTGAAGTTATCCACTCGGATCTGGAATATGATGTCTTTTTCACACCCCTAGTCATGTCCATGCAGGAAGTGATGGATTTATAAAACATTACATCATTCGTATACGCAAAATAACTTGAAGATTCAATAACACCTCGAGCTAGAGATTATCAATAATGGATATTAATGTCCTTATCGATGACTTTGGATCCACTCCCAATCTACACCCATATCAGAGTCAACCTCATAGATCATAAACATCCACTCCTTGTCACAAGCCCTATCATTACACTTACACACACATCATGTTAGAAATTTTACATGCAACTCTATAAAACTAAACTACACAAGCTTTGATATCATGGTTACACCAGTAAGTATGTGCAATACGGAGTTCTTATCGAGAGCATAACCCTTGGTAGTATTTTTCTTGATATATTTCCCCCCATAGATTTGGTTTAATCACTTGTCCTTCTCTTACACCTCAAATGAGATATAAAACTACCTCAAGACGTAACTTCTGGTGCATATTCGTATGCATTAGTGATCTACCATTATATAAATCGAGTCTTCTATCACTTGTTTACACATAAACTAACAGCCACCCATTACCCAAATACATATTTATAGACAAGAACACTTTGTACACAAACTAGTTTAGTGATGTTCCTACACCTCTCACCAATGCCATTTTTATACATAAGCATATATCTTTGTTTTAAGGGACTCTCAAATTATGTTCTCAATATTTTATATAAAAATAAAATTACTATAACTATAAAATATGGTAATAAGTACATAGATAAGTAAGCATAAATAATAATAGGGGTGCCTAATACCCTCCCTACTTGCAACCCAGTTACAGAACCCACATCGAGAATATATGGGTCACTCGTAGGCCTCAAATTACCTTAGGTTATGCACGAAAGGGATTACTCTAACCATATTATTTATTTTTATACAAAATGAAATGTCAACTCTAAATAACCAACAACCCCTCGCAAGAAGAATTACAATTAAACCTAGATAAGGGTGTGCAAAAAAATGGATATGGTGTCGAACGACTTCCAGGAACATAATCATAACAAACTCGACCTCAAGGGGAAATGATCGACCAAGACATAAGAAATCTTGCATCCCAATACGAAACATACACAAAACCCACCCGTGAACTGACATAACATGCCTCATTTGCATACACATGCATCACATCCCTCTTTCCGTTATGTCTAGTATGGGTCCCATAATATCAAAATTACCAATTACCGTAAAAACATCTATTACATCGGCTATCTTTCACATTCCATCACAATAAAAACTAGTGGACGTTATAATACATAAAGAAGGAGATGATTAAAATAATTATGTTAAATTCAAGTTCCTTTAGAGAAGCATTTAGGTCTACAATGACATCAGGACACCATATCCTGAAAAATATACACCACCAATGTTTGATAAATTAAAACACAAATTCGGTAAACCAAAAAGGAATACTAAACTCTTTCTTGAGAACCTAGAAGCCCATTCCAACAGCAAAATGCTACATCTTAGAGAATTCTCCAAATCCCTCACTAAAAAATATCATAGTTAGTATTACCATTTGGACTAAGGAATGACGTCACTTAGGAAAACATACACATACAATTTTTGTAGATTTTTTTTGTGGAAGAAGATTAGTATACCATTGTCATTCATGCTTACGAGAAGTAGAAACCAAGGGAAGATGTCATGGATGATATAAGTAGGTTTAGAGAAATTTCCTGAGATGTATAAGAATATGCTATTAAGAGAAAGTTTTTAAGATTTGTGTAGAGGGCTTGCAAGCAGTGTACATTCTTCATTTGAATAATGAAATACGATAATCTTATTTAAAATCTTAACCATAGCTTCCAGACATATCTCCGTGGTGGTTTGACTAAATCTAAAAGTGTTAAACATGGGGTAGAATATAAGAACATCCTAACCAGCTTGAGGATACTTTAGCAAAGTGACTATCTCTCAACCTCAACCACGAGTCAACTACACAAATGGAGGAAAAGATGCTCAAAGGATTATAGAAGGAAATCGATAAAACATGAGGAACTCTGGATTTGAAAAACCACCATATCCTTGCTGAATTGAGTAAGGCATGAGTTTTTACAAAACAAAATTTTTTTAAGCTTCATTTCTCATCCTAGTAATGCTTTTCAGTATATTCCATCAAAAGTGGTTCAAATAAATGTAAAATATTTTCAAGTACGCTAGCGAGTCTTAATTAGACTCAGCAATCTCACACCATTTGTAAAAGGTGCATAGATTTTTAATCCCTACAATTATGAGGATTAAAATGCTTTCACAAAGGTCACTTGATTCATATGGGTGATATATGATCTTATTGGGTCAAATGATACTCGCATATTGGGTAATATTTTTGTGAGTAGGTCAGAGATCATAATTTGGAGGAATCCACTTCTAGGGGATATCATGGATTTTATTAAACCCTTAATACAAATTTTTGTTTTTTTTACACCAATAGAAATTATAAGGATAAATTTTTGAATAGATTTAATTGGTATGTTTTGGCTTATTATGTGTATGAAAAAAACATTTTGAGTCATAGGACTTGAGTATGTTGACCTTTTCAGCCTACGATGTGGTTTTTTAAAGACGTAGCGTCTAGGTTAGAAGATCTACATCTCATGGTGTTTTGTGCTTGTTTCCAGGATCTCTCAACTAAAAATGAGTAAATATTTTGTTCTTAGTAAATTTTATATTCGTGTGTTAGGATTTTATAAAATATGTTTTAGAATAAAACTATTTTTTCGTGACTCGTTAGAATAAGATATGCTATGTTAGTAGAACAAGATATGTTACCTCGTTAGACTAGGTTCCAATGAACTTTAACCTTTGGTGGAATCCCATTTTATAAATGCTTGGATATATGTTCGAACAAGATGTTATACTTCGTTCGAAAGAGGTTCAAAATCATTCGAACGAGTTCGTGATTTTTTATTAATTTCAAAATTTATCAAATCTCTTTTCATCATTACCTCAATTTTTAAAAACCTCCTATAAATAAGAGTGCAAAATAGTAGGTTTGTTTCATAAAAGAACTTATGTTTTTACTTCCCAACTTTATCAAAAATCTCTCCAAAACCCTACTTTATATCCAAGTTTTTTAGGATATAATTTTGCATCATATTATGTGTTAAGATCCTATTTTGGGCAACTTCGGTTCGTTCTTTACATCTGCTGAGAATTAATTTGTATAGTGGATTCTATATTTGATGCATACACACTCCGAACTTCATGTTTTGGTGTTATGGTGAAGAAGAGGTGAACTCTTTGTTCAAGATCCAGAGAAAATTTTTGAAGTTGTTCTGTGGATACCGATGTCTGTGTGGTCTCACACATTATGGTATCTATGTGGGTGGACTCATGAGTTTTCCTATGGAAAAGCGATTGGAGATTAAAAATGCAGCAATGCTTACGAGGGAGTCGAGTCATTATGAAATTATTCTGTCAGTCTTGTGTAATTTGGTATTATAGTGAATTAGTGTGGATAGTGTGACACCCCACCTAATAAAATACCGGGTGATCAGTCCTATACCAAATTAAAACAGGAATCCCAGTTGGATCATCCTTAGCATAACTATCGAAAACTTTTTAAATCTTACGAACCACCTAGTATTCCAAAAGCTGGTGCCAAATTTAACTTTTTTAATTAAACAAAACAGTACATGCGGAATTAAAGTATAAACCATTCACACATCTGAATGAAAATAAACTGAATTATAATTACATAACTTGCCGAATAAATCACTGTCCACCAAAGAAATAATCCAATACAAATATTCAACACCTGAATAAATTACACCTGAAAACTGTACCGAGAAGTCTGGGTGACAAGCCCTAAATATAACTGAAACTGATACAAGATTCCTACTCTAGGAATGAATGAATGATGCGTCTAATCTAAACTCCTGCTAGCATTCACATATGCCACAGCTCCGTGTTCCTGGAATAGAATATCAATCTTGGCGTCCCTGTGGCTGGACACCTAAAAGGTTTTGAAAATAATTTTATAGCAAGGGTTAGAACCCAAAATATTTTGAAAATATTTAGCAAGTGAATTAACTGCAGTAATTTAAAATGCATGAATGCCCTTCATATTTAAGTTAGTGTCGCACTCCCTTGTGGACATTCTCACCCTTCCACTATTGTGCACACCTACCGGTTACCTTAACCCCACCTAGTTGTACTACCCCATCCAACTAGTCCTGGTATAACCTTCCTTTGCCATACTACTCTAACTCGAGTATAATAATTTCCTGAATTATAAGTTATTTCACAATTAACTGAATTAATTCCTCTTAAATAGTAACATATAATCGTATCATAAGTTAGATAAAGTAAATACATCACACACTGTATTATTACCCGTATATAATATTTACTACCATTATATACGTACCTTTGCCACAAAATCCACACATATAACATATGTATATCCATCCCTTGGAGTACACCCTCGCCGGATGATTCCCTCTAAAATGCTATCTCACTAGGTGTGCTCACAAAACCTAGTTCCCCAAGTTGGAATCGCTCACCAATCTGGCCCAAAAATATAAATGTAGTGGAGGCGGTCATATTCCTTCCTTGAAAGTGAGATAAATCCCTCACCCATATATACCGGACAATATGACCTGGGGATATACTCGCCTTACTCCTCAAGCTAGGGGATTCACCCACATCGCGCAACCTCTTTTGATAGCATTAGAGTATTTAAATTGAATAAATATCTAGTCACTTATATTTAATATCACACACAATATAAACACGTATATATATATATATATATATATATATATATATATATATATATATATATATACTATCACTGTACCGTATATATATAATATAAACCCCAGGTTTACCGTGTACTCAAAATCCCGTACCTGTAATTTAATATCACACACAATATATACACACACACACACACATATATATATATATACTATCACTACACCGTGCATATATATTATAAGCCCTGGCTTTACCGTGTACTAAATATCCCATACACTGCCTGAAATTTCCTGAGTCTGTGGCCCGACTCGACGTAATTAATTTTCTCACTTAATAATTTATCGTTTTTCTGAGTCTGTGGTCCAACTCTAATATAATCAACTCATACCTCAATTTATATAATATTTCCCCCGAGTCTATGGTCCGACTCCAATTAAATTAACTAACACACATATTAATTTAATACCTCCCCGAGTCTATCGTCCGACTCTAATTAAATTAATTATTACACCCATTAATTTAATACTTACCCGAGTCTACAATTCGACTCTTATTTAATTAATTTACACATTAATTAATCAACACAAATCCGAGTCTACAATCCGACTCTAATTAAATTAATTATCACATTTATTAATTTAATCCTTTCCGACTCTACAATCCGGCTCTAATTTAAATTAATTATCACATTTATTAATTTAATCCTACCCGAGTCTACAATCTGACTCTAATTAAATTAATTATCACATTTATTAATTTGATCCTTCCCGAGTCTACAATCCGACTCTAATTAAATTAATTATCACATTTATTAATTTAATCCTACCCGAGTCTACAATCCGACTCTAATTAAATTAATTATCACATTTATTAATTTAATCCTTCCCGAGTCTACAATCCGACTCTAATTAAATTAATTATCACATTTATTAATTTAATAACTTGGTGTCACCCAACCATTATCCCCGGACTCTCTCACTTGGCTCGTACCTCAACATTTCCCGAGTCTATGTTCCGACTCCAAACTAATTACTTTCTCTCAATAATTAATTTAACACTTAAATGTCACTTAACCAACATACTCGGACTCGTTCACTTGGTCCAATTTACATCTCATAATATCATACCCACATTTTCGCCTACAATGTGTCACGCCTTTATTTCTATAATTTTCCCAATTATATTTGCCTATAATTATTAACATACCCGGACTCAATTCACTTGGCCTGAAATTAAACATTTCCTGAGTCTATATCCAGACTCTAAATTAATTAATTTATCTCCAGACTTAATTCCCTACCTTGGCGTCGCTTAGCCAATATACTCGGACTCACTCACTTAATCCGTATTTCACCATTTTGGAATAAAACCTCTCAATTTCATCCATTAAGTGCCTCACATAAATTTATCCTAGTCCCAATTACTTTCTCCCATAATTGCTAGGAATATTTGTTTCATAATTATTTATCACTTATTAATGTATGAAACTTAACTTTTAATAAATTTCCCTTTATATAACAAACTGGCCGAACTGCCCAGATTTCGCCATCATCGATCGATCGATCCCCCCGGGTCGATCGATCGATCGTTCCAGTATTCGTCTTCTCCAACCACTGTCAGCCATGGATGAAACATTAAGCTTAAATTCTCAACCTATGCCCTTACCCAAATACAAACAACACATCCTCCATGTAAGGAAAGGATCTAAACATCTCACAGACCTAATTTCATCATCAATATCCATAAATTCTATGGTTTTCCCGATTTGGGTATTATCCGAGTTTCAAATCCCCAATACGAATTTCATTTATTTTAACATAAATTAACCATCTACTCTTATTGGTTTTAACATCTGATTCAGTTCTCTACATTCTAGAATCATAAACACGATCAATCTCCCCCTTAATCCCATTAAGGTATATAAATTTACAGAAACCCAATTTAGATTTTGGTGACACACCCAAAACGAATTTTTCATATACACATCACTATGATATAAAATTATTATCATACTTTTAGAAATCACAACAGTTAACCACTTGCCTGGATTGTTCGTAGTGTCTAATCCGTTGTTGATGTCCCTTAATTTGGCTCCAATAACCTCCAATTTGCTCTTGATTTGCTTTCCCCCAAATCCCCTCTCAAACCCTAGGTTTAAAGTTATGTTGGCTGCCATTCCTTAATCTCCCAACTAGGTTAAAAACTCTTAATCCCGTTTTTAGCCTAATGGGCTTAATTAAAGTGGCCCAACTCACCCCGTGTGGGCCTGGCCATGCCCAAAAATATCCCGAGACCCAATTACTACCCCCGGGTACTCTTTTCTGACTATCTCGACCCATCTAGACTCAACCGCGCACTCAGAATTGGCATTCAAATTAATTTATAAAAATCTTTATCTCACACCCAACTTAGTCTATACCGACTCCCGGCTAGGATAAGTGCCTACCCCGTCATTAATACCCGAAATGACGAAATTTAATTATTACTATTCACTTAGTAAATAAATTTCCCTAAACATTAACCATTCACTCCCCGATTAATATTTAAATATATATATTGCCATAATTAATTCAATTAAAATTACAACACACCAGTAATTTAAAATTCCCGAGTTAATTAAATATTAAGTGCACAAAAATATGGGGTGTTACAGCTAGGTCGTTCGAGGATTTTCCCTTTTGTTTTTTCCTTGTACGTTGGGCATTGTGTTTGATTAAATTATTTTATCCCGCACTCACTTAGATTCATATTTTGTGGTCAATATAAAATTGATTAATATGCTTAATCTTAATTTATTTAAAATTCGTGCAATGTTATACATTGGGTTATATTATTTAAGTTTAATATTTAATTTTAAAAAATTAAAAATTATAGATTTTGTTTATGCCATCCCCTCTGTCCCGAACTTTCAAATTGGTAACATAGATAGAAGAATAAGTTATCATATTGACCCATGTTTCATGCTATGTTAGGGTGGTTTGTTTCTCTCTCTCTCTCTCTCTCACTCTCTCTCATGTTTGTTTGTTTCTCTCGACTGGTCATCATTTTGATATGTTATCGATGCATTTAGTGAAGGTGAAGACTTTGATATTCGGGATGAGTTCAATGAGCTTCATAACCTTGGTGAAAAATTAAGTCATTTCATTTAGTAATAACAAAAAAGAGTTAAATGTCTTGAAAAGAATATTCTTATTGGAAAGTTGAAATTGATTTTTTGCAAATTTTTCAAACTCAAAGAGATATCTTTCGTGCCCCTGACTGTAACACTATATAAGTGTCCAAGAAAGAAAGTGATGATAGAGACTGGGTTTTAGAGAAAGAATTATAGGACTCTAAAGTTTCTAGGGTTATTGAAAAAGCCATTGAGGATTATGATAAATCGATAAAAGTTTTGAAGGCACGTGAGAAAAATCTTAGGGTTAAGTTCTATTACATTGAGGGAGAGCCAGATAACCTTCTAGGTATTATTGAAAATTTGAAGAAATAGCCCCTGAACTTTGAGGAGTAATTCATTGCTTGAGTCTAGAATTTTAACGTTAGAAGATGATTTGAGAGACTCAAGTAGTGTTGGTACTAGCTTCAATAATCCAAATACCTTTATTGGTAAAGACGATACCAATGTTTATTTTAGAGTGTCAACCTCTACCAAAGATGTTAGAAAATCTCAAACCATAGGCAACATTCTTCTTGTTTACACATGTTAGCATTGTGGTAGGAAATGTCATCTTAGGATGTTTTGTTATGATCTAATAATAAGTCCTTCGATGTTTAGATCTAGTGTCACCATGGTTCCCAAACCCGACGTGTTAAGTATTCACATGTATGGGTTACACAATCATTTTTGAAGATATTGAATGTTAGACTTATTGATTCTTCCCATGTTATATCTTACGGGTGATTGTGGTTGCATATTTTCATACATGAGCATTTTCACTTCATATTATATGTTATTGCTAGTTGTACGATGTTTATCTTTTGTATTTTGAGTTTTCATTTTTTTGTCATATTGAGAAAAATACAAAGATATTTTGTTTGTATTTTGAGTTTTTTTTTTGTGTCATAAAATTGTTAAAAACTCAAAAATATTTTTAGTTTGTGCTTAGTTTAGTTAAGTTTTAAGCATTTTGTGTGGCATATTTGTGTGTTTGAATCTACTTCATTCCATGGTTTCATGTGTATTGGGAATTTGGTTATGACTTTCAAAACATAAATTGTTCTTATTCATGCTTGGATGGAATACTTTGAAAATGACTTTCTTAATGGATTCACTTCACATATGCATCCTCACAAACATGCCCGAGCTCTTTTGGATTTTAACTTCATATGTTACATGAGCTAAGTGAGGCAATGTCCTAACAATTATGTTAGTATACATGTCTATTTGACTGGGGAATTTTTGGATGTAAGAACCATTATTAGGGAATTTATTTTATTTTCTTAAAAATATGACTGTGCACGAAAAATGGTTACGAAGGGAGAAATCTTCCTCACGTGAAAGGCCACCGTTGGTAAGAGCCTACAAATTTAAGAGGCAAAAGAAAAGAAATTATTGCCAAGGACAAATTTTATTTCATTTGTACTTTAATTAAATTGGCGTCTTCACAATACGAGAGTGAAGAAATCATATATCAATAATTTTGAGGGTGTTATACGTTAAAGATCATTAAGTTTGATTGAGTTCTAGTTATTTCATGTTTGACATTAGTATTTATTTAGGAATCATCAATATTTTGTAGGCTAATGTGTAGTGTGCTTATTTTCCATTATGAGTTAACTTTATCTGTCCTTTGAGGCTAAATTTTTGTTTGATAAATTTAATACAGTTAAATAAAATTCCTTGGACATTTTTGTGTGACTGTGTCATTTTTCTATTCACCCCTTCACACCATCCCACATGTTTAGGCACATCGATATTATGCTAGTGTGTAACGCTTATGTATTTTGTGTCATGTTATGATTATTTATATCTATATATATGTGCATGTCTGTCATTGGTATATTTTCATATTTATATATACGGTATTGTTTATTTTTAGTCTCTGCATTTGCATTGAATCCATGTTTGTCATGCCCTTTATCTTTAAATCAAATTGGAATGCTATATGATCATATTGGTATCTCTTATTGCTTGTTTACATTGGTATCTCATGTTTCATTTTGTATTAAAGTTGGCTTCATTTATTGTATCAATATTGGTATTAAATTGTCATTGTTTGGATTGTTTATGCTTTTATTGCCATGTATTGGTTTCCCTTTACACCATTGGATGATATAATTCTTTCCGTTATATTTTCAATTGATATAACATGTTCTCACTTTTGAGGGAGATATAGTTTGTGGGATAGAACTGGTATATTATTCTTTATTTCTTTGTCTATCCTGAACAAAAAGGGGGATAAATGGTATCTTTCACTTTAGTTTTTGAAGAAAATCTTTAACTTAAGAAGAGACCTCTTACTTAGGTGGGAATTATGAAATATGCTGGAGTTTATTCTTATGCGCCTTTTATATATTATTATATTTTCTTTGCATTTAAAGGTGTGTTTAAATGCGTAGAATTACAACACGCGGCAAAGTTTCCAAGTGTTTAAAGCCACTTAAGTTTATGAGTCGACCAAGTGATACTTTTTCCCTTTTGGGGGTTGGGGATCAAGTCTTTGATAATCATGATGGCCCATAGGAATTTTTTTATTTTACTTTATTCCATAATAGCCAAAAGGGGATATTTTTAAGGATGAATTTCCGAATAGGATCATTTTGTATGTTTTATCTTATTCGGTGTTTGTAAAAAGCTTTCTGAGTCATAGATTAGGAATTGAGTGTTAACCTTTCAAGAATATGTTGTGGTTTTTTTAAGATGTAAAGGATAAGTTAGGAAATCTACATCATCGTTTGTGTTTTTTCCTTGTTTCAGTCTTCACGTTCTGAGGATCTCTCATGTATGGATGCATAAATATTTGTATCCTTGGAGATTTATAATTGGGTGTTAGGATTTTATAAAATATTTCTTATAAGAAAAATATCTTTTTTACTTCGTTAGAACTAGATATGGTAACTGTTTAAAATAGGATCCAACAAACTTCAAATGAGCCCACATTGGACTTCGCTGGAACATCATTTTATAGCTTTTTTGATACATGTTTGAACTAGATGATATCCTTCATTCGAATGAGATTCAAAATCGTACGAACGAGTTGGCTAATTTTTATTAATTTTGAGTTTTCCAAATATCTTTTCATTATTATCTCGATTTGAGAAAACCTTTAATAAATAGGAGTGCGGAGCAACAATTTTATTTGAGAGAACAAAATTATGTTTTCAGTTCCCAAACTCTATTAAAAATATCTCCAAAATCCTAATTTACACCCAAGTTTTTTAGGATCCAAGTGTTCATCGTATTATGCCTTGAAATCCTATTTTGGGCACCTTTGGTATATTCTCTATATCTGTTGAGAATAGTTTCATATGGTGGACTCTATATTTATTGTTTACACATGGTGGACTTTATGTTATGGTGTTGTGGTGAAGAAGAGATGGACTCCATGTTTAAGATCTGTAGACGGTTGCTAAAGTTATTAGGTGGAAATCAAGGCATGTGTGGACTCACACGTTGTGGAAGTTTCATGGGTGGAGTCCTCTATTATCCTTTGGAGGAGTGGTTGAAGATTAAAGATCTGGAAAGGCTTGCAAAGGTGTCGAGCTGTTATTTATGTATTTCTTTAGTCTTGTGTAATTTTGTATCTTAGTAAATTTTCATGGTCGGGTTATCCAAGGTTTTTTACAATTGGGTTTTCCTCATACACCGAGAATTATATTTGATTTACTTATTTCATCAAACAATCAACTAGATGCATGTTTTACTTTAAGATAAAATTGGTTAACCTGTTTAATAACAACTTGTTTAAAATCGGTGCAATGTCTTACTTTGGGTTAAATTACTTAAGTTTAATATTTAATTTGAAGAAATTAAAAATTGAATTTTATTTAGACCATTTCCTATATCCCGCACTTTCAAAATTCGACTGGTGGATTATTTTATAATCCTGGTTTGGTAGAAAATAAATTCAGTATGACAACAAAGAAATTGATTAGATGTTGGTTATTGTTGATTAGTACTAAGTTGATTTTAGAAAGTGGGTATCAAAAACATAATGTGGGTTATCATATTATGTACTATAATCAACTTTGAAAATAATAACACGTCGCATTATGCACCCATGAGATTTGAGTCTGAGGCTCATCTAGATTCGACTTAGGAAATCTCACACAATTTGTAAAGGGTGAATATATTTTTAATCCTCAAGATTTTGAGGATTGGGTTGTTTATGTAGTTGTCATCCTGATTTCTATGGGCGTGATTCAATCTTAAATTGATTCAAATGACCCCTCTATATTTGGTGACATTTATATGAGTAGGCCTGAGATCTTAATTCGAAGAAATCCTGGGTATACTTTAAATTATCATACCCCCTTGATAGATTCGTAAGATTTTGTTTCTACCAGTAAACATGATTAGTGGATTATTTATCATACGATGGAAGTAGCAAAATAAATTAACTCTAAGAATTAAGGAGATTGATTAAATGTTGGTAAAATCCGATTAACATCATATTAATTTGATTAAGTAGGTATCAGAAGCTTAACGTGGGGAGTCAGATTATGTACGTAATCAACTTTACAAATAATACATCATTATATTAGATTTATTTCTAATATAAACAAATTAGAGTGTAGTCATAATTATTTAGTTGAGCTAATTACGATTAAATAAAAAAAGGAAATAAATTACAGTTATTGTAATTGAAACTTCTAAATATTTATTTGGAGCAAATTTATTTATTTTTCTTAGGTCCCTAGTGTAGTCCACATACTCAATTGGTTAGATCCAAACTCTAAAGAAACCCAAGTTGGACCAAGACCACCTTTTATACTTGTATATAAAGGTGTGGGAAGTGGTTTTACTAATAATTATTTAGAATAAGAGTTTGATGGGGTTAAGAGAAAATATTATTCACAGTGAAGTGCCCTTGAAATAGACCCCCATATATCAATCAAAACAAAATGTTTTCATCTCAAAAGATTCCCATGCACCTACCTATCTTTGGGGAGGATCATACTCTAGATGTTCTATGTTTTATAGAAGGTTGAACAAGGTTTTTGGAGACCTTGGGGGCAGCAAGGATTTCATCATCTTCTACCTTTATCTCCTCATAAGATCATAACATGATTTTTTTTGGTATTGTATTATTGAACTATAGGTTTAATCTTTAAATCTAGTTATTGATTTCTTTAAATGCATGATTAGTCAAAGATATTTAGGTATGAAATGTTTTCGCATTTTAAATGACAATTTCATGTGTTTTTTTCCAACGTATTGAACAAAAATCATGCTATAAAGGAGAAAATCACCATCATTAATATTCCAGCTCTTGAAAGATTTGACTATTTGGATTAGAGGTTTGTTATAAGAAAGAAATTAGAAACTAGTGATGGCACAGTAAACTCACCGATCCAACCCATTTTTTCCTTCTTCAAGGAACCTTATATTATAGAAACCTTAGGGACCTATTTTTCAGGTATGTAGGGATTGAGTAAGCTCAAGAATGATTCAACATAACACATGATGAACATTTTGAAACAACTAATATTCCCCTTCATTGAAGAATACAAAAAAATAGGTATCAATTATGATGCAAGAGGCATCGTCACTGCAAAAGAATTTTGTTCAGTTTTAAGATTTTCCCCAAATAGTTAAAATCAGTTAAATGGAAGATCATTTTGATTGGCAACAACCCTACATTGATTTTCGCAATAATGGAGCTACCCCAAGTTGCAAAGGAGATGTTGTGCCTTTTTTAAGGAGGCCTGCCAAAATTATTCTTACTTCAAGGAGAACTTTTTCAGAAAAGGTATTTTAACAGATCACTTTGATGCCTCGCAAAGAAGTAGAAGAAAAAGAAGAATAATAGGTCCTCAAGAAACCTAACAATCCAACTCATGTTGGGAAAGCGACGTTTCATGATCACATTATGACACTTGAATATTATTGGCCAATGATAAAGAATGAATCATGTGTTTTTTTTCAAAAAGGCAAGACTTGTCACCTATATAGAAATCGTGTTCATGTTACATCGATGGAACTTCACTTGCCGTATACTCCATAAACCTTGCATATTTAGGAATTTGACCTAGTACGAAAGATAAATCAATTATTAAAAGTTAAAATTTGGATTTTGGTCTCAACAAAATGCTTCGTAAAATGGGAAAAGCTATACTTTTGAAATGGCCATCCACAGAAATTATTTTATAGCTTATCAAGGAATATATTATTTATCAATTTGGAATTCTCATGGTCATTATAGCAGAAAATGGCACGACTTTCATCAATAATGTTGATCGACAAATGTTCAACACACTTCTGTAGTGGCATATCGTGAAGATGATGGTAAAGCTAAAGCCAAAAATATGACTTTGATAATAATCTTGGCAAAATGATTAAAGATTTTCTAGGAGAATGGGGTGATAATTTACCCACAGTACTTTGGGCCAACCAAACAATCTTTTGAAACCTAATAGGCTACAAACCATTTCTTTGTATATGGGGCTGAGGAAATTATCCTAGTTGATCTCGAAGTACCTCTATCCATATATGCCTATAGCATACTTCTAGAGACAATGAATGTTCAAGTAGACACATTAGATCAACATCGTGATAATGTTCATAGGCATTAATAGATTTATATGTAGAAACTATACAGAACCTACAAAAACTTAGTCAAACCCTACACGTCTACGGATGGTAACCTAGTCCTAAAAGAATACGTTAGTCACATTAGAGGTTTTCTTTTACATAAATTTTTAGTGAATTAGGAAGGACTTTATGTTGTCAAAGAGTATCACAACTTGGGCTATTACCTCATCTCAGATATTGAAGAAAATAATATATTCAAAGACCACACCAATGGCTAAAGGTGTGTCACGTGGAAATACAATGTTTTGATTTTTCAAGTTTTTTTTAATAAACATGTAATATTTCTCAACGAATATTATGAATATAAATACAAGTGTAACAACCATAAAACCTTAAGAGGCCATAACTTTATAGGAGGTTGATCTGTAGTTGAATTGGTTAGAGACCTATGTTAAAAGGGAGGTCCCCAAACATATGAAACCCAGAGTTTAGGGCTTAGTATTCAAAGGGCCAAAGACATACTATAAGAAGGCCATGACCTAAGATGATGTCCGTAGAGATTAGTTTCCTCAGTAGAACAAGGAGTAAAGATGTGACCTTATTATGTCATGAATTATGGAGCAAGTTTAGAGAATTATAGAAACCTTTTTAAAAGGGGTAATATTGGAAAATAGTGTCCAAAACAGGAAAACATTTGGTTCCCCAATAAATACCCACCCTTAGCACACTTATCAAGACTATTAGAAACCCTAAAAAACATTCGAGAGAGATTAAGGTTTATGTGTGAAGAAGAGAGGGTTTTCATAGTAAGGAGGTGGAGGGATACTATTTACCATATAAAAAGGTGACACTGGAGGCGACGAAAGGTACATATTCATTGGATTGATCCACTGTGATAATAAATATGTCCTCAACAACTTCTTCCCTACTAAAATCCATTTTTTTATGTTTTTGTTAATTGATTTGCACACATGTATGATATCTGGAAATTTCCATGGAGTTCTACTTTTCATTTGAGATTTTGGGTTTCATAGTCCATGGACATCTATTCTTCATTGAGGACATTGTGATTTTAGATATATTCTATTAGGGTTGTTGAGATGAGATTTTAGTGTTAGAGCATGAGGTTTTTTAGAAGGTTGTTTTTCGACCTTAGGAGATTTATTTAGAATATTTTCTTTGATCTTTAAGGATCCGAGTTTAGAGTAAATTAGGGTTTTGAAACATTAATTTTTTAACTATAATGCCGTTGTTATTTCCATCCAAGAGTTCCAACTATTTCTTTTAGGGCGTGACCTACTAGAAGAGGTCTTGTAGTTGGTAGGGAGTATTATATTATGACTTTATTGAGTTGAGGATTTTGTATTGAGGTGACCACATTCATTAGCCTGGTTGAGGAATCACGTCTATTTAAGGTTCTCATGCTTTGTTCTCGAGGTCAACATGATTAGTCTAGGGAAATGGAGCTTAGGCTACAAAATGAGGATTGAGACCACGACACAGCTCGACCAAGGATTGGAGTTAACAGATGACTAGGGATCCCTCATCCAGATTTGGGAAGGAGATGAGGACACGATCTTCGGCATGAATATGTCAAAAGACACCAAGAATAAGTTCATGGATTTTGAGAAGTCTATGGTTATAAAAATATATGTCACAGACTATGAGGGACAACCATGGGATATTGAGCCATGGGCAATGTTGAGGAATTGAGACCTTTGAGATATTGAGCCATTGGTTATTGGGGAGTCCAAGGGGTTAGGAAATACAATTCTTTCCTTTACTTATTGCTCATATTTCATAATTATTATTCCCTATTTTATCGTTACATTATGTCATTTATATATATGTTGTCATTGTAAATATTAACTTTAGCGGGTGGCTGAGGACCTTTGAGTTAATCCTTGATGAGATATTAGAGATAAACCCTTCTATAATCTTTGTTTCCTCAGGTTAGGAGTTGAGGACTTTATTCGAGATTTTGGAGTTCATAAAGAATGCGGAGATAGTTTACATATTGCTCCTTTAGGAATTTTTATATAGATTTCACTCTTATATGTACTTATTTATCTTTACAGTTTTATATTAATGATTTTATGAGGAAGGACTCGTTATATGGCATGTATTCGAGACTATTATGTAATTAATGAAATTTGAAATATCTAGTTGATGATTCTTATCATATGATGTATTATTATACTGATGAACTATTATATCTGCTAACTCGAATATAAAAATTGGGTCCCTTCATAGGCCATGGTAGTATAAGATCTTCCTTATATTGTTTAAGTTTTAAATACCCATGAAATCATGTGACATAATGTCCGAAGAATAATAGGGCAGGTTACATGATGTTACAGATGGTATCAAGGGATTCGACCTAGGAAAATTTTATGTGAGTTAGGAATATTTTGATTAAATAGACTTATTTAGAGAACTAATGATAGGAAGGCAGAATTATACGTTCATGATTATTTTTAAGAAAGTCATGGAACGAGGGAATCACAAAATTAATGATGCCACAAACCATTATAACGCAAACATGGAACAAGTGCTGAAAGAGGTAGTGGGGTTAGAGAAAGCCCTAGATAGGGCCATGATTTCAAGTGAAGTCGAGCAAAGACTAGTGGGCTTAACCATTAAACATTTTAAGAAACTTGGATGGTGGACTTTCAAGGGAGAGATTGGCTCTCTAAAGGCCAATGCCCGAATTCAAAAGATGGAGAAGGGTTTTACTATTTTGAATTGCACATAAGAGCATAAGGTCTCCTTCGTCTCCTTTTATGTTTGAGGCTTAGGTGGATTGTTGGTGGTCCATGATCAAGAGGCCATATTTGGGAGGAGAAGTTGCGACTATGTGCTGGGCCCAATTCAAAGCACTATTTTTAGAATATTACTTCTTGGCCACGATTAGGGAAAAGTTAAAGGAATAATTTATGGATTTGACGTAAGGAACCATATAAGTTGTTGTCCACTATGAAACAAATTTCGCAAACTTATCATACTTTTTCCACTATCTTGTTGACAGTGAGGGAAATAAGGCCAAAAAGTTTTAGAATGTCTTGAAGTGAGGGTTTCACAGTAGGGGGTGGGACTAAAGCTATGATGTAATGCCCCGATCAAAATTTACGGGCTATCTATGGGTCAAGTCGGTTCATCCCCCACGCTATGTGTGAAGTGCAATGAGATAACTTAAATAATGCTGCTAGTCGAGTTTTATTTAATTAACATTTTACTTGTTTAGCATGCGATTCATATTTATATCAAGATATATGTGGGACCCATAGGAAGCATCTCGGGAATTTAAGCATACAGGGATACTAACATAAAATAAAAAGAATACTTACATGTATAACACTCTCAAAACACAAAACATGTACAACCTTCCATAAAAAATTAAAGGGAATGAGTTTAATGCCCAGTGGGAAATACAACAATCCATTATAAAATCGAATGATAGAAAACAAACTCTGTAACGTACCACTTACTTGCACATGGAAAATACCATATATATATATATATATATATATATATATATATATATATATATATTGTAACACCCCGCCCGCCCAGAGAGAGCGAACGGAGCGCTAATGTGATAAAACTAAACAAAATACACAATATAACAAGGTATAGAGCATCTAAATCCCAAACAACAAAAGAGAACTACAAATATCAATCTCTTCAAATAAATACCAAGTCTCTCGAATTACATACAACAACTAACTCTAAAATAAAATACAAATCTCCAAAGCTCTATACATCAAAATAATACAAATCTTTCCCAAACAATCCTCGCTAAAATCAATCTCCATAGCGCCCCAAAATCCGTGATAACCTGAACCTAAAAGAAAATATGGGGAAGTACGCAATACGATAGGAAAGATGCTCAACAAAATATTAGCGGTGAATAAAACGTAACAACACGAGTACGAATATTCAAATCAAAATGCAAATCTCAAACCATTTATCAATATAATTTCTCAACAACACATCAATGGGTAACCAAGCCTCACCCCATTCGCATATGCTTTATCAAGCCATAACAGGGAATAAGTATTTTGGCGGGTACTCAACATCCGTGCCATATTAAAATCTCATGACAACGTGCTCATCAATAATATAATGATACCATATGAATCAAAATAATTTCAACAATTATTTTTCCAGATTTCAATGAATTTATCGATTCAAATATGAGTTCAATTAAATAAGAATTCAAAGAGAATGACACTCGCGAGATTTAAGGAGAGTATCGTGTAAAACCCCATACCTCAAACCATGATGAGAAACCAATGATCACATCCTCAAGATCAACACAAAAGATCTACAAAAGATTCTCCAAGAAGCTCCAACAAAATAGCCCCAAGAACACCTCTAATCTAAGGTTGGAACTCACAAATCTCAAGGGTCAATGTGTATATAAAAAGAAGATGAATATTAAATATATTTGCTGCCAAAATTTGTGCCAAAAGTATGTTAAATGGGTTTCCCATGACTTCCTTTTATAATGCAAAGAAATGAAGAGTTGGAAGCCAAAAGACTCCTTTAAATAAGGCAAAGAAATGAAGTGTTGGAAGTCAAAACAACTCTTAAAAATTACTTAATGTTCGCTGACTTGGAATTCCAAGAGTTAAAAACATTTTAAAATCCGTTTTAACTCCGATTTCGAAACCGTTTGAAATTTTCGCCTTTAAAAGTAATAACCAACACATTTGAGCAATAAAAATAATTTTATCAAAAAGTTTATTTTCCTCCATTTTCCAAAAATTAATTTAAATAGCTCAAAATTACGCGGGTTGTTACACTTCCCCACTAATAATGGAATTTCGCCCTCGAAATTCGTCGAATGCCTAACTCTCAAAAATCAGGCTAACAATCTCAAAAAATAATCTCGTCTCCAAAAATAATTCCTCACCTCTAATCTCGAAACTTATCATGGATATCACCTAAAATTTTCTATCTCCAAAAATTGCTAACCACGTAGTGAACCCAAAACTCAAGCCCCGCGGGTTGCCATATACCTAAGCTCTGATACCATTTGTAACACCCCACCCGCCCGGAGAGAGAGAATGGAACGCTAATGCGATAAAACTAAACTAAATCCATAATATAACAAGGTATAGAGCATCTAAATCCCAAACAACAAAAGAGAACTACAAATCTCAATCTCTTCAAATAAATACCAAGTCTCTAGAATTACATACAAAAACTAACTCGAAAATAAAATACAAATCTCCAAAGCTCTATACATCAAAATAATACAAATCTTTCCCAAACAACCCTCACTAAAATCAATCTCCATAGCGCCCCAAAATCCGCACTAACCTGCCACTAAAAGAAAATATGGTGAAGTACACAATACGATAGGAAAGATGCTCAACAAAATATTAGCGGTGAATAAAACGTAACAACACTAATACGAATATTCAAATCAAAATACAAATCTCAAAGCATTTATCAATATAATTTATCAACAACACATCAATGGGTAACCTGACCTCACCCCATTCGCATATGCTTTATCAAGCCATAACAGGGAATAAGTATTTGGCGGGTACTCAACATCCGTGCCATATTAAAATCTCATGACAACGTGCTCAGCAACAATATAATGATACCACATGAATCAAAATAATTTCAACAATTATTTTCCAGATTTCAATGAATTTATCGATTCAAATATGAGTTCAATTAAATAAGAATTCAAAGAGAATGACACTCGCGAGATTTAAGGAGAATATTGTGTAAAACCCCATACCTCAAACCATGATGAGAAACCAATGATCACATCCTCAAGATAAACACACAAGATCTACAAAAGCTTCTCCAAGAACCTCCAACAAAATAGCCCCAAGAACACCTCTAATCTAAGGTTGGAACTCACAAATCTCAAGGGCCAATGTGTATATAAAAAGAAGAGGTATATTAAATATATTTGCTGCCAAAAGTTGTACCAAAAGTATGTAAAAAGGGTTACCCACGACTTCCTTTTATAATGCAATGAAATGAAGAGTTGGAAGCCAAAAGACTCCTTTAAATAAGACAAAGAAATGAAGAGTTGGAAGTCAAAAAAACTCTTGAAAATTACTTAGTGTTCGCCGACTTAGAATTCCAAGAGTTAAAAACATTTTAAAATCATTTTAAAATCCGTTTTAACTCCGATTTCGAAACCGTTTGAAATTCTCGCCTTTAAAAACAATAACCAACATATTTGAGCAATAAAAATAATTTTATCAAAAACTTTATTTTCCTCCATTTTTCAGAAATTAATTTAAATAACCCAAAATTATACGGGTTGTTATATATATATATATATTTATATATATACATATACTAATGCAGGAATTCATTTATCCCAAAACATTACTTGAGTCGATTAAATCATATTAATCTTATAAAAAACATCCCCTTTGGTCCCTTTGTACTTGACTTAACATTGATTTCCCGATTTAATGCACTCAGTTAAATACTTAAACAAAATAGCATTTGATAAGGAAAAACACTTCATTTACCGAAATTTTCTATTTACTCACCCCAAATACACTCTAGTATTTTCCTTGAAAACCACCTTTCAACACACCCACCCCTAGTGTTAAAAACATACTTATTTTCCTTTTTTAAAACAGTTCACAACACACATTTAGGTTAATTATGGGGTAAAACCATCTTAGGTTTCTTGATTACCCAATAACCACTTCACATGTGTCATTAACTCACGCTTTACTTGGACTTAGTCATTACTTATCGAAATTACTTTTTTAAAACATGAACATCTATCAATTTCATTTCATAAAGGTTTTCTTTTCTCCTTTTTTTAGCACAACCAATTTATTTATCATGTTCCACTTTTTCTCATTATTTTTTTCCTCGTAAAATACCACATACTTTAACAGGCTCTACACCATCGGTGATGCCACCACATGATCTGGCCAGTGGTTTTAAGTCAAGGATTCGGGCCCTCCTTAATTATCCCGTCAAATAAAATTCCTCTTTCAATGTGTTTTAACTCTTTTTCGTGTTCACATTATTCAACTTTTACCTGCCAAAGCCAAAATCCCAGGGACTATAACCCATATTTATATTACACTTTAGAAAATCACCATTTCATGTCCTTTACACATTTCCCTCTATGTCATTCCAAAAATCACTCCCATTTATCACCATTTTGTGTAACACATTTTCCAAAAAAATTATTTCAGAAAAATATTCCACTTTACGTATATTTACCATTTTACCCATTTGTTACCAAACTTACATTTTCATCCCTTTTCACAAGTGTTACTTTTCTAAAAAAATTGTTAAGTTATACATACTAACTTCGTACATATTTTTAACTCATTAACACTTCTTTAACACACTGGAATAGAACACTTCTTAAGAAGGAAATATCTTTATTTCATTACTTCATTATCAAATAAATCATTGGTATTTTGAAGAACTATACAAGAAAAATACCCATTGTCCTTTATTAACAAGAGTAGTCTTGAAAATATACACTTATCATATTTTCAATATTCATTAGCACCCTTTAAGAGCTGAAATTTCTATTTTCTTTGCTTCATGTTAAAACTCATTAAAACCTTTATTATACTTATTTATATGCTCATTGTTAAAAATAATACCATTTTATACATAGGGAAGAGGGATTTTAAGTCCAAAAGTGTATAAAAATGAGTTTAATACATGATTAACAAAATAAATTTCATAATACTTCCAAAAAATGCTTGTAGACACCCTATCCTATGACCCCCCCCCCCCCCATAATCACCTCCTTAGGTCCTTAGCACTCAATCATTCACCATAAACCCTAGGTCATGCTCCGAGTATCGATCTAAAGGCCATCAGGTGCTTTTGGGGCCCATTTTGACTCCGGTCAACTCTCTTGCTTTAGAGAAATCTAAATGAATCTTTAAACGGCCATGAATCCCCTTTTCAACTGTCTGACACATGCACGAATCGACTTCACAATTCGAACGAATGATTTATTTTACTCCAAAAATTAATTTGGAAGCCATTGGGTGCTCCGAGGCCCCCGTTTGACTCTGGTCAACTCTCCAACTTCATCTAAGCTCAATGAATCGACAAAGGTCTATGAATTCTATTTCCAACAGTTTCCCCATGCGCAAATCAGCCTTGCGATATGGACGAACGACCTATTTTACCTCAAAGGATCAACGGATTCTTTCGGACCCTATTTGACCTTGGTTAACACTTTGAATAGGATGAAGCTGATGAAATCCTGACAGGAACTGAATTCCCTTTCCAATGGTCCGTCTCATGCATGAATCGACCTCGTAGTTCAGACGAATGATCCATTTTCCTCCAAAAACATCTTGTTCGGTGACTAACGGCCGCTTTCGAGTCCCATTTGACCTTATTCAACTCCGATACCCGGGAGTGGATCAATGGATTTTGGAAGGGCTCTGAATACCCATTCTAATGGTCCATCTTGTGCACGATTCTGTGTAAGGAAAAATTTTATGTGCTCCTATCATCTCGGACTTGTCCATAGAGTCTAGTTTACATTGCGTACAGTGTATCCAATTACTTCTGTTATAGAACTTCGCGTTTAGACATTCAAGAAGACAAATTCGAATACCAAACAACTTCCACATATTCTATGACTTGACGTAAATTTGGTATAGATATTTTTTTATTTCTTAGCCTTTTTACTAAGTATTGAGAGATTTTTATAAACTATATTTTTACAAAACGAGGCAATTTTTCGAACAGTTTAGGAAATTAAAATTATTTTATTTTTCAACTTGCATTGTTTAAATGATATGGCAATCTCATTAGAATGACCTGCATCTTGTTAGAAGGTCGTTTGAAAAATTTATCAAATGAGATTCAAACTAGGGCTTATTATTTTTCCTTTATACATTTCGTTAAAAACGAAGTACATGTTGCTCGAACGAAATCAACGTGCCGTTAGAATATGATCAGCATTTTATTCAAACGAGATTGTACCACCTCAATTTTCACGTCCGCCAAATAAATACCTTCTTCATGTAGGGTTTTCTTTGAGACTTTTGATTTATGAAAACTGTAAACCTTCTGCATTTTAGTCTTCACTTTTTAAATGGAAAAATAATTTTTGATTCACACAATCTTTATCATATACTCTTATGAATCATCTTGGAACCCAAAGTACTTTTATATTGAAGTCACTCTTATGAAGAATGAGTCTTCACTGCTACCCTTATGATTCTTGCGGAAGTCATTGTCGAAGACTGCGATCATTATGGGTTCTCGAGGGAATTCATTATTGAATGAAGATTGTATTATTTGTAGTTCTCATGGTGTAGAGGTGGCTTAAAATAATCTTGAGATTAGAGACAATCCCCCTGTTAATAATAGTGTTTGGATATTAAGGCAGCGAGGCAACTCAAAACCGATGTAGCTAAGTAATACAACAAGGCAGCCCAAAGCAATGCAGCTCAGCATGGCAGCCCAGAGGGATCTTCAAGCGAAGAAAATAACTAACAGAGCTCATCCTTTAGTCATGTTGTTTAATTCAGTCTTATTGTATCTTTTTCTCACATCGACTGTGAGCTATAACGATTGCAATGCTGTAATGATTATAATGGCATTCAGTGTGAGGTCAAACGGTACTCGCGAGAGTCTAGGCTTGGCCGGGCCTGGGAGAGCTTTCATACTCTATAGAACGACCTCGCCGTGGGAACTTTAGAGGGAATTAGTTTGGAGGATTTATAAGTAAGGCACCGTTGGGGCTTGTCCTAACCATATTAGATACACTTGGTAAAATAGAAAAGGACCCTGATCGTGGAACCTCGGGCGGAGAAGCTTTGAGTTCCATTGGGTGTTGAGTTGTGAGACGAACAACCCTCTACTTAATGCCACATGTAATTTACGTGATGTCACTAACAAGCTAGACAATGTCAAATCTTTACTTGAGTAAGCCACTATTGTATTTGGGGCTGTTAGATGGTTGGTGAGCCACCTCTGTGACGACATCCCCCTTACACACAATAATTAGGCAAAAGGCATGTCTTGGCATTTAATGTTTATGACATGGAGCTAACTAGTGCATCAGTCATTTAATGTTTGTGACGTAAAGTATGAGGGATGTATTTCACAGTCATGAATGAATGAGTTACCTCGGGAGTGGTGTGGGCGCTATTTAAGAGACCCAACCACCTCCAAGAAAAAAGGATGTTCTTTTTAAGAGTTCATAAGTTATTGCTTGATATAATATACACCAGAAAGAGATTTATTAAAAAAAAAAGAATTTACTCACCCACCATTGTCACTTATTACGAATCTTTAATATTTGAGAGAGATCGTAGAGGGTGGTTGGGGTGGTTAGCTTCCTGACAAGGTGTATATATGGTGCTTACTTATCCCTCCCTCTGAATGAGTAAGTTCTGAGTCCATTATTGTTATTCGAGTCATATACGAGAGATTTGTGAGTTCAAATTGAGCTTATTTTTAGTAAGTTGTGTTTGCGTGTCTTGTAGTTAATCAATAGCGTGATTAGTTAACTTATCATTACTATACTCAAAAGAGGTTATGCTTCCATCTAATCTAAACTACCCTCTTACATTTGGCGACTTCGTTGGGGAGGCATTCTTCTAAGCAAGGAGTATGGCACAAGATAACATTAATCGAAGGCTAAACTTTGATGATATTCAATGGAATGAAGAATAAACGACAATAGACCTTGAGGCAACTAGAAAGGGGGTCCCTCGGGATGGTCCCTCACGAGTGGATATACCACCAGTCCAAACGTCAACTTGAAGAGATTGAGATTTGTAGTTTCTCTTTTGTTGTTGTGGGATTTAGATGCTCTATACCTTGTCACTTGTGGATTTGGATTTATTTTATCGCATTAGCGCTCCGTTCGCTCTCCCCGGGCGGACGGGGTGTTACAAATGGTATCAGAGCTTAGGTATACGGCAACCCTCGGGGCTTGGGTTTTGGGTTCATTGCGTGGATAGCAATTTTTGGAGATAAAAATTTTTAGGTGATATTCGTGATGAGTTTCGAGATTAGAGGTGAGGAATTTTTTTTTGGGAGACATGATTTATTTTTGGAGTTAGTGTAGTAACCTGATTTTTGAGAGTTAGGCATTCGGAGAATTTCGAGGGCGAAATTCCATTGTTAGTGGGGAAGTGTAATAACCAGCGTAATTTTTGGGCTATTTTAATTAATTTTTGGAAAATGGAGGAAAATAAAGTTTTTGATAAAATTATTTTTATTGCTCAAATATGTTGGTTATTATTTTTAAAGGAGATAATTTCAAACGGTTTTGAAAATGGAGTTAAAACGGATTTTAAAATGATTTTTAAATGTTTTTAACTCTTGGAGTTGTTTTGACTTCCAATTCTTCATTTCTTTGCCTTATTTAAAGGAGTCTTTTGGATTCCAACTCTTCATTTCTTTGCATTATAAAAGGAAGTCGTGGGCAAGCCTTTTAACATACTTTTGGCAACAAATATATTTTATATTCCTCTTCTTTTTAATTATACATTGGCCCTTGAGATTTGTGAGTTAGATTAAAGGTGTTCTCGGGGCTATGTTTGATGAGGTTCTTGGAGGAGATTTTTTAGATCTTTTGTGTTGATCTTGAGGATGTGATCGTTGGTTTCTCATCATGGTTTGAGGTATGGGGTTTTCACAATATGCTCCTTAAATCTCGCGAGTGTCATTCTCTTTGAATTTTTGTTTAATTGAAATCATATTTGAATTGATAAATTCATTGAAATCTGAAAAATAATTGTTGAAATTATTTTGATTCATGTGCTATCATTATATTGTTGATGAGCACGTTTTCATGAGATTTTTTATATGGCACGGATGTTGGGCACCCGCCAAGTTTCCTGTTTCCCGGGCTATGTCTTGCTAAAGCATATACGGATGTGGTGAGGCCTGGTGACCCAGTTAAAGTGTTGTTGAGAAATTATATTGATAAATGCTTTGAGATTTGCATTTTGATTTGAATATTAGTACTCGTGTTGTTACGTTTTATTCATCACTAATATATATTTGTTGAGCATCTTTCTTGTCGTATTGTGTACTTCCCCATATTTTCTTTTAGTGGCAGGTTAGCGCGAATTTTGGGGCGCTATGGAGATTAATTTTAGCAAGGATTGTTTGGGAAATATTTTTATTATTTTGATGTATAGAGCTTTGGAGATTTGTATTTTATTTTCGAGTTAGTTGTTGTATTTAATTCGAGAGACTTGTTGTAATTGAAGAGATTGAGATTTGTAGTTTCTCTTTTGTTGTTGTGGGATATAGATGCTCTATACCTTGTCACTTGTGGATTTGGATGTATTTTATCGCATTAGCGCTCCGTTCGCTCTCCCCGGGCGGGCGGGGTGTTACAGAGTGCAGGATTGGGACAAGCACAAGTGGCACTTCTGTAACACCCCACGATTTTTGGAGACTGAGAAATTAAATTTTTGGGAAAATAAAATTTAATTTAAATCAGAGAATTTTAAGATTTGGGAATTGAGGCCCAAAAATAGAGGGCATTTTAAAGTATTCCAGATGATGATTTTGAGGGTACCATTGATCCCGGAAGGGTCGAGATAGTCAAAATGACTGTCATTGGGTTTTATTTCGGCTCCGAAATATTTTTAAGTATGTTTGGCTCGAATTGGAGTAAACGAGTCATTTAAATTGTGTATTAACATTTAAAAATTGGGTTTATGTTTTAAAGGATTTAGTGGCTTATGGATGAAGACATTTCTCATTTGAGAGAAAGAGAGAAAAAGCCCTAGAGGGATAAAGAAGAAGAGAAAGAAGAAGAAAAGAAGAGAGAGAGGAAGAAAAGCTTGGGATTTCCGGCCCAAACGCGACATCGAGGACGATTCAACCTCTACAAATCTGAGGCAAGTGTTTAATCTTTCTAAATAGATATTTGTGTATTTCATTTCATAATTTATGGGTTAAAGAAATGAATTTTGGGGGTATTAATGTCAAAACCTATAATTTTGGGTTTAAATCTTGAAATCAATGTGTATACATGGGTTTGATGACAAATAAATTGTTGGGATAAAAGGTACGATGAGTTTACATACTAAGAATATTATTGGGTTAAATATTTGGGGATTTGGTGATGATATTTGGGTGTTTGAGGATTTAGGGTTTTGGTTGAAAAATGGAAATCGGCCAAGGCAACTGGTATGGCTTGTCGACCGCGGTCTGGGCACCGATCGACCGCACCTTAAGGGAAAAGCCTACTGCATTTCTTCGTAGACAAAATTTGGACCCGCGGTCGATCGGGTGTCTGGGACCGGTCGACCGGTCCCCTGTTTTAGCCCAAAGTTTGGAGTTCTTTAGTCCTTTTTCTTTTGGAGTTTATTATTAGGGGCTTCCTTGAGGGTTGTTTTATGGGGTTTATCTAGGAGGACTTTTAGCTCTTATTGGTTGGGTTTATTAATTTGGGGCTTCCTCTTATGAAGTAATAGTTATATTTTGGAGACTTATAGGGGGTCTCTCACCTAGTATGATAGTGGGGACTTCTCGAAATTTTTGGAGAAGAATATATCCATGTATGTGTTTGGAGTTAGGTATAAAGATTTTGGGGAAACCTCATTTGGGATTGAGAATCCTACCTATAGACCGAAAGTAAGTATAGATGCGATGTGAGGATGAGAACTCTTAGAGAGAGTTACGAGGGTATGTTGTGAAATTTCAGGCCAACCTTTATGTCGAATCCTCATAAGGATAGGATATTATTAAGATACGATTTGGGGCCAAATGGAAGAGTTTAATTGCATACCCTTAGAAATGATAAAACTTTAAGAAATAAATCCGATAGGTCTTAGACTAGGGGATTCACAAAAGTGAATGAACCATAGTCGAAATCGAGAGAAATGGGATTTTTATGAAGGTAAGATTGAGCTTGAGGCTTATAGACTATTATTCTTGTGTATACCGATAGTCAAAATGATTTCTAGATTCTTTAATTTACTCTCGGGTATGGATGGTATGTGTAGTGATGGTTTCCTGCACAAAATTTTGGGTGATAACCCTAAGGTTGAATATATATGTATATATAAATACATATGATTTTGGGAGACTATTCATCATAGGAAAAATGATTGAATATGTTTCATGTGAGGGATTGTATTCACATATCAAGGTAAATGATATGAGTTTGTGGTGACGGCTTGTATATTGAGGATTTATGTATACTTATAGCCGGGTTTGTATATCTTATACATATGAACAAGAACTAGTTTATATATATAGATATATGGATATGTGAATAGGTGTAGGTGTATATATATCTGTATGCATATAAATATATGGATATATTTATGTTGTGGACTTATATGGTATGGATACTTAAACCGTATATGCTGGTTTACTATTTGGTCATATTATTGGATCATATGGATGTATATATATTATGCATGTGAATGATATATATACTTATTTGCTTAAGCATACCCCTCTCATGCTATCATTGGGAAGTTGCGCGCGTAGAGGGTGAGCATCCTGGATAGAAAAGAAGGGTGTGGATATTCCCCAGGTCATAGTCGTCCCGTGTGTTATTATGTGATTTACATTTTTATATTTTGGGATGAGACGTGGTGGGTATGTTTCGTCTCATTGCCGGTTTGGAGCTATGACCGCTTCCCGGGACTTCGTGTGCGTGTGTTTACCACGAGATGGGTGTCGTTTAGTCCCACCATGGTGGCCCCAGTATTGCTACGTGAGTCGGGCACTGGGAAGATGATAGGATGGATGTAGTTTATCGGTGCTATATATAGCCGGGTATTTATTTGTGCATGGCCTTTGTACATCATATATGGTATGTATACATGGTCATGGGATTGGATGATGGTATATATATATATGGCTAGAAATGAATACCTATATATATATTTATATATATATCCTATAGATGAAAGGATATGGACTTTTGTGGAGTACATCTTGGATGATTATGATGTACTAGATGATTGGGGGATTGATGTATCGCATTTAAGGAACATTTCGGTTACATCATCCCAAGTATATTATTGGAGATTGTAAATGTTTTAATTTTGTAGTCTAAAATTTAGTAGTATTAGTAATAGTATTAGTAGTAGTAATAGTAGCATTATATGGTATGTACGGCATTATGGACCTCTATGATCGACATTGCCAAAGAGTAGTGTAACGGGGTGGTTCCTTGTTTGGATTTCGTTTTACGAGACACCCCACGCACGAAATATAGTACATTATTGAGAGTAGAGAAAAGTTCTATCGATATTTATGTGTGTCATAATGGATCTCCAGGATCGACGTTAACATGGAGTAGTGTAACAGGGTGGTTCCTTATTTGGATTTCACTTTGCGAGACACCCCACGCACGAAACGCAATGCAGCGTTAAAATTGGAAGGAAGTTGTGTCGATAATAATTTTGCATGCTTATTAATTAGAAATTTAAATCATATGTTCTACCCAAATGCATATTGGGTAAATTATTAAATTAAAATGGTTAAAGTATAAACCGGAATCCACTAAGCCTTATAAGGCACATATGATTGAAAATAAATACTTATCTGTGGTTAAAGAGGGGGTGGATTCTTGGGTTATGATAGGATGGTAGATCTCGTGGGTATAGGCTAGACCTATGATAAGTTAGGTTGTCCTAATAAATTGGGGTAATTTAATTAATAAACTTGAGGACGCGGATAGGTGCACGCCTTTAGATGAGAGGTGAGTTGGGATTCCACGAGAGTGAAATTCCATTTTTAATTATGAAATAGTGCACCGATATTTATTATGAATGGTTAATGCACTTGCTAAATATTTTTCACAACTCGGGCTCTGACCCGTTTACTTTTCTCTCATGCTTGTATATATATATATATACCTACAGGTGTCCTACCGCATGGATGCCGGATGACCTTCTATCCAGAGTCTAGGGAGCCGTGACAGGTGAGAACTGTTGCGGGATGTATCTGGTAGTCGCTTCCTCCTTTTAAAATTCTTGGTAGGATTCATTGTTGTATATCGGGTTTGTACCCAAAGGATATTTATATACATGTTTATATTTATTCCATTTCAGTCATTGTATTGGCTGTGACCCGACAGCTTATTCGGGTTTACTTCTTTGTAGTATTTTCAGTTGTAGTTATTTATTTCATTTTATTCTAGTATTTCATTTCTTATAGTTCTTCTTACATCTTTCTCTTATTTATTAGTAGTTTTATGGTGTTGGTTTGTTAGTTGTTGCATGTTTTAAATTTATTATAACATCTCGCTTATATGATATCGGGTAGTTAGTCCTATAATATGTAGTAACGACTGTTGGTGTTGAGACTGGACCATCTGAAACTCCTGATTTAATGTAGTATAGGGCTAGCCACCCGTTATTATTTTAAGCGGGGTGTTACAACTTCTTATGATAAAGTTCTACGAATTCTTGCAGACTCCCGTTGCCTCAACGGTATTGGGAGGTTTCTATGCTAGCTTTTTCACAACACCAGGGGTAGTTACAATGGTTCCACCAAGCGCAGTTCTAATGGGTACTGCTCCAACCATCTCTACAACCATTTCCATCCCAGTGATGGGTACACCATCTGCGACACCCACTACACCAAATCTGCTGAATTGTCATGGTCATTGACCTTGACAAGTTCAACTTGTCAAGGTCAATGACCATGACAATTCTGGGCGAGATAACTTTTGTTGTCACGAACTTATCACGGTCATTGATTGTGATAAGTTTGTTAGAATTGTCACGGTCGTGTCATAGGACTTGACCGTGATAAGTTTTTTCATGGTTAAGGACCGTAACAAACCCGAGACATTTAATAAAAAATTATCCGGGTGATTGACCGTGACAATTCTGGGCAGCAATGAAAAAAAAGCTGATGGGTAGTTTGGCCGCTGCCACTGCCTAGAAGTATATTTGTACCTGTTATAGAAATGTTGTACCTGTTCAAGCATCATATATCCAAATAAAATAGAGATAATGCAAATATACATTCAAAATGGAGACAATATGCATCACGATATAATCCAAATATAATTCAAATGTACCAACTTAAAAACAATTTAATTCAAATAATGTCACTACATGTCTTGGGTAAGGTTAAATCCGAGGAAGTGAGTAGGCCACACGATATACGAATTGACACACCCACTTATATACATTGTGCGACATTGTTCGCGCAACCACAACGGGGAGTTCTCCTTCTCGGGTATCACATGTGTGACGAGCACCTTGAACTCGATGTCTTGAAGCTCACGTCCATGAACTAGTCCACTCTGGACAATATTCGGGTCCCTTAACCCCCGCCCTATCCGCTGGCCATCAAATATGTCCAGTATAAGCACGCTCAGCTAACCAAGTGTTAACATCGATCGATCGAAGGGAGCCAAATAGTGAAGTGGATCATCAAATTCTGCACGTGTCGGCGATAAATAAGTGAGGTCCACATCCTCGTCATCCTGTACCTCGTCCTCCTGCACCTCCTCCCCCACCACCTTCTCTTTCCCTTTCCCTTTGCGTTTTCCACCGCCCAATAAATTCTTATTGAATGAGAACATATCTTGGATCGTCGCCTCCAAACGGGATAGCTTCGCGTCATGCGAGTCCATCGTTTGAGTCAACCCAGTGTCGCTCGTCTCCAATTCGATGATCCTAGATTTGGCCACCCGTAAGCTCATCCCCCTTTTCCTTCCCTTGCGATCAGTGACAAGCGCTTGGTTGAGTGCGTCTGTGGACAAATATGCCTTGTCAGCATCAGACTACGACTCATGCACTTCCTTAAGTCTTGCGTGGAAGGAAAAAAATCACATGATTAGTAAAATAAGTAATTTAAAAAATTATAACATAATTAACAAAAAGTAAATTGTCGGATTACTTACAATCATGGCTGCGACGCTCGGGGACACCTCCTTTCCCTTCCTCTTCTTCGTTCGAAGATCCACATAAGTATCGAGCCTATGTGGCCTACCCCCGGGGCCACTCCCCGTCCCCTGAAATAAAATAAAGTAAAATTAGTATCGGCCTCACAAAGTAAAATAAGGCAGAATAATATATTTCTGTAGTTATAGAAAAATTAAATCTTACCATCATCCTATGATCCACCTCGACGTAAGACGTTCGACCAGAGTAGTGCACGTCCGTCTTTTTTGACCGGTTTTCCCTCCCTGATTAGCGAGATTCCAATTGTCGCTCCCTGATTTCATTGTCAACGAACTTTTGACATTGTGCCAATGAGATCGGCTCCTTCGGTGGGACGGATTCACGCCTTTGGATAATGGACTCTCGTGTCTTCCCAAAGTACTGAGTCCGCATATTTTTCTTTCACGTCTTGTGTTGCTCCCTCAACTGCTTCAAGACGGAATCGCATAGCTTTGGACCCAGGATGAATTTTTCATGTCCAACAAATACAATTTTAGTTGCAAATAAATTTAAATATAAATATAAAATGAAAATGAAATCGAAATTGAAATTGAAATTGAAATTGAAATTGAAATATAAATATAAATATAAATATAAATATAAATATAAATATAAATATAAATATAAATATAAATATAAATATAAATATAAATATAAATATAAATATAAATATAAATATAAATATAAATATATTACCTATAGTGCCACCCAAACAGCTAACTTGAGCTCATATGGCACCTCCTTCCAACTAATGTACCCCGGGACGATGATCGTCTTTATCATCTCGAGGGGATCTCACTAATATCCTCGAATTGTTCTCGATGGTCATCCCCAATTTTCCACATTTGGGGAGCCTAGGGGTCGAGGAGCCCTCGTCGCCTCCGCTACCATCGAGCCCAGACGACATCATCATAACAAGCATCATCATCCTTGCCTTAATACCTGAAGGATCATTTGCTGTAAAAAATGTTATTAGTACATATCAGAATGAATTAAAAGAAGACATGCAAATATGTACAATTACTACAAATAAAAATGAATTGTTACTGTCAAACACCTCAATTCTGAATTCCAAAACAACAACATCTATCTCATAATATATACAATTCCTAAAAATCTAAAACATCCTTCCTCCCACCCCCTACTGCCTACACACACGCACACTACGCAAGAGTGAAAATAATAAAGTGCAAATAAATTAAAAGCTTTAAAAAAGGATGTTTCGGTACAAATTGAATTATTTATTACGAATTGAAAAATTGTTTAAAATTCGGGTTATTATAAAAAATTGATTGATATTCGGTAGGAGAAGCCAAGTCATCCACACTACTATTTAGACGTTTTGGCGCATGTTGGACAATTGACTGACATCTAACTGGACCACAAGGAAGTTCCTTATTGCATAGGTGTACCAAAAAGTGAACACTTATGTCAAAGAATGCTGGGGAAAAGTACTTCTCCAACACACAAATTGCTTCGGTCACCGCCAATTCTACAGCCACTATGTGTTCTCGATTGACTACCTTCTCACACAAGAGTGAGAAGGTAATACTAATTTTCATAATAGCTCTCCGCAAATCCTTGTGCTTGGATAAACAGTGCTTAAACAATAGAGGAACCAATTACATGATCACATGCCAATCGTGGGACTTACACTTATGTAAATCATGAGTAGCATAATTCACAATCCTTTGCAAGTTGGAAGAAAAAGTAGATGGGCCCTTCAAATTATATATTATGTCTAAAAGAACCTTCATTTCCCCACTCATCAAAGTAAATGCACCAGGGGAATTATTATCCTTCCCCTACTATCTTCTTTCAACCATAGTTGTGGCTTAAGTTTCAATGATTTAAGGTCTTTTCGTGCACTTTCTCCGTCATTCGAATGACTCCCCCCAAGGCAAATGCCCACAATATGTTCAACCAAGTTCTTCTCTGCATGCATCACATCCAATACATGGCGCACCGGGTTATTCTTCCAATAAGGCAAGTCAAATAAAATTGACCTCCTAGACCATGCCTTTCTTGTCTTAGTTTCATTCCCAGTTGGGTTCTTCTTATGCTTGACATTCTTAAATTTGGGATTCTTACCTGGCATATTAGGGCCACATTCATAAGATTTAATTTCAATTTCTGAACTCGAAATTTTTCTCGGCAGTAGCCTATGTTCAACCCGCCCAATAAAACCTTTATCAAATCTGAAACTATGAGCTGGGGGTAAAAACCTCATGTGGTAGTGGTATACATTTTTTGAGCTAAAGGATAAATGAAGAGATTCAGTCTCCTCTCCATAAATAGGACACCCCAAATAACCATGTACTACACAACCGAATAATATACCATAAGCTGGAAAATCATGAATTGCCCACATCAACATAGCTTTCAGCGTAAACTCTTCTTTTCTAAACGAGTCAAATGATTGCACACCCTCTTTCCACAACTCATTTAATTATTTTACCAAAGGAACTAGGTAGACTTCGATGTCATCACTTGGTGCCTTCGGCCCAGGTATCAATAAAGTAATCATAAAAAATTTAGGTCTCATACACTGTGAAGGAGGGAGGTTGAGTGGGGCTAGGATCAACAACCATACACTCTAATTAGTGGTTAGATTTACAAATGGATTGAAACCATTTGTTGATATAGCCAAACGAATGTTGCGTTGTTCTCGAGCAATATCGGGATACTCATATTTCATCCTCCTCCAATCAGTTGAATCAATAGGATGACACATGATATTACCCCATACTTCTGCTCTAGTATGCCAAGTCATTGCCTCCGCTATCCATGGTACGGTGAAAAATCGCTTTAATCTAGGTCCAATGGAAAAATATTTCAATACTTTTTAAGGCACTTTTGGGCTTGTGTCTTCCTTACTAGTAGATTGGACATATCTAGGTTCATCGCATACCGGATAACGATTGAGATTTTCATACTCCTTTCGGTATAGTATTCAGTCATATAGACAAGCATGAATCGATTTATACCTCATTCCTAAACCTTTCAAACTGTTCTTTATAACAGGATAGCTATTTGGAAGTGTATTCTCCTTGGGTAATAATCCCTTCACCCATTTCAGAATTCCTGTCACGCTATTGCCAGACAAACCGTATTGCGTCTTCAAACTATGCAAACCAACCATGGCAAGTAAAATTGCTTGATCTTTCTCACAGCTAGAGTATAACAGTGGCCATGCCACTTTTAAAATTAACCAACCCCCATATGGACAATAATCTAGTGGTCATGACACTTTTAAAATTAACCAACCCAACATCGATCCACTATAATCCAACAGCAATGTCAATAACAAATGTGTATCCCGTACTCCTTCTAATTCATATACTCAATTAATTATTTTCATCAATTAAACTAACAATTAAAGTATACAATTATTAATTTACTAATTTACAATGAGGGGCAATCCTACTTTCATAATTAATCATATATTAATTTACTAATTTACAATGAGGGGCAATCATATATTAATTTACTAAAAAAACTAATAACCAATCAATTCGTTTATAAGGGACATTACGCACAAACACGCACATACACACACATATACACACATGCACACATACACTCATACACCCACGCACATTCACACACACACACGCATCCCCCCACCCCTACCCCACCACCCACCCACCCATCTCTGCCCCCTCTCCCCCACCCTGCCCCACCCCCTTCCCCCACCCTACCCCACCCCCTTCCCCCACCTCACACACACCCACGCACACCACTACACACACGCACCCACACACACACATAAACATCCCTCCATCTTTGCCCCCTCCCCCCACCCTGACCTACCCCCTTCCCACACACACACACACACACACACACACACACACATATATATATATATATATATATATATATATATATATATATATATATATAAATGGAAGAGAGAGAGAGAGAGAGAGAGAGAAACTAACCTGAAAGTAGAAAGAGAGAGAGGGAGACCAGCATAGAGAGAGAGAGAGAAAAAAGGAGGGAAGAAGTCGGTAGGGAAAAAAAGGAGGGGAAAGGGTTTTTTGCTGTAACATTTGTCATGCACGTGTCACGGTCTTTGACCGTGATAATATTATAAGGATTGTCACGGTCATTAACCGTGACAAGTCTTTATCACGGACTTATCACGGTCAATGACCGTGATAAAAAATGCCTGTTGTTTTGTCACGATCACTGAACGTGACAAGGCTAGCCGCTGAAAGGGTGTCAATTTGCCCATTTTTGTGTAATGACCCATTTGTCACAACGATTGTCACTCCAAAAGCAAAAAACCGTTCCACCTGCAGCTCCTCCAATCGTTGCCTCGATGGTGTCCACTATGAAAGAGATGATAAAGGAGATGCAAAAAGAGATGTTGAAATTTATGCAAGCTTCATCGCAATCTGCCGGTGAGGTAGCTTCTCTTTATGATGACTTTCGAATGCCATACCCCCAAGAATATAACGATGATCCTTATCCAAAGGACTATATTCCTCCAATCTTTGAGAAGTATACGGGAAAGGGGGGGAATCCAAAGGAGCACATCAAGCATTTCGTTGAACACTTAGGGGCCCATTGCAATAACAAGAAGCTTCGATTGAGGGAGTTTTCTAAATCCTTGACAAATAAAGCCTACACCTAGTATTCCAACTTGGCTCCTAATAGTGTCTCCACGTGGGAGTAGATGCACATGCTGTTCGTCCAGAAGTTATTTCTAGTGGAAGACGAGTTCACACTGACCCAATTAGGAAGAGAGAAGCAAAAATAAGAAAAAGACGTTGGAGCATACGTCCGAAGGTTCAGGGAAACTTCCCTTGATATGAGGGAAAAAGCCAAGGAATCCAAGTTATTACAGATTTGTGATGAAGGACTACTCCCTGAGTACATCTGCCATCTTTTCAATGAGAAACGTGAAGGGAATTTTGCGGCGTTCTTTAAAGCAGTAAGGAACATCTCGCTAGTGGTATGACTGAACCCTGTGGTGGTGCCCATGGTGTTCAGATAGTCGATACAACCTATAGAAGGAAGATCCCATCCCCCACAGGTGGGATATGCATAAAGAGCATGAGAGGACAAACAAGCAAAGATGGATAACAAGAGCAAGTTCGGACGAGACCGAGAAGACCCACCACCACTGCCTTGCACGGTCGAAAAAGCTGTGAGTTGCTATAACAAAATTTTATTGGTGGGAACGGTGTATGAACCTAAAGGGGTCCCCATCGAGGAACCAGATGCGGGCAACAAGGGAGGATCCGAAGTATTGCCAGATCCATCAAAAGATCTAACATCCAATTGGAAGTTGCTTCACATTGAGAAAGATCATTGGCAAACATGTGAAAGATGGGACCTTATAAATCCCACCACAAAATGTCAACAAAAACCCACTTCCAGCACACGGGGCCAATATGGTGGTAGCTTATGATGAGAAAGCAGAGGAAGGAGCAAGAAGACGAACGAGGGAGAAGGAGGGGTTTGGGGAAGCATTGTAGGGTTGTACCATAGGGATGAAAATGTGGTATTAGACTACAATGATGCAAGTGCTAGGGATGTCGAGGAGGCCTACAATGTTGAAGGTGACGAGGTTGATCCAACCTTGGAGTATTGTTCTGTTTCAAGATCCCAAAAATTTACCTGGTTATTAGACCAGGTGGAGATGCCCAAAGAAAGAAGATTGGAAATAACTCAGGCAATTCTGGATTTCAAGAGGAAGAATGCAGTCCCATCGCTCAAATGGAGGGTACCAATGGTAAGGATGGTGAGAAAGTTTTTGTTCGAAATCACATCTAACGATGTAGACAGGGCTGTGAGGTTTCCTCACAATAGACCATTATATGTAACAACCAATGTTAACGGGGTGAACTTAGCAAAGGCACTCATGGATAGGGGTTCCTCGATAAACATCATGCCAATCATCTTCCACACAACAAATATTTCGAAAGAGAGGTTGGTACCAATACCTTTGGTGATCTCCGATTACAATAACAAGTCTTCCCAATCCATCAGATATGGGAACGTGGGGAATGTAATGGGAGATTTGAGTTCTCATGTTAAATTCGACATAATAGAAAGTGCAACGTCTTACCACTTATTAATAGGAAGGGTGTGGATGCCTAACGATAGCCTAGTTGCTTATACGTATCATCAATGCGCCAAGCCCAATATCAAGGGAAATGAGATCATTATTAGAGCGATGAAGAGGCCCTTCTTTGTCGAGGAGGCCCACCTAATGGACGCATCACTCTACATAGAGTTGGAGGAGGACGTCAGAGTCCTAACTACAAAGTGTGCTGAGTCATTTTTCTGAGGAAAGAGTTATCAAGGCTTCTAGGGGAAAAAAGAGTAAGGAAGTTGCAACTACTAGCAGACATTGTAAGAAAATGGTTACTGAAGAGGGAAAGGTGATATATCGGTTATAAAGGTGTGAACGGGTAGCCAAAGAAGCTATAGAAGAGATGGATGAGGAGGATGACCTAATATATGAATGTTTTTTGGTGGATCAACGAGGGCAATGCATTGTAATAGAAAACTCCAATATACAAGAGTTCGTGGAGGATGTCATTGAAGAACCAGATTACATGGCAGATCAATCAAAGCCACAGGTATAGGAATTAGAGCAACTAAACCTGGAGAAGGAAGGAGAGGACCCAAGGCCCATTTTTATCTCGAAAGATCTTAGCGGAGAGAAACAAGGGGCCTTGGTTGAGTTAATTCAAGAATTTTTGGATGTATTTGCATGCAAATACACTGAAATGGAAGGTCTGAATGAAGAAGTAAGTTGCCACAAGTTGAACGTGATGTCTTCAGCCATCCTAGTCAAACAAGCAACAAGAATGTATAAGCCTGAGTTGGACTTGAAAATTAAGGAGGAGGTCCAACATCTTTGATGGCGGGGTTCATCAAACCAATATAACACCCTCTTTGGCTATCTAGCATCGTTCTAGTAGGAAAGAAAGACAAGAATCAAATCAGGATCTATGTAGACTTATGAGACTTAAATAGGGATTTCCCCAAAGATGAGTTCCCATTACCTTCCATTAATAGCTTTATATATGAAAAGGTTAGGCATGGGATGTACAACTTCATGGATAGGTATGTGGGGTACAAAAAAATCAATATGGATCCCACAGACGCAGAGAAAACATCATTCAGAACTCTGTTGGGAAACTTCATGTATAAAGTAATGTCATTTGGACTGAAGAATGCAGAGGCAACGTACCAAAGAATGATGATGGACATTTTCCATGATTTTTTCCATAAATTCATGGAGTTCTATGTGGATGATTTGATCATCAAGTTAAAAAAGGAGTCCTAACTATATGATATCAAAAAGGTATTCTTCAGGTGTAGGAAGTATAAGATGAAGATGAATTCGTTGAAATGCGTATTTGAGGTCACTAGTGGGAAATTATTAGGTTTTTTGGTGGATCGACAAGGGGTGCATATGGACCAAGATAAGCAATGAGTAATCTTAGAGATGCCAAGTCCAAGAGTGGTGAAGGAACTGAAGAGTCTGCTCGATAAGATTTTGTACCTTAGGAGATTTGTCCCAGGGTTAGTTAAGATAACACACCCATTGATGCAAATGCTACAAAAGAACACGAAGTTAAAATAGGAGGTAGCTCACCAGGAGTCTCTTACTAGGATAAAGAAGTTGCTCGTTTCACCACAAACTATGATTGCTCTAAAAGCATGAATACCATTGCAGCTGTACCTCACGTCCACCACGAGGTCTGTTGGAGGTCTGCTGGCTCAAAAAGTGGATGGGCAAGAATGACCAGTATACTACCTAAGTATAATCATACATGGGCGAGTGGTCAGGAATAGTATTTGGGAAAGGCATTGATTAGCCCTAGTCTTTGTAGCATAAAAGCTTAGACATTATATGATGTCTTTTACAATTCATATTTTAACAATATGTGATCCCATTAAGTTTTTGTTAGCAAGAACTATATTGATTAGCAGGGAAGCTAGGTGGTTCCTCATCCTCTCAGAGTATGATTTGAAGTGCGTAGTCCTTCTCGCAATCAAGAGCCAAGCATACACATACCTCTTGGCAATCTTCCCCTCTGGGAGATTTGAGCCACCTAGGGAAAGCATTCTAGGGGATGATTTATAGGCCAACCACTTAGACACGAGCGAGGAATAATTGACAATGCAGTTCGATGGATCTTCAGTAGAAAAGAAAGGTGGGGTAGAGGTTATTCTTTCAAAAATAGATGAAGAAATTTATCTCTCCAACAAGCTAGATTTCCCTTGCTCCAACAATGAAGTAGAATATGAAGTGTTGGTAATAGGGTCGCTAGAGGTCCTTCGAAGGGGATTTCGTTCACTCTGCATTAAGGGTGATTCGAACTTGGTGATCCGGCAAGTCAATGGGGAGTATGCGCTGAAGCACCTCAGTTTGGCCCCTTATAGAATGCTCATTCAAAGGCTTCTCAACCAGTTTCATCGGATAAAAATCAGGAGGCATCCCTAAATGATGAATTGCCATCCAGATGCCTATGTGACTATTGATCAGTAGATGATTATGAAGGAAGATTCAGCTATGATAGTGATACAATGGAGAATAGCTCCCTCTATGGTAAAGTCAATCCTGCTAATGGAAGATGATTTTGACTGGAGGGGAGTGATTAAGAAGAAACTGGAGTCTGGAGAAGGGAAGATGGAGCTAAAGGAAGTGTCCCAATATTTTAAAAATTAGGGAAACCTCTACTATAAGAATGCAGGAGGGTGGTTGTCAAGATGCATCAGTCCAGAAGAAGCATAACGAAGGTTAAAGAAGACACACGAAGAGAACTGCAAAATAACTGAAATCCATCTTTACAGAAGAATTCAAAGATTGGGATACTTATGGCCCAGGATGAAGTAAGATGTAGCAGAGCTACAATGAATGTGTGACAAGTGTTAACTTTTATTCGAGGCAGCTGAGTGCCATTTCGTTAAAGGTCAACCAGATTGGAGGAAACCCTATATTGATTTCATAAACGATGGAGTTATCCCAACAGAAAAGATTAACGCGATGGGACTCAAGAGAAGGGCCCCAAGTTTTTATATTGAAAGGGGTCAGTTGTATCGAAGAGGGTACTTCAATAGGCCATTGTATTGCATCACGAAGGAAGAGGGAGTCAAAGTACTAAAATAAGCTCATGACCCAGCTCACATAGGAGGGGAAAAATGGTAGGATTAGTTGATGATGTTGGGTTATTATTATCCAACAATGGAGAAAAACTCCGCAAAGTTTGTTTGAAAGTGTAAAACTTGCCAGCTGCATAGAAACATGATTCATGCCCCATCAGTAAACCTCCATTCCCTATAAAATTCGTATCCTTTTCACACTTGGGAGTTTGATTTAGTAGGGTAATACAGCCTTATTCAAGAGGGAAGATTTGGATACTAGTGGCAACGGAGTGCTTAAAAAAGTGGGATGAAGCGATACCACTGAGAAGAGAAACTATGAGAGTAATAGACAACTTTATCAGGGAGTATATCATTTGTCCTTTTGAGATTCCAAAAGTCATTCTCTCTGATAATGGAGCTCCATTCGTTAACTCAGAAATAACAATACTAACGAATAAATACTCTATCATTAATCATACCTTGATGGTGGCATACCCCAAGGGGAACGAAAAAGCTGAGGCAACCAACAAGACATTGGTTAACATTCTGGCAAAAATAATGGAGGATTTTCCAGGATTATGGGATGAAAAGATCAAAGAGTGTTATGGCCCTATCGCACTACGAAGAGGAATCCTACGGGGTACACCCCATTCTCCCTCATTTTTGGGGCTGAAGCAATCCTTCCAGTGGAGTTGGAATTTCCCTCAGCCTAATATGCCTGGAGAACTAGTATGCTCCCTCAGAAAAGACATGTAAAATTGGAAGCGTTGGACGAGCACAGAGATAATGCAATGCAACACTTCCAAATGTACATGAAGCAACTTTTAAGGGTGTATGACAACTTGGTAAGACTAAGGAAGTTCATAGAGGTATACCTTATTTTAAAGGCAGCAGTAAAGCACATCAGGGGGCTTCCTCTACCTAAGTTTCCAGCTAATTGGGAGAGACCTTTCAATGTAAAGGAGGCTCATGATTCAAGTTATTGCTTAATTTCTAAGATGGAAGAAGATAAAATGTCTAAAATTAACAATAAATGGTTGAAGGCCTATCATGTACGAGTAATCGACTTGGGATCATCGTTGTATCTAGTATTTTTTATGAATATACAAGTCGTTGTTCCTAAAAGAAGATGTATTTTATTTCAATTTGAATGAAGATAAAAATTGGTAGAGTTTTTTAACTTGTGTAAAGCAGTCACAGCACAATAAAAGGGCATAGAAAAATATACAACACTTTTTATTGTCATTCATAAATGTTGGGACATTAAAAAATTGGGAGCTATTGCCCAAGAATTACATAACGAAAAACCTACGTAAATGAAAAAATTATTTTCACTGACCCAAGAGGAACCACAGGTCTGGAGCAGCAAAAAAGTCTCCAGGTAACCCCGAAAAAGATGCTAGGCATGATCGTTCGGTGCTAATAGAAATATCGAGTCTAGTTTAAACTTGTGCCCTCTCGATAAGGAGCTCCTCTCGTTCTATCATGGCTACAAGAAGAGTTTGTTCGAGGTCCTCTATCTTCTTATCACCAACTTCTAGTAGGGTTGATAGCTCGGCCAATCTAGCTCCCTGAGTTCATTGGGACTCTTGATGCTGCAGCAACATCTCCCTCTAGCCTTCTAACTATTATCTCTTTAGTATTTTCAAATGTCCAATCAGCCATTTGAATTGGAATCCATCTCTACCCAACTCCTTTAAATAGCCCAAAAATTAATTGATCAAGGGCCTAGTGACATTGTAGGTTGGGGTGCAAACCAAATCCACGATAACCATGGCCATTCCATAATGTCAGAGGCTCATCACTGGAATGTTCGAATGAAGACAGTCAACAGTGAAAACCTCAGGATGATGGATGGAAATTTGTTCAATAACCAAATGGTGGTTGGTAGACATCTGAGGAGAACATTGAATGACCATGAGGCAAAAATCATGGGGAGTTAAGGCAGGTAGAGTAAACTCACAACAAAACTCACTATCAGTAGAAGTACCCGTCGGGGAACCCTGGTCGTTAGGACTAGAATCTTCTGGAATATCTGGTTCCCGATGGGGTGAAACAATAGGCATAGGAACTGGGGGATACCTCTCTCCATCTTGAAGAGACTCTCTCGCAACCTGAGAATGGTTAAAACAGGTAATGAGAACAGAAAAATCTTTACAAGTGTTTATCATTGTTAAGTCACCATTATTGGTGGAGTTTGATAAAAATACTAACAAGTGGTTGTCATTATTAAGTCACCGTTATGGGTGTCACCCTTAGAGGTTGATGTTGCAAAAAAAAACTTAACAAGTGTTTATCATTGTTAAGTCACTGTTATTGGTGGAGTTTTGATGAAAATCTTAACAAGTGTTTATCATTGTTAAGTCACCGTTATGGGTGGAGTTTGGGTGAAAATCTTAACAAGTGTTTATCATTGTCAAATCACCGTTATTGGTGGAGTTTGACGAAAATCTTAACAAGTGGTTATCATTATTAAGTCACCATTACTAGTGTCACTGTTAGAGGTGGATATTGCGAAAGATCTTAACAAGTGTTTATGATTGTTAGGTCACCGTTATTGGTGGAGTTTTGACGAAAATCTTAGCAAGTGTTTATCATTGTTAGGTCACTATTATTGGTGGAGTTTTGACGATAATCTTAATAAGTGGTTGTCATTGTTAAGTCACCGTTGTGGGTGTCACCGTTAGAGGTGGATGTTACAAAAAATATTAACAGGTGGTTTTCATTATTAAGTCACCGTTAACGGTGGAGTTTGAATGTTTGAAAAAGAGATCCTTCTAGATTATATAGTGACAAGTAAAGGACAAACAACGATAAAGGAAGAGAAAGTAGAGAAATACCTCTGTAATAGCTGGAGGCATAACGGAAGCCCCCATAGAACTCCTAATGGTGGGAAGCTCAACATGTGATGGAGCTCCTACGCCAATAAAAGGAACCAAGTCTAACATGGGAGTAGTCTCGCTTGGAGAAGGTGTTTGACCTCCAAGGGATTCTCTAACGAAAGTGGATGCAGAAGAACCACCACGTTGGGTAGGAAAGTCAATTCTAGCCTTAGGAATAAGCAGACCACCAAGAGAAGTTGGTGGGATAAGATCTGGAGAAAATTGTAAAAATGACGCTAAGTGTTACAAATGGGGAATAAATACAGAAGAAAGAAGAAATATCTCTAAGTTTTACTTGCCTCATTTATGGTACTAAAAAGGGGAACTGCAGTTATGGGTCTCATCAGCACAGCAGGAACAAGAATGTTAGATAACAAAGATACTATTTCGACCTAAAGCCTCCCAACAGATTAAAGCTCAACGTGGTAAACATGAAAAAGAAGTGGAAGAGAGACAAGATGCCAAACCTAACAGTAATTGAGAATGTATTACCTCGGGAGAACTTTTTTCAGTTGGAACAATGGGCAGAAGAACCTCAGGCTGAGGTAATAATTCAGAAGAAGCTGGGGGAGTTGTCTATGGTTGAGAAGAGATTCCCACAGACTCAACGGAATCACCCCCGTAGCATCATCCTTCGTACATTATGAGGACAAACAACGAGAGTAAGTAATCCCGATCATGGGGGAATGGGGAGGAATTACATCGGTCTAAGAGGAACCAAAATGTCCTCCCACGAAAGGACTCAAGGGGGGTTGGGTCTTTCTTCTTCAAGCCCCTGCACCAAAGTTGTTAAGAGTTAGACCAAAGTTGTTAAGAGTTATATAGTTGTAGTTTATTTAAAAAAAATGGGAGTAATAACAACAACACACTTGCATACCTAGGATCCAGAGGGAGAATGGTAGGATATCACTATTGGAAAAGAGGGAGGGGAGGCAACGATAGAGGGAGCTAGATGGGCTGTACATCTGGAGCTCATTTCTTCTTAGACTTAGTACCCAGAGTCTTTTTTCCTCTCACGCGCAACACTAGCACTTTGAGGAACCCTTGAGCTCTTCCACCTCTTTGACCCTGGTTCCATTGGATTAACTAAGATAGTAGGGAAGTTAGTAGCAGGAGGAACTATGGGAGTGTGTTATTGAAACTCAGCATTTATTCGCTCCATCTCAACCAGGATTTGCCTTCTCAACTCCTCACTCACTTCTCTAGGCATGGGAGGAGTAACGGAGGCGATGGGGAATGCGTCCAAAGGAGTTTGAGGCTGAGCTTGGGATTTAGTCTTTGAGGAAATCCTAGACTTGGACCTCCTAGTTTTCTTGGTTGAAGGTAGGGAAGGTCCTTCATTAGAGGCTTCTTCAATTGAAACCCCTTCACCAAAAACATCTTCAGTAAGGGCAAGTTATTTGGGGGTTGCAATGGTCTTGGATTTGGGCATAATAGGGATCATAGAGAGTAGATTAATGGGAGGATATTTAACATTCTTACTCAGAGGGAACTCAACTCCAAGGATAGAGTTACCTTTGAGGCCCAATCCCAAGGCAGAGAAAGAAAAAACTGGGGAATACTGGGGGACTTTGTATGAACTCACGAATCATGCCTAGTTGCATCAACCAAAATTTGGTGGAAAAATAGGTACACACGTCCCCTTTCCTAGTGGCACTGGGGAGGGTGACTCGACCATCCATAGTAGAGGTCATTCCAAGTAAGCCTCAGCAAAAGTAACCCTCCTATTAATTAACTAAAACACAGGTTGAGGAGCTCCCTGATCAAACCCGAATTGTCTGCTATAACTATTGGGGTTATAAGGTTCATAAGTATATCCCCATTCAGTGAACGAAGGAAAAACCCAAGAGTGAAAAAAAGTACCATGGCATGTGAAGGATCTTTTATAATTAGAATAAAAGTGACCGTCCTAGTTGTAGAAGGAAAAACATTCCAAGTATGGGTGAAGGTAGATTCTCTGTACGACCTCATAACAAAGGAATTAAAATAGTTAAAAACTCCCATTATTTCCTTTTGACTCTGTTTTTTATGGAAGAATAAGAAATGTGGGGGTTTAAAGACTTGGCTCACGAGATAAGGGAACGATTTGGAAACAATGGCAGGAAAATAAGTGTAGAGGAAACCTATTAAGATAACGGCATTGGAAAAATTGGTCAACTTGTAATGACCAAGGGACCGTGACGTGTCTAAGTGGGTTCGATCCAGACAAGTATAGAGGGAACCCAAAGCAATGGAGGCCAAAGGAAGATTGAAACGCCTGGCCAAACGGATAAAAATGTTTATACGGTCCGCCCTGGGCTGGTCGTTGGGTTTCCTAGTCAAGAAGAAATGGGAAAGCAACACAAGAATATAGGCTGGTAATTCCAAAGATGTACCTTTACCATGGACCGTAACAGCAGTGACGTCCTTCTCAGTAGGTGGTCCAAAGAAATAGCTAATAAGGGGAGTAAAAGTAGCCTTGTTGGAAGACCCAGTGCAACGGCTAAAAATTTGATCTAGCTCAGCTCAGTCAGTAATTTCTTCGGCATCCAAGGCCTCATCAAGATAGGTAAACTCACTCATGGGTTTGAACCCAAGTAGCTCATAAACATCTTCTAATGAAATGGTGAACTCCCCCAGGAAGCGAAGAATGTGTGAGTTGTATCGTTCCATCTGGAAACCAACACTTGGAGTGCAATATTGTTCTTAGAAAGAGTGAACTCCCCAAACCAGTTGGCTCGGTGAAGACCAACCTTAGAAAGAGCTACAACGTGAGAGCTCTGTAAGTGTGCATGCCAGGCAGCAAGATGAGCTGACGATCCCCCAGGCGCTTTGAAATTGATATGGGAGTAAGGGAAGTTGCCACGATCCAACCAGAAACATAGAGTCCCCTCTTGAGGAAGAAAGCCCCACTTGATGAATCTTCATGTTCATCACCCAGCAACAAAGGGTCGTATTTAGCTAAAAAATGGAAGGTCTTGAATGCATCATAGAAAGTGTCACCCTTACCAAAGATGGGAGACTGGAGGTAAAAACTTAGTTGCTCTTGACGAGCAACATCCAAAGGGGTGGTGCTAGTGGTGGCAGGGGCAGTAGGAGTAGTAGAAGAAGAGATTGGCTGAGCAGCTATGGATGTAGCCTTGGGGACAATTGAGGAAGCCATAATAAGTAGAGATGAAATAAACATCTTGGTAAGGAAGGGCTAGGGACAAAAATGGAGGAGTACAGCCACAGGTGGTGGTGTAAGAGACAATAGGAAGAAGGAAACGAGATAAAATATTGACAATAATGGTGCTCTAAGGGTTTTCTCTCTCTAAGAATGATGGAAGTTGAAGACGATGAAGGCAAAGTAGGAAAAATTGGTTAAGTGTTTAAATAATAGCCGTTTGTAATTTATGGGTTCGTCTTTTGAGTTTCCCACCACCACACGTGCAAAGTCGCTTATAATTATTTCGAATAGACATGTGGCCCTTCAGAAAGTGTCCTAACAGTTGAAAATATAGCACCACATCATTAATGAAGTGACGCATGAGGAATAGAAAGGTTTTTCTTCGTAGGCAAGTTTGAGTTTTGGCTGCAGAATTTTTGTTAGACATATCTAATAACTCCCAACAAAGAAGCTATCCCAACGATTCAAAAAGCTACAATGTTCCCTCGCCACAAGTCCAAAAATTATTTAAGTATGACTCAACTACATGGGGGAGAATTTTTCTTCTTTTTCAAACATGACAAAATGATGGCGCAACAGAGCCCAAGTGAAGTAGTACCTTCAAATAGGGAGAATTTCCTAGCAAAAAAATTTCAAGGGAGATTTCACAAGTCTCAACGATAGGGGTAGTCCTAATGAAGAAAACTCACTCCAAAATAGCATAAACGTGAGAATTTCACTTACCAGAAATCATAACGGGTGTTTGGGAAAGTCAGCTCGTCTATCATGAGAATTTAAAATAGACAAGGCAGAACGGTTGAGGCTCGGTAATAGGAAAAATTTATGATGTCCCTTTGCCAGAGAGCCAATAATCCGCAACGCTTTGACTCAGGCACATTAGGGAGAATTTTACTTTTTCCTGAAGACGTTAACCGCATTAGTTGTATTGAAGGAAAAGATGCCAAAAAAATTTCACACAGAGAAAGTTCATCGGATTGAGAAGTTTTTGTGCAAAAATTTCTTGTTCCCATAACAAATCACTCCACGAAGGGGGAAATATAGAGGGGGCTTGAAAATAATCTTGAGATTAGAGATAGTCCCCGAATTAATAACAATGTTTGGGGATGAAGGCAGCGAGACAGCTCAAAACCGATGTAGCTCAGTAAGACAGCGAGGCAGCCCAAAGCGATGCAGCTCAGTGTGGCAGCCTAGAGGGATCTTCCAGCGAAGAAACTAACCGAGAGAGCTCATCCTTTAGTCATGTTGTTTAATTTAGTCTTGTTGTATCTTTTTCTCACATTAACGGTGAGCTATAACGATTGTAATGATGTAACGATTATAATGGCATTCAGTGTGAGGCCGAACGATACTCGTAAGAGACCAGCCTTGGCAGGGCCTGAGAGAGATTTCATGCTCTATCGAACGACCTAGTCGTGGGAACTTTATAGGGACTTGGTTTGGAGGACTAAGAAGTGAGGCACCATTAGGGCTTATCCTAATCATCTTAGATACACCTGGTAAAACACCAAAGGACCCTGACCGTGGAACCTCGGGCAAAGCATCTTTGAGTTCCATTGAGCGTTGAGTTGTGAGCCAAATAACCCTCTCCTTAATATCACATCAACTTTACATGATGTCACTAACCATCTAGGGAACGTCAAATCTACACTTGAGTAAATAACTGTGGTATTTGGGGCTGTCACATGGTTGGTGAGCCACCACTACGACGATAGCCCCCTAACACAAGTGATTAGGCAAAAGGCATGTCTTGGAATTTAATGTTTATGACGTGGAGCTAACTAGTGCATCAGGTATTTAATGTTTGTGACATAAAGTATGGGGGATGTCTTTCACAGTCATAAATGACTGAGTTACCTCGGGAGTGGTGTGGGGGCCATTTAAGAGACCCGACCACCTCCAAGAAAAAAGGATGTTCTTTTTTATAGTTCATAAGTTATTGCTAAAGATAATATACATCAGAAAGAGGTTTATTACAAAACCAGAGAGTTTACTCAGGCACCATTGTCACTTATTAAGAACATTTAATATTTGACAGAGATCTTAGAGGATAGTTTGGGTGTTTGGCTGTCTTCCAAGGTGTATCTATGGTGCTTACTTCTCTCTCCCTCTGAATGCGTTACTTTTGAGTCCGTTATTGTTATTTGAGTCATAAAAGAGGGATTTTTTTAGTTCAAACTGAGCTTATCTTCACTAAGTTGTGTTTGTGTCTTGTAGTTAATCAATAGCGAGATTAGTTAACTTATCATTACTGTACTCAAAAGGGGTTACGCCTCCATCTAATCTAAACTACCCTCTTACACATTGTAACTATTGCTGAAGAAGATGAGAGTCACTTACGGGAGATTCGTCAGGCTATATTTCCCTACTGTATTTGTAAGTTGCGATTTGTAAAACTTTAGTGAAATAAAAGGTTTTTCATTTGGGTCTTTTTCCTAAAATTGTGATTCCCTTGCATGATTTATTTAATTAGTGCATTGAATCACCTAGATGCATGATTTAGGATTTAAAGGAATTATTTTTTTATGGATTTTACATCTAATTAAATAAGTTTAAGCCATCAGATAATAAGCACACTCTCAAATTGTTATTAGAGAAGGTTTCACCAAATTATCATGTGATCCTTTTTCTACAAAATATTTTTTTGGTGATATCAATTTCTTTGAAAAATTGATTTTGAAAAATTACAAATTTTCGATGGATAACTTACATAATTGGATGCCTATCTTTGATGGAACACATTATGAATATTGAATGGTCCGTATGAGATCTTGTTTAAAAGTTGTTGATGAAAGAGTGTGGTCAGTAGTGAAAGGGGGTGGAATCCTCCCACTATCAGGGTTGGGAATGACATTAATCCCAAACTTATTTCTGATTGGACTAATGATGTGTTTAAGTGGAGTACCTATAACTCCCACAGACTTGTTGTTATTTCTAGAGCCATCAATCTTGACTAGTTTCATGGCATCATGATGTGCCTTACGTCAAAACAGGCATGGGATACCATCTACCTCACATATGAGGGTACCAATGCTTTTAATGGGTCTAAGCTTTAAAATTTGACCACCCAGTTTCAGACTATCACTATGTTAGAGTCTAAGAGTTCTGATGAGTTTTATGCTAGGTTGCCGGACATTGTTAACACTAGTTTTAATTTGGGTGAGAAAATTGAGGAGTCAAGGGCCGTGAAAAATATTTTGAGGTCACTCCTTTCCATATTTATTTCTGAGGTCACCGTGCTTAATTTTTTAGGGGTTATAAACACTCTTAAGTTAAAAGAAATTATAGGAGACCTTCAAACTGATGAGATTGACATGTTTCCTAAAATCATTAAGCCTATGGATAGATGGATAGCTTTAAAGACTCAAATTAAGGAAAAGAAAAAAAGGGAGAGTTTGTGAGTTTGAGTTTGAGTCTGAGGGTGAGGTTGATTTCAATGACTGGGTCTTTTTCGTGAATGTTTTCAAAAAGTTTCTCAAATTTTCCAAAAAGAATTATTATGATAAAAAGATTTTTTAGAAAAATGAAAAGAAAGATAAGGTCAAGTATAGCAGTGAGAAAGAGGAAGAGATAATGTGTTTTGAGTGTGAGGGCAAAGGGTACAAAGCTTTTGAGTGTCCAATTATGTTGAAGATAAAGGGCAAAGATTTTTCTAATAAAGCCACTGCTAGCGATAGTGACATCAAGTCGGTTAATTCAGGTGGAGAATCACCACGTTAAAAGTGTGTTGCTTTTATGGCTCATCACATGAGTACTTCTAGTTTGTCCCACGGAAATGAGGACACTTGTAAACGTGAGAGCCTCAATCAAGCTTTAAGATATAGGAGTTAGTATGAGGATGCAATTGCAAGTGAGGGTGGAGGGGATCTCCAAACATATTTTATTGATTTGTACATCGAGACATTGAAGACAAAAAAGATGAATAAGGAGTTGTATCTTAGGGTGATAGCTTTGGAGAGAAAGGTACAAGTTTTGAGGGTGTGCGAGGCATTAGCGAGTCAACTTGATAAGGTGTGAGTTTCTTTATGTGAGCACTTTATTGTCTTAGGCCATGGATAGTCTTATAGGAGATCTTCAATATTCATTGGTAACTCGTGATAAACTTGAAACCTGAGTATCCTAACTCGAGAGAGATCTCGTATATGCTGGGGAGGTCAAGGTTACTTTTGAGGACACATTTAAGAAGGTTGGAAATATGCTCCTCGATCCCGGGTAATGTTGAGAGACTGCGAATAGGTTATGACAGCACATCCACATCCCATGTTGCACTCGAGTCGGTTATAGAGTTTGTGATAGATCCATATGACTCTCGAACTAACCCTCCTAGGTGTCCATTTCCTCACCGGAGACCGCATCCTAGACGTTTTAATAGAGGTGTTTCTAAGCTAGTTTTTATTTTTTCCCATTGTAAGCAAAGAGGACACCTTAGGAAATTTTATTTTAACTTGGGTAGTGTTTCTCATAGGTGTCTTCCATGATATGCTACTACACGTGTTCCTACACTCTTTCCCACACATGTTACTCCGCATTCTCCCGCGTATCACACGAGAGATTTTGAGCGTCTTCATGAGCAAGCTGAGTATTTGGTCAAAACCTCACATGATTTAATGGACGTTTTTCACAGGATGTCACCTACTTTGGAGAGCACCTCCAGACCTAATGATTAAGGTTTTAGACTTGTTTGCTAGCATAAGATGCTTTTCATGTTTACATTATTCATGCTTATTGCAAGTATGTACTACAATTGTATTTATCGTTTTCCATTTTAATATATTTTTTGAAAAGTCCAAAACGAGTTTTGTTTTTTCTTGAAAGTTTTTGAAAAAATACAAAAAAGATTTTTTGGTTTCTTTTTAAAAAAAAGGTCAAAAATCCAAAAAGATTTTATTTTTGATAAATTTTTTGAAAAATCCAAAAAGAGTTTTGTATTTTTTTTACACCATACATGAATGGACATTTAGGATTGCCAAATCACAATACCATTCCATTATCCACGTAACTTTTTAATAGTGTTTTGAGACACAACATCATTTCATCCATGTAATTTATAATGTGGGAGTCATTAAGATGTGATTAGCAAGTACTTTGTACATTTTTCACTCATTGTCTCCTTTAATGTACACATGCATGGATTTTTTTAGCATTGCACTTGTCTGTCACGTGTTGGTCAAAATGTTTTCATCTCAATGAAAGTAGTGCTTGTAATGACCATTACCCGGATTGGAAAAATTGAAAATTATTTCATCGGTAAATATGTTATTTTAATGCAGTGAAATCGGGTGACAAATTAAAGGTTGTTTTTGCGTGAATAGCCACCATTTTCAAAATGAAAAAAAGGCCTAAATGATTAAAGGCACATAAAAAAGAAATATAAAAAGTTCCAGGCCAAATTCAAAAGAGCATTGATTTCTTCAAAACAAAATAATTGAGAGAAAAATTCTATGTGTGAGTTTTGAGAGAGTTAAATCGAAGATCAATGGGCTTGCACATCCTGAAAAACTCTTGTAAAAACATTACATATTTTTGGGAGTTATTACTTTGAACATTATTTTAGACATTGATTTGTTGATCCGATTGAGATGGTATCATATGAATTCAACACTTTTACACCTAAGGCTAATTTTGAGTTCATTCGTTAGGAGTATCCAAAATTCATCGTACACACATGTCATGATTATTTGAGTTGATTTTCCTATCGAATTTGTTCACACCCATTCACAACATGTTCCCCACTTTGTTATCTTTGTGTTAGTTCATGGTGTGTGTCGTTTTTATAAAATTATTTTTTTCTTTAAAATATTAATAATTAAAAAATAGTTGGTTGTGCTTAGTTTATCATTACTTGATTCTTATATCATTATATTTGTGACGATATTCTATGATTATTGTGATACACTCTGATTTATGACTTTTTTTTTGTTTATTTTCCGTGTATATTTTGGACAAATAGAAAGGGGGAGAACGAATCATAAATTAAGGGGGAGTGAGAGTTTGAATAATGGGGGATAATTGATTTGATTTATCAGGTTTATTTTATTTCAAACTTGATACGTCACGAAAGTATATTTCTTTGTCTATTATGTGCAAGTACACTTTGGTGAGCATATGAAAATTATTCATTTGACAAAGCTCCCAGAAAAAAGATCAAGAGAAATCAAGGAGATTTGAAGATTTTGTAAAGTTGAAGATTTTTGAAGGCTTGTACATGTTTAGTAACTTTCCATTTTTGGGTTTCTAGTAGGGTATTGGATTTGTATAGGATTTATTGGATAATTCGATTTTATTTTATTTTATTCATAGAGTCTAGTTTATAATGAGTATGGCGTATCCCATTACCTCTGTCATAGCACTTCATGTTCACATGTTCTAGAAGACGAATCCGAATATCAAACAACATCAACATCTACTACAACTTCACATAAGTATGATATAAATATTTCTTCGAATTTCATAGATTTTTTACTGAGCATTGGGAGATTTTTATAAACTCGTATTTTACAAAACGAGGCAGTTTTTTGAACAGCTTTAGAACTTTAAATTATTTTATTTTTCGCCTTGCATCGTTCAAATGACATGAAAATCTCGTTATAATGCCCTGCATCACGTTAGAAGGTCATTTAAAGCATTTATCAAACGAGGGATTAATGTTTTGTGTTTTTACATCTCGTTACAAACAAAGTACATGTCGCTCGAACAACGTCACCATGTCGTTAGAACGAGGTCTCCTTCTCGTTCGATCGAGATTGTATTGCCTCAATTTTTGTGTCCTTCTATAAATACTTGCTTCACACAAGATTTTCTTTAAGACTTTTGATTTATGAAAACTACAGACCTGATGCATCTAAGTCTTCACTTTTTAAGGGGCAAATCGATTCAAACAATCTTTCCCATATAATTTTGTGAATCACCTTTGAAACCCAAAGTACTTATATTTTGAAGTTACACTTATGAAGAAAGAGTCTTCACTGCTGCTCTTGGGATTCTTATGGGAATCATTGCTGAGGACTACGGTCATTGTGGGTTCTCGGGGGAATTCATTGTTGAAGCAAGATTACGATATTTGTAGTTCTCGTGAGAACTATTGCTGAAGAAGATGAGAGTCACCTATGGGAGATTTGTCGGGATGTATTTCTCTATTGTATTTCTAAGTTGAGATTTGCAAAACTTTAGTGAAATAAAATGTTTTTCCCTTTGGGCCTTTTCCCCTTAAATTATGATTTCCTTGCATGCTTTATTTACTTAGTGCTTTGAATAACCTAGATGCATGTCTTAGAATTTAAAGGAATTAAAAAATTATGCATTTAATATCGAATTAAATAATTTTAAGCCATCAGATAACAAGCTCACTCTCATTCTTTCTTACGGTTTTCGTTTTACAATTATTTTCTCTAATAACTTATTTTGGACGGCCAAATGACACCCCAAGGATCCTGCCTATCGGCAGTGTGCCTGAGGTGCTATGACAATATGCGGTTACAGACCCCTACCAATTGGTACCCCCTTGGCCCTATAAATATAAGTGATGACCAAACTTTAAAAATCACCCCTGAACACCCTATCTCAGCAATTCAGAGAACGTTGTCTCGAAATCAGAGTTGTTCCATTTCCTAAAAAACCCATTTTCCCACATTTCATTCGATCACTTTCTTACCTCACTTGGTAATTCCCCTTTACCTATCCATACCACTTTCATATCATTACAAGATAAACATATTTACATCCAAAATCAACATCAAGCATTTATAAGGAGGTCCAACTCTCCACCCTTATTTCTAACCTTCTCATTTTAATATTATTTTTTTATTTCTACTTCAGAATTTTATTCCATTACATCACATATATTAATCTCAAACCATTATTAGTAGTATTTGAACATACTCTATTTTCATAAAAAAAATCCAAAGACAAGAAAAATAGGGTTTATCCATAAATTCCAAAAGTGGGATTCTCAACTCACTTTCTCACTCTTAAAGCGTATTTTCTCTACACACATACATAAGAAAAATCCCACGTTTGGATTTATGGATTACTACATGTTATCATCGAATTACGTGGACTTTAATTTTCCATGGGCTATGTAGGCGACTTGGGTTAATCCCGAGATTCGAGTCCTCTTTTATGCATGTTTATATGTCTCCCACTTATCATATATGTATATTCTTTATGAGTTCACATTATTACATGTTTGTGTTTTGTCTGATATATACATTCGCTCTTGTATAGCGACTTGTGATTTGACAAACACTCATATTATATTTTGAATTATTATTATGCGCCAACATTTTTTGTGGCGTTTTAAACAAACATCGGCATAGATATACTGACGTTTATTCAAAAATATTACTAAATTTACCAGTGTTTTCTCAAATCTCCAGTAATTATTGGCGTTGAATATTAAAATACTAGAGATTACCGACGTTTTGAAATAGCTATCACAAAATAACCAACGCCTTTTTAATAAACATAGAGTATCTTTTTCCCACATTTCCCTCCCACACGCAATCCAAACAATCTTTGGAATCTAACTTTGACCCCTCCCTCCAACACGAAAACTAATACCCACAGATTTTCCTGCAATCACAATCCAAACAAATTTTCATCAAAAATCGCTATGGATCCAAATCATAATTTCATATCTTGCAAATAGCAGCCGCCGATTTTGGGTTTTTCAAATAGCAACAGATTTTTGTATCTGGCAATTTTTTATCTTGTAACGGATTTCCATCAAATCAACAGGTAGTTTTCTTCACTCCTTTTTCCCTCTTCTTATCGTGATTGGATTTTCATCAAATCCACATGTAGTCTTTGTTGAATCCCTTCTTTCTTTTTATACTGCAATAAAAATATGTCAAATGATGTGGAGCAATTTTGACTTCCACCCAAAAACCAATCATCAAAAATAGATTTCTTATAACATAGTTTTTTAACTTGATGAGCATAGGACTTCTATTAGACCATTAGTTGAACTGGGTAGTATTTTTGAAATAATAATGAGGATTACCTTTTTCTTCCCGATTATGATAATTACTTTTGATTCTTGAGAGTAGTTAGCTACGAAAATATTAAGAGGTGTGTAGTTCTATGGACCAATAATGACGTCTTTTCTTGCAACGGATTTTCATCAATTTATGTTTTATGTGTTAATGTTTGATATATCTTTTTGTATGAAATTGTATTTGTTTTAGGAATGACATTCATACAATCAAATTTTTTGTGCCTTTTTCTTTTTTTATAAAGCGAAGTGCAAGATATCAGTATATATTCAAATCATTAGGACCAACAGAGCTAATTTAATATGGAAACAGTCATCCCCAAATACAAAACGTAGATATTAATAAACAACCTCATCTTTAAGAAACGATTACAGGTGATGAGGGATGGTGAATGAGACTTTTTGTTTAATGAAGTTTTTTTTTGTGAATGCCATGTCTTTTGTAGCTCGGTTTGGTGACTTGAAATACCAACTCGGCTTATTTGTCTATGTTTTATTCAATACTTTGAACCACACAAATAAAGAAGTTCTCCTTAAACAACCTACCCCCGTGACCCAACAAGAAGGGGTTACATTTTCTTACCCTTCTCTCTTTGAATTTACACATATCATGCTAACTGACACTGGAGAACTACCACTTTTTGTTTATGTTTGTGTTTGTTTTTGTGTAATTTTCAAAGGTTGAATATGGAAGTATGCATATACCTACCTCATGATTATATCTATCATGATCCCTCCTCACGTATATATCACTTTTCACTTAATTATACACTTCACACACTTGTATATACTCTCCATGTTCACTACACACACTTACACTTGTATATAGTTTCACTTCAACTAAAAGGATCCCCACATCACTTAGATTATCCATGCTTAGGCTTCACTATCACACACCAACACTTTTAACACTTATATATATATATATATATATATATATATATATATATACACGTTCACTTACATATATCACACACCACTTGTAGTTGATCCATGTATAGGCTCACTAACAAACACACTCACTTGTAAATATTCACATCACTCACTCATATATATCCCCATCACCAAGCATAGTATAGTATTCACGCTTCAAGCTATATTTAATTTTCATGATACTTGTATATTCTCCCTCACTAGTGTAGTAATTAAGACTCATACATTTTCTCACACTATATCACCACATATTGACCAAAATTTTATTTTATACTGGGGGGGTCACTTTGTGATGGGTGCTGGTCCTACGACATAGTTAACCTCAGAGATATGACTTTCACCTTATAATGGCCTCATAGGTTTGACGTACATCGAACGGTTCCCCCGTATCGTATCGCTTGACCGAACTCATGATGGAAGTTATATAGCAGGGAACTCATTCACATACGTTGGTTATATGGAATAAACTCTCACACATACCATTCCCATGAGGTATATCATGAGGCAATTCACGTACACTCAGGTATATCAAATGTCTTGTCCACACCTACCGATGAATGATTTCCCTTATACATAAGAAGTATATCGTGGAAGTCATGCCAAGGGGGAACCCTTCCACTATACCAACAAGTGAATAACTTTTATATAGGTGTCAAACCTAAGGCACACATATTTAGTTTTCTAATTACCATGCGAAACTCTGTCGAAATTTTGGGTCGGCATACCACCCAAATTTTTGCACTATTTCGCCTTTTTTAAAAACAAGACCTTGTCCGCGAGCTAGGCAACATGTCAAACTATGTCTTACATATTTTCAAACCCTATTTTCACAAGCTCAGGTCCTATCCAACTTTTTACTTGCATTTAGGAAAACCTAATTCAAGTGAAATAATAATAATAATAATAATAATAATAATAATAATAATAATAATAATAATAATAATAATAATAATAATAATAATAATAATAATAATAATAATAATAATAATAATAATAATAATAATAATAATAATAATGAGATTCCTCACCTTTTTTTGGCCTTTTCAAAAAAATTGAAATACCAAAAACACTTTTCTAGGACTTCTAAAATACCCAAAAAAATCCTCCCTCCTTCTTTCAGAAATAAATTCGAACCGTTTTCCCTCTCAAGACGATCGCATACCCGATTTTAGCTTGGTTCCCTATTGACTCCGGGTCTTCTGTCCAACCTCCTTAAAGCTCCACAGCTTCTTCATATACTTCGTATGAGTTTAGGATCTACCTCCATGAGATCTTCATAGAAATCACTGACCATCGAATATTCAGCCAAATTAGATGGTCATCCTAGCCCAACTCAATGTCAAGATTGATAACCTTCAAATCGAGGTCCAAGAAATGCACCGACACCGGGCCTAAATTCACAAAACTAAGGTTCTCTTTCATTTTATAAGTACACCTTCCTTCGAGCTTACGTGGGTTCTAAAAGAGTACCAGTATTTTTTGCATGCCCCATCTATCAATGGGACACCACTTTCTCAACTCTCGATTTCAAACCTTGCCTAACTAGGGGTTGCTCTGCCAGTACTCGTGGATCCCAAAGAGGAGGAATTGAACAAGTTCAAGCAAGACCTAAAATTTCTATCGAAGAAGTTAGACTAAATCAAGTCTCCGGCAACTACGTAAACTATACCCATATATCTCTTTATCCCAAAGCTAGACTACGAGAGAAGTTTAAGACGCCAAATATAGGGAAGTTCGGGGGCAACAGGCCCCACGATTAGGAACCTTAAAAGATATCACTGAGCCATAACCCTTCTTTTAGCCTCCGAAGATATAATGGCCCAAATGTTTCAGCAAACCTTGAAAGAAAGAACTTTCTGATGGTTCTTATCCCTCGAAGAATCTAGGATCCATAGTTGGGAAGATGTGACTCAAGAATTCATGTCTCAGTACAAATACAAGGAAGAGGTAAGAGTTACGCATTGAGACTTAGAATTTCTGAGGAAAATCCCTAATGAGTCAGTTAGTAGCTTTATCTAAAGGTGGAAATAAAAGTCTAACAACATGACCAATAGGCCCTCCAATGAGGAACAAGTTAACATTGTGAAAAATAATTTCTTACCCTATATCGGAGCATCTATTAGAGGAAAATATTAACCACACTTCCAAGACTTTCGAGATGATGGTGTGGAAATAAAAGAAGGTGTCACCAAAGTGTCATCTAAATTGAAGAAGGTGATCGGACAGTTCATCCCTCGAAAGTATAAGAAGACTATTAGTGTTATTGTTTCAAGCATCAACAACATAACCCAACCTATAACTTCTTGGGCACCCAAAATTAGCCTTAGTCCTGCCAGGAATGAGTATACTAAGCTGGATGCTCCCCTATCCAATGTTTATCAGGCATTTTAAGCAAAAATCTAATCAAACCATTGACCCCCCAACGTTACCAAATCCATTGCCTAAAACCTTTATGATGGATGCCTGTTATGACTTCCACCAATACATAGGTTATACCACCGACCAATGCTTCCACCACAAAAATGTGATCCAAGGCCTGATTACTGGGGTATCATTATCCCAGTAGCATCCTAAATCCAATACCACTCACATCCCACTTCTAGTACATACGAATTCTATCTTTCTAGAAAGTGACCTAGAGTTTGACCTATCTACTTAAATGGTGCCCAACAAAACACCCAGCGTCACAATAACCTCACCTAAACCTCTCAGGTTCATCCTTCTTTTCTTCTACAACCTACATGTCTCACCGATCAAGCCATGTCACTCCTTACAATAAATAACTCTTAGAGTTTGTGCTGAAATTACCCACTGAGATGTTCTTCGATTATCAACAATTCAGCAGCTTGTTCATAGAATCCCCGAAGTTGGCTCGAGAATCAGACGAATGTGTAGTGCCTCTTAAAAAATTCAGTCTAGATGATGTGGTGTGGATCATTGACGATATGTGTATCTAGATTAAAGAAATTTGCATCAACTTTGAGTTGCTCACCGTTGTAAAACTTTAGGGACGATTGGTCCTTTCACTCCTTCACTTCCCTACTGAGTGGTTAGACTTATATGATGAAGCCATTGAGGTTGTTAAGTGCATTTATTACTCTTGGAAAGAATACATAGTATCCAGTAGATAGGGTAATAACTTTGATAATTCAGACGATGAGACAAATCATGAAGAAGGCAGTCTTGTTATGGGCTTGTGTGGGATAATATCCTTTGAGGATTTATTGGGGTAAATCAATAAAGTTTCCATTTATACCAAAATAATTGACGCCGCAGAGTTCTTATTCTTCCTTATCTCAGTGGACAATATGACCCGATCATGGTGGTACTACGCAGATCCTATTCCTCATGCGACCGAAGTATACAAAGGAAAGGATGTGTCCGAAGAAACTTCCAATGCCAAAAATGACCATTGAGGAGAGAAAAGTTCTAAATCAACTCAATAAGACCCAAGTCAATATCACCCTTTGGGGTTTCTTCACTAGACCCACAATTTCTCCCTCCACAACTCTCGAAGAAGATGTAAATATGGTTAGATTCCTGACCTCTCCCAGAGTCCTATTCTTTTCTGAAGAAGATATACCAAAGTTTAGCCCGAATCACAATGCTCTCAATATCTTCGTCGAAGTCTTGGGAAAAATAATCCCACTGTCACTTGTACACAATGGATCTTTTCTCAATGTATGTCCTCTCCAAAACTTCCATTGTATGGGAATAAAATTCAATGATCTCACTCCTACCTCCGTCGTCATGTGTGCTTATGAAAACACTCGCCGATAAGTAATGATTTACATAATACTCACACTAGGGGTTGTCCCTATCAATGCACGGATAGAATTTCAAGTGATAGACATACTTGTTTGCTTTAACCTACTCCTCGATCGCCCATGCCTCCATAACTTCTGGGGGTATCCTCTTCTTCTCATCAAAAACTAAAGTTATTTGCCAAAGGTGAGGTTATAACAATTTTGGTGCACGAAGACAACGTGGATAATGAAAGCACATGCAACCCAGTATTGGAGATTCAACATGGGATCAATGGCATGCTCCTCTACAGTTTCATAATTTATATGATCCCTATCCATTCAGGTGATAAATTTAAATATCGTATCTATCCAAAACACATCCCTCACGAAAATGTCAATGCGATTCAAATGTTCAAGAACATGCACTTCCTTCCTCGAATGGGGCTAGGATGACGCCATCCAGAAATCTTTGAGTCCATATTTCTAAAAGAAGACTTTCCCCCTTGTGTCCTAGGTTACCAACCTTCATCGGATGAATTCAAAGCACTCTGCCAATCGAGGTAAAAAAATCATAGAAATTGAAAAGACTATTTCAAGAAACTCTTTGAATGGAAGATTTGTTAAGGAGGGAAAAGACTTCCCTTTTAGAGGATTCCCTGAACCGTGGTACGCCCATACTGATAAGAAGATGAAATCGGGGATGGAAATCTTTTTTTAATATAATAACTCTTGGGTCGAAAACATCAAATATGAAGTGCAACATCTCACAGGGAAAACCATGAAAATTACCAAAGACTTTGAGGAAATTAACTTCAAATAATCCTTTGACTCGCAGACACGCGGGTTGAGTCTTTACATGATCCTCTTAGATGTTGCGTTATCGGAACTGTCTGCTAATATCACGACTGCTAACATGCCTCTCCTTAACTGGAATGTCGTACCAGTTTAACCTGTTCAAATTCAACCCAACCCTGCTATTTAACCTATTCAAGTCTCTTCACCCATTCCTATTTTTTCTTTTCGTGACATGAATGTAACTGAAGCGTCTTTTGATGAGGTTCTCAATGTTGTTTTTCTTGAAAATAAAATAAATAAGGATTTTGAGTATCTTGTTATGCCTTATATTAATTATCTGATTCTATTAAAACTCTTGATGATAAGGATGACTTTGCAAATGAATAATTCTTAACTTATCTTAATAAGTAAAATAACAAATAACAAAACCACATTCATATTAATAATGATGAGACTATTGTTATTAATCTCGATTCTAGTAGCAACCAATGCGAGATTAGGATAAGGTCCACCCTTAATGAGTATGAGCATGAGAAATATAAGAAACTATCGAAAGAATTTATGGACGTCTTTGATGGTCCTAAAATGACATGCCCGACATTGACTCGAAAATAGCTCAGCATGAGATCCCAACATTCCCAAAATGCAAGCCGGTCAAATAGAGCTAAGAAAAATCCATACTAAATGGTCGCTCTAAGTCAGAGGAAGTCGCAAGAAATTTATCGTGGGTTTCATTCTTATACACAAATACCCTACATGGATCGCTAACATCATCCCCATATTGAAATCGGGAAGGAAAGTTCACATGTGCGTTGACTATCGAGATTTGAATAAAGCATCCTTAAAGGACAATTATCCATTACCGTACATCGACATGATTATGGACAACATGAAATCGTTTGTCAATGGATTTTACGGATATAACCAGATCAAGATGCAACCTAAATCACCTGGAAAAAAATTGCCTTCATCGCCACATGGGTAACCTTTTGCTACAATGTCATGACATTTGACCTCAAGAATGCTGAGGCTACCCACCAAAGGGCTACCACAACCATCTTGCAGAACCTTATTCATAAGGAGGTCGAGGTTTATGTGGATGACACGATCATTAAATCTAACTCAGGAATGTTATATTCCTTATTTTTTAAAGTTCTTCGAACTGCTGCGACAATACCAGATGCAGTTAAATCAATAAAAATGTGTTTTTAGAATCACTAAAGAAAAATTCTTCGGATTCATAGTCGGTTAGAAGTGAATTGAAGAAGACACTGCCAAACTGAAATCCATACTTGAGATGACACCACCACGGACGTAGAAGGAAGTCCAAGGATTCATGGGTAAACTATAGTAAATTAGTCCATTCATCGGCCAGTTGACCTATATTTGTGAATTAATTTTCAAACTTATCCAAAAGGATGCAACAAAAGTCTCGAATGAGGCCTGCCAAGAATCCTTTGATCAAATCAAAAGATAACTCATCAGACCTCTGGTGATCATGCCTCTGTAGCCAGGTCTCTCATTTTTATTATACTTGACCATCATAGATAACGTAGTAGGGGCTTTCCTAGCCTAATTCATTGACAAATCCACAGAGGAAAGTCCCTCTATTATGTCAGTCGAAAATGGTCAGGTACGAGAAACTACTTTGGAAAAAGCATGTGCCACCTTAGTTTGGGTCCCACAAAAGTTAAGGAACTAATGATTGCCTTTCCCATAAGACTAGTGTCCCGAATGGATCCTATAAAATACATGCTATAAAATCCTTCTATGTCTAACCGAATGTTCCATTGGTTGATATTATTAGCCGAATTTGATATTATGTACGCCACTCAGAAAGCTATGAAAGGGAGAGCTATCTCCGACTATCTTGTTTATTACCCCGTGAAAGGAACTGATGTTTGAGTCTCTTAATTCCCAGGTGAAAATATTCTCTGCACCTCTCAAGAAGACATTAAATGGCAATTGTTCTTTGACGAAACTGCCAACAAGAAAGGATACGGCATTGGGATACTCCTGATCATCCCTGATGACTTTCACGCCACCATTTCCATCAAACTATATTGCCCTTTCACCAAAAACATTACTGAGTATGGGGTACGCACCGTGGACCTCAAAATATCCCTCAACAAAGGTATTAATCACCTAGATGTTCTATGGGGATTATGCCTTCATTGTCGTCCAAATCCTAAAAAAATGGAATGCCAAAGACAATAAGCTCCTACCCTTCCATGCCCACCCAGAAGAGATGGCCTCCTAGTTCAAAGATGTCACCTTCCACTACCTGCCTCGTACAAAGAATAGTCTACCTGACATCCTTGAAACCCTAGACACTATAGGAATATTGATATTTCACAGCACAAATTGAATGCCGAGGAAATTAACAAAACTGCAGGGAACACTTTTGTGGAACTTTTGGAGGCATTTCCACAAGTGCGGTAATAGCCGATGTGGTAAAAGAAAAATGACATTTTATAAAAATGCCACGAAGAGTTAGCTGCATTACTTAAATTGCTGCAAAAAACTTTTGGGGGCATTTATATTAATGTTGATAATAATGATTGCGCGACATTCAAAAAAATGCTGAGAACAACCTTTTGCAACACTTATTAAATGTTCAACACACTTTTGGCGGCACTAAAAAAGTGTTGAGAATAATAGTAACGACATCAAACAAAATGTTGGTATTATTTTGCAATATATGAGTGGGAACAAGAGTTAAAAATATCATTTATAACAAGTATTGTATTTATGTGCAAATACACTACCATAACATTAAATTAAGAGGGCGGTAATCAAATTAAAATGTCTTTACATTAAAACCATTACATTCTATAGTAATTAAATCAAAAAATAAAGTAGCACATTAGCAATATACCACGGTACAGTTGAGTGATATGCATCTCCAGTTGTGGACTTGTTTCTATAAGGTCTAGGGAAATGGTTCATTTGTTACAAATATTTTCTCAATATATACTTCCCAAAAGTTTTCACCCAGTGACAAATCCCTTACTTTGGTTGAGGGTCCTTGCTCAAAATTAATCCACGTGCCACAACCACTTTTGGAAGTCCAGAAGTAATAAGGTCTACAATTTAGGAAATGAATTATTTGAGAGCGTTTGTCATGGTTGATGGTGTTTCTTATTCTTTTTTTATGGTTCTTTATTCAAAAAAGATGAATATGTCAATCGCATATTTCTGAGAAAAATCGACAGAGTTTTATATATTATTAAAGACTCCAAAAAATTTCAAGACTGTATATAACCAAATAAACCAACCCAATGTCAAGTATACATAAACTCTCTAAGGAATCGCAGATGTATTGTACCCTTTAAAATCCTTTAAATTGGTAACATACCTAAATTAAAGTATCATTCGTTTGTTCACTAATACAAGCAACAGTCTCGGGCAAAGTTAAGTGTTGAGAATTTCCAATCTACAAAAATGAATTATTCCAATATACTTACCTGTTGTGATGGAGCTTAATGGTGAATTGATTGTGGTACCACTACATGTTGGAATTGGTCCTTTTTTTCTAGTTGTTGCTTGGGTTGCATAATTAACATGTATGATGGTATGTTTTTCTCATTGAAAGATTGATGAACCTATTAATATCATGATTTAATATTAGAACATACATTTATATATATATAGACGATAATTAAGGACAAAAGATAAAACTGTGTACTTATTAACCTGTTTGGATACAGCGGAAGGGAAAGACATCATGCTTGTGCATATCAACTCAAACTGGGCCTCTAAATGATAAAATTTATCCCGAAATTCAGACTAAATCTCAGATCGTAGTGGTTCATACTCTTTTTCATTAACCTTCAACCGCTTAGTTCCATGCACATCAGTTGCAGATGGTTCATCCCCATAACCTCAACAATGACCATGTTTATCAGGTCCTAGGACTTCAAAAAATATCTCGTCTTTACGACTGACAAATTCAGTACAATATGACAAAAGTTGATTTACTTTTTGCCTCATTTTTGGATGAAATGAAACGATTCTTCTATAAAACCAAAATTATAATCATTTCCTGCATGTGCGTGCGTAATGATTACTAAGATGTCATTTTCGATCAACTTAAACATATCCTCTCTTCTCAACAAAGTACTAAAGTCAAGTTGCTCGACACGGGTCGAGAAGAAATTAAGACGACCAAATAGTGATCATACAACTATAATCAATACTTAATCCATTCATTCTATCTAGCAACCATTTTGGAACAATACAAATCAAGAGAATCTTCTACAAATTCCAATAATGCATGAAGTCTTGGGGTCTTTTGTTATGTCATAAATGTAAAACACCACGTGGATCACTTAGAAGATTCCATGTGGATCATTATATAATTCTGCTCATCCATGTGAAGATATGCTTGGCTCAGACATATGCATGCTCGACCTTGTAATTCCTTCAATTATCCTAATACGGTTCTCACGATGTTAGTTAACTGCATTATTTGACTAAGTCAATACCACCCTTACACCAGCTTATACATGTAAAGGAAGATACACTCGACTCATGTTCGTGCATGTGAGGAATTTATACACTCTCCCATTCTGATTGTGCTGTAACAAACTCATCCTTATCTTTCCTATTATATGTAAAGGGTGTAAATTCTTGACCTATAAAGTCACTCCACCTGTCCATTAATATTCTCTAATAACTAACTATAAATAAAACTGAATCCCACGTTATAAGGGATCGAGAACTATCTCACTAACAACCATATGCAAACCCTAGAGAGAGAGAACAAACCAAAACTTTTACTCACCTTCTCACCGGTGGACGTAGGCACCTCCTTAGGCAGAACCGTACAAATATTAGTTTTGTCTATTTGTCTCTCACCCCCTTTTTTCTCTTAATTTAGCAAACTCATAGTTTAATCTTTTTATTTGTTATTGCTTATTATTGAAAATCCTTAGGCCGAACCAAATTTAAATGCTTTTATAGTTTCTTATTATTTAGTTAAAAAAATTTAAGGTGAAGAATGAATTTGAAAATGTTAATTACTACTATTGGGACATACTTGAATGGTAATACATGCTACTATATATTAATTGTTTATATATTTTTTTGAGTGTTAATCAATTGTCAATATTATGGTTCTATTTTATGTGAATTCATATGTCACTAACTTGATAACTTGAAGAATAATAATATACCTCAAGTCTCAAGCATTCATTAATAATATACCTTAACTTTCAACCATTCACACTCGCCCGTCCCGGATTAAGATCCTTAAATGTTGATAGTAGTTACATAATCAAAGTTCAGTGTATTATTGAAGATATTTTCAGTTTAATAGTCAATAAATCTTTTTTATTCATGCCTTATTCACTATTTAAGTTTATTTACCGACAAAACAAATTAATATATGAACTTAACACATAAGAAAAATTAAATCTTGGAAAATATTATTTAGAAATGAAGAAAAAAATAAATTGGACATTATATTAACTGAAGAGACAATAAAAAATAGAAAGACAATAAAAATCATGGGAATCAATAAAAAAAAATAGGGACTTCATACAGATATAGCATTGTACGCTAATAATACCCTCATAACAATAAAAGTACCCAAATGTTTTCTAGAGTGACCTTACGAAACTAATTGAATGAAAAAATAATGACTCAACTGAGCTAAGGATATCGTATAACACTAATGGTCTAAAAAATATAATATTACCATTTTTTCTACTCGACTTAACTTTTCATACGAAACTATCAAATACAAAATTAGCATGAACCAAAAAATATTATAATAACAAATAAAATTATTCAATTTAATACAAACCTTCAATGTTTGGAGTCAAAATTTACTTAATAAAGGTGTAATGAAAATAGAAAAAAAACAATTGGGTTCAAATTCTTGACATCATATACAAAGGTCTCAATCAGGTTCCATAACATTGGAGGATATAATCGTGGGTTGAAAGTAAGATATCGGATACCATGTTTGAAAGTAAGAAATGAATACAATTTAAATGGAAGGAAGACATTATTCAATAGAGGGAAAAATGGATAAAATAAAAGAAAATGAACCATTAATTCAGATTGACTTGTGCTAAAGAAGCATGCCTCGTCTTTTAGAACACTAAGATTGAGTATAACAGTAAAATCTTTTCCTCATGTTTTCTAATCTACCTACTCTTGTTATTAAAAGTTCATATATGAGTTTGAATCCGATTTGTATCTAGAAAAGGAGGGTATAATTATAAAAAAATCAAAGCTTTAAACATTAAAACAATCTGCCTCGTGGAACTTGAAATCAACAATCTCAATATTGAATGAATTAACCCCAAAATAGATTAACGGTATGCTTGAAAGCAGTCAACTATTATAAGTAATAAAGTAAATGTAGTAGTGAAAACATAAAATGATATTTAATGAAGGCCATTTTAAATTCAAATAAATACAAAGTTATTTGATTGCATATAAATACCTTTTCGTCTAAGAGAGTGTCATGTCGAGATTGATGAAGTCATTGTCTACCTTGATGTTGAATGAGTCCCAATATCTCATCATGCGTTCTCGTATGCTCCAGTTTTCACCACCTTTCTCTAGATCACTTAGCAGGTTGAATGGTTTCACCATGATTGTCTTAAATATCATGTCACAGATGGATTAGTTTATTTATACCTAAAGTAATGAAGAATGAGAAGAAACTATATTATTCAAATGTGTTGTGTATGTTTTCTATATTACCCAATTTTAAAGAGGAAAAAACTTCTATGTATACCACATGTCTTGTGTATTTATTTTATATGGGGCTGTTATTCACTCGTGATACGACTACACAAATTTATTTGTAACTGAGTACTTGTTTTGGTAAGAATACAACAATTCTTTGGAGTGAAAGATTTGTCGAATAGGATGTTGTCGTCGTTTTAAAATGGACGACCTTTTTGGCTCGGTTGTTATGATTCTTGGAAGGAAAACGTTGGCCCTAATGTTTTATATAGTTATGATTATGCCTTCGATAACCAATGGAGACATTTGAGTGATAATTAGGTGGGTTTCTTTGAACAACCCAACACTTCGATTAATATTTCTTAACACAATAAAAGGAATTTCGATCGTCAAATACAATTCATGGTTTTACAACCCGGGGGAGCGGAAAGTGTTTAAAATCTCAATAGGGTATAAGAGATATTGGTCACCATTGCTTCTCGATGATTTAAATAGAGAATTTGATCTCAAATATGTCTTAATTTCTTCTAGGGTGGCAATTCGTGTGCGTTGTGTCGTGTTCGGGTCGTGTCATGTCGGGTTCGTGTCAAGTATTAGTCAACTCTAACCCGATCCATTTAACTAATCGTGTCAGATGAGCAAACACTAACCCGACCTATTTATTATCGTGTCGTGTTCGGGTTGACCCCCATAACCCATTAAGTAAAATATAAAATAATTTTTTTCTTCTCTCTTAACCAATCATAGGGCTACAATAACTTAAATTTAATTAATTTCAACTTCTTTCAACACATAAATGATTTTTTATCCGATTCTCCACGAATTTTATAGAATGCCTATCAAGATATATAAATTATCTGATATATTCTCCATAAAATACGAGTTAAGTGGTTCTATTCGTGTCATTTTCGAGTTATACGTGTTTGACACTAACCCAACCCATTTATTATTCGTGTTGGTGGGTCGTGTCATATTCGGACTCGTGTCAAGAAATCGTCAACCCTAACCCGCTAACTTCGTGTCGAGTTCGTGTCAGGTTATCGTGTCGTGTCAAAAATTGTCACCCCTAATTTCTTCTGGTGTGAAATCCATGACGTAAGAATTAAAAACTCCACATGGAGGGGCCGAAGACTGTGAGGACGGGGTATAAACAAAGGGAGAGATGACGGACGAAGGAAAAGAAGGTTGAGGAGATGTGGGAAAAAAGGATAGATGAGGTTTTTTTTTGAGATATCGTGGTGGCTAATATGCCTATTTGAATTTCCTTTAAATTAGGAAATGCCGTGTAAGCCCACTACGTGTTTTTTGAGTTAGAAGAATTTAAAAAATCTGAGAAAACTAGGTTGGGCGATTTGAGTTTTTCACGCAACCAACTACATAGCTATATATAATAAGATATATATATATATAAATATATATAATAATCTGCTCTTGTGCGGACTAATCCGCATTTTAAGAGTGCGGACCGGACATTTGTCACCCAACGGTGCGCTTAGAAATTATTGCCTAAATTATTGGCACGCTCTCTCTCTTTTATGGGTCACCGTCAGGTGACACATGTCCGGTCCGCACTCTTAAAATGCGGACTAGTCTGCACAAGAGCAAAACTGTATATATATATGTGTGTGTGTGTGTGTGTGTGTGTGTGTGTGTTATAATATATTGTATCTTTGCGTATATGCCTTATATTACATGTACAATGTGAGCGTATATTAGTTTACTTTATTAATAATGATGTGCTGAAATTATAATGAGAACCTAATTATGTAATATGATTCAAATACAAAAAAATCAAAAGTTCATGCACCTTAATATAGGCAGTAGAATTTTACTAGGCAACTCTATCCGCAATTCACATAAAGAAACGTAAAGCATGGCACATATCAAGCAAAGCAACCCAAAAACATAAAACTTCACAAATATAATCCCACAAAGGATTCAAAGTAAATACAAAAATCAAATAGAAGTGATGGCAAACCGGTAGTCCCTCTCAAGAAGCACGAATGGGAAAAAATAGACTAGGAGTGAACAAACAAAAATAAATTCCCAATGTGGTCACATCCCCTTCTAATATTATGCATGTGTCTTTTTATGCGTGTGTGATTGAAGAGACAGTGGAAGTATAATGCATGCTTAGCATGATCAACCAGTTTAAAACTGAAATAAGTCAGTCCCGTACTATGTTTCCTGGTTCAGATTCTTTGCCAATTGGGGCACGCCACAACGATCGATGAGATCACTATACACCTATATTGCACCCTAGTAGCATTCATATCAAGATTGGTTTGAAAATAGTTACCCCTCCTGCATTCCAGTACATGTGACCCACTTCCTAAAGAAATATGAAGTAACATTAGACATTTACAGAGGCTTGAGTAAAGCATAAGTACTTTTCATTTTAACCTAGGCACTTCCAGAGAGCATTAGGAACTTCTCGATTGTGTGCTACTTGAAAAAACTAAGATTGGCCTCTATAGAGAACATTGAGTTGTTGATATCAAATGTAAGAATGACAGAAGAAGTTATATATCTTTCGCATGAATCAAACATCATATATTGAAAGAAAGAGAAGGAAATATATCTTCAAGACAGGCATAAGATTTCTTGATACTTAATTGGAAACCCAATTATGGTGTAATTGAATGATATTTCCATCCCAAATATAACTAAACCAAAGAAATTGAGTTACAAATATTCTTATGTATAACCAATTGCGTTGAATGAATCTTGAAAAATACTCCATGTGAGATGAGTTTCAAAATCACCCTCAACGTCATTCTTATACATCCAACTGATTTTCTCCGAAGAAGAAGAAAAATCACAGGCAGTTACTGTATTAAAACCCACTCAGCAGATACTTGTTCCTTCCAAGACAAAGATACTTCATTTATTTGTAGCGAGATATATTGGGATGTAGAAAAGTATTTTTATAAAAAAAAAAAGAAGGGGCTTTTTGTCCATTTTTTATGGATCCTATTATCTAATTGTTATCAGTTCTACATCAGAAGAAGCAAACTTTGCTGCTAGATATGGTTGTTTGGTTACTATAGAAAAAGTTGAAGATGTTGGAGCGTTGACATCTGTAAGACAAGAATGTTGTGTCACACTTGTAAAATTTGAACAAACACACCCATATTTGAAAGTCGTAGTTATACAACTACAATAAAATGTTCGAGAGGATGAAAGCAAACTAAGATCTCAAGTTTCGGAATTAACTCCAGCGTTGTCCAGTTTGAATAGCTTGGAAATAAAGTTGAAGGACGCGAAGGAGGCATTGTTGCAGACTCAAACTGTAAGCTCTATTATGGAATGAAACGGAGTAACATCCTTCATAGTATTTGCATACTATGATTTCAGAGAATATGTGTAAAAGAAAAATTTATAGGCATCCTCTTGATGTAACTTACACCCATATAGGTCTTACACAGTATAACTAAACCCAAAACGAATATCCCTTTGGACCAGTAAATCTTTTAAACTTTTGTTAGATGAATTATTTGCATTGCCTCCTCCAATTAATGAAAAGCGAACTTCTAAATATAAATAACCATTCAATAAGCAAGTCAATTCATAGCTATATTAAAAAAATACCAGAACAATACTTCTGATTTGTTTGGATATTTGTATTAATGGATATATGATTCAATTGGTGCAACACTTGGATTTCACCTCAAATTAGGTGAAACAGACATGAAATGGAGTCCAACCAGTTAATAACATCCTAATTTTATGAACCATACGTGTTAGTTTTTAGAGCATTTTGCAGGAGAATGGTTTGCAATATATATCTTTGTTCACTCTATGTTTTTTTCACTCAAGCGTGTAATAACTTTTTTTCACTTTTTTGTCTGAACTAGATTGTCTGGTTTGGTATTCCCTATGATCGATCAAATATGGCTAGCGGTTGAAACAACTTTGAACGGAAACAGTAAATTGGCACAAGTTGTAGATCAAGCCATTTGAGGTCAGTGGTTCAGGAGACTACCTTCTGAGGTATTTTTAGTTGATCTTCTTAGTGGGTTATTAAATAAAAAAAATTATAAACAAGAAGGTAAACTAACCACATAAATATCTTACATGTATAGAGTTTCCAAATAGAAGTGAAAAAATTAATGTAGCTCTTTATGCAAGTGCGTGTCTTGATATCATCTCTTACATTTTGCTCATATAATTCATTTATTTGTCGTGAAAAAGTTTATTAAATTCAGTTTATTTATGTTGAATATTTTTGTTAAATTCAGTATATTTATCTTGAATATGTTTGTTAAAGATCGAATAATTCAAAGCAGCAAGAAGTAACACACATACTATATATAAAGAAATTTAAGGAATCAAGGCATATTTAAATAAAGAAAAACAGTAAATAAAGAATGTAGTTGGACAATGAACAGGTTGTACCTTCTGAATTCGAGGTAAATAGTTATTTATTTATCGTGTTGATAAAGATCGAAATGGGTTGTTGGTTGTACCTCATGAACATGTTGTATCTCTTGAAATTCGATCAACTGAACTTAATTCATCTTGAATTTCTAATACGAAAACTCGGACAAACATCTACTTCCAAAACAAAACAAAAATCTATCAATGTATTTTACAACGTTCTATTAACATGGATTTCAGATCATAAATCTACATAGTTAGAAATCAGAAACGCATAAAGTCAAAGTGGAGAGGCTTTAAACTTGGTTGTTTGGGATAAGAAAAGCGAACAATTATTGAATTCGGTAACGACTTTAAGGGTTGGATCAAGATTGAATTTTATATTCTAGGATTGGAACATAAGAACTTTAGCATAAATGCAAAAAGACCCAAAAGAAAATATGTAATCTTTTTATTAAAAGTGATATTTAGCATTTGTTGTTTCCTTCAATGATTCCGCTGCTGGATTATCTCTATATTAAGTATTAATAGAACATTCAAGCCGTTACCAATCATAAATAATTGACAAGATCCATGGTAATTCTCCCAGTTGTGGCACCGAACGTGTTGGGGAATGAGCTGTTGAGCTCGAATCAGAGTATTATAAGTGTGGCCATACCGATCAAGATGTGCAACGCTTCCTCTCTCCTCGTCTACCTCCCGAAGAGGGGATAGGGAAGGAAGGGTGACTGAAAGGTCTCATGATCTACTTAGGAATGTTTCGGTCGTCGTCGGTATGGGATAAATGTACAGAGATGGAGTCGTCAGTCTATATTTCACAAAACAGGCAAAAGAACATATTTTTGCCTAGAAAGAGCAGCATCGAAGAAAAACTAATGCTTACGAAACAAATAATTCAAAGGTTCGGGGGCTAAGTTATGGAATGTGAAGGTGTTAGGCGCCTATCCTGCCCTTTCGATCTCTCAAGGGCTTGGGTTATTGTTTTTCTTTATTTCTCTGTGAAGTGTGTGTGTATAATGGAGATCGGAATCCTTCAAATCATACCATGGAAAAGATAGAGTGAGGTCATCCATAAGAATGTTTCCAAAAAATATGATTTATGTATTTATTGCAATATTGATCATTATGATGAAACAATAATATGTGTTGGATGAAACTGTAATAAACATAATATGTATACAAATGCCAGAATATGATAAATACGGTAATGGAAGATTTTGAAAAATTGGAGGATTTAAAAAAATTGAAAAAGTTGAAAATTGTGAAGTTGAAAAATTGGAAAATTAAATGATTGGAAAATTGGACTCCAGTTTTGGGTCTTAATCCAAAATGCCTACGTAGCCTATAGAGGCATCAAAGTCCATGTAGTTCGAATGCGGCAAGGGGGTGGGGTTTATTTCATAGATTCAAATGTCATTTTATTATGGAGCATATACCAAATAGTCTCTCGAACTTTTTTTTAATATACGTTTAGTTCAAGCCTTTTCGTTTTGCATCAAAAAGTCCTTCACCATGCTAAAAAAGCTTTACCATGCCGCTGGCGCGAACCTTTAAAGATAAGAAAATAAGGGACTTTTTGGTAGAAAATAAAAGGCTTGGACTAAGTGTGTATTAAAAAATATTTGAGTTAAGTTTTGGTATTTCATCCTTTAATTATATGTATATGTGTAGAAAAATGTGTTTTGGGTTTTGAAAAAGTGTGATGGAAAATCCCATTCAGAATTTATGGGTGTAACCCTCTTTTTGTTTGTTTTATTTTTTTTATAGAAAAAAATATATGCAGTATACTAACAAAAGTGTAAGATGTTAATGTGTATGAACTAAAGTAAGAACTACATTATGAATCTAATGTATTTTATGCGAAAAAAGAAATTTAAAGAGAGAAGGAAGGATTTGGACATTCTTTGAAGCATGGTCTTTAATCTTGTATGAACTCCCTTGAATGTGAGATGAATATTGGATGAGAAAGAATGTGATTTCACCAAACTGGGTATGAAAATGATGGGAATGTTAGCTTGAATGGAACTTCACATGGAGGAACTTTACTAATTTGGAGAGAATGTTGCTGAGATCACTGATGCTGATGGATCTGAGGTGTGCCTTGGAAGTGAGGTCATGCCCTCTATTTATTGGGTGAGGGGTGGTGATGATCGGCATGGCCCTACCCTTGCCCATCGGTAGGTGATTCTAGACACACTGCCGATAGGCAAGAAAAAGGACCTGCTAATTGACAGTCTCGTGCAAATTTTCTTGGAAAAATGGTCGTAGGACACAATCCGTTGATCTGAATCGCACACGGGGCATACCATTACAAATGTACTTTAGAGACCTTCAAGAGTCCTTTGGACCTCTCCCAAGTCCGGGAGTTGATTTTGGGTCAAATGTGAATCGGAAGCGCACGTCGGTCTGATGGACGGGAGATCGTCGAACGAAAATGGATCGTTCGTCCGTATGGAAAGTCAGAATCGTGCATGGGGTGGACCGTTGGAAAGTTGAGGAGATGTAATTCGAATTCCAAATATTTTCGCGCGATTCGAAAAGTGACCTTGGTCAACTAGGGCCAAAAAATGCCCGGTGACCTCTCAGAATAAAACGGATCATTTGTCCATACCATAAGTCAGAATCGTGCATGGTGTGAAATGTTAGAAAGGGTATTCATCACCCTTTGGAGACTCATTTAGTATCATTCGAGTTGAAGAGTTAACCTTGGTCAAATGGAGCCTGGGAGCGCTCGATGGCCTCCGGATTAGTTTTCAGAGAAAACGAATCATTTGTTCGAACGGTTCATGCACAAGGTGGACTGTTGGAAAGGTGTTTCAGGTCCTTTAGAAGAGTTAAAGAGATTTTTATCTGGCGATGAATTTGAGTGGGGTTCAATTAAGGCCAAGGAGTGCCTGTGGCCTCTAGATTGATTTTTTGTAGTAAAATAGTTCGTTTTTCCGAACCGTTATGCTGATTCACACGCGGGGTGGACCTTTAAAAAGGGTATTCAGATCCCTTTGAAGATTGAAAGATCTTTCACTCTAACAATAGAGTTTATCAGAGTCAAACGGGGCCCGAGAGCACCCGATGGCCTCTAAATCGGTACTCGGAGTATGACTTAGGGTTTGTAGTGAAATAAGGATGTGATATGGACCTAAGGAGAGACTTAAGGGGTCCTAGAATGTGGTGTCTATAGAGCCCCTCGACAGGTGAGCTTGGAACAAGTGAAAGACATTGAATAGACATCGCATGATGTTTTAGAAAGAGGTCGATTCTACGAACCTAAAGGATGAGGGTGGCCAATTCAGATGGTCGAGGTCGATTATAAGGACGAAAGGTGATGCTGTGGATGGACAATTATGAGGAACTAAAGGAGGTAACGACTAAGGTCAAAGGTAGGGAGCGACCAATTCTTCGGGCGAAGGTCAATCCCGAGGACCTAATTTGAAGCGATAAATTCTGCGAGTCAAACCCAATTTCGAGTGCTTAAGTAGAAGAAACAAATTATTTGAGTCAAAACCAATTCTGAGGGCCTAAGTAAAGATGACCAAGTCTTCATGTCAAAGCTAATTCCTTATGCATATAATAGATATGACCAATTATGAGGTTCGAAGCCAATTATAAGAGCTTAAGATAGAGATGACCAATTCTGAGGGTCAAAGCCAATTTTTAGGGCTTAAGTAGAGATTACCAATTTTGCGGGTCAAAGCCAATTCTTAGGGCTTAAGATAAAGATGACCAATTTTGAGGGTCAAAGACAATTCTGAGGACTTAAGGTAAAGATGACCAATTCTGAGGGTCGAAGACAATTTTCAGGGCTTAAGTAGAAGTGACCAATTTTGAGGGTTGAAGCCAATTCTGCGGGCTAATAGATGACCAATTTTGTGGGTCAAAGCCAATTTGGAGGGATTAAGATGGAGATGACCAATTCTGCGATTCGAAGCCAATTCTGAGGGCTTAAGTTTTCTTGGGGAAATTTTGGGACTCCATTAGGGTTATGTATCTTGTGGTTCCTCTGGGGATTTGGAGGACCCTTTGATTTTAAGTTCCACAGGGGTAGAGGGGATGATCCGATGGTTGGATGTTTCATAGATGAGAATTTTTTTATTTTTGCGTTGTCATTTGGAGACGTTATTGGGAGGATATTCAATTGATCCTGGTAATTCCACTGGGGATACAAGAGTTCTGCTGGGGAGATGAAGGTGGTAAAAAAATTTTTCTTGGTGAAAAAGGTCTTAAAATCCATTTGGTATTTTTAGGAATTTTCTGGGGGATTTTTCAGGATTTTTGAGAATTTTTGTAAAACATTTCAGAGAGGGTGCCGACTAGCATAGTGTGAGGGGTGAAAAATGGTAGTGGAATGGTCTTTTAGGGTAACTCAATAAGGTGGAAGTATTGTCCCGAATGGTAGGTGGAAGGGAGATTTCGATCGGCATGCCCCTTAGCCTCATATAAAAAGGGGTAGGGTTCCCTTATTTTTCACAGCTTTCTGATTTGCCTTCTTCTGCATTTACATTTGTGAAGAGTTTTTTTTCTAAAATTAGGAGATGGTTGATTTCTTAAGTAGTGCAATATACATGACGTGTCTTAATGTTGATTATTAGACAAACTTGGAATGGAGGGCTAGGGTGCCCCTTGCAATGGGTAGTGAAAATTCCTTCGATTAATTCGAGCCTATGGCAGATGAGTGGACCCTCTTGCATGATCCTTCATGTCATCGTTCTTCTATGGTGTTGAACCCTAGTGGCCATGTAAGTATAGATAACCTTTGGTTTTCTTTTCTTTTTTCTTGGTGGTATTTTTTATTTCTTGAAATTTAATAAGGGTTTTTCCTTTATGCTTTTAACGGTCTGATGTCTCTACGTCAACTCTTCTTGATCGAGGGACAATGGGGGTTAGGGATGTTTAGGATCAACCTCCGTTCGTGGTGCATTGGGTGGTTCCATCAGCTGGTTTTGGAAGACTGTCATCTGTGATGGATGAGATGCCTCGTTCTATGGTTGTGTCTTTGTGCTCTGAGGGAGAGGTGGTACGACACCACCCACAACTTTCACTTTAGTTTTGGGGAGATGATGGTGACTCCCATAGATGTGAAGTATCTTCTTGGGCTATACTTTGATGGGGTACAAATCGAGGTAAATATGACTTTGAGGGTGACGTCGGAGGCGGTGACGACAACTTTGGGTGATGTAGAGAGGGTAGTCTCTGGAGACTCTCTTCGTTTGTCTCTTCCGAGGGAGTTATTGCTGACTAGGAGGATTGATGAGGAGGATGGCCTGTAGGTGAGACAGATGGCCCGTTTATATATTCTACTAGTGTTGGGAGGTTTCTTGGTGATGACGAGTGGCGACAACATCCCCTTGTGGGTTTTGCCATTTTTGAGGGTGTTTTCGGACATCCCTCTCTATGACTAGGGGAGCCTGAACTTGGCGAACCTTTATTCTTATCTTGATACTTTCATTGGGTACTATCGAAAAACGTTTATTGGAGCTACGTACCTTCTTGGGGTATTCTTTATTTTGCTCATTTTCCATTATGCATTCACATTTTTCCTTTATGCATTTTATTCTCGATTTCTTGATTACTGGCCTTCTGTCCTTTGCAGACGTGGTTCTATGAGTTGATTGGGTTTAGCACCCGATTGATATATTTTAATGATGAGTCTTTTGGGTACTTATGCTGGATGTAACGTTAGAGGAAGTCCAACCGGCAGTCGAAGATGTCTCTCTCTTTGGAGGCAGCGCGTCAGGTCTTGAATGGCCTAAGGAGCGAGCGGGTAAATCCTTATTTCTCTTTTGAGAAAATTTTTCCTTTATGATATTTTTTAATAATTATCTTTATCCTCTATGGATTTTTTATATGATCTTCTATTAGTTGGGAACGACCATTTAGCACATGGGGCTGACTGGAGGGAACGCGCGAATGGAGCGTTTGTTGGCACATGAGTTTGGCTACTCCTGGTACCTCGGGGAAAGAGTAGTCTGGAAGGTTGTGTAGGATGAGTTTATGGTGCCATCGGCAAGTCCCCCCGTGCATATGATGTGAGTGCAGGAGATGTCGAATGATGTGCAGGTAGTGGCGATGATCGGTGAGCCTTACTCGTCCTATACTGACATGTTGGCATCATATGATATTTGGACTTTGTGTTGATTTAGTTGATGCCTCATAGCATATATGACATGATGCATCTCCCCCATGGGGGTTCGAGTCGACCAGTGGGGTCCTCCCACGGTGCAGGTGGTGCGTCTTCATCGGTGACAACGACGACCTCAGAGGTTCCTTCTATGAGGATGACCCCTCCTTACACTACAAGAAAAATGACTATTAGGGACCGGAGTATTAGGGACGGACGTGTCCTTTTGTCCCTAATACTATACCAGAAGGGACGGTTTTAATTACCATCCTTTTTTATAGTAATAAAAGGGACGGTTTTTTAAAAACCGTCCCTTTTGGTATTTCTCAAAAAGGACGGTAATTAAAACCATCCCTTAAAGCATATACGGTTTTTTAGCGCTAATTTTTCCCGAGTTATTTTAAGGGATGGAATTTAAAATCATCCCTTTTGCTATATCAAAAGGGACGGTTTGTAAAACCCATCCCTTTTGATATAGCAAAAGGGACGGTTTTAAATTCCGTCCCAGTTAATAAAAATTATTTTTTATTTTTTCCAAATGAGTATTTGGGACGGATTGTTTTAACCGTCCCTTTTAAGATACCAAAAAAGACGATTTTAAAATCCGTCTCTTTTGGTATAAATTATTTTTTATTTTTCCCCCACTTTTTTGGGCCTTTTAATGTTTTCCCTAATTTTTCCCCCACTTATTCCAAAAATTGGCACTTTCTACGTTTTGGACTCCCTAACCCCTTCATGCTCTCTCACGATCTCTCTGCCCGCCGCCTCTCCCCAGCCCTAGCCCCGCTCCACCCCTCCGCCTCCTCCGCCTCTCCCCTGCCCTACACCTGCTCCACCCCTCCGCCTCCTCCTCTCCCCATTTGCCTCCGCCTCTCCCCTGTGCACAGGTATTAATCCCTTCTGCAATATATATATATATATATATATATATACATATATATAGACACACACACATATACATTATCTGTATTCATTTGTTTAGACATTTTTTAGATATTTGTTTAGATTGTTATCATAGTAGTTTAGGCATTTTTTACAGTTTTGTTTAGTGATCTCTTTACATATTTTAACATACTAGTTAGGGCTTTTTATGCATTTAACATCAATAAGTGTAAAACAGATTTTTAATTATTTATAGCAAACCAGATTTAAAAAATAAAAAACAAAAATCAGATTGGATTACCGGATCGGACTATCGAATATAAATTTGAATATTTTAAAATGCTCAGTTAGTACGTCAATCAAATGATCTATTTATAATTTATTTATATTCTTTTGTTTGTAGCGCAATACAAATTCCCCTGAAGGATTTTGTGACACCCTGCCTAATTAAACATCGGGTGATCAGGCCTTTATTAAATTAAAACATGTTTCTCAAATGGTTCATTCTTAGCATCACTGTCGAAAACTTTTTAATTACTAATCCCCTAAGTAAAATTATACCGGTGCCAAATTTTATCTTTCTTAAAACAGATAAATCAACCATGCGGAAAATAGTAAAGCAAATACAATGCTAAAACCCAAACCAACAAAGTATAAGTACAACAGCGCAAAAGTATTACCGAATAAACCATCGGCTAAAAATGCTAAACAACAATAGAATAACTACTAATATGAAACTAACATCTGAGACTGATACCGGACTACAAGTCCATACATGGAATAATGTGACATCCTGTACTAGATCTGAATGAGAGATATCGTCTAGTCAAAATCCTGTAAGCATCCACTGTGCTACAGCTGCGAGTCCCTGGAATAGAATCATCATCCATGGCGTCCCTGTGGCTGGACACCTAAAAGGTTTTGAAAATATTTTATAGCAAGAGTTAGTACTCAAAACATTTTGAAAATATTTAGCAAGCGTTTATCACAATATAAAATGCGGTTATTGATTACACATGTTAGGTTTTCGTACACTCTCTTGAGTTCACTCACTTCTCATCTATTGTGCACAAGTAACTTTCTACGCCTAGCCTACCTATCCATGTTCCCCAAGTTAATTAGGTCTAAGTAATGATCTGAACTTATTTAAGCTTAAGTTCTCACATCGCCCACACCGTGCATTCATTTCAATAACATCTCGCAAAGGTTAATTAATACTCAAATAACATTTCACCTATGTTATGCTTCAAAGCTATTTAGTTTCACTACTAAATTTCTAGGATTCTCACAATTGTTATCTTTCCACTTATGTAATTAAGTTTGACTACTTAAGTTACGAATTAGATATTCTCTATCTAAAGATACATTCCGTAATTAAGTTTCACTACTTAACTTACCAATTTGATACGTAACATTAAACACATCATATTCATCTACTTATTCACAACGGTATAATATCATTAAGTGTATATATTTCACACATAATATATACTAAATATCAGTCATTACTATTTGTCCTTTTTACACACATAAAGAACACTTGGTTTGGAATGATTCATCGACCCCAAGTAAGAATTGGTTCAGAATGATACATCGACCCCAATTATTTATATACACAAATTCTGGCTCAGACTCTTTCATCACGCCACCAGTTCAAAGGTTTGGTTCGGCATTTTACATCGACCCCAAACATATAATAACCCTATGTTAGTTCGGAATATCTCATCGACCCTAACATAGTTAATTTAAGTATATATCAATCTACTAATACACAGAAGTAGAATATCATTAAATATATATTTCACACACAATATATATTACGTATCAGTCATTACTATATGTCCTTTTTACATACATAAAGGACTCTTGGTTCGGAATGATTCATCGACCCCAAGTAAGAATTGGTTCGGAATGATACATCGACCCCAATTATATAATAACCCTATGTTAGTTCGGAATATCTCATCGACCCTAACATAGTTAATTTAGGTATACTTCTCTTAACCTAAAAGTTCATACAATTCAGCAGGTACACGCCCGACCTATCAACCATGTTCGTACGTAATATTTTATTCTCTTATATCTACTGTACTATATTCACTGTACGATTTATCTCATTAATCGCATTTTTTTGAGTATTCACAACAATCTAAGGGCCCTAGTTACCCCTAATGTAATATCAATTCAGTAGCTACCCTTGTTAACATATTGACCCAATAAATTTAAGCTCGCTCATGCTTTTTTCGTATTATATTCTTATCATCTCGAATTAGAATACGTCACAATCAAGCCTATGAATCTCCACTTTAATTCTCTCACAAAATTAAAGTCCAATGCTCAATCATAGACCTAATTCCATAACATTATTACAAAATATATTTCATCAAGGTCACAAACACTTCCCCGATAAATTGTTAGGCATTTGAGGCTTAAAATTAAATATCTTACATTTTCTCGGAGCCTAACGAATCATAAAATTTTCTGGCAGATTAAACACCTTCTAGTAAAACTTCGATTTCTCCCTCTACAGAACTTCGATTGACCTGAATCCAAGTTCATTGGAAAGCTAAGAGATATACCTTTCCATACATCTATGATTCACACTCCAATTATAAGTACAACTCAAATCGTACATGTTTAAAGTCACGTCAAACTTCTGGCAGATTACTATGCTGGCAGATTAAACACCCTGTAGTAATATGTCTATTAGTCCCTCTAAAGAACTCCGATTGACCTGATTCCAAGTTCATTGGATATCTAAGAGAAATACCTTTCTAGTAATGTATGGTTCACACTATAATTAGAAGTATAACTCAAATGGCATACGTTTAAAGTTGTGTCAAAAATTCTGGCAGATTGACATCTTGTGTTCATCAATTAAAACCTAAGTCATTCAAGATTCATGTTCTTTAACCAAGAACTCATAAAGATTCTATGTTAATCATCAAATATATTCAAATTTCATTTTACCTTTACTTAGGGATTCATTCTACATGCAATCCTACCCAAACATGTGATCAATTCAAACATTTAATTCATGGGTTTTCAATAGAATTAATCAATTCTTAAAACTCCCTACACATGGGTATTATAACTTGAATTTGATTTGTAATAAACACTTGCCTTGATAGAGGGGTTCTGATTTTGTGATTGTTGTTGATGATTGATTGTTTTCTCCTTCAATCTTCCTTCCCCACAAGTTTGTGGTGAAAATCTCCTTTGAATCCTTCCCAATTCTTCCTTTTGCCTTGAGAATTGTTTCTCTCTTCTCTCTAATGGCTATGGTGTGTTTTTTCTTCTCTCTAACCCTAGCCTCCAACTCTTATAATCTGACTTAGAGTTATTAAATTCGTAGGTCTTCTCACTCCTATAATTTAAAAGACTAAAACGCCCCTGAACAGTCCCGGCTTAGCCCAAAAACATCTCAGGACCCAACTAGTACTCCTGGGTATACTATTTTGACTATTTTGACCCTTCCGGGGTTAACCGTGATCTCAAAATTATCATTTGAGTCACTTAAAAATATATTACTCGTTCTCGCCCCAAAACGGTCTACATGCGTTAAGTAACTATTTACTACTCGCACTAAGTAAATATAATGAGGCAATATAAATCGGTAACTATCTCTCGATTAATATACTATAATTACAATTCTTAATAAATATCATTAAATTACTCCTCTTACGTAATTTAAATTAAGCCATATTTTCTCATTAAATTTTCCAATTTAATTAAATAGAATATTCAGAAATACAGGGTATTACATACTTCCCCCCTTGCAAAGGAATTTTGTCCTCGAAATAAGGGTAAAGCTTGTATTAAGACTAAGGACCTTAAATATCACTGCATCTTCTAATACTCAAAACCAAATCATAACATCCTAACAGTCGTCCCAAGTACATGCCTTGCTTCATTATAAATTCTTATCGCATGTTACCCATGCCGCATATATCATAATTAAGTCTCACTACTTAATTTCTCCATAGATTTCCCCAATCCAACGTTAACTCTTAAAATTAAGTTTCTCTCTACTTAATTTACCCTTTTGATGTATATCTCTATATATAACATCTATGGATCTACTATCACTCATAAGTAGAATATTAATAGGTATATATTTCACACACAATATATACTATAAGGGAAATTGGTCCGGCAAAATCATCGACCCCAAAAATCCTATCATTTACATTGGTCCGAAAATCCCTCGACCCCAAGGTAAATTTAATGCATATGTTGGTTCAGACCTTCCGTCGATACCAATAATTATCATCGATTTGGTTCGAAAAATCATCGACCCCAAATCGATCCTTCATGTATTGGTCCGGAAAATCATCGATCCCAATACATAATTAAGCATACTTATTATCGCACATAAGTAGGGAAACCATAAGGTATATATTTCTTACACATAACATATACTATCAACACTAATATTATAATCACCCCCCCTTCTAAAACACTTTTGGGGTTATTGGCTCGGAATCTCACCTCGATCACCAATAGTGATTGGTTATATTGTCTCGGAATCACACTTCGAGAACTAATATATGTAAATATATCTCATCGCACATGAGTAGAGAATTTATGAGCCTTATATTACACACTTTATATATCCTAAAATGTCATACTCCAATAGAATGTCCTCATAGCACGCGTTAAGGACTAAGAATTCAAAATGTCTCCTCGAACCACACCTCAAAGTACATATAAGTTCATAATAGGTATTCAAGAACCTAATACTTATGTATAGTCCATATAGGCACCGACATTACCTATAAAATAGGCTCATACGGTTATACATTCAACCTATGAATTGATCTGTGGTTTCTTCCAAAATTCCACTATCGTTAGGACGTAGTATCTTCCTTTCTCACAATCATTGGGTCATAGGCGACACAGCACACCCAAAATAAAACATTATCTCCATTCCTCCCTAACCATCTCTCACAGGGTGGGATTTTAGGATTATATCCTGATTCACAACAATATAGAGTGGCACCTTGCACTTGTGCACTCTACCTTTTTAATGACATATTAGTTCATAACGGTCAACCCATTTCGCTAACCCAACGGAATGTTGACTTAGTTACGATGTCCATAGCCCATCCATAAATTATAAGTCTGCCTACACATTCCATAACTGGAAACGTAGGTTCACCACCGAATTTCAGTTGCTCATTTCGAGACCGTCTTTCTCTATTAACTAGTGGTGCGTCTGGAGACAATCTCACTATATCTCTTCCGCAACACCGCTTCCCACTTACGTCGTTTTTCCTCAAGTGGTAACCTATTCCCCTTTCACTCTATTTATATTATACTTTACAATCCGTGCACTCTTAAAAATTGGCCCACTTTTAGGGTTGATTACCTTATAATAATCAACATTTTAATAACGCATATGTCACTCTCAACACTCAGTTAAGTAGAACCTGGTGTCACTTCTTCACAACAGTTAGGCCTCCCATATCAAGAGACAAATTTTGTACGGCTTCCCACCGACTTTCATCCCATAGGGTGTGATGGCTCTCTCAGTACATAAAAAGCTTGGATCATCGTCTATTTCCCATGACGTTCAATCCATTTCATCGATACGACTTGCCTCATAATCTCCCCACTGGCGAACTTATCAAATATAATTTTTTTTTTGCATCCCTCTACCTCGGATGACTAAGAAAGTCAATTGACTAGGGCGCCCATACCCCCTTTTCTCCGTGCACATTTGCAAAAACATTACAAACTTCGCACTCGTAACATGCTTTCCTCAGCTCTCGCCTTGTCTTCACGGCGTGCCTACAATTTTGTGGGTATTCACAATCCCCTATAGAACAAAATTCAAATTCTTGCCCACAAAGTCCCACTTATCCTTTCATGGTGAGATAAGCTTTTCAGTGTTTCCCCACAACACTACCGTCCCCACCGATGTCCTAGCATCTAATGTCTCTTCTCCTGAGGTGCATAAAAATCTTGTCGTATTCCCTTGAATAACTTGGAAAGATCAAAACGTGTGGTCCTACGTCCCACATAATACATCTTTTCATAAATTCCCTTATTCCAGGCCACACTTACTGGTTTAGGGTATTCCTCCTCTCGTAGTTGGCAACCATTTTTCTGAATACTATCATCATGGTTCCCTTAGTTTCGCTGACCAAGAGGAACACATTATTGGACTTAACAGTCTTGGCTTAGAATCAAATCAATGAATCCCCTAGTGGTTTTCTACTTATGGCTTGCACTAGCCCCCTTGCATTCAGTTTTACTCTTTGAATAAATCCTTAAACTCTTTTAGCTCCGGTCACCTAGGAGCATTTACATCAACCTTGTAAGAAGCACCATACAACCTTCATACACATAAGTCATCCAAGTAGAGTTTTACCAAAATTGTAGATGACAACTCGTGAGTCCATTCTCTCAAGGGATCTTTTTCCTTTGTACCTATCTCATCGGGTACCAGTTCACTTCAACGGATAAATTTCTTTCTCATAATTGGCCTTTACCAGTTTTTCATGTGATGGCTTCAAAAGTTTCCATTCACTTCGCTTCTTAACCATCATTGGAGAAATTTGCGGTTAAACTATACATAAAATCCCTCTAACTGTATACTGACCCTAGGTTCGGATGCGGTGCCTGGTACCCGCACCACGTTGCCTCAGAAATCTTTACCCAAACTTTCACTTCTGGGTATTCCTACTCTATCCTAAATGCCAAGATCTCTAGGCATTCAACTTCCATGCATTAACATGCAGAGTCGCCGTTTTATCACATTTTTACGGCCCGTTCTCATAAAAATCCTCCAGACCTCCTCTCAATATCACTGCATTTGGCGGTCTATATTAGCATTCCCCTTTTTCCATCGCGACACTTGGAAAATGCCTACTATGCCTCAACAACCCTTGCGGCATTTACTTATAATTTCACACTTGGAGAGACCTCGACAACGGTCATCTCTTCTACGATTACCATCCTCGAACACCCCATGCCTCATGCCGCCTGCGGTTCTTCCAACGCCTCCGCTAGTTTTTATCGCCGTGTTCGATGTATCATACCTAATCGAACTCGTATATACTACACTTCATCAACTAAATTGCAGGAGAACGTAAACCACGTACGTAGAGGAATACAACAATCCTAGTATAGGGCTCTATATCAATCAAACGATATGCTGAAAACGTAGTAAGCCGTACAGATCCTATGGACACTAGATACTGATGCTCTGATACCATCTGTGACACCCTGCCTAATTAAACATCGGGTGATCAGGCCTTTATTAAATTAAAACAGGTTTCTCAAATGGTTCATTCTTAGCATCACTGTCGAAAACTTTTTAATTACTAATCCCCTAAGTAAAATTAGACCGGTGCCAAATTTTATCTTTCTTAAAACAGATAAATCAACCATGCGGAAAATAGTAAAGCAAATACCATGCTAAAAACCAAACCAACAAAGTATAAGTACAACAGCGCAAAAGTATTACCGAATAAACCATCGGCTAAAAATGATAAACAACAATAGAATAACTACTAATCTGAAACTAACATCTGAGACTGATACCGAACTACAAGTCCATACATGGAATAATGTGACATCCTGTACTAGACCTGAATGAGAGATATCGTCTAGTCAAAATCCTGTAAGCATCCACTGTGCTACAGCTGCGAGTCCCTGGAATAGAATCATCATCCATGGCGTCCCTGTGGCTGGACACCTAAAAGTTTTTGAAAATATTTTATAGCAAGAGTTAGTAGTCAAAACATTTTGAAAATATTTAGCAAGCGTTTATCACAATATAAAATGCGGTTATTGATTACACATGTTAGGTTTTCGTACACTCTCTTGAGTTCACTCACTTCTCATCTATTGTGCACACCTAACTTTCTACGCCTAGCGTACCTAGCCATGTTCCCCAAGTTCATTAGGTCAAAGTAATGATCTGAACTTATTTAAGCTTTAGTTCTCACATCGCCCACACCGTGCATTCATTTCAATAACATCTCGCAAAGGTTAATTAATACTCAAATAACATTTCACCTATGTTATGCTTCAAAGCTATTTAGTTTCACTACTAAATTTCTAGGATTCTCACAATTGTTATCTTTCCACTTATGTAATTAAGTTTCACTACTTAAGTTACTAATTAGATATTCTCTATCTAAAGATACATTCCGTAATTAAGTTTCACTACTTAACTTACCAATTTGATACGTAACATTAAACACATCATATTCATCTACTTATTCACAACGGTATAATATCATTAAGTGTATATATTTCACACATAATATATACTAAATATCAGTCATTACTATTTGTCCTTTTTACACACATAAAGAACTCTTGGTTTGGAATGATTCATCGACCCCAAGTAAGAATTGGTTCAGAATGATACATCGACCCCAATTATTTATATACACAAATTCTGGCTCGGACTCTTTCATCACGCCACCAGTTCAAAGGTTTGGTTCGGCATTTTACATCGACCCCAAACATATAATAACCCTATGTTAGTTCGGAATATCTCATCGACCCTAACATAGTTAATTTAAGTATATATCAATCTACTAATACACAGAAGTAGAATATCATTAAATATATATTTCACACACAATATATACTATGTATCAGTCATTACTATTTGTCCTTTTTACATACATAAAGGACTCTTGGTTCGAAATGATTCATCGACCCCAAGTAAGAATTGGTTCGGAATGATACATCGACCCCAATTATATAATAACCCTATGTTAGTTCGGAATATCTCATCGACCCTAACATAGTTAATTTAGGTATACTTCTCTTAAACTAAAAGTTCATACAATTCAGGAGGTACACACCCGACCTATCAACCATGTTCGTACGTAATATTTTATTCTCTTATATTTACCGTACAATATTCACTGTACGATTTATCTCATTAATCGCATTTTTTGAGTATTCACAACAATCTAAGGGCCCTAGTTACGCCTAACGTTATATCAATTCAGTAGCTACCCTTGTTAACATATTGACCCAATAAATTTAAGCTCGCTCATGCTTTTTTCGTAATTATATTCTTATCATCTCGAATTAGAATACGTCACAATCAAGCCTATGAATCTTCACTATAATTCTCTCAAAAAATTAAAGTCCAATGCTCAATCATAGACCTAATTCCATAACATTATTCCAAAAATATATTTCATCAAGTTCCCAAACACTTCCCCGATAAATTTTTAGGCATTTGAGGCTTAAAATTAAATATCTTACATTTTCTCGGAGCCTAACGAATCATAAAATTTTCTGGCAGATTAAACACCTTCTAGTAAAACTTCGATTTCTCCCTCTACAGAACTCCGATTTACCTGATTCCATGTTCATTGGAAAGCTAAGAGATATACCTTTCCATAAATCTATGATTCACACTCCAATTCTAAGTACAACTCAAATCGTACATGTTTAAATTCACGTCAAACTTCTGGCAGATTACTATGCTGGCAGATTAAACACCCTGTAGTAATATGTCTATTACTCCCTCTACAGAACTCCGATTAACCTGATTCCAAGTTAATTGGATATCTAAGAGAAGTACCTTTCTAGTAATGTATGTTTCACACTATAATTTGATGTATAACTAAAATGGAATACGTTTAAAGTTGTGTCAAAAATTCTGGCAGATTGACATCTTGTGTTCATCAATTAAACCCTAAGTCATTCAAGATTCATGTTCTTTAACCAAGAAATCATAAAGATTCTATGTTAATCATCAAATATATTCAAATTTCATTTTACCTTTACTTAGGGATTCATTCTACTTGCAATCCTACCCAAACATGTGATCAATTCAAACATTTAATTCATGTTTTTTCAATAGAATTAATCAATTCTTAAAACTCCCTACACATGGGTATTATAACTTGAATTTGATTTGTAATAAACACTTGCCTTGATAGAGGGGTTCTGATTTTGTGATTGTTGTCGATGATTGATTGTTTTTCTCCTTCAATCTTCCTTCCACACAAGTTTGTGGTGAAAATCTCATTTGAATCCTTCCCAATTCTTCCTTTTGTCTTGAGAATTGTTTCTCTCTTCTCTCTAATGGCTGTGGTGTGTTTTTTATTCTCTATAACCCTAGCCTCCAACTCTTATAATCTGACTTAGAGTTATTAAATTCGTAGGTCTTCTCACTCCTATAATTTAAAAGACTAAAACGCCCCTGAACAGTCCCGGCTTAGCCCAAAAACGTCTCGGGACCCAACTAGTACCCCTGGGTATACTATTTTGACTATTTTAACCCTTCCGGGGTTAACCGTGACCTCAAAATTATCATTTGAGTCACTTAAAAATATATTACTCGTTCTCGCCCCAAAACGGTCTACATGCGTTAAGTAACTATTTACTACTCGCACTAAGTAAATATAATGAGGCAATATAAATCGGTAACTATCTCTCGATTAATATACTATAATTACAATTTTTAATAAATATCATTAAATTACTCCTTTTACGTAATTTAAATTAAGCCGTATTTTCTCATTTAATTTTCTAATTTAATTAAATAGAATATTCAGAAATACAGGGTATTACATACTTCCCCGCTTGCAAAGGAATTTGGTCCTCGAAATTAGGATAAGGCTGGTATTAAGACTAAGGACCTTAAATATCACTGCATCTTCTAATACTCAAAACCAAATCATAACATCCTAACAGTCGTCCCAAGTACATGCCTTGCTTCATTATAAATTATTATCGCATGTTACCCATGCCGCATATATCATAATTAAGTCTCACTACTTAATTTCTCCATAGATTTCCCCAATCTAACGTTAACTCTTAAAATTAAGTTTCTCCCTACTTAATTTACCCTTTTGTTGTATATCGCTGTATATAACATCTATGGATCTACTATCACTCATAAGTAGAATATTAATAGGTATATATTTCACACACAATATATACTATAAGGGAAATTGGTCCAGCAAAATCATCGACCCCAAAAATCCTATCATTTACATTGGTCCGGAAATCCCTCGACCCCAAGGTAAATTTAATGCATATGTTGGTTCAGACCTTCCGTCGATACCAATAATTATCATCGATTTGGTTCGAAAAATCATCGACCCCAAATCGATCCTTCATGTATTGGTCCGGAACATCATCGATCCCAATACAGAATTAAGCATACTTATTATCTCACATATGTAGGAAAACCATAAGGTATATATTTCTTACACATAACTTATACCATCAACACTAATATTATAATCACCCCCCCTTCTAAAACACTTTTGGGGTTATTGGCTCGGAATCTCACCTCGATCACCAATAGTGATTGGTTATATTGTCTCGGACTCACACTTCGAGAACTAATATATGTAAATATATCTCATCGCACATGAGTAGAGAATTTATAAGCCATATATTACACACTTTATATATCCTAAAATGTCATACTCCAATAGAATGTCCTCATAGCACGCGTTAAGGAATAAGAATTCAAAATGTCTCCTCGAACCACACCTCAAAGTACATATAAGTTCATAATAGGCATCCAAGAACCTAATCCTTATGTATAGTCCATATAGGCACCCACAGTACCTATAAAATAGGCTCATACGGTTATACATTCAACCTATGAATTGATCAATGGCTTCTTCCAAAATTCCACTATCGTTAGGACGTAGTATCTTCCTTTCTCACAATCATTGGGTCATAGGCGACACAGCACACCCAAAATAAAACATTATCTCCATTCCTCCCTAACCATCTCTCACAGGGTGGGATTTCAGGATTTCATCCTGATTCACAACAATATAGAGCGGCACCTTGCACTTGTGAACTCTACCTTTTTAACGACATATTAGTTCATAACGGTCAATCCATTTCGCTAACCCAACAGAATGTTGACTTAGTTACGATGTCCATAGCCCATCCATAAATTATAAGTCTGCCTACGCATTCCATCACTGGAAACGTAGGTTCACCACCTAATTTTAGTTGCTCATTTCGAGACCGTCTTTCTCTATTAACTAGTGGTGAGTCTGGAGACAATCTCACCATATGTCTTCCACAACACCGCTTCCCACTTACGCCGTCTTTCCTCAAGTGGTAACCTATTCCCCTTTCACTCCGGGTATATTATACTTTACAATACGTGCACTCTTAAGAATTGACGCACTTTTAGGGTTGATTACCTTATAAGAATCAACATTTTAATAACGTGTATGTCACTCTCAACGCTCAGTTAAGTAGAACCTGGTGTCACTTCTTCACAACAGTTAGGCCTCCCATATCAAGAGATAAATTTTGTACGGCTTCCCACCGACTTTCATCCCATAGGGTGTGCTGGCTCTCTCAGTACATAAAAAGCTTGGATCATCGTCTATTTCCCATGACGTTCAATCCATTTCATCGATACGACTTGCCTCATAATCTCCCCACCGGCGAACTTATCAAATATAATTTTTTTTTGCATCCCTCTACCTCGGATGACTAAGAAAGTCAATTGACTAGGGCACCCATACCCCTTTTTCTCCGTGCACATTTGCAAAAACATTACAAACTTCGCACTCGTAACATGCTTTCCTCAACTCTCGCCTTGTCTTCACGGCGTGCCTACAATTTTGTGGGTATTCACAATCCCCTATAGAACAAAATTCAAATTCTTGCCCACAAAGTCCCACTTATCCTTTCATGGTGAGATAAGGTTTTCAGTGTTTCCCCACAACACTACCGTCCCCACCGATGTCCTAGCATCTAACGTCTCTTCTCCTGACGTGCATAAAACTCTAGTCGTATTCCCTTGAAAAACTTGGAAAGATCAAAACGTGTGGTCTTACGTCCCACATAATACATCTTTTAATAAATCCCCTTATTCCAGGCCACACTTACTGGTTTAGGGTATTCCTCCTCTCGGAGTTGGCAACCATAATTCTGAACACTATCATCATGGTTCCCTTAGTTTCTCTGACCAAGAGGAACACATTATTGGACTTAACAGTCTTGGCTTAGAATCAAATCAATGAATCACCTAGTGGTTTTCCACTTATGGCTTGCACTAGCACCCTTGCATTCAGTTTTACTCTTTGAATAAATCCTTAAACTCTTTTAGCTCCGGTCACCTAGGAGAATTTACATCAACCTTGTAAGAAGCACCATACAACCTTCATACACATAAGTCGTCCAAGTAGAGTTTTACCAAAATTGTAGATGACAACTCGTGAGTCCATTCTCTCAAGGGCTCTTTTTCCTTTGTACCTATCTCAACGGGTACCAGTTCACTTAAATGGATAAATTTGTTTCTCACAATTGGCCTTTACCAGGTTTTCATGTGATGGCTTCAGAAGTTTCCATTCACTTCGCTTCTTAACCATCATTGGAGAAATTTGCAGTTAAACTATTCGTAAAATCCCTCTAACTGTATACTGACCCTAGGTTCGGATGTGGTGCCTGGTACCCGCACCACGTTGCCTCAAAAATCTTTACCCAAACTTTCACTTCTGGGTATTCCTACTCTATCCTAAATGCCAAGATCTCTAGGCATTCAACTTCCATGCATTAACATGCAGAGTCGCCGTTTTATCACATTTTTACGGCCCGTTCTCATAAAAATCCTCCAGGTCTCCTCTCAATATCACTGCATTTGGCGGTCTATATTAGCATTCCCCTTTTTCCATCGCGACACTTGGAAAATGCCTACTATGCCTCAACAACCCTTGCGGCATTTACTTATAATTTCACACTTGGAGAGACCTCGACAACGGTCATCTCTTCTACGATTACCATCCTCGAACACCCCATGCCTCATGCCGAACCCCTTCCTCCTGCAGTTCTTCCAACGCCTCCGCTAGTTTTTATCGCCATGTTCGATGTATCATACCTAATCGAACTCGTATATACTACACTTCATCAACTAAATTGCAGGAGAACGTAAACCACGTACGTAGAAGAATACAACAATCCTAGTATAGGGCTCTATATCAATCAAACGATACGCTGAAAACGTAGTAAGCCGTACAGATCCTATGGACACTAGAACCTGATGCTCTGATACCATCTGTGACACCCTGCCTAATTAAACATCGGGTGATCAGGCCTTTATTAAATTAAAACAGGTTTCTCAAATGGTTCATTCTTAGCATCACTGTCGAAAACTTTTCAATTACTAATCCCCTAAGTAAAATTAGACCGATGCCAAATTTTATCTTTCTAAAAATAGATAAATCAACCATGAGGAAAATAGTAAAGCAAATACCATGCTAAAACCCAAACCAACAAAGTATAAGTACAACAGCGCAAAAGTATTACCGAATAAACCATCGGCTAAAAATGCTAAACAACAATAGAATAACTACTAATCTGAAACTAACATCTGAGACTGATACTGGACTACAAGTCCATACATGGAATAATGTGACATCCTGCACTAGATCTGAATGAGAGATATCGTCTAGTCAAAATCCTGTAAGCATCGACTGTGCTACAGCTGCGAGTCCCTGGATTAGAATCATCATCCATGGCGTCCCTGTGGCTGGACACCTAAAAGTTTTTGAAAATATTTTATAGCAAGAGTTAGTACTCAAAACATTTTGAAAATATTTAGCAAGCGTTTATCACAATATAAAATGCGGTTATTGATTACACATGTTAGGTTTTCGTACACTCTCTTGAGTTCACTCACTTTTCATCTATTGTGCACACCTAACTTTCTACGCCTAGCCTACCTAGCCATGTTCCCCAAGTTAATTAGGTCTAAGTAATGATCTGAACTTATTTAAGCTTAAGTTCTCACATCGCCCACACCGTGCATTCATTTCAATAACATCTCGCAAAGGTTAATTAATACTCAAATAACATTTCACCTATGTTATGCTTCAAAGCTATTTAGTTTCACTACTAAATTTCTAGGATTCTCACAATTGTTATCTTTCCACTTATGTAATTAAGTTTGGCTACTTAAGTTACTAATTAGATATTCTCTATCTAAAGATACATTCCGTAATTAAGTTTCACTACTTAACTTACCAATTTGATACATAACATTAAACACATCATATTCATGTACTTATTCACAACGGTATAATATCATTAAGTGTATATATTTCACACATAATATATACTAAATATCAGTCATTACTATTTGTCCTTTTTACACACATAAAGAACTCTTGGTTTGGAATGATTCATCGACCCCAAGTAAGAATTGGTTCAGAATGATACATCGACCCCAATTATTTATATATACAAATTCTGGCTCGGACTCTTTCATCACGCAACCAGTTCAAAGGTTTGGTTCGGCATTTTACATCGACCCCAAACATATAATAACCCTATGTTAGTTCGGAATATCTCATCGACCCTAACATTGTTAATTTAAGTATATATCAATCTACTAATACACAGAAGTAGAATATCATTAAATATATATTTCACACACAATTTATATTACGTATCAGTCATTACTATTTGTCCTTTTTACATACATAAAGGACTCTTGGTTCGGAATGATTCATCGACCCCAAGTATGAATTGGTTCGGAATGATTCATCGACCCCAATTATATAATAACCCTATGTTAGTTCGGAATATCTCATCAACCCTAACATAGTTAATTTAGGTATACTTCTCTTAAACTAAAAGTTCATACAATTCAGGAGGTACACGCCCGACCTATCAACCATGTTCGTACGTAATATTTTATTCTCTAATATTTACCGTACAATATTCACTGTACGATTTATCTCATTAATCGCATTTTTTGAGTATTCACAACAATCTAAGGGCCCTAGTTACCCCTAACTTTATATCAATTCAGTATCTACCCTTGTTAACATATTGACCCAATAAATTTAAGCTCGCTCATGCTTTTTTCGTAATTATATTCTTATCATCACGAATTAGAATACGTCAGAATCAAGCCTATGAATCTCCACTTTAATTCTCTCACAAAATTAAAGTCCAATGCTCAATCATAGACCTAATTCCATAACATTATTCCAAAAATATATTTCATCAAGTTCGCAAACACTTCCCCGATAAATTTTTAGGCATTTGAGGCTTAAAATTAAATATCTTACATTTTCTCGGAGCCTAACGAATCATAAAATTTTCTGGCAGATTAAACACCTTCTAGTAAAACTTCGATTTCTCCCTCTACAGAACTCCGATTGACCTGATTCCAAGTTCATTGGAAATCTAAGAGATATAACTTTCCATAAATCTATGATTCACACTCCAATTATAAGTACAACTCAAATCGTACATGTTTAAAATCACGTCAAACTTCTGGCAGATTACTATGCTGGCAGATTAAACACCCTGTAGTAATATGTCTATTACTCTCTCTACAGAACTCCGATTGACCTGATTCAAAGTTCATTGGATATCTAAGATAAATAACTTTATATTAATGTATGGGTCACACTATAAGTATAACTAAAATGGCATACGTTTAAAGTTGTGTCAAAAATTCTGGCAGATTGACATCTTGTGTTCATCAATTAAACCCTAAGTCATTCAAGATTCATGTTCTTTAACCAAGAACTAATAAAGATTCTATGTTAATAATCAAATATATTCAAATTTAATTTTACCTTTATTTAGGGATTCATTCTACATGCAATCCTACCCAAACATGTGATCAATTCAAACATTTAATTCATGGTTTTTCAATAGAATTAATCAATTCTTAAAACTCCCTACACATGGGTATTATCACTTGAATTTGATTTGTAATAAACAATTGCCTTGATAGAGGGGTTCTTATTTTGTGATTGTTGTTGATGATTGATTGTTTTTCTCCTTCAATCTTCCTTCCCCACAAGTTTGTGGTGAAAATCTCCTTTGAATCCTTCCCAATTCTTCCTTTTGCCTTGAGAATTGTTTCTCTCTTCTCTCTAATGGCTATGGTGTGTTTTTTCTTCTCTCTAACCCTAGCCTCCAACTCTTATAATCTGACTTAGAGTTATTAAATTCGTAGGTCTTCTCACTCCTCTAATTTAAAAGACTAAAACGCCCCTGAATAGTCCCGGCTTAGCCCAAAAACATCTCGGGACCCAACTAGTTCCCCTGGGTATACTATTTTGACTATTTTAACCCTTCCGAGGTTAACCGTGACCTCAAAATTATCATTTGAGTCACTTAAAAATATATTACTCGTCCTCGCCCCAAAACGTTCTACATGCGTTAAGTAACTATGTACTACTCGCACTAAGTAAATATAATGAGGCAATATAAATCGGTAAATATCTCTCGATTAATATATTATAATTACAATTCTTAATAAATATCATTAAATTACTCCTCTTACGTAATTTAAATTAAGCCGTATTTTCTCATTTAATTTTCCAATTTAATTAAATAGAATATTCAGAAATAGAAGGTATTACAGATTTAAGCCAATTTGTTTTCAAATGATGGACAATGCTTGGAGGCGCTTTAAGTATCGTATAAAAAAGGACTATTATGAGGCATATGACAATGACACAGATCGACTTGAAAATCTACCTCTCCAAGTTGATCCCGATATATGGACTAAATTAGTGTATTATTGGGGTGAAAAAGAAACCGTGGTATGACATATGTAGAATTACTTTCTATTTATTTTTGTTGATTTTTTATTTGTATCAAAATTGTAACATGATTTAACTCTTTATATAGCAAGTGGTGGCCAAAAACTGCCGAAAATAGGGCAAACCTTTGTGCCCACCCTAGGATTGGGAGGACGTCAATTCCTCAAGTTGTAGAAAAGGTTAACATCATATTTTATATTCCTTACATATTCTTTTATGCATTTAGTTTGAGGACGATAATGTTGAATTTCATCATTACTATTATGAACGTAATATGTTTTTTTTCTTATCTTACTTAAAAAATAATTGATGAAAAAATCCGACTTGCCTATCGACAAGCTTAGTGTGTATAGAGAGACTCGAAGGTTGAAGGATAAGACGTATAATATGGAGGATGGAGCGGCTGGTATAGAGGTATTATATTTTAATGTCCATCCTTGTTACCTAATGTAAAAAAGATTGCAATAAATGTTTTATGTTATTGCACACTGTTTAAAACTCTTTTCTTAATTTGTAGGAAACTATACAAAGACAGTTGAATGCGATAGTAGAAGAACAACAGAATGACCCGAGAGTGAGAGATAAAATCTTTGAGGATGTCATTGGTCGTGACGGACATGGACGTGCATTATGTAGGGGAGTTGGTATTCGACTGCCATCTGTAAGGTCCATGCCTTCTCACTTTTACGAGAGCGAGATCGAAAGGTTACAAAAGAGGATTGAGGAGGGAGAGAATCGTCATCGTGAAGAGATTCAAGAGTTGAAAGAGACCACCAACAAATTGTTTCGTATGATACAAAATGATGGATTCCCAATACCACCAGATGATTCCCCGAGTACTTCTAATGTTCAGATGTAGGGAATAGGTATCCTCATTTCTCATCGTTATCCAATTATCAGAAAGAAATTATTTTGGATAGGAATACTAAATTGTACAAAGACAATTGGCGCATTTGTTTCTTGTCACTTCCTGTGTGTGTGTGGGTGGGTGGGGGGGGGGGGTACATAAGCATAAAAACATGCCATCGATGGGTGAATATATAAAACAACCACAAAACGGTCCCATAAGAGTCACGAACCACTCGCACGGGACCAATGTGACTGGTAGGAACCGACCGCGCAGTCACGGGGCTCCCGATTTGAGTGTACGACGTAAATTTGCAAAAAATAGACTTAAAGCATAAAAACATGGCATCGAAGGGTTAAAACGTAAAACAGCCTTAAATGGTCCCATAAGAGTCATGAACACCTCGCACGGGACCAATGTGACTCGTAACAACAGACGGCGTAGTCCCGAGGCTCCCGGTTTGAGTGTACGTCGTAAAGTTGCAAAAAATTAGACTTAAGCATAAAAACATGCCATCGAATGGTGAAAATGTAAAACAGCCTTAAAACGGTCCCGTAAGAGTCACGAACACCTCGCACGGGACCAATGTGACACGTAAGAACCGACGGCGTAGTCCTGAGGCTCCCGGTTGGAGTGTACGACGTAAATTTGCAAAAAAATAGACTTAAGCATAAAAACATGCCATCGAAGGGTGAAATCGTAAAACAACCCTGAAACGGTCCCGTAAGAGTCACGAACACCTCTCACGGGACCAATGTGACTCGTAGGAACCGATTGCGTAGGCACGGGATTCCCGGTTTGACTGTACGATGTAAAGTTGAAAAAAATTAGCCTTAAGCATAAAAACATGCCATCGAATGGTGAAAACATAAAAAAGACTTAAAACGGTCACGTAACAGTCACGAACACCTCGCACGGGACCAATGTGACTCGTAAGAACAGACGGCGTAGTCCCGAGGCTCCCGGTTTGAGTGTACGACGTAAAGTTGTAAAAAATTAGACTTGAGTATAAAAACATGCCATCGAATGGTGAAAACGTAAAACAGCCTTAAAACGGTCCCGTAAGAGTCACGAACACCTCGTACGGGACCAATGTGACTCGTAAGAACAAACGGCGTAGTCCCGAGGCTCCCGGTTGGAGTGTACGACGTAAATTTGCAAAAAAATAAACTTAAGCATAAAAACATGCCATCGAATGGTGAAAACGTAAAACAGCCTTAAAACGGTCCCGTAACAGTCACGAACACCTCGTACGGGACCAATGTGACTCGTAAGAACAGACGGCGTAGTCCCGAGGCTCCCGGTTTGAGTGTACGACATAAAGTTGTAAAAAATTAGACTTGAGCATAAAAACATGCCATCAAATGGTGAAAACGTAAAATAGCCTTAAAACGGTCCCATAAGAGTCACGAACACCTCGTACGGAACCAATGTGACTCGTAATAACAAACGGCATAGTCCCGAGGCTCCCGGTTGGAGTGTACGACGTAAATTTGCAAAAAATTAAACTTAAGCATAAAAACATGCCATCGAATGGTGAAAACGTAAAACAGCCTTAAAACGGTCCCGTAAGAGTCACGAACACCTCGCACGGGACCAATGTGACTCGTAGGAACCGACCGCGTAGTCACGGGACTCCCGGTTTGAGTGTATGACGTAAATTTGCAAAAAAATAGACTTAAGCATAAAAACATGCCATCGAAGGGTGAAAACGTAAAACAGCCTTAAAACGGTCCCGTAAGAGTCACGAACACCTCGTACGGGACCAATGTGACTCGTAGGAACAGACGGCGTAGTCCCGGGGATCCCAGTTCGAGTGTACGACGTAAACTTACGAAAATACCGATTAGGGCGATGCACTTGTCGCTCGTTCCTTCTTTATGAAAATACCGAGCTTTATGCTCTTTTCGAAAACAAAAGTTTCTCGTCAACCTAAAAACGGAGGAGTTCCCTCACTCCAACCGGTATGCATATATATACTGCATATACTAGTATATATACATTATATATATGCATATATATATATACTAGTATATATACTGTATATATAGTATATATATGCAGTATAATATACAGTATATTACTGCATATATATACACTATATATACAGTATATATACTGGTATATATATGCATATATATGCATGTATATAACTGCATATATATGCATGTATATATACTATTATATATGCATATATATAACTGTATATATATGCATATATATGCAGTATATATATGCATATATATACAGTATATATACTAGTATATATATGCAGTATATATACATTATATATGCATGTATATAACTGCATATATATGCATGTATATAACTGCATATATATGCATATATATACTGTTATATATGCATATATATGCAGTATATATATGCATATATATGCAGTATATATACTAGTATATATATGCAGTATATATATGCATATATATGTAGTATATATACTAGTATATATATGCAGTATATATACATTATATATGCATGTATATAACTGCATATATATGCATGTATATAACTGCATATATATGCATATATATACTGTTATATATGCATATATATAACTGTATATATATGCATATATACCAGTATATATATATGCATATATATACTGCATAGCGATTGGTTTGCACTTGAAACAAACATATATTTTAGCACACTAGTATTTTAACATCTTCTGTCTGGGATTGGTAAAACATTAGTTTAAGTTGGTTTATTACGTAGGAACTAAAAATTGTTAAAAAATGTTAAAATGAGTAGGAACTAAACATTTACGTAGGAACTAAAAATTGTTACGAAGGAACTAAATTTTTTTTCCATTAACACTAGTATTGTTAAAAAATGTTGGTTTGTTACGTAGGAACTAAAAATGAGTGAATATTGATCACAAGTTTTTAAGGGTTAAAAATTGCAAAACAAGTAAAACTAACTTTTTTGTTTTGTTTCTTATATTTTTTTGCAGGTTAACATTTTAGGGGTATATTTTATTCGCGTGAAACACATGAACGAAGCAATGATTTGCGACAGGTAAATTGTTTATTTATTATTTTTGTTGATATGCGAGATTGTTTTTTTTACTGGCCGTGCGGGCTTTTGTGTTGATTAAACATATTGGTTTTCATGTATAAACAAAGGAGACTCTGCCGAATTTTTTTAAAAATTGTAATGAATTATTGATTTGGGAGATTTTTCAATTTTTTTATGGCCGTGCGGGCCTTTGTGTTCATTAAACAGGTTGGTTTTCATGTATAAACAAAGGAGATTTTGTCGAATTTTTTTAAAAATTGTAAAGAATCGTTGATATGCGAGATTCTTATAGCTGTGCGGATTTTTTTATTGATTAAAAAGGTTGGTTTTCATGTATAAACAAAGGAGATTTTGTCAATTTTTTTTAAAATTTGTAAAAAGTTGGTGGTACGATTAACTAATATATTTGGATATTTTATTTTACTATAATATTATTTTGATAAAATGATTATTTATTGATTGCAGGTTGTGCACAAGAAGTTGAAGAGATGGGATTTTGAGTGTCTACTATATGCGACACTAAGAGAAGTTTTTGAAGCCTGACAACCATATTTATCATCTTAATTTAGGGATGATATTTTTTTGACAGTTGTATATCTTATTAATTAGTATGATTTTGTACTCATTTAAATATTTCGACTTGACTGTAGTTTAATGAAAGAAATTGTTATTAGATACGTGCTTCAATGAATGTGGTCGATATATTGTATTTTTGATCGGATGATTTGATTTATAATGCATATTAGACGTCAATTATTATTGCAACATAAAACATATAATAATATAACTATGTATGATGATTTTTTATTTATTAATTGGGATGGTTATAAACCGTCCCTAATACTTATTTGTATTAATTGAGAATACCTTTTGGGACGGTTTTTACCGTCCCTAATACTCATTTTTGCATCAAATGAAATTACCTTTAGGGATGGTTTTTACCGTCCCTAATTGGGTTGCTAGAATCTCAGTAGTATTAGGGACGGTTTATCCGTCCCTAATACTATTGGCGGGAGCGGGGATTTTTTCGCGGGAACACTATTTGGGACGGTAAAATCCGTCCCTAATGTCAAATGCAGAGTGTTCATGAATCAAAATTTAGGACGGTAAAATCCGTCCCTAAAATATTTAGGACGCCTAGTATAAGAGACGGATTTTTGCCGTTGCAAAAACTGTCCCTAATACTCTTTAGGGACGGTTTTTGTACTTTTAGGGACGGTTTTTTACCGTCCGAAATACTCATTTTTCTTGTAGTGTTATAATATCCGATGGGCTAATGGAAGGATGGTGCGTTTGTTTCACCATCCTAATGCGATGGATCCGGAGGAGATGGGTTTGACTGAGGAGGTTCTTGAGCCACCGGTATACTTTTCATCTCTTTGACTTTTTGATTTCTTCCTTTGCCTTAGATTGACTGATTTGCTCTTTTTTGTTTCTCTTTGTAGCATATCTGCGTCTCCACCACCTTGTTAGAGGATGTTCAGGATTCTATATCTTCAGCGACCGCACACATTAGGGATGCTATTTCGGTTCCTTCTTGTCTAGTGTTGTCTGCCTCATTTGAGGAAGGGTATGGCTTGGGGAGTGGTGGTTCGTCGTCTCATCGTCGGGGGAGAGAGTGAGCCATAGGGAAGGAGGCTCCTCTCTCTCTCTCTCTCTCTCTCTCTCTCTCTCTCTCTCTCTCGAGAGAGAGAGAGAGAGAGAGAGAGAGAGAGAATGACAAGAGAGAGAAAGAGATAGAGGGAGGTTGTAGGTGAAGGTAGGAAGAGAGAGAGAGACAGAGAAAATGAGGGTTCAGGATGAGTCATAATGTATTTTATTTTCCTACAAAATCAATGTAACATCGTATATATCTATGCAAATGAAGTTTTTGATAATTTTTGCTTTTAATGACTTAATGCACATGCTCTTTTTACTTTACTGTTGAGACCGTAAAAAAGATTAAAAACTATTGGGGAGGGAATTTTATTTTAAAAAAACAAGTAAAAAGCATAAAGAGAAGAAAATTTAGAATTCATTGACAATAGAAATTATTTTTATTTTTATTTTGGTTTTGATAGAAAAGAAAAAAGGGAAATTTCCAAAAATAGGGGGCTGCCGATCGGCATAATCCCTATCCTACCTATCGGGATGTCAGTCCAGTCCAATCAGTTCAAGGCTTTGATTGTACTTTCTACGATTGCTTGGTACTTGGTGGGGTTAGTTGTTAATCGATTTTTGCGAGGTGCTGTGTCTTTGTTTGAGAGTTTTCAAGTATAAATAGAGGTGTGGGTGGATTATTTTCTTAACACCTCCACATTCCTTCTCTTTTGCATTATTCTTTGCTTACTTTGTGAAATAGATCTCCCTGGTAGTGTTGAGTTTGCTAACTAACTCGAAACCTTGGAAGCAATGTGCTTGTACAATGTTGACTACGATGCTTTTAGCATGTGCTAAGTCTCCTTATGGCGTAACTGTCCGATAGAGTAGAACATGCTGATGGCAACGATAGAATTTTGGTATCCTAAAGATGATGTCTTTCCCTTTAGGTTGGATAAGATTTTTTCGAACCATGAAGAGTTTCCTTCTATATTGGGGATAAATTCCAGCATTGTGGTGGCTATGCCTATGTTTTCTCGATCCCATAAGGAGCTATTAGTGGGACTCCTCCATATCTTGCCTTCATCGACCAGGTTAATGGTTACGGTAGGAATGATCTTTCTTCCTGATGTGCTGCATTTTTTGCATTTGCAGTATTTTTGTGATGCTTGTCATGCTAGAGTCATCATTTTGGGCTTAGTTTCAAAGCTGCTATTAGTGACTATGGAACTACTGGTGGACCCACAACTTATAGCCATTGCTTATTGGATGTCGTATCATCGCAATCCTACGGCGATGATACTAAAGGAGACTTTAAATGATCTAGATGCCTGGTGGGAAGGTCATTCTGGAATTCGGAGGGGTATCCCAATGATGCTGTTCATGTGGCTATCGGATAAGTTTCGTATGGTGGTCCCACCTGAGTATCCTTTATCGGTCGTGCTAAAATTCTTTTCACACTAATTTGTCAGTGTAGGCTTAGACATTGAGAGATGGGAAAATTAGTTTGTGGAGCATGGGGATCGAGGCTTGTGTTGGTTAGTGCCTTGGTGGGGGGAGCTTCTACCCATTCGGGAATTGGGGGAATACCTGTATGTTCGATTGGTTGGACTCAAGCAAACCTCTTTCTACTTTCCTTGGCATCTTCTGTGCCAATTTAGATGGGAACAGATTGTACCACCTGAAACACTAAACTTCTTTCTGTGGAGGATCTAATAGAGCGTATATGCATGCAACTTTGTTCCTTATGGGAGAATTATTTATCGTCGATCCGTCCATCCCAGTCTATTGTAGAGTTTGGCATATCTCAGGGGAATACATAAAGGGTTTATGGAGGAGAGTAGTTTCGAAGATGCTGGCTGTGGAGAATGGGCTAAGGTGGTTCGCCATATCTAACTCTATGGAGGGAGGTGTTGTGGTTTTCCCACGGCTAGTCCGGGCTTATCGTTCTATGGAGAATCTGCGGCACTCTATTCAGGAAAGGGAAGTTTGGGGATCCTAAGATGTGGGTGATGATGGGGTCAGCTCCTCTGGCAGCTTTGGGTAGGATCCCTGGGGAGTATATCTGTGAAGATTTTGGAATGGGTGTTTGGGAATAATTTGAGGGTTATTTTAGGTGTAGTAGGATTTGTTTTTATTTTGGTTTTAGGAAGGTAGGGTTTGGTTTGCAAGGGAAGCTTTTTGATTACCTATGCTGATGTAATTGTACTAAAAAGGTTTTTTTATCATCTAGTTGTGCCTCTCGATGAGTTTTTGTGTTTGAATTATCTATACCAATTGCTAAGGCATACATAAACCTTTTGTTCATGTATATGATAAAATAAACTGTTGCCCTTGGGGATAAGAAAAGAATTTCATTTTATGAAAAACAAAGGGGGCGCGTGCTCATGTAAATTGGATGAGCTTCCTACGTACCTCTGAGGGTTTTAAAATTTTTCTGAAATTGATTTTTGAAAGTAAATATTTTTAGAGGATTATACCCTACATAGCTCTGAGTAGAGGGAAATAAATATATTATTTTTTAATTGAAGGGATATACGAACAATCGTAGCGCACTAAGTTTCAGACTAGGAGTAAAATTTTTTGAGACGGTCCAGGTTGACTGGACGAGCCATCACTTCTCCATCAAGGTCGCTGAGCATAGAGGTGCCGCCTGATAGGATCTTCTTTATTATGTTGGGTCCCCTCAAATTGGGTTTGATTTTGCCTTTTGGGTCACAAGTGGGCTCTGTAATTTCCTTAAGGGCAAAGTGCCCTTGTCACACACCATGATTCTTAACTCTCTTATTGAATGATTGCGCTATTCAGCGATGGTAACCTTGTATGTGGTATAAAAAATTTAGTCTTATTCCATCCAAAAGTGACAGCTCGTCAAGACAACTCTGATGCCAGTCTTCCTCGCTGACTTTACTTTCAAGCATGATGCGTAGTGAAGGAATTTCTAGCTCCACGGGTAGGACTACTTCCATGACGTAAACTTGAGAGTAAAAGGTATCCCCAGTAGATGTTCAAACTAAAGTGTAGTAGCCCAAGAGGGAGTAAGGGATTCAGTCGGCCCAATCTTGGCAACCCTCGATCATCTTGTTGATGATGGATTTGAGGTTCTTATTAGCGGCCTCAACTGCAAAATTAGTTTGAGGTTGGTAGGGAGATGATTTGTGTCTCTGAATTCCATTCTCGTCGACCACTTATATGACTTCTGACTCAAAATTTAACCCATTATCTGACACCAGCTCATACGGGACTCCATATCGGGAGATGATATTTTTCTTGATGAACTTGGTCATCTTATTCACATTCAAAAATCTGTATGATTTAGCTTTGATCCATTTAGTGAAGTAATCAAAGGCATCTAGGATGAACTCGTGTCCATTAGAGGCTTTGGGTGTAACCTACCATATGGTGTCGATGACCCATATGGAGAACGTTCAAGGAGATGCCATGTTGTACAATTCTCGTGGAGGCAAGTGTTGAAGGTTGGAAAATTATTGGTATTTGAGACATCTATGAACATAGGCGGTGCCATGTTGAATCATGGTAGTCCAATAGTAACCCTGTCGGATGATTTCTAGGTAAGCATCTATCCATTCATGTGGGGTCTGCACTCCTCGCTGTGGATTTTTTGCATCATTTCTTCAATGTCAATCCCTGCGATACCGTAAAAATGGGTTCCATCGAAATTTCTCTTCAACAATGCTTTATCATAGATGATATACTAGGCAGCTAGTCTGTAAAAAGTTGCTTGATCTGTCTTATCAGAACCTTTGGGATACCTACCATGCATGAGGAGGCACCAAATATCATAGTACTAGCAATCGACTATGTCAGGATCTTCTTCTGTGATGATCTCAATGTCATAGCAGTGGGTTAGTTTGTCTTTCTTTTAAACTAAGAAAAGAGCTATTATTATTCCTTCGGGCATGTCAATCATGCAAGCTAAGGTAGCAAGGGAATCGACTAGGTTGTTCTTTGCTCAGGGCAGTTAACGAAAGGTGACATCTTGGAATCGGGAGGCCTTCTCTTCTAGGTGGGCAAGAAAGGGTAAGAGTTTCTCATCCTTGACTTTTCGTCTTCTAAGTACTTATCCAATGATGAGGTTTGAATCCCCATAGACATATAAGTATCAAATTCCTTTCTTGAGAGCAACTTCAAGGTCTACCATGCATGCCTCATATTCAATCATGTTATTGGTGTAGGGAAAATTTAGTTTAATGGCAATGGGAGTGTGAGAGCCATCAGGGGAAATTAAGAGGATCCAAATGCCATACCCTTTCTTATTAGCAGTGCCGTCAAAGAACATTTTCCATTGGAGATCTTCGTGGGAGGTACAAAGGATATTATCATCTAGGAATTCAAAAATCTAGACATCAACTTCTTCCATATGGTAGTCAACGAGGTTTTCAGAGATGTCTCTTTCTTTTATGTCTTTCTACCTGACATACACAATATCAAACTCGGCTAAAAGAATCAATCATCATGCCATTTAACTGGACAACGTTGGTTTTTTTGAGTAGGTACTTGATAGGATCCATCTAGGACATAATTTTTATGGGAAAGGTGAGCATTTACTGTCATAAATTTTAGGTGACCTAGACAAGGACGACACATGCTTTTTCTAAGACTATATAGTTAACTTCGTATCTGGTGAAATTACGACTAGCATAGTAGATAGCTCTCTCTTTATGATATTCTTCATGATATTAGGCTAGTAATGCCCTAGTTGTTGTATCTGATACAGTTAGGTATAGGAGTAGGGGAAGACAAGGCTGCAGTGGCATGAGCACCAAAGGTTTGGTTAGGTATTTCTTGATTCGGTCAAAGGATTCTTGGCAAGATTCATTCCAAACCTTAGTGAAGTCAACTAGCTGATGAGCTAGCTGATATCCTGCAATTTTCTAAGGAATCCTCAGACTTCCTTCTATGTTCGCGGTGGTGGAATCTCATGTGTGGCTTTCATCTTGGAAGGATCTGCTTTAATCCCTTTTCTTCTTACCACGAATCCCAAGAACTTTCCTTTAGTAACGTCGAAGACACATTTCTGTGGGTTAAGTCACATCTGATATTCTTGCAGTGGCTCAAAGAACTTTCGAAGAGCGGGAACATGACCTTCTCTTGTCTTATACTTGATAATAATCATATCATCCACGTAAATCTTGACTTCTTTATATATCTGATCATGCAAGATGATTGTTGCATCCCTCTGGTAGGTAGCCCCAACATTTTTAGACCAAATGGAATAACAGTGTAACAAAAGGTTCCCTAGGGGGTAATGAACGTTGTTTTCTCTTGATGATCCGAGTTCATCTTGATCTGATTGTATCCAAAAAACCCATCAATAAATGACTTAAGGGCATGATTGGGTATGTTGTCCATAATCATATCAATATTAGGTAGTGGGTAGTGGGTAATTATCCTTCGGAGAAGCTTTATTGAAGTCTCGGTAGTTGACACACATGCGAACCTTCCCTCCTGATTTTGGAAAGGGTACGATATTGTCTAGCCATGTGGGATATTCGATCACACAAATGAAACCCATGTTCAACTGCTTGATCACTTCTTCCTTAACTTTGAGCGACCATTCAGTGTGGAGCTTTCATAGTTTTTATTTAACCGATTTGCTGTGAGGGAGATTTGGAATCTCATACTGAGCTATCTCGGGATCAATGTCAAGCGTATCGTCTTTGGACCTACCCGCGCTCATGCTCATCAAGGGTGTCCCCTCTCCTAATCTTGCACAGTTGGATACTAGAACTGAGATTAATAACTATAATTCATCTTCATTAATTTGAACACGGTTACATTGTTTGTTATTAACCTTATTAAGAACAATTAAGAATTGTTGATTTGCATCATCAAGAGTTTGATTATAATCAAGACAATTAATGTAAGGCACAACAAGATAACCAAAATATTTGTTTATTTCATTAACGGGAAAAACATCATTGAGAAACTCATCAAAGGACGTCTCGATTACATCAGAGTAAGGAGGAGCAACAAGAGAAAGGGAACGGGGATAAACAATAGGGTTAGGTTTAATATCAGTAGATGGCACGGGTGTACCATGCCAGTTGAGAAGAGGTACATCAGTATCTTTGATCTGATGGGATGAATCCGATGATGTAGCCCCCGAGTGCATCATGCAGAATGTCATCCCCAGTGTCTGAAAGTTGAAAGAATCCTCGGAGTCGCTTCCCTAAGAATCTTCGATATCGGATATCGTCTCTTTGATGAGTGGTTGCACATAATGTTGGGAACTTTCATCCCATGAGTAGCTGTCTTGGAAAAAGATCTCCATTCCAGGTTTTATCTTCTTATCCACATGGTCATACAACGGTTCAGGAAAGCCGCGGAAGGGGAAATCTTCACCTTCTGTGATGAATCTTCTGTTCAAGGTATCTCTATAAACAGTTTTGGTAATTTCTAGCCTTCTTTTTAGTCGAGGCTGGCGGAGCATTTTAAGTTCTATTGTTGATGGTTGATAGCTAAAATCAAAGGGAGGAAGATCTTTCTTCAACACAATGGGTTCAAGTATCCCTTATTGTCTTTATCCGAGCCCCAGTCCGACCATGAAGTGAATGTTCTTAAACATTTGGATTACATTGACGTTGCCATTGGGGGTATACTTCGGAAAAAACCTATCTTTGAAATTGTTCGCTACTGGGAGTAGAAGTTGTTCAACTCAAAATCCTGACAAAATCATATCATTTGCCCCGTGTTGTATCTCAAGTACTGGATTACTGGTGCTTTCATTCTCATCATCGCCCAAGATGGTGGTGACCTACCCATCGCCGAAGAACTTTAGTTTCCGATGAAGAGAGGAAGACACATCCTTGATGCTATGGAGCCATTCAAGTAACAGATTGAAATAAAATGGGATATCAATGGCTTGGAATTTAATAAAGGAATTTCTAGGGTCAGACCCTATTGCAAGATTTTTGGATCCCATCAATTCTCAATGAGTATTATCATAGGCACGTACAACGGTAGCTGTTGAAGAAAGGTTGCTCACTTTTAGTGCTAAATAACTAAGGGTCCCTAATGGGTAGACATTTAAAGTGATCCATTATCGACAAGAGAGAGAGGGATTGTCTTTCCTATAAATTGAACAGAGACATTGAGAGCATAATTATGGTTTGGACCAATCTTGGGGATTTCTTTTTCGGAGAAAGAGAGAATTCTAGTAGAGGTCAGGGATCTGACCATATTCATTGCTTCTTCTACCGTCGTCTAAGGAGGGACCATGGGTCCTGTGAGTAGCTTGATCAAGGTATTTCTTTACACCTTGGAAGACATAAAGAGTCCTCACAAAGTGATGTTGTCTTGGATCTTCTTCAATTGATCAAGGATTTTTCTCTCCTCGAGGGTCAGTTCTGACATAGGAAGATTCTCAACACTCTTTCCTTTGTCTCTTTTTGATGGTGGCAGAATTGGGGCTTGGTAGTGCCTCCCTGACCTGGTCATATGGTTCACTGAAGAGGGTAAAAATAGAAATCTAATTTCCTCATCGATCTCGGGTTTTTAATCCACCTTATTGATTTCTCCTAGCAGCTCCTCAAATGATATCATCCTACATATGTTAACTATTGGATTAGTTTTTCTGGACTTTGCTCTTCATCTGAATTTTCTAATTTGTCCCCCCATCCGGTGGTAACGACATTATATTTCCATAAAAATTCAATACATTCTATAACTTTAATGGCTTCTTCGTATACATCCTCCTATTTAGTGGGGAGATGTAGAAGTGAAGAGACCCGACGCCCTTGTAGTTTTAAAGCATCAAATAATTTGAACATACCGTAAATATCACCGGTCTGTCAAAATAAGTCTGCCATAATCTGCACCACGTCATCTAACTTGACTTCATTGGTTGGTAACACCTAGTTGTCTTACTCTCGGGCTAATTTTTGGGCTTCTGAGAATAATGCAATGAATCTCTAGCAGTCAATGGTCATCTGGGAAGTCAATTTCATCTAAACTCTAGGAGTTGATTCAACACTTCTCATAATTCCATATCTTTCCCTACAGAACGGGTACGGATGGCAATGCATGGTCTGGTAAAGAGTTCCAGGGCCTAATCAACGAAGATGGTAGGGTGTAACAGAAAATATGGACAAGTTTGGAGAGGTTGAGGAGAGTATATATGTATGATGGGTGTTTTCCTTGGTACGATTTGGGTAGATGGGTCAAATTCTTAATCTTCTATAAGGAAGATGATATTTGTATAATTTGGGAGTGGATTACAGGTAGTGTTTAGTTTAAGATTGGTTGGTGGGGTAATGACACCCCGATTGATCAAGGCTTGGATTATATTTCGGAGGTGGAAACACTCGTCAGTGGTATGGTCAGATGTTTAATGAAAGTCACAACGGCTTCTAGTTTGAAATATTTTAGGAGAGGGTTTGGCAAAGGACGTGGTTCCATTATCTTGATGAGGTTTTGTCTTAAAAGGTCCTGATAAGCTTTGGAGAGGGGAGCGTTAAGCTTGGTGTATTACTTTTGGACGAGGTTAGGGTGGCTTTCTAGTTGTGGAGAGGTGTTCCCCTACACGAATGATTAACTTAGCCAAGTAAATTGATCAGCTACAAAGAAAGATGCCCCACAAACACGCTTCAAAGATCCTCCATGCAAGTATCTTGCAGGATCCATCTCGAAGGATCCTCACAAGAAAATATCTCGCAGTGCTTTATCTCGAAGAGCCTCTAACTGACCTGGATCGTAGAACAAAGGTCACCAGGATGACAATAGTTTGTAATAAGAAAAGAATGATGTGTTACGTACTTTATTTTATGAATGTATATGTTAAGAGGGGTCGCTTGGTACCCACGAGGGACCATGCCTGGTAGGGCATGGGAGAGCTTTCATGCTCTATCAAACTATCTTCTCATGGAAACTTCGCAGGGACATGATTTAGAGGATTGAGGACAAGGCAACGCTCGGAGTTATTACCGGCCCTCTTACCACACTTGGACAAAACATCACTCAATACAAATGTCACGCGAGCCTACTCATTGTTTACCTATTCGAATGAACCTCCTCGAGTCGTTCAATCTCCCTCAATGCGTGCCCCCTCGAGGTCACCTCCTTGAGGTACCTCGATCGTCAGCCAGTGTGACTGACGTGACTGGATACCAAACAATAGCCACTGTTTGAACCTCTTCCTGGCATCATAGAACCTGATGTTTAGGAACTCAAGAATATAGAACTCAAGTGCCTTTATCCTTAGGACGACAGGTCTAATTCACCAAACCTGACAAAATATCCATCCTAGCGTAAGCCCCAAGCTGACAAGTCATATCCTTCACAAATGACTCAAATACATCTAACCAATAAAATGATTTCCCATCAAAACTAACAGATACCATGCATTAAATGCAGTATCTCATGCATTTAATGCACCTGGCCAAAGGGATCGAGGGCATGCTGACTCGAGCAACCTCTCCCTCCATATAAATACGACCAAAATAAATAAATGAAAGAGAGAGGGCATCCACAACGTAGAATTGCTATCCAAATTCCCTCATATTAGAGAGCCTTCGAAAAGATCATTAACTCCCATTACACATTGAATGCACTCATCATTGGGCAATTAACTGAGCTTGGAGTTCCTACCTTGTCTTTATTATCCCCAGAGTGCTTGTTATTTCTCCCTCTGACCATGCCATCTGCTGGTCCCATGTTAATATGTTCTTTAGTGCAACTTTGAATAATTAAATCTCTTTGCCTCTGATGCACCCGCGGCTCTAAACTGTGCTCTATATCTAACGGTGTTGGTCCCGATCTCTATAAGGGGTTAAGCCTCACTTAATACTAATAGTATTTAAAGAACCCACATTTGACATTTGGCGACTCTGTTGGGGAGGTATTCTCTTTTGAAAGGATGACAGAAGATAAAAACATTAAAAATATAGATTTCGACGCTATACAGCGTGAAGAAGAGGCAAATAGTGTTGCGTTACCTGAAGCGAGGGAACGACAAGGCTAGGGACTAGCGCACCTAGCGCTGGTATCATAGAGACGCTGGCTGCGAAAGGGAGAGTAGGCCAGGTACAAATACATAGGATGATGGGACTATTCGTAGAGTTCATTAAGACTCTGGAAGACGAGGCAATGTTGGGAGCTCCCATGGGTGCTAGTTCCTTTACTACACCACCAACCAATATACCAGCACGAACTTCTACTGGGGGTCAACGACGCCTATCTCCGTTAACACACCACCTATGGGCCCACCTGTGGTAGTGGAACCGATTTTCCAATATAGGGGAGTAACCCTAGCTGCTCCGGCTATTATGGTAAGTTAAGGAGTAAGTATGCCAAACTCAACAACCCCAGTAATAGCAATTCCATTATTAGTAAGTCCCCCACCATCCACTTAGATGACATGAAGAAAGAGTTGTTAAGGTTCATAGCTGTGTCTAAGGGGGATAGCTCCTCCATATACGATGACTTCCGCACTCCCTACCTAGAGGAGTATAATAACGAATCCTACCCGGTGGGCTATAATTCCCCAATCTTTTAAAAGTATATGGGGAAATGTGCAAATCCCAAGGAACATGTGAAGAGGTTTATCGAGAATTTGCGAGGACGCTGCAATGATAAAAAGCTAAGGCTAAGGGAGTTCTCGAAATCCCTAATAGAGAAAGACTACACGTGGTATTCCCACCTAGCCTCAGGTAGTGTATATTCTTGGGATGAATTACATGTTTTGTTTGTGCGAAAGTTTTTCTTATCTGAGGATGAGTTCACACTCTCCCAACTCGCGTGTGAGAAGCAGAAGCCAGGAGAGGACGTTGTGGCCTATATTCGAAAGTTCTATGAGCGCTCCCTAGATGTGATGGAGGAGAGGCGGGAGGATAAGCTTATATAAGTATATGTAAAAGGATTACTGCCCGAATACATATGTCACCTAATTAATAAGATAAGAGAAGGTACATTTGCAGCCTTTCTGGCGGAAGCATGGAATATCGCATTAGTGGTGAAGTGATGATACATAAATATTACGTATTTTATCTTCCAAACCTATGCATTTTAGCCCCCTCGGGTATCTTATTACTAATATTTATGCTCGTTCACTAGACAATCTTGGATTTATACGTTAACATGTTTTACAGGGGTTAATTGAGATTTTATAGGTATTTGGATGCTAAGTGAGAAGTTCGGGCGCATTTTGCTCGATTTTCATACACGATCGCAAGTTCAAGGGCATTTTAGCCTTTTCACAACTTGGTCACCCATTCAAACATCTACATGTAAGTTATATATCTCCTCGTAAGCTTCGCGTGGCCGCGAACGGTGCACAATTCCGATTCAGAACAGAGAAGTTACGGGAGTTTCAGCGAATAGGAAATGCAAACAACCAAAGCAGCAAGCAGCTTAGTTGATACCTTCTTTATCGATCGATCAACCAAAGGGGTCGATCGATCGATCCTTCAATTTTTCCATATCGTGGGAAGACAGTGGGCTTCAATTTTTAGCATCGATTGATCGATCCCCTATTTTCTGCAGATATTTTGGCCTTTTCTTTTCTTTTCCCCTTTCTTTTCTAATTTAATTCCACTTAGTATAAATAGCATTTTTGTTGTAAATATCATATATTAAGGCTTATGAAGTTTTTATAATAGATTTTAGGTTAGTTTATCTTAGGGTTTGGGGGATTTGAAGAGTTCTTCTTTGATTCTTCTTGGTTTGACACCTAATTGGGTTGTAAGTTGCACTATTCATCTTCCTCTCCACTAATATAGTCATTTTCCATTAATTCTTGCTTTGATTAATTAGATTTACATGCTTTGTTAATTAGATTCACATGCTTTCTTTACTTTCTTTCTAGTGTAGTTTTATTGCGTTTATTTACCGCATGTTTACCATGCTTTCTAGCTAATTTAAATTAGCTTGTGTTTGAGTTGAACTCACTCGGGTTGACGCATTTCTTGGCTTTGGTGATGGTGTTCACGGGTCTATTTCGAGTGCATTGTCCTAGTTATTGTGCCTAGGAGATTTGACGGGCCATATCATGTATGTCCCGTGCTTACAACCTTTCATGCACAATTTCTGGGGTATTTGTTGACGCCAAAATCTTATTAGGATTTTATGCGGATTTAGGGGCCTGACAACCCTCGATTCAATTAACTGTCAAAACGAGATGCATTCGTAATAACTCGTCGACCCATGTATCTATTTTAGACAAATTAACTCGGGTGAGGGATATTCAACGCAACCTATAGTTTTACTCTCTTTATTAGTCTAGCTTTATTTTCCCTCGCCAAGTTAATCATTTCCCTTTTATGCATCTTTTCCTTTTTAGTTTGTAATCACCTTTTTACACTTTTATTTCGGAGTACTAAATCAATTGAATTCTAGCATTTCGTCCCTGTAGATTTTCGATACCCAACTTACCATTGTACTTGCCTCGCAAGTGTAGCCGTAATTTAGGTTTGTTTGTATTATCGTGGTGAGATGAAAACAACGACCGTGAACCGACACGAGCACGCATTTCACGCGGGTAATCAAAATGGTGTCATTACCGGGGATGAGTTTGTTTTAGACTTTAATTGATTTCGTATTTCATATTATTTTCTTTCTATTTGTATTATTTTCTAACCTTTTTGCAGGACTTCCACATTTGAGCACTTAGAAACTCTCAATTTTTTCCCGCACGCACTTACTTTGTGAAATCCGCCACTTCGAGCCATTTTTGGGGTAAGCATGTCTTATTCCAATTCTTTCGGTAATCATTGTTATAATTCTCAAAATGTCCGTAACCCTATGACTTTCGGTGAATACTTAGAATTGCAAAGAATTTCAAATTCAAATATGACTTTGGGCGAGTATAACGAAAGTAAAAACTTGGGTTATTGGAATTTTGATGATAATGATAATGATTTTAGGCCTTCACCTCCTTATAATAGGAATTTTGAAACGAATTGCAATAGTTTTCAAAATTACTATAATAATGAGTTTTATTTATGTCCGATGGTAATTTTCAAAGTTCCCATTTTCATGCATCCGCACCTCGACCTATGACATTCAGTGAGGGTTTGCGTATGTATAAGAATGAGAAAATTGAAAATCGTTATCGGGAAGAAAATCGTTCGTGGGAACATGACTTGGATTTATTATTTGAGTCCGACCATGATTTTGCTTCCGAGACTTTCAAAGTCGAAGAATGTTTTGAACCAAATGAGGTACTTGTGCCTACTCTGGAACAAACCATTATAGACTTTGCCAATTGCATAATAGATATTGAAAGTGAGGATGAAAATGACGTAATATCTATTTGCGATGAAATGATTTCTTCTTTGACCCCCAAAGAAGAACATTTTATTGAAAATGATATTATTTCATTCAAAACTCAATCTTCATGTGATGATGATTTATCTCATGAGTTTGAATTTCTTTCATCCCCATTTTCATTCTCTATTATCACACTGTCTCAAGTACTCGATTATTCGGTTTCAAACTTTAATGTTTTAAACATTTTCGCCGATGAGGAGTACTTGATTGAGTCGCCTTCCACGATCGCATCCATGCCTTCGTGTGCATCGCCTCCAATTCCAATTTCAAAATCATTGGGAGAATATTCGTCTTTCCTTGGTCCCCACATGTTTTTGTCACCCATTCAATCCAAACCCCCCATCATCCCTCCAAAAATTTTAATCGGTGATGGTTCCTTTCTTCCGCCTCACACATGCCTTCCGTTGTTAAAACAAAATTCATATTTTTCGGAAGTCATGCTTTTATGTGAGGGTACACCGGTTATCCTCCAAATTCAAATCTTTCTCATGGTGGACCCTCAACTATTTAGAATTCTAGTGTATAGTTAGTGTGAAGCCATCATATTTTAGACAACCCATTATGTTACCCCTAACTCTCCTTGGGTCCATAGTACTTCCCCTCATCACTATAAACCTAAGTCATGTCCCGAATACTGACCTAGAAGCCATTGGGAACTCCCCGACTCAGTATGACCCAAAAGTCAAACTCTTTATCTTGACCAAGACTCAATGAATCTCCGAAGGTCACTGAATACCCTATCTAACGGTCCATCCCGTGCACGATTCCGACTTCCCATGCGAACGAATGATCCATTTGTGTCTGAAACCTGACCTAGAGGCCACCGGGCACTCCCGGGCTCTGTTTGACCTAAGTAAACTCTTTAGCTCAACCGAGGCTGAACGAATATTCGAAGGGCACTAAATACCATTTCTAACGGTCCGTCCTATTCGCGATTCCAACTTTCCATGCGGACGAACGATCCGTTTGCGTTTGAAACCTGACCCAGAGGCCACCGGGCGCTCCCGGGCTCTGTTTGACCTAAGTCAACTCTTTAACTCAACTGAGGCTGAATGAATATTGTAAGGGCACTGAATACCCTTTCCAACGGTCAGTTCTATGCGCGATTCCGACTTTCCATGCGGACGAACGATCTGTTTGACTCCCAGAGGTCATCGAATGTTTCTCGGGCCCGGTTGACCAAAGTCAGCTCTCCAAATCTGTCTAAACTCTTTGGAATGTCGAATTACATCTCCTAACCTTTCCAACGGTCCACCCCATGCACGATTCAGACTTACCATAGGGACGAACGATCCGTTTGTGTCCGAACGATTCCCCATCCAATGGACCGACAAATGATTCCAAGCCATATTTGACCCAAATTCATCTCCCAAACCTGGGAGAGGTACAAAGGACTTTCAAAGGTATCTGAATTACCTTTCCAACGGTATGCCCTGTGTGCAATTCTGACCAATGGTTTTCCCTCGACGACTAATTTTCTGAAAAAGCCTGAAGCGCACTGCCAAATTGCATGTTCCAGACCCTGCCTATCGGCAGGCAGGTGCCGATAGGCAGGAAGGGGTCTATTCCGATTGTCACTTACCTGGGATTATAAAAGGAGGCCTTCATCTCATTTGCAAGGGGAGCCCTGATCTGATAAAAATCTCTCTCAGCAAATCCCAAAAACCTCTCTTAAAGGCAACGTGATTTCAACTTCCAAATCCCTTTTTTACTTCCACATTTCATCATCCTTTTCATCAAACTTGGTGAAATAACCACTCTCCATATCACCCAAGTGCAAGGGCTGCTCTCCAACCTTCAAGATCAAGTTCAAGATCTTCAAGAAGGTCCAACTTTCTCAAACTCTCTCTTAAATTCTCTTAAATTCCGAATAACTTGTTTTCTTACTTAGAAATTTTATTATCTCATATCACACATCCTAAATATACTTTTTATTTAGTATTATTGCACATCTCATATTTTCATATAAATAAAAACCCAAAAAACAAGAAAAAGAGAGTTTGCTCATAAATTCCAAGTAGGGATTCTCACATGTTTTCCACACTCTTCTCACAACTAAAACACTTTTTCTACACACACACACACTCACAAATAAGAGATCCCCATTTGGATTTATGGGATAAACCCCCACCCCTCGTTTTGTATGCGAACTATGTGGACTTTGATGCCTTTATTGGCTACGTAGGCATCTCGTGGTAAAACTCGAGACTCGAGTCCCTCTTCTCACTTTTTATCTTATCTTCTATCTTATCTAAATCCGTTTCCTTATATTATATATACTTGCTCTTAGTGATGTATTACTCAATATGCGTTATCGTTCCATTATAACGATCAATGTAAGGGTAATGGCATAAATCTTTCTAATATTATTCTTATATCTTCCTACGGATGACTCACTTTATCTTTTCCATGATACAAGTCAAGGATTCCTACCTCCATTCTATATATACACATGCACACATATCACGGGGGGAAACATAAAGGAAAATAGCAAATATCCATGAGAGACCGAAAGGGCGGAATGGGTGCCTAACACCTTGCCATTTCGTAACTAAGCGTCCGAACCCTTCTCAAATAATTTTGGTTTCGCATGCACCAGTATGTCTTTGGATGCCATCCTTCGGGGTGGCTTCCACTTTTTTCTTTTGTCTGTTTTGAGTAAAATAGACTTTCGACTCTGAATCTCTCTATATTTTTACATCACATCTCAAACGATGCCGGGTGAAGCGCTCCCGAGAGGGACGCGCGGGACCCGAAGGATCCTTTTCCTCCGCGGCGAGGATCGGGGATGGCCACACATATATAGTTATATTTTTATTCTGTCTTTATTTTTATTTTACTCCCCGTTTAATTTATTCTAGTGTAATTAGTTAACTTTTTGTTATTTGTTTTTTCTATGCTCGTTACTAATTGTTTTGTAGATTCTTTGGACTTGTTCTGATGGGGATCGCTCCAATTTTGGGTAATATCTCTCTTTTCTCTCTTTAACTTGGTTATTAATTAACTTTAAGGACAATGTCAAGTTTTAAGTTAGGGGGTGTGGGATATTCTACCCATTTCTTTATTTAGTCCATGTTTTTTTCTCACATGTTCGTTACTTAGTACGCTTTTCTTAGAAAAATTAAAAAAAAAATCAAAAATATTTTCTTTCTTTTTTCTCCTTTTTTGGGATTTTTCCCTTTGTTTTTGATGATAAATTTCAATAATTGCCCGATCCAATAGACAACACAATGATGCATGTTCTCGATTTTAGAAGTTATTAGACTTTAGTCCTCTATTATTGATATTATGAATAACTTCATGAATTAAACGTTAATCCCATGAGCACATGCACTTTTATTTTTCTAATTGATGTGGTTTAAGATTTTATAACTCGGTAATCTTTTGTTTCATTGTATATACTTACATAGAGTAAGCTTTGTACCTTTCATCATTTGTGAGTGAATACACTATTCTTTTCTCATTAAAAATGTTGAATTCATCGGTAATCTCTCTATACTTTTATTTCATCGTTCATTAATTGAGTTCATACTTGAAATGTGTTACTTGATCATGATTTTCATATATTGTTTTGACTCTAGAATTGCGTAAACTTTGGAAATGATCATAGGCCATCTTTGTTATATCACCCATATTAGCCTTGACCTCACCCTTATATATTTACCCTCGTTAACCCCCTTGAGCCTAAATATAGTCTTTCGTTTCATAACCCAGAATGCCATAACCAACTCTAAATTGGAGTTTTATCCCATACATACACTTTCCATACCTTTGTTTGGAATTTTACTTGGGATTGAATGATGTTGTTGTGATGTCGGTTGCAATTTGGGCATATGAGAGTGTGATAAGTATAGAAAAGAGAAAGTAGTGAAAAAGAAAAGAAAAAGGTATGAGAAAAAGGTATGAGAAAACATGAGAAAAAGAAGAAAAGAAAGAGAAAGAGAAAGTTGTAAATGTTGTGAATAGTGTTCAATAATCTTTGATTACTCTCCCCGATGATATATCTAATGCCTTTTTGGAACTTGTTTTCCAATTTTGATATTGCCCGCATTTTCCCAATATCCCGAGTTTTCATTTTCGAACACTTTGAATCCGTACATACATCCCTTTCATTTCGTACCCTAGCCTAGCCTACTTTACAACCCTATAAAGTTCTATGTGATCTTAGGTTGATTTAATTCAAAGGTTTAAATAGTTTTGATAATCTATGAAAATACATTTCGCCTCCTTTAATGAGCGGTATCTTTCATTGAGATTACAGTTTTTCAGTTTATATATAGCGTTCTTCATTTGTGACATGTGTGCGACCTAGTTTCCACTTAAATTTACTCTTTATGCCCACATGTTCTGGGTGTTACCTCCCTGTTTCGAGTGAATTCACTTGATGAGTGTAATGCTCGTGAGGATTGAATATATGCCTGATTTAATACTTATCCGATTTATATAAGTTTTTTTCCAAATCACACTTTGCATGTGCTCGCTCCCCCTCCCACATTTTAAATTTTCAATTCTATAAGGTGCATTCTATAATGTTAATGATTTAGACCTTTATTTGAATTCGTTCAACGTGCTAATAATGCATATGAAATCGTGTTCCTTGTTGTTGGGCTTTTCGCATGTTGGTTTGAGCCTATTTTGAGGAAACCATGTGATGTTTGTGGGTATCATCCCTGAAAACCCTCACGAGATGACACTCGTCCGCTAGGGTGACCTAGGGGTTTAACGGCTTATTACATACGCTAAATGCAATCAAATTGCCCGCAACAGTGTCCTTATGCTTTTATACCATACTTTTGTACTTATCCTACTTTTGGTTTTCTTGTAGTTCTTGTTGCATCGTATTTCATTACTAGGGACTAGCAATGTGTAAGTTAGGGGGTGTGATGATACGCAAATATTGTGTATTTTATCCTTCAAAACTATGCATTTTATCCCCCTCGGGTATCTTATTCCCTATATTTATGCTCGTTAACCAGACAACCTTGGATTTCTACGTTAACATGTTTTGTAGGGGTTAATTGAGCTTTTATAGGTATTTGGAAGCTAAGTGTGAAGTTCGGACACATTTTGCTCGTTTTTCGTGCACGATCGCACATTCAAGGGCATTTTAGTCTTTTCATAGCTTGGTAACCTGGCCCAAAATCTATACAGAAGTTGTATCCCTCCTCGCAATCTTCGTGTGGCCGCAAATGGTGTGTGATTTCGATTCAGTATGAAGAAGTTATAGGAGTTTCAACGAACGGGAAATGCAAAAAACAAAAATAGCAAGAAACTTGGCTAATACCTGCTTGATCGATTGATCGACCAAAGGGGTCGATCGATAGATCCTTCAGTTTTACCAAATTGTGAGGAGATAGTGGGCTTGAATTTTGAGAATCGATCGATCGAGCCCAGGGGATCGATCGATCGATCCCTTGTTTTCTGCAGATATTTTGGCTTTTCTTTTCTTTACTTTTCACTTTTGTTTTCTAATTTAATTCCACTTAGTATAAATAGCATTTTTGTTGTAAATATCAGATATTAAGGTTTATGAAGTTTTTAGAATATATTTTAGGTTAGTTTAGCTTAGGGTTTGGGGGATTTGAAGAGTTCTTCTTTGATTCTTCTTGGTTTGACACCTAATTGAGTTGTAAGTTTCACTATTCATCTTCCTCTCCATTAATATAGTTATTTTCCATCAATTCTTGCTTTGATTAATTAGATTTACATGCTTTGTTAATTAGATTCACATGCTTTCTTTACTTGCTTTCTAGTGTAGTTTTACTGCGTTTGTTTACCGTGTTTTTACCATGCTTTCTAGCTAATTTAAATTAAGTTGTATTTGAATTGAACTCACTCGGGTTGACGCGTTGCTCGGCTTTGGCGATGGTGTTTACGGGTCTATTTTGGGTGCGTTATCCTAGTTATTGCGCCTAGGAGATTTGACGGGGAATATTATGTATGTCCCGTGCTTACGACCATTCGTGCGCAATTTTTGGGGTATTTGTTGACGTTAAAATCTTATTAGGCTTTTATGCGGATTTAGGGGCATGACAACCCTCGATTCAATTAACTGTCGAAATTTGACGTATTCGTAATAACTCGTTGACCCATGTATCCATTTTATACAAATTAACTCGGGTGAGGGATATTCGACGCAACCTATAGTTTCACTCGCTTTGTTAGTCCAGTTTTATTTTCCCTAGCCTAGTTAACCATTTCCCTTTTATGCATATTTTCCTCTTTAGTTTGTAATCACCTTTTTACACTTTTATTTCAGAGTACTAAATCAATTAAATTATAGCATCTCGTCTCTGTGGATTTTCGATACCCGACTTACCGTTGTGCCTACCTCGCAAGTGTAGCCGTAATTTAGGTTTGTTCGTATTATCGGGTTGAAACGAAAACAACAACCATGCACCTACACGAGCACGCATTTCACCCGGGTAATCATGAAGCCCCTATTACCACCTCCCTCTTTGTCCAGTTTGTTTATGAGGCCAACAATTACTTCAGGGAGGGGAATACCCTTGAGGATCAACTACGCGGATGATGGGGGTAGAGAAGGAGGCAATGGCAGTCGAGGAGGTAGAAAAGGTAGGAACAATAAGAGAAGATTTGAAGATGAGGAGGATCCTCCCGAGCTACCTTGTACGGTGGAGAAAGCTTTGAACCTCTACGATGTCATGGTTCATGATAAAGTTTGTAGGCTGATTAATGTCTACACTGTGCCATTCACCCAGTAAGACAAAAAGAAACCCCACTATTGAGGTTGATTGACCATAACGTGAAGAATAGATATATCGTGTTTTCGCAGACCTATGTAAATAACAACCCATTATGGCTAGTGAGTTCGATGAAGATACCAAGCAGGCAACGATGGAGCAATGGCTCCGAGGGAATGGCTCCGAGGGCACTTAAGGTAATGGCTTCGAGGATTCTCTCAAAGAATGCACTTTCAAGTTGGCTTGGATGATTTTAGATGATTAGGCTGAACAAAAAGAGAGACAAAGAGGAGAAGCATTCGATGTTGTTGAGATTCTCAGCTGGTAGATGGGGACCTGCTCGTTAGGGGAAGTCAATGCAGTGATATCATATGATGAGGCTGCATATAGAGACGTAGAAGAAGTTTATGAACTGGAGGATGATCGGATGAATCCATGGATTGAGTGTGCAGTCGTGGCTCGCTCGCCAAAGTTTGGTTGGTTCTTCAACTAAGTTGGCCACCCTGAAGATTCCAGGATGGATGTTACGAGAGCCATTCTGGAGATTGCAAAGAAAAATATGGCCCTACATTTGAAATGGACGGGGCCCATAGATAAATTGGTGGGAAGATACCTCTCAGAAGTCACAATCTCATAGGCAGACAGGAGGATCAGGTACCCACACAATAGACCTTTGTATGTAACTACAACGGTGAATGATTGCATTTTATCTCGAGTGTTATTGGATGGAGGGGCATACATCAATAGGATCCTTCTATCCTACCGGGTTATCGAAAATAAGAATAGTTCCCCACTCCTTGGAAATATCGGGTTATGATAATCAGTCCTCCAAGTCAGTGGGCTACCTTAATGTGGACACCACTATGGAGAATATCACTTCTCATATAAAATTCCACATCATGAACTGCGAGCCATCGTATCAGCTGTTAGTAGGAAGGGTGTGGATGCAAAATCATGGGTTGGTGACCTTAACATATCATCAATGCTCTAAGGCAAACATAAAGGGTAAGGATGTGGTGATTCGGGCTACCAATATACCTTTTGCAAAAAAAGAGGCCATTATGGTGGATGCATCTTTCTACACTGATCTGACGGAGGAAGCTACTGTGATGACAAGATATACTAGGGGGATAATAATCTCTTCAAGTCAAGAAAGGACACGGGAACCTGCTCGAACGATTGTGACTTATGAAGAAGACATGATCTTGGGGCATCAAGGCCACCTAGCCTATTAAGACAACTTCCTAATCGAATGACCCCACGAATTAATCCCATTGAGCACCAAGTGTATACACGGAGCATTATTAATAGGCGAACAGTGAAGGATGTGGATGAGAATCATAGAAAAAGACCTTTCCAAAGAGACGTGGACTGGCAGTGCAAGCGAGTTCTCTTGCCTAATGGCAGAATCATTTATAAATTATGAAGGTGTGAGCGGGCAGCCGAGAGACTAGGCAATGAAGATGACCCGATGTATGCATGCTTTCTGGTAGATAATCAGGGGAAATGCCTAGTAATTGATAACTCTGGGATCCAATAGTTTGTAGAAGAAGTGGAGGATGTGTCGGAATGTATGAAAGATGACCATAGGCTACAGATCTAGGAATTGGAAAAGATCAATTTGAGCAGAGAAGGTGGGGATCCGAACCTCATTTTTATCTCGAAAGACTTGAAGGGAGCCTCTCGAGAGGGGTTGATCAAACTATTGGTTGAGTTCAAATATGTATTTGCGTGGAAGTAAACAAAGATGCTGAGGGTTGACACGGAGTTAAGATGTCACAAACTGAATGTCTTGCCCACAACAATCCCAGTGAAACAGGCCACTCGAATATATAAAGCAGAGTTGGACTTGAAAATCAAGGAAGAAGTACAGAATCTACTCATGGCGGGGTTTATATACATCATCCGATATGGTTGTCCAGTATTATACATGTAGGGAAGAAGGATAAAAGTCAAATCAGGATATGTGTAGATTTTAGAGATCTCAACGGGGCGTGCCCGAAGGACGAATTCTTTATGCCATCCATTAACAGTTTGATCGCGCAACAGCCGACCATAAGATGTACAACTTCTTGAATGGGTACGTGGTCTATAATCAGATAAAAATGGATCCAGCAGACGCAGAGAAGACTGCCTTTCGAACACCCTTGGGCAATTTCATGTACACGGTCATACCTTTTAGGTTGACGAACGCAGAAGACACCTATCAAAGAACGATGATGTCCATATTCCACAACCTTTTCCACAAAACTGTGGAGTTTTATATCGATGACTTGGTAATTATGTCCAAGAAGGAAGAATCACACCTAGACGATTTGAGGAGGGTATTCACTCACTGTCGAAAGTTTAAGATAAAAATGAACCCCCTCAAATGCGCCTTTGGGGTAACGAGCAGGAAATTTTTGGGGCTCATGGTAAATCTCCAGGGGGTACAAATGGACTTGGATAAATGCCGATCCATCTTTAATATGACAAGACCAAAATTTGCAAACTATCTAAAGAGCTTCCTAGGAAAGGTATCCTACTTGAGGCGGTTGTCCTTGGGTTGGCTTAGGTAAGGTATCCCTTGATAGAGCTGTTTAGGAAGGGCGTGAAGTTTACATGATAAATAGTGCACTAGGAGGCCATGGACAAGTTGAAGGAGCTACTTACCTCCCCTCAAATGATGATCCCCCCGAAGGTAGGTATTCCTTTACATTTATATCTCACATCAACAGAACGGCCTATTAGGGCTTTATTGGCCCAAGAGAGCGAAGGAATTGAAAAACTTGTTTATTATCTTGTAGGATTATACATGGGCTTGAGGCCCGTTACACTAGCATTGAGGGGAATTGCTTAGCCCTCGTGTTTGTGGCGCAAAAACTTAGGCACTACCTAGTATCATTTACAGTTCATATTGTAACTAGATGTGACCCCATAAAGTTTTGGCTTGCTAGAACTGTATTGATAGGCAGGGCATCTAGATGGTTCCTAATTCTATTGGAGTATGATCTAAAGTGTGTGGTACCTCAGGCCATAAAAAATCAGGCATATACAAATCTGTTGGCCATTTTTCCTTCAGGAATGCTCGAATCGCCTATCAAAGATCTCCCGGGTGATGAACTTCGGGACAATTTTGTAGCCGATAGCCTCGAGGAATGGATTATGGAGTTTAATGGCTCCTCGATCGAGAAGAAATGAGGAGCGGGAGTTATTTTGCGAAGAGGTAGTGAAGATATTCGCCTGTGGTTCAAATTAGAGTTCGAATAATCAAATAACGAGGCCAAGTACGAGGCATTGGTCCTTGGGTTACTTGAAGCGCTGAGGAGGGGCATCCAGGTTCTAACAATTAAATGGGATTCAAGTTTGGTGGTGAAGTAATTGACAGGGGAGTTTTCACTGAAGCACATGAGCTTGGAGCCTTACCCCACGATCATCTAGCGATTAGTGGGCCAGTTTGAGTTGATAAAGATAAAAAGGCATCCCCGAACAATGAACAGGCATGTGGATGTCTTGCCACCATCGAGTAAAAGATTGTCTTTGATGTGGATTCAACCATGATTCGAGTCACAAAGAGAACTGCCCCCTCGATGGTATCTGAGATGCTTCCATCAGAAGATAAAGATGACTGGAGAGGCAAAATCAGAAAGTAGCTAGATAGAGGAGAAGGACCACTTATTTTGGACGACTTATCATAGTAATTTGTTTCCAGTGGCTACTTATATTTTAAGAACAAATGGGGCGGGTTGTCCAGGTGTGTGGACCCTGATGAGGCTAAGAGAAGATTGATCGAAGTACATGAGAATAGTTGTTAGACCATCGAGATTCCCCTATACAGAAGGATACAATGGATGGGGTACTACTGGCCCTCGACAAGATAAGAAGTCGTCACAATAAAAAGACAGTGCTCGAATTATTGCATTTTCTATTAGGCCGTAGAGTGCAACTTCATTGATTAACGATAAGATTGGAGATAGCCTTACATGGACTTCTTGGTGGATGGAGTATGACCAGTAGATAAAGAAGACACATTAGAGATAAGGAGGCGAGCACCGAGGTACTTCATCCAAGATGGGCAGCTGTACCGACGAGGCTATCACGATAGGCCCCTAACGTGCATAAGAGGTGAAGAGGCCGAAAAAGTATTAAAGTAGGCTCATGAGCCAAGTCACATTGTGGGGGGGGGGGGGGGGGGGGGGAACTTTATGACCAGCTAATGACCTTGGGCTATTACTAGCCTTTGATGGAGAAAGACTCACCCGATTTCCTTAGAAAGTGCAAAGCCTGTCAGTTACATGGAAATACGATCCACACGCCATCAGTGGACCTGCACTTTTTGTCTATACCATTCCCATTCCACACTTGGGATTTCGATTTGGTAGGATCCATCAACCCTTCGTCACGGGGGAAAGATATGGATTTTAGTGCCCACAAAATGTTTCACGAAATGGGCGGAGGCCATACCTCTAAATAAGGCCACCACGAGGGTAGTACCTCGATTCATGAAGGAATACATTATTTTCCATTTTGGCATCCCGAAGGTGTTTTTGTCAGACAATGGTAAGCCCTTTGTGTACAGTAAAGTGCGATTGCTAACGAAAAAGTATTCCATCGTCTAACACAAATCAACAGTGGCCTACCCAAAATGTAATGGGAAAGTAGAAGCCACCAACAAGATGTTGGTTAATATCTTGGCAAAGATGATAGAGGACTTCCTGAGAACATGGGATTACAAGATCCCAGAAGTTTTATGGGACTATCGAAGGACGAAGAGAAAACTAACATGGTACACACCATCTCCCTGGTATTCGGAGAAGAAGATGTGCTGCCAGTGGAACTCAAAGTACCTTCATCTCGCTATAACCTATGAAGTTCTATGCTCCCGCACAGTCGCCATGTACAACTCAAAGCCTTGGAATAACATATGGATAATGCCGCAAGACACTTCGAGATATATAGGAAGAAGTTATCTAGATCCTGTGACCAATTGGTCAGCCCAAGGAAGTTTAAAGAAGGAGGCTTGGTTCTAAAAGCATGCACAAGACACATAAGAGGCCTGTCACTACCAAAGTTCGAGGCAAACTGGGAAGGGCCTTATATCGTTCGAGCAACTCATGATTCCAGATACTGTGAGATATCTAAGTTGGAAGATGAGGTGACCTTCAAACTGAAAAGTAAGTGGCTGAAGATTTATTACGTCTGAATGTATGTCCTATCACTCATGTTCAATGACTTGTTTTTTTGTTGCTAAGCTATATATGTACGCTTAAAAGAAATTGGGCTTGTCCATTTAATATAGTCAGAAGTAAAATTCATAAGGCATATGCTAGATCAATATTTTATTTTCCTAAGTCCATTGACTGACCCATTTGTTACATTTGAGCTATTTAGCATCGATGTCTAAGCATAGTTTGAAATAAATTAAACAATAGAAAAGAAGGGAAGCATCAAAGTTGGCAATATTCCTTTATTCTAAATAAAAGATATCATTTGTGGTTACAACCAAGTTAGAAAAATAAATTCAAAAGTTTCAACGAAAAGGGAAGGACCAAAAAAAAGAAACATTGGGTAATGGAGATAGGGTTTGTCTATAATGAACTGAAGATTCTTTGAATCGAACAGCCTGTGGTGATGTGGGGGAAGATTCTGCTCAAGTTGGCTCTACTCTGTGACAAGGTTAGCTAGTTTCTTCTGGAGATTTTCTTGAGCCTGATAGATGGTCTCTAGCTCTTGCTCTTTTTCAACCAATTGTGCCTCCGCACGAGCAACTGCCACGCGAGCCTCTTGAGCTACTTACTCAACCACCAGCAACTGAGACACTAGATCCATAAGTTCTTTAGAGACAAACATCTGCTTGTGATGGGAATTCTGGAGGCGGTTATAAATTCTAGGAAGATCACTCTTTTTAAAACTCTGCAATAGATCCACCATCCATGTCAAGAAAAAACCATCATTGGTTAACACGTTAACCCTACCCAATAATATTTTGATAGTATTAGGGCAAAGAGACATAAGCGGGGGGCTGAGAATGTCCTCTAAAACCATCGTAAGCTCGAATAATCGACTAGACATCATCCCAGGAAGGGGATGAAGACATCTAACAGTAAAGGTTGAAAGAAAGCAAGCTAGAAATTTCTCGATCAACAAGCTGCGATCCTTAGTCATAACAGAAGGGAAGCTAGCCAAAGTTTGTCGCACAACCACTTCGGGGGATACCTCAGGCGGATGAACACTAAAAATGCTATCACTGGTAGATGGTCGTGGGGTGTGTGAGGCACTATCACCGGCTTGTACTTGATGAACGCAGGGTGAAGACGTATCACCAAGTACACGGGCCCTGCCCAAAGAAGAAGATTAAGCTATTATTAGTTCTTGAACGAACTCATTAACAATAGGCTCCACTTCGAACCCACGAGCTGCTAATTGATCAACCTCCACCTGAAATGCATTGAATAGTTAAAGTTAGCAATAGAGACAAAAGAAAGTTTGAAAAAAGAGATATATTATGCTAACTTAGATATTTATACCTATAAGACTAGGACTGCCTAACCCTCAGTTATGGAAGATTTATGCCTATAAGACTAGGTCCGCCTGACCTTCAGTTATGGGAGAGTTATTCATATAAGACTAGGACCGCCCGACCCTCTGTTATGGGAGATTTATGCCTATAAGACTAGGCTCGCCTGACCCTCGGTTATGGGATATTTATGCCTATAAGACTAGACCCGCTCGACCCTCGATTATGGGAGATTTATGCCTATAAGACTAGGATCTCCTAACCCTCGATTATGGGAGATTTATGAAACATAAAGTCCTACATTCCTAGCCCCGCCCGACCCGGTTATGGGCATTTTGATCTTAAAACCAACATATTTCTATGTACAAAAGATAAATAGAATAGTGAAAATGCCTCAGGTTGTTGCTCCTCAGCAAACTCACAAGTGGCAATTTAAATCATGTCCTCCTCCTCACCCACCTTGGGGGCCACCAACGGGGGATGACATAAGGGGCAACCACATTCTCCCCATCCTCAGCTACCGGCTCTTGCCTATCCTCCACTATCTCAACAACATCTTCTTGTTCACCCTCTCCTTGGGCAACGACAGTTGGATCAACACCTTCAAAGCTCGAGATTGAAGGCCCGAATAAAATAACAAGAACTTAATCGTTATAAGATGGAGGCACCACGTAGACGATTGAAATAGGCAAGGGAGCCTTAAGAAGGAAAGAAAAGTATAAATTGAATCAGAACAATCAATAGAATCTGAAAAGGGGGAGATCAGTGCAGAAAATAAAGACTTACCAAAGGATGAAGCACCTTATACTCTTGACTCACTTGAGTCTACATTGTATAAGTGCTCATCTAGTTTAGAAATTGTGACAAAATTTGTTTCCTATCCCCTAGATACCAAAGAACCTCAGATTCTTCCCATGATGCCTCTATTGATTCATTTAAAGGTAAATTTTCAACCATCACACACATTAGGATTACATACATATTATATATTGCATCATTTTCTTGTGTGTGAGTTAATTCCTTTTTTAATAAGTGTTTACTAATTTTGAAGATTTTTAGAATAAGTTTTAATTGGTTTTTAAGAAATTAAAAGTCGGGTTTTAAAACATTTGGGGTCATTATGCTTATACCTATTTTATCATTTCTTACCTGAATGTTTGGTTGGGTAGAATTCAAAATCACTTGAGACTTCAGGGTGTGTTTATAATTAAGTTTGTATACACATTTTTGGTGTCATTTGAGACTTACACCTATCGTCATCACAATGGACTGATTTGCGTTAGTTCATAGACTCAGAACATGTTCGCAATCTCAGCCCTTGGATCTAGTAATCGACGTTCTGCATGCGTTTTATCCAAATCCCTGTGAAATCCCTGTACACCAATCATAGGACATTTAATCCACCATTGATGTTAAATCATTGGATTGAAGTTAAATGGCTAAGGCCAAATCTTTAGCCATTGATTAGATCTGATTCTCTCGAACCTTCCTTGCTTAGTATAAAAGGAGATTGAGCCTCTGCATTTCAAAAACTTTTGCCATTTTGTCCAACTAAGAGAGAGAGAGAAGAGAGATAAAAGAGAGAGAAAAAGAGAGTGAAACCAGAAAGAGAAAACAAACCCTAATTTCGTTTCAAACCCTAAACTCATTTTAGATTGAAAACCAAACCTGAGTGTTTGAGAGTTACTTTGGTAATGGTTTGAAGCTTGTTTGTGGATTGAATCCTCTGAGTTTGAGATCTTGTAACCAACTTAAATATTTCGGGTTGATATCTATTTCTTTTTCATATAAACAGTAGATCTTGCTATTTTATGTCATATTACACATAAATCTGCATTATTTAGTTTCTCATCTTGAGAAATCATATTTGTTGATTATTTTTTTCCTGTAAATGTTTTTCACAACTCAAGAATTAACAAATTCTCATATGTTTCTACTTCTTATGAAACAAGAATTATGATCTAGTTGGAATCGCAATCGGTGATTTAAAATTTCAAAAAAAAATTCAAAACCCTTTAAAATTGTTTAAGACCGTGGTAGTCTTCCAAGCAACCTTGGATTCTGGGTTAATTTGAAAGATCAAGAAAGTCCGTGGTTTCTAAAGAAGAGAGAAATGAAAAACCTTATCATTTAGATCTATTTTGTAATTTTATAGGACTTGTTTGTATAAATAAGTGTGCGTGTGTACATGCATGTGTTAGAACACTGTCACACTACAACATAAGAAGTGTTTGCTATAAGATCTTGAAATGACAAGAGTCGACATAAAGCTGGAACAAAGTGTGTAGAAGTTAGCAAGCTGAGAAAGACACATCAACATCAGAAGTGCAGAAAAGTTAGAATCAAACTGGTGGGTACATATTCTAAACTTGTATAGGTCTAATTTTTTTGCATGTGTGTTAAATAGTTTGTAACTTGTATATTTTGTTTTAGTGGATTTTTGGTTTGTGACTTAGAAGTCACCATGGATATTTCCTAAGTTGGGTGAGGGTTTACCACGTTAAAAATTATGTGTACTTAATATCTCTACATATACTCATCTCATTCTTGTTAATGTGATGATTTAACCGATTTAAATTCTTTAAACTATTTTAGTTTTGTTTTTCAAAACTAGTTACATAATCTTGAACATATCTCATACATACTTTTATTAAACACATCTTGTGATTAATCAGTTTGATTTAAAGAAAAGAGTTTCCACAAAACACAGTTCAGACTTACTTAGATAGTTTAATCATGAATTAAACGACTTAAGTGACAGATTTTCAAAGGCATCAAAGTCATAGCAACAACAGGTACAAATATAGCTTCAACAACTCTGGCCGGAGTCATACCTCTCTCAAGCCAGCCTGCTCAGCCAAAAAAGAAGGTTAAGGGGAGTAGACACCACTAGATCAAGCATTAGATACAACTGCCCCTAGGGGAAATGGGTTACTACCTGAGAAACAGTAGGGGAAGCTGCTTCGAGAGGGAGGTTCTCCTCAACACCATCACGCATATCAACCTTCACACCAGTTTCGAGGATGAAACCATTACCCTCAACCTACGCCTACGCATTAAGGCAGTCTCCTCCTCCTCCTCCTCTTACTCTTCCTCATCTTCTTGCTCTTCTTCCTCCTCCTGTCCTTCCTCGTCATAATCATCACCTTCACCAATATCTCCACCAGAAAAATGCTCATCAATAATCTCCTCCTCACTGGACCCGCTCGACTCCTCCATCACAAGATTGAGGGGGGCTAACTGCTTTCCTCTTTTTGCCACCCTTAGCAAATTGAGGTTCATAAGAAAATCTATGAGAAGACATCTCGGCTGACATGAAAGCAATGTCTTCCTTACTAAAATTGCGTTGAAAATATTTGGATCAGGAAAAGAGACTAATGGGGGTTATGGAGTAGGTTTAAGCTTCTTGAAGGGCGCCTTCCAAGTGGCCCTAACTACTTCACCAGTCGAAACAGCGCGAGGAGGATCGATCTTTCCAATCGAGCTCAAAGGATAAAGGGGTAACGTCGGTTGGAAGAATGGAAGATTGAGTGGCTCTCTTTCTCTTTACAGTTACCTGATCCATAGGCACTCGGGGAGGTAGTTAAGGAGGAACACTGATATTGGCTGTGCTGAGGGGGAAAATAGATGATTGGGTGGTGCAGTTTCTTAAACCGAACTCAGTGGGCGAAAATCGTTTAACCTCAGGATAATGAGGTTCCTTGAGAAGTTTAGTTTGGAACCGAACCAATTGGTTTTGCCAAAACACATTGATGAACATCGCCGATCTCCCTACTTGAGCTCCCTTGCTCCAGATCAAGGGGTTAGCAGGATAATGGGCACACAGACTGACAACAGTAGACGTGAGGAAGTTTGAACAAGAAAATGAGAAATTTGTGGGCTTCTCTCTGGTTAAATGACTTAATATGGGGGGCCCTGAATCGAATCCAAACTGCATTGTTACCCTGTGTGGACTCTAAAGAGAGTAAAACAATGACCACTCGGTATATGAAGGCAAATAGGAAGGGATCAACAATAGGGGGACACTGTTTTAGGGGAAATTTTTGGCCAGGATTCTTCAATAGGAGCAATAGGACGCTCCTCTTCACCAAAGAAAGTATTGGTAAAAAAATGGCTTACCCCAACATTAGGGCAAGGGTTGAATCGCTCAGCGTAATCAATCAGGGCTAACAGAGGCTTCTTCACACTATTGTTCTTCTAACAGCAAATACGAGGGACTCTCACATCCTGTGAACTTAGGAAGTGGCCAGCGGGAACATAATCCTTGAAATGGGCATAAAGTAACGTCGTCAAAAGAATGTTGATTGCATAATTGGACACATCAAACCTACCGATGCTTCGAACGGAGTCTGCAGACACCCGATCTAACCAAGTGTACATAGATCTAAGAATAATACATGCAAGGGGGATCTTTACACTGCAGGACATTCAAACGGTCATATTCATCAAGTCATTATGAGGGTAGTCATGGGGCGTACCCAGAAGATATACCTTCGACCGCATCACCCATATGTACCTTGATAGCTCAACTTTAGACTTGTATCCTTTCCTAGTTGGAGGATGCTTGGAGACTTCTTTCCCTCACAGGTTCTCCCTAGCGTCCTCGAGAGTTCTAATAACGACCTTCTCTTCAATAGAGTAAAAATAGCAAATGACCTCAGAGTAGGTGAACTTGTTGTAAGTGACCATGAAATCCTTCACAATGTCCTATAAATCATTCCTCGGAGTTTTCTCTTCACTAGAAATGGCCAACTCAAAGAAGGTGTCATATCCACCAGCCTCCAATCCCAATAGTTCACATACGTCCTCAAGGGTAATAGTAAACTAGCCCCAAGTAGACACAAAGGTGTGTGACCTATGGTTCCACCGTGACACCAATAGTTGTAAAGCAATGTTATTTTTGGTCAAGTTAAGGTCACCCAACCATAGGGAATAAGACAAACCTATGAGGGCCAGTTGAACCGAGTACTTGGCGTGGATATACTCCGTCCCAGGACCCAACCCTTCGCTAGAGCCAAAAGATGCCTCAAATTCCACCTTGGAGTAGCGAAAATCACCGTGCTCTATACAAAAATGGGTGACAGTGGCGGTAGGGATATAAGTGAAGTCCTCAACATCTTCCCCCTCGTCCAATAACGATTTTGGCTCCTCAGTTGGTACCAAAGCACCAGGAAACCGTTCGACTGTTGCCTAGAAATGATCCTCCTCTCCGAAATAAGGGGCACTACGGTATCGCGCCTACTGAGCCTGATGTGCCTGGGGGAAGGAGAGGCACCCCTGACAAAAATATTTCTCCTCACTGGTTCCATATCAGACGAAGAGAAGAGAGGATGCAAGATACTTAAAGAAATCTTGAAGAATGAAGTATTGACTTTGCCAAACTCCCACAGAAAAGCTTGAACTCATAAAGTTAAACCCAAAGATGAGTCTTAACCAAAGGTGCATCCGCTTTTATAGGGGCAACATGAATTTCAAAAGACGGTAATAAAGGTGGCGTTTGGAAAATAGCAATGATGGTGTTTCAGAATTATGTGACTAACGTATTGACCAAATGCGCGTGATTGCAGAGGACTAAAGGTTGCTATGATGTTGATTCGGGGAACAACGCGTTAAATAGTTGCGTTATTTTCGCGCGCGCTCCCTGGCAATGCCACGTTTGACACACTAAAATGTAAACGACTGCTGCATTTAATGAAGCATGCCTGGGGGTCTTGCCTACCTTGGGGAACGAAGAGATTTAGGGGAAATGTAAAAAAACTATCTTCATTATCCCCAAGAAAGAAAATCGTAGATAAGAAAAAGTTTCGTACTGATATTTCTTCATGTAAATAAACAAATATCTCTACGAAGGGTCAAATATGGAGAGGTGTTCTCCCACACGGATGGTTAACTTAGCCATGTGAATTGATCAGCTATAGAGAAAGATTCCCCACAAACACACTTCAAAGATCCTCCATGCAAGTAGCTCGCAGGACCCATCTCAAAGCTTCCTCATAAGAAAACAGCTCGCAGTGCTTTACCCCGAAGAGCCTCTAACTGATCTGGCTCGAAAGACCTAGCTCGAAGAACAAAGGTCACCCGAATGACAATAATTTTTAATAAGAAATAAAATGTTGTATTATGTACATTATTTTATGAATTTATATGTTGAGATTGGTCACTTGGTACCCACGAGGGACCATGCCTGGCAGGGCATGGGAGAGCTTTCATGCTCTATTAAGCTATCTTCTCCTGGGAACTTCTCAGGGACATGGTTTAGAGGATTGAGAACAAGGAAACGTTAAGAGTTATTACCAACTCTCTTGGAAAACTTGGATAAAACTTCACCCAGGACAAATGTCACACGAATCCACTCATTGCTGACCTATTAGAATGAACCTCCTCGAGTCGTTCGATCTCCCTCAATGCTTTCCTCCTCGAGGTACCTCGATCGCCATCCTGTCTGACTGATGTGACTAGATACCAAACAATAGCCACTATTTGATCCATTTCCTGACGTTATAGTGCCTGACATTTAGGAACTCAAGAATACAACACTCATGTTCCTTTATCCTTAGGACGACAGGTTTATTTCACCAAACCTGACCAAACAGCCATCCTAGAGTAAGCCCAAGCTGACAAGTCACATCCTTTATAAATGACTGAAATTCTTCCAACCAATATAACGGTTTCCCACCAAAACTAACAGATCCTATGCATTAAATGTAGTATCTCATGCATTTAATGCACCCGACCAAAGGGATCGAGGGCATGCTGATACAAGAAAGCTCTCCCTCCATATAAATATGACCCAAACAAATAAATGAAAGAGAGAGTAGACACAACCTGGAATTACTATCCAAATTCCCTCATACCAGAGAGCCTTTAAAAAGAGCATTAACTCCCATTACACATTAAATCCACCTATCCTTGGGCATTAACTGAGCTTGAAGTTACTGCCTTGTCTTTATTGTGCCCAGAGTGCTTGTTCTTTATCCCTCCAACCACGCCATCTGTTGGTTCCATTTCATTTATGGTGTTTACCATATGTTACCCATGTTAATATGTTCTTTAGTGCAACTTTGAATAATTAAATATGTTTACTTATGATTCACCTGCGGCTCTAAACTGTGATCTATATCTAACGGTGATGGTCCTGATCTTAATAAGGGGTTAGACCTCACTTAATATTAATAGTATTTGAAGAACCCACGTCTTACACTGATGCCCATGAAGTGGAAGGCTGAGAGATGTTGTTGATGGTTGAGACTGTGGTATTAGCAGGCTTTTCAAATTATGTGGGAGCAAACTATCTAGATATTTTCTTTGGTTCGACTTCTGTCTTAGCAAGACCTTCTTCGATCTCCACTCTGGCTTCTCGAAGGGCATGAAAATGAGGGCAATATTGTCCTCTCTTTGTTGCTCGAACATAGGGTAATAAGTCTTTTTCACGATACTGACTTGGTACTTTTCAAAAGGCTGATTGGTCACAGTGGATAATTTCTCTCTCCACCTCGCTATGAAGTTATTGATTGATTCCCCAAGATTTTATTTGAGCATCTCTAAAACATGATGGCTAACCTCTAACTCTTCGTTATACTTGTACTGCGACATGAACTCGGGGGAAACATCCTCCAAACTGTGGATCCTGGACTCCTTGGGGGATAAGAACCAACGAAGGGAGATGTCCTTCAAAGACTGTTGGAACATTTGATCCATTATTTCCTCGGAGGAACCTAGGTGAGTCATGGATCGGTGAGAACTATGGAGATGAACGGTCGAATGTCATTACCCCCCAGTTTCTTAATGTTGGACATCTTAAATTTTTTTGGAATCCTTGCTTTAGGATATGGATACGTGTCGGTGTATTACATGTAGTTCCCAAAGATTATGACTTGGTCGAACTTCTTGGTCAACATTTTTGAGGCCCTCCTTGACCTCATTCAATTCTTCCTCCTTTGGATCAATGATCACGGGTAAGTTAGACCCTGAATGGGCTAGATATGGCATAGGGAGCTAGGCTGACATCGGCCCATTAAAAGGAGGGGCACGTGGAGTGTGTTGATATTCCTCGGGAACCCAAATAGGCTCAGGGGAAACGAACCCATTGAGTGTAAGAAGAGGACATTGAGATCTTTGTGAGCAGGGAGGCTATTTCATTGCATCTTATGAACCTCAGTTTTAATGTTATCAATCTTGGCAGTGAGTTAAGCTAGAACCGTTATCAAATTCGGCCGTACATTATGTACTAGTTATGTGTTCTCCATAGAAAGAGGATAAATTACTAACTCAAAGGAAGTAGAGAGGGAACTGACACAGCTTCTGGGCGGTTCGACTGAAGATTGAAGCCAATAAGGGGCCAGGCCAAGGGTATGCGCATGACCTGAGAAGGAGAAAAATTTGGATTTATTTTTGGAAAAAGAGGAAGGAAAACTGTTATTTTTTAAAAAGGGAGGAAAATATTTTTGAACATTTTTAATAAAAGTGGAAAGAAATGTTTTTGACACTTTTTGGAAAGACTAGAGACATGTCTCAACATGCTAATTCGTATATTTATTATGTTCTCACTTGTATTAGGTTTACCTATATGAAAAAAAAAATTGGACGAGACCCGAGCCTGGAAAATATGGGTTTGAAAAATATGCAAAAACACGGTTGGACTTGTTACTAGGATCGTGGACAGGATCTCATTTTAGAAATTGTAAAAAAATTTGGGCAGGACGTTGGCCCGTCATTTTGACATAGTTTTAAGTGGAAACCGAAAAACCAAATATGAGTGACCTAGGTTTGACACCTTTATGAGGGTACGTAGTTATTAGGATAATTGGAAGGTGTTCCCCCCTTTGGCAACGTCTTCCACGATATGCGTCTTGCTTTCAGGGGCAATCGGTATGTGTGGACAAGCCATTTGATATACCTGAGTATACGTGAATTGACTCACTATATACCTCGTGGGGACAGTATGTGTGAGAGACAAGTCGACATACTCGATGTATGTGAACGAGTTCCCTACAATATACCTCACGCCATGACCTTGATCAAGCGGTATGATACGGGGGAACCATTCGATATACATTAAAGGTACTTCGCTAATGGAAGGTGAGAGTCATATTGCTTAGGCTAACTATGGCCTGCCGGACCAGCGCCCATCACAAAGTGACCTCCCAGTTGTTGGACAAAATTTGGTCAGTAGCAATGCTCGTTGGTGATGTAGTGTGTAAAATGCATGATCCTTGATTAGTACATTATAAAGAGATTATCTTTATTTACGAGAATCATGACAAGAAGGGGATTATGTACAAGTATAAAAAGTAAATCTATACTAAGGGTGGATATGTGAGAGTGAGTGATGTGTAGCTATCTACAAGCGAGTGTGTGGTAAGCATGTATATATGCAGGTGTGATAAGTCAAGGTGTATGTTAGTGACACCTAAGCATGGATTTTTAAGTGGTGTATGCAATATGTGGATATAAGTGATCTTAGGTGCACATGGTACGAAGTGTTCATGGAGAATATCTACAAGTGTGAGAGTGAGTAGTGATATAAGCATGAGGTATATATGTACAAGAAATAATGGAGGAGAAAAAGGGAACATACAGATTGGTGCATATGTACACAAGAAAAATAGAACACCCATGCAAACAGAGTCTATCCCTCTTATGAAAACTATTCCCCAGCGGAGTCTCCACTATGGCCACCCCGATCAAGAAGCACGCTTCTTCCTCTCTCTCCTCTTCTACCTCCCAAAAGGGGGATGAGAAGGAAGGGGGATTGAAAGGTCTCACGCCCTACTTAGGAATGCTTCGACCATCGTCCGTGTGGGGTAAATGTAAAGACATGGAGTTGCCAACCTATTTTCACAAAACAGATACAAGAACATGTTTCCTCCTCAAGAGAGAGACATCGAAGACAAACTGATGGCTATGAAACCAATAGTTCAAAGGTTCGGGGGCTAAGTTACATAATGGGAAGGTTTAGGCACCCATCTCGCCCTTTCGGTCTCTCATAGGCTTGTGTTAGAGCTTTCATTTATTTCTCCTTTAAGTGTGGGTGTGTCTGTATATATATATATATATATATATATATATATATATATATATATATATATATGTAATGGAGATCAGAATTGTTTAACTCATACCATGGAAAAGATAGAGTGAGGCCATCCATAGGAATGTTCCAAATATAATATATAGAAAATATTATTTATGCATTTATCGCGATATTGATCGTTATGATGAAACGATAATATGTGTTGGGTGAAAGGCTAACAAACATAATATGTATACTAATGCAAAAATATGAAATGCGGAAATGTGAAATTTAGAAAAATTATAGGATTTAAAAAAATTAAAAAAGTTAAAAATTTGGAAGTTATAAAATTAGAAGATTAGAATATTGGACTCGAGTCTCGGATCTTAATTCAAAATGCCTACTTAGCCTACAGAGGCAGCAAAGTACACGTAGTTCGAATGCGTCATGGGGGTTGGATTTATCCCATATATCCGATTGGGATTTTATTGTATGTATATGTGTAGAAAAATGTGTTTTAGGTTTTGAAAAAGTGTGATGGAAAATCCCGTTCGGAATTTTTGGGTGTAACCCTCTTTTTGTTTTTTTTTTTATTTTTTCTATAGAAAATAAAGTATATGCAATATACTAATAAAAGTGTAAGATGTTAATGTGTATGAAACAAAGTATGCACTACATTATGATTCTAATGTATTTTATGCCAAACAAGATATTTAAAGAGAGAGGGAAGGATTTGAACCTTCTTTGAAGCTTGATCTTTACTCTTGGATGAAATACCTTGAATGTGAAATGAAGATTGGATGATAGATAATGTGATTTTTCAAAATTGGGTATGAAAAGGGTGGGAATGTAAGCTTGAATGGAACTTCACATAGAGAAACTTCGCTTATTTCGAGAGAATGTTTCTAAGACTACTGATGCTGATGGATCTGAAGTGTGATTTGGAAGTAAGGGAATTCCATCTATTTATACCGTGAGGATTGGTGTCGATCAACATGGACCTAGACCTACCCATCGTCAGGTGATCCTAGACACACTGCCGATAGGTAGGGAAATGGCCTTGCCAATCGGCAGTCACGTGCAGATTTTGCTAAAAAAAGGTCGTATGACGCAATTCGTTGATCCAGATCACGTAGAGGGCAAACCGTAAGAAAGGTAATTTAGATACCTTCAAGATTCCTTATACCTCTCCCCGATACGAGAGTTGACTTAAGGTCAAGTGTGGCTAGAAAGTACATGTCGGTCCTTTAGACGGGAGATCGTCGAATGGAAACAGATCGTTCATCCGTATGGTACGTCAGAATCATGCAAAAGGTTGACCGTTGGAATAGTTAAGAGATGTAATTCAATATTCCAAAGATTTTTTCTAGATTTAAAAAGTTGACCTTGTTCAATCGGTTGCCAAAAATTCCCAGTTACCTCTTGGAGTAAAACAGATCGTTCATCCGTATTGTAAGTCAAATCGTGTGCAGGACAGACCGTTCAAAAGAGTATTTATTTCCCTTCATAGTTTCATTCAGTTTCGTTCGAGATGAAGATTTGACCTTGGTTAAGCAGAGCCCGGGAGCACCCGATGGCCTTCAGAATGAGCTTTTAGGGAAAATGGATTATTTGTCTGAACGGTTATGTTATTTCAAACACGGGGGAACCGTTAGAAAGTGGTTATACTGCCCTTATATGATTCAAAGAGGTTTGCATCCAACGATGAAATTGATTAGGGTTAAGTTAGATCTCGGGAGCACTTAGTGTCTTCTAGATTGATTTTTGGTAGTATAATAGTCCGTTCGTCCGAACTTTTATGCCAATTCGCGCATGGGGCAGACCATCGAAAAGGGGATTTAGGGCCCTTCAAGGATTCAAAAAGCTTTCACTCTGACCATAGAGTTGACTGGAGTTAAACGGGCCTCTAGATCGATACTCGAAGTATGACCTACGGTTTGCAGTGAAATGGGGAGGTGCTAGGGACCTCAGGAGAGACTAAGGGGGTTCTACAATGTAGTATCTACAATAACATTTCACCATGGCTAGTGGAACGTTGATGAGTGTGGTTAGATGAAGGTTTTGATAGATTATTGGGTAAGCTTTTGCAAATTGAAATAAACTCTTTGGTCAGTTCGATAGGCCTCTAACATTGAAATGTAGTACAGAATCGATGTTCACAATAGAGATTATGGATGAATAAATGACCTTGGCAGTGAAACTAGTTATTGTATTAATGCCAACAACTGAGGTTGTGGATAACACGCCAACACCAAACCGCACATGCAGTGTGCAAAAATAGAGTTTGGATCGCATATGTAACTTGCAAGGTGTCATTCAAACTTTGATGTGATAGTCTAAAAAGTTATTTTTAACATGGATTCAACTTACAAAATTCAAATTCCCCAAATAATAAAGTTAGTTATCTCTTCTTACGAGATTTTCTTATTTGTTTTTATGAGCTTATCCAAGGAATTCTAGATTGACCTGATAATAGAGACTTGTTGAGTATCAAATAATCAAATAAAATGTCATTAAATTAAGAAGACATGATTAAAATGACGAAGATGATGTAGAACTAAAGACAAAAGAAGAGACATGGTCGAATAAATAGATCGTACATGTATATGAATCTTGCATTTTCCTTTTATTTATTTATTTAGGGGGTGGGGAGGATATACCGTAAATTTGACAGATTATACGACCATGAATTTAGACTCAAAAGGTAAATATTATGATGACTTAAGAAGGATCACAAAATGACAAAGAAACTGTAAATGTTTGCAATCAATATTTTAAGGGTGACTTTTAAACTTCACATATAAAATGATCCTCAATGCAATCAAAGATAGTGATTTTTACCTGGTGGAAAATACCAAAAACAAGAGGAATCATGAGCATATTGAGGAATGTAGTTGATCAACATTTAAGAAAAGAAAACCTCCCATTATTCCTCTAGAATTCAAGGTTCATGTTGACATGTACTGCATTTTCAGTTCTTGCTACGTTTCCTAGAACTGAATGACCAATTACCAAGGTTTACTGACATCTGCATGAATTTCAGATCTAATAACACTTGATAATAAATATAAGCAAACCCATAACATTGAATGGAATTATTTCTCTCTGATATTTTAGCATAAAGAGTAGAATTGTAATATAACAAAATACCAAATATAGATAGCAATGTAGGCACTAATGGATAATCTAATACAATGGTTCTTATATGCAGCATGAAAAGTTAAAACAGAAGGACGGTCATTGGTAAAGAATAATTTCCTTGACATGTGATAACCAATTACACATTAAAATGAAATCCAAATTTAAGGGAGAATGATATACTAAGGGATTGATTTTTTTTAGTTGCCACCAAGCCTGTTCATATCATCTCGCATACAAACAAGGTCGACCAAAACTAGAACTCCAGTGAAATCCTAAAGCATAAACAAAAGTTTAAAAATGTTATAACTTCAATAAATTGATTGTACAACCAATCATCTACTTTTTCCTCTAGAAATTTGATGACCGCTACAAAATCTTTTACCAAACGCATAACCTAAACTAATAAAAACAATTTATAAAAGACCTAACCAAGAAACATAACAATTAATTTACATATTAACAACCAATGAATGGATTCCCTATTTCAATATTATTCCTTCTTTTGTTTTTGTTTTTTGATTAGGAAAAAGAAAAAGAAACAATAAATTTATAATGCCTAAAATCTAATAGCAAATATATTAGGGCCTATCAAATGAAAATTCAACAAGCACCCAACATGTATCTATCAAAAGAAAAAAATTGGCATTAGATAACTCAGCGTTCTTACATAAAAACTTATGCATCCATCCCATACGTGAATAGAAATCAGAGAATCCTAATAATATTATTCCATGTCAATTATCTTAACTTTTTTCTTTCACTGCTTTGTCTATAATTAAGTCAACTCATTTTACCTATATGATCTACATAGGCCTACACTGTTATGCACATCTTACAACACTTAGGGTGTGTTTGATTGAGATGAATTTTTTTCCATGAAAAATAGTTTTTTTTACTCATGTTTTGATTGCAAGTGCTCCATATCGATCCTCATTTTTAGTGGAAAATATTTCTTATCAACCCACCAAAGAATTGGTTTCCATTTATTTTGTATGCATTTTCCATGTTTGCAATCAAACACACCCTTTGTGTATGCAGGAACCAAAACTATCAAAACATTCTAGGTAACATTAGTATTATCATTTTAAGACAAATTGCCTGACTTTTCTTTATTCAAATCAAACTTCTGATTTCCTGGTTATTTTTTTTTACTGGGCCACCCATTACAAAATGATTTTTTCATATTTTCTTTCAAAAAAGACGTTATGGATCTCGTTTTCCCGATGTAGTTGCGATTTGACCTAGTTTAGTCACTGATCATAACTGCTCAGGCTTGTGATCATTCCAAATAGTCACAAACTTTTTTTTTTGTAATTCCAGACACTCCTGTCAATTTTAAGACAACGTGGGTTAAAAGAGAACAAAGTAAGAGTTTTTGCATTAAATTTTTTGCTTTATTAATTTTAGTTTATGATACACTGTTTTAATAATCTCTAAAAATTTGTTTCTATTTTGTTCCTTTGTATGATTATGTTCATCATAATCGTTATTGCAATTGACATGAGACAACAAATACAAAATTACGATTATGATTGCCTCAATCAAGGTTTGGGTATCTTTGTTTCTCATTCATATTAGGTTTCAACCACAAACTATGAGTCAAAAACAATAAAAGTCATGTATACCTTATACTTTAAACTCTAATATAATTAGAACTATATAGGCCATATATCTTTTCTACTTTCATGCTTATCCTGACAACTCACATTTAATGCACTTTTTGCTATTCTAAATTCCGTACAGCGTCAATTGATTACATTCAATAAATAAGTCTTCATAGTGGCCATTATTGGGATGAGAGAGACTTAATAGTCTATAAGTCTATGTATTTTGTCATGCATGTTATGTTATATATAGTCTATAATCTATTGGGAATATTAGGGGCAATTAATATTAAATTTTTGTCAACATTGATTCGTTGATTTGTTCCAGCGATATTTGGTTACCTATGGTCAAGGAAAATTAAATATTTATTTTGATCCTTGTATTTGAATGTTTCGTTTTCAATAGTACTACAATGATCTGAGCTTGCTTCAACGATTTTTCCTAACTTATTACATTGAATTGGACAAAATTTAGTTAAAAATAATAACTTACTCTAATGGTTAAAATATCAACGCTAATGGTTTGTGATACTGGGAGAAGATTTCAATATTATAATACACTTCTATTTCCCCATATCTATTAGCCAACTCTGCCCATGATCTCAATTACCTTTTTTTCTAAGAAGGAAATTATTTAGTTACCAAACACATAGGGGGAAAAAAATCTCCTAATAGATTTTGTAGCAACTTATATTTAAGCAATTCTTTGTGACATGATTCATATTTAGTCTTGATTACACATCACAAGTTTTGTTGAGTCATATATACTCCAAATTATAATTCATGATCATTAGGAGAAGAAGTAAATACAACACTTGGAGTGGTTAAAAATAGTTAGTCTTACATAACAAAAATAGCACTTGTTAATTTATAGTCCCAAACAAACACTGATGTTTAAAATACTAATTCATAACAAGTAAATAGAAAAAGAAGATTTAAATATAAGGTAAAACGACATCATAATTTAACAAATTGAAAACTTTCCACTTTAGTGTTGTAGATTGATTTCTTATCAACTCAATCAACATTTGGCCTCAGACACGAGTTAAGAAATTAACAAAGGTGAAGAACAAAATTAAACCTTCGATTTGTCCTCAGAAGACACGAGAATGACGACAACATCAGCGCATACAAATCTATGTGTAACGATCGGAATATTAATGTGAACACCTCGGTTTGTATTTATTTTTCTAACAGTAAAAAAATTGGAACTAAAAAAAGCAGGTTTGGTTTCGCGTGCGCGCGCGCGCGCGCACACACACACACACACACAGATATATATATATATATATAGAGAGAGAGAGAGAGGGAGGGAGGGAGAGACAGAGGTAATACCTTGTGAGTTGGAGTAGCAAAACGACGATAATTAATGGTCGGCGATGGCTTCTTGGGACTAGGGCATTTTTGTGCGACCGATTAAGATAAGGGGAGAGAGATTCGGGTCAAATTGAGATCATTGATGAGATTGGGGTTACAAAACTGTCCAAAAAAGTGAAAAAAATACCCGCAAAACTAAAAATTGTTAAGGCAATTTTATTATAAATTTCCTAGCATTTGTAGTAAAATATCATATATTTATGGGATATTTTTTGGCATTTGTTAACAAGTATCGTAAATTTATGGTATTCGTATATAGATGTCGTAAATTTTCTGTATTTAAAAATAAATATCGGTAAAAGTTTTTCTTTGGCATTTTTTATAAATGTCACAAAAAAATGTCGCTAATAATCAGTTTTCTTGTAATGAGCCTCCATAGTCGATATGCCTGAAGGAATAATAAACCCCTTTTATGGTTCAAAAATAAGCTACGCCCACTCACTACTAACATATTGAGCTCATCACTATGGAAGACTCCGAAATAAATGGATTATGGTATAATGACATTTGGCGCCTCCTCAAACAAGGTAGGTACCACTATGAAGTAGATAAGAAAGATAATGCGATCCTTTGTAAACTGGCTGCCTAGTATATCATCTGTGATAACATGATTTTCAGGAGAAACTTCAGTGAAACATATTAGCATTGCATAGAAGGGATTGATTTTTAAGGAATGATACAGAAGATCCATAATGGGGAATGAAGGGCACCACATGAATAGTCATATTCTTTCCAAGAAGATCATTCTTTAAGGATACTACTAGACCACCATGGTTCAAGATTTCACTACATATGTCTGCAGATGCCTTAAATGCCAACAATTTTCCAATATCAAACACTTGCCTCCTCGAGAACTATACACCACGACCTCGCATTAGCCTTTATCAACCTGGGGCATTGACATCATAGGGAAGTCCATTCTCAAAGCTTCAAATATCCACGAGTTCATCTTGGTCGCAATTGATTACTTCACCAAATGTGTTGAAGCCAAAGCATACATTGTGTTGAATGCCAAGAAAGTGGCCAAATTTATCAAAAGGAACATCATTTTTTGATATGGGGTTCCACGTGAATTAGTATTAGATAATAGACTCCAATTTGAAGCCGACGTCATTAAACTAGTCAACGAGTATGGGATTCAGAGACACATACCTTCTCCATATCAACCCCAAACCAACAGTGTTGTGGAAGATACCAAAAAAAACTTCAAAACCATCATCAAAAAGATGATGGAGAGTTATAGATATTGTGCCGACCGAATATCGTATGCGCCCGAGCTACCACACTTTAATAAGAATACCAACTGGGGCTACCCCTTATTCTCTGGTGTAAGTCATGGACCCATTGAGATGGAAATACATTCCCTATGCGTCGTTATTGAAAGCAAAGTTAGTGAAGTAGACTTGAATCAAAACTACTATAATTTAGTCTCACCCTTTGATTAAAAGAGACTTAAGTCCCTATACATACACAAGGGTATCATCGTCGAATAGCACGATCATTCAAACTAAAAGTCAAGGACCATGGTGTCCAGGAAGGAGACCTTTCCTTCTATGATATCGTAGAACCCGTATGAGATTCTAGAGGGAAATTCAAACCAAATTAAAGTGACCCCTACATTGTGAAGAAAATTGTGTCAGGTGGTGCCACCGTGCTCACAGACATCGACGGAGAAGAGATGGCGTGTATAGTCAATCTGGACCGTCTCAAGAAATTTTACCCTTAGTTTGAAATCTTAACGCACTACCATTATTCTCACCCCCATTCTATTCTAAAAATCATCTCTTCATTTACTCCTACCCAAAACTATGTGGGACCTAATCCTCACAAGACATTTTCTTTTAAAATGAAACTCATGAAAATATTTGAAAACCCCAGAGGTAGATAGGCAACCCATTCGCCATACATGGGCATAGTCCCCTTGTTTTTTACAAAATGATATTCTTTTCTAATTTCCGAGAAAGGTAGTCAATCTTATCATTTACATGAACAAAGAGATTATCTATGCCTTAATAATCGGTATAGATAATTTAAATGAAAAAAGCATCAAGAGTCACAACAAAATATTATCAAAATCATTTTTATTTCTCATAAGGAAATACAATCAAAAGGAGTTAAACTGACCACCCCCTTTTTACTAATAAAATTGTCTTATAACATACCTACGTAATGCCTACCAGATTCACAAAACTTATCCCTAATTCCATAGAAAAATACCAAAATCACTCAAAACATAAATTATCCTAGCTCCATAAAATGTTACCCCAGCTTCACACACATTGTCCTTAGCTTCCAAATGGCCCCACTTCATCATCATTACCTTCCTCTAGAGGTCCCAAGTCTCCCACTCCTGGATAACACTCCGTATGCGCTCTATGGAGAGATATGCCCTGACAAGTTTGGGTGAAACCAAAACACCCTCCTCTATGGTGTCGAAGGTGACAAGCCACTTTTCCCTATCTCTTTTGCCATAATCTTTTCAACTACCCGCTTCCACAACCACTTAAGGCAGTCCCGAGAAACATGCCAGACCCCTTCTACATATTGTGATGGATGGGTAGATGTATGGAAGAACTTACACAAAGAACTCAGTGTCGTTCGTAATGATTCAGTCAGGTCTTTTATGGGGAAGAAGCTCGTTATCCGAGGAGGCACTATTTATTCCCACACTTCTTAGCTCAAAATTCCTCAAGCAAAATAAAAGGAAGTTTAATAGAGGCCAACCAATCACATATATCGGTACTCTCCTAGCTGCAAAGAAGGCTGCAAATATCCCCAACATGGCACTGACCAATGAAGACACTAGACTACGTGCCCCATAAACTAGTCGATCCAGTTCTCTTATATATGGGATGAAATTGAAAAAAAACCAGATAAAGAAATTAGGCATACCTACCAAGAAACACCCAGCAAGGGACTCAAGACGAAACCTTTCTGCAAGCCACATGAACAACATCACCAAGATCCCCTTCAAAAATATAAAAGACCCTATTTCCAAGTTTGGAGACCATTCAGGGTCTCCACCAACACCACTATCACAGGACAATGATAGTAGGAAATCCACGCTACTATCACAATGACTTGGGGATCATCCATCAAGTCCCATGTCACCAGTAATAGCCTCGCAGCCAGGCCCAAAGGAATAACTCTGTCAAATCCATTATTTTGAAAGCCCCTCTAACTCCCCGAATACATAATCGATGGAAGTGAAACAGTCCCTCCATGAACTAATAGTCGATCCACTAAAGGTGAAATATGGAGCAACTCAGCCAGAAATGCCCACGGAGAACGAAAAAACTTGGGCATCGTCATCGCAACACTGGGGATAACCCCCAATATTACTGAGAATTCCTTGTAGGTAGGATAGACCTTGCCTAGGCCATACCAAAAGACATGGTCTCAGGTTACAAAAATTGAACTATCGTTGCTAGAAATTTTCCTATATAGACTCATTATTCCATAGAGAAACCCGAATGCAAGTTTAAAGTGTCATAGTCAATGTTTTAAGAGAACATGGCCTCTAGACCTTCGAGGTAAGAAAATAATTATTCATGCATGGGAAGAGTTATTGCTGAATTCACCTATCTAGAGGTTCCCGGCCAGTAGAACTTTCCTACTAAACTAACTTCAGCTCAAAAGAAAGCTGAAATCATTCTTGATCAACCTGAGTCATCTAGAACTCAGGAAATGGCCCAAAAATATGCAGAGGAAAGCAAAATAATATTCCATTATGGAGTTCTATCTGAAGAAAGTTTCAATAATGATATTTTCGTTGGGGAATTTGTACGTCGATGGTGCTTCATGTGCATTTGGAAGTGGAGCAGGTATAATACTCAATACTCTTGGCGATATCAATTTTGAATATACAATTAGGTTTGAATTCAAACCATCAAATAATGAGGCAGAATACGAAGCTTTAATAGTTTGACTAGACACTACAAGAAAAATGAGTATTAGGGATGGTAAAAATCCGTCCCTAAAAGTACAAAAATCGTCCCAAAAGAGTATTAGGGATGATTTTTGCAACGGCCAAAATCCGTCCCTTATATTAGGCATTGCAAATATTTTAGGGATGGATTTTACCGTCCTAAATGTTAATTCATGGACATTCTACATTTGGCATTAGGGATGGATTTTTTCATCCCAAATGGTGTTCCTGCGAAAAAATTCTAGCTCCCTCCAATAGTAGTAGGGACGTATAAACTGTCCCTAATACTACTCGAATTCTAGCAACCCAATTAGGACGGTAAAAATCATCCCAAAAAGTAATTTCAATTGATGTACAAATGGGTATTAGGGACGGTAAAAACCATCCCAAAAGGTATTCTCAATTAATAGAAATAAGTAAATAGTTATATTATTATATGTTTTATGCTGCAATAATAAATGACATCTAATTTTCATTATAAATCAAATCAGCCGATCATAAACGCAATATATCAACCACATTCATTGAGGCACGTATCCAATAACAATTTCTTCCATTAAACTACATTCAAGTCGAAATATTTAAATGAGTACAAAATCATACTAATTAATAAGATATACAATTGTCAAAAAAAATATCATCCCTAAATTAAGATGATAAATATGATTGTCACGCTTCAAAAACTTCTCTTAGTATCACATATAGTTGACACACTCAAAAACATGTCTCTTCAACTTCTTGTGCACAAGCTTCAATTAATAAATAATCATTTTATCAAAATAATATTATAGCAAAATAAAATATCGAAATATATTAGTTAATCGTATCCACAACTTTTTAGAATTTAAAAAAAAAAAATTGACAGGGTCTCCTTTGTTTATACATGAAAACCAACCTGTTTAATCAATACAAAAGCCCACACGGCCATAAAAAATTGAAAATAAGAATATCGCATATCAACAATTCTTTACAATTTTTAAAAAAATTTGACAGAATCTCCTTTGTTTATACATGAAAATCAGCATGTTTAATCAACACAAAACCCCGCATGTCCATAAAAAAATTGAAAAATCTCCCATATTAATAATTATTTACAATTTTAAAAAAAAATCGACAGAATCTCCTTTGTTTATACATGAAAACGTACTTTTTTAATCAACACAAAAGCCCGCACGGCTAGAAAAAAAATTAAAATAACAATCTCGCATATCAACAACAATAATAAATAAACAATTTACCTCTCGAAAACCATTGATTTGTTAATGTGTTCCATGCGAATAAAATATAACCCTAAAATGTTATCCTGCAAAAAAATATAAGAAACAAAACAAAAAATATATCAGTAATAAAATAATGTTTAAACCTAAAAGTCAAAATGTTGCAAATTCTCGTCGTATACTCAAATCGGGAGGCCGAAAACTACGCGATCGGTCCTTACGAGTTACATTTGTCCCGTGCGACGTGCTCGTGCCTCTCACAGGACTGTTTTGTGGCTGTTTTATTTTTTTACACTTTTATGTCACGTTTTTAAGCCTAAGTCTAAATTTTTACAAATTCTCGTCGTATACTTAAATCGGGAGGCCGATGACTACGGGGTCGGTTCATACTAGTTACATTGGTCCCGTACGAAGTGATCCTGTCTCTAGCAGGATGATTTTGTGGTTGTTTTAGGTTTTCACCCTTTAACGCCATGTTTTTAAGCCTAAGTCTGAATTTTGCAAATTCTCATCGTATACTCAAATCGGGAGGCCGAGGACTACGCAGTCGGTTTGTACGAGTTACAGTGCTCCCGTGCGAGGTTCTCGAGCCTCTCACTAGACCATTTTGTGACTGTTTTACATTTTCACATTTTTATATCATGATTTTAATCCTAAGTCTAAATTTTTGCAAATTCTCTTCGTATACTCAAACCGAGAGTCCCTTGACTATGCGGTCAGTTTGTACGTGTTACATTGGTCCCGTGAAAGGTGATGGTGCCTCTAATGGGACCCTTTTATTATTTTTTACGTTTTCACCCTTTGACGTCATGTTTCTCAAGCTTGTCTAAATTTTACAAATTCTCATCATATACTCAAATTGAGAGGTCGGGGACTACGTAGTCGGTCCCTACGAGTTACATTGGTCCCGTACGAGGTAATCGTGCCTCTTACATGATTGTTTTGTTATTGTTTTACATTTTCATTATTTGACACCATGTTTTTAGGCCTAAAAGTTTAAATGTTGCAAATTCTCGTCGTATACTCAAATCGGGAGGCCGAGGACTACACGGTCAGTTCATACAAGTTATATTTCTCCCATGCAATGTGACTGTGCCCCTAATGGGACCATTTTCTGGTTGTTTTAGGTTTTAACCCTTTAACACCATGTTTTTAACCCTAAGTCTAAATTTTGCAAATTTTCATCGTATACTGAAACTTGAAAATCGGGGACTACACGATCGGTTAGTACGAGTTACATTGGTCCTGTGCAAGGTGCTCTTACCTCTCACGTGACCATTTTGTGGCTGTTTTATGTTTTCACCCATTGACGCCATGTTTTTAAGCCCAAGTCTAAAGTTTTGGAAATTCTTGTCGTATACTCAAACCGGCAGTCCTGTGACTACGCGGTCCGTTCGTACGAGTTACATTGGTCCCATGAGAGGTGATGGTGCCTCTAATGGGCCATTTTGTTACTTTTTTACATTTTCATCCTTTGACTTCATGTTTTTAAGCCTAAGTCTAAATTTTACATATTCTCATCTTGTACTCAAATCGAGAGGCCGTGGACTATGCAATCGGTCCCAATGAGTTACATTGGTCCCGTGCGAGGTGATCATGCCTCTTACAGGACCGTTTTGTGATTGTTTTACATTTTTACCATTTGATGACATGTTTTTAGGCTTAAAATCCTAAATGTTGCAAATTATCGACGTATACACAAATCGGGAGGCCGGGGACTATGCGGTCGGTTCGTACGAGTTATATTTCTCCCGTGTGAGGTGGTCGAGCCTCTCAGTGGAACGTTTTGTGACTCTTTGATGTTTTCACACTTTTATGTCAAGTTTTTAATCCTAAGTCTCAGTTTTTGAAAATTCTCGTCATATACTCAAATCAGGAGGCCGGTGACTACGGGCTCAATTCGTATGAGTTATATTGGTCTCGTGCGAGGTGATCGTGCCTATAACGGAACCATTTTGTGGTTGTTTTAGGTTTTCGCCCTTTGACGCCATGTGTTTAACCTTAAGTCTAAATTTTGCAAATTCTCATCGTATACTCAAATCGCAAGGCCGGGGAAAATGCAGTTGGTTCGTACGAGTTACATTTCTCCCGTGTGAGGTGCTCGAGCCTCTCACTGGAGCGTTTTGTGACTTTTTGACATTTTAACACCTTAATTATGGAAATGTCATCATTTTAATTATGGAAACATGTTTTTTTATAAAAATATTAACTCTTCTTTCTGTTCTGATTTTGTTTTGTTTAATACATAAGCATGTCTAGCTTTGTTTTGTGATTTATGAGATATAATTGTATAATTTAGTATTCATATCCAAAATAATTTCTTCCCTATAAATTGGATAATGATCAGAAATAAGGATACATGTTCCCTACAACTACACATTGAAATTACTCGGGGAATCATCTGGTGGTATTGGGAATCCAGTATTTTGTATCATACGAAACAATCTGTTGGTGGTATATAACGCTAGTTCTTTCAACTCTTGGATCTTTTAATGATGACGAATATCTCCCTCCTCAATCCTCTTATCCATCTCTTCACAATGATGGGACTCTCCTTCCTCAATCCTCGTATCCATCTCTTCACGATGATGAGTATCTCCCTCATCAATCCTCTTTTGCAACCTTTCGATCTCGCTCTCATAAAAGTGCGAAGGCATGGACCTTACATATAGTGGTCGAATACTAACTCTCCTACATAATGAATTTCCATGTCCGTCACGACCAATGACATCCTCAAAGATTTGATCTCTCACTTTCGGGTCATTCTGTTGTTCTTCTTCTATCGCATTCAACTATATTTTTACACTTTCCTAGAAATTAAGAAAAGAGTTTTAAATAGTGTGAAATACCATAAAACGTTTATTGCAATATTTTTTACATTAGGTAATAAGAATGGACATTAAAATTTAATACCTCTATGCCAGTCGCTCCATCCTTAATAGTATACGTCTTATTCTTCAACCTTTGAGTCTCTCTATACACACTAAGCTTGTCGATAGACAAGTTAGTTTTTTTCATCTATTGTTTTTAAGTAAGATGAGAAAAAAAACATATTACATTCATAATGGTAATGATGAAATTCGACATAATTTTCCTCAAACTAAAAGCATAAAAGAATATGTAAGGAATATAAAATCTGATGTTAACCTTTTCTACAACTTGAGGAATTGGCGTCCTCCCAATCCTAGGGTGGGCACAAAGGTTTACCTTATTTTCGGTGTTTTTGGCCGCCATTTGCTATATAAAAATTTAAATCATGTTAAAATTTTGATACATATAAACAATCAATAAAAATAATTAGAAAGTAATTCTACATATGTCATACCACCGTTTCTTTTTCACCCCAATAAGTCACTAATTTAGGCCATATATCGGGATCAACTTGAATAGGTACATTTTCAAGTTGATTTTTGTCATTGTCATATGCCTCATAATAGTCCTTTTTGATACGATACTTGAAGCACCTTCAAGCATTGTCCAACTTTTGAAAACAAATTATCTTAAATCCTTTAGGGGCATTTGTATTGTGCTACGAACAAAAGAATATAAATAAATTATAAATTGATCATTTGATTGATGTATTAACATAGGGTTCATTTGGTTAGACTATTTTGCCATGGCCAGTGGGTTTTACAAATAATTTTTGCCCACATTTGTATTGTTCGATATTTTTTTTTGCACATAGCAAACTTTGCCAAATATAGGGCAGATCTAAGCAATTCATTGTTATTAATTCAAGCTTTTAATCAAGTACTATGCATTTTGTTATGAATGAGCATTTTGTTAACTCAAAAGTTATAACTAAGCATTTTAAAATATTCAAATCTATATTGGCAATGATAGACAAGTACCTTCACACTATCCCAAACTATATCGATACTTTCCTCCGATACACTTCTCTAATCGTCCACATCCAAAGTAAATAACGATCCTTGTCGACCAAAATATCTCAACTGACTCGCAAGCTTCTTCCCATTAGGTTCAATTGGCTGGCAGTCGTTGTTCCACCCAATTATCAATTTTTGACCACTATCCCCTTCTTTCCATGGTTTGGAAAACCCTCTACGTTTCACACTAGTAGCGGTACCATTTTGAATTGGTAATGGTGTACCCTCAGCACTACCTGATCAAAATTCAAAAGAAAATATGACATGAATAATTATATAAGTAAAATATTTTTAGCAGATTTATACAACTCTCCACTAAATAGGTAGACACATACCTGCACCCATATTATCTGAGGGTTGGCATATCATTGACTGAGATGACTCTAGTTGAGACCGATGTGATCCTATTGACATCCGAGCACATGGGCGGATCATTTCTTCTTGAGAATCTGGTGACCCTCCTACTCCCACAGGACGAGAAGGGCGTTTAGTTGGCATGATCGATTTGTTTAAAAAGCATATATGTCAAAATAAATATGAATAAATGTTATACATGAAACACAAAATGAAAAGTTACAATACATCGTATTTCCTTTGATTCTATGCATTTTCAATACCTTTCTATTTCTTCCATAAAATCTGATAAATCCCTTGTATTGAGCCAACCACATTTTATCCTTTTAATAATTGATGAAATTGACCACATAGGTGGAAGCATACTCACAATCACATGCCCGAGGACAATTATGTTAGGACAAAAACCTCCCCTACTTAAAATGTTGTATACTTTCTTTGTTATACATATGATCTCGCACATTTAAATTTCGGCTCATTTTATGTTTCTCAAATTCTTTCTATAAAGGATGAAACTCTCGATCTTCCTCCTCTAGTAGATCTACTAATTTCTCTACACATGTTGGATTATGTTTTTGAAATATCTTTTCTTTTGATTGATTCCAACATGGTTGTAGCGTCTCGACTATTTTTTCCAATAAATATTTTTCTGATATCCGTTTTCCACATTTTTACAAGTAACGACATAATTCAATTTTACAGAATCCATACAAAGTTATTGGAATTCCCTCTTTAAGAGATGAATTTTCAAATTCTTCTATTGCATTCTTAATATTATCATTAAAATTTATAGAAGACCGCATTGTTTCCTGTCACAATATCAAAAAACATTTAAGAAAAACATTTATAAGATAACCGTTAATATTAAAACATAAAAGGCAACACATGAATATGAGAACAAAGATTTAATAAAACATGCATTTCAATCATCAAATTATAATTCCGATACGTTATCACTAACATAATACATAGGTATAAAAGTTAAACCATTTCAACCACCATCCCGTCATTCCTCAGTAACTTCATCCCTTTCTTCCTCCATACCATCATCATCATCAAGAACGGTTTTGTCAATTATGGAGCCATCTATCCCTTATCTCGTTCAAGATACATTTTGATATTGATCTAGTTATTGCATGCTAAATTCCTCAACATCATGGAAATATAAGCCTTCATTGGTTGAATATTCATCAAATTTATCTGTTGGTGTCATCGAAAAACAACATGCCAGTCTGATTCTGACGAATCTTCCACATACCAAACTTGTTCTTCTTGAGATGCTAGGATAAAAGGTTCATCAAGAACTCGATTGTCTTTGTATAACAAATAGTTGAAGTTAACTAGCATAAAGTTAAATTCATCTAATGTTTTACCCATACGGTTATCGATCCAATCACATTTGAATAAGAAAATTTTCATGTCGTTGATATAACGAATCTCAATGATGTATGTAACTTGTCCATAGAAAGTAGCATCCCCTAAAAGAGTATTTTTGTCTCTACGGATAGAATAACTCATCTATGAATCTTTTAGAACGACCCCACTATGTTGATTTTTTCTACGTTGATCAACCGCCTTTGTCCGAAATCGAAAACCACGAAAAAAATAAGAATGGAATCTAAAAGCATCCTATTTAGGGCCTAAGGACAAAATCCTAATTTCGTCGGGTAGTTGGGCGTTATTTGTCAAACTACACCCCTGATATTTTCCTAACAAAAAATTTAATCAAAATTTTATATAGTAAATATAATAGAGCACTATTAAGATTAACAAGGAATAAACTGACTTACATGATTGTTAAACCATGTGCTGAATTTTTCGTTATGAAGGCGTTGAATATGGTGTTATGAAAGTTGAGGATACTCTTTTGAAATTTCCACAAGATGTTTTCTATAAAAATGCACACATGTCAATTTCATAATGAATGTAGCAAAACCTACAAGTAACAAATTTGTGCACGTTGTTAAGGTAAAAAATTAACTTACTCGTTGAACGGTGCCACTGAATAAGTGTTGAAAAGAACAAAACGATGGGCTTGAACCAATGTTTCTTCATCAAGCATAATTTGAACATTTTTCCCAACAGTGCGACCAGAGTCATTACCTTGGTCATCTGATCTAATAGGTCGACTAGACTTGGTTTTCACATTATCACACAAATACCTTGAGCAAAAGGTAATGCACTCATATAAAAGGATAGACTTAGCAATTGAGGCCTCATGATGAGCACGATTTCACACATAGAGTTTCAATGTGTGTAGATACCTTTCGATTAGATACATTGAATAATAAAGCACTGACCGGGCAATTAATAGTTCATCAGCCAAATGTATAGGCAAATGTTCCATCACATAAAAAAATATTGGAGGGAATATTGTGATACCTCGACTAATTAAATACCGGGTAGCTACTCCTTTATTAAATCAATACAAAATGCCAAGTTGGTTCAGTTAATAGCATCACTGTCGAAAACATTTTAATAATTACTAACTACCTAGTATTTAAAAAGTAAGTTGCCAAATTTTAATTTAAGTCTGAATATCATGCAATAAAAGAATAATGGAAGAACAACATAATCCATTCACCATAACGAAGTAATGAAATAACCAACAAATAATAATAAGAGTCCGGAGGAAAACTCCTCCCAACAATCCAACAACTGAAAATAATAAGACAAGTCTGAATCCTGAATTAATTACATGCCAGAAGCCTAAATAACTTAATTAAATAAAAAGTCTCTAAAAGGAATGGGCGACATGCCCTACAACCGATAAATGCTGAATATAGAGTCAAGATAGATGAAGCGTCTACAAGAAAAGTCCTATAACTTCCACAAATAGCTACAGCTCATCACCTGAATGAGGATCCTAAGCATGGTGTCCTTGTGGCTAGGCACCTAAAATGGTTTTTACAAAAATAGGTTTGAAAGAAAATGGGTCAGAGCCCGAAAGTGGAAATCATTTTAAAAACAGCAAGTGTTTTAATAACATTAAAACATTAAATGCAAAATACATGTTAGGACGTGCACTCACATGAAATTCTCACCTTTCGACTACATGTGCACTCCTAACGTACTATAACCATCTAAATGACATACATATCTAACCAAACTGTAATAAGTTCTACCCCTTACTACTCGATTCCCATATTACATTCTAGCTTTATCAATATAATAGAGGGCTTTACTTAAACTCAGATTCTCAATTTGTAATACAGTTCACTATCGGTTAACCCGTTATGTTTTCTCAAAACATTACCATAATTATATTCACAATACCAACAAGAAAGTTCCCATTAACTAAGTGTATATTATTCACGTCATCAATATACAATACAAGCACCCCGAGACTAAGCTGCGGTGCACACAAACTCTGCTATCCATCCCGGTACATCACGTACATAAGGATCACGCATTCCGAATCTCTCAGGAATCGTTCTCAGATAACGACAATCACAAACAATGGAGGCGAACACAGTCACATCACATGGGTCATGCACATACCTGCGCTCCCACGATCAGCAGACTTATTAACATCCCAATAAGTCCTTCTCTGACCTATGTTCATCGAGGTACCAGTCTAAATCCGGGAAACACAAGGATTATAGGGCCCTAAGCGAACGTTAACCTCCCGTGATAGCAAGTATGGTTGGTATGTCATACACATAAAGGCAATACATATACTAAGTGAGCACACATCTTAGTAATCACCATAATTTATATGTGGTACACTTCTCATTCTCGTACCTACATATAATGTTACATAATTTACATAATCCCGGTTGATACAATTATACAAGCCATTAATTGTTCTCACGTTGTAATAGACACTCGCGTCCTAATCCATAATTTCCATTTGGTTCGAATCACACTTCTAGGTTTTACTCCTCTATATATCACAAATGTCCCTACTATATCAATTTATCATCAAGGGAAGATTATCTCTACCATTAAATAAGGTTATGGGACACGCTAAATCAAAACAGGCTAAAAAGCCTAAACTGTCAACTCGTTAGAAGTCTCGTTCGAACGAGAGTTCGTTCGAACGAACTGGGTATCTAATGAGATCTTGTTTGAATGAAAGGCATCGAACTAACATTCAACTTGTTAGAAGGCAAACTGTCCACTCGTTAGAAGCTCGTTCGAACGACTTGGGTAGGTCTTCTAACGAGGGACCAGTTTCGAGCCCAGAAATTCCTTAACTCGTTTTTCCAATTTTTCTACACCTCTAATCTCCTCTAAACATCAAACCAACAATTGTACTTGGGTTCTAATCAATCCTAAATATACTTAAGTCATATATTAACGTATTTAGTGGGATTAAATCATCCTAAATCTCATCCAAATATTAAATCTCCACATCTTCTTCCCCAATCTCAAGAACATGAACCCTAGAAATTAAATTCATCCATAGGCAATAATAAATCCGTTTTTATGGTATAAAAGATAAATTTTTCACTGACTAATCATCCTAACATTGTTCTACATGCAATCTCCTCATAAAATTGTAAATCTCTACATCCAATTCAATGGGTTTTTAGCATTCTCTAAGAACAATGAAATTCTGTCAATTTCCTACGCATGGAAGAAGCATTCTTTGCAAAAAATGTAATTAAACCACTTGCCTTATGTGTATCTCTGATTTTGATGACGAATTGATGGAGTGTTCTCTCTCTCTCTCTGCAGAATTCCTTCTCTCTCTCTCTCTCTCTCTCTCCAAGCTTTCTTCTCCAAGGTGCTAATGGTGGCTAGGGTTTGCCTTAGGAAATTTTGGAACAATTCTAATAACCCCCGTAGTCCATTAGGTCCTAAGATGTGTTTAGTGGGTTTAGTGGGCAATTACCAAGTCAGCTTTTTAATTCCCAATTTTCGTAGGTTTTAATTCCCGAAAATCCAAAATTACCAAAATACCCTTATACGTTGCCGGTGTGGCCTAAAAATGCCCCGGGACCCAAACCAAACCCCTGGCTAGTATTTTCTGACTATCTCGACCCTTCCGGACGCGTTGGCACACTCAAAATGACCATACAGTTAATAGAAATAAAATTCATTTTTTTAATTAAAATAAATATATTCCGGACGCAACTGTCACACGCGTCTCAACAAAATTTCCAAATTGCCGTATTTCAATCTCATGACCAATTTCATAATTTAGTATTCATATATAATCATATATCCACATTATAATCAAATACCAACTCGCATCTTGCTAGTATTTTAATTTGGATTAATTTCCAATACGCATTTAATTCAATTAATCCCATAAATAAATATCACAAAAATACGGGGTATTACATACTTCCCCCCTAATAACTGAATTTCGTCCCGAAATTCGGAACTCGAAAGTACCTGGCAAGAACAACTCTGGATAACGTTCGCGCATCTCATCCTCGCGCTCCCATGTGGACTCCTCAACATTATGATGTCGCCACTGAACACACACTAACGGAACTATCTTTGACCGCAGCTTCCGATCACTTCGGTCCAAAATAGCAATCAGCCTTTCCTCGTAGGAGCTATCAGGCTGGAGATCGATGTCCTCCAAGGAAATGTGAGAATGAGCCAAATCGTCTCTAAGATATTTCCTTAGCGAGGAAATATGAAATACATCGTGAATCCGATGCAAATGTTCCGATAACCCAAGCCTATACGCAACCGGTCCAATCCGCTCAATAATAGGAAATGGTCCCACATATCTCGGTGCCAACTTCCCTTTCTTCCCGAAACTCATAATCCCCTTCATAGGAGATACTCTGAGCAAAACCTGGTCCCCCACTTGGAACTCTCTGAAGAACCTCTTCGCATCAGCATAGCTCTTCTGCCGATCCTGAGCTACCCGAATGCGACTCCGAATCAATTCTATCCTCGCCGAAGTATCCTGAATTACTTCCAGCCCAAGTAGTTTGTTGTCCCCCACCTCCAACCAACATGCTGGGGAACGACAAGGTCTACCGTACAACGCCTCAAATGGAGCCATGCCAATGGTGAACTTGTAGGAGTTATTGTAAACAAACTCCACCAGTGGAAGATACTGTTCCCATCCACCCCCGAAATCAATGATGCACATACGTAGCATGTCCTCCAACATCTGGTTTGTACGCTCGGTCTGCCCATCGGTCTGCGGGTGATACGCCGTACTCAACCGCAATTCCGTGCTCATGGCCTCCTGAAAACTCTCCCAAAACCGCGAAACAAATATCTTGTCTCGGTCAGACACGATATTTAGGGGCACACCGTGAAGTCTCACTATCTCTGTAATAAAGAGTTAGGCATACTGTCCCGTAGTGTAGTCTGTCCTTACGGGTAGAAAATGAGCGACTTTGGTCAACCTGTCCACAATTACCCAAATGGAGTTGTGACCTCTCTGTGATGTAGGCAACCCCATGATAAAGTCCATGGAGATGCTCTCCCACATCCACATCGGGACCTCCAATAGCTGTAGAAGTCCTGCCGGTCTCTGATGATCCACTTTTACAAGCTGACAAGTGGCGCATTTAGAAACAAACACGGCAATATCTCTCTTCATCCCGCTCCACCAATACTGTCGTCTCATGTCTTGGTACATTTTGTCCCCACCGGGATGTACCGCGAATCGTGAGCCGTGCGACTCTGCCATCACCTCGTGTCGCAATTCCTCCCCTTCTGGAACTACCAATCTCCCATTGAAGCGTAATCCCCCGTCTGAGCTAACGGTATAGGACTCGGCTCCCTCTGCTAGTACTCGAACTATTAGCTCCTGACAGAACGAGTCATCTGTTTGTGCCTTTACCATTCTCGTGACAATCTGAGGTGTAACAGTCATTACCGACATGAATGATCGGGCCACTGCATCCTGGTGTCCCAATTCTTTCCACTTGGCCTTCCACACCCCTACCACCTCATCTATTGGCCTACGGCTCAACGCGTCTGCTACCACGTTAGCCTTCCCTGGGTGATACTGGATATCAAACTGATTGTCCTTCACAAACTCAAGCCACCTTCGCTGCCGCATATTCAACTCCTTCTGCGTGAATAGGTACTGTAGGGACTTGTGGTCCATGAACAAGTGAAACTTCTCCCCCAAAAGGTAATGTCTCCAAATCCGAAGGGCAAATACCACTGCTGCTAATTCCAAGTCATGAGTGGGGTAATTCTTCTCATGAGGTTTAATCTTACGGGAAGCATAAGCTATGGCCTGACTCTCCTGCTGTAATACACCTCCAAGTCCTTGCAAGGACGCATCGGTGTAAACTAGATACTCAACTCCCGGTCTCGGCAATGCTAACACAGGTGCTGAGGTCAACTTATCCTTCAACTCATCAAATGCCAACTGACAGGCATCACTCCAGATGAATGGCACACCCTTATGAGTCAGATGTGTCAGAGGACCCGCTATCTTCCAAAATCCCCGAATGAACCTCCTGTAGTATCCTGCTAGTCCCAAGAAACTATGGGTCTCCATCGGTGTCGTGGTCTGTCCCCACTCCCTCACCGCGGATACTTTCCCCAGATCAACAGATATCCCCCGGTCGGAAATAATGTGTCCCAAAAACTGGACCTCCTTCAGCCAAAACCCGCACTTCTCATATTTTGCATACAGCTCGTTCTGACGTAGTGTCTGCAAAACTTGCCTCAAATGCTCGGCGTGCTCCTCCTATGTCTGGGAGTAAACCAAAATATCATCAATGAAGACAATGACAAACTGATCTAAGAAATCTCTAAACACCCTATTCATCAAGTCCATAAACACAGCTGGAGCATTGGTCAAACCAAAAAGCATAACCTGAAATTCGTAAGAACCATATCTTGTCAAGAACGCAGTCTTCGAGACATCCTCTTCCCTGATATGCAACTGATGGTATCCTGATCATAAATCAATCTTCGAGAAGAAAGAAGCTCCTCTCAACTGGTTGAATAGATCATCGATTCGAGGCAACGGATACTTATTCCGTATCATGACCTTATTCAACTCTCGGTAATCCACACACAATCTCAGTGAACCATCTCTCTTCTTCACGAATAACACAGGGGCACCCCGCGGTGAAGTACTCCTCCGTATAAACCCCTGACCCAACAACTGCTCAATCTGATCCCGTAACTCCCTCATCTCAGCTAGAGCCATACGGTACGGTGTGCGTGCTATAGGTCTCGTATCTGGTAATAAGTCTATGACAAAGTCTATCTCTCGACTGGGGGGTAGGCTTGGTATCTCCTGAAACACATCTGAGTACTCCCTGACGACTGAGATCAAATCTAAAGGAATCACAACCTCCTTAGAGGTATCCTCCTCTATGTAGTACAAATGAGCGGTCGAACATCCCTCTGGGCGAGGCATCGCCACTACAAACATCTCTTGCCCCGGAATGGCAAAAACAATGCTCCCACCGAAGCAATCAATCATGGCTCTATAATCAGCGAGCCAATCCATACCGATAATCACATCATGCACATGCATATCTAATACCAACATGTCTGCAGGTAATACCAAACTACCAATCTCTACCCCCACTCCCCAGCATATAAAGAAAATAAGCGACCCACTCCCCAATGGTGAGTCTACACACGTCACTGTGCTCTCTGCTGTGGCTAACAATCCTAAGGCTTTCGAAAAATGTGTAGCTATAAAATAGTGCGTTGCCCCCGTATCAAACAAAACCCGACCCATAGTACCATGGATAGGAAACATACCCTCAATCGCGGGTGGTGCCTGTGGAGCTGCTGCCTGGTGGACATTATAGACACGTCCATACTGTAACTGCCCCTGCTGCACAGGAACTGCTGGAATGGCTGGAAGTGCTATCACCTGGGCTGGAGCTGGGAGGGCAGGTGGAAAAAGTGGCCTCTTTGGCTCATGTCGAGCACCCTGCTGCTGTTGCTGTGGGGCCCTGCCCCTATCAGGACAGTCCTGGCGTTTATGGCCAGTCTTGCCACAAATGAAACACTTCCCCGGGAAGTTTCCCCCTCTCTGCCCCCGCTGTCCCCAGCCCTGGTGGACGTTACCGTTCCTCCACTGGCCCTGCTGGCCCTGCTGAAATTGTTGTTGACCATTCTGACCCTGCGGGTTCTGATGGCCGTTCGGACCCTGATGGCCCTGCCGAAAACCTCCATGTTCGTGCCTGAAGTTCCCCGATCTGAACCTCTTATGATCCCCCTGCTGGTGACCCTGGTCACCCTGTCTCTGCCTCTGAACAGATTGTGCCCCACTGGCACCATGTCCTCCAGTCTTGCCCTGATGGCTGGACTCTCCTGATCTCTTGCCCTCAGCCATGTGAAAGAGATGATCCTGGCAGTGTAACAGTGCAGCGTTAACCACATCAGAGTAAGTGGCCAATGATAGGTTCCCCAACAAATGCTGACGGATCCTCCAAGTCAACCCGTCTTTAAATTTCTATATCTTCTTATATTCCGTCGGTATCTCATCCGGTACAATGTTTAACAGATTTGTGAATTCGGCCTTATACTCGGCCACAATCTTACCCTCCTGTCGAAGGCTCATCAACTTCCTCCTCATTTTCGTGTGAACAGCGGACGAAAAGTACTTGCGGTCGAACCGCACCCAAAACTCCTGAATAGTGAGAATGTCCCTCTCCTCCACGGTGGTAATAGATGCCCACCACTGCAGTGCAGACCCCACTAGCTTAAAGGTAGCTAGTATCTACTTCTGAACCTCTGTGCACTCGTACATCCTCAGGTGCCTCTGAATATCTTTCCTCCACTGACTCGAAACCACTACATCGGAGCTACCTGCGAACTCCGGTGGGTGTGCTTTCTGAAAAGCATCTCGAACACATTCCCAAGCAGACGGGAATGCATGTGCCTGAACTGGCACGGCTATCGGCGCCTGAGGTGGTGCCTGCTGAACTATGGCTAGTGCGGCATTTACCGCCTGGGCCACAATGGCTGCAACCTCGGCAGCATTCATCGTGCCCTGAACTGGTGCGGGCTGTGGTTCTGGCGTAGCATCCCTGGGAACCTGTTGTGCATATCGTGGAGTCATTCTGAAACAAGAATAAAGTCTATAAGTTCGCAGTTATAAACTCAAAATAGCTGAAGAAGGTAGCATATACAAGAGAATACAACAGTCCTAAAATATAGGGCTCTACATCAAAGAAAGCTTAGCGGAAACATAATAAGCCGTATAGATCCTAAAGGACACTAGAACCTGATGCTCTGATACCACCTATGACACCCCGACTAATTAAATAACGGGTAGCTAATCCTTTATTAAATCAATAAAAAATGCCAAATTGGTTCAGTTAATAGCATCACTGTCGAATTTTTTTTAATAATTACTAACCACCTAGTATTTAAAAAGTAAGTTGCCAAATTTTAATTTAAGTCTGAATATCATGCAATAAAATAATAATGGAAGAACAACATAATCAATTCACCATAACGAAGTAATGAAATAACCAACAAATAATAATAAGAGTCCGGAGGAAAACTCCTCACAACAATCTAACAAATGAAAATAATAAGACAAGTCTGAATCCTGAATTAATTACATGCCAAAAGTCTGAATAACTGAATTAAATAAAAAGTCTCTAAAAGGAATGGGCGACATGCCCTACAACCGATAAATGCTGAATATAGAGTCAAGATAGATGAAACGTCTACAAGCAAAGTCCTGTAACTTCCACAAACAGCAACAACTCGTCACCTGAATGAGGATCCTAAGCATTGTGTCCTAGTGGTTGGGCACCTAAAATGGTTTTTACAAAAATAGGTTTGAAAGCAAATGGGTCAGAGCCCGAAAGTGGAAATCATTTTAAAAACAACAAGTGTTTTAATAACATTAAAACATTAAATGCAAAATACAAGTTAGGACATGCACTCACATGAAATTCTCACCTCTCGACTACATGTGCACTCCTAACGTACTATACCCATCTAAATGACATACATATCTAACCAAACCGTAATAAGTTCTACCCCTTACTACTCGATTCCCATATTACATTCTAGCTTTATCAATATAATCGAGGGCTTTACTTAAAGTTAGATTCTCAATTTGTAATACAGTTCACTATCGGTTAACCCGTTATGTTTTCTCAAAACATTAACATAATTATATTCACAATACCAACAAGAAAGTTCCCATTAACTAAGTGTATATTATTCACGTCATCAATATACAATACAAGCACCCTGAGACTAAGCTGCGGTGCACACATACTCTGCTATCCAACCCGGTACATCACGTACATAAGGATCACACATTCCGAATCTCTCAGGAATCGTTCTCAGATAACGACAATCACAAACAATGGAGGTGAACACAGTCACATCACATGGGTCACGCACATACCTGCGCTCCTACGATCAGCAGACTTATTAACATCCCAATAAGTCCTTCTCTTACCTATGTTCATCGAGGTACCAGTCTAAATCCGGGCAACACAAGGATTAGAGGGCCCTAAGCGAACGTAAACCTTCCGTAGTAGGTATGTCATACACATAAAAGCAATACATATACTAAGTAAGCACACATCTTAGTAATCAACATAATTTATATGTGGTACACTTCTCATTCTCGTACCTATCCATAATGTTACACAATTTACATAATCCCGGTTGATACAATTATACAAGCCATTAATTGTTCTCAAATTGTAATAGACACTCCCGTCCTAATCCATAATTTCCATTTGATTCGAATCACACTTCTAGGTTTTACTCCTCTATATATCACAAATGTCCCTACTATATCAATTTATCATCAAGGGAAGATTATCTCTACCATTAAATAAGGTTATGGGACACGCGAAATTAAAACAGGCTAAAAAGCCTAAACTGTCAACTTGTTAGAAGTCTCATTCGAACGAGGCTGTTCGAACGAGAGTTCGTTCGAACGAACTGGGTATCTAACGAGATCTCGTTCGAACGAAAGTCATCGAACAAACATTCAACTCGTTAGAAGGCAAAAATGTCCACTCGTTGGAAGCTCATTCGAACGAGCTCGTTCGAACGACCTGGGTAGGTCTTCTAACGAGGGACCAGTTTCGAGCCCAGAAATTCCTTAACTCGTTTTTCCAATTTTTCTACACCTCTAATCTCCTCTAAACATCAAACCAACAATGGTACTTGGGTTCTAATCAATCCTAAATATACTTAGGTCATATATTAACGTATTTAGTGGGATTAATTCATCCTAAATCTCATCCAAATATTAAATCTCGACATCTTCTTCCCCAATCTCAAGAACATGAACCCTAGAAATTTAATTCATCCATAGGCAATAATAAATCCGTTTTTATGGTATAAAAGATGTATTTTTCACTTACTAATCATCCTAACATTGTTCTACATGCAATCTCCTCATAAAATTATAAATCTCTACATTGAATTCAATGGGTTTTTATCATTCTCCAAGAACAATGAAATTCTGTCAATTTCCTACGCATGGAAGAAGCATTCTTTGCAAAAAATGTAATTAAACAACTTGCCTTATGTGTATCTCTGATTTTGATGACAAATTGATGGAGTGTTCTCTCTCTCTCTCTGCATAATTCATTCTCTCTATCTCTCCAAGCTTTCTTCTCCAAGGTGCTAATGGTGGCTAGGGTTTGCCTTAGGAAATTTTGGAACAATTCTAATAACCCCCGTATCCCATTAGGTCCTAAGATGTGGTTAGTGGGTTTAGTGGGCAATTACCAAGTCAGCTTTTTAATTCCCAATTTTCGTAGGTTTTAATTCCCAAAAATCCCAAATTACCAAACTACCCTTATACGTTGCCGGTGTGGCCTAAAAATACCCCGGGACCCAAACCAAACCCCCGGCTAGTGTTTTCTGACTATCTCGACCCTTTCGGACGCGTTGGTGCACTCAAAATGACCATACGGTTAATAGAAATAAAATTCACATTTTTAATTAAAATAAATATATTCCGGACGCGACTGTCACACGCGTCTCAACAAAATTTCCAAATTACCGTATTTCAATCTCATGACCAATTTCATAATTTAGTATTCATATATAATCATATATTCACATTATAATCAAATACCAACTCGCATCTTGCTAGTATTTCAATCCGGATTAATTTCCAATACGCATTTAATTCAATTAATCCCATAAATAAATATCACAAAAATACGGGGTATTACAAATTTCTTCTCGAGACTATTAAAGTAAGAGCCATACGGTCTTCAAATTTTTCCAAGTCAACTAAATTATTTACACTTGAGCATAGTATCGCATAGCAATTACTTAATTCAATTAAAGCTTTGACAACATGCTTTGGCAATATCCTACGTATAGCCATCGGGAGTACTTGTTGCATTAGAATGTGATTATCATGACTATTAAGTCTCCAAATGCTTCTCTCTTGAGGGTGCGCACATCGTGAACTATTCGATGAATAACCATATAGAACTTTGAGATTCAGGAACACTTTCAAGAATATATCCTTCTCTTTGTTGCTCATCGTAAACTCTGTTGGGGCCATATACTGTTGATTTGCTCCTCGCGGCTGAGGATATAACACCACGCACCTAATACTCATCTCTTTGAGGTCTTTGCAAGCATTTAAATTATCCTTTGCTTTCCCTTTGAAGCCCAACAATGTAAAAAGAATATTGTCTAAAAAAATTTCTCAATATGCATGACATCAAGATTATGGTGAATCAAATTATGCTCCCAATATTACAATTCAAAAAAGAAACTTTTCTTCTTCCAATTCAGTATTTTTTTCGAAATATTATCTTTAATCTTTTTTTCAAGCTCAATTTCCCTTTTGTCTCGTATCATTCTTTTCAGCACGCCTTTTTTCTTATATTCAGTTACAACGTCAAGACCACTTAATTGTTGCAGAACTTGTGATCCAGTTAGTTTTAATGGTGGTGGACTCATATCAACCCTGGCATTAAATGTAACTTTTTCTTTACGAAATTTATGTCACATTGGTAAGAATCGACGATGACCCCAATAACAGTACTTACGATCATTATTCAATCATATATCTTGATGATCCTTATTGTAACAAGGACTAGAAAATTCACCTTTTGTGCTCCATCCTGATAACATGGCATAACCAAGAAAATCACTAATTGTCCATAACAACGCCGCATGTAACTGAAACAATTGTTTCGCTGATTCCTCATAAGTATGTACCCCATTAGCCCATAACTCTTTTAACTCATCAATTAGTCGCTATAAATATACATCAATTTTATCACCGGGCCCTTTTGGCCCGTCAATAAGAATAGACAAAATTAAGTGGAGTTGTTTCATACACAACCACGGGGGAAAGTTTAATATCATTAGCACAATAGGACAAGTACTATGAGAAATGCTCATATTACCAAACGGATCGAATCCATAAGTTTCTAAAGCAAGTCTAACATTGCGACAATCACTCGAAAATGATGGACTTTGCTCATCAAATGTCTTCCATGCAAGGGAGTCAGCGGGATGCCTCAACACGCCATCATCAATCCGTTCATCAGCAAGCCATTTCATTAGTGGGGCAGTATGCGATGACCAATACAATCGTTGTAATCTCGATTTCAAAGGAAAAGACCTTTTTCGCTTCTAATTTTGTACCCTCACCACTATCAAATTCATTTTTAAACCTAGATTCCCCATAAATTTTGCATTTCTCAAGATTATCTCTCTCATTTCGAAACAACATACAACTATTAGGACATGCATCCCATGTTTCATAGTTAAATCCTAAATCTTTTGTCAATTTATTAGTTTGATAGAAGGATTTTGGAATCTTGGCTTTCAGGAACACCTTCGGCCAGAATAACATCAACATCGTAAAAGAACGATTTGTCCATCAATTTTGTTGTTTCGGGTGAAATAATTCAACAACAAATGACAAATGGGTAATGTCCTTAGTATAATTCTCATACAACTCACTTTGTGCCTCTTTTAAAAGTCTAAAATATTCTAGGAAATCTGTGTCGGGCACGTCATGATCTTCGATGTTATGTTATTCATCATTGCCCATATTTTTCTCTCTACATGGAATCCCCCTTCCTTCTTGAACCATTAAAATCATGCTTGCCCCAACAACCATACCATCGCTCCAACTATTTACGATGATATTAAAATCACCCAATGATTTACCATGATAAATCCAATTCTTGTAACTCTTTTCAAAAGCATACATGTCTATGTGACTCCTCATATTTCGTGAGTTATAGTAGACATGATTAACACCAGTACTACATGGGAATTTGATGCTAAAAGTAAGAATATCCTTATTTCTATATTCAAAATCAGTAAAGATTTGAACTCCATTAGTGTATGCCTTTATGGTCCTATCTCCTCCGATCTAACTCTTATCCATACTGATCTTATTGAACCCCTATTACATATTAAATAAAGATATATAAATATATACATAATTGCATTTATTTTATCATTTTTGTGTGTATTTATATACATAGAGAGAGACCCAATTGCATTAAAGTAATAACTACACACACACACACACACACACACACACACACACACACACACACACACACACACATATATATATATATATATATATATATATATATATATATATATATATATATATATATATATATAATATTTATCAAAGTTCTAAAAGGCCCGTCTAGGCTTCGCCGAGGCTTAAGGATTGGGAGAATCGCCTTGCCTCAACTTTTTACGCCTTATTCTTGGTAAAATCCTTAAGGCGCACCTTTTTTTATAAAAATAAGAATGCTTTAGTGAAACGATATGGCCTTTAAAGACTTTTTTTTACAAATCGGACCATTATCTCGTCCAAAATAATCAAATAGTATTTTAATTCACAAATATTCAGACATATATTTATAATATGTACAATTTTAGTATTTTAATAGAAATGCACATTTATAAGTTACTTCTTGTGCATATTCGTATGTGCCCTACCCAACCTTTACCCCATTTAACCCTCCCCACCCTCAGCCCTAAGTCGTTTTAAAAATCTTTGGGGCCCTAAGCTCGCAAAAAAAAATCTTTTTCAACAAATTTTCCATTTCCATTTGTATGAGGAAAATACATTTTTTTCCTATGCAAGATACTTTAAGATACTATATTGCAAATCTTGGAAAAAATAGCGTCTATATGCATAGACTCAAAACAAAAAATATATTAATATAAAATTGATTAATACAATAAATACAAGAAAAATCAAAACCAAAAGCTCATGTATCAAATGAGTTACACCAAAATAATAAGGTCAAAAATTAAAACATCCATATTCTTTTCTCGACAATGAAATTATACAATTACACCAAAACACCAAAACATAAACAACGTATACATAGAGTTGTGGAATTATGTCGACAATGAAAGTAACATTTTTCTTCGTAGTGATGGTGTTGTAATTGTAATAACATAAACATACATTTTCATTATTGAAACAATAAAAAATGATAAATAAGAGTGTGAACGTATCGACAAAATTGTTCAAACAATATAATGACAAGTTTACATAGGTATTCATAATTTCCTTCAAAGGAAAAACAACAAATAGAGTTTTGATTGTATACTCTAACACAATCAATCACTGAAAAAATTTATACCTCTGACACAATCAACCACTGAAAAAGGAGGAGGCACAGGGAATAGAGGAGGCAGCGCAAGGGAGAGGAAGCGCGGGGGAGCGACGGAGATGGTGGAGTGGTGGAGGGGGAAGCGTGAGAGAAGAGAGAGGAGAGAGAGAGAGAGAGAGAGAGAGAGAGAGAGAGAGAGAGAGAGAGAGAGAGAGAGAGAGAGAGAGAGAAGGGGGAGTTAGGTTAGGGAAAAATGAAAATAAATGTGGGAAAATGAGGAAAACCATCTAAAGGGTAATAACTGTGTCTTTTGATACATCAAAAGGCACGTATATTAAAACTGTGGGTACCTCGATTAGCTATTTCGGGCCAGTCGAGTAGCCCAATTAAATCGTGCCAAACGTCTACAGGCCCCGCGCTATAGCTGATTCAGTTGTGACCTATTCAATTCCTCAAATATGTCAAGGAGATATTCTAGGGATTATGGGTTAACGTGTAGGAGTCCAATACCCCCACTCTTCGAGAGATAACAGATATATATTAAACCCTCAGCCCGGGGAAAAGGTCAAGCATTCTTTTCTAAAAACACTCTCCCGGAGTAAAGAGAAATAAAATACTGAGAGCTCGACCATGGACCTAATCCTTCTTGTTGAACCACGTATATCTTGTGTTGTGTGTGATTGTGACTCTTTCAAGTTCTTTATTTATTATGGTGATTGACTTTGCTTGTTATTTTGTGTTAAATTTTGTTGTCACCACTAATGGCGCCGTCTGTGGGAAATGTTTGTTTTCCTTTAAGAAAGCCTTCACCAATAAGAATTTGGAATGTCTGGACACAGCTGTAATGCCCCTTAAGCAAGGGATATTCAAGAGAAACCTGTCCCTTGCAAAATCAGATCTGAAGTTCAACGTTTAAATCCTAGGGCTCGACTAGAACGACAAACTTTGGAGGAAAGCCAAGGACCAGCCAGGTCCACACAGATCTCCAGGCTAATCCACTCCTATGAGGCTAGGCTCCAAGAGCAAGAGGATGCCACTCGCAAGGCAGAAGCTGAGAATGCTCGTCTCAAAAGAAAATTGGAGAGAATGGAGAGAGAACTCCATCGCAGCACCAAACGTCAATATTTCACTCCTAGCCCTCAGGCAAGCAAGTCTCGTAGTCGAGGAAGGAGACCTAAATGTGGATCTCAAATATTTAAGAAACACAAGTCAGATAACAACTTTCTCAAGCAATAGCAACCAACTCACCGTTATAGGAGCCCATCTCGAGGAAATGATGACATACATAATTTGATTCGAAGAGAAATGGACTAACACCTAACACATCGGGGTTCCAGATCGACCAGAGTGCTAGCCAGGTGAGATCTCAGGACCAGATTAAATCCCCTTTCTCAAGGGAGATAGAAGAAGAAGAAAAAGAAGAAGCCCCCAAGATTTTCACGATTCCCAGATTTAAGATCTACGAGGAAAAGATTGATCCTATCAACCATGTTAGGCAGTATCGGCAGGCCATGACACTCTGGAACCATAAGGATGCATTAATGTGCCGGATATTTCCATCGATCTTGCATGATGTGGCCTATAAGTGGTTCGAGAAACTCCCGCACATATGCATTAGGAGCTTCGAGTCCCTGTCAGAGATCTTCAAAGCTCGTTTCATTACCAGAAGCTCCCATTCGAAGAGGATGGATGCCTTATTAACAATGAAGAAAATGCCCTAGGAGAGCCTCAGAGACTATGTAAAAAGATATTAGGTGTTAGTCAATGAGGTTGAGGATTGCTCGGAGCAGGTCGTTGTGGCATCTTTGAAGATTGGCCTACCCAACTCCTGCCTCTTGCACCAATCCCTCACTAAGATGGAGGTCGCGACCATTGATGACCTAATGTCTCGTATCAAAAAATACGCCAAGGTTGAGGATGTGACCCACCTCAGTGCATGGGACAATGTCCACGCCAAGTTCACCGGAAAGAGAAACGACAAGGATGAGAACCAAAAGAAAGGAAGCAAAAATGGAGACAAAGTGGCTCCAAGAGAGGGAACAAAAACGATGCTTCAAAAGAATTTTAGGCAGTGAACATTGTTTTTAAGGAACAAATCTAAAGGATTCTATCAAAGATTAAGGACGATTCGCTCGTTAAGTGGCCCAGAAAGATGGGAGGTGTAAGGACACAAATTTCCAATTGAGTCCTTTGTTGTTTTGGCTCAATTTCGGACAAAAACATTTGAGTCATAGGATAGTGTTCAAGTGTATCCATCCAAGACTATGATGTGTTAGTTGAATATGTAGCGGTCAAGTTTATAGAGCTTTATCAAATGTCAGTTTAGTGTGCCTTATTTATACGTCATCAATAATGTTCCAATGCTCCAAAGGTATGAATGAATTTGATATATATATATATATATATATATATATATATATATATATATATATATATATATAGGAGCTTGGAAATTTATTGGGTGTAATTTATAAGTTTTATAAATTAATTTTAATGACTTTGTTTTACTCTGAAAATATTTTTTTAGAACATTCCATAAAAAGTTTTTGGCTTAAAAAATAATATTTTATTTTTCTGACATGCCGTTCGAACCACTTGGAATCTCGTTCAAGCGAGATTTCCATGTCGTTCGAACGAACTGGCATCTAGTTCGAATGAGATTTCCAGGTCATTCGAATGAGATTTCTGATGAACTTCATTTTTCCTTTCTGGAATCTCGTTAGTAAAGTCGTTTGAACAAAAGTCGTTCGAACAAAATTTGGCGGGAACAGTTATTTTGGGCATTTTTCAAACTTTTTCCACTTATTTTCCCCACTATCTTTTTATAGAACTACTTAGTGCGGAAACCAACTCTTTTGAACTAACTTTTTCACTATCCTCCATATCCTAGAGAGAGTTTTAAAGGGTTCATGTTTTGAGTGTTCATTTTTTCAAGAAAAATTCCTTAAACACTTTTACACCCATATTGTTTATTCCAAGTTTCAATATATATATATATATATATACCATTGCTTGGAGTGTTTGGCACCGGGTTTTTCTCTACCGAGTTGAAGAGAAGTTTGGGTTTGCTTCTAAATCCCACAAAGAAGAAGTTCGTTTGCATTGACTTACCCACTTGGAGAAAGGCTCCTTGTTCGGGTGGAGGTGACCGAAAAAGTCTGATGGGTGGATTCGGAGACCGCAGTGGAGCTCCGTGCTTATTCGTTAGGCAGAGGTGTGTACAAAAATAAGCATAGGGGTTTGAATGGAGTCAAGTCGAGTGTTGAAAGTGTTTTGTGTCTTGCACTTGTAACACCATACTTAGTGAATTTGTGTCTAGGCCGTCCAAGGTTTTTTTGCATTGTGGGTTTTTCCTCGTACATCACGGCGTAGTGGTTTGTGTTTATTTTATCTTCTTATATCACCTACATGCATTCTTAGGTAAAAAGATAAAATTTTGCTTAAATCACTTTTTACTTAATTTGGTGCTAAAATTAATTTGGCTAATGTTTAAATTAATTTAGTTCAAGTTATTTACTTTAATTTGATATAATTTGGTTTGGACTAATTTGCAAAAATGAATTATTATTATTATTAGGAAAATTTCTAGGACTAAAGTTAAACTAATTTGGTTTAAGTGAAATTTAACATAAGTGTGTGCTTAATTTAATTTCACGTTGTTTATTTTGTGTTTATGTTTAAATTAAATTTAAATTGGGGGGTCTACATTCCCGACAGGAGGAGACCCTCAAAGAGGAATAACGCACTGAGATGTGCTTTCCACAAAGAGGGTGGGCACAAAATCGAGCACTGCAAGGCTCTCAAGTCTCACCTTGAAGAGTTAGCCCAAACTAGACATCTGAACGAGTTTGTGGAGAAGAAGGGAGAGAAGGTCACTGCGAATGGAGACCCAAGGCCTGACAACATTCTTGAGGAGGAGGATGCCCATGAGTTCACAGTGATTCATGGGGCATCAAATCTGAAGAAGATTCAAGGAAACTAATCTCGAATGGAAATTACAAATCTTACGGCAATAGTGCAAAATTTTCAAATCGATCCAGCTAAAGCACAAGTAGGAAAGCATCGGTGAGCATATGACGTCGACTACAGCAAACAAAATTTGTTCAAGGATGAAGACCTAGAGGGAGTAAGCACCCCACATCATGATGGCTTGATCATTAAACTTAGGATAGTTAACTACGATGTCGACAAGTTACTCATTGACCAGGGTAGCTCATCCGAAGTCATTTATCTCGACCTATTCAGTAATTTGAAGTTAAGCGCGCCAAATTGAAGGGAGCCACTGTCCCTCTAGTTGGCTTTGCTGGTAAAGTGACCATCGCTTTGGGAAAGATTGTGCCGCCAGTACGGGCATAAAGTATCTCCAAAATGATCTAGTTTCTAGTGGTCGACATTGACTCACCCTACCAGACCATCCTTAGCAAAGGGTGGAAAATGTGATGAAGGCCGTCCCCTCTACCTACCACTAAAAACTTAAATATGTGACTGAGAGAGGAGTGATAGAGATCAGGCCATGGAAAGAAAGTGCTTTACAGAAGCCATCCAGCCAAGGCTGGAGAAGAAGGTCGAGAAGAACAAGGATAAGGTTGAAGAAAGGGAAGTTTTGATACCTTCAAAATAGAAGTTAAAATATGAAAGACCTGGAGTGGAGGAGACCAGGATCCTCCCCTATGAGCAGGTCGTTAAGAACCTGGAGGAAGTCACAGCCGGCAGCAACAAGAAGGATAGGATGTTCTTGATTAGAGTCGTTCTCACAGATCAAGAGAAGAAGGAGCTAACAGTAATTTTGCAGAATAATTTGGACATTTTTACGTGGGAACCCTACGAGCTTCATGGGATTGATCCCATTTTGGTTTGTCATCGGTTATATGTTGACCCGACTTTCAAGCCGATCGAATAAAAGGCACGACGAACTACACCTGAGAAGGCCAAGGCTGTAGAGAAGGAAGTGGAGAAGCTACTAAATGTAGGATCCATATGGGAAGTTCAATTCCCTAAGTGGCTGTCCAACCCAGTAGTGGTCCCGAAAAGCAATGGAAAGTGGAGAGTCTGTATTGACTTCGCTGATGTCAACAGAGTGTGCCCTGAGGAAAGTTTTCCTCACCCAAAGATTGACCAGTTGGTGAACACCAAAATAGCTCATGAAGGAATGAGTTTTTGAGATGCCTATTATGGGTATCACCAAATCCCTCTACACGAGCCAGATCCAGACAAGACACCATGCATCACCACCATCGGGTTGTATTATTTCAAGGTCATACCCTTTGGGCTAAAAAATGCAGGAGCAACCTACCAGTGGTTGGTCACCAAAATGTTTAAGTAACAAATGGGAAACACCATGGAGGTCTACATCGATGATATTCTCATCAAGAGAAGGCATAAAGAAGAACACCTCACAGACCTATCAAGGACCTTAGAAATCCTTAGGAAATACCGAATGAAGCTTAACTCAAGTAAGTGTTCCTTCGGTGTCCAGTTAGGAAAATTTCTCGAGTGCTTGGTTAGAAAGATAGGCATTGAAGACAAATCAGACCAAATTGACGCCATCAATAGGGTCCACACCCGTACGATAAAAGACGTTCAAAAGCTCACAGGAATGCTCTCCGCCCTGAATCGATTCATCTCTAAATCATCCAAATGGTGCCAGCCGTTCTTCCAACTTTTGGAGAAAAAAAAGTGTTGAGTGGAATGAGGATTGATCAGAGGTGTTATAAAGACTCAAGGCTTACCTCAATACACCACCATTTCTCATAATCCCTCATAAAAATGACTCTCTATACATGTACCTCGCAGTTTCCAGTTATGCTGTAAGTTCTGCACTGGTATGCGAAAGAACAGGGCTCCAACTCCCAGTCTATTACACGAGCAAAACCCTCTTGGACGCCGAGCAGCGGTACTTGCCCCTAGAAAAGCTCGCCTTTGCACTAATAGTGGCCTCAAGAAAATTGAAACATTACTTCGAAGACCACTCCATCACCGTTCTAATATCTCACCCCCTTAAAGCAGTCCTACAAAAAGCAGATATGTCAGGTAGACTATTGAAGTGGTCAGTCGAGCTCGAGCGATTTGACATCAAGTTTTAGCCAAGGAATGCAATCAAAGGATAATTCCTCGCTGCCTTCATTGCAGAATTTATAGGAGAACATCCTTGTGACCAACTTCATCCTATTTGTCAAAGAGAAAACCCCTCGGTGCAAGGTGTTTGGCGAATGTTCATTGTCGGAGCCTCCAACTCCCAAGGGGCAGGAGGGGGCATCATACTGGTTACCCTCAAAGATGCCATCTTCGAGCAAGGAATCAAGATTGGATTTAAAGCCTCCAATAATGAGGCATAGTGCGAAGCACCGATAGCAGTCCTACAGAAGCCACACGCACTGGGCGCAAAGCAACTCTAGGTCTTCAGCGACTCATAGCTGGTCTCCAACTAAATAAATGGAAACTTCAACACAAGGGATGAGAGAATGGATGCCTACCTTACCAAAATGAAGAAATTCATGTCTAACTTTGAGTAGGTCAGCTTCCAATAATTCCCCTTGAGGACAGAATAGCCATGCAGATGCCTTAGCAGCCTTTAGCTCAACGATCAATTCTGAACTTAAAAGAACAATTTAAATCGACTTCCTAGCCCAGTAAAGCATTACCCAGATCGAGGAACTACGCAACATAAGTCATGTTCTCAAGATTGAATTAACCCCTAAATGGATGGACCCCTTAAAGGATTATTTGAAAGATGGTGCCCTGCCGGACGACAAGAAAGTCACTCATCAGATAAGTGTCAAAGCTGCTTGCTTTCACTTATCTCCTGAAGGAAAACTATATAAGAGATACTTCATCGATCCTTACCGGCAATGCATTCACCCGAAGGACATCAAGAACGTTTTGCACGAACTTTATGAGGGAATCTGTGGGAGTCATATTGGGGGCAGGTCTCTAGCTTTTCGAGCAGTTAATGACGCCTACTCGTGCAGAAGGGTTCTAGGATATATACTTGCAAGTGCAAAAAATATCATCTTCATGCTCTTATGGTTCACCAACCGGCCAGTGACCTAAAGTCACTTACTAGTCCATGGCATTTATCCCAATAGGGAATGGACATCGTAGGCCCTCTTCCTACCGTTGTCGGTAATCGCAAGTATTTGTTGATCGCGATAGACTACTTCACCAAATGGATAGAGGCAAAGCCACTGGAAAACATCAGAGATGCGAATATGATAAGATTCATATGGAAGAACATTATCACCCGCTTCGCGATCCCCAGGACCATCAACATTGACAACAGAACCCAGTTCGAAAGTGGCCTCTTCTAGGGTTTTTATAATGACCACGGGATCGGGAACCATTTCATCTCGGTGGCATACCCTCAGAGCAACGGACAAGCTGAAGCTTCCAACAAAATAGTTATTAATGGATTGAAGAATCGGTTGGAGTGAGCCAAAGGGGTATGGGTGACTGAGCTGCCACACATCCTATGGGCTTACCGCAGTACCCCATGACGAGAAATTAGGGAAACTCCATCCGCGCTGACATATGATATGGAGGCAATCATTTTCTTGGAAGTTGGCCTCCCCACCATAAGGTCCACCTAGTCGACCAAGGCCAGAATGATGCAGTATTGCTCGTTAAAATTGACCTAGCTGACGAATGAAGAGAGCTGACTCTAGTGAAACTAGCAGGGTATTAGCAGCACCTAGCAAAGCACTACAAAAATAAGGTTAATCCAAGAGCATTATAGTTTGGGGACTACGTCCTAAGGAAAGTTCTTGGTAGCACAGTAAAACTATCAAATGGAAATCTAGGACCAAACTAGGAGGGACCATTCAAGGTGATAAGGGATAACTTACAAGGAGCCTATCACGTAGAAATGCTGGAGGGAAGGGACATACCTCGAGCTTGGAACGCAGCTAATTTAAAGAAATTATACTTCTAGTTTTCTTTGTTGAACTTTTATTACAATGTTGAAATTTGCAATTCATTTCTCATTAACAAAAAATTGTTTGGCTGTGGAATTCTACAAAGTGTTGATTTTGTCTCAAATAATTTATAATTTATGCACCTTTTCTAAGTTACAGGCTCTCCTTTTAACATATAAAAGATGGGTATTACCCTCCTCAGGTTTTCATAATCAAATACGAACAACCTCCTACATTGCCCCTGGCAATATAAGAAGCCCTACAGGGGACCCTTAGGCATCTTGGACAACCCACGTTGGTCACCAAATAATGTTTGCCTCAAAAAACCTTCTCAGATAGAACATCTTACACCAGATGTGTCCTCACCATTTCCACACTTAGGCCTAAGGGAGTGTGATGACACAACCTAAAAGGTAAAGTGAGGCATAACGGTATGTTATAAGCATACTGGACTAGGGGAATACTCACTCAATAAAATAACTCTGCCTATATCAAATATAATTGGCTAATAAGGTCCTAAGATAGTCGAGCAAGAAATCAATGAAGTAAAAAAAAATGCACGTGCTTAGTTGGCGAATAGCCCAAAACATAATTGTTTTATTACATCATTGCATATACAGAGTTACATGTGCTGAATAAAACAAATCCTAATGAGGAATAGGTCGCAGAGAAAGATAGTCAGCAACTTGTACTCTTCAATAATCATCCGAGTGTGGAACTAATTCCTCCTCGACTTTATTTGAATATGGCTACAGTTGCTTCTTGGGGATAGCATATATGGGGACCCACTGATCATCCCTCCTGAATGGGTTAGGCATCAAAATTGAGGGGGAGATCTCATGATGATACCTGAGGATAGAGTTCTTACGGACCTGCAACTCCCTAAGAGCACTCAGCCATCCCCTAATAAAGGATAACTCTTTAACCTTCCCCAACTTCGTCAGAGCATCGGTCCAATCCTGATCGTAGCCATCAATCCACACTCGTCGAGGACCTTTCTTGAATATATGCCTCAGTAGGGTAACATCCTTTTGAAGATCGGAAGCTATCATATTCTCCCAACGATCATCACCTAGAAGCTCGGTAATCTCCCTACTTGAACCTCTATCATCAGTACCAGCTCGTAGTCCAGCCGATGATGAGGAACCACGTAGAACTCGTGGAGCAATGCTAGGCACTTTCTCCCTGAGTCATGAGACTTATCTCCTCAGAGATTCACTCTCCTGCTAAAGCATCTCTCCAACCTGATTAACCTCGAAGGAATCTAGGAGCTTAGCCTTCAAAGCATCCACCTCTTCTTGAACAAAAGCCCCGATCTCCTCCATCTCTTGGATCCTGTCCTTCAGCTTAAAAACGAGCGTTGTCTTGTCCGTATACTCCCTATTCCTTGACCGAAGAGACTTGCAGATCCTTACAAAGGCTTTACGAACTTCATTTCTTGCATCAAGTCCAAGAACATTTCCTAACTAAGAGGTAGAAGGAATATAATCCTCAATATCAATGAGCTACAAATCATATACGCATTAAAAAAGCAAGTAAATCAGTGTGCGGGAGGAAATTGAATTTCATTTGATTTAAAAAAAGGTTCAGAGTATAACATCGAATAAAAAGAGAAATAAAAAAACAAAAAATATAAAGAGCTCCCTAAAGAAGACTAGTTGCCAACCTCAGTCTGCTCTGAGGTCGCTGATTGCTTCCCCTTATTTGCAGCAGTAGCAGCTCCAGGCGCACCTCCTTCAGACGGAGAAATTTCCACCCCTGGTCAAGGGAGCATCAGCAACGATGGTCAAAATAGTAGGGACACCTTCATTATCAGCATAGAGAGGCACCTCATCTACGACATGATTAGGATTAGGGTCATGCTCGTCAAAGAGGGTGGAGTTAATATCCACCTCGGTAGTAAGTAAGGCCTTGTACCAACCCTTTTTAAAGTTGAGACGACCAATATAACCAATCTGGGCCTTAGCATCCTCGTACGCTGCGACCCATCCAGTATTATACGAGCTCTCTTTAAGGATGGCCACCTCAGATTCCACCTTCTTCACCTTCCCAGCAAGCATCTTATTCTCCTCGACCACAGCTAGCTTGATCGCGCAGATCGAGTTATAGGATTTCCTCCTATCTTCAAGCTCCTTAGTTTCCACCTCCTTCGCTTTGTTGTCTTAGGTCAAGGCAAGGTCATAAGACTTTTGAGAAGAACTGATAATCTTCAAGCGGGCCTCCAGCTCGATATTCTTCCTTTATAGATCAGCATTCTTCCTCGCCAGATCATCGCGACTGCGGTAGAGATAATGAAATTAGAAATAAACTGCAGAGAAAAGGAAAATATCATCAGAGAAAGCATTAAAAGAAGCATTACAAGAGAAGAGAAGTGAAAACAGTCTTACTAAGGCTAGCCCTTCACTCGCCTTTAGGGCTAACTAATCATTCCTTATGTCTGTCGACCTTTGGCGATCATCTGGAAGTAATACCCTCTCAAGCACTACTGACTTGTCTTTAGAGCTAACGGAAGCCCCCTCAGCCAGAGCAGATACGAGCACTAGAGATTACCCTAAATTTGTCCTCACCTCTTCCCTCTCCTTCCTCTCCCTCTCCTTCCTCTTTCTCTCTTGCACATTCTTCTTCTCCTCTTTTTTATCTCTGTCCCTCTTTCTCACTATTTCCTCCTCTTTTTTCTTTCTCTTCGTCTCGTGAGCAGTAGTCTGAGATCCAGTGGAGGCATCCCCGCTCCCAGATTTCCGCTTCTTCAATCGGCGAGAAAGAAGCACGTTGTATTCATCATCATCTCAGATAAAATTCTTCCTAGTAGGATACATGTCTTCCTCGCTGGAGCTACTTAATTCCTCCAAAGACTCCTGAACCTCTGAACCCCCCTCTGAGCTGGAAGACTCTTCGCTACTTAAGCTCTCCTCACTGTAATCACCTTCAGCACTACCCCTGTTATCCCCCTCTCTCTCCTCACCTGAGTTGCTTTCATCCTCATCTAATTGGATTGGGTCGATAGTAACCTCTTCTGAGATGTCTAGCTGAGGAATGCTATCTATAGGTCGCGCGATGAAACTGGACCCAATGTTCTTGTATTCCAAAAGAAATGGAGCTGATCGAGGATGCACACCGTCAGCCAAGAGTTACCTAATTTTCCAAACCTTAACCATCTCTACATCTCGAATCTCGCGAAGAGCAAGAATTATGCCTACCAATATATTCCTCCCCATAAAAGGGAATCACAAATCTCCTAGACCTCGACCCTTTTGTATGGGGAGGGAAATGCCAATTTCTAGCAATAAACCCCTCATGCCAGCAGTCCTTGTGGGAATCAGGTAACCTTACTACCAATACCATATCAAGAATCCTAGCTTTGAGGTAAAGAAGACCATATCTTATTTAAGAAAAATAATAGAAATGGAAGATTTTAGCAAGCCCTAGATTGGTGCCGTAGAGCTGATTAATTATATGCACACCATTGATAATTTTCCAAGCATTTGGGGAGCACTGTGTAGGAATTATATCAAAGTAAATAAAAAAGTGCAAAAACAAGCGATTTGGGGGGAAAGTAAGACCCCCTGGGATAACAAAAGAACATGTATACACTGACCGTCCTTAAAGTCACTAACATTACGTGGAATTGGGGCACATTCGCTGTCTACTTAGTTTGGAATATTGTAGAATTTCCCAAACTCATTTATTGACTTATTGCCTATTTTCGTCATCAGAAAATAGAAACCCTAGTATCTAATATGAAGAAATTACAACAAAAAAAGAAAGAAAATAAGGAGTGAGAATAACTTACGAAGTAAGGGTCCACTTGATACGATGCAAAGTCATAAGCAGGGATGATGAGAAGATAAGAAAGAAGCTTGAAGATGGAAGACGAGACCTGGAAATGAGAAAGTAAAAGTGAAAACTTGAAGAAATCTAGAGAATGCAAAGAAATCTGAAGAGACGTTTAGGGAAGGACCTCTTTAAGATGATTTAAACCTATCTAATCATATCACACAGGAAGCGAGGCAATCTACCTCCAAATTAATTTGGGAAGGGCACTTCAATCCCAAGGTGTTGCATGATTTACAAAAGTTCCACTAAGACAATCATTTAAAACTGTTGACCCCAAATTGTAACCCAAAATTTTATGGGCAATTGTGGGTACCTCGATTAGCTATTCCGGGCCAGACGAGTAGCCCAATTAAATCCATCCCAAAGTCTAAAGTCCCCACATTATAGCTGATTCAGTTGTGATTCAATTCCTAAGATCTCGCAAGGAGATATTCTAGGGATTATGGGCTAACGTGGAGGAGTCCAACACCCCCACTCTCCAAGAAATAAAAGATATATATTAAACCCTCAGCCCGAGGCAAAGGGCATATATTCTTTTCTAAAAACACTCCCCCGAAGTAAAGAGAAATAAAATACTGAGAGCACCACCGTCGAAGTAGGCCTTCTTGCCGAACCACGTATATCTTATGTTGTGTGTGATTGCGATTCTTTCAAGTTCTTTATTTATTCTAGTGATTGCCTTTTCTTGTTATTTTGTATTGAGTTTTGTTGTCACCAGAAAAAGCATCTTTTTTGGTATATTAAAAGGGACGGTTTAAAAATCCGTCCTTATTTTTTCTTTCAAAATAAATAAATATTCAATTTAGACAAAATTTGATGGATTTTTTTACCGTCCCTTTTGGTATAGCAAAAGGGACGGATGGTTAAAATCCGTCCCATTTGGTATACCAAATGGAACGGTAAAAAAATTCATCCCTTAAATTATCCCGAGAAAAATTAGCGCTAAAAATTCTCATATACTTTAAGGGATGGTTTTAATTACCGTCCTTTTTTATACATATAAAAAAGGACAGTTTTTAAAAACCATCATTTTTGTTACTATTAAAGGGACGGAAATTAAAACTGTCACTTTTAGTATAGCATAAGGGACCAAATGACACGGACGTCCCAAATACTCTCTTCCCTAATACTTATTTTTCTTGTAGTGAGATTTGGCCCTCTCATTAGGCGTCTAGTATGTAGTGGCGCACAACAATTCAAAGCTATTGGTCAACCAAGTTCTTAATTTATATGGAGTCAAAGGAGATTTGATTACCAGATACTTCTATAAAACCATTGAACTCATTTCCAAGTTTTCAGTCTTGCAAATGAATAGGATCCCCAAAAAAGGCAATACCCAAGAAAATGCACTTTCTCGATTGGCTTCAGCAACCAGGATTGAACTCAGGCTCACCATCCAAATAGAGATACTAGACAATAGGAGCATTGATGAGGACTTAATGGTTAATTTCATTGCCATAAATTTGGGACCTTCCTAGATGGATCCAATTAAAGCCTATATTGAGGATGGCATCCTTCCGCGTGATCTCAAAGAGACCAAATGCTACGATATAAAGCAGTGAGGTATGTGTTAGACAAGGGAGTTTTATACAAAAGAGGATTGATGATCTCCTTACAGGGTTATGTTTATCCAATGGAGGTCAGACATTATTTTAATGAATCAATACAGAGGGATACTACTGGACGATAATGAGGGCAAATTGTATAGCTTTTGTAAGAAAATTTGATAAATGCCAAAAGTTATCCATAATCTGTAAAACGATCGATGCTTATCTAACATCCATAACTTCACCTTGGTCATTTTCTACTTGGGGAATTGACCTAGTTGGCCCACTACTGACCACTAGAGGAAGGTTCAAATATTTGGTCGTTGTTGTTGATTACTTGACCAAATGGGTGGAGGCAGAACTGTTAGTAGACATGCCCTATGAGAAGGTTTATCAACTTATTTGGAAGAATATTATATACAGATATGGGTTCCCATATGCCTTCATTACGGACCACGACACTCAATTTGATAACGATGAGTTTCCAGTATACTGTATTCAGTCTAAAATCCAAAAACTCCATTCTGCACCAGGACATCCTCAAAGTAATGGTCAAACAAAAGTAATAAATAGAACTTTTCTCAATGGACTGGAGAAGGCGCATGATGCTGCTAAGGGAAAATGGATTAATTAGTTACATTATGTTCTTTAGGCTTGCATAATAACGCTCAGAACAACAACTAGAGATACACCTCACATGCTTGCATTTGGGACTGAAGCCATGGTACCAACCGAGATAAGCCTACCAGCCCACAAGGTACTGAACTTTGATTCTCTAAATAGTGACGTGATGCGCCGACTAGATTTAAACATGTTAGAGGAAGTTCTAGAAGATGTTGCCCTGAGAAACATTTCATACCAACAGAGAATTCTTCTCTTCTATAATAGAAGGGTTAAGCCGACCAACTTTAAAGAAGTTGACTACGTTATTAAGAAGATCATCCAGAAAAATAACAAGCTTGAGGCTAATTAGCATAGCCCATATCGCATTTTCGTTGTTATACGACTAGAAACCTATCGACTTGAGACTTTGGAAGGGGAAGAATTCAAAAACACCTGGAATGCCGAGAACCTCTGAAAATATTATCAATGATTAAAGGGATTATTAATATTGTATTTATTTTTGATCTATGTTTTACATGACTATGAGTCAAGTTTCAATAAAATATTAATTCTAGTCCCTTCAATTTTTTCATTTTTTTTTCAGAATATGGCGATATACATCACACAGAAAACTCTTGTCGATCAAAAGTATATTTATCAAATTCCAGATACACCAATAGCTTGAGGCACGGTTTTTTCTTGCTCAAATGTAAACTTCCCGTATAAATTCATACATACAAGTAACGAATAAGAAGTCACTATTACTTTATGTATGACTTTGTATAAACAAGTCACGAACAAGAAGTATTATTTGACTAAGTTCAAGAACAATTTACTTCATGTATAACTTTGTCATTGACAATTAAATAACAAGAAGGTTGTAAAAGTTCGTATAGAAGTAAAAAAGTTGCAAACAAGTTTTACCCAACTAAGTTAAATGCAGGAAGACATGTAGACATTCATAAATACTGGAATATAAACATATATTCCTTATACACTTGGTCACCACTAATAACTAATGCTAAATTTGGATTAATATATCTAAATGCATTAGTAGAATCAATGGCATTGGTCACCACTGATAACTAATGCTAAATTTGGATTAATATCTAAGTGCATTTGTAGAATCAATGGCCAGTTGACCAACTGATTAAAGTATTCATAAGTTAACAACACAAACATATGGATTTTTATTCATAAAAATTGTATTACATTCAAATGAATAATATAACACATAAGAATTATTCAACGAGAAGTTTTCCTTCACCTTTAGAAGTTGGCTGAGATGGTTGTACTCTTTCCATTCCAGTAGTAAGATCATCCAAATTATAGGGAGAATAAATGAATTTAAAATCCCTTTAAATTCTTCTCTTGCTACTGCTCGAGACATTGATCAGGTGATGAGGACAAAAAATCTCATGAACATCATGTAAACCATAGTCCCCTAAGTATTTAGTGATAAGACATTGGGTAATAGCATCAACAGGAATTCATGAAGTGTCCAACTTAAAACGAGGATTATCACAATCTAAAAGACCAGGCTCGTTCTAATACCACAACTGTCTATTACGATCATATTTTAACAAAGTTAAACAATTAGTCCAACCCTATTTATAGCCTTCACAATGGGTCTAAGCAACGTGATCATCCACATGGCCTAAAGTTTCATTGTAGCCTTCCATCCAAACCTCTTTGGGTTGTTTGTGAAATTGAACTTGCTATTGAAGTTTCTTCAAAGAATTATCCTTCACCTTCAACTGTATGGACTGGTCAATAATGGCTTTGTCCATAGCCTGCAACTTTGTATACAGGACAACAATAGTTTGACTCTTTTTTTTTCAGCTCTGCAGCCTGGTCAGCTAAGGTTTTCTTACTCCTAGTTTCCTTGACAGTTGGTCGGGTTGTTATTTATTGTGTGGAAGATTGCACAGGTTTGGATATTTTCACAATTTTAAGTTCTTCCATCATCTTGGCATTCTCATTCTCCAAAAGGAGGCACGTTTATTGGCACCACAAACTGAAGGTTATTTCAAAGTCTCCAACTCATTTCGGAGTTTATTATTTTCCTAATCTAATAAATTGGTGATCTATCTTGATTCATCAAGTTCACGGTTCAGCAATAACTCCTTTTCCTGTATGAAGGGGCATATTTTTCCAATTTCTTCTCAAAACCCCAGCCTTCACTCAATGACTTGTATTTGGCTTCATAGGTGCTATGCAGTAAATATTTGGCTTCATTATGGTCTACATGTAAGTCTTCAATCATCTCAGAGTAAGAAACATTATTGGCCATAACTCGATCAGGAAAGAATTTAAGATAAATGTATTCACCCCTTGCTTTATCAGAAGCGTCTGCGTCGATAAAGTCTATTAATTCTTTATCTCTCAAGTCCAAGTGACCAGATTTAAATAGATTATTTCAGCGTTGGAGTAGGTCAGAACCAGTGGAAGCAATTTTTTCCATCCTGGCAATGAACTAGAAAGATAAAGCAACAATTGATTAACAATAAATGGGGACAGAGAAATAACTAAGCATAAAAAATTGATAGGTAAATTACAAAAAATATTTCGTTCATTGATAAATGGCGATATTAAAAAAAAAGATACATTAGAACAAGATAAAAAGAAGACAAAAGAAAGGTGCAAAATACAAAGACTAGAGGCCAAACAAATTTATACATTCTTCTTATCCTTCTCTACCTCACAGTTTAGCTCCCGATTGGCAAAAGGGGTAGCTGAGTCAACAGAAGCTTTGTCTTGATCGGCTGGAGGAGCAATTGACTCAATTAATACAGAGGAATCCCTTGAACCTACATCATCATCAATTTCATCATCAAAGTTGGGAGTGGATCCTGGATCATGCCTTCAAAATAGTTTTGAGTCTTCAACAATACCAACATCCCTCAAAAATGCCGACCAACCTTCCTTAAAGAATTTATTCTTAGCATATGACATTTAGTTATAAGTTGTAGAGAAGGATTTATTATAGACTTTGTTGAAAGAATCCTCTTTGGTTTTCTTTCATTTGGACTTCTCAACAAAAAGGTCAGTAGACAGCTTGACTACCTTCTCTTTAGCTAACTTTGCCCTGCTCTCAGCTTGAGTAGAAGCCAAGGTAGCCACAGATAGATCATCATCATCATCTTTCTAACATGCTTCTTTGACAGCCTTGATCTTTTCCTTTCAAAACTTCTACTTTGTCTCCAAAGCTTGTCGGGACTCCTCCAGAATTTTTTAAAGACCTTCAAATACCTACTCTACTTTTCCTGAAGAAGAATGTATATGATCATCATTTCGTAACAATTGGTTGTAATCAACCAGCAACTATAAAAAAGAACCAAGTCAGTAAAAATAAAAAAATACATGAACAATATTCGACCAATTCAAATATGAAAACATACCAAGGCTAGACTTTGAGTATCCCTCTCTAACAGTTTTGATCGAGACGTGGAGGCAGTTGTAGCTCTATGGTCTGGGAGGGCACCAGCCTTGACCAACTTCCTAGCTAAGCTACAAATAAAGGCTATAGATGATCGATCAGCATATGGGACTTTACCAACCAATCCCAGTTCATCGGCATCAATAACATTCTCAACCTTCTTATCAATGCAACCTCTCCTTAGCCTCTGAAGAAGAGACTCATCACCTTTAGGGGTTGGGGGATTCCTACTAGTCTCAACCTTCTTCTTTTGGGCATTTGTATCAGTTGGTTTCTTGGAACCAGCAGTAGAATCCTCCTCCAGGAGACTGGGAATTTTCCTTTTTCCCATGCTAACAGATAAGGGAAATCAGAGTCAAAAGAAGAAAAAGTGCCACTAGTGGCAACTTCAGAACCAACATCAACAGACTCAATTACAGAGGAAGTAGACACTAGATCCCTCTCCAAGTCAATTACAATTGAAGTCACAATAGTTGTTGGCTGAGCTATAAAAGAGGTTATCAAACTTTTATACTCTATCAATACAAAAGTTGATCGTGGATGATCTTCTCATGTCCTTCGGTTAAAACTCCATAAAAATTTGAGTTCCTCCAAACATGTTTCACCTTGTTTGCGACACTTCCTCTTACATTCTTCTACAACAAAGAAATAACCAATAACAATTAGCATACATAAAAAAAGTCAGCCAAAATAAAAAAGGGCAAGAACTGAAATAAAAACCTACCCCATTCCCTGACTAAGGGCATTTGGGACCATGGTAGGCCATTCCATTCTCAAGAGGAGCATGTTGTCAATTCTAATTATTAAAGCATGATCCCAATAATTTTTATTGGAATCAGAAAAATTAAATACTAAAGGCTTATTGTCTTGTCTGGTTTTCAAGTAATATGTGTTCTCCTCTGCAATAGACCATTTATAACAGAACATGAACATCCTGGGTGGTGTCGGGAGGAGAGAGAGATACATCCCCTTGGGAAGGCTGCGTCGTTGTCTCGTACCCCTCTTGGGAAGGTTGCTTCGGCCATCATCGGTGTGGGGGTAAATGCAAAGAGATAGAGTCATCAACCTATTTTGCACAAAATAGGCAAAAGACATGTTGCCACTTCGACCCTTCCAGTATCACGGACAGGGTCCAATTTTAAAAGTTACGCAAAAATTTGGGTGGAAGATCGACTCAAAATTTTGGCAGAGTGTTGGGTCAAAATCGATAATCTAATATGTGTGTCCTAGGCTTGACACCTATATCCAGGTACGCAGTTTGTTGGATTATTTGGAAAGTGTTCCCCCCTTGGGCATGACTTCATGATATATGTCTTTCTTTTGAGGGAAATTCGTATGTGTGGACAAGCCATTTAATAAACATGAGTGTACGTGAATTGCCTCAATATATACCTCATGGGGATGGTACATGTGAAAGAGAATTCGATATATTGGACGTACGTGAACGAGTTCCCTGTGATAAACCTCCCGTTATGACTTCGGTCAAGCGATACGATTAGGGGGAACCATTAGATATACAATGAAGGTACTTATCCAATGGAAGGTGAGAGTCGAATTTCTTAGGCTAACTATGACCTGCCGGACCAGTGCCCATTACAAAGTGACTCGCTAGTGACGGGACAAAATTTGATCTACAACAGTGCTCTTTGTTGATGTTGTGTGTATCAAGAATGATTCTTTGATTGGTATCTTATGGAGAGAGTATCTTTATTGATCATGACAAGCCGAGAATAAGGTACAAGTATAAATAGTAGAATAGGTATAACAAGTAAGAGTGGTTAGTATGTGATAAGTGTAACTGAGCGTGGATATATACAAGTGGAGGTATGTGTTAGTGACACTTAAGCATGTATTTCTACGTGGTGTGTGGAACTTGTTGATATACATGATCCTAGGTGCACGTAGTGTGAAATGTATATGGAAAATTTCTACAGGTGAGTGAATAATATCATAAGCATGAGGTACATATGTACAGGGAATAATAAGGGGGACATAAAAATAGGGGAATATTTAAGAAAAGAAGACACCTATGCAAACAGAGTCTATGTGACACTCCGCCTAATTAAATATTGAGTGATTAGTCAATTGTAAAATTAAAACAAAGTGACTATTTGGTTCATTCTTAGCATCACTGTCGAAAACATTTAATATTGTTAATCACCTATTAAATAATTAAGCGAAGTGTCAAAACATTTTCCCATTTAATTTTACGCACTTAATCCATTAATAAATTTCCATTCCTTAAGATATAAGTTACTCACATTCCACAAGAATATAAGAAATACTTGACCTGAATCAAATACTGAAATAAATCAAACTGGGTAAACATTCCAGTTCGAAGTCTAAAACCAACAAACAATAAAATCCGCAAGTGTAACAAAAATAAACTACTAAAGTAAACTTAGTGCAGTCTCTAACAAAACGACTGAGGAAGGGAGACACATGCCCTACGAGAAATGTCTGAAAAAGAACATAAATAACTAATAAAGGTGTCTAATCGAAGGACCTGCAAGTCCCACAACCGCTGCATCTCGCTAAATAATCCATGTGTCTAAGTCTTGTAACCCTATGATTGGGCACCTGATAAATAATATATATATATATATATATATATATATAGAAAAAGAGAGAAGAATATCAAGAAACGGGTCAAAGCCCGAGTTGTAAAAATATTTGTTTTAACAAGTATTTACAACTGCAATAATGTAATTATTATGTGCATTTTAGTCTCGAACTCTCACATGATATTTTCACCTCTCCACTATTGTGCACGCCTAACATAATTCTATTCCATCCTAATAACCCATAATGCTCCCAACTAGATCATATATTTATACTTCTAAATATATCTAAAAGGATTAACCCATATCGCCCATACAATATTCTATTAAGATCATTTACTCTAATTAACCGTATATTACATTCACTATATAGATAGTAAATCATTTACCCACGAAAATTAATTTGCTTATCAACTTTTATAAGTTTGCTAATTTTACACATTAGAATCATTCACAAGTATATATAGTCACGTCATCCCTATACATATATACACAAATCCTACGCCCCTCATTTAGGACCACTTGGCGTAGTGTATACTCTGTTATCATGTCCCGATTCATCATTCACTGCGTAAAGGACAATTGGTTCAGCGTCTCTCACGAACCATAAATCTCATAGCACAAATTCCTGTCTTTTCTTTTATATGGATGTTCCCTGTATAGATGTTCTCGCCCGATTAAAACATCCGGTGAGATGATGGAGGCTCGATGCATTTACAGCATCATCCCAATTCGATGGACATGTAGGAGTTGGGCCTAACAGAGGAGTTCCTTCGACCTGAGATACACTTTGTGTTTCTTTGTCTTTTGATTTCCTAATTTTTGTCTTTTCTTTTTCTGACCTAATCGATTTGATTTTTTCTACTTTCTTTTGCAGCATATCCGGGTCTCCACAACCTGGCTAAAGGATTTTAGGGATTGGAATCTTCGTCAAATATTCATATTTGTGAGGTGGTTTCGGTCCCTTCTTGCTTGGTGTCGTCTAACTCGTCCGGGGAAGGATCGAGTTATGGAAGTAGTGGAACATCATCTTGACGCAAGGGGAAGAGGGCGCGCCATGGGGATGAAGGATCTTAGATAGAGAGAGAGAAGAGAGAGAAATAAGAGAGAGGAAGCTAATTTATATGTGAAGAGAGAGAGAGAGAGATGTGGGTGCAGGTTGCATCTCGTTGTTAAGTTTTTTTGTCTTTCTTGCAAGATATCAATGTAACATTGAAAAATATGCGAATAAAGATGAAGTTTTTATTAATTTTTGTTTTAATTATTAATGCACATGCTATTTTTACTTTGCCACTAAGACCGTAGAAAGCATTTGAAAATTGATTTGATAAGGATTTTATTTTAAAATGGGATAAGCAAAAGCATGAGGAAATTCGAAATTCACTTAAGATAAAAAATATTTTTATTGGTTTTTTGATTTTGACAAAAGAGGAAAAAGATAATTTTCTCAAAATAGGGGGTTGTAAATCGGCATGAACCCTGTCCTGCCAATCGGCATATTAGTCCAGTCCAATCAACCCAAGGCTTTGATTGTACTTTCTTCAATTTCTTGGTACTTGGTGGGGCAAGTTTTATCCTATTTCTGCAGGGTTTCTTGTCTTTACTTGAGAGTTTTCAAGTATAAATAAGGGTGTGAATGGGTCTTTTCTCCTCACACTTTCATTTCCATTCTTTCTCACATTCTTCCTTGTTTACCATCTCTTTATTTTGCAAGATGACTCTCCCTGGTAGCATTGAGTTTGCCAACTACCTCAAAGCCTTAGAAGCAATGTGTTCTTATAATATTGATTATGATGCCTTCCACATGCGGCGACCTTCTTTGTGGTGCAACCGACCCATTGAGTGGAACATGCTGATGGAAGCCGTGGAATTTTAGTACCCCAAGGACCATGTATTTCGCTTCGGGTTGGATGAAATTTTATTACTGATGAGAAATTTTATTCCATATTGGGGATAAATCCCAGCATTGCTGTAGATTTTTCTGAGTTTTCTCATTTTCCTAGGGCGTTGTTGGCTGGAATTCTCCATATTTCACCTTCGGCGAACAGGCAATTGTTTACGGGAGGCCTGATATCTCTTCTGAGAGTGCTTAGATTCGTACATTTGTAGGATGTGTTTGGTGCTGGCTAAGTTAGGACCGTTATTTTGGGCCTGGTTTTGAAAGTGTTATTGGTGACTGGGTAAATGCTAGTGGACCCCCAACTTGCGTCGATGGTTTCTTGGGTGTCATACCATCATAATAATGCGGTGGTGATACTGGCGGAGATTTTGAATGGCCTAGATGCCTGGTGAGAGGGTTGTTATGACTTTCTGAGGGGTTTCCCTGTAATGTTGTTCATGTGGCTATCAGAGAGGTTTCGTATGGAGGTCCCACCTTAGTATAATTTTTCGGCAGTGCGCTATTTTATTAACGTAGGCTTGGACATTGAGAGTTGGAGGAACTAGTTTGTAGAGCACATGGCTCAAGGCTTGCATTGGTCAGTGCCTTGGTGGGGGAGCTTCTACCCATTATGGAACTCGGGGAGTACCAATATGTTCAGTTAGTTGGCCTCAGGTAGACCTCTTTTTACTTTCCCTGGCGGTTGCTGCGCCAATTCGGTTGGGAACAAATTGTGCCACTACGGACACTGAACTTCTTTCCTGTAGAGGACCTGATGGAGTGTATGATCATGTTTCTTAGATCTCTATCTGTAGATAGAGTCTGAAACGTCTCCGGGGACTACATGAAGTGGTTATGGAAGAAGGTAGTGGCCAATATGTTGGCTGTAGAGATCGGGCAAAGGTGGTTTTCCATATCTAACACCATGGATGAAGGCATTATGGTTTTCCCCAAGCTAGTTCGGGCTTAATGTTCTATGGAGCATCTACGATACTCCATTCATGCAGGGGAGGTTTAGGGAGCCTAGGACGCAGGTGATGATGGGGTTGGTTCCCCTGGCAGTTGTAGGTAGGATTTGTGAAGCTTTTGTAATGGATGTGTTTTTGTTTGTGGTTATAATGTGGGAATAATTGGAGTAGTGGGGCTTGTTTTTATTTTATTTTTTAGGAAGGTACGAGTGGGCTTGAGAAGAGAAGTCATTAGGTTCCCTATACCGATGTAATCGTACTGAAATTTTGAATAATCAAATGAAGGATTTTTTTTATCTTCTAGTTATGCCTCTTGATGACCTTTGCATTTTGAATTATCTATACCAATCGCTAAGGTACACATAATCCTTTTGTTCATGTATATGTTAAAATGAAATTTCGTTCGCATGGATAAGAAAAGAATAGCATTTTGTAAAAAAGAAGGGGGGCGTGCTCATGTAAGGTGGATGAGCTTCCTACGTACCTCTAGGGGTTTTGAAATATTTTTAAAATTCATTTATTTGAAAGTAAAAAGGTTTTTAGAGGATCATTCCCCATGTAGTTCTGATTAGGGGGAAAACAGAGTTTCTTTCTCTCTCTCTCTCTCTCTCTCTCTTTCTCTTTTAGAATTGAAGGGAGATGAGAAGATTCGTAGTGCGTCGAGATTTTAAAATAAGGTTAGAATTTCTTAAGATGGCCCAGGTTGACTAAACGCGCCATTTCTTCTCCATTAAGGTCAGTGAGCATGGGGCGCCGCCTAATAATATAATCTTTACAATGTACGGGTCACTCTAATTGGGATTGAATTTCCCTCTGGGTCCTAGATGGGATCTATTATTTCTTTGAGGGATAAGTCCCCTTATCAAACACCACGGTCCTTGACTCTCTTATTGAATGATCGTGCAATACGAAGATGGTAACCTTGTATGCGATATAGAGAATTCAGCCTTCTTTGGTCTAAGAAGGACAACTCATCAAGAAGGCTTTGGTACCAGTCTTCCTCGCATACTTTGCTTTCTATAATGATGCGTAGTTGTAGGAGGGTAGTGAGACTAGGGTCTATGAATAACTGGAAAGGGTGAGGCGTGACCCACTCCAATGGACGCTTCCTTCAAGGTCTTTAAGGTCTCTTGGTGCAACTTCTGAAGAAAACTTCTCCTTCTGGTAACAATGGAACTCAAGCTTCAACTCACTCCCTGCAAGAAGATGAACTTTCACACTAAAAATGGTAATTTTCTCAAGGGAAACACATAAGAGTGATGGCTGTCAGTGGGGAGTGAAGGAACAAGGCACTCGGCACTAAGAGAATGAGCAGGGAGAGAATACTTAGGTAGGTCTGGTGATATTTTGGCAGAGTAACAGTGCAATTTTTCTTGTCTATCTCTTGACCTTTCCCAGAGGTCTATTTATACTGGGGCGTTAGGGGTGAGTGGCATTTTTGGGTGCCAAAATTGAGAGAGTTGGTGGGTAATAATGTCTGAAGTGTACCATTTATCCCTACCTGTAGATAGCCTGCATGTCCCCTCTGCAGGCGCCACCTGGAAGCCGACCAAAAGTCAAAAAGCACATATGTCCCCTAATGGAGACAAATTATCAGATTTGGTAGTTATCTTTTGAAACGGTAACTTGTGGTGCAATTTTGCAAATCTTGAGAGAGGAGACCTTAAGGACTCCTTTCCTCTAAAAAATGTTATTTTTCTTGAGAGGGACCTTGAGGACCCCCTCTTATGGAAAAGTCATTTTCTTGTAAAGAGTTTATTTCTTGTGAGTAGACAGACCTTTGGCTGCTCACTTCACTTGTGATCAAGTGTGAAGTGTGTGTAGTCTTGAGTGACTTCTAGGTCTTCTTACTAGTATTCTCTCAATCCTATAGCGCTAAGTGGTTGAGATTGCTCAACATACCTTGTTCCTCAGTCGCCAAGACAAAAACTCCTAGGAGGTCCCAACGCGCCTGTTCGAGCCCTGCTTGCTCGACTAGGCAACCTGTACAAGAAAGTAAAGTGTTAGTGTTGTTGTTCATTTAGAGACTGATGTTTCATCTTGAGGAGTTGCTCGTGATAGCTACTCCCTCAATATGAGCTTCTGTCTAAACCCTTGTAGTGGCACTTCCCGAATAACATTTCTGCAGTGACCCTTGCAGTGGCGTTGAGCCTTGCGGTGACGCTGACTCTCTCGACTGTCATTACTGCAGTGACCCTTGCAGCGGCACTGACCCTTGTAGTGGTACTTATCAATTTTGGATTTCTGTGGTGACCCTCGCGGGCACCTCTCGAATGTTATTACTATAGTGACCCTTACTGTAGTGGCGCTAACGCTTACAGTGGAACTGACCCCTGAAGCGGTGTTGACACTCACAGCGGCACCGACACTTGCAGCGGGGCTGGCACTTGAAGCGGCGCTGACACTAGCTCCGACGCAGACTATTGCACCGGCGCTGACCCTTGCAGCGGCGCTGGCACTTGAAGAGGCACAGACACTTACAGCGACGCTGACCCTTGCAGTGGCGCAGACACTTGAAGCGGCGCAGGCACTTGAAGGGGCGCTGACCCTTGCAGCGGCGCTGACCCTAGTGACGCTGACACTTGCAGCGATGCTGACCCTAGTGACGCTGACACTTGCAGCGATGCTGACACTTGCAGCGGCACTGGCACTTGCAGCGGTGCTGACCCTTACAGCGGTGCAGACCCTTGCAGCGGCGCAGACACTTGCAGCGGCGTTGGCACTTGAAGCGGCGCTGAGCCTTGCAGCGGTGCAGACCCTTGCAGCGGCGTTGAACCTTGCAATGGCTTTTGAACTTCTGGGCGACCCTCGCGGGCACCTCTCGAATGTCATTAATAAAAGAAGAATTTTTATTTGATTTGATTTTTTTATTGGTAGACACCCATCTACATTATCCCCTCATGCAAAGATTTTTTGGTTGGGTAGACTAAAAAAACTTTGTACGCCATAAATATGATTTCAACAATTATATATACATATATACATATATATATACATATATACATATATATATTTTCTGAGGTACCCTAGGATCATTAACTGCGATGTCCCTTTATCCGAGGTTTTTAATTTATTGAGAACCCACGCGTCAGTGTGGGAACTGTCATCTCATCATTTGGGAAAGAAAGGTCATCACCTTTTTTCCTTCCTGCATGTTTTCCCATTTTGATGCAAAAAACATAAGCCCCTTTTCTTGGGCTCTTTCATCTTCTTCAAAAAAACATAAGACCCCTTTGGATTTGTAGTGAGAGAAAGGGATTTTTAAAACACCATAGCCTCCCATCCCTTTTTTTTGCTTTAGATTTTTTCAAGTACCGTAGCCTCTCATTCATGGATTCTAATCCAAACAATACTTCTTCCAATGTAGAGACCCCCAAAGCACCCAAGGTTTTAGGCTTTATGCCTTATTCCTCGTCCGTCCCAACTATTCCAACTGCCCTTATTACCATCGTCGATGCCTCATCCGTGCTATCTGCATTGTTTCCCTCGGGTGGCGGTTCGAGAACCCCCATGGGTTCCTCGCGATTTCTTCCCGCGGATGAGGTATTCTTTTTGGGTATCTCGGCTAGTGGCATTCCATTGGAGATAGACGGTGTCTCTCCCGTCCCCCTGCTGTCAGCGAGAAGTGTCTCACCCAATACATGTGTGACCTTGGGTCTTTCACTTGATGTGGCTGTTGACGTGGGTCCGAAGCGAGTGGACCCCTCATCCGATGGTCTCTCGCCAGTCACCTTGGGCTCTTATAAATAAATTATTTTCTTTGGGTGGGGTATCTCGACCTCGGTTCATGAAGCTTATCCGGTTGGTTTGGGTCAGGGTATCTCGGAATTTTTTGGCGCCGACGGTGGTTCCTCGCTTGTTGATCTAGGCGCGGGGAGTTCTTTATCTATTGAAAACAGTGTTGGAGGGAGGGGGTCTCGACGCCCGTGAATTTTTCTGAAGCAGGGGGGGTCTCGACCCGTTGCTTTCCACGAGGCGACCCTGCGTCCGAGGATCCCTCGCCAGTTACCTTGGAGTCGTCAAAGTCCCTACTTGCTTTAAGCGGGCATGTCTCGACGCCTTTGAATTTTTTAGAAATGTGGGTTTCGGTCTATGGCAGTCAACGATCGGGGGTCTCGCGACCTGACCTAGCGTCTACAGGTCCCTCGTTGTTATAAGGGGGTGTATCGGCATGTATTAGTGCTGACGGAGGTATCTGGACCTCGGGTGTCTCGACACCCATGATTTTTGTTGAGGAAGGGGGGATCTTGGCCCATGGTTTTCTGCGAGGTGACCCTATGTCCGAGGCAACCCGTATCTCGATGCCTTTGAATTTTTCGGAAATAGGGGTCTCAGCCTATGACAGTATGGTGACCTCTCGTCAGTGGCCGGGGGTCTCGCGACTTGGCCTCGCGTCTACGGGTCCCTCGTCAGTGCAAGGGGGTGTCTCGACATTTTGTCGCACCGAAGGTTCCATGACCCAGGGTGTCTCGCCAATTTTTGGTTTCATGGGGAGCATGCCATTAACTGGGGGCTCTTCACATGTTTTTGCTGGGGTTTCCACCTCCACTTCGTTTTTGCGACAGGGGACACCCAGGGTCTCTCGTTCGGAGTCCACACGAGGATGAGTTCTTTTCTTGAGCCGATGGATCTTGGTGGTTCATCAGCTACACCATCCTCTTCTCAGGCATGGAAGGACTATATGCACATTCGCCAAGGGCGGGACTTTGGCATATATCGTCGCGCTCCTTTTTTTAGTCCTGCTAACAGTTTCATGATTTCACTTTCTGAGTTTGGGGAAAAAATTTCGGGTGTTGTTCTCGAATGTTCTCATGTGGGGTTAAGTGAGTTTGCTGACCTCTCTACAATTTCCCCGAATTCCGTTCTCCGAGTCTGAGTTGACTGCGGTGACTTTCCCTATTCCAATGTTGAAGTTAAAGCCCCGGGGGGACCCACAGAGGAGTGGGCTAGCTGGGTTGATTATGTTCTGAGAGTTCCTGATTATGTGGCTATTCTTAGAGAGGTGGGAATCTTTACCACCGTCAGCAGCCTGAAGTCCTGCACCATATTTAAGCATAGTTCTTCGCTCAATCTTTTATTATCTCGGTGGAGTATGGAGTCTGACACATTTGTCACAGGCTAGGGCGAATTTACCTTACCCAAGAAGATATATGTGAATTGTATGCCATTCCTTTCTTTGGGCTACAGGTCTTTTCTGATGACTGTGAGGATTCTCTAGAGCAGGAGATGGTGGGGGAGTTACGATCAGCTCTCGGAGATTTCTCGAGGTATGTGGCTATAAATATAACTGGTCATTCCAAGCATTCCTTTGCCAAATGGCAAAGATACTGGTTCAGAGATTTTGAGCAGCTACAGAAGGGGGAGACTTCTCGTGCAGCCCCCAGATCCTAGGATGGTCCTAAGCTCCACTCTCCTACACATTTAGCCACTTTCCTCATTACATTTCTGACTCGATTCCTTCTACTAGGTAAGCCCGAAGACTGTCCTCACGAACTTCTTTTTAGATTGGCTGTTCGATTGTCTCGCGGTAGGTCGATACCCATGGCCGCCCTGACCTTAGGTTTTCTTTACACCTGGATGGACCGAGCACATATAGACGTAGAGATGTCCTGCGGTCGGTATGATGTTGCTAATCATGCCAACGCCCCTCTCTTAATGGCCTTTTTATTTGAGCATTTCCACCACTTTACTTCAGGGCTCACGCTTGTCATAGCGAAGCTGCGAGACTTCTCCGGTGGCATAAGAAAATTCCCAAGCAATCTCTGGGAATGTTGATCGACGATATCGAGGAATTTTAGTTTTGGCCTTATACCAAGCGCCCTGGCAGAACTTTCAGCTGGCTTTCTTTCCCTGGTGATGGCGGGATCTTCTATTTCCCTTCAGCAGTGGGGTCGGTTTCCACGTGTCTTCATATTAATGTGCTGACGATGCTCTTACCATGTCACCTCCCTTCTAGGACCGAGTTAGATCCGCGTGCTGAATCTTATCATTTCGAGAGGTCAAGACAACAGTTCAGCTATGATCAGGGCGTTCACACCCCTCCTCTTCCTACCTACAGCAGTCATTCTGAGGCATTTTCAGAGGAGTATGCTGGCTTTACTCTTCAGGGATTATTCTGTAGGGTCAGTGGTTTGGGTGGTCTCTATGTTCCTCCCTGCGATTATCATCCTTCATTCACTTCATCTTGGTTCCTTCTTTGGCAGCGGCAGGTCCATCTTATCCAAGAATGTGTAGTTGGACCCCCTCATGAGACTAACCCCATTAAATACACCAGAGATCAGTTTTTGGTTAGGCGGACGCAGAAAGATCCTTGGTTTCTCAGCACCACCTCCACGCCACCTTTGGATCAGGCCATTCCCATTTTAGTGAAACCTCTCATTGACGAGTCACTTTCGCCCCCGCCGACTGAGCTTCCCCCTGTGAAGTCTAGAAGCCAACCAAAAAGAAGAGGGAAAGCGAGCACCTCTACTACGAGCAAAAGTAAACACCCTGACGCCGATGTATCCAATTTTGTTCCTGCTACTACTGCTTCTCCTCCTTCTTCTCCTGTGAGGACCCGGGCTGCGAAGAAAAAGAAAGGAGATGGCACTGGCATGGCTGCTTCCTCTACGGTGGATCAAGAGTCTGATACTGGCCATCTTGCGGTGGGGGAGACTTCCCAAGTAGTGAAAGGGAAAGGCTACTCCTCACCGAGCCTTGCTTCCTAGGAGGCGCGGGTCACGTCTATTCCCATTGTGGAAGGTACTATATCACGACATTCTTTACTTAGTGGAACTAGTTCTCTCGGAGTTTCTTTATCTCCCTCCCCTTCATTGGAAGAGGAACTAGTTGATTATGGAAGCACCCCTTCCTATGACGACCATAGTTCTTCTTCGGGTGATATGGGCGGCTTGGGTTTCCATAGCGAAAGAACTATTGACACTTATGCTTTGTTATCAGTCTCCAGAGAGTCTTCTAGTGATGATGAGGCATACCATTCTCCTGGGGGGTTTAGCCCCACCCATCTCCCTTATAGCCAGACTACGCGCCCTACTACTGTAAGCGTTCCCCCTTTACTTGTCTATATTTTTTTGCATATGATTTTCTTTCTTCCCTCTCATTATTTTTTTATTTGTTAATTAAAGCATTATGTCATACTTGTGCAGGTCATTTCCATAGAGGCAAGTAGTTCTCCTCTTCCCCCTCTACGACTGACGCCCTTTCAGCGGGAGAGGAACTCCATGCTCATTTCTTCCCAAGGCCTTTTTAGAGAGGTTTGCTGTCTCCTTAATTCTTTTACCGTCTGTTGTAATTTGTTAGTCTTCTAACTAAATTTTGGTTGTGTACGCTGTCATTTTCCCGCAGCTTTCATCTGTGCACTTTACCGTCACCAGGACCACCCTTGTGGCTTCTCCTTCTCCTCAGGTATGCCTCGCTATTCTCAAAACTTTCATTATGACATTTTCTATTTACTTCTTCCTTTCATTTACCCATTTACCATGCGTAGAGGGTTGTGCCTTCTAGCGTTGTCACCTCATCTTGTCTTATCCCGGCGGTGGGAACTTCTGCAGCTGATCCCCTGGATGCCTCTTCATATGAGGTACACATCTTTACTTTTGAATATTTATTTCCTTTTAATAGGAGTCCTAATGGATCTTTGACTTTCTTCTCAGGGAGGGGCTCCTCCCTTACCTGGCGTTATCGCCCCGGGTTTATCCTCTTCGGCGAGAATTTCTATCCCTAGGGTCCGTGTATCTATGGACGGTAGACCTTTAGTTCAGGAGATCTCTCATGGCCCAATATTTACTTTGTCTTCAACCAGTGAGCCTACACTTCAGGTCAGGCCTTTCCACTGAAGCATGGGATCTCTTTTTCCTCGATCATATGATGAATAACATACTTTCATTCTTTGCAGGCTATCAGCACAGCCTCTACTGCGCCGACCATCCTTTTCCGTGCTTCCCCTTTGGATGGGGTTCAGGTACTATCTTATTTTCTTGGTTCTATATTTCTTATCTATCCAGACTGTACTTATCGTAGCCCTCTTTTACTTTGTCGCAGTTATCCCTTGGCGCTGTTTTGAGTGTGGCTCTTTCTACTATCTCTTCAGCAGCCCCTCTCACCCTTTCTTGTCACTCGTAGCCTCCCCTACCCCTCGCTCCCTCCGTCACTGAGGTTGTTCTTCTGAAAATGCTTGCACTTGAGGTAGCTTCTTCAAAAGCACTGCTCGCTGAGACAGACCCTTCTGGAGCATCGACCAGTGTTGTTGCCCCTATGGGAGCCTCTGTTCCTCCTTCTATGACTGTTACGGAGGGCGTTATTCAGGTACAGTGTATAAGAGTATTTACTTCCCTCATGTCATTCTTATGTCTTTATTATTTTGTTTATATTGCGCAAGCATTCCCATCTTCACCATTGTTGCATTGTCTCTAGGTGAGTGAGGTTGCTCTGATGACTAAGGAGCCGGATGAAGTTGCCCCAATACTTGTGGAGTCAGAGAATGGGATGGCTGCGAGAGAGGTATTAAACCAACATACTCTATTTTTATTATTTCCCTTCTTTTCTTCTTGCGTATAATGTGCAAGCGTTCTCATTTCACCTTTGTCTTATTATTTCCAGGTGCATAAAAGTACTCCGATGACTGTGGAGTCTGGCAGTGGGGCAACTGCGAGAGAGGTATTAAACTGGAATACCCCCTCTTTTTACAATTCCGCTCTTTTCTTCTTGTGTATAATGTGCAAGCATTCTCATTTCACCGTTGTCTTATTATTTCCAGGTGTATGAGAGTACTCCGATGACTGTGGAGTCTGACAGTGGGGCAACTGCAAGAGAGGTATTAAACTGGCATACCCCCTCTTTTTACTATTCCCCTCTTTTATTCTTGTATATACTGCGCAAGCATTCTCATTTCACCCTTGTCTCATTGTTTCCAAGTGCACGAGGGTGCTCCGATGGCTGTGGAGTCTGGCAGTGGGGCAACTACGAGAGAGGTATTAAACTGGCATACCCTTCTTTTTACTATTCCCCTCTTTTTCTTCTTGCGTATACTGTGCAAGAATTTTCATTTCACCCTTGTCTCATTGTTTCCAGGTGCCTGAGGGTGCTCCGATGGCTGTGGAGACTGGTAGTGGGGCGACTGTGGAGAGAGATCATAGTTCTGAGTTCACTCCTTTGGTCGGTGACGCTGATTCTGGTGGAGAGTCTTCTTTCCTTCCTTCTGAGGTGGGGTCTCGCCACTCCGATGGCGATGATGAAGTGGAGTATGCTACGACTATTTTTAGTAGGCTATGGCGTGAGGAGTTACCCTGACGATTCAGGGTACATGAGCGTTAGCTCTTGGATCTCATCTTGGAGCACCATCCCGAGACATTCACTTCTCAGAGTATACTTCAGGTTGATAGTCTTACGACATTCAACCTGAGGGATCTTGCTAGCCATGTTCATGAGTTCTTGGCTACCTCCCCTGCTAAGATGACTAGCTCTTCCATTTTGCTATTCTTAGATGCTCTCCGCGACTTACAGCAGTTCTATCATTTTCGTTTGGATTGGCTTGACGCGGGGGTTCACCCCTTTCTGAGTGTTCCTTTTCGAAAGATAGTGAGATTTCACACTTCCCGACAGTCTAGAGTTGAGCAACGGCACGCTGAGGCTACGAGGATCTGGAATCAGATCACCCTACTGCAGGTGAAGCTTTTCAGACTTGATTCTGGCGATGAGGAGGATGAGGCTAAATTCATCAGGTTAGAGGAAGAGTTTCTGCGGGAGGCTGGTCCGTTGTATGATGGTGGCATCGCACGTGATGATTTATTTTTTGTGGTTTCTAGCAGATAGGCTACTTCTTGCTTTGTAGTGCTCAGAATTCTATGTGTACATCACTTATCATTCCTGAATGAGACACTTTGTTTCTTCTGCACTTTCTTTTCCCTTTGTTCTCCCTTTATACTGTGGGTGTTTGTTTTATATGACTTGATCTAATTTCTGTGAGCATTTAGTCTACTGGTGGCTACCCCATATACTGCGGGGTATTTGCATTGATATGAAAAGCTATGTATTATCATATTGAATATATTTTTTGAAAATGTACCTATTGTAGCTGTGAGGTGTTGGCATGTGACTTTCTTGGATTGCCCCTCCTGTTTGTGAGGGTATTCCTGCATATTACTGCTTATAGTCATAGAGGCTAGGTAAGGGAGGAGGGTGACCCCTACCCCTTTCCCGAAAGCCTGATTTTATTAAAAAAAACTGTTTGAATTAACCAGCCCCTAGTCTTTGGGGTCCTTGCTCTATATTCTCTTTAAGAGTTTCACTGTTCTTTGTAATATTGAAGAGGAGGAATTTAATCTTCCCTCTATATTTTCTATTAATTTATGTCTAGGGGAATTTTCTCAGTATACTTTCTCTTAGGATGGACTTACCTCCCAAGTGTAGTGAGCAAAGTTCCTGATTTTTTGTACTCTCTTATAACTTAATAGGGAGTGTATATATATGTATAAATGAGTAAGAAAAGCAAATGTCAACAATGATCAAAAGTGTTGCTATTTCATTTCTTTACTTGTGTGTACTGTTTACAATGTAGTATTGCTCTTAAAAAAAATTTACAAAAAAACTTTTCTGGTGTAGGACCAATCCTCGAAATCCATTACAGACATGCAAAACACAAACAAAACTTGTTAGCTGTTACTAAGCATAGTACCTCTTCAGCCACTTGCAGTTGATGGATTGGAAGCAATCACTCTCTGTTTCTAATATTTGGCAGTAGCCCGACTTCCCCACTCCTCTGACGACAAAAGGGCCTTCCCAGTTAGGTTTGAATTTTGATGCCGACATGCTACGGAGATGGTGAGTTGATGCTCGCAGGACTAAATATCCCACCTGGAATTCTCTAGGCTTGACCAACTTTTCGTAGTCCCTGGACAGTTGCTGAGTGTAGACTTTGAAATTCTCTCTCGCCTTGTCTATATGCTCGTTCAGCGCTTCCAGTTGCACATGCCTTGGATCTGGGATGAGCCCATTGCTAAGAGAAATTATGGCTGAAGGTACCGCCAGTTCCACTGGTAGGATAGCTTCGTCCCCATATACTAGAGAGAAGGGAGTGAACCCTATTGGCTTTCTTTTCAAAGTACGGTAGGCCCATAACACCATAGGCAACTTCTCATCCCATGCTCCCGACATGTCTTCTAGCATTTTCTTCAAAATATTTATCAGGGTCTTATTGGTAGCCTCTGCTTGACCATTGCCCTTATGGTAGGATATGGTTGATCTATTATGAACGATCTTATACTTGTTTGTGAGGAGGGCCATCTCTTTGCATACAAATTGCTTCCCATTATCCGTTAGGATCACTTTGGGTATACCAAACCTGCAGATGATATATTCCTTTATAAACTGGGTTACCACTTGGGCGGTGACTCTCCTTAAAGGAATGTCTTCCGACCATTTGGTGTACAATTCTGTAGCCACAATGATGAAAGCCTTGCCATGAGATGCTGGGGCGATCTTTCCCACCAGGTCGAATGCCCATGTGTGGAAGGGATAAGGGGTTGCCAAGCTTTGTAGACTGACGGAGGGTGCATGCACCATGTTTCCATGAACTTGACATGCTCTACACTTTCTCACATATCCAATGGAGTCAGCCTCCATGGTCAGCCAGTAGTATCCCAGCGTCATCAGTTGATCATACAGCTTGGCGCCTCCCATGTGGGAGGGCTCATGAGCTTCTTTCAGCACCCTTTCCACCTCCTCTTTGGCTACGCACCTTAGCGCCTTCTCATTATACCCTTTCCTATATAACTCTCCCTTGACTAAGTAGAAATGGGCTATCCTTTTTCTAAGGTAAATTTCATCCGCTCTCTCGACAGGAAGCTCCCCATCTTTTAGATATGCTAGGTACGGTTGTCTCCAATCTTCGAAGGCTTCCACAAAGTTAGCCTCCGTCGGCTGGTCAAAATTAGCTTGGCACTTTAAATAACTTTTTTGCAAGCGGGACGCTCCTACTCTCATGGCGGGCCAATAATACCGCTTTGCTATAGTCGTCTGTAAAGGGGGATATCCGTATCTCCGCAGTGCTTCTGGTGCATTTCTATTAACCTCTCCTTGGCTTCTTGCTCCCCTAAGCACCTTGCCAGAAACCCTCCAGGACTCTTGAAGTAGAGATTTCTCTAAAGCACATGATAGTTGGCTAACTCTAATATTTTCATTGTCCCTTCCCTGGTTTCAAGTTGCTTCTCTACCAGACGCCTCAAATCTTTCGGCTCGTTACTTGGGAATGAGGACCTTACAGTAGTGGGTACCATTCTCCGCCTCACTGTGATGGTTGCTTCTGACTCCTCCATGTCCAACTTTTATGCTATGGTGGCGAGCGCATCAGGGTTCCTGTTCATCGTTCGTGCCTTCCTCTCCACGGTTACTTCTAAGAACTGTCCCAGCAGTCTTTGGATGATGTGTCTGTACGGCGCTAAGTTGGCATGTTTGAGGGAAAACTCTCCATTGACCTGCCTTACTACCAGATTGGAGTCCCCTCGTATACACAGTACCCTGATCCCTCTTCTGAGTGCTTCCAACATCCCTAGAATGAGGGCTTCATACTCAGCTTCATTAATTGAGAATTTAAAATCCAACTTGAAAGAGAGGGTAATCTTCTCCTTCCCATCTGATAGTATGACGCCGAGTCCCATGTTCCTTGAGCACTGGAACCATCAAACTCCATAAACCACTTCTTCACCTCCACTGCCATGCATGCTTGAAAAATTTCTCCGGGAAGCTCTTCACTAGGTGGTTCAAAAACCCCACTATGGAAGTGGGCCAGCAGATCTACTACTACCTGGCTTTTAATGGCTTTAGGCACTACGCATTTTAGATCGTATTCTGACAAGATCAAAAACCACCTTGCTACTCGTCCCACGAGTATAGTCCATGCGAGGAGGTACTTGATGGGATCACACTTGGTGACTATGTGAACTGTGAAGGCTAGAAGATAGTGTCTCAACTTCTGGGCTACAAATACCAGCGCTAGGCAGTGCCTCTCAACGCTGGTGTATCTCGATTCTGTTCCGGATATTACTCTTGATAGGTAGTAGACCGGTTTTTCCGCTCCTTCTTTCTCTTGCGCCAAGAGAGCCCCTATCGACCTCTCTATAGAAGTAAGGTAGAGCAGCAGCGGCGCTCCAGCTTCGGGGGGAATCATCGTGGAAGGAGAGGCTAGGACTTCTTTAATCTTCTCGAACTCACACTCTTTCCTTTCTCCCCAAACCCACTTGGCTTTGTCTTTTAGTAGAGGCGCGAACGGATGAGTTACTTCTACCAACGCAGGTATAAACCTCCGCAGGTAGGATACCTTTCCCAGGAAGCTCTTAAGTTGTCTCTGACTCTTGGGCGGTGGCATCATCACAATGGTTGTCATCTTCTCTGCATCCACTTGCACCCCTTGTCTGTTTACCAAGAAACCTAAGAATTTCCCTGCAGTAACCCCAAAGGCACACTTTGAGGGGTTCATTCTCATCTTATACCGACGACACATTTCGAATACTCTCCTGAGATCCTGAATATGCTTGTTTTCTTTCTTAGACTTCACCACCAGATCATCCACATAGAATTCCAGTATATCATGAAATAAGTCATGAAAAATTGCCATCATGGTCCGCTGGTATGTGGCTCCAGCGTTCTTCAATTCGAAGGGCATGACTGTATAGTGAAAGTTCCCTAACGGTGTGCGGAAGGAAGTCTTCTCTGCGTCGGTGGGGTCCATTTTAATCTGGTTATAGCCAACATACCCATCCATGAAGCTATCCATCTCATGTCCTGCGGTGGCAACCACTAAGCTGTCTATGCTAGGTAGTGGGAATTCATCCTTAGGACACGCCCTGTTCAAGTCACGAAAATCTACACAGATTCAGATTTGGGTCTTGTCTTTCTTTGCCACTGGCACTATGCTGGAAAGCCATATGGGGTGCTGAATAGGCTTGATGAACCCTGCCGCTAATAACTTCTCCACCTCAGCTTTTATTTTCAAATCAAGGTCTGCTTTATATGTGCGTGTGGCTTGCCTTACCGGAAGGGCATTGGGAAGGATGTTTAATCTATGAGAGCTCACTTATGCGTCTATTCTTGGCATCTCCGTGTACTTCCAAGAAAATAAATCAGTGAACTCCTTAAGTATCTCAATGAGCTCTTTCTTCTGCTTCATTTCCAGGCACTTGGAGATTAGAATGGGTCTACTCTCGCCCTCTACTAAACCCAACTTGATTTCCTCTAATTACTGCACTGCTCTCTGGGTTCGTCTTACATGCACTCTGGCGCTTCTTCTGGTTCCTCAACATGCTCAACAATATGGGATTCATCAATGATAAAACACTCGGGCGTCGGGTCGATGCTCTCATCCCAGAACACCGCCCGCGCAGAGCATTATAAACGGTAGATAATCTTTCCATCAGGCAAGACCACTTTCTTGCATGTTCGATGGGGTCTAGCTACCTCCTCTACTTTCCTCTTACCTTTTGCCATATGGGGAATTATCCTCTCTCCTACACGGTCATGAACGGATTTCTTCTGCGGGACCCTTCCCTCAGCTACCTTGATTCCTACTAGTTTTCCTATAGAGACCTTTCTTTCCTCATCTAACTTGGTGTAGAAGGCAGCATCTACCAGGTGGGCCTCCTCAATGGCGAAGGGTCTTTGTGTGGCCTTGATCACTATCTCTGTACCTCTAATGTTTGCCTTCGCGCATTGATGGTAGGTGGAAGGCACTACGCCATGAGTGTGCATCCATACCCTTCCAATGAGTAATTGGTAGATGGTGTTAGCATTAATAACATGAAATTTGATGTACGAGGTAAAATTTCCCAACTTAATTCCCACATTCACGTATCCAATAGACTGCATTCCAGCGTTATCGAACCCGGAAATTACTAGCTGTACCGGAACCACCTTCTCCTGGTCAATTCCTGTTTGATATAATGTACTGATGGGCATGATGTTAATGGATGCTCCTCCATCCATGAACGCCCTGGGAATTGAGACTCCATTAATTATGGCTGTGACGTATAACGGGCGGCTATGGAAGTAGGGCACCACCCTATCTGCTTCTGAAAACACCACTTCAGAAGTATACTTCTTAATCATCCTTCCGATTGGCCCCTGCCAATTTAGTGAAGGGTTTCCCCACTACTGCACTGCCTCCAAGACTTTCCTCATGATGGACACCCTCGTGTCGTACTTCACCCCTATATGGTCGAAAAACCACTTGAACTTGGGGCTCCTCGCTATGGCCTCACATTCAGAATCTAAGTCTACCTCGTACGTCTAGGAGCTGCAAACATACTCCGCTTCAGAGGTCCCTCCCTCATCTAGAGCGAAGATGACATCTACCTCGCCTTCTGAGAGAGCCACTTCCTCAACTTCCCCACTTATATTTTCATGTTCCGGAGTGAAGAACCACTCCTCTTGCTTTCTTTCTAGCTCAGGTCTGCTCAGTGATAGATTTTCTAACTCCTCGCACAACTGCTTGCCACTCTCCTGCTTCATAAGACTTCTTGTAGCTTCTTCATCGTAGGAAACTACCATATTGGCGGTGCCAAAGTGATGCGCAGGAAGTGGGTTCTCGTTAACCTCCACAGGGGGTATCTGCAAGGTACCGTTGGCCATCTGCTCACCAATGATCCTTCGCAAGTAGTAACAATCCTTGGTGGAGTGCTGCACTCGTTGGTGCAATTCGCAGTACTTTGGATTGTCTTTGTCAGCTGCAGTGGGGGTTTCTCCTTTTAGGTGGGGAGGTCCTTCTATGCCTTTTCGCACTAAGGTGTGGTAACAATCCATAGCCTCAGCTACGCTGCACGGTAGTGGCGGCGGGGCATCTTCCCCAAATTTCTTCTTGTTGCCGGGACTGCCAATCTTGGCCCCAGAGCCTCCCTTCTTCCCTTTTCTACTCCCGTCCACATAGTTAACCGCTTGCCTCCTCGAAACTTGAAACCTCCCAGGAGTTAGTGGAACTTGGGTCCTCAAACCCGGGGCTCTTGGTTTGATTATCATAGCTATGTTATTGGCGGCCTTGGTGAATTCTCTGAAAGTTCCATCTCTAGTTTCGTTGATCAAGTGCAGCTTGTACTCTTCTAAGAGTCCTTCCACACATATCTGTAATAACCTGGCCTCCGTCACGTCCTCGTGGACATCTAAGGCCCTCTCACAAAATTTCTTGATGTAGTGCATCAACTCTTCTCCTGGCTTCTGGACCTCTTGCGCCAGGTGCCTCAGTGTAAATTCGTCCTCCGCTACAAAAAAATTCTGGAGGAACTACCTGTGCATCTCTTCCCAAGTAGGGACACTGTTAGGCGCCAAGTGGGAATACCATGTATAAGCCTTCCCAGTGAGAGTTTTAGAGAACTCCCTCAACCTCAGGTTCTTGTCGCCATCATGTACTCCCAGGTACTCGACAAACCTCTTCACGTGCTCTCTAGGGTTCTCCCCTCTACCGCCAAACATGATAAATTTTGGTGGAACATACCCCTCAGGGTATGGCTTCTCACTTACTTCCTATGGATAAGGGCCTTGTAACTCCTCATATAGGTGGGAACCCTCTCTCTGAGAGGAGGAGAGGAGCTTCCTCACTTCTTCCATAGTAACAGCCTTATAGGGTGACTCCTCCAAACACGTGCTTTTAGCATCTGGAGACCCTGTTGGAGTCAGGACCTGCTCCGGCGCCGCCTTCCTAGACGGAGTTGTCTCTGCTGGAATCGTAATAGGAGCGGCTACCCCTCCATAAGGGGCAGCAGCAGGTGTCACACAACCTTGACCCAAGCTTGATATATCCACGTTGTTTTGCTTTAAAAAGTAAAAAAACATTTCCATAAGATACATACCTGTCATTGGAGCCACTGTCGGCGAACTAGTATGTCCTCCCTCAGGCGCTGGCGCCTTGGCTCCGATCACCACCACTTTTTCCTGAGTAGTCTGTTCACTGTGAGCTCCATTACCAGACTAAATGTCCTAAAAAACCAACTGCTTAGAGACATTGAAACCTTCTTTGTCCATGGAAGTGAAGATACCTCTCCAGCAGAGTCGCCAAATGTAGGAGGGTAGTGAGACTGGAGTCTATGAATAACTGGAAAGGGTGAGGCATGACCCACTCCAATGGACGCTGCCTGCAAGGTCTTTAAGGTCTCCTGGTGAAACTTCTGAAGAAAACTTCTCCTTCTGGTAATAATGGAACTCCAGCTTCAACTCACTCCCTGCAAGAAGATGAACTTTCACACTAAAAATGGTAATTTTCTCAAGGGAAACACCTGAGAGTGATGGCTGTCAGTGGGGAGTGAAGGAACAAGGCACTCAGCACTAAGAGAATGAGCAAGGAGATAATACTTAGGTAGGTCTGGTGATAATTTGGTAGAGTAACAGTGCAATTTTTCTTATCTATCTATTGGCCTTGCCCAGAGGTCTATATATACTGGGGCGTTAGGGGTGAGTGGCATTTTTGGGCGCCAAAATTAAGCGAGTTGGTGGGGAACAATGTCTGAAGTGTGTCGTTTGTCCCTACATGTAGGCAGCCTGCATGTCCCCTCTGCAGGCGCCACCTGGCGCCGACCAAAAGTCAAAAAGGACATATGTCCCCTAATGGAGACAAAATATCAGATTTGGTAGTTATCTTTTGAAATTGTAACTTGTGGTGCAATTTTGCAAATCTTGAGAGAGGAGACCTTAAGGACTCCTTTCCTCTAAAAAAATGTTGTTTTTCTTGAGAGGGACCTTGAGGAACCCCTCTTCTGGAAAAGTCATTTTCTTGTAAAAAGGTTATTTCTTGTGAGTAGCCAACTCTTTGGCTGCTCACTTCACTTGTGATCAAGTGTGAAGTGTGTGTAGTCTTCAGTGACTTCTGGGTCTTCCTACTAGTATTCTCCCAATCTTATAGCGCTAAGTGGTTGAGCTTGCTCAACGTACCTTGTTCCTCAGTCGCCAAGCCAAAAACTCCCAGGAGGTCCCAACGCGTCTGTTCGAGCCCTGCTTGCTCGACTAGGCAACCTGTACAAGAAAGTAAAGTGTTAGTGTTGTTGTTCATTTAGAGACTGATGTTTCATGATGAGGAGTTTCTCATGATAGATACTCCCTCAATATGAGTTTGTATCAAAACCCTTGTAGTGACACTTCTCGAATAACATTTCTGCAGTGACCCTTACAGTGGCGTTGAGCCTTGCAGTGACGCTGACTCTCTCGACTGTCATTACTGCAGTGACCCTTACAGCAGCGTTGACCCTTGCAGTGGTACTTCTTAATTTTGGATTTCTGTGGTGACCCTCATGGGCACCTCTCTAATGCTATTGTTGTAGTGACCCTTGCTGTAGTGGCGCTAACGCTTGCAATGGTGCTGACCCTAGTGGCGCTGACCCTGGCAGCGGCGTTGACACTCGCAGCGGCACTAACACTTGCAGCGAAGCTAGCACTTGAAGCGGCTCTGACCCTTGTAGCGGCGCTGACCCTTGCAGCGGCGCAGGCACTTGAAGCAGCGCTGATCCTTGCAGCGGCGCAGACACTTGCAGCGGCGCTGGCACTTGCAGAGGCGTTGACCCTAGTGACGCTGACACTTTCAGCGGCGTTGGCACTTGAAGCGGTGCTGACCCTTATAGCGGCGCAGACCCTTGCAGCGGCGCAGACACTTGCAGTAGCGCTGGCACTTGAAGCGGAGCTGACCTTTGCAGCGGCGCAGTCCCTTTCAGCGGTGCTGAACCTTGAAATGTCCTTTCGACTTCTGGGCGAGCCTCGCGGGCACCTCTCGGATGTCGTTAATAAAAGAAGCATTTTTATTTTATTTTCTTTTCTTATTGATAGACACCCATCTACAGTAGTGAAGGGATTTCTAGTACCACGGTAGGACTACTTCCATGCCGTATACTAGAGTGAGGGGTAGCCCCAGTAGAGGTTCAAATTAAAGTTTGGTAGCCCCAGAGGGCGTAAAGTATCTTGTCGGCCCAATCTTGATAACTCTCGATCATCTTGCTTATAATGACTTTGAGGTTCTTATTGGCTTCTTCGACTGGTCCATCGGTCTGAGGTTGGTATGGAGACAATTTGTGTATTTGAATTCCATACTCGTTGACCACTTTTGTAACTTCTTCCTCGAAGTGTAACCCGTTTTCTAATACCATCTCGTGCGGGACCCTATATTGGCAGGTGATGTTTTTCTTGATGAACTTGGCCACCTTCTTAGTATTCAGAACTACGTATGACTCGGCTTCGACCCATTTGGTGAAGTAATAAGTGGTGACTATGATAAACTCATGCATGTTGGATGCTTTCGGTGCAACTTTCCCTATGATGTCAATGCCCCATGTGGAGAACGACCACGGAGACATCATGTTGTATAATTCCCATAGGGCAAGTTTTGTAGGTCGGCAAATTGCTAGCATTTGAGGCATCTTCAAACGTAGGTCGTGCAATCTATAACCATGGTAGTCTAGTAGTAACCCTGTCGGATGATCTTTTAAGCGATCATATGGCCGTTCATGTGGGGTTCATATTTCTCGCTATGGATTTTATGCATAATTTCTTCAATGTTAGCCCGTGCAATGCAGTACAAATGGTTTCCATCAAAGTTTCTTTTAAACAGTGCTTTATCGCAGACAATATACTGGGTACCCATTCTGCGAAGAGGTTTTCGGTCTTTCTTGTTGTAGACCTACCATTTTTAGGAGGCGTCAAATATCATAGTATCATAAGCCAGCTATTTTGGGATCTTCCTCCGTGCCAAGCTCAATATGGTCGAAGTGGGTTGGTTTGTCTTATTTTTGGACAAGGAAAGGGGCCATGGTTATTCCCTTGGGCATATCAATCATGGAGTCTAAGGTAGAAAAGGCATTGTCTAGGTTATTCTTTGCTCGGGGTAGGTATTGAAAGGTGATTTCTTGGAATTAGGAAGCTAACTCTTCTAGGTGGGCATGGAAGGGTAAGAGTTTCTGATCCTTGACTTTCCATTTTCTAAGTGCTTAATGAATCAATGTAGACATTGAGGTATCGAATTCCTTTCTTGAGGGCAACTTTGAGGCCGATCATGAACGCCTCGTATTCAGTCATATTATTGCTGCAAGGAAAGTACATCTTGATGGCAATGGGGGTATAAGAGTTATTAGGTGAAATTAGGAGGATCCCAATGCCATACCCTTTTTTATTGACAGCGTTGTCAAAGAGAATTTGACATCGAAGGTCTTATTAGGAGGTACAGAGGATATTCTCATCAAGGAACTCAGAAATCCAGACATCGGCCTCTTCCATAGGGTAGTCTGCAAGGTAGTCAGAGATGTCTCTTCCTTTCATGGAATTTTATGTGACATAGGTGATATCAAATTCAGCTAGGAGCATCAACTAACGGGCCATTCTGCTAGACAGAGCAGGTTTCTTGAGTAATTACTTGATGGGATCTATTCGGGATACAAGCTTGATGGGAAAGGTGAGCATATAGTGCTGTAACTTTTGGGTAACCCAAAAAGAGCGACACATGCTTTTTCCAAGGCAGTGTATTTAATTTCGTAACTAGTTAACTTTTAATTGGCATAGTAAATGTCTCTCTCTTTGTGAGTTTCTTCGAGGTATTGGGCAAGTAAATCCCCAATTGCAATATCGGTTAAAGTTAGGTATAAGAGTAAAGAAAGATCAAGCTGCGGCGGCATAGGCACCGGAGGTCGGGTAAGTATTACTAGATTCGATTGAAGGCTTCTTGGCAATCTTCATTCCAGACTTTGGTCGAATCCTTTTGGAGGAGTTTGAAAATGGGTTCATAGATGGAAGTCAATTGATTGATGAATCGATTGATGTAATATAATTCCCCAAGGAACCCGAGGACTTACTTATCCGTTCGAGGTGGTGGCATCTTAAGTATGTCTTTTAGCTTGGCATGATCATCTTTTATCCATTTGTTACTAACTATGAATCCTAAAAATTTTCCTTTAGAAACATCAAAGACATATTTCTATGGGTTAAGCCCCATCTGGTATTGTTGCAGTCATTCAAAGAACTTCTAGAGAGAGGTAAAATGTCCTTACCTATTCTTGGACTTGACAATCACATCGTTTACATAAACCTCGACTTCCTTCTGTATCAGATCATGCAGAATGGTTGTGGCATCCCTCTGGTAGGTAGCCCCTGCGCTTTTTAGACCAAATGGCACGACAGTGTAGCAAAAGGTTCCCTAAGGGGTGATGAATGCGGTTTTCTCTTAGTGATCTGGGTGCATCTTGATATGATTATATCTAGAAAACTTGTCAATGAATAACTTGAGAGAGTTATTGACCTTATTGTTTACAATCATATCGATGTTGGGTAGTGGGTAATCATCCTTCAAAGATGCCTTATTCAAGTCTCTATAGTCGACACACATGCGAAACCTTCCCTCATGATTTCGGCATGGGTACGATATTGTCTAGCCATGTAGGATATTCGATTGCACGAATGCAACCCACATTCAGTTGCTTGACTACTTCTTCTTTAACCTGAGTGACGGTGTGGAGCTTTCATAATTTCTATTTGATCAGTTTGCATTTCGAGAGAGTTGGAATCTCATATTGTGCTATCTTAGGGTCAATGCCAGGAATATCATCGTAGAACCATGCGAAGACATCCATAAATTCCTTTAGCAGATCTTCGAGTTACGCGTGCTCATGCTCATTAAGGGTGAACCCTGTCCTAATCTCGCACTTTTAGCTACTAGAATCGAGATTAATAACGACAGTTTCATATTTATCAATTTGAATGCGGTTATTTATTAATTATTAACCTTATTTAGACAAACCTTGCTCAGTTAGGGGATAACTTACCCGTGACTGTTGACCCGAAAGAGGAAGAATTGAACAAGTTCAAGGAAGACCTCAAGATATTGAGCAATAATTTAATTAAGTCAGACTCTATGGGAACTAAGTGGACTACACCCAAATGGCTCCTTATCATAAAGCCAGGTTATCGAAAATATTCAAGATGCCCAATATCAAGAAGTTCGGAGGTAGTGGAATCACTGAGTCATGAATCTCCTAGGGGATTCTGAAGAAATAATGCCCATATGTTCCAACAGACTTTGAAAGATAGCGCTCTCCATTGGTTCTTATCCCTTGAGGAATCCAAGATTCGTAGTTCGGAAAATGTTTTTCTTGAGTTCATGTCAAAGTACAAGTACATCTAGAATCTAGAAGTCACCCGCCATGACTTAGAGATAGTTAAGCAGAACCTTAGGGAATCAGTCAGCAACTTCATATCAAGGTGGAGAGAAAAAGCAGCTACCATGACCAATCAGACTTTCGAAGAATAACAAGTCAGTATCGTAATGAATAACTTCATACCCCACATCCGAGCAATAATAGAAGAACAATATTACCCTCACGTCTGAGCCCTCCTAGAAATAGGAGTGGAGATCGAAGAAAGTATTGACAATACCTAAGTTGAATTGAGGAAAACCTCTGAACTGTTTGCTTCTATAAAGTTTGAAAAACATGCTAGTACCACAGTTTTTACCATCAATAACATCTATCTTCCTTCCGCTTCATGGGCACCAGAATGTTACCCAAACCCTCCAAAGTCAACCAGGCACTCGTGAGCCGAAATCTGTTCAAACCATTGGACCCCCGTCCATTACCAAACCCACTTTCGATAAACTTCAAGCCCGATGCCCATTGTGACTTCAATAAAATTACTGGCCATACCACCGACGAATGTTTCCATCTCCGAAATGTAATCCAAGGCCTGATTGACCGGGGTGTCATTGATGTGACACCCCGACTAATTAAATACCGGGTAGCTACTCCTTTATTAAATTAATTCAAAATGCCAAGTTGGCTCAGTTAATAGCATCACTGTCGAAAACATTTTATTATTACTAGCCACCTAGTATTTAAAAAGTAAGTTGCCAAATTTTAATTTAAGTCTGATTAACATGAAACAAGTGTAAAGAAGAAATAAATAACACCATTCATCATACTGAAGTAAAACGAATAACCATCACAATAGTGTAAATAAAGTCTGGAGGAAAACTCCTCACTACAATCCCATAACTGAAATGAATAACCGAATACTGAAATAATACATGCTAAAGTCTGAAAATTGAAATGTAAAAGATGACTCTAAATAGAAATGGGCAACATGCCCTACAACTGATAGATAGTAACTCTGGAATCCAAAAGATAGAAGCGTCTACATGCAAATCCCTGTAGCTTCCACAAACAGCTACAGCTCGTCACTTGAATGAGTATCCTATGCTTGGTGTCCCTGTGGCTGGGCACCTAAAATGGTTTTACAAGAAAAAGATTTGAAAAGAAAACGGGTCAGAGCCCGAATGTGGAGTTATATTTTTAAAAACCTGCAAGTGCTTTAAAAACATTTAAAACATTAAATGCAAAGTACATGTTAGGACGTGCACTCACATGATATTCTCACCTCTCGTCTAACTGTGCACTCCTAACGTAAGTACCCATCTATAACGACCCATACCACTAGCTAAGTGACAACATAACTAGCTAGACTCCCAAAGGTCCTACCCATACTACTCGGTTCCATTAACATTATAACGCTCGTAATTAAATACGGGTTTAACGTAAAATCAGATGCTCATTATGCAATATACATATTATCAGTTAACTCGTTATGTTTTTCTCGAAACAATACCGTAATATATATACACAACATTAACATGAGGATTCTCATTAATTAAATGTATATTATTCACATCATAAATATACAATACAAGCACCCTGAGAACTAAGCTACGGTGCACACATACTCTGCTATCCATCCCGGTACATCACGTACATAAGGATCACACATTCCGAATCTCTCAGGAATAGTTCAGATAACACAAATCACAAATAGTGGAGGCGAACACAGTCACATCACATGGGTCACGCACATACCTACGCTCCCACGATCAGCGGACTTATTAACATCCCAATAAGTCTTTCTCTGACCTATGTTCATCGAGGTACCAGTCTATATCCCCCCCGTAGGCACACAAGGATTAGAAGGTCCTAAGCGAACGCAACCTCCCGTGATAGCAAGTATGGTAGGTATGTCATACACACAATTCATATACCAATACTAAGTAAACACACATCTTAGTAATATCGTATTTTAATCGTAGTACATATTGCACTCTCATACTAACTATAATTTTCATAATTTGTACTATTCCGGTTTGTAATCATACGCGCCATAATTTCTCACGTCGTAGTAGACACTCACGTCTCAACCCAAACCGTCCATGTAATACAACTCTCGTATGTAAATTCCTTCTCATAAATACTCAAATGTCCCAATTCTATCATTACTACATCTACGGAATGATATCTATAACCTCGGATAAGTTTACGGAACTCCAAAAATCAAAACAGTCCAAAATGGCCCAAACTGCCAGCTCGTTAGAAGTCTCGTTCGAACGAGACTGTTCGAACGAGTTTGGACTGTCAGCTCGTTAGAAGTCTCGTTCGAACGAGGCTGTTCGAACGAGATCCAGTTCGTTCGAACGAACTGTCCCTTCTAACGATATCTCGTTCGAACGAGATATCGAACGAAATCACTACTCGTTAGCAACGACTGGTCAACTCGTTAGAAGCTCGTTCGATCGTATGTAAATTCCTTCTCATAAATACTCAAATGTCCCAATTCTATCATTACTACATCTACGTAATGATATCCATAACCTTGGATAAGTTTACGGAACTCCAAAAATCAAAACAGTCCAAAATGGCCCAAACTGCCAGCTCGTTAGAAGTCTCGTTCGAACGAGATCCAGTTCATTCGAACGAACTGTCCCTTCTAACGATATCTCGTTCGAACGAGATATCGAACAAAATCACAACTCGTTAGCAACGACTGGTCAACTCGTTAGAAGCTCGTTCGAACGAGTTCGTTCGAACGACCCGGGGACTGCTTCTAACGACTGACCAGTTTCGGCCCAGATTTTTCCCCAATTCGTTTTTCATCCATTAACACCTCAAATCTTCTAAACTAAGTCCCAATCAATCGTTTAAAGGTCTATAATCAATACTAAACATATATTGTCACCTCCTAACATGTTTTTAAGGGACCAATCCATCCTAACATCAATCAAATTCACAAATTTCTACACTTTTTTCCAATATCTCAAGAACATGAACCCTAACTTTATATCATCATCAAATCCCAGAATTTAATTCGTTTTAATTTCTCCTAATCACAGTTATTATGAGGGAAATCATCTACCTATCATACTACATGCAATTCTCTTCAAAATTTTCAAGTTCTAAGCTCCAACTACATGGGTTTTCATTTAATCTTTCAAGAACAGTCAAAATTCTTCAATTTCTAACATGGAATAGACATTCTCTGAATTTAAATGGAATAAAGTCACTTGCCTTGGTTTGATTTCTGATTTTGGTGTAGGTTTGATGAAGTTTTCTGCAGAAATTCCTCTCTCCAAGCTCCTTCTCCAATGGTGGCTTAAGGTGGCTAGGGTTTGATTTGGGGAATTTAGAAAACCTAAATGATAACCTACGTAGCCTTCTAGGTTAATATGGGTTGGTTATGGGCTTAGTGGGTCAAATCCACATCATATTTAATTAACCAATTTTCGTCACTTTTAATTCCTCAAAATGTAAAATTACCAAAATACCCTTTAAGTTGCCGGTATGGCCTAAAAATATCCCGGGACCCAAACTATACCCCCGGCTAGTGTTTTCTGACTATCTCGACCCTTCCGGACGCGTTGGCGCACTCAAAATGACCATACGGATTATAAATTTTAAATTCACTTTTATCATCAAAATATTTCATAGTGACGCGGTGTCCCCACGCGTCTCAACAAAATTTATAAAATGTTGTATATAAATCTCACGACAACTTTTATAATACCAAATACATATATCAAAACACGTATGCACATAATCAAATACCAACTCGCATCTCATTAGTATTTATAACTCGAATTAATTTCCAATTAATACGCATTTAATTAATTAAACCCAAAAGTAAATATAGCCAAAAGTACGGGGTATTACATACTCCCCCCCTAATAACTGAATTTCGTCCCGAAATTCGAAACTAGAAAGTAACTGCTAAAAATAACTCTGGATAACGTTCGCGCATCTCATCCTCGCGCTCCCATGTGGACTCCTCGACATTGTGATGTCGCCACTGAACACGCACTAACGGGACTATCTTTGACCACAGTTTCCTCTCGCTTCGGTCCAAAATAGCAATCGGCCCCTCCTCGTAGGAGCTATCAGGCTGGAGATCGATGTCCTCCACAGCAATGTGAGAATGAGCCAAATTATCTCTAAGGTATTTCCTCAGCGAGGAAATATGGAACACGTCGTGAATCCTATGCAAGTGCTCCGGTAGTCCAAGTCTATACGCAATCGGTCCGATCCGCTCAATAATAGGAAACGGCCCCACATACCGTGGTGCCAACTTCCCCTTTTTCTCGAAACGCATAATCCCCTTCATCGGAGATACCCTGAGAAAAACCTGGTCCCCCACTTGGAACTCCCTGAAAAACCTCTTCGCATCAGCATAACTCTTCTGCCTGTCTTGAGCTACCCGAATGCGACTCCGAATCAACTCAATCCTTGTCGAAGTATCCTGAATCACTTTCGGCCCAAGTAGTTTGTTGTCCCCCACTTCTAACCAACATGCTGGGGAATGACAAGGCCTACCGTACAATGCCTCAAACGGAGCCATGCCAATAGTGAACTGATAGGAGTTGTTGTAAGCAAACTCCACCAGTGGAAGGTACTTCTCCCATCCACCCCCGAAGTCAATAATGCACATGCGTAGCATGTCCTCCAACATCTGATTGGTGCGCTCTGTCTGCCCATCGGTCTGCGGATGATAAGCCGTACTCAACCGCAATTCCGTGCCCATGGCCTCCTGGAAACTCTCCCAAAACCGCGAAACAAATATCTTGTCTCTGTCAGACACGATATTTAGGGGCACACCGTGAAGTCTCACAATCTCCGAAATGAAGAGCTGGGCATACTGTCCCGTGGTGTAGTCAGTCCTTACGGGTAAGAAGTGAGCGACCTTGGACAACCTGTCCACAATTACCCAAACGGAGTCGTGACCCCTCTGCGACGTAGGTAACCCCGTGATAAAGTCCATGGATATGCTCTCCCACATCCACACCGGGACCTCCAATGGCTGTAGCAATCCTGCTGGTCTCTGATGATCCACTTTTACAAGCTGACAAGTGGCGCATTCCGAAACAAACTCAGCGATATCTCTCTTCATACCGCTCCACCAATACTGCCGTCTCATGTCTTGGTACATTTTGTCCCCGCGGGATGTACCGCGAACCGTGAGCCGTGCGACTCTGCCATCACCTCGTGTCACAATTCCTCCCCTTCCGGAACTACCAATCTCCCATTGAAGCGTAATCCCCCGTCTAAGCTAACGGTATAGGATTCGGCTCCCTCTGTTAGTAATCGAACTATCTTCTCCTGACAGAACGAGTCATTAGCCTGTGCCCGTACTACCTTCATGACAATCTGCGGTGTAACGGTCATCACAGACATGAAAGATCGGGCCACTGCATCCTGGTGTCCCAATTCCTTCCACTTAGCCTTCCACACTTCTGCTACCTCATCTGCTGGTCGACGGCTCAACGCGTCTGCTACCACGTTAGCCTTACCCGGGTGATACTGGATGTCGAATTGGTAGTCTTTCACAAACTCAAGCCACCTACGTTGCCGCATATTCAACTCTTTCTGCGTGAACAGGTACTGTAGGGACTTGTGGTCCGTGAACAGTTGGAACTTCTCCCCCAAAAGATAGTGCCTCCAAATCCGTAGGGCAAATACCACTGCTGCCAACTCCAAATCATGCGTGGGGTAATTCTTCTCATGAGGCTTAAGCTTACGGGAAGCATAAGCTATGGCCTGTCTCTCCTGCTGTAATACACCTCCAAGTCCTTACAAAGACGCGTCGGTGTAAACCAAATACTCAACTCCCGGTCTCGGCAATGCTAGCACAGGTGCTAAGGTCAATTTGTCCTTCAATTCATCGAATGCCATCTGACAGACATCACTCCAGATGTATGGCACACCCTTACGAGTAAGATGTGTCAAAGGACCTGCTATCTCCGAGAAACCCTGAATAAACCTCCTGTAGTATCCTGCTAAACCCAAGAAACTACGAATCCCCGTTGGTGTCGTGGGCTGTCCCCACTCCCTCACCGCTGATACCTTCCCCGGATCAACAGATATCCCTTGGTCGGAAATAATGTGACCCAAGAACTGGACTTCCTTCAGCCAAAACCCGCACTTCTCATATTTTGCATACAACTCGTTCTGACGGAGTGTCTGCAAAACCTGCCTCAAATGCCCGGCGTGCTCCTCTTCTGTCTGAGAGTAAACCAGAATGTCATCAATGAAGACAATGACAAACTGATCTAGGAAATCCCTGAACACTCTGTTCATCAAGTCCATGAACACTGCTGGAGCGTTGGTCAAGCCGAAAGGCATAACCCGAAACTCGTAAGAACCATATCTCGATAAGAACGCAGTCTTCGAGACATCCTCCTCCCTGATATGCAACTGATGGTATCCCGATGTCAAGTCAATCTTCGAGAAGAAAGAAGCTCCTCTCAACTGGTCGAATAAGTCATCGATTCGAGGCAACGAATACTTATTCCGTATCGTGACCTTATTCAACTCTCGGTAGTCCACACACAATCTCAGTGAACCATCCCTCTTCTTCACAAACAAAACTGGAGCGCCCCAAGGTGAGGTACTCCTTCGAATAAAGCCTTGTCCCAACAGTTGCTCTATCTGATCCCGTAACTCTCGCATCTCAGCTGGAGCCATACGGTACGGTGCGCGTGCTATAGGTCTCGTACCCGGTAGCAAATCTATAACGAAGTCTATCTCTCGACTGGGTGGTAAGCCTGGTATCTCCTGAAACACATCCGAATATTCCCTGACTACTGGGATAGAATCTAAAGGAATCACTACCTCCTTAGAGGTATCCTCCTCAATGTAATACAGATGAGCGGTCGATCCTCCCTCTGGGCGAGGCATCGCCACTACAAACATCTCTTGCCCCGGAATGGCAAAAACAATGCTCCCGCTGAAGCAATCAATCATGGCCCTATATGCTACGAGCCAATCCATACCGATGATCACATCGTGAACATGCATATATAATACTAACATGTCCGCAGGTAATACCAAACCACCAATCTCTACCCCCACTCCCCGGCATATAAAGAAAATAAGTGACCCATTCCCCAATGGTGAGTCGACACACGTCACTGTGCTCTCTGCCGTAGCTAACAATCCTAAAGCTTTCGCGAAGTGCGTAGCTATAAAATAATGTGTAGCACCTGTATCAAATAACACCCGACCCATGGTGCCATGGATAGGAAACGTACCCTCGATCGCGGGCGGCGTCTGTGGAACTGCAGCCTGGTGGACGTTGTAGACACGTCCATACTGTAGCTGCCCCTGCTGAGCTGGGACTGCTGGAATGGGTGGCAGTGATGCCATCTGTGGCGGTGCGGGAAGAGCGGCGGGAAACATAGGCCTCTGTGGCTCCTGGCGAGTACCCTACTGCTGCTGCTGTGGGGCCCTGCCCCTATCAGGACAATCCTGCTTCTTATGGCCAGTCTTGCCATAAATAAAGCATTTCCCTGGGAAGTTCCCTCCCCTCTGCCCCTGCTGTCCCCGGCCCTGGTGGTCGTTACCGTTCCTCCCTTGGCCCTGCTGGCCCTGATGAAACTGCTGCCCATTATGCCCCTGTTGGCCCTGATGGCCATTTGGACCCTGATGGCCCTGACGGAAACCTCCCTGTCCCTGCCTGTAGTTCCCTGACCGGAACCTCTTATTATCCCCCTGCTGGGAGCCCTGCTCATTCTATCTCTGCCCCTGACCTGATTGTGCCCCGCTGGCACCATGTCCTCCGGTCCTGCCCTGATGGCTAGACTCCCCCGACCTCTTACCCTCGGCCATATGAAAACGGTGGTCCTGGCAGTGCAACAATGCAGCGTTAACCACATCAGAATAGGTGGCCAACGATAGGTTCCCTAGCAGATGCTGACGGATTCTCCAAGTCAACCTGTCGGTGAACTTTTCAATTTTCTTCTTCTCTGTTGGTATCTCGTCTGGAACGATGTTCAACAGATTCGTGAACTCGGCCTCATACTCGGCCACTGTCTTAACCTCCTGCCTCAGACTCATCAGCTTCCTCCTCATTTCTGTATGAACTGCGGACGGAAAGTACTTGCGGTCGAACCGCACCCAGAACTCCTGAATCGTGAGAGCATCCCTATCCTTCGTGGTGGTAATGGAATCCCACCACTGCAGTGAAGATCCAACCAGCTTGAAAGTAGCTAGCACCTGCTTCTGAACATCAGTTCACTCATGCATTCTCAAGTGCCTCTGCATATCCTTCCTCCATTGGCTCGAGACTACCACATCTGAGCTACCTGCAAACTCTGGCGGATGCGCTTTCTGAAAAGCGTCACGTACACGCTCCCAAGCAGACGGGAATGCATTTGCCTGTACCGGCGCGACAACCGGCGCCTGAGGTGGTGCCTGCTGAATCACGGCAATCGCGGCATTTACCGCTTGGGCTACTATAGCTGCAACCTCAGCGGCGTTCATCATATGCTGAACTGGAGCGGGCTGGGGTTCGGGCGTTGCATCCCTGGGAACTCGTCGTGCACGTCGTGGAGGCATCTGAAATAAGAACAGAGTTTATAAGTTCGCTGTTTATAAACTTAAAATAGCTGAAGAACGAAGCATACACAAAAAGAATACAACAGTCCTATAATATAGGGCTCTATATCAAAGAAACGTAGCGGAAACATAATAGCCGTACAGATCCTAAAGGACACTAGAACCTGATGCTCTGATACCACCTGTGACGCCCCGACTAATTAAATACCGGGTAGCTACTCCTTTATTAAATTAATTCAAAATGCCAAGTTGGCTCAGTTAATAGCATCACTGTCGAAAACATTTTATTATTACTAGCCACCTAGTATTTAAAAAGTAAGTTGCCAAATTTTAATTTAAGTCTGATTAACATGCAACAAGTGTAAAGAAGAAATAAATAACATCATTCACCATACTGAAGTAAAACGAATAACCATCACAATAGTGTAAATAAAGTCTGGAGGAAAACTCCTCACTACAATCCCATAACTGAAATGAATAACCGAATACTGAAATAATACATGCTAAAGTCTAAAAATTGAAATGTAAACGATGACTCTAAATAGAAATGGGCAACATGCCCTACAACTGATAGATAGTAACTCTGGAATCCAAAAGATAGAAGCGTCTACATGCAAATCCCTGTAGCTTCCACAAACAGCTACAGCTCGTCACCTGAATGAGTATCCTATGCTTGGTGTCCCTGTGGCTGGGCACCTAAAATGGTTTTACAAGAAAAAGATTTGAAAAGCAAACGGGTCAGAGCCCGAATGTGGAGTTATATTTTTAAAAACCTGCAAGTGCTTTAAAAACATTTAAAACATTAAATGCAAAGTACATGTTAGGACGTGCACTCACATGATATTCTCACCTCTCGTCTAACTGTGCACTCCTAACGTAAGTACCCATCTATAACGACCCATACCACTAGCTAAGTGACAACATAACTAGCTAGACTGCCAAAGGTCCTACCCATACTACTCGGTTCCATTAACATTATAACGCTCGTAATTAAATAGGGGTTTAACGTAAAATCAGATGCTCATTATGCAATATACATATTATCAGTTAACTCGTTATGTTTTTCTCGAAACAATACCGTAATATATATACACAACATTAACATGAGGATTCTGATTAATTAAATGTATATTATTCACATCATAAATATACAATACAAGCACCCTGAGAACTAAGCTACGGTGCACACATACTCTGCTATCCATCCCGGTACATCACGTACATAAGGATCACACATTCCGAATCTCTCAGGAATAGTTCAGATAACACAAATCACAAATAGTGGAGGCGAACACAGTCACATCACATGGGTCACGCACATACCTACGCTCCCACGATCAGCGGACTTATTAACATCCCAATAAGTCTTTCTCTGACCTATGTTCATCGAGGTACCAGTCTATATCCCCCCCATAGGCACACAAGGATTAGAGGGTCCTAAGCGAACGCAACCTCCCGTGATAGCAAGTATGGTAGGTATGTCATACACACAATTCATATACCAATACTAAGTAAACACACATCTTAGTAATACTGTATTTTAATCGTAGTACATATTGCACTCTCGTACTAACTATAATTTTCACAATTTGTACTATTCCGGTTTGTAATCATACGCTCCATAATTTCTCACGTCGTAGTAGACACTCACGTCTGAACCCAAACCGTCGATGTAATACAACTCTCGTATGTAAATTCCTTCTCATAAATACTCAAACGTCCCAATTCTATCATTACTACATCTATGGAATGATATCTATAACCTCGGATAAGTTTACGGAACTCCAAAAATCAAAACAGTCCAAAATGGCCCAAACTGCCAGCTCGTTAGAAGTCTCGTTCGAACGACTTTGGACTGTCAGCTCGTTAGAAGTCTCGTTCGAACGAGGCTGTTCGAACGAGATCCAGTTCGTTCAAACGAACTGTCCCTTCTAACGATATCTCGTTCGAACGAGATATCGAATGAAATCACTACTCGTTAGCAACGACTGGTCAACTCGTTAGAAGCTCATTCGATCGTATGTAAATTCCTTCTCATAAATACTCAAATGTCCCAATTCTATCATTACTACATCTACGAAATGATATCTATAACCTCGAATAAGTTTACGAAACTCCAAAAATCAAAACAGTCCAAAATGGCCCAAACTGCCAGCTCGTTAGAAGTCTCGTTCGAACGAGGCTGTTCGAACGAGATCCAGTTCGTTCGAACGAACTGTCCCTTCTAACGATATCTCGTTCGAACGAGATATCGAACGAAATCACTACTTGTTAGCTACGACTGGTCAACTTGTTAGAAGCTCGTTCGAACGAGTTCGTTCGAACGACCTGGGGACTGCTTCTAACGACTGACCAGTTTCGGCCCAAATTTTTCCCCAATTCGTTTTTCATCCATTAACACCTCAAATCTTCTAAACTAAGTCCCAATCAATCGTTTAAAGGTCTATAATCAATACTAAACATATATAGTCACCTCCTAACATGTTTTTAAGGGATCAATCCATCCTAACATCAATCAAATTCACAAATTTCTACACTTATTCCCAATATCTCAAGAACATGAACCCTAACATTATATCATCATCAAATCCCAGAATTTAATTCATTTTAATTTCTCCTAATCACAGTTATTATGAGGGAAATCATCTACCTATCATACTACATGCAATTCTCTTCAAAATTTTCAAGTTCTAAGCTCCAACTACATGGGTTTTCATTTAATCTTTCAAGAACAATCAAAATTCTTCAATTTCTAACATGGAAAAGACATTCTCTGAATTTAAATGGAATAAAGTCACTTGCCTTGGTTTGATTTCTGATTTTGGTGTAGGTTTGATGAAGTTTTCTGCAGAAATTCCTCTCTCCAAGCTCCTTCTCTAATGGTGGCTTAAGGTGGCTAGGGTTTGATTTGGGGAATTTAGAAAACCTAAATGATAACCTATGTAGCCTTCTAGGTTAATATGGGTTGGTTATGGGCTTAGTGGGTCAAATCCACATCAGATTTAATTAACCAATTTTCGTCACTTTTAATTCCTCAAAATGTAAAATTACCAAAATACCCTTTAAGTTACCGGTATGGCCTAAAAATATCCCGGGACCCAAACTATACCCCCGGCTAGTGTTTTCTGACTATCTCGACCCTTACGGACGCGTTGGCGCACTCAAAATGACCATACGGATTATAGATTTTAAATTCACTTTTATCATCAAAATATTTCACCGTGACGCGGCGGCCCCACGCGTCTCAACAAAATTTATAAAATGTCGTATATAAATCTCACGACAACTTTTATAATACCAAATACATATATCAAAACACGTATGCACATAATCAAATACCAACTCACATCTCATTAGTATTTATAACCCGGATTAATTTCCAATTAATACGCATTTAATTAATTAAATCCAAAAATAAATATAGCCAAAAGTACGGGGTATTACAATTGACCCACCAGATAATCCCAAACCAAACACAACCCATAATTCACTCGCGAATCATGCAAATTCCATCTTCCTAGAAGAAGACTTAGAATTTGACTCATCTACCCAAATCATGGCGTGTAAATCACTAGTCATACCCATATACTCTCTTTAACCCCTTCAAACATGCCAATATTTCCTCTTACACCCTACTGGCCGTACCAATTAAGCCTTATCCCTTCTCACGCGAGCATGCATCGCTATGTGAACCCATTCTGGATGTAAAGATATGGAATTGTCATAAGTATTGAACCAAATCCTAGAATTCAGGCTAAAATTGCCCTCCATGATGATCATCGACTGTAAAAGATTTAGTGGGTTATTCTTAAAAGCCCAAAAAAGGGCCCGAGAGTTAGACAATTGGGTGGTTCTAACAGACGAAGTCAGTCTAGATGACATAGTCTAGATCATGACAAATTTATTTCAACACACTAGTGATATTTGTAGTGTATCTGAGCTACTCGATGCTTTGAAATTACAAGGTCACCTAGTCCCTTCAGTTCTGTATTTCACTATCTAATAGGAGGAATTATACAAAGATGCCATGGAAGTTATGGAGTGCATTGACTTTACATGGAAAGACAATATCGGTTCCACCGGATGGGGGGATGATTTTGAAGATTCAAATGAAAAGAAAGATTCAGAAAAGACTAGTTTAATAACCGACATATATGGGACGATGTCATTCGAAGAGTTATTTGAAGAAATCAATAGGTGGTTGAACAACCTGATATCAATGAAGAAATATTATTTCCATTTTACCCTTCTTTTATAAATCACATGACTAGGTCAGGAAGACATTACCAAATCTTAAGTCTATAACCATCAGCGAACGATAAAGAAAAGATTGTCGAGAAAAGATTGACATCTACTTGAATGCTCTCCTTATCTGAAGAAGAAATTCTCAAGACTGGTCCCCACCATACTCATGCTCTTAATATCTCTCTTAAAGTTATGAGGAAAATTGAACCCCCTCTCTCGTCGACAATGGATCAGCTCTGAATGTTTTCCCTCAATTGTCTGGGATTGAAAGTGAGCGACATTGCTCTAACCTCTGCTGTCATACATGCCTACAATAACACACATCGAGAAGTAATGGGATCTATTAAGCTTGAAAAATGGTTGTCCCTACAAATCTTGTTGTTGAATTCTAAGTCATCGACATCCCAACCTGTTTTAATCTGTTGCTAGGATGATCGTGGCTCCATAGCATCAAAGGGGTGTCATCTTCTTTTCATCAAAAATTAAAGTTCTACTCCAATGGGAAGGTTATAACCATCTTGGGAGATAGTGACAACACCGAGAATGCAAACACCAGTAATCTAGTACTTAAAATACAGCATGGAGTGAATGATATGCTTATGTTAGTATTCCAAGTTGAACCACTCCTACTCCCAGTAGAGGATGACTTCAAGGTAAGGTTTTTCTGGAATATAAACCTCATGGAAATGTCAATGTAATCTAGATGTTAAAAAACATGCACTTCATGCCCGGAATGGGGCTAGGGCAAAGACAACAAGGGATAATTAAACCTATTGTGTTGAAAGAGGCCTTTGCACCCTATGGCTTGGGCTATCAGCCATCAGAAGAAGAACTCAAATTGATCCATCGACCTCGGCTAAAGAGGAGGTTAGAATGATCCAGAACTATCTGGGGAGATTACTTAAATGGAAGATTTATCAAAGAGGGTGACGATTTCCCCTTCTGTGGATTCCCTAAACCTTGGTATGACCGTGAAGAGAAGAGGATGAAACCAAGAATGGATATCTTCTATCAAGATAGCTACCTATGGGTCGAGAGTTCCCATCATTATGTACAATCACTCACTAAAGAGACCATAGATAATACCGGGGATTCTGATGGCAGTGACTCCGAGGATTCTTTTAATTTTCATATACTGGGTATGGCACTCTGCATGATCCACTCAGAGTCTACATAGTCTAATCCATCATGCCTCATCAAAGATGCTAATGCACCTTTTCTCAACTAGAATGCTACACCTATGCCACCTGCTAATGTTCAACCTAATCCCTATATGTATCCCCTTTCCCCTTTAGTTGTTTCCCCTCACTCTGATGTAATCGAGACCTCCTTTGATGAGGTTCTCAATGTTATTTTTCCTATCAAGGAAATAAATGAAGATTTTGAGTACCTTGTTGTGACTTACAATAATTGTATTGATTCTATCAAACTCTTGATGATGATTTTACAAATGATCAATTCTTAACTGCATAGGAAGATGGGCTAGTGGAGGCTCATTAGCAGGAGGAGAATGGGGATCATGTTGGTATTCCTCAGTAAACCAAATAGGCTCGGGTGCGGGTGAACCTATAGCTCGAGGGAAGAGGATATAGGGCTCTTAGGAGACAGGGACCTGGTTTTTTTGCATCTTATGAACCTCGATTTGAAGGTTGTTAATTTTGGCACTGATCTGAGCCAGAACTGTTAACAAATTCGATTGTACATTCGGCACTTCATATGTGTTCTCCATGGAAGGCGGGCGAATATCGAACTCGGAAGAAGTAAGGGGACTGACAGAAATTCGCTGCGATTTGACTGAAGATTGATGCCAATAGGGAGCCAAGCCAAGGGTATGTGATCGAATCGATAAAGAAAAAAAATGGTATTTAATTTCAGAAAAGAAAACAAAGTGAATTTTATATTTTTAGAATATGAGGAATTTTTTTTTGACATTCTTGGAAGATATGAGGACAAAATGTTTTTTTTGTTTTCTTGAGGAAAATAAAATGGTTTTAGTATTTTTGATAAAAGAGGAAAAACTTTTTCAAAAACTTTTCGAAAGAGAGAAGAAAAGACGAGAGACGGGACTCAGCGTGATTATTAGGTTTATTAGGTTCTCACTTGTATTAAGTTTGCCTAGATGCAAAAAAAAAAAGAATGTCGGACGAGACCCGAGCCTGGAGAAATGGGATTTACAATATGTAGAAACTAGGGTTGAACTTGTTATCCGGCTCACGGAGAGGGTCCCATTTTAAAAGTTGAGCAAAAATTTGGGTGGCAGGCCGACCCGGAATTTTGGCAGAGTGTTTGGTCAAAATTGGCAATCTAATATGTGTCTCGTAGGCTTGGCACCCATATGCGGGTATGCTGTTTGTTGGGTTAATTAAAAGGTGTTCTCCCTTTAGCGTAACTTCCATGATATTCGTCTTAATTTTGAGGGAAATTGGTATGTGTGGACAAGCCATTTGATATTCTTGAGTGTACATGAATTGCCTCACTATATACCTCGTGGGGATGGTACGTGTGAGAGAGAATTTGATATACTCGACGTACTTGAATGAGTTCCCTGTGATATACCTCCTGTCATGACTTCGGTCAAGCGGTATGATGCGGGGGAACCGTTCGATATACGTCGAAGTTACTTGGCCAATGGAAGGTGAAAGTCATATCTCTTAGGCGAACTGCGACCTATCGGACTAGCTCCCATCACAAAGTGACTCACCAGTGGGAAAAATTTTTGTCAATAGCAATGCTCTTTGGTGATGTTGTGTGTAAAATTCATAATTCTTTGATTAGTATCTTATAGAGAGAATATCTTTATTGATCATACCCATACGAGAATAAGGTACAAGTATAAATAGTAGAGAAGGTATAACGAGTGATAGTGGTTGGTGTGTGATAAGTATAAATGATCATGGATATATACAAGTGGAGGTGTGTTAGTGACACTTAAGCATGTATTTCTAAGTGGTTTGTTTAATATATGGATATACGTGATCCTAGGTGCACGTGGTATGAAGTGTACATGAAAAATTTCTACAAGTGAGTGAATAGTCGCATAAGCATGAGGTACATATATACAGGGAACAAAAAGGGGAACATAAAAATAGGGGAAAACTATACCAGAAAATAAAACACCCGTGCAAACAGAGTCTAGCCCTGTAAAAAATAATCCCTAGAGGAGTCTCCACTGTGGCCATCCCGGGCGGCGCCGTGGGGAGAGAGAGATACATCCCCTCAGGAAGGCTATGCCGCGGTCTCGCACCCCTCTTGGGAAGGTTGATTCGGTCGTCGTCGGTGTGGGGGTAAATGCAAATAAATAGAGTCGCCAACCTATTTTTCAAAAAATAGGCAAAAGACATGTTTTCATGTAACAATCCGTCCTTTGGGAGACAATTAAATTTCATATTTGGGCATACATTGGCAATTTGGAGAATTTCTCAAAATAGTGATTTCTGGAATTTTCGAGGATTTAATGATTTTCGATAGGTGTTGTGATTACTTTGGGGATTAAATAGGTCGAAATATTTTAATTATACGTTGTCGTGGAGTAAAGCGACAAAAAGGTAACATTTTAATTAGAAAACCCGCATTAAGTTATATGGGTTAGAATAGTGATTTGTGGTCAAGTACCTCGGATGGAAATTTCGACTGCGTCATGAGTCTCGGAATAGCCGAGATAGTCAGAAAAGAGTGTCCGATTGTCGAAATTGAGTTTCGGGGAATTTTGGAGTTAAACGGGCTCGTAATTGAGTAAACGAGTTATTTTTTGGTTTTAAGGTGTATAACCCTTTTCTCACTATATAAAGAGGGGGAGAGGGGGAAAAGAGAAAGGAAAGAAAGAAAAGAGAGAGAGGACGAGAGAAAAGAGGAGAAAAGAGGAGAAAAGGGGAGGTTCCGACCAAACTCCGCGGGATTCGGCTCGAGGTCGTCGGATTATATCTACAAGGCAAGTGTTTACTTGCTTTATTTACTTTTGAGCATAAATCTCATATCGTAGTTTGGTATAAACAAACCCTAAAGATTTTGGGCAGGGTTTTCGTGGATAAAACCGGTTTTCGGGAGTTAAAACAAATAAACACCAATAATAATTCAATTTGAGGAACTTAGGTTTTAACCTAAATTAATTGGTGATTTCGGGTTCTAGGACATTTAGAACCCGTATTATATGTGTAGTTGTTGTTAGTTGAGGTTATAGGTCGTTGGGTGAGGAGATGGAAGCTTGGGGGAAGCTTCAATGGCTGAAACAACTTCTCGGAGAAGAAGCTGCCCACCATGATCGATCGATCGATCATGGGGGTTCGATTGATCGAATCCATCGATCGATCGACGGCCATGGGTCGATCGATCGACCCTTGCTGAAAGATGGAAATTTTTTTAGGTTGAATTGGATGGGATAGATTCCAATTCTTATTGCTTTGAGGTTAATTATGTGATAACATAAGAGACCTTTTAGGACTATATGGTCCTCTAATTAAGGGAATTTAGCGGGGTAAAGTGAGGGTTTTAAATGTATAACCTTTAAACTATATTTTCGAGGAAAATAGAACCATTGTAGAATTTGATGGTCTAGGGTTCCTAAATTATGGTGGGGATCTTTAAGTGATAATATGGACAAGAGGTAGTCCATGGGTTTATGGAAATGAAATCCATAACCCATTAAATTTAAGGTTGTTAGGGAAAGATAAATCCCTAGGATATTGTTAGTGGGCATTTAGGCGTATAGGAAGCATAATTATAATCAATTGTGGAGTGGTATAATTGGACATATCCAATAAATCCTTAGATGGGATTAAAGTATGTATTACTTATTAAAGTAAGTAAATACTTTGGGTTTAGTATCATGCATATATGAATGCATGATTATGATTCTATGAGAGAATCTTTGGGATTATTGATCATCGCTAGATGTAATTGGCAATTATGGCCATTTATATATATTCGAGGAGGAATATATGGTATATGTATACTATGTGATTAAAGTATATATATGATATGATATAAATGATTTTGAAAATAAAAGATGAATGTTTTCAAAATTGAAAAGAAATGATTTTCATAATTAATAATTTATGGATACACACCCTCTCTAAATTCCATCATAAGGGACGTTCGCACGTGAGGTGAAGCCGCTTGGCTAATGAATGCAAGGTGGATATAGTAGTAGGCCATATGAGCATTTGCGTTATGTTTTCTGCGATGGTGAGGTAATTCCGGGTGTGGTTATAACTCTCCCGTAGACATATGGCCGCTTCCCGACGTCTTGCGTTGTAAGTGCCCAGGTGTCGTAATTGATAGGCCCTGGAAGATGATGGTCATTTAGGGGCGCGCACAGTGGGGAAACCCGGATAGGCAGTCTTAGAACTTGTTATATTATATGAATATATAACTATTTTCATTAATGTGGGACATTATTGGCATTAAAGCAATTTATGATTATAAATTGGCTTTAATTACATTTCCTGGATGGAAAAAGGGAAATGGGATAAATGATTTGGATTCATTTGCATTTCCCAGATGGAAGAAGGGAAATGGAAGCATATGAAACTGAAAAGCATTTTTATGATAATAAAATTGGCTTTTAAAAATTTATATGTTATGTTAAAGAAATTCATGATAATGAATTGGCTTTTATATACATTTCCTGGATATAAGAAAGGAAATGGGAAGTTTTGAGATAAATGAAAAGTGAATTGGTAAATGAATTCTCATTCCGGGAGATAGATCTGGATGTATATGGTAATATGTATATATATAAATAAATTGAGTGCCTAGGCTTTAATGGATCCTGGTGATTGACCTTGCTACGTAGTACTGTATCGGGGGGTTCCTTGTTTGGATTTTGCTTTGCGAGACACCCCACGCACGAACTTGGCATAGCGTTGAGACTGGGGAGAAGTTTAATCCTTAGTGCTCTAATATTAGTATTTTATATATATATATATATCGTGTACTGAGGGTCTGACGGATCTCGACGATCGACCTTGCCGCGTAATAGTGTATCGGGGGGTTCCTTGTTTGGATTTTTCTTGGCGAGACACCCCACACACGAACATGGATTAGTGTTGAGACTGGGGAGAAGTTTAGCTCTTAGTACAATACTTAGACTATCTAGGGTTGATATTAGTGGGTGATAGACTAGTTTAGCAGGGTAGCTTGACTAGGATGTTTATAGGGATGCACTAGGAGTGCACTGTTAGTAGAGAGGTGAGGGGTATCTCATGGGAGTGCGATACCAAATTTAAATATGATATAAAACCTTTTTCTAAAAATAAGGCATTTATACACTTGCTAAATATTTTCAGAACTCGAGCTCTGACCCGTTTATCTACTTTTCCTTTCTTGCTATATTATATATATATATATATATATATATATATATATATATATATATATATATATAGGTGTCCAGACACAGGGACGCCTGGATGACCCATCTTTTGAGTCAGACGTCAGCTGCAGCAGCTGTGGATGAGTGTAGGATTCTCGGTAGACGCTTCCATTCTTGTAATCTAGATAAGAGGTACAGTATAAATATTCGAACAAATAGTCCAATTGCATTTAGTTTTTTTAGTACAGAATTCGAAATGGTTGTATACTTTGACCGAGTGTTCGGTTATTTTATTTCATTTCTGTTTGATTTGTGCAAAACTATGTGGATGTTTTAATTTTTAGTTGTTTAAAAAGAGTAGTTAAGTAAAATTTTGACACCGGCCTAATAGGTTATTACTAATTAAATGGTTTTTCGACAGTGATGCTAAGAATGATCCATATGAGACTCCTATTTTAATTTGATATATGAGTGATCGCCCGGTATTTTATTAGGCGGGGTGTCACATTCCACTTCAAGAGAGAGGCATCAAGGATAAACTGATGCATACGAAACCAATAGTTCGAAGGTTCGGAGGCTAAGTTACCGAATGGTAACGTGTTAGGCACCCATCCCTCCCTTTTGGTCTCTCATAGGCTAGTGTTATTATTTTCCTATACATCCCCAAGAAGTGTGTGTGTGTGTGTGTGTGTTTATATAATGGATATCATAATTATTCAACTCATACCATGGACATAGTAGAGTGAAGTCATCCGTAGGAATATTCCCCAAATAACATTATAGAAAGTATGATTTGTGCGTTCATCGTGATATTGATCGTAATTAGGAAATGATATATATATATATATATATATATATATATATATATATATATATATATATATCTGTGCGTGTGTGTGTGAAAATAGGAAATTTAAAAAAATTAGGGAATTTGGGAAATTGTAAAAATTAGAAAATTGGACTCGACTCTTGGATTTTAATTCGAGACGCCTAAGTATCCTATAATGGCATCAAAGTCCGCGTAGTTCGAATGTAGCATAGGGGAAGGGTTTATCCCATAGATTTGAACAGAATTTGATTATATGTGTATGTATAGAAAATTTATTTTTTTAGGTTTTGGAAAAAATTATGATGGATAATTCCATTTGAAATTTACGAGTGAACCCTTTTTTATTTGTTTTTGGGATTTTTGTAGAAATAAAGTATGTGTAATATACTAATTAAATTGTAGACATTAATGTGTATGAACTAAAGTAAGAACTATATTATGGATATAATGTTTATTATGAAAAAATAAGGAATTTAAAGAGAGAGGGAAGGAATTGGACCTTCTTAGAAGCTTGATCTTTGATCTGGGATGAACTCCTTGAGTGTTGATGAATGTTGATGACAGAATGATATTTGCCAAATTGGGTATGAAAAGTATGGGAATGTAAGCTTGGATTGAACTTCACTTGAGGGACTTCGCTGATTTCGAGGGAATGTTGCTGAGATCACTGATGCCGATGGATCTGTTATCTTCTTTTGTCTTGGAGTGAGATCATGGCCCCTATTTATAGGGTCAGGGGGGTGGCAATCGGCAGGGATCTGGACCTGCCAATTTGTAGTCCCATGTACATTTTCCCAGAAAAATGATTGTAGAACATAAACCATTGATATGAATCACGCACGGGGCATACCATTAGAAAGGTATTTCAAAGACCCTCAAGAGTCCTTTGGGACGCTCCCGGGTACGAGAGTTAACTTTGGGTCAAATGTGGCTCAGAAGCGCACATCGGTATTTTGGACAGGAGATGGTCAGACGAAAATAATCATTTGTCTTCATGGTAAGTCAGAATCATGCACGGGGCAAACCTTTGGAATTGTTAGGAGATGCACTTCGACATTCTAAAGAGCTTCGTTAGGTTCAGAAGGTTGATATTGGTCATTCGGGGCTTGCAAGTGCTTGGGAACCTCTTGGAGTAAAACGGATCGTTCGTCCATATCGTAGGTCAAAATGGTGCACGGGGTGTACCGTTAGAAAGGGTATTCAGTTCCCTTTGGAGATTCATTCAGTCCCTTTCGAGCTGAAGAGTTAACGTTGGTCAAATAGAGCCCGGGAGCGCCCTGTGGCCTCCAGATTAGTTATGTCATTTCGATCATGGGGCGGACTATTGGAAAGGGTATTCAGGGCCCTTTAAAGATTCAAAGATCTTTCTCACTAAAGATAGAGTTTATCGAAGTCAAACGGGGCCCGGGGGCACCCGATAAGCTCTAGATGGGTACTCGGAGTGCGACCTAGGGTTTACAGTGAGATCGGGAGGTGCTAGGGACTTAAGGGGAGACCTAAGGGGTCCTAGAATGTGGTGTTTATAGATTTCATTCAATCTATTCACACCATTAACAGTCCTCCAAGTGTTGGGGGCTACTCTTGCTGGAACGATGTCAAAATATTCGTAGAAATGAAAAAAAAAAAGGACTTGCTGGAAATGTGAAACCACACTCATCTATAAACAAGGTTGGGATCCAATGACCCTCAACTAAAGAATATGCATCTGAAGAGCCATCGGGTATTTCTAAATCAACCCATGAGGGGATTTTCTTTTCTACTCTAGATTCCTCTAGAGAATCATCATCAACTATGTGAACCATGGATCGGAAAGAAAAGAAATGAAGAAAAAAAAGAGAAAGAAAGAATTCTTAGAGAAGAGTAAGGATTCATTAAGAACAATTGAAGGACGTACGATGACAAACGACCACACAAAATCTCAGAAACAGCTGCTACAGTTCAAAAATATGGGGTAAGGAAAAACATGGAAAAACCTCTCGCCTTTTATAGCTTGTCTTGAAAATAGCGAAAGTAATCATTAAATATGCCAACGGTTGACGTTCTTACGGTAGACTGTTTTAAAATGGAAAATACCCATTTACCCTTTGGCGGTTTGCTAATTTTCAAAATTTAAAAATATAAAACCTTTAACCTTCGGGTCACTATAAATACATTATACCCCTTTCATCAAGGGAAAGATAGAACATATCCTAGGATATTCGTATATACAAGAATACCTTGATTTCTGTAATCTCTGAAATCAATACCATAACAGTGGGTGTAGACTTTCTTACATAGCCAAACCACTTTAAAATCGCATGTCACTCTTTTAACTATTTCATTGCAATTTTATATTTTATTTGTGATTCTAAAATTGGATCAAGTCTATTTTTTGACATCAACACTATGTATAAATTTAAAAAAGATTTACTTTTTACATGATAACACTAATGTTTACTAAAGTTAATTATTTTTTGGCATGCAGTCGTGTCCACGGAGTGTCTTAATTGTGTCCGTGAAGTGTACACCTTTTTTAAAACGTCAAATAAGTCCAACACGCTATGTGGAGTTTTAAACATATGTCCATGAAGTGTCGTACGCATGCCAGAGTGTCCATTGTGTCCGACACGGGTACGTCACCTCCGAATTAGTGTCCGTTCTTTATAGGAAGAAGTATAGTCTTTCATACTATAAATAAGCAGAATGGAAATTAAGTATGGGATAATATTGGTCCTAATCTAATATAAACAAGGTTCTAAAAAACACGGGGCGTGATCGAGGCTTGGAGGCCAAGCCTTAAGCCTTAGAAGCCTAGGCGGGCCTTAGGCGTAAAAAGGTGTTTAGGCCTTCTTAATATATTTTAAGATATTTTAACCATAACAAGGCTATTAAAATACTAAAATTGTACATATCATAAAAATATGTCTGAATATATGCAAATTAAAATACTATTTGATTATTTTGGATGAGATAATGGTTCGGTTAGTAAAAATTTTCTTCAAAAGGCAATATCGTTTCACTAAAGCATTTTTTTTTATAGAAAAAAGTTCTCCTTAAGGGTTTCACCAAGACTAAGGCGTAAAAAACATAAGGCAGGGCGTTTCTCCCAAGCCTTAAGCCTAGGCGGGTTTTTTAAAACAGTGAATATAAATATATTTGAAAATGATGTACCTATGTGTAGGCTTGACAAGTGGCAATGATACTTACTAAACTCCTTTCTCTAATCATGACCCATTTCTCCAATGATATTTCTCAACGCATTCAACATCTTCGATCTTTTCTCTTCCTCGACTAGGAATAAAATTGACTATCTCTCTCTCTCTCTCTCTCTCTCTCTATATATATATATATATATATATATATATATATATATATATATCCCGTGCGATGCACAGGCAAACATAACACGTTTCAGTAATTAAAAAGAGATACAATGAGCGAACCGATTGTTAATTAAGAAATTATTTTAATCAACTAAAAATTATTCATAAAAGTTTTTGTGTAATTTCAAAAAGGTTGAAAAATAATTAGTTAAATAAACATTAAAAAAAGTTATTTAAAACAATGAAGATGTTTGGAGCATAATTTTTTTGTTTCATAGAGAAATTTACAAAGAATGTGGTAAATTTCTCGTAATTAGGGGATTGCGTTTCCATACAATGTGAAGGAATAAATTTATACATTTATCAACATTGAAAAGATTAATTTGAGAAAATTGAACTTTTAAAGTATATAAACACAACTGTGTATTTTTTAAAAGATTGTGTGGGCCTTATAAAAGATTCTCTCCATATCGATGTATAAATTCACTATAGAGTATTAGCTTCAATTAAACACCATTTTGTGTTGTGTCGCGTCTTGTCATTTTTATTTTAGTGGAACTCGTTTGTTGTTAAAAAAAACATTTTGTATTGACATTTATTTGAGACACATTCGTATTAGGTAAAAAAATATTTCATGTCGTGTCGCGTTTTATATTAGCCATATTCATGTTAAGTAAAAAAAATAGATTTATTGTCGTGTCATGTTTTAATTAAGTATTTTCTCTCTCACCGGACACACCCCACAAATCGAAAATTTGTTGTGCCCCACACCTAAACCTGCTATCCGTCTCTTACCCAAAACCCTCTCCTATTCTCCTCACTCGCCCGTACAATCCTACAGTGCGAAAATATTGTTTAGCTCCCCATTCAAGAAACATAAAAGGTATTGTTCAGCCTTATTTTTTGTAAACATGTCCAGCCTTATTTCATGAACTCTGTAAAAAATAAATTAATGAAAAAAAAATGAATTCAAAACAATTATTTTATACTCGCTACACAACTTTACCATTGAGAAATATTCATTGACAAAAAATTTAGACACCCACTTTCAAGAATGTATATATAATTAAGTTCACATCCAGGTAAGAAATTATTCAGGTTAGGTGGCATTGGAGTCAACTCCCATTTTAAACCAAAGTTCTCCCCGAAGCAAAATGAAAGAAGTAAAATGAAAGAGAGGACACTAAACATGTGTACCTATTTTATGAAAATCTGATTATACGAACATTGCAAAAAAAATGGAGCATAATTCATGTACACAAAACATGGCAACGCATTATAGACATACATATTTCAGAAGAAATATTTAGTATGAAATCAACTTCAAATCCCGAGCATCTTGTACATACTCCAACCAAACCGGTTTATAATTCTATGGTCCAGATCACCAAACTCACCCACCACTGAACCATCACATATCTGTAAGATGAACAAAAATCATTTAAAATAAGCTAGTAGAAAACAAAAAAAATATCAAGAACCCCTATGCGTGTGATAGAGTTAAAGCTACGATTCACCCGTAAAAAAAATGATTCACCAAACAACAACGATTCACCAGTAAAAAAAGACTCAAGCGTCAAACCAGTAAGCTTCAATGCACGCCATCCTGAGACCTCTTAATTTCAAGCGTCAAACCAGTAAACACGATTCACCAAAAACCAAGAAATAAATGTAAAAACTATAAAATCGTAAGATACATTTTAGATTAGGTACAATGATATTCACAAACCCACTATAATCTTCACAAACAATACGTACAAAATAGAAGACAAAAGTGGGTTAATAAACGTCAGAGAAAGAGAGGATACCTCCATTTGTGCTTCAAAATGGTGATTTTCTCAAGCCATTTGGTTCTGTTAACAAAGAGAGAAACAACAACAAGTAAGACCCGAGACACAAATAGGAAATAGCACTGCATCAAACCACACAAAAAATATATGTCCATGGTTTATAAGAAATTGGAGAAAATGCATCTGAAATCCGAAAACGCATCTGAAATATGTTCGTGCTAAAAATTTAATCAAAAAACGCATCTGAAATCAGAAATAATTTAATCAAAAAATGCATCTAAAATCAAAAAACGCATCTGAAATTGGAGAAAACGCATCTGAAATCATGATCCACGCATGAAGATAACCAAAAATGATTAGATGCCAAAAAATCGAAGAGGAAGATAACCAAAAACATTTAAACTTACAATAAATGAGAAAGTGTATCTGAGATCTGATCATGAACCGATTTAAAGCAAGGTGGAGGTCAACGTGGTTGTAAACATGAGTAGAGGTGGAGGTCAGTGTCGTTGTAAACATATGCATGGTTGTAAACATATCCGTGAGTGAAAATGGTGTGGGTGGGTTTACGATGTTGATGGTGAAGGTGACGGTGACGGTGGAGGTGAGTTTTTACTTGGACCTTGAGATTTTTGTAGGGTGTGAATATGAGAATGAGAAGATGCATACGGTGTATGGAGAATGATACGGAGTATGGGTATCCCTGAGTATGGAAATCAAATCCTCTTTTCTGTCTCGGGCACGAATTTGTTGTCTTGAGACACGAATAAAGAATGCCCAATCCACTTGAGGTGGGATATGTCTTAGGTTGTCTACTTCAGCCGTACTACTTCTGAAAAAGCTCCAAATCCAAAGATTTTTTAACCTCCATCCGAAAAATTTTAAATGGTCAAAAAGTTGTGTAAAACACTCCCATCATTTTATGGTGTATGGAGGAATATAAGCCATAGGATACAAATCTCTAAAATTTTATCCCAAATATTTCATCATAATCATCAATTGATAAAGATCAAACTCATCAACTTTCGATCTCAGCGGTGAGTTAGCCAAGACCAAAAGTCCCTCCTCCTTTATATATATATATATATATATATATATATATATATATATATATATATATATATATATATATATATATATATATATATACACACACTAGCGGAATGCGCGTGCCTGAAGGCACGGTGAAACTTTCCTATTAAGTAATCATAAAACGGCTAAAATTTTGAAAGTGCATAATTGTAAAACGGCAAAAATTTCATTCCCGACAAAACAAAGTGTAATGTAAATAATAAATGTTTTATATATTAAAAGTATAAACAATTTAGAAAATTTAGGCATAATTTTCTCCATTTCTAGGACTATCCACCATGTTTAAAATAAATACCCCAACACTAATAGTTCATCATGGACCTTGTATAAATAACATCAGTTTTAACTAAAAGCATAAAATATCGATTATATTAGCCAGCACACTTAAACTAATAATATAGTTATAATCTAGAACAATCGCCAAAGCACATTTGATTGGTGCTATAATCAATAATAACCCAAATCCATTACAATACTCATTTGTGTTAAAATTCGAAAAATAATTTAAAAAAAAATAAATATGCAATATTTAAATCAATTTATTCTACAACACAAAGTCTAACCAAATTAGAAAGTTTGGTCAAAATGTCCTTTATTTGTAGGACCAACTATCCACCCTACTTAAGACGTAACAACAATATTAAGAATACTAATAGTCCATCAGTGAATATTACAAACACTCATGTTTATAAAAAAATGTCTACATCATAACTCATTTTATTTACACATACCAACAGTATTCAAAAAACATACCTATAGAATAACCATATTAAATAACAACAAAACAAATGTTTGACTTATAAATCATAAAATGTTCAAAAATTTATTATACATGAACACATTTTTCTTTTTAAATACCCAAACTCCTTGCATATCTTCTCTCCATTTGGCAACGATCGAGTAAGAACTCGAAGACCAATTATTACCTGCACAACAAAGCAAGGGACGCATTCAGAATGAAATTGGACTACAATTTATGCAACTAATACACCAATTTTGAAAGTTTGAAAGAAAAAAAAATGTTAAAACTTAAGTGCTCATTCTCATTCACGTATGCATCTTTAAATTCAAGGTCATATGAATAGGTTTTTATAGGGACTTTTAAATTCAAGTCTGCATCTTAGAATTCAAGTCTGCAACTTTGAACACTAAACAAACAAAGTCAATGCTTATGTTTTTATTCTTTATCCTAAAATTTCAAATCTCTAAATTATACTAAATTGTTGAAACATTAGTTAAGCACCTAGAGACATAATCAATATTAAACACAATCCCCCAAAATAATCACTGATATTTATAATAATATAAGAAAAAATAATATCAAAAGAGGAAAGGAAAATTCTTACATACCTGTTATGTAAACTTGGCTTGGACTTTTCCATGATCAATTTTTCTAGATTTCCAACTTCAAGTATTAGTATATCCAGTAAATAAGAGAATATAAAAAAATATGAATAAATAATTACTAAAATTTATAAAAACACAAATCATTTAATACCATTTAGTTCAACTCGGAGTCACATCCACAATAATGGGCAGATTTAATACCATTTACAAAAATTGGAAGTAATACCATTTACAAAACTTGGAGATGATGATGGCTCCATAATAGATTGTTTTCGGTATGTTATAAAAACAAACATCACGCAGGCCAAGAGAGAAGATGCGTGAGATTGAGTGGCAGCGCTGTCAAAACAATGAAGCCCCACATTGATATCTATCGTTTCGGCCTTTAGCATGGCTCTTCACTATCCATCTTTGTCACCAAAATGACTTCTCAGAGCTCCAATGACTGCACTGGTAAATTTAAAAAAAAATTATACACAATAGTCAAACTTACAACACAATATGAGTACATGATTTAAAAATAGACTCTTACAGTGCAACATCAGTCTTTGACCCTTTCCAATCTCTTGCTAGATCACAAAAATACACCATTTCAAGCATAACTAATAAACTCTTGGAGTGCTACAAATATAGCCAACTCTTTTACACTATATGCATCATAAGATTTTACCGTAAAAGATATACTCCAACCTCTTTTAAGAAATAAAAAAGATATTGTATTTTTCTTTATATCGTACATGGAGCATTTAGGCATTATGCAACATGTACATAAAACCAACTCTCTGATTTCCTTGATAGAGTTCTATATACATACATGATTAATAATTTGCATACAAACGATTATGAGCTGAATTAAAATGCTACCCCAATTCACATTCTTTAATTAAATCTGACATCAACTAAAAATAACCAATATCATATATGAAATGGAGTGGAAGAGTTCATATGTGAAAAACGGTTTCTAAACATCAGATTTGAACAATATAAAAGGCAAAAGACAGTACATTTCATGCCGAGGTCATATATTTCATCCATCTAAGTTCGTCTAGTGGTGGTGGAAGATTGAGGTAGTGGGCTACAACGACATGGGCTTACCTATTGGATGATGAAAACTCAACTTTCAATCCTCAAATAATATGGAGAGATAAATATTAGCCCAAGATTCGTTCAAGAAGCAATGATAATAGGTTTATCCATCTTCTAGTTGTTTATCACCAATTAAGACTCCTTCCAACTCAGTTAAAAACCCAAGTTGTAAGGTATACCTGAAGATATAGAGGAAGACAAACCTAGAAAGGAGATAAATAGTGCATTAGGCTGCTGCGTTGAGAAGAGTTTTTGCAACTGTTCATCAACGAAAGGCCACGATGGGGCAGAAGAGGATCCATCATTCATGATTGGTGTTGCTGCTGCCACATGCTCTTTGTTTCTCCTGCCACGTGATTAGAAAACCTCAAGTGTAGAAATCAAAACAAAAAACCACTAAAATGAACCATGAAAAGACAATATTGGAATTATGATATCAAACACTGAAATGAACAATGAAAATACAACATTGTTGCTTGAAGTAGGCTTATTAATACCTCAGGTGGAGACTGAAAGTCTTTGTAGTAATCTTCATGTATCAATCAATGCATTTGTTAGACACACAAAGTGTTTGAACAACTGAAATCCTCAGTTTCTTCCTTGGGGCAACGCAATCCTTGATCAATGTTCTTAGCGGATGAAAACCAGTGTCATCATTATTCAGTGAAATCATAGCGCTCACATAATTACTCTCCAAAGTTGCCCCAATGCAGCCTCTATTCTTGCAAAACACCAACCATAATAAATTTTCTTCAATTCAGTTTATAAGCTTGTAATGTTTTTCGCACATTTGCTAATGAACCATGTCATTTAAAATAATTCTCATCTCAAACCCAAACACCATAACTGCCTTTGTTATTCACAGCCACTTTAGTTAAATAACTGTAATACACTAAAAATAACCTACACTCTTAAAGGCGCACGATATAACTTAAAATTTTTCATCCTAAAATTGATAAAGATATGCTGTTTTCATTGGATCTAAGAACTAATGTTCTATTAGGAAAGTAATTTTTATTGGCTTATCTGATGAAGGAAAACCTGCACCTAGTGATTGAAAAAATAGGATGAATATTTTACCAAATCGTTCTTTGCATGTGGTGGTTGGCCAAGTGGTAATTGGATTGATTTGATTGAATGTTGTGATCATTTAGAGTTAGATAAGAGTAACTTAGAGAACAATATATTTAATGGATGGTACACAGTGGGTCTGTTGGATAGAACTCCTTTGCGCACCAAGGTGTATGCGAGGTCCCTTTTTGGCCAAGAATTCAGCACGACACATTGTTTTTATGGGGCTATGTTGCAGTTTGATCTCTCAAGGGTCGCAAAAAGGCTTCCCGCAGTCTTCAATTACGGCAGCCAAAGGACGGGCTTCAAAACTTATGTGTGTGAAATTATGAAAGGGGAGTAGTCGGTTTTTAGTGGGAAGATTAAAACCATTCATAGCAGACCTCATAGGACCACTATTGAAACCCCTATCACATATACAACTATCAAAGACTCGGATGAGGGTAAATATTAATATGCAAATGTACTGAATCAAGGGAGAAATTAGAACAAACTTCACTGATTAAAATATGCCATCAAATATTAATGCCATCAAATTAATATGCAAATGCAAATATTAATATGCCATCAAATATTAATGCATTCTATTTTTCACTCAAAATGAAAAAAGAGAGAAATTAGAACAAACTTCACTGATTAAAATAGGTGACTTTTTAGTAGGAGATACCACTTGTGTTTGATAATATATAAACTTATTAGATGGCAGTTAAAAAGACATCCCTGTCACTTAAGTCTTACCAAAATCAGATTGAGGTGCTAGTTCAGAGCTACCGACTGGTTGATCCCTTTATTCAGTACACTTCCATCATCGGGGGCTTATTTTCTAGAAAAATGGTCTATGATCTTACCAAGTTGATCAGCACCTGTTACTTGAGGAGCTATGGCAGTCTTACAAAAATCTAGTAGTTTGAGTGTAACAATCGATGAATAGACTACATGAACCACTATTCTCTTACTCGATTTCACACTTTTCGTTGAAATTACGGGGTGTGTCTTTCATCTAGGCACAAAAGTATAAGTGTCTAACTCCATTCTGTTTTGATCCTACTGTTTCTGTTTTGGTCCTTGGTATTATTTGTTGGTTATATCCTACTTTGGGTAGAGCTGGATATATTGCTCATCACTTACTTTCAGTAATATTAGTAGCATATGCTATGTTTATAGAGGAGGGGCAGCTTTATACATTTATGGTCCTCGTCTCTGAGGTTATAACTACACAGATTAGTATGAGATGGTACCTTGATACTTTTGGTTTGAAGGATCCAATGCCTATTTGATTAATGATGTGGTGATATTTTTGGCTTGGTTGGTTGAAAGAATGTTGTTGTTTGTGTACGTGTTACAATGTGTACTTGCACTATGATCAGGTCATCCAGATGCACATCATGAGTTATCTACTGGTATTTGTGGTGCCATCTTCACTTGCTACCATGAACCTAGTATGGTTGAGGGATATCATCAAGGGATTAAGGAATGCACAAATAATGAGGTAGTGATACCATACTCTACACACTAATTTATTCACTTCCTTTTGCTTTAATTTCCTATGCATTACTTCATCTCTCTTGTGTAAATTGGTAAATTTGAAATATGAGAGAAGGAAACGAAGTCAATTGAACTAACACAAATGCAAAACAAAATGTTGTAATATGGCTAATGGCAATACGCTTTTATCTTTAAATAAAAAAAAAAAAGAATTTCATATGAAAAAAAAATGTAAACTGATACTTTTGAACTCAATTTTCGTAATAGAGCTTCTGTATTGCCAAGACATTTCAAAAAAGAAGGAAGTTCTGTAAAAACTTGCCAAAGTTAAGTTCAAAAGACTACACCTGTAACATCATTTCTCCAATACACCTGTAATATCATTTCAGCAAAGCTGGTTGACCGTCCATGATCTTGAAGGGCTCAACCCATAGTATATTATTAGTAAAACATGCCAAAACCCTGGGGATACCTTGGCTAGGACCATCAATCCCTGGTATGAAATCCATTCGTGGACTAATCCAGTTAAAAGGCCTCACAATATCGAATTCAAGATCATTCTCTGCTCCCTTGGCATATATTAGCCTCTCAATCAATTGTTTTGTGCATGCGTAGGGCTACCTTTGTTTCTCAATTGTCCAAAAAGTGCAAGGGGACACATCTTCTAAAAGGAGAAAGTAGGCAGGATCCTGAACTTGATGAAAAAAACGTATTGTAATCCTTAAGTCCCCACTGAACCCAACATCGCTAGCATCTACAACTGTGTATGGGGTAATATCTACATTAATTCTCACACCTATAAGGCCTTAATCCAGATTATCAGTGCAAATTTCTTTAACAGCAGGTAAAATTGTAGGTCGGCAAGTCTGAAAATGGAATATAGTGCAAGATGAGACTTTGATCGATAAAATTGCATGTGCATTGACCCATTTTGCAATTAAACATTACACAAATTTAAAGCGCTTGAAAAGAACAACCAATACTTCATTTAAAGCACAAAAATAAATGTAACATATAAGTCAAACTCATGTCATCAAAGTTAACGCCAAATCACAATTGTAATTTTGGAAAAACATAAATCAGAGGCGGTTTATACCAGTTCTTGTAATTGTATAACACACAAATATACTGGTTCTCAAATTAGTTTCCAGCTCATATTATCGAGCAAGAAGGCTTATAAAGAAATGATAAAGTCAGATTAGTTTCCATTTTATATTATCCAACAATTAGTTTCCAACTTATACACACAAATCATATGTGACATACTAAAAAATAATAATGTCAGATTAAAAGATACACAAAGAATGAAGAACTTACCTAAAGAAACATTGAGAGTAAAATGTACAAATCTAGAAAAAATGTGAAACCTAGTGATCAGACTGAAAAACCAAGTGATCACCATACCATCGTCGTGTAGCTTGCGTTTCTTGCGTCTTTATAAAGCTCCTCGTGAGTTGCTTTGCATCTCTGTAAAGCTCTATATCCATATTCAAAATCAAATTAGTAAGCAACACCTTAAATTCATTGAGGATCCAAATTTAAACTCTACATATATTCATGAATGTGGTAAAAAACGATGTGTATTAAACTAAGATCAATTACCAATTTTCTAGTACAAAATAACCTCATCAAAAACACAAATCAATCTATTCTATCTCCTCAAATCAGTGCAATATCATTATACTTTTGAAGAGGAAACATATGAATATAGAGAGAGTAAACAAAATAGCAATATGTCCTCGCTTCTTCCACTGTCATTACTTCTTTTTTAAACTGAAATTGAGAATCCAATTCAGAGTGAGATGAATAGAAACGAATTAAAATTTTGAAAAAATTCAAATCTATGAGCAATCCTTTTATTATGAAACGAAATAATCAAAAATTGCCTGAGGGAGAGGGAGATACATGCGAGTTTTCATTGTGAGAGAAGAGTGTCATATTCTAAAAGTATTTAGTGTGATAATTTGCACATGTTATATAATTTTGACTCTACACTTATTATACATATATCTACACTTCCCTTACTTATAAGGAGACTAATTTTATATAAATTTCAAATATTGAAAATTGATATGAAATAAAAGAGAGAAATTAAAAAACTCTTGTTTACTTTCTAACATAATTCATCTCAGTTTGGGAAAGATAAATTTGACCATCAGAATCCCGTGAGAGATGAACTTTCAACTCCTTATTCTCTTCGTCACTAATCCATTCAACACTCACTTCAGGATCCACCAACATTACTTACGTGTATTCGGGATTAGCACAATCATCCTAGTATTTAAGGTTGATGGTCATCCTTGTATGGTAGCTTGATATTTTTATGGCATCTACCAACACATGGAAGTAACCAAAATGAAGTATCAAGAACCAAAAAATATGCATAGCAAGCATAAAAACCAACGAAAAATAATGTGATACAAAAATGGAAGTAACCAAAATGGATTAGAAAAATAATTTACTGCTTGATTGAACCATAAAAGTACCCAAGTGCAATCATGATACAAATTTGAGCCATTAGTTGAGCCAATGACTACATCAATTACATTTGCTAATATACTAAATATGACAAAGTCCACTGAGTATAATAACCAACGAAAAAATCAAAGAAATTGTCCAACCATATATACAAAAAATACACTGTAACACTAATTTATTTTTTAATAACCAACTAACTAAAAACAACTAATTATTTGTCCTACATTTATCAAATTTCAAACCCAATCCACTAATTAAAATAATATTTAATTAATAAATATATTTGATTAGTTTTTTGTCCTACATATATCTCTCACCACCTCGAATATGCTTACAAAATTTATTAATTTTGTGCATGTTTAGATACACTAAACAAACAGAAAATAACTACAAATAGGTCCAACATAATTTTTCAAATTAACCGCTCAATTCATAATCCGTCATAGTGTTTTTATACCTCATTTCACAATCCAAAATAGGTACGCTTATAGCTTTACCCAAAACCTATAATCCAATAATAAAATAGTTATGAAAAAGAGTAAAACACTAATGTAGGAATTGTGTCAAACACCTGAAAGGCAAGGCATACCGTGTTTGTTGATGAAATTAGTAGCTCCATTGCCATACTGCAATGATTAATGGTTCAAACTATTGAAAAAACTAACAAATCCTACCAAAAAGTTGGAATACGAAACCCCAACAGCATTCAAACCTAATCGTAGATCGATGAACCTCAATTAAACCTGCACACACAAAACATATATATTATGAGATTTCTAAAATCTTAAATTTTAAACCCATATCTAAATTAGGGATATATTTCGTTAAAACCCCAACTTCAATACTCAAAATGTAATTTGAAACGTGGAGGCAGACATACATGTCTAGAAACAAATCCGGGTCCAAATAATATACTAATGAGAAAATGAAAAACTTAACAATACAAAATGAACAACAAAAATGGAAAATCATACCTAGAATAAGGAGATGAAGAATCGTGAAGATGAATACCTTAGAAGAGATGAAGATGAGATCGTAAAACCATACCCTGTAAGAAGAAGAAAGAGAAAGACGGGATTGTTTGGATTATCTTAAGTTTATTTTTGTCCTTGCCCTTGTCAAGTTACTAAGTTATCCCTCATTTTGAATTAAAGTAAGAGAGAGAAATCAATTTGGAGTCAAGAAAAAGAGGGGGAAATAAAAAATGAAAGGGTAAAAGAGTAAAATAAAATAAATCAATCCCAACCCTTGATTTCTTGCATTGATGTTTTAATCTCACCCCTTAATTAGCTTATAATCTTATTGAATAGTGACCAAATTCTACTCCTTATTATATATATATATATATCCTCCATTCCACTCTTGCCTCTCCCTCTCCCTAACTTCCATACCATAAATCTATGGCCTTTTGTAACTCCTAAAAACCTGACTCTCTCTCTATCTATCTCTCTCTCTCTTCATTCTTCCTTTCTTTTCTTTCGTTTTTTCCCTAAATATTTCCCTACAATTAAAACGATGGCTTTACAGCCATGTCTAATTATGAAAAAAGAGTTTCTAATCCTTAAATCTTATATTACTTAATGACTACATTATTTTACATGAATTATGTCCAAATATAGACCTTATTAGGCCCTTTGTATCATACATAATGAGCTTTTAGAGTCGTTTTCGTAAAATAAAAGAAAAATGCAAGTTTGAACCAAATTTGAATTAAAAATACAATTTTAGTAACCTGAAAGGGGCTAAATCATAATTTTCCAAATCTTATGGGCCTAAAAATAATTTTTAACCTTTATCTGGGCAAAATAAAGTTCTCTCTAAAATTTGGTTGAATTCCAAACTAAAATGAGTAACTTAGGAATTTCGAGGCTAAAATGCAAAGAGGGGTGATTATATAATTTTTTAAATATTTATAACCATAAATTTGAATTAATTATTTTTATTTTGTATTTTTACAAGAACCCTAAAAATATGGACTAGAAAGGAGTCGATATGCAAAAATTATTAGTATACGTTGTGACACGACACGATACGATACGATTGACACAACTGTACTAAATATTTTTTATAAAATCACTCGAATGTCCATTGAGTCCGTGCCATAACTTTTCGGAAAGGTAATGACTAGACTTAAACGAAAATGAGATTTTGAAGTTTTGGGGGTCAAAAAAGCGTTTAAAGCTAGTGCGGTGATCAGTGACGTGAATAATGCCAAAATTGGAGATAATTATTTAAAAGAAAACACTTCTCAATTATCCCCAACTCTTCCTAAGACTCCATAAGATAATTATCATCTCAAATACCACAATCTAAAACCATTCACTCCAACTTAAACATCTCATTCTGAAACCTATAAATAGGACCATTTTGGCTCAAAATTTTAGGAGAATTTTAGAGATAGCTTTGAGAGATAGTTTTTTATTCTTTTATATTGAGAGTATATTTTTATAGAGTGTTAAGAATTATTCTTTTGTGGGAGAGACTTTGTCAACATCAATTGTAAGAATCGATTATTTTTGTAAGTTGATTTATTAAGGAAAATTAATATTTATTCTTGCATTTTTATTTTTCTTCAATGATGCTAGCTTAATTTCTTTACTAAGACTAGAGTGAATTTTATCATAGTTAGCTAATATTGTCACGTTAATTTGATTGTTGTTTATTTCCTACTTATTTTAATTGTTATCAAAGATTTTTTATTCATTTTAAAATGACACGAAAGTATTTTAAAACCTTCAAAATTATTTTGTCAAGCAAGCTTTGAGGTTTAAAAATAGTATTTTTTTATGGATTATTCTTGCACTTTGATTGTTTTGATAGTACATGCTTAAATAAATTTGCAAACTTTAAAACTTTTATTTTCTAATTGAATATCGATTTTAACCATCTATTAGAGACGTTAGAAATATTTTGAACATAGCTTTCATATTTTTCAAATTAAACGTGACGAGAGTCGATTAATTTGAGTTATAAAAATGGAATGACAATATTAAATTAGTGTGCACAATTAGTTACGTGATAAATGGACCCCGAATCCTAATTCTTTCATGTTGTTTACAAATCTCGTGTGTTGCTCTCATTAATTGTAGTTGCTTTTATTTAGTGTACTTCATAATTATTCTCTAGCGCATTTTATCTAGTTGGACAGTTGCAATTCTTTTAAAAGTTAAAATTGATAAATCTTTGCGGGTTCGATCCATACTTACACTCGCTATTATATAATAGCCCGTGTACTTGCAGTATTTTATAAAATTGACAACTAGTTTTTTGGAACCATTGTCAGGGATTTGTTTAATTTTTTTAAAAGAATTTGTGAGTTTTGGATTAGTTTTTTTTACTATTCTCATTTTTGTTTGTAAAAACTTCATAAAAAATATATAATAAGAAAAAAAAGATTCATGCGTTGTAAATTATAATGGGTGATTCTCATATTATTACTCCGTCATCTTTCTCATATTCCTCTATTGATCCGGTGGACGTGTTTTTACAAAATGTTGAAAATTTAGATGACTCAGATGGGTCAGTAATTATTTTAAAAATTAAAGAATCTATGGATGAGAATCCAACCCCTTTAATTACTATTTATCCACCAAAGTGTATCAATTGGAAAGGGGTAAATATATGGTATAATGATGCGATTTCTAAAAATAATCATGAATTAAAAGGGGATAACTAATTTTGTGAGGAGAAAAAAATTGACACGCTTGACACATGTAATAATTATGATAATTTGTATGTGAATTTCTATCGAGATTTTTCCCCTAATTGTATTGAGAAAAATATTGATTCTTCTTATATGTGGGAAAATTTATTTGAGGATTCATCATCTAATTTTAGTGATAATTCAATTCATTATGATGGTCCTCCCATTTTTGATAAAGAAAGTGTATCGCTCCATGATACCTCTTCTTCTCATGTTTTTCATAAAGTCTTACATTTAGAAGTGGAGTATACATCCCCAATTTTACGTGACTATTTTCGAAAAAGGGATAATAAATACTTGGATCCTTATTGTAATTTTCTACCCCCATGTAATGCATCGACATATGATTCGTGCAATTTAATTTATTTATTATTGATGATGTCGGTGCACACTATTATGACCATGAATTTATGGTTGAAGTTTTTGTTATGTGACTATACTCTCAAATTTATTATGTTTTGGCACTTAGTGCTATAAAGTTTATTAATTTTAATGACCCACAACTCTTTCAATTATTAATTTATGGTGATGATGGTAATTTCCATTGGTTTGTATATTATTACTGGAATTTTTTCGTTCCCTTTTTTCTTTTCTTTTTTATTTGTTTTTGTTACATACACATGTTACTTTGTATGTTTGTAGCAAAGTGACATTCACAGGTAATATCGTCATTTCACTTCTTTACTTTATTTTCTTTGTCTATATTTTTATTGGAGCATACATTGAGGCCAATGTAAAATTTAGGTTTGGGAGTAAGGATGGTATTTTTGGAAAAAAAATCAAAAATCTAAAAAGATTTTCAATGTAATTGAGTTTTAAAACGATTTCTTAATATAGGATTAATTCATGGATCTCTCGACATATGAATTATTTTACACATTAAGCGTATAATATGATCGAAAATGGATATTGATCCGAAAGCTAATAGGCTTAATGAATAAATATGGAGATTTTAACCAAAGTGAAGTTAGTTATAGTGTGGACAGAAGATTAATAGGATCTATGGTGTGATTCAATATTTTTAATAAGTAATCGATTTTCTATTCATGCGATCATATTCATCCATTATAAAAAGTCTATTTTTGATCATGTATATGTGAAATTTGGTCACCTAAATTTACTCATTTATTCACATATACCAAGAAAATATAATCCATTTCTGAGTGTTTGATTGTGAGTACATTCTGTGAGATTTTGAAATAAAAATGAACTTTCGGATAATAAATTTAATGATCAAATCTTTTGAAATAGACGACTATATTGGCTATGCACACACACACGATTAGTTGAGATTGAAAAATTAAGTTCTACTATATTTATGAAGTTTGCATTCAAACTTGGTTATATTACTTTTGTGTCTTTTATATTGAGTCAAGTTTTTGAATTTTGTGGGTATATTCACTGCAACCCCTAACGAGACAAAAATAGTCCACTAGGGCAACCTAAAGGTTTAATGGTTTATTGCACATATTAAGTCCAATCTTGATTCCTACGAAAGTGAGTTAGATTTTAAAATTTTAGTTTTTGCTCAATGACTATCATAGTTTAGGTTTGGGGGTATTTGATGTGTGTATTATTTTTCATGAATTATGTCCAAATATGGACCTTGTTAAGCCCTTTATGTCATAAATAATGAGGCTTTCGAGTCATTTTCGTAAAATAAAAGAAAAATACAAGTTTGAATAAAATTTCATTAAAAATACAATTTTAGTAATCTAAAGGGGTGAAATCTTAATATTATAAACTTTATATGCCTGAAAATAATTTTTAAATGTTTATCCAGGAAAAATAATTTCTCTCTTAAATTTGGTTGAATTCTTACCTAAAACGAGCAACTTATGAATTTCGGAACCTGAAATGTAAAGAGGGGTAATTATATAATTTTCTAAATATATATGACCCTAAATTTGAATTAATTAATTTTATTTTGCATTTTTACAGGTGCCCCAGAAATTTGGACAACAAAGGAGTCAATGTGCAAAAATTGTCAGGATACGTCGCGACGCGACACGACACAACACGGTTGACGCAGCTGTAACAAATATTTTTTATAAAATTGGTCGTGGGTCCGTTGAGTCCTTGCCATTGCTTTAGAAAAAGGTCTTGACATCACTCACAACTTTGAAGTTTGGACAAAAATGAAATTTTAAAGTTTTGGTGGTCAAAATGCGATTAAAGCTGGTGTCGTGAATAGTGACATGAATAGTGCTAAAATTGGAGATAATTAGTTAAAAAAAGACTTCTCAATTATCTCCAACTCTTCCCAAGACTCCATGAGATAATTATCACCTCAAATACAACCAAACAAAGAGAGTTTGACTCAAACTTTAACATCTAATTCCTAAACCTCTATATTGGACCCTTAGACTCACAATTTTAGGATAATTTTAGAGAGAACATTGAGAGATAGTTTTTTATTCTTTTATATTGAGAGTATATTTTTATTGAGGAACAATAATTATTCTTTTGTGGGAGAAGTCTTGTCAACATCAATTGTAAAACTCGATTATTTTTGTAAGTTGATTTATTAATGAGACTTAATATTCATTCTTGAATTTTTATTTTGTCTTCAATGATGATAGCTTAATTTCTTTACTAGGAATAGGGTGAAGTTATCATAGTTAGCTAATATTGTCATGTTAATTTGATTGTTGTTTATTCCCTACTTTTTTTAATTGTTATCAAAGATTGTGTATTCACTTTAAAACGATACGAGAGTGTGTTTTAAAACCTTCAAAATTATTTTGTCAATCAAGTTTTGAGATTTAAAAATAATAAATTTTTGATGGATTATGCTTGCACTTTGATTGTTTTGATAATTCATGGTTAAATACATTTGCGAACTTTAAAACTTGAATTTTCTAAGGGAATAGGTATTTTAACAGTCTATTAGAGACGTTAAAAATATTTCGAACATAACTTTCATATTTTTCAATTAAACGCGACGTAAGTTGGTTAATTTGAGTTATAAAAAGGGAATGACATTATTAAATTAGTGTGCAATATTAGTTACGTGATATATGGACCCTGAATCCTAATTCATTCATATTGTTTACAAATCTCATGTGTTGCTCTCATTAATAGTAGTTGCTTTTATTTAGCGTAGTTCATAATTATTCTCTAGCCCATTTTATCTAGTTGGACAATTGCAATTCTTTTAAAAATTAAAATTAACAAATCTCTGTGAGTACGACCCGTACTTACATTCGCTATTCTATATTAGTCCATGCACTTGCGGTATTTTATAAAACTGACAACATTACCGTCTATGCGTACTTTTTTATTTTTAATCAAGATAATTGATCAGTCAAATGATCATGTACTAGAAAGCTACTCAAAATGGAGCCGAACGGTTTCTTTCTTTTTTACCCGCTTCACTCGGAAAAAACCCTATCATATGGGCCCTTCTTCTTTTATTATGGGTTGTATGCTATAAGTTCTTTCGATTTACTATGAAATACGTATATATTCATATCTTGGGTGTATGTTATGTTTGTTATGACATACGTTAAACGAATGATAAGATATTGGTTTTATAATTGGAATTGTTTAAAAAAATATATTTTATGAGTTACAAAGTAACTTTTTCCTAGTTAGAGTATACATGTTTTTTCTGTCATCTAAATTGGTTCAAGTTGTAATTTCTATGTATAATTTGTGTAGAGTTATTTAGGAAATTTTTTTAATCTTATTTTTATAGGTTTAATGCATAAAATTTTAGGATTTCATATTTGAAGTAAACTTGAGCCAATAGTGAATACCATAGATTTTTTTATTTAGTTTATTGGTTATATATTTCAATTGTATTAGTTTAACCAAAAATTTCATTATTTTAATAAGATTTCATATTTGAATTTGGGTCTTAGTACTCATCTTTGACAGGTATCTTCCAAATTTAAATCATTTTTCTGCCTTGATGTTCTTTCTCTAATATTTTTATTTTATTTTGAAAATAACTTTGTTTTATATCACCTAAAAACAATAATCAAATTGGTTCATATTTTTAATCTCATTCCAACATTCATGGTTTATAGCAAAAATTTCGATGTTGAAAAATGATGCATAACAGCTCCCAAGACCTATAATACTGTCAAGAGGAAAGATGTTGCACCGCTACATTCGATGGAGCTGGCGGGCAAAGAACTGTTTGCAATGACAATGGTTTTTATTTTAAGTATCAACAAATGAATAGAATTTGTGTTCTGTCTTTTACCATACATTGTATGAATTTTAACATGTATTAGCTTTGATATGTCATCTCTAACTAAAGTTATACTTATGTTAGTTGTTCTTAATTTATGAGGATAGTGATGAAGGTCATATATATATATATATATATATTCATCGAAGAGGAATTCCGAAAATATTGGAGCTTCTCTCTCATCCTTTCCCTTAGCTCGATTCTGCTAGGGTTTGTATGGCGATAACCACCAATCCCAAACGACCTAACCCTAAGTCTCCTGATATTCCTAATGTTTGGTCACTTTCCTTTGCAAGTGTTGTTGCTGATAAACCTCTTAAAGACATTACGCTGAAAAATCCAAGTTGTTATAAAGGTGAGCATGCAATTCTTTTCACTGATGAAGGTATTGAAGTCCTTGCAGAACCATTCAAGTTTTCAATAGTAGGAAAGTTTTCTCATGGAAGGCCTCTCATGGAAGAGATTCGTAAAAATATTCTACAGTTCAATCTTAATCAATCTTGTAACAAGGGATTGATTGACAATAAGCATATTCTTATAAGATTGAATTGTGAAGAGGATTTTGTTCGTTTACGGACTAAAGATCAATGAGTTTTCGAATGATTCCCAATGAGAACCTTCAAATCGTCTCCTCAATGGAAGGTTGAAGAATAAAGTTATGAGGTTCCAGCTTGGGTTAATTTTCCTAACCTCTCATTTTTTTGCGGAGGCTTCATTGTTTTCCATCGCACAGCTTATTGGTAAACCTCTTAAAACTTAAAATGGATGCATCTACTTTCTCTCAAAACAAACCTAGTTTGGCTAGTGTTTATATAGAACTTGATCTCTTCAAGGATAAACCTAGAATAGTTTGTATTGGTATGAGTGCCCAAGGCATTTGGCAAGATGTTCCCTATGAAAACCTTCCTTATTATTGCTTATTCCATATGAAGAAAGGCCATGAAAAGAGCTCTTTTATTTTTCAAAAATCAAAACAAGTTGAAGATCCATCTCTCAAATCTCCTAAAACTTCCAAATAAACCCTTCCTAATCCTTGTCAACCTGTTCAAAAAACTCTCACTTATGCTCTTAAAGTTATACGCTCAAATATTCCTTCCAGAAACAGCCATGATACCATTAAAAATCCTTCTCTAAATCCTATAAGCCAAAATCATACTTCTAGCTATAACCTCCAACCTCTTCTTCAATGCCACAAACCAATTCACTCACCTTTTGTAATACCCCGCACTTTTATGGGAAATTAAATTAAATAATTCAGTGTAATTTGGAAATTTAAGAATTAACGTGAATAGTAAATTTTGGAGTTTTCATGGATTAGATGATTTTTTATGGGTGTTATATTTACTTTTGGGATTAAGTAAATAAGTCGGAGTATTTTAATTATATGTCTTAGCTGGATAAAGCGATAGAGGATAATATTTTAATGGGAATAATGCAATAAGTTGTGTGGGGTTAAATTAGCGGTTTGCGATCAAGTACCTCGAATAGAGATTTTGAGTGCGCGGTTAGTCTTGGAATGGTTGAGATAGTCAAAATAGAGTATCTGGGGGTCGTAATTGAGTTTCAAAAATTTTTGGATTAAAAGGAACTCATAATTGAGTAAACGAGTCATTTTTGGGTTTAAAAGGGATAAACCCTTATTTCTCCTTATAAAAGACACGAGAGAGTGGGGGAAAGAAATAAAAATAGATAAAAGAAGAAGGGAAGAAAGGAAGAGGAGAAAAGAGGAGAGAAAAATGATTTCCGGGCCAAACTCCGCGGGATTCGACTCGGGGTCGTCGGATTTTATCCTCCAGGCAAGTGTTTACTTGCTTTATTTAATTTTGAGCATAAATCTCATATCATAATTTGTAATAACAAACCCTAAAGATTTTCGGGATGGATTTTCGTGTATCAAACGGGATTTTCAAAAGTTTAACGGTTGAAAATCGAAAAATATCAAATTGGAGAAACTTAGAAAATTATAGAAATCAATAGTTGATTCCTGGTTTTAGAATGTTTAAAACTTATTTCCTTGGTGTATATATAGTTGGGTGTAGTTAGATGTTGGTGGAAAAAGAGGTATAAAGCTTGGAGGTTGTTAATGGCTGAAATGGATTCGTTGAGAAGAAGCAATTTCGGTTGCCCTGTTTGATCGATCGATCGAGGCCCTAGGATCGATCGATCGATCCTATAGGAATTTTAGCAATTTGTGTTTGTTCAATTTATATGGGATAAATTCCCAAATTAAGGATTTCTATCCTATTTAATTGAGGAAATAAATAGACATAACTAAGGGTGATATATTCATCCAATTGACGAAATTTATGGGGGCTAAGAGAGTGTTTTAAGTGTGTGACACTAAAATTATATTTGCGAGGAAAATAGATAAAGTGAGGAAAATAGATATAGAGTTGGGGTTTCTCAAAAATAGAGTGGGGACCTCTAAATTATTAATTGGACAAAATGTAGTCCTTGGGTTCGGGAAAATGGAATCCACAACCTATTTAAATTAAGGGTGTTTGGCGATGAATATTTCTTGGGATAATTTCAATGGGCATTTAGGCTTATATAATTATGCACGTAGAAAACATAATTATATCGATTGTGGTTGAGTATATCCTGCGAGACTACTAGGATGAATTTGGGAAGATATTTATTTCTTAGTATGAATGGGTTTAGTTGGAGAAATTATATAAATCCTTAAGTGTGAATAAGGTACAAGTTATTTATCAAGTGAGGAAATACTTTTGAGTTTAGTATCGTGAGTGTGCGAATACTCGAATATTATTATTTATGAGAATCTTTGGGATTATTGGCCATCGTTATGTGTGATTGGCAATTCTCTCCATTTATATGTATCTTTAAGGAACAATGTGGAATATATATATATATATATATACTCTGTGAGTAAATTATATATATTATATGATACGGATATGTATATATATCTATATGTGGATGGTATATATATGTGTGAAGCATACCCCCTCTAATGCTATCATGGGAAGTTGCACGATGTGGGTGAGGCCCCTGGCTTGAGGAGCAGGGAACATATAGTCCACATGTCATTGCGTCCATTTTTATATTGTGTGACTTTTATTAGGGGTGAGACGTGGTGGGATGTTTCATCTCACTTTCGGGGAGGAAATATGACCACTTCCCAGATGTTGTGATTTATGACCGCGATGTCGGTGATATTGAGTCCGACTGCTGGTCCCCAGAATGGTATGTGAGTGATGCCCTAGAAGATGATAGCATTGAGAGACCGTTGTAACACCCCATAATTTTGAGGATTTAAAATTTAATTATTTGGGGGAGAAATAGAAATATTTAAATTGGAGAAAATTAAATTTATGATTTAAAGAATTTATTTGAGTGGGAAGAATTTATTTATATTTGGCGACTTTAAGTTAAATTGTTCGAATTAATGTGTGTCGCATTTTGAGGTCAAAATTGGATAATGTTATAAAGTATTTCGGATGACAATTCTGAGTGCGCTGTTGAGTCCGGATGGATCGAGATAGTTAGAAATGAGTAATCGGGGGTAGTAATCGGGTCTCGGGGCATTTTTGGGCATAGCCAGGCCCACAGGGGGTGATTTGGGCCGTTTTAATTAGCCCCGTATGGCCAAAAACGGGATTAAGGGTTTTAAACCTAATTGAGGGACTAGGGAACGACAGATAGAAAATTCTAAACCTAGGGTTTGAGAGAGAATTAGAGGAAGATAATCAAGAAGTAAATTGCGAACCTTTTTGGAGTCAAATTAAGGGGCAAAAGTGAGTGGTCGTCATCAACACCTTAACTACACCAATGGATCAGACCCTACGAATAATTTCAGGCAAGTGGTTAACTTGTTGTAATGTTTAAATTGTGATATCCAATTCATATTTTAGCGATGTGTAAATTAAAATTCGTTTTGGGTATAAATGGGTAAAAATGGGGTTTTGTTAATGGAGTATTGGAGTGAGATTCAAAGTAATAATTTAGGTGTGGAAAATTAATTAATTAATTAAATGTTGAGTGACACCAGAGTAATAAATTAATTAAGGAATTAATTAATTAATTTAGAGTCGGACCATAGAATCGGATTGGTAATTAATTAATGTGGAAAATTAATTAATTTAGAGTCAGACCATAGACTCAGATTGATAATTAATTAATGTGTAAATTAATTTAATTAGAGTTGGACCATAGACTCGGATTAGTATTAATTAATTAATGTGTAAATTAATTAAATTAGAGTTGAATTAGAGACTCGGGTGAATATTATATAAATCAATGTCAAAAGTATTTATATAAGAGTCGGACAATAAAGTCGGGAAAATGTTATATTAATTGACGTGTGAATTAATAAGTGAGAAAATGAATTAAGTTGATTCGGTCCACAGACTTAGGAAATTATAGGCTAGAGTTACGGGATTTTTAGTACACGGTAAAGTCGGGATTTATATTATATATATATGGTGTAGTGATAGTATATATATACGTGTATATATTGTGTGTGCTATTAAATATCAGTGACTATATATTTATTTAATTTATATATTCTAGTGCTATCAAGGGAGGTTGCGCGATGTGAGTGAATCCCCTATTTTGATGAGTAGGGTGAGTATATCCCCAGGTCATAGCGTCCGGTATATGGGTGAGGGATTTATCTCACTTTCAGGGAATGAATATAACCGCCTCCGCTACGTTTATATTTTGGGCCAAGTTGGTGAGCGATTCCAACTCGGATAACTAGGTTATGTGAGCACACCTAGTAATATAGCACTTTAGAGGGAATCATCCGAAGAGGGTATACTCGAAGGGATGGATATACATATGATATATGTGTGGATGTTGTGGTAAAAATACGTATATAATGGTAGTAAATATTATATGCGGGTCATAATATAGTGTGTGATGTAATTATTTTATATAACTTGTGTCACAGTTATATGATATTATTTAAAGGAAATTAATCAAGTTAATTAGTGAGATAACTTATAACCCATGGATAACAATACTCGGATTAGAGTGGAAAGGCAAGGGAGGATTACAAGGGCTAGTTGGACGGGGTAGTACAACTAGGTGGGGTTAAGGTAATCGTTAGGTGTGCACTTTAGTGGAGGGGTGATAATGTCATCAAGAGAGAGAGCGACACTAACATAAATATAGAGCGCATTCATATATTTTAAATTAGTGCAGTTAATTCACTTGCTAAATATTTTCAAAATTATTTGGGTTCTAATCCTTGCTATAAAACTATTTTCAAAACCTCTTAGGTGTCCAGCCACAGGGACGCCAGGATTGATATTCTATTCCAGGGATACGAAGCTGCGGCATATGTGGATGCTAGCAGGAGCTTGGATTAGACATATCGTTCTTTCATTCCTAGAGTTATCAGTTTTAATTTTTTTAGGCATGTTGCCTAGACTTTCAGTTCAGTTTTTACATTTTTATTCAGGTGTTGAATATTTGTATTACACTATTTATTTTGGTGGCCGATGGTTTATTCGGCATGTCGTTTTATTATTTGTTCAGTTCATTTAATTCAGTTGTGTGAATGGTTTATATTTATTTTCCCATGTATCGTTTTGTTTAATTAATAAGACAAAATTTGGCACCTGCTTTTTGGAATACTAGGTGGTTAGTAATTTTAAAAAGGTTTTCGATAGTGATGGTAAGGATTAACCAACTGGGATTCTTGTTTTAATTTGGTATAGGACTGATCACCCGATATTTTATTAGGCTGGGTGTCACAACCGCATCCTCGAGTTATATCTTGTAGGGATGGTTATTATACTTGGGTGTATAGTATATTACATGTGCATGAGAACAAGATATTATATCTCTACTAGAGTAAAGAGATGAATTGAATATGAAATGAATTCTCATTCCAAGAATTTGCATCCGGACTTATATTGTGATTCGTATTATGAATGAGGAGGTTATAAATATTTATTTATATGAGAATATCTATTTAAGTTGAGTACTGAAGGTCTAATGGATCTCAACGATCGACCTTACCAAGTAGTAGTGTATCGGGGGGTTCTTTGTTCGGATTTCGCTTAGCGAGACACCCCAAGCACGAAAATGGCGTAGTGTTGAGACTGGGGAGAATTTTATCCATTAGTAATTGATTTTCTTAGGATTTCTAGAGTTTGGGGGTGACAGATTAGTTAGGTAGAGTATCTTGACTAGGATGTTTAGAGGGATACGTTAGGTGTGCACTATTAGAAGAGAGGTGAGGGGTATCTCATGAGAGTGCGATACCAATTTAAATATGAGATAAAATATATTTTTAAAAATAAAGAATTTATGTACTTGCTTAACATTTTCACAACTCGGGCTCTGACCCATTTATCTACTTTTCCTCTCTTTTGTTATATCTATATATATACTTAGGTTTGCAGACACGGGGGTGCTTGGATGACGATTCCTTTTAGTCAGACGCTTGCTGCAGCAGCTGTGGATGCATGCAGGTTTATTTTTAGATGCTTCTATTATTGTGATCTAAATAGGAATCATTGTAGTAACTTTCGGGTCGAAAGCCTAATTGTATTTATTTATTCTTTCACCGCCTTTTAGTGCGGCATTCGATTTGGTAGTATTATATTTAAACCGAGTGTTTGGTTATTTTATCTCTTTCAGGTTTCATTTATATAAACTGTGTGAATGTTTTAATTGTATAATTTTCTTAAAAAGATTAGTTAAATAAAAATTTGACGACAGCCTAATAGGTTATTAGTAATTATTTTGGTTTTCGACAGTGATGCTAAGAATGATCCATATGCGACTCCTGTTTTAATTTGGTATAGGAGTGATCGCCCGGTATTTTATTAGGCCGCGTGTTTCACCAACTTATTCTCCTAAAACCAATCAAATCCCTTCTCCTATTATTTGTTCAGACCCTCATCCTTCTACTATGCTAGATAAGTCTAAAACCATTGCCAATCACATCCTAAAAATCCAACACTATAATATTGGTCCTCAAGAAGCTATTATAGTTGATCAATGAGGATCACCAAGATAAGTTTAAGGGATACTCTTCTGAGAATGATATTCCAAAAGGCGATAAAGGTTCTATGCAAGAAGAACTTCAAAATTTTGCTTTATGGTTTGATAGAAAATGGAAGGACGTTGAGGATTGCAATATGAGAAGAAAGAGAAAGGAAATTATATTGGAAATTGATCATTATTCTCCTGAAATGGGGAAGTTTGTTGGTCCAAAAAAACATCCAATTTACCCTTTGTTTAGAAGAATCACAAGAGCTCAATTGAAAGGTACCAAAATTATCAACTCTCAAATCAATCAGTGATTAATTTTTTAAGCAGGAATGTTAGAGCCCTGGCTAACAAGTCATCAAGTAGTATAATTAACTAGTTATGTAAGTTATATTGGTTGAAAATAATTTCTATCTTAGAGCGAAAAGCTTCTGCCTCAAAATTGGAGAAATATTGTTTTAAGTTCAACTTCTTAGATGTTGTTGCTAATAAATAAAATAAAATTTAGTTTATGTGGGGAATGGGGATTACTGTTAAAGTTGTGTTTGATGAAGATGAATTTCTATCTCATGCTAATTGGGCAAAGGTGGTTTTGTTGACTTTGGTTTATGTTAAGTGTACCAAAGAGGAGAGAATAATCCTTTGGTCTGATTTAGAATACTTGAGCAGCACTTTCAGTGAAATTCCACAGGTGGTTATATGAGATTTTAATTTTGTTGCAAGACAAAATGAAAAATTAGGGGGTTTTCTCATTTATAAGATTGCAGTTAATGAATTCACTGATTGTATTAATACTTTTGGTCTATCAGATATGGGCTATCAAGGATCAAGGTTCACTTAGAATAATTATAGAATTGAGAATGACAATATTTGTGAAAGATTAGATAGAGATTTATGTAACCTCCAATGGTCCTTTGTCTTTCCCAAATGTTCAATCATCCATCTATCTAAACAATGCATTGACCATTCTCCCATCCTCTTATCTATTCTCTCCCACATGGATCCTCATCCTAAACCTTTTGTCTTCCAGAAAATGTGGATTAAACAGCACCTTTTCCAATCCTTTGTTTCTAAGTCTTAGAGTGGTACTGATTCTACTTCTCCTATGCATTCTTTTTATAATAAGCTAAGAAGATTGAATATGGATCTAAAAAGTTGGAATTTGGAAATTTTTGGAAACATTTTCCAAAATATTAAAAATCTTGAAGATGAGGTTAGTATTACTGAACATGAGTTTGAAATTACTCCATCTCCTGCTAATAGATTTCAGTTGCAAGATCTCAAAATGAAGTTGTCTAAAGCATTACCTCAGTGAAGTGAAAACAAATTAATTTGGGGATCTTGAAAATCAAAAATGAAGATAATGTGTGGTAGGATCAAATGGGAGATATTGAGCAGGTCTTGATCAACCATTTCAAGGATAGATGGACTGCAGATGGTGATTATGTTGATAATGATTTATTAAATGTAATTCCTGCTGCTATATCTGAAGAATGGAATCATATGCTTACCATTATCCCTAATTAATAAGAGATCCTTAAATATATTAAGGGTTTGAATGAAGGTAGTATCCCTGGTCCAGATTGATTCACTGGTGCTTTTATGTGAATAGTTGGACAACTATTAAGCCTGACTTGTTGCCATCCATTCAATCTTTCTTTATGGGAGAAACCATTCCTAAAAGCTGGTCATCCACTAATGTGGTACTTATTCCAAAAACTAAAAACCCTCAACTTTGTTCTCATTATAGGCCTATAAGCCTTGGAAATTTATCTCTAAAAATCATTTCAAGAATTCTTAATAATAGGCTATCTTTGATTCTCCCTTTTACAATATCTGAAAATGAATCCGATTTTGTAAAGGAGAGAAACATTCAAGATAATATTCTTCTTTCTCATTAAATGGTTAACCTCTTGAATATGAAAATCCATGGTTAAAATGTTCTAATTAAATTAGACATGGAGAAGGCTTGTGATAGAGTTTCTTGGCCATTTCTAATCAAAGTTTTGAGGAAATTTGGTTTTTGTGAGATTTTTATTGATTCCATTTGGAGACACGTTTCTAACAATTGGTTTTCCATAATTGTAAATGGAAAATGTTCTCATTATTTTCAATCTTCTAGAGGTCTCAAGAAAGGTGATCCATTGTCACCTTCTCTTTTCATAGTAGCTGCTGAAGTCCTTAGCATATGTATTAACCTTTTACTAAATTCCAAGATGGTAGGAGAATTTTCTCACCCTCCTGTAAGTGCTCTAATTACTCATTTGAGTTTTTCAGATGATATCATTCTTTTTGTCAATGGAAAGAAAAAAAAAAGTCTCCAAAATTTAATGGCTTTTCTAAAGAAGTATGAGTATTCCTCTGGTCAGCTGATTAATAGATCGAGGAGTGGCTTCACGGTGGGAGAATTAATATCTCTACAAAGAAGACATGCTATAGCTGACTATCTCAAGCTTTCTTTCAAGAAATTTCCCCTGACTTATCTTAGATGTCCTCTTTATTCTAGAAGGAAGAAATTATTATATTTCAATGACCTTATTGAAAAGATCAAATCTAAGTTCTTGGGATGGAAATCTAGATACCTTTCTACTGCTGGAAGGTTAACGCTTATCAACCATGTTCTCTCTTCAATTCTAATCTTTACTGTAGCTGCTTTAAATCCCCCAAAAGCAATGATCAATCGAATTCATTCAATTTTTATCAAATTCTTTTAGGGGTCTGATGGTATTAGAGTAAATAAGAAGGCCCGGATCAACTGTAATTAGATATCTATACCCATTTCAAAGGGTGGTCTTGATGTCAGAAATTTAGAAGATGTTACTACAACATTCTCTTACAAGCTGGCTTGGAGATTGAAAAATTCTAGAGGTGTATGGGATAATTTCATGAAGAACGGGTACAGAAATCCTAGATCTTCTATTAGCTCTCATGTGATGAAAAGAATTAGGCAAGTTCAAGAATAAGTTCAACAACATTCAGTTACAGTTGATCAAGACACTTATTTGGATTCAACTCTTAATGGTAAATTTAGCATAAAGTCAGCATATAATTTTATCAGAGGGTCTGGTATTGAATCTATGTCTTGGAAAATGATATCGTATAAGTACATTCACAAAAAAAATTCCTTTTTCGTTTGGAAATGTTTCTTTAAAACTATTTTAACTTATGATAATATTCAGAGAATTGGTATTAGAATATGCTCCAAATGTCAATGCTGTGGAAATGAATAGGAATCATTAAATCATTTGTTGGTTAAAGGTAAGTTAGCAAATCAAGTTTGGAACTACTTTTTGAAATTTATGGATATCATTCCTTCCTTTAATTCTATCAAATCAATTATTATGGCTTGGTTGATTCACTCAACTCATCTTAATTTTATGAAATTCATTCACCATTCATTGCCCATGGTGACTATATATGAAATTTGGAAAGCTAGATGAACAAGTGTCTTTGAGAATACATCTATGGATGTGCAAACAATCATTAAGAATGTTCAGATTTTAATTACTGATATCAGTGCTTCCATAAGTTTTTGTAGTCCTTTTAAAACATCAGACTTGGACATTATTCAGAAATTCCAGATCAAAGTTCAAATCAAACAACCTAAATTCATTATTACCAAGTGGACTAAAATATAATGTGGATGGTTCCAGCAAAGGCAATCTAGGTCCAAGTGGTGTGGGAGGTGTTCTCATAAATGATTAAGGAAATGTTCTCATGGTTTTCTCATCTTATATTGATCATAATTCAAGTACGATGGTTGAGATTTTGTCAGTTAAAACTGGTCTTCTTCTTTGTGCTGAAAAAGGTTTTTCCAATTTCATTATTAAGACTGATTCTAAGGCTTTGTTCAACATGATTGGAAACATTTGAAAACCTCCTTGGCAGGCAATCACTCTGATAAAAGAGATTTGGGAATTGATGCACAAAAATGATAGCAAAATTGAGCATATTCAGAGACAATGCAACAATGTAGCTGATTCTTTAGCTTGTTTAGCTTCTTCCTCAAAGAAATCTTCTATTTACTACTCTTATTCTTATTTGACTATGTTGACAAAAGGTTTCATAAAGTTAGATGATTTTTTTCTTTCACGTTTTAGAATTATGCGTTGTAAAACCGCCTGGGAGAGGCTTTTTCTCCTAACTCCTTCATAATAATATGGGGATTAATATCCTCTTTGTCAAAAAAAATATATATAGATATATATTCATCGATTCTATATCCTTATGTATGTTCATAATTTACATGTCAAATTACTTTCAATGGTTTGTTCAAAGAATTGATTTTCTTTATGTTATGAATTAGGAAATACACATGTTTTACATGCATCAATATTAGTTTTTTTAGAACCGTTTTCTAGAGTAAAATTTATATTTTAATCTATGTGTTTCATCTATGATAATTACTTGAAATGTGAATTAATGATAATGTAGAAGGTTACACTCATCCTTTTTCTAGGTGATTTGTGTTGCTTGATCATTGTACTTCATTAGGTATTTTTTCATAGAAGTAAAACTTTCTTACTAAATATTAAGGTTGAATCCACTAAATTGTTAATTTGGGTCTACAACCTATTTGTTATCTTGAAAAAGTTGGAATTTAGACATGTAAAGTGAAATAATTACTTCATTTCAAGAAATTTAGTAAAAGTAGAGTTTTTTTATATATATATATAAATAAAATATGAGATCCCCCCATGTGAAAATTTTAAAATATATTTACTTATGTTAATTGATATCATACATTTTGCCCCCTCGTGGTAGCTCATATAAAAAAAACTTAGTAACTCACACGTGTTTATTGAATTGAATGGGGGATTGTGAAAAAAAATAGGAAAATATATTTGTATTTCCATATACTTTCGTAAATTTAATGGCACTACTCGCATGCATCACTTAGATGTCATGTAGTCTTTTTAAATCTAATACAGACGTTCCTTAAATATATGTATTATCTTTTGCATTATGTAATAACTATAATACGCCCGCACATCGCATGGAGCTAAAACCTAGTTATAAATAATATTAGTGCCTACTTATATGAGTATGGGACTTAACAATTAAATTATATTCTAAAATTAGAATTCTAATGAACAAAGTAATGTAAGGTATTGTTACCCTAAAGATTGACCGATGTGTAAAATTAAGGCTAAATTTTGGGAAATATGTGATGTGTTAAATCCATGGGTCTTCCCGTGCTCTACTTCCTCATTTTCAAGACTTCTTTTGTATTTCCATGGAGGTATTTGTAAGAAGACCATTGTAACAACCCCCATTTTCCCACTTAAAAGCTGTCTACGCTCAGTACGCCGAAGATGGGGTTTATCAACAATTTATACCATGCTCAGGACTGAATAAAATAAAAGTTTCTTTATTCTATGTTAAAATCCACAATGAATAAAATATCAGAATAAAATTGATTCAGTACATGAATAATAAAAACTAAATCATTATACAATGTCCATAATGTAAAGCTAAATACAACTGCTATAATTAAATACTTGGGCTTATGCCCGTAAAAATCCCAATATGAAATAAAATGACAAAATGCTGAAGTACAACCTATACTAGAATTAATGGAGAAAAATTCACTACCTCCAATGCAACTGTAAGTCTGATCCATCATCAGTACTGCTATCCTTCTCATTAAGAATACCTGGGGGGAACACATTTATAATTTGGGTTAGAGACCTAGAGAAGCAAGGATTTTTCACATGTAACGAGTACCTCACCTTTCATTTAGAAGCAATTATGCGTTAACTAAAAGTGGGTACTTATTTTTAACACCCCAATCATTTCACAATTTACATAAACTAGGTGCATATTTTTACATCATAATATTTCGTAACCCTTGTCTATCTATTGAGACCATTTAATGATTTAATTCACATTTCATCTCGTCTACCCTGTTAAACTATAATTTTTGTTCTCTTAGATTATCAAATTATTATTCTAATTAATAATTGGCTACCCCATTTGTAACACCCCTGTATTTTTGACAATTTAAATAATTTTGTGATAAATTATTATTATAGGAATAAGTATGCGATTAATTATTGTTGTTGGATTAATTAAATTAAAATGCGAGAAATTAATTTGTTATTAATACGGATTAAAAAAATTAATAAATAGCTTGTCAAGAGTTAATACTTATTGTTGATAATTATTGAAAATTATTGTGTGATATGTAATATGAAATTATGATATTTGATAAATTGTCGGAAGTGAGAAATACGACAGTTTGGTAATTTAAGTCTGACACGTGTGTGAGTCGTGTCGGGACGAATTGAATGGAATAAAAAGAGACTTTATTTTTATAAACTCGTATGGTCATTGCAAGTGCGTCGTTGAGTCCGGAAGGGTCGAGATAGTCAAAATAGTATACTAGGATGTTTAGTTTGGGTCCCGGGGCAATTTTAGGCCTAACCGGCGTCCCGAGAGGGCATTATGGTAAATTGTATTTTTTGGTTTAATTAATGGACGAAAATTAGGAGTTATTTTATTAGCCAAGAAAAGTCCTTTAGGGTTGTTATACGCAGAAAGGAAAGAAAGACCATAGAGGGTGTGAGGGAGAACCAATTTCCAAGATGGAAGGGCAAATTATCACCACCTTGCACAACCACCACCACCAATGCGTAGATCAAGAAGAGAGGAACGCGTATATACCAACATCACCAATGGATCAGGCCGTCATATTCTAGGCAAGTGTTTATTACTTTCTTTCTTTAGCAATAATCATACTCATGTTAGTGTAGGTGTAATTTATCATGATTTACATATGAATTGGGTGAAAATTGGAGATTTAAATTATGATTAAGGATTGGTTTAATTAGCAGTTTAAAGTCCTTCATGTATGTAGAGGATTAATCACGGAATTGGATTATATATTGATGAACAAATCTGGGTTGATTAGGTTCTTTAATTGAAAATTGGGAAACTAGGGTTCATATGAATTAATTTGGGGATTTTTATAATTATGATGATTTATGACGAATTAATGACCCTAGAAGGTTAGGAAAGATTTATAACATGTTAGGTGTTTATGGAAATTGATGATGAGGCGTTGGGTGTTAAAACATTGAGGTTTCTAGCTTCATAAATGGTGGGAAAATGCAGAATTCTGGAAAGGAGACGAACAGTGACATCTCGTGCGAAGTCGTTCGCTCGAGATAGGTATCTCGCGCAAAGTCGTTCGAATGACATGTGGAAGTAGTTCACACGACATCTCATTCTCATTCGAGTGAGATACATTTCTGGTTCAAGCGACAACCCATCTGGTTCGAGCGACATAAGGAATTTTTGGGAATTTTCTTTGAGTTCAAATTTGGGTTTACCGGTTTCTTGGAGTGAGAGAAAGTGTCCAATAATAAACTTAAGCAAGAAAGGATTTTGTTAAAAGTATGTGAGGCTTAATACTTTAATTATTTTGGTATAGAGAGAATGTACCTTAGAGATTACGAGAGATATAGTAATCTAAATATTTATACTATACGTAGTGATGAGATTTAAAATACGTATGAAGAGTATATATGTAGGTTGGAGAGATACCTATAAATTATAATAGGATGTGTGTATGCCTATTATGTGATATTATTGTTAAGATCACTAATGGGTGATAACCCGGGGGTGCAAGAATCTTATAGTTAAGCACACTAATGAGTGATAACTCGGGGGTGCAGAAACTCTATTGTTATGTGTACTAATGGGTGATAACGCGGGGGTACAAGGATGATTATTGTTAGGCGTACTAATGGGTGATAACACGGGGGTGCTGGATTATTATTGATAGGTGCATTAATGGGTGCTAACTCAGGGATACAAGATTCTATTGTTAGGCGCACGAATGGGTGATAACCCGGGGATGCAGGATTTCCTTGATAGGTGCACTAATGGATCTTAGCCCGGGGGGGAGGATTAGTATATATATATATATGAACTTGTGAATATTTTTACTATGTGAAATTAGTAGACTAATAATAATAATCATTACATTGCATTAAGTAGTCTTAACCTAAGGGTGCAGGATTAGTGTATATATATATAGGGATGATGAGACTATATATATGTATGAGTGTACTTGGGTAACTTTCTACTTTATGAGAATAGTTGATAAAATGGAAATAAGAAATGAAATAATCTTAGTAGATAAAAGATTAACCTTTCAAACGGTGAATAATGAAACTTAGTATTTGAGATAAACTATTTGAATAGCGTATTGTATGGGCGATACGGGAATACTAGTGAGCATAGTTAGTATTAGTATGGTTTCTAACTAGTTAGACTGGGAGGTATAACTAGGGGGAGATTAGATGTACGTTAGGCATGCACAATAGATGAGAGGTGAGAAACTCATGTGAGAGTTCGATAACTAACATGCGTATAAGACTTGTTTTAAGAACCAATTTTAACCACGTATTAAATCATTTTTACACCTCGAGCTCTGACCCATTTCTTGTATTTCTTCTCTCTTTTTCTATATATATATATATATATATATATATATATATATATATATATATATTATTACAGGTGCCTAGTCACAGGGACACCGGTTCTAGATTCTTGGATGGGTTGCCGAGCTGCAGCTGTTGTGGAAGTTGCGGGTCATTGAGATTAGACGCTTCTCTCATTTTATTCGGTTCCTATTTCAGATGCTTTAGTTCGGGCATGTGTCGCCCACCCTCATTAGTGGAATTGTACTCAGTTCCTTTGTAGTTATTTTCTATTGGATTGAGTATTTATTTTGGTTTTTGTTTGTGACTTTGAACTGCAAGGTTAATCCAGTCTTAATTATTTAGTATTTAATTCAATCAGCATTATTTATTGTGTGTGGTTTATAATTCAATGTTTAGAAATTTATTGAATTATTTAGTTTCAAATTAAATTGGGAGATGTTTTGACACTAGCTTAAATAAATGTTAGGTAATTAATTGGATTTAAGTTTTCGACAGTGATGCTAAGAATGAACCAACCGAACATTCTGTTATAAATTTTATAAAGGACTGATCACCCGATATTTAATTGGGCAGGGTGTCACACCATTATTCGTTCTCTTTATTTATTGTCTACTTTATTAGACTGTTCAATTATTATTCTCATTAATAATTGTCTACCGCATTATTCATTAGGATTCATCTCAGTACTTAATTATCCACATCATTTTATTAACCCGAATTTATTATTATTAAACATTATCTACATCTTTAGACTAAGAGGGCACATTCATATATAAGGTACATCACAATGTGTGTGTGTGTGTGTGTGTGTGTGTGTATGTATATATATATGTGAGACACACAAAGGCATTTATCGGTAGTGTCTTGTTCGTGCTCTATCGACAAGTCCGGAGGAATCCTTTATTATAAGCGAACCTCACAAAACACAAATAAGTTGGGCACGGTCCCTGCGTTGGATACTTGTTCACACCCCATACCCAGTAGTGACACAGGTTGGATCAGCGTCAACTCCTACATCCTCGTAGATGGCGTCTCCGCGTAGTGCCGATATGAACTACATAATCGTCAAGCCCACTTGTGTCGGCGTGTGGTGCCTGGATCGAATGCACGAACCCCCAAACCGATAGGACAGTACACAAATATTGGTATGTCCACATAAAATAATATGATACATATTTTATACAATATGTATAAGAAGTAACTCTATAACTACTTTAATCCCATTAAAATCTCAATCCATATAGAATATAGCCTTCCTATCTTAAATATAACATTTTAGTCAATTATTTCAATAACTCATTTTAAGTCGTTATCCTACGAATACTTCTCGATTAAATATTAAGTCCCATACTTTGCCTTTAAAACTTAAATCACTTGTGCTTCATAATTATTTCTCTTTAAATATGTTGGTACAGTTATTCCCCACTAACCATTTTAAAACCATTATAGGTATAGTTATTCCCAAACTAACCTTTCCAAACCATCATAGGTATAGTTATCCTCAAACTAATCTTACTAACACGATTATACTTATATTTATCCCCAACTAACACATTTAATGATCTTAGTATGTTGACCTATTGACGTATAATTAAATCATTCCTAATTATTGATAATTGTTCGCTTCTTGTTACCATTTCAATAAGGTTTATATGTACAAATATAAGGAGTAAACTAATGTGAATAAGGGTTATATGTTCATATATAAGAAATTCTCTAATATAAATAAGTAGTCTCACCCAACCTACTATCACAACCGTTATTAACTATTTAATCTTAGCCCACTAGGCTTAGGATACATTTCCATGTAGTATTCCTACACGATAAAGATTTGAGGGAGTTACCCACTAAATATCTTCTCAAGTGTTCGACTTATCTCAAATAAGTATTCATATTTTTTTAAAATCACCCTGGATCAATCATAATAACACCATCGTATCTCTCAGGGTCTTATCCTCTATGTGCCCCTACCAAAATTCCCAAATCATTTAGGCATATCATTGCCTATTAATATATTTATTTTGTATAAGTTATTCAAGAGTTCTACATAAATCATTTCCTTTATGTAGTTACTTTTATTTTAAGTGATCATGCATACACCACCATAACATTAACTCATCCCGGTTTAAAGATGTATATAAGTTCATAACATTATCATTAATATCTTGGAATAAGTCTATATCGCTAACTAGGAAAAATGATCTCTCACACCCTTTCATTGAAAAATCATAACTAATTAAAAAAAATACACAGCAGGTGCCCACGCGATCGTAACAAAAAAATCTAGAAGCAGGTCCCCCGAAACGGTTAGCAATTGGGGCCAAACTGGTTTTCACATACCATTTTTGTCGAGGTCTCCTGGTTTCTTGTGATGGGATTTTTCAATCCAAAACTTCTTAGACCAAATATCTCATAATAAGTCAGCAACTTAAAACATGATATAGTTGAAGTATCTAAAAGGTTATAGGATCATTCTAAACATATTTAAATATCAAATTCCTTCCAATATTTATATCAAATCATCAAGATCTTTCAAGAACCTATCAACATGCAAATTCTAGATTTCATCTTACCCTATAACAATAATTTCCATATTTGTTTGAAGGGTTATACAATACGATTCTACATCGAATGATCAATTTATGCCATACAAATATAGATTTAATATGAGGCCTACAGATCTAAATATGGACCGTACGATTATTATCAATTTATACATCAAACAAAGGGTCTCTAGATATGCAGTCCCAACACATGATTAAATCTTATTCTATGCATGGAATCAACATTAATACACGAATAGTACAATTTGAATAAGAATGCCAAGATAATCCTTGCCTAAAATTTGTAGAGGAGCCTCTATTCCTCCTCATAAGGTGGTCCTTCCTCTTCCTCCAGGGTGGTTGTGACTAGAGTTCTTGGATGTAACTTCTAATGGGTGGATTATGTGTAATTAAATAAGGTTATTCTTCAATTCCTGGGTTGGTCTTTAAATCCCAACTTTGGACCCCCAAATGAGCCCAAATATATATTATAATTAGTTCTATAACTACCCAACTCATATACATATCCCCTGGGACCATTCCTAAGGGTCTAAAATGCCCAAACAAGCCCATAATAACTCCCAAAGTGTGTCCAGAATATTTTTATCCAAAAATATATTGAATTGTGACCTGACACATGCCATTACTTTTATTCAAAAAAATAAAATCCCTGTTGTTTTATTCCAAATCATTAAAGTCCATCTCTAAAATTTATAAATAATACTAAGTCTAATTACTCATAACCTTGATTAATTAATTTCACCGAATTAAATTAATCCCTATTAAATTTTATTTATTCAAAAAAATACGGGGTATTTTACATTCTTCCCCCTTATAAATGAATTTTATCCTCCAAATTCAAAGTAAACTAGAGTCACATTCATTTATATCGTTAAATTATGTTTATATCCAATTAGTCCATACTCATATCCTATGAGATAAATGAAAAGTCTCATCTATGCCTATCATGACATCACGAGGGCCCCATATATTTCACATTACATGCATGCACACACATATCATTAACAATTATGAATGACACATATACATCTAATATGTACCATTTATACCAAGCATATCCATACAACAAGTATAACACCACATACATATATAAAAATAACCATCCTAGTATCCGTCTTCCCTCAACTGTCGACATTTGCCAATTTTTCATGTGTGGGACATCTCATAAGTGAAATTCAAACAAGAAACCCTCCAGATACATTACTTCACAGCTTAGTGAGTTATCGAGGTCCATCTGCCCAAGGAAAAGGAAAATAAAAATAATCATTTATGCTAATCATATAAATTTAAATATTTGTTATTTTGCAAATTAACCACTTATCCTTTTATAAGAGTTATACCAAATTCCTTTAGAGTCAATCGCTCTACCATGCACGATGTCGCAATTAGCACAATCTGGGTAGGACATTCTTTGCCCCTATTTACTCTATAAACACTTAGTCATTTCTAAGTCTCCAAAGGCATACCCATGCTAATCAAATCAACCATTACCACTTCAATGAAAACCTCACTATAAAAACATTAAACACGATCTTATACAATATCAATAATCGTAGCTATCAATAAGCTTACTTCTACTTTGTTGCTTATACTCGCTAAGGCAATACTTTACCAAATTATATCATCACATTATCTCGCAAACGATTTCCCCCTCATAAAAGACTCTTGCTCCAACCCGAGCATCGCCCGATTTATTCCATAAATTTGAGTTTATTCATGCATATCCACCTCCTTGAGTTATATAAATTTTTTAAATCACACTCACGTGTTTCTTCAAAAAGCATAATTAAATTTTTAAAGGTCATTGTACGACTTAAGTTCCCATCGAAATGGCTCACCCATAAAAAAATTCTCATAATAATCCTCATGACTACGAGGAACACCCATTTCTAACCAATCTTGTCTTTCAGACATAACCACAACTCATAGCGGTCCACATATAATTAAAATGTTTGAAATAACTAGGAATTCATTCCAAGTAAAAATATCATACTCCGATATAGCTAACAAATAGCCCTAAAATAAATATAAGCCTTCCAGTATACATTTCTATGTAACCATGCACCAACGAAAATAATGTTCCTCCTCACCCATGGCGAGTCAGTGTAAAGTATCCACCTAAATACAAAGTCTATCATTTTCAATGTATTAACAAAACCCAAGTGAACATTGTGTCCAGATATAAAAAAACGTATCCCACATACTCTAAAGCACGAAAATACCATATTTAGTGTCGATCTTATAAGTAGTTTTTTTCTCGGCAAATAATTTCATTCATAATCCGACGCCCATATCGGTGTGGGTCTTGGTCTAAACGAACTAACCTCAGCAAGTGCATTATTAGACATGATTATTCCCTCAAATTTTCTAGATGTCTTCCTTTAAATTACTAGGCACCAAATTTTCCGAATTCCTCAAAATTTTCGCAATTGACCGACCCACACAAAGGTCTCTAAGGCCCCCACTCTAAAACTAACCCCTTCCCAAATGGGTATTAATGACTCACAAAGAATACAATGGTACCTAATCATAAGGATATACCTCAAAGGACGATGTGATACCCCGTCTAATTAAATACTGGGTAGCTATTCCTTTATTAAATTAATATAGAATATCAAGTTGGTTTAGTCTTAGCATCACTGTCAAAAAACATTTAATTAGTTACTAGCCACCTAATATTTAAAAACCGAGATGCCAATTCATTAATTAAATTAACTTACAACCAAGTAATGAATAACCAACCATTCAACATCCACATAAACAATCTCATAGGAATAATTAATAGAAAGAAATAACAGAGTCTGTAGTAACACTCCAAATATAGACTCCATGACAAATAATCCCAACACAAAAGTCTAAATAGATAAATAAATCCAACGAATGAAATGAAAATGAAAGTCTAAAACTTCTATCTCTAAATGAAAAGGGGAGACATGCCCTAACTAATGTAGATAACTCTAAAAGAATCAAAGATAGATAGTGGAGGCGTCTAATACAAAGATCATGTAACTTCCAAAGCAGCTACAACACGTCAATAAAATGGAACTCCTATGCTTTGCGTCCCTGTGGTTGGGCACCTAAAAGTTTTATACAAAATGAAATAGATTTGGAAGCAAACGGGTCAGAGCCCGATGTGAAAATAGTTTAAAAATAGCAACTGTTTAAATTCCATTAAATAGTAAATATCGTATAAAAGTTAGTCACGTACTCTAACTTGAGATTCTCACCCCTCAACTATTGTGCACGCCCAACGCATATTTACTACCTATACTAGGTACGCTACCTACCTGTCTTGTCGGTATCAAATCTTTGTCTATAAGGATTACTATATTGAGCCACCTGCATTACTCAAATACCATGAAATCCCATTACCATTATTAATTAATCATTTTCAAGTAACTTAATACTCATTATGAATTTCCACAAGTTTACATTATTCTATAGGTCTCATCCTAACTCAGCTACCAGGCAACAGAGTGGAACAATCTCAAGTGTATATTAATATATGTCCCAGTACATATGTACGCATATGGCACCCCTAGGCTGAGCAGCGGTGCATGCTTACTCTACTATCGAATCCCAGTACATCTCGTACATAAGGATCATGAGTTCCCAATCACTCAGGAACCATATCAATACAAATCACACATATTGAAGGCGAACATAGTTCAAACACCCATGGGTCACGCACATACCTACGCTCCCATGGTAAGCTGACTTATCAACTCAAAAATAAGTCTTCACAGTCCTATGTTCTGAGGCACCGATCGAAATTCCCCCCGAAGGCACACAAAGATAAGACTGTACCCTTTCTAAAACCTCCCGTGATAGTAAGTATGGTAGGTATGTCATACAAGTAATAATCCATACACTATAAAATTAATAAACCTAAGTATTTATAAATTAATATAGGTATTCACACTTCCCATATTATAGGTCATATACGTAGTATAGTTTCATTCCGATTATTCTACGTAATATGTTTAGTGTGACAACTCTCGTCGTATAAATCCAAGTACTTAAACATATACCAAAAGGTTACTAAATATACCACTTGTCTCTATTGTTATTTCAGTAATTTAAAGTCTGCCCACTGTTGTCTCCAACATTAAGTTATTGTTCATCCGAATTAATTTCAAGTTCCCATAATTTCTAACTGTAACTCACCCGTTGGACACTCGTAAGTTCATCAGTTAATCCCAAACCAAAACTAATATTTTTCGAACCTCAAATACACCCCTACTGACCTTCCCTAAGTCCCAATATGTTCAAATAGTCCACACCAATAATTCTTAAAAGTCGGGATTGGTTAAACCTTAAAAGAAAATTTTATCATAAATACATGGGGAGTTGATTGATCGACTATAAATGTCGATTGATCGAACCAGTCGATCGATCGACTATGAATGTCAATCGATCGATCAACCAGTTACAACCCAGAATTCTAGCATTTTTGGCCATCATTTTGTCTCCAAAACTCATTACATGATCCCATTCTTCAAAGTAAACATACTTGATGTTATAACAACCTAAACACATTATTTCTAACATTCCATAATCATCAAATCATCACGAAAATTGCATGCAAATTTTCTCATATTTAAACCCCAGGATAACTTTTCTCAATTCAAGATAGCCAATTATTAAGATTTGATGTGTGATTTATATCATTTAGGATCTGGTTCAATTCTCTAATCTTTCCATAATTTATCTACATGCAAAACCTACCCATATTCAAGATTAAATTCTCCCAATTCTTGAAATTATCAATATTTCAAAGTTTACGCTCCAATTCTAAACTAACATGGATATTATATTTTCTGAATCATAACAAAATAAATCACTTTCTTCAAATGGAAGTGTTGGAAACGTAGAACCCTAATTTTAATAAAATAAATATAATTTCCTTTTAAATGCGGAATAAAGATGGTTCCTAATAACAATTTAATTTTCCAAATTTATTTGATTTTCTTTTCTATAAAAAGATGAAAAATTAAATAAAACACAAATTTTAATTTAAAAAAAAATTAAACCTAAATAAGTGAATTATGGTGAACACACACACACATGCACACAAAATTCACACAAACCAATTTTTGGATTTTCTCACAAATAAAAATAACACATGAAGTTAACTATGAGAAATTTACTTTTAACCCAAAATTAATTTAACACAAGTCCTAAAATTTGCCTAAAGAATATTTTAAATATTACCAAATTAGGCCAAATCAAATTTAACAATTTAAATTACTGACTTGAACTAAATTAACTTAAATTTCACCCAATTTATTTTTTTTTGCACCAAATTAAATACGTGTGATAAATAAACCGATTTTATCTTGGTAACCTAAGCATTTGTTCTAAGTGTTTTAATCAAGATAAAAATAAACAATATGACACGATGCGCCGATGTATGAGGAAAACCCACAACGGAAAAAAACTGGGATGACCCTAGCCTTAAGTCCACTAAGTATGGTTTTATGATTACAAGAAAAATGACTTACATAGCTCGACTTGACTCCGTCCAAGCCCCTGACGCGTCTTCTTGTAACTACCTTCACTTAGTCGACAATCCCAGACTCCATCGGAACCTTGGAATCCACAAATGAGGCATTTTGGACAACCGTCAACCCGCACCCGAAGCTTTTCTCCGAGTGGGAACACCGCAGCAACAAACACGTCTTCTTCTTTAAGTGATGTAGAAGTAGACCCAAACAACTCTTCAAACGGTAGAGTAGAACCCGATGCCAAACAAACTACAAGCAATATATATATATATATATATATATATATTAAGACCTTGGAATAAATATAAACTGATGGGTGTATGTGTTTTGGCAGAAATTAATTCATGAAAGCTTGAAAACACAAAAACATGAACTTTTGATTTTTGGAAATCCCCTCTCAATATTTTCCTTTCAAAGTGTGTTGAAAGTTATGTCAAAAAGGTTGGTTCCCGCACATAAAAAACGTCAAAAAAAGTTAGTGGAAAAAAGTAGTGGGAACATGGAGAAAACTGCCAAAAACTGTCAAAAAAAATTTCTGCCATAAATCTCATTTGAACGAGATTTTCGTTCAAACAAAGTCTCGTTCGAACGACCATTTAACGATAGTCCAGAGGCCAAAAAGGGAAAATCCGTTAGCAACCTCGTTCGAACAACAAACTCGTTTGAACGACAATTTCGAAATAAAGGACTGAAAGTTCAAGTTTCGTTTTAAGCCTAAAAACTTTTTATTCAAAGTTCTAAAGTAACCTTCTAAAAACAAAATTCATTTTAAAATAAAATTACACCCATTATAAAATTATTCCAAGTTTCCCTATATACCTTCTGGAGACTTATGGAAACAATTGTCGTTGACATAGAAACTTGGCATTTGAAACTCGACAATGATAAAGCTTTACAAATCTAGTTGTTATGTCTCCAACAAGCACGTCATAGGCTTTGGATGGATACACATGAACTATATCCTATGACTCAAATGTTTTTGTCCATAATTGATCGAAAACTACAGAGGACTCAATTGAAAATTGTGTCCTTACAGGAAGTTTTGATCCTTTGGAGAAGATGATATAGGGGCAATTCTCTCTTTCTGATCACAAATCTGGCGGCGGTGGTGGTGTAAGGTGGCTGTTTGGCCCTAGAAACCTTTGGAAACCTTTCCTTTCTCTCTATTCTCTCTCTTAAGTTTGTAGCATCCAATAACCCTAATGATCCTAAGGGTTGGATGATAAATTTAACCTAAATTTCGTAGGTCACTATTCATCAAATAGTGAAATGACTACAATACCCTCCTGGGTTGCCGATTTGGCATAAAAATGCCCCGGGACCCAAACTAAACACTCAGGGAATCTTTTCTAACTATATCGACCCTTACGGACACATTGGCGCACTCAAAATGACCACAAGAATGACATAAAAATAAACTACTTTATAATCCATTAAATTGGGGCCGACACGACTGACACGCGCATCCCAACTTAGTTTCCAAAAATGTCATATTTTCCACACGTGATAATTTTAATAAGTTCATAATCATATATTACTATACTCACTCAGTAATATTCAACATAATTTTCATAATTAAACATTAACTCTCGTCTCGCTAGTATTTAAATCCAGATTAATTACTAATTAATTTCCCAATTAATTAGATTAATCATATAATTAAAATCAGTAAAAGGATGAGGTATTACATATTTCCCCCCTAATAATGGAATTTAGTCTCGAAATTCGGAAATAAAGGTATACCTGGCAAAAATAACTATGGATATTTATCACGCATATCATCCTCGCGCTCCCAAGCAGACTCCTCGGCATTATGATGCCACCAGTGAACACGTACTAGCGGTGCTACTTTCGATCTCAATTTCCTCTCGCTACGGTCTAGGATAGTAACCGTCCCCTCCTCGTATAAACTATCGGGATGCATATCAATATCCTCCAAAGAAATGTAAGTATGGGCCAACTCATCCCGAAGATATCTCTTCAACTAAGAAATATGGAACACGTCATGAATCCTATGCAAGCACTCCAATAACCCAAGTCTATAAGAAACTGGACAAATCCACCCGATGATAGGGAATGAACCCACATATATTGGTGCCAACTTTCCTTTCTTACCAAAATGCATTATCCCCATCATAGGAGATACTCTCAACAACACCTGGTCTCCCACATTTAACTCCCAAAAGAACCTATTGGCATCGACATAGCTCTTATATCGATCCTGAGCAATTTGAATACCGCTCTAAATCATCTCTATCCTAGACGAAGTATCGTGGATCATCTTCGGTCCAAGCATCTTATTGTCCGCCACCTCTACCCAACACGTTGCAGAACGATAAGGTATACCGTATAACACATCGAATAGAGCCATGTCAATCGTAAACTAGTAGGAGTTATTATAGGAAAACTCCACTAGTGGGAGATATTGCTCCCATCCCCCCACCAAAATTTAGGGTACACATCCATAACATATCCTCTAACATGTGATTTTTCCTCTCAGTCTGTCCATTGGTCTGCGGGTGATAGGCCTAACTCAGTCCTAACTCTTTACCCATAGCTTCCTCGAATCTCTTCCAAAATCGATAAACAAAAATCTTGTCCTTGTCGGACATGATATCAAGGAGCAACCCTTGAAGTCTCACTATCTTGACTATAAAGAGCTGAGCGTACTATCTCGTAGTGTAGTCCATCGAACTGAAAGAAAGTTAGCTACCTTGGTCAACTGATCCATAATTACCCATATCGAATCATAACCTCGATGAGATCTAGGCAACCCTGTGATGAAATCCATGGAAATGCTCTCCCATTTTCAACATAGGAACCTCTAACAGTTGTAGGAGTCCTACCGGTCTCTGATGGTCTACCTTCATCAGATGACAAGTGGAAGATTTTGAAACAAACTCGGTAATATCCCTCTTCATTCCACTCCACTAGTATTCTAGCCTCATATCCTGGTGCATCTTATCCCCAATGGGATGTACCATAAAACGTGAAATGTGTGACTCGGTAATCACATCGTGTTGCAAGTCCTCCCCCTTAGGAACAACCAGTCTCCCATTGAAATTCAACCCTCCATCTGAACCAACAGTGTAAGACTCGACCTCATATGCTAGAAGTTGTACAATCCGATTTAGGCTAAACGGATCCGTTGCCTGAGCCTATACCACTCTCGTAATAATCTGAGGCGTAACTATCATAACATACATAAATGATTGGGCCACTTCATCTTGGTGTCCAACTCCTTCCATTTCTCTTTCTACCCTTAGCACACCTCACTTATTGTCTTACGGATCAACATTTTTGCTACCACATTAGCCTTCCCCGGGTGGTATTGGATATCGAAATGATAATCCTTTACAAATTCAAGCCACCTGTGCTGATGAATATTCAACTCCTTCCAGATGAATAGGTACCGTGGTGACTTGTGATCTAGGCAGAGCTAGGACAGGTGCCAAAGTGAACTTGTGCTTCAGTTCATCAAAGGCTAACTCACAGGTGTCATCCCAAATGAACGACACCCCTTTGCGAGTCAGGTGTGTTAATGGACCCACTATCTTCGAGAATCCTCGAATAAACCTCATGTAGTATCCTTCAATGCTTAAGAAATTATGTATGGGTTGTCCTCACTCCCTCATCGCTGACACTTTGCCTGGATTACGGATGTACCTTTGTCTAATACTATGTGGCCCAAAAATTGGACCTCCTTCAGTCAAAATCCACACTTCTCATATTTGGCATACAACTCGTGCTGGCGCAATGTCTGCAACACCTGTTGTAAATGTTTGACATTCTCCTCCTCAGTCTGAGAATATATTAGAATGCCATATATGAAGACAATAATAAACCGATCAAGGAACTCTATGAACACCCTGTTCATAAAGTCCATGAATACGGCTAGTGCATTGGTTAGCCCAAATGGCATAAAACTCATAGGATCCATATCTCGTCAAGAATGTAGTCTTAAACACGTCCTGCTCCCTGATACGCAACTGATGGTATCCTAATCTTAAGTATATCTTCGAGAAGAAGGAAGCTCCTAGAAATTTATTAAGTAAGTCATCGATTCGGGGTGATGAATACTTATTCTGTATAGTGACTTTATTCAGCTCTCGGTAATCAAAACACAACCGTAAAGATCCATCCTTTTTTTTCAAAAATAGCACGGGAGCACCCCAAGGCGAGGTACTTCTCTGGATGAATCCCTGTCCCATCAACTGCTCAATATGATCTCGTAACTCCCTCATCTATGCCATAGCCATACAGTAAGTCGCGCCGACTATCGATCGAGTGCCTAGTGTCAAGTTTACAATAAAGTCTATCTCTCTACTAGGTGTAAATCCTGGTATATCCTGGAACATGTCAGCGAATTCTCGAACAATAGGAATTGAATCAAGTGGAATTACTTCCTCCTTAGATCTCTCCCCCTCTATGTAATATAAGTGAGTGGACGATCCTCCCTCAAGATGAGGCATCGCCACTAGGAACATCTCCTGACCCGGTATAGCAAATATAATACTCATACTAAAGAAATCGATCATAGCCCTATACACAATGAGCCAATCCATACCGATAATTGTATCATACTTGGTTATATATAATATAAGCATGTCTATAGGTAAAATAAATCTCCCAATATCTATACCTACCCCCCGACATATAAAGAAAATTAGTGTCCCATTCCCCAATGGAGAGTCAACACACGTAACAGTACTCTCCATTGTATTTAACAACCCCACAGTGCGTGAAAAACTAGTGGCAACAAAAGAGTGTGAAGCCCCCGTATTGAACAAAATACGCCCTAAAGTCCCCTAGATAGAAAATATACCCTCAATCGCGGGTGGGGCCTGTGGGACTGAGGTCTGATGAACGTTGTAAACACGTTATACTATAACTTCCCCTACTGAACTAGGACCGCTGGTATGTCATCTGTGGTGGTAATAGGAGGGCGACGGGAAATATCAGTCTTTGAGGCTCCTATCAAGCACCCTACTACTGCGGTTGCAGGTCCCTGACCCTCTCAATACAATCATGACATTTGTGGCCAATCTTGGCACATATGAAACACTTTCCACCAAAGTTTCCCCCTCTCTGTCCCTGTTGTCCTTGGCTCGGGTGGCCATTGCTGCCCATCCCTTAGCCCTGCTGATACTGTTACTATCCATGATGGCCCTACTATACTTATTGGCCCTACTGGACATGTCTATAACCTTCCTGATCGTGTCAAAAGCCTCTCGATTTGAAATTATTAGAATCCCCCTATTGGGAACCCTGATCACCCTGCCTTTTTTGGCCCTGAGCTGGTTGTGCCCCATTGGTACTACTACCTCCTGTCCTACCCTGCTGGCTGGACTCCCGTATTTTTTACTCATTGTCATATGGAAGTGGTGGTCCTGGCAGTGAAGTTGTGTTGCATTAAGCACATTAGTATAGGTTTTCATTGAGAGTTTACCCATAAGGTGTTGTTGAATCCTCCAGGTAAGGTCGTCCATGAACATTTGTATTTTCTACTCCACAGTAGGTACCTCTGCTGGTACCAGATTAACCATCCTGGTAAACTCTTCCTCATACTCAGCTATGATTTTCCCCTCCTGAGTGAGATCTAGTAATTTTCACCTCATCTCAGTCTAAACGGCAGAAGGGAAATATTTATGATCGAATCGAACCAATAAATATCTCTCCTCAGCAGTGGTAATAGACTCCCACCATTGCGTCACTGCTCCAACTAGTTTAAATGTAGCTAGTATCTGCCTCTGTACATCTGTACATTCATACATCCTCAAGTGCCGCTAGATGTCCTTCTTCCATTGGCTTGCCACTACAACATCGGAGCTCCCTGCAAACTCGGGAGGATGTGCCTTCTGAAAGGAATCTCTCACATGTTTCCAAACAGATGAGAATTCAAGGGTCTGAACTGGGGTAACCACTGTTGCCTGAGGTGGCGCCTGCTGCACTACTGCTAAAGCTGCATTTACTTCATGTGCTACTATAGAATCAACTTCAGCAGGATTCATAGTACCCTGAACTGGTGCTGGCTGAGGCTCGAGTTGGGTACCCTTGGGAACTCGCTGTGAACGTTTAGGAGGCATCTAAAATGAGAGAGAAGTTTTATTAGTCTACGGTTAATATCACAAAATGGTTGCAGACGTAAAATGAGCAATCAAAGAATACGACAATCCTAAAATATAGGGCTATATATCAAAGAACATTATGCAAAAAGCATAACAAGTCGTACAAATCCTAAAGACTCTATAACTTGATGCTCGGATATCACATGTGATACCCCGTCTAATTAAATACCGGGTAGCTACTCCTTTATTAAATTAATACAGAGTGTCAAGTTGGTTCATTCTTAACATCACTGTTAAAAAACATTTAATTAGTCACTAGACACTTAATGTTTAAAAAGTGAGATGCTAATTTATTAATTAAATTAACTTACAACTAAGTAATGAATAACTAACCATTCAACATTCACATAAACAATTTCATAGGAATAAATAACAGAGTCTGGAGTAACAGTCCAAACATAATCTCAATGCCAAATAATCCCAAGACAAAAGACTAAATATCTAAATAAATCCAACATCAGAAATAAAAATGAAAGTTTGAAATTGCGATCTCTAAATGAAAAGGGACGACATGCCCTAACTGATGTAGATAACACTATAAGAATCAAAGAGAGATGGTGGAGGCCTCTAATACCAATATCCTGTAACTTCCATAGCAAATATAGTACGTCAATAAAATGGAACTGCTATGCTTGGCGTCCTTGTGGCTGGGCACCTAAAAGGTTTTTACAAAACAAAACAGATTTGGAAGCAAACGGGTCAGAGCCCGATATGAAAATAGTTTTAAAATAGCAAGTGTTTAAATTGCACTAAATAGTAAATATCGTATACATGTTAGTCACGTGATCTCACTTAAGATTCTCATCCCTCAACTATTGTGCATGCCTAGCGCATATTCACTACGCATACTAGCTACGCTACCTACCTATCTTTTCGGTACCAAATCTTTGTCTACATGTATTATTATATTAAGCCATCAGCATTACTCAAATACCATGAAATCCGATTACCACTGTGACACCCCGACTAATTAAATACCAGGTAGCTAATCCTTTATGAAATTAATACATAATATCAAGTTGGTTCAGTCTTTGCATCACTGTGAAAAACATTTAGTTACTTACTAGCCACCTAATATTTAAAACAGAGAGATGCCAAATTTTATTAATTAATTTAACAATTAGCCAAGTAATTAAATCATCATCCAACAATCTCATAAGAATAACCAACGAAATGAAATAAACTGAGTCTGGAGTAAATACTCCAATAATACCACTGTAAAATAAAATCCTGATACAAGAGTCTGAATAAATAAACCAACAACTGAACTAGAACTGAAAGTCAGAGAATGCTATCTCTAAATGGAAATGGTCGGCATGCCCTAATAGAGGAGTAAACCTGAATAAAATCTAGTGCAGAACATAGAGGCGTCTAATACCGAGATCCTATAACTTTCACAGCAGCGACAGCACGTCAATGTAATGGAACTCCTATGCGTGGCGTCCCTGTGGCAGGGCACCTAAAAGGTTTTTACAAAAATAGATTTGAAAGAAAACAGGTCAGAGCCCGAGGTGAAAACAATTTAAAAATATAGCAAGTGCTTAATTGCAATTAACAGTAAATATTATATACATGTTTGTTACGTGCTCTCGCATGAGTTCCTCACCCCTCAACTAATGTGCACGCCTAACGTATATCCTTAACCCATCCTAGTTATGCCGCTATATAACTAGTATGTACCACTTCCTGTCTTCACATTATAATATAGGGGTCTATATGTATCATCCTAATAAATTCTGCATATAACTCACATTTACATTAATCAGATTATTACATTAATTACAATATGGATTCACATATTTTTACTCCCATTCGAATATTTTAATTATTCGAATTCACAATTTAATAGTAAGGAAGTTACAAATACAAGTATTTCATTATAAACTTATATATATACAATTATGGAACCCCTAGGCTAAGTTGTGGTGCACGCATACTCTCCTATCAAATCCCGGTACATCACGTACATAAGGACTATGCATTTCGAATCACTCCGAAATCGTTTCAATCGACAAAATCACACGTATTGGAGTTGAACATAGTTCACATACCCCATGAGTCATGCACATACATACGCTCGCATGGCTAGCTGACTTATCGACTGACAGATAAGTCATTCGTAGTCCTATGTCCTTAAGGTACCAATCTAAATCCCCCTGTAGGCACACAAACATCAGATGGTCCTTTTTCGAAAACCAACCTCCCGTGATAGAAAGTATGGTACTTATGTCATACATATAATAAATCCACACACTAGGCATTCACACAACCTAAGTAGTCATATATCAATATAGATATTCACACATTCCATCTTATAAGTCTCATAAGTAGTAAGTTTATCCTGAATATTCTACGTAATATATTTAGCTTGAAAACTCTCTCGTCGTATAAATTTGAGTACTTAAACTTATACCAAAAGTTTGTTAGGCCTCCTATTAGTTTCTAGGGTTATCTCAGTAACTTAAAGTCCCTTTGTTACTGTTCCTATCCTTACATCATCATTCATTCCCATTATAGTCTTAATTCGAATGATTCTAACCATACCTCACTCGGTAGACCCTCATAAGTAATAGCATTCAATTATATAAGGTAAATAATTTTTTTGGGCATCAACTAAGACCCTACTGACTTTAACTAAGTCCCACAATACTATGTTAATCATAATAAGAATCACTATAGGTTTGGGATTTATTTGAAACTTTAAAGGGGTAAACTTTCAAAAATCAGGAGGGGTCGATCGATCGAAGGCAAAGGGTCGATCGATTGAACCAGTCGATCGATAGACATTCTTGAGTTGATCGATCGATCAAGTAGGTGTTTGCCCAGAATTTATTTAAACATTTACGGGTTCTTCAAATTTACACTCCAAATCCTCCATTACAACGTCCCAAACTCCCAACCAAGTATACTACTCAATACACCAACATGTTTCCAGAATCTCTAACGTTTTAGAATCATTAAACCATCATGAATTTATAGTTTCTTGGATCAAAAGTCATAATTATTCCTCTAAACCTAGTTCTTCTAAATTTCTTCAAGAAAATCAAATTTTAAAACATTAATTCTTGAATTTGTACATATGGATTAAGATTTCATTGTCTCTACACATCAAAAGTTCATCTACATGCAAAAACCTACCCATATTCAAGATTAAATTCTCCAAGTCATGAGATTAATAATATTTCTAGTTTAATTTCTAATTCTAAACTATCATGGGTATTATATGTACGAAATCATTGAAAGTTAAATCACTTGCCTCTGTTTAGATGTGCTGATCCTTTGATGACGATAAAGGTTGGCTCTCCTTCTCTTTCCGGTCACAAATCTGACGATAGTGGTGGTGCGTGGTGGTTATGGCCTTGGAAACCCTTGGAACTTCTCATCTCTATTCACTTTTCCCACTCTTTGGTTTTGACAGATAATGGCCCAGTGGCCCTAAGATTGGCTGATAAATAACACCTAATTTTCGTAGGTCACTATTCATTAAAAATTAAAATGACTAAAATACCCTCCTGGGTTGCCGGTTAGGCCTAAAAATGTCCTGGGACCCAAACTAAACCCCCAACTATTATTTTATGACTATTTTGATCCTTTCGGACACATTTGCGCATCAAAATGATCATACAAATGACAAAAATATAATTTACTTATAAATCTATTTAAATTGATTCCTAATGCGACTGTCACGCGCGTCCCAACTTAAATACCGAAACTATCGTATTTTCAACTCACGATAATTTTTAATAAACACAATAATCACATATTACCATAATCACTCAGTAATATTCAACATTATCATCATAATAAAATACTAACTATCTTCTCGCTAGTTATTTAAATTCGAATTAATTTCCAAATAACTATCCCAAATTAATTTAATTAATCTCATATTTAAAGGCAATTTTTATTAATTAATCTCATAATTAAAAGCCATAAAATTACGGGGTATTACATACATCCCCCCTAATAACTGAATTTCGTCCCGAAATTCGGAAAACTAAGGCATACCTAGAAAAATTAGGTATCCTCGAGTACTCAAAACAAAATTCAAGTAATGCTCAATCGCTACAGCTCCCACTTCACAACAATCTTGTTGAACACTCTTAACACTTTATTGGTTATAGGGTCACACCTCACTAAATGCATATCACCTTGTGTTCTTACTAAACAACATTCGAATAAGAATAGCCTATACATAATTGGACGCATTATCTCAATATTATTGGGAGGTCGCACCTCACTTCGTATCAACTCCCGTGTTTACCTAAACACAAAACTCCATCCTGGGAGAAACCATAGAACATCTTACTACTCTTACCCGTTCTTTGAATCTCTGTTCCCGATGGTGTAACTTTTACAAAAGGAAAAATCCACCTAAGACTATTTATGGTTATCCCATTTTAGTCATCGGACTCAAACTTCTGACTGATCCAAAACTCTGATAATCCGCTCACCTCTAAAATCCAGAGGAAGGATAGTAAGGTTTATCTACACAAAACCTCAGTAGGCACCTTGTCCACTATAAATAGGTACGAGTGCTTTCACATAATTCTACCATTAGGTAATATCCTCTCCCCATTACCATATTATACTTCACTTACTAGTTGTACCTATTTTGTGGAAATGAAATGATCGCAATGAGTGCAAAATTACTTTCAAATAGCTCCACCGATCATCAATCACCTTACGCCTACTCCTTGGGCTATAGGTGATACAACCTGATCAAAATGAAATGTTATCCCCACTATAACCTAATATTCCATATTGAAGGTGGGTTTCAAGGATCTCATCCTAGTTCAGACTAGACAACCTGTTCCACGCATGCGAATGGACTCTTGACTCATCTAGAGGTTGGCAACCCCTCGAATAAATTTACCAACTTGACTCCCTTTCAACATCGACTTTCACTTATAATTCTTGCCATTAAGTGATACTTAATAACCCTCTTCTGCCCTCAGCACATACCAAAAGTTTTCACCATGATGTGCACTTTTAGACTCTTTATACCTTATTTACATCAGCATTCTGTTTACGTATAAGTCATTCTTAATATTCTACTAGGTAGAACTCTGCTATAATTTGCCCATAATAGTTAATTATTTGCCTTCTCAAGGGATACCCCCCTTTTTTTTAAATGGTTTCCCACTTCCTTTCAACCAAGTTCGGATGTGCTACTCTGATTGCACATGAATATATAAATTATCATTATTCTAATGACGCTTAATCCACTCTACCACTTCCATTTTGTCATATTAGTCCCACGAGCATAAATTTCACCCATCTCGTTGTCTCTTCTTCCGGCGATTCTTACATCAGCAAACTAGAGTGTCTACACCCCCTATAAACCGTGCATATGGGTTTAAACATCATATACGCTTCATACATACTCCAAACTCTTTATTTCCCCTGCATTCTAAACGTGGCTATACCACTTGGGCGTTCTCAATTATCCCCGAATTTGAAATTATAAATCCTCCCAAACATCATTCCATCCTTCAACCCTCCAGAATAAAACAAAATTTTTAGTACTTCCTCACCACACAACTGACTCTACTGACCTTATATCGTAATTTACCTTTTAGCTTTCAGTTATAACTATATACTTCCATAACGATCAAGGTACCGAACTCATGGAAGAATGGCCAAACATCTCCCTACTACCAACCTTACACTAAGTTTCATGCGTGGGATGTCCCACAAAGAGAAATCCAAATAAGGAACCCCCCTGATACACTACTACCTAGCATTGTCGATCATTGGAATCTGTTAGGCCCTCAGTCCATAACATGTACCTCCATATTCCTGTCACTTGGTAATAAAGTTACATCTCCTTCCGCAATTACACTTAAACAAAGAACTTCTTTCGAAAGACATAGTCACTTAACATTGGTGGTAATCACATTCCATAAACATCATGCAAATATAATTGGTCTCTCAAAATGATGTTCCCAGACATACAACTATGAGTATTAACTTTCACGTCTCTAAAGGGTGATATAATAATGCGGTATTCCTATTACCACATCCCGAGTGTTAAATATAATAACCAGCTAAATCTTTCTACTGAATAGTAAACCAAAGACACTCCGAATCATATCAATAATGTCCCTACACATACCGGGATCATATATCCGAGACCATTATACTTTTCTAAGTCTCTACAATATATATAAAAATATATAAACGTGAGCCCAACCCTATCACAGATGAGGTCTCGCCAGAACAAAACATGTTACACTAAGGTAGTAACCCCAATAAACTTGTAATATTCGCACACTATCGGTTTAATCATTATAATAAAACCATAATCAGGATACTATCATACTCATATGACACATCACTATAGTATATACCACTGTCGATGGACCCATTCATCCTCCGCAGATATCACTAAAAGTAACCCCGTTATACCAGGAAAAAATATTCACATAATAATAACGTTGTCAATATACACACTAAACTTGTCTCACATGTGAATCTAGAAATAATAAATATTTAGTAAGTCGCACGTGTCACGTACAATATGCATCATCATCTAAGGATATAATTCATACTTATACCTTGCCAATCTCCCTATCTGCTCAAATGGTTCCTGGACTCAACACGCTTGTCCGTACCAAACCAAAATTTTAATAACTATTGCCCTTGCTAGGAACCATACCCTTATCCCAGTCTTGATTCTTGACCAAATTCTTCTATTCTTGTAGCTCCTCACAGAAAGAAGCATTAACATCCAAAATGACCAAATGCGACATTGTCACCACCTGCATTGACCGTCCAAGTAGAATTCCCCATAAGTGCTAGCAATTCTTCTTATGAGTTAATTTCCCACTATAAAATCCTCTTCTCCATTGAACCGACTTCATTCGGTGCAATATTTACTACTAAATTAAATTCCTTTCCACAAAGAGATCACTGTCTAACCCTCTTGTGTGAGTTTAGAACAAAGTTTGCATCTTATCCTGAACATTCGATGAAGGAACTTGCAGTTAAATTATACCTAAGATCCTTCCATTGACACAACATTACACTTATAAAAGTGGTGGTTGACTCCTACCTTTATTACTTTGCTCCGACGAGACGAGAAAAATTCTTACCCCAAATTTCACTTTCGGTTAGCCACACTCCGACATATGCCCAAGCCTTTGGATATTTTACCTCTGTTGGCTAACACATACGATCTCCGTATTCCTAGAATTTCCACTTCTGGTTCTCTTCAATTCTTTGTCTGACTCTATCCTAATCCAACCTTGTTGGATGAGTCTAATTTGACTCCACTTTCTACTATAGCGGTCCCTGAAAGGCATATGTTATGTTTAAGTCATCTTTACCGTCCTGGATTTTCATGCCATACTATGGGTGACCTCAACTACGGCCATCACTTGAATATACCCTATAACTTCAACTGAGCTTTGCCTCCTGTTGTCCTCCCAATTTCCCTCGCCTGACTTATTACATGGTTTGGCACTTGAACACACCCGAATGAAATTTAAACTCACTATTATATACATTATAGCAGGAGAACGAGATCTCACCAAAGAAATCACCAATCCTAAACATAGGGATCTATATCAAAGAAAGAGACACTGGAAGCATAATAAGCTGCACAGATCCTATAGGCCACAAGAACTTGGTGATCTGATACCACCTGTGACACCCCGCTAATTAAATAACGGGTAGCTACTCCTTTATGAAATTAATACTGAATATCAAGTTGGATCAGTCTTATCATCACTCTCGAAAACATTTAGTTACTTACTAGACGCCTAATATTTAAAATATAGAGATGCCAAATTTTATTAAATAAGTTAACAATTAACCAAATAATTAAATCATCATCCAACAATTGCATAAACAATCTCATAAGAATAAGCAACAAAATGAAACAAACTGAGTCTGGCATAAACACTCCAATAATACAAGAGTAAAATAAAATCTCGATACAAGAGTATGAATAAATAAACCAACATATGAAATAGAATTGAAAGTCTGAGAATGCTATCTTTAAATGGAAAAGGGCGACATGACCTAACAGATGAGTAACCCTGAATAGAATCAAGTGCAGAATGTGGAGGCGTCCAATACCGAGATCCTGTAACTTCCACACCAGCTGCAGCACATCAATGTAATGGAACTCCTATGTTTGGCATCCCTATGGCTGGGCACCTAAAAGGTTTTTACAAAAATAGATTTGAAACCAAACGGGTCAGATCCTGAGGTGAAAACAGTTTAAAAATATAGCAAGTGCTCAGTTGCAATAAACAGTAAATATTATATACATGTTAGTTACATGATCTCGCATGAGTTCCTCATCCCTCAACTAATGTGAACGCCTAACGTATATCCTTAATCCATCCTAGTTATACCGCTACCTAACTAGTCTGTACCACACTACACCAAAAAGGCTAAATTGGCACCCTTTAGCCAGCCAACCTTGTCACGGTCATTGACCGTGACAAAAAAACATGCATTTTTTTATCATGGTCATTGACCGTGATAAGGCCGTGACAAAGGATTGTCACGGTCAGTGACCGTGAAAAGTCCGTGATAACTATACTTGTCATGGACTTGTCACTATCAATTACCGTAACATGTCCGTGACAATTTCTTCAGTAAAAGAAACCCTAAGCTTTCTTTTTTTCCCACCCTTTTGATTTTCCCTCTCTTTCTCTATCTAAGCGATTTCTCTCTCTCTCTCTCTAAGGTATATTTTTTTCCTCTCTTTCTCTTTCATTTCTATATGTGTGTGTATGTGTATATGTGTATATATGTGTGTGGTGTGGGGAGGGGGCAGGGGGTGGTCGGGGTGGGGTGGGGTGTGTGTACGTGTGTGTGTGCGTGTGTGCGTGCATGTGTGGTGGGGTGGGGGGAGGGACAGGGGGGCTTGGTGGGGGACAAGGGGTGGTGGTGTGTGTGTGAGTGTGTGCAGGTTTGTGCATGTGCGTGTGTGTGTGGTGGGGTGAGGGGGTAGGGGTGGTGGGGTGTATGTGTGTGTGTGTGTGTGTGCAGGTGTGTGCATGTGTGTGTGGTGGGGGAGGGGGGAGGGTGTGGGGTAGGGTGTGTGGTGGTGGTGGTGGTGGTAGTGGTGGTAGGGTGTGGGTGGGGTGGGGTGTGGGTGGGGTGAAGAAATCTCAACAATTATAACGGACAAATTGATTAATAAAATATGTATTGCCCCTTTCATATTAAAGTAGGGTTTCCCCTCATTAACAGAAAATTGTTGAGATTCGAAATAACTTTAATTGTATAGCTTTAATAAAATAAATTGTATAGCTTTAATTGTAACTTTAATTGTATAGTATTCTGTAAAAGTAAATTAATAATTAGTGCCCATTTCCTATGAAAGTAGGATTGCCCCTCATTGTTAGTTTAATTGATGAAAATAATTAATTGAGTAGATGAATTAGAAGGAGTACGGGATACACATTTGTTGTTAACATTGTTGTTGGATTATAGTGGATCGATATTGAGTTGGTTAGTTTTAAAAGTGGCATGACCACTGGATTATTGTCCATATGGGGGTGGGATTTTTCAACTATTTTTGAAAATTACATTGTATATCGAAGAATATATATATAATATGTTAATTAAATGAAAGATACTTGAAATTAAATGAAACATACTTGAACTCACCCTTTAGAGGAGATGGAGGAGATAGGGGGGATGGGGCAGGGATGGGTGGGTGGGTGGTGGGGTAGGGGTGGGGGGCTGCATGTGTGTGTGTGTGTGTGTGTGTGTGTGTGAATGTGCGAGGGTGTGTGTGTGTATGTGCGCGGGTGTGTATATGTGTGTGTAGTGAGCGTGTATGTGCATGTTTGTGCGTAATGTCCCTTATAAACGAATTGATTGGTTATTAATTTGTTTATTAAATTAATATATGATTGCCACTCATTATAAATTAGTAAATTAATATATGATTAATTATTAAAGTAGGATTGCCCCTCATTGTAAATTAGTAAATTAATAATTGTATACTTTAATTTTTAGTTTATTTGCATGTCTTCTTTTAATTCATTTTGATATGTACTAATAATATTTTTTTACAGTAAATATCTCCTTCAGGTATTAAGGCAAGGATGATGATGCTTGTTATGATGATGTCGTCTGGGCTCGGTGGTAGCTGAGGTGACGATGGATCCTCAGCCCCTAGGCTCCCCAAATATGGAAAATTGGGGATGGCCATCGAGAACAAGTCGGGGCTATTAGCGAGATCCCTCTAGCTGGTAAGGACAATCATCGGCCCGGGATACTTTAGTTTGAAGGAGGTGCCATATGAGCTCAAGTTAGCTATTTGGGTGGCACTATAGGTAGTGTATTTATATTTATATTCATATGAATATTTCAATTTTGATTTCAATTTCATTTTATATTTATATTTATATTTATTTGCAACTAACATTGTATTTGTTGGACACGAACAATTCAGCCTAGATCCAAAGCTACACGATTCCATCTTGGAGCAGTTGAGGGAGCAACACAAGACGTGGAAGAAAAATATGCGGACCCTGTACTTTGGGAAGACATGAGAGTCCATTATACAAAGGCGTGAATCCATCCCGTCGAAGGAGCCGGTCTCATTGACACAATGGAAAAAGTTCGTTGACAAAGAGATCGGGGAACGAAAATTGGCATCTCGCCAATCAGGGAGGGAAAACCGGGTAAAAAAGACGGACGTACACTACTCTAGTCAGACGTCTTACGCCGAGGTGGAGCATAGGATGATGGTAAGATTTAATTTTTCTATAATTACAGAAATATATTATTCTGCATTAATTTACTTTACGGGGCCGATACTAATTTTACTTTATTTTATTTCAGGGGGCAGGCCACATAGGATCGATACTTATGTGGCTCTTCGGACGAAGAAGGGGAAGGACAAAGAGGTGTCCCTGAGCATCGCGATCACGATTATAAGTAATCTTACATTTTACTTTTTGTTAATTACATTATAATTTTTTAATTTACTTATTTTACTAATCATGTTCTTTTTATCATTTCAGGCAAAGCTTAAGGAAGTGCATGAGTCGCAGTCTGATGCCGACAAGGCATCTTTGTCCACAAACGCACTCAACCAAGTGCTTGGCTCTGATCGCAAGGGGAGGACAAGGGAGTGAGATCGCGGGTGGCCAAATCTAGGATCATCGGATTGGAGACGAGTGAAATCGGGTTGGCTCGAACGGTGGACTTACATAACATGAAGTTGTCCCGTTTGGAGGCAACGGTCTAAGATATGTTTTCATTCATGAAGCTTTCGTTGGCGGAAAACGCAAGGGGAAAGGGAAGGAGAAGGTGGGGGGGAGGAGGTGCGGGAGGACAAGGTGCGAGAGCACGAGGTGCATGATGACAAGGATGTGGACCTCGCTACTTCATCGCCGACATATGTGGACTTTGATGATCCACTTACCTATTTGGCTCCCTTCGAACGATCGATGTCGACGCTTGGTTGGTCGAGCGTGTTTATACTGGACATATTTGATGGCCAAAGGATAGGGCGGGGATTGAGGGACCTGAATATCGTCCAGGGTGGACTAGTTCATGGACGTGAGCTTCAAGACATCGAGTCCAAGGTGCTCATCACACATGTAATACCCGGGAAGGAAAACTCCCCGTTGTGGTTGCGCGAACAATGCGGCACGATGTATATCAGTGGGTGTGCCAATTCGTATATCGTGTGGCCTACTCACCTACTCGGATTTAACCTTACCCAAGACATGTAGTGACATTATTTGAATTGAATTGTATTGTTTTTAAGTTGGTACATTTGAATTTTTTTTAAGTTGGTACATTTGAATTATATTTGGATTATATCGTGATGCATATTGTCTCTATTTTGAATGTATATTTCCATTATCTCTATTTTATTTGGATATATAATGTTTGAACAGGTACAAAGTTGCTATAACAAGTATAAATATACTATGGGGCAGTGGCAATGTCCATACAGCCCAACAGATTTTTTTTCAATTCCACTCAGAATTGTCATGGTCATTGGTCGTGACAAGTCCTTGACAAAGAAACTTATCACGGACTTGTCACGGTCATTGACCATGATAATTTTGTAACCATTGTCATAGGCTTGTCATGGTCCTTAACCATGACAAACTTATCAAGGTCAAGGACCGTGACAAAAAAAGTTATCTCACCCAGAATTGTCACAGTCATTGACCTTAACAAGTTGAACTTGCCAAGGTCAATGACCGTGATAATTCGGCAGATTTTGTGTAGTTCCACTTCCTGTCTTCACATTATAATATAGGGTTCTATTCGTATTATCCTAATACATTCTTCATATAACTCACATTTACATTAATCAGATTATTACATTAATTATGATATGGATTCTCACATTTTTACTCCCATTCGAATATTTCTATTATTCGCATTCACAATTTAACAGTAAGCCACTTACAAATACAAATATATCATTCTTAGCTTATATATATACAATTATGTCACCCCTAGGCTAAGCTGTGGTGAAAGCATACTCTGCTATCGAATTTCGATACATCATGTACAGAAGGACTACGCATTTCGAATCACTCAGGAACCGTTTCAATAGACAAAATCACATATATTGGAGGCGAACATAGTTCACATACCCATGGGTCATTCACATACCTACGCTCCCATGGTCAGTTGACTTATCGACTCAAAAATAAGTCATTCACAGTCCTATGTCCTTAAGGTACCAATCTAAATCGCCCCTGTAGTCACACAAATATCAAATGGTCCTTTTTTCGAAAGCCAACCTCCTGTGATAGCAAGTATGGTAGGTATGTCATATACATAAGAAATACACACACTAAGCATTCACACAACCTAAGTAGTCATATATCAATATAGGTATTCACACGTTGCATCTTATAATTCTCATACGTAGTAAGTTTATCCCGAATTTTCTACGTAATATATTTAGCTTCAAAACTCTCTCGTCATATCAATTTGAGTACCTAAACTTATACCAAAAGTTTACTAGGCCCCATGTTAGTTTCTAGGGTTATCTACTTAAAGTCCCTCCATTAATGTTCTTATCCTTGCATCATCATTCATTCCCATTATAGTCTTAATTCGAATGATTCTAACCGTACGTCACTGGTAGACCCTTTCGTAAGTAATAGCATTCAATTCCATAAGGTAAAACATTTTTTTGGGCATCAACTAAGACCCTACTAACCTTAAATAATCCCCACGATACTATGTTAATCACACTAAGAATCATTATAGGTTTGGGATTTATATTAAAATTTAAAAAGAGAAACTTTCAAAAATCAGGAGGGATCGATCGATCGAAGGCAAAGGGTCGGTCGATCGAACCAGTCGATCGATCGATGAAGGAGGTGTTTGCCCAGAATTTCTTTAAACATTTACTGGTTCTTAAAATTCACACTCCAAATCCTCCTTTACAACGTCCCAAACTCCCAACCAAGTATACTATTCAATACACCAACATGTTTCCACAATCTCTAACGTTTTAGAATCATTAAACCATTATGAATTTATAGTTTCTTGGATAAAAAGTTATAATTATTCGTCTAAACCTAATTCTTCTCAATTTCTTTAAGAAAATCAAATTTCTCAACATTAATTCTTGAATTTGTACACATGGATTAAGATTTCGTTGTCTCTACACATCAGAAGTTCATCTACATGCAAAAACCTACCCATATTTAAGATTAAATTCTCCAATTCATGAGATAAATAATATTTCTAGTTTAATTTCTAATTCTAAACTATCATGGGTATTATATGTACTATATCATTGAAAGTTAAATCACTTTCCTCTATCTAGATGTTATAATCCTTTGATGAGGATAAAGGCTAGTTCTCCTTCTCTTTTCGATCACAAATTCGGCAATACTGGTGGTGTGTGGTGTTATGGCCTTGGAAACCCTTGGAACTTCTCCTCTCTATTCATATTGCCCACTCTTTGGTTTTGACAGATAATGGACTTGGTGGCCCTAAGGTTGGCTGATAAATAACACCTAATTTTCGTAGGTCACTATTCATTAAAAATTAAAATGACTAAAATACTCTCCCAGCTTGCCGGTTAGGCTTAAAAATGCCTCGGGACCCAAACTAAACCCCCGGCTAGTGTTTTCTGACTATTTCGATCCTTCTGGACATGTTGGCTCACTCAAAATGACCATACAGATTATACAAATATAATTTACTTATAAATCCACTTAAATTGATTCCTAACGTGACTGTCACGTGCGTCCCAACTTAAATACCGAAACTATCGTATTTTCAACTCACGATAATTTTTAATAAATACAATAATCACATATTACCATAATCACTTATTAATATTCAACATTGTCATCATAATCAAATACTAACTCTCGTCTTGCTAGTTATTTAAATTCTAATTAATTTTCAATTAATTATCCCAAATTAATTTAATTAATCCCATAATTAAAGGCAATTTCAATTAATTAATCTCATAATTAAAAGATGTAAAATTTTGGGGTATTACACATTATTTATTAATCATTTTCAAGTAACTTAATACTCATTATGAATTTCCACAAGTTTATATTATTCTATAGGTCTCATCCTAACTCATCTACCAGGCAACAGAGTGGAAAAATCTCAAGTATATATTTATATTACTCTCAGTACATATATACACATATGAAAACCCTATGCTAAGATGTGGTGCATGCATACTCTGGTATCGAATCCCGGTACATCTCCTACGTAAGGATCACGAGTTCTGAATCACTCAGGAACCGTATTAATAAAAATCACACATATTGGAGGTGATCATAGTTCACAAACCCATGGGTCACGCACATACCTATGCTCCCATGGTTAGTTGACTTATCAACCAAAAAATAAGTCTTCACAGTCCTATATTCTGAGGCACCGATCTAAATTCCCCCCAAAGGCACATAAAGATAAGATTGTCCCCTTTCTAAAACCTCTCGTGATTGTAAGTATGGTATGTATGTCATACACTAAATAATCCATATACTAGGAAATCAAGCAACCTAAGTATTTATAAATTAATATATTTACTCACACTTCCCATATTATAAGTCTCATACGTAGTATAGTTTCATCCCGATTATTCTACGTAATATGTTTAGCACGAAAAATCTCTTCATATAAATCTGAGTATTTAAACTTATCCCAAAAGGTTATTTAGTCTCCAACTTGTCTTTAATGTAATTTCAGTAATTTGAAGTCTCCCTACTACTATCTCTAACCTTAAGTTATTATTCATCCATAATTTTCAACCATCACTCACTCGTCGGACACTCGTAAGTTTATCATTTAATCCCAAACCAAAACTAATATTTTTCAAACCTCAAATACACCCCTACTGACCTTCCCTAAGTCCTAATATGTTCAAATAGTTCACACCAATAATTCTTAAAAGTCGGGATTGGTTAAACCTTGAAAGAAAATTTTATCATAAATATAGGGGGAGTTGATCGATCGACTATAAATATCGATGGATAAAACTAGTCGATCGATCGATTGACCAATTACAACCCAGAATTCTAGCATTTTTTCCATCGTTTTGTCTCCAAAATTCATTACATGATCCCATTATCCAAAGTAAACATACTTGATGTTATAAAAACCTAAACACATGATTTCTAACCCAGAATCATCAAATCATCACTAAAATTGCATGCAAATTTAATTTTTCATCAAGTTCTCATGTTTAAACCCTATGATAACTTTTCCCAATTCATGACAGCCAAATATTCATATTTGATCTGTGATTTATATCATTTAGGGTCTGATTCAATTCTCCAATCTTTTCAGAATTTATCTACATGCAAAACCTACCCATATTTAAGATTAAATTCTCCCAATTATGAAATTATCAATATTTAATGTTTGGTCTCCAATTCTAAACTACCATGGATAATATATTTGTTGAACCATAACAAGTTAAATCACTTAACTCAAATGGAAGTTCTGATCCTTTGGAGAAGAAGATATAGGGGCGATTCTCTCTTTGTGATCACAAATCGGGCGGCGGTGGTGGTGTATGGTGGTTGTTTGGCCCTAGCAACCTTTGGAAACCCTTATGTTCTCTCTAATTCTCTCTCAAGTTTATAGAAGACAATAAAGCTAATGATCTTATTTGGCTGATAAATTAAACCTAAATTTTGTAGGTCACTATTCATCAAATAGTAAAATGACTAAAATACCCTCTTGGGTTACCAGTTTGGCCTAAAATTGCTTCGGGACCCAAACTAAACCCCAAGTTAATATTTTCTGACTATCTCGACCCTTTTGGACACATTGGCGTGCTCAAAATGACTATAAGGATGACATAAAAATAAATTGCTTTATAATTCATTAAATTGGTCCTAACACGATTGACACACGCATCCCAACTTAGTTTCCAAAACTATCATATTTTCCACACGTGACAGTTTTAATAAGTTCATAATCATATATTACTATATTCTCTCAGTAATATTCAAAATAATTATCATAATCAAATACCAACTCTCGTCTCGCTAGTATTTAAATCCAGATTAATTACCAATTAATTTTTCAATTAATTAGATTAATCCTATAATTAGTATCAGTAAAAAGACGGGGTATTACAAATGCAATGAAAAACGTGACAAGATCAAGAAGGCATCCAAAGGACACTATAACTCTGCTATGATACCAATTGTAACAACCCCCATTTTCTCATGTAAAGGCTGTCGAGGCTTAGTAGGCCAAAGATGGGGCTTATCCACAATTTATACCATTATCAACACTGATTAAAATAAAAGTTTATTTATTCCATGTTAAAATCCACAATATACAAAACATCTGAATAGAATTGATTTAATACATGAATAATAAAAACTAAACCATCATACAATGTCCATAATGTAAATCTAAGTACGACTGCTATAATTAAACACTTGGGCTTATGCCCGTACAAATCCGAATATAAAATAAAATGATAAAATGCTAAAGTATAACCTATACTAGAATTATTGGAGAAAAATCCACTACGTCTAATGCAACTGCAAGTCTGATCCATCGTTAGTCTTGTTATCCCTATCATTAAGAATACTTGGGGGGCAAACCATTTAAAATTTGAGTCAGAACTCTAGAGATGAAAGGATTCGTCACCATTAAATATGAAAATTATTACTAACTCATACATCACGTCTTTCCATCGACGCTCACATGTAACGAATACCTCACCTCTCATCTAGAAGCAATTATGTGTTAACTAAAAGTGGGTACTTATGTCTAACACGCTAATCACCGAATGGATTTTATAATATTGATTTCACAATTTACATAAACTAGGTGCATATTCTTACATCATAATATTTTGTAACCCTTGTCTATATATTCAGACCATTTAATGATTTAATTCACATTCCTTGTCGTCTACCCCGTTAGACTATAAGTTTCGTTCTCTTAGATTACCAAATTACTATTCTAATTAATAATTGGCTACCCCATTAATCATTCTCTTTAATTATTGTCTACTTTCTTAGACTGCTCAACTATTATTCTCATTAATAATTGTCTACCTCATTATTCATTAGGACTCATCTTTGCCCTTAATTATCCAGATCATTTTATTAACCCAACTATATTATCACTAAGCATTGTCTACATCTTTAGACTAAGAGGGCACATTCCCATATAAGTTACACCACAATGTGTGTGTGTGTGTGTGTGTGTGTGTGTGTGTGTGTGTGTGTGTGTATGCGACGCACAAATGAATCTACCGTTGGTGTCTCATTCGTGTTCTATCGGCAAGTTCGGAGGAATCCCTTATCCTAAGCGGACATCAAAAAATACACATAAGTTAGAGGCGGTCCCTACGTAGGACACATGTTCACGGCCCACACCCAACAGTGATACGGGATGAGTCAACGTCAACATCTACCTCCTCGTAGATGACGCCTCCATGTAGTACCAATATTACCTACACAATCACAAAGCCCACATGTGCCGACGTGTGGTACCCGGTCCAAACGCACGAACCCCAAGCCGATAGGATAGTCGACGAATATTGGTATGTACACAAAAAATAATATAATACATATTATCATTCAATAAGTATAAGCAATTACTTTATAACTACTTTAATCCCTATAGAATTTAACCTTCCTAGCTTAACTATAACATTTTAGTCAATTATTTCAAAAACTCATTTTAAGTCGTTATCCTACGACTACTTTTTGATTAAATATTAATCCCCGTACTTTGCCTTTTAGACTTAAATCACATTTGCTTCATAATTTATTTCTCTTTAAATATATAGGTACAGTTATTCCCAACTAACCTTTTAAAAACCATTATAGGTATAGTTATTCCCCAACTAACCTTTCCAAACCATCATAGGTATAGTTATACTAAAACTAATCTTACCAACATGATTATAGGTATAGTTATCACCAACTACCCTTACCAATACATTTAATGATCTTAGTGTCTTGACCTCTTAACTTATGCTTAAATCATTCCTGATTATTTATAATTGTTCGCTTCTTGTTAACTTTTCAATAAAGTTCATACGTACATATATAAGGAGTCAACTAACATGAATAAGGGTTATATGTACATATATAAGAAATTATCTAATATAAATAAGTAGTCTCACCCAACCTACTATCACAACCATTGTTAACCATTTAATCTTAGCCCACTAGGCATAGGATACATTTACATTTAGTACTCCTACACGATAAACATTTAAGGGAGTTACCCACTAAATATCTTCTCAAGGGTTCGACTTATCTCCATTAAGTATTCCTATTTATTTAAAATCACCCCGGATCAATCATAATAATACCATCGTATCTTTTAAGGTCTTATCCTCTATGTGCCCTTACCAAAATTCTCAAATCATCTAGGCCTTTTAATAAATTTATTCCATATTACGTTATTCAAGGGTCCTGCACAAATAATTTCCTTTATCAAGTTAATTTTCTTTTAAGTCATCACGCATGCACCACCATAACATCAACTCATCCCCGTTTAACGATGTATGTAAGTTCATAACATTATCATTAATATCTTGGAATAAGTCTTTATCCCTCACTTGGACAAAATGGTCTCGCACACCCTTTCGTAGAAAAATCAAAACTAATTAAAAAATAAGAAAAATATGTGGTCGGCGCCCACGCGATTGTAACAAAAAATCTAGAAGCTGGTCTCCTGAACCGGTTCGCACATACCAGTTTTTCCCAAGTCTATTATTTTTTTATGATGGGATTCTTTAACCCAAAACTTCTCAAACCAGAGATCCTCATAATAAATAAACAACTTAAAACATTATATAGATGAAGTCTCTAAAAGATGATACGATCATTCTAAACATGTTTAATTATCCAATTCCTTCCAATATTTCTATCAAATCATCCAGATCTTTTAAGATTCTCTAAATATTCGAATTCTAGGTTTCATCTTACCCTACAACAATGATTTTTTGATTTTTTTTGAAGGGTTATACAATACGTTTCTTCATCGAATCATCAATTTAAGCTACACAGATATAGATTTAATACGAGGGCTATGAATCTAAATATGGATCATACGATTATCATCATTTTCTACATCAATCAAAAGGTCTCTAGATAAGTAGTCCCAAAAAATGATTAAATCTTATTCTAAGCATGGAATCAACATTAATACAAGAATAATACAATTCGAATAATAATGGCAAGAGAATCCTTGACTAAAATTTGTAGAGGAGTCTCCCTTCCTCCTCCTGGGGTGGTCCTTCCTATTCATCTTGGATGGTTGTGGCTAGGGTTCTTGGATGTAACTTCTAATTGGTGGTTTAATTCTAATTAAATAAGGCTAGTCTTCAATTCCTGAGTTGGGCTTTAAGTCCTAACTTTGGACCCCAAAATGAGCCCAAATACATAATCTAATTAGCCCGATAACTATCCAACTCATATACATATATCCCATGACCAATACTAAGGGTCTAAAATGCCCAAATAATCCTATAATACCTCTCAAAGTGTGTCCCGAATATTTTTATCCAAAAAATATATTTAATTGTGACGTGGCACATGCCATTACTTTTTATTAAAAAAAAATAAAATCCCTTTTGAGTTATTCCAAATCATTAAAGTCCATCTCTAAAATTTATAAATAATACTGAGTCCAATTATTCACACCTTGATTAATTAATTTCACTGAATTAAATTAATCCCTATTAACTTTTATTTTACTCTAAAAAAGACGGGTATTACAGCCTTCTAACTCCTTGTGATCTCATGGCACATTATATTTGAATCGGAACCCACCATAGTCCAATGCTAGATTAACCAACAACAAACATATCAAACCTAATTTTAACAAAAAAAAAATACTCAAATTAAACCCAAATCGCTTAAATTTAACCCTAACTTTAACAAAAAAAAATAATCAAACATAAAATAAAAGTCTAAAACTCTAAATTGATTGTGTAAACTGTATATTTTTCCTAGTTTAACAAATTGGAAGAACAAATTACAGAGGAGGTTGCCAAGTGATTGTGCCTATGTATGTGTGTATGTGTGTGAATGCTTCTATGTAAGTGTGTAATGTGTCTATGTATTTGTGCATGTGAGTGTGTGACAAAGAGGAGAGAGAGAAAAAAAATTGAGATCCAGATCTGCATGTTGGGGGAGCGAGGATGAGGGTCGACGAGGGCATTGGTGAGGGGGATATTTTGGAGGAAGAGAGGGAGAGAGATAGAGAGAGAGAGAGAGAGAGAGAGAGAGAGAGAGAGGAATTTTGTGGGGAGGTCATGTGATTTGTGTAGGGAGAGTTTTAGTTTTTTTTTCATGTGTTTAGCGAGTGATAAATTTTTAGGAGGGAAGTAAAAAATATTTGCCATATCAGAAGGTATAGCATTTGAGATGGTTATACATTTGCTATCCTATTAGGCATATATTTTAAAAGATGATTAAAAATAATTTTTCCAAATGATATTAGTTTTTGAGACAACTAATTTCACCCGTCTCATAAACTAGTTTTTAGAGACCAAACTTCGAGCCATTTCTAAAGCTTGGTCTTAGAAGGTATTTTTGTGTAGTTATCATTTTATATTTATTCAAATTTTCTTTAACAAAAAATAAAATATAAACCAAATATTAAATTCATAACCAACCCACTTTTTATAACTTGGCCAACTGAAATATTTGGTGCTGAATAAACACTTACTACAAAAAGTGTTGGGAGGTAATTACAGATGACCTTATTCTTGCTATTAATTCTTATTTTGCAGGTTCAGTTCTCCCACAAATTTCGACTAGTACATCAGTAGTTCTTGTTCCAAAAGTTACATCACCCAAGTCTTGTGGGGATCTCAGACCTATAAGCTTGTGTAATGTTTCCTTCAAAATTATCACCAAAATACTCGCAACCAGATTGTCTAAAATCCTCCCAAATCTGATCTCTCCAAATCATAGTGCATTTATCAAAGGAAGATCTATCCAAGAAAACATCCTTCTCGCAAGAGAAATGGTTCATAATTTGGGGAAGAAATCACACGGGGGCAATGTTTTGATCAAGTTCGACATGGATAAAGCATATGATAAGATGAATTGGAGTTTTTTGGTGAAAATTCTTAGAGCTTTTGGTTTTGGAGAGAGATGGATAGATCTCATCTAGAAAATCATTTCCAACAACTAGTTTTCAGTAATAATTAATGGTCAGTCATGTGGATTCTTCAAGTATATAAGGGGTCTTAGACAAGGGGATCCCCTTTCCCCCAGTCTCTTTATCCTTACAGCAGATTTCTTGAGCAGTGGGCTGAATAATTTGATGGAATCAGGTTCTATAAATCCTTTCTATCTTCCAATTGGTTGTCCACTTATTTCCTATCTTGCCTTTGCAAATGATCTCATAGTTTTTTGTAGAGGGGATAAGAAGAGTATTCTGAAAAATTAAGGAGTTTTTTCATCAGTACTGTAGTTGGTCAGGGCAGAAGATTAATGTAAGGAAAAGTAGCTTCACTATTGATTCAAAATGTAGACCTCAATTCAAGACCAAGATTGCTGAATTAACAGGGCTATCTCACAAAGATCTTCCTCTCAAATATCTTGGATGTACAATTTTTAAGGGAAGGGACAAGGTGTTTTATTATGACAACCTTCTCAATGCTTTGAGAGCTAGAATTGCAGGCTGGCAGTCTAAGCATCTTTCCTCCGGTGGCAGGATTACTATTCTCAAGCATGTACTCTCATATATCCCTTCTTAGATTTTAGCTTCTTTGTCTCCTCCTAAAGTTGTGATTACAAAGATTCATCGGATCTCGAATAAGTTTTTTTGGGGAGGTAATGAAGTCCAAGGATGGAAGCACTAATGGAAGAACTCAGAATTTCTTAGCAGAGATATCAAAGAAGGAGGGTTTGGCCTTGTAGACTTTAACTACAGCTTCCTTCATGAAGCTATATTGGAAGATGTCCACTGAGAAATATCTATGGTCAGACTACATGACGAACAGGTATAAAAATTGTAGATAGGGTTCAAACGTAGCTTCTCATACCTGAAGGAACATAGCCAATGTGAAAGATATATGTGCAGAAAATATGGTTCTAAATAATGATCAGTGGTTTTGGGCTCCTGAAGTTACTGGTCAATTCTCTCTTAGTTCTGCTTATGTCTATTGCAGAACTCATTACCCCTCTTCAACTATCAGCACCATCATTTGGGACAATAGTATTCCAAAGAAATGCTCGATCAAACTATGGAAAATAATTAATAATTGTCTTCCTTTGGATTCAACTATTCAGTCAGTTGGGGTTAAGCTCTATTCTAGATGTCTGGCTTGTCAAGCTCACATAGAATCATTAGACCATTTGTTCATTCATTGTCCTTCAATCAGACCGCTGTGGGAATTTTTCTCAAAATTAATGGGGATTGATATGAACTCATCGAATTTCTCTTCTCTTCTTCACAGCTGGTGGATCAAATCTGGGCCTCAAGACTATTCTAGATTTTTGGGTAAATGTATCCCAAACATTGTTTGCTGGGAAATATGGAAAAGTAAGAATTAAGCCCTCTTTGAGAATGTTAAGGTTGATAATAAATATGTTATTCATCAATCAATCTCATTCATCTCCAATATTTTTAAGGGAATTTGATTAAAAAACCATATCTCTTCGTTTGATCAAGAGGTTCACAAAGTCTTCAATCTTCTAATTGGTCGGAATCTACACATTGTTAAATTAATCAAGTGGAGACATCCTACTCCATCTTGGTTCAAGCTAAATACGAATGGGGCATCGAGAGGGAATCCGTGGAAAGTGGTATAGGAGGGATTGTTAGAAATGCTAGAGGTGATCTTATATTCGCATATGCTAAATCAGAAGGAATTGCCTCAAACACTTGTGTGAAAATTAAAAGCATCTGGTTAGGGGTTAAGATGTGTCTGGACTACAACCTCAAAGATGTTAAAATAGAGTCCGATTCATTGTTTGCGGTGAACCTAATCAAAAACCTCCTTGGCAACTGCTGGAATATGTTGAAGAAATCCATGATATCTTTGCGAAGAACAATTTCAAAGTATCTCATTATTATAGGGAATCAAATATGGATGCTGACTCTTTTGCGAATCATGGGATCAATCTCCCTTCTCTTTCACTTTTCCATGAATCTCTGGACCTTCCACCAACGGACAAATTGGGATGCCATTATGTTAGGACTATTTCTCTTAGTTCATGTAATAGGGCTATTATAAAGTACCATATTTACTTTTCAATTTCCATGGATCTATTGTAAGTTTGATTTGATTTGGGGGGAGTTTTTCCTCTAATTAATAAAATTTTCTTGGGGTAGCTATCCCTCTTTCTCAAAAAAATAAAAAAAATAAAATAAAATAAACACTTACTTATCGCATGTGGTAGTATGGTAATGCCCCATCCTAAATGATGTGGGACCTTAAGAGAGTATTATGATATCTTTTCAAATGGGTTAAAAGGTGTGGCAATGTGGTTGCAGTTGGATGCTCCAACATGAAATGTGTTGTCAATGCCAAATTGGTGGAATTGCATTCCGGCAGAATTGGAGAATATTGGTATGCCAAATTATTGTTGTTAGGCTACGTGTGGCCTTTTCGTTTGAAAAAAAAAAAGATACATATTTAAAATTTTAGATATGAGACTTTATTAATGTTTCCTTAAATTGGGTGTATAAATTGCTTTAGTGAGTCGAAACAAAAATACCCATTTCATTGTATGAAGGGTTGAGATCAGTTTAAATAAATTTATTTGATATATCTCATTTACAATTAGGTATATTATCACGATATTTTTTATATTTCATGTTTTATTATTTTACAAGCGGTAGTTTAAGTAAATTGGTTTTAAAATTTTTTAAACTAAAACCAATCACAAAAATTTCAGTACGTTCAGTTTCGGTACGTTCGATTTACAGTAGTTAAAAATAGTAGTCCACTAGCATTTTTTTCGATTCAAAACAATACGGTGCAGTAAGAAATCGTACTGTAACCACCCCTAATGTGCATATACCACATTAATATCGTCGCGGAGAGGAATACGGTGGTATGTGGATCATTTCAAAAAGGTTTGTTGGTTCTGCGTTTAATTTAACCTAAAGTTTACTCATTTTTATGCTTAAAACCATTATTTATCATCAGTTTTGATCAAGTAAACGTGACTAAAATATAATTATGCCATGTTTCAAATAGGGAGTGTTACAAATTTGTTTATATAGTACCCGCACTTCTTTTTTAATTAACTTGGGAGCCATTACTTTTCAAGGTGGCCCTATGAAATTATTAGAATGTGTCTCACATCGCCTGCTTATGCTCACTCTGTGTTGTCTATAATGCTTATGTTCCCCTCTCCTTAATACCTAGGTTTTAAGGAGTAGAATGGTTTGGGACTTTTCAACTTGGTATCAGAGGTTAGTTGGCATGTGTTTGATGCGATCTTGGTTAGCATGTGTCCACCGGAGTTGATGCCGATGTCGTCGTGACCGGTGTTCCCTCCTTTCAGTTTGGGCCGAGATATAATGTTTTTCTGAATCTAAAAGTGGTTGCCTTCTCTATCTCAATATGTATTCCTCCAATCATTGGGATGCGTAGTGAAACTTATCTAGTTTTAATGTTTTGTGTGTGTGGGATGGGCTGAGCTGTGTAACTAAAAAAGGCTGTTTTATTATTTTGTGGGTAGGGAATTATATTTAAACTTTTGCATTTTAGTTTATCTCCAACTGGGATATGTCCAAGCAATCTAATAACGTGACGGCATGCAATCTAATAACGTGATTGCCAGTTTCTTTGAGTTTGGAGTATTCAGAAGTGGTGTGTTGGTTTTATGCTTTCGCTCTCTTACCAGGCAATGAAGATGGATTCAGACTTCAATTCTAGACAGATTTATTTCTTATCATGTAGGCCTAATGTTCATTTGGAGACACTCTTGTGGTTAGCTTTCGACCAACCGAATCCACTACAAAGAAGGTTAATTAATTGCATTAAAATTGAAATCGACCCTTGCAACAATTCAGTCCACTGAAAAACAAAAATTAAATATCTAAAAGAGGAGGCCAGAATAGAATATAATAAAGGTTTAACGAGTCTAGTTAATACGTATCCTCCGAAATGCACAGTAACAATATATCTTTTAGTACAACAACAATTTGTAATTCTGGCCGTCAGCAGTCTACTTTATTTGTACCTATATTTTTTAGCGTAATCAACTAAACCAAATTTTTTAAAGTAAAATTTTTTAATCTTGAACATTAGTTAATTGTATTCTTCAAATGCATTGTTTTCAAATAGAGATAACTAACAGGACTGATAATAATAATAATAATAATAATAATAATAATAATAATAATAATAATAATAATAACATGTATCCTAAAAACACACACTAAAAATTCACAAATAATATGAAGAGAGTTTCGACCTACATTTAATACGACAAAGATACTCGTGTAGAGCTATGACACTTATTATTTTGAGGATCAAGTGCGTTATGAACGCGTGTTATCATTTTTCTAATAATAATAATAATAGGGATAACTAATTTAGTATAGTGGGAGTGCGCATTTCTCACTTATACCCCTACCGGGTTGTCACAGATTTGGTCTTCCTTGATATTGACCTGAGTAACTTTTCTTCTTAATTTTATTGTATTTTTATGAAGGTATTAGTTTTATTTATTTTAGTTGGGGGATCACGTCATTTCATTATATCAACCACATTATTTGATTCATAAATCATTTGTTGAACATGCATTAATTGTACTGCATAGAAGTCAGTCGTTCGGGTGCTATGATTGTGTCCAAGTAAATGTTTTATGTAATTCTTCCCATTAAAATAAAGGTTTAGATAATATGTCTTAAGAACGCATCGTTAAAACTTAAAAATAACATGGACATAATTTCAAAATATATTTAGTTGGGCACATATTTTTTTTTTTGATAAGGTATTTTTCATACCACGAGGTGTTCGGACAGTTTACGCGCATCTCGACTAATTCTCACTCGCGGTTCGTGATTTTCGCTGCCAAGCATTATTTTGACACTGTCAGGAATCGAACTGGGGACCAAACTCAATCCACCCACAAACAACGTCCCAGTGACAGCCTTATACCAATAGACTAAAACGCTTGGTTCGGACACATATACTCATATGAAGCATTCAAATTTACTATTTTAAAACTCAAAACATGCACTCTAAAAACACATATTATCATATTCTTTACAACAATATCTAACAACTTATTAGTGAAATCATACCAAAAGATTAGTAAATTATTGCATTTGGAACCGGTAAAGCAGGTGTGTAAACATGGGCTCGTTAATATAGAAGTTATCAAAATTTTCTGTGACCATCTCCAGGTGTGAAATTGGATTCCTAAAAGAAATTAAATTTTTCATTTCCCAAAAAAAAAAAAAACATTCGTAAAATTAAAATAAGGGTAAGATTATGGTTTGTTTTAAATTACCCCAATGTGTTGTAGTAGGTCTAGCATTCCCTTTTTTTTAAACTTATGATAAATCATGTTAATTCTTTTATTTTGTTGTGATATGTCACATTGTAACATAATTGTCTTTTTCTTTGAATTTTAAATATAAGTGTTTTACGAATGGCTGATGAAGTTGTTTTTAATGTAAGTATATATGTAATTTTAAAAAATTTAATTTCTTGTAAATAGAACGTGAAGAATATTTTTTCAAGATATAATAAATCTATTGTATTGATTTGTTACACATAATTATTTGTCCAAATAAATGTACACAAGTTTAAATGTAACATAAAAGTATTTTTTTTCACTATGATAATATTTTTGTACATTCAACTTGTACAAATAAATTATTGATTGGCTTTTATCAAATAATGTACAACCAATGAAGCATTTTTTTCACAAATTATATATTTCGTTAGCAGTAAAAAATATAGTTCTAACAGTATCATTAACTTTCTATCTACACCCAACACCCTTTCCTTTTGAGGGGAACACGTTTATTAGGCGATTGAAACTCTTGAATGGAAGGCCATTGAACTTGGATAGATTCGCAATATTGAATGTGGGGTCCCATTAGAAGTTTTGTTGCGATGATGCTGTATTTGAGAAGTGGTAGTACAAACTTGAGCTAACGGTGCCGGAGAATCCATATATCTGAGTAATCTACTCAGACATGTGCTGTCACTAGACTGGACCCATAATACCTAAATCCCTCGATATTATCTGGGCGACTCACATATATGTGACTCATGCATGGCGTTAGCCTCTTTTAAGAAAAAACGTAAAATAGTTTTTCTCTCTCGTCCACTCGTTAGGGGCGAAAGGGACATTTTACTCACCTAATGTTCGGTGGTCTATTAAATGGTTGTACTCTTGAAACGTAAAAATGGGACGAACATGAACTATTAAGCCATTTTAATTGCGTTTGCACTCGTAAATGTGCTTCTAAGTTAAAACAAGTATAAATATTTGCCTAAATCTATCGAACACAAAATTTTGATTTATTTTATACAATAATGCATCGTATTTTGCCTGATAATTAATGAATTTTAGACATTAATCAATATTAATACGACATGTCAAATTGGACGTAGTCATGATTTTTCATATATGGAGCTACAAAATTGTTAAGATAAAATGTAACAAGCATAAAAAAAAAACTTAATATTCAGTTGAAAGTTTGTAGCCTAATTACAAGTACAGTTATCCTCGGCGACTTTTCATATTTTGAAAGAGTTGAATGATACGCTCATTTTCGATAACATGAAATATATATATTCTTGCACATATACGACCATGTTATCATTCGTCTATTGATCTTCTATCTAATTGAGCAGTGAAATCTTTATGAGATTCATAGCCGAAAACACCCTTCCCACAAAGGGGTGTGGCAATTGGTACGATCAACGTCAATGTCACAAGCAAATAAACCAACGTATTTACCTCACTTTTCTTTGTCTCAACCATCTTTTTTGCAAGTGAAGAAAGTCTACACAATCCTTGAAAGGCGGGAGTAGATTGCACATTATGAATATAAGTTCCAAGTTGAATATGAAGTTCAAAGAGTTGGACACTAGAATATTCATTTGGATAAAAATGGGCAAGGCGAATTAATTTTATCTCGTAAAATGCAATCAACTCATCATCAGGAAAAGACATGCCACACAAAGTAGTAACTCGGTGTTTGCCTCATTGAAACGTTCATTAAGCTCATGAAGTTGCATATGGATGACCGCATAAAATAATTCAACACGATAACGATGCAAATCTGTCATTTTCGCTACTTTACATCGTGATTTTTTTTAGCAACGAATGAATCATCCATAATGAGAACTTCAATTTCAAGTTTCTCACAAAACGTACAAATGTCATCAAACAACAACTCCCATCCATCATCCCGCATCATTTGTAAGGCGGGATCGGCATGGAAATGCTGTAAAATTTCTTTTGGTTCTACATTGCTCTTAATATGTGGTGTCGATGTCGACTCCAATTTTCTTTTATAAAACCTCTCCATAAGTTGATTGATTTTAACAAAAAAAAAAAATTAAGGTCATGAATATCCCCAAAAAAAGTAATAGCATAACATAACTTCAATATCTCCTAAAATTTATAGTATAACACGAGGACATTGGAAACCCGAATTAACCCCAATTTAAACTCAGAACATTAACTCTAATACCCTTAAAATTAGAAATCCTAACTAAATTCAAATTTAAAAAAGTCTAGATAAATATACAATTAGAATCGCAATAGCCAACAAACAAATACAACAAATCAAACAAATTTAACATATATAAAAAAATCAAATAAATAATAAGAGAAAGAGTCTAACAACCAAATAAACAAATTAACCTATTGTTGTAAATGGGAAGCAGGGGACCATCGGAGTGAGGAGTGAAGAATGGACTCACATAATCGGAATGAAGAATGATAAGTAGGGGACCACCGGAGTGGAGGGACCACCGGAGCGAGCTGTGGCCTCCATTTTTGTTTTGCTTTGTTTGTTGTTAATAGATTAAGTTTTAAAGAGTTGGTTTGTTTAGTTTGTTGTTAATAGATTAAGTTTTAAAGAGTTGGTTTGTTTAGTCTATTTATAAAAACAACCCCAATTTTTTTTACTAATTTAACTTTTACCACATATATTTTTACATACCTACTCTTCTATTTTTTTAAATCTGTGGGGGCACAAGCCCCCATTCATCCCTAAGTAGCTCCATCCTTGCACGTCACAGTGTGTTGGACAAAATGAGACAAAATTCAAAATCGATGAAGAATTACTCATAAATATGGAGGAAAAATAGAGTGAATAACAAGTTGATGCATTAGTTTGATCTAAATGCATCTTACGTCGTCTTTTGGAAATTATGAACAAAATTTAAACGAGTTAAAATTATACTTTTAAAAAAAAATTCAAATGGAAACATGGTTCTAAAATGATGTGTCTCTTCATGAAAAGTCGTGACCATTCATAACGGTTGTGAACGTTCATGAAATATCTTGATCGTTTGTTTAAGGTTTTGACCATTCAAGAAATGGTCTATCAATTTGGAAAACGTATCTTATTATGTATGAAGAGAAGACTCTTCAATTCGATGAATGAATTTTTAGAAAATCTCAAATTTCTTTTAATTCTTTATTTCTTCTTTCGTGTTCATTTCTTCAAAGAGCAAAACATAGAATTGCGTTTGCTAGTTCTTAGAGAATTGAAGTGTGATTACTTCGTAAACAAAATTTGTTATATCCCTAGGAGGCAATTGTTCAATAACCACGGGCACTGTAAAGGAAGAAAATTTGCCCTTTGGACATTGTGTTAATACAATAATCAAATTTATTCTTTAATTTCGCAAAACAACACAATATTGTTATCTTTTTAATAGATATGCATAAATATAAAGTGTTTGATAATCACAAGACAGTAGCAATCAAGATTTGCAAACAAAAACGAAAGTCTTTCATTGAATTCAAAATAAATTACATTGATAATGAAGTTACAGTTACATTGACATGTATACTAACTATTACATCAAAAATTCCTATTCTACTGGTCTCTTCCCCTCTGCTTTTGACACAGGTTCCTCGCGAGCAGGCGAATCATTTAAAGACAGAGGAGAATTGATGAAGTTGAGATCCTTTAACATCCTGACATTCATCACGGATGGTCGATCTAAGAGATGCTCGGGATGAGATACCTCGATTTGAGAATGTAAATTGTAGTCACCGAGATACTTTGAAATTAAGCTCCGAGGAATGTCCCGAGAAGGGATCCAATCCATGTCCAAATTGTATGGTGGCACATGCAAGTCTAGCAACCCGGGATCATGGTAGTCCCACAGATAATGACCTTGTTAGAGCTTCAACACACCTAAGGCATTCAACCAGCCTTGCTTGTAGCCCTCATTGTTGGCATTCTGGATACGATCGTCCAAGTGGAATAGTGCTTCGTTGTATCCAGCCATCCAGAACTCCCTGGGCTGTTTGTGGAATTGATGTGTTAGCCTTTCTAGTTGCTCATGGAGATTCTTGATGAAAAGCTCCTTATTCTCCAAGATTGACTTCTGCGCAGAGAGCTGTTTTTCTAGGTCCCTAATCTTCTTTGACATATCAGACAACGCCTGGTTTTTCGCCATTAATTGGAAAGCCTGGTTCTCTAAGGCAGACTGAGTCCTCTGTTCCTTGACAAGAACTCAAGCTGCTCTTGCTCGTCCCCGAGGAGCCCTTGCTCGACCCTGAGAAGATGTGGAGGTGCTAGAACTATTCAAAGTCTCCAACTCTTCCCTCAACTTGGCGTTCTCGACCTCTAAGAACGAAAATCCCTCATCGGTCACTGGGATCAAGGCACTAGAAGTGGAAGCTACAGACTTCAATTGTGATAGCTCCTTCTGCAGGTTGTTATTTTCCTTTTCCAGCAACTCATCAATCTGTTTGCATTCTTCGACCTCACCTCTCAAGGTTCTTTCCTTTACATCGTACCCAGCAAAGAGCTTCTCGTAGCCCTTGTCGGCAATAATCTGTTGGTACTTCTTCTCGTACCCCTCATGCAACAAAGCAGTAGATTCTTTGTATTGAAGCTGAAGGTCTTCGAGGGTGCCTTGAGGATCCTCAATCATTTTATAATAGGCAACGTTATTGGCTACAAGCCTATCAAGCAGACACTTCAGATATTGATATGCTTCCACTTCCTGTTCTGAAGCTTCCTGAGCAAGTATATGGACAACTTGTGCAGCACTCAGGTCTGTGTGACCAACCTTAAAGTACTCATTACATTGTCGCAGCAACTTTGTATCATGGGCAGATAGCAGTTCCATCCTGGCCAGAAACTAACAGAGAAAGAAGATCAATCATCAATAAGAAGAATAAGCAGAGTATGAATGAAAGATAGACAACAGTATGCAAAAAAGTTCAAGTTTTATTAGATCATAGTTCAGAATTACATCTTCTGGGTTACATTTAATAAAGAGAAACAAAATAAAGAGAACCCGAACAACACTACACCTTTTCCTTATCTCCCAAAACCTTCTCGGGAGGTTGGGATGAAGAGGTAGGTTACTAGGAGGTAAGGGATAGTTGCTCGGGGAGAATAAGCAGTTGCTCGGAGGAAGAAACGATTTGTTGATTTTCCTCAGCAGCAGGCTGGATGGCTAGGGGATGATCTCCCATAACCATCGAAGATTCTTCAGAGGTAGCTTCGTCCTCTTCTAATTCTTCTGGAGTTGGAGGGGGACCAGGGATATGTCTCTGGAAGAGCTCGAAAGACTCATCGACCTTTATCTCCTGAAGGGAAGCAACCCATCCATCCCTAAAGTACTTGAGACTGCCATAGTCCACTTGCGACACCATGGAAGCCAACCCCTTGTTCCACCCCTTGTCCCAGCTAGAGCTGAAAGACTTCTTCACATCCATCTTCCTCTTGGTCTTCTCCAAGGCAAGTTTTTCGGACAGCAAGTCATCAGCATCTTTCAGTTTTTGCTCAGCTTCCTCCTTATACCGACCTACTTCCTGAAGTTAAACCAACTCCTCCTCGACAGCCTTGAGTTTATCTTCAAATTCTCCTGCAGTTTTGAGCCTCTCCTCAAGCTCCTTATTTGCCTTCTCTTGGGCATTTATTCTCTTCTCCAACTCCTTGGAGGCATCAACAGCCCGAGCTTTTTCTTGCTCGGAGGAGACAAGCTTCTTCTCCCAGACAACTTTGTTATCAGTGTATTTTTGGCGAGAATCTGCCAGAGATTTGGTAGCTTCTTCGAGAGCTCCCTCGACACTGGACGAGGAGCAAAAAGCCTTAATCGCTTCATCCTTCTTCAGGATTATATTGAAGAAGCTCGTCAACTGTGAATAGAAAAAGAAAGCAAGTTAGAAACAGAAATGACAAAGGAAATATGAAAAATTCAAAGTAAAGAGACTTACAGAAGTAAGGTGACGAGCAGCTAGTGAGGTGACCAAGTCCCGAGTAAGATTTTCTTCAGTACCTTGGACCTCAGGAATGATCGAGGACTTCACCGAGCTCATGACAGATCTCGGGGGAACGAAAGTTGGAACCCCAGTTCCAGTAACTGGGGGCTGAGTAATGGTATCAGCCAAATTGACCGAGGAGCTCTTCTTCAGCCTCCTCGGGGGAACAGGTACAGATTTAACCAAGGAAGAACCCTTGGTCGGTGATATCACAATCACCTCTTCAGGAGGAGCAGACCTTCTCGGAGCCACTGCGGGCTTCTCGACAACTTTAACAGGAGCAACTGGAGGAGCTGCATCAGTCTTCTTCGTCCCCTCCTTTGGGACATCAATCCTACTCCTTTTTACCTCCCCAGAACCGGAGGCAGTCTTATCAAACAGGGTAGGAGGTCTTCTCTTCTTCATCCTTTCACTTAAAGGAATATGGGATTCAGGCGATGAGCTGGTGGAAGCTGGTACTGGATCTGATTCACTTATCACTGGACGAGCAGTGAAAGAAGTGGTGTAGCTCTTGTACTGGAGCAGATACGAGGCCGACCTAATGTGCTCATCGGCAACACTTTGATGCAGACTCCAGATAAGTTTCAAATGACTTATATTAACATCTGCATCTTTTGGAAACTTTCTCTTGCTATCAACTGCAAATAAATAAACATTGTTATCAGTGGCACATTTTATCAAACACAAAAGAAACATGATTTCAAAATAAATAAAATAAAATAGAAATAACCTATCCCATTGCCATAAGGAGGGCATCTGGGTCCTTGGTAAACCTCATCTCCAGCTAGTGGAGGGTGTTGCCAATTTTTTATGACAACCCTGTGTTCAAAATAATCCCTATTGGTATCAGGGAGATTGACTACTAAGGCTCTATTTAAAAATCTTGTTTTTAAATAAAAAAATATTATCATTAACTGCCCATCTATAGCAGTACACGATTTATGGAATTCCTAGGCGAGTTCCATGAACTTGATTTAATTTATGCACCCCATTAACTATTCTCCATGTGTTGGGGGCTATTCTCGCAGGAACGACGTCAAAATAATGACAGAATTTCAGACACAAGGGATTTGGTGGAAAAGAAAATCCACACTCAGCAATAAAAAGGCTGGGGAACCAATGTCCCTCAGCCAAATTGAAGTAATTAGAAGGCTCAGAAAGTTCTTCCAATACAACCCAAGAGGGAATGGAAAAATCAGAGCGAAACTTTTCAAGAGACTCAACAGAGTAAACCATGATGATGAATAAATGAAATGAAGAAGAAAGAAGAAGATCTTACAGGAAAAGAATGGATCTGCTGACAACGAACGACGGAAAAGATGAACGCACAAGAGAGTAGGAAGAGACGACGTAAAACTCGAAGATAAAAATTTGAAAGGCAGAAGATGATGGGAGCGTCTCTGAAGTTTAAATACCTTGCCTTGGGAAATGGTGAAATAATGATTACAAAAAAGGATGATTATGTTACCGGCGGCTAAAAAGATTAAAAGTGGCGCCAGAATCAAAGCGGACAACAGCGGCTAAAAAGATGAAAAGTGGTGCGGGAATCAAAGCGGACATCATCGGCTAAAAAGATGAAAAGTGACGCGGGAATCGAAGCACGCAGAAAAGTCCAAAAAAGCATGATTCTACGAATTGGGAAGGAGAAATAAATACAAGGTAAATGCTCCTAAAAATCAGGAAGACTATTTAAAGCTACCATATTCCGAGAAAGAATGTTCCACACTCCTCAAATTTCGAACTATGAAACATTGGGGGCTTCTGTTGATACCAAATTTAATCTGCTGACATGGACCAATCATATGAAGACACGTAGCTATCTACAGGGCAACAACAAACACTTCTGAGGAACCCACGCGCTCCGAGGAACAAGACTACAACGAAGAAGACTAGTTCCCCGAGGAACCCACAAGCTCCGAGGAACAATGCCTTTCCGAGGAACTCCTGAACACCGAGAAGCTTAGACGGTCCGAGAAACTCGGGCGGTCCGAGATGCATCTCGAACAAAGCATTAATAGCTGGATAACCAACAGTTCAACTGATTCATTAAATGCCTATCATTCAGACGCACACACAAAGAGGGCATTAAATGTATTACCCTTTCATATGTACATCATTTAATGTATTACCCTTTCACATTACAGCCTGAGGGCTATAAATACATTGTACAATCCTCATTGAAAGGAGGACCTGGACCCTGGAGTCCAGAAGGGAATTTCTTGATAGAATTTATAATCAAGAATTCCCAAACACTCAGCAATAAAGAAACAGTGGACGTAGGCCATTCTTATAAGGATGAACCACTTTAAAATTATTTGTCTCATTTATTTATCTTTGATTGAATTATTAGAGTGATCTAATTTTTTACATCAATAGATAATAGTGTAGCCTTCCCTGATACCAATTTCAAAAAAATGTTATCTCAAAAGAAAATCTGTAAAAATCAGGATCACATGATATTTTTAGTATAACTTGCTCGGATACCAATTTGAGAATTTGGAAATTCTGTGGAATGATTCGTATATTAGTCCAATCAGACACAAATTCAATTTTACCAAATTTTATCTTTGAGATACTTTAGTGTGCATGCAAAGATGTAGTCAAAATTAAATATAGCAAACCAAATAAACAAATATGCGAAGAAGTGGGAAGAAATCCCTTTCGACCAAAAAACCTGAATGCCATCACTATACAATATTTGATAGAAACATTCGACTTACGATTATTTAGCTCACTAAGTATGATGCAAAGTTCTTCAAATGTTCAACAACAACGGCACAGTCCAGCATCACCCACATGAAGCAGTCTTCCCTTAGTATCCATCGATCATCCTTCTTTTTCAGCAGTAGAGCCTTTGGTCCACAAATTAGCAGTAGAGATGAACTTTATAAGGTATTTGTACAATAAAAGTGTTATTCTTGATTTTCTAAAGTGATATTTAAATTTTCAAGGAGTTTAGATGATTTTGAAAGAGTTTGATCACAAATGGAACTGTAAAAGGGTTTAGAAAAGCTTGTGAAAGAGTTCTTGAAAAGTCCAATCCCGCATCTCTATCTACAAGGAAGTTTTTAATAAAGAGATAAAAACCAGATATTTGGATTAGATGTAATTAAAAAATTAATTTTCGCGCACTCATTTGAACGACTTGGTACCTCGTTCGAATGACATACCCATTTTCATTCGAACCAACTTCTGACGACCTATCGAATTACATTCTAGATAAGGATGAAACATTAACTCATTTGGTCATGAAAACCTCTTTTTAATGACCTCATGTACCTCCTTCGAATGCCAATAGAAGCTTGTTCTATCGAGTCGTGAAAATTTTCAAAAAAAATTTTAAAAAAATTTTAAATCATTTTGAAATGAAAACTTTTAAAAATGTATAATCCCCTGAAAAAATAAAGGTTTTACCAAACCAACCATAACTCTTATAAATGTTGTTGAGACGAACGATTCTTAAACCTTTCAAAAGTCTTCAACTTGTCTTCTAATTTATAGAAGTTGTCATGTAGGTGGAGTGTATACGTAATAGGATAAGCCAAAATAAAAATGTATTGAGCAATTATAAAACTTGCTCTTACAATGGGTGAATCTTGTTTAGTTTGAACATTGAGTGTGAAATGATGTGAAATAACCTAAATATTATTTATAGACAATTTTAATTGCTTAAATTTACTAAGTAAGCAAGAAATTTTATTTCAAGATACTTAAACATAATTAAGATATGTGTGAAATCCATTGGGCAATATCCTATAGTTCAAGTACTCAGAGCTACTAGAATAAGAATAAAAATTACTTACCTGTAACATGTTCTAAAAAGATGAAATATCGATTAACCTACATTAATAAAGGGAAATGGGTGAATCAATGCTCAGTACGAGTTTCCTAACAAAATGCAATACAAAAATGAATGACATAAATAAACTCATACATTAATATATCCAATATAATTATACTCAACTATATATGTAATTATTATACGGTATATGCATTAGCAATATTTTATTTTCCAAGCATTCTCTTTGAACCCGGTTATATACAATTAACCATTACCTTAAAAAAATAGTATTTTATTAAAAAATGTTCTTCAATCCATTAAGTCACACAATGGATTTTAAAAAATCAAACTATTGGATTATCTTTGAATTGTCCCATTTCCTTTTAAAAAAATATCCATTTATACTTAAATTAACACACGCATTGTGTTTCTTAAAAACAATATTTCAACATATGTATCTCGTGTTTGAATTAATTATTCACAAGTAAATGTGTCAAGTCTTAGGAATGTGCCCCCACCTTGGGATTACTCACACATCCAATTATTAACTCTTTACATTTTTATCCTTTTGGAACACATCTTTTTACCCACACATACCCATGTTATATCTGGGCTTATACCCCACTATAGGATTACTTACAATCCCAGTTGTCATCTTTTTATTCCTTTAATTTCTAAATATTGGGTCTGGAAAAGTGAGGATTCAATCGACTGATTCATATCTTAGGCCAAACGTATAAAAATTCAAATTTTATAAAATTTTATCTGAATTAGTTTAGTGTGCACGAAGTGATGAAGTCCAAATTAAATAATTGAAACCAAACATGCTAAGAAGTAAGGAAAAAACCGTTTCGCACAAAACCTCTATTTCAGCACTGTACAATAACTGATAGACACTATATGACTTACAAACTATTTAGATCTCTAAGTATATTGCACAGTTCTTCAAGTCTTCTACATATACGGCACAGTCCGGCACCATCCACAAGAAGTAGTCTTCCCTTGGTATCCACCGACCAGCCTTCTTTTTTAGCAGTAGAGCCTCTATTCTCCAAGTAAACAAAAGAGATGAACTATACAAGGGTTCTTGAACAAGGATGTGTTCTTGTTGATTTGGTAAAGTGATCTATAAATTTTCAAGCGGTTTGGATATAAAACAGTAGAGTTTAATCACAAAAGGAACTCTAAAGGACTTGGAAAAGGTAAAATATGAGTTTTAAAATACCCTAATCTCGCATCTCTTTTTATAGGGAAGTTTTTTGTAAAAGGATAAACATAAAAGATTTGGATCATATTTAATTAAAAAGAAAACTCGGGCGCTCGTTCGATTGACTTGGTAGCTCGTTCGAATGACATTTATCATTCGATATGGCTTCCAACGACATTTCAAGCGACATTCCAGTGCCTGGATAAAAATCATCTCATTTAAACGTGGGAACCTTCGTTTCAATGACATACCTAATTTCATTTAAATGACTTCCAACGAGACTTTAAGCGACATTCCAGAACTGACTATAAGGCGTTGTTCAAGATTTCGACCATGAAACTTGTCCTAACGACATCGTGTAACTCGTTTGAACGATAAGCAAATCTCGTTCTAATGAATTATCAAGATTTTCAAATATTTATTTTAAAAACATTTTAAATGCAAAATATTAAAAAATGTAAACCCCTTGAAAAGTAAAGGCTTTTCCAAACTATCATAACTCTTCTGAATAATGTTGAGATGAAGGATTCTTTAATGTTCCAAAAGTCTTCAACTTTGTCTTCGAATACGTAGAAGCATTCATGAAGGTGCAGTGTATATGTAATGGGATCATCCAAATAAAAAATAAGCTGAGCAATTATAAAACTTGTTCTTACAAATCTCCCCATTTGTCTATTCCGGTACGAAAGACAAATCGAACCCAAATCAAACCTTAAGAAAAATACAACTAATTCCCTCTCAAATCAAGAAATGAACATGCATAAATGTATAAGTCTTCAACTGAAACGTCTTTATTTTGTGCGGTCCAAGAAATCATCATGAAAGTGGAATGACCTACCCGTATGAGACAAAAGAAATACCGTGATGCGTATGAGTTTTAAATAAAGAAATATAGAACCCCCTCTCAATTTATTCTCCCATTTTTTATCTGTAATAGGTAAAGGAGTGGAATATTAACATGAATATTAAGCATCACATGAAGAAGCAAAGATATCATCATAAATATAATCAATAAAGCAAAAATAATGATAATCCAAATGGCATGATGTGTTCTCCACCTACTATTTTTGAAGTTTTTCATAAATAATGAAGTAAGGTATAATAAGTACATATAGGTACAAAAACACATAGTCACCATGGAATAACACGAAAATATTTGAATCATGAAAACGACATGTAATTTCATAGGCAAATTAACATAAACATTCATAACATAGGTGCACGAGATACTTCCAAAGAAATAACTCAATTTCAACCTTAGGTATAAAATATTGAACTCAATTGAAATTAACTCGACATATGCAATATATCATAAATTTTAATGATTCTGAAAAAAATAAAGACAAATTATTTAATGTCTTTCAAGAGAGTCCGTTGTGCAAACCCATTGATCTTCTACTTTATAACTCCTCCAAAATCTCATATACATAAGAATTCACTCTCAAATATTTTGAATAAATCATAATGCTCATATGTAACGAAGCATCAATGAAAAAGACTAAATGACCTTGGCACTTCTGTTTTTGTCTGTCGTTAATCTTTTTAGCCTTTTTTTTCAAATGATGGCTTTTAACACAAAGATTTTTTTCTCTTTCGTGGCCCCTTTCCATTGCTTAACATATATCAATATTTTTCGATAAAGGAAATTCGGGCAACAGTTCTTACAAGCATGACTTATCTCTTTCTACATTTTGTTTGTTATGAAGAATCGAGATGAGAACAATTTATTCGACACATGAATAGTAAGTACAATGTTCAAGAAAGTTTGTGCACGTGTGTAATAAAGATCACACATAGTCTAACATTTAGAGAGTAATCATCAATGGCTAGTGAAATATTAAGCACAATGACGAAACAAAGCCATGTCTCAAAGCACTACGAAAAATTCACGAAAATGGAGGGAATATATAGGTGATCTGAATATCTTAAATGTTCATCCATATATGGTGAAAATAAAAAATACAACAATCTTTTTCCCTTTTTCTAAAATTTTATCAAAATAAATTCTTTTTCACTTTTTCAAACTTTTTCTATAAAATCAAAATTCTATTCTAAATTTTTTAAAATATATCAAAAATAAAAATATATGAATGCGTTGATAATATAATCTAGCAATAGGAACATAAAATATGAACATGATAATCACCCCATTCTAGAAACAAGTCTCAATCCCAATCATTAGGTATAGAGGAGTTCTCAAAAGGAGAAGCCATACTCTATAATTCCTCCATCAAATATTGTGAAGTCTTGACTAAAAACTCTACTTGCTCTTGAAAACTCTCAAAACCTTTGTGATCATGTGCGGGAGATTGTGGAGTATCACGTGTCAGAGTGCATGCGCGAACATGTGTAGACACTCGTGTGGGTGCATAAAGGGGAATAATAAAATTAGAAACTCTCCATAGCTTAAAATAAAACTCTCTAATGTTACCTTTTCATTTGCAATGGGAACAAACATAAACAGGCTTTGTCCTACCTTGCTCAAAATGCAAAAGACGAGCTTTTATAAGCGGGTTAGGTTTCCTAAGTGGGTTAGGACGAGGGCCATATGGATCCATCATAAACTCAGTCCGAGCCCTAAGAAATGGATGCACCGTAATAACCCATTCCTTGACTCTTAACATTACCTAATGCGCTACTAAGGAGCATCTTTCCAACCATCTTAGATGTGTCTTCTAAAGTGACCTTAACTTTCGGAGAACGTTTGAGATCAATCTAAAGATGGGATATAGGGGCTTTAAGTTTCTCATGATTCTCTAATGAACCTTAAACATCTCTCAAAAGACTATCCACGGTGTTTCTCAAAATTGGTCTTCTCCCAACCTACAAAATCAACTAGTCACGCAAAGAATCTTTCACCTTCTCGAGTTGACTTACCATTGCCTCACACTTTCTCAAAAATTTCATCTCCTTATCTAAATCATACACCATAAGAGACTAATATTTATTTATCTTTTTTGTTTTTAAAGTCTCGATGTAAAGATCACTAAAGGCTTTTTTGAGTCCTCCTTCTCCGTTACTCAACTTTTTTCCTCACTTTCATTCTCTGCAGAATGATTAGAAATATCGCCAAGGAACTCATATTTTGAAATGTCCTCATCAATGTGGGACAAACTAGAAGACCTCAAATGACGATCCATGAACGCTAGACATGATTCATGTGGTGATTCATCCTCGAAATCCATTGACTCGATGTCACTACCACTAAGAGTGGTCTTATGTGTAACTTTCGTTCCCTGTCTCTTTGGCCTAGTGGGACACTCATATGCCCTATTTCCTTTTCCCTCATATTAATAGTGTCTCACAAACGTTCTTTTCTTGATTGACATTTTTATTTTTCTCAAAATCTTTTTTTTGTTAAATTTGACATTTTTTTTTTGAAATTTTTCACAAAAGGGCTAAATCATCCATCTCAGAATCAAATTCAAAATTAGAATCATAAACTTTTTCTTTTTTTTTTTGTACTGGGTTTTCAAAGAAATCCCTATTTCCTTTTTCTTTTTGGTCTTGGAAATCACGTCAATTTCAATCATTTTAGAGGTCTCCTACGAGGTCTTCTAACCTAAGAGTATCTAATATTAGATATGAATTAAGCAAAATAAACTTGGGAAGAAAATGGCCTAGAAAGGATTTCAATATCTTTTTCACAACTCTCATTTCAGAAATTTTCTTACCTAAATTAAAAATCAAATTGATTATATTCGACAAACGTGCATAAAATTCGTAAAAAGTGTTAGACTCGTTCATCGTGGTATTCTCAAACTGGGTGGTGAGATTTTTAAGCTTAGAAGCTTTCATAATGTTGATACCCTCGTGACTGAGTTGTAGAATATACCACTCATCCTTAGATATAGTGCATGTCCTAATGCAACAAAACTCATCAAGGTTGACGGCTCTAGAAATAGCACTTAAACTGCATGAGTTAAAATTACTCCATTTAAAATCTTCTTCTATCCAAGCAGAGACATTGGACCTGTGACATTGCCATTGGTCAATGTAAGTGGTGTGTACCCTCTTTCACACACAAGACAAACTCTTTCCTCAATGAATTTTAAAGATGATCTCATGCTAGATTTTCAGTACGCATAATTTGACATATCTAAAACAGGCATCCTATAATACAAATTATCTATAAAATCCAAAATTTTAAAGATCACAAATTAAAAAAAAATGATATCCAAAAAAATCTTATTAATAGGATCACACTATATCTTAGTTCAACCTGCTTTGATACCAATTTGAGAAAATTGGTATCTCCAAAAAATCCATAAACATCAGGATCACATGATATTTTAGTGCTACCTATTATGATATCAATATGAGAAAGTGAGGATTATATGGATTGATTCGTATCTTAGTCCAAATACACAAAAATTCAAATTTTAGCAAATTTTATTTTGAATTAATTTAGTTTGCATGCATTGATGAATTCCAAATTAAATAAGCTAAACCAAAGCATCAAACATGCGAAGAAGTAAGGAAAAAAAAATTTCGAACAAAACCTCTATTTCAGCGCTGTATAAGAATTGATAGACACGATACAACTCACAGGCCTCTAATCTCTAAAAGTATAATGAGCAGTTCTTCAAGTCTTCTATAAATACGACACAGTCCAACACCATTCACATGAAGCAGTCTTCCCCTGACATCCATCGATCAACCTTCTTCTTCAGCAATAGAGTCTAAGGTCCAAAAATCAGTACTTGAGATGCAATTTCCAAGGGTTATTGAATAAGGATGTGTTCTTCTTGATTTGGTAAAGTGATATCTAAATTTTCACGGGATCTGAATTAAAAAAGGTAGAGTTTGATCATAAAAGGAACTCTAAAATATCTTGAAAAAGGTAAAATATAAGTTCTAAAAGGCTCTAATCCCGCATCTCTTTTTCTAAGGAATTTTGTTTAAAAAGGATAAACATAAGAGATTTGTATCAGATTTAATTAAAAAACAAAAACTCACGTGATCGTTTGAACGACTTGGTACCTCATTCAAATGACCTAGGCTTTTTTATTTGATCAGGCTTCTAATGTCATTTCGAACTGTGAAATAGGAACGTGATACTAATTTGAGATTTCACAAATTTTTATTAGGTTAACTTATTTAATTATATGTCAATTTTAAAAAAATCAAATTCCAATTTTCATAAATCCTAAACATGCATATAGGTGATTGAAAGCATTAAATCATATAAGTATGCAAACAAACAATTTCAGATAAAATCCCTGCAGGGCAAAATCTTTATTTCATTAATAAAATGTAAATCACAACTTATAAACTTACATGTGAAACACTACACTAAATTCCCATAAAAAATTGAAAAGACTGCATCCTTAGACTAGTTATGACTCCCTCAAAAATCACACGAATCGTAGTTGCTCCTTCAGCAGTGAATACCCTCGATTATCCCAAGTCCAGCAGTAGAGACATCACTCCACAAGAATAAACTTCATGACATAAGTGTTTGGGTTCCAAAGATGATTCACAAAAATAATTGGGATGTGTTTGTGTGAATCAAAAAGGATTTTAGCCCTAAAAGTTGAAGACTTAACTACAGAAGTTCTGCAGTTTGCGTAAACAAAAAGTATTAATTGAAAAGCTTCACGAAACATGTAGTTGTAGGATAATTTTTTTTTGAGGCGCACGTGTCGTTTAAACAACTTCCCCCATATCGTTTGAATGACATTAAGATGTCATTTGAAAGACCCAATAAAGGACATACTTAAAATAAAAACAATGTGTTGCCGTTTGATCCAAAATTGATCAGGCCATTTAACGACATTAGTATGTCATTTGAACGATAAGAACAAAAAACTTTAATTTTTAAAGCTCGCCTATAGGTATTTGAAAAACCATTTTAAGTTCAAAAAAAGATTATTTTTGAAATAAAATATTTTAGAAAAGTATCCCAATACTTAGTAAAAAATCTAAGCAACTCAAAACAAAATTTATACCAAAGTATACCTTATGTCGTGTAGATGTACAAGATGCGTGATATTCAGATTTGTCTTCTTGAATGTACGAACGTGAAGTTCCTTGATGGTTGTAACGGGATAAGACATACTCAATGTAAACTAGGCACTATGAAAAATATGTCATTACAAATCTCCCCCTATGTATATTCTAGTACAAAATAAAAACATCTGAATTATCAATAAATGTTTAATACAAATCTAATACCCTCGAATGAACCCAAAAGTGTAAGGATACAAAATATGGAAGTCTTAAAAAATATTTAACTTAAAAAACTTCAAATCCACTTACTTTCTCTTGCTCTTCTTTTTGTGTCCATTTCAAATGATCGTCAAAGTTCTACACACAATAAACAAACATATACCTTCATGACGTATTAATTTCGAAATGAGATCAACATAAATCAAATATCAAATCAAATCAAGTCTCCCACAAAATTCATAATTCGTTCTCCCACTTTTTATTTGTCCAAAATAGACAAGGAAAAGAATAAAACATAGTTAAATACGGAGTGTCACGACAAGCATAGAAAATATATATCAACTAAACTCATGCAAGGATATACTCAAAAGCCTCTGCAATCTATTTTTTATTTTTCAAATATTTTTCAAGAAAAAATAATTTACAAAAATAACACACATCATGAACTAACACTAAGATAACAAAATCGTGGTAACTGAATGAATGTGTGTGAATAAATTCGATAGGAAAATCAACTCAAACGTTTATAACATATCTGCATGATGAATATGGATACTCCTAACGAATGAACTCAACATCGTCCTTAGGTGTAAAAATGTTGAATTCAAATGATATCGACTTACTCTAATTAACAAATCAAAGTCTAAAATTATTTCCACACCAATAACGTCAAAAACTATGTAATGCTTTTTTAAGACTTTGTCAGGACTTGAAAACCTGTTGATTTCTAACCAAAATCCCTCATAAATAATAATTCTTCTTATTTTTCTAATGAGGTGCTAAATTCTCCTTTTAAGAGATTTCCTATTGGCCCCCTTTTTGGAATATTTATCTTTTTATATATTAATTTTTTTTCTTGGGCTCTTTTTAAATGGTGGCTTTCAAGAAGAATTCACTTGCCTCTCGCAGCCCTTTTCCACCTTCACTTATTAGTTGTTCAATAGTAAACAAATCCTCACAGGCAACGGTTATTACATGCACTACTTTCATTGTCAAGTTTTATCAAATTTGGCTCGTTTTAAAACACTTCGATCAACATGTGATAGACGAGTACAATAATCAAATAAATTCGTGCACGTGTGCATTAAAGGAAATCATGAGTCATACATATAGAAATTAATCTCTCATGCAATCTAAATGACTCCAAACATTTTAAAGCATATAAATGAAATGATGTATTGTCTCAAAACACAATCAAATAGTCACATGGATAATGAAATGATATTGTGACTTGGTCATCCTAAATGTCCATCCATAAACTGTGTAAAAAAAGCTACAAAAATATTTTTGTAATGTTCAAAAAAAATTATGGAAATAAGATCTTTTTGTCTTTTTTAATTTTTCTCAAAAATTAAAAAATATTTTTGTATTTTTCCAAAAAATTTCAAAAACAAAAACTCTTTTGGGGGTCGATAAATATATCAAAATGGAAAAAAGTTAAAATACAATGGTAGTACACACTAGAACTAGGCATAAAATATCATCATGAACATCATCATATTCTAGGGAACAAGTCTAAACCTCATTCATTAGGCCCGGAGGAGTTTTCCAAAGGTGGCGGAATCCTTTGAAAAACATCCATCAAATCATGTAAAGTCATGACTAAATAATTAATTCGTTCTCTAAAGTGCTCAAAATCTCTCATGTGATGTACAAGAGCATGCAAAGTATCATGTGTGAGAGTGCGTATGGGAATACATGTACTAGCATAATGAGATAAATACCTATGAGACACTACCCAACTTAAGAAAAATTCCCTAAGGTGTCCTCTTTTCTTGTAATGGGAACACACGTAAATGGGTTTATGAAAACCTGTCTCAAAACGTCTAGGACGCTCTCTCATATGGAAAAATAAATGCATAGGTGGGTTAGGTTGAGAGCCATATGGATCTATCAAAAACTCGGGAACCGACTCGAGTGCAACATGGGAAGTAGATGCACCATCATAACTTATTCCTGATATCTCGACATTTTCTAAAGCGGTACCGAGGAGCTTATTTCCAACCTTATTATATTTGTCCTCACTAGTGAACTTGACCTCCCGAGTACGTTGTAGATCTCTCTTGAGCTAGGATATATGGACTTATAGTCCACTCTTTTTCCGACCTAATATGATCAACGTCTCATATAAATAAACTCTTACCTTCTGGAGTTGACTCGCTGACGCCTCACACTCCGGCAAAACTTCTATCTCTCTCTCTCCAAATCTAACACCTTAAGACCTAACTCTTTATTTAACTTTTTGGTTTTTAACGTCTCGGTGTACAAAACTCTAAACACCTTTTGAAGATCACATCCTCCCCCGATTTTAATCTCACTTTCACACTCACTATCCCCCGAATGGATAAAAAAATCATTGAGGCTCTCACGTTTACAAGTGTCCTCATAGTCGTGGGATAAACTGGTTGTGCTCACGTGACTATCCATGAAAGCAACACATTTTCATGTGGTGATTCATTCCCGAAATCATCCAACTCGATGTTGTTATCGCTAAGAGAGGCGATATTAGCAATCTTTTTGCCCTTTCTCTTTAGTATAGTGGGACATTCAAATGATTTGTACTATTTCCCTCACACTCATAACATCTCAGCCCTTCCTCTTTCTCACCAATATCCTTGACCTCGGCTTTCCTTTTATTATTCTCAAAAATATTTTTATTGGATGAATTTTCTTTCGAAAATTTGAGAAACTTTTTAATTTTTTTAGTAAACAAGGCCAAGTCATCTAAATCAACCTCACTCTCAGAATCAAACTAACAAATTCTCTCTTTTTTCTTTTTCATAACCCGAGTCTTTAAATCTATCCTTCTATACTTAGGCTTGACGATTTTGGGAAACATGTCGATCTCATAAGTTTTAAGGTCTCCTATGAAATCTTCTAACCTAAGTGTATAAAATATCCCCAATGAGTTTAAAATAGTGACCTTAGGAATAAAATGGAACGAAAGCGACTTTACAATCTTTTTAACAACTCTCGACTCCTCAATTTTCTCACCCAAATTAAACCTCGTGTTAACTATGTCCGACAACCTCGTATAAATCTGATCAAAACACATGGACTCTAACATAGTGATAGTCTCAAACTAGGTGGTAAGATTTTGCAATTTTGATGCCTTAGGTTCCCTCATATGTCATCTGGAGGACATCCAATGCCTCTTTTGACGTGGTGCACATCATAAGATGACAAAACTCTTCAGGGGTGATGGCTCTAGAAATGGTACTAAGGCCTCGGGAGTTGTAGTTACTCTACTTAAACTCATCCTCAGTCCATTTAGACACATGTTTGGGATTGGTCACTTTATCTACAATGACAATGGGAGGAGTCCACCCTCTTTCACATATGAGACAAACTCTTTCATCAATTTCTTTTAAACATGATCTCATGCGGGCTTTGCAATAGGCATAATTTGTGCCATCAAAGACGGGCATCCAATTATATTGTCTATCCATAAGAAAAATTGAGATTTTTTAAAAATCAAAATTTTCAAAAATGATTGATATCACAAAAATTTTGTGGAAAAATGATCACTCGATAACTTGGAGTAACTGGATCTGATACCAATTTATGAAAGCTGGATGTGATACTAATTTTAGATTTCACAATTTTTTAATAGATTAATTTATTTAATTAGATGTAAATCTCAAACAAATCAAATTCCAATTTTAATAAACCCTAAACATGCATCTTGGTTATTGAAAGCATGAAATCATACAAATATGCAAAGAAACAATTTCAGGAAAAATCTCCGCATGGGAAAACCTTTATTTCACTAATAAAATGTAAATCGAAACTTGAAAACTTACAAGTGAAAAAATATAATGAATTACCGTAAAAACCCACAAAGATTGCAACCTTAAACTAGTAATGATTCTCTCGAGAATCACATAAACCGCAGTTCCTCCTTTAGCGGTGAATACCCTCGAGTATCCCCAAGTCCAGCAGTAGAGACAACACCCCATAAGAATAAACTTTGTGAAAAAAGTGTTTGGGTTCCAAAGATGATTCACAAAAGTAATTGGGATGTTTGTGTGAAGAAAAAAGGTTTTTATATATAAAAAAATGAAGACTTAATTGCGGCAGTTCTACAGTTTGCATAAATGAAAAGTCTTAATTGAAACGCTTCACGAAACCGGTATTTATAGGCTAACAAAAAAATTTGAGGTGACGTGTATCATTCAAATGACTTCCCCATGTCATTTGAACGATATTAAGATTTCATTTGAATGATCCAAGAAATGACTTGCTTAATATCAAAACAATGTGCTATCATTTGATCCAAAATGGATCAAGCCATCTGACGACGTATCTAATGAAATTAACATGTCGTTTGAGGGATATTGCTATGTTGTTTGAATGACAGGAACGAAATACTTTAATTTTTAAAGTCTACCTACAGGTATTTAAAAAACCATTTTAAGTTCAAAAGACGATTCTTTTTTAAATAAAACCTTTTCGAAAAGTATCCCAATACTTAGTAAAAAATCTAAGCAACTCAAAATAAAATCTATACCAAAGTATACCTCATGTCGTGTAGATGATGAAGATGCATGATATTCAGATCCATCTTCTTGAACATGTCAACGTGAAATTCCTTGATAGTTGTAATGGGATACGACATACGCAATCTAAACTAGGGACGATGGAAAATATGTCCTCACACGAACAACATTCCAGTGTTGGGCAAAAAATTATCTCGTTCGAAGGCGGGGAACCTTCGTTCTAATGATGTACCCAATTTGGTTTGAACAACTTCCAACAAGACTTCAAATGACATTCCAGAACTGACTAAAAGGCGTTGTTCCAGATTTTATTTGAACCATGAAACTCGTACTAACGAGATTATGCAACTCATTTGGACGACAAACAAATCTCATTTAAGAGTTAGCGAGATTTTCAAAATTTTATTTTAAAAATATTTTGAAATGCAAACTCTTAAAAAAATATAAACCCTTGGAAAATTAAATGCTTTACCAAACTACCTAACTCTTCTGAATATTATTGAGACGAACGATTCTTCAACCCCCCATAAATCTTCAACTTTGTTTTCGAGTACATATAAGCAGTCTTGAAGGTGCAGTGTAAGGCCCGAAAACATGATTAGGAATGTTAATTACATGATAAAGTATAGTTTTGATTTATAAGTTGGGTGAGGGGAATTAAATATTTTAATTATTATATACTCATGTGATATATATATACAAGCGAAATGCCCGTGCTTGAAGGCACGACGAAAAGTTCGAAAGTACATAATCGCGAAACAACGAAAATTTCGAAAGTACGTAATTGAAAAACGATGAAAATTTTCAAGCTACGTAATTGCAAAATGAAAAAAAAATCATTCCCCAACAAAATAAAGTGTAATTTTAAAAAAATAGCCATAATTTCCTATGTTCGTAAGACTATCCACCCCGCTTAACAAATAACACATAGTTCAACAAAATGAAAAGAAAAGAAAACAAATACTATTTAGCGAGAACATTTCTTTGTTTAAAAAAAATAAAGTGTCAAAGTTTTAAAAAAATTGGACAGAGTCCCCTTGGTTTATTGGACTATCCACCCTTCTCAAGGGATAATGACAAATCCAACATTATAAAAATAATAATTTAGTGGATACCTTAAAGTAAAATACATGCTTCATACCTTCAAGATTAAAAGACCACTTGATTGATCTTCTATCCAACTCCTTATCCAATAACAATTGCAGCCTTCGAATTCTTGAGTCAAGTGTTGATTGTAGCCATTGATTGAGCTCCATTGATTGTAGTCATTTATTTGACATCTATGGCTTATAATGATATAAAATAGTGTTAAATAATATTACATAGCAACCAAACTACATCCAATAAAGTGTTAAGATGATATTAATATGAATTGGAAAATAATATTATGCATACATTTCAAATCCAATTTTCCAATGCCTACGTGAGTGATCTGTGTGTGCGTGCGTGTGTGAGGAGTTCTATGTGAGACAGATGTGGGTGTGTGTGTGTGTGTGTGTGTGTGTGTGTGAGATATGTGTGTGCATGAGTGATCGTGTGTTGGCATGTGTACAAGGGAGTTGGGTGAGATATTACCTTTACGGGTAGCGTAGGAGCAGCGGAGGTGGGGAAAGGGCGGGTAGGAGCGGCGGGTAGGAGATTCAAAGAATATTAAAATTACCAACAAAGATGATTCAAAGAATACCAACACTGCAATCAAAGCACTAAAATTTGATGTCAAACAATAAACAAAACAAATTTAATCACACAACCGATAAAAAAATTATGGGTTAACATTTTTTGCAATATACATTTCCAAATATTTTCTTTGTGCGCATAATTAGTTTTTTATAACAAATTTCTGGACTATTTTTACTTAATGCCATGTCTACTTTAGTAACCGTTATAGCTTTAGGCCTCAACTACCTATTTTCGTAACTTTAGGCCCCAACTTTATATATACTTATTATTTTTTATACTGAGTTGACAATCTTAGGGAAATATGACTTGATCTCTATCATAAAAAATATGACAAACTGAAAAGAAAAGAAAACAAATACTATTTAGCGAGAACATTTCTTTGTTTTAAAAAAACAAAGTGTCAAAGTTTTAAAAAAATTAGGCAAAGTCTCCTTTGTTTATTGGACTATACACCCTTCTCAAGGGATAACGACAAATCCAACAACATAGAAAAAAACAAATTCGCCTAACAAAAGCTACAATGCTCCACAATAATTACAACAGTAAAGGTGTTTATTATAACAGCAGATACCTCTACAATAATTACAACATGTGGTATTAACTCAAATAATTGTAACCCATAAGAATATAAACACTAAAAAAGCCCATACCTTAGTATTCAAAAAAGGCCGAGACAAATGTGGAATTGATGAAGCAAGTACCGAGACAAATATTACTACAGATATACCAAAGGGAAAACAACCTAAAATGAAAATGCAGAAGTATTAAATATGGATATATATGTAAGGTTGATCAAGCTTGGATATGTGCATAAGTAATCATGATAATGGACTTCCTTAAATTTCATAATCCAAATAAGGATTAGACTCGTCTATATTATTGTGAGCAAAGGTAAAATAAAGGTGTGTATGATTGTGAGCTAAGGTAAAATAGGAAAATAGAAATGTATCTCAAATTTTCAAAAAATGGGGAACAACATAAAAGTTGGAGTGGGTGGGTGGGAGGGGGGGAGGGGGTGGAATTAAGTAATACCTCGGATTTGACAGATTTTAATGAAAGAAAATGAGACTTCAATGAAATATAAACTTTTGTTTGGATTGTGTAAAATCAACCCAACGCATCCAAATGCGCTCATATCTTCCATATTTTTGGAGAAAAAAAACGCAGATCAGTAAATAAATTGGAAATTTAGTAGACATGTTAACAGCCATACTGTCATAAAAAAATCAATTTGAGACTAATACCATAATCAAACTACTTACCCACAACAATGCTCTTGAAGATTCATATCCAACCAAGTTCTTAGTGCATTCTGCATACATGGAGAAAAAATCCACCCAGAAAACAGGTATTGGCAAAGCAACCCATATAACAAATAATTTATAACCATTATCAATATAAATTCTAAAGAACTACTAAATCGCCTCCTCCTTCCTTCACCACCACGCCTTAACCATGAAAATTGCAACCCAACTCAAAAAAGTATATGGTAATATCATTAGAACCCAACTCAAAATTTAGAAATTTTTAGAATTATTATATAAATTCCGCCAAAATTTAATAAGTTTCTGAAAAAATTTAAAAATTTTCAAAAATTTTTAGTATTTGCATTCTTAGTTATTTTTCTTAAAAAATACCCCAAAACAAACAATAATTGATTTACATATTAAAAAAAAAAACTAATTCACATCTGATAATTCAAACTCTTAACCTAATTATTCTCAGTTATTTTTTTAACCATAACACTTCCATATTAAAGTACAAAATCGTGTATTAAAAAACATCAATCGGAAGCCAAAAACATATTAAATCCAAAAGTTAAAAAATAGAAAATAACACAACAACTTCATTCACTAAAAATAAAAATGAGTAACTGAACTAAACAAAAATAATACATGCAAATTATTACCTCCAAATTAGATTATCATCAGATTATCATGTACATAAAAGAGTGTAGCAACATTGGAGAGTGTAGCAATCTTGATCTGTAAAAAATAAAAACATAAGTGATTAAATCCTAAAACATAAACATAAACAAATATTAAATTACAAAATCGTATATTAAAAAGCCCTAAATTTATCTGGAGAGTGTGTATACCTGATAGATCTGTAAAACTAAATTAAAAATACTCAGAGTTTAAAGGAAACCAACCAAAATTCAGAACTGTAATCGAAAAAATCCCTCAAATAAAAAAAGGTCCAAAATTCAGAACTGTAATCGATATGGAAGGCCGGATCTGTGTTTGTGTGTGGCCGGATCTGTGTGTGCGTGTGGTGTCGGATCTGTGTGTGTGTGTGTGGTGCCGAATCTGTGCGTGTGTGTGCGCGATTGTGTGAGTGCGATTGTGTGTGTGTGTGTGTGATTGTGTCTGTGTGTGTGTGTGCGATTATGTGTGTGTGATCTGTGTATATGCGAGCCGGAGCGTGGGTCGGCAGTGGAAAGAGGTAAGGGGAGAAAAGGGGGCAGCGTGGAAGGGACAGGTAGGAGGAGGGGAGGAGGGGAGCAGGGGCGGCAGTGGAAAGAGGGAGGGGGTACCAAGGAGTGCACCGGAGAGGGGAGAGGGTGGAGGAGGGGAGAGGGAGATTGTGGGGAAGGGGAAGGGGAAGGGGTAGGGGGAATGAAGAAAATGGGGAAGGAAGGTTGAGAGGGGAGTGTTTTATCACATTTGACACATCATAATGTGTACAATCCTACGTGGCACAAACTAACACCATTGGATCGCTCAAAAAAATCCGATCCCCACCGTAGAATTTTTGGAACAGTAAAACACCCCCCTCTCATATAATATATATATATATATATATATGTGTGTGTGTGTGTGTGTGTGTGTGTATGTGTGTGTGTGCGTGTGTTGTTTACATTAGATGCCAGTTGAGCTTATGATCGGGTACAACATGTTTAGAGCATATGATTAGTTATGTAGTTAAATGAATTATGAAGTATGTTTTTTATGCATCATTATGTTTATAAAAGTAAATTAGGGTGTTGGTGCAAAATTGACGATGTTTGGTTACCAAATGCGAAAGTTTTAAGATTTTCAGTACATTGTTACTCTCCTATTTGAGCCCAAATTAGCGTACTAGTTTTATGATTTTGAAAAAATACAAAATATGAAAGTTTTATAAATATAAGTTATCTATGAGTATACGTAGAGTGGAAGTAAATCAATGTTCATAATAGTGAGTTCGGGTAATTTTACCAATGTGGGACAAATCTGTCATTAGTGAAATTATTTAATTGGGCCTTTCATCCAACCAATCACACGTAACCACAAGGGTAATTTCAATTGGACCCCTTATAACGTGTCTTTTGGTTCAAAATCATATATAAACCTTCCACCTTATGGGAAATGAGAAGGTTTTAAGGTTTTTGCCTGAGGATAGAGAAAGGAAGGTTTAAAGAAGGAATTTCATTAAAAATTTACAATAAATCGAAGAGTTCTTATAAAGTAATTTTCTCTTTGTTAAAGTTAGTCACATGAATGAGTTTTACAGTTTGTATGTTTTTGTTTCCTATTTTGATAAATATTTTAATAATACTGATACTGCCAAATTGTGTTAAAACAAGAATGGTTTAAAAACAAACATAAGAACTTGTGTTAGGATAGTAAATGTTTTCTTTAAAGTCCTAAATTTGAATGACCTTCCTGCTAATATTTTTAATTTGAGAAATTCATGTATATGATATGTGTATATATTAAAACATGCTTATCGTATATTTACATAATTGATGCCCTAGATAGAGATTATGTATGCTTAATCATGCTAGGTTTTGCTTTAATGTTCTATTCCATCCTAGTTGTGTAGAAAATGTCATAAATTATTGAATTCTCGTGGGAATCAAAAAAATTTATATGGAGATGTTATAGAACATATATGGGTATAACATACTCAAAGTTTAGAATAAAATACCTTATGGCTTGGCTTAGGGATTGTGTTGAAGTTGAAGTTTTGTTGCTATTTTTCTGTAGAAACGATTTGGAAAAGGTTATAATAAAATGGGCATAACTTGGTTTAGATAATTCTAATTTAATTCCATAAATTGTGTTAGAACCCTAATGAATAGGGTGCTTTAAAAATGTGAAGTAGAATGTCTAATTCCTTTCAGTTATTTTAGATTGGCCAACTGATGTGATGTGTTACTAGGTTTAATGTTATTTGGTGTACTGAAATACTACTGATGTTGAATTGATAGGTGGGGAAGCAGTTGATACTACCATATAAAGGAAGTTGATTTTGGTATTAATTTTAATACTTGATCTAAGGTGAGTGACATGCCCTATGAAATATACATGCTTATATTTTCATATGGAAATTTATAGCTCAAATACATATGTGTTGATGCTTTTTTAATGATGTGGTGTTTATGAGACATATGCATATGATTAAAAATGTCAAGTTAAATTATCTAAAGTTATGGACTGTGGTGGGTATTTTATCTAATGTTAAGGACTATGGTGGTTCCTATAGGATGTGGTGGTCCCGTTAATCTAACTTAAAGGTTTACATACTCGAGCATAAATTAAAGGGATGTGGTGGTCCCCATTAACCGTGGTGGATTAATTTGGCTGTGGTGGGTCCAGGCTTACGAGATTTTCACCATTCCTATTGGGTCATAACATTAGGAAAAAAATGATGATTCAAAATGGTTATTTGTGTGGTATGTGTGTGTATATGGTCATTCACTAAGCTTTTATTTCTTACACTCCTATAATGTTTTGTTTAAGGTATGTCTATCGTTTGGAGTTCACTGCCAAGTTAGGACCGTAATACGGGGGAGTGTTAGGTATCTAATAGGGGTTGGGTATCAACGAGATTTTTTTGGGAAAATGTTATACTAATAATCTTCAGTATGTAAAGTCATTTACTACTTGTACCTTATATGTAAAGGTGTTATGTTTTCATCTAAACATTCCTTTGAAAAAAAATCTTGTGCTATTTTCTGAGAGATTTAAAGAAAAGTATTGTTTAAGGGAATTTACCTCTATAATTAAAATGATGATTTTAACATAATTAAATCGGGGCGTGACATGCTGAGTATGTGTAACAGGATCATCCAAATAAAAAATAAACTGAGCGATTATAAAAATTTCTCTTATAAAGTCCTTTATTTCCTTTTAGGTTTGTGGTTCACCAATTTTCTTTATTACGTATCTACCATGAATGTGTACCATCTCATTTAAACTGCAATACAAAATTTGTAATCATTTGTTAACCAATTATCGCTTTCCCAAAATTTATCAATTCCATTTCGTTTCATAAATGTTCTTTTTAAACCTATAGTTCACCGAATGTTATTTGTGTTACAGGATTGCATCATCTTCTATAAAATGTCATAACTATTTCTTTACCGGATAGTTGTTTTGGGTCTAAGTGAAAGCCATACCCTATATCTCTAAGACATTCTTAAATTTATCCCAGTTACTCCTTCATGAAACTCTTTCACTTCTTATTAATTTCATTTCCTTACGTTTCAACTATGATTTTATTTAAAACTGCATGGCTTATATCGTATTTAACAAACACATGCCTACGCTGTATATATTACTTATATAAACACCCATTCTAAGTTTCATTTTCTCACTTTACATTTTATACCCAGATCATTGGCCAAAACAAATAAAAATAATCTATTCATTATTTACTCTTTTTATCCCCTTTTTATATTCTCAGATATTTTTTTTTTCCTTTTTGAACCATTTTTAGTTAAGTTCATTTAACACAACATGTAATGTTCATTTCGTATTTTCTAAAATATCGAGGTTCGTTTGTAATTTCTATTACAAAGTTAAAGTCCAATAAATTTTAAACATTAAGGACTAATCCCCAAAATCACCAATTTAAGGTAATGTTGTAATTTTATAAAAAAAATCATGGTTATTTTATAATTTTCCAAATCCAGAAAATGAGTTGCTAATATTAAAAGTTCGTAGGATATTTTAGAGTCCAAATAGAAATTGAAAAAATTCTAAGGTCCGAACTATAATTTAAGATTGTTTGGAGTCGAAACCATTCTTTCAAATTTTATTGAAATGAAACATAATTTATAATACCATTTATCCCCAAATCATACTTTTTCCATAGTCTATGGTTTTGAATAATTTTTTCAGAATATTATTTATAACAAAACCTATAATTTTTACATTTCCATTTTTTATAGAAAATAATATTCATTTTAGGCCAATGTAAAATAATGTTTAACACCCCTAAATATATGTATATTACTGATACGTAACCCCTTTTACATATTTCATACTTGCTTTAAATAGCAAGGTTCATAAACATATTTTTAAAAACCAGGAACTACCTAAATGCATCCATATATACATTTAAAACTGAAATGAACCAAAACCCCTACCTATTTGGAGTCTAAACTTGAAGAATATTTTGTGTGAAGAGGCAATACACACCTCGAAAGGTAGCCTCAAGAGGTTGACAAGCACTTCTAGCTTATGTGTGTTCTCCAAATAATTGCTTAATTTCATTTACACTCTAATACTCTACCAAAATACCCCCATTATATACCCCCAAACTCACCTTTTTGGTCATTTCCCCTAACAAGTATGCTGATAGATATTGGTTTTAAGAGAGAAAATATATTCTGTCTCTTCTCATCAGGAGGTTTAATTAAATAGTGAGCTGCACATTTATTAAGTGGAGGAGTGGACATGTCTCACCCCCTTAATAAATCTCCCAAAAGAGGTTCCACGTTTTGAAATCTTAATATTCTAACTTGATTTACTGTCTCTAGCCACGACTGTAAGTATCCTAGCCACAACCATGATCTCACTAGCTACGATTCTAGTTTGAATTTTCATCACCATGGTTATGCCCCACATGCCTCTATCATGGTAATCCTTACCAACCTAGAAGCTAGGCATCGATGCTGATGTCGCTAGTCCATGGCCCTTCTGCTTCTCCTTGTTCTCCACTAAGGTTAAAGGTATAATTTTTTTCTTCCTATTTTCTATGCATAAACCAAAAGCAAACTTGGCACCAATAAAATCTCATACATTTCTTCTGATTAATTCTCTACAATTTAAACTCCTTCTATAATTAATTCAATAAATTCCTCATTTTGTTATTAAGCCCTAACTAATTGTTTATTGTCCCAACAAACTTATTTAACTAATTTAATTACCTTCATGAACTATTAATTTACTAATCTCTCAAATTAATTCCCTTACTAAAAGGCTATATCCACATAAATTAATAATGTTAATTGATACTAACCAACTTTTAACCACAACTAGTATAATTTCTCAAAATTTTACTCTTTCAATAGTTACCCAATTGACCATAAATAACCAATAATCACCAAATACTAACATGATTAGTATCATTAAGTGCTAAAACACATCATCAGTAACATGACTTCATCATTAATATTTTCTAAGCTATTATAAAATTTGAATTATTATATTCTTCCTTCCTCAAGAAATTTCGTCCTCAAATTTTTTACCTATAACCATTGAATAATGCACTAGCCACCATTAGATCACCCTCCTCAAAACACATAGCAATAATGGTTCTCACGTAGTTATCATAAACTACAGTCCCTATCATTACTCGATTACTAGTCTCAAAGATCATTTCCTCATTCGTTTCTTCTCTTATTCTCTTACTCATTCACTTGAAGCATAACGCATGAACCTTCTCTTGTCCCAAGTCCTAATGGAAACCCAATAAACCCATATAATCAAAGAAACCAAATCCAATCAAATACTTATAATTCACAGTCAACACGTACTGACTCATAATTCATCACCACTGCCATATATCGGGATCAATAATGGCTTATTTAGACACGCGACATGTTCCCATTCCTAGGACCTAATTAACTAGTCAAATAAATATCCTCCCACCTTTCATTCTTAAGTCTTGAAAAAAAATATAATAGCCCATTTACCAGACTAATTTATTTACCATAAAACTATTAAGCCCATATTCCAAGTATTTCACTTGGTTTCGAACCATATCCTAGGCTCTAAGATTTACAGTCCATGTAAGTAAGCGGTACACTCACCCTGTGTAATTAAGTTCTAATACACAATGACACAATACATGATAGTTCCTCCTGGTGAAGAGTCAAAAAACATTCGAATTAAATTTTTTGATTAAATTCTCACTCTTTTAAGCCATAACCTTTCAAATTCTCCGAATGAAGTCGACGAGTCATAAAATTCACCTAACCATACCCTTAGCTTTACACAATCTATTGAGAGTTTGAAAAATACTCTTCTGAACTACTCATAACAGACTACTAAGTCTAAATCGAGAAAATTATCACATGAAATCTAACTACTCTTACCCATGTATCAAACGGGATATGATGCTCAGGCGGCCCTACAAAATGATCCTTTAGAGGAAGGTCTCACTTACCACGTTACACTAGTTATGCACTGCCTAACCTAAATCTAATGCGGAGATAAGACCATCATTATAACTAAAGAATGACTGAGTAATGACCTCCAACCCTTAGAGAATATTAGGATTTAATGAATAGCCTGATCACTCCATCCTGAAACTTAAGGGGCTATATCCATATAGGCTACTGTTCGGGCGGAAAAAGTGTGCGCGTGTGAAGTGCACAATCGTCGTGTGTTTCACCGCCGTGATACAAAGAAAACCTAAGCTACAACTACACTTGACAAGCAAGCACAATGGTAAGTCGGGTATCGTAAGAAATCCACAGGGAGTGATTAAATTTTAGATGTTAATTGTTTTAAAACATCAAGAATAAAAGTGTAAAGTAAATAAATGAAAAGGTGATGGTTGGGAATGGTGACAAAAGAGAAAAAGGAATAAGTTAACACTATACTACAATTAATAAAATGAGAGTCGGGATCGCATCCCCACCACGGGCTAAACAACTAATAATTAGAATTTCGGTTCGAAAATATTTAATCGAGCATTTTCAATTAAGCATAAACATCACACAATAAGGAATTTAACCAAAAGTTGCGAGATTAAACATTTAATCAAAAATGGTCACACGCGGATTAAATTCGAATTATCGCTATAAACACTAATGTTGCGTGACAAAGAAAGTTAAACGCATAATAATCCGACTTTAATACCCGAGGTTTCAATTAATGCAATTTCCCCCAAAACCTAACTTTCGGAGCTCGACGCCCATTAATGGCGGAAATGCAATCCCAACCCGTTATCTACGAACAATACATGGATTAAACTACTTTAAACAACTAATTAATTAATTAAAGCAAGAAATAAATAACTACAACTAATTATCTAGGCAAGAAATGGAATGACATCAATGGAAATAAAGCAAGAAAAGGAAATACAATTATATTAATGGAGAAGAAGATGAATAGTGTTACTTACAAACCCAAATGGTGCAAACCCTAGAGAGAGAAGCTCCACCACCAAAATCCCCTCTTCTAACCTAAAATGAATTTTCCCTACTCTAAAATTGATCTCCCACTTAATACAATTCTTTTCCCCCAAAATACCCCACAAAAATCCACTTAAAAATAGAGATTTGCGGACTTTCTGTAGGGCCGAATTGATTTGGAAAAAATCCGAATCGATTCGCACCTACAGGTCTACAATTTTCAGCTTTGTCCTGTTTTACGGAAAATGCCGCCATTTCTTCGTTATAGCTCGGAATTAGGCACAGTCGGAGGCTACACGAAGATAACTCAGAGGACTACAACATCCAAGAAGACATTGGGCCAAAAAACCAAAATATGAAATGACTAAAATGCCCTTGAATGTGACCTTGAGTGTACTTTTTAAGTAAAAATCATCCTAAAAATGTCATAACTCCATCATTACAACTTGGAATCATGCACCGTCAGGGGCCACGCGAAGAGAAATCAAAGGGATTCAACTTCCGTGAAGAGCTCGGGATTCAAACCCAAATGCTGAAATTACTAAAATGCCCCCGAAACTGTAAAAGTCGACGAAACTTTTCCGGAAAGCGTCCAAACTTCATACTAAGCATCGAAACACCTACAAAAGCTCAATTAACCCCTGCAAAACATGTTAACATAGAAATCCGAGGTTGTCTGGTTAACGAGCATAAGTATAGGGATTAAGATACCCAAGGGGGCTAATAAGGCGTAGGTTAACGGGTGAAATATGCAATATTTGCGTCGTATCACACCCCCTAACTTACACATTGCTAGTCCCTAGCAATGAAATAGGAAACAACAAGAACTACAAGAAAATCAAAAGCAGGAGACAAGTACAAAATGGGATGAAAAAGCAGTAAAAAGTTAAGGCCACTTTCGCGGGCGCACGATTGCATTTAGCATATGCAATAAGCCGTTAAACCCCTAGGTTACCCTAGTGGACGAGTGTCGTCTCGTGAGGGTTTTCAGGGATGAAACCGACAAACATCATATGGTTTCCTCAAAATATGCCCAACCCAACATGCGACAAACTCAACAACAACGAAAAAGATTTCAAACATGTTATTAGCATATTGAACGAATTCAAACAAAAGTCCGTTGTTATTAACAGGTTGAATGCACCTCATAGAATTGAAACTTTAAAAGTGGGAGGGGGAGAGCAAATGCACAATATGATTTGGTAAAAACTTAAATAAACCGGATAAACATAAAGGCATGCATATATTCAATCCTCACGGGCATTACACTCATCAAGGGAATTCACTCAAAATAGGGAGGTAACACACGGGACATGCGGGCTAAAGAGTAAATGTAAATGGAAACTAGGCCGCACACATGTCACAAATGAAGAACGCTATATATAAAATGAAAAACTGTAATGTCAATGAAAGGATACCGCACACTAAAAGAGGCGAAATGCATTTTCACAGATTATCAAAACTATTATGACTTTTAAATTAAATGCACCCTAAGATCACATAGGACTTTATAGGGTTGTAATGTAGGTTTGGGGTTAAGGTACGAAATGAAAGGTATATGTACGGATTCAAAGTGTTCGGAGATGAAAACTTGGAATAATGGGAAGGATGCGGGCAATATAAAAAATGGAAAGTAACTTCCAAACAAGCATTAGATATAACAACTGGAGAGTAATCAAAGCTTATTGAACTATATACACAACATATACAACTTTCTCTTTTCTTTTCTTTTCTTCTTTTTAACATGTTTTTTTTTTTTTTTTCTTTTGCTTTTTGCTTTCTCTTTTGCTTTTTGCTTTCTCTTTTTCTTCACTTTTTCACTACTTTCTTTTCTTTACTTATCAAACTCTCATATGCCTAAATTGCAACCACACTACAATAGCATCATTCAATCCCAAGTATCATTCCAAACAAAGGTATGGAAAGTGTATGTATGGCTTAAAACTCCAATTTGGAGTTGGTTATGGGAATGGGATTATGAAACGAAAGGCTAATATTTAGGCTCAAAGGGGTTAACTAGGGTAAACATATAAGGGTGAGGTCAAGGCTAATATGGGTGATATAAAAAAGAGGGCCTATGATCATTTCCAAAAGTTTACGCAATTCTCTAGTCAAAACAATATATGAAAATCATGATCAAGTAACACATTTCAAGTATGAACTCAATTAATGAACGGTCAAATGAAAGATTAGTGAGATTACCAACGAATTCAACGTTTTCAAAGAGAAAAGAATAGTGTATAATACTCACAAACGACGAAAGGTACGAAGCTTACTTGGTGTAAGTATATACAATGCAACAAAAGATTCCCGAGTTATAAAAATCTTAAACCAAATCAATAGAACAAGGAAAGTGCATATGCTCATGGGATAAAGTATAATTCATGAAGTTATTCACAATATCAATGATTTGAGGACTAAAGTCTAATAACTTCTAAAATCGAGAACCTGCATCATTGAGTTGTCTATTGGATCGGGCAATTATTAAAATTTGTCATCGGAAACAAGGCAAAATGCCCAACAAAGGAGAAAAAAGAAAGAAAATATTTTTTGAAAATTTTTAAATTTTTCACAAAAAGGCATACTTAGTAACTAAATGTGAGCAAATCCATGGACTACACATGAAAATGGATAGAATATCCTACACCCCCTAACTTAAATGTTTCATTATCCTCAATGCGCATCAAGAACACAACACAAAGAGAGGAAAAGAACGATATTACCCAAAATTGGAGCGATCTCCATAAGCATGAGTCCAATGAAATCTACAAAACAAGTTAGTACCGAGCATAGCTAAAACAAATAACAAAAAGTTAACTAATTACACTAGACTAAATTAAAAAGGAAAGAAAAATAGGAAATAAAGAAAATTAAAAAGCTAACTATTTACAACCTACTATTTAGGTTTCACACTAACTATACACTAGAAGTCTAAATAGTTGAGGGTCCACCCAAAAAGGGATTTTACTTTGAAAGATCAACGGTGGACCCTCCAAAGCGAACATGCCTCCCGAAAGATATGAATTCCGTTTGAACAACGGAAGGCATGTGGGTGGTGAAAAAAATGAACCATCGCCAATTTGAAATTTTGGACGGACGATGGGGGATTTGGATAACAAGGGGGAAAGGTACACCTGAGGTCTAAGAAAAGTTAACTCATCTCCCAAAGATTTTTCAAACAGAATGGGAGATGGTGCACACGTCGGGATACCATCCATCGAAAACAAGTCCGGTAAAGAGTCCTCATCGGCAAAAAGTGTAGTTTTAAAAGTTTCTACCAACTCATAGGAATCAACCGGTAATTCTAATGGTTCGATCACGGAAAATGAATATGGTGATGAAACAAATTCAATCTCAATCGACTCATCGTTGGAAGGAAATTGAATTTCGGGGGAGAGAGATTCACACTCGATGAGAAATTCTTTGAAAAATTGAGGTGAAACACAAGTTTCCACCTCCTCGTTGTTTTGTGCATAAGAATTCATCTCATCGCAAAGTGCACCAAGTCTCATTCCAGCATCATTTAGGCTTTCCAAACCTTGGGAGTAAATAAGCAAAGTCTCTTCCAAAGTAGGCTTCCTCGGCTCAAGAGCCTCGGACTCCTCATTTGGTTGAAACTCATCTTCGAAAGTAATGAAATAAGAATCGTCATTGGATTCGAATAATGAATCCAAATCAAGCTCCCAATAACGATTTTCATTCCGATAAATGTTTTCAAGTCTTTCATTTTCAAGAAAATCTTGAAAATGGAAAACTTGAAAACTATCCCCAAAGTATGAATCATTAGAATAACCGTAATAACTATAATAGTAGGACATGATTACCTCGATGTTTGTAGATGGAGAATCCGAGCAAGAAAGTGAGCAACCGCGAATCAAAGTTTCTTAGCACTCAAAGTATGCAAATCCTGTAAATAGGGTTAAAACAAAGAATACAAATACAAAAGGAAAAAATACTACGAAATAATAAAACAATTACTATCTAAAACACACTCCCCGGCAACGGCGCCATTTTGTGACCGGGCGCGAAAAGTAGCATCGCGTCAGAACGCTAATCGTTGTTTTCGTTTCGCCTACTCAATACAAAAACCTAAACTATGACTGAACTTGCGAGGCAAGCACAACGGTAAGTCGGGTATCGTAAGAAATCCACAGGGAGTGATTAAATTTTAGATGTTAATTGTTTTAAAACTTCAAGAATAAAAGTGTAAAATAAATAACTGAAAAGGTGATGGTTGGGAATGGTGACAAAAGAGAAAAAGGAATAAGTTAACACTATACTACAATTAATAAAATGAGAGTCGGGATCGCATCCCCACCATGGGCTAAACAACTAATAATTAGAATTTCGGTTCGAAAATATTTAATCGAGCATTTTCAATTAAGCATAAACATCACACAATAAGGAATTTAACCAAAAGTTGCGAGATTAAACATTTAATCAAAAATGGTCACACGCGGATTAAATTCGAATTATCGCTATAAACACTAATGTTGCGTGACAAAGAAAGTTAAACGCATAATAATCTGACTTTAATACCCGAGGTTTCAATTAAATGCAATTTTCCCCAAAACCTAACTTTCGGAGCTCGACACCCATTAATGGCGGAAATGCAATCCCAACCCGTTATCTATGGACAATACATGGATTAAACTACTTTAAACAACTAATTAATTAATTAAAGCAAGAAATAAATAACTACAACTAATTATCTAGGCAAGAAATGGAATGACATCAATGGAAATAAAGCAAGAAAAGGAAATACAATTATATTAATGGAGAAGAAGATGAATAGTGTTACTTACAAACCCAAATGGTGCAAACCCTAGAGAGAGAAGCTCCACCACCAAAATCCCCTCTTCTAACCTAAAATGAATTTTCCCTACTCTAAAATTGATCTCCCACTTAATACAATTCTTTTCCCCCAAAATACCACTTAAAATAGAGATTTGCGGACTTTCTGTAGGGCCGAACCGATTTGGAAAAATTCCGAATCGATTCGCACCTACAGGTCTACAATTTTCAGCTTTGTCCTCTTTTACGGAAAATGCCGCCATTTCTTCGTTATAGCTCGGAATTAGGCACGGTCGGAGGATACACGAAGATAACTCAGAGGACTACAACATCCAAGAAGACATTGGGCCAAAAAACCAAAACATGAAATGACTAAAATGCCCTTGAATGTGACCTTGAGTGTACTTTTTAAGTAAAAATCATCCTAAAAATGTCATAACTCCATCATTACAACTCGGAATCATGCACCGTCAGCGGCCACGCGAAGAGAAATCAAAGGGATTCAACTTCCGTGAAGAGCTCGGGATTCAACCCCGAATACTGAAATTACTAAAATGCCCCCGAAGCTGTAAAAGTCGACGAAACTTTTCCGGAAAGCGTCCAAACTTCATACTAAGCATCGAAACACCTACAAAATCTCAATTAACCCCTGCAAAACATGTTAACATAGAAATCCTAGGTTGTCTGGTTAACGAGCATAAGTATAGGGATTAAGATACCCAAGGGGGCTAATAAGGCGTAGGTTAACGGGTGAAATATGCAATATTTGCGTCGTATCAGCTATGAAACTTAGTCTCACGCATTACAAGGCCATAAACTTTTACACTACTTAATCTACAATTGAATTCACCCATAGATCACCTAATGTAACCTTTTGTTGGTCAATGAACATTAGTTTAGGATACAGACTCTTTTCCAAAACCGAACGATGAGATTGCAAACCTTATGTAATGAAAATGAGGGCATTTCTATGAAACTTAACACAACGTGAAACCTTCCTCTTTATGGAGTATTCCTAATTACTAGATGATTTCTTTACACACACAAAATGTTTTGTGAATAAAGTTGAGACATTGCTAACACTTTTTGAGGTATCCCACTCAAAATCCTTCTTAACCCATGAAAATGCAATGTTCCAGGTACCAAAATCTTAAAGAAAAACTAGATGAATCACATTTAATCCACCATTTGTTTCGAGCCAATATCAATAATCTCATATGGATGTCACTTACAACAATCTCTGACTTAGGCGTGCATACCCTACAATGGTTTTTTTTGGCATTAAACAATTATGATAGGAATTATAAATTTGAAACAATGCTCTTTTGCATGGGCTACATATTAAATGAAAAAATGGCATCGATTCATTTTGGGAAAGACGTAATGCTCAAACCTTGTTTGAATTTTACACCACATACTTTAACTTCTAATTAGTACACGAGACGTGTGAAGAACCACAGTCATTCTTGTTGTCAAAATTGAATTGAGATATGTAAGCTTGCACAAAAAGTGATTCCACCCTTTGGTGCATGTTAATATTGTTAGGGATCGATATATGCGGAATATATTTTTTATCCATGGGTCTTTGATTAAGCAAACATTAGAAAACAAAAAAAATAATAACTAGTCTTGACTAACAAACATAGGGTTTAGAACACATTACCTTTGCGGATCCTGTTGCAATTTGATGTGAAGAAAGTTGTTGTCTCCTTTTAGATCTTCTAGTATATCATCCTCCCCAATTCTGGGTTGGTGTGTGAGCATCTTTTGTTATGAAAACTTCTTCTTGTGAGTGAGATATGGTGTTCTTTCAATGCCTCTTTACAAAAACGTGAATTATGTTCTCTCTCGCCCCTCTCAAACCCTAATACTAATGATTAATTATTAAAACCCCTCCTCACACCTTTATATACAAGTATATAAAGTGGCTTGGGTTGAATTGGGTTCCTTGAGAGTCAAAGCCTAACTACTTGGGTATATGGACTACATTAGGGACTTAATAATATATACTTAGAAATACCCATTTAAAACCAATGTAAATTATTTTATTTCTTTATTTAGTCATAATCAATTCCACTAAATAATTATGACTGTACTCCAATATAATTATCTCGAAAATCAGTTGGATATGATGAGGTCTTATTTGTAAAGTTGGTTATGGTATATAATATGATTTTTTAGGTTGATTTTTCAAAATACCCGTTTGACCAAATCAATTTGTTATTAATAAACTCTAGCCAACATCTAAACAATAACAAAAGGTTGAATTAAAATCTTTAGTAATTTCCAAATTTACATGTGGGAAATATATACCTTGATCTCACATTTTAAATTTTCTTAGAATAAAAATATAATTTTAATTTTTTGAAAACAAAAACTCAAGAGATATCAATTTAAATCACATCATAAAATTTATTTACTCTAATTTTAATTGAATTTAGAAATGAATAAAACAAAACACAAAGAAATAGATGATCTAGGCTAGGGACAAAATAAATAATCCAGGTTGTTCATAAAATGAGTGTTCTTAATAATTTGATTAATTACCATAAGAATCATGCAGCATATTATAAATAAAGTGATATCAAAGGAATGAAATAAATAACTATAGCAAATAATGAAAGATATAAATGCCCTTTCGATCACGGCCTAGACTTCTTCTTAAAGTAAAACTCTCCATGAATAAGAGTCCTTATTATAGAAGACGTCCTTTGACAAAGAATAAATTTAAGTAGATTTAATCATAAATAATAGTTATTGAGGGTATTAATCACTAGAATATAATCCTCTATCGATCGATGGGGACCGATCGATCGACCTTATCGGAAAAGATCTTCTTCCTCCTCTTAGGTTTACATGGAAAAAATCTCCATAGTGATTCCAAACCTTCACCAAACTCCATGAAACTTCCCCAAATGTATAAACAATCCCTAATACATGATTCTAAGTGTAAAATAACATTACATCCCCTATAAATTGTCGCATAGTACAATAATATGAAATAATTAGAAAACCCAATTATTATAACCAGATCGACTGTAGGGAAAAAGTAATGGTAGATAAACCACCATAGGATCCCACACAGAAAAAACGCGTGACGTGATGGAAGGGATATGCATGAAGAATCTCTGTAAAACCATGTTTATATAAAACCATACATAAAGATATACCATTCCACAACATGAAAAATTAGGGTTTTCAAGGATTAGATAATATGGATCTTTCTAATAGATGATTAATATAAGCTGTGAGTTCCGATATTAACTGTTGGGGATCGATATATGCAAAATACAAATTTTATCCATGGATCTCTGATTAATCAAACATTAAAAAGAATAAAAATCAACAAATAGGCATGAAGAACAAACCTGGGGTTTTGAACACAATATCTTTGCAAATCCGAATGTAATCCGATGGGGAGAAAGGTATTTGATAATGATGAAAGGATTCCTGCGTTTCAATCTTCAAAAGCTTTCTTAACCTTCTGAAAAGCTTGAATATTCGGTCACCTTTTGAGATGAAAAGTTAGATATAATGGTCTCTCTCTAATACTCTTTAGAAAAACATGAATAGTATTTTCTCTCATCCCCTATCAGACCCTAATACTGACGATTAATGATTAAAAACCCTCCCCACACCTTTCTATATAAGTACAAAGGGTGGGCTTGGGGTAATATCAATCTTTTAAAAGTCTAGTCCTAAATAGTCGGGCATATGAATTACATTGCCTATACAAGACAAATAATTAATTTGTCTTCAAATAAGTACTTGGAAATACCCAATTATGACAACCGTAATTTAATTCCTTTTTTATTTCATCAAAATTAATTCCACTAAATAATTATGACTCCATTTGAATTTAATTATCTCAAAAATCACTCGAATATAATGTGGTTTTATTTGAAAATTTAATTATGCTACATAATATTATTCCTCACGTTAAGCTTCCAATATCCTCTTGGTAAAATCAATTTGTATTTAATCAACTTTAACCAAAATCTAACCAATAAATTTCTTCTATGGACAGATCACAATCCTTTTTTGAATTATCACACAACTTCTCGAACCATCACAAAGGTTCCCTATAGTTTGAGATAAACTACTAAGATCTTATTGCAATCATTCCTCTAGGATTTCAAGTTCCTATCTAGGTTGTGGACATTTCCTTAGTGCTAGAAGCAAAATTCCGATCTCCTTGTGATCATCCCCAATCTAACTCTTGATATTCCTACTAAGCTCTATTGATTGGCATTAATATGAAAAATAATGTTTGAACAAATATATATCATTCTCATAAACTTGATTCTCATTTCAAAATGAAGAAATAATAATTTATTAATCTATAGGGGAGACCAAAAGTAGCCTCATAATTAGAAATAAATCCCATTCTTAACAGAGAAAGATTAAAAAGAGTCAGGCAAGCAAACTCAGGAGTTAAAGGGGGGCAAAGATGTGAGGAGACTCTTCGAGGAAGCATAATTTCTCTTTCTTTTTTGACTTGTTAAATTTATGTATATGTGGATGCATATTGTATATTTAAAGTTGTAATGTATTTTAACGTGTTGTAATATGAGAGTGAGGTCAAACGGTATCCATGAGGGACTAAGTCTGGAAGGTTTTGGGAGAGATATCATGCTCTATAGAATGACGTCACTGAGGGAAACTCTAAGGAAACTGGTTTGGAGGATTTAAAGGTAAGACAATGTTAAGGCTTGACTTAACTATTCTAGACACACCTGGTAAAGCACCGAGGAACCATAGACTGAGATAGCTTCATAGAGAAACCATAAGTTCCATCCCGCAATGGGTTGAGAGACAAACAACCCTTTACCAAAAGTAACATCTTCCTTGAGTGATTTCATGTGTGAATTACCTATTATCCAATCCCAACTTAAGTAAAACCATACTGGTTTGGGGGCTGTTAGGTAGTTTGGTGTATTACCATTGCGGTGAGAGTTGTCTGAAACATAGTACATAAAAAAAAATTCCTATTGGCATTTAATACCAGTGGTGTAAAGGGACCAGAATTCGTCTTTAATAGTATTAAGCCCCAGACCAACCGAGTTATCTGAGTGACTGTATGTAACACCCCGCCTAATTAAATACCGGGTGATCAGTACTTTCTTAAATTAAAATCAAGGTGAACGGTGTGGTTCATTCTTACCATCACTACCGACAATAATTTTTCCAATTTAATCACCCTATAAATAATTAAGATAAGTGTCAAAACATCTAATTATAATATTTCATTTATTATATTCCATAATGAAAAACTTTTAAATCATAAAAAATTATGACCAGCGCGAGCGATAAATAAAACAAAACCATTTAAATGAAATGCCAACTAGATATCTGAACCCAAATAAATATCCACAAATGTAATCCACATGACATAAGAATAAATCCCAAATGAGCAATGAATACTGGAAACATAAATAAATACAAAATTTCTAATAGGTCTAAATTAGAACAGGAAATGGGCAACACATGCCCTACCCAAGAAGAAACTAGATCAGAAGCTAGATTAAGGGAGATATCGTCTACTGCAAAGACCTTCAACTCCAACATAAGCTGCAACACGTCCAATCAGAAGAGTCTATGCCTAATGACCCTGTGGCTGGGAACCTATAATATATATATATATATATATATATATATATATATATATATATATATATATATATATATATATATATATATATATATATATATATATATATATATATATATATATATATATATAGAGAGAGAGAGAGAGAGAGAGAGAGAGAGAGAGAGAATGACAGGTAACGGGTCAGAGCCCGAGTATAAAAATATCTTTTAAAACGGTTTAGCAATGTAACACCCCACGATTTCGGAGACTGAGAAATTAAAATTTTTGGAAAAATAAAATTTAATTAAATTGGAGAATTTTAAAATTTGGAAATTGAGGTCCAAAAATAGAGAACATTTCAAAGTATTTCGAAAGATGATTTTGAGTGTACCATCTATCCCTAAAGGTCCGAGATAGTCAAAATTACTATCATTGGGTTTTATTTCGGTTCCGAAATGTTTTTAAGTCAGTTTGACTCGAATTGGAGTAAAGGAGTCATTTAAAGTGTGTATTAACATTTAAAATTGGGTTTACTGTTTTAAGGGATTTAAAGTCTTACGGGTGAAGCCTTCTCATTTGAGAAAAGGAGAGAAAGTTAAAGAAGAGAAAAAGGAAGAGGAAGAGAGAGAGAAGAGAAAACTTGGAGATTTCCTGCCCAACCGCGATCATGAGGACGATCCAACCTCAACAAATTCGAGGCAAGTGTTTAATCTTGATAAATATTTTATTTGTGTATTTCATTTCATAATTTGTGGATAAAAGAAATGGATTTTTGGGTATTGATATCGAAACCTAGATTTTTGGGTTTAATCTTGAAATCAATGTTTAAATATGGCTTTGATGGTGTAGAAAGGGTTAGGATTAGATTTGGGTTGAATTATTGGCTTAGAATCATGGTAGGATGAAGGATTAGGGGTTAGAAGTAAAATTTTAGGGTTTAGGATTCGTGGATTTTATTGAAGAAGAAGAACCCTTCAACTTATGCAGACCCAAATCGATTTTCCCCTTATGCAAATCGATCCGGCCTAGGAAAATTGGCAGGTCTACATGGACCGGATCGATTCATACCCAAGGCGAATTGATTCAGCCAAAGATAGAAGCCCAAGTCTTTGGACCCGAATCGATTCACCCTGGAGGCCGAATCGATTCACTGGGCCGAATCGATTCGGAATAGGGCTGAATCGATTCGAAAATAGGGTATTATTGAGGAATCTTCTCTATAATGATTTCTAACCCTTTTTGGTTAGGTTTATCGATTTGGGACATGATTATATGATGTGAGAGTTATGTTTTGTAGACTTACAAGGTTTTTCTCAATTATTATGATTATAGGGACTTCTTTAAATAGTTTAAGGAAGGTATATGTTTACGTGCATGCATTGGAGTTGTGCGTGTTTATGGAGATAGTGGGAGACCTCATTGGGATTGGAAATCCTAATTATAAATCAAAAGTGAGTATAGATAGGATGTGAGGTGAATAACTCTTAGAGAAAGTTGTGAGGGTACGTTGTGAAATTCTAGGGCAATATTTGTATCGAATCCTTATAGAGTTAGGATTCAATTTAGGATAAGATTGGGGACCTACGAGAGAGAGTGGTCGCGTATCCTTAGTAATGTTTAAATTAAGGAATAAGTTGTAACACAATAGGATTAAGGGTTTATAAGAGAAATTGAATGGTAGGAGGAATTGGGAACGATTGGATCGTGGTATTGACTGGAATAAGTGTAGTGTAATTCTAGTCAGGATAGTTTATACATATAATTGTGTGGGAGTAATAATTGGGATTCCAATACTTGAAATGAATTTAATTTAAGCTTGACGTTTATAGACTATTAATTAGGCATAAACCAAAGTTCGAAGTAGTACTAGAGATATTAATGTACTTTCTGATATAGATGAGATGTGTAGTGATAATTTCTTACACTAACCTTTGGGTGATAACAGTTATGTTGGGAATAAATATGTTGGAAGACTATTCATATCATAGGAGAAATGGATGAATATTCTCCAAGTGAGGGATTGTATTCACATATCGAAGTTAAATAAATGTGTGGGGACAACGGCTAGTATATTGATGATTATATATACTTATAGCCAAGTTTAGAAATCTTATATATACGGATGTGAAATAGTGTGTATATTTATGTGGATATGTGCATATATATATATATATATAATTGTATAAATATGGCTATATGTGTATACTCATGTGGTGAATATCTAAACCGTATGTGATGGTGTAATTATATGATGGGATCATATGGATGTATATATATTATGCATGTGATTGATATATATACTTATGTGGTTAAGCATACCCCACGCATGCTATCATTGGGAAGTTTTCGCGCAGAGGGTGAGCATCCTGGCTCGATGAGCAGGGTGTGGATATTCCCTAGGTCATAGACGTCCATAGTGTTATTATGTGATTTATATTTTGGGGTGAGAAGTGGTTGGTGGGTATGTCTCGTCTCACTGACCGGTTAGGAGGTATGATCGATTCTCGGGACGTCGTGTGTGTGTGTTGTCCCCTATGTCGGTGATATTGAGTCCGACCATGGTCCCCAGAATGGTATATGAGTAATGACCTAGAAGATGATAGCATGGTGAAGTTTATCGGCGATATATATAGCTGGGTATATTATGTGCGTGGCCATTGTACATCATATGTAGTATGTACACTTGGCTATCGGAATGGATGATTTTATATATATTTATATATCCTATAGGTGAAAGGATATGGAATTTCTGTGGAGTACATCTTGGATGATTATGGCGTGCCAGATTATTGGGGGTTGATGTATCGCACTTAAGGAATATTTCGGTTATATCAACCCAAGGATATTTGTTGAAGATTTTTGGATTCCTCTTTGTTATCAATCTAAATTGAAGTAGTAGTATTTGTGTGTATGACATAATGTACCTCTACGATCGACATTGTCAAGGAGTAGTGTGTTGGGGGGTTCCTCGTTTGGATTTCACCTTGCGAGACGCCCCATGCACGAAACGAAGTGCAATGTTGAGGATGGAGAGAAGTTTTGTCATTATTAATTTGTATGCATGTTATTTAGAGATTAAATCATATAATTCAATAAGAATGTAAATGGGTAACGCATTAAGAATAATAATTGGTTAAAATATAAATCAGAATAAATAAAGCCTAGTAGGGCATATATATATGTGTATATACATTTTAGTGTGATTAGAAAGGGTTGGATTCTTGGGTAATGATAGGAGGGAAAGTCTTGTGGGTAATAGATAGTGCCAGTGGTAGGATAGGTTGCCCTTATGGGTGGGGTAACTTAATTAAGACTTCGGGACGCGAATAGGTGCGCGTCGTTAGATGATGGGTGAGTTGGGGTTTCACGAGAGAGCGATCCCACTTTAATTATGAAATAAGTGCATTTATTTTTATTATGTGCGATTAACACACTTGCTAAATATTTTCATAACTCGAGCTCTGACCCGTTTATATTTCTCTTTTGCTATATATGTATATATATATATAATATTACAGGTGTCCTGCCGTATGGATGCCGGGTGCCCTTCTATCCAGAATCTTGGGAGCCATAACAGGTGAGAACTGTTGCGGGATTTAGATTGTAGTCGCTTCTTATTTCTTTGTACATCTAGATAGGACTCATGTTCTAAATCGGGATTATACCCAAGGGATATTTATAGATGTTTATGTTCTTTTCCATTTCAGTTATTGTACTGTCTGTGACTCGACATCTTATTCGGGTATATTCTTTGTGTACATTCATTTCATTTTATTTATACTAGCACTTTCTTTTACCGTAGTATTATTGTATTATGTCTCTCATTATATCTGTTCCATATTTGCTTAATATTCGTGGCTTGTTTTATTTAATTTTAACATCTCGCTGATTTGATTTCGGGTAGTTAGTCTTATACTATTTAGTACCGCCAATTAATGTTGGGACTGAGCCATCCGAAACTCCTAATTTAATGTAGTACAGGTCTGGCCACCCGTTATTATTTTAAGAGGGGTGTTACAGATGGTATCAGAGCATCAGGTTCTAGAGTCTTTAGGATCTGTGCGGGTTTTCTGCGTTTCTCCATTAAGCGTTCTTGATACAAAGCCCTACTAGTAGGATTATTGTGTTCGTTACGTTTATCTTCTTCTCTGAAGTGTATTCACTTGAATGACGTTCTGACACAGTTGCTCTCGTTTCAGGCGTCGCCTGGATTATGTCATGTAGGATGGGACTAGAATAGAGATGCAATACCCATAACAAATTTTGGGTATGCTTTGATGGGAGGTATTTTCTTTCTGTGATTCAGGCGGAGATAAGGAGGAGGTTTCTAGATGTGATTCAAGGTGATTTGTTCGTAGTTGAGTAAGAAAGGGAAATTTACTCGAATGGTGAATTTTGGACTTAGTAAGGTAACTCTGAGGAGAGGTATATAGTGTAGTCCTTGGTAGGTTTAGATTGAGAAACCCGTCAATCTTTGTTAGGAAGCCTCGTGATGCTGACTTTTATCGATGGAAGGTAGGTGGCAATTACCTATTGTTAGGACTATCGTTTTTATTTAAGAAGGGATTAAGGAAGTCAGACTCAGGTTCATTGAGTAGTACCGAAGGAGTTATTGGGGGTCGCAATCGCGCTTTGTCCTCAAAATGGTTAGGAAGGATATAAGGGAGATGTTTATATTATGGAGAAATAGGTTTAGGAAGAATGATTGTCCTGGAAGATGCAGAGGACTTTAAATAAGGATTCAAGGATGAGGTAAGCAATTGGACTATGGAAGTATATGGTAGAATGCCTTTTTTTGGGTTTAAGTCACGCTTTATGCGATATCGGGAACGTCGCACGTAAGATATAGGTGGTTAGTCCCTACACCCCTAGGGTGTACAGAAATTTCCTTAGAGGAAGGAGTGAGTTAGTATGCCCTTTATATGGCATCTTTTGAGAAAATAAATCGTCTCATGAGGAGATAGTCGAGAGTTATAATAGTGAGTTCTGGAAGTGAGGAGGATTGGAGTTTTTTGAGTAGTGGTTATAAGGTTATTTTCTTATAGATCGGCTAGTGCTGGTAATTGTAGTGTTCCAATGAGGGAAAAACTTACTTATGGAAATGTTTTAATGTGATATAATGGATTTGGAGAACTGAGTAGGTTAAGAGTTTAAGATATTCGTTTTTGAGCGGAGAATTCAGCTCAAAGTTGTGCTAGTTGGAGGACTAGGTAGTAGTTGGAGTATTTTAATTGTGGAGGCCTTGTGTCCTAAACATAAGGTGTTTATTTGGCGTGTCGAAAGACATGGAATTATTTTATATTATGTGTTGTATAGGCCTTCAGGTAATATCTAAAATATGAAAATCTTTTATAAAACCTTAGCCCTGGTTCAACTAATCTCAATTTCCGACCTAATTACACAGTAGTGTAGAGGGAGGGTTCCTTGTTTGGATTTCGCTTGCGAGACCTCCCCCGCACGAAGGTAACTGGCGTCAGGAATTGAGAGGAGATCAACCATTGGGAATTTTTTTTAAACTTTTACACATTTTAAAAAATTACAATAGATTATATTGCTGAGGGTTATATTACGATCTGAGGCTAATGGAGCCTGATTATAATTTTATGAGTGGATCTCGGGTACGGGGTGTATGGGTGCCTTGGGTAGTTAGTTTGTTTTAAAACTTATATGGTTGGATGTGAGAACTGGTAAGGATCCGTATAGTGATTTTAAGATTAGATGTAAGGTGTAGAAGAGATTCGAAGTCCTAGGCATATTTATATTTTGAGGGGGAAATTTTTGTAAGGGGGAAAGTTTGTAACACCCCGCGATTTTGGAGACTGAGAAATTAAAATTTTTGGAAAAATAAAATTTAATTAAATTGGAGAATTTTAAAATTTGGAAATTGACATCCAAAAATAGAGAACATTTCAAAGTATTCCGGATGATGAATTTGAGTGTACCGTCTATCCCGAAAAGGTCGAGATAGTCAAAATGACTATCATTGGGTTTTATTTCGGTTCCGAAATGTTTTTAAGTCAGTTTGACTCGAATTGGAGTAAACGAGTCATTTAAAGTGTGTATTAACATTTATAATTGGGTTTACTGTTTTAAGGGATTTAAAGGCTTACGGATGAAGCCTTCTCATTTGAGAAAAGGAGAGAAAGATAAAGAAGAGAAAAAGGAAGAGGAAGAGATAGAGAGAGAAGAGAAAACTTGGAGATTTCCTACCCAACCGCGATCACGAGGACGATCCAACCTCTACAAATTTGAGGCAAGTGTTTAACCTTGCTATATATTTCATTTGTGTATTTCATTTCATAATTTGTGGATAAAAGAAATGGATTTTTGGGTATTGATATCAAAACCAAGATTTTTGGGTTTAATCTTGAAATCAATGTTTAAATATGGGTTTGATGGTGTAGAAAGGGTTAGGATTAGATTTGGGTTGAATTATTGGCTTAGAATCATGATAGGATGAAGGATTAGGGGTTAGAAGTGAAATTTTAGGGTTTAGGATTCGTGGGTTTTATTGAAGAAGAAGAACCCTTCAAATTCTTCAGACCCAAATCGATTCGCCCCTTAAGCGAATCGATTCGGTCTAGGCAAATTGGCAGGTCTGCATTGACCGAATCTATTCAGACCCAAGGTGAATTGATTCATCCTAAGACAGAAGACTAGGTCTTTGGACCCGAATCGATTCACCCTGGAGGCCGAATCCATTCGCTAGGCTGAATCGATTCGGAATAGGGACGAATCGATTCGGAAATAGGGTATTGTTGAGGAATCTTCTCTATAATGATTTATAACCCTTTTGGTTGGGTTTATCGATTTGGAACATGATTATATGATGTGAGAGTTATGTTTTGGAGACTTACAAGGGTTTTCTCAATTATTATGATTATGGGGACTTCTTTAAATAGTTTAAGGAAGGTATAGGTTTACGTGCATGCATTGGAGTTGTGTGTATTTATCGAGATAGTGGGAGACCTCATTGGGATTGGAAATCCTAATTATAAATCAAAACTGAGTATAGATATGATGTGAGGTTAAGAACTCTTAGAGAGAGTTGTGAGGGTACGCTGTGAAATTCTAGGGCAATATTTGTATCGAATCCTTATAGAGTTAGGATTCCATTTAGGATAAGATTGGGGACCGACGAGAGAGAGTGGTCGCGAATCCTTAGTAATGTTTAAATTAAGGAAGAAGTTGTAATGCAATAGGATTAAGGGTTTATAAGAGAAAATGAATGGTAGGAGAAATTGGGAACGATTGGATTGTGGTATTGTCTGGAATAAGTGTAGTGTAATTATAGTCAGGATAGTTTATACATATAATTGTGTGGGAGTAATAATTGGGATTCCAATACTTGAAATGAATTTAAGTTAAGCTTGAGGTTTATAGACTATTAGTTAGGCGTAAACCAATGGTCAAAGTAGTACCAGAGATATTAATGCACTTTCTGATATAGATGAGATGTGTAGTGATGATTTCCTACACTAAACTTTGGGTGATAATAGTAATGTTGGGTATATATATGTTGGAAGACTATTCATATCAAAGGAGAACTGGATGAATATTCTCCAAGTTAGGGATTGTATTCACATATAAAAGATAATTAAATGTGTGGGGATGACGGCTAGTATATTGATGATTATGTATACTTATAGCCGAGTTTAGAAATCTTATATATACGGATGAGAAATAGTGTGTATATTTATGTGGATATGTGGATATATATATATATATATATATATATATATATATATATATATATATATATATATATATATAATTGTATAAATATGGCCATATGTGTATACTCATGTGGTGAATATCTAAACCATATGTGATGGTTTAATTATATGATGGGATCATATGGATGTATATATATTATGCATGTGAATGATATATATACTTATGTGGTTAAGCATACCCCGGGCATGCTATCATTGGGAAGTTTTCACGCAGAGGGTGAGCATCCTGGCTCGATGAGCAGGGTGTGGATATTCCCTAGGTCATAGAGGTCCATTGTGTTATTATTTGATTTATATTTTGGGGTGAGACATGGTTGGTGGGTATGTCTCGTCTCAGTGATCGATTAGGAGGTATGACCGCTTCTAGGGACGTCGTGTGTGTGTGTTGGCCCCGATGTCTGTGATATTGAGTCCTACCGTGGTCCCCAGGATGGTATACGAGTAATCACCTGGAAGATGACAGCATGGTGAAGTTTATTGGCAATATATATAGCTGGGTATATTATGTGCATGGCCATTGTACATCATATGTAGTATGTACACTTGGCTTTGGTAATGGATGATTATATATATATTTATATATCCTATAGGTGAAAGGATATGGAATTTCTATAGAGTACATCTTGGATGATTATGGTGTGCCAGATTATTGGGGGTTGATGTATCGCACTTAAGGAATATTTCGGTTATATCAACCCAAGGATATTTGTTGAAGATTTTAGGATTCTTCTTTGTTATCAATCTAAATTGAAGCAGTAGTATTTGTGTGTATGACATAATGGACCTCTACGATCGACATTGTCAAGTAGTAGTGTGTTGGGGGGTTCCTTGTTTGGATTTTGCCTTGCGAGACGCCCACGCACGAAACGAAGTGCAACTTTGAGACTGGAGAGAAGTTTTGTCATTATTAATTTGTATGCATGTTATTTAGAGATTCAATCATATAATTCAATACGAATGTAAATGGGTAACGTATTAAGAATCATAATTGGTTAAAATATAAGTCAGAATAAATAAAGCCTAGTTGGGCATATATATATATATGTATATACATTTTAGTGTGATTAGAAATTGTTGGATTCTTGGGTAATGATAGGAGGGAAAGTCTTGTGGGTAATAGACAGTGCCAGTGGTAGGTTAGGTTGCCCTTATGGGTGTGTAACTTAATTAAGACTTCGGGACGCGAATAAGTTCACGCCGTTAGATGAGAGGTGAGTTGGGGTTTCACGAGAGTGCGATTCCACTTTAATTATGAAATAAGTGCATTTATATTTATTATGCACGGTTAACACACTTGCTAAATATTTGCACAACTCGGGCTCTGATCCGTTTATATTTCTCTTTTGCTATATATTTATATATATAATATTACAGGTGTCCCGCCATATGGATGCCGGATGCCCTTCTATCCAGAATCTTGGGAGCCTAACAGGTGCAGACTGTTGTGGGATTTAGATCGTAGTCACTTCTTATTTCTTTGTACATCTAGATAGGACTCATGTTGTACATCGGGATTATACCCAAGGGATATTTATAGATGTTTATGTTCTTTTTCATTTCAGTTATTGTACTATCTGTGACCCGACAGCTTATTCGGGTATATTCTTTGTATACTTTCATTTCATTTTATATATACTAGCACTTTTTTTTACTGTAGTATTAGTGTATTATGTCTCTCATTATATCAGTTTCGTATTTGCTTAATATTCGTGGCATGTTTTATTTAATTTTAACATCTCTCTTATATGATTTCGGGTAGTTAGTCTTATACTATTTAGTACCGCCAATTGATGTTGGGACTGAGCCATCTGAAACTCCTAATTTAATGTACTATAGGTCTGGCCACCCGTTATTATTTTAAGTGGGGTGTTACAGATGGTATCAGAGCATCAGGTTCTAGAGTCTTTAGGATCTGTGCGGGTTTCTGCTTTCCTCTCTTAAGCGTTCTTGATATAAAGCCCTACTAGTAGGATTGTTGTGTTAATTACGTTTATCATCTTCTGTGAAGTGTATTCACTTGAATGACGTTCTGACACAGTTGCTCTCGTTTCAGGCGTCGCCTAGATTATGTCATGTAGGAAGGGACAAGAATAGAGATGCAATACCCATAAAAAATTTTGGGTACGATTTGATGGGAGGTATTTTCTTTCTGTGATTCAGGCGGAGATAAGGAGGAGGTTTCTAGATGTGATTCAAGGTGATTTGTTCGTAGTTTAGTAAGAAAGGGAAATTTAATCGAATGGCGAATCTTGGACTTAGTAAGGTAACTCTGAGGAGAGGTATATAGTGTAGTCCTTGGGAGGTTTAGATTGAGAAACCCGTCAATCTTTGTTAGGAAGCCTCGTGATGCCGACTTTTATCGATGGAAGGTAGGTGGCATTGTCCTATTGGTAGGACTATCTTCTTTATTTAGGAAGGGAGTAAGGAAGTTGGACTCAGGTTCGTTGAGTAGTACCGAAGGAGTTATTGGGGGTCGCAATTATGTTTTGTCCTTCAAAATGGTTAGGAAGGATTTAAGGGAGATGTTTATCTTATGGAGAAATAGGTTTAGGAAGAATGATTGTCCAAGAAGATGTAGAGGAATTTAAATAAGGATTCAAGGATGAGGTAAATCAATTGGACTATGGAAGTATAAGGTAGAATGCCTTTCTTTGGGTTTAAGTCACGCTTTATGCGATATCAGGAACGTCGCACGTAAGATATAGGTGGATAGCCCCTACAAAAATTTCCTTAGAGGAAGGAGTGAGTAAGTATGGCCTTTGTATGGCATATTTTGAGAAAATAAATCGTCTCGTGAGGAGATAGTCGAGAGTTATAATAGTGAGTTCTGGAAGTGAGGACGATTGGAGTTTTTTGAGTAGTGGTTATAAGGTTATTTTCTTATAGATCGGCTAGTGCTGGTAATTGTAGTGTTCCAATGAGGGAAAAACTTACTTATGGAAATGTTTTAATGTGATATAAAGGATTTGGAGAACTGAGTAGGTAAAGAGTTTAAGAGATTCATTTTTGAGCGGAGAATTTAGCTCATAGTTGTGCTAGTTGGAGGACTAGGTATTAGTTAGAGTATTTTAATTGTGGAGGCCTTGTGTCCTAAACATAAGGTGTTTATTTGGCGTGTCGAAAGACATGGAATTGTTTTATATTTTGTGTTGTATAGGCCTTCAGGCAATATCTAAAATATGAAAATCTTTTATTAAACCTTAACCCTGGTTCAACTAATCTCCATTTCCGACCTAGCTACACAGTAGTGTAGAGGGAGGGTTCCTTGTTTGGATTTCTCTTGCGAGACCTCCCCCGCACGAAGGTAACTGGCGTCAGGAATTGAGAGGAGTTCAACCATTGGGAATTTTTTTAAAACTTTTACACATTTAAAACTATTACTATAGATTATATTGCTGAGGGTTATATTACGATCTGAGGCTAATGGAGCCTGATTATAATTCTATGAGTGGATCTCGGGTACGGGGTGTATGGGTGCCTTGGGTAGTTAGATTGTTTTAAAACTTATATGGTTCGACGTGAGAACTAGTAAGGGTCCGTATAGTGATTTTAAGAGTAGATGTAAGGAGTAGAAGATATCCGAAGTCCTAGGCATATTTATATTTTGCGGGCGAAATTTTTGTAAGGGGGAAAGTATGTAACACCCCACAATTTTGGAGACTGAGAAATTAAAATTTTTGGAAAAATAAAATTTAATTAATTTGGAGAATTTTAAAAATTGGAAATTGACGTCCAAAAATAGAGAACATTTCAAAGTATTCCGGATGATGAATTTGAGTGTACCATCTATACCGAAAGGGTCGAGATAGTCAAAATGACTGTCATTGGGTTTTATTTCGGTTTCGAAATGTTTTTAAGTCAGTTTGACTCGAATTGGAGTAAACGAGTCATTTAAAGTGTGTATTAACATTTATAATTGGGTTTACTGTTTTAAGGGATTTAAAGGCTTACGGGTGAAGCCTTCTCATTTGAGAAAAGGAGAGAAAGATAAAAAAGAGAAAAAGGAAGAGGAAGAGAGAGAGAAGAGAAAACTTGGAGATTTCATTCCCAACCGTGATCACGAGGACGATCCAACCTCTACAAATTCGAGGCAAGTGTTTAATCTTGCTAAATATTTAATTTGTGTATTTCATTTCATAATTTGTGGGTAAAAGAAATGGATTTTTGGGTATTGATATCAAAACCTAGATTTTCGGGTTTAATCCTGAAATCAATGTTTAAATATGGGTTTGATGGTGTAGAAAGGGTTAGGATTAGATTTGGGTTGAATTATTGGCTTAGAATCATGATACGATGAAGGATTAGGGGTTAGAAGTCAGATTTTAGGGTTTAGGATTCGTGGGTTTTATTGAAGAAGAAGAAACCTTCAAATTCTTCAGACCCAAATCGATTCGCCCCTTAAGAGAATCGATTTGGCCTAGGTAAAAATGGCAGGTCTGCATTGACCGAATCGATTCAGACCCAAGGTGAATTGATTCATCCTAAGATAGAAGACCAGGTCTTTGGACCCGAATCGATTCGTTGGGCCGAATCGATTCAGAATTGGGCCGAATCGATTCGAAAATAGGGTATTGTTGAGGAATCTTCTCTATAATGATTTCTAGCCCTTTTTGGTTGGGTTTATCGATTTGGGACATGATTATATTATGTGAGAGTTATGTTTTGGTGACTTACAAGGGTTTTCTCAATTATTATGATTATGGGGACTTCTTTAAATAGTTTAAGGAAGGTATATGTTTACGTGCATGCATTGCAGTTGTGTGTGTTTATGGAGATAGTGGGAGACCTCATTGGGATTGCAAATCCTAATTATAAATCAAAAGTGTGTATAGATATGATGTGAGGTTAAGAACTCTTAGAGAGAGTTGTGAGGGTACGCTGTGAAATTCTTGGGCAATATTTGTATCGAATCCTTATAGAGTTAGGATTAAATTTAGGATAAGACTGGGGACCGACGAGAGATAGTGGTCGCGAATCCTTAGTAATGTTTAAATTAAGGAAGAAGTTGTAATTCAATTGGATTAAGGGTTTATAAGAGAAAATGAATGGTAGGAGAAATTGGGAACGATTGGATCGTGGTATTGACTGGAATAAGTGTAGTGTAATTCTAGTCAGGATAGTTTATATATATAATTGTGTGGGAATAATAATTGGGATTCCAATACTTGAAATGAATTTAAGTTAAGCTTGAGGTTTATAGACTATTAGTTAGGTGTAAACCAATGGTCAAAGTAGTACTAGAGATATTAATGTACTTTCTGATATAGATGAGATGTGTAGTGATGATTTCCTACACTAAACTTTGGGTGATAACAGTAATGTTGGCTATATATATGTTGGAAGACTATTCATATCATAGGAGAAATTGATGAATATGCTCCAAGTGAAGGATTGTATTCACATATCGAAGTTAATTAAATGTGTGGGGATGACGGCTAGTATATTGATGATTATGTATACTTATAGCCGAGTTTAGAAATCTTATATATAGGATGATAAATACTGTGTATATTTATGTGGATATGTGGATATATATTTTTGTAATTGTATAAATATGGCCATATGTGTATACTCATGTGGTGAATATCTAAACCGTATGTGATGGTTTAATTATATGATGGGATCATATGAATGTATATATATTATGCATGTGAATGATATATATACTTATGTGGTTAAGCATACCCCGCGCATGCTATCATTGGGAAGTTTCCACTCAGAGGGTGAGCATCCTGGCTCGATGAGCAGGGTGTGGATATTCCCTAGGTCATAGAGGTCCATTGTGTTATTATGTGATTTATATTTTGGGGTGAGACGTGGTTGGGGGGTATGTCTCATCTCACTGACCAATTAGGAGGTATGATCGCTTCTAGGGACGTCGTGTGTGTGTGTGTGTTGGCTCCGATGTCTGTCATATTGAGTCTGACCGTGGTCCCCAGGATGGTATACGAGTAATCACCTGGAAGATGACAGCATGGTGAAGTTTATCGGCGATATATATAGCTGGGTATTTTATGTGCATGGCCATTGTACGTCATATGTAGTATGTACACTTGGCTATGGGAATGGATGATTATATATATATATATATATATATATATATATATATATATATATATATATATGGTTAGAATAAATACCTATATATATATATTTATATATCCTATTGGTGAAAGGATATGGAATATCTGTGGAGTACATCTTGGATGATTATGGTGTGCCAGGTTATTGGGGGTTGATGTATCGCACTTAAGGAATATTTCGGTTATATCAACCCATGGATATTTGTTGAAGATTTTGGGATTCTTCTTTGCTATCAATATAAATTGAAGTAGTAGTATTTGTGTGTATGACATAATGGACCACTACGATCGACATTGTCAAGGAGTAGTGTGTTGGGGGGGTTCCTTGTTTGGATTTCGCCTTGCGAGACGCCCCATGCACGAAATGAAGTGCAACGTTGAGACTGGAGAGAAGTTTTGTCATTATTATTTTGTATGCATGTTATTTAGAGATTCAATCATATAATTCAATACGAATGTAAATGGGTAACGTATTAAGAATCATAATTGGTTAAAATATAAGTCAGAATAAATAAAGCCTAGTTGGCATATATATATGTGTATATACATTTTAGTGTGATTAGAAAGGGTTGGATTCTTGGGTAATGATAGGAGGGAAAGTCTTGTGGGCAATAGACAGTGGCAGTGGTAGGTTAGGTTGCCCTTATGGGTGGGGTAACATAATTAAGACTTCGGGACGTGAATAGGTGCGCGCCGTTAGATGAGGGGTGAGTTGGGGTTTCACGAGAGTGCGATTCCACTTTAATTATGAAATAAGTGCATTTATATTTATTATGCACGGTTAACACACTTTCTAAATATTTTCACAACTCGGGCTCTGACCCGTTTATATTTCTCTTTTGCTATATATGTATATATATAATATTACAGGTGTCCTGCCATATGGATACGGGATGCCCTTCTATCCAGAATCTTGGGAGCCGTAACAGGTGCAGACTGTTGTGGGATTTAGATCATAGTCGCTTCTTATTTCTTTGTACATCTAGATAGAACTCATGTTGTACATAGGGATTATACCCAAGGTATATTTATAGATGTTTATGTTCTTTTCCATTTCAATTATTGTACTATCTCTGACCCGACAGCTTATTCGGGTATATTCTTTGTATACTTTCATTTCATTTTATATATACTAGCACTATCTTTTACTGTAGTATTAGTGTATTCTGTCTCTCATTATATCTGTTTCGTATTTGCTTAATATTCGTGGCATGTTTTATTAAATTTTAACATCTCACTTATATGATTTTGGGTAGTTAGTCTTATACTATTTAGTACTGCTAATTGATGTTGGGACTGAGCCATCTGAAACTCCTAATTTAATGTAGTATAGGTCTAGCCACCCATTATTATTTTAAGTGGGGTATTACAGATGGTATCAGAGCATCAGGTTCTAGAGTCTTTTGGATCTATGCGGGTTTTCTGCGTTCCTCTGTTAAGCGTTCTTGATATAAAGCCCTACTAGTAGGATTGTTGTGTTCATTACGTTTATCTTCTTCTGTGAAGTGTATTCACTTGAATGACGTTCTGACACAGTTGCTCTCATTTCAGGCGTCGCCTAGATTATGTCGTGTTTGAAGGGACAAGAATGGAGATGCAATACCCATAACAAATTTTGGGTACTCTTTGATGGGAGGTATTTTCTTTCTGTGATTCAGGCGGAGATAAGGAGGAGGTTTCTAGATGTGATTCAAGGTGATTTGTTCGTAGTTGAGTAAGAAAGGGAAATTTACTCGAATGGCGAATCTTGGACTTTGTAAGGTAACTCTGAGGAGAGGTATATAGTGTAGTCCTTGGGAGGTTTAGATTGAGAAACCCATCAATCTTTGTTAGGAAACCTCGTGATGATGACTTTTATCGATGGAAGGTAGGTGGCATTGTCCTATTGGTAGGACTATCGTCTTTATTTAAGAAGGGAGTAAGGAAGTTGGACTCAGGTTCATTGATTAGTACCGAAGGAGTTATTAGTGGTCGCAATCGCGTTTTGTCTTTGAAAATGGTTAGGAAGGATTTAAGGGAGATGTTTATCTTATGGAGAAATAGGTTTAGGAAGAATGATTGTCGTGGAAGATGTAGAGGACTTTAAATAAGGATTCAAGGATGAGGTAAAGTAATTGGACTATGGAAGTATAAGGTAGAATGCCTTTCTTTGGGTTTAAGTCACGCTTTATTCGATATCGGGAACGTCGCACGTAAGATATTGGTGGATAGCCCCTACACCCCTAGGGTGTACAGAAATTTTCTTAGAGGAAGGACTGAGTAAGTATGGCCTTTGTATGGCATATTTTGAGAAAATAAATCGTCTCGTGAGGAGATAGTCGAGAGTTATAATAGTGAGTTCTGGAAGTGAGGACGATTGGAGTTTTTTGGGTAGTGGTTATAAGGTTATTTTCTTATAGATCGGCTAGTGCTGGTAATTGTAGTGTTCCAATGAGGGAAAAACTTACTTATGGAAATGTTTTAATGTGATATAAAGGATTTGGAGAATTGAGTAGGTTAAGAGTTTAAGAGATTCGTTTTTTAGCGGAGAATTTAGCTCATAGTTGTGCTAGTTGGAGGACTAGGTATTAGTTAGAGTATTTTAATTGTGGAGGCCTTGTGTCCTAAACATAAGGTGTTTATTTGGCGTGTCGAAAGACATGGAATTGTTTTATATTATGTGTTGTATAGGCCTTCAGGCAATATCTGAAATATGAAAATCTTTTATAAAACCTTAACCATGGTTCAACTAATCTCAATTCCTGACCTAGCTACACAGTAGTGTAGAGGGAGGGTTCTTAGTTTGGATTTCGCTTGCGAGACCTCCCCCGCACGAAGGTAACTAGCATCAGGAATTAAGGGGAGTTCAACCATTGGGAATTGTTTTTACACTTTTACACATTTAAAACTATTACTATAGATTATATTGCTGAGGGTTATATTACGATCTGAGGCTAATGGAGCCTGATTATAATTCTGTGAGTGGATCTCGGGTATCGGGTGTATGGGTGCCTTGGGTAGTTAGTTTGTTTTAAAACTTATATGTTTGATGTGAGAACTGGAAAGGATCGGTATAGTGATTTTAAGAGTAAATATAAGGAGTCGATGAGATTCGAAGTCCTAGGCATATTTATATTTTGCGGGCGAAATTTTTGTAAGGGGGAAAGTATGTAACACCCCACGATTTTTTAGACTGAGAAATTAAAATTTTTGGGAAAATTAAATTTAATTAAATTGGATAATTTTAAAATTTGGAAATTGAGGTCCAAAAATAGAGAACATTTCAAAGTATTCTGGATGATGACTTTGAGTGTACCATCTATCCCGAAAGGGACGAGATAGTCAAAATGACTGTCATTGGGTTTTATTTCAGTTCTGGAATGTTTTTAAGTCAGTTTGACTCGAATTGGAGTAAACGAGTCATTTAAAGTGTGTATGAACATTTAAAATTGGGTTTACTGTTTTAAGGGTTTTAAAGGCTTACGGGTGAAGCCTTCTCATTTGAGAAAAGGAGAGAAAGAGAAAGAAGAGAAAAAGGAAGTGGAAGAGAGAGAGAAGAGAAAACTTGGAGATTTCCATTCCAACCGCGATCACGAGGACGATCCAACCTCTACAAATCCGAGGCAAGTGTTTAATCTTGCTAAATATTTCATTTCATAATTTGTGGATAAAAGAAATGGATTTTTGGGTATTGATATCAAAACCTATTGTTTTGGGTTTAATCTTGAAATTAATGTTTAAATATGGGTTTGATGGTGTAGAAAGGGTTAGGATTAGATTTGCGTTGAAATATTGGCTTAGAATCATGATAGGATGAAGGATTAGGGGTTAGAAGTGAAATTTTAGGGTTTAGGATTCGTGGGTTTTATTGAAGAAGAAGAAGAACCCTTCAAATTCTGCAGACCCAAATCGATTCGCCCCTTAAGCGAATCGATTCGGCCTAGGCAAATTGGCAGGTCTCCATTGACCAAATCGATTTAGACCCAAGGTGAATCGATTCATCCTAAGATAGAAGCCCAGGTCTTCGGACCCGAATCGATTCACCCTGGAAGCCGAATCGATTCGCTGGGCCGAATCGATTTTGAAAAAGGGTATTGTTGAGGAATCTTATCTATAATGATTTCTAACCCTTTTTGGTTGGGTTTATCGATTTGGAACATGATTATATGATGTGAGAGTTATGTTTTGGAGACTTACAAGGGTTTTCTCAATTATTATGATTATGGGTACTTCTTTAAATAGTTTAAGGATGGTATATGTTTACGTGCATGCATTGGAGTTGTGTGTGTTTATGGAGATAGTGGGAGACCTCATTGGGAATGGAAATCGTAATTATAAATCAAAAGTGAGTATAGATATGATGTGAGGTTAAGAACTCTTAGAGAGAGTTGTGAGGGTACGTTGTAAAATTCTAGGGCAATATTTGTATCGAATCCTTATAGAGTTATGATTCAATTTAAGATAAGATTGGGGACCGACGTGAGAGAGTGGTCGCGTATCCTTAGTAATGTTTAAATTAAGGAATAAGTTGTAATGCAATACGATTAAGGGTTTATAAGAGAAATTGAATGGTAGGAGAAATTGGGAACGATTGGATCGTGGTATTGACTGGAATAAGTGTAGTGTAATTCTAGTCAGGATAGTTTATACATATAATTGTGTGGGAGTAATAAATGGGATTCCAATACTTGAAATGAATTTAAGTTAAGCTTGAGGTTTATAAACTATTAGTTAGGCGTAAACCAATGTATTAATGTACTTTCTGATATAGATGAGATGTGTAGTGATGATTTCCTACACTAAACATTGGGTGATAACAGTAATGTTGGGTATATATATGTTGGAAGACTATTCATATCATAGGAGAAATGGATGAATATGCTCCAAGTGAGGGATTGTATTCACATATCCAAGTTAATTAAATGTGTGGGGACGACGTTTAGTATATTGATGATTATGTATACTTATAGCCGAATTTAGAAATCTTATATATACGGATGAGAAATAGTGTGTATATTTATGTGGATATGTGGATATATATATATATATATATATATATATATATATATATATATATATATATATATATATATATATAATTGTATAAATATGTCTATATGTGTATACTCATGTGGTGAATATCTAAACCGTATGTGATGGTTTAATTATATGATGGGATCATATGGATGCATATATATTATGCATGTGAAGGATATATACTTATGTGGTTAAGCATACCCCGCGCATGCTATCATTGGGAAGTTTTCGCGCATAGGGTCAGCATCCTAGCTCAATGAGCAGGGTGTGGATATTCCTTAGGTCATAGACGTCCATTGTGTTATTATGTGATTTATATTTTGGGGTGAGACGTGGTTGGTGGGTATGTCTCGTTTCACTGACCGGTTAGGAGGTATAACCGCTTCTCGGGACGTCGTGTGTGTGTGTTTGCCCCGATGTCAGTGATATTGAGTCCGACCGTGGTCCCCAGGATGATATATGAGTAATCCCCTGGAAGATGATAGCATGGTGCAGTTTATCGGCGATATATATAGCCGGGTGTATTATGTGCATGGCCATTGTATATATAGGATATATCAATATATATATAGGTATTTATTCTAAGCATATATATATATATATATATATATATATATATATATATATAAATCATCCATTCCCATAGCCAAGTGTACATACTACATATGACGTACAATGGCCATGCACATATATAGTATGTACATACTATATATAGCCGGGTATATTATGTGCATGGCCATTGTACGTCATATGTAGTATGTACACTTGGCTATGGGAATGGATGATTTTTTTTTTATATATATATATATATATATATATATATATATATATATATATATATATATATTATATATCCTATAGGTGAAAGGATATGGAATTTCTATGGAGTACATCTTGGATGATTATGGTGTGCCAGATTATTCGGGGTCGATGTATCGCACTTAAGGAATATTTCGGTTATATCAACCCAAGGATATTCGTTGAGGATTTTTGGATTCCTCTTTGTTATCAATCTAAATTGAAGTAGTAGTATTTGTGTGTATGACATAATGGACCTCCACGATCGACATTGTCAAGGAGTAGTGTGTTGGGGGGGGGGGGGTTCCTTGATTGGATTTCGCTTTGCGAGACGCCCTACGCACGAAACGAAGTACAATGTTGAGAGTGGAGAGAAGTTTTTTCATTATTAATTTGTATGCATGTTATTTAGAGATTAAATCATATAATTCAATTCGAATGTAAATGGGTAACGTATTAAGAATCATAATTTGTTAAAATATAAATCAGAATAAATAAAGCCTAGTAGGGCATATTTATATGTGTATATACATTTTAGTGTGATTAGAAAGGGTTGGATTCTTGGGTAATGTTAGGAGGGCTAGTCTTGTGGGTAATAAACAGTGCCAGTGATAGGTTAGGTTGCCCTTATGGATGGGGTAACTTAATTAAGACTTCGGGACTCGAATAGGTGCGCGTCGTTAGATGATGGGTGAGTTGGGGTTTCACGAGAGTGCGATTCCACTTTAATTATGAAATAAGTGCATTTATATTTATTATTCACCGTTAACACACTTGCTAAATATTTTCACAACTCGAGCTTTGACCCGTTTATATTTCTCATTTGCTATATATGTATATATATAATATTATAGGTGTCCTACCGCATGGATGCCAGATGCCCTTCTATCCAAAATCGCCGTAACAGGTGCGGACTGTTGCGGGATTTAGATCGTAGTCGCTTCTTATTTCTTTGTACATCTAGATAGGACTCATGTTGTACATCGGGATAATACCCAAGGGATATTTATAGATGTTTATGTTCTTTTCCATTTCAGTTATTGTACTGTCTGTGACCCGACAGCTTATTCGGGTATATTCTTTGTATACATTCATTTCATTTTATTTTTACTAGCACTTTCTTTTAGTGTAGTATTAGTGTATGTTGTCTCTCATTATATCTATTTTGTATTGGTTTACTATTCGTGGCATGTTTTATTTAAATTTAACATCTCGCTTATATGATTTCGAGTAGTTAGTCTTATTCTATTTAGTACCGCCAACTGATGTTGAGACTGAGCCATCTGAAACTCCTGATTTAATGTAGTATAGGATTGGCCACCCGTTATTATTTTAAGCGGGGTGTTACAAGAAAGTATTTAAAATGCTTACTAGTTGATATGACATACATGTTAGTACGAAACAATCTCTTGAGAATTCTCACCTCTCATCTAGTGTGCACGCATATCGTACCACTAAAATATCATAAGTCTAACCCAAATTCTCCTCCCATAAGTTCTAATACGCGAGACGATATGATTACAATTTACTTAAGTTAACATCTTCTTAATAATTATTTAAGCTAATTATGTGTATCTCAGTACTGATGTGAAATCTCATGCACATAATACAATTTGGAACACCTATTCAATATGTATTTACTTACAAGCACAGTAGAAAAATTTAAGGTATAGGTATATATCTCACACCATATATATATAGTAGAGCACCCCACATAAAATCTATGGTGATGGAATACTCTGTAATCCAGTCCCTGTACCTCTCGTACAATACGGGAAATACTAGTTTGGATCCACTCTTGAACCGTTTTAACATAAACACACATATTGGAGGCGAAGCATAGTTCCCAGTCCTAAGAGGTCAGCACGTACCCCTCACGTCTCTTAAGACCATCTAACTATCATTCTCAAATAGCCTGTATCAAGGATACTATCTTCTAGGGTACGAGTCAATATCCCCCATAGAGGTCCAATCGAGATAAGAGCGTCCTAACGCGGAAAGCCCCGTTATAGAAAGTAGCTTGGCTATGATTATATAGAGATATATAATAATATATATACATATACACATGCAAACTATTATATATATATGTATGCCTTCACATATATTAACTTGTTTTTCCACACGTTCCCAATTACTTCTCCACCCCCGAAGTGTATCATTTTTATAACCATAATGTCAGTGGGTTAACACTCTCTATCCTACAAGCCTAAGTCATCAATCATGCTCACTCAACCTAACGTGTCACACATATAAACATATTTTATTATTCTGTAGCCCTCGAGACACTACGTTTAAGTCTCATATTAATCCATATTATCCGGACCTAAATCACAACCCTACTGGTCCCTCATAAGTCCTATTATAATAATCTCAACACAAACAAGGTCCCCTCGAAGCGGTGTTACATCATCATTAAAGAAGATGGGAGTTTCCAAAAATCAGCAGGAGTCAATCGATCGACATTCATAGGTCGATCGATCGACCCTTGAGGTCTCAACCCAGATTTTCTTATGATAACTACAGGTTGAATCATTATAAGTCCTCAAAACCTCTATAATTTCATCCCAAACTCCTAACCAAGCAATCCAAATGTATAAGAAATATATATGAATAAGTTCTAACATAACAACATCAGTAAATCCTCAACGAATTAATCAAAAAGGGGTTTAATTCCAGATTTCTTTATAAAACCTAATTATGCATGAATAATCAATAATCTCTATTTTAATCGATATTTCCTTCAAAAATATCATTATAAGTTTGTGGGTAATCCTCTACATATGATCAAGATTTCAGGCTACATAAATTCTCCCTACAATATATAAATTCTCTTCCAAAACCTATAATTCTTTAAATAAAACATGTGATTTTCATTCCTAGGTTAACATGAAAGGGATATCAACTAGAAAAAAGCCAGATAGATACTTGACTTGAAGATGAAAGTCTGAATTCCAGGTGTTGATGGGTATGGTTGCATTCCCGCTTTTTTTGTCTACGCGGCGGTGGTGGAATCCGACAAAATGGTTGTGAGTTGGGGGTTCTCCTCCTTGGAAGGTTTCCCTCTTCTCTCTAACGTAGCCCCTATGAAACTTCTAAATCCCTAACCCTCGAGAAATATAATTTCATAAGATATAAACCTATTATTTTCGTCCATAATTAAGCCTAAAAATGGTTGATTACTAAAACGCCTCCTCGGGTTATCTGTTAGGTCTAAAAATGCCCCGAGACCCAAACTAAACCCCGAGGTACACTTTTCGGACTATCTCGACCCTTCTGGACATGTCGACGCACTCGAAATGACCATACGGGCGACTTATAATTTATTTAATCTAAATTGCATTAATTTAGTCCCGTTACGACACAAGTGCATCGTGACTTTAAATTCTGTAATTATCGTGTTAATCACTCGCGACAGTTTTTAATAAATTCAAGCTCATATATTGATTTGAATCATTAAGTAATTTCCACCAAATAATTACTAACTCTCGTCACGCTAGTATATGTTTATTTTTAAATTCTGGATTAATATTAATTAGATTCTATCCCAATTTAATTTAATAAAAATCCCAAAATAAATAACTAGAAGCCATAAAATTATGGGGTATTACATACTTTCCCCCTAATAACGGAATTTCGTTCTGAAATTAAAAAAATAAGGCACACCTGGTAAAAATGGTATCTTCTAGTACTCAAAACCTTCTCCAAAGTAAGGCTCTATCACAATAGCCCCCACTTTACATCAAGCTTGATTAACACTCTCGACACCTTATCAGTTATAGAGTCACACATCTATAACGAAACCTCACCTCGTGTTCCTACCAAACAACATTCAAATAAGAATAATCTATACATCATTGGCGTCGCATTATCTCAATCTTATTGGGAGGTCGAACCTCACTTCGTATCAACTCCCGTATTTATCTAAACACAAAACTCCTATTTTGGGAGAACAATATGAACACCTGACTGATCTTGTCCATTGTTCGAATCTCAATTCTTTGCGAAGTGACTCCTACGACACTCAAAAGTCACTCAAAACCATTTGTGGTTATTCCACTATAACCATCGGACTCCAACTCTTGACCAATCCAAAACTCTGAATATCCGCTAACCTCTATAAATTTAGAGGAAGAAAATTTCAATAAGCATCTTCTCCACAATTTGCAAGTATAAGTGCTTCCGCACAACTCTACCATTTGGTAATATCCTCTCCCCATTACTTTATTATGCTTCGCTTACTAGCTATATCCATTGTGGAAATGAAATGATCGCAATTAGTCCAAAATTACTTTCATACAGGTCCACTGGTCATTAATCACCTTATGCCTACTCCTCGGGTTATAGGTGATTAGTTCAGAACAAATACCGTGCATGACCAAGTACCGGTGAAATCCTTCTTTTAAAAAGAAGACTACTCACACTATCGAATAATGGAAATCATCCCAAGGAATATCAATCGTTTCCTTCTTGGTGAACTTGTTCCATGCATTCGAAGGAACTATTGACCTTACCTTGAGGTTGTCACCTCGTCAAAGGAATTTATAGACTTGACTTCCCTTTTCCATTACTAGAACCATTGGCTAGAAATATAATTTCTGGCTAATCATCTTACATCAACCGATTTCTATCAATGAGTGGTGCACGTGGAGACTACTCATTATGTCCTTCTCAACACCAACTTTCACTTATAATGCCTCACATTAAGTATTACTTGGTACTCATCTTCTTCCCTTGGCGTATCCCAAAAGTTTCTACCCTTGCACTTTCGCCACGATGTGCCCTTATGGACTCCTTATACCTTTTTGACATCACCTTTCTATTTACGTGTAGGTCACTCTCAACATTCGACAGAGTAGAACGCCGATCCATATTCTCCATAATAGTAAAATTTTATTCCTCAAGGATACCCCTTTTTAAATGGCTTCCCACAGCCTTTCAACTAAGTTCGGGTGTTCTACTCTGATCGTACACATATATATGGATTTTTGTTCTTCTCACACGACACTTCATCCACTCCACTGCTTACATTTTGTTATAATAATCCCACAAGCATATATTTTGCATATCTATTCCCACGTCTCTTTTCCCCGAGCGATTTGACATCAACTAATTAGGGTGCCCACACCCTTTAAACCGTGTCTATTGGTGTAAACGTCACATACACTTCACATGTAACCCCTAATTCTTTATTACCCCCGTATTCATAACGTGGCTATACCACTTGGGCATTCTCAATCACCCTAGAATTTGAAATTTTAAATCCTCCTTAACATCGTTTCACCCTTCAACCTGTGGTGATAAAAAAAGTTTTCAATTTCCTCACCACACTGCTAGATCCACTAGCCTTATATCATAATCTAACTTCCAACGTAAAGTTATAAGTACATACTTTTATAACGACCGAGGTATCGGACTTATGGATGAATGGACAAAATATCTCCCTACTTCCAACCTTACACTAAGTTTCATGAATGGGATGTCTCGCAAAGAGAAATCCAAATAAGGAACCCCCCCGATACACTACTACTTAGCATTGTCGGTTATCGAAATCCATTAGGCCCTCAATCCATAACATGTACCCCTACATTCCCGTCTCGTGATATAAAAGTTACATCTCTATCCGCAATTATATTTATATGAGGAGCTTTCCTTCCCCCAAAGGAACTATCAGTCAACAGTGTTGTAAACCACATTACATAAACATCGTACACTTACAATCGAAACCCTCGAAATCCTTTCTCAAACACACAACTATGAGTTGTAACTCCCACGTCTCTAAAGGAGTGATATAACAATGCGCTCATCCTATTGCTAAGTCCTGAGCGCTAAACATAAGAAGGAGGTAAATCTTTTCTCTCAAAAGTAAACCCAATATACTACGGATCATCATAATAAAGTCCATACGTACACCGGAATCGACTATCTCGACACCACTATACCCTTCGAAGTCTTTATAATATATACATAAATACGAGCCCGACCCTATCATAGGTGAGGTTTTTTTTGCAGAACCAAAACATCCCGCACAGACTCATATCCCGTCAAGAAAGTAGTCTTTAGTACGTCCTACTCCTGAATCCATAACTAATGGCATTCCGATCTCAAGTCCATCTTTGAGAATAAGGCAGTTCCTTTCAACTGGTCGAATAAGTTATCGATTCGAGGCGACGGGTACTTATTCCATGTCATGACTTTATTCAACCATCGATAGTCCACACACACCCTCAATGAATCATCTCACTTTTTCATAAACAACACTGGAGCGCCCCAAGGCGTGGTGATCCTACGAATGGAGCCTTGACCTAACATCTACTAAATCTGATCCCTAACTCCCTCAACTCAACTAGAGCTATATATGGTACAATGCTCGGCTATTGGCCGAGTTCCCGACATCAAATTTGCAACGAAATATATTTCTCAACTAGGGGTAATCCCGTTATATTTTGGATCACACTGGAAACTTACGGACCACGAGAATCGAATCAATCGGAATTACTACTTCCTTAGAGGTCTCCTCCTCTATGAAAAATAAATAGGTGAACGATCCTCCCTCAAGACGAGTCATCGCTACCAAAAACATCTCTTAACTCGAAATAGCGAGATAATACTCTTACCGAAATAGTCTAATATTGTTCTATAAGCAGGAAGTCAATCTATTGCAGTAATGGAATCATGCTTGTGCATAACAAAAACTCATTTGTGTGTATAGGCAATCATCCGGCTCCCATTCTCTATACGTATTCCATAGTACCTAACGAAAGTCAATGACCCATTATCCCGCAGTGAGTCTACACATGTCATAGTACTCTCTAACGTGCCTAACAACTTTATGGCCCGTGCAAGCTAGTGGATATAAAAGATCGTGATGCCCCAGTATTGAATAAAATGTGTCCCATGGTACTAGGAATAAGAAACCTACCCTTAATGGATGATGGTGGTTGCTGAATTGTTGTATGTTGAACGTTATACACACACCCGTACTATATTTGCCCTTGTTGCTGGGGTATCTTACCCTTATCTGGGCAATCCTGCCTCCTATGACCCATTCGGCCACAAATGAATCATCTACCCGTAAACTGTCTCATTTTACGACTCAATTGATTTTGACCCTATTGCCTAGTTTCACCTTTTCCTTGGCCTTATTGGCCTTGCTGAGTATCTTTATGAAAAACGATATCAGGTTGAGGACAATCCCTCGTCTTGTGACCCGATTGTTCACACTTATAGCAGAGTCTTAAAAGTTCTCGATAGTCGGGTCGTAGTTTCTCTCCAGTATGATCTGGACAAGTTCGACGTTCATGGCCGTCCCTTCCACATTTGAAACATTTTTTTGTGACTTCATTCGCACCCCGGCTTTGTTGGCCTTGGCGCTTTTGGCTCTCCATGCAAATTTTATTACCTTCGTGGATTTTACGGTCTTGAGGAGATTATTGTTCCAATTTTGGTGTCTTCCTACAATTGTTAACTCTGGTCATGTTAGATTGACTATTCTCTTTTGATCTTTTATCTCCTATAAGCTGCATTCTTGGTACTGTAAGACTGCAGTGGTAACTACCTGTGCCACAATACCTGCTAATTCAATGATTGATACCCTTTTCGGAGACCCCTGAGGTGTGAGCTGACCTTGCTTATTGAATCCCCCAATGGTATTATCTTATTCTTCTTGACGATCCGTCTGAAAGTTGAAATAATCTGGATGAGTTCAACATTCACATAAACAAATCGCAGACGTACGAATTTCCAATGCGTAAAGATAAATACAACATTCCTAATATTATGGCTCTAACTCAAAGGACGCTAAGCAGAAACGTAATGAATCGAACATATTCTAAACGACAGTAGAACCTAGCACTCTGATACCACATGTAACACCCCGCCTAATTAAATAGGGGGTGATCAGTCCTTTCTTAAATTACAATCAAGGTGAACGGTGTGGTTAATTCTTAGCATCACTATCGACAATAATTTTTACATTTTAATCACCCTATAAATAATTAAGCTAAGTGTCAAAACATTTTAAAATAATATTTCATTTATTAAATTACATAATGAAAAACTTTTAAATCATAAAAATTTATGAATAACACGAGCGATAAATAAAACAAAACCATTTAATGAAATGCCAACTAGATATCTCAATCCAAATAAATATCCACAAATGTAATCCACATGACAGAAGAATAAATCCCAAATGAGCATTGAATACTCGAAACATAAATAAATACAAAATTTCTAATAGGTCTAAATTCGAACACGAAATGGGAGACACATAACCTATCTGTTGATAAGAAATTTAATCTGCTGACATGGACAAATCATATGAAGACACGTGGCTATATAGATGGCAACAAAAAACACTTCCGAGGAACCCATGCGCTCCGAGGAATAAGACTACAACGAGGAAGACTAGTTCCCCGAGGAACACACAAGCTTTGAGGAACAATGCCTCTCCGAGGAACTCTTGAGTACCGAGAAGCTTAGGCGGTCCGAGCAACTCAGGCGGTCCGAGCGGCATCTCGAACAAAGCATTAATAGCTGGATAACCAATAGTTCAACTGATTCATTAAATTCTTATCATTCAGACGCGCACGCAAAAATGGGGATTAAATGTATTACCCTTTCACATGTATATCATTTAATGTATTACCCTTTCACATTACAGCCTCAGGGCTATAAATACATTACACAATCCTCATTGTAAAGTATCGGAATCCAAACCCTGGAATGGAGAGAGGAATTTCTTGAGAGAATTTGTAATCAAGAATTCCTAACACTCAGCAATAACACAACAATGGACGTAGGCCATTCTTATAAGGCTGAACCACTTTAAAATCTTTTGTCTCATTTATTTATCTGTGATTGAATTATTAGAGTGATCTAATTTTTACATCAACAGATTGGCGCCGTCTGTGGGAAACGACTGATAATATCGTTTTTCATCAAAAACAATCCATTACCAATGGTTGATATTCCTGAATCTAGTAATCGAAATGCTGGAACCCCTCCAAATTCATCTGCTCCACTAATTATTCCAGATCTGACTGGAATAATGGAAAATCTGGCTCAGGGCCAGACCGTCATGCAAGAAACAATGCGACAACTCATCCAAACTCTCCATGGCGGTGCATAAACCCATTCCGGACCACGAAGCATTGAAAGAAATACCCGTACTCCTTCTTCGCGTACTTGGCGTACTAATTGATATCGCAATGAGGAATCTGAAGATTTTTCTTATCAACCTGGACAAACTTTGTCAGTGCGGGCCACAGATACTGAACAACGTGTCACCCTCTCCCCAGAAAGGACCAGTGCATTGGAAAGACTAATTAGGGTTTCTCCTTTCGACCGATTAGTCCCTAGGAGGAACAAAAGTCCTCTTAATGCAGCGTCGAGGAGCTTTCGACAACCATCTGATTTAAGGGAAGGATCTTCCCAGTCGCAACCAGCTACTCGTCAAGATAGATCCTATGACCGACCAGCTACTCGTCAAGATAAATCCCAGGAAGCCACTTCAACGCGATCAGTTGCTCGAACCAATAGGCCCGAGGAAGGAAATGATGCATGGAAAGGATCTATTCAGAGGCTGGAGGATAGATTTGGGGAAATGGCTAAGGCCAAGAACCCTCTACAACGAACCTTTGTTCGAGGAACACATTTTGTCCAGGAAATTATTAATTTTCCAACACCATCAAAGTTCAAAGCACCTATCGTGACTCCCAAGTATGATGGAATGACTGACCCTGTCCTTCATATAGAACAATACCAAGCTGCAGCCGACATCTATGCTATCCCAGATGAGATGAGATGCAGAGCATTCTCGAGAACACTTACCGGATCTGCTCAAATATGGTATAATAATCTTCCTCGGGGTAAAATTTCAACTTTTCTTCAACTGGACGAGTTATTCATTGGGAACTTCTGCTATGGAGCAAAGCCAGTTAAACGAGTAGCACACTTATTAAGTGTTAGACAAAAAGCTGGTGAGAGTACCAAAGATTATATAACTCGTTTTAATAACGAGAAATTCGAAGTCATTGATTATGAGGAGAAGACAACGATTAACGCTTTGATGAGTGGACTACTCCCAAACAAGTTGTACTACACTTTGGATAAAGATCCACCTCAAACCATGTCGGACCTGATGGAAAAAGCGTCCAAGATTATGAATGCCGAGGAGGCTATGTCTGCGAAGAAGAATATGGACGCCAAAGAGACCAAGGTGGAAGTCGACAAAACCAAGAAGAAAAAACATAAGAACAATGGTGGTGACAAACAATACAAAAATAGGTCGTCATGGGAGGTCTTGAGGAAATTTGATAAGTACACACCTTTGAAGGCAAATATCAACCACGTCCTGGAAGAAATTAAGAACAGCGAGGAGTTAAACTGGCCAAAGAAAATGAAGGCAGACCCTGACACGAGGAATAGGGAAAAATATTGCGAGTTCCACAAGGATCATGGCCATATGACCAAAAATTGCATAGCTCATCAGAATGAGATTTAAACACTCATCCAACGAGGAAAGATGGCAAAGTATGTTGATCGGGAAGGCGAAAGAAGAAACAACGACCGAACTAGAGAGAGGTCTAGATCTCCTCGTCGAGCAGAGGAGAACAAGAAGAGAAACCATGAAGTTGATCCAGCGAATTGGTCTAGCTGAGGAAGATCGCCCGAGAAAGGTGAACATGGAGAAATTGGTCATCGGTTTTTCAAAAAATGACCTCGCAAGTGTTATATATCCTCATGAAGACCCGCTGGTGATCAAAATAAGAATGAAGGAGGTCATGATTTCAAGAGTACTGGTCGACAATGGTAGCTCGGCAGACATCATGTTCTACTCGTGCTTCGATAGTTTAAATCTAAAGCTATCTTAACTGGAGCCTTACCACAGACCCCTCATTGGTTTTGCTGGCGAGAAAGTATTTCCACTTGGGATGATCAAGTTCGATATATTCATTGGTACGTGGCCTGCTTGTCGGACAAAAAGAATACGTTTCTTCGCGATGGATAAGAATGTCCAATTATCGTACAATATCATCATGGGAAGAGTAGGACTGAAGAAGTTCGAGGTTGTACCATCTACAGTGCATCAGTGCCTAAAATTTCCAACAAACTTTGGAGTGGGAGTTGTGAAAGGTGATCAGAAAGTAGCTCGGGAATGCTATTATTCATCCGCCGAGCAAGAAGAACTGGAAGAATCAAAGAAAAATACTACTACCTATCAAGTGGATGAAGGTGCAGAAATTAAAACATTGGATCCTCGAGATGAGTCGCAACTCGTGAAGGGTCAAGTGGTGGAAACTACTGAAAACATCATTCTGGATGACGAGCACCCTGAGTGAACTACTCAAATAGGTTCATCATTGGAAGCCTCATTAAAATAGGAATTGATAACTTTCCTTACAAGGAGAAGACAAACTTTTGCATGGAGTCATGAAGATATGCCCGGGATAGACCCAAAATTCTTATGTCACGAGCTCAATGTGAATAAGGAGATCAAGCCAGTGAAGCAGAGAAGAAGAGTATTCAGCCCATAGCAGAATCAAGCTATAGAGGAGGAAGTCGAGAAGCTCCAGAAAGCTTCTTTCATTGAAGATGTTAAATATCCAGACTGGTTAGCCAATGTAGTGATGGTAAAGAAGAAAAACAACAAGTGGAGGATGTGTGTAGACTTCACCGACCTCAACAAAGCATGCCCAAAGGATCACTTTCCATTGCCCCGAATTGATCAACTGGTGGATGCTACCTCGGGACACGAGTTGCTGAGCTTCATGGATCCTTATTCTGGTTACAATCAGATCAAAATGAAACCTGAAGATAGGGAGAGTACATCTTTCATTACCCCTAGGGGAACTTATTGTTATAATGTTATGCCTTTTGGTTTGAAAAATGCAGGTGCGGCATATCAGAGGCTGATGAACAAGGTCTTTGCTAAACAAATCAGTGACAATATGGAAGTCTACGTTGACGATATGCTGATGAAAAGTAAGAAAGTTGTCGATCATCTAGTTGACTTAAGTCAGACTTTTGATCAACTAGATAAATATCAAATGAAGTTGAACCTGACGAAGTGCATCTTTGGAGTACGAGAAGGCATGTTCCTCAGGTATATTGTCAATCAATGAGACATTGAGGCAAATCCTAAAAAGATCAAAGCTCTATTAGGGCTGCGATCCTGAACGATGAAGAAGGAAGTACAGAGTCTCACAGGACGAGTAGCAGGACTCAACAGATTTGTGTCACGAGCAACTGATAGATGTCTCCCATTCTTCAAGACACTCAGAAAGACTTTTGAGTGGAATGATGAACGTGAGAAGGCTTTTCAAAACATGAAAAAATACTTGGGAGCACCTCCACTGTTGTCGAGGCCAGTAATGGGAGAAAAATTATATTTGTACCTTGCAGTGTCCGAGAACGCAGTTAGCTCGGCGTTGATCAGAGTGGAGAATGGAATACAAAAGCCAATTTACTGTAAAAGTAAGGCCTTCCGAGGAGCAGAGATCAGATATCCAAGGCTGGAAAAATTTGCACTGGCGCTGATTGAGGCGAGTAGGAGAATGAGGCCATACTTCCAGGCTCATACTATAGTAGTATATACTGATATGCCATTGAGGCAAGCCCTGCATAAGCCAGAAAAATCAGGAAGATTGATGTACTGGGCAATAGAGTTCGGTGAATATGATATAGTCTATGAACCCAGATCATCGCTTAAAGGGCAGGCTGTAGCAGATTTTATAGCGGAGTTCACCTATCCTGATAGCGCCGAGGAGCAAAAGTCGCTGATCAACCTTTGGATGTTACAGGATCAACAAACACAAGCTCAGACCAATTCCGATTGGTAAAAGAGTGTGTGGATGTTACAGGATGTGATGCAGGGATAGTTGTGAGGAATACGGATGAGGAATAAGAGTTGTTCGCTGATCAACCTGTGGATGTTACAGGATCAACAAACACTAGCTCAGACCAACTCCGATTGGTAAAAGGGCAAGTGGATGTTACAGGATCATTGAATTCGAGCTCAGACCAACTCCGGTTGGTAAAAGGGCAAGAAGAAATGATTGACGAAGAGCAAGAAAAATCCGAGGAGGAAAGGAAGCAGCAATTATTTCACCAAGGAACTCTGACTGATCAGAAATTCAAAGACGAGTTACCTATATCGAGGCTATATGTAGATGGCTCATCTTGTACTATAGGATGTGGAGCGGGGATAGTTTTGAGCACTCCAGACGAGGTTAACATGGAATACGCCCTGTGTTTCCAATTCAAAGCTTCCAACAATGAGGCTGAGTATGAGGACATGATTGCAGGTCTTAGTTTGGCAAAAATTATGGAGGCGCTGCAGGTTATTGTCTTCAGTGATTCTCAATTGATTATAAATCAAATGTTGGGAGTATATGCAGTCAAAGGAGAATTAATGATCAGATATCATGCAAAGGCAAAGGAGCTGGTGTCAGAATTTATTGCTATTCAGCTGGTCAGAATACCAAGAATGGAGAATGTGAGAGCAGACGCCCTAGCTCTACTAGCATCAGCTACTCGCACCGAGCTACGATGAACGATCCCAATTAAAGTGTTAGTTGGTCGGAGCATAGATGAAGATCTGACGATGAACTTTATCACCCTTTATTTAGGACCATCTTGGATGGATTCCATCAGGGCATATATCGAGGAGGGAGAATTGCCAATTAACAAGCTCGCTGCCAAAAAATTGAAGTTTAAAGCTGCTCGGTATGTATTAACTAATGGTGTTTTATATAGACGAGGAATTATGGAAAGTTTACAGAGATGTGTACACCCCTCCGAGGTGAAAGAATTAATTGAAGAGATCCACGAAGGGTCTTGTTGAGCACATGTAGCAGGTCAGACACTTTTACAAAGGGTAATGATGCAAGGATACTACTGGCCGACGATGAGGGCTGATTGTATAGCCTACGCCAAGAAGTGTGACAAGTGCCAGTGCTTTTCCTCCATCCGAAGAACTCCATAAGAATTTTTGACACCCATAACTTCCCCTTGGCCATTTGCTATGTGGGAAATTGACTTGGTTGGGCCACTACCAACGACCCGAGGAAGATTCAAATACCTTTTCATCGTAGTAGATTATGTTACTAAGTGGGTAGAAGCTGAGCCACTCATTGATATGACATACGAGAAGGTGTACCAATTTGTTTGGAAGAACATCATTTTCCAATATGGTCTCCCTCATGCCTTCATCACAGATCATGGAAGACAATTTGAGAACGAGGAGTTCGTGGCCTATTGTCATTAATCAAATATTTTGAAGGTCCACTCAACACCAGGCCACCCTCAAAGCAATGGAAAAACTGAAGTAATAAACAGAACCTTGCTGAATGGTTTGAAGAAAAGACTAGATGATGCGAAAGAAAATTGGATCAACGAGCTACAAACAGTACTCTAGGCTTACCGAACTACTCCCCGAGTAGCAACTGGAGAAACACCATATATGATGGCGTTTGGAACTAAGCTGTCATACCAGCCGAGTTAGGCCTTCCAACACACAGGGTACTGAATTTCAATTCCCCTGTGAGCGACTTAATGAGAAGACTGGATTTAGACATGCTCAAAGAAGTTAGAGAAGAAGCAGCTTAGAAATGCTGCTTACCAGTAGCGAACAGCTTTGTTCTACAACAAAAGGGTGATGAAGTGCGACCTGAAAGAAGGAGACTATGTGCTGAAGAAAGTAATTCAAAAGCACAATAAGCTGGAAGCAAACTGGCATGGACCATACCGAGTTACAGAAGTTGTTCGATCAGGAACTTATCGAATAGCAACTCTAGAGGGGGAGGAGTTCAAGAACGCATGGAACACAGAGCACCTGTGCAAGTATTATCAGTGATGTATATGTAATATAGTTCCATCAGTATGAATAAAATGAAGATATTCTGCCAAAGTCTCTCCTTTTTATTGAGAATTTTTTGGGGAATACTAGTACTACACACTACTCGGCAAAACTCGGCAAAGCTCAGATTGCTAAGCAAAATATTCCTAAAAATACCAACCTCGGTTGGTTAGGAAACAAAATATTCCTAAAAATGCCAACCTCGGTTGGTTAGGAAACAAAATATTCCTAAAAATGCCAACCTATTTGGCTAGGAAACAAAATATTCCTAAAAATTCCAACCTGTTTGGCTAGGAAACAAAATATTCCTAAAAATGCCAACCTGTTTGGCTAGGAAACAAGATATTCCTAAAAATGCCAGCTTATGTTGGTTAGGAAGTACAAATATTCTCGAAAATACCAACTTATGTTGGTCGGGAGGTAAGATTATTCCAGCAAGCGATAAAAGTCTACTAACTATGGCTGGTCGGGGATAAAAACCCACCAACTGTAGTTGGTGGACAAGGAAAATTTACCGACCTTGGTTGGTCTGAAACATTTTATGGGTAAAATTATTTCAAAAAGACTAACTATGGCTGGTCGGGGATAAAAACCCACTAAGTGTAGTGATCGAGCTTGGTTTGTTGGAAACATTTTAAACAACATTTTTATACTCATTACTTTACTATTAAGTGATCGAGCAATAGTATTGATACTTGTAAATTTTTAATTGTTACTGTGTTGGTTGACAAACAACACAATATTGTTATCTTTTGAACAAATATGCACAAATATAAAGTGTTTGATAATTACAAGACAATAGCAAATTTTGCAAACAAAAATGAAAGTCTTTCATTGAATTCAAAATAAATTACATTCATAATAAAATGAAAGTACATTGATATTGAAATTCCAACTAACTATTACATCAAAAATTCCTATTCTACTGGTCTCTTCCCCTCTGCTTTTGACACAGGTTCCTCGCCAGTAGGCGGATAATTTAAAGACAGAGGAGAATTGGTGAAATTAAGATCTTTCAACATCCTTGTATTCATCACAGATGGTCGATCTAAAAGATGCTTGGGACGAGATACCTCGATTTGAGAATGTAAATTGTAATCACCGAGATACTTTGAAATTAAGCTCCGAGGAATGGCCCGAGCAGGGATCCAATCCATGTCCAAATTGTATGGTGGCACAGGCAAGTCGAGCAACCCGGGATCATGGTAGTCCCACAGATAATGATATTGTTCAAGCTTCAACACACCTAAGGCATTCAGCCAGCCTTGCTTGTAGCCCTCATTGTTGGCTTTCTGGATACGATCGTCCAAGTGGAATAGTGCCTCGTTGTATCCAACCATCCAGAACTCCTTGGGATGTTTGTGGAATTGATATGTTAGCCTTTCTAGCTGCTCGTGGAGATTCTTGATGAAAAGATCCTTATTCTCCAAGACTAACTTCTGCGGAAAGAGCTATTTTTCCAGGTCCCTAATCTTCTTTGACATATTAGACAACGCCTGGTTCTTCTCCATTAGTTGGAAGGCCTGGTTCTCTAAGGCAGACTGAGTCCTCTGTTTCTCAACAAGAACCCGAGCTGCTCTTGGTCATCCCCGAGAAGATGTGGAAGGGACCGACCTCTTCAAGGTGTCCAACTCTTCCCTTAACTTGGCGTTCTCAACCTCTAAGAACGAAAATCCCTCATCGGTCACTGGGATCAAGGAATTAGAAGTGGAAGATGCAGACTTCAGTTGTGACAGATCCTTTTACAGGTTGTTGTTTTCCTTTTCCAGCAACTCAGCAATCTGTCTACATTCTTCGACCTCGCCTCTAAAAGTTCTCTCTCTTAAATCGTACCCAGCAAAAAGCTTCTCGTAGCCCTTGTCGGCAATGATCTGCTGGTACTTCTTCTCGTACCCCTCATGCAACAAGGCAGTGAATTCTTTGTATTGAAGCTGAAGGTCTTCGAGGGTGCCTTTAAGATCCTCAATCATTTCATAATAGGCAACGTTATTGGCTATAGCCTGATTAAGCAGACACTTCAGATATTGATATGCTTCCACTGCCTGTTCTGAAGCATCATGACCAAGTATGTCGATAACTTATGCAGCACTCAGGTCTGTGTGACCAGCCTTAAAGTACTCATTACATTGTCGCAGCATCTTTATATCATGGGAAGATAGCAGTTCCATCCTAGCCAGAAACTAGCAGAGAAAGAAGAGCAATCATCAATAAGAAGAATAAGCAGAGTATGAATGAAAGATAAACAACAGTATGCAAAAAAGTTCAAGTTTTATTAGATCATAGTTCAGAGTTACATCTTATGGGTTACATTTGATAAAGAGAAACAAAATAAAGAGAAACCCGAACAAAACTACACATTTTCCTTATCTCCCAAAACCTTCTCGGGAGGTTGGGATGAAGAGGTAGGTTGCTCAGAGGGAAGTGATAGTTGCTCGGGGAGAGTAGGCAGTTGCTCGAAGGAAGAAACGATTTGCTGATTTTCCTCGACATCAGGCGGGATGGCTAGGACATGATCTCCCATCACCATAGAAGACTCTTTGGAGGTAGCTTCGTCCTCTTCTAACTCTTCTGGAGTTAGAGGGGGACCAGGGATATGTATCTGGAAGAGCTCGGAAGACTCGTCGACCTTCATCTCCTGAAGGGAAGCAACCCATCCATCCCTAAAGTATTTGAAACTGCCATAGTCCACTTGTGACACCATGGTAGCCAACCCCTTGTTCCACCCCTTGTCCCAGCCAGAGCTGAAAGACTTCTTCACAACCATCTTCCTCTTCAATTTCTCCGAGGAGAGCTTCTCGGACAGCAGGTTCTTAGCAGCCTTCAATTTATTTTCTGTTTCCTCCTTCTGCCGACCTACTTCCCGAAGTTGAGCCAACTCCTCCTTGGCATCTTTGAGTTTATCTTCAAACTCTCCAGCAATTTTGAGCCTCTCCTCAAGCTCCTTATTTGCCATCTCCAGGGCATTTATTCTCTTCTCCAACTCCTTGGAGGCATCAACAGCCCGAGCTTTTTCTTGCTCGGAGGAAGCAAACTTCTTCTCCCAGATAGCTTTGTCATCAGCATATTTCTGGCGAGAATCTTCCAGAGACTTGGTAGCTTCTTCCAGAGCTCCCTCCACATTGGACGAGGAGCAAGAAGCCTTAATCTCTTCATCCTTATTCAGGATTATATTGAAGCAGCTCGTCAACTGTGAACAAAAAAAGAAAGCAAGTTAGAAACAAAAATGACAAAGGAAATGTAAAAAATTCAAAGTAAAGAGACTTACAGAAGCAAGGTGACAAGTAGCTAGTGAGGTGACCATGTCTCGAGTAAGGTTTTCTTCAGTACCTTGGACCTCCGGAATGATCCAGGACTTTACCGAGCTCATGGCAGAGCTCGGGGGAATAAAAGTGGGAACTCCAGCCCCAACAGCTTGGGGCTGAGTAATGGTGTCAGCTAAATTGACCGAGGAGATCTTCTTCAGCCTCCTCGGGGGAATAGGTACAGATTCAACCAAGGAAGAACCTTTGGTCGGTGATATCACAATCACCTCTCCAGGAGCAGCAGAGCTTCTTAGAGCCACTACGGGCTTCTCAGCAACTTTAACAGGAGTAGCTGGAGGAGTTGCATCAGTCTTCTTTATCCCCTCCCTTGGGACATCAATCCTACTCCTTTTTTGCCTCCCTAGAGCCGGAGGCAGTTTTCTCAAACAGGGTAGGAGGTCTTCTCTTCTTCATCCTTTCACTTAAAGGAATATGGGATTCAGGCGATGAGATGGTGGAAGATGGTACTTGCTCTGATTCACTTATCACTGGATGAGCAGTGAAAGAAGTGGTGTAGCTCTTGTACTAGAGCAGATACGAAGCCGACCTAATGTGCTCATCGACAACACTTTGATGCAGACTCCAGATAAGTTTCAAATGTCTTATATTGACATCTTCATCTTTTGGGCACTTTCTCTTGCTATCAACTGCAAATAAATAAAAATTGTTATCAGTGGCACATTTTATCAAACACAAAAGAAACATGATTTCAAAATAAATAAAATAAAATAAAAATAACCTATCCCATTGCCACAAGGAGGGCATCTGGAACCCTGGTAAACCTCATCTCCAGCTAATGGAGGGTGTTGCTAATTTTTTATGACAACCCCGTGTTCAAAATAATCCCAATTGGCATCAGGGAGATTGACTACTAAGGCTCTATTTAAAAATATAGTTTTTAAATAAAAAATATTATCATTAACTGCCCATCTATAGCAGTACATGATTTCTGGAATTCCTATTCGAGTTCCATGAATTTGATTTAACTTATGCACCCCATTAACTATTCTCCATGTGTTGGGGGCTATTCGTGCAGGAACAACGTCAAAGTACTGACAGAATTCCAGACACAAGGGATTTGGTGGAAAAGAAAATCCACACTCAGTAAAAAAGAGACTGGGAAACCAATGTCCCTCAGCCAAATGGAAGTAATTAGAAGGCTCAGAAAGCTCTTCTAAAACAACCCATGAGGGAATGGAGAAATCAGAACGAAACTTCTCAAGAGACTCAACAGGGTAAACCGTGGTGAATAAAGAAATGAAGAAGAAGGAAGAAGATCTTACAGGAAAAGAATGGATCTGCTGACAACGAACAACGGAAAAGATGAACGCACAAGAGAGTAAGAAGAGACGACGTAAAACTCGAAGATAAAAATTTGAAAGGTAGAAGACGATGGGAGTGTCTGTGAAGTTTAAATACCTTGCCTTGGGAAATGGTGAAGTAATGATTACAAAAAATGGATGATTACGTTACCGGCAGCTAAAAAGATGAAAAGTGGCGCGGGAATCAAAGCGGACAACAGCGGTTAAAAAGACGAAAAGGGATGCGAGAATCGAAGCACGCAGAAAAGTCCAAAAAATCATGATTCTACGAATTGGGAATGAGAAATAAATACAAGGGAAATGCTCCTAAAAATCAGGAAGACTATTTAAAGCTACCATATTCCGAGAACGAATGTTCCTTACCCCTCAAATTTCGAACTATGAAACATTGGGGGCTTCTGTTGATACCAAATTTAATCTGCTGACATGGACCAATCATATGAGGACACGTGGCTATCTACATGGCAACAACAAACACTTTCGAGGAACCCACGCGCTCCGAGGAACAAGACTACAACGAGGAAGACTAGTTCCCCGAGGAACTCACAAGCTTCGAGGAACAATGCCTCTCCGAGGAACTCTTGAGTACCGAGAATCTTAGGCGGTCCGAGCTGCATCTCGAACAAAGCATTAATAGCTGGATAACGAACAGTTCAACTGATTAATTAAATGCTTATCATTCAGATGCATACATAAAAAGGGGATTAAATGTATTACCCTTTCACATGTATATCATTTAATGTATTACCCTTTCACATTATAGCTTCAGGGCTATTAATACATTATACAATCCTCATTGTAAAGGATCGGAATCCAAACCCTGGAATGGAGAGAGAAATTTCTTGAGAGAATTTGTAATCGAGAATTCCTAACACTCAGCAATAACACAACAGTGGACGTAGGCCATTCTTATAAGGCTGAACCACTTTAAAATATTTTGTCTCCTTTATTTATCTGTGATTGAATTATTAGAGTGTTCTAATTTTTTGCATCAACACTATCTAAGAAGAAACTAGATCAAAAGGTTAAACAACGGAGAAATCATCTAATGCAAAGACCTGCAACTCCCACAAAAGCTACAACCCATTCAATCCAAGAACTCTATTCCTGACGCCCCTGTGGCTAGGCATTAGTAATATATATATATATATATATATATATATATATATATATATATATATATATATATATATATATATACACACACACACACACACATACACACACATAAGAGAAGAGAGAAAATTACGGGAAACGGGTTAGAGCCCCAGTGTAAAAATAGCTTTTAAAATGGTGTATAATTATTTAAAATGCTTACTAGTTGATATGGCATACATGTTTGTACGCAACACTATCTTGAGAATTCTAACCTCTCATCAAGCGTACACGCCTATCGTACCATTAAAATATCATAAGTCTAACCTGAATTCTCCTCCCATAAGTTCTAGTACGCGAGACCGTACGATTACAATTTATTTAAGTTAACATCTTCTTTAGAATCATTTAAGCCAATTACATGTATCTCAGTACTGATGTGAAATCTCATGCACATACTACAATTTGGAATACCTATTCAATATGTATCTATTTACAAACACAATAGGAGAATTTTAAGTATAGGTATATATCTCACACCATATATATATATATATATATATATATATATATATATATACATATACTAGAGCACGCCACATACAATCTATGGTGCTGGCATATTCTGCTATCCAGTCCCTGTACCTCTTATACAATACGAGAAATACCAGTTCAGATCCACTCTCGAACCGTATTAACATAAACACACATATTGGAGGCGAAGCATAGTTCCCAGTACTAAGAGGTCAACACATACCCCTCACATCTATTAGGACCATTTGACTATCATTCTCAGATAGCCTGTATCAAGGATACTATCTTCTAGGGTACCAGTCAATATCCCCTATAAAGGTCCAATCGAGATAAGATTGTCCTGGTGCGAAAACCCCCATGATAGCAAGTAGCTTGGGTATGATTACACATAAATATATAATAATATATGTATATATACACATGCACAATATATATATATATATATATATATATATATATATATATATATATATATATATATATATATATATATATATATATATAAATGCCTTAACATATATTAATTTGGTTTGCCACACGTTCCCAATTACTTCTCAACCCGTGAAGTGTATCATTTTTATAACCATAATGTCAGTAGGTTAACACTCTCTATCCTACTGTCCTAAGTCATCAATCATTCTTACTCAACCTAACGTGTCGCAGATACAAACATATTTTATTATTCTTTAGCCCTCGTGACACTACGGTTAAGTCTCGTATTAATTAATATTATCCAGACCTAAATCACCACCCTACTGGTCCCTCATAAGTCCTATTATAATAATCTCAACACATGCAAGGTCCCCTCGAAGCGGTGTTACATCATCGTTAAAGAATATGGAAGTTTCCAAAAATTAGCAGGAGTCGATCGATCGACTTTTATAGGTCGATCGATCGACCCTTCAGGTCTATACCCGGATTTTCTTATGACAGCTATGGGTTCAATCATTATAACTCCTCAGACCCTCTATAATTTCATCCTAAACTCCCAACCAATAATCTAAATGTATAAGCAATATATATGAACAAGTTCTAACATAACAACATCAATAAATCCTCAACGAATTAAATAAAAAAGGGGTCTAATTCCAGATTTCTTTATAAAACCTAATTATGCATGAATAATCAAGTCTCTCTATTTTAATCTATATTTACTTCACAAATGTCATTATAAGTTCATGGGGAATCCTCTACATACGATCAAGATATCAGACTACATGGATTCTCCCCACAACATATAAATTCTCTTCCAAAAACTATCATTCTTTGAATAAAACATGCGATTTTCATTCCTAGGCTAACATGGAAGGGATATGAACTAGAAATCCGCAAGATAGATACTTTCCTTGAATATGAAAATCTGAATTCCAGGTGTTGATGGGTATGGTTGCTTCCCGCTTTTCCGATCTATGCGCCGATGGTGGAATCCGACAAAAAGGTTGGGAGTTAGGGGTTCTCCTCCTTCGAAGGTTTCCCTCTTCTCTCTAACTTAGCCCCTCTGCAACTTCTAACTCCCTAACCCTCGAGGAATCTATTTTCATCAGATATAAACCTATTATTTTTGTCCATAATTAAGCCTAAAAATGGCAAATTACTAAAACACCCTCTCAGGTGTTCGGTTAGGTCTAAAAACGTCTCGAGACCCAAAATAAACTCCCGGGTACACTTTTCTGACTATCTAGACCCTTCCGAAAACGTTGCCTCACTCGAAATGACCATACAGGAGCCTTATAATTTATTTACTCTGTGTTGAATTAATTTATTCCCGACACGATACAAGCGCCTCCCGACTTTAAATTCTGTAATTGTCGTGTTATTCACTCGCAACAATTTTTAATAAATTCTTTCTCATATATTACTTTTACTCATTAAGTAATTCCACCAAATAATTACTAACTCTCGTCACGCTAGTAAATATTTATTTTTAAATTCTAGATTAATATTAATTAAATTCTATCCCAATTTAATTTAGTAAAAATCCCATAATAAATAAATAAAAGCCATAAAATTACGGGGTATTACACTATATAGTCATACCACACACTTTTAGTTGGAGAGATTACTTCAGACTTGAGAAATATTTTTCTGATCTTGATATATATATATATATATATATATATATATAGAGAGAGAGAGAGAGAGGGAGAGATAAAGAGTTATTATAGACCCGAACCTATTACAAACCACCATTAACACCGTTCCAGTGATTTTACTACAATTTATTATTGATATACCTGTGTATGGGACCTTGGGGTTGGATCTGCTTGCGCGGGGTGTGTCCTAGAGCTCTTGAGGTTCTTTTCCTCCAATTTAAGTTACCATAGAGGTTCATTTATTGTTAAAGTTCGAGTTATATACATGAGTGATTGTATGAGTTCAATGTTGAGTGTTTGAGCTATATATATTTATATAAATATTATCATTTTTAACAAGACCTTGTTAGGAATTTGTCATCATCTTAGTAGAGGTTATGCCTCCATTTGTGTTATAACCCCATCCCTTATAGGACTCCCCTCTTATCTTTGGTGACTCCGCTTTGGAGTTATTCTTTTAGTAGGAGGGACCAAGATAATTTTAATAATGTTCTTAACATTGATTAGAGCCAACGAACAAAATAGCAGGAGGCGAGGGAACAACGTGAAGTCCTTAGAGATGGGATACCTCATGTGGAGTACACTCAGGTGCAAATGGCCACTGAAGTTCATATGATTACACATACCTCCACTAGCACTGTTATAGGGCCAAATCATATCATGGGAAATTTCATTGAGTTTTTGCAAACGTGTATAGTGACAACTTCTTTCGGGGCAGCGATGGATCCCAATTCTCTTGTCATCCCTATAGTGTAGGTGGTCCCAATAGTTCCTTCGAGCGTAGCTCCCACGATGATTGTTATTACACCAAACGTGGGAACACACATTGTAATTGATCCTACACCCGTGGTCACTAGACGAAGTGATGTAATGCTAGGGGAAGGTCCTTCACCTTATTTAATAGTGACGGAGATGAACAAGGAGATTTTGAAGATGATGGCTTCTTCACTGACATCTAGCAAGGCAACTACAATTTATGATAATTTTTTCACTCCTTGCCCAAAGGAGTACGATGATGAGCCTTACCCTGAAGACTATGTGTCTACTATTTTTGAAAAATACACTGGGAAATGAGGGAACTCGAAGGAACACATCAAATAGTTTATAGAGAACTTAGGGTATTACGACAATAATAATAAGAAGCTACGATCCACACTAGGAAGTGATGCACATTTTATTTGTCTAGAAGTGCTTTCTAGTAGAGGATGAGTTCACCCTCACCCAGTTGGCAAGGGAGAAATAATGACTGTGGAAAGAGGTGGTGGCATACATTAATAGATTTAGAGAAAGGTCTCTCAATGTGATAAAGGAAGCTAAGGAGTCCAAGTGTCTCTAACTCTATGTAGATGGCTTAATCCCAGAGAATATTTTCCACTTGATAAATGAAACTCATTAGGGGACTTTGTAGCATTTTTGAATTCCGTAAGGAGCATTTCATTGGTTGTTCGCCCAAGTCCTGTCATTGTACCTTTAATGTTCAGAGCACGAGCTATAGAAAAAAGAGGCCAGGAGCTATGAGTGGGCTATGAAGAGGTAGGAGAAGAAGATGGAAAGAGGAAAATGATGGAGAATAAGAGAAAGTTTAAGATAAATATAGAGGACCTACCTCAGTTGCCTTGCGCAATTAAGGAGGCTATCAATTATCACCAAGCGATGCTGCATGGAAGGGAAATTTATGCACCTAAAGATCCTCTTCAAAATGTTCCAGGACCAGATATCCAGGCTGAGCCCTAATATTTCCATGTGCATTGACGTGTTTTCCATCCAATAAACTTATCTTTTATCTTGAGAAGAATTATAAATAAGCACTTTTTAGCTAGAACGCTGCAAATTCCCCAAAGAGATTTTAATGATAACCCACTACCAATACATGGAGCAAAATCGGTGGTGGATTATAATGAGGAGGATGAGGAAGGTGATAGGGGACTACGAAGAGAGTAGGAGGAGTTTGAAGCAATGCTTGAGGACTGCACCATTGTAATGGAAAGTGTGGTCATGACCTACGATGAAGTAAGTGCTAGGGACATGGAGGAGGTTTATAATGCGGAGGGATATGTGGTGGAATGTAGGGATGGCTCTAGAGATTAGAATTGATATCACATAGGAAAAACAAAATATTATAAGGAAGAATTCAGTTCCCTCAATAAGGTGGAAGGGGCCTATAGCTAAGTTGGTGAGAAAGTTCATGTTTGAGATAACTTTCTCGAACACTGATAGAGTAGTGAGGTTCCATCACAATAGGCCATTATATTTATCACCGAGTGTGAATGGAGTGAGCTTTGTAAGAGTTTTGATATATGGAGGTGCCTCCATAAGCATTATGCATATCAGCTCCTTCTATGCATCCAATATTTCTAAGGCAAGCCTAATCCCAATGCCTTAGGAAATTTTAGGGTATGGAAACCAAACTTTTAAGTGTATTGGGTATGGGAATATGGGAATTGTTATAGGAAATCTTACATCTCACATCAAGTTCAATGTTATTGAAAGTTATAATTCCAACCACCTATTGATATGAAGAGTATGGATGCATAATCATGGTTTGGTTCCATTAATTTACCACCAATGTGCCAAGGCAAACATCAAAGGAACGAGATAGTAATTCGTGCGACTAAAAGGCCACTTTCTCAGGATAGGGCTCATTTAGTGGATGCTTATTTTTATAGAGAGTTGTCCTAGGATGTAGGAGTATTAACACGGTGCATTAAGGGCGTTAAATTCCCTTCAATTAGGGAGCGGTTGGGTCCCATGAACAACCATGAAAGAGAAGGTGCAATTGGAAGCTAGAGAATTAAAGAGGTTAATAATACTAATCCTAAGACCCAAGATATCTATAAATAGCTGTGAGATATAATGAGTCTCAGGATTTACCCCATAGAGCATGAGGTAAAATGGCAGAGCATGGTGATCAGGTTTTGAGAGGTCAGACTAGATGAAGTTCATAAAGAATAGAAATGGAAAGAAGTTTCTTTGCCCAACTGCCTGTGTAAAAAGATCCAGTTGAAGGATGGGAGAGTGGTATACAGCCTTTGAAGGTGTGCGCATGCAGCTGAGGAAGCTAGTGAGGAGTCTAACCCAGAGTATGAATGTTTATTAGTGAATAACCAAGGTAAATTCCTTGTCATCGACAATTCTAATATTTATGAGTTTGTTAAAGAAATGGGGGATGAGCTTGAGTGCATAAACAATCTACTGAAGCCACTAGTTTAAAAGTTGGAGCAAATTGATTGATAGCCCCTTTTTATTTAGAATGACCTAGATGTGGAGAAGAAGAAAGAGTTGGTTGAGCTCATTCGGGAGTATAAAGATGTATTTGAGTGTAAGTATACCAAAATGATTGGCCTGGATTGAGAAGTGAGCTAACATGAGTTGAACGTTATGCCTTCAGATATACTAGTGAAGCAGGCAACCAGGAATTACAAGCCAAAGTTGGATCTAAAGATCAAAGAGGAGGTGCAACGGTTATTAATAGTGGGGTTCATTAAGCTGATCTAATATCCCATTTGGATTTATAGCATTGTGTTAGCAACGATGAAAGACAAATATTAAATACGCATATACTTTGACATTAGAGACCTCAATAGAGATTATCCTAAGGATGAATTCCCTCTGCCCTCCATTGATATCTTAATAGATACAATGGTAGGCCATGAGATGTATAGCTTCATATATGGGTATGTGGGCTATAATCAGGTTAAGATGGATCCAGCAGATTTAGAGAAGACAACATTAAAAACTTTATTAGGCCATTTTATGTACAATATTATGTCTTTTGGGTTAAATAATTCTAGGGCAATGTACCAAATAACAATGATGACTATTTTCCATGATTTCTTTAATGAAATCATAAAGTTTTATGTGGATGATTTGGTTATCAAGTCAAAGAAGAAGTCCCACTTGGGTGACTTGGAAATGGTTTTTAACAGATGCATAAAAGTACAAGTTGATAATAAAACCCACTCAAATATGCCTTTGGGGTAACAAGTGGGAAGTTCCTAGGCTTTTTGATTGATCGCCAAGGGGTTTATATAGACTAGGTCAAGTAAAAAGTCATTCTAAAGATGCCTTGCCCCAGAACAGTGAATGAGCCTAAGAGTTTTCTCCAAAAAGTTTCCTACTTGAGGAGATTTATGTTAGGGTTAGAAGAGATAACTCATCCTCTGATGGACCTAATATGAAAAAATAATAAGTTGAAGTGGGAATAACCTCACCGAGAAGCTTTTAGAAAGCTTAAGAAGTTGCTCACTTCTCCATAAACCATGATTCCTCCAAAAATTGGAGCATCGTTGCGGCTATATCTCACTTCCAATATTAGTTCAATCGGTGCTCTTCTATCACATGAGATTGAGGGATAATAATGGCATGTCTATTATCTGAATAGAATCATCCGTGTCCTAGATGCAATTTACACAAGTGTTGAAAGGAGTTATTTGGCCTTAGTGTTTGTTTCCCCCAAACTTAGACATTATATTCTATCTTTCACCATTCACATTGTGACAAGATGAGATCCCATTAGGTTTTTGTTATCACAAACCATTTTGATTAGGAGGGAAACAAGGTGGTTTCTTATCCTCTCAGAATATGATTTGAAATTTGTAGTCCTTTGTGCGATCATGAGCTAGGCATATGCATACCAGTTGGAAATATTTCCATCAAGGACCTTTGAGGCACCACGAGAGAGTATTCTAGGAGAGGATTCATAAGAAAACTTTTTGGAATCCAACCTGGAAGAGTGGGTTATGGAGTTTGATGGGTCATCATCATAAAAATTGGGGGAGCTTGAGTTATTCTTTCAAGGGGAGAAAAGGAGATTTACCTATCTTTCAAGTTGGATTTCTCTTGCCCCAACAATGAGTCTGATGGGGCTTCTAGAAGCCTTTAAGAGGGGTATCCATTCACTCTGCATAAAAGGTTATTCAAATTTGGTGATAAAATAGGTGGATGGGGGATATTTGTTGAAGCACATCAACTTGGCACCCTACAGGACAATCATCTAGAAATTGATCAATCAATTCCATCAGGTCAAGGTGAATAGGTACCCCAAAATGATGAATAGGCATGTTGATGATGTAATACCCCGTATTTTTGTGATATTTATTTATGGGATTAATTGAATTAAATGTGTATTAACTGAGAATTAATCCGAATAAAATACTAACTAGATGTGAGTTGGTATTTGATTATAATGCGTATATATGGCAATATATGAATATTGAGAATATTAAAATTATCGCGAGATTGAAATATGACAATTTGGAAAATTTTGTTGGGACGCGCGTGGCAGTCGCGTCAGGAATATAATTATTTTAATTAAAAAGTCAATTTTATTTTTATCAACCGTATGGTCATTTTGAGTGCGCCAACGTGTCCAGAAGGGCCGAAATAGTCAAACACTAGCCGGGGGTTTAGTTTGGGACCCGGGGCATTTTTAGGCCATACCGGCAACTTAAAAGGGTAGTTTGGTAATTTTGGAATTTATGACTAATGAATTTTAGGAGTTTAAAATATAAAATTTAATGACCCACTAACCCAGTACCAGCAATTAACTGATTAGAGGGCTACGGGGGTTTCATGAGAAGTTAAGAGAAGTTCCCAAAGAGAGAACCCTAACCTCATCTTCAACCTTCAACCTTGGGAGAAAAGGAGAGAGCAACCTACATCCAGAATTCAACACCAAATTCAGAGAAAGATCAGAGGCAAGTGGTTTAATTACATTATTTACAATGAATGCTTCTTCCATGCGTAGAAATTATGTCATTGCATTATTTTGGGGAGAATGATAAAAACCCGTGAAATTGGAATTAGAAACTCATGTTTTGATAAAGAGATTGTAGGTAGAATTGTGTTTGGATGATTTTACTGTTGGAGATACATCTTTCATGTTACAAAAACAGATTTAATTAGGGATATTGAAGACTTTAATTTTCTAGGGTTCATACTCATAAGATTAGGGGGAAAATTGGGAGATTTGATAGTTGGGTGTTGTTTAGGATGAATTGACCCCATAAATATGTTAAAATATGACCTAAGTATGTTTAAGAATGATTAGAAACCTTAAAATACTGTTGGAATGGTGCTTAGATGAGATTAGAGGTGAAGAGAATTGAGAAAAACGTAATAGGAGAATTCTGGGCTCGAAACTGTCACCTCGTTAGAAGGCCTGCCCAGGTCGTTCGAACGAGCTCGTTCGAATAAGCTTCTAACGAGTTGACAGTTTGCCTTCTAACGAGTTGGATGTTCGTTATATGCCCACTTCATTCGAACGAGACTTCTAACGAGTTGACAGATTGGCCTTTTTGGCCTGATTTGATTTCTAATGTCCCGTAGCCTGGTTTAATTGTAGAGATAACATTCCCTTGATGATTAATTGATATAGCTGGGATATTTGGGATATATTGAGGAGTAAAACATAGAAGTGTGATTTGAACTAAATAAAAATTGTGGATTAGGACGTGAGAGACTATTACGATGTGAGAACAAGTGACGGCTTAAATATTTGTATTAACCGGGGACATGTGAATTGTTTAACATTATAAGTTGGTATGAGAATGAGAAGTATACCACTAATAATTTATGATAATTACTAAGATGTGTGTATGCTTAGTATATGTATATGATTTTATGTGTATGACATACCTACCATGCTTGCTATCACGGGAGGTTTGCGTTCGGTTAGGGCCATCTATTCTTTGTGTGCCTACGGGGGGATATAGATTGGTACCTCGAGGAAATAGGTCAGAGAAGGACTTATTGGGAAGTTAATAAGTCTGTTGATCATGGGAGCGTAGGTATGTGCGTGACCCATGTGATGTGGCTGTGTTCGCCTCCATTGTTTGTGATTGTTGTTATCTGAGAACGATTCCTGAGAGATTCGGAATGCGTGATCCGTATGTACGTGATGTACCGGGATGGATAGCAGAGTATGTGTGCACCGCAGCTTAGTCTCGGGGTGCTTGTATTGTATATTTATGATGTGAATGATATACGGTTAAATGAACAGACTTGTCATGTTTAATTATGAGAATAATTTATAGTAACTCCTTGAGAAGATAAATAAGGGGATAACCTTCAGTAAAGGGTAATGCTAATAATTAAGAATGCGAGTTTAAGTAAAGCTATCTATTCAAGTGATAACATTGGGAATTCATATTGTGAATCGAGTAGATGGGTTAGAACTTATGTCGGTTTAGTTAGATATAAATACCACTTAGATGGGTACTGTACGTTAGGAGTCCACGATTAGACGAGAGGTGAGTATTTCATGTGAGAGCAGGTCCTAACATGTATTTTGCATTCTTTGTTTTAATGTTATTAAAGAACTTGATGTTTTTAAAATACTCTCCACTTTTGGGCTCTAACCCGTTTGCTTTCAAATATATTTTTGTAAAAACCTTTTAGGTGCCCAGCCACAAGGACACCATGCATAGGATTTCCATTCAGGTGACGAGCTGTAGATGTTTGTGGAAGTTACAGGGCCTTGCTAGTAGACGCTTCTTTTGTCTTGACTCTATTCAGTTTTCGTCATTTGTAGGGCATGTTGCCCATTTCTATTAGAGACATTTTATATTTCAGTTATTCAGATTGTTGGCATGTAATTAATTCAGGATATACTGTTTTATTCATTTTAGTGGTGGGATTGTTGTGAGGAGTTTTCCTCCAGACTTATTATTATTTGTTGGTTACTTTATTGAAACTTTATGGTGTATGGTTATGATATTATTTCATAATTCTTTTATCGTATGTTAATCAGACTTAATTTAAAATTTGACATCTTACTTTTTAAATACTAGGTGGTTAGTAATGATAAAAATGTTTTCGAGAGTGATGCTGTTAACTGGACCAACTTGACATTTTGTATTAATTTAATAAAGGAGTAGCTACCCGGGATCATAAGAGGTTTAGATCGGGGAATTTCAGGCACGGACAGGGAGGTTTTAGGAAGGGCCATCAGGGTTCGAACGGCCATCAGGGCTAGCAGGGGCAGAATGGTCAACAACAGTTTCAGCAGGGCCAGTATGGCCAGGGGAAGAATGGAAACGGCCACCAGGGCCTAGGGCAGCAGGGACAGAGAGGGGGAAACTTCTCGGGGAAGTGTTACGTTTGTGGAAAGACTGGCCATAAACGCCAGGATTATCCAGATGGGGGGGGGGGGGGGGGCGCAGCAGCAGCAGGGTGCTCGACAGGAGCCGTAGAGGCCTATGTTTCCCGCCACCCTCCCGGCACCACCACAGATGGCAGCATTACCACCCATTCCAGCAGTCCCAGTTCAGTAGGGACAGCTTCAGTATGGGAGAGTGTATCAGCTCCAGCAGTTCGCAGCCCCACAGGATCCACCATCCATTGAGGGTATGTTCTCTATTCAGGGGACTCTGGGGCGTATTTTATTTGACACGGGGGCTACATGTTGTGTCATTGCTATGATATTTGTACGCACCATTGGGTTGTTAGACACTGCTGAGAGTACGGTTACTTATGTAGATTCACCGTTGAGTAGGGGTTCCGTGATTTCACTTGTATGTAGAGGCGTGGGTATAGAGATTGGGAGGTTTACTTTACCCGTGGATATGTTAGTGTTAGAGATGACCGAGTATGATGCCATTATTGGTATGGATTGGCTAGTTGCGTACCGAGCCATGATTGACTGTTTTAGTAGGAGTATTATCTTTGCCATTCCCGGGCAGGAGATTTTTTTAGTGGCGATGCCTCATCCTAAGGGAGGATCGTCCACTCATTTGTACTATATAGAGGAGGAGACCTCTAAGGAAGTGGTGATACCGCTTGATTCGATTCTGGTTGTTCGAGACTTTGTCGATGTATTTCAGGATATACCTGGATTACCTCCGAGTATGGAGATAGAGTTTGTGATCGATTTGACGCCGGGCACTCGGCCTATTGCCCGCGCACCTTACCGTATGGCTCCAGCTGAAATGAGAGAGTTACGAGATCAGATTGAGCAGTTATTGGGTCAGGGGTTTATTCGGAGGAGTAATTCACTGTGGAGTGCCCCTGTGTTGTTCGTAAAGAAGAGGGATGGATCGTTGAGGTTGTGTGTAGATTACCGGGAGTTGAATAAGGTCACGATACAGAATAATTATCCGTTGCCCCGAATCGATGACTAATTCGACCAGCTGAGAGGAGCTTCTTTCTTCTCAAAGATTGATTTGCGATCGGGATACCATCAGTTGCATATCAGGGAGGAGGACGTCTCGAAGACTGATTTCTTAACGAAATATGGTTCCTACGAGTTTCGGGTTATGCCTTTTGGTTTGACCAATGCTCCAGCCGTGTTTATGGACTTGATGAATAGGGTGTTCAGAGAGTTCCTAGATCAGTTCGTCATTGTCTTCATTGATGATATTCAGGTTTACTCCCAGACAGAGGAGGAGCACGCCGAGCATTTGAGGAAGATTTTACAGACGCTACGTCAGAACGAGTTGTATGCAAAATATGAGAAGTGCGGATTCTGGCTGAAGGAGGTTCAGTTTTGGGGGCATATTATTTTCGATCGGGGGATATCTGTTGATCCGGGGACGGTATCCGCAGTGAGGGAGTGGGGACAGCCCACGACACCGACTGAGATCCGTAGTTTCTTGGGCCTAGCAGGATACTACAGGAGGTTTATTCGGGGATTATCAAAGATAGCGGGTCCTTTGACACATCTGACTCGTAAGGGTGTGCCATTCATATGGAGTGATGCCTGTCAGTTGGCATTCGATTAGTTGAAGGACAAGTTGACCTCAGCACCTGTGTTATCATTTCCGAGATCGGGAGTTGAGTATTTAGTTTACACCGATGCGTCCTTGCAAGGACTTGGAGGTGTATTGCAGCAGGAGAGTCAGGCCATAGCTTATGCTTCCCGTAATCTTAAGCCTCACGAGAAGAATTACCCCACCCACGACTTGGAGTTAGCGCCAGTGGTGTTTTCCCTTCGGATTTGGAGATATTATCTCTTGGGGGAGAAGTTTCGATTGTTCACGGACCACAAGTCCCTACAGTACCTATTCACGCAGAAGGAGTTAAATATGCGGCAGCGAAGGTGGCTTGAGTTTGTGAAGGATTATCAGTTTGATATCCAATATGAGCCGGGGAAGGCTAACGTAGTAGCAGACGCGTTGAGCCGTAGGCTAGTAGATGAGGTGGCAGGGGTGTGGAAGGCAAAGTGGAAAGAGTTGGGACACCAGGATGCAGTGGCCAGATCGTTCATGTCTGTGATGACTGTTACACTGCAGACTGTCACGAAGGTGGTAAAGGCACAGGCAAATGACTCGTTCTGTCAGGAGAAGATAGTTCGGTTACTAGCAGAGGGAGCCGAATCCTATACCGTTAGCTCAGACGGGGGATTACGCTTCAATGGGAGACTGGTAGTTCCGAAAGGGGAGGAATTGCGACACGAGGTGATAGCAGAGTCGCATGGCTCACGGTACATCCCGGTGGGGACAAAATGTACCAAGACAAGAGACAACAGTATTGGTGGAGCGGGATGAAGAAAGATATCGCCGTGTTTGTTTCTAAATGCGCCACTTGTCAGCTGGTCAAAGTGGATCATCAGAGACCGGCAGGACTTCTACAGCCATTAGAGGTCACGATGTGGATGTGGGAGAGCATATCCATGGACTTTTATCACGGGGTTACCTACGTCTTAGAGGGGTCACGACTCCATTTGGGTAATTGTGGACAGGTTGACCGAAGCCGCTCATTTTTTACCCGTAAGGACCGACTAAACTACGGGACAGTATGCCCAGCTTTTTATTGAAGAAATAGTGAGACTTCACGGTGTGCCCCTAAATATCGTGTCTGACAGAGACAAGATATTTGTTTTACGGTTTTGGGAGAGTTTTCAGGAGGCCATGGGCACGGATTTGCGGTTGAGTACGGCATATCACTCGCAGACCGATGGGCAAACCGAGCGTACAAACCAGATGTTGGAGGACATGTTGCGTATGTGCATCATTGATTTTGGGGGTGGATGGGAGCAGTATCTTCCACTGGCGGAGTTTTCTTACAACAACTCCTACCAGTTCACCATTCTCATGGCTCCATTTTAGGCGTTGTACGGTAGACCTTGTCATTCCCCAGCATGTTGGTTGGAGGTGGGGGACAACAAACTACTTGGGCCGGAAGTGATTCAGGATACTTCAGAGAGGATAGAATTGATACGGAGTCGCATTTGGGTAGCTCAGGATCGGCAGAAGAGCTATGCTGATGCGAAGAGGTTCTTCAGGGAGTTCCAAGTGGGGGACCAAGTTTTACTTAGAGTATCTCCTATGAAGGGAATTATGCAATTTGGGAAGAAGGGGAAGTTGGCACTGAGATATGTGGGTCCATTTCCTATCATCGAGCGGGTTGGGTCTGTTGCATATAGACTTGGGTTACCGGAACATTTGCACTGGATTCATAATGTGCTTCATATTTCCTCGCTAAGGAAATATCTTAGAGACGATTTGGCTCACTCTCACATTTCTTTGGAGGACATCGATCTCCAGCCTGATAGCTCCTACGAGGAAGGGCCGATTGCTATTTTGGACCGAAGTGAGCGGAAACTGCGGTCAAAGATAGTCCCATTAGTACGTGTTCAGTGGCGGCATCATAATGCCGAGGAGTCCACATGGGAGCGAGAGGATGAGATGCGCGAACATTATCCAGAGTTATTTGTACCAGGTACTTTCTAGTTCCGAATTTTGGGACGAAATTCTGTTATTAGGGAGGAAGTATGTAATACCCCATATTTTTGTGATATTTATTTATGGGATTAATTGAATTAAATGTGTATTAAATGAGAATTAATCCGGATAAAATACTAACGAGATGTGAGTTGGTATTTGATTATAATGCGTATATATGGCAATATATGAATATTGAGAATATTAAAATTATCGCGAGATTGAAATACGACAATTTGGAAAATTTTGTTGGGACGCGTGTGGCAGTCGCGTCAGGAATATAATTATTTTAATTAAAAAGTCAATTATATTTTTATCAACCGTATGGTCATTTTGAGTGCGCCAACGTGTCCGGAAGGGTCGAAATAGTCAGAAAACACTAACCGAGGGTTTAGTTTGGGTCCCGGGGCATTTTTAGGCCATACCGGCAACTTAAAAGGGTAGTTTGGTAATTTTGGAATTTTGGAATTTTGGGATTTATGACTAACGAATTTTAGGAGTTTAAAATATAAAATTTAATGACCCACTAACCCAGTACCAGCAATTAACTGATTAGAGGGCTACGGTGGTTTCATGAGAAGTTAGGAGAAGTTCCCAAAGAGAGAACCCGAACCCCATCTTCAACCTTCAACCTTGGGAGAAAAGGAGAGAGCAACCTACATCCAGAATTCAACACCAAATTCAGAGAAAGATCAGAGGCAAGTGGTTTAATTACGTTATTTACAACGAATGCTTCTTTCATGCGTAGAAATTATATCATTGCATTGTTTTGGGGAGAATGATAAAAACCCATGAAATTGGAATTAGAAACTCATGTTTTGATAAAGAGATTGTATGTAGAATTGTGTTTGGATGATTATACTGTTGGAAATACATCTTTCATGTTACAAAAACAGGTTTAATTAGGGATATTGATGACTTTAATTTTCTAGGGTTCGTACTCATAAGACTTGGGGGAAAATTGGGAGATTTGATAGTTGGGTATTGTTTAGGATGAATTGACCCCATAAATATGTTTAAATATGACCTAAGTATGTTTAGGAATGATTAGAAACCTTAAACTACTGTTGGAATGATGTTTTGATGAGATTAGACGTGAAGAGAAATGGGAAAAACGTAATAGGAGAATTCTGGGTTCGAATCTGTCACCTCGTTAGAAGGCCTGCCCAGGTCGTTCGAACGAGCTCGTTCGAACGAGCTTCTAACGAGTTGACAGTTTGCCTTCTAACGAGTTGGATATTCGTTAGATGCCCACTTCATTCGAACGAACTCTCGTTCGAACGAGACTTCTAACGAGTTGACAGATTGGCCTTTTTGGCCTGATTTGATTTCTAATGTCCCGTAGCCTGGTTTAATTGTATAGATAACATTCCCTTGATGATTAATTGATATAGTTGGGATATTTGGGATATATTGAGGAGTAAAACATAGAAGTGTGATTTGAACCAAATGAAAATTGTGGATTAGGACGTGAGAGACTATTACGATGTGAGAACAAGTGATGGCTTAAATATTTGTATTAACCGGGGACATGTGAATTGTGTAACATTATAAGTTGGTATGAGAATGAGAAGTATACCACTAATAATTTATGGTAATTACTAATATGTGTGTATGCTTAGTATATGTATATGATTTTATGTGTATGACATACCTACCATGCTTGCTATCACGGGAGGTTTGCGTTCGCTTAGGGCCATCTATTCTTTGTGTGCCTACGGGGGGATATAGATTGGTACCTCGAGGACATAGGTCAGAGAAGGACTTATTGGGAAGTTAATAAGTCTGCTGATCATGGGAGCGTAGGTATGTGCGTGACCCATGTGATGTGACTGTGTTCGCCTCCATTGTTTGTGATTGTTGTTATCTGAGAACGATTCCTGAGAGATTCGGAATGCGTGATCCATATGTACGTGATGTACCGGGATGGATAGCAGAGTATGTGTGCACCGCAGCTTAGTCTCGGGGTGCTTGTATTGTATATTTATGATGTGAATGATATACGGTTAAATGAACAGACTTGTCATGTTTAATTATGAGAATAATTTATAGTAACTCCTTGAGAAGATAAATAAGGGGATAACCTCCAGTAAAGGGTAATGCTAATAATTGAGAATGCGAGTTTAAGTAAAGCTATCTATTCACGTGATAACATTGGGAATTCATATTGTGAATCGAGTAGATGGGTTAGAACTTATGTCGGTTTAGTTAGATATAAATACCACTTAGATGGGTACTGTACGTTAGGAGTGCACGATTAGACGATAGGTGAGTATTTCATGTGAGAGCACGTCCTAACATGTATTTTGCATTCTTTGTTTTAATGTTATTAAAGAACTTGATGTTTTTAAAATACTCTCCACTTTCGGGCTCTGACCCGTTTGCTTTCAAATCTATTTTTGTAAAAACCTTTTAGGTGCCCAGCCACAAGGACACCATGCATAGGATTTCCATTCAGGTGACGAGCTGTAGCTGTTTGTGGAAGTTACAGGGCCTTGCTAGTAGACGCTTCTTCTATCTTGACTCTATTCAGTTTTCGTCATTTGTAGGGCATGTTGCCCATTTCTATTAGAGACATTTCATATTTCAGTTATTCAGATTGTTGGCATGTAATTAATTCAGGATATACTATTTTATTTATTTTAGTGGTGGGATTGTTGTGAGGAGTTTTCCTCCAGACTTATTATTAATTTGTTGGTTACTTTATTGAAACTTTATGGTGTATGGTTATGATATTCTTTCATAATTCTTTTATCATATGTTAATCAGACTTAATTTAAAATTTGACATCTAACTTTTTAAATACTAGGTGGTTAGTAATGATAAAAATGTTTTCGACAGTGATGCTGTTAACTGGACCAACTTGACATTTTGTATTAATTTAGTAAAGGAGTAGCTACCCGGTATTTAATTAGTCGGGGTGTCACTTGAGCCATCATTGTGATTAAATTATCCATAAAGAGTGATATAGTAACGATTGTGATCCAATGAAGGACTACCCCTTCGATAGTGTAAGCCATTTATTGATGGAAAATGATTCAGATTGGAGTGGGAATATTAAAAAGCAGTTAGAGTTCGGGAAAAAAAAGATGGGGTTGAGAGAGCTAGCACAATAATTTTTAATCCAAGGGAAATTATACTTCACAAATATGGGAGGATGTGTATAAAGGTGTATTGGGATAGAGAAATCAGAACAAAGGCTTGAGTAGACACACGAAGGACACTATGAGACAACTGATATCCCTCTATATAGAAGAATCCAAATAGCGGGATATTTTTGGCCAAAAATGAGATAAGATGCATCAACAATGCAAATATAATGTGCCAAGTGTCAGCTCTTCTTTTAGGCGGCTGAGTATAAGTTTGTGGAAATTTAGGAAAACTAGAGATAACCCTATATTGATTTCATCAAAGATGGAGTTATTCCCACGAAAAAGATAGGTGCAATGAGAACTAGAAGTAGGGATCCACACTTTTATGATTAACAGGAGCACCTCTATCGTAGGTGATACTTCAATAGACCTTGGAGATGCATCATAAGAGAGGAAGTAAAAGAAGTCCTAAAGCAAGCCCATGAGCTAACTCTTATTTGGGGAGCCATGCTATATGATCAACTCATGAATTTAGGATACTATTGGCCAACTATATATTAGGATTATACTGAGTTCATTTGGAAGTGTAAAGCATGCCAATTGCATGGGAATATGATCCATGCTCCTTCGGTGTATCTTCACTCATTGTCTACTTCTTATCCATTCCACAGTTGGACGTTTGACTAGGTAGGGTTCATCAGTCCATTTTCAAGGGGCAAGATATATATACTTATATCAAGGGAGTGTTTCAAAAAGTGATCAAAGGCAATGCCTTTAAAGAGAGAAAAAGTGAGTGTGGTTTCATAATTTATTCGAGAATAAATAATTTTCCATTTTAGGTTCCCAAGGTTATTTTGTTTTATAAAAGAACTCCATTTATCAATAAAGAGGTAACTATCCTCATAAACAAATACTCTAATATACACCACACCTCAATGGTAGCTTACCTTAATGGCAACGGTTAAGCAGAACTAGAAAATATGACCTTAGTGAAAATTTTAGCTAAGATGATGGAAGATTTGTGAAGATCATAGGATGAAAATATTCCCACGATATTATGGGTATACCGAATGACTAAGAGAATCACAACAGGCTATACACCTTTCTCATTTTTTTTTGAAGTTGAAGCCATCTTTTCGATGGAACAGAAAGTACCCTCTGCCAGATATGTCCTGCGAACCAGCATACTCCCTTAACGAACACATGTTCAATTGAAAGCAATGGATGCATATAGAGACTACACAATGAAACACTTATAAATGTACATGAAGTACCTCTCCAGGGCTTATGATAACTTAATGAGACCAAGGAAGTTTGTAGAAGGAGACTCGACATTGAAGGCCGTTGTGAGGGACATCAAAGGACTCCCATTGCCAAAATTTTCTGCCAACTAGGAGGGGCCATTCATAATGAAGGTTTCACATGACTTAAGTTATTGCTTAATCTCGAAGATAAAAGAATATAAGCCTTTTAAAATCAATAACAAATAGCTGAGGGCTTATCATTTTTAAAGATTGGGTAGTTCAACTTAAGTCTTACCTTAACGCTACTCGTTGTTTTGTTTTATGTTTTTTTCTTTCTTTATTTTCTTCAATTGTTGTTATGAAAAGGAAAAGGTTAGGATGATTGTTGTAAATTGTAGGTAAAGAGTAATGCTACGAAATATGGCATAATAAAATTACAAAGAAAATTTGAGAAGTAGAGCAAATGACGTATACAGATATTTGAGTGACAAAAGTGTTGTTTCTTTCATATATTTTCCTTCAACGAAAAAAATTACTACAAGTGTTTTGGGAACTTTTGCCCATAAATACAAGAAGTGGTCCCCATGCAAGGTATAGAAAGATTTATGATAATTTATTAAGCTGCTATAGATGATTGGAGTCTCCTTTGGACTTGAGTGCATTGAATACGAAGGGCCTCACATTCATCAAAAGCTTTGGACACATATTACTTAGTAGCCTTGACCGTCTGGTTCACCTCCTCAACCAAGGGGTTAAGCTCCTTCAATGTAGCCTCCTCTGCATGTTAAGCCTTCATATGCTTTTGGTAAATCTCCCTATGACTATCCAAATGAGCATTCTTCAAGAGATTTAATGATTAATAATCCAATGGGAATATAATCCATCGTTGGATAGCCCCCTTAGATTGCCCAAGTGTTGATTGATGATGTCCCTATTTATATTCGTAGTCCGAATATTCAAAAAATTAGTTATAATAGTTTCCATAATTTGAAGCTTGTAGCTCATTATAATACGGTTAGACCTGAGGAACTCAACGATAAAGGTTTTAAGAGACCTCGGTGGTAACTTTGAATGAAGGGAGATTATTGGATAACTTGAACATAGAACTCGTGAGGGGCCATGCTAGGGAGTTGGGCCTCATAATTTGATTCATTATTCGAGGGAGCATTAGTTGTGGAACCATGATTTCTATATATTGAAGCCTCAATGGGGACAAGATCTTAGGGAGATAGCATGGCAATAGGAAAGGGAGAACGCTGAGTTTGCTCTTGAGCAGGAGCAGGCTCCCTCGAATCTTAGAAAGAATGAAATGATAAGTAATAAAAAATTAGTTAAAAAATCTTAGAAAGTGTTTTCGTTGCTAAGTCACCAAGTCGGTGAGAGATTTTGAGTTAAAACTTTAGCAAGTGTTTTCGTTGCTAAGTCACCAAGAAGATGTGAGATTTTGAGTTAATAAAAAGCCTTATCAAACTTGTTGCTAAGTCATTAAAAAGATGTTAGCTGAGTTTTGTTTGTTGTTTTTTAGTGAAGGTATTATGCAACAAAGAAGAAAGAGTTAAAAGAAGGTAGATCATATACCTCAAGAGCTTGAACATTTTCAGAAAGGGATGGGGGAATGATACCATCCCCAGTATCCCCAATAAGTCCAGATGGGATTACCTCTAAGGGGGTCCCCTTTGGGGGAGTTACCTATCGAGATTTTGAGGAAGGTCTACCACCCACTAGAAGTAGAACAAGTTATAGTTCAAGAATAGGCTCTCCAAAACATCATGTGTATCAGCGAGTAAGATTCAAATGAGGTGGAAGGTACCTAAATATGGGGAGCAAAGAGACATGCAATCACTGAGGCTAGAGGATCCTCAACATTAACAATTGAAGGGCCACCCTCTGGAAGCTGCACCAAAGAAGAAGAAAAGTCTAACTGTTAATAACTAGAGGAAATAGGAAAATGGGATAAATAAAAATCAATGAACCTTAATGTTTACCTCATCAAAAGATGCTTATGGAATCCAGTCCACGATAGGCCTCACTAAGGAAATTAGAGGCAAAGACTCACTGAGATCCCTAATGAGAGATACAAAATCCCCCTAAAAAGTAATCAATAACAACACTTAGGCCTCCCTATAGAAATTATACTTGAAGAAATTTGAGGGGAGAAATAGTTACCTCTGGTGGACTTGAAGAAGCACGCATAATTTCCAGAGGAAGGACAAACAAGGTAGAAGACTGTGGAGTGTCCAAGTGAGCCTCATATGGTAATGAGGTGGATACATCAGTGTTTATAGAGGGCGTAGGCAAACCCTTACCTAACGAAAGCCTGTGAGTAACCTGATTTCAATGCCAAGATAGAGGACATTAGGAATATGTAAATCTAATCATACAAGAATGGGGAGTAAGAGCTATTTCACGAACAAGCTCCTTAATGATTAAAGTTAAGGGAATAGAATACCCTCCTGATTGACGTTCTTAGAAAGAAAACTAAAAATTTGGGTTAAGTATCAAGACATAAATTATTCAAAGAATAAATAGGGATCTACATTAACAAATGAAGTTACCTTTTCAGACGAAGAATGAGGTGACGTTGGAACTATTAGACCTGCCTCGATAGCTGTCTTCTCCTCCACATGGATATCATCCAAAATAATTGGGTTAGAGGAACCAGGTGGAGGAAGAGATAAACTGGGGGTTGAAGGAAGTGTGGGGATATGTACTTCATAAGTGCATTTGTTTAAAGACTTGGTGCCCAAATTTTTTTTTTCCTCTGGGAAAGAGAGGAATCAATAGAAGATTTTTTAAAACTCCTCCCATGGGAGTTGAAGATAAGAAAACTTGGGTAAAGGATGGAAGAGATGTTGGAGGTACTCGGGGGGTAGCTTGTTGAGATTCTCTGAATAAGCACAAAACACGATCGGCTTCAATGCGACATTACTTAGCAAGGTCCTCACGAATAGGAGAAGCATGTACATGGGAAATACCAGAAAAGGGGAAATAGGGGTTGATTTGGACTTATAAGATTTACCCATTTTGGTTGCGTTGGATTTTTTGGCTCCCGATTGGGAAGTTACTCATTAATTATACCATCAACAGGAGTACTGGTGGAATGTCTCTTAGGGAAGGAAACTTCTTATTCTCTTTTTGTGGAACATCACTCGGGGGCATGAGGAGATAACTAAGTGAGGGGTTCTTTTAGATTCGTGCTCATAGGGAACTCAACCTCTAGCACAGAGTTATTTTTTAGGCCAAGTTCAAAAGGGAGAAATTTTTAAACTTCGGGATAAATAGGAGGGCTTTGAATGAACTCCTTAATTATAGATAGATGCATTGGCCAATAATGCATAAAAAAATTACAAGTCACATCACTTTTTCTTTTGAGGCTAGGGATTGTGAGCTTGCAACTAAGTTCCTCAAACAGCATCGAAGAAGTAGCTATTGAGTTGTTCGAGTAGGATTGGAAGAAGTTTTCCTTATCATGAGAACTCTAAAAAGTGGGCAAGGGGCACCTTGATCAAAACCCAAATTGGCGAGAACACCTATTTGGGTTATAATGTTAAGAGGTGGTTCCCCATTATGTGAAAGATGGAAGTAATCTAGGAGTGAGAAGGATCACAATAGCAAGTGAAGGATTTTCTAAGGTCTTCTACTCCGTTGCAGCTTCAATCCATTGAGGGTTTGATGAAAAAAGGACCAGGTGTGGGAAAAACACTCCTCACTATAGCGTATAGGGACAAAAGGAGAATACTAATCAATCAAAGGAAAAATATATTTATGATTTTATTTTTTTGTTCCAACACTGGAGGTGATTGGGCTTGAAGGGTTGATTTGTTGAGGAACATCGATAGGGGAAATATCGAGGAACCTTATATAAAGGAACCCGGTTAGAAAAAGAGCACCGGAAAAATTTACAACTTTGTATGTGCCCAAAGAGCACTCCATGTCTAAATGTGTCTTGTCAAGAAAAGTGTAGATGATCCCAACGTTAAAGTAGCTAGAGGAAACATAACCCCCTCGCCAACCTTATTAAGATATTTATGAGGTCCCTCATTTGTTGGTCACTTGGATTTCTAGGCATAAGGAAGCGTGAAAGAACATAAAGTACAACTTCAAAGGGGATACCTTTCCCTTTCCATAGGTCACCTCAGTTAAATATCCTTCTTTCAGAGGAAGTGTGTGTAATAACTAGTTTATCAAAGGAGTGAAAGTTGCATTTTTTGAACCACCAACATAGCTAAGACATATCTGATCCAACTCTGAATGAGAAACAATCTCCTCGTCATCCAAAGCTTTATTAGAGTAAGATTAAGTGCCTATGGGGTCAAGCCCTATCAACTCATAGACATCTTGAAGGGTGATGGTGAACTCACCCCAAGTAGAGATGAATGTGTGGGAAATAGTGTTTGATCGATAAACCTACACTTAAAAAGAAACATTGTGCTTGTAAAGGGTGAAGTCCCCAAACTAAAATGCATGATTGAGACCAATATTTGTAAGGACCTCACTGTAAGTGGCTTAGATATAGTTGGAACAAGTAGAGAAGCAGTCCGGGCAAACTCATGTCCTTTCGAAATCAAGTTGGGAGTGGATAAAGTTTGTATAATAGAGGAAAAAAATGAAGAGTCACTTTTAGGGCCACAAAACCCCATGTCTCCTTGTTAATAGCTTTGTTATCCAGAGTCATGGGATCCCATTTGGCGATGAATTATGCAAAGAAGGCTTTGCACTTAAGTGCAAACTTGTCACCCTTTTCAAAAATGGGTGAATGACAGTAGAACCATAATTGATCTTAACGTGCCATCATCAGAGTGGTGGCATCTCGGTTCGAGGTGTTATTAAAAATGTCAACAATGTTGATGATAGTGGCCATGGAAAAGCTTGGAAAAAATAGAAAAGTGGTTTGAGTCACAATAAAGGAAGAGAGAATGCAGAGAGGTGGAAGACGGTGGAAGATGGAAGACTTTATAGAGGCTAAAACTCTGATGACAATGGGAATGGAAAAAAAGGTTTTTTTATATCTCTCTCTAGAAAATATTAAGCTATGATGACAATAGTTGAAAAAGGATAAGTAAGAAGAAAAAATGAGAAAAAAAATGTTTAAGTGTGAGGGAAAGAGTCGTTTGAAAATTCAAAGTGTCATTTGAGATTTCCCATGCCTTAAAAGAAGCAAAGAGGTTATGACGCTTGGGTCCCTGTGCTAACATCAATTATTTTACGATGACATATGGTTCTTTGGAAATGTCTATGGTAGTTTATGGTACACTTCCAGTAACTAATGATGGCACTCATTAATTAGAGAGAAAGAGACTTCTTGGCGAAGAAAAGTTTTGGCGCCCATTATTTTGAGGGTACCGTTGATGAAAACATGTTTAATTCAAAAACGTTTTAGTCCAAGATGTTCCATCGCTATAAGTCTGCTCGCTATCAATTGGAATTGAGAATATAAGAGAAGATTTTGAAGAAGGAAGGTTTCTCGGCGAGAGTTGTTTCGTGTAGACATTTTTTGTCCACACAAAAAATTTCTCCACAAAAGGAAAAATATAGGGGGAGCCTAAAGGTAACCTCGTGATTAAACATAACTCCCTTTCCTAACAAAGGAAGATTAAAAGATGCAAGTGATAAGACTCAGAACCTTCGAGGAAGCACAATTTTTCTTTTCTTTTTTTGTACTTGTTCAATTTATGTATTTCTAGATGTATATTGTAGCTTTCAAGTTATAACATGTTATAATATGAGAGTGAGGTCAAACGATTTCCATAAGGGACTAAGAATGGTAGGGCTTGGGAGAGCTCTCATGCTCTATCGAATGACCTCACTAAGGGAACCTCCGAAGGAATTGGTTTAGAGGATTAGAAGGTTAGGCTATGTTAAGGCTTGACTTAACCATTCTAGCCAAACCTGGTACAACATCAAGGAACCATAGACCAAGAGAGCTTACCTATAGGAACCATGAGTTCCATCCCACATTGGGCCGAGACCCAAACAACCCTTTACCAAAAGTAACATCTTCCTTGAGTGATGTTAGCGTGACTTACCTTTTGTCCAATCCCATCTTGAGTAAAACCATAGTGGTTTAGGTGTTGTGAGTCAGTTTAGTGGATTACCACTACTATGACAGTTGTCTAACATAATGTACATCAGTAAAAGTTGTCTGTTTGGATTTAATGCCAATGACGTAAAGGGATAAAGAACCATCTTTGATAGTATTGGGGACCAGACCACTTGAGATATATAAGTCACTATATAGGCTTCTTAGCCACATCCAGTTGGGGATAGTTATTTCAAACTTGAGATATATTTTTCTAAGGTTAAGAGAGAGAGAGAGAGAGAGAGAGAGAGAGAGATAGAGAGAGAGAGAGAGAGAGAGAGTTATTATAAACCAGAGCATATTAGTCACCACAATTAACTCCGTTCAGGGTAGATTTTACTACCATTTATTACTGAGATCTTTGTGTGTGGGACCTTGGTGTTGGAGCTGCCTATCAGGGGTGTGTCCTAGATTGCTTGCCTTTATCTCCCTTTAAATTGAGTTACCTTAGAGGTTCATTTATTGTTAAAGTCTAAGTTATATAAACGAGTGATTGTGTGAGTTCAATGTTGAGTGTTTGAGTTATATATATATATATATATATATTTGAGTTTGTTTCATCATTGTTAACAATTCCATGGTTAGTGATTTATCACCATTTTAATAGAGGTTATGCCTCTGTTTGTGTTAAGCCCCATCCCCAAGAGGACTCCTTTCTTATATAGTCCATAGTAAAATGTGTCACTCATGGTTTTAATAATAAAACCCCAATAATATCCCACTTTATCTTAAAGCCATGTGGTAATGCACTTGACTACCATTCATTCTATGTGACTATAAAAAGTCCTAGCTGGTATGATCTTTATAAAAGGATATGATCAATTGTCCTCAGATGCTATCTTAGTTATGATGATGTCGTCCCTCACCGATTCTTAAATTCAATGTGTTTATCCCTCTTGTGAGTTCTTGGTTCTTTTGGTTTTCAACTACGCCATTATTATCATAATAAAGTGTAATAGGTGATTGCATTGAAGGAACCTAGATAATTTAGGAACTTTTGGATCCAAACAACCCCCTGTGCTGCCTATGAAGTGGCAACATACTCTACTTTCTTGGAACAATCAACAACATAAGACTGCATGATACTCCACTAAATTATGGGTCCACCTCCAAGGGTAAACACATATCCCGAGATGATTTTTCTGGAGTCCCTATCCGACTAAAAATGCAAGTCAGTTTACCCAATGGGTACTAGATCCTCTATTGAGTAAACTAATGTATAATAATCAGTCATATTCAGTAACTTAAGAATGTACTTTATAGCAGTCTAGTTCTCCTCACCTAGACTAGATTGGAATCTTCTAATGATTCTAAGGGCATTATAGATATCCAGTCTAGTATAGGCCAAAACATACATGAGGCTTCTCACCACTGAAGTATAAGGTATATTCCACACCATCTCTATTTAATCAAGAGTCTTAGGGCATTGATCCTTAGATAATGAAATTATATTACTAAACAGGAGGAACTCTTTCTTATAATTATGCATGATGAAACCTTGTGAGAACTGTATCAATATGAGTGGATTAGAATATGCCCAAAATCCTATTTTTTCAAACACAAAAAATCTTTATCCTTAGGATGTGACTGGCTTCTCGTAAGTCTTTCATATCGAACTGACTAGATAAGCACACTCTTGTACTAAACAATATACACACACCGTTCTCGATTAGGACCATATCATCTATGTATAGAACTAAAAATACCTCCACGCCTCTAACATTCTTCTTAGACATATAAGTTTCATCCTTGCATTAATCAAAACCAAAATATTATATTGCTTGATCTAATTGGATATTCCAAGACTTTGAGGCTTTCTTAAATCCATAGATGGATCTCTCAATCTTGCACACCTTGATTTCTTGACCCTTTTTTATAAGTCATTTTCATTATGTGGATGCACTCGTCAAGGTTTTTATTCAAGAATGCAGTCTTGACATCCATTTGCAAAATCTCGAAATCAAGATATGCATCAATGGATAAGACAATACTAATGGAATTAATCATGACTACTGACTAAAAGGTCTCCTCATAATCGATACCCTCTTTATGAGTAAATCCATTCGCAATAGGTCGTACCTTGAAGGTTTTCACCACCATGTCTACCATTCTCTTCCTATTGTAGATCCACTTACAACCGATGGTTTCTAGCCCATTTGACATGTCTACTTGTTCCCACACTTGATTCGGATGCATAAAATCCCTCTAGATATCCATAGCCTTTAGCTAAAGTTCGACGTCCTTATTTTGGAGTGCCTCGTCGTAGGCATCAGGACCCGATTCGTGTTCCCTCGGGAAGTAGTCGAAGTTCTCTCCCAAGTATATTAACATATCTTGTTAAAACCCCACCCTCCCACTATGATGTGGATCCATTTGCAGTCTAGTATAAGTGACACGTGAATCCTGGTCGTCGATAATACTCCCACTACCATAAGGCACTGTAGTATCGAGATCATTAGAGTATTTCTTCCTATTCGGGTGGTCTCGATACATTTTTTCCACTTGTCCTCTTAGCACTTGCAAGATAATATTTATTTTGGGACTGTGGCTTATCATATAATCTTCTTCTAAGTACCGAAAGCCTTTGGTCCTCTGGATTATAAAATAAAAAAATCCCCTTAACTTTGGAGGAAGCATTGCCCCATCACTCTAAGAAAACGACCTATATTCCTCCCGCCTACTGTGGTATTGGGGATCCATCCTGTTAACGCGATCGGTGGATAGCTCGTATGTGAATGTTCGATGGTGGATTCTTAGTGGTGGTTCTCTCCTAGCCCGTAGCTTCTTCCCAAGGTCGGGTTATTAATTCAACGCGGGTCAAAGAACTTTACCCCTAGAAGATGTTTGAAGCCATGTCGAATTTGAGTTGTACACCCCCAGTTTTAGCCGTAGACCTACAGTGTTTTCGATTTGATATGGGGTTTGTTTTATTTGTTCATACTATCTAAGTTATTTTATACAAAAATAAACAAAATATTCAGGATAGCCCTTTTAGGATGATCCTAAGGCATGCTTAAGTTAGCGATTGGTCCATAGATAATAAGCATATAATTAAGGAAGTATAAATAACAAGTGGGGTTCCTAATACCTTTCCCATTTGTAACCCGGTTCCCTAACCAAACTTTTTAGTTATTTTTAGAGTGGGATTAGAGATCTTAGGTTTCTAGTCCCTTAAACGTAGATAGGTACTTGGTTATGAAAATTGTATCATTGAGGGGTGTAAAGCATCACCTCAACTAGTACAGGTACACAAGGGAACTTGTGTATGACTCCATGCTAGCATATAATGAGTGGTCATTGGTATACGCGTATGTGTGGGAGATATCTTGAATTATTGATAGTTTTTTATATCTCTTCTGACGTTTGAGGAGAGATAGAAAGGTAATATGAGATATAGATACATTTATGTTATCATAGAATATCGAGAGATATGTTTTCGAGACTCGTGCTCATGATAAGGACTCGTTTTTATGCCTACGTACCTAAGGAGGCTTGGGATCAAAGCCTATGTAGTTCAATTTTGAATATGCGTTTGAGAGTTTGCATATGTTTATGTAGGAAGCCGCCACTTTAGATAGTTTGATACCTTATTTTTTTTGTACAAAGGAGATGAAGAATGATTGGTAATGGTTTTCCATCTTTTGAAATATGTGTGGTTGAGTTTAGGAAGATCACAATATTTTTAATGGTTACACTCTAACTTTAGGTAAGTCATAAATCATGCAAGGTGTGAGCCTTATATAAATGGTGGACCACTTAAGCATTAGAGTGCTAATAACTATGAATCTACTTCTTTTTCTTCCGCCATCTCAATAGAGAATTCTATTTTCTAGTGGGTTGACACATAATCCATGGGCCGTATTTCGGTTGTGTATAATAAGTATGCTTTTGAGAATCTAAATAGGGATGTTCAAGAGATAGAGGATATGAGATATCTTGATATCTCATTTGTAGTGTGCATGAAAGAGGGTGTACGAGATAGGTGGGTGCATCAATGTGGGGATACTATATCATGGGACATGTTATCGAGGCTCAATCTCACATGAAGGACTCGTTATTGAGCATATGTACTCATGTAAACCCGAAATCAAAGACTATATAGTTCGTGTGGTCATATGTTCGAACATGATGTGTGTGCAAGCGTAAGTCTTGGCTTGGGAGGTGGAGATGCTATTTACGGGGCACAAGTTAACTTCGGTGGATGTTCAAAATGGGATTCGACCTGAAGCCATAGACAAATAAATCCATCAAGTATGGGGGGATAACTAACTCAAAGGTGTTATTAAACCTTTGGGCTAGTTTACGGCATAGAGCTAAGGATGTCATGTTCTAGACATCCTTGGCTAAAGAGGTAGAGATAAAAGTCGGGGGAGTTTGGAATGGGTATGTATCCATCCTTAATAAATAATATGCTCAAAGACGTATTATGAGTATTGGCTTTCACGAGTTTAGTTTCGTATAGTTCCTACAGACCTAATGAGAGTCATTATCAAATCTAACATAGTTCTAATAAATGAGGCATATTTACGAGTCTATGCACTGAGATACCAGGTATGCAATATAAAACATTACGGTATTTATGGAGCCCAGTTCTTAATATAAAATTGTATTGGATTCATATATTTATATGCTAAATGGATGCCTAATGGGAGGAAAATGTTTGACAAGTATTTGATATGGAAAGACATATTCGGAGTGACACCGCGGGGACGAACTTTACTCATTTGGAGAGTCGATGCGGGTAGTCAGATTTTAGACTTTGGATTGTTCAAAATTTTGAACTACCTCTGCTCACAAAAATATTCCTCAAAATTATTTTGAAAGTATATTCTGGTTTTTTTAATTGCTGTTGTGGAATTTTATTAGCATTGTTTTAACATATGAGCATGGCAAGTCAATTGACAAAGGTGATCGGTTAAAAAACTAGCTTTAAAATATAACTATTGTAAAGTGAATACCCTCTCCTTTAAACGAGGGTCGGGTGAAAAGAGATAAATAGGTATGGACAATTTTTCACAATATACATGGGGCATTTTACCCGAAGTTATAGAAGAGTTTCTTTAGACAATATATGTAGGGGTGTTTGACCTAAAATTTGGGCAGATTTTACTTTCTCTTGTAGCATGAACCAAAATTTTCTCAAGAAGTTCTCTCACTTGAGGTGTCCAAGGTGGTCATAACTTCGTTTACTCAGGCAGAGCTTCGTTCATAAGTGCCGATGTTCACATTATGAGAGCATAGATTTTCCTCTATTTTTCTTTCGAAGATGACTTTCAGAAGTACGAACCTCTTTTAAGACTAAAGTGACTTTTTGAAAGTACTAACTTTCTCGAGCGAAAATAATTCTTTTAAGTTCAAACTTCTTCAGGACATTTTATAATGATCTTGAGTATTTGAAGATGCTCGGTGGAGAAGAAAGTGAAAAAATAGGATGGAGCTTGGGTTTTGGTGTCATTTTCTTAGTTGGTGGGGAAATCTATTTATACGGCTAAGCTCGGGGCATTTAACGAATCGATTAAAATCATTGGATGGTGGATCCGAGGAGTGTGAGACGTGTATGGACGATAAAATATTTCCAAAGATATCTTAGTGATCACTTTGGTAGGGTTTAACCAATCAGTTATCGACGTGGGGGAGTTTTAACGATCGGTTATAGGATGGGAGGGCCGTTAATCGATCAGTTAAAGTTCCTACATGAGTGTTTGGTTTTCTTTTTCCTGTTTTTCTTATTTTCATTTTTACCTATGAACTTTGGTTATTGGTGTTTTGACACCTGAAACTATTATTTTTATTTTGAGATGTTACTATTCTTTGTGGATTTATTCTCGGGGTTTGTGCCCGTGGTTAATTGTTACATGACACAGTATACCACACCCCAATTGTAGATTGGGGTGTCCACACCTATAAGGACTTATTATTCTTTGAGGATTCGACCTCATCTTTCTTCCCCTTTTAGGGTGAGTCTTCCTTTACAATCAGGGTAAAAGGGTCCTCTAGTTCCTTTATCATCTACTATTAGTGATGGTGAGGGGCCTTATTAATCATGGATATGAGAAGGTTGAGTAAGATTTCAATCCATATCTTCAGAGGAATCAAAGTGGTGGTCGAAAATGTGACAATGAATAAGACCTTGTTAATGTCTAACAAGTCCAAAAGGCTTCGTGTCTAGTAGGATTTTCACACAAATGATGGGTAGCTAAAGGGAAACAATAGGGATGTCATGCTCTTAAGCCTTAGTGATATCTATCTCTCTATCATAGGACTTTGCGATAATGTGGATGGTGTATGAGGCATAAGCGAGCAAGATTGAAGTTTATATAAGGTGGTCGGCGTCTCCTAGACTCTCCTTTATTAACCATATCATCTTCAAGTTAAAAAAGTTAACTTCTTTAATAAATGTCCAGGCTTCTTGTGTTCAGGTGTAAGATAAGGATACAAGGACATGATCATAAATGAATAATAAGAAGTAAAAATAGGCATCAGAGTGGGGGAAATTGTGACACCCTAATCATATTGATCAAGTCTATTTATTAAATCTATGCATGTCATTAAAACGAATATAAATCACCCTTATGATGAAAGAGGAAACAATTAGAGATAATAATCCAAATACAATATGACATAAAAAACCTCAAATAATCATAAATAAATTAAAAGAGTGATTCATCACCACTAACTAAAATAAAGAGTAATTATGTCATACAATGGTATCCAAAAATAAATACATGCCAAAAATGTCTCCATTATCTCCATCATAAGATAGCCGAAAACTGAATACAAATGTCTCCATTATCTCCATCGGTGATGTGGTGATGATTGGAACGAATGAGTACTTGAGTGACAGGAAGCGAAGACTAATGGAATAGAGCACCCGGAACAAGATAAAATCTACGCAACTCAAGTAATAAAACTGACAATAATGCGTATAAATAAAATATCCACATTTATTAAATTAATAGTTATACACCACCCTTAATAGTGTTAATCTTTCATAATATATATTTTTGAATTTATATAATATCCTAATAGTTCTCATTAATAAAGAGATGACTAGTATACATAATAACCACAATACCATACTCATGATTTACACCCAAATGATTGTATATCATAAATATATCGATACATGAAATTAGGACTAGACCTTACTAACTACGGGGTCACTAGTATACCAAATAACATGTGACTTGCCCCCATTTGTATCGGGGTCACTAGCATGTAAGTTTGCCATTTTATAGCTGGTATGGACAAAACAAACTGACATTCCCCTCTGCCCCCCCCCCCCCCCCCCCTCCATAATAAAATAACCAATATAGCATAACCATCACTCTAACTCGATCCATGCAACATAAAATATAGTTTCCATACCCGAAACCTTTAATGTATTAGCCTAAAGGATATATAATCAAATCATTTCTTTAACTAGATGTTAGATTTCCATGTTTCTAACAATTTATATTCCCAATATAGTGAAGGGATCTAACAAGTGTAATCATAAGTGGAGGCTAAATGCAAAGTTTAGCTTTGTTATTTAATATTTTTTATGTTACATTTTATGGGGTGGATGTCCATCATGTGAAAATTACTTAAAATGTACAATTACAAAAATGATAGCCTAACACCCATGAACTTAATACCACTTATCTTCTTAAAGGATTTATTGTTATAATTATATTAGTTACATAAATGTTTTAATCCATTAAAAATTCAAGTTATGGAAGATATTAGAATTTGTGTCCCTAATTACAATTTCCAATTAAGAGAGAGTATTACATGCATATATATCGCTTTCATTACATGGTAACAATTATGTAAATCAGAATCCAAAGTTTAATTATAAAATGAATTATCACGTGGATAATCTAATTATCATAATTTAGTAATAAAGGTGAAATTCTCAATTAAATTGCAAGAGGGGAAATATACTCCTATTTCAATTGATAAAATTTCAAATCAAAGATTCATATTTACCAATTCAATTGAATTATGAACATGTTTTTATCAAAGTTTGATGTAATTAGCATGGGTGAATTAAGTTAACTAGCATAGAAAATATATGATTTAGAGTATACTCATTTCTATTTAAAAACCTTATTCATAAAGAATGATTAGTTCCTGAATTATGTCTACATGTTTTTAATCAAGTTTTTACAATTCAAAAAATATATTTAGTTAGAAGTTAATACTTATAAATGTGAGAGGAGAGAGTAGTTTTATCTTCTGTCAAATTTAAAAGGGAGAATTCGGTGATGAAAATCTAAGCCTCCAAATAGTATGAAATACTTTTTATTCTTCCCCTTTCAACTTCCTTGAATTTTAATTTATTCTTCTTAATTAAAACCCTTCTTTTAATCCTCTTATAACTTGAATTAGGTTTGAAATGGCATTTTAGGTTTAGGAAAATGATTAAGTTTTACTTGTATAAAGAATGGGAAGGTTTAGGTTTTGAGAGAGGAGAAAATAAGATGATACAGTGATGAAAAATGAGGCTAAATGCCTATATAAGCCCACAAATTAGCACAACCGGTGGAATTTTGCCTAACCCAGCCACGGGCATGGACTTGCAAGAGGTCCTCTGATTTTTCTTTTGTTTGTATTTTTATTTTTAATACATGAAAATCATTATCTTTCCTTAATTGTTTTCAATCCATAAATTAACCAACTAAACCCTAGTTTTCCCTTTCACCGAGCTAGAACTAATTTACTAATTTAGCCTTAGGTTCAATTATGTATTATAAACCTAACCACAACCATACCTTCCATTTAGAAACCAACTAAGCCCAAAAAATATGGCCCAATAATTTATTACCAGATATCCAAATTACTTAATAACAAAACAAATCCAATTTAATTCACTTCAATTGAACAAATCAACTAAATTAATTTAACTTGAACCAAATAAGTCCAATTTAATTTTTTTTCCTTTAAGTTAGTTATTTATTAAATTCTCAAAATTATGGGGTATTAAAAAAACATGGGGGTTTATCCAACATATTTCCATTCCCACTCTCGTTATCCTCAAATCAAGGGATTTTCCTTAAGAATGGGGAAGTGTACCGATTCCTGTGTAAAATTCTGGGCTCTTAATAATCTTTGTGAAATATGGGAGATTTTTACAAGGGGGAATTTTATCATTCATGTCTACCAAAAACTAGATGTTTCTTTCATAGGGACTTATTGCTAATAGTACCTCATCAGTTTAGAAATTCCATAGCTTGTACCATGAAGTTAGTTGAGGTGATGACATCGATCAAAAGTTTCAATATATCAGGTTGTGCCATAACAATCCATAAGTATTCAAAAAAAATCAAGAACACAAGATTAGGGAGATAAGTAATCCTTACTTCCACAACCATTTAAAAATAAATTGTTCATTTTCCTTGATCACAACGATTAACTCCATTTTCTAGTAATTCGATGCTTACTTAACTCAGGATGTATTGTCTTTTGAAATCCTCAATGGTGGATGTCATACTGGTTCCCAATATTTTACAATTTTCCCCGCATAAATTGTAACCATATGAAAACCTTTTGATTTGAATCATTATGATTGGGATTATATTTGACTGTTTGGAGTCTTGATGAGGATTATTTGAAGTTTGTGGGTGAAATTTTGAATTTGGAGAAAGTATAGGAACAAGTCCCTCAAACGAGTTCTAGGATCGAACGATATTCCCAAGTCAATTCAAAGTGAGTATCGAATAAGGATCAAACGAGACTCCCCTGCATACCAGAATAGGATCGTTAGAAGGTCGTTCAAATAAGAGGCCATTCTCATTCGAATGAGTGTGTAACAACCCTTGCCTTTGGGAGCCCATTTTATATTTATATGCTATGTTGAGCAGTTGCATATATAAATGCTGGATGTGGGTAAGTGATTATTTAACATGTGGTGTTCTATTTTGTCATGATAATTAAAATGGCAATTGGAATTAAAATGGAACCGGAACTTAAAATGGCTTATAAAATCTCCAAATGTTAATTTGGAGGGTGTAGTTAGTTCCGGGAGGTACGAGACAGTCAAAATGTGTGCCATACTGTATTTTGAGATTTTGGGCACTTTTGACTGGTTTTGGCATATTGCGTATTAGAAATTAACTATTACGGTATTAACACTTAAGGTGAGAGACCTTTTAACCTAAGCCATGTTTAGTCTTCCCCCAATTCTTTCATTTCCTCTTATTTTCCCTAAGTGTTTTAGCCCTAGAGTGAGAGAGAGAGTGGAAGATTGGAGAGATAGAGAGAAATCTTGAAGATTGGTGGTTTGATCTTGCTTTCTTCTTCAACCAAGACTGAATTTGAAGCCCCAAGGCAAGTTTTCTACTTGCTAATGTATAGTTTAAGATGAATAATTAGTATGGGTAGTTATGTATCGTTTTGTGGTATTATAATGGTGGTTTTGGTTGGATTTATTGGTTATCCATATCTTTGATAGAGTTGGTTTGTTGATTAAAGTAGAAAATGTTGTTGGGGGCATTTATGATCTTTTTGTATCATTAAATGTAGTTGGAAGATTTTGGGTTAGTCATGGATTTTGTGTTGGTTGTTGATTTTGGGTTTAGAAGGAAATAGGAGAGAAAGGTCTAGGTCTGTTACGGCCGGTCGACCGCGCCTCTCAGACCGGTCGACCGGGCCTTCGGAAGAGGGCTCACTGCTTTCTTTCCAGGCATGAAATTTAGGGAGCGGTCGACCGCGGTTTCCTACCGGTCGACTGGTCCATCCGAAATGAACTTTCTGCTTTCTTTCAAAAGCTAAAATTTGAGACGCGGTCGACCACGGTCTTGGGACCGGCCGACCGGTCCCCTGTTTTCTTCCCCAAAATTTCCCACTTTTGTTTTGAATCCTTTTCTTTCCCCAGGAACTTAGGACTCTTCTTGAATTAAGTAAACCTTGTCTTTTAGAGTCCTAGTTGAGTTGGTTGTCACCCTAGTGTTGAATGGGTTTCACTTGGGGTTAAGTCCGGGGGAGGGGTTGTCCTAAGTGATGTTAAGGCATCACTTCTCTAGGTGCATCCAAATAATTTGGATGGGAAATGAAGGCCCATACTTGGAGACTTTAGGGGCTTGAAATGAGGCATATGATACCTTAAGCTCGGGAGCCTAATATAATCCCTTGGAGTTTTATTCGAGGCATAACCTATGATGATGAAATGGTATATCCTAATTGTAGTTTCAAACAAATGGAACATGTTAATGTAATGAAAAGGAAAAAATGGCTTTTATAGTAAATGCTAATTTACTTAAACACACCTCTCTAAATGCTATCATAAGGGAAGCTCGCGCATGAGGTGATGTTCCTTGACTAGTGAATGCAGGGGGACTATAGTCCTCGACCATATGCGGGTTTATTATATGTATTTTTTCTGCGCTAGTGAAGTAATTCCGGGTGTGGTTATGACTCACTCGCAGGCATATGGCCACTTCCCGACGTGCGTTAGGTACCCAGGCTGCCTTGTTTGATGGGCCCCTGGAAGATGATAGTCATTTAGGGGCGCGCCCAGTGGGGAAACTCGGAGGGGCGGTCTTAGAATCGTTATATGCATAAGAATGTAACTTTTCTAAACTCAAGTGGGACTTGAGGGATGTATAATTTCCACTAATAGTATTATGTTAATTACATTCCTGCTAAGGAATGGGAATTTGAAATGAAATGAGAAGAAAATAATACTGTAATCCTGTTAAGGAAATTTATCTAGTTTAAAGTGGAAATTAGAGAGTGGAAGCTTTTAATTTAATTTAATTTAGCATCATTTCATTTTCTTGCATAGCTTACTTAGTCATGTCTTTTCACTTGTATCCGTATCATCATGCTAGGTTGTTAGATTCTTGTTCTTTTCATTTCCATGATTTAACTGTTCATATCTAGCATGCTTTTTGTTCATCTGGGAACTATATATAAACCGGGTCCTGACCCGTTCATTTTCTTCTATGCTGTGCTTGTTATTGTATTCGCTCAGGTGCTCCTCTGCAAGGACGCCCGTGTTGATAATCCTACTCTTTTGGCTTTTAAGGAGCTGTATGAAATTGCGGATATTACAGGATGTTTTGTTAGACGTCGTCCTTCTTTTGACATCTAGTTATGATCGGGTCTATCACTCGGGCGAGTGGCCCAAACCTGTAATTGTATAATGATTGTAAAGCATAATATCTAACTGTTGTGATTACTTTTGTGTAGCTGTGAACCGACAGCATATTCGGTTCTCCTTTTTGTATGTAGTGGTTTTAGTCGTATATTAATTATGTTTCTTTGAATTCCACTATTGTTCTAAAATGGGTTGTTTAAATTGTTTTTCTTAACTTTTAAACTGCATAAATTGTTTTGGCAACCCGTTCTCTGAACTATTGGGTGGTTTTCTCGGTTACTCTTACTATATTTGTGGTGCTGAGAATGATTTCCGTCCATGATTACCGTATATGTCGGAGTATCGGGCTGGCCACCCCTTATTTCGGAGTGCGGGTTGTCACAGAGTGCAACAAAATTTTTCAAATCGGTTTGCCCTTAAGTGTTGTTGGGTTTTGGACCGTTGGATGTGTAATGCATCAATCTCTGATGATCCCAGATTGAGAAAAATGGGATTTGGGTCTTCAAAGGGTTTTTATAAGGCTTGTTTGGGGGTTATTGGGGTTTATGGGATGAGGAGGAAGAGAGACAGGGGTGCGTTTTCCACCATTTTTATGCATTTATCCACCTCTCTCTATCACAAACCAACATCCATCCACCTTATACCAACGAATTTGATTAGTATCCCACCATATCCAAGTCCTACATACCCATTTCCAACATTGTTGAGCAAAGTTACAAATTTGGAGGTGTTGTTGGGGGTTTGAAGATGATAAAGATGGGAGATTCATGGAGCTTGAAGATGGTTTTTTTATAGATCATTCATGTAGCAAGTTCGGTGGAGCTGGGCAACCTCTCTAAGGCCACCTTAAAAGGTGGGAGGTTTCCATCTTCTTAGAAATTTCAACCTACCATTGTTGGAGCTCCATTTAGGGTGAGAAAACTCTACTATTAGTGTTAATACACTATATGCATATTAGTAGTCTTGTTGTTAGATTATAAGAGTAGGATGCATTTGAATAAAATGATGAGTTTCAAGTAATTGGTGTTTAACATTTTCATGGAATAAAAAAGCTGTAATATGCTATTTTGATGAGTGTAAAATATGAATAATATTTCAATGTTTCTTGAAACTCAAGTTTGCAATTTTATGGTAATGGTGCATTTTGGAAGTTTGATGCTAATATTTATCTAGCAAAAAGGAAGATTTCATAAAAGTTGGACAATTGTTGAATTTTGAAGAAATAAATATGGCCTTTAGTCTTGGAAAGTATATTTTGAAAGTATTATGAATTTCAAGAATAAATTTTATGTTTAACCCATTTAATAGAATTTTTGGAGTTAAAATCCATGTTCCCTAGTATATAAACATGTAGTAGTTTGATTATGAACACATAAATGATGGTTTTGTTGGATTTAAACATGAAATAAAGAAGAAAGAAAATCCAGCCCTTAAGGTGTATGAAATAGGTGTTGACATTTGGTAAAAATGTGAGTTTTCATGACTACGGGTATTAATAAAGAAAATGGTAATTTCTTATAAAGTATTCTGAGATGTTCAATGATGTTTAGAAAGGAAATAATAAAATAAAGATGTTTCCAACTTGAGAAGAATATTAATGAAAATGTTAAAAAGTGTAAGTGTGTTAGAAACACTTAGAAGTTTGTGTGGATAACTTAATGGTGTTTTGGAAAAATAACACTTGTGAAAATGGAGGAAATATAAATTTGGAAACAAATGAGTAAAATGATAATTTTATATAAAGTGGAACATTTTAATCAAATAAAAATGTTGAAAAGGGTTGTTACACAAGATGGTCCTAAATGAACATGATTTGGAATAAAATCAATCTCAAATGTAAAGGACAAGAAATGATGATTTTAAAGTGTAACATAATTTGGAGTGAAATCCCAAGTTTTGGGTTCGGCTGGGTAAGAGGAAAAGTGGAATAATTTGGACATTTGTGAAATGTTAAAATACATTAATAAGTACTCAGATGACACTGAAAAAATTAAGTAAGGCCCGGAGCTTTAAGGGTGAAAGACACAAAATCACTAGCCAGAGCATATAGTGCGCATAGCTGATGGTGTGGATCCCGTTAAAGTATGCGATTATTGGAAGATTTCGAGAAAAAATAATGAAAATGAAACATGTCAAGAAATGGGTTTTGTGGTGAATACATGAAAATAAAACCTAACTTGAATGATTTAATAAATGTTCTGATAGAGGATAAAATGGTCATGTAATGTCAAATTAATTAATGTCCAGAAGGAAAAGAAAAGATCAAGTTAAGTGATTATATGGGTAATTGATCACCCTAAAGAGGTTTAACTCATAAGTAACACAAAAGTGTGTTAAAAAATGTATTTAAAGGACAAATAAGTATTTTCTAACACGGAATTTGCGTGGGATGAAAGAGTGATTTTCAAAGAAAATACTAACATGGAAATGTGCAAATATAGTTAGTAATTTCGATGAAAGAAATGATTTTCCATAAACAAAGTGTATTTGTCTTAAGTATTTAACCGGGGGTGTTAAATAACGGAATAAATAACAAGTCAAGTAAATAGGATTGTCTTTTATGGGATTAAGGTGAATTAATGGGGGTAAACAATGTTTTTGTAATAAAAGTGGTTTCATGCATGTAAGTATATATATGTAAATATATATATATATATATATGATAGTTAAATGTGAACGCAGATATACCCGTTAGAGTTTCCTTTCTTCTGTTCGATTCTGTACTATATTTTGTATATTTTCAACTGAGAATTCAGCTCACTCCCTTACCTTTGTTACGGGAGGTTGAGAGCAGTTTTATATTTTGAGAGCTTTGTACAGTTAAGTACTCTCTTTCATTTTATGTTAGTAGCTATGTATTCTTCGATTTTGGGAGCCCTTACCACGGGTGCCTCACGTAGCTTTATTTTAAATTCTAATCGCATGCTAAACATGTGAAATGGTAATTAAATAAAACTAGACTAGCAATTTCATTTAGGTTATTTCATTGTACTCCACACCTAACGCTCGAGCCGGATTGGGTTGGCCATGGTTGACCCCTAAATTAGGGCTGAGGTGTTATAACTGATATTATATCTCTAAGTTTGAGGTTACTTTAGGAAGTGACATGTTGAGGTAGGCACTAGATCTTTTGACATCGGTGTCAACTTTGGGTCGGTCACACTAAATTAGGGGTGGTATCTGTGGCCATACCCTTCCGATCCTCATTGAAGGAGAGGCAAAGAAGAGGGGGGTGGCTCCCCTTTGTCTCGGGAGGATCTTGGTACCGTGCATCCTTTTTGGGAGTGCTTCGGCCGACGTCGGTGATGAGGTGAAAATGTAGAGAGATAGAGTCGCCAGTCTATTTTACTCAAAACAGAAAAAAGAAAAAAGGGGGCCATCCCGAAGGATAACATCCAAAGACATACTGAGACATACGAAACTAAAATGATTCCAAAAGGGTCTGAAGGCTAAGTTACGAAATAGGAAGGTGTTAGGCACCCATTTCGTCCTTACGGTCTCTCATGGGTTATTGCAATTTTCCTTTATTTCCCCGTGATATGTGTGAATGTGTATATGTAGCGGAGATAGGAATCATCGACTTGAATCATGGAAGAGATAAAGCGAGTTATCCGTAGGAATGTTCCTAAAAGTAATATTAGAAAATAGGATCTATGCGATTATCCTAGCACCGATCATTATAAGGGAATGATAATGCATGCGGGATAATACGCCATCAATAACAAATATATATATATATATATATATATATATATATATATATATATATATATATATATATATATATATATATATATATATATATATATATATATAGAGAGAGAGAGAGAGAGAGAGAGAGAGAGAGAATTAAGTTTAAAGAATGTAGAAAAATAGGAAAAAAGTAGGAAAAGGACTCGAGTCTCGGGTTTTACCCGAGACGCCTACGTAGCCTATAGAGGCATCAAACTCCACGTAGTTCGTATGCAAAATGAGAAGTGGGATTTATCCCATAAACCCAATCGAGGACTTCTCTTATGTGTGTGTGTGTGTGTGTGTGTGTGTGTGTGTGTGTGTGTGTGTAAAAAGTGTTTTAGTTGTGAGAAAAGTGTGAGAATTCCTGTTTGGAATTTATGAGAAAATCTTCTTTTTCTTATTTTTTGGATTTTATTTATATGAAAATAAGAGATGTGCAATAATACTAGCTAAAAAGTATATTAGGGTAGAGATAAGAGAATAAAAATACTAAGTAGTAAAACAAATTAATGCGAATTTAAGAGAATTTAAGGAGAGAGTGGAGAAAGTTGGACCTTCTTGAAGATCTTGAGCTTGATCTTGTATGTTGGAGTGTAGCCCTTACACTTGGGTGATGATGGATGGTACTTAATTCACCAATTTTGATGAAAAAGATGATGAGAGGTGAAGGTGGGAAAGGGGCTTGGATGTAGAAATCACGCTGACTTCGAAAGGGATTTTTTGAGCTTGCTGAGAGTGATGGATCTCAGATCTTCCTCCCCTTTGAAATGAGGTTAGTCCCTCCTTTTTATAGGCCCAGGGCATTACCGATCGGCATAGACCTGGTCCTGCTAATCGGCAGGTGTGTTTAGGCACACTGCCGATAGGCAAGGTTTGGAACGTGCCATTTGGAAGTCTCTTTTAGGTTCCTTCGTAAAATGGGTCATAGAGTGCAAACCGTTAATTCGAATCGTGAAAGGGATAAACCATTGGAAAGGTAATTCAGAAACCTATGAAAGTATTTGGACTCCTTATAGGTCTGAGAGTTGACTTTAGGTCAAATTTGGATCGAAAGTGTTCAACGGTCCTTTATATGGGGGATCATCGGACACAAATGAATCATTCGTACGTATTTCGACATTCTAAAGAGCTTGACTCGATTTGGGGAGTCGACTTTGGTCACTCGGGTGCTGGAAGCGCTCGGTGACCTTTTACAGTAAAACGGAACGTTCGTATGTATCGTAAGATAAAATTGGGCCCATGGAGGATCGTTAGAAAAGGGTTTCAGTTCCCTTTAAAGATTCATTTAGTATCGGTCGATCTAAAGAGTTGACGTTGGTCAAACAGAGCTTGGGAGTGTCCGATGACCTCCTAATCATGTTTTGAGGGAAAACGGGTTGTTCATCCGCATAGTGAGTTAGAATCGCTCACGGGATGGACCATTTGAAATGGGTTTTAGTAACCTTAGAAGATTCAGTCAGTCTCGATCGAGCTGAAGAGTTTGACTTTTGGTCAAATGGAGCCTAGGAGTGCCCGATGGCCTCTAGGTCAGTACCCGGGGTATGATTTAGGTTTGTAGTGATGAAATGGATATGTTAGGGACCTAAGGAGAAGTTAGGGAGTATTATAATGGGGTGTCTACAGAGCCCTCGACTGGTGAGTTTGGAATAAATGATAAATGTCGAATAGACACTGCATGATGATTTTGAAAGAGGATGACCAATTCTGAGGGTCGAGCTCGATTTTGAGCCTAGGGATGAGGATGAGCGATTCTACGGGTTAAAATCAATTCTAAGGGCTTGAGGATGAGGGTGACCAATTCTACGAGTCGAAGCTAATTCTGAGGGCTTGAGGATGAGGGTGATGGATTATGCGGGTCGAAGCCAATTCTAAGGGCTTGAGGATAAGGGTGATCGATTCTATGGGTCGAAGCCAATTTTAAGGGCTTGAGGATGAGGGTGACCGATTCTTCGGGTCAAAGCTAATTATGAGAGATTAAGTTTGAGCTGACCAATTCTGTAGGTCAAAGACAATTCCGTGGGCTTAAGTTGAGATGACCAATTCTGCGGGTTGAAGCCAATTCTGTGGGATTAAGTTTGGAATGACCAATTCTACGGGTCAAAGACAATTCCGCGGGCTTAAGTTTGAAATGAACAATTCTGCGGGTCGAAGCTAATTCTACAGTCTTAAGTTTGAAATGACCAATTATGCGGGCTTAGGTTGAAATGACCAATCTGTGGGTCGATGCCAATTTTATGGGCTTAAGATTGAAATGAAAAATTCTGAGGGTCGAAGCCAATTCCTCGGGCTTAAGTTGAGATGACCAATTATGAAGGTCAAAGACAATTATGTAGGCTTAAGTTTTAAATGACCAATTATGCGGGTCGAAGCCAATTCGGTGGGCTTAAGTTTGAAATGACCAATTCTGCGAGTCGAAGCCAATTCTATGGGCTTAAGTTGTGATGACCAATTCTGCAGGTCGAAGCCAATTTTGTGGGCTTCAGTTTGACAAGACCTATTCTGCGGGTTGAAGCTAATTCTACGGGTTTAAGTTGAGATGTCCAATTCTGTGTGTCAAAACCAATTATGTGGTCTTAAGTTGAGATGAACAATTCTGCGGGCTTAAATTGTGATGTTCTCGAGGAACTCTGTCGGGAAAATAACCTCGTGATTTTGTTTTGAACTAGGGAGCTGATTGCAGGGGAAATCCTCACTTCTTTTGGAGATTTTGTCATGTAATATCTAATTTGATGTTGTAAATTCCACTAGGGAAGTGATTAGGTGGTCCATGATTTGTTCGGGGATACGTGAGACCTTTAGGTAATTTTAGGATACCTTAGGGGTCCTTCGAGGACGTTGCCGGGAGGAGATTCACTTGGGTTTTTGAGAGTTCCATTGGGGAAATAGGGATTCCGCTTAAGGGAGTGCAAAATTTTCTTGGTCAAAATGTTCTAAATCGTTTTCGAGATTTTTAGGAATTTCCTGAGGATTTTTCAGGGTTTTTTGAATGAAAAATTTAAGGGGGGTTTCGGTCGGCATGGTGTGGAGGGCGCCATTCGGCAGTGGGATAGACTTTTCAGCTGCCTCAAGAAGGAAAAGGGCCAGTGTTGATCGGTAGGTGGGGGTGCAGTGCCGATCGGCATGACCCCCGGCATCCTATAAAAATGGGGCGAATTCTCCTCATTTTTCACTGCTTCTTGCCTTCTCTCTTTCTGTGATTTTCTTCTGCGAATCGTTCTAGCATTCCGCAAACTAAAAAATGGCCACTTTTTTTAGCACTGCAGTACACATGGAGTGGTTGGTTGCTGACGACTGGGTAAATATGGAGTGGAGGGATAGGGCACCTCTTGCTTTAGGGAGCGAGAAATCTTTTGACGCGTTCGATCCGGTTGCGGATGAGTGAACTTTTACCCTTGGGGGATGACCGTTCATGACGCGGGGTTGACTGGAGTGAATGCGCAGATGAGGCATTTCTGGCGAACGAGTTTGGCCATTCTTGGTATCTCAGGGAGATGGTGGTCCAAAATATTACTGAGGAGGAGGTGGTGGTGCCACCTGTGAGGCCGCCTATGTCTATGAGGCGGGAGCGGCTCCTTCCATAGGATGCGAGGATCGGGACGATGATTAGTGAGTCCTATCTGCTGTACACCGATACGACTGTTCTGTATGATTATATGGACTTTGTGACGAGCTGGTTGGTGGCTCCCAGCATATATGATGCACAGCCCTTCCCTCCTGCGGGTTTGAGTTATCAAGTGGGGTCCCCCCACAGTGGTGGCGGTCTGTCGACATCTTTGGCGATGGCGACTTCAGAGGTCTCTTTGTGTGGCTGCATACCCCTTCATACAATATCTGATGGGCTGATGGAGGGATAGCGCCTATGCTGCATCGTCTTCATGCGATGGACCTAGAGTACTTGGGCTTGACAGAGGAGGTTCTTTGTCCTGAGGTATATCTTTTTTGTTCTTCTCCTTTGGTTTCTTCTGATCTTTTCTGCTTGATACTGATTGTTACTTTTCTTATAACACGTCCGGGTGTCCACTACTTGGCTGAGGGATATTAGGGAATGGATATCTTCGTTACTACCTATATTCGGGATGCGATTCCTGTTCCTTCTTTCTTGGTGTCGTCTGCCTCATCCCGGGAGGAGTCTGGTTCAGGTAGCGGTGGTGCGTTATCTCATTGCATGGGAAAGCGAGCACGTCATTGGGGTGTAAGCTCTTAGGAGAAAGAGGGGAAAGGGAAAGTGAGAGAGAGAGAGAGAGAGAATATGGGTTCGGGTTGAGTCCCGTTTGTATTTTTCTTTTCTTTATTTTCCAGCAAAATTGATGTAACACGAAAAACTATCTATGCTATGCAATGGAATTTTTAATTATCTTCTGTTAATGATAAATGAATGAATGCATGCACATGCGCTTTTTATTTTGCTGTTGAGACCATAAAAAGAAATATTTTCCGGATTTGAAGGAAATTTTTATTTAAAATGAGAACTTATATAAAGATGAAAAGGAGATTTTTGAAATTTTGTTGAGAATATCAATTTATTTTGAGTTTTCTGAATTTCAACAAAATAGGGTAAAGGAAAATTTCCAAAAGTAAGGGGTTGCCGATCGGCAAGCACCTTGTCCTGCCTATCGGCAGGTCAGTCCAGTCCCATCAATTCAAAGCTTTGATTAGTACCCTCTTCAGCCTTTGGTACCTTGTGGGGCAGGATTTCCTCCAATTTCTGCAGGGGTAATGTATTTTGTGGGGGGTTTCAAGTATAAAAGAGGGGTAAGAGTGGAGTGTTTTCCTCACACCTTCACATTCCTACTTTCTAGTTTTGTGAGATGTCTCTCCCTGATAGTGTTGAGTTTTCCAACTACCTCGAGACTTTGGAGGCGATGTTCTCCTATAATGTTGACTATACAACATGCATCGAGTTTCTTTATGGCGTAATCGGTCCATAGAGGGGAACATACTGATGGCGGCGGTACAATTTTGGTACCCCAAAGACCATGTATTCTGATTTGTCTTGGAAGAAGTCTGTCCGACCTATGAGGAATTTTCTTCTATGTTGGGGATAAATCTCGGCGTTGGAGCGGCTCTGCCTGTGTTTTCCCATTCTCCTTGGGAGTTATTGGTCGGGCTTCTTTGTGTTTTGTTCTCGGCGGCCAGATCACTGGTGGTTGGAGGTATGATTTATCTTCTGATGATGTTGCAATCCGTGCATTTGCAGGAGGTTGGTGATACTGGATATGCCGCAGCTGTCATTCTGGGCTTGGTTTCAAAATTATTACTAGTGACCGAAGAGCTGCTGGTGGACCCACAACTTGCAGCTATTACTTCATGGATGTCCTACTGTCGCAATCCTATGGCGATGATAATGGAAGAGACTTTGAATGGCCTTACATGCCTGGCGAGAAGGTCGTTTTAACTTTCTGTGGGGTAAATCTGTGATGCTGTTCATGCGGTTGTCTAAATGATTCTTCCTGGTGACTCCTCCATAATACCCTTTGTCGGCTGTACCCAACTTCTTTTCGTGCCATTTCATCAGTGTTGGTCTTGATATTGAGAGCTAGGAGAACTAATTCGTGGAGCATGGGGCTCTAAATTTGTACTGTTCAGTACCTTGGTGGGGACAACTGCTGCCTATTCTGGAATTGAGAGAATACCCATATGTTCGACTGGTTGGTCTCAGACAAACCTCTTTTTATTTCCCTTGGCGGCTTCTGTGCCAATTTGTCTAGGAGTAGATCGTGCTGCCTTAGACACTAGACTTCTTTCCGGTAGAAAATTTGACAGGGAATCTGAGCATGCGGCTTGGCTCTTTGTGGGAGAGTCGGCATCCGTCGACTAGTCCCTCTCAGTCTGTTGGGAGAGTTTGTCACATCCCTAGGGATTATATAAAGTGGTTATGGAGAAGCATAGTTAGCAAGATGTTGGTAGTGGAGACTGGACAAAAATAGCTTATTTTATCTGATACCATGGAGGGAGGTGTAGTAGTTTTTCTGAGGCTAGTTTGAGCTTATCAGTTCATGGAGTGTCTGCAGCACTCCATTCAAGTAGGGGAAGCTTGGGTCCCCTAGGATGTAGATGATGATGATGGAGCGGGATCCTCTGGTAGCAGTGGGTAGGACTCTTAGGGGGGTTTATTTTGTATCGGGAAATAATTTTAGGAATTTATTTGGCTTTTTAGGAAGGTAGGGGGAAGGGAGTCATACGTTTCTTTCTTATGTAATTGTACTGTAGTTTCTTATTAGTGAAAGAAATAAGTTTTTTATCATCTAGTTGTGCCTTTTTATGAAATTTGTATTTTGAATTATCTATACCGATCGCTAAGGCATGCATAATCTTTTTGTTCAAACATATGTGAAAATATATTGTCGTTCTCGGAGATAAGAAAAGAATGTTTTTTTGCTGAAAAAGAAAGGGTCGTGCTCATGTAAGATGTATGAGCTGCCTACGTACCTCTGGGGGCTTTTCAAAATTTTCAATTTTTTTGAGAATGATTTTTGCAGAGGATTAGGCCCACATAGTTCTGGGTAGAAGGAAATGAAGAGATTTTATTTATTTTTTTATAGAATAGAAGGGAGATGAGGAGAGTCGTAGTGCGCCGTGATTTCAAACTAGGCGTAAAATTTCTTGAGATGGTCCAGATTGACTGGACAAGCCATCTCTTCTCCATCTAAGTCGATGAGCATGGTGGCACCGCCGGACAAGATCTTCTTCACAATGTATGGGTCACTCAAATTGGGGTTGAATTTCCCTCTGGGGTCCCAGATGGGCTCTACTATTTCTTTAAGGGATAAATCCCCTTCTCGAACACCGCGGTCCTTGACTCTCTTATTAAATGAACGCGCTATGCAGTGGTGGTACCCTTGTAAGTGTTATAAGGCCTTCAGTCTCCTTTTATCCAAGAGTGATAACTTGTCTAGGCGGCTTTGATGCCAGTCCTCCTCACTGACCTTGCTTTCAAGCATGGCGCGTGACGAGGGTATTTCTAGATCCACGAGTAGGAATGCTTCCATACCGTAGACTAGAGAATAATAGGTAGCCCCAGTAGAGGTTTGGATTGGGGTTCGGTATCCCCAGAGGGCGTATGGGATTCGGTCAGCCCAATTTTGACAGCTTTCGATCATCTTATGGATGATGGCTTTGAGGTTCTTATTGGAGGCTTTGACTACACCGTTGGTCTGAGATCGGTAAGGAGATGATTTGTGTCTCTGACCCCATATCGGCAGATGATGTTTTTCTTGATGAACGCGGTCACTTTCTTGGCATTCAGAACTGCATATGACTCAACTTTGACCCATTTGGTGAAGTAATCAATGGAAACTAGGATGCACTCATGTCCATTGGAAGCAGTGGGTGTAACCTTCCCTTTGATGTCGATGCCCCAAGTGGAGAACGGTCAGGGAGAAGTCATATTATATAATTCTCATAGAGGCAGGTATTGAAGGTTGGAGAACTATTGGCATTTGAGGCATCTCCGAACAAAGGCAGTGTAATCCTGGATCATGGTGGTCCAGTAGTAGCCTTATCGTATGATCTTCTTAGCAGTCATGTGACCGTTCATATGGGGTCTACATTCCTCGCTGTGGATTCTCTGCATTACCTCTTCAAAGTCCGCCCCTACGATGTAGTGTAGATGGGTTCCATCGAAGTTTCTCTTGAACAGTGCTTTGTGCTAGATGATATATTGGGCGTCTAGTCTTTGGAGGGTTGCCCGGTCCTTTTTATTGGAACCCTCAGGATACTTACAATGCTTGAGAAGGTGCAAGATATCATAATACTAGTAATTGGCTAGCTCGGGACCTTCTTTGGTGATTTGCTGAATATGGTAGTAGTGGGTTGGTTTATCTTGCTTTTGGACCAGAAAGGGGGGCATTGTTATTCCTTTGGGCATGTCGGCCATGGAGGCTAGGGTAGGAAGGGCATCGGCTAGGTTATTTTTTTCTCGAGGTAGGTAATGGAAGGTGATGTCTTAGAATTGAGAGGCTAGTTCTTCTATGTGGGCATGGAAGGGTTGGAGTTTCTCATCCTTGACTTTCCATTTTCTGAACACTTGGCCAATGATGAGGGAAGAATCCCCGTAGACACCTAAGAATTGAATTCCTTTCCTGAGGGAAACTTTTAGGCCTACCGTACACGCCTCGTATTCACTCATGTTGTTGGTGCAGGGGAAATCCAATTGGAAATCCATCTGGGGGAATCAGAAGTATCACAATGCCATATCCCTTTTTGTTAGTAGCGCCATCGAAGAACATTTTCCATCGAAGGTCGTCTTGAGCAGCGCAGGGGATGTTTTCATCTGGGAATTCAGAGATCCAGTTATCAGCTTCTATGGGGTAGTCAACATGGTAGTGAGAGATGGATTTTCCTTTCATGGCTTTCTGTGTGACGTGCACGATATTAAACTTGGCTAAGAGGATAAACCATCGAGCCATTCGGGTAGATAAGGAAAGTTTCTCATGTAGGTACTTGATGGGGTCCATTCGGGATACAATTTTAATAGGGAAGGAGAGCATGTAATGTCGCAACTTTTGGGCGATCCAAACAAGCACGACGCATGCTTTTTCCAAAGCAGTGTAGTTGACTTCGTACCCAGCCAGTTTGCGACTGGCATAATAGATGGATTTTTCTTTACGATAATCTTCAAGGTATTGAGCTAGAAATGCCCCAGCTACAATGTCGGTTACGGTTAGGTATATGACAAAGGGGAGACCAGGTTGCGGTAGCATGAGTATCGGAGGTTGAGTCAGGTATTATTTGATTCGATCAAAAGCTTCTTGGCAGGCCTCGTTCCTAACTTTAGTTGAATCCTTTCAAAGGAGTTTGAAAATCAATTCACAGATGGAGGTGAGTTGACTGATGAACCGACTGATGTACTATAATTTCCTAAGAAAACCTTAGACTTCTTTCTCCGTTTAGGGAGGTGGGATCTCAAGTATGGATTTTAACTTGGCAGGATCTGTTTCTATCCCTTTCTCACTGACCATGAATCCTAAGAGTTTTCCCTTTGTAACGCCGAAGACACATTTCTGTGGATTAAGTCTCATCTGATATTGTCTCAGTCGTTCAAAGAACTTTCGGAGAGCGGGAACATGACCTTATCTAGTTTTGGAATTAATAATCATATCATCCACATATTCCTCGACTTCTTTATGAATCAGATCGTGCAGGATGGTTGTGGCAGCCCTATGTAAGGTAGCCCCAGCATTTTTGAGACCAAATTCCATAACAGTGTAGCAAAAGGTTCCCAATGGGGTGATGAATGCAATTTTTTCTTGATGATATGGGTGAATTTTGATTTGGTTTTATCCGACAAACCCATCGACTAACGACTTGAGAGCGTGACTGGCTGTGTTGTCCACGATCATGTCGATATTGGGTAATGGGTTATCATCCTTTAAAGAGGCTTTTTTAAGTCACGGTAGTCTACACACATCCGAACTTTCCCTCCTGATTTCGGTACAGGCACTATATTGGCTAGCCATGTGGGATGTTTGATCACACGAATGAATCCCACGTTCAGTTATTTGACCACCTCTTCTTTGACTTTGAGAGACCATTCGTTGCGGATTTTTCTCAGCTTTTGTTTAACTGGCTTGTAATCTGGAAGAGTGGAGATCTCATGCTGAGAAATTTCAGGATCAATGTCGGGCATATCGTCATAGGACCATGCGAAGACATCCACAAATTCCTTCAATAATTCTTCGAGTTATGCACACTCATGCTCGTTAAGGGTAGCCCTTATCCTAATCTCACGTAGTTAGCAACTAGAATTGAGGTTAATAATAACAGTCTCTTCTTCATTAACTTGAACGCGGTTATGTTGTTTGTTACTAACCTTATTTAGATCAGTTAAGAATTGTTCATTTGCAAAATCATCATCATCAAAAGTTTGATTGGAATCTAAACAATTAATATAAGGGAGAGAAAGATACTCAAAATATTCATTTATTTCATTGATAGGAAAAATAGCATTGAGAACCTCATCAAAGGAGGTCACGATTACATTTGATCAAGGATAGACAATAGAAGAAGAAATGGGGTAAACATTGGGGTTAGGAGGGATTTCAATAGGTAGAACCGACGCAGCATGCCAGTTAAGGAGAGGTGTATCAGCAGCTTTAATCAAGTGGGATGGATCCAGTGATGTAGTGCTTGAATAAACCATGCAGAGTGTCAGCCCCAATGTCTACAAGTTGAACGAATCCTCGAAGTCTCTTTCTTAGTCTCTTCGGTATCTTTGATGAGAGGTTGTACATAGTGTTGGTAGCTTTCGGCCCATGGGTAGCTGTCTTGGAAAAAGATCTCCATTTCGGGTTTCATCTTCTTGTCTGTATGGTCATACCATGGTTTTGAAAAGCCGCAAAAGGGGAAGTCCTCACCCTCTTTGATGAATCATCCATTCAAGGAGTCACCCGAGATGGTCTGGATTCAGTCTAGTCTTCTTTTTGGTCTAGACTGGCAGATCATTCTGAGCTCTTGTTCTAATGGTGGATACCCCAAACCACAATGGGGGAAATCTTTCTTCAGTTCAATGGGCTCAAGTATCCCTTGTTGTCTTTGCCCTAGCCCCAGTCCGGGCATGAAATGAATGTTTCTGAACATCTGAATCACATTGATATTGCCATGAGGGTCGTATTCCGGACAAACCCTTTCTTTGAAATCGTCACCTACCGGGAGTAGCAGTGGCTCAAATCGAAATCCTGATAGGAGCATATCCTTTGAACCGTTATGTATCTCAAGGATTGGACTTCTGGTACTTGTACCCTCGGCATTATCATCATCTCCCAAAATGGTGATAACTCGTCCGTCGATGAAGAACTTCAATTTCTGAGGGAGTGAGGAAGACACACCCTTGATAGTGTGGAGCCAGGGTCGTTAGAGAAATAAGTTGAAATAAGCGGGGATGCCAATAACTTGGAATTCAACGACAGGGTTTATAGGGCCAGCCCCTATTACAAGTTTTATGGATCTCATCACCTCCCAACGGGTATTATTGTAGGCACGTACAGCAGCGAAAGTTGGAGCGAGGTCACTTTCCTTCAGTCCTAAGAATTTGAAGGTTCTTAATGGGAAGACATTCAAGGCGGATACATTATCGATAAGAGAGAGTGGTACGATTTTCCTCTTAACTTCGACGAAGATGTTGAGTGCATGATTGTGGTTTGACCCAATTCTGGGGATTTCTTCTTCAAAAAAGGATAGCATTCGGGTAGAGGTCAAGGATATGAATAAATTTATCACTTCTTCTGGTGTAGTAGAAGGAGGAATTGTGGGTCCAGTGAGCAACTTGATCAAATCATTTTTATGCAGATGGGAAGACATGAAAAGCCCCCATAAAGTGATGTTAGCTTGAGTTTTCTTTAGTTGATCGAGGATCTTGCTCTCCTCAAGGGTCATTTATGACATAGGAATGTTTTCCACGCCTTTCCCCTTATCATTAGTTGGTAGTGAGCTTGGGATCTGGTAGTGCCTCCCTGACCTCGTCATGTGATTTACTGAAGAAAGGGAAGAATATGAACCCTGTTTCTTCATCAATCTTGGGTTGTTCTACCACTTTATTGATTTCTTTGAGGAGCTACTTAAATGATATCATCCCATACATATTAGCTACAGGGACAGTTTTCTCGAAAGCTTGTTCTTCATTTAAATCTTCGAATTCTTCCCCCCATTCGGTGGCAACAATTTTGTCTTTCCATGTAAAGTCCATGCATTCCACAACTTCAATGGATTCTTCATACAGGTCTTCCCATTCTATGGGGATATGTAAGGGTGAAGGGACCAGGCACCCTTGCCATTTTAGAGTATCAAGTAACTCGGTCATAATGCAAATTTCATTATTTAGCCTGAATAATTCTTCCATGATCTAGACGACATCATCCAGGCTGAATTCATTGATTGGTACTACCCAACTGTCTGAGTTTTGGGACAATTTTTTTGTTTCTAAGAACAGCGTGTTGAACCTCTAGTAATCAATGATCATCTGTGAGGGTAATTTCATCTCGAACTCTAGGAGTTGGTCTAACACTTCTGATAATTCCATACCTCCACTTTGAGAACGGGTATGGACAACGATGCATGCTCTGGTAAGGAGTGATAGTACCTGATGTGTGAGGCTAACAGGGTGTAAGAGGAAATATGGGCAAGTTTTGAGAGGTTTGGGAGAGTGTATGGGTGTGATTTGAGTTGAGGGATCAAAATCTGGGTTCATTTCTAGGAAGATAGCATCGGTATGATTTGGGAGTGGGTTGTGAGTAGTGTTTGGCTTAGGATTGGCTGGTGGGGTACTGGTACCCCGGTTAAATAGACCTCGGATTATGTTTCTAAGGTGAAAGAATTGGTCAGTGGTATGACTAGCAGTTTGCTGAAAGGCGCAATGGGCATCTGTCTTGAAGTTTCTTGGAAGTGGATCGGGCAATGGACAGTGATCCAAGGGTTTTATGAGGTTTCGGCTTAACAAGGCTTAATAAAATTTGGACAAGGGAGCATGGAGCTCGGTGTGTTCCTTTCGGACTGGAACAGGGCGTCCTTCTGGTGCCCATGAAGTGATCTATTGAGAGATGTTATTGATGGTTGAGACTGCAGCACTGACAGGTTTGTCATATTTTCTGGGGGTGAACTGTCCGAAATAAGGAAAATATTTTTAACATTTTTTTTTCTTTTTGAGATTAAAAGAAAAAATATTTTTGGATTTTTGATAAAGAAAAGAGAAATATTTTTGGATTTTTGATGAAGAAGGGAGGAATGTTTTAGAGACGGGTCTTAGCATGATTATTATTATGTTCTCGCTTGTATTAAATTCTCCTAAATGCAAAATGAAATGTCGGACGGGACCAGAGCCTAGAAAAGTTGGGTTTGTAACACGTGCAAAGCTATGGCTGGACTTGTAACCAGGCTCACAGGCAGGGTCCCATATGAAAAATGAGCAAAAATTTGGGCGGCAGGCGGACCCGAACTTTCGGTAGAGTTTCGGGTTGAAACCGAAAATCTAACATGTGTGTCCTAGTCTTGACACCTATATGTGGGTATGCAGCTTGGTTGGGTGAAACGAAAAGGGTTACCCCCTTTGGCGTGACTTCCACGATATATGTCTTGCCTTTGAGGGCAATTGGTAAGTGTGGACAAACCATTTGATATACCTGAGTGTACGGGAATTGCCTCACTATATACCTCGTGGGGACGGTATGCATGAGAGAGAATTCGATATACTCGGCATACGTGAATGAGTTCCCTGCGATATACCTCCCGTCATGACTTCGGTTAAGCATTACGATGTCGGGGAACTGTTCGATATACATCGAAGGTACTTGGCCAATGTAAGGTGTTGATGTAAAAAACTAGACTTGATCTAATTATTTAATCACAGATAAATATAAAATAAGAAATAAGACAAAATATTTTTAAAGTGGTTCAGCCTTAGAAAAATGGCCTACGCCCACTGTTTTGTATTGCTGGGTGTTTTTCCTTAATCTTGATGATGATCGTAAATGATCAATTCTCAATCGCCCCGTTATGGAGGGGATTACAATGCATTTATAGCCCTTGGGATATCCATATGAATAGACAATAAGCCGTTATTTAATAGACATATACATTTGTACATAATAAGAATGTTCATTGAATTCGATGTTCATTGAATCTGTAATTGTCGTTTGATCTTCCTGGCTAGATGCTCTTCACGTTGAGTAGCTCGGTATGCTAAGTAGCTCAGGGTGCTGAGTAGATCGGTACGCTATGTTGCTCGTCCAGTTGAGTTATTCAGTGAATATATATTTTTTCCACGTAGGATTACACGTGTTTTCATATAATTGGTCCACATTATCTGACTAATTCTTGTATCAATAGAATCCCCCAGTGTTTCACAGTTGAGGTTGAATATGAGAGTGTGGAACATTATGCCCAGAAGTGGCTCGGACATGTTTTACCCAATATTGTTAGATTACAGATCTCCAATACTTAGGAAATTTTCCCTTTCGTCTTATCATTAGAGCGCGAAATGGAAAACAAGTAAATATTTTGAATTTTTAGCAAACGCTTGGGAATTTGTGTCTTTTTCATCGTTTAGCCGCCGGAAATGCAATTGTTTTTTCTAGTAATCATTTCCTTTCTAGCTTCCCAATACAGGTCATGTAAAAGAGATAGAATAGGATCATCTTCTACTTTTTACTTCCAGATTTGTAAACTCTTTGTCTTCTCACTCTATCCTGGTACTGTCGTTCTTTCTGTCATCCGCCTTAGCAGATTTCTCAATTTTTTTGTAAGAATTTCTTCCTTCATCTTTGTTTGCTTTATCCACCATGGTTTATCTTGTTGAGTTATTGGATAAGTTCCGGGATGATTTTGAAATTCCCTCTTGGGTTATTCTAGAGGATCCTCCTTGCCCTTATGATTTATTTTCTTTAGCTGAGGAACACTGGTTTCCCTCCATTTTTGTAGAGGAATGTGGTTTTTCTTTTCCATCGAATCCCCTATGTTTGGAGTTTTACCAATATTTTTATATTGTTCCTGCAAGAGTAGATCCAAATACATGGAGGGTAGTTAATGGCCTATATAGGTTAAATCAAATACATGGAGCTCGCTTAATAATTCCTGAAATTAAGTATTGTTATAAATGGGTCATCAGTGACACCACTTTTTATTTAAAAACTAGGTTTTCAAATAGAGCTTTAGTGGTCAATCTTCCCGATGCTAATAGGGACTATTTTGATCATGGGGTGGTGATGAAAAATTGGCAACAACCCCCGTTAGAGGTAAATGATGTTTACCAAGGTCCCAGATGCCCACTTTATGGCGATAGGATAAGTTGTTTTATTTTCTTTTTAATTTAGCTCTGTTTTTGTTCGATAAAATGTATCACTGACATGTACGTTTTTATTTTGCAGCTGATAGAAAAAGAAAACCTCCAAAAGAGAGTGACGTAAATATAAAAAATTTGGCACTTATCTCGGGTTTGCATCAGTCCATTAATGGGGACCACGTGAGGTCTTCTTCCTATTTGCTGAGATAGAAGAATACTACTTCATCTTTTATCGCCCGACCTCTCGTTCCTCTAGTAGTGGTTGATCTTGATCAAGCACCGGCTTCTCCAGGAATTATAGGAGAATCTTCTTTTGATTTGGGTACCTCTATTGCTGATTTGATGACAAAGAAGAGGAGGGTACCCGAGTTCTTTACCAAGTCCGCTCCTAGTACTGAAGGATCAAAGAAAAGAAAAAGTGACGTTCCAGCTGATGGAACTGAGAAGAAGGATGTTGTTCCTCCTACTAAAAATATCAGCAAGGAGTCCCCCTGTTGCTCCTAAAGAGGTAGCACCTTTGATTGAAGCTATTGTCCCAAAAGAGACAACACCTTCGATTGAAGATGCTCCTTTGAGGAAGTTGAGGAGGGGTCTTGCTGAAAGTCCTGTAGATATTGTTGCTCAACCTTCTGGAGTTGCAATTTCTTCTCTAAGGACTAGTTTTCTAGTTGTCCTTACCCCTGACCTGGCCAAGAAATTGATCAAGTCAGGGACTTTACCCGACTGCCGAGCTGTTGAAACTTTAACTCCTCAGGATAAGGTTGTCGATGTGGCAGCCCAACTTCTTGCATCAATAAGTGGTCATTATACTTATCTTTCTAATTTTTCATTGTTGTGTTCATGCTTTGATTTGTTCCTTTCTTCTTCTTACAATTTTTTTTGTTCTTCGGCAATATCATGGAGAAGGATGAATCCATCAAAGCTTCAACCTCATGCAATGGTGTTGAGGAATCCCTTACTAGGTTGTCAAAGTCTTTACGGAATCCCGATAAAAGTATGAAGAGGACAAGGCTTCTTGGGAGAAAAAGATTAAATCTTTTGAGTCAGCTCTTCAACTTGCTGATGCAGCTCAAAAGCAGGTTGTGAATGCCTCCAAGAAAGCTAACGCCAAGCTTGAAGAGGTTGAATGGTATAAGAAAGAGCTTGAAGAGAAGGTGAAGTTTGCCGAAGAACTTCTCAAGGAGAAAACTTCCTCGGAGAAAGCGAAGAGTAAAACTGCTATGAAGAAATCCTTTAGCTTTAGCTGGGACAAAGGATGGAATAAGGCCTTAACTGTTGTCTCTTCCCAGATGGAGTATGTAAGTTTGAAATACACAGAGATGGATGGGTAGAAGCTTTGAAGAGGTTGAATATTGCTGAGGATTCTGAACTGTTTCAGGAACACACCCATATGGTGATAGTAGAGAAAACACATGTCGTTACCCTTCCTCAATCTTCTGAGCAAGTTTAGGAGGAGACGACTTCTATCGAGCAATCTCAACTTCCCTCTGATCAACCAGCTCCTTCGTCGAAACCAACTGAAGACGTTATAGGAAATAAGAAGAAGGTGTAAAGTTGTTCACCTCTTTAACCTTGTTGTTTTTCCCTTTTTTTGGTTGTAACTTTGGTTATACCTTCTCTTATTGTGATCAATAAAATGGACTTCATTATTTATCCTGAGTTATCTCCTTTACTTGCTCGATTTGTATCGTTGTTGATTCATTTTTACTTTTCCTTGCTAGTTTATTGCCAGGATGATACTTTTATTAACTTATGATACAGAGATGATGAACAAGTGTAATGATTATTTCAAAGCTGGTCATACAGATTTCACAAAAGCTCAGATAATTGATATCCGTAGACCTGATGCTTTTGAGAGAGAAATTGATGCATACTAATATTTGAAGTGTTTACTTGATCGGGCTGTGGCCAATAATGTGGCTTATTATGAGATGATTGAGGATCTCCAAGGAATAACCGAGCAACTTCAACTTCAGCACAAGAAAACCTTTACACTTCTACACGAAGGGTATGATAAAAAATATAAATACTTGAGTGTTGATCGTGGTTATGACAAGTTTCTTTCATCCCATAACAAGAGAGAGAGAGTTTTCTTAAACTTTAAGTTGAGGAACAGAGGAATATTGCCAAGTTTTTGGAAGAAGAAAGTATTGCCCTGCGAGAAGAATTGAAACAACTCAAAGATGCTGCCTCTTCTTCTTTGGGAGCTATGGTCCCAGTCAATGATGAGGGCTTTCATTTTTGGAAACTAAAAATGCTGCTTTGAGAGAAGAACTGGAGGCTATGAAATAAGTCAGAACCATATCCTCCTCGTGGGGTAGAGGTAGAGTTGGTCGAAGAAGTGTCAAAGAGACTAGGACTCAGCAAGCCATAGCAAACCAGGTTGCCCAGATAAAAGTAAAAAATCAAGCCTTGGCTGAAATGTCCCAGAAAATTCAAAATCTTACCGACCAACTCTCCAACAAGAGTTCTGCACTGGAAAATAAAACAAACTTGGTGAAGAAACTTAATGAGGAGCTTGATCAATTGACTTATCACTTTCACAAGCAACCTAGAGAGTTTTGAATGGGGGGATACAATGAAGCTCTATACCATCTCGATGCTCGATTGAAATAAGCAAATAATAAGGGATATAAATAGGGATGGTTGAACGGCTTGACTATAATGAAGCTTGAACAAGGAAATTGTTTATGGGATTGGAGTACTTGATCTGCCTAATCCTCCCTTTAAACTCGATAGCAGATGGATTCCATCCCATGCCATTCCTAGGTGTCTAATCTCCAGGTATCTTGGTGATTACCAGCTTCATAAAGAGTTTGAGATATATCGACCTCAACATCTACTTGATCGACTGAGTTCGAGCAACATCAAAACGCTACGAGATATGAATTTCATCAATTATCCTTATGCTTTAGATGATCCTCCAGCTGGAATGGAATGTGTACCAAAATCTGAAGGGAAAATGCCAATAGAATAGGAAATTTGTATAGAATGAAGAAAAGTTCTTCTTTTGTAATTTTCTTTCCTTGAAAACAATTTTATTTAATGAAGAAAAATTCATCTTTGTGCAATTCTCTTTCCTTGGAGATAATTTATAAGATGTTTTTCTTATCATATTATCTTTTGATTAGTGTGTATAAAGAGACAAATTGTCCTACTATGTTTTAATTGCATAGACAACAGAACTTTGCCCCATTTGCTGCCTAGTTGTAGTGATTTGTCACCCATAAGTGCCTAAGTAATGGAATGATTTTTATCCCATGGTCCTACTTAGTATCTAGATTACCTTGGTGCCTAGACAGTGGATGACCCGTGAGGTCACCCATATTAATGCCTAGTTTTGAATGCCCCTTGAAGTCACCCGTAATCAAATAGGCGTTGCCTTGTATGATTGTTATGCCAACATTGTTAGTTAAATTTATTGATGTCGACCAACCTTAGTTAGTGGTTGCTGATATGCCGACCAACCTTAGTTGGTGGTTGTTGATGTGTCGACCAATCGCAATTGGTGGTTGCTGATATACCGACCAATCGTAGTTGGTGGTTGTTGATATTCTAACCAACCGTAGCTGGTGATTGTTGATATGCCGACCAACCGTAGTTGGCGTAGTGTGTAGCACTAGTACTCCAAAAAAATTGAACCAAAAAGAAAATAGGGCAAATATCATTTTTATTCATATTTGAAATATTGTGATACATACATGTGAGTCTACGTTACTGATAATACTTGCGCAGGTGCTCCGCATTCCATGCATTTTTAAATTCTTCTCCTTCTAAGGTCTCTATTCTATATGTTCCATGTCGAAGGACTACAGTGACACGATAAGGTCCATGCCAGTTAGCTTCCAGCTTATTACGCTTCTGAATCACTTTCTTCATCACATAATCTCCCTCCTTAAGATTACATTTCTTGACTCTTTTATTATAAAACATGGCAGTTCTTTACAGGTAAGTTGCATTCCTGATTTTTGCATCTTCTCTCACTTCCTCTAATATGTCCAAGTCTATATGCCTCATCAAATCGCTTATTGGAGAGTTGAAATTAAGAACCCTCTGAGTGGGTAAGCCCACTTCATCTAGTGTGACTGCTTCACTTCCAAAGGCTAGCATGTACGGAGACTCCCCAGTTGCTGTTTGGGGTGTTGTTGTATAAGCCCATAACATAGAATGTAACTCGTTGATCTAATTCCCTTTTGCATCATCCAACCATTTCTTCAATGCGTTAAGAAGTGTCCTGTTCATCACTTCAGTTTGTCCATTGCTCTGGGGATGGCCTAGTGCAGAATGGATCTTTCGGACATTATATTGGTGATAATACGAAGCAAACTCCTCATTATCAAATTGGGTACCATGGTCAGTGATAAAAGAATGCAGCAGACCATATCTACAAATAATACTCTTCTAAATGAATTGGTAAACCCTATTATAATCCATCTCAATTAGAGGTTCAACTTCCACCCATTTGGTGAAATAATCAACAGCGACAACTAGGTATTTGAATCGTCCTTTGGTAGTTGGCAGAGGCTCGACCAAGTCTATTCCCCACATAGTGAACAGCCAAGGTGAGGTGATTGGGGTTAATAAGGCCTAGGGAGTTCTTCGGATGGTAGAAAAACATTAGCACTTATCACATTTCTTGGCATAATCTATACAATCATCTCGCATTGTTGTACAATAGTAACCCTGCATCATTATCCTTTGCAGAAGAGTTCGTTCTGCCACATGATCCTCACAAGACCCTTCATGAATTTCTTCTATCAGATCTTTAACTTCTGATGGGTGCACACATCTCTGTAGATCGGCTATTATACCTATTTTGTAAAAAACTCCATTGTTCAATACAAACCGAGCAACTTTAAACTTTAGCCTCTTGGCTACAAGTTAGTTGGTTGGTAGAATTCCTTCTTCGAGATATGCCCCGATAGGATCCATCCAGGAAGGTCCCATGTCATAAGTGATGAATCACAGCATCAAATCTTCAGCAATGCTCCGGTCTGCCAATATCTTAATAAGAATCATTCATCGTAGCTCGGTGCGAGCAGATGAGGCTAACCGAGCTATTGCATCAGCCCTCCTATTCTCGAATCTTGGTATTTTGATCACTTGGACCACTGCAAAACTGGATACAATCTCCATCTCTTTAGAGTGATACCTAGACATGAATTATCCCTTCACTGCATATAACCCAAGAATCTGATTTATAATTAGCTGTGAATCACTAAACACTGTAACTTGGTCTGCGTTTAATGTTTTGGCTAAACTGAGGCCTATAATAATAGCTTCGTATTCAGATTCATCGTTGGAAGCTTTGAAGTGGAAATGCAGAGCGTATTCTATATCCAATCCATCTGGGTTGTTAAGAATTATTCCGACTCCGCTGCCTTTGGCACACGAAGAGCCATCAACATACGAATTCCATATTTGTATACAATTATCAAACTCTTGGTTTGATAAAGTTCCTTGATGGAATATTTGGTACTTCCTTTTATTATCTCCCCACGCTGGGCTTTAATCGGGGGATTCTTATCGCTCAGTCACTATCCCCTCTGGCAAATCTGTTGGTAGAAGTTGATCGGGGACAGTCTTTGATGCTCCTCTAATATCCTTGGGTTTCTCTTCATTAGACCCTTATTGGTCGGAGGTATCTAGGTAAGTGAACTCCACAATGAAATCTACCACTACCTGCCCTTTGAGCGAAGACCTTGTCTCGTAAACAATATCATACTCACCTAGTTCCACCCCCAATACATCAATCTTTCAGATTTCTCTAGTTTATACAAAACCTGTCTAAGTGGCATATCGGTGTATACCACTATAGTATGGGTCTAAACGTACGATTTTATCCACCTGCTTGCCTCGATCAATGCTAATGCCAGCTTCCCAAACATTGGATATCTAATATCTGCTCCTCGGAATGCTTTGCTTATATAATACACCAGTTTTTGCACTCTATCCTCTACTCTTATTAGTGATGAACTGACTGCGCATTCTGAAATAGCCAAGTACATATATAACTTTTTCCCCCATCACCGGCCTGGATTTCAATGGGGGTGTCCCCAAATATTGCTTCAACTCTTTAAATGCTTTCTCACATTCATCATTCCATTCGAAAGTTTTTCTGAGTGTTTTGAAGAATGGAAGACATCTGTCTATGGCTCGTGAGACAAACCTGTTAAGAGCTGCAACACGCCCGGTGAGGCTTTGCACCTCCTTCTTCGTAGCTGGATATCATAGTTCTAATAAAGCTTTAATTTTCTCATGATTTTCCTTAATGCCTCGCTGATTCATAATATACCCGAGAAATATGCCTTCTCGTACTCCAAATACACAATTAGTCGAGTTCATCTTCATCGAATATTTCTCCAGCTGATCAAAAGTTTGACTCAGATCAGCTATGTGGTTAGTGGCTTTCTTGCTCTTAGTCAGCATGTCGTCGACGTAAACCTCCATGTTTTTGCTGATTTTCTCTACGAACACCTTATTCATCAACCGCTAGGACGTATAACCTGCATTTTTAGGACCAAATGGCATAACATTATAGCACTATGTCCCCTTTGGGGTAAAAAAAGAAGTACTATCCCTGTCTTCTAATTTCATCTTAATCTGGTTGTAGCCAAAATAAGCGTCGATGAAGCTTAGTAACTCATGCGCTGATGTAGCATCTACCAGTTAGTCTATTCGGGGAAGAGGGAAGTGATCTTTTGGGCAGACATTGTTGAGATCTGTGAAATCAACGTACATCCTCCATTTATTTATTTTTTTTACCATGACCACATTGGCTAACCAATAAGGATATTAGACATCCTCAATAAAATAGGCCTTTTGTAGTTTCTCGACTTCCTCCTGAATAGCTTGGTTCTTCTCTCAGATGAATACTCTTTTTCGTTGTTTCATCGATTTAATCTCCTTATTAACATTGAGCTCGTGGCATAGGAAGGTTGGGTCTATCCCCGGTATATCTTCGTGACTCCATGCAAAAGTTTGCTTTCTGTGCCTCAAAAATGCCATTAACTCTCGCTTTATTGACGGATCCAGTGAAGCGCCAATTTGAGTTGTTCGTTATGGTCATTCATCATCCAGAATAATGTTCTCTATTGCTTCCATGACCTGAACCTTTACGATCTCTTATTCATCTCTAGGGTCCAATGTCTCAATCTCTGCATCTTCAGACTCATCCATTTGGTAAGTGGTAGTCTTCTTCTTAGCTTCCCCTAACTCTTCTTATTTTGAAGATGAATAGTAGCATTCCTGAGCTACTTTCTGGTCGCCCTTCACAATTCTAACCCCAAAGTTGGTCAGAAACTTCAAGCATTGATGTACTGTGGATGTCACTACTTCAAACTTTTTTAGGCCAACCCCTCCCGTGATTATGTTGTCGACCGATTGGACATTTTTGTCCATTACGAAAAAGCTTACTTTTTATGTTCGACAAGTAGTCCATGTACCAATAAGCATGTCCAACTTGATCATCCCAAGTGGAAAGACTTTTTGGTCGGTAAAAGAGATAATGGTCCTATGATACGGCTCTAACTGGGCTAGTTTTAAGTTTAAACTATCAAAGCCAGGGTAGAACATGATGTCTGTCGATCTACCATTGTCTACTAATACTCTTGAGATTATCACATCATTCATCCTCATCTTGATCACCAAGGGGTCGTCGTGAGGATACAAGACACCTTCCAGATCACTTTTAGAAAAACCAATGACCAGTTTATCCTTATTAACCTTCCTCGGGCGATCCTCTTCCACCAGATTTTATTCGCTGTATATAGGAGAAATCTTGGGCCTCATTGAGGTAAGCTTTGCTTTTAGCAATATAATCTTCACCTCTTGCATCTCCACCTGAAATCACATTACATTCGAATGAGCGAAAATGGATTGAAAATACCTCGCGTTCTGGTTGCTTTGGCTTTTTGGGGAGGTCGGGATCATCCTGCAGATCAACTTCATAGTCCTTCTTCTTGTCATTTCTTGTTCGTCAAGGAGATTTAGACCTTTGCCTTGCTCTATCGTTGGTCTTCCCATTATTCTGGCGATCAACAAACCTACTTAATTTCCCTCATCGAATGAGTGCCTCAATTTCATTTTGGAAAGCTATGCACCACTTGGTTGTGTGACCATGGTCTTTATGGAACTCGCAATACTTGGATTTATCCCTCCTTTCAAGGGTTGTCCTTACTTCTCTGACCAATTGAGTTCTTCTTTATTTTTTATCTCCTCCAAAATATGCTTTATATCTACCTTTAAAGGAGTATAATTCCCATACTTCCTCAAGTGCTCTATCATCTTTTTGCCTTTCAATTGCTTATTGCTTCCATTATGCTTTTGATCTTTCTTCTTCGACCTGCCCTCATCTTTAGTCTCTGCTTTGGTCTCACCATTCTTCTTTGTAGCCATAGCTTTTTCGGCATTCATAATTTTGGCTGCCTTAGCCATTAATTCCGCCATGGATTTGGGCGGATATTTAGCCAAATTATAATATAGCTTGTTTGGTAAAAGAGAACTCATCAAAGTTGTGATTGGTGTCTTCTCCTCGTAATCAATGACCTTAAGTTTCTCGTTATTAAAATGAGTGATCTAATCCCTGGTGCTCTCTCCTACTTTCTACCTTACACTCAACAAATGTGCTACTCTCTTGACTGGTTTCGCACCAAAATAGAAATTTCCTATAAAGAGATCTACTAGTTGATGGAAATTAGGAATCTACCCCCCGAGGAAGATTATTGTACCATATTTGAGCTGACCTAGTGATGGTTCTGAAGAATGCCTTGCATCTCATCTCATCAGGAACTGCATAGATATCAGCAGCATCTCGGTACTACTCTATGTGGAGGATAGGATCAGTTTTTTCGTCAAACTTTGGCGTAACTACAGCAGCTTTAAACTTCGATGGTGTGGGAAAATCCATAATTGCCTGTAAGAAGGGTGATCCCTTAACAAACGTTCTTTGGAGAGGGTTACTGACCTTATCCATTTCCCTTAGCCTATCTTCCAACCTTTGAATGGAGCCCTTCTAAGCGTCATTTCCAGCCTCTGATCTATTTTCTCGAGCAATAGATTATGCAGAATTATCCTCTTGGGATCTCTCTGTACGAGCGATAAGGCATGATTGGGCAGAACCTTCCCTTAGATCATTTAGTCGTTGGGAATTTCCCTACGCAATATAATGAGGATCTATATTCCTCTTGGGGCCCAAACGATCAAAGGAGGAGACTCTACTCAATCTCTCCAGGGTGCTTGTTCATTCCGGAGTTAGAGTGAAATTTTCTTGAGTGCCTATGACTCTTATGGGAGATATCCGCCCAGGTTCATAGGACAGGTTGCTAGACTTCTCAGTATGACGCGATTCAGTATGCCTGGATAAGGCCACATGAGGGAACAGAGTACGTCGAGATCTTCATGATGGCAGGTGAGTGTTTCTGTGAATGCTTCGTTGGCCTGACTCGGTAGGTGTTGAATTTTGAATAGTCTGAATAAGTTATCGCATGGTCTCGTGCATAGTTGTTTGTCCTTTGGCTAAGTTAGCCACTATTCTTGTGGATCCTGGACGGTTGGAGGAGCAAACTGATTAGGGGGGACTGTGTCATTATTTCTATTACTAGATTCTGGGATCTCGGACATGTATAATGAAGTTTTAGTGAAAAACGCTACGTATAGTCGTTCCCACAAACGGCGTAAATCTGTTGATGTAAAAAAATAGACTTGATCTAATTATTTAATCATAGATAAATATGAAATATGAAATAAGAAATAAGACAAAATATTTTTAAAGTAGTTCAGCCTTAGGAAAATGGCCTACGTCCACTGTTTTGTATTGCTAGGTGTTTTGCCTTAATCTTAATGATGATCGTAAATGATCAATTCTCAATTGCCCCTTTATGGAGGGGATTACAATGCATTTATATCCCTTGGGTTGTCCATATGAATAGACAATAAGCCGTTATTTAATAGACATATACATTTGTACATAATAAGAATGTTCATTGAATCCGATGTTCATTGAAGCTGTAATTATCGTTTGATCTTCCTGGCTAGATTCTCTACATGTTGAATAGCTCGGTATGCTAAGTAGCTCAAGGTGTTGAGTAGCTCGGAGTGCTGAATAGCTCGGTACGCTATGTTGCTTGTCCAGTTGAGTTATTCGGTGAATATATTTTTGCCACATAGGATTACACGTGTTGTTATATAATTGATCCACGTCATTTGACTAATTTTTGTATCAATAGAAGGTGAGAGTCATATCGCTTAGGCTCACTGCACCCTACCGAACCAGCGTCCATCACGAAGTGACCCTCTAGTTACTAGACAAAATTTGGTCAATCATAATGCTCTCTAGTGATATCATGTGAATCATGCATGAATATCTTATTAGTATCTTATGGTGAGAGTATCTTTCTTGATTATGCCAACGGGGAGCAAAGTGCATGTACCAATGGTATACCAAGTATGGATGGGTGATACGTGCAATATGGGGATATATGTGATCCTAGGTGCACGTTGTGTGAAGTGTACATGGAGAATTTTCTATAAGTTTGTGAATAGAAGCATAAGCATGAGGTTAACATGAATAAAAAAGGGGGACATGCAAATGGGGGGAGATATGTAAGAAAATAAAACACCCATGTCTCCCTTTCATTTCAGGAGGATCTTGGTCCCGCCATCCCTCTCAGGAGTGCTTCGGACGACGTCGGTGATGAGGTGAAAATGTAGAGAGATAGAGTCGCCAGTTTATTTTACTCAAAACAGACAAAAGAAAAAAGGGATCCATCCCGAAGGATAGCATCCAAAGACGTACTCATACATACGAAACCAAAATGATTCAAAAAGGGTCCGTAGGCTAAGTTACGAAATGGGAAGGTGTTAGGCACCCATTCTGCCCTTACGGTCTCTCATGGGTTATTGCTATTTTTCTTTATTTCCCCATGATATGTGTGCCTGTGTATATGTAGTGGAGATAGGAATCATCGACTTGTATTATTCAAGGGATAAAGCGAGTCATCCGTAGGAATGTTCCTAAAAGTAATATTAGAAAATAGGATCTGTGCAATTATCCTAGAGTCAATCATTATAATGGAATGATAACGCATGCGGGATAATACGCCATTAAGAACAAATATATATAGAGAGATAATTAAATTTAAAGAATGTAGAAAAATAGGAAAAAAGTAGGAAAAAGGACTCAAGTCTCGGGCTTTACCCCGAGAAGCCTACATAGCCTATAGAGGCATCAAAGTCCACGTAGTTCGTATGCAAAACGAGAAGTGGGATTTATCCCATAAACCCAATCGGGGACTTTTCTTATGCGTGTGTGTGTGTGTAAAAAAATGTTTTAGTTGTGAGAAAAGTGTGAGAATTTTCGTTTGGAATTTTTGAGCAAATCCTCTTTTTCTTATTTTTTAGGTTTTATTTATATGAAAATAAGAAATGTGCAATAGTACTAGCTAAAAAGTATATTAGGGTATGTGAGATGAGAGAATAAAATTACTAAGTAACAAAATAAATTATTGCGAATTTAAGAGAATTTAAGGAGAGAGTGGAGAAAGTTGGACCTTCTTGAAGATCTTGAGCTTGATCTTGGATGTTAAAGAGCAGGCCTTGCACTTGGGTGATGATGGATGGTACTTAATTCACCATGTTTGATGAAAAAGGTGATGAGAGGTGAAGGTTGTAAAGGGGTTTGGATGTGGAAATCACGGTGACTTCGAAAGGGGCTTTCTGAGCTTGCTGAGAGTGATGGATCTCAGATCTTCCTCCCCTTTAAAATGAGGTTAGGCCCTACTTTTTCTAGGCCCATGGCGTTACCGATCGGCATAGCTCTGGTCCAACCAATCGGCAGGTGTGTTTAGGCACACTGTCGATAGGTAGGGTTTGGAACCTGCCGTTTGGCAGTCTTTTTCTGGTTCCTTCGAAAAATCGGTCGTAGAGCACAAATCATTGATACGAATCGTTCATGGGGTAAACCGTTAGAAAGTTATTCAGAGACCTTTGAAATTTTTTGGACTGCTCCCAGGTCCAAGAGTTGACTTGAGGTCAAATATGGCTCGAAAGCGTTCGTCGATCCTTTGGAGAGGGGATCATCGGACGCAAACAGATCGTTCGTCCGCATGGTAAGTCAGAATTATGCACGGGGTAGACCGTTGGATCATTTATCCATACCGTAAGTCAGAATTATGCCCGAAGTGGACCATTGGAAAGGGGTTTCAGTTCCCTTTGAAGATTCATTTAGTCTCAATCGAGCTGAAGCGTTAACTTTGGTCAAAGAGATCCTGGGAGCGTCCGGTGACCTCCTGATCAAGTTTCGGGGTAAATTAGGTCATCCATCCGCACCATAAGTCAGAATTACACACGGGATGGACCGCTGGAAAGGGGTTTTAGTAACCTTTGAAGATTCATTCAGTCTCAATCAAGCTGAAGAGTTTGAATTTTGGTCAAATGGAGCCTGGGAGTGCTCGATGGCCTCTAGGTCAGTACCCGGGGTATGAATTTAGTTTGTAGTGATAAAAGGGAGGTGCTAGGGACCTAAGGAGAGGTTAGGGGGTATTAGAATGGGGTGTCTACAGTATCAGTCCATGTTCTTGATGGCAAAGTTAAGGAGGTTTGCATAAAGGGAAATTCATTGCCAAGTGGCATGCCAACAAGTTATTTTTCGTTAATCTATTTTGCGCTTCTGATTAGACATGTTAGTAAGTTACGAGTGTCCGTGCAAGTCAATACTGGTGACAACGCGGGTTTTAGTGTGAGGTGCTTGTGTGTATAGTCGTGATGATATAAGAAGACAAATAAGACGTAAAAAATGGTAAATGACGTCTATTGAATTGGAAACTTAAATCATGTAAATTCAACTGTGGAGATTAGGTGACTAGTTCGTCATACCTAAGTAGTATTGATTCATGATATGATTGCGTTCAGTTCTCTAGTTAAGTACGTTCGGGTAAATAGTATCGATGATGTGACAATGTGAATTCGGTCCTTGGGGTAGTATCACATCGTAAGGCAACTGATGATTCGATAAATATGAGGAAACATATTGGTAAACACTTGGGGATGAAATAATATTATGGTAAGTAAGTGTATTGGTGATTCTTGATCGAAAGTGAAAACTTTTAGGGTATGATGAGAGTTACGGGAAAATTGCGGTAAGTATATTACGTAAGAAACAATGATGATTGAGGAGAATTAGGAGTAAGCTCTAGATATTCTTCTATGTCGGGGTTATAGAAAATATGATGAAACATCAAGGAATAAGTCTTTCATGATGTCCGTGATGCAAACCTAGAGTTTTATAGTTATAGGCAAAGTCTTGTATCCTTCTAGAATCCTTAGTAGCGTTAGTTGTGGTTTGGTTCGTGGCATATGGTCACAACAATTTGAAAAATAGATAAGATTATTATCTAAGTGTTAAGGCTCGTTTTAGGGTTCAAAGTAATGGCTAAATGCGAGATAATTGATATAAAGAAAAATGTTTCTAAGTGTATGTGTCGTTGTTGTAAAGCCCTTTCAATAAAAAAATCCTTCCATTAGCTACAAAATAATACTAAACTAGTATAGAGGCGAGTAAGGGTATAAATCCAACCTAATGAAATGAAACATAAGAGAAGAAATGTAATCTGACTTCTTTTTTTAGCTATTTTGCTATCTACTATAATTTTTCTTTTTCTTTAGTTTCTATTTTTTTATGAATTTTTTATATTAAAATAATTTTTTTGGTGATCGTAAAATAACTAAATTAAATGAAAGATATCAACTAAACTATGAGAAAAATCTAAATAAATATTAAAAGGTGCATGAAAAAAGTGGGTGAAAGATAACTTAATGAGAGATAATAGTAAGAAGAATCAAAATATGTAAATCCACCCACATTTCGCTCATTCAATCTAGTTTAGACTATTTTCATTTCATTGATTTCCAAAACATTCCACTAATTCAATAGTTAATTCTCGTTATCCTAATGAATTAGGAAAATATTATTTTAGAAAAGTAATTTTTAATTTCTACAACTCTACTCCAAATATATTAAAATTACTCAAGTATAACACCCGCTAGGGAAAATTTACATAACTAATTTTAATAAAACAAAATAAGAAAAGAGTAGAAGAAACTTATAATATAATTTTGATCATTTTGTCAAGCCTATATCAAGTTTGAACCAAAACAATAAAATTATAACTCAAGCTTCAATCCTTTTTCAATCGTGTTTTTCCATTTCTCAATTCAAAAACAAGTTTAGTAATTATAGTTACTAATCAAAGGAAATCAAACAAACATAAAATTAACAAACTAGACAACTTGGTTCCATGGGGGCTTCATTTCATCCCTTGAAATGGGATATTAGACCTCCATAATGAGACTCCAAGACATAATAAGAATGAGAGAAAGAGTGATGTCTCGAAGGCATTCCAAGTAGTAAATACAGTTTTCAGAGAATCGATATACAAGATAATGGGGAAGATCATGGACGAACCATTTATTAAGTGGCCCAGGAAGATGGGTAGAGACCCTTCAAAGAGGAATAACGCAATAAGGTGTTCCTTCCACAAAGAGGGAAGGCATAAAACTGAGCCTTTCAAGGCTCTCAAGTCTCACCTTGGGGAGCTCCTCAAGCTGGACACTTGAGCGAATTCGTGGAGAAAAAGGCAGAGAAGGTAGCTGCCAATGGAGATTAGAGACCCGATAACGAGCTCGAGGAGGATATTAGTCATGAGTTAGTTGGAATTCATGGGGCGTCTGACCTCAAGAAGTTTAAGGGAAATACAACTCAGATGGAAGTAAAAAAGCTTACGGTAGTAATGCAAAATTTTCAGATCGATCCAGCCAAAACACAAGCTGGGAAGTGTCGGTGAGCAGAAGATATCGACTACAACAAGCATATTATGTTTACAGATGAGGACCTAGTGGGAGTAAGAACCTGACATCATGACACATTGATCATTACACTCAGGATAGCCAATTATGAAGTCGACGGACTGCTCATCGACCAAGGTAGCTCATCTGAAGTAAAGTATCTCGACCTGTTCAGGAAGTTGAAATTAAGTGTCACTGACCTATAGGAAGCTATTGTTCCTCTGATTAGCTTCGCTGGAAAAGTAATCGTCCCCTTGGTAAAGATCATCCTACCGGTCAGGGTAGGAAATATCTTGAGAATGATTGAGTTTCTTGTGGTTGATATTGATTCACCCTACCAAGCAATCTTTGGTAGAGGATGGCAGCACGCAATTAAGGTCGTCCCATCTACCTACCATCAGAAGCTCAAATGCATGACGGAATGAGGAGTAGTGGATATCCATAGGGATCAAGTGATGGCAAGGAGGTTCTTTATAGCGGCCATCCTCCCCAAGCCAGAAAAGAAAGTTAAGAAATCTAAGGAGAAGGTTGAAGAACAGGAAGGTTTGATACCTTCCAAATAGCAGCTAAGATATGGAAGACCTAGACTGGAGGAGACCAGGCTCCTCCGCTCTGAGATGGTCATTGAGGACCTGGAGGAAGTCACATCCAGTGGAGATAATAAAGATAGGATGTTTTTAATCGGAGCTTCTCTCACAGATCGAGAGAAGAAGGAACTGACAGTACTTTTGCAAAATAACTTGGACATTTTTGTGGGGGAATCCAATGAGCTACCTAGGATTGATCCCGGTGTGACTTGTCACTGGATGCACATTGATCTGGCTTTCAAGACGATCGTACAAAAGGCACGGCGGACTGCCCCTGAAAATGCCAATGTTGTGGAGAAAGAAGTGGAAAAATTACTGGTGCAGGATCCATATGGGAAGTACAATTCCCCAAGAGGCTGTCCAACCCAGTAGTAGTCCCAAAAAGTAATGGAAAGTGGAGAGTCTTCATTAACTTCACTGACCATAACATAGATTTCCCTAAAGATAGCTTCTCTCTCTCGAAGATTAACCAGTTGGTGGATGCCACAACAGCTCATAAAAGAATGAGTTTCCTAGACGCATACTCCGGGTATCACTAAATCCCTCTACACGATCTACATCAAGACAAAACAGCAGTGAGAAGAGATTGAACCAATCAATATATCACACAAAATCTCTTTGGGTGCTATAAATTTTTGTCACTCTTTTCTCTCACTAAACTAAGAAAATTTCTCTCTATAATTTTTTTTTTATCACTTGCACTCTATTTGCTTCGTGTCTTCATTCGTGATTTAGTCTTCAACAGTACCCCCTAAAGTGAATGAGAGTATATTCCTTTTGTAATTGGCACAAATGATGCTAGGGGTAAACTTGGAAGGAAATGATGAGGGTAGTTTAGGAAGGGGGTAAAAGTTTAAGATGTGAGTTCTTTTATTTGACAGATTGGGTTTGCAGATTTTAGGAGCTGGGACTGAAAAATGGTCATTTAGAGTGGACAGGTCTCAAAGATTGGTTTGTGGATTTGTTATGGTTTTTTTGGTGTTGTATAGTAAGTCCAATCGTCTATGCTTTTCGATGTGACACAGTGAAGGAATTGAGGTTGCAGGTGGAGTGGGTTCGATAGGTCGCGGCTTAGTTTTTGGATCGAGTTCAATCAGAGGGTTTAGGAGTTCCGATGTGAACTCGAGTTGGCAACTAGGGGTTGGAATATTGTGGTTATCTTGGGTTTCGGGTAGATGAGTTATTAGGTATGGTGGTTTATTTTTTAAGCAGGTCGGAGATGGCTTTAGGCGGGTTTGGGTACTGGAGTTGGGAGGCTTGAAGCTAAGGACGGTTTGGAGTGGGGGTAGCAGGTGGTTGGCATCGGATCATGGCATTTAGGTATGGGGGATCAGGGAGGAGAGAGATGGTATATGTTGTGATTATGGTGGGTATTGGTTATGGAGGATCAGGATAGAGAGGGCGAGGGTGGGGAAAGGTTGAATATGATGGATTTGATGTTAGTGTGGGTGAGGGTGTAGGCTAGAAGAGTGTGGGTGAGTGAGGGGTTTAGGTGAATGAGTTTGTAGGATAGTATGGTGTGTGTGTGTGTGTCTTAGTTTGTGACCCTAAAAAATAAAATAAAATAAGAATCAAAATAAAATATTTAAAAATTAAAATCCTATAAAAAGTAAAAAATTTACAAAACTATAAAATGAAACGAAACAACTTAAAGTCTAAAAAATAAACTCCAAATCCTAAAAATAAAATACTTAAAATAAAAAAATAAAAATAATAAACCTAATAAAATGAAACTAAAAACCAAATAAAAATAAACTCACACCTAAATAAATAAAAAATAGTCGATACAAATAAATCCTAAATATATATAGAAAATTCTAAACTAAATATAAAATAAATTCTAAAATTAAAGATGACTCAAATAAAAATCTAAAAAATAAAAATAAAATGAAGGGGTGCAAACTAAGCGCACGAGGCTTGGGAATGGGTTTAGGTGAAGGTTACGGGATGGAGTACTAGGAATAGGGATTAGGTTTAAGCTCATTTTAACCACATCTGCGCCGCATTTTTCCTTGATTTGATTCTTTAAACTTCTTAAACGGTGTTTGACCTACAAGATAAACATGAACGCGTATAAGACCCATTTTGTCAGAAATTAGAACTTAAAACACGTCTATTAGGGGTAATATTTAAACACTTTTGGGTGCTTATCACACCACCCCCAAACAAAACATTGTGTCCTCGAGCAAAAATAGAGAGAAAGAAAGATAAGAAACCAAAAGTGTGCCACTTTCGCGGGCACTTGCGATTGCACTTAGCATGTGCAACAAGCCTTAAACCTATAGGTTGCCTTATAAGATGAGTTGTCCCATGAGGGTTTGCAGGGAATATACCCATAAAATTCTTTATTTGCTAACGAAAATCAATCTCTTATTAGATGTAGAACAAACACACAACCCATCACGAGATAAATATTTTTAGGAATGCAAGCTAGAAGTGTATAAAAATGTTTAGCTAAGTAAATACTCAAGGAACATCCTTCCTAAAACTCAACGTGTGTGGTGTGAATCAGTTAAAATGGGTCGAATATCATAAGAGTAATTCCTAGGTCGCCTTTTTGGAATCAATGCTCCAACTTCAAATCTCACGGATATAGCTTTCTCAAACGAACTCACGAGATTTGGTTAAGTGTATCGCACTTGTGTGTAAGGAGGTGAGTAAATGTAAGCAAGGTCAAACATCTCACACACGTATAAGAAAGAATAAACATATTAGAAAGAAAAGTGATCTCATTAAAGGAAGCTAATCACTATAGCGAGAATGTCAAGTTATTCACCATGTTGATTTCCATTTGCCCGAACACCTAGGAAAAAATATGAATGATTATGGGTGATGGAGAAATGAAATGCGAAGGGTATGATGATATGAGGTAGGATGGTGATATGATGGATGTTTGAGAAGAGTATATTACACTTGAGGAACAATTATCTTTATTTCACAAGAACTTGACTTCAACTTTCTTTTCTTTTCTTTTCTTTTATTCTTTTTCTATTTTTTTGGTTTTTTTAATTTTTTAAATACTCTCAACATAGAAGACAGTTTACATTTGGAAAACACTTTTTTTTAAAATAAAAGATGATAATGGAAATGATGAATGGATGGTGTGGAAAATATGTGCGAATATGAAATAATATGGGAAGGTTATGGAAGAAGTGAATGGTAAATGGTAGGTGCATGGATGAAAATCTAATTATCGGGACAAATTTCTAGACACGTGTTTCTTACAACTCAAAAGTGATGTCGTTCTTAGTGATCAAGCCATATATTTTAATGAAGAATAGTGAGATCATACAACTATTTAAGTGCAGACCCAAAAGAAGTTGAATCAACTTATGACTCGAAAATTGTGTAAAACACTCTGTAAGGGTGGAAGGCACAAATCTCACAAGCTAAAGTCTCCACTAGTGATCCTTATGGTTTTCTTGAGAATTGTAATACTCTTCAACTCTAAACCGTAGTGACGTGATAAGTGCGCAAATATTATTGAGTCTATAAATTCATGGTGCAACATGCCTTGATATGTATTACATAAGCTATTTAGAAAAAAAAATTCTCTAGTTTGATTCCTAGACTAAAAAGATGGATGATAGAAAATTCACGTCAATGAGTGAGATAAAAGAAACCGCACAAAAATTTCAAAAATCAGGTCTTGAAATTTGTTTAAAAGAGGTACGATTTTGATAAGAATCCACACCCTCAAACAAAAAGGAACCTCGTACTCGATGTTAAATAAAATGATTTTTAAAATTGAGAGCAAAAGGGAGGAAATAGACTACCACAATCAATCGCTAATAAAGTGGACAGATGTAGCCAAGAAGAACGTGAATAAGTAATAAGATAAAAAAATGTACAAGTCTATAAAAATGGTGAAGCATTGGATGATGTGAAACACCACCCCCAAACAAGATGAGACTCGTACTCAGAAACAGCGGTCTGCCTCCCGGTAGCACTAAGTTTAATGTCTTTAGCCAAATCGAAGGGAACTCACCTTAAGGATAAGAACTATGAAAGAGAGGGGTAATAGAAAACTTGGGTGATGATAATAACCCCCAAAAAAGATTGAAACATCAATCTTCGTAGATTGGGTCAACAAGGTCAATATCTTCAATTTGAGTGGGGCCTAACACTAAGAAAGGCTTTAAATGTTGAACGTTGAATTGAAAAAAGATACCATATTTAGGATTTTGAATGATGATGTCACCATAAGTTGTAACCAAATCAACAATGAAGGGTCCACACCACCTAGTTTTTAGCTTTCCGGGAAAGAGATGAAGACAAAAATTGTATAACGATACTTTTTAACCAGGGCGGAGTTCTTTTCTCATGATGCTTTGGTTATGGATCCGCTTCATCTTGTTCATATACTTCTTGGACAAATCATAGGAATCATATCTTTTCTCCTCCAATTCATTAACTTTTAGTTTCTTATGGACTCCTGCCTCTTCTATATCAAAATTAAGGGCCTTGACAGCCCAATATGCATGATGTTCGAGCTCGACAAGAAGATGAAAAGACTTGCCAAAGACCAATCGATAAGGAGACATGCTAATTATAGTCTTATAAGTAGTAAGGTATGACAAAAATGCGTCATTCAATTATAAGGACCATTCTTTCCTAATAGGATTAACGGGTTTTTCAAAAATTTACTTCATCTGATGGTTAGAGAGCTCAACTTGACCACTTGTCTTAGGATGTTAAGAGGGACCACCTTGTGGGTGACACCATACTTTTTTATAAGGTGTTCAAATGCTCGATTACAAACATTTTTACCCCCATCACTAATGATAACTTTGAGGGTTCTAAAACGTGTGCAAACATGCTCCTTAAGAAAATTGACTACAATGTGATGGTTATTGGTACGACAAGGGATTGCTTCGATCCATTTGGAGATACAGTCAATTGTAAGGAGAATACATTGGAAACCATGAGATGAGGGAAATGGATCCATGAAATTAATACCCCGCACATCAAATATTTTAACAATTAAGATGGGTATGAGAGGCATTATATGACGTCGAGATATACGCACAAAATGTTGGAATTTGGATCATGCTTGGAAATAGTGATGGGCATCTCAAAACAGGTTTGGCCAATAGAAACCACTTTGTGAAATTTTGGATGTAGTTTTCTCGGAGCCAAAGTGCACACCATAGGCACTATCATGCATAAGGACAAAATACTTAAATGTTTACCCTCAGGAACACACCGACGAATGACCTGATTTATGCAATACTTGAATAGGAATGGGTCATCCCAAGATTAAAACTTCACATTCAACATGAATTTGGAGTGTTCCTGTTTCGATTAATAATTGGGAACATGGACTGTAATGAAGAAATTAGAAATATCATCATACTAAGGCGAGGTGGAGATAGAAAAAAGTTGATCATCGAGAAATGAATCAAAAATTTAGATAAGATCAAAGTCAGACAGAATAGTAATGCGGGAAATATGGTTAGCGACTATATGTTCACAACTTTTCTTATTGCGTATTTCAAAGTTAAACTCTTGAAGTAAGAGAATCCACCATATCAATCGCGATTTTGAATCCTTCTTATGAAGAAGGTTCTTTAGGGCAGCATGGTCAGTGTACACGATGAAAGGGGAACCTATAAAATATAACCGAAACTTATCAAGCGCAAGCACTATTGCCAACAACTCCTTTTCAATGGTCGTGTAATTAAGTAGAGCATCGTGGAGAGTTTTGATAGTATAATAGATGATGTGGGGGAACTTGTAAACCTTCTGACCAAGCACAGCACCAAGAGAAAAATTATATGCATCACACATGAGCTAAAATGGGAATGACCAATTAGGAGATTGTATGATAGGAGAAAAAGTGAGCTCAGCTTTAAGGCATTCAAATGATACGACACACGCGTCGTTAAAGACAAATGGGATATCTTTGGATAAAAGGGTTTTTAGAGGTTGAGAGATTGAAAAAAAATCCTTAAGGAAGCACCGATAGAATCCCGCATGTCCTCAGAAGGAGCGAATGTCCTTAACAGACTTAGGGATGGGAAGCGTGGAAATCATGTCAATTTTCTCTTTATCTACCTTAATACCAGAGCGAGAGACAACATGACCTAAAACAATACCCTATTTTACCATGAAATGTCATTTCTCCCAATTGAGGACTAACTTCTTTTCTTAACATTGCTGGAAGACCATAGTGCGGTGAGATAAGCATTGTTCAAAAGATGAACCAAAAATGGAAAAATCATCTATGAACACTTCTAGAAAACACTCTACCGTGTCACTGAAAATAATAGTCATACACCTTTGAAAGGTCTTAAGTGCATTGCAAAGGCCAAATGGCATACAAGAGTATGAAAAGGTTCCAAAGGGACAAGTAAAGGTAGTCTTCTCTTGGTCTTCAGGGGCAATGGGTATTTGGTTGTACCCTGAATATCCATCAAGGAAGAAGTAGTAAGCATGGTATGCTAAACGTTCAAGCATTTGGTCAATGTACGGGAGAGGATGTGGACTATAGAATTAAGCTTTCTATAATCAATACAAACACGCCAACCAATTTTTATACGGGTGGGCACAAGCTCATCGTCACTATTTTTTACGACGGTGGCGCCAGACGTTTTTAGGACCACATGAATGAGACTGGCCCATTGGCTATCCGATATGGGGTAAATTATACCGACATCTAGGAATTTTAAATTTCATCCCTCACGGCTTCTTCCATATATGGAATGAGTCTACATTGTGGCTTACGAGAAGTCTTGGCATTCTTATCCAAATGAATGCGATGACTACAAATATATGGGTTCATGACTTGAATATCTGAAATGGTCCACCCTATAGCAGTGCGATATTTGGGAAGAGTGTGGACCAATTTATCCACTTGATTCGAGGTCAAGTCGGAAGCAATAATGACTAGTTGATGTTTGTTTGGGCCTAAGAAAGTATATTTCAACTCGTTAGGTAATGGCTTAATATCCAAATTAGGTGATGGCTTAGGAGAGGCATCAGACTCAGACGCAGAAATAGATTCTGGGGAAATATCTGGTCATAGGTTAACAGGGTGATCCACATAATGAAGAGTGTCGATGGAGAGGGACTCAAAAGTAGTAGCCCAAGTGGAATTTTTCATTAGTGGTGTAGAATCTAACAAGGCATTTAGTTTAGAGATGGAGGAATGAATATCAAAGTTGGACCGAAAGTGAGCCAAACATTATTGGATGGGATCTTCGGGATGTGTTTGATCCAACATCTCTTGGACCAAGGAGTCAATCATACACACCTAATCAATAGAATCGACGTCGGCCTTTTGTTGAATAAGGTGGTAGATGTTAATTTCAATGGTCATGTTGATAAAAGAAAGATTCATGGACCGATCACGATAATTGATGATGACATTTGCAGTTGCCAAAAAGGGGCGACCCAATATGATTGGAATATTAGTGGGGTCGGGGGCAAGAGTGTCTAAAATAATGAAATCCACAGGGTAGTAAAAGTAAAAAAACTTTCACCAAAACATCTCCAACTATTCCTTTAGGCATGTTTATGGAACGGTTAGCAAGTTGAAAAGTAACACATGTAGGTTTCATATTTTGTAAACCTAACTCAAGGTAATGGGAGTAAGGTAACAAATTAACACTTGACTCAAGATCAAGTAAAGCCCAAGTAGTGAACTTAGCTCCTAACATGTAAGAGACAGTAGGACGATCGAGGTTTTTGTACTTCACAACACTATTCTTATGGATAAGGGATGTGGCTTGCTTAGTGACAAAGGCATCATGAGGCACATTCATCCGACTCTTCACAGTGAACAATTCCTTCAAGAATTTGGCATGTGAGGGAACTTGTTGAATCACGTTGAGGAATGGAATGTTAATGTGAACATTCTGAAATACTTACCTAATCTCATCAAATTGTTGAGCTTTCTTTGTCGGAGCCAACCTATGAGGGAAGGTTGCTTTGGGCACATAAACATGGGTGTTTAGACCTTTTTTTGTTGTTTTATTAGGTGGTAAAACCTTAGGGAGAGGATCTAATGGTCATTTCAGGATGGGTGGGTTTTGCACATCACGAGGGACATCAAAACCGTTGTCAACTTGTTTTTCCAATTTTATAGTAGATACTACTTAGAATGTGGGGAGAGTGGATGCAGATCGAACCTCATAAGATGAATCTTTCACATTCCCCTTAGGGTCAGCAATGGGTTGACTCAAGAATCGACCTTTCTCTCGCTCAGACTCAAAATGGTTAAGACACTGCTCAAGCTTTTGAATGGCTTGAGTCTGTTCTTGCGTGGATTATTGTTGAGTCATGATAAATTGAGTGAGAATATTCTTAAGCGACGAGGTGGATTATTAGGTTGGAGGGGCATAAGGGGGTTGAGGGACCAACTCGTGGTGAGAACTAAGAGGCGGTGAATATTCATAAGAGGAAGGCGGAATAGTGACAATTTGATGATTGGTATGTGATGGTCCTCCGTGTGGGAGAAAGGGTGATGGATGGTGTTGTTGATGGTATTGAGAATGGTGGTTTTGGATGGGAGGGCGATGTTGCCTTTGTGGATTTTATTAAAACTTGGGTGGGCCACCTACATTTTGTTGTGGGTGTGATGGAGTGAGGTTGTTGTCGTACTTATAGGAAAAATAGGGATGGTTCATATTATTGGTATTGTAAGTAAACAATGGTGGTCGAGTTTCCTAGTGGTATCAAAAGCACATGCTTGGGCAATGGTGGGTTCGGGATCATCTTGAACGAGGTGGCACAAATGTGTTAAATTATCTTGAATTAAACAAACATTACAAGAAGAAGGACTAGATTCGTTGATGTTCATCACTTATTTAGAAAGAGAAGCATTTTATCGCATGAAACAATTGTGAGTGTCAACAATTTTAGTCAAAATGTTTAAGCCATGAAGCAAACTTTTAAAATTGAGATCATTTTTTAACTGATAAGTACGCCTTATGCGTGGTGACTCGGATCTCAAAAATTCATTGGTTCCCTCCCAATCTTGGGAGTCATCTCCTAATTCTAGGAGAAAATTGTAGGCGGCAGTGGGAGTTAAGTGCAAGAACTTCCCTTTATGCATGGATTCAATCATGTTTCAAGAAATGGGAATGAGACCATTGTAAAAAATATGGACTAAGTGACTTTCTTGAGACCATAATGTGGGAAACTATTGATGTAACCATGAAAATGGCCCCATGCTTCACAAAATTGTTCGATTGAGTTTTGATGAAAATCTTGTATGGCTTGACGCATTTCATTGGTTTTTCTTCTCGAATAAAACTTTGACATGAACTTCTTCACAAGTTGTTCCCATATAAGGATCGAAACCGGTGGTAATGAATGGAGCCATATGGATGCACTATCATTGAGAGAAAATGGAAACAACCGAAGACGTACATTTTCTTCATCTATGTTTTGATTTTTAAAAGTAACACAAAACGGGAGAAATTTTAGCAAGTGAGTGTATGGAGACTCACGTTTAAGGGTATGGAAATTGGGCAACATCAAAATTATCGTTGGGTGAATTTCAAATTTGACTACTGGGATAGTTGGAAGAACGATGCATGAGGGTAGAGTAGCCGTTATTGGGGAAAAATAGTCCCTTAAGGCACGCTCATCGGATATAGTGGGTGGGGTAGTGGGAGAACTAGGAGTCTTCGAGGAGGAAGAAGAATTGGGGATATGAGTCGTAGGATCAATGAAGAGGACACGATCACCTAAGAGGGAATCGAAAGATGGATCACTGGGGGAGCATGTTAATCGATGATTACGGTACCAATTTGGCATAAAAGGAATAATTCCTTTTTATGAAGAATAGGAAAAAATATTTTTGGATTTTTGTAAAATATGAGATAAATTGAAAAATATTTTTGGATTCTTGAAAAATGTGAGAGAAAATGAAAAATATTTTTGGTGTTTTTTTTGTTTGGAAAGAAAAGGGGTGATGAACTCAATTTAAAACTCAAAAGGATGAAGAGTAAAAGTAACTACCTAAAGAGGAACTTAGACAAGTACAAGCAAGTTAGAAGTCCTAACTAGTAGATAGCCAATTTTTTTATCTTCAATCAGGCGAATGGGTAGCCGAATTTTAATAAAATCCACGGGCAACAAGAATCACGGAATTTATCTTTGTGATCGCCTTTGCAAGAGTTGTGTTACTACTTTAATCACAAGATGGATAGAGGCTTTCCATAGAGATTCACCATAAAGCTACTATGATGAAATGGTCTGTCGGTACAACATTGGGGGTAGCACAAACCCATTTTACTAGGTGACCGTGCTTAAAACCTAGTTTCCCGAGACACTTATATGCCTCATAGAGAACCGAGTTAGAAAAAAGTGTGATGTTGAACAAGTGTTAAAATGGCTAAAAGTTTTTTAAATATTAAGTTGAAAACTTAATAATCATTTTGGAAAATAACACTTGTTAAAAGACTAAGTTGCGAGTTTTGACAAAAGGGGTAAATTAGTAAATTTAATTAAAGAAGAACCTTTTTTTATAAAATAAAAATATAAATGAAAGGTGTTACACTATTATGGATAAAACTGGCATAGGTACTTATAATGTATATGATTTTGGTGTAAAATCAACATAAGTATGTAAAGGACAAAAATTTACTAATTCAAGGTGTACTGCAAGATGGGGTGAAACCCCCGGGATTTGACTTCGATCGGGTAAAAAGGAAAGTTGAGTAATGTGGACATTTGCAAAATATTAAAACACATTACAAGGAACTCGGATGAAACCTGGATAACTAAGAAGTTCCCAAATCCCTAGGGTGAAAAGCACAAAACCACTGGCCAGAGTATATGGTGCGCATAGCCAGCGGGGTGGAGCCCATTAAAGTATGCGGTATTAGAAGATTTTGAGAAATGATAATAGAAATAGGGAACATGTCAAGAAATGAATTATGTAGTGAAATGTCTTAATACAACCTAGCTTGAAAGAATTAATAAATGTTCCGGGAAAGGTTAAAATCGATAGTAAATGTTTAATTGATTAATGTCCATAAAGTAAGGATAAGGTGAAGTAAGTGGCTAAATAGGTGATTATGCAACCTAAGTGGTTAATTCCCAAAATTAGCATAAGAATGTGTTGTAAAAGGTTATGAAAAATTAAATAAGTATTTTCTAACTCGGTGTTCACGTGTGTTCAATGGTGAGTTTCAACAAAAAATTAAAGTGTGTTGTGTAACATAAAAAGGGCGATTTCGGTAAAGGATTGTTTTTGTTAAATCAAATGTAGTGCTTCCAAATGTTGAATCATGTGTGTTATATATAGTGAGAAATGATAAGTGAGTAAAAGTTACTTCGTTTATAAGATTAAGATGAATTAATCTGGATAAATAAGGTTTTCAAAAGTAAAGCCATTTCATGCATTAAATATGGGTATATATATATATATATATATATATATATATATATATATTTATATATGTATATAAACACACACAATATAGTTTCATGTGCATGTAGGCATAACTTTTTTGAGTCTCCTTTTTGTCGTTTGATCCTATACTACATTTGTGTATTTCCCCCTAATCATTGGCTCACACCCTATCTTTATTAGGGCAGGTTGGGAGTGATTTCGTATTTTTAGAGCGTTATATAGGCAAGCACTCTTTTTATTTTACGTTAGTAGCTATGTATGATTGGACTTCGGGGGTGTTACCCATGGGTCCCTCACATAGTTTATTTTGAAACCGAAATCTCATGCTAAACAAGTGAAATGTTAATTAAAAGAAAACTATACTAGCAATATTATATAGGTTGTTTCATTACACTTCAAACCTAAAGTTTGGGTCGGACCGGGTTGACTACGAGTAACCCCTAAATCCAGGTCGAGGCATTACAAATGGTATCATATATCTAGGTTCTAGGTTCTTTTGGGGAGTGACATGGTGAGGTCGGTAGTGGATCTTTCAACGATGAGTTGGTTTGGTCCGATCACGCCAGTTTGGTGATGATTTTATTTTATGTCTTCGATGGTGAAGTTAAAGAGGTTAGCACCATAAGTAAGTTAATGCCAAGTGGCATATGATTGAGTTGTTTGTTATTAGTCGCGTTCGTGCTTTTGATTAAGTATGTTAGTAACTTACGGGTGTCCACACAAGCCAATAGGGGTAACACTGTGGTTTCTAGTGTGACGTTTTTTGTTCCAACCTTTGATGATGTAGAGTCTTTCAAAATATTAGTAGATTGAGATAACTCCCATAAGGTAGGTAGCACGAAATGTGTATAGTCAACTATAGGTTGATAGTAGGTATATTTTAACTAAGTAATGACGATTGTAATTTCAAAATGCATATAGCCTTAGGCGCAACACTTTTGAGTGGCCAACATTTATGATATAATTAGGAAAATTGGATCCTTAGGGTAATACCACGAGTGATGAGTAATTTTATAAGCATGTAAATTTGTGTGGGTGAACAATTAAGGACAGGTTAGTCTTAGTTGATAGGATGTTATCCTAATGGTTAGATGCCTTAGTGATTGTTGATAGATGAATGTATCTTATAAGCCTTGAGTAGCGTTACAAGAAATTCGTGGTAAAGGATCATTTGAGTGATAATAATGAGTTATAGTAACAATGGAGTGAACCTTAGGTAGTCCTTCGGGGTAATGGTTAAAGTAATGATGCAACACTTGATATATAGGATCTTTAGAGACATTAATAGTGTATGCTTAGAGATGTACTAGTTATACACCAAGTCATGTACCCGACCAAAATCCTTAGTAGTATTAGCGTGTGGTTCAATGCATGGCACATAGTGTAAACTGTAGGGAGAAGGTATTTAAATTATCCTCAGGATGAAAGGTCAATTGGTTATGACGCCTTGAGTGTGTTCAGCGGCTATGACCTACCATGTTATAAAATCATAGATTTATATTTGGAGGTATGGATAGAAATCAATGAAAAAAAATGTCAAGAGGTGTTAGGACAAAATCTCTTTGTGGAAATATGGGTCGATAAAGTCTCTTATAGTTTCCGAGACAATTTATTGGGTATACTTGGTGACCTTAAGGAACCAATCGGTTCTGATTCTCTGGGATGTATTATGTTTAATAATAGGGTGTGGACAATGTCGGTGATGAGCTTGGGTTACCAACTGAGTTCATGGGAATCACTTCATATCGCCTTAGGTGGAACTGTTAAAGTTTAATACTGATAGATAGTGAAATATTTTGGGGGGAACATCAGGGTTTCATATCATGATAGGGAAAAATGCTCATTATTTTAAGTGGAACAATGTAGAAAGGATCGTGTTAGATATTTATGAATACTAGGAACATAGTATATATTTGGGCCAACGAGGTTATAGTTGAGTCCGTGCGATGGAAAATATTGATGAGATATTGAAGCTTGAGTGTATCAACATGAGTCGATAGTATATGTTAGAGTAGAACTAGAAGAGGAATTTTTAGACCATGGGTCATTTCTTAGACTTATACCGGTTCAAAGATGTGCGTTCGAATAGTTTTTCTTATCCTTGATGCAATGATGGGTGGTTGACCATCACATGAAGTCAGTTGAATGGGACATTGGGATAGGCAACAGTAATCTTGTGACGATGACAAATGTAATAAGGTGAGCGATTTGCCGAATCTTGTATTACCTAAGAAGACGTTGGGGTATGATTGTAGTACGGTAGAGTGAGATCATAATTTAGGTGCATTAGGTTGATGACATTGTCATTAATGATATGGACAAGAATGATATCGATAAGGGCATTAACATTCATCGATCGAAGTGGATCGTATCCTTCGAAAAACATAAGTAGTAAGCCATAGACTTAATGAGGGAATTTAAGCGTTGACTTCCCATGAAACATTAGGATCACATGTTGTTCCCTTATCAAGGAAATGAGTAAGTTACGCGCAGGTTTGTCCCAAGTCAAGATATATGGCTATGATAGGACCCAGTGAGTGGTTTAGGGGGGAGACGTGATCTCCGAACATGTGGCATATGTTCACCTTTCGTAAACCATCACGATTATATGTCAGTGGGTTTCCTTCAGAATGATTGTTATCCTTTTAAATTCTTATGTGTCTCTTTTGATTATAGTGATGGGAAATTGTATTCCAACGAGTATGATAGTACGTACATATACCATAACATGGTACGACACGATTTGTCCTGTAGAGCGCGGTGTGATTTGGATTACTCTATGAAGCTCGATAACTGGGTGCGCCCTTAACAAAAAGTTTGCTCACTATCACCCTAAGCTTTGTGTGTGGGTGACACACTTTTAACTACACTGTTGCTCTTAGTATTTGTTTCTCCTAGGATGGCAAACTAAGGTTTGGCTGGCACGGCCATTAGGGAATCTGGTTATAGAGATCATGATGATGACTTAAGGACATCGTAAAATGTTAGGACTCGAGGAAGTTAGCACTAATGATGGTTCGTCACTGTGAGTAGATTGTGGAATACTCAGGTATGCGTTCGATAGTTAGATGCCAAGAATGACCCTAGATTCATTAAGAATCTTGAATAGGGAATTAGTAGACGGTTAGATTATGATGTAATAATGTATTTCCCCTTTATACGCAGGATCAAAATTCAAGGTGAATAATAACTTAAGCAAGGTTATGTTGTTTGAAAATTTAAAATAAGAAAGGTGTTTAATCCTAAGATCCAAGATAGTTAGGGGTAATAAATCGGGTATTAATTATGTTGCGGTTTACTCTTGGGAAAGTATCGATCACGAGAGAACGTTACCAGTAGGGGCACCGTTATGCTTTGAGTATTAGAAAGGGTAGTCTTACGACTTGACTAAGTATGATCACCGAACAAATGGAGACTCAAAGTGAATTTGATGACTAGCTTGAGGGTGAGTATTAGATTAGGTTGTATCAGGAAACTTTTGGTGGTAAACTCGTGAATGAACATATGTCGTTATCTTATCACTCGAGGATTTGATGACGTAGTCTTAGAGAATTTTGGCGACTTTGAGAAGAAATTTGTGGATTTCTTAGGCTTAAGGATGGTACGAGTCAAGAATTTTGGGGTTGAAATTCCCCAGGGAGGAAAGTTTGTAATACCCCGACTTTTGATTAAATAGTTGAAACAATAACTACGTGGTGTGCATGGAGTAACAATGAGAGGTTTATGTAAAATATGCAGAAATAAGGGGTTACTTGGATTTTACACATATTTTATAGGGAATATGTAAGCTTGCATATCGCATCCATAACATCACATGAGAATTAATCAACACCGTTGACGATATAAAGTAATTATGTGAATATTAAAAAGTCTATTAAATTAAGAAGAATTTAGGGTCCGACATTCAAAATTTATTGAGCTTACATGTGCATATCGATTTAAGTAGATTATGAATTTTTTAAATAAGTGTCGAGTTGTAGTTTTTGTACAAATCGTATTTTTGGACGAAATAAAGTGGGGCTAAATATAACACTTAAGAAAAAAAAGGAAATAAAACAAAAGGAAATATATACCACGCCTGAGTGAGCAAAGTAATAGTGGATGTAGGATAGATTCTACATATAAGTGAATTGCACCAATTATCTTAACAGTAAAAATGTGGTTCGTTAGTTCCAGGAGAAGAACAAAAAAAAATGTTGTTCCCTTAGTCAAAGGTTATGGGTGGATAAGGAATATGTGGGGTTTATATTTTTTTTATACTATGTGAAGATGTGGATGCAGAAACCAAACTGTAAGTCAAGACCTCCTCCACGTGAGCATATGATTTTAACACTAGAGGGGGTAATCTTGCGAAATGTGGTATGTTAATTGTACCCCATCCGTTGATTCATTTTTAGGGATTATATATAAGACCAACATGCCTTCTTCCCTTCAGGATACTTTTAAACGACTAATAGTATTGGAAATCCCCTCCCAAACTGATAATGGGGATGCTCCAAATTATTTTCTCTTTTCCTTATTGTCACAAAAATAAACCTGCACTTAAGGAACTAAAACACAACCCTCGTGTATAAAATCTAAACCTTCGTATAGGGATAAAATATCAAGTTTGAGTGTTAAATTGGAGGTTTCAAACTAAGACTTTTTGATGTTATGGCTACATGTATATATAAATATATTTATGGAATTTTGAAGAGGTTTTAAGCAATTTTTCATAGAGACAAGTTTGGTGGAGCTAGACATTCCCTCTAAGGCCACCATGGGAGGTGGGGTTTTTCATCTTCTTTGGTATTTCATGCCTTCGATTGTTGCAGCACCATTTGATGTGGAAAAATCTCTTCTTAGATTAAAGACTCTATTTTGTGTAATTGTAGTCTTACTACTGTTGAATGTTAAGAGTAAGATTAGTATGAACATGATGGATTTTCAAGTAAAACTAATAATAAATATTTTTATGGGATGAAAATGTTAAGAAAATATCATTTTTGTTGAAGATACATGAAGAACATGTTTTCAATGTTTCTTGAAATAAAGAGGTCGATTTTATGAGAATGGTGTATTTTCCGAAAGTTTGATGTTGAATATTCTATGGAGTAAAATATTTGAAATGATGTTGATCTTGCCAAAATATTTATGAAATAAACATTCCTAAATTTCTTGCAAAAATGGAGATTTTATGAAAACATGTACATTATTAAGTTTGATCGTAATAAAAATGTCTTTATGACTTGAAAAGCATGGTTGTAAAATTAACAGAATTAAGTATAGGTTTAACCCATATAATAGGATTTTAGGATTTCAAGTCCACTTTCTCATGCATATAAACTTGTAGTATTTTAATAATAAGTATATGAACGAGTTTAAAGAAGGTTTGTTTCTTTTAAGCAAGAAATAAGACAAATGAGAATTTCAGTCTTCAAAATATGTAATAGGGATATTGGAAGTCTGAATAGCGAAAGGTTGTAAGACTACATGGATTAATAAGAGGAAATGATAGTCTCTAAATAAAAGTAGTCTTCAAATGTAGTTGGATTTTTTTGATAAATAATGTGTAGAAATATGTGAGATTAAGATGTAAAAAGTGTTATTTTTATGTATTAAAGATATCAAAGTGTCAAATGTGAAAGTTGGGAAAAAAATGTGATGTTGAGCAAGTGTTAAAATGGTTAAAAGTGTTTTAAATATTAAGTTAAAAACTTAATAATCATTTTGGAAAATAACACTTGTTAAAGGACTAAATTGCGAGTTTTGATAAAAAGGGTAAATTGGTAAATATACTTAAAGAAGAACATTTTTTTTATGAAATGAAAATGTCAATGAAAGTTGTTACACTATTCTGGATGAAATTGGCATAGGTACTTAAGACGTAAATGATTTTGGTGGAAAATCAATGTAAGTATGTAAAGGACAAAAATTTACTAATTCAAGGTATACCGTAAGATGGGGTGAAACCCTGGGTTTTGGCTTCGACCGGGTAAAACGAAAAGTGGGGTAATGTGGATATTTGTAAAGTATTAAAATGCATTAAAAAGTAACTCGTATGACACCGGTATAAGAAGTAAAGGCATGGAGCCCTAGGGTAAAAACTCCAAAACCACTAGCTAGAGCATATAGTGCTCATATCGGCGGTGTGGTTCCCATTAAAGTCTACGGTACTGAAAGATTCTGATAAATGATAATAGAAATAAGGAACATGTTAAGGAATGAGTTGGGTAGTGAAATGTGTTAATACAATCTAGCTTGAATGAATTAATAAATGTTCTGGTAAATGTTAAAATGGACAAGTAAATGTTTAATTGATTAATGTCCATAAAGTAAGGAAAAGTTAAAGTAAGTGGGTAAAAGGGTTATTAAGAAACCTAAGTGGTTAAACCCATAATTAGCACAAGAATGTCTTGTAAAAGGTTCTCAAATAATAAATAAGTATTTTCTAACACGGTGTTCACGTGTGTTTAAAGGGTGAGTTTTAACGAAAACACTAAATTGTGTTGTGTAACATAAAAATGGTGATTTCAATTAAGGATTGTTTTCATTATATTAAATAAAGTGGTTCAAAATGTTGAATAATGTGTGTTAAATAAAGTGAAAAATGCTAAGTGAGTAAAATGGAAGTTTTTTATACGATTAAGGTGAATTAATCTTAATAAATAAGGTTTTCGAAGGTAAAATAATTTTGTGCATTAAGTATGGGCATAGATACATGCATACATACATATACATACATATACATACATGCACACACACACACACACACACACACACACACACACACACACACACACACATATATATATATATATATATATATATATTTGCATGTGCACGTAGGTATAACGAGTTTAAGTATCCTTTCTGTCGTTCGATTCTATACTGCATTTGTATATTTCTCACTCATCATCGGCTCACACCCTTTCTTTGTTATAGAAGATTGGGAGAGGTTTCGTATTTTGAGAGCGTTATGCAGTTGAGTACTCTATTTATTTTACGTTAGTAGCTCTATATGCTTGGACTTCGGGGTGTTACCCATAGGTCCCTCACGTAGTTTATTTTGAAACTAGAATCGCATGCTAAATAAGTGAAATGTTAATGAAAATATAATTGGACTAGTAACATTATATAGGTTGTTTCATTGCACCTCACACCTAATGCTCAAGTCGGGCCGGGTTGACTACGAGTAATCCATAAATCAGGGTCGGGACGTTACAAACACCGAAAGATTTAAGAAAAGTCCAAAGCCCTAGGGTGAAGGATCCAAAGTCACTGGCCAGAGCGTATGGTGTGCATAACCGGCGGTGTGGATCCTATTTAAATATGCAATTATTAGAAGATTATGAGAAGAAAATAATGAAAATGGAACATGTCAAGAAATGAGTTGTATGGTGAATACATGAAAATACATCATAACTTGAATGATTTAATAAATGTTTTGGTAAAGGACAAAATGGACAAGTAATGTGAAATTGATTAATGTCCATAAGGTAAAGAAAATGTAAAGTTAAGTGATTAAATGGGTGATTATGCAACCTAAAGTTGTTTAACCCAAAAGTAACACAAGAGCATGTTCATGAAAGGTTTTCAAAGTAAAAATAAATATTTTTTAACACGGCATTCCCGTGGTGTGAACGGGTGATTTATAAAGAAAATACTAATGTGGAAAGGTGCAAATAAAGTAAGTAATTTCGATGCAAGAAAGTTGAGTAAAATGGAATGTCTTTTACGGAATTGAGACAAATTAATCGGGGTAAATAACGTTTTTGAAATAAAAATAATTTCATGAATATAAGTATATATGTTGGTATATATATGGTAATTGCATGTGCATGCAGATATACATGTTAGAGTTTCCTTTCTGCCATTCGATTTTAGAGTGCATTTTTGTAAATTATTCACTAAGTATTCGACTCACTACCTCATTTTTGTTACGCAAGGTTGGGTGCGGTTTCTTATTTTGAGAGGGTTATACAGGTAAGCACTTTACTTCATTTTACGTTAGTAGCTCTGTATGCTTGGTGACATGACTATGAATGTGTCTCAGAAGTGCGTACTCTCTAGGCTCAATTGCAAGCATGTCGCATTAGTAATAAACCCGGTAAGTCGGGATCATATCCACAGGGAAATAGGACAAAAAAGTTGTAACGACGTTGGATATATAAGTAAATCCTAACTCTGACTCTAAAGGAAAAGGAAAAGGTGATTGGTTTTGTGGAATAACTACACCAGATGCAATTATGAAATTATGATAAAATGCAACTATCCTAAATTATCGAAAATACTGATGAAGAATGATTTGAAACCTTAAACTATATGATGAGAAAAACAGGACGGGAATACAATCCCCCAACCCTAGTGTATTGCAGACATAAAACTAATTGTAAATTTAAATGATTAATTCGACCCAGAATTTAGTAATCCCAAGCATTACGTATATGAGGTTCAAGACCGCACCATACTTAATCAGAGGACGAGTAAATCGGTATTGCAATAGTTACACTCAAATTGCATTCTAAAGCATCTCGGTTACCCTGAAGCAAACGAGATCCAAAGATCTACAATTATCATAGTTTTACGCGATACGTTCATAATCAAACCATTAAATTTAGAGGATTACTTTTATACACATGCAACTATCACATCAGGTTGGGTTCATGCATCCCGACCTTAAAAAATCTAGCCTAACATGCTGAAACTAATGAAAATAATTTTTGAATTGCAGAAAACCATGATTAAACTAAGGAAAATTTGTGGAATGATGTAAACAGAAAATTAGACAGAGGAAACTAACCACTAATATAACCAAAGCACTCAAAACATTAACTACAATTACTTGTAATCACTGAAATCTGAACAATCTTCAATATTGGAATAAAAATAATAAGCTATCTCCAAACTAGGGTTTTTCTGAAAAGAATGGAAAATTAGATAAATTCTCTGTACTAAGAATGATAATAAAATGGGTTTAAATATCCTACAAAACTCCAAGAGTTTTAGATGCATTAGGATTCTCCATTAGAGGAAGTTTAGAAAATTAAAATTCGACAGTCGGACGGGTCCGATCCTCCCTCGATTTGGTCTGGCAGGAATCCGGATCGATCCGGTGCGGATCGGTTCGTTTGTTTTCTTTCATCTTTGATCCGTCTTCGGTCCGGGGTTCTCTGGAATTTGACATTGCAGATCGGTCTGGGCCGGATCGGTACGAATTTCCTTTGACTTTCTCTTCAAACTTTAACTGCTCATAAGTTTCACACCGGGACTTCGATTGAAGTGTCGTTTCTTCCTATGTACTCATAATTGCAGGCTCTTCAACTTCTCTTTGGATGCCTCATCCGAATTTTGAGTAAAATTTCCAATTTTGTCCTTTTGACTTTTCCTTCTTTTCTTTTTCAATTCTTTCGGTTTCTTTCTTTCTTTATTGACATTAAATACCTACAAAATTAGTATGAAATACCAGAAACTCGGGGTACTCATTAGAATAAGTTATTAGCAAGATTATGAGATAAAATCAAATCGATTGCGTTGTTCGAGGTTCTAAAATTAACTAAATTAAAGGGATAAATTGGGAAGAATTTATGCCTAAACAAACCCCCCCTAACTTAGAAATTTACGCGTATGGAGCAATGTAAAAAGATCCTAGCAAGGCTCAACTCTTGAAAATTATTTTATTGGTATAGAATACCTTTTTTACGGGCAAGCGATTGCATTTAGCGTATGCAACAAGCCTTTAAACCCCTAGGTTACCCTAGTAGGACGAGTTGTATCTCGTGAGGGTTTATAGTGAATATACCCACAAAATTTGACTCAAATAACTTTCAAAATACGCAAAAATTGTATAATTCAAACTTTCCCAGAAAATAATCATCATCAAGTCATATTTACAAGTCTCAAATCATACGTGTGTGCGAAGACGAAAATTTAACTGCCAATTTCCACCGATTGATCATTACGTTACTTACCCGAAAATTCGTTTTGATTTCAAATTCTCATGGAATTCTCTCACAAACTAATCTCTCGGATTATGGTTATTCTCTTGGTATTCGTGATAAAAAGAGTAAATCTAATGGACGCAAAGTCACGCATACAAGTAGAAAGACGAAAATTTTATAGTGATAGGATCTCATCCACGGATTACAGATTTAAAAATGGGAACATTACCTCTTATTCACACATTATCTCTTTTATTATCTTTTGGTGTATTAGATCTTCACGCGGTAAACAATTTTTGAATTCAAACTTGGTTAGTACCTTTTTGGGTTTTACGGTATATTGGGTAAAATAAAAATGGTAGGGAAGGTTGGAATTGGAAAAGTCATTTATGATGTCCATTTGTGCTTTTTCTCGGGCTATTGCTCTTTTTTTTTCTCTATTTTTTTCTGTTTTTCACTTCTTTTCTTTTCTTGCTATTTTTGTTGAGCATATCTATCTTTTTTCTTTCCCCTTTTTACGCACTTTCTGGTCTGAAATTCTGAATTTTTCCATTTTTCACAATTCCAGACTATTTGGTTTTTTTCGGGTTACTAAGCGAAAAGGATAAATTTTTATTCGGCTCACTTGGGTTACAAAATGGATGATTTTTCACAACTTTTATGGCCAATATTTTTGGGTAACAAACGATGGCTTACTTCATTGTCTGAATTACTTAATAATTTACCATATGCGTCTCGAGATTAATTAAGTTTAAAGATTTGTAGCGCGCTTTTTAAGGCAATACCACACACGTTTTCCATAACCGATCAAAATGAAAGGATTGAGATCCATGACAACTTTTTAGGCACTGAAAAGAACTTTGAGTTAACAATTAACTCGGATTGATTTATAAATTTCACAAAGATGAAAGGCTCGAATCTCACCGGGTTTGTTAATCTCCACACTGATTCGTTAAGTCGTCAATTTTTGCTCAATTTCCATCCTTGGTCAATTTTGGCCTTGTGTATGTTGAATTTTACAACTTGAGACTTCAATCCGACTTTTAATGATCTTTTTGAAAATTTTTAATTCTAACTTTTATTTATTTTGAACAAAAAAAATTTTGGGTTTTTCAAAATTTTATGATTTTTTTAAAATTTCTGGCCATTTTTGAAAACTTGTGAAGTTTTAGAAATACGCACTTGTGACCTCCCCCCCCCCCCCCCCCTAACTTAGACTTTTGCATTGTCCTCAAGAAAAAAGGACTAAAATCTAAATAAGGCAAAATAAGAAGTGCGATAAATAAAATAAACAAATGGAGAAAATGCAGATTTTTATAAAACAGGACTATGGTACAAAAACAGCAAAGAGCATACAGCATGTGGACAAGGGAAACAACTAAAAACAGTCACAACCAAACAAAGCTTCACTAGGGCGGTGGTTGGGAGGAGCTGGGTGCGTCGGGGCCATAGTGGTCATAGAAGTAGGATGGCAATGGCTCGTTGGGATTCCCTTGGCGTCGATACAAGTCCGCTTGGAAATGAAACATCATGCTTGTATCGCGATGGTAGTCGATCAAAAAGCTGCTGAATCTCGTCTCAAGGGCCGACATACGGTTTGTGAGGTCGCTACCCGCCCATTCAAAATCCGGGTCATCTTCTTCTTAATTCGACTCTTTATCCGCACCTACGTCACCTATCTCCACATCAGCACCTGCTTCTTTGTCTTCCTCTTCCTCTTCATCTTCCTTACTCGAGGCAGCACCATCCTCATCATCACTTCCCCGTCTCGCTCGGAGGATGGCTAGCTATTTGGTACTCTGCGTGCGGGTTCCCTATCCAAAAGGATCGAGGAGGCGAGTACGATCAAGCAGTGCCTCAATACCAGCGTCCTTGAGGATGGAGGTAATAAAACGTGCATATGGAAGTGGTGTTTCACCTTTCTCATCCATGGCCGCGATGATGATGTCGGCGTATAGAGTGCGAGCCAGATTAATGGAAGTGTTGGGATTGAAGAGGTGGTATGTCAATGTGGCCTGACGGGGACGCATTGTTGAACGTTTGCAAAATATTTTCACACACAATTTGGAATGTGAGGCATGCTTTCTCGTTAAGACGGCCAACAACGATAGTCTTCCCCCTCCATGCAACATCGAGGGCAATGCGCTCCATAATCAGTTCTTTGGCGACCGGGGCGACATTCCTTGGGTAGGTGAAATCCTGAACATCGGGAACGTCATATTCGGCCAAATTGGTAGTGAGAAGGGCCAACGAAAAAGGGACAACGGTACCATCAACATATGCTTGAGACTCGAATTGGCCTGTTCGAACAAGGGAGATATAGAAAGATCGAACCTCGACTACCCAAATAGCTTCGTATGGCTGATTAAGGAATCGACACCAACCCCTAGGCATGAAGTAGGAGGTGATGAAATTTGGCAGACCTAGCCATTAGACACCGTGCTCCATGTGGAGTTTGTGATTCGGACCAAAGAACCGATTACATCATCGTTGTTCTTGGCAGGAACAAAATTCACCATGGCTAGAGGGAAGGATTTCGGTGGAGTCATATTTGGCGGGGGTGGGTCGTTGGGCCATGAAGACGGGGAGAGTTTGCTGGAAAATCAGGGAGAGAGAGAGGAGAGGAGGGATGCGGTTGAAGGTGTGAAGAAAAGTGGAGGCTATGGGTGGGTATTTATAGGGGAGGGGTGGGTAGAGTTTTGGAGTTGGAGGGAAAGGGTTCGGAGGGAAAGAGGGAGTGTATTAGGGAGGTAAATTGAAGGGTTGGTTATGGGGAAACGAATTGGGAGGGAAGGGAAGGGATTGGAGAGAAGGGGGTACACCTAGGGAATAGGGAAAATTATGCAGACAGCGGATCGATCCGCCTGGTGACCCGACCGGTCCGATCCTTTAATTTTTGAGTTCTTCAATTACCGGATCGATCCGTATTTAAAAGAAAGGAACCGGTTAGGGCTGGACCGATCCGGCTCAAAAAGAAAAGAATCGATCTGGGTTCTTGCATTGAACTGGATTTCCCCCTAACTTACTTGCGATTGCTCTTCTCCGAATGTTTTCAATTCTCATCATGCTCCCTATCAGTTTGGACTCAAAATTCTCTCGATATCTATGGTCAGCACAACTTGACTCAATTTCTCGAATCATGTGAATGCTCTCACTTTATTGTAACCTAATCCTATGGACTCTCACTACTCACACGAATCTCATCTACTATACACAAGAATTCACCCCATATGCGTCGGGGGTGCAATGACCTCGCTGTAGTAGCTCACTCTACCCCGTAAACTGAAAACCAAATGGTGTCGACTTCTTTCACACACGCATCTAGATATGGCTTTAGGCATTTTCCATTTACTTTGAATGTATTTCCCTCTTTCAAATCGTCTAACTCAATAGCACTATGAGGGAAAACATTCTTCATAACAAACGGGCCAAACCATCTTGACCGCAACTTGCCCGAAAAGAGATGAATCCGAGAGTTATAGAGAAGCACTTTTTGTTCGGGAAGAAACTCTTTGCATCGAATGATGTTATCGTGAGCGATTTTCATCCTTTCATTGGAAATTTTTACATTCTCGTACGCATCATTGCGTATCTCCTCTGACTCATTTAGTTGAAGCTTGCGAGCTTCACTGGCATTATCCATGGCATAGTTTAACTCCTTAATTGCCCAATACACCTTGTGCTCTAATACTAGGGGAAGATGGCAAGGTTTTCCATACACAAAGCAGAAAGGGTACATACCAAGCAGATTTTTATATGCGGTACGATAGGCCCATAGCGAATCATTCAATCTAAGTGATCAATCTTTCCGGGTAGGATTGACGGTCTTTTCGAGAATTTTCTTGATTTCCCTATTCGCTAGTTCATCCTGCCCATTGGTTTATGGGTGATAAGTTGTTCTAACCTTATGAACGACACCATACTTTCTCATGAGCTTCGCGAATGGCCTATTGCAAAAGTGTGTGCCATTATCACTAATTATTGCTTTCGGAGCACCGAAGCGGGAAAGTATGTGTTCCTGCAGGAACTTAATCACCACTTTGTTGTCATTTGTCTTGGTAGCTATAGCTTCCACCCATTTAGAAATGTAGTCTACCTCGACAATGATGTATAGGAAACCAAAGGATGGGAGAAAGGGCCCATGAAGTCAATACCCCAACAGTCGAAGATCTCAATAATGGGTATGGGGGTAAAAGGCATCATGTCTCGTCGGGTAATAGCTCCCATTCTTTGGCACCTATTACAAGATTTACAAGCATTGTTCACATCCTGAAATATTGTGTGCCAATAAAGGCCGCATTGCAGAATTTTAGCAGCCGTCTTTTTCATCGAAAAATGGCCTCCACAAACTTCCGAATGACAGAATTTGATGACTTTCTGGATCTCTTCATTCGGTACGCATCGTCGAATGATTTGGTCGGTGAAATATTTAAACATGAAGGGATTGTCATAGAAAAACATGCGCGATAAAGTAATAAACCTCTTCTTATCTTACGGTGTCCATTCGGGAGGGATGGCTCCCGTGACAAGGTAGTTCACTATATCTGCAAACCAAGGCAAAGAAGAGGTAGCAAAGAGTTGCCCATCCGAAAAGTATTCGTCTATGGGTATTAGATAACTAGGTACGTCGGACAAAAGCCGTGATAAGTGGTCAAGAATGAGATTTTCTACTCCTTTCTTATCTTTAATGGAGAGATTAAACTCTTGTAAGAGTAGGATCCACCTTATGAGGCACGGATTTGCATCTTTCTTCGCAAGTAGGTATTTCAATGCCGCGTGGTCGATGAAGCAAGTAATGGAAGAACCGATAAGGTAGGACTAAAATTTGTCAAGGGCAAAGACTACTGCTAGCAACTCCTTCTCAGTAGTGGAGTAATTGAGTTGTGGTCTGATAAGAGTCCGACTAGCGTAGTAGATGACATGAGCCTTATTGTCTTTCCTTTGGCCTAAAACAACCCTTATCGTATAATCACTAGCATCACACATAAATTTGAATGGTAAAGACCAATCTGGAACTTACATGATGGGAGTGGACATAAGCATGGTTTTCAATTTTTCAAAAGCACTTTAGCATGCTTCCATCCACTCAAATGGGTTGTCGTTCATGAGTAGGTAGCTTAAGGTTCTAGCGATGGCGCTAAATTCCTTAATGAATCTTCGATAAAACCCGACGTGTCCCAAGAAGAAGCGCATGTCTTGGAGCGATTTTGGTGGGGGTAGATAGGATATGACATCTATCTTAGCTCTATCACTTCTATCCCCTTGGACGAAACTATGTGGCCAAGAACTATTCCTTCGGTGACCATGAAGTGGCATTTCTCCCAATTCAGCACTAATTCTTCTCCACACACCGGGCAAGTACATTTTCCAGTTTTTCAAGACAAAGATCGAAAGAGGTGCCAAAAACGCTGAAATCATCCATGATCACTTCAAGTCCTCTCTCGACCATCTCGCTAAATAGGCTCAACATGCACCTTTGAAAGGTCGCAGGTGCATTACACAAGCCAAATGGCATACGTTTATAGGCAAACGTACCAAAAGGGCAAGTGAAGGTTTTTTTCTCCTGGTTAAGTACATCTACCTCAATTTAGTTATATCCCGAATAACCATCAAGGAAGCAATAGTAAGGGTGTCATGCTACTCTTTCAAGCATCTGATCAATAAATGGTAAAAGGGAAATGGTCTTTCCTAGTTCCCGCATTGAGTTTCCGATAATCAATGCAAACGCGACACCCGGTGGTGGTACGTTGAGGAACTAGCTCTCCTTTAGCATTATCAATCACTGTCATGCCCGACTTCTTCGGGATAACTTGAATAGGGCTCACCCATTTGCTATCCGAGATTGGGTAGATAATCCCGGCATCTAATAGCTTAATTATTTCGGTCCTCACCACTTCTTTCATATTAGGGCTTAGCCTTCTTTGTATTTCTCTCGAGGCCTTGATATCCTCTTCGATATAGATCTTATGGGTGCAAATCAAAGGACTTATCCCTTTCAAATCAGTAATGCACCAACCAAAAGCACTTTGGTGCTTCCTCAAAATCTTTAGCAATTTACCTTCCTGGTCTTCGTCTAGGCGAGGAGACAACAATAAGAAATGTCTCATCCTCTCCTACGTATGCATATTTAATATGGAGGGGAGTTTTTCAATTCGAGGGTTGGAAATTTTTTATTGGACGGAGCCATGCTTGTATCCCTTGGTGGTAATTCCTCAAATCTAGAAACCCAACTTACATCTCTCACGTCTCATCCGACGCTCTCTCATCAAATAACTCTCTTAAATCTTCAACCTCCCTCTCTAATGTGGTGTACGTCCCCCCACTCTCGTGGTTTGACACTAAACAGGACCCTAAGGAGTCTCCACAATAAGTTTCCTCTAAATAATCCTCTACAATCTCGTCTATTAGACTCACCGCGTGAAGATCATCTTCTTCCCTCGTCTGTTGGGCGATATGGAAGATGTTAGTCTCTAAGATCATGTTCCCAAAAGTGAGTTGCATTTACCCATTCCGAGTATTGATGACTGCGTTAGCCATAGCTAGGAATAGGCGCTCAAGAATGATGGGAACATGGTTGCTCGAGGTGAAGGAGGGATCTGTGTCCCAAATGACAAAGTCTACCGGGAAGTAGAAAGTGTCAACTTGGATGATCACGTCCTCAACTATGCCTCTTGGGATCTTCACGGTTCGATCCATTAATTACAGAGTGACCTTTGTGGGCTTGAGGTCTCCCAAATCAAGTTTCCTATAGATGTCATAAGGGAGAATATTGACACTTGCTCCCAAATCAAGTAAGGCTTTCTCAATTTTATTTTCTCCAATGATGCAAGAAATGGTGGGTGCACCGAGATGTTTGAATTTGGGTGGGAGATCATTGAGTAGGATGGAACTCACGTTCTGTGCTAGGAAGACATTTTTATTTACCTTCATCCTCCTCTTTACCATCATCAAGTCTTTGATGACTTTTGCATAAGATGGAATTTGCTTAATAGCATCGAGGAAAGGTACATTCAGCTTCACTTACTTTAATACGTCTAGCACTTCATCACGGGGGTTTCCTTTGTGGGAAGGAATCAACCTTTGAGGAAATGGTGCCACGGTGGGTGGTTTCACTACTACCTCGAGCTCACTAGTGTCCTCTTTATCACTCTCCTTCAAGGGGACATCTTCGGCCTCTTTCATGCCAGGCGAAACCTCCTTGTCTTTGGTTGCGTCGTGTGGGGGAGGTGATAAATCAACGACCCTCCCACTACGAAGAGTGGTCACAGCTTTACATTTATCCTGATGTTTTGTCGAGGTGGATCTAACACTAGTTTGACCTTGGGGCGGTCTTTGGCCCTGGGCAGGAAACTTGCCCTTCTCTTGGATACTCAAAGATGACTGCAACTGTGAGATGTTCGCATTCATGTCGTTCATCATGCGCTCATGCCTAGAATTATTTGCAGTCTGGGTATTGATAAAGTGGTTGATCGCATCCTCGAGACTTCTCCGCGGTGGAGGGATGTTGTAAAACCCCGCCCGCCTGGGGAGAGCGAATGGAGCGGCACTATCGATAAAACTAAGCAATTCCACAATAACAAGGTATAGAGCATCTAAATCCATATATAGAAAAGAAACCACTAATCTCAATCTCTTCAAATAAAATACAACCAAAGTCTCTCGAAATAATACAACTATCTACAATAAAATACAAATCTCCAATGCTCTATACATCCAAATAATACAATCTTCTCAAATTGTATTAAAAATCTTCCCAAAATAATCCTCGCTAAAATCAATCTCCATAGCGCCCCAAAATCCGCGTTAAACTGCCACTAAAAGAATATATGGGGAAGTACACAATACGACAAGAAGATGCTCAACAAATATTAGCGCTGAATAAAAACGTAACAATACGAATACGAATATTCAAATCAAATGTGAATCTCATAAGCAATTATATCAATATAATTTCTCAACAACACATTAATCGGGTCACCAGGCCTCACCACCGTACCGCGCCTATGAATTTTTATAGCATATTCGGAAAAAGGAATATTGGCGGGTGCCCAACCTCAGTGCCATATTAAAATCTCATGACAACATACCCAACACAATAATAATACCACATGAATCAAATTTAGATTCCAACAAATATTTTCCAGAATTCCAATGAATTTATCAATTCAAATATGAGTCAATAATCACATGAAAATGAGGGAATAACACTTGCGAGATTAAGGAGCATATTGTGTAAAACCCCATACCTCAAACCACCAAAATAATCAATAATAATTCTGCCCGAAAATAAGAGAATAAGTCACCAAAAATCTTCTCCAAATATCACCTAAAACTCCTCCAAGAACAACCTCAAAACTGCCCCAAGAACACCTCCAAAAACCTAAGGTTGAATGAATAAATCAAAGGGCTTGTTTGTATAAAAAGAGAGGAATAAAAATATGTTTGCTGCTAAAAAGTTGTACCAAAAAGAGTCACCCACGACCTTATTTTATAAGGAAAAGAATAAGAGTTGTAAAGAAATCAAACTCCTCAAAAACTTCTTGTTGCGCACGTTTTCTGCTGGGGCCGATCGACGTCGATCGATCGATTGCCCAGGTAAACTCGCAGTTCGCCTAAAAAAATGCCTATAAGGCAAAATATTATAAAATCAATATAAAATACGTTTGAACTCCGTTTTTGAAACTGTTTGAAATTCTTGCCTTTAAAAATAATAACCAACAAGTTTGAGCAATAAAAATAATTTTATCTCAAAATTTATTTTTCCTCTTTATTTTGAAAAATACCCCAAAAATACACGGGTTGTTACACTTCCCCACTAACAATGGAATTTCGCCCTCGAAATTCACCGAATACCTAACTCTCAAAAATCAGGCCAACAATCTTCAAAATAATCTCGTCTCCAAAATAATTTACTCACGTCTAATCTAGATGCCTAACGCGAAACAATTTTCTAAAAATTTCTATCTCTAAAAATATGCGCCACAAAAACGCAACAGACCCAAAACCCAAAACCCAAGACCCGAGGGTGGTCGTATACCTAAGCTCTGATACCATTCTGTAAAACCCCGTCCGCCCGGGGAGAGCGAACGGAGATGCTACTGTCGGTAAACTAAATCAATTCAACAATATAACAAGGTATAGAGCATCTAAATCCCATAACAGAAAAGAAACCACTAATCTCATCTCTTCAAATTAATAATATAACAATTATCTCGAAATATTTACAACAACCTAACTATCTCGAAAACAAATAAATCTCTGAATGCTCTATACATCAAAAATAAATACAAGTCTTCTCATCTTGTATTAAAAATCTTCCCAAAATAATCCACGCTAAAATCCATTCTCCAAATCAAATCCAAAGCGCCCCAAAATCCGCGCTAACCTGCCACTAAAAGAAAATATGGGGAAGTACGCAATACGACAGGAAAGATGCTCAACAAAAATGTTAACGATGAACAAAGCGCAACAATACGAATACAAATATTCAAATCAAATGTAAATCTCAAAAGAAATTATATCGCTATAATTTCTCAACAAAACATTAACCGGGTCACCACACCTCACCACCGTACCGTGCCTATGCATTTTTTTGCATATCTGAAAAAAGGAATATTGGCGGCTGCCCAACTTTCGTGCCATATTAAAATCTTCATGACAACATGCTCAACACCAAAAATAACACCACATGAATCAAAATTAGATTCCAACAAATATTTCCAGATTCCAATGAATGTAGAAATTCAAATACGAGTCAATAATCACAAGAAAACAAAGATAACAATACTCGTGAGATTAAGGAGCATATTGTGTAAAACCCCATACCTCAAACCACCAAAAGATACCATCAATAAATCTGCCCAAAAACGCAGAAATCGCTAACAAAATCAGTCCTCAAACATCCACAAAACTCCTCCAAGATCATCCTCAAAACAGCCCGAAGAACACATCCAAAAACCTAAGGTTGAATGCATAAATCAAAGGGTACTGTTTGTGTATAAAAGAGAGGAAAAGAAAATATCTTTTCTGAGTATTTTTTTGCCACAAGTATGTTCCAAAACAATAGCCCACGATGCCTTTTTATAAGCTAAAAACAATAGAAGTTGAAACAACCCAAAACACTTCAAATAGCTTGCAGCGCATGTTTTCTGGGGTGGTCGATCGATCGACCCCCAGACATCGATCGATCGATCATGCCTAAAAACTGACAGTTCGCCCAAAAATTTGTAAGGGACAAAAATTGTAAAATCAATATAAAATCCATTTTCGAAACCGTTTGAAATTCTCTAAAAATAATAATCAACATATTTGAGCAATAAAAATAATTTTATCTCAAAATTTATTTTTCCTCTTTTTTTTAAAAAATACCTCAAAAATACGGGGGTTATTACAGTTGTATGCTCTTTTAGGTGGTGGTGCTTGCACATGTCCTTGCATGTGTGGAGCTTATAGAAAGTGCAGTGGTGGAGGAGGGGCAACATGTGAATTAGGATTCATCGCAGCATGTTGTTGCCCATAGCTAAAAATAGGGTGGTTTTTCCATGAAGGATTGTAAGAATTTCCGTGCAGTGCACCGAAATTACCCTTAACGCCTCCTATGCCACTGACTTGCTCTTAAAGCATCACTTTGTAGGCGGGTATAGTCGGGCATTCCTCAGTTTAATGACCCACCTCACAAATCACACACACCTTCTCGACGGGGTTTGGGATGGATCCAGTTAATCCTCTTCCACATTCCTCACGTAGGTCATGCAGTCCTTTCTCAAGCATATCGAGTCGACTTTCCGCTATAGAATTATTTTCTACATGAAATATGTCGGATGCCAATGGAGTGGTGGTCACTTGACGATTTCTATTTTGAGCATTAGGGTCAGATGTATCCCAGGATTGAGTATTCTCAGCGACATACCTTAGGTGAAGCTCAGCATCGTGGGCGTCTAATTCGACAAACGGACCACTACCCATGGTTTCAACGAATTGCTTGGAATTGATGTTCAGCCCATTATGGATAAAGGAAATGATTTGCGTTTTATCAAAGCCATGATGGGGACACGATGTAATTAACTCATTGAAATGCTCGTAGCATCGTTCGAATGACTCATTTTCTAATTGTCGGAAAGTTTGAATTTGAGCCTTGATGGAATTCGTTCGATGTGGAGGAAAGAAATTCTTGAGAAATTTGGATTATCATTCGTTCCATGATGAAATAGAATTTGGAGGTAAAGACCATAGCCAGGTCTTAGCCTTATCCTTTAGTGAGAATGGAAAGAGTTTAAGGTGGAGCACATCTTTTATGCAAGTTTGATCACTGAGAGTCTTGCACGCCTCCTCAAATTCCATGATGTGGGCATATGGCTTTTTTAAATCCATTCCATGGTAAGTGGGAAGTATCTAGATCATCCCATTCCTAAAGAGAAATTTCCCAGCATTGTATGGGAGTAAAATGCATCCTAGAGTCACAGTGAACTCGGGATATAAGTCGTCTCTCAAAGGGTGATACGGGGCCTCTCCCTCGTCGGCACCTGCACTACCGTGTTGTGACATGTCTCTCTCTCTCAAAAATTCGGTATCCTCACTTGGTATACTTGGAGTGCACTCTGATGTGTGTCCTAAGAAGGAAAACAGTGTGTTATTTGAGATTGAGTGTAACGATGTGGGAGGTGGAACCCAGAACTATGGAGAGTTAGGAGTGTGAGGGCTATCAGGATCGTACTCAACAATTGGGTTTTCGTGAATGTGGGTTGGAGTATTATGGGGAGTAAGAGTGAGTTCAGAATTTTGCATTAAGAGCTTATGAGAGATGATGATGAATCTTTTTGTGCTTTTTGAATTTTTATATATTTTTGGATTTTTTGGAAACTTTTGGTCAAAGTTTTAGATTGACTTGATCTAATCCTAAGTCTACCTAAGTCCTCGGTAACGGCGCCAAAAACTTGATGCCGCTAAGAATGTGTCTCAGAAGTACGTACTCTCTAGGCTTAAGTGAAAGCCTGTCGCATTAGTAACAAACCCGATAAGTCATGATCGTATCCACAGGGAAATAGGACAACAAAGTTGTAACGACATTGGATAGATAAGGAAACCCTAACTCTGACTCTAAAGGAAAAGGAAAAGGTGATTGGTTTTGTGGAATAACTACATTAGATGCAATTATGAAATTATGAGAAAATGCAACAATCCTAAATTACCGAAAATACTGATGAATAATGATTTGAAACTTTAAACTATATGATGAGAAAAACAGGACGGAAATACAATCCCCCAACCCTAGTGTATTGTAGATATAAAACTAATCGTAAATTTAAATGATTAATTAGACATAGAATTTATTACTCATAAGCATTACGTATATGAGGTTCAAGCTCGCACCATACTTAATCAGAGGATGAGTAAATCGGTATTGCAATAGTTACACTCGAATTGTATTCTAAAGCATCCCGGTTACCCTGAAGCAAACGAGATCTAAAGAACTACAATTGTCGTGGTTCTACCCAATACGGTCATAATCAAACCATTAAATTTAGAGGATTACTTTTATAGACATGCAACTATCACATCAGGTTGGGTTCATGCATCCCAACCTTAGAAAATCTAGCCTAGCAACTTGTTAGAGCGCGAGGCCCCTAATACTAATTTATTATTTCCTTTTTATGTAAACTCGATGCGGAAGCGGTGTGATGGTTCAACTTTAAAACAACAAATTTTAATTTCTTAAACAAATTAAAATTACACCAAGTGAAGTAAAATTAATCAATTAATATATTCACTTAAACCAATTAATTAATCCCAGTCCTAGAATTTGCCTAAGTCATATTTATCAATATTAGCAAATTAGGCGAAACCAAATTTTAGCACATGACTTGAATTAAATAAACTTTACCCAATATATAATTTAGCACCAAATTAAATGAGTATGATGATTTAAATCAAATTTTATCTTGAATTATTCTAAACATGCATTCTACGTTATTTTGCAAGATAAAATAAATCAATCACACTACGCCGTGATGTACGAGGAAAAACCCAAGACGGGAAACAACCTCGGACGACCCTAGCCAAAAATCCACTAGATACGAAATTACAAGTACAAGATAGAAAGACTTACAACACCCGACTCGATCCCTTTCAAGCCTTGACGCTTCTTCTTGTAGACACCTCTTCCTAGCGGATAACCTTGGAACACCACCGCAGTCTCGGAATCCACCGATAGGACTTTATATGGTCACCATCACCCGAGCAAGGAGCCTTTCTCCAAGTGGGTAGACTCGTAACAAAACATCTACTTCTTTGATGGATGTAGAAGAAAACCAAAACTTCTCTTTGAAACGAAAGAGATAAACTGGTGCCAAACTTCAAGCAATTGATATGTATATATGTGAACTTGGATAAACAATATGGGTGTAAAACTAGAGTGATAAAATATTTTCTCTTGAAAAATAGTACTCAAAACTTGAACATTTTCCTTAAACAATTTTAGCTCTCAAACTCTCTCTAAGAGATGGAATGGAATGGAAAAGTTAGGAAAAGTTAGATTGGAAAATGTTCTTCCCGCACATATTAAGTCTGAAAAAGTTGATTAAAAACTAAGTGGGAAAGTGGGTGAAAAACTGCCAAAAAACTGCCAAAAACTGTTCCCGCCTAGCATCTCGTTCGAACGACATTTCGTTCGAACGAAATCTCGTTCGAATGAGTCTTCTAACGAAGCTCCAGTATGGACTCGTTGGAAATCTCGTTAGAACGAACAATCTCGTTCGAATGACATTTCGAACGACGGACCAGTATACCTTAGTGGGAACTCGTTGGCAAACTCGTTCGAATGACATATGGTTCGAACGAAAAACTCGTTCGAACGACCTATCGAACGAACTTCCAGAATTTTGGAAAATTCAATTTTAGCCCAGAAAACATTATAAACTTATTTTAAAGTTTTATATAATTCTTTTTGAAAATTAAAACACAGTTTGTATAAAACCTAACACCCAATAAACTTTGTTCCAAGCTCCTATATATGTAATAATGCATTCATACCTTGGGAGCATGGAACCATAGTTGATGACGTAGAAACGAGGCACGCAAACCGGCATATTGATGAAGCTTTATACTCTTTGCCGCTACGTCTTCAACAAACACTTCATAGGCTTGAGAGTATTACAATTACATACTATCCTATGAATAAATGTTTTTGTCTGGAATTGAGCCAACACTATACATGGACTCAATTGGAAATTTGTGTCCTTACAAATCTCCCCCTTTGGCTATTCCGGGACAAAAACCTAACAAAAATCCTAAAGGGCCGTCAAGCTTTACTAGACTCAAAATATAACCCACCCAAAACTTGACTCAATGCAAGGATCAAATGCTTTGTCGTTTAAACAATGCCGCTTTAGAAGAAATCCTGCACACTTAAGCAAACTCATCAAATTCATAGGGAATATCAAAGTATTAAATGCAATTAATTAATTACTTCCCCTAAATTAATTCTTCTCTTTTATCAAACACATGACCTACTTAGAAAGACATCTTCCCCTAAGATAAATCTCCTCCAAACTAAGATACGATAATAATAGGATTAGATACCATTTCTCCCCCTATCATTTCTCCCCCTTTTTGTTCAGGAATAGGCAAAGGATAAAGAACTAATAAACAACATGTTGAAGCTTAAAGTGATAAGACATGAAAGCATATGGGTAATAAAAGCAAGGCAAAGACAAAACAAAATATCATATGTATATGTACTAGAAATATATCAATAGAGTACTTGCATATATAAATAGATATAAACACACACATGACACAAAATACAATAAGTTTGCACACTCGTATGGAAAAAATGTGTCATATGGAAACGGAAGTGTTGGGGTGTGAACTAGTAACGATTAAATTTAGACCCAATCACTTACAAGATGTTCACGGAGTTCTCAATTGATTGCAAACTTCATCACATTTGAATATAACCTCATGTGACAATATAAATTGAACTCATTGAACAAACATACACAATGCATACAAGCCTAGCATATTGATGATTCTACAAACCAATAGAGTCATGACATGAAATACGCAACTAGGATAAACAGACATTGTGCAAACCGTTGATACACCATCCAATCTCCCTCAATATGCATTTATATTAAATTTGAATGAATATATCAATCAAACATAGGCCTTGGCAATTTATTTTCTTTTTAATGCCATATTTTTCTGTTTTCAGGCCTTCGGACCACGTATTTCTTTTAGGTCCATTCAAAACGGTGGCTTACAATCGCAAAGGATCACTTAGTCCTTTCGGAGCCCTTCCCCGTGCACATTTATATTTATCATGTTTTTCATTTTTCACACAAATCTCACATGCAACGGATTTTAACATGCACTAGTCCTCCTAAGTCACAAATATGTAGATGACAAGATTGGTAGGCGAACACCTCAAATAGCTCAAATATACATATAAAGTTAAAATTTCAAAAGAGCTCGTGCATGTGTGAATAGAGGCATATAAAAATAGAATCCATTTAAACAACACAAAATCTAACTACTCCATACAATATGGTAAAGAACATAATAAGGATTGATAATCTAAACCAAAAGTTCTAGCCACGTAGGAGCGTAAAGGAGGGATTCAAACACAAGTATATGCCACATAAAGTGTGTCAAACCAAAATACACACAACAAAAATCTTTTTGAGTTTTTGACATTTTTAACCAAAAATAATAAAAAAATATATACTCAAAAGACAAACAAAAATCATTTGAATTTTTCATTAAACTTAAATTACCAAGAGATAAAATCCAAATGACAAACAAAAATCTTTTTGTATTTTTCATTTAATGCAAACAAAATGAAGGAAATATAATAGAAAAGATAAACACAAATCATTATTCTAGCATGTGATAGGCATGGAGCATAGACTAGAAAATGATTAAACAAGCATACATTTAGCATGTGAATATAGCAGGAAGTACAAACGCTAAAGTATGCAAACAATACTAACACATTCAACCTTTAAATTTAGCAAGAGAGGTTTCATGTGAGAGTAAATGAGAATTAACAAATCTCGTATCTAGTGCGTTTAAAAGTGATTTCCTAACCCATATAGATTTATATTTAAAATGACGGGGATTGGGATATAATGAAATGCTAGATAAAGATTTCCTTGGACTTCTTTTAAGATCAAAACAATATGACCTAAGGTGACCTTTCCTACCACAATGCAAGCATGTGTAAACACGAGGAATGTTACCTAAGGTTTGACCTTTTCTAAAGTCTTTGGATAAAATTGATCCTCTAAAACAAACTATGGTTTTAGCTTTATCAATGGAAGTATTTGAACAACATATGCTAGAACCATTTAAACTACTACTAGAGTCTTGTAAATCGTTTTTCATTTTTAACATTTCAGACTCAAGTAAAAAATTAGACTCCTCAAAATTATGGGACTCCTTCTTTAAATTTTCAATAACACCTAGAAGGTTATCACGCTCCCCCTCAATGTGTGCAAACATGTCCCTAAGAGTCTTTTCTCGATTTTCACTCTCTTTCTTGGACTTTTCTAAAATATCAAAATTTGAATGTAAGTCCATGAGCTTTTCACGATAAATATCTTTTTGAGATAAGGAGATTTGCAAAGACTCAATGTGTGCTTTAAAACAAGAAATTTCATTTTCAAGAAATTTATTTCTTTTCACAAATCTCAAATTTAATTCCTTTAAATTTTTGTTACATTTATTAAGCCCATTTAATTCCTCTAGAAAATCAAAAATTTTATTTTCATTTAAATTGGACAAATTTTCATTAAGACGTCCCATCGAGAGAAAAAAATAAGAGTGATAAAACATTTTGAACCACCTAAAAGGTAAGGAAACATAGAAACCCGAAAAACGGATCTTAACGAAATAATTTATCGTTTTTGGCTCTGATACCACTTGTTGGAGAGAGAGGCCCCCAATACTAATTTATTATTCCTTTTTATGTAAACTCGATGCGGAAGTGGTGTGATGGTTCAACTTTAAAACAAAAAATTTTAATTTCTTAAACAAATTAAAATTACACCAAGTGAAGTAAAATTAATCAATTAATATATTCACTTAAACCAATTAATTAATCCAAGTCCTAGAATTTGCCTAAGTCATATTTATCAATATTAGCAAATTAGGCGAAACCAAATTTTAGCAAATGACTTGAATTAAATAAACTTTACCCAATATATAATTTAGCACCAAATTAAATGAGTGTGATGATTTAAACCAAATTTTATCTTGAATTATTCTAAACATGCGTTCTACGTTATTTTGCAAGATAAAATAAATCAATCACACTACGCCGCAATGTACGAGGAAAAACTCAAGACGGGAAATAACCTCGGACGGCCCTAGCCACAAATCCACTAGATACGGAATTACAAGTACAAGACAGAAAGACTTACAACACACGACTCGATCCCTTTCAAGCCTTGACGCTTCTTCTTGTAGACACCTCTTCCTAGCGGATAACCTTGGAACACCACCGCGGTCTCGGAATCCACCGATAGGACTTTATATGGTCACCGTCACCCGAGCAAGGAGCCTTTCTCCAAGTGGGTAGAATCGCAACAAAACGTCTTCTTCTTTGATGGATGTAGAAGCAAACCAAAACTTCTCTTTGAAACGGAAGAGATTAACCGGTGCCAAACTTCAAGCAATTGATATGTATATATGTGAACTTGGATAAACAATATGGGTGTAAAACTAGAGTGATAAAATATTTTCTCTTGAAAAATAGTACTCAAAACTTGAACATTTTCCTTAAACAATTTTAGCTCTCAAACTCTCTCTAAGAGATGGAATGGAATGGAAAAGTTAAATTGAAAAATGTTCTTCCCGCACATATTAAGTCTGAAAAAGTTGATTAAAAACTAATTGGGGAAGTGGGTGAAAAACTGCCAAAAAACTGCCAAAAACTGTTCCTGCCTGGCATCTCATTCGAACGACATTTCATTCGAACGAAATCTCGTTCGAACGAGTCTTCTAACGAAGCTCCAGTATGGACTCGTTAGAAACTCGTTGGAAAACTCGTTAGAACGAACAATCTCGTTCGAACGACATTTCGAACGACGGACCAGTATACCTTAGTGGGAACTAGTTGGCAAACTCGTTTGAACGACATATGGTTCGAACGAAAAACTCGTTCGAACGACCTATCGAACGAACTTCCAGAATTTTGGAAAATTCGATTTTAGCCCAGAAAATTTTATAAACTTATTTTAAAGTTTTATATAATTCTTTCTGAAAATTAAAACACAATTTGTATAAAACCTAACACCCAATAAACTTTGTTCAAAGCTCCTATATATGTAATAATGCATTCATACCTTGGGAGCATGGAACTATAGTTGATGACGTAGAAACGAGGCATGCAAACCGACATATTGATGAAGCTTTATACTCTTTGCCGCTACGTCTTCAACAAACACTTCATAGGCTTGAGAGTATTACAATTACATACTATCCTATGAATAAATGTTTTTGTTCGGAATTGAGCCAACACTATACATGGACTCAATTGGAAATTTGTGTCCTTACACCTAACATGCTGAAACTAATGAAAATAATTTTTGAATTGCAGAAAACCATGATTAAACTAAGGAAAATTTGTGAACTGATGTAAACAAAAAATTGGACAGAGTAAACCAACCACTAATCTTACCAAAGCACTCAAAACATTAACTACAATTACTTGTAATCACTGAAATCTGAACAATCTTCAATCTTGGAATTAAAATAATAAGTTATCTCCAAACTAGGGTTTTTCTGAAAAGGGTGGAAAATTAGTTAAATTCTCCATACTAAGAATGATAATAAAAAGGGTTTAAATACCCTACAAAACTCCAAGATTTTTAGCTCCATTAGGACTCTCCATTAGAGGAAGTTTAGAAAATTAAAATTCGACAGTCGGACCGTTCTGGTCCTCCCTCGGTTCGATCTGGCTGGAATCCGGATCAGTTCTTTTATTTCTTGGGCGGATCGGTTCGGTGCGGATCGGTTCGTTTATTTTCTTTCAGCTTCCATCCATTTTCAGTCCGGGGTTCTCTTGAACTTGACATTGCGGATCGTTCAGGACTGGATCGGTTCGAATTTCCTCTGACTTTCTCTTCAAATTTTGACTGCTCATAATTTTCACATCGGGACTCCGACTGAGGTTTCGTTTCTTCCTATGTACTCATAATTTCACGATCTTCAACTTCTCTTTAGATGCCTCATCCGAATTCCGATTAAAAATTATAACTTTGCCCTTTTGACTTTTTCTTCTTTTCTTTCTCAATTCTTCTGGTTTCTTTCTTTATTGACATTAAATACCTGCAAAATTAGTACGAAATACCAGAAACTCGAGGTACTCATAAGAATAAGTCAGTAGCAAGATTATGAGATAAAATCAAATCGATTACGTTGTTCGAGGTGCTAAAAGTAACTAAATTAAAGGGATAAATTAGGAAGAATTTATGCCTAATCACTTGAATTCTGGGAATGCTTCCCATGGGTCTCTCATGTATCTTGATTTTAAATGGAAATAGCGTGGTAAACAAGTTAAATGGTTATTAAATAAAATTGGAATAACAAAATTATTTATGTTATTTCGTTGCACTTCACACCTAATGTTCGAGTAGGATCGGGTAACCCATTAATTTGGGTCAGGCGTTACAGTGGAGACATTAATGCACCTAATCATATTCTCATTGAAACTGGTTTATGGAGGATGAAAGGGCATATAATAACTCTCTTCCACTACTAGATTGAGGAGGGGAAATTTTGATAAATATTTGAAGTCTTGGATGATTTAAATGGTCTGAGAACTGCATTTGGGTAAATATATGAGCATTTTTTTATCAGTAATGTCCTTCCACCAGTCAATTGTGAAGTGATAATTTATTAGGACATGGAAATTAGGGTAGGTCATCGAGATGATTGAGTGGGAAGTATTCATCAACCCAGTTAAAGTGGACATCATACACCTAATTCATGCATCATATCCCCTATATGATCAAACAACGACATGAACTGACCGACAACATATGTTTGAGGACACATTTCATCAAGAACATATTTTTTTCCATGATTACACCTATTGGTTTCCATTGCGATCCTCCATCAGTGTAACCGAATAAATACCGCATTATGTAGCAATCTCCACCCTAGGGCCAATCTTTGTTTGGCCGATCCTTGGACTAACACTCCCTTGTTGTATACCAACTTTTTCAACGACGACATTGAGGACATCTTCTTACTCCCCTCGTCGAGAATAGTCCACCTTTTTTCCCTAATCTTTTTTTATCTCTAATTTTGTTTTAATCCCACCTGGTATGCCAAAAAATATGTTTTAGACTATTATCACTGATTGTGATATATGTGTAATTTAGCTAGGTCGGGCAATGGTTGAACCTTTGCAATTCGAAATCATATGATCGACAACTTAAAATCTAGAGATTGTGACAACGTTGATGAATCAATTAAGAAGACTTTTTACTAAATCTAAACTGTAATTCAATCGAAAATCTTAGAGTGTGTTTGATAACACTTGCTTTTTTATGGAAAACACATATTTTCTAGTTATTTTCCATCTTTTGTAGTTTTTTATACCAAAAATTTTCCATGGAGTAGATTTCTTTAAAAGAGGTCACGTGGCCAATTTTTTCACATATTTGTGAAAAAACAAACTCCTAATTAATCCTTATTTTTTTTAATTTTCCATGGAAAATTAAAAACTCCTCACCCTGACTTTCAAACCTCTCTCTCTCTCTCTCTCTCTCTCTCTCTCTCTTGGTAAACCTTTCCTTTGTCCTCACTAATTCTCTCTCTTTTATCTTTCTGACAGCTCGGATCAAACGAATTTAAATCGATTTTGATCAGATGAACAAATTTTCAAGGTTCGATTTATGTTTTTGATAAGATTTAAAATTTCTAAGGTTTATATGGTACTTAAATGCTAATTTTTAGTGTAAATTTAGATTAAACAAGCATATTGACAATTTTTAGGGTTTATGTATTGTTTACATGATAGATTATTTTAAAGTTCAAATTAAAAAAAAATTATGCATATTATTTAGGTTTTATATGGTGATTATATCATAATTTTTGTATGAGTTCAGATTCAACACATATAAGCACAATTTTTAGGGTTTCTATGGTATTTATATGATATTTATTCTTGTGAGTATATATTCAACAAGTCCATGCATATTTTTTTGTTACAATTTTGAAGCACTTGTTAAGTGTTGATACCAAAATTAATATGCTGATGTGGACGAATCATACGAAGACACTTGTCAATCTACGTGGTACAATAACAACGAGGAAGTTCATTTCCCCGACCAACTCATGTTCTGTCCAAGTAACGAGGATATACCGAGGAACTTCAGCACTCTGAGGTACTCTAGCGCTCCGAGGAACTCCTGAGCAACGAGCAACTAAGGCGGTCCGAGCTGCATCTCGACCGTAGTATTAATTGCCAGAATATCAACAGTTCAACTATTCATTGAATGTTATCATCTTGACGCACACGCTGCATTAAATGTATTACCCTTTCATATGTATATCATTTAATGTATCAACCCATTCATGTACAGCCTAAGGGCTATAAATACCTTGTATCACCCTCATTCAAAGGGACCGGAATTTCTTGAGAGAACTTGTAATTCGAGAATTCCCAAACACTCAGCAATAACATAACAGTGGACATAGGCCATTCTTATAAGGCTGAACCACTTTAAAAATCTTTGTCTCATTTTATTTATCTGTGATTGAATAATTAGAGTGATCTAATTTTTTACATCAACAGATTGGCGCCGTCTGTGGGAAATGACTGTTGCTATCGTTTTTCACCAAAAATCATTTATCATCAATGGTAGATAATCCAGAATCCAGTAACCGAAATGCTGGAAATACTGGAAATCCTCCAAATCCATCTGCACCTCCAGATCTGGCTGGAATTATGACGAATCTGGCTGAAGGACAAACCGCCATGCAAGAAACAATGAGGCAACTCATTCAAACACTTCACGGCGGTGCACCTACCCATTCAAGGCAAAGGAGTGATCGTGGGCAATCACGATCCAGGCGTACCGGGTCATATCGTAATGAAGAATCTAATGATTTGTCTTATCAACCTGGGCGAACTTCATCGATACGGGCTACGGATACAGATCAACATACCACCCTCTCTCCGGAGAGAACTAGCGCCCTGGAAAGATTAAGCAGGGCATCTCCTTTCAGTCGGTTAGGACCAAGGAGAAATATGAGTCCACCTAGAGCCCCATCTAGAAGATTTCGACCACCATCAGGTTTGAGAGAAGGATCAGCACAATCAAGACCAGCTACTCGTCGAGATAGATCTCAGGAAGCTACGTCAGAACAATCAATTGCTCGGACTAAGCAGCCCGAGGAAGGAAATGAAGCATGGAAGGGTTCCATTCAGCGATTGGAGGATAGACTTGGAGAAATGGATAAAGAAAGGAATCCCTTACAGAGAACTTTTGTTCAAGGGACACCTTTTGTGCAGGCCATTGTGAATTTTCCTACACCATCGAAATTCAAAGCACCCGTAGTGACCCCTAAGTATGATGGAAAGACAAATCCTGTTCTTCATATAGAACAATACCAAGCTGTTGCCGACATATATGCCCTCCCTGAAGAGATGAGATGTAGAGCATTCTCGGTAACTCTTACCGGGTCTGCACAGATATGGTACAACAATCTTCCTCAGGGTAAGATTTTGACTTTTATTCAGTTAGCCGAGTTGTTCATTGGCAATTTATGTTTTGGAGCAAAGCCGGTAAAGCGAGTAGCGCACTTGTTAAGTGTTAGACAAAAATCAGGTGAGAGTACTAGAGATTACATAACTCGTTTCAATAACGAGAAGTTGGAAGTCATAGATTACGAAGAAAAGACAGCGATCACTGCTTTGATGAGTGGCTTGTTACCTAACAAGTTATACTACACTTTGGCCAAAGATCCACCTAAAACTATGTCGGAGTTGATGGCAAAAGCGACCAAAGTCATGAATGCCGAGGAGGCTATGGCCGCGAAGAAGAATATGGATAAAGAAACCAAGGTGGAGGTTGACAAATCTAAGAAGAAAGAGCAAAAAGGTAATGGTGGTGACAAGCATTCCAAGAATAATAGGACGTCATGGGAAGTCCTGAAGAAATATGATAATTATACTCCATTGAAAATGGGTATTAATCATGTTTTGGAAGAAATCAAGAATAACGAAGAAATCAAGTGGCCAGATAAACTGAGGACCAATCCTGAACTGAGGAATAGGGCCAAATATTACGAGTTCCATAAAGATCATGGCCATACGACCAAAAATTGCATAGCCCTTCAGAACGAGATTGAAACGCTCATCCGAAGAGGAAAGTTCTCAAAGTATGTAGATCGCAGAGGTGAAAGGAAGAATGATGATAGAACTAGAGATCGTTCCAGATCTCCTCGTCGGACGGAGGAGAAAAAGAAAAGAGATCATGAAGATGATCCAGATGAAGACCCTGATCTTCCAAAGAAGCCAAGACAGCCTGAACGAGAGGTATTTTCCATACGTTTTGGGTCATTTGATTGTAGTGTTATTACAGGAGGAGATGCTGGAGGGGGAGACCTTACTGCAGAAAGAAAGGCCTATCTCGGAGAGGCTCAAGCCTGCTTATATATTCAACGAATAAATCTTGCCGAGGATGATCGTCCGAGGAAGGTAAATAAAGAGAAGCTAGTTATTAGCTTTTCAAAAAATGATTTGGCAGGTGTCCTTTACCCTCACGACGATCCCTTGGTGATCAAAATGAGGATGAAAGATGTGGTGATTTCAAGGGTGTTGGTGGACAATGGTAGTTCAGCAGACATCATGTACTATTCATGTTTTGATAGCTTGAATTTGAAATTATCTCAATTGGAACCTTATCACAGACCCCTTTTGGGTTTTGCTGGCGAGAAAGTTTTTCCACTTGGGACGATCAAGTTGGACATATTCATTGGAACTTGGCCTGCTTGTCGAACAGAAAGAATACGCTTCTTTGTGATGGATAAGAATGTGCAGTCAGCCTACAACATCATCATGGGAAGAGTTGGTTTGAAGAAGTTCGAAGTAGTTCCGTCTACATTGCATCAATGCTTAAAATTCCCAACAAACTTCGGAGTAGGAGTTGTGAAAGGTGATCAAAAAATAGCTCGAGAATGCTATTATTCATCTGTCGAGCAAGAAGAGCTTGAGGAATCAAGGAAAAAGACTATCACCTACCAGGTGGAGGAAGGTACAGAGATTGAAACTCTTGATCCCAGGGATGAATCCCAACTTGTAAAAGGACAGGTGGTAGAATCTACAGAAAATGTTATTCTGGACGAGGAGCACCCTGAACGAGTAACCCAGATAGGTTCGTCGTTAGATGCTTCAATAAAGCAAGAATTGATAATGTTCTTGAGAAACAGGAAGAAAACTTTCGCATGGAGTCATGAGGACATACCAGGAATAGATCCAAACTTCTTATGTCACGAACTCAATGTGAATAAGGAGATCAAGCCTGTAAAGCAGAGAAGAAGGGTATTTAGCCCCGAGAAGAATCAAGCCATACAAGAGGAGGTCGAGAAGCTCCAGAAAGCCCAATTCATTGAAGATGTGAAATATCCAGACTGGCTGGCAAATTTGGTGATGGTAAAGAAGAAGAACAATAAATGGAGAATGTGTGTTGATTTAACTGATCTTAACAAGGCATGCCCAAAAGATCATTTTCCATTGCCCAGAATTGACCAACTAGTGGATGCTACCTCGGGACATGAGCTGCTCAGCTTCATGGATGCGTATTCTGGTTACAACCAGATCAAAATGAAACCTGAAGATAGGGAAAGTACTTCTTTTATTACCCCTAGAGGAACTTATTGCTATAATGTTATGCCTTTTGGTTTAAAAAATGCAGGAGCGACATACCAGAGGCTGATGACCAAGGTTTTCACTGAACAAATCAGTTACAACATGGAAGTCTATGTCGATGATATGCTGACAAAAAGCAAGAAAGCTGCAGATCATCTAGTTGACCTAGCTCAGACATTTGATCAACTGGATAAGTACCAGATCAAGCTCAACCCGACGAAGTGCACATTTGGAGTATGAGAAGGAATGTTTCTCGGATACATTGTCAACCAGCGAGGCATTGAAGCAAATCCAGATAAGATCAAAGATCTTTTAGGGTTGCGATCTCCAACAACAAAGAAAGAAGTGCAGAGTCTTACAGGACGAGTTGCAGCGCTCAATAGATTTGTGTCCCGAGCAACTGACAAATGCCTCCCATTCTTCAAAACACTTCGAAAAACTTTTGAGTGGACTGATGAATGTGAGAAGGCCTTTTAAGATTTGAAAAAGTATTTGGGAACACCTCTATTGTTGTCCAGGCCAATAACAGGAGATAAGTTGTATTTGTATCTGGCAGTATCAGAGAATGCAGTCAGTTCAGCATTGATTAGATTGGAGAATGGAGTCCAGAAACCAATATATTACACAAGTAAGGCTTTTCGAGGTGCAGAAATCAGGTACCCAAAGCTGGAAAAATTGGCATTGGCATTAATTGAAGCAAGTAGAAGAATGATGCCATATTTCCAGGCCCATACCATCGTCGTTTATACCGACATGCCACTGAGGCAAGCCCTTCATAAGCCAGAAAAGTCAGGGAGATTGATGTACTTGGCAATAGAGCTCGGTGAATATGATATTGTGTATGATCCCAGAGCATCATTGAAAGGGAAAGCTGTAGCAGATTTTATAGCAGAATTTACATATCTAGATACCCCCGAGGAACAAGAACTACTCGCTGACCAACCTGTGGATGTTACAGGATCAACAGACATAAGTCCAGACCAACTCCGGTTGGTAAAAGGGCCTATGGATGTAGAAGGATCATCAACTTCAAATTCAGACCAGCTCCGGTTGGTTGAAGAACGAGAAGAGATGGTCAACGAGGAGCGAAAAGTGCCAGGGGAGGATGAAAAGAAGCAACAAATATTTCACCGAGGAACTCTATCAGATAAGAAATTTGAAGACGGGTTGCCCATATGGAGATTATATGTAGATGGCTCATCTTGCACAACAGGTTGTGGGGCAGGAATTGTTTTGAACACCCTAGACGAGATTGACATGGAATATGCTTTGCGATTCCAATTCAAAGCTTCTAATAATGAAGCTGAGTATGAGGCCATGATAGCAGGTTTAAACTTAGCAAAAGTTATGGAAGCACGGCAAGTAATTGTATTCAGTGATCCTCAATTAATTGTAAATCAGATGACAGGAACATATGCAGTTAAAGGAGATTTAATGGCAAAGTATCATACAAAGGTGCTGGAGTTACTGACAGAATTTGATGCCATTCAATTGGTGAGAATACCGAGGATGGAGAATGTACAAGCATATGCACTGGCCCGACTAGCATCAGCTACTCGTACCGAGCTGCGAAGAACGATACCAATTAAAGTATTGGAAAGTCGGAGCATAGATAAAAACTTGACGATGAATGTTATTACCTTTGATTTAGGACCATCTTGGATGGATCCCATCAGGATATATATTGAAGAGGGAGGATTGCCAGAGGATAAGCTCGCTGCTAAAAAATTGAAGTATAAAGCTTCTCGGTATGTATTAACTAATGGTATTTTATATAGACGAGGAATTATGGCAGGTTTGCAGAGATGTGTACATCCCTCTGAAGTGAAAGAATTGATTGAAGAGATCCATGAAGGGTCTTGTGGAGCTCATGTAGCAGGTCGAACACTTTTACAAAGGGTAATGACTCAAGGATACTATTGGCCGACGATGAGGGCTGATTGTATAGCCTACGCTAAGAAATGTGATAAGTGCCAACGTTTTTCCTCTATCCGACGAACTCCACAAGCATTGTTGACACCCATAACTTCCCCTTGGCCATTCGCCATGTGGGGAATTGATTTGGTGGGACCATTGCCGACCACCCGAGGAAGATTCAAGTACCTCGTCGTCGCAGTAGACTATTTCACTAAGTGGGTAGAAGCTGAGCCACTTATTGATATGACATACGAAAAGGTATACCAGTTCGTTTGGAAGAATATCATATGTCGATATGGTCTCCCTCATGCCTTCATCACAGACCATGGAACCCAATTTGATAACGAGGAATTTACTGCCTATTGTCATCAGTCGAACATTTTGAAGGTTCATTCAGCACCAGGCCATCCTCAAAGCAATGGACAGACTGAAGTGATGAATAGAACACTGCTGAATGGTTTGAAGAAAAGGCTAAGTGAAGCTAAAGCTAATTGGATTAATGAGCTACAATCAGTACTGTGGGCTTACCGAACAACTCCCCGAGCAGCGACGGGAGAATCACCATATATGCTGGCATTTGGAAGTGAGGCTGTAATACCTGCTGAGTTGGGCCTACCAACACACAGAGTGATGAACTTCAATTCCCGTATCAGTGACTTGATGAGAAGACTGGATTTGGATATGCTTGAGGAAGTCGGAGAAGAGGCAGCCATTAGGAATGCTGCTTATCAACAACGAACAGCTCTTTTCTACAACAAAAGGGTGAGGAAATGCGATTTAAAGGAAAGAGATTATGTGTTAAAGAAGGTAATTCAGAAGCACAATAAATTGGAGGCAAATTGGCATGGGCCTTACCGAGTTAAAAAGTTGTTCGACCAGGAACTTACCGAATAGCAACTCTAGAAGGAGAATTCAAGAATGCCTGGAATGTTGAACACCTTCGCAAGTATTATCAATGATGTAAAATGTACAACGGTTCTATCAATATGAATAAAACGATGATGTTTTCACCATTTTCCTCTCCTTTGTTTGAAAGTTTTTCAGGAATACTAGTGTTGTACACTACGCTGCTCGACAGCAAAAAGAAGACGAAAGTTCGAAAGAACCAAAAAATATACTCCTTTGGTTAGGAGGCATACACTAGCGTGGCCAACTAAGGTTGGTAAGATAACTAGTGGACAGAAAGTTCGAAAGAACCAAAAAATATACTCCTTTGGTTAGGAGGCGTACACTAGCGTGACCGACTAAGGTTGGTAAGATAACTAGTGGACAGAAAGTTCAAAAGAACCAAAAAATATACTCTTTTGGTTAGGAGGCGTACACTAGCGTGACCGACTAAGGTTGGTAAGATAACTAGTGGACAGAAAGTTCAAAAGAACCAAAAAATATACTCCTTTGGTTAGGAGGTGTACACTAGCGTGACCGACTAAGGTTGGTAAGATAACTAGTGGACAAGATAGTTCGAAAGAACCTGATAGTTCAATAATCAACTACGGTTGAGGGAAGAACAATATCATTTTGGAAATAGGCCAACAAGTTGGTCGGAAGGTAAAATCATTCCAGAAAATACAAAGAATTCCAAACTGAACCAAGTATAGTTGGTCGGTGATCAACTATACTTAGTCGACAAGGATAAATTATCGACCATGGTTGGTCGGGCACATTTTATGAAAAAATTTACCAAGTATGGTTGGTCGGGGATAAAAACCCATAAACTGTAGTTGGTCGACAAACACAATTTAACAACCTTGGTTGGTTGGAAACATTTTAAACATTTTATACTCATTACTTTATTATTAAGTGATTGAGCAACATTGATATTTGTAAGTTTGATTACAAAGTTGGTTAATGAACAGCACCATATTGTTATTTTTTAACAGATACATATACACAAATGTAAAAATGTTTGATAAACACAAGACAATTGCAATACAAATTTGCAAACAGAAAATGAAATTCTTTCATTAAGATAAAAATGTATTACAAGATATACATATGTGCTAATTATTACATTGAAAAACCTATTCTATTGGTTTATTTCCTTTAGCTTTTGAAACAGGTTCCTCGCTGGCAGGAGGATCTTCTAAGCAAAGAGGAGAATTGATGAAATTAATATCTCTCAGCATTCTGACGTTCATTACAGAAGGTGTATCCAAGAGATGCTCGGGACGAGATAATTCAGTCTGAGAATGAAGACTATAGTCGCCAAGATATTTTGAAATTAAACTCCGAGGAATGGAACGAGCTGGGATCCATTCCATGTCCAATTTGAAAGGTGGCACAGGCAAATCTAGTAACCCTGGAGCATGATAATCCCATAAAAAATGCCCTTGCTCCAATTTCAGTACACCCAGGGCGTTCAACCACCCCTGCTTATAACCTTCATTATTGGCATGTTCAATCCGAGCATCTAAATGAACAAGGGCTTCATTGTATCCTGCCATCCAAAATTCCCTGGGCTGTTTATGGAATTGGAAGGTTAATCTATCCAATTGTTCGTGAAGGCTCCTGGCAAAAACATCTTTATCATTCAAAGAAGACTTCGTTGCAGTAAGTTGATCTTCCAAAGATAGATTTTTCTTGGACATTTCAGATAAAGCCCGATCTTTGGCGTTTAATTGGTATGCTTGAGTTTCCAAAGTAGATTGAGTGCGAGCCTCTTCAACATTGCGGCTAAGAACTCTTGATCGACTCCGAGCAGCGATTGGAGAACTTTGCTCCTCGGTAATATTTTGAATAGCTCTTCCTCGCCCACGAGAACCTCTTCCTCATCCCCGAGCAGTCACAGGAATAACAGATATTCTCAGAACGTCCAACTCTTGCCTTAATTTGGCATTCTCAACTTCTAAGAACGAGAAACCTTCATCGGTAACTTGCACTAAAGCAGTGGAAGATGACGCTGCAGATTCATACTGTGCCAGCTTTTTCTGCAAATTATTGTTCTCTTGTTCCAGCAACTCAGCAATCTGCCTACAAACCTCGACTTCACCTTTTAAAGTTCTTTCCCTAACATCGTATCCAGCAAGGATCTTTTTATGGCCTGTTTCAAAAGAAAGCTGTTGATATCTATTTTCATATTCGTGACATTGCTGCATCAGCTTTGTATCATGTGCAGATATCAGTTCCATTCTAGCAACAAACTAAGGATGAGAAAAAGACAACAATCAACAAAAACAAATCATCAACAACATAGATGAACAAAGATGTATTTTATTAAGATCACAAGAGGATTACATTGTTTGATTACAAATAATGAAAGATAGAAATGATACCGAACAACTTCACACCTTTTCCTTGTCTCCCAAGACTTTCTCGGGAGGCTGGGAAGAGGAGCTTGGTTGCTCGGTGGTAACAACAACTTGATCTGCAGGAGTTGAAATTTTTTCAGGAGGAGGAGGCATGGAAGAAATGTCCTCGTTGGCAGAAGATAGAGATGCAGGGACTTGATCACCTATGGCCATAGAAGATTCATCAGAGACAGGCTCATCTTCTTCTTCTTCCACAATTGGTGGAGGACCAGGGAGGTGTAGCTGGAATAGCCCAGAATCATCCTTGATCTTCAATTCCTGTAGGGAAGCTACCCAGCCATCTCGGAAGTATTTCAACTTCCCGTATTGAACTTGTGATGTCATCGCAGCAATCCCTTTGTCCCATCCTTTATCCCAGCCTGCGCTGAAGGATTTTTTAACTGCGAGCTTTCTTCTCAATTTCTCCAAGGAGAGCTTCGCATCCAATTCTTCTTTTTGACCTTTGATATCTCGCAGGGCAGACAACTCTTCCTCTGCCTTCCTCAGTTTATCCTCAAGTTCTCCAAAATTCTTGAGCTTGTCGTCATATTTCTTATGCTCGGCCTCTAAACTTTTCACTTTATTCTCCAAACTCTTGGAGATCTCAGCCATCTTCACCTTCTCGGCCTCAACCGTAGATATTTTTTTCTCCCATTCGGCTTTGTCCTCGTCATACTGCTGAAGAGAATCCTTCAAATATTGGGTTAAACCCAGCAGAGCATCCTCTACACCAGACGAGGAGCTGGAAGCTTTAATTGCTTCGTCCTTCTTCACGATGTTATTGAAACAGTTCACCAGCTGAAAGATGAGAAAAACAGTAAAGTCAATACAAAAATGCAAGCATTCAGAGAAAGAAAGAAATTCAGAATGTGAGAAATTTACCAAAGCAAGGTGACGAGTAGCTAGGGATGTCAACATATCCCTAGAAATATTTTCATCAATTCCTTGGACCTCGGGTATGATCCAAGTTTTTACCGAGCTCATTGCAGAGCTCGGAGGAATGATGGTTGGAACACCAACAACACCAGATGGTGGAGAAGAGAAAGTTTCATCCAAATTGACTGAGGATGATTTCCTCAATCTCCTTAAAGGAACTTCAGCAGTTTTAACCAAGGAAGAACTCTCGGTCGGAGAGACAGTAATCACTTCTACTGGAGCAACTTTCTTGCTCGGAGCCACTTGGGGCTTCTCGGCAGCTTTGGAAGGTGCAACATCCACCTTCTTAGTCCCTTCTGGGACATCAACTTTGCTTTTCTTGGCCCCAGCAGCAGAAGTAATGTCATCAAATAGAGCAGGAGGAGCTCTTTTCTTGCCCATTCTCTGACTTAAAGGAAGATGAGAATCTGAAGAAGAATCCTCTGGAGTTGAAGCTGGCTCAACAGGGCGAGCAGTATAAGAGGTTGTATAACTCTTATACTGTAGCAAATATGATGCAGACCTGATGTTCTCATCTGCAACGTTCTTATGCAAACCCCAGATAAGTTTCAGATGCTTAATATTAACCTCTGATTCTTTTGGAGTTTTTCTTTTGCTATCAACTGCAAATAAATACATAATGAGATATCAGTCATACATTTTGTCAAACATGATGAAAGCATAATTTCATAAGTAAAATAAAATGAAAAATAAACCTATCCCATTGCCATATGGGGGGCATCTGGGACCGTTGTATACTCCATCTCCAACTAAAGGGGCATATTGCCAATTTTTAATAACCAACCCATGTTCAAAATAATCTCTATTTGAGTCAGGGAGGTTAACTACAAGAGCCCTATTCAGAAACCTAGTTTTTAAGTAATAAATATTATCTAGAATGGCCCATTTATAGCAATACATAATTTCAGGGATCCCTAAACGAGTCCCATGAGTTAGATTTAATTTGTACACCGCATTAATTATTCTCCATGAATTGGGGGCTATTTTTGCAGGGACAAGATCAAAATACTGACAAAACTCAAGACACAATGGGTTTGGCGGAAAAGAAAATCCACATTCAGCAATGAATAGACTGGGGAACCAATGTCCCTCAGCCAATCGAAAATAATCTAAAGGCTCAGAAAGAACCTCCGGAGTTACCCAGGAAGGAATGGAAAAATCAGAACGAAATTTCTCAACAGACTCCACAATATAAACCATACTGAATAAAAGAGATACAGAAGAAAGGAAGAAGATCTTACAGGAAGAAAGGAGGTATGTTGACAACGAACGAAAACAAGGATGAATGCACAAGAGAGAAGGAGAGAATAGAAAGCTTGAATGCAGGAAATTAGAAAAAGAAGAAGACGATATGGTTACCTAAGAAGTTTAAATACTTTGCCTTGGGAAGCGGCGAAGGATATGATTACAAAAAAGAAACTATTGAACTTCCGACGGCTAAAAGGACAAAAAGGGCACTAAGATCGAAGCGCTCTTAAAAGTTTGAAAAAAGGCGGATTCTTTGAATTTGGAAATAAATTCAAATACGATGCTCCTAAAACCCAGGAAGATCATTCAATATTTCCATAAACCGAGAAAGAATGTTCCATACTCCTCAAAGTTCGAAATATGAAACATTGGGGGCTTCTGTTGATACCAAAATTAATATGCTGATGTGAACGAATCATACGAAGACACTTGTCAATCTACGTGGTACAATAACAACGAGGAAGTTCATTTCCCCGACCAACTCATGTTCTGTCCGAGCAACGAGGATATACCGAGGAACTTCAGCACTCCGAGGTACTCTAGCGCTCCGAGGAACTCCTGAGAAATGAGCAACTAAGGCGGTCCGAGCTGCATCTCGGCCGTAGTATTAATTGCCAGAATATCAACAGTTCAACTATTCATTGAATGTTATCATCTTGACGCACACGCTGCATTAAATGTATTACCCTTTCATATGTATATCATTTAATGTATCAACCCATTCATGTACAGCCTAAGGGCTATAAATACCTTGTACCACCCTCATTCAAAGGGATCGGAATTTCTTGAGAGAACTTGTAATTCGAGAATTCCCAAACACTCAGCAATAACATAACAGTGGACGTAGGCCATTCTTATAAGGCTGAACCACTTTAAAAATCTTTGTCTCATTTTATTTATCTGTGATTGAATAATTAGAGTGATCTAATTTTTTACATCAACATTAAGCTTTATGAAGAAATGATTTTGTGTTGAGTGAGTGTTTGCTATGACACTGTATATATTTAATATTTTGGTTTGGTTTGGCTTAATATCGATCCAAACTTATAATCTTTCAAAGGTTGTGTTTTGTTTTTAAGAATTATGATTATGGCTATATTTACTTTATTTGCACTATTTCTTTCGCCTATATTACTTTCTTTCTTTCCTTTTTGGGTTTAAGTTGAAACCTCTAGTGAATAGGAATATGTTATGTTGTTGAAAGTTGTTTATGCATTTAATTGATTGAATATGTGAGAGATGATATTTTGGTAAATACATTTTATAAACAAATAGAGTTGTATAGGATTGGGTTTTGTGGGTGATAAGTTCTTAGAATTGTAGAGAATGCACCAAACAAATTCCAAGGATGAAAAATGAAACAAGGCATTTTAGTTGAACGAAATAAAATTCAAACAATGGAGAATTCGACTCATTTTTTAATGTTATTTATATTTATTTATTTATTTTGATCCCCTTTTTTTGTATCGATGCTCTGCTGAAAAAACGGATGGAAGGAGAATGATCAATTGGTTAGTAGATTATTGTAAAATTTAAAATTTGAAGAAATAAAGTCCATGCTCCTTCATTTTAATTTTAGCTTTCTCCTACTTTGTAGTTGGTATGAATGTTTATTGTAATCCAATTGTAGTGTTGTATGGATTCCATGGTTGTAGTGCTTGTTTTCTTTATATATATATATATATATATATATATATATATATATATATATAATCTGTTCTAGTGCTTGTAGATGAAATATATTGGATTGAATGAAACTAAAGGTTAGAAATCAGAGAAGCATGTTGAATCATTATATTTGACCCTTCGACATCCTATATTTTGAGTTTTATAATTTTATGTCTTGAATTTACCGACCTCTTCATCTTCATTGGTGTAATTATAAAAACTATTTAGAATTTAGCCCTATTTTTTCAATGAAAGGTGATTGTGATATGTTATCTTGACATTGGAAAAAAAATGGTGACTAGCTTCTCCATCTCCTTTATTGAAATTTATAAAGTAATCACTTTTTTCTTTCTTTGTTTATATCCATTCAGAGTTACCGTAGAGTAAACTATTTTATTGTTATCAAAATTAATACATGGAGTAACGAATATGTGCATATTGCTATGAAAACTAATATGTGCAATTTTTGTGTGATATTGAACGGGTTCCTATGGCATCAAAAAATAAAAAACATGTTTGGGGAGTTTACGTGTACTAAGATCCCACACAATTTCTATCCATGAACCAGAATTAGAGGAAACCATTGATCCATCTTTCGAAGATGATGACCATAAAAAAAGTATGAATTTCTTTGGACATAAAACATCGATGAGATATAGTTAAACATACTTCTGCAATAAGTACTCTATTGTCAGAACAGCTTTGCTTTTCAAAAGCTTAAAGCTGTTGACGTTAGATGCAAAACTTTGAAATAGCCTTAAGGAAGTGTCCCACATCGGTGGGAGAGTTAAAATGTGTTGTGTTAATATACAATTTTTTGGGAACAAAGGTTGAGCCCTTTGGGCATTCAATGTTTTGTGGGTATGTGGGGCAGACCCAATGGGCCAAGTCACGCGCGCCGCCGCCATCCGTCCGGCCCGGCCCGTGCCCGGGTCTTGGGCTTGGGCTCATTAAGAATTAATTTTTTGGACAAATACATAACTGTTTTTTGGGCTTTAAAAATTAATTTTTAACGGTAATTAATTCCGAAAAATTAAAACGTGTTGATTTCTTCAACCGAGTTGCCCACTATTTCCAGATTTTTCTCCACGTTGTTTACCAACGTCTCTTTTCTTTTTGCCCCATAAAAGAGGTTGTAGCCTCCGTTTTTAACACAGAGTTATCTCCCAAAAATTTTCTGCAAACAATTCTCATTTTCCAACCTCCGAATTTTTTACAGAAATAATTATTCATTCCCTGAATAATTATAACGACATAGAAATATATAATCTTTCCCAGATTAGTTATATTTATCTTGATCGAGCAGTATATGTATTATAGAATGGGTGTTTGTTGAGCGAATCAGATTCGTGCTGCTGATTCGTATTATTTTCGAGGCTGTTTTATCCTGGGGGTGACGGGGTTGTACACTGTCGGCACAAATTGGAGGCAGAGCCGCGAAACACCTTAAAGAGAGCGACATTGTCCGCGACTCAGCCGGTTCTTGACTGTCCAGTTCCGGATTTCTTATATTTTTCTGCCCCAGATTTATTTGCTCCAAATATTGGGTAATTTCGTTCCGGATTTTAATTCTGCATTTAATTGTTTATTCTGCAACAACAATTTTAAGGTGTTCTATATTCTGCCATGGACGAAATTAACTCAAGTAACCAAAATAAGCCTTTCAAATATGAAGGCACCCATTTTAAACGTTGGAACAAAAAATTGCTATTTTATTTAACTACGAAAAAAGTCGCATCATGTGTTCAATTTGACAAACCCGTAGTAAATAATCCACCTACTGTTGAGGAAAGCAAAACAATTAGAAATTGGGAGAAAAATAATTTTTTGTGCAAGAACTATATTCTGAATGCTCTAAGTGACGAACTTTATGACTATTATGCCAATTATAAAACTGCGAAAGATGTTTGGGACGCACTTTTTAAAAAATATGACACGGAGGAGGCGGGTGCTAAAAAATATGCCGTCAGCCGTTATTTGAAATTTCAAATGACGGATGACAAATCTGTTGTTGCTCAAACCCACGATTTGCAAATGATTGCCCATAAAATTATTTCCGAGGGCATGGCTTTAGATGAGCAATTTCAGGTGGTTGTAATTATTGATAAATTGCCTCCACTATTTAAAGAGTTTAAAAATATTTTGAGGCATAAGTCTAAAGAATTTTCACTAGAGTCATTAATTACTAAATTGAGAATTGAGGAGGAATCCCGAAAACAGGACTATAAATATGAAATTCTTGTTGTGTCTAACAATAAAAATCAGAAAAAGAACCACACTCCAGTTGTTTTAAAAGCAAACGGAAAAAATATGAAAAATCAGAAAAAGAGCCACAACCAGAATTTTAAAAATCAGACTCAGACTCAGAATAAGTATAAGAACCCTGGAAATGGACAGTCTAGCAACTCGGGACAGTTTCTCTGTTTCAAGTGTGGTAAGCCTGGCCATATGGCTCGCAAATGTCGCAATGTGCCACAAGCACAAGGGAATTTTACCGAAGAGGACCTATGTTCTATGATTTCATAAATCAACATGGTTAGCGGTGCCGAAGGGTGGTGGTTAGATACTGGCGCTTCCCGCCATATCTGTTATGATCGTAGTCTGTTTAAGACTTATTCTGAGACTGCAGATAAGAATGTGTTGTTGGGTGATTCTCACTCCACTGAGGTTGCTGGTACTGGAAATGTGGAATTGAAGTTCACTTCGGGAAAGACTGTTATCCTCAAAGATGTTCTTCACACTCTCGAGATAAGGAAAAATTTGGTTTCGGGCTATCTTCTCAACAAAGCTGGTTTTACTCAAACTATTGGTGCTGATTTATTTACTTTGACAAAAAATGAAATTTTTGTTGGCAAGGGTTATGCCACTGATGGGATGTTTAAATTGAATGTTGATGCAATGAATAAAATTTCTCCTTCTGCGTATATTGCTTGTTCATTTAATATTTGGCATGCTAGGCTTTGTCATGTTAATAAACGACTTGTTAAAAATATGAGCACTTTAGGATTAATTCCCGAATTATCATTAAATGATTTTGAAAAATGTGAATGGTGTAGTCAAGCAAAAATCACTAAGACACCACATAAATCTATTTTTAGAGAATCGGAACCACTTGATTTAATTCATTCAGATATTTGTGAATTGGATGGTGTCACAACTAGAAATGGCAAACGTTATTTTATAACTTTTATTGATGATTGTTCCGATTATTCATTTGTGTATTTAATGAAAAATAAAAGTGAAGCGTTTGACATGTTTAAAAATTTTCTTAATGAAATTGAAAATCAAGTTAATCGAAAAATAAAAAGGTTACGTAGTGATAGAGGCACCGAATATGATTCCGGACCTTTTATTGAATTTTATAAAACCCACGGTATTATTCACGAAAAAACTGCCCCTTATTCGCCCGAAATGAACGGTAAAGCCGAAAGAAAAAATAGGACATTAACTGAATTAGTTGTAGCTATTTTATTAAATTCCGAGGCTGCCTCACATTGGTGGGGTGAAATCATTTTGACTGTGTGTCACGTGCTTAATAGAATTCCTAAGACTAAAATGAAAATATCTCCTTATGAAATTTGGAAAAATATTAAGCCCAACGTGTCATACTTTAGAACGTGGGGGTGCTTAGCCTATGTACGTATACCCGACCCTAAAAGGTCTAAATTGGCGAGTAGAGCATATGAGTGTGTTTTTATAGGCTATGCTATTAATAGCAAAGCTTACCGATTTTATGACTTGAAAAATCAAGTAATTATTGAATCAAATGACGCCGATTTTTATGAAGATAAATTTCCTTTTAAATTGAGAAATAGTGGGGGCGAGTCATCCACTAATATTTCTTTAAATAAAAATAAAGAAAATAATGAATCCATTTTAGAAATTCGAAAAAGTAAAAGGGCTCGTGTAGAAAAAGATTTTGGTCCCGACTTTTATGCTTACACTTTAGAGGAGGATCCTAACACTATTCAAGAAGCCTTATCTTCTTTAGATGCCGATTTATGGCAAGAGGCTATTAATGATGAAATGAATTCTTTTGAAACAAATAAAACTTGGCATTTAGTGGACCTTCCTCCTGGATGTAAAACAATTGGGTGTAAATGTATTCTTAAAAAGAAATTAAAATTTGATGGCACTGTTGAAAAATATAAGGCACGCCTTGTTGCTAAAGGTTTTAGACAAAGAGAAAATGTAGACTTTTTTGATACATTTTCACCCGTGACTAGAATAACGTCTATACGTGTACTATTTTCTATAGCTGCCTTAAATGATTTAATTGTACACCAAATGGATGTTAAAACTGCATTTTTAAATGGAGAATTAGAAGAAGAGATTTATATGGATCAACCTGAAGGTTTTATTGTACACGGTCAAGAAAATAAAGTGTGTAAATTAGATAAATCTCTTTATGGACTCAAACAGGCACCTAAACAATGGCATGATAAATTTGATAGCTTAGTCATCTCTAATGGGTTTAAAATTAATGAAAGTGACAAATGCATTTATTATAAATATGTTGAGAACATTTGCACTATTATATGTCTTTATGTTGATGACTTGCTTATATTTGGTTCCAATATTCATGCCGTAGAAAATGTTAAATCATTATTAAGTGCCAACTTTGATATGAAGGATTTGGGTGAAGCTAGTGTAATATTGGGAATTAATATTACTAGGTCAGAAAAGGGACTTTCTTTGGATCAATCTCATTAAATTGAGAAAGTTCTAAAGAAATATAATTACTTTGACTGTAAACCTGCTAGTACTCCATTTGACCCTAGTGTAAAGTTATTTAAGAACACTGGCGACAGTGTAAACCAAAATGCTTATGAAAGCATTATTGGTAGCTTACGTTATGCTACAGATTGCACTAGACCTGACATAGCTTATGTTGTGGGAGTAATATGTAGATTTACTAGTAGACCTAGTATGGAGCATTGGCATGATATTGAGAGGGTCATGCGGCACCTTAAAAGGACGATGAACCTCGGATTACACTATAATAAGCATCCCGTTGTCCTTGAAGGATTTAGTGATGCAGATTAGAACACGCTATCTGATGATTCTAAGGCTACTAGTGGATATATATTTAGCATCGTTGGTGGTGCAGTTTCTTGAAAATCTAAAAAACAAACTATTTTGGCTCAATCCACTATGGAGTCTGAGATGATAGCGCTAGTTACTGCTAGTGAAGAGGCAGGTTGGTTAAGAAACCTCCTGTCAGATATCCCATTATGGGAAAGACCGATACCAGCCGTTTTGATTCATTGTGATAGTACCGCGACTATTACAAAAGTTGAGAACCGTTATTATAATGGTAAGAAACGACAAATACGTCGTAAGCCTAGTACTGTTAGAAAATTTATCTCTACGGGTGCTGTGAGGGTGGATCATATACGGTCTGAACAGAACTTAGCTGATCCTTTGACAAAATGACTAGCTAGGGAGAAGGTGTGGAACCCCACTAAAGGGATGGAACTAAAGCCCATGGTTAAATGAGTCATTTGTGATGGTAACCCAACATATAGACTGGAGATCCCAAGAAATATATTCAAAGGGTAATAACAAGTCACAAGTGATATGGGTTGAATCATGCGATTATTAATTAAAATAGAACGGGGTTTTACTCCGAGTCCATCCCTAAGGAGCATGATATCCTGAAGCGAGTTAAGGATGAGTTATTATAACAATTAATGAGATCTATAGCTCTATTTTGAGTGGGGTACTTAGCTACAGGAGTATTCTTGATAGACTCACCTATGTGAATGTGGAAGTGTGGCCGCTTCCTATGGATATTTTGGGCAAATTCCTAGAGCGTTCACTATACTAGGATAGAAGCACATGGCCGTGACGTGCTAGCTATTAGAACTACACCTAAGTAGGGTTTGTGTGGGATGTTGTCAGAGATAGAGTTCAAAACTACGGTTACTCTAGTATATTCTGAATCATCTTTACTACGTGAAGGTTCAAGTCGAAAGACACCTTTGCTTATGTACAATTCTATGAATTATTGCTCGATAAAATGTTTTCAAATTTTGCAAGTGGGGGATTGTCATAACAGCTTTGCTTTTCAAAAGCTTAAAGCTGTTGACGTTAGATGCAAAACTTTGAAATAGACTTAAGGCAGTGTCCCACATCGGTGGGAGAGTTAAAATGTGTTGTGTTAATATACATTTTTTTTGGAACAAAGGTTCAGCCCTTTGGGCATTCAATGTTTTGTGGGTATGTGGGACAGATCCAATGGGCCAAGTCACACACGCGCGCGCGCCGCCGCCGCCGTCCGGCCGGCCCGGCCCGTGCCTGTGTCCGGGTCCTGGGTCTTGGGCTTGGGCTCATTAATAATTAATTTTTTGGACAAATACATAACTGTTTTTTGGGCTTTAAAAATTAATTTTTAACGGTAATTAATTCTGAAAAATTAAAACGTGTTTTATTCCGTGTTGATTTCTTCAACCGAGTTGCCCACTATTTCCAGATTTTTCTCCACGTTGTTTACCAACGTCTCTTTTCTTTTTGCCCTATAAAAGAGGTTGTAGCCTCCGTTTTTAACACAGAGTTATCTCCCAAAAAATTTCTGCAAACAGTTCTCATTTTCCAACCTCCGAATTTTTTACAGAAATAATTATTCATTCCCTGAATAATTATAACGACACAGAAATATATAATCTTTCCCAGATTAGTTATATTTATCTTGATCGAGTAGTATATGCATTATAGAATGGGTGTTTGTTGAGCGAATCAGATTCGTGCTGCTGATTCGTATTATTTTCGAGACTGTTTTATCCTGGGGGTGACGGGGCTGTACACTGTCGGCACAAATTGGAGGCCGAGCCGCGAAACACCTTAAAGAGAGAGACATTGTCCGCGACTCAGCCGTGTTCTTGACTATCCAGTTCTGGATTTCTTATATTTTTCTGCCCCAGATTTATTTGCTCCAAAAATTGGGTAATTTCGTTCCTGATTTTAATTCTGCATTTAATTGTTTATTCTGCAACAACATCTATTGACTTCAGAGAGTTGATAATTGATTCACTCAAACCCAAGTCTTTAATATTTTCACTCGAGTACGTGAGGAATGTCACATGGGTGTTGTTGAAAATAATTTAATGTTTCGACTGAAAACAATGAAATAACTTTGACAAGATATCCGTGAATTGAACAATGTGAGTGGATTTGGATGGGATCCCAACACTTGTCAAATGACATCGGAATCAGCTGTGTGGCAAGAATGTATTAAAGTGAGTTGAATATTTTTTTGGTTGCTGAAATGTGATAATTTGTGTTGATATATGCTATTTGATGTTGAAATTTGCCATTTATTGCTGAAATTTACTATTTAATGCTAAAATTTGCCATTTGGTGGATTATAGATCAATCCCAAAAGTTATAAATTTAAGGGTATGGTCTACCCTTACTTCGCTAACTTTGAGACCATTTTTTGCCATGATATGACAATCGGCGATTGGGAGGTGAGGGTCACAACATCCCTCAAATGAGTGTTGTGCGAATATTTATTTACTTTAATTTTCAAATTTTAATCAACATATCATTGTAGACTATCGGCAAGACCATCGATCACATCCAAGCGAACAAAAAAAAAAGGGGTAAGCACAACATCTCATCATGGACGTGCCATGGATGACTAATGTTCTTGCTACCATTTTTGAATCCTCACGGAAGTTCGCCATTGCTATAGAAGCTCACGCAAAAGCCATGGCCACACACACAATTCAAGTTCGCATCTATTGGCAAGAAATAATTGAGAAGTTAAACGCAATTAACATAAGTAGGATCAATGTGATGTATCTCATGGAGTTTTTTAAGAAAGACAATACATTGGGACGTTTGTTTCTTGGCATTATTGATGATGACGTCAGGTGTGATTGGGTGTACAACAAACTAGAGTGGAGTCTTCCTGGTGGTTCTCATTAAAACTTGTTACGTAGATGGTATTAAAACTCGGTTATGTTTGGCGGATAATTGTTCTTGTTAATACTTCTTTTTATCTTTAAATTGGTATAGTACCAGTACAAATTCTCATTATTAGTTTTTGACATCGAGTTTTAAGAAATTAGTCATGTGTTACTTATATGACATCAAAACTTGTTATGTTTAGTGAATAATTGTTCTTGTTAGTATTTTCCGTTATTGTGAATTGGTAAATTGGTGACGTACCCTTAGAAATTTTTATTATGTCCTTTATTAAGTATTTAGAATGAATATTAGGGTTTTGATAAATACTTAAAAAATATATTATTTTCTAGGTGGAAAATAATGTATTTTCTAGGTGAAAAAATTGACAATCAAACACAAATGATGAAAAATATAGTATTTTTTAGGTAAAAATATTAACAGTAAAATACAAAAAGATAGAAAATATAGAATTTTCCAACTGAAAAATAATTACAACTAAACAATACACTATTTTTTCCAATTTTTTTTAAAATAAAATAATTATTTTTCATTTTTTTCCTTCTTTGTTATCAAATGCACACTTTGTGAGTCGGATTAAAATTAATGTTTTAAATAAGTTCCCAAGCGACGGGGGGCGGGGGGGGGGGTTGTTCTTTTCCACGTGTCTACGCCGAATGGATGCAGTGTGAACTAATATAAATTCCTGCAGAGATCGTCTATTTTTACTTTACAACTGTTACGTGGCCAAAGGCATAAAGTCATGTTTGTCTCTTACTATTGCCCATTGTCTACATGTCATTCGTGCCTATTGATACGTGTTTCATATTGTAACGAAGTACAAAATTTCTTACCTCCATCGGAACTAAATTTACTGTTAACAAGTTTTTTTAAACCGACCTAATAAAAGTTGTACGATATTTGTTACACCTATGTGTTAATAATAATGTTTTTGGCATTCATAAACCCAAAACCGTTAACGCTGAAGGTGGTGGCTGAAAAAAGCCCACATGTCATGCCTACATCTTACCACCACACTACAACAAGCCTTTCTCCATCACAAGCATCTTAATTCTGACTCACAAATCTCTCTCTTCTTGCCTTCCACTACGCACCCAACCTAGAATCAAATCCATCACAACACTAAAACCCTTATATATATTCGTTTCAAGTGATTCCAACTTCACAACTTTTGATATGGCTCGACAATGGCTAAGCCTTGTTGGAGCCATGTGGCTCCAAACCATAAATGGCACAAACTCAAATTTCCCTGCCTACTCATCACAACTCAAACAACTTCTCTCCATCTCCCAACTCCAACTTAACAACTTAGCCTTTGCCTCCGATGCTGGAAAACTCTTAGGCTGGTTTTCAGGCATAGCAGCTAATTATCTACCACTGTGGCTAGTTCTCATGATTGGTTCATCTCTTGGGCTTATCAGTTACGGCTTTCAATATCTCCTCCTAACAAACACTATCCCCACTCTCCCTTATGGGTTTGTTTTCTTTCTAGCTGTTTTGGCAGGAAATAGTATTTGTTGGATCAACACAGTTTGTTACATTGTCAGCATTCAAAACTTCCCAATTGACCGTCAAGTTGCTGTGGGGTTATCAACTAGCTACGTAGGATTGAGTGCAAAAGTTTATGCGGATATTGTTGATGCTTTTTTTTCATCTTCACCTAAGGAAAAAGCGAGAGCCTATCTTCTTTTCAATTCCATTTTACCAATTATGGTTTGTATTTTAGCTGCACCAATAGTTAAAGATGTGAATAGTGGGAGATCAAGGAGACTGACTGGTGGGTTTCTTGGAATTTTTGTGATAACTATGGCCACAGGGGTTTATGCTGTGATTAGCAGTTTAGGGTGGGTTATAACAGATGTGTTGTCACCGTTGGTTAAATTGATAGGGATGGGATTGCTCTTAATTGTTCCACTCTTGATTCCATTGGCAGAGAAGTTGAGTGAAGGGTTGCAGCAAAAATGTAGGATAAGAACAGAGAGAAGAGTGTGTGATGTTGGAATACAGGATGATAATGATAATGATGCAGTGGTGAGAATAGAGAGTGGGGTGACATTAGAACGGGAGAAAGGAGTTTGTGAGGTGGGTCAAGGTGTGAGAGAGGAAATTGGAGTGGGGTTGATGGTAAAGACGGTGGAATTCTGGTTGTATTTCTTTGTGTATTTGTTTGGTGCAACTCTTGGTCTGGTGTATTTGAACAATTTGGGACAAATTTCTGAATCACGGGGGTATTTTAGGACTTCTTCTCTCGTTTCATTGTCTTCTTCATTTGGTTTCTTTGGCCGTCTTATTCCATCACTCTTCGACTACTATCTTTCAAGGTCTCTCTCCCTTCTCTCATATAATGTTATTCAAAGTATAAAAATTCCTGCCCTCACTCAGTTTAAGCAAGTTTTTCATTTCCAAATTGTTTTTCGTTCTAGTCAATTTACACATTTTTTGGGACATGAAATTCCTCGCTCTTTAATCTTTAATGTATACTTTATAAGTTAGAATATACATAAGCTTAATCCGTGTATATTATAAAAAGTCACGTACATATTATTAAATTTCATGTGCAGATTACAATTCTTTCAAAAAAAAAATCATGTATAGTTCAAAACATTATTGTATACGTTATTGAAAATCGCGTATACGTTAAGGAAGAGGGAACTTAGTGTTCAATTTTTTTTTAGTGGGTTGGCGCCAAAAAAAAATTGTCGAATATGCAATGAAGCCCAAAAAACATTTTTTTAAACATATTATATTATTGTATAGAGAAATACATCTCAAAAGTAAAAACTACAATCTACATCAATACTTAAGATAAATTTAAAAAAAAATAATGAAGAAAACATTAATATTTTTCACTTTAAAAATGTTATAGGGATAAATAGTATTTTCGTCTTAAAAGTCATTAAATACTTTAAAACTAATAAGGGGATAGGGTTAAGTTGGTGGGGCACATTTTAACCTCACATATATGGGACATATGACTTGTTTGTGAATACTTTTGTTCATGGTATTCGAAGAGTTATAAATTTTGTGCTCTCTTTGGTTAGGCATTGAAACAGTGTTTTTTTACGCATTATGCATGGTCAGTTGCATAAATACGTTTATTACATATACGTACAAAACACGATTTCCTTATTTTCAAGCCAATATTTGCCGAAAATGACATTCACACACTTGCGTGTTCATTTAGAGATTTTGGGAATATTTAGTAAATTCCAATTAATTTTACAGAAAATACATATACACACATTTTTTCTAAAGACAATAAAGATTTTTATGTTTCGAAGGTAGCTTCGCTAGGCCAGTGAGGCCCTAGGTTTTGAGAACCTTCAGGGTCCGTTTTATATTCTTGAATGACAATACAAAACTGTTATAAAGAGTTTTTCAAACCTACATACATTGTTAAAATTAACATAAAAGACTGTTTATGGGATTGTTAGTCTTTTATTTTGGTTTCTCTACAAAGCATCATAAAAATCCGATTTATTTTTTTCGACGAATTTGATTTAGTTTGAATGCTCCCTTTTAGAGATTTACTTTGGGCTCCAAAAATTTCAGTGCCAACCATCCTTATATGCATTACTATTGAGTCGGAAGATATGGTGCCCTAAAAAATGTACAATATTAATATTTTTAAATACAACCTCGAATGTTAATTATGCGTTGAGAATATTCAGGCTCCATGCTTAATACCAAGAAGGATACAACACGATTAGTATACAAATGCAATGTGGTCTCACTTGTTTTTTTACTATAAAACAACAGTTGTCTGGAAACGTGTTGGTTTTTACCAAGTTATGTACACTTGACTTGTGTGAACTCACATTTTGGGTTGAACATTGTGAGATGCTCTCAAAAGTGTAATTCAAATAGGCAACTAATTTTTGCGTCCTCACTTATTAGTATGAAACACTTTAAGTTGCATAGGCAAGCTAACCGACTATTTCAAGAATCACTATCTTTTCCTCAAATATACGCATATATGATATACACTAGGCCCTGTTTGATTATTTCAAAATTATAAATAGATACATTTATAAATTGATTCATTTACAAATTGATTCATTAATTTTGTTTGGTTTCATTAATGAAATGATTCATTAATTATTCCACTTTAACGCATGTGTAAAATCTGAAATTGGATCATTTTACAAAAAATGTGAAATGCATCTATTTCAAATAGGAGACACATAAAGTGCATGCTCTTCTCTTCTCTCTCTCCCTCCCTTCCCCCTCTACCTCCTCCTCTCTCTCTCTCTTAATTTGTTTTTAACTTTTTTTTTAACATCAATTTCAGATTGTCAAAAATTACGTAAAATTGGATTTAAACTCATTTCAAATCCACTCATTTATAATTTACTAATTCACAGTGAATTAATTTACATAATCAAATAATTTGCACAACTAAATAGCGCCTAGATATACAAGTAGTTTTTTAAATTTTCTTATTATTAATTAATATGAAAATCATATACTGGAAAAAAAAAGAACAAATACTTAAAAAATTTTGCCTCGTTTATGATGTGACAAGGTATTGTATTAAAAATATTGTAAAATTAGTAGCGTGTCAATTATATGTGTGTGTAGATATAACACCTCATCATGCATTAAACTCATGTTGTTGTAGTATCTCTATCGCAGGAGCAAGTATATGATTTCAAGACCAGCAACAATAGCAGTGATGATGGCACCAATGTCAGGAGCCTTTTTCTTACTTTTTTTCAGTAGCAACCTCTCTCTCAACATCAGTACAGCCATTATAAGTGTATGTACTGGAGCAATTACTTCTCTCTCTGTCTCAACAACTACCGAGCTCTTTGGGACTAAAAATTTTGGAGTAAATCATAACATTTTGGTCATCAATATTCCAATAGGATCATTTGTTTTTGGTGACTTAGCAGCTCTACTCTACCGGAGAGAAGGTGGAGGAGGTGGAAGATGCATGGGCATGAAATGCTACCAAACAAGTTTTATTATTTGGGGATCTTTTTGTTCTATTGGGACTTTGCTGGCGTTAATTCTCCATGCACGAACCAAAAAGTTTTACTTCCAGAGATTATAGATGACATTAACGAATGAAAGACACTCTAATCATACTATGGTTAGTTTGACAGGGTATTATGTAACTGCGTTACCTATGCGTTGTTCTAGTTCGAATGTAACAAGTATACTTAGCTCCTAATACTTAACAAATTGATAAATATCGCTTTTCTTTTTTTTTTAGATTTTGTTAAGTCACGTAAATTCTTTCTCAAATGCATGCATAAGATTATGGCAGTGAGGGCTACGAACAGGGGCGGACAGCTTGCTCTGAATTATTTGTTTATTATTTGATAGATTATCCTTTTTTTTTTTAAAGTTTATTTTTTTTATTTTTTTATTATGAGTAGGTACTTATATATGATCCTTTAATTTTTATAATTTTTTTTAATAAGTAAATGTTTATCCTTTAATTTTAAATATAAACTAGCTTAGAAACTGGTGGGATGCCTCGGCACCACAAAGAATCATATCACATGATTTTAGTATAGAAAATCCAGTTCAAATGAACTTATATTTAGTTATTGCACTACATGTTAAGATTCAATATCACCCGACCTTATGAAGTTTTAAACAATCCCATCCCATAGCATTCTCCTAAATTAGGTGAAGTAATTGGAAAAATTAGTGAAAATTAGGTTGAATAATGGGCAACTTGAAAGGATGAAATTAATTTGTGTTTTTAATATTTGTGTGATTTTTATTAAAAGTGTGTTTGTTTATTTAACCACAATGTGCGGTGTTAATTGTATTTTCTTTATATTAAATACTTGCATTAACCAATGTTTGTCATCATCATCAACAGCTTTACTTTAGTCCCATCACATGGGTCGGCACATGGATTCTCCTTTTCCATTATAATATATTATAAGCAATACTATTATTAAAGTTTAATGCCTTAAGATCTCTCTTAATAATTTCCTCACACGATAGTTCAGGGCAGTCCCTGATAACTTTGTTTTTATATGTAGTCGTTGTTGCAAGTCAAGTCAATCAAAAGTTTTCTTTTTCAAGGGACTATAAAATATAAAATACCTATAAAATACATATAAAATAATATCAAACTAAAGTGTATAGCAGTAAGTAAGGATGTCAATCCACTTCAAGGGGGTAAATTAGAGACAAATTCAATTGTAATTCACATTTATTTTCTTTTTCTGGACTTTTTACTTTTTCTATTTTTTTTAGCTTTTCAAATATTAAAACAATTTGGTGAGGTGAGGTGAAACTAAAACTAAACTAAAATCAAAGATCAAAACAAGTAGCTAAAAAGTGACTAAAAATAATGAACAAAGTCTAATACTAAAATAAGAGAATAAGTGAGATAAATAAATGTGAGAACAATCAAGAAGTGTGATTACACCGCAAATTTTAGCTATTCTAACTAATTAATTTAATTATTTGAATTTTTCCAAATTAATACTAAAATTACAAATCAACTCTCGTTGCAAGTGTAATTTTAATAGTAATCTTTTAGAAAATTAAGTTTAACCTCCCACAACTCTAGAAAATATATCTACACTCCTTTTAATTAATCACCCACTAGGATGGATATATCAAAATTTATGTAAATCTAGAAAATGAATTTTAGAGTTGAAATTTAAGGAATAGTACCACACTTAAGAAACCCCTATCTCTAGTTCGAATCTAAAATGGATATTATAACATAGAATTTCGATTTTCTCTCAAAAATCAATTACCCTCTCTCGAAGCGTAAATTTAAGGGTGGGGGATCAAAATTAATATTCAAAGGGAATTTTCAAGTAATCAAACTAATTATATTAAAATAATCATCAAATAAGGGTTCACCCCACCCCTTGAAAGGGGATTTAGCCCAACGTGATATTAAACATGATAATCAAATAAACTAGACAATTAAAATAAAAGTAGAGAAAAGAACAATCAAACCAAATATCTTTGAGTGAAATTGAACTCCAATCCTTGAATTTGTAATTTATATCCCTCCAATTTGTGTGATCAAGCCAAAATTACATCAACAATTACACTCAAAAATGGATATTCACTAATTTATTTTTCTCACTAATCTAAAAAAAAGTAAAATAAAATAAATTATAACCTAAAAAAAAACTAAACTAAAAAATGGCGTTTCTCTCTCTAAAATTTGTATGAAAAAGCCCCTAATTTTTAAAATGGTCTTCTTCTTCCTTAAATAGTAGGCATGGAGCATGGGGGTAAATTGAGTAAATAGGATAGGGGTGTGCATGTGGTTATGGTGTAGGAGGGTATTTTAGGTGACACACACAGGTACATGTGTGTTGTGAGGTGTGAGGGCGTTTTGGGTGAGGGAATAAAAATCTAATTAGTTAAAAGGGGTTGGGGGTATTTTGGGTAAATGAATTAAAAGAGGTTTAAGTCACATGGGTTAAATGGGATGTGGGCATTTAGTTTTTATTTTCGTCTTGGGAGAAATGTGTTTTCGCTAGAACAAGGTTGGAGACGGTTTCGGTTTGTGGAGTGGTTGGGTAGATAAAATCGGGTTCAGGGCTCTGCGGGTTGGTCTCTGGTTGTGACCGGAGCTGGGCGGAGGTGGTCGAAGCAGGTGGGTCGGATCAAGTCCGCCGAAGGCAGGGGAGGTGTTGGGGTCGGCGCCGATTTTGGAGTGGATGTCTGTCCGACGTAGGCGCACCGGAGCGAGGATGCCGGCAGGAAGGGGGTTTAGAGGAGCAGGGCGACGACGGGTCGGAGGTAGGAGGTGGCGGTTGATATGGTGTTGGAAGGTTGAGTTTTGGTGGTGTGAGGGGTGTGTGTTAATGGTGGGTTTGTGGTGAGGAGAGAGAATGAGTGGTATGGTCAGGAAGATAAAATGAGGGGGTTATGTGTGGTGAGGGGTAGGAAATTAGGTGAGGTTGAGTGAGTATTTGGGTGTAGGAAGGGTATATGGTATTTGTGTGTGCGTATGGGGTTTATGTGTGTATTTAATTTCGACCCTAATAAAATAAAACTAACTAATAAAAATAAAACTACTAAAACTAAAAATCTAAAAATTAAATTCCCACTCTAAAAATAAAATAAAGACTCAGTTAAAAAAGAAACTAAAAAGAAATAAAAATAAAAAATAAAAATCTATTAAACTAAAAACTAAAATCCTAAAAAAAAATTAAATCAAATAAAACAAAAAAAATAAATGAAATCCTAAAAAATCTAATCCTAATAAAAAAAAACTAAAAGCTAATCAAAATCAAAATAAAATAAAATTATACTAATAAAAATAAAATAGAAAATAGAATATAAAACCTAGAAATTCTAAATAAATCTAAAATATATACTAAAAATAAAACGACTCAAACTAAAAATCTAAAAAAAATAAAAAGGCCCAAACTAAAAACACACAGGCTTCGGTGAAGGTTTAGGCACATGTTTAGGCTCGGGTGAGGTTACAGGAATGGGGAATTAGCTCCATTGGACTGCAAATTGATTCAAAATAATATTGTTTGAATCGCAACGCAATCAACCCTGCACATTGAACATTTACGCACATAAGACCATTATTGATGAGAATTAGCAATTGAAATATATATATTCGAGGTATAAAATGTACACTTTTGGGTGCTTATCATGCCACCCCCAAACAGAGCGTTTGCTAGTCCTCAAGCTATAAGATAGAGAGAAAGAGAAAGATAAGAAACCAAAAGTGTACCACTTTCGCGGGCACTTGCGATTGCACTTAGCATGTGCAACAAGCCTTTAAACCTATTGGTTGCCCTACAGAACGAGTTGTATCTCGTGAGGATTTGCAGGGAATATACCCACAAAATTTTTTATTTAAAAAGATTTATTGAAAAGCATTTAATCTCTTATTAGACATAGAATGATCACACAATCCGTAATAAGAGAAATACTTTTACAAATACAAGCTAGAATGTGTAAAAAGTTTAGCTATGTGAATACTCAAGGCATATCCTTCCTAGAACTCAACACGTGTGTGTGTGTGTGTGTGTGTGTGAATCAGTCAAAACGGGTCGAGTATCACAAGAGTAATTCCTAGATTGACTTTTCAAAATCAACGCTTCAACTTCAAATCTCACGGATATATCTCTCTCAAACGAACTCTCGAGATTTGGGTTAGTGTATCGCTCATGTGTGTGAGGAGGTGAGTAAATGTAATCAAGTTCAAACGTCTCACACACATATAAGAAAGAACGAACATTTAGAAAGAAAATGATCTCATAAAAGGAATGTTCATCATTATAGTGAGAACGTCGAGTTATTCACCACGTTGACTTTCATTTGCCCGAACACTTAGGGGAGAATATGAATGTTTATGGGTGGGGGGAAAATAAAATGGGAAGGATATGATATGAAAGATAAGATGGGATGGTGATGGTGATAGTGATAGTGATTTAAAGGATGAAGGCTGACGGATGAATGTATGATGGATGTGTGAGAAGAGTGTTCGATACTTAAAGAACAAAATATCTTTATTTCAAAACTAACTACAAACTCTCTTTCTTTTCTTTTCTCTTTTTTTTTCTTTTTTTTCGAATTTTCTTTTATTTTTCTCTCTTTTTTTTCTATTTTTGCTACATTTCTTTTGTTTTTTGTTTTTTCTCTTTTCAATCCAACAATGAAGACATTTACATTTGAAATCACACTATTTTCTCAAAAACGAAGGATGATATAGAGAATGTGGTGGGGTATGTATAGGAATAATTTAGGGAATATGTGAATATGGTAACGTAATGGGTTACATGAATGGTAAATGGTATGAAAAAGGGGTGAGTGTATGGATGAAAGTTTGGTGACCGGGAAAAATTTCAAGACACGCGCTTCTTACAACTCGAAAAAGACGTCATTCTCAGTGATCAAGCCAAGATTTTAATGAAGAATAATGAGATCATACAAAGATTTAAGAGCAGACCCAAAGGAAGTTGAATCAACTTGTGACTCGGAGATTGCGTAAAACACTCTGAAAGGGTGAAAGGCACAAATCTCACAAGCTCAAGTCTCTACTAGTGATCCTTAAGGTGTTCTTTGTAATTATAGCACTCCTCAACTCTAAACCGTAGTGACGTGATACATGCACAACTTTTTGTTGAGTCTAGAAATTCATGGTGCAACATGTCATGTTATGCATTACATAAGCTATTTAAACAAAATCCTCTAGCTTGTTTCCTAGACTTAAAAAGATGGATGATAAAAAATTCATATCAATGATTGAGATGAAAGAAACTGTACAAAATTTTAAAAATCAGGTTTAAAAGATTAAATTTTTCAAAAGGGGCACGATTTTGATAAAATTCCCCACCCCCAAACAAAAAGGAACATCTTACTCGATGTTAAATAAAATTACTTTTAAAATTGAGAGAATAAGGGTAGGAAAGAGATTACCATAATCAACGTCTATGAAATGGATAAGCCTAGAATAAACCTGAATAAAAAGTGAAAATGTAACAACATTTGTACAAGTCTATAAACAATGTAAAGCATTGGGTGGTGTGACACACCACCCTCAAACAGGATGAGACTTACACAAGAAATAACGGGCTGCCTCTCAGTAGCACTGAGTTTAACGTCTTCAGCCAGACCGAACCATTCTCACCCTAAAGATAACATCTATGAAAGTTCAGGACGACAGAAAAATTGGGTGACGATAATCACTCCCAAACAAGACTGAAGCGTTAGTCTTGTTGGATAAAGGCTAAAGTGGTTAATGCACCTGTATGGAAAAGTGCATCACACGATGCAAAGCATCATTGGAACATGGAAGAGTGGGTATTAGGATAATGGTATGAAAGGCTGGGGAGCATGAGCATCGAATACGGGCCTTGTTGAGCCGAAAAGTGGGGGCGACTGGGGCCCTATACGCATGGTGGTTTAATTGGTGAGGGAGGCAATATGGTTTGGTAAGTGGAATGGGATGGGCCTCATAAAAATCAAACGACCATTCTATAAATGGGAATTGATAATAGGTAGTCCGTGACATGCTAAGGAGTTGTCTATGTAGAAAATCAATACCACAAGGAAGTGGTGTGCATGGAGGAACAAGATCGATGTCACGGAAGTGGAGAGTAGCATCACAAATACTCTCATAGATGGTGGAGGACGGTTTTAGGTTAGGATCTAAAAAGGTAGATGGAAATATGAAATTTGTAAAATGAAGATCCAAACTAGGTGGTGGGGTGGTTAGTTCAAACTAGGCACCAATATCGGAGATAGGGGAATCACTAGAAATATTGGGCTCAAAGGGATCCATACTTGGTGGAATAGGATCCATATCCGGAGAGGTAGAAACTATCTCGAATTTAATCTCAAGAAAATGGTGAGCAGTCGTAGCCGGAGCTAACCTAGGATAAATTTGTTCCTCGGGAACATAAAGGTGAAGCTCGATAGGTGTAGACTCGGGCATTTTTTTGGATTCGGCGGGAAAGGGAATAGGAACCTCAAAGTGGGGTTCTTTTGGATATGACATGATTTGATCAGGCTCACTATCTTCGGATAAATCAATACAAATGTCAACTTGAGGCCCGGACCATGGGATGGTCTCAACGTCGAGATTATTGGGAGGATAGGGTTAGTCACACTCAAAGTCAATGGCACAAGGCGACACATCATCACTCCACGTGGGGGAAATAATGGGTTAAATTGGGGTGAAGTCTGACTCTCGGTCAAACTCAATTTCATTTAATCTTTGTTCAAGACGTTGGAGAGCTTCAGTTTGGATTTAAGTGGCTTGCTCTTGATCGAGTATGAGCTTTTGCAAGAGGATTTCGAGAGCGGATGTAGATGGTGGTGGTGGTGGTGGTGTGACGGTTGGTGGTGGTGGTTGAGGTGGACACAACTCGTTATTATCATGACTATATGAAGAATACTCAAAGGAAGTGTGTGGAACGGGGTCAAATGCATCATACACGAAAGGATCGCCATCGTGATGGACAAATTATTGATAATCATTGGGTGCATAGTGAGGAAACTGATCGGGATAAGGAGCACAAGATTGCCATGATAATTGTTGGAATGTGTGAGAATCCACAACAACGGGTTGGGATTCGTATTGCATGAAAGGGTGATCGGACCTCCATGAATTACTGGGGTACTCGCACCACTCGGGATTGGGTATATCATGATGGTAGGCCGAGGTGGGTTCTGAAATAGTGTCATATGGATGCACATGTTCCATGGTGGGATCGTAAGGATATGAAAAGTGAGGGCACTCATGGGACATGTGATAGGCGTAAGAATAATGGTTGCACGATAAAATATGTGACACGTTGAAACTTGACACCGAGGGTGATGGAATAGGAGGTGAGTGCATGGACGGGTCAAGATGATACTCTTGAGAGAGGTGAAACCGCTAAAAATATAATAAAGAGATGGCTCGGGATCACTCTCACACGTGTCGCGTGTCATTGGGAAATGACCAAAGTAGTCCTGTAAAGGACGTTCTCCGGCCATGACGAGAATTTTTTTTTTTAACTTTTTCAAAAGGAAAGAAAATATTTTTGGATTTTTCTAAAAATTAGAGAAATTTGGAAGAAAAGGTGGGGAAAAATCTGAACTCGCTGAATTTGGACGAACTCATTAAAATCGACTACCAAAAAATTAAATTGGGCACACACATGTCAAGAAGAATTTCAAACTAGCACATAGCCAATTTTTATCTTTAGATTTATTGAAACGGTAGTCAAATTTTAATTAAGTCCGCGAGCGATAAAAAATCACGAAAATATCTTTGTGATCGCCTTTGGAAAAGTATTCTCCTTGTGGGCTACCTAGTTTATTGAATTTAAATTTAGTTATGGCTAGGGTAGCACACATTGGTAAGCGTGTGAGTTGGGTGATGAAATCCCTTCTCGTGAGTGATCGAGTGTAAGCCTTAGTAATTTAATTCATCACACCATTCGAAAATAAATGCAAGAATAAAATCACACAAGAGCACGTGATCACACACAAGAATTGACTTGCTAACAGGAGAGGCACGAGGGTTCAAAAGATGTACCTCCCACAAATTTTAGGCCGTGGGGTGCCAAAAAATTTGAGTCGAATGGGGGAAGATCACACAAATCTCAGTCGGCCCCGGGAGTCCTACCGACCCAAGGTAGAGAGGATCCTCTCCTTTGGATGCCCTCTCTCTACCTTGTCCGGTTTCCCTATTAGCTTTCTTAAATTATTACAATTTTCAAAATGAAAAAATATGGTGTCTCTTTGAACCACAATACAAGCAAAGATAAAATAAACCTAATATAAGCCTTCTAAAAAAAAATAGAAAAATGGTACTAAAAAAAATAAAAAAATAAAAAAGTGCGAAAAGTAAATGAACTACAAGCTGAAATCCGCGCCAAGTGCTTCACGCTCCCAAAAATGGAAACGACGCCATTTTATTACTTTGCTTTTTATATGTATTCGTTGTTGCAAGCCAAGTCAATTAAAACCTTAAAATACTTACAAAATAATATCAAACTGAAGTGTAGAGCAGTAAGTAAGGATGTCAATCCACTTTAAGGGGGTAAGCTAGAGACAAATTCAATTGTAATTCACTTTTATCTTCTTTTATTGGACTTTTTTCTTTTTCTATTTTTTTTAGCTTTTCAAATATTACAACAATTTGGTGAGGTGAGGTGAAACTAAAACTAAACTAAAATGAAAGATCAAAACAAGTAACTAAAAAGTGACTAAAAATAATGAACAAAGTCTAACACTAAAATAAGAGAATAAGTGAGGTAAATAAATGTGAGAACAATCAAGGAGTGGGACTACACTACAAATTTTATCTATTCTAACTAATTAATTTAATTTGTTGAATTTTTTCAAATTAATACAAAAATTACAAATCAGCTCTCGTTGCAAGTGTAATTTTAATAGTTATCTTTTTAAAAATTAAGTTTAACCTCCCACAACTCCAAAAAATAGATCTACACTCCTTTTAATTAATCGACCGCTAGGATGCATTTATCAAAATTTATGTAAATCTAGAAAATAAATTTTAGTGTGAAATTCAAGGAATAATACAACACTTAAGAAACCCCTATCTCTAGTTCGAATCTAAAATTGATATTATAACTTAGAATTTCGATTTTATCTCGAAAATCATTTACGCTCTCTCGAGGCGTAAATTTAAGGGTGAGGGATCAAAATTAATATTCAAAGAGAATTTTCAAATAATCAAACTAATTAAATTAAAATAATCATCAAATAAAGGTTCACCCCACCCCTTGAAAGGGGATTTAACCTAACAAGATATTAAACATAATAATCAAATAAACTAGGTAATTAAAATAAAAGTAGAGAAGAGAACAATCAAACCAGATCTCTTTTAGTGAAATTGCACTCCAATCCTTGAATTTACAATTTACATCCCTCCAATTTGTGTGATCAAACCAAAATTATAACAACAATTACATTTAAAAATGGATTCTCACTAATTTATTTTTCTTACTAATCTAAAAAAAAGAAAAATAAAATAAATTCTAACCTAAAAAAAAAACAAACTAAAAAAATGTGTCTCTCTCTAAAATTCATTTGAAAAAGCCCTTAATTCTTCCTTAAATAGTAAGCATGGAGCATGGGGATAAATTGTGTAAATAGGATAGGGTTGTGCATGTGGTTACGGTGTAGGAGGGTATTTTAGGTGACACAAAAGTGCATGTGTGTTGTGAGGTGTGAGGGGGTTTTGGGTGAGGGAATAAAAATCTGATTTGTTAATAGGGATTGGGGATATTTTGGGTAAATGGATTAAAAGAGGTTTAAGTCACATGGGTTAAATGGGATGTGGGAATTTAGTTTTTATTTTGGTTTTTGTTTGTTCATAGGTCATAAATCTTGGCTTTTGAGAGAATGGGTTTTGGGCTAGAATAAGGTTGGAGACGATTTCGGTTTGTGGAGTGGTAGGGTAGATAGAATTGGGTTCAGGACTCCGTGTGTTGGTCTCTGGTTGCGACTAGAGCTGGGCTGAAGTGGTCGGATCAAGTGGGTCGGATCAAGTTGGTCGGAGGCAGGGGAGGTGTTGGGGTCGGCGTCGATTTTTAAGGGGATGTCTGTCCGGTGTAGGCGTGCCGGAGAGAGGACGCCGGCCGGAAGGGGGTTTAGAGGAGCAGGATGGCGACGGGTCGGAGGTAGGAGGTGGTGATTGATGTGGTGTTGGAAGGTTGAGTTTTGGTTGTGTGAGAGGTGTGTTTTAATTGTGGGTTTGTGGGGAGGAGGGAGAATGAGTGGTATGGTGGGGAAGATAAATGAGGGGGTTATTGTGTGTGGTGAGGGTCTAGGAAATTAGGTGAGGTTGAATGAGTATTTGAGTGTAGGAAGGGTATAGGGTATCTGTATGTGAGTATGGGGTTTATGTGTGTGTTTAATTTGGACAATAATAAAATAAAACTAACTAATGAAAATAAAACTACTAAAACTAAAAATCTAAAAATTAAATTCCCTCCAAAAATAAAATAAAGACTTAATTAAAAATGAAATTAAAAAAAATAAAAATGAAAAAAAAAATCTATTAAACTAAAAACTAAAATCCAAAAAAAAAAAGTAAAATCTAATAAAACTAAAAAAATAAATGAAATCCTAAAAAATATAATCCTAATAAAAAATTAAAAACTAATCAAAATCAAAATAAAACAAAAATTATACTAATAAAAATAAAATAGTTTATATTCTAAATAAATACTAAAAATAAAACGACTCAAACAAAAAATTTAAGAAAAATAAAAAGGCACAAACTAAATGCACACGGGCTTCGAGGAAGGTTTAGGGACAGGTTTTGGCTCGGGTGACGTTACGGGAATGGGTAATTTGCTTCATTAGACCACAAATTGCCTTGAAATAATATTTTTTGAATCGCAACGCAATCAAGCCTGCACATTGAACATTTACGCGAATAAGACCATTATTGTCGAGAATTAACAACTAAAATATGTCTATTCGAGGTATAAAATGTACACTTTTGGGTGCCTATCACACCACCCTCAAACAGAGCGTTGCTAGTCCTCGAGCAACAAGATAGAGAGAAAGAGAAAAATAAGAAAACAAAAGTGTACCCCTTTTTCGGACACTTGCGATTGCACTTAGCATGTGCAATAAGCCTTTAATCTATAGGTTGCCCTACATGGCGAGTTGTGTCTCCTGAGAGTTTATAGGGAATAAACCCACAAAATTCTTTATTTAAAAAGATTTATTGAAAGGCCGTCAATCTCTTATTACACATAGAATGATGGCACAATCCATCATAAGAGAAATACTTTCACAAATACCAGCTAGAATGTGTAAAAAGTTTAATTATGTGAATACTCAAGGCATATCCTTCCTAGAACTCAACGTGTGTGTGTGAATCAGTCAAAATGGGTCGAGTATCACAAGAGTAATTCCTAGATTGCCTTTTCGAAATCAACGCCTTAACCTCAAATCTCACGAATATCTCTCTCTCAAATGAACTCTCGAGATTAGGGTTAGTGTATCACTCATGTGAGTGAGGAGGTGAGTAAATGTAATCAAGTTCAAACTTCTCACACACATATAAAAAATAACGAATAGTAAGAAAGAAAATGATCTCATGAAAGGAATCCTAATAACTACAGTGAGAACGTCGAGTTATTCACCACGTTGAATTTCATTTGCCCGAACACTTAGGGGAGAATATGAATGTTTATGGGTGAGGGGGAAATAAAATGGAAAGGATATGATATGAAAGATAAGATGGGAAGCTGATAGTGATAGTGATTTGAAGGACGAAGGATGAATGTATGATGGATGTGTGAGAAGTGTGTTCTATACTTGAAGAATAAAATGTCTTTATTTCAAAACTAACTACAAACTCTCTTTCTTTTCTTTTCTCTCCTTTTTTTTCTTTTTTTTTTTGAATTTTCTTTTATTTTTCTCTCCTTTTTTTTTCTTTCTATTTTTGATACTTTGCTATATATTTTTTTTGTTTTTTATTTTTTCTCTTTCCAAACCAACAATGAAGACATTTACATTTGAAATCACACTCTTTTCTCAAAAATGAAGGATGATATAGAGAATGTGGTGGGATATATATAGGAGTAATGTAGGGAATATGCGAATATGGTAACGTAATGAGTTACATGAATGGTACATTGTATGAAAAAGGGTTGAGTGTATGGATGAAAGTTTGGTGATCGGGACAAAGTTCAAGATACGCGTTTCTTACAACTCGAAAAATATGTCATTCTCAATGATCAAGCCAAAATTTTAATGAAGAATAATGAGATCATACAAAGATTTAAGTGCGGACCCAAAGGAAGTTGAATCAACTTGTGACTCGGAGATTGCGTAAAATACCCTGAAAGGGGGAAAGGCACAAATCTCACAAGCTAAAGTCTCTACTAGAGATCCTTAAGGTTTTCTTGGAAATTAGCACTTCTCAACTCTAAACCGTAGTGACTTGATACGTGCACAACTTTTTGTTGAGTCAAGAAATTCATGGTGCGACATGCCTTGTAATGCATTACATAAGCTATTTATAAAAAAAATAGTCTAGCTTGTTTCCTAGACTTAAATAGATGGATGATAGAAAATTCACGTCAGTGATTGAGATGAAAGAAAGTGCACAAAATTTTAAAAATTAGGTTTAAAAGATCAAATTTTTCAAAAGGCACGATTTTAAAAAAATTCTCCACCCCCAAACAAAAAGGAGCATCGTCCTCGATGTTAAATAAAATGATTTTTAAAATTGAGAGCAGAAGGGGAGGAAAGAGATTACCATAATCAACCTCTATGAAATGGATAAGCCAAGAATAAACCTGAATAAAAAGTGAAAATATAATAAAATTTGTACAAGTCCATAAACAATGTAAAGTATTGGGTGGTGTGACACACCACCCCCAAACAGGTTGAGACTTACACAAGAAACAACTGGTTGCCTCCCAGTAGCGCTAAGTTTAACATCTTCACCCAAGCCGAACCATTCTCACCCTAAAGATAACATTTATGAAAGCTCAGGGTGGCAGAAAAATTGGGTGATGATAATCACCCCCAAACAAGACTGAAGCGTCAGTCTTGTTGGATAAAGGCTAAATTGGTCAATGCACCTGTATGGTAAAGTGAATCACACGATGCAAAGCATCGGTGGACCATGGGTGGGTGGGTATTAGGGTAATGGTACGAAAGGCTGGGGAGAATGAACATCGATCACGTGCCTTGTTGTGCCGAAAATTGAGAGCGACTAGGGCCTATATGCAGGGTGCTCTAATTGGTGAGGGAGACAATACGGTTTGGTAAGTGGAATGCGATGGGCCTCATAAAAATCACACGACCATTCTATAAATGGAAAATGATAATAGTCGCGCCGTGACACGCTAGGGAGTTGTCTATGTAAAAAATCAATACCTTAAGGAAGTGATGTGCATGGAGGAACAAGCTCGATGTCACGGAAGTGGAAAGTAGCACCATGAATACTCTCATAGATGGTTGAGGATGGTTTTAGGTTAGGATTTAAAAAGGTAGATGGAAATATGAAATCTGTAAAATCAAGATCCAAACCATGTGGTGGGGTGGTTGTTTCAAACCAGGCACCAAGATCGGAGATAGAGAAATCAATAGAAATATTGGGATCAAAGGGAGCCATACTTGGTGGAATAGGATCCATATCCGGAGAGGTAGAAATTATATTGAATTAAATATCAAGAAAATGGTGAGCACTTGTAGCCGGAGCTAACCTTGGATAAATTTGTTCCTCGGGAATATAAGGGTGAAGCTCGATAGGTGTAGAATCGGGCATTTTTTTGGATTAGGCGGGAAATGGAATAAAAACCTCAAAGTGGGGTTCTTTTGGAAATTACAGGATCACTATCTTCGAATTAATCAATACAAATGTCAACTTGAGGCCCGTACCATGGGATGCTATCAACGTCGAGATTCTCGAGAGGATAGGGTTGGTCACCCTCAAAGTCAATGGACAAGACGATGCATCATCACTCCACATGGGGTAAATAATGGGTTGACTTGGGGTGAAGTCCGACTCTCAGTCACACGCAATTACATTTAATCTTCGTTCAGAGAGCTTCATTTTGGATTTGAGTGGCTTACTCTTGCTCGAGTATGAACTTTTGCAAGAGGCTTTCGAGAGAGGATGTGCATAGTGGTGGTGGTGGTGGTTGAGGTGGACACAACTCGATATTATCATGACTATATGAAGAATACTCAAAGGAAGTGTGTGGAACGGGGTCGAGTGCATCATACACGAAAGGCTCGCCTTAGTGATGGACAAATGGCTAATAATCATTGAGTGCGTAGTGAGGAAAATGATCGGGACAAGGGGCACAAGATTACCATGATGACTGTTGGAATGTGTGAGGATCCACAACATCGGGTTGGGATTCGTATTGGGTGAAAGGGTGATCAGACCTCCACGAATAACTGAGGTACTCACACCACTCAGGATTGGGTATATCATGATAGTAGGCCGAGGTGGGTTCTGAAACAGTCTCATATGGATACACATTTTCCATGGTGGGTTCATAAGGATAGCAAAAGTAGGGTCACTCATGGAACATGTGATCGGCATAAGAACAATGGTTGCACGACAAAATATAGGACACGTCGACACTTGACACCAAGGATGATGGAATAGGAGGTGAGTGCATTGACGGGTCAAGAGTATCTATAATAGTCGTGAGAGAGGTAAAATCGCTAAAAATATCATAAAGAGATGGCTCGGGATCACTCTCACACGTGTCGTGTGTCAGTGAAAAATGACCAAAGTAATCCCGTAAAGGACGTTTTTCGGCCATGACGAGAAAAATTATTTATTATTTTATTTTTAAATTTTTTTAAAAGGAAATAAAATATTTTTGGATTTTTCTAAAAATGAGAGAAATTTGGAAGAAAAGGTGGGGAAAATTTTGGACTCGCTGAATTTGGACGAACTCACTAAAATCGACTACCAAAAAATTAAATTGGACACACACACACGTCAATAAGAATTCCTAACTATTTTTATCTTTAGATTTAGTCAAAGGGTAGTCAAATTTTAATTAAGTCCGTGAGCGATAAAAAATCACGAAAATATCATTGTGATCGCCTTTGGAAAAGTGTTCTCCTAGTGGGCTACCTAGTTGATTGATTTTAAATTTAGTGATGGTTGGGGTAGCACACAATGGTAAGCGAGTGAGTCGGTGATGAAATCCTTTCTCGTGAGTGACCGGGTGTATGTCTTTGTAATTTAATTCATCACACCATTAGCAAATAAATGCAAGAATAAAATCACACAAGAGTACGTGATCACACATAAGAATTGACTCGCTAACATGAGAGGCGCGAGGGTTCAAGAGATGCACCTCCCACGATTTTTAAACTGTGGAGTGCCAAAACATTTGAGTCGACCGGGCGGAGATCACGCCAATCTCAGTCGGCCGCGGGAGTCCTATCGACCCAAGGTAGAGAGGCTTCTAAATCCTCGCCTTTGGACGCCCTCTTTCTACGTTGCCCGGTTCCCTATCAAGCTTTCTTCAATTATTATAATTTTTAAAATGAAAAAATATGGTGTCTCTATGCACCATATAACAAGCAAGGATAAAATAAACATAATAAAAGCCTTCTAAATAAAATATAAAAATGGTACTAAAAAAAATAAAAAATAAAAAAGTGCAAAAAATAAATGAACAACAAGTTGAAATCCGTGCCAAGTGCTTCACGCTCCCAAGAATGGCAACAACGCCATTTGATAACTTTACTTTTTGTATGTAGCCGTTGTTGCAAGCCAAGTCAATCAAAACCTTAAAATACCTACAAAATAACATCAAACTAAAGTGTAGAGTAGTAAGTAAGGATGTCAAGCCACTTCAAGGAGGTAAGTTAGAGATAAATTCAATTGTAATTCACTTTTATTTTCTTTTTTTGGAATTTTTACTTTTTTTTTTAATCTTTTTTTAGCTTTTCAAATATTAAAACCATTTGGTGAGGTGAGGTGAAACTAAAAATAAACTAAAATCAAAGATCAAAACAAGTGACTAAAAATAATGGACAAAGTCTAACACTAAAATAACAAAATAAGTGAGGTAAATAAATGTGAGAACAATCAAGGAGTGGGACTACGCCACAAATTTTAGCTATTATATCTAATTTATTTAATTATTTGAATTTTTCCAAATTAATACCAAAATTACAAATCAACTCTCGTTGCAAGTGTAATTTTAATAGCAATATTTTAGAAAATTAAGTTTAACCTCCCACAACTCTAGAAAATAGATCTACAATCCTTTTAATTAATTACCCGCTAAGATTGATTTATCAAAATTTATGTAAATCTAGAAAATGAATTTTAGTGTTGAAATTAAAGGAATAATACCACACTTAAGAAACTCCTATCTCTAGTTCGAATCTAAAATGGGTATTATAACTTAGAATTTTTATTTTCTCTCGAAAATCATTTACCCTCTCTCGAGGCGTAAATTTAAGGGTTAGGTATCAAAATTAATATTCAAAGGGAATTTTCAAGTAATCAAACTAATCAAATTAAAATATCATCAAATAAGGGTTCACCCCACCCCTTGAAAGGGAATTTAGCCTAACATGATATTAAAATAAACTAGGCAATTCAAATAAAAGTAGAGAAGAGAACAATCAAACCAAATCTCTTTGAGTGAAATTGAACTCCAATCCTTGACTTTGCATTTTCCATATCTCCAATTTGTGTGATCAAACCAAAATTACATCAATAATTACACTCAAAAAAGGATTCTCGCTAATTTAATTTTCTCACTAATCTAGAAAAAGTAAAATAAAATAAATTCTAACCTATAAAAAACTAAACTAAAAAATGGTGTTTCTCTCTCTAAAATTAATATGAAAAAGGCCCTAGTTTTTAAAATGGTCTTCTTCTTCCTTTAATAGTAGGCATGGAGCATGGGGATAAATTTGGTAAATAAGATAGGGGTGTGCATGTGGTTATGGTGTAGGAGGGTATTTTAGGTGACACAGACAAGTGCGTGTGTGTTGTGAGGTGTGAGGGTGTTTTGGGTGAGGGAATAAAAATCTGATTTGTTAAAAGGGATTGGGGGTACTTTAGGTAAATGGATAAAAAGAGGTTTAAGTCACATGGGTTAAATGGGAAGTGGGCATTTAGTTTTTATTTTGATTTTGGTTTGTTCACTGGTAATAAATTGTGGCTTTTGGGAGAAATGGGTTTTGGGAAAGAACAAGGTTGGAGACAGTTTCGATTCGTGGAGTGGTTGGGTAGATAGAATCGGCTTCAGGGCTCCGTGGGTTGGTCTCTGGTTGCGACCGGAGCTGGGTGGAGGTGGTCGGATCAGGTTGGTAGGATCAAGTCGGCCGGAGGCAGGGGAGGTGTAGTGGATGTCTGTCCGGCGTAGGCGCGCTGGAGCGAGGACGTCGGAGGCTAGGGGGTTTAGAGGAGTAGGGTGGCGACGGGTCGGAGGTAGGAGATGGTGGTTGATGTGGTGTTGAAAGGTTGAGTTTTGGTGGTGTGAGAGGTGTGTGTTAATGGTTGGTTTGTGGTGAGGAGAGAGAATGAGTGGTATGTTGGGGAAGATAAAGGAGGGGGTTATTGTGTGTGGTGAGGGTGAAGGAAATTAGGTGAGGTTGAGTGAGTATTTAGGTGTAGGAAGGGTATAGGGTATTTGTGTGTGAGTATGGGATTTATGTTTTTGGCCCCTAATAAAGTAAAACTAACTATTAAAAATAAAACTACTAAAACTAAAAATCTAAAAATTAAATTTCTACTCTAAATATAATATATACACTCAATTAAAAATGAAACTAAAAAGAAATAAAAATAAAAATCTATTAAACTAAAAACTAAAATCCTAAAAAAAGTAAAATCTAATGAAACAAAAAAAAAATAAATGAAATCCCAAAAAATCTAATCCTAATAAAAAATAAAAAACTAATCAAAATCAAAATAAAACAAAAATTATACTAATAAAAATAAAATAGAAAAATAGAAACTAAAACCTAGAAATTCTAAATAAATCTAAAATAAATACTAAAAATAAAACGACTCAAACTAAAAATCTAAGAAAAATAAAAAGGCACAAACTAATCACGCATGGGCTTAGGGACAGGTTTAGGCTCTGGTGAGGTTACGTTTATGGAGAATTAACTCTATTTAACTACAAATTGCCTCGAAATAATATTTTTGGAATCGCAATGCAATCAAGCTTGCACATTGAATATTTACGCCATAAGACCGTTATTGTCGAGAATTACCAATTAAAATATGTCTATTTGAGGTATAAAATGTACACTTTTGGGTGCTTATCACACCACTCTCAAACTGATCGTTGTAGTCCTCGAGCAATAAGATAGAGAGAAAGAGAAAGATAAGAAATCAAAAGTATACCACTTTAGCAGGCACTTGCGATTGCACTTAGCATGTGCAACAATCCTTTAAACCTATAGGTTTACCCACAGGACGAGTTGTGTCTCGTGAGGGTTTACATGGAATATACCCACAAAATTATTTATTTGAAATGATTTATTGAAGGGCAATCAATCTCTAATTAGACATAGAATGACCGCACAATCCATCATGAGACAAATACTTTCACAAATATAAGCTAGAATGTGTAAAAAGTTTAGCTATATGAATACTCAATGGCACATTCTTCCTAGAACTCAACGTGTGTGTGTGAATCAGTCAAAAAGGATTGAGTATCACAAGAGTAATTCCTATATTGCCTTTTCAAAATCTATGCTTCAAATTCAAATCTCACGGATATATCTCTCTCAAACGAACTCTCAAGATTATGATTAGTGTATCGCTCATGTGTGTGAGGAGGTGAGTAAATATAATAAAGTTCAAACATCCCACAAACATATAAGAAAAAATGAACATTAAGAAAGAAAATGATCTCATGAAAGGAATGCTAATCACTATAGTTAGAACGTCGGGTTATTCACCACGTTGACTTTCATTTGCCCAAACACTTAGGGGAGAATATGAATGTTTATGGGTGAGGGGGAAATAAAATGGGAAGGATATGATATGATATGAAAGATAAGATGGGATGGTGATAGTGATAGTGATTTGAAGGATGAAGGATGATGGATGAATATATGATGGATGTGTGAGAAGAGTGTTCTATACTAGAAGAACAAAATGTCTTTATTTCAAAACTAGCAACAAACTCTCTTTCTTTTCTATTCTCTCTTTTTTTTTAATTTTTTTTTCGATTTTTTTTTTTATTTTTCTCTCTTTTATTTTTCTTTCTATTTTTGTTATTTTGATATGCATTTTATTTATTTTTTGTTTTTTCTCTTTTCAAACCAACAACGAAGACATTTACATTTGAAATCACACTCTTTTCTAAAAAATGAAGGATGATATAGAGAATGTGGTGGGGTATGTATAGGAATAATGTAGGGAATATGTGAGTATGGTAACGTAATGAGTTACATGAATGGTAAATGGTATGAAAAAGGTGTGAGTGTATGGATGAAAGTTTGGTGATCGGGAAAAAGTTCAAGACACGCGTTTCTTACAACTCAAAAAAGGTTTCATTCTCAGTGATCAAGCAAGGATTTTAATGAAGAATAATGATATCATACCAAGATTTAAGTGCGGACCCAAAGGAAGTTGAATCAACTTGTGAGTCGGTGATTGCGTAAAACACTTTGAAAGGGTGAAATGTACAAATATCAGCAGCTAAAGTCTCTACTAGTGATCCTTAAGGTTTTTTTGAGAATTATAGCACTCCTCAACTCTAAATCGTAGTGACTTGATACGTGCATAGCTTTTTGTTAAGTCTAGAAATTCATGGTGCAACATGCCTTGTTATGCATTACATAAGCTATTTATAAAAAAAAATCCTCTAGCTTGTTTCTTAGACTTAAAAAGATGGATGATAGAAAATTCACGTCAATGATTGAGATGAAAGAAAATGTACAAAATTTTAAAAATCAGGTTTAAAAGATCAAATTTTTCAAAAGGGACAGGATTTTGCTAAAATACCCCTCCCCCAAACAAAAACAAACATCGTCTTCGATGTTAAATAAACTAATTTTTAGAATTATGAGTAGAAGGGTAGGAAAGAGATTACCATAATCAACCGCTATGAAATGGATAAGCCAAGAATAAACATGAATAAAAGGTGAAAATATTATTAAATTTGTACAAGTCTATAAACAATGTAAAGCATTGGGTGGTGTGACACACCACCCCCAAACGGGATGAGACTTACACAAGAAACAACGGGCTGCCTCCCGGTAGCGCTAAGTTTAACGTCTTCAGCCAGAGCGAATCATTCTCACCCTAAAGATAACGTCTATGAAAGCTTAGGGCGGAAGAAAAATTGGGTGATGATAATCACCCCAAACAAGACTGAAGCGTCAGTCTTGTTGGATAAAGGCTAAAGTGGTCAATGCACCTGCATGGCAAAGTGCATCACACGATGCAAATCATAGGTGGACCATGGGCGGGTGGGTATTAGGGTAATGGTATGAAAGGATGGGGAGAATGAGCATCGATCACGGGCCTTATTGAGCCCAAAACTGAGGTCGACTAGGTCCCTATACGCATGGTGCTCTAATCGGTGAGGGAGGCAATATGGTTTGGTAAGTGGAATGGGATGGGCCTCATAAAAATCAAACGACCATTCTATAAATGGGCAATGATAATAGTCGCGTCATGACACGCTAGGGAGCTGTCTATGTAAAAAATCAATACCACAGGGAAGTGGTGTACATGGAGGAACAAGCTTGATGTCACGGAAGTGGAGAGAAGCACCACAAATACTCTCATAGATGGTGGATGATAGTTTTAGGTTAGGATCTAAAAAGGTAGATGGAAATATGAAATGTGTAAAATCAAGATCCAAACCAGTTGGTGGGGTGGTTGGTTCAAACCAGGCACCTATATCGGAGATAGAGGAATTACTAGAAATATTGGGCTCAAAGGGATCCATACTTGGTGGAATAGGATCCATATCCGGAGAGGTAGAAACTATCTCGAATTCAATCTTAAGAAAATGGTGAGCACTCGTAGCCGGAGCTAACCTAGGATAAATTTTTTCCTCGGAAACATAAAGATGAAGCTCGATAGGTGTAGACTCGAGCATTTTTTTGGATTCGGCCGGAAAGGGAATTGGAACCTCAAATTGGGGTTCTTTTGGATATGATAGGATTTGATCAAGCTCACTATCTTCGGATAAATCAATACCAATGTCAACTTGAGGCCCGAACCATGGGATGGACTCAACGTCGAGATTCTCGGGAGGATAGGGTTGGTCACACTCAAAGTCAGTGGCACAAGGTGACGCATCATCACTCCACGTGGGGGAAATAATGGGTTAACTCGGGGTGAAGTCTGACTCTCGATCACACTCAATTTTATTTAATCTTTGTTCAAGATGTTGGAGAGCTTCATTTTGGATTTGACTGGCTTTCTCGTGCTCGAGTATGAACTTTTGCAAGAGGATTTCGAGAGAGGATGTGGATGGTGGTGGTGGTGGTGGTGTGACGGGTGGTGGTGGTGGTTGAGGTGGACATAACCTGCTATTATCATGACTATATTAAGAATACTCAAAGCAAGTGTGTGGAACGGGGTCAAGTGCATCATACACAAAAGGATCGCCTTCATGATGGACAAATGGTTGATAATCATTAGGTGAGTAGTGAGGAAACTAATCGGCATAAGGGTCACCAGATTTCCATGATCACTGTTGGAATGTGTGAGGATCCACAACATCGAGTTGGGATTCGTATTGGGTGAAGGGGTGATCAGACCTCCACGAATAACTGGGGTACTCACACCACTCGGGATTGGGTATATCATGATAGTAGGCCGAGGTGGGTTTCGAAACAGTGTCATATGGATACACATATTCTATGGTGGGTTTGTAAGGATATGAAAAGTAAGGGCACTCATGGGACATGTGATCGGTGTAAGAACAATGGTTGCACGGTAAAATATGTGACTTGTCGACACTTGACACCGAGGGTGATGGAATAGGAGGTGAGTGCTTGAACGGGTCAAGAGTATCTACGGTAGTCGTGAGAGAGGTGAAACCGCTAAAAATATCATAAAGAGACGGCTCGGGATCACTCTCACATGTGTCGTGTGTCATTGAGAAATGACCAAAGTAGTCCTCTAAAGGACGTTCTTCGGCCATGACGAGAAAAAAATATTGTTTTTTATTTTTAAATTTTTTCAATAGGAAAGAAAATATTTTTGGATTTTTCTAAAAATGAGAGAAATTTGGAAGAAAAGGTGGGGAAAAATATGGACTCGCTGAATTTGGACGAACTCACTAAAACCGACTACCAAAAATTTAAATTGGACACACAAACATGAAGAAGAATTCCTAACTAGAACATAGCCAATTTTTATCTTTAGATTTAGTGAAAGGGTAGTCAAATTTTATTTAAGTCCGCGGGCGATAAAAAATCACGAACATATCTTTTTTGATCGCCTTTGGAAAAGTGTTCTCCTAGTGGTCTACCTAGTTGATTGATTTTAAATTTAGTGATGGCTAGGGTAGCACATAATAGTAAGTGAGTGATTCGGGTGATAAAATTCCTTCTCGTGAGTGACCGGGTGTAGGTCTTAGTAATTCAATTCATCACACCATTCGAAAATAAATGCAAGAATAAAATCACAAAAGAGAAGGTGATCACACACAAAAATTGACTCGCTAACAGGAGAGGCGCGAGGGTTCGAGAGATGTACGTTCCATGGTTTTTAGGAAGTGGGGTGCCAAAAAATTTTAGTCGATCGGGGGGAGATCACGGCAATCTCAGTCAGCCCCGGGAGTCCTTCCGACCCAAGGTAGAGAGGCTTCTAAATCATCGTCTTTGGACGCCCTCTGTCTACCTTGTCCGGTATCCCTATCAAGCTTTCTTCAACTATTACAATTTTTAAAATGAAAAAATATTATGTATCTATGCACTACAATACAAACAAGGATAAAATAAACCTAATACAAGCCTTCTAAATAAAATACAAAAATTTTACTAAAAAAATATAAATAAATAAAAAAGTGCGAAAAATAAATGAACTACAAGTTGAAATTCGCTCCAAGTGTTTCACTCTCCCAAGAATGGCAACGGTGCCATTTGATAACTTTGCTTTTTGTATGTAGTCGTTGTTGCAAGAAAAGTCAATCAAAACCTTAAAATACCTACAAAATAATATAAAACTGAAGTGTAGAACAGTAAGTAAGGATGTCAATCCACTTCAAGGGGAAACCTAGAGACAAATTCAATTATAATTCAATTTTTTTTTTTTGGACTTTTTACTTTTTATATTTTTTTTAGCGTTTCAAATATTAAAACAATTTGGTGAGGTAAGGTGAAACTAAAACTAAACTAAAATCAAAGATCAAAACAAGTAACTAAAAAGTGACTAAAAATAATGAACAAAGTCTAACACAAAATAAGAGAATAAGTGAGGTAAATAAATGTGAGAACAATCAAGGATTGGGACTACACCACAAATTTTAGCTATTCTAACTAATTAATTTATTTTTTTGAATTTTTCCAAATTAATACCAAAATTACAAATCAACTCTCGTTGAAAGTGTAATTTTAATAGTAATTTTTTAAAAAATTAAGTTTAATCTCCCACGACTCTAGAAAACAGATCTACACTCCTTTTAATTAATCACCCGCTAGGATCGATTTATCAAAATTTATGTAAATATTGAAAATGAATTTTAGTGTTGAAATTCAAGGAATAATACCACACTAAATAAACCCTTATCCCTAGTTCGAATCTAAAATGGGTATTATAACTAAAAATTTCGATTTTCTCTCGAAAATCATTTACCCTCTCTCGAAGCATAAATTTGAAGGTGAGGGATCAGAATTAATATTCAAAGGAAATTTTCAAGTAATCAAACTTATTAAATTAAAATAATCATCAAATAAGGGTTCACCCCACCCCTAGAAAGGGGATTTAGCCTAACATGATATTAAACATGATAATCAAATAAACTAGGCAATTAAAATAAAAGTAGAGAAGAGAACAATGAAACCAAATCTCTTTGAGTGAAATTGAACTCCAATCCTTGCATTTGCAGTTTACATCCCTCCAATTTGTATGATCAAACCAAAATTACATCAACAATTACACTCAAAATTGGATTCTCACTAATAGATTTTTCTCACTAATCTAAAAAAAGTAAAATAAAATAAATTCTAACCTAAAAAAAAACTAAACTAAAAAATGGTGTCTCTCTCTAAAATTGATATGAAAAAGGCCTTAATTTTAAAAATGGTTTTCTTTTTCCTTAAATAGTAGGCATGGAGCATGGGGATAAATTGGGTAAAGAGGATAGGGGTGTGCATGTGGTTATGGTGTAGGAGGGTATTTTAGGTGACACACACAAGTGCATGTGCGTTGTGAGGTGTGAGGGTGTTTTAGGTGAGGGAAAAAAAATCTGATTTGTTCAAAGGGATTGGGGGTATTTTGGGTAAATGGATTAAAGAGGTTTAAGTCACATGGGTTAAATGGGATGTGGGCATTTAGTTTTTATTTTGGTTTTGGTTTGTTCACAAGTAATAATTCGTGGCTTTGGGGAGAAATGGGTTTTGGGCTAGAACAAGGTTGGATATGGTTTCGGTTTGTGGAGTGGTTGGGTATAAGAATTGGGTTCAGGGCTCCGCGGGTTGGTCTCTGGTTGTGATCGGAGCTCGTCGGAGGTGGTCGGATCAGGTGGGTCGGATCAAGTCAGCCGGAGGTTGGGGAGGTGTTGGGGTCAGCAACGATTTTGGACTGGATGTCTGTCCGGCGTAAGCGCGCCGGACCGAGGACGCCGACGGGAAGGGGGTTTAGAGGAGCAAGGCGATGACGGGTGGGAGGTAGAAGGTGGTTGATGTGGTGTTGGAAAGTTTTGTTTTGGTGGTGTGTGTTAATGGTGGGTTTGTGGTGAGGAGAGAGAATGCGTGGTATGGTGGGGAAGATAAAGGATGGGTTATTGTGTGTGGTGAGGGTGTAGAAAGGGTATAGGGTATCTGTATGTGAGTATGGGGTTTATGTTTGTGTTTAATTTGGACCCTAATAAAATAAAACTAACTAATAAAAATAAACCTACTAAAACTAAAAATCTAAAAACTAAATTCATACTCTAAAAATAAAATAAAGACTCAATTGAAAATGAAACTAAAAAGAAATAAAAATCTATTAAACTAAAAACTAAAAACTAAAATCCTAATAAAATAGAAAAATAGAACATAAGACCTAGAAATTCTAAATAAATACTAAAAATAAAACGACTCAAACTAAAAATCTAAGAAAAATAAAAAAGGGACAAACTAAACACACACGGGCTTTGGAGAAGGTTTAGGGACATGTTTAGGCTCGGGTGAGATTACGTGAATGGGGAATTAGCTCCATTTGACTGTAATTGCCTCGAAATAATCCTTTTTGAAACGCAATGCAATCAAGCATGCACATTGAACATTTACCCGCATGTGACCATTATTGTCAACAATTAGCAAATAAAATATGTTTATTGGAGGTATAAAATATACACTTTTGGTTTCATATCAATCCCTTCCTTTTTACTCTCAATTTGCAATAATCTTTCTCTTGTATATGTGCATCTAATGGTCTACTCAATACATGTATGTACCATTTAAGTCTACTTTCCCTTAATTTATCACTAATGGGAGCTACTCCCAAGTTTTCTCTCACATAATGATTTTTAATCTTGTCCTTTCTAGTAATTCCTATCATTCATCGAATCATCCAAATCTCACTAACATGAAGACTTTGTTCATATTTTTTTAATAAAGCCCAATATTCCGCTCTATACAGAGTCACTGACCTAACAATTGTTCTATCAAAATTTCCTTATAATTTATTACTTATTATCTTATCGCATAACACCCCACTTGCTTGTCTCCATTTCATCCAACCAATTAATATTCTACTCGTAACGTCCACATTAATATCACTGAACCTAAATAACAAAAAATATTAGTTTGGTTTAATCACTTTTTCTTCAATGTTTAACATTATGCTATCGGACGCCTCATTATTAAAATTACATTCCATATATTCAGTTTTATTTCTACTAATTTTTAATCCCTTAGATTCTAAGACATTTCTCCAATTATCTACTCTCATAGCTAAGGCCTCCTTTAAAGTGTCTACTAAAACTATATCATCCGCAAACAATATAAACCATGGGATATCTTTTTGTATGTTCTTGGTAATCTCATCCAATACTACAGAAAATAAGTAAGCATTTAAGGATGATTCTTGATGTAGACCCACTTTAATCGTAAAGTCATTAGTTTCTCCAAAAATAGTACTTCTCTTTTTAGTAAATTTTTTCTTTTTATGAATATTAGAGTTTGTGTACTCAAATTTTTAACAATTCGAATGAGAGAGGGACAGTCAAGGAACTCTTTTGGTGAGTTTTCTTAAGTTGTGAGAGGTTCGTATTTTGCAAGTTTGTATCATTAATTAAAGCTTGTTTTGTATTCTTGAAATCTTACCAACACGATGGGTGACCTTGGAGTAGTGAGAGGATTTAAGAAGCATAAGAATTAAAATTACAATACGCTGGCGACATGTATGATATCTTACCTATAAGGCCAAAATCTTTGGGAGGTTAGCCGAAAGAAGATGTTAATGACACTTCACATGAGTTAAAGATCAAAGTAGGTAAAGCTATGTTTACCCTCAATAGCACAATTGAAGAAGAAATATCGGAGCACATTTGGAAAGCCAAAAATTGACAGAAGCGTGTGATATATTTATTGCACTTTTTTCAAAAAAGTATGATATAGTAATACAACTTCTCGAGAATGAGTTGTTATCGATTCTACAACGTAATATGATGAATGCTTAATATTTCCACAAGGTAAAATCAATATATGACGTGAAATTTCTGAATTAGATCCCAATCATGCTATTCGGGAAACCAAGGTAACAAGAATAATTACCTATGGTCTGAGGCCCGATTATCGAGGCTTTATTATCGTTGTACAAGGATGGTTGATTAAATCATTACTTGTTGAGTTTGAAAATTTACTTATCAGTCAAGAAGAAATGGCTAAGGAAATAGGAGGGGTCTCACTACTAGAAAAATTACAATTAAGGACAACTAATTTTCTGTCCCAAAAGCCCATTTTCTGTACCTAATAGTATTTAAGACACGAAGAGCTATCCTATCAGGTGGGCGTCATAAAAGGCTAAAAGGATAGTAATTGCTATCCTTTTTGAATTTTTAGGACAGCAGGAAACTATCCTTTTAGCTCTGTCCTTTTAAATTCAAATACTACTATACATTTATATGGACATATTTTACTGTCCTTTGAAATGGAGTATTAGGGACAAAAGTATCTATCCCAAATAGATTTTGGTGCATAGAATATGACGACAAATTAATTTTTTAAAAGACAGTTGTAGATGTCCTAAAAGATAAATATATATGTTTTTTAAAATTATATTTATTATTTTAAAAAAAATCAGGAAAATTAGAAAATTCCAAATCTAAAAGAAAATATATTTATTATTTGCAAAAAAACATAAAGAAAATTCACAAATTGTGAATCTGGCACGTTGTTGATAAACTAATATACGTACAAACTTTAAAATATTACAAGTGTTAATAGTTCACAAACCAAAAATAGTGAACATAATTTCCTCTATTTTCTGGACATTCTAAACCCTACGTAATTTAAAGCCTGACGCACGACCACATAATTAAACAATAAATCTACAAAATTCCTCACAATCATAATAAGAAAATAGAATTCGAAATGTCAAAAACATTAAATAAAAAATCTCCCCGTTGTAATGATTATAAATAATTAATCTTACTAAAACAAGATTAATTTAATATTACTTACACTTGTTCCCAACCAAAATCGAGTTTTCGTTGATCCATTTTAGTCCAAGAAGGCCAAGTCAAAGGAAATAAATCCCCTTGGCGTGCATAATAGCCGAGTTGCTCGCCAACTTCTTCGCATATGGTCCAATTGGTTGGCAATCTTCATCCCAACCAATTATCTTTTTCTCACTGTTGCCCCATTCTTTCCATTGTTTGAAACTCCCAATAACTTTCCTCTCGAGAGAAGATGTACCACTAGCATTACCTGTACAAAAAGCAACAAGTAAGCACAATGTTTAAAAAGGCGAGAGGCGAGACGAGGAGTTTTGGCTTTAGCAAGGCAAGGTGTAAACCTCGAGGCATAAGCCTCACAAAAAACGAGCAAAATAATATTATAAAAATACTAATAGAAACATAAAAAATAAAGTAATGAAGAAATATAAAATAAAACTGCAAAAAAATCATCTTTGAGGACTTTCTCACATAGTTGAACATTTTTTTGTTCCACCGAGATGATTGTTTTACATATTTTTAATTTTATAATATGATAATAAATTAATCAATGCAAAATGAAATTGACCAAGTCATTTTTTTTAGTTTCATTCACATTGGTTATTTTATAATATGACAATAAATTAATCAATGCAAAATCAAATTGACAAAATCAGTTTTGTAAGTTTCATTCACATATTGGTTATTTTTTAAAAATTTATTTCAAGTTACAATAGTAAATAGTATAAGTTAAGTGCAATTTTAAAATAAAAAAAGAATAAGAGGTAGTAGATTAAAACAATATTTTTTTAAGTTAAGTGCAATTTTAGAAAACTGAAGAACTTTTATCTTTAAACAAATAGACTTCGTGATGGAAGAAGAAAAGGATTTTTTTTCCACGCCTCAGCAAAAAGGTGTGAGGTGCATCGAGGCATAAGCCTCAAATTCAACCCTGAGGCTTAAGCCTCGAGGCATTTTTTTACCTGTCTCGCCTCGAGGCGTAAGCCTCAAACGCCTTTTTAAACATTGAGTAAGCATATATAAATATTTATAAAATCCTATTGTATATATCTTTTCGTATACAACCTCATATGAGATGAATTGCGACTCATTTTCCATTGCACGAGAGGGTGTACCATCGATACTACCTATTGAAAAACATTATTAACACAAGAAGATAAGAAGTGGTGAAAATGAGTATATCGTGTTCAGTGCAATATTTGAACTCATAGAGAAAAAATAATTTATACACCTGAATGTGAGATGGGGTGATGCATGTGGCACTCCGCTAGCAGACGAGGATCTAAACATAATGAATTTGTTACGACAAAAAAATATATATATGATTAGTTATTATTGATAAAAACACATCATCCTCACAATCATCACCATCAACCCTTATCCATATCAACTCCTAAGACGTAATACGATAAATCCTTCATCATGTCATTAACATACTTATAAAAGATATACAATTTAAACATAAAAAAGTGTGCACATTTTATTTAAAGAAAAGGAAAACTACAAAGTCTATGCACATTTTTAAAAATATCAAAACAACTCATTTTGAACTAAAAAAAAATTAACAGGAGATTGTACTCCATTGTTATACAATTAAGGCTTTAATGTGATTGTACTCCACTATTATACAATGAAAATATATTTGTAGGGGCATTTAGTTCTAAGTCGCTATTGTGAAGATAATCTAATGAAATACCCATGTTTTTTTTGCACTTTTGTATTTAATAACTCCCCTTACAACCCCTCCTCCCAAACAAAATGCAAATATTTTATGAAATAGTGCAGGTGTTAAACACTAAAGTTTCAGCAACGGGAGAAAGTGGGTCTAAAGTTTTGGAAATCATGTTTGTTCGACCTTTATCGATTCAAGATCCTAAACATATGTTTTCGTATCGTCAATTGTGGTTTGAGTTATTAAAATTGAACATTCAGAATGGAAATGTTGAATTTTAGTCTGAAGACGTAAAAAAAAACTAAACTCCCCTAATAGAAAGGTCAAAAGAATTACATTAATTTTTTTTAATCAAAGTCACTAAATAATAATATAAAGAAACCAACTTTTAAGACCTCATCCTGGAATTTTACAATCTACCAATAACTACAGTAGATACACACAGACAAACATGCACATAAGGTTTTACAAGCTACCAATAACTACAATAGCTACAAATTTTATGTCCTTTACAAATTTCTTCAAAAAATCCAAATACATAAGGTTAACAATCAATCACAGCTCTATCATTACATACACACACACAAACATGCACAAAAGTGTGTCATCACTTACACATACACAAACACGCACAACTCTATCATCAAATACACACACATAAACACGCAAAGATTATATGGTAAGAAAATTAAACCTTTCCAATTCTGTAGATCGAGCACTCATAAGCAAGTGAAGGAGTCGAACTGATAAAGGAGGAGCGACATTGGACTGATAATGGCAAATAGAGAGGGTGACAATGGGGAAGAGAGAGAGAGAAGGAAGAGAACGGATCCGAGATAGGTAAGGGTTTGTTTGGGGGAATAAGGTGAGATGAACAACAAGACGAGGTGTATGTTTGGGATAGATTTAGTATTATTTCTTTATTTGACCTAACTAAAAAAAACTCAATATTTAAAAGGACACCCAAAAATTGTTGTCCTTTTTGCTCTCATATAAGGGACGATGAAAAAATACTATCCTTTTTGCTGTAATTAATAAAAATACGGTAAACAAATTATTTTAAGGGACGGTAAATTACTATCCTTTTAGCTATCTTATAAGGGACACAAATAAAAAGTTGTCCTTTTTGAAAAGAGAGGGAACAAAAAAATAAAAGAGGGAAATGAATTATTTTAAGAGATGGTATTGGGATGTCTTTTTAGAGTTATTTTAAAGGATAGTAATTTTGTGTCGTCCTTAAAACTATTTTAAATCTGTTATTAAGGACGGGAAAAAAATTGTTGTCCTTTTAGAGTTATTATAAAGGATAACCAAATTTTACTGTCCCTTATACGTTTTTAAAAAGGATAGCCTTAAACTGTCCTTAATGACTCTGTCCTTAATTGTCATTTTTCTAGTAGTGTCTCACTAAAGGATGAGGAGATAACACTCTACACCAACAAAAACAAAGGCAACCTCATGTAGTAAGTCCGATGTAGATCTAAAAAGAATGGTGATAATGAAAGATGTTAGGAGGAATAGGGAGGCTCTCATCCAAGGGGAACTTCGAGGAATCATGGAAATAATAGTCAATCCAAGAAAAATAGAAAATTTTTGGGTAAATGTTACAACTGTGGGAAGAAAGGCCATATAATAAAAGATTGTTGGTTCAACAAAAGGCTCGTCGGTACTAATGCTGCTACTCCCATCTCAAATGAGAAAATTGAAGATGATTGGGAAGCTGAAGCATCCCTCGCTATGGAGGAATATGAGTTAGCACTCATAGTAATAATCGATGAACGAATTGACTACGAGAATTATTAGATCGTCGACTCTAAATGCTCAAATCACATGATGGGAGATAAACATAAGCTACATCACTTAATTGATTACAAGGGAGATCATGTGGTGACAGCTAAAAACTCAAAGTTACTGTAAAATGCGGTGTGATACTGATTAAACCAAATTCACAAATTTCCAAGTTAACCATATTTAATCGGTGTCAATTTTTAATCCAATTTTATTCAACCCTAAAACATGCAACTACATGTGAATAAATTAAACAATCATAAATAAATTGTTGATATACAGATTCCAGGTTACAAGTAAAATCTGTAATGGATTAACCATAGCAAACCCACATAAGCTGCAACATAAATCAGCAATGGAATTCCACAACAACTCCATACGAACCACATTTCAGTCAATCCAGGAACACCAACGAGTACTCCCTTAAACACGCAATCACGTTAACCCATCACCTCCATCAAGTGGCACGTAGATCAGTGTAAAGATCTTCTTTATAAGAGAAATTTCACAAAATTATGTTCTTAGGTTCCAAAACAATTCACATAAAGATTAGGATGATTTGTGAATTGAAAACAAAAGGATTTGAACCCTAATTGAAGAAGACAAATGATTCTGCCGATTTGCAGTGTTTGCATAAACTAAAATGTAGGGCTTTCTTCACGAAAATGAAGTGGTTTAACACGCTTTATATAAAAACTTTAAGTCGATAGATCGCTTGAACGAAACAACAATGTCGCTCGATCTAAGCAGGTTGTCATTCAAACGACTTCGCACGAGATGGCATGTCGCTCGAACGACTAGCTTATCTCGTTCGAACGAGCTGGCTTAAAAAAATAATTTTTTTATTTCGTAAAAAACTCCGCTCCAGCACTTAGAAAAAAAAATTTAGAAAAATTATCCCAACACTATAAGTGAACCGTTAAGGTATAAAACACAAACTTACCAAAATTAATCTAGCAAAAACTTTAATGTCGAAGAACTTTGATATTCGGATCCGTCTTGATGCATGATTGAACTTGAATTAGTCTTCGACGGTTGTAACAGTATACGACATACTCAAATGTAAATAGGACTTATAACATATGTCCTTATAAATCTCCCCTATCTCTATACCGGTACAAAATAAAAACATCTGAATTATTAAATTAAAATACCTATACAAATCTAATATCCTCCCATAAACCCCAAACTAAAAAGGTACTAAACATGCAAGTCTCAAAACTTTTCTTCAAAAACTTCAACTTCAAATCTTTAAGCTTTTCTCATCAGGGTATGCAACATATGATCTTTAATCTTTGTACCTACACACATGAGACAAAGCAAATACCTTCGTGACATATCGACTTTGAAATGAGATAAACATAACATCAAAATAAATATCAAATCTCAAATCTCCCCCATAATGTAAAACTACCCCATAAAATCATAATTCGTTCTCCCCCTTTTTATTTATCTGAAATAGACAAGGAAACGAATAAACAAAAATATACATGGAGTTGTCACGACATATATGCATAGCAAACATGGATCAAACTATGCTCATGCAAAGGAGAAACCCAAAAGCTTCCACAAACTATTTTTTCTTTTTCAATTTTTTATTCAAAAATGCAAAAATAATTTTACAAAAATCACACACCATGAATTTACACTAAGACAACCAAATCATGGAAACGGAATGAATGGGTGGAAACAATTCGATAGGAAAATCAATGCAATCACGCACAATATATATGCAAGATGAATATCTGTAGTCCTAAAGAATGAATCTCAAAAACATCAGTAGGTGTCGAAAAATGTGAATTTAGATGACATCATCTTAATCAAATCAACAAATCAAAGTCAAACATGATTTTTACACCAATAACGTCTAAAACTATGTAATGATTTTTCATGACTTTGTCATGACTTGTAGACCCGTTTAATATTCCATCCAAAGTCCCTCATAAATAATAATTCATTTTATTTTTCTTGTGAGGTGATGAAACTAAATCCTATTGGCCCACTTTATGTCATATTTGTCTTTTTATTGCCTTTAAATTTTTTCGAGCTCTTTTGAACCTCTTTGGACCTTGGTTTCTGTTTTTGTCAAATTTTTATTTAGGTCCAATTTGAATGGTGGATTAATCAAAAAGGATTAATGAGTACCTTTCGTAGCCATTTCTCATTTTTTTTTTCATATAAACCACACAAACACAACAATAGTTCTTACATGCACTACTTTCATTTTCAAGTTTTATTGCATTTGGTTCATTTTAATGACAGAATTGAGATGAAAACACATTGACCAACATGTGCTAAATAAGAACAATAGTCAAACAAGTGTGCATTAAAGGAACTCATGAGTCAACCATGTACGTAGTAGCAACAAATCACATCTCAATGACTCCAAACATTATAAAGCATAAAAATGAAATGATGACGCATATTAAAACACTATCAAATAGTCACATGGATATGGAATGAAATGGTAACTCGATCATTCTAAATGTCCATTCATATACAACGTAAATAAAATACAAAATATATTTTTGTCTTTTTCCAAAAATATTATCAAAATAAAATATTTTTGTATTTTTCCAAAGTTTTATTAAAAAAAATCTAATACAAAAAGTATATGTGTAATCACACTAGCAAGCATATATCATAAAATACAACTAGTGTATGAAAAACAAAGCATGAAAGCAACTATCCATAAGAAATAGTAATTGATGCATCAAGTGCAAGCATGTGAGAATCAATTAGTTTACCATCTAGCTCCTCTAAAAGTGATATCCTAACCCAAATAGGTGTGCAACGAGGCATGGGGGTTTTGGGAACCAAGGGACACTATACTTCAACTTCCTAGGACTTCTTCCAAGATCAAAACAAAAACGCTTAAGGTGACCTTGCCTACCACAATCTGAATATGTGTAAATGGGTGGAAAGACACCTATAGGTTGAAATTTTCTAACGTCCTTGGGATTGATTGACCCTCTGAAACAAATAATGGTCTTGGCTTTAACATTCGAAACATGAGAACACGACGAGCCACTACCATTGCTACCAACATTACTCGAGTCTGTCAAATCATATTTTGTCTCCAAAATATTTTACTCAAGTAAAGAATTATACTCTTCCAATTTTATAGACTCCTTCTCTAAATTTTCAAGTATTACTAGAAGGTTATCACGTTAATACATACACTTATCCTTAAAAGTCTCCTCACATGCCACAAACTCATCGATTAAAATATTTTTATCCTCTTTGGCACAAACACAAAGCCTGGAGTTTTTAAACCCTTCAATTCTTTTTCTAAAAATAGGACTACATCATCACTCCACTTTTTGGACAATTTTAACACATTAAAGTTGTTGTCCAAGAAACCAAATTTCTCATGGTAAAAATCGTTTTCACTTTGAACCGTTTGCAAAAGATCCATAACGAATGTTGATGTAAAAAACTAGACTTGATCTAATTAATTAATCACATATAAATATGAGTAAAGAAATAAGACAAGATATTTTTAAACTGTTTCGACCTTAATGAAATGACCTACGTCCACTTTCTTGTATTACTATATGTCTTGCCTTAATCTTGATTATGTTTGCTTATGATAGCTTACCCTGCCATGAGGGTTTTACAATGTATTTGTAGACCTTGGGCTGTCAATGTGAATGGATAATATGCCTTTATCGAATAGGCATATATATCCGTACATGATAAGGAATGATCGTAATATAATGAACATTGAATCTGACTTGGTCATTTGGTCTTCCTAAGAAGTTGCTCGGTACGTTAAGTAGTTCGGTATGCTGAGTAGCTCGATACTCTGAGTAGCTCTGTACATTGAACTTATGCCATATTGGATGACACGTGTCTTCATAGAATTGGTCCACGTCAGCTAACTAATTTTTGTATCAACAAAAGCCCCCAATGTTTCACAGTTAAGGTTTGATGTGAGAGTGTGGAATATTTTACCAAAAAGTTGCTCGGGCACATTTCTAATGTCTTGATTAATTACAGAGCTTCAACACTAGAAAAACTTTTCTACCTTACTTAACAGTTTTGAGCGCGAAATGGAATGTTTGTATATATTTTGAATTTTTGGCGAACGCTTGGGTACTTATGTCCTTTTCCCTTGATTAGCCGTCGAAAACGCAACTGTCGTCACTTATGATCATACTTTTGCCATTTTCCAAGGCAACGTATATAAAGGTGGTAAAATCCGATTGTCTTTTACTTTTTATCATCTAGATTCCCAAACTCTTTGTTTTCTTGCTTTTCCTGTTACGCTCGTTCTTTTTGTCATCTGCCTTAGCTGATTTCTTAATCTTCTGTAAGAATTTCTTCTTTCCTTCTTCTTTCTTTGCTTTAGTAATCATGGTTTACCTTATCGAGTCATTAGATAAGTTTAAGGACGATTTTGAGATTCCTTCTTGGGTTAATTTGGAAGAACCTCCTTGCCCTTCTGATTTATTTTCTCTAGATGAAGGACACTGGTTTCCCTCTATTTTTATAGCAGAATGCGGTTTTTCTTTCTCACCCAATCCCCTGTGTTTGGAATTTTTGCCAATATTTTGATATTGTACCTGCAAAAGTAGTTTCAAATACATGCAGGGTAGTTAATGGCATACATAGGTTGAATCAAAATCATGGAACTCATCTTGGGATTCCTGAAATTATGTTTTGTTACAAATGGGTCACTAGTGACACTAATTTTTATTTAAAAACTAGGTTTGTTAACAGACCTTTGGTGGTTAACCTCCCTGATTTTAACAAAGAGGCAACACCCCCCATTAAAGGGGAATAACGTGTACCAAGGTCCCAGATGTCCACCTTATGGCAGTGGGATAGGTTGTTTGTTTTTCAAACTAGTTCTATTTTTGTTTGATAAAATGTGTTATTGACTTTTACTTTTTATTTTATAGTTAAAAGTAAAAGAAAACCACCAAAATAGAGTGATATCAATATAAAAGATTTGAAATTTATCTGGAGTTTGCATCAATCAGTTGCTGGGGAGCACGTGAGAGCTGCTTCCTATTTATTGCAATATAAGAACACCACTTTATTTTTCATTGCTCGTCCTACTGTCCCTCCTTTGGTGATTGATCTTGAGTAGGTTCCAACATCATATTCAGCTGTTGAAGAATCTTCTTATGATTTGTCTACCTCTATTGTTGATTTGATGACGAAGAAAAGAAGATTGCCTGATCTCTTTGCTAAGATTGTCCCTGGTGTTGACGGGGCAATAAAAAGCAAAGAAGATGTCTCACCTGAAGGGACTAAGAAAAATGATATTGCTCCATTCGAGGAGTAGTCCCAGCTGTCAAGGAGGTCATCAAGAAGCCCTGTTTCTCCAAAAGAGGCAGCACCTTTGATTGAAGAGACTAATGTTATTCAAAAAGAGGCAACACCTTTGATTGAATAAGTTGCTCCTCCTTTGAAAATATTATGAAGAGGTATTGATGAGAAGACCATTGATGTTACTACTCAACTTAGTAGGGTTGAAATACCTTCTTTGAAGGATGGTCCTCCATCATTCATTACTCCTGGTTTGGCCAGGAAATTGATTTGGTTTGGAACTCTTCCTGACCACAGAGCTACTGAGACCTCTACTCCTCGGGGGAAAGTCTATGATTTGGCAGTCCAACACCTTGCATCAGTAAGAATTATTATACCTTTTTGTTCCAATTATTCTTTCAATTTCCATATTCTAATTTTGAATGTCTCTTCATCTTATAGTTTTTGGTGTATTTCAATAATATCTTGGAGAAGGATGAAGCTATAAAAGCTGCTTCCTATTACAGCGAAGTAGAAGAAGCCCTTGATGGGTTATTAAAATCTTTGGTGGACTCCCGGCAGAAATATAAAGATGATAAATCTTCTTGGGAGAATAAAATCAAAATTACTGAGACAGCTCAATAAAAAGTTGTGGAGGCTACCAAGGAGGCTAATCTAGCTCGGTAAAAAGGTGTGAAAGCTGCCAAGGAGCCTGATTTAGCTCGGTTAACAAGCTGTAAATGCCTCTAATGAGACAGAGGAAAAATTAAAGGTTTTCGTTTCTAACAAGGAAAAAGTTGAGAGAAAGTTTGAAGAGGCTTAATGGCGTAAGAAAGATCTTGAACATAAAGTAAAATCTATTAAAGATCTTCTTAGGGAAAATGCTTCCTTGGAGAGGACGAAGAGAAGGTCTGGTGTGAATAAGTCCTTTAGCTATGGCTGGGACAAAGGGTGGAACAAATCTATAACTGTTGCCTCTGCTAAAATGGAGTATGCAAGTTTGAAGTTCTTTAGGGATGGATGAGTTGTAGTGTTTAAAGAGTTGAGCGTTGCTGAAGACTTTGAATTATTTCATAAACATGTTTATGGCCCTCCTTTTTCTATTGACGAAGAAGAAGATGAGGTTGGATCTGATGAATCTTCTTTGATGATGGTAGAACACCTATTGCCATTATCCCTTAATCTTTCGAGCAAGTCCAGCATACAATAACTTCTCCTGAACAACGTCAGTTTCCCTTCGTGCAACTTCAATAACCAATTCCTTCTTCAAAATCGAGTGAAGATGTTGTGGAAAATAAGGAGAAGGTGTAATGTTATTTGATAATTTTTTGCTTTCCTCCGTTTTCCCTTTGTTTTGTACTTTTAGTTGTAACCTCATTTATTATGATCAATAACATGGACTTGTTACTTATTCTGAATTTCTCCTTTACTGTTCAATATAGTTGTGCTGTTATTGATCTATTTTTACTTTTCCTTGCCAGTTTATTGCCAGGATGGAACTATTGTCAGGTCATGATAAATAGTTGATGAAGAAATGTACAAATTACTTCAAAGCTGATCGTGAAGATTTCACTGAAGCACAAATAATTGATACTCTTGGATCTGATGCCTATGAACGAGCAATTGAGGCTTACCAGTAATTAAAATGTCTACTCGATCGGGCAGTAGAAAATAACATAGCTTACTAAGAAATGATTGAAGATCTTCAAGGAATGATTGATGAACTTTAACTTCAACACAAGGAAGCCATGGCTCTTCTTCATGAAAGTTATGAGAAGAAGTACCAATAATTGAGCGTTGATCGGGGTTATGACAAATTTATCTCAACCCATAATAAAAGAGAGTGTGTGATAAAACATGAAATTGAAGAACATAGAAACATCGCTAAGTTACTAGAGGAAGAAAATATTACTTTAAGAGAAGAACTAAGATAGCTAAAATCTTCTTCTTCCTCTGTAGCTTTGGTCCCAGTTAAGGATGAAGGTATTTCCTTTTTTGGAGACTGAACATGCTTCATCAAGAGAAGAATTAGAATCTTTGAAAAGAGTTATATCTGAATCCCCTTCAGGGGGTAGAACAAGAGCTGGTCGGAGTAGCATTGAAGAGACTAAAACTCAACAATCTTTAGAAAATCAAGTTGCTCAACTGAAGGCAAAAAATTAAGATTTGGCAGAGATGTCTTAGAAAATTTAAACTCTTACCGAGTAACTTTCCAATTAGAGTTCTGCGTTGTCGAATAAAGAAAGTTGGTGAAGAGGTTTCATCAACATGTTGAACGATTAACTTATCAGTTTCACAAGCAGCCCACAGAGTTTTGGATGCAGGGATACAATGAAGCTTTATATCATCTTGATGCCAGGCTAAAACAATCAAATAATGAGGGATATAAATATGGATGGATGAATGATCTAACTATGATAAAAGTTAAGCAAGGAATGAAATTGGGGGATTGGTGTGACCCTGGATTACTTGATCTGCCATTACCTCCATTCAAAGTAGGTGTTAGTTGGATTCCAGTTAGCTCTATTCCTCAATGTTTGATTTCCAAATACCTTAGTGATTACAATCTTCACAAAGATTTTGAGATATCCCGACCTCCACATTTTCTTAACGGATCAAGTACGAGCAATACCAGAATGCTGTAGGATTTGAAATTTATCAATTCTTCTTTTGCTTTAGATCACCCTCCAGCTGGAATGAATCTCGTATCTAAATCTGTAGGAAAGAAACCGGTAGAATATGCTATTTATATTTCGTTAGTAATTGTTAATGAAGAAAAATCATCTCTTTGTAATTTTATTTCCTTAGAGATAAAACAATTGCATGATATTTATTCTATCAATCTTTATTTAACTGTAGTAGTGTTATACTTTACTTTCCAGTCATTGAGTATGTATATATTTGAATGGACAATTTTCCCTTTGTTCATTTAATTGTCTATACAACGGAATTTTTGCCCCATGTGTTTGCCTAGTTGTAGTGACTTATCACCCATAAGTACCTAAGCAATGTAATTATTTTTTATTCCATGTCCCTGCTTAGTTGTAGCAATCATTTAAGTAAATAATTGCCTTGGTGACGAGGCAGTGGATATTTTACCCATCTTCTTGCCTAGTTTAGATGCCACTTGGGTCACCCATAATCAAATAGGCCTTGCCTTTCTCAATTATTTTGCCAATGTTGTTCGTATGTAAGTTGATGCCAACCAACTTTTAGGGTCCGTTTGGTTGATAATGGGCAAAAGAGTGGGCATGGCAAATTTTACCTAGTTTTTTTCACACGAGGTTATCAAACAACCATTAGGCGAAATTATAGTCAATCCAATTAATTTATTTAAAAACAATTTCTATATTATATTAAAAAATGTAAAAAACATTTTTTACAATATTTTTATATTACGGTTTTTTAAAAAAATTATAAACATTTTCTTAACATTTTTTTATAATATTAAAAACAATTTTTAAAATATTATAAAATAATTTTTAAATATTCACAATAGTTTTTTTAACTATTTAAAATATTTTTTAATTTTTTCTTTTAAACTTTAAAATAATTTTTATATTATATTCAAAACAGTTTTTAAAAATGTTAAAAACTATTTTTACAATATTTTTATATTACGTTTTTTAAAAAAAATTGTAAAACATTTTCTTAACAATTTTTTCTAATATTAAAAACAGTTTTCAAAACATTACAAAACAGTTTTTAAATATTTATAACATTTTTTTAACTATTTAAAACAATTTTTTTTAAACTTTAAAGCTGGTTTTATAATATATTCACAATAGTTTTTAAAAATGTTAAAAATAGTTTTTATAATATTTTGTTAATAAGGTATTAAAAAAAGTTGTAAAATATTTTCTTAACAATTTTTCATAATATTAAAAACAGTTATTAAAACATTGCAAAACAGTTTTGAAATATTCAAAATAGTTTTTTAATTATTTAAAAAGTTTTTAAATTATTTTTTAAAACATTAAAATCGTTTAAGAAGTTGGCAAATTTGTTGGCAAATATTTCCCACTCAAATAGGTAAGCAGAATTTGCCCACAGATTATGCATATGAGGTGTTGTACATTGGCAAATAATGCCATAGCAAATTGTGCAATCAAACAGCCAAAATGTGGTTAAATTTTCATATTTGCCAACTTTTTGGCATTTGCCTAGGCAAAAAGAGCCAACCAAATGGACCCTTAGTTGGTCGTTGTTGATGTCGACCAACTTTGTTTTATGCTGATGCCGACCAACTTTGTTGGTGTTTGCTGATGCCGACCAACTTTTAGTTGATGGAAAACAATTTATCAAAGTTAAGTGTAGAGTGTAGCATGAGTACTCCGAAAAAAAAATGAATGGGGAAATAATCTTTTTCATTTATTCTGAAATAATGTGTACATGGGCAATTACATTACTGGTAGTATTTGCATAGGTGCTCTGCATTCCAGGAATTTTTGAATTCCTCTCCTTCACGAGTTTGTATTCTATAAGTGCTAGGTCGAACAACAGTTGTGATACGATAGGGCCCATGCCAATTGGCCCTAACTTATTGTGCTTTTGAATTACTTTCTTGAGCACATAATCGCCTTCCTTGAGATCACATTTCTTGACCCGTTTATTATAGAACATTGCAGTTTGTTGCTGATATGCGACATTTCGAATCGCTGCATCTTCTCTGACTTCTTCGAGCATGTACAAGCGTATCATCAAATCACTTACTGGAGAATTGAAGTTAAGCACCCTGTGAGTAGGTAATCTTAGTTCAGCAAGTATCACTACTTCACTCCCCAAAGCCAACATGTAAGGAGATTACCCAGAGGCTATTCGAGGAGTTATTAGGTAATCCCATAACACCAAGTGCAACTCGTTGATCCAATTCCCTTTGGCATCATCCAATCTCTTCTTCAACCCATTCAATAGAGTTCTGTTTGTCACCTCAATTTGCCCATTACTTTGGGGATGACCTGGAGCAGAATGGACCTTTTGAATGTTGGATTGTAGACAGTACACTGTGAATTCATCATTATTAAATTGGGTACCGTGATTGGTGATAAAAGCATGGGGCAAACCATATCTGTAAATAATGTTCTTCGAGATGAATTGATAGACCCTTTTGTAATCCATATTGATGAGAGGTTCAGCTTCCACCCATTTTGTGAAATAATCAATAGTTACCACTAGATATTTGAATCATTCTCTTGTAGTTGGCAGTGGCCCGACTAAATCTATTCCCCACATAGCGAATGGCCAACGTAAAGTGATTAGTATTAGACGCGCGTGAGCAGTTCTTCGTATAGTAGAAAATCGCTGACACTTGTCGCATTTCTTAGCATAAGCTGTACAATCAGCACGCATTGTTGGCCTGTAGTACCCCATGTGTATTTATTCTTTGTAAAAGAGTTCGACCTGCTACGTTAGCTCCACAAGATCCTTCTTGAATTTCCTTTATTAGATCTTTATCTTCTACTGGATGAACACACCTTTGTAGACCGTCTATCACACCTCTCCTATACAGAACTCCATTATTCAAAACATATCTGGTAGTCTTATACTTTAACCTCTTGGCTGCAAGTAGGTCGGCTGGTAAAGTAACTCCTTCAATATAAGACTTGATGGGATCCATCCAAGATGTTCCCATATCCAAGGCGATAAAATTCACCATTAAATCTTCATCAATACTTCTGCTTGTAAGTATTTCAATGGGGATTATTCTTCACAGTTCGGTGCCCGTAGCTGAGGCTAATCGAGCAAGTGCATCTGCCCTTGCATTCTCCAGTCTTGGTATTTTGATTACTTGAACAACTGCCAAATCAGACACAATCTCTATAGCTTTAGTTAAATACCTTGGCATGAACTCCCCTTTTGCAGCATAAAGACTTATCATCTGATTTACCACTAGTTGTGAATCACTGAACGCCATAACTTTCTTTGCATTCAATGATTTAGCTAAGTTAAGGCCCACAATCATGGATTATACTTAGCTTCATTATTGGAAGCCTGGAATTAGAAACGCAGAGCATATTCTATGTCTATTCCGTCTGGACTGTTAAGAATAATTCCCGCTCCGCAATCTGTTGCACATGAAGAACCATGAACATGTAAATTCCATATAGGGATATTATCATCAAACCTTGGTCTGAAAAAATCCCTTGATGAAATATCTTGTCCTTTTCTTCATACTGCTCCTTCAACTCTTGCCCCACACCAAAAGATACAAGTTGATCGGCTACCATTCCTTCTGGCAATTCTGCTACGGGGATTTAATTGGGGACATTTTTCGTTGGTCCTTTTGCATCCTTTAGTTGCACGGCATTAGCCCCCTGTTGGTCGGAGACATCTGGGTAGGTAAACTCAGTAATGAAATTTTCCACTACCTGTCCTTTGAGAGAGGATCTCGGTTCATAGATAATGTCGTACTCCCCTAACAATCTTCAAGACTATTCTGGCTTATATAAATCCTATCTGAGTGGCATGTTAGTATATACCACTATTATATGGGATTGAAAATATGGTTTCATTCTCGTCATCGCTTCAATTAATGCCAATGCCAACTTTTCTAGTTTAGGGTACCTGACTTCTACTCCCCTGAATGCCTTGCTAGTATAATAAATTGGTTTTTTCACTCCGCCTTTTATTCTTATCAAGGACGAACTGACTACACTTTCTGAAACAGCTAAGTACAAGTATAATTTTTCCCCCGCCACTGGCCTGGATAATAAAGGAGGCGTCCCCAAGTATCTCTTTAACTCTAAAAATGCGTTCTCACATTCATCGTTCCACTCAAAGGTCTTTTTGAGCACCTTAAAGAATGGAAGACATATATCAGTTGCTCGGGAGACGAATCTGTTGAGAGCTGCAACATGCCCCGTAAGGCTTTATACCTCCTTCTTGATGGTTAGAGATTGTAACTCTAGCAAGGCTTTTATCTTATCAGTATTTGCTTGAATACCTCTTTGATTCACAATGTACCCAAGGAACATGCCTTCTTATATGCCAAAAATGCACTTGGTTGGGTTCAACTTCATATGGTATTTCTCCAACTAATCGAATGTTTGGCTCAAATCAGTTATATGGTCATCATCTTTCTTTCTTTTGGTCAGCATGTCATCGACGTACACCTTCATATTTTTGCCAATCTATTCCGCAAACCCCTTATTCCCCAGCCGCTGATATGTGGCACCTGCATTTTTAAGATCAAAAGGCATAACATTGTAATAATATGTTTCCTCGTAGGGTAATGAAAGAGGTACTTTCCCTGTCTTCGAGTTTCATTTTAATTTGATTATATCCAGAATAGGCATCCATGAAGCTTAGCAGCTCATGCCCCGAAGTTACATCTACCAGCTGATCTATTATGGGCAGAGGAAAATGATCTTTTGGGAAAGATTTATTAAGGTCTATGAAGTCCACACACATTTTCCATTTATTCTTCTTCTTCTTAACCATCACGTTAAGCTTTATTAAGATCTATTCTGGGCAGAGGAAAATGATATTTTTGATGAAAGAAGCTTTCTGCAGCTTTTCCACTTCTTCTTGAATATCCTGGTTCTTCTCCGGAATAAGGACTCTTCTTCTGTGATTTGCTGGCTTGATCTCCTTATTGACAATTAGCTCGTGACATAAGAAAGCTGGGTCTATCCCAGACATATCTTCATGACTCCATGCAAATACCCATTTTCTATGCTTCAAAAACACTACTAGATCTTGCTTCAATACTGGATTAAGTGATGCACCAATCTGAGTTGTCCTTTCTGGTTGCTCATCATTCAGAATAATAATTTATATTGCCTCTATGACTTGGCCTTTAACGAGTTCCGTGTTATCTCTTGGATCTAAGGTTTCAATCTCAGACTCGTCAGATTCATCCACTTGATAAGTGGTTGTTTTCTTCCTAGCATTCTCCAATTCTTCTTGATCGGCAGATAAGTAGTAGCATTCCTAAGATACTTTTTTATCACCCTTCATAATTATAACCCCAAAGTTGGTCAGGAACTTTAAATATTAATGTACAGTGGATGGAACTGCTTCAAAAAATTTCAAGCCTACTCTGCCCATGATTATATTATAGGCTGACTGGACATTTTTATCCATCATGAAGAAATTCACTTTCTTTGATCTCCAAGAAGGCAGGTACTAATCAATATGTATAACTTGATCGTTCCAAGTGGAAAAACTTTTTCTCCTAAAAATCTCACAAGGGGCCTGTGATATGGCTCCAATTGACCAAGTTTTAAGTTCAAACTATTGAAACAAGGGTAGAACATGATGCTTGTCAAGCTATCATTATCCACCAGCACTCTTAAAATGATTACATCCTTCATCCTCATTTTGATCCCCAGAGGATCACCATGAGGATACAAAACACCTTCCAGATCATTTTTAGAAAAACCAATGACCAGCTTATCTTTGTTAACCTTCCTCGGGCGATCTTCTTCTCCTAGATTTATCCGTTCTATATAGGAATAAGTTTGAGCCTCATTGAGGTAAGCTTTCCTTTCAGAATTATGATCACCCCCTCCTGCGTCTCCACCTGTAATCATGTTACAATTGACTGAACCAAAACAAATTGAAAATACCTCACACTCAGTCTGTCTTGGACTTTTTAGGAGATCGAGGTCATCTTCATGGTCTCTTTTCTTATCATCACTTGGTCGACAAGGAGATTTGGACCTTTACCGAGCTCTATTTTTTGTCTTCCCATTATTCTAATGATCAACATACCTGCTTAACTTTCCATGTTGAATGAGTGCCTCTATCTCACCCTGGAGAGCTACACACTACTTGGTCGTATGACCACGATCTTTATGGAACTCACAATACTTCGATTTATCCCTTCTTTCGGGAAATGATCTCAGTTTTTTGTCTAATTCAGTTCCTCTCTGTTCTTGATTTCCTCCAGAACGTGGTTTATATCCACCTTTAAGGGAGTATAATTTGTATACTTCCTCAAGTGATCCAACGTTTATTTGACTTTCGACTGCTTGATCCCACCGTTATGCTTGTGATCTTTCCTCTTCGACTTGCCTTCAGCTTTAGCTTCCACTTTTTCCTCAACATTCTTCTTCGCAGCCATAGCTTCTTCGGCGTTCATAATTTTGGCTTCTTTAGCCATCAATTCATCCATGGATTTGGGGGGATCTTTGGTCAAGGTGTAGTATAACTTGTCTGGTAAAATACCACTCATGAGAGCTGTAATGGTTGTCTTCTCCTCATAGACTATAACATCCAGTTTCTCGTTGTTAAAACGAGTGATATAATCCCTGGTACTTTTCCTCTCTTTTTGCCTAACACTCAACATATGTGCTACCCTTTTAACTCACTTTGCACCAAAATAAAAATTCCCTATAAAGATCTCTGTCAATTGACGGAAGGTTGCAATCTGTCCTCTAGGTAGGCCGTTGTACCATATCTGAGCAGATCTGGTAATAGTTCCTGCGAATGCCCTGCACCTCATTTCATCTGGGACTGTATAAATATCTGCTGGAGCTTGGTACTTATCTATGTGGAGAACAAGATCAATTTTTCCATCGTACTTCATTGTGACCACAGGAGCCTCGAACTTTGATGGTGTGGGAAAATCCATAATTTCTTGTACAAATGGAGATCCTCTAATAAAGGTTCTTTGGAGAGGGTTTTTGGTCTTATCCATCTCCCCTAACGTGTCTTCTAATATGTGAATAGATCCTTTCTATGTGTCATTCCTGAACTATGATCTATTTGTGTTTACCCGAGCAACAGATCGCGTATAATTCTCTTCTTGGGATCGTTCTTTGTAAACTGCATGCCTGAGGTTTGGATGTGATTGGACTGAGCCTTCCCTTAAATTATTTGGTCGTTGAGAATTTCTCAATGCAATTCGACGAGGATTTATGTTCCTCCTAGGGCCCAAACGATCGAAAGGAGAAATTCCGCTTAACCTTTCCAGAGCGCTTGTTCGCTCTGGAGTTAGAGTGACATTTTGTTGAGAATCCAAAATTCTTATAGGAAAAGTCAAACCAGATAGGATGGATCACTTGAATTCCCAGTATGATGGAGTTCAGTACGTCTGGATCGTAAAGACGGTGGACACATGCTTCTATGAATGCTTCGTTGGCCTGACTGGGTAGACGCTCCATTTTGAACAGTCTGAATGAACTGTCGCATAGTTTCTTGCATAACCATTTGTCCCCTGGCTAAGCTTGCCAAGATTCCTGTGATATCGTTTGCATTTGGGGGGATAGAAGGGTTAGGAGGATTGCCTTCGTTATTCCTGTTGCTAGATTATGGGATATCAGCCATTTATGATGAGTTTTTAGTGACAAACGCTATGTATAGTGATTCCCACAAACGACGCCAATCTGTTGATGTAAAAAACTAGACTTGATCTAATTAATTAATCACAGATAAATATGAGTAAATAAATAAGACAAGAGATTTTTAAAGTGGTTCGAACTTAATGAAATAGCTTACGTCCACTGTCTTGTATTACTATGTGTCTTGCCTTAATCTCGATTATGTTTGCTTATGATAGCTTACCCTGCCATGAGGGTTTTATAATGTATTTATAGCCCTTGGGCTATTAATGTGAATGAATAATAGGCCTTTATCGAATAGGCATATACATCCCTACATGATAAGGAATGATCGTAATACAATGAACATTGAATCTGTCTTGGTCGTTTGGTCTTCCTATGAAGTTGGCCGGTACGTTAAGTAGTTCGGTGTGCTGAGTATCTAGGTACATTGAACTTAGGCCATGTTGGATGACACGTGTCTTCATTTAATTGGTCCATGTTAGCTAAATAATTTTTGTATCAACAACGAATTTACAAGAGAATTTTCTTTTTCCAAAAAGTCAACTCTTTTAGCAAACGTCAAGTTGATTCCCATTTGCTTGCACATGATTCTTCACTTGCCATATCATATAGATGATTGTGTTTGCATGTTTGTCATACACTAGTTGTGGTTTCATGATTTATACTTGTTTGCTAGTGTTATGACATGTGTACTTTATGTATATATTTTTGTTTTGAAAATTTTTGAAAAATACAAAAAGATTTTATTTTGACAAAATTTTTGAAAAATCCAAAAAGATTTTTTTTGTTTGCACCGTTTATGGATGAACACTTAGGATGACCTAGTCAGTACATCATTCCATTATTTTCATGTGAGTATTTGATAGTGTTTTGAGATAATAGGTCAATTCATCCATGTGCTTTATAATGTTTGGAGTCATTAAGATGTGATTAAGTGTTTCTTCCTACATGTTTGACTCATGTTTCCTTGATTGCACACATGCACGGATTTGTTTGATTATTGTGCTTGTCTTATCACATGTTGGTTGGGTGTTTTCACTTCAATCCTATCCTTAAAATGAACTAAGCGCGATAAATTTTTATAAGGAAATTGTGCATATAAAAACCGTTTTGTGAGTTTTTGTGCTTTGTTTGATAACGGGGAAGGGCTGCGAAAGGTTCATTTTGCCTTTGCGAATACTAAGCCACCGTTAAATTGGACCTAAAAAATGGAGGAATTTTATTATCCGGGGTCCAAAGAGGTTTACAAGAGCCCGAAAAAATTTAAAGGCAATAAAAAGAGATTCATGCCAAATTATGGGCCAATTATGTTTTTGCACCAATTCTCCAAGGTTTGAGAATTTAGATTACCTCTAAACGATAATATATTTGAGGGAGTTTGGTTGGAGAATTTAAAACGGGTTTGCACGTCCTTGATATGCTTGAAAATGCGCTACATAGTTTTGGACATTATTGGTGTAGAAATCACTTTGACTTTGATTTGTTGATTTGCATAAGACGATATCATCTAAATTCAACAAATTTTTTCACCTAAGGATACCTTTGATGTTCATTCGTTAGGAGTACACGTATGTATAGTGCACATATGATTGATTGAGTTGATTTACCTATCGAATGTGTTCACACCCATTCATTCCGTTTCCATGACTTGGTTGTTTGAGTCTAAATCCATGGTGTGATTTTTGTATCATTTTTTTCAAATGGTATCTATTTTTTTTGCACGAAAAATTGAAAAATAAAAAATAGTTTGTGTATTTTTTGAATACTATGACACCCCGATTTTTCTTGTTTGATTCATTCTTCTTATTTGCCTATTTAGGGACATCATAAAAAGGGGGAGAAAGAATTATCTTATTCTGGGGGAGTTTGAATTTTGGGGGAGTTTTTGAGATTTGACTTATGCTTATCATACATTGGTATCTATGTTTATCTCATTTCAAACTCGATACGTCACTTGGTATTTTTTTCTTTATCTCATGTGTGTAGGTACTACATTGATGATCTCTGAATTGCACACCCTGATGAGAAAAGATTTGAGATTCCTGATGATTTAAAGAACAAACGATGAAGACTATTCATTTGTACCTTTTCCAGTTTTGGGTTCATGGGAGGGTAGATTTGTATAGGCAATTTCATATTTGATAATTCGGATTTTTTATGTAAGTACCGGCATAGACATAGGGGGGGATTTGTAAGGACATTTTTCTCATGTCCAACATGTTACATTTGTGTATGTCGTATGCCGCTACATTTGGCACGTCACCTCACGATCTCACATGACGACCTCTATCCGAATTCCGGGAATCAAGCATTCAACATCTCCATTAATGTGTCCCACATCTTCCTCAACGACTTCACGTTCCAAGATTTTAGGGACTTAATGCAAGTGGTACGCAAGGGAAGTCAAAACAGTGAAAAAAGGCACGATAGGAGAATTCAAGGGAATTTTAGTAATTTCACATCCATAGTCCGGAGGTCTGGTCAAATGGAAAGTTGAAGAGCTCACTGCAACGAAGATACTGGAAGAAACAGCACCTCAATTCGATCTACGGTGAAGGAGTTATGACCTTTTTAAGTTGGAGAAAATTCCTTGAAGAATGATGTTTTTTTTTAACCCCAAACCAGAAAGGTACCCCAAACCGATGTACCCCAAACCGCATAAGGTACCCCAAACCGGTTCGGGGTACCTGTACGCTGGATAGAATTTCAGTGTTTTTATTTTGCAAAACTCTTCATCTGTTTTGCTATTTAAACTACCTTCAGGGGAGCAGTTTTGCAAGACTTTAGAAGACGTTTTTGAGAGTCCAAATTACTCTAGTCTTCATATTTTTGAGTTCCAAGACTCATGTTTTGATTCACACAATTCTTCCAATCCTTTGTGAATCTTTTTGGTAACCCAAGAACACAACTTTGAGTTTGTTCAACCCTTGTGGAGAAGCCGTTCTCTTCTTCATTGCTGCCGTCCTGGAAAGGGAAAATTCCAGCCGCCGACATAGGAACCGACACCTGCGGGTATTTCTGTGTCACACTGTTTCTAGCCGTTGCTTTGAAGATTTACCTAAGACACCGTGCGTTACACTTGTGGGCGATTATCAGGTTGTATGTAAGTCAATGGTCTTGTAAATTCTTTAAAGTTCTAGAAATAAAAGGTTTTGCCCTTCGGGGATTTTTCCTTAACTTTGTATCGCATGCTTTATATTTGATGGGTTGATTTAGATGCATGTTTAAGGGTTAATTTTATTTGGTTTAAAAGTAGACGCTAATTAAATAAGGGTTACTAAGAAACTTGCAAAATTTAATTTAAATCGATATTACACGCGTTCTCAGCTATATGTGCTAGTATGTGAAGGTAGAGCACAAAAAGCCTACAGAGCTATTGTAACCACAACCAATGGAAGAATGGAAGTAGGAGCACATTACAATGGACTTTGTCACAGTGTTACTATGATCATAGAGTGGTCATGATGTAGTCTTGGTTATAGTGGATCGACTTACAAAGTTCGTGCACTTTCTGTCAATTAAGGTCATGGACGGCATGGCTATGTTTGTAAAGTTTTATGTTCGAGAGATAGTCCGTATTCATAGCATCCCTCTCTCAATCGTATTGGACAGGGATCCCCGATTTGTGTCTCGATTCTGGAACAAAATTTAGCAAAAAATGGGTATCGAGTTGAACATGAGTACAACTTACCATTCTGAGATAGATGGGCAGTTGAAGCGGACTATTCAAATTCTGACAGATATGCTAAGGGCTTGTGCATTTGATTTACAAAGTAGTTGGGCGAAGAATCTGCATCTGGTGGAATTTTCCTACAATAATAGCTATCAGGACAATATTAATATGGCTCCCTATGAGACTCTTAATGGGAGGATATACCGCTCTCATTTGTTGGGCAGAAGTGGGTGAGAATCATCTCACAAATTCGGACATAATTAGGGAGATAATTGATAAAGTTTAGTTGATTCGACAGAGACTCATGACGTCTCAGAGCCGATAGAAGAACTACGCCGATACTCAGTGGATACCTCTAGAGTTTGAGGTTGATGATCAGGTGTTGTTGAAGGTTAGGGCCATAACTAACACTCAATGGTTTGGCCAGAAGAGGAAGCTCGCCCCTTCGTATATTGGACCCTTTGAGATCCTAGAATGGATTGGGGATGTATCATATCGCTTGGATCTACGCCCTCAGTTATCCCAAGTACACTGTGTTTTCCATGTATATATGCTAAAAAACTACGTCTCGGATCCCTGCCACGCCATCTATCGGAAATACATCGAGTTAGAGAAATACATCACATTTCCCACGCGACCCGTGCCCATCTTAGATCGCGAGGACATAGTTTTACGCAATAAGGTTATCCCGTTAATGAATGTCCTTTGGGATTTCCAAGGTGTAGAAGGTCCGAATTGGGGATGCAAGTTGGAGATATGGGATAAGCACCTGGAACTCTTTCTCCAGATTGGTTGTGTGGATTTTGGGGATGAAATCTCCTAAGAAGGGTAGAATGTGATGATCATGCCCAAGGTTGTATTTCCTTTCATGCCAAATTGGCCATGGAATTAATACAATGGATGGTTGTCTATTTTAAAATGTTCTTGTGGATTTTGTGCAATTATAAATGGGAATTTGATAACTTAAGATTTATGTAGAAAATTTTGGGGTCGTTCAGATGAAATTATAGGTTGTTCTAATGAGATATACAAGGTCGTTTGAACAATCTTCAAATGACATTCGAACAAGAAATACCCGTTCGCATTTTAAGGCTCGTTAAATTCCCGTTGGAACCTCGTTCGAATAAGATTTGATGTCATTCGAACGAGGCCTAGCTTCATTCGAAGGAGTGAACAAAAATTCAGAAATTTGTAGAATTTTGTGTGTTTGTACCTTCAGGACCCTTAGATCATTGAGCTGTGAAAACCCCAATGGAGACGATTAAACATAGGTCAATATTTTGGTGGACCAAAGGGTAAAGGGTAAAGAGTTCTTGGGTTTAAATAGGGGTGATGGGGTGAAGACAACTCATTTCTCTATTTCCATCAGATTTTCACACTCTCTTTACACTATTAAGAATTCTCCTTCCATTTTCAGTCCACTTCCACCATCCCCGAGCTTTAAACCTCCATTATTAGTAATATATATTTATATATATATATTTCCCATTTCCAACTTATAACACCCATTTCAATCCTTACGCAAGAAAGAATTTGTGTTAGAGTTTTGTTGTTAGAGCTTTTAAGAAGAGTTGGATCATTCTTGGAGCTTTGGAGTTTCTAGGATCTTCTTGCTACATTTCTTGCAATTTTAGGAGCTTTAGTGTCATCCTTATAAGTTCTCCTCTTCAAACTCAAGGTAGGGATTTCCTCTCCATTGTTTTCAAGTTTAAACCTAATCTAGATGTTAAGATGCATGCTAAAATATAGATAGCCTTGCAAAAAAAAAATCTAGTATGTTTATGAAAATGGAAGTTTTAGAGAAAGTTGTCTTGAAATGAATTTTGAAGAATAAGTATCTTTGAAGTCTTGAAATATGGTGAATATGCATATAAAAGTATGATTTAATGTTACTATCATATTTAGGATCATATTTATGGGATTTATAGGTTTAAATCCATCCTCGCATGTGTAAATACTTGTAGTTTGTTAGTAGAGGGTATTAAAACATGATAAAATTGATAATTTTGCCCTAAATATGTTGCAAAGTATTGATGAAATGAGGAAAAATGATGTTAAGACCACATGTGATTCTCAGCTCAACTTAACAAAGCCTTTTCCCAATTATTTGGGGTCGGCTTCATGAATCCTATTTTTCCATTCCATTTTATCCAGTGCAATATCTTTAATTAAACCACATGTCATCATATCCTTTTTTTATAATATCCCACCAAGTCAATTTAGCCCTACCTCTACCCCTTGTGTTAGAATCAATACTAACTAAATCACTCTTCCTTACAGGAGCATCCATTGGTCTACGCTTGACGTGTCCAAACCATCAAAGTCGATTTTCTCCTAATTTATCTTCTATCGGAGCTACTTTTACCATTTCACGAATTTGTTCATTTTTAATTTTATCATTTCGAGTTTTACCACAAATCCATCTTAGCATTCGCATCTCCGCCACAATCATTTTCTACACATTTTATTTCTTGGATGCCCAACACTCTGTCCCATATAACATGGCGGGTCTAATAATCATCCTATAAAATTTACCTTTTAACTTCAAAGGTATACACCTATCACACAAAATGTCGGTAGCAGTTCTCCACTTAACCCAGTCTGCTCTAATCCTATGAGTAACATCATCACTAATATCTCTATGGTTTTAACTAATCGACCCTAAATAATGAAAATGATCATTTTTATGTATCTCTTGACCCTCCAATTTCACCACATCTCCATTTGTCCTCCTATTACTACTAAAATTGCACTCCACATATTCTGTTTAAGTTATGCTTATTTTAAATCCTCTTGTTTCTAAATTTTCTCTCTACAATTCCACCTGACATTAATCCCCGTCTTAGTCTCATCCACTAAAACAATATCATCTGCAAATAGCATACACCATGGCACCTCATCTCGTATTTATCAAGTCAACTCATCCATAACAAGAGCAAAGAGATAAGGTCTTAATGCTGAACCTTGGTATAGACCTACCGTAATTGAAAATTCACTACTTTCTCCGGCTGATGTTCTTACTGTAGTCATCGCACCATCATATATATCCTTTATCACATCAATATATCTGCGAGTCACTACTCTTTTATGTATAACCAACCATATTATATCTTTGGGTATCCTATCATACACCTTCTCCAAATCTATAAAAATCATATGAAGATTCTTCTTTTTCTCCCTATACCTCTCCATTAATCTCCTCAATAAATAGATTTCTTCCATTGTTGACCTCCCAAGCATAAACGCAATTTGATTCTCAGATACTGTTGTCTTTAATCTCAATATATATTCAATCACTCTCTCCCAAAGTTTCATTGTATGACTCATTAACTTAATACCACGATAATTTGAACAACTTTGTATGTCCCCTTTATTTTTATAAATAGGTACTAAAACACTTTTTCCACATTCATCGGGCATCCTATTAGTCATTAAAATTCTATTGAATAATTTTGTAAGACATTATACTCCATCCTCCCCTAAGGACTTCCAAACCTCAATAGGAATACCATCTGGTTGTAAGGTCTTTCCTGTTTTCATATTTTTTAGAGCAACCTGACCTCTGTTGTCCTAATTCTACGAAAAAATATATTTTCTCGAGTCTCCCTAAGTTCCTTTATATCTAATCTACTCCCATTATCTTCATTTAATAACCTTTCAAAGTAGTTTTTCCATCTTTCCATAATTTCATCATCTTTGATTAGGACTCTCGAATCATCACTTTTAATACACGTAACATTATTAAAATCTTTTATTTTCCTATCCCTAAGTTTAGCAAGCTTGTAAATACTTTTTTCCCCATCTTATGTATATAATTTTGTATAAAGATCATCATACGCTTTTAACTTAGCATCTCTTACCACTTTCTTGACTTTATTTTTAGCCCATTTATATTTCTCAAAATTTTCTTCATTTCTATTGGTTTTCCATGTTTTAAAGTAGCCCCTTTTGATTTTTACTATATTTTGTACTTCTTCATTCCACCACCAAGTTTCTTTAGACTGTGGCCCCTTGCCTTTTGATTATCCAAGAATTTTTTTGATATTCTCCTAATGCATGTAGCCATCTTATTCCACATTATTTTAGTCTCTACTTCAGTATTCCATGTTTCTTCATTTAATAATTTATCTTTAAATAGTTCTAATTTCTCTCCTTTTAAGACAACATGTGATTATAAGGCTTAAACGAATATTTTGGTAAAAATGGCCTTCATAATATTAAATGTATTTCTTATTAAGAAATATGAGGAAAAGGGATTTTTCTTGAAGAAAAATGATGAAGTGTGTATTTTGAAAATAAAATGAAAATTTATGATATTATAATGACATAAATAAGTTTTTCACAAAGTGTTGGTAAAATTAATGGAAAAATGGTTTTTTATAAAATAGACGGTCCTAGCGGTTGAACTTCCTCATTTGACCTTTTCGATCGTTTTTGTGAAAAAATGGAGAAAATAAAGAAACTAGCATAAAAATGATATAATGTGAATGTGAACCGCAAGAATAACAAAAATGGTAGAATAATGTGGACATTTAATAAAATGTTAAAACAAATTAATATAGACTCACACGCAATTAGGAAAGAATTAATAAGGGCCCAAAGCTCTAGTGTAAAAGACCCAAAATCACTAGCCAGAGCATATAGTAGCGTAGTCGGCGTTGTGTAACCCATTAAAGTACGCAGTTATTTGATAAAATTCGAGAAAAGAATAATGTTGATAACAAAATAATGGGAATGGAAATGAATTAGGTTTCACTTATAAATGTAAGAAAGAAAACCTAATGAAAATAGTAAAAAATGGAGAATAGTGAATAAAGATGATTAATGGTATCTAATTACGTGAGAAATTGGTGCAAATTGGTTAAGTGTGGCTGCCAACATATAGCTCGGGTTTCATTGCATAGTAGTTGCATTTATGCTCATAAAATGATAACGTTTTCGGAATTGATAAAATAAATGTTATATGTATAGTATTTTCGTATAAAAATATATTTCATAGTATTACCCACCTTGTGGAGCGCTTTTCTCACCCCCTACTTTTTATGTTAACATCCCCACCCTCAGGTACTTCTAATAGGGCTGACGGTAAGGACATTGGTAAGGATCCCGAGGGAATTAATCGTCATGATATCTCTACCATGATATTTTAAAAGATTATGTTTACGTACATTTAATTTTATGGAACTCTGAACGACTTTTTATCCGGGCCTTGGGCCATTTATTGTAATAATACGGGAGTTGTATGTTTTATTTTCTTATTATTAGCATTGATGGATTTAATGGAATTTTTCCAAATTAAATCTTGCTAATTAATTGAATTACTTGAAGTGACAAACTTTTTCTTAAATGAAAATCTGTTAATTACCTTTTATTCCTTATAAAATGGTGTAAATTAGATGATTTTTCTTAATAATAAAACTGGACTTTCCCCCTATCCCCTTAACACCTTAACTATGGTGCGGGTTGACCCAACGATAGACCGAATCCGGGTCGAGGCGTTACAAGAAAATTTTGCATATGTGGACAAGACAAGGAATAATGAAATAACAGATTTATGGCACATGAAATTGGGTCACATTAGCTATCACAAGCTAACTATGATGATGATGAAGTCAATGTTTATGGATCTTCCTCATCTTGATGTGATAGCAGACATGGTTTGTGCGATTTGTCACTATGGTAAGGTGCATAAATTACCATACGAAGATTCAATGTTCAAAGGGAAAGAGCAATTATAGTTACTTCACTCTCATGTGTTTGGGCCTGTCAAGCTACTGTCAATTACTGGAATGCGGGACATTGTTACATTCATTAATGACTTCTCTAGTATGTGTGGTCTTCTTTATGAAAGAAAAATTTGACACATTTTCCAAGTTTAAAGAGTTTCGAGAAATAGTTGAAGGAAAAGTAGGATAGAAGATTATTTGTCTACACACATATAATGGAGGATAATATACCATTAATGAGTTTTCTCAGTATCTAGAAGACTGTTAAATACGTCATGAGTTCACTCGTGCCAACACACCACAACAGAATGGTGTGGACTAGATGAAGGACCAACATCTTGTAGCAATCTATTAGAGTGTGTGACATTCGAATAATGTACCAAGAAGATTTTGGGATGAAGCCATGGGTATTGAAGCCCATGTGATCAACAGACTTTCCCAACCAAGGTTAGAGTTTATTTAATCTTTGAAGAATTGTGATATATTAAACGTACAGTTAGCTACTCTCGGGAGTTTGATTGTGTGTGCTATGTATTTGTTCCAAGTCATTTATGTAGCAAGTTTGACAAGAAATAAGTTAGATGTATCTTTGTGGGATACAACAACCAGATAAAAAGGTGCAAATGTTATGATCTACACATAACAAAATATGGTGTTTGACGTAGAATCTTCATTGAGGTTACTACAGAATCAGGATCTATGAGATTCAAAGAAATTGAAGATAGGGTGCCACAAAATTTGAGGGAGGATACTGCTCAAATCCAATCGAGTTAAGATGAACCTCAAGATTAGCATAATGGTAATGATCCTTGGGAAACTGGTATGTATCAACAACCATCTAAAGAAAAATATGCCTAGTGAAATGGAAGAGCTAACTCCATAATCACAACTAACAAGGTCAATGAGAATTCGAAAGTTAAATAACAAATATGCCAATGCAACCATAATATAGGAAATTGCAAAAGAACCTAAGACGTTTGAAGAATTATCGTAGAGTTTTGAGTGGATTAATGGTATGGAAGAAGAAATCATCGCAATAAAGAAAAATCATATTTGGGATCTGGCATCAAATCTAAGAGATGTGAAACCCATCTCCTGTGAATGGGTTTATAAGATAAAGTGTCATCTAGATTATCAATCGAGATATATAAGAATCGAATAGTGGCTCGAGGGTTCTCTCAGTAGTATGGACTAGATTATGATGAAATGTTTAGTCTAGTGGCAAAGATTGGAACTTGTGGAAGATGGATGTGAAAAATTATTTTCTTCATGGGGAGTTGGATTGGGAGATCTATATAATTCAACCAATGCGTTTTGAGAACAAAGTTCATCCGGAGTTTATGTGTAAGGTGAGAAAGGATCTTTAGGGATTAAAGAAAGCACCAAGGGAGTAGTATGGTAATATTGATAAATTTCTTACTCAAAGTGGCTATTGAGTAACACTTGTCGATTCCAACTTATTCGTCAAAGACAATTGATGAAAGATTGTTGTTGTGCTAGTATATGTTAATGATCTGATCATCATTGGTGATGACGAGACTAAATTCACCAAACAAAAGGAAGTTTGTCAGTTTTCTTTGAGATGAAAGATCTTGGACTACTTGAGTGCTTTCTTAGGCTAGAGGTTAATCGCACACAAGAAGGGATATTTATGTGCCAACATAAATATGCACAAGATTTATTAAAAAAGTTTAGGATGCTTGGGTACAATCAAATCTCAACTTCTATGGAAGAAAATGCTATGATACGTGTACATGAAGGAAGAAACTTGGAAGATGCAATGATGTATCGACAATTGGTAGGTAATCTGATCTACTTGACCTTGACCTGGTCTGAAATTTCTTATGATATTGGTGTGATGAGTCGGGGCATGAAAAATCTAAAGATGCCTCATTTGGGAGAAGTTAAGCAAATACTGAGATATGTAAATAGTACAATTTATTATGATATTTTATAAAGAATGGTAAAGACTACAAGTTAGTTGGTTATTGTGACACCGACTATGCAAGAGATCACAACACCAGGAGATCAACTACCAGGTATGTTTTTAAGCTTGGCCAGGAATGATTTCCTGGTGTAATAAGAGACCACCGACTGTATCATTATTAACCATAGAAGCAGAGTACCGAGAAAAACTAATGGAAACTCAAGAGAGTGGTGCATGGCAGATATAGTTATTGACTAATTTACATCAAATAGTAAATTATGTAGTTTCGTTGTACTGTGACAACCAGTCGAAAGTTCGTTTACCACGTAGAGGTGCATTATCATTTTACTAGAGATAATGTTTTGTAAGAAGAGTTTGAGATGAGATAGATCAAAACGGACGATCAAGGTTAGAACTTTTTCACAAAAGGTTTAAGTAGTAGCAAACTAGAAAAAAATTATCGCCAACTCAATCTGGGGCAAAGAATGAGAGATATTTTTAAGGGTGGGGGGGTGTTAAAAATTAACATCATCCAACATAATGGAGTGTTAAATAATTACATCCCATATAATCCTCCTAAATTAGGTGATGCGGAGAAATTAATGGAAGTTAGGTTGCATAATGGCTACTTGGATGGATGAAATTAATTTATGTTTTTAATATTTGTGTTTTATTCTTAATTAAAAGTGAATTTGTTTATTTAATCACAATGTGTATCGTTAATTGTATTTCCTTTACTATAAATACCTCCCTTCACCAATTTTTTTGAATATTATAGTTTGTGTACTCTAATTTTCAACAGTAAATGCATATACAAGACCATGTCATAAAACTTTTAATTTAAAATTTTAACTTATGTTATTAATAGGAACTTTTAATATGATCAATATTCCTCATATTGTTAACAAAGCATAAAAAATCATGAAATTTAGCTATTTGCTTATGTTATTGAGTCAAATAGAGGACACCAATTTACTTAATTTTCTTAGTAAAATGATTTGGATCACACACACACACACTCACTCACACACACACACACTGAAAGATGTGAGTGGCCCGATATGTGTGTTTCAAACAAAACTAATTTTTCTCCGAAAAAGATCCAACTTTTAAATATGCACCAAACCAAGTTGTGAAAACCCAATTCTTACTTTAAACCAGTTTTATCTTGATTAATCCTAAACATGAATCTAGTGATTAAAGCAAGTAAAGTAAAGTAAAGTATACTCACAACACCGGATGTACGATCAAAAAACCCAAAACGAGAAAACAACCTTGGACGGCCCAAGCCAGATAATCAATATGAATATGGTTTTACAAAGACAGATTAGCCTTACACTAAGACTCGATCCCCATGGGTCTTGACGCTCCTTCTGATCTTCAACCGTTCTTCAATAGTGCCCACGCAGAAATTTCGTCTTCCATGATACCTATCCACAACACACGCGTCCACGTATGTCTTGGTGTCCACCGAATGGCTTTGATTCGTCTATGATGTCGAACAAGAAGTCCTTCTCTTTTCTTCATCGCAAAACCCTTTGATGTTCAACGTGTAGAACAAACAACTTTGGTACAACAAGATCACATAAACATATAAGCATGATAACTCGGATCTTTGTAAACTCTAAGGGTGTGTTTAAGAATTTTAAACCTTAGAAAACATGTGCAAACAAGGTCTGGTTCGTAAAATTGTTTTCCAGAAAGCACACTTACGAAATTATGATGAAAACACTGTTTAAATAGGATTTAAATGCCGCCTCAAAAAACATGTCATTCGAATGACACGAGGAACTCGTTCTAGCAACATCCTATCTCGTTCGAACGAGATTGGATGTCTTTTGAATGACAGCGCGAAAGTTTGACTTTTTAACTTTTTGTTTAAAACGTCTCTTCCAGTGAGAGATCCAAAAATGTCAAACTCTTTTACGAGCTTATCATCATAAAACGTAGTTTAAACCTTTAAAAAACTTTTAAAACATTTAAAAACATTTTTCTGTATAAAAATTACATCATTATCTTTTATAAAATAATTTCAAGCACCATTAATTATACACATGCATACCTGAGTGATCTCATAATGAAATTAACTTTGAAGACGATAAAACTTGCACCAATTAAACTTTGGCATGATTTAATTCTTTGAAGCTTTGCCGCAACGTCTTTAATTTCTTTAATACGTCATAGACCAAGTGGGATCGTGACAAAATATAATTCTCCCTATGACATATTACAAACATAGTTTTGTTCACAGAATTAAGTCAAAATAATACAGGGACTCAATTGGAATTTATGTCCTTACAAATCTCCCCCTTTGACTATTCCGGGAAAAAAATAAACTAGTGATATGCCTAACCGGGCCGTCAAGCCATATGACGCCTAAATCCCATCCCATAAACCCAAAAACAAATATACAGGACACGGACTAGAATATGTTGCACCGACAAGCATGAACTGTCTGAATGTGATGTAGACTTGAAATCTCAAATCGCTGAAAGAATACATACACACATGAAACAGACACACAGATACCCAGTGAAGTATGGAGGAACAAATGATACCAATTTATATTTCGAATAAGAACAAATCATTTGAAATATGTGAGCAATTATTTGATACCAATTTGAAACAAATATAATCAAACAATATGTAAATCCAGATATCAATAGAAGCTCTCAAAATCTCCCCCTACATCACATACATCTCTCCCCCTTTTTGTCTTGAATAGAAAATCCGGTGAGAAGATAAACCATTATGAAATGTCTAGCATGAGAATATGAAACCAATTTGAATCAAGTTCATACCAATTTGAGAATTGAAAAGCGCTAGATAATCATGAAACAACCAGCTAATTATGATCAAGCAATGACAAACCAGTAACTAGTAAACCAAGGAATCACACAAAGAGTATACCAATCAAATCAAGTGTGATAAACGGACTCATATGTAAAATACCAATTTGGAACATAAAAGAATCTGCATATAAACCGAACAGTCCAAAAATGCCTCCTGCAGTACCTAAAAAAAATACCATTTTGAACCTGAGGACTGCAAACCAATCAGAAGACATTTTTCAGCCTGTCGTTCGAACGAGCCATGGACTTCGCTCAAACGAGATGAGGAAGTCACTCGAACGAAGTACATATGTCGTTCACGCGAGATGTGTTATCGTTTGAATGACTTCGCGCGACCTGTCGAAATTTCCCAGTTTCCCAAAAATATTATAAAGTATTACCCAGTGAAAAAATTCCCACAAAACTATTCCAGGAGGGGCCTGACAGATGCAAAATACTGCTAAAACAGTAGGCTTTTAACACAAAATGCAAAAACTCATAAAAACTTAAAATGTGAGTTACATGCAAACATAGTACCGATGTGCTCAAACATGGACATGGAATGAATGGGCGTGAATCTAAAACAAATGAGTCACAATTCCAACACATTGAAATGATCAAGAAACTCTAATTGATAGCGATAAATCATCAAACTTTATTATAGCCATATGACAATTAAAGAGTGAGCTTAATGAACTAAACATACTACATGCACACAAATCCAAAATTTTGACGATTCTACAAACAATAGCGTCAATTTGCAATGTTTCAACATTAAGATTAGATGTGAAAACCCGTTTAAATTTTCTCCAACCAAAATCCCTCATATATATATACTTTTTCAAGTTCTTTTGAGGTTTCTATAATTCTCAACTTAAAAAAAATCTTATTGGCACTTTTCTTATCATATTGTATTTTCTTTTGGGCTCTTTCAAACGGTGGCTTTCACAACAAGTTAATTTTGAACTCTTGCAGCCATTTCCCGTGAATCACTCATCATTTTTACCAATTTTAAATCCTCACGGTAAACGGTTATTACATGCACACTTATCCTTAAGTCTACTTACGCATAGATGACAATATTGAGATAAGAATGCCTCACCAAATTCAAATATGCAAGAGAAGTCAAACATCCATGTAAACTCGTGCATGTGTGCAATGTTGGCATATATACAAAGTCGAATCAAAATGCATATCAACTTCGAAACAACCCCATGTAAACAATGGTTAAGATCATTCTAAGTATTGATAATAATGACCAAATGTCCTAGTGTAATACCCCGTATTTTTACGCTTTCTTAATTTGGGGATTTATTAAATTTAATGTGAGTTATTAATTTAATATAAATCCAAAAATTAATTATTTTGATAATTACTAACGTGATGAGAGTTAGTAATCATTGGAAACTTGTTGAATATTACTAATGAGCAAAGTAATATATGATATTGGTTCTATTAAATGTCACGAGTGAATAAAATGACAATTTTGGAAATTTAAGTCGGGACGCGCCCGTGTCATGTCGGGACTAAATGTTGATTAATGAAAGTGAATAAATTATAAATCACCCGTATGGTCATTTCTAGTGCCAAAGTGTCCGGAAGGGTCGATATAGTCAAAATAATGTACCCGGGGGTTTAGTTTGGGTCTCGGGGCATTTTTAGGCCTAATTAACACCCCAGGAGGGGGTTTTGGACATTTTACATTTTTAGGCCTGAAAACCCACGAAAATTTTAAGGTTATATCAGATGCTTAGGTTGTCTTCTAGGGTTAACACAACCAAAAACAAGAGATGGCCATTGGAGAAGGAAAGAGAGAGCTTGCCAAAGAGTTCTAGGCCAAGAACTCCTCCATTTGCATCGCCGTCGTTGCCAAACGCTAGATCATGCCACAAGGATCACAACCACACTGATTTCAGCCACAAATCAGAAACAAAAATTCCCAGGCAAGTATTTATCTTGATTAATTTCGTTAATGATTCATTCATATTAGTTTAGGGTTGATTAGGATGAGTTTGTATGAAAGAAAACCCATGTTGGAGATTAGAAATCTCATGTTGTAGAGGTATAAACATTATTCTGAAAATTCCCTTCACATGTAGAGGCTGAACCACGAATTATGTTGGATTAGAAGTAGAAATTTTGGAAAAAGAATGAGAAGAATTAAGTTAAAGAAATTTTTAGGGTTCATGAGAATTGTATAGATTTTGGCCCTTTTAATCCATGACTCGTTATGAAAACTCGCATCCCTTACGTAGAATATTGTTCATTTGGGTTTAAAATGCATGTGTTATAAATTTCTGGGAGTTTGGGAGTTAAAGTCTTTGATTTGGATGATGGTGGATGATAATTCCCGATAATCTGCAGTTTTTTCCATACATGCTTGATTGAGCGATCGACCATAGAGCATCGATCGATCGATGGTTCGATCAATCGAACACCTGCCATCGATCGATCGATCCCTCTTGCAAAACTCATATTCCCTTTCAAATAGTTCATTCCAACTTAAATGATTAGACATTCTTGGATATTAATGTTAGAATATGTTGGGATATGAATAAGACTAGTAGGACTTTAGAAATATATGGAACCGTTGACGAAAGGCGAAATTAACATTACACGGGGGTGTTTTACATTTAGGGGAAATGGAAATACGTGTTAAAGGGGGAGACTCGTAAAGAAGTTACGTTGTAAAATGATCAAGTACCTACTGAAATTTCACCTTGGGAAAGTAAGAATCCACGAGTGTTACGTAGTGAGTTGGAATAATCCCACAAATTAAAATAAAAGACGAACTGTTATACGTGATATCTAAATAATGAGAAATGAGGATAAATATATAATTATGGGTCGTGGGAATATACCTAAATTGATATGGTAATAGTAGTATATTTATATGACTGTGTTTATGTATATACTATATACATGTAAAAATCATGTCCATGCTACTTGCTATCCCTGAGGTTACCGTGCTGAGACAGTCTTATCTCGATGGGACCTTTATGGGGGATATTGACTCGTACCCTAGAAGATATAAATCCTTTGGTACAGGCTATCGGATCAATAGTCAGACGGTCCTAAGAGACGTGAGGGAATGTGCTGACCTCTTAGAGACTTGGAACTATGCTTCGCCTCAATATTGTATGTGTTTTGTGTCAATACAGTGCGAGAGTGATTTCGAACTTGTATTTCCCTTAGTACGAGTGATACGGGGACTGGATAGCAGAGTATGCCCGTACCATAATTATTATGGAGGGTGCTGTTAAAATATATATATTATATGAGTATTTAATATATAAATTTGGGAATTACCTACTGTGTCTATGGTAAGTAAGAAATAAATGATTATTTCAATTTGGGAATAAGTGTTTGAAAAGTATAATATGTTACTGAGAAACTTCATTATCAAATAAGGTTTAAATGAGAACTTTGCTGTTAAATAAAATTAACCTCTTATACATTTAAATTTGTCGGTTTCAAAATTTCGAGTAACTTAAGATAAGGTAAGTTAAACTGTTGGGAAGATTAGTGCGATAGGTGTGCACATTAGAAGAGAGGTGAGAATTTCTCAAGGGAATGCCGCACTAATATGTTGTTGCATTAGCCAATAAACATTTTAAATACTTGCTAAACTAATCTTAAACTGCTTTTACAATCGGGATCTGACCCATTTGCTACTTTCTCTTCTCTCTTGTATATATATGTATATTTTACAGGTGCCCAGCTACAGGGGCGTCTTGCATAGGATCCTTTGGAAGGAACGCGCTGCAGCTTAAGTGGGAATTGCAAGCCTTTTGCTTAGACTACCTCATTGTTGATTCCACTTCTAGCACTATTTATTCACTTGGGCATGTGTCGCCCTTTTTCATTATTCAGTTTTTTTATCAGATATTGCGATTAGTTTATTTCCAGTATTTATTACTTGGGATTTATTACTGTCAGGATATTTTTCCTTTAAGTTTTAATGTTGGAATCATTTGGTTGGATGTTTAATTAATTTGATTGTTCGTTCCAGTATATTTGTTGGATGATTCTAAATTTATGAATTATGTAAAGTTTTAAAATATTGGTTTTAAGTTGAAATTGGAATTAATGTCTAAAATGGTTTTGACACTTAGCTTAATTATTTAGGGTGTTTAATTGGAAAAATTATTTTTTTTCAACAGTGATGCTAAGAATGAACCAATCGTTCACCTTGATTATAATTTAATAAAGGACTGATCACCCGGTATTTAATTAGGCGGGGTGTCACAGGTGGTATCGGAGTATCAGGTTCTAGTGTCCTTTACGATCTGTATGGCTTATCTCGTTTCCAGCTTAGCGTGTTTGATTTAGATCCCTAACATTAGGAATGTTTTATTCATCTTTATGCGTTGGAAATTCGTGCTTCTGCGATTTGTCGATGTGAATGTAGAACTTATTCAGATTAAATTTTTAAATTTTTAGATGGCCCGTCAGGACGAACAAGCTAATTCCATTGGGGAAGTTAATGAGCAAGAACAACTCACACCTCAGGTGTCTCCGAAAAGGGTACCAATCGCCAAATTTGCGGGCATTGTGGCACAAGAAGTTACTACTGTAGGCTTACAGTACCACGAACGCAACATGCAGCTAGAGGAGGCAAAAGACCTAGAGAGGTTAGTCAAATTCATGTGACTAGAATTGACAATTGTTCGAAGACACCGAAATTGTGGCAACAAACCCCTCAAGACCAAGACAGCTCCAGGGGTAATAAAATTTATATAGAGGTCCAAAAGTGTTAGGGCCAACAAGGTTGGGGTTAAAATTAAGTCACAAAGAGGTGTTTCAAATGTGGAATGGACGATCATAAATGTCAATCTTGTTCGAATCAGACTGGAGAGAAACTACAACCCGACCAGCGAGGAATTTCGGGACTCTGCTATAAATGTGTGAAACCGGGTCACAAGTGGAGGGATTGTCCTCAACCTAACATCGTTCTTCCGCAAATTTCTTATCAAGGCCAGCAAGACCAAGGAAAAAGAGAGACTAGTCAACAACGTAGTGAAGTGAGACAGTTTCAAGGGAAGTGCTTTCAATGTGGCAGGAATTGCCATAGGCGTCAGGATTGCCCAGAGAGGAATGGGGCCCCACGGTACAAGGGCGTCGGTAATAAACTACAGAAGCCAGCTCCACCAGCCATTCCAGCAGCCTCAGTTCAACAGAGGCAATTACAGTATGGACGTGTATATAACGTCCACCAGATAGCAGCACCTCAGGCCCCAACCGAGATACAAGGTATGTTCCTTATACTGAGTGCTATGGGTTGAGCTTTAATTGGTACCGGGGCACCGCACTATTTTATGGCTATACATTTTTCAAGAGCCTTAGGGTTATTAGTCACGACGATGAGTAAGGTGTCATGCATAGACTCACCATTTGGGGAAAAGAGTCTTTGATTTTCTTTATTTGAAGGGGTGCAGATATAGAAATTGATAACTTCATTTTCAATCGCGATCAATAGTGATGTTAGATATACATGAGTATAAGGTCGTTATTGGCATGCTAGAGTATCGATAGGAGTATTGTCCCCGTCATTTCGGGGTAGGAAAGATGTTTGGTGGCAATGCCTCACCCAGAGGAAGGATTTGCCAATACGAATGGGAAGGTAGAAGTATGACTATTATCCTCGAAGGATGAGGCATGTTTCATGTAACACGAGCGATTCATTATATTTTGTTCATTACTAGATTAGCATGTGAGACGAGTTTAATGTGTATAACTACAAAAGATATTATTATGTGAATATTTTTCCCTAGTGTAGTGGGATTTTCCTTAGTGCTATCCGTGGAGGATGAGTGAGTATATTAATAGTGTTATACACCTTATTGAGGTTACTCTTTTTAGTGATGTGATATACGAGTATAATATGGTATTGATTACAACTTTATAGAAATGGTCAGTACGATAGTAGGTAGTTAGTGCAAGGCTATTGGAGGAGTTCCATTAGTGCAACATGTTTTGGTCTGGCGAGGCCTCACCTGCAAGAGGGTTGGACTCTCACTTATAATATCTATCTGAGAGACTTCAAAAGGGATAGCGGGCTCGAGATATTCGATACCGGTGTGCGTAGGGACTTTGTTATTATGATTCAGTATATATTGGGTTTAATATTGAGAGAAAAGATTTGACTCATTATCATGTGGAGCGCTCAGGACTTGGTGATAGGTAGAGAGCAATGATATATCTACCCTTTAGAGATGTGATAGTTAAGAGTTAGACTCCTATGTTTGGGATCAGGATTTTGAGAGTCCTGATTGTATGTGTAAGGGGTTTACAAATAGTGATTACCACAAATACTGGATGATAGTGGATTGGAAAAATGTTCATTGTGTAGGTGTAATTACGGGAAATGATGGAACTTGTCTGTCAAGAGACGGAATAAAGGGGTACCTGATATGGACGGAGGGCCTAACAAATTTCGATAACCGACAATGCTAGGTAGTAGTGTATCGGTGGGGTTCCTTGTTTAAATTTCACTTTGTGAGACATCCCACGCATGAAACTTAGAGTAAGGTTGGGAATAGGGAGATGTCTGGTGAGTAGTCCATGAGTTTAGTACCTCGGTCATACAAGGAATAGGTAATTGTATATGTAAGATGGAAGTTGAATTATGATTTAAGGCCAGTAAAGCCGGTTGTGTGGTAAGAATGCATTGAAAGTTTTGTTTTATCGCCATGAGTTGAGAGGTGGAACGATGATAGGAGAATTTCAAAATTTCAATATCTAGGGTGATTGAGAGTTCCCAAGTGTTGTAAATGCGTTCGGAACACAAGGGAAATAAGGAGTTTAGATGATTTTTAGTGAGGATTATCTGGGAAGAATTTTTAATACAAGAGACGAGACTTGTATTTGTTTGGATGTATAGGTCATTAGTGAATTATTTTAATTATTGTATTTATTCGAGAGAATTGTTGTACTTATCTGAAGAGATTTGAGATTTGTAGTCCTTCTTTTGTGATTATGGGATTTAGATGATCTATACCTTGTATTTTATGGAATTTAGGTAATTTTATGGATGAGTAACGCTCTGTTCGCTCTCCCCAGGCGGTCGGGGTGTTACAAAGATGGGCATCCTGGTTAGCTGATGTTAAAATCGTTCGAGTGGAAGGGACATGGGAATGTATGTGAGGAATATATGTTTGTGGTAATAGCATAACGAGGCGAAGGTAGTAGAGGGAATTAAACATCGCATGAAGAATGATAATCCATATATATATATATATATATATATATATATATATATATATATATATATATATATATATATATACATATATGGGTGTGATTAGAGTAGCTCACCCGAATTTGGTTGGAAGGCTATGAAAAGCCATTTAAAAGGGGTATTTCTTGAGAAGAGTAGAATTTAATCATTATGGAGAACGCTCGGAGCGGAGTTGTAATTAGTCAAATGTGAAAGCGACTTGCGCATACAAAGAGTGATGATGTTAGTATGGTCTAAAAGGTCCAGAAGTGAACTTCATGGAGAAAAGTGCACGGGTTAGAACTTTTGGTACACGCCAAGGAAAGAAGGGAGTGTAAAGTGTCACCTAATGTGAGACATTTCTAGAAAAATATGATGTTTAGCAGGACATAATGAGTAGTCTCTGCATGCACTACTCATAGATAGAGATTGGTTGAAATAAGAAGATAAACCATAGAATTGTGTGGCTATCAACAATCCCTACAATGGGAGAGGCCAGTAGAGTAGGTAAAAATTTCTTGGATGGGTTACCATCTTCAAGACAAGATAAAGGGTTCATCCGAACATGTGAATTAAGTCACCCAAGAAGGAAGTGATTGATATTCCTTTGGAGTGGTTTACAATATTAACTAGTGTGCCCCAGACTTCCTTTGAAAGGAAGGATCGCGCCAGTGCAAGGTCCGGTACAGTATTAATTTCTGAATCGGGATGAGATTTGTGAATCTCACCTTTAATATGGGATTTCAGGAACCAGCGGAGATAAGGTTTCGTTTCGATTAGGATGTATCACCCTTAGCCAGGGAATAGGTTCACAGTGATTAACGAATAGTGGAGCCGTGTGAAGGTGATTTTAGAATCTTGGTGATCATTTCGTTTCCACAGCGGTGATAGCTAACAAGTGAAATAGTGCGGTAATCGGGGGAGGATATTACATAATGGTAGAGTTCTGTGGAATCACTAGGACCTGTTTGTCATGAACGATATGCTTATTGAAGTTTTGGTTTAGAAAAACCTTGACTATTCTCCCTCTGCGTATGTTTAGAGGTGAGCGGATAATCAGAATTTTGGATCGGTCAAGAATAATTCGATGACTATGGTGGAATTCCACGATTGTTTTAGGCGAACAAGAGTGGTCAGATGTTCGTATGGTTCCTCCCAGAACGAGAGTTTTGTGTTTAGATAAATCCGAGAAGTTGTCATGTGGTAAGGTGCGGCCTCCCAATAATATTAAAACAATGGGAATTAATAGTGTATATGCATGTCTTATGTGAATGTTATCGGATAGGAGCACAATGTGAAGTATCTTTAATGAAGAGTGTTAAACCAGCTTACTGTGAGGCGGGGACTATAGTGATTGAGCGCCTTACTATGTGGATAGGTTGCGTACTGTTAAGATATCCAAAATGTGTTTTACCAGGTAAGCCTTATTTTTCGAATTTCGGGACGAAATTCCGTTATTAGGGGAGAAGTATGTAATACCCCGTATTTTTATGCTTTCTTAATTTGGGGATTTATTAAATTTAATGTGAGTTATTAATTTAATATAAATCCAAAAATTAATTATTTTGATAATTACTAATGTGACGAGAGTTAGTAATCATTGGAAACTTGTTGAATATTACTAATGAGTAAAGTAATATATGATATTGGTTCTTGTTGATACCAAATTTAGTCTGCTGACATGGCTCAATAAAGTGAGGACACGTGGAAATCTACGCGGCAACAGCAAAAACTTCCGAGGAACCCACACGCTCCGAGGAACCACACTACAACGAGGAACACTGCTTCCCCGAGGAACTCATACGCTCCGAGGAACTCAGACGCTCCGAGGAACAAGAACTCTCCGAGGAACTCTTGAGTACTGAGAAGCTTAGGTGGTCCGAGCAACTCAGGCGGTCCGAGCTGCACCTCGAACAAAGTATTAATAGCTGGATAACCAACAGTTCAACTGATTCATTAAATGCTTATCATTCAGACGCACACGCTTAAAGGGCATTGAATGTATTACCCTTTCATATGTACATCATTTAATGTATTACCCTTTCACATTACAGCCTCAGGGCTATAAATACATTATACAATCCTCATTGTAAGGGGATCGAAATTTTTTTATAAAACTTGTAATCGAGAATTCCCAAACACTCAGCAATAACATAACAGTAGACGTAGGCCATTCTTATAAGGCTGAACCACTTTAAAAATTCTTTGTTTCATTTATTTATCTGTTATTGAATAATTAGATATAATCTAATTTTTTACATCAACATATTGGCCCCGTCTGTGGGAAACGACTGGTAATATCGTTTTTCACCAAAAGCGATCCATCACAAATGGCTGATATTCCAAAATCCAGCAATCGGAACGCTGGGACCCCTCAAAATCCATATGCTCCGCTAAATATTCCAGATCTGGCTGGAATAATGATAAATTTGGCTCAGGGCCAGACCGTCATGCAAGAAACAATGCGACAACTCATCCAAACCCTTCATAGTGGTGCACCAACTCATTCAGGACTACGGAGTATTCAAAGAAACACCCATACACAATCCTCACGTACTAGGCGTACTGATTCATATCGTAATGAAGAGTCTGAAGATTTTTCTTATCAACCTGGACGAACTTCGTCAGTACGAGCCACAGATACTGAACAACGTATCACTCTTTCTCCAGAAAGGACTAGTGCGCTAGAGAGGCTGAGCAGGGTATCACCTTTTGATCGATTAGGACTTAGAAGGAGTAAAAGTCCTCCTAAAGTCATATCAAGGAGTTTTCGACGACCATCAGATTTAAGGGAAGGATCTGCCTAGTCGCGACCAGCTGCTCATCAAGATAGATCCCAGGAAGCCACTTCAACGCGATCAGCTGCTCGAACCAATAGGACCGAGGAAGGAAATGATGTATGGAAAGGCTCTATTAAAAGGCTAGAGGATAGATTAAGGGAAATGGCTAAGGCCAAGAACCCTCTACAATGAACCTTTGTTCGAGGAACACCTTTTGTCCAGGCCATTGTAGATTTTCCAACACCATCAAAGTTCAAAGCACCTGTTGTGACCCCCAAATATGATGGAAAGACTGATCCTGTCCTTCATATAGAACAATACCAAGCTGCATCCAACATCTATGCTGTTCCAGATGAGATGAGATGCAGGGCATTCTCGGGAACTCTTACCGGATCTGCTCCAATATGGTATAATAATCTCCCTCGGGGTAAGATCTCAACCTTTCTTCAACTGGCCGAGTTATTCATTGGGAATTTCTATTTTGGGGCAAAGCCAGTTAAACGAGTAGCACACTTGTTAAGTGTTAGATAAAAAGCTGGTGAGAGCTTCCGAGATTATATAACTCGTTTTAATAATGAGAATCTTGAAGTCATTGATTATGAGGAGAAGACAACTATTACTGCCTTGATGAGTGGACTACTGTCGAACAAGTTATACTACACTTTGGCCAAAGATCCACCTAGAACCATGTCAGACCTGATGGGAAAAGCGTCCAAGATTATGAATGCCGAGGAGGCTATGGCTGCGAAGAAGAATATGGATGCTAAAGAAACCAAGGTGGAAGGTGATAAAGCTAAGAAGAAAGAGCACAAGAACAATGGTAATGACAAACATTCAAAAACTAGGTCGGTATGGGACGTAATGAACAAATATGATAATTATACTCCTTTGAAGAAGGATACCAACCATGTTCTAGAAGAAATCAAGAACAACGAGGAATTAAACTGGCTAGAGAAAATGAAGGTAGACCCTGACAAGAGGAATAAGGCGAAGTATTCCGAGTTCCATAAACATTATGGCCATATGACCAAGCATTGCATAGCTCTTTAAAATGAAATTAAAACACTCATCCGACGAGAAAAGCTATCAAAGTATGTTGATCGTGGAAGCGAAAGAAGAAACAATGATCGAACAAGAAAGAGGTCTAGATCTCCTCGTCGAGCAGAGGAGAACAAGAAGAGAAACCATAAAGTTGATCCCGAGGATGACCCCGATATTCCCAAGAGACCAAGGCAGCCAGAATAAGAGGTATTTTCAATACGCTTTGGGTCATTTGACTGTAATGTTATAATAGGTGGAGATGCAAGAGGAGGAGACCTTACTGTCAAGAGAAAATCTTACCTCTGTGAGGCTCAAGCTTGCTCGTACATTCAACGAATAAATCTAGCTAAGGAGGATCGCCCGAGAAAGGTGAACAAAGAAAAATTGGTCATAGATTTCTCAAAGAATGATCTCGCAGGAGTTTTGTATCCTCATGATGACCCATTGGTGATCAAAATGAGGATGAAGGAGGTTATGATTTCAAGAGTACTGGTCGACAATGGTAGCTCGGCAGACATCATGTTCTACTCGTGCTTTGATAGTTTAAATCTAAAGCTATCTCAACTGGAGCCTTACCACAGACCCCTCATCGGTTTTGCTGGCGAGAAAGTTTTTCCACTTGGGACGATCAAGTTGGATATATTCATTGGTACGTGGCCTGCTTGTCGAACATAAAGAATACGCTTCTTCATGATGGATAAGAATGTTCAATCATCATACAATATCATCATGGGAAGAATAGGATTGAAGAAGTTCGAGGTTGTACCATCTACAGTGCATCAATGCCTAAAATTTCCAACAAATTTTGGAGTAGGAGTTGTGAAAGGTGATCAAAAAGTAGCTCGGGAATGCTATTATTCATCCTCCGAGCAAGAAGAACTGGAGGAATCAAGGAAAAATACTACTACTTATCAAGTGGATGAAGGTGCGGAAATTGAAACATTGGATCCTAGAGATGAGTCTCAACTCGTGAAGGGTCAAGTGGTGGAAGCTACTGAAAACATCATTCTGGACGATGAGCACCCTGAACATGCTACTCAAGTAGGTTCATCGTTGGAAGCCTCACTAAAACAGGAATTGATAACTTTCCTAAGAAGCAGAAAATAAACTTTTGCATGGAGTCATGAAGATATGCCTGTGATAGACCCAAATTTCTTATGTCACGAACTCAATGTGAATAAGGAGATCAAGCCAATGAAGCAGAGAAGAAGAGTGTTCAGCCCCGAGAAGAATCAAGTTATACAAGAGGAAGTCGAGAAGCTCCATAAATCTTGCTTCATTGAAGATGTTAAATATCCACACTGGTTAGCCAATGTGGTGATGGTAAAGAAGAAAAAAAATAAGTGGAGGATGTGTGTAGACTTCACCGACCTCAACAAAGCATGCCCAAAGGATCACTTTCCACTGCCCCGAATTGATCAACTAGTCGATGCTACCTCGGGACACGAGCTGCTGAGTTTCATGGATGCTTACTCTGGCTACAATCAGATCAAAATGAAACCTGAAGATAGGGAAAGTACTTCTTTCATTACCCCTAGGGGAACTTATTGTTATAATGTTATGCCTTTTGGTTTGAAAAATGCAGGTGCGACATATCAGCGGCTGATGAACAAGGTCTTTGCTGAACAAATCAGTTGCAATATGGAAGTCTATGTTGACGATATGCTGACGAAGAGCAAAAAAAGATGCTGATCATCTAGTTGGCTTAAGTCAGACTTTTGATCAACTAGATAAATACCAAATGAAGCTGAACCCGACGAAGTACATATTTGGAGTACGAGAAGGCATGTTTCTCTGATACATTGTCAACCAACGAGGCATTGAGGCGAATCCTGAAAAGATCAAAGCTCTATTAGGGATGCGATCTCCAACGACGAAGAAAGAGGTGCAAAGTCTTACAGGACGAGTAGCAGCACTCAACAGATTTGTGTCACGAGCAACTGATAGATGTCTCCCATTCTTCAAGACACTCCGAAAGACTTTTATGTGGAATGATGAATGTGAGAAGGCCTTTCAAGACTTGAAGAAATACTTGGGAGCACCTCCACTGTTTTCAAGGCCGGTGATGGGAGAAAACTTGTACTTGTATCTAGTAGTATCAGAAAATGCAGTTAGCTCGGCATTGATTAAAGTGGAGAATGGAGTGCAAAAACCAATTTATTATACGAGTAAGGCCTTCCGAGGAGTAGAGATCAGATATCTAAGGCTGGAAAAGTTAGCACTGGCTTTGATTGAGGCGAGTAGGAGAATGAGGCCATACTTCCAGGCTCATACCATAGTAGTATATACTGATATACCATTGAGGCAAGCCCTTCATAAACCAGAAAAATCAGGGAGATTGATATACTGGGCAATAGAGCTTGGTGAATATGATATAGTTTATGAACCCAGATCATCGTTAAAAGGGCAGGCTGTAGCAGATTTTATAGCAGAGTTCACTTATCCTGATACCCCTGAGGAGAAAAAGTTGCTCACTGATCAACCTGTGGATGCTACAGGATCAACAGACACAAGCTCAGACCAACTCCAGTTGGTAAAAGGGCAAGTTGATGTTACAGGATCATCAAATTCGAGCTCAAACCAACTCCGGTTGGTAAAAGGGCAAGAAAAGATTACCGACAAAGAGCGAGAAATATCAGGGGAAGATGAAAGGGAGCAATAAATATTTCGCCGAGGAACTCTGTCAGATCAAAAATTTGAAGACGAGTTACTTATATGGAGGCTATATGTAGATGGCTCATCTTGCACAACAGGCAGTGGGGCAGGGATAGTTTTGAGCACTCCGGACGAGGTCGACATGGAGTACGCCCTACGTTTCCAATTCAAAGCTTCCAATAATGAAGCTGAGTATGAGGCCATGATTGCAGGTCTTCATTTGGCGAAAATTATGGGGGCGCAGCAAATTATTGTCTTCAGTGATTCTCAATTAATTATAAATCAAATGTTGGGAATATATGAAGCCAAAGGAGAATTAATGATCAAATATCATGCAAAGGTGATGGAGTTGGTAATAGAATTTGCTGCAATTCAGCTGGTCAGAATACCAAGAATGGAGAATGCAAGAGTAGATGCCTTAGCTCGATTAGCATCAACTACTCGTACCGAGCTACGAAGAACAATCCCAATTGAAGTTTTGGCTGGTCGGAGTATAGATGGAGATTTGGCGATGAACTTTATCACCCTTGATTTAGGACCATCTTGGATGGATCCAATCAGGGCATACATTGAGGAGGGAGAATTACCAATTGACAAGCTCGCAGCCAAGAAATTAAAGTTTAAAGTTTCTCAGTATGTATTAACTAACGGTATTATTTATAGACGAGGAATTATGGCAGGTTTGCAGAGATGTGTACATCCCTCCGAGATGAAAGAATTGATTGAAGAGATCCATGAAGGGTCCTGTAGAGCCCATATAGCAGGTCGGACGCTTTTGCAAAGGGTGATGATGCAGGGATACTACTGGCCGACGATAAGAGCTGATTGTATAGCCTATGCCAAGAAATGTGACAAGTGCCAGCGCTTTTCCTCCATCCGAAGAACTCCACAAGCATTGTTGACACCCATAACTTCCCCGTGGCCATCTACCATGTGGGGAATTGATTTTGTTGGGCCACTGCCAACGACCCGAGGAAGGTTCAAATACCTCGTCGTCGCAGTGGATTATTTTACTAAGTGGGTGGCATCTGAACCTCTCATTGATATGACGTACGAGAAGGTGTACCAATTTATTTGGAAGAACATCATTTGTCGATATGGTCTTCCTCATGCTTTCATCACAGACCATGGAACACAATTTGATAACGAGGAGTTCGCTGCCTATTGTCACCAGTTAAATATTTTGAAGGTCCACTCAGCACCAGGCCATCCTCAAAGCAATGGACAAACTGAAGTGTCAAACAGAACGCTGCTAAATGGCTTGAAGAAAAGACTGGATGATGCAAAAGCAAACTGGATCAACGAGTTACAGTCAGTACTGTGGGCTTACCGAACTACTCCTTGAGTAGGAACTAGAGAATCACCATATATGCTGGCATTTAGAAGTGAGTTGTTATACCTGCCGAGTTGGGTCTCCAAACACACAGGGTACTGAATTTCAACTCCCCTGTCAGCGACTTAATGAGAAGATTGGATTTAGACATGCTCGAGGAAGTTAGAGAAGAAGCGGCCATCAGAAATGCTGCTTACCAGCAGCGAACAACTTTGTTCTACAATAAGAGGGTGAAGAAGTGTGACTTGTGTAGAAGGGTGTTATAAACAGAAAAATAAAGAAAAATAAAATAAATATGCTTTTTTTATTAAATAACATCCGAGAGGTACCCGCGAGGTCACCCAGAAGTCCAAAATCAACCGCAAGTGTCAGCACCGCGGCGAGTCCCTACGCCACCGCAAGGGTCAGCGCTACCTCAGGCGTCAACGCCACTTCGGGCGTCAGTGCCACTTCAAGCGTCGACGCCACTTCGAGCGTCGGCGCCCCGCAAAAAGGGTCGGCGCCGCCTCACATGTCAGCGCCGGTTCAAGCATCAGCGCTACCTCAGGCGTCAACGCCACTTCGAGCGTCGGCGCCACTTCAAGCGTCGGCGCCACAACAAGGGTCAACGCCACTTCGAGCGTCGGCGCCGCCTCACCTGTCAGCGCGGATTCAAGCCTCAGCGCTACCTCAGGCGTCAGCGCCACTTCGAGCGTCGGCGCAGGGACAAGTGTCGGCGCCGCCTCACATGTTAGCGTCGATTCAAGCATCAGCACTACCTCGGGCGTCAGCGCCACTTCAAGCGTCAACGCCACTTCAAGCGTCGGCGCCACAACAAGGGTCGGCGCCGCCTCACCAGTCAGCGCGGATTCAAGCCTCAGCGCTACCTCAGGCGTCAGCGCCACTTCGAGCGTCGGCGCCGCAACAAGGGTCGGCGCCGCCTCACCTGTCAGCGCCGGTTCAAGCATCAGCGCTACCTCAAGCTTCAGCGCCATTTCGAGCGTCGGCACCATTTCGAGCATCGGCGCCGGGATAAGGGTCGGCGCCGCCTCACGCGTCAGCGCCACTTCGAGCGTCGGCGCCACTTCGAGCGTCGGCACCGCAACAAGGGTCGGCGCCGCCTCACCTGTCAGCGTCGGTTCAAGCATCAGCGCTACCTCAAGCGTCGGCGCCACTTCGAGCGTCGGCGCCATTTTGAGCATCGGCGCCGGGACAAGGGTCGGCGCCGCCTCACGCGTCAGCGCCACTTCGAGCGTCGGCGCCACTTTGAGCGTCGGCGCCGGGACAAGGGTCGGCGCCGCCTCACATGTCAGCGTCGATTCAAGCATCAGCGCTACCTCGGGTGTCAGCACCACTTCAAGCGTCAACGCCACTTCGAGCATCGGCGCCGCCTCACAGCATCAGCGCCACTCCGAGCAACGGCGCCAGGACAAGGGTCGGCGCCGCTTCAAGCGTCAGCGCCACTGCAAGGGTCACTGCAGAAATGTTATTCGAGAAGTATTGCTACAGGAGTTTTCATCATGAAACAGCAGGCTCTAAATGAACAACAGCACTAACACTTTACTTTCTTGCACAGGTTGCCTAGTCGAGCAAGCAGGGCTCGAACAGGCGCGTCGGAACCTCCTGGGAGTTTTGGCTTGGCGGCTGAGGGACAAGGTATGTTGAGCGAGCTCAACCACTTAGCACTATAGGATTGAGAGAATACTAGTAGGAAGACCCAGAAGCCACTCGAGGCTACGCACAAGAAATAAACTCTTTACAAGAAAAATGACTTTTCCAGAAGAGGGGGTCCTCGAGGTCTCTCTCAAGAAAAATAACACTTTTTAGAGGGAGTGAGGCCTTAAGGTCCCCTCTCTCAAAGATTTGCAAAATTGCACCACAAGTTACCGTTTCAAAAGATAACTACCAAATCTGCTATTTTGTCTCCATTAGCGGACATATGTGCTTTTTGAGTTTTGGTCGGCGCCAGGTGGCGCCTGCAGAGGGGACAGGCAGGCTGCCTGCAGGTAGGGACAAATGGTACACTTCAGACATTGTTCCCCACCAACTCTCTCAATTTTGGCGCCCAAAATCGCCAGCTCACCCCTTACGCCCATGTATAAATAGACCTCTGGGCAAGGTCAAAAGAGAGAAGAAAAATTGCACTGTTACTCTGCTAAAATATCACCAGACCTACCTAGTATTCTCTCCCTGCTCATTCTTTTAGTGTTGAGTGCCTTGTTCCTTCACTCCCCACTGACAGCCATCACTCTCAGGTGCTTCCCCTTGAGAAAATTACTATTTTTGCTGTGAAAGTTCATCTTCTTGCAGGGAGTGAGTTGAAGCCTGAGTTCCATTGTTACCAGAAGGAGAAGTTTTCTTCAGAACTTGCACCAGGAGACCTTGAAGACTTACAGACAGTGTCCATTGGAGTGGGTCACGCCTCACCCTTTCCAGTTATTCATAGACCCCAGTCTCACTACCCTCCTACATTTGGCGACTCTGCTGGGGAGGTATTCTCATTTCCATGGACAAAGAAGGTTTCAATGTCTCCAAGCAGTTGGTTTTTGAGGACATTCCATCTGGTAATGGAGCTCATAGTGACCAGACTACTCAGGAAGAAGTGGTGGTGATCGGAGCCAAGGCGCCAGCGCCTCAGGGAGGCCAGACCAGTTCGCCGGCAGTGGCTCCAATGGCAGGTATGAACCTTATGGCAATCTTTTTTGACTTTTTAAAGCAAAACAACGTGGATCTATCAAACTTGGGTCAAGGTTGTGTGACACCTGCTGCTGCCCCTTCTGGAGGGGTAGCCACTCCTATTACGATTCCGGCAGAGACGATTCCGTCTCGGAAGGCGGCGCCGGAGCAGGTCCTGGCGCCAACAGGTTCTCCAGTTCCTAAAACCACATGTTTGGAGGAGTCACCCTCCAAGGCTATTACTATGGAAGAAGTGAGGAAGCTCCTCTCCTCCTCTCAAAGAGAGGTTTCCTACCTATACAAGGAGTTACAAGACCCCTATCCACAGGAAGTAAGTGAGAAGCCATACCCTGAGGGGTATATTCCACCAAAATTTATCAAGTTTGGCGGTAGGGGAGAGAACCCTCGAGAACACGTGAAGAGGTTCGTCGAGTACCTGGGAGTACACGCTGGCGACAAGAACCTGAGATTGATAGATTTCTCTAAAACTCTCACTGGGAAAGCTTATACATGGTATTCCCACTTGGCGCCTAACAGCATCCCTAGTTGGGAAGAGATGCACAGGCAGTTTCTCCAGAAGTTTTTTGTAGCGGAGGATGAATTTACACTGAGGCACCTGGCGCAAGAGGTCCAGAAGCCAGGAGAGGAATTGATACACTACATCAAGCGATTTCGCGAAAGGGCTTTAGATGTTCACGAGGACGTGGAGGAGGCCAGGTTGCTACAAATATGTGTGGAAGGACTCTTGGAAGAGTACAAGCTGCATTTGATCAATGAAACTAGAGATGGAACTTTCAGAGAATTCACCAGGGCTGCCAGCAACATCGCTATGATAATCAAACCGAGAACCCCGGGTTGGAGGACACAAGTTCCACCGACTCCTGGGAGGTTTCAAGTTACGAGGAGGCAAGCGGTTAACTATGTGGATGGGAGTAACAAAGGGAAGAAGGGAGGTCCCGGGGCCAGGACTGACAGTCCCGGCAACAAGAGAAAGTTTGGGGAGGATGTCCCGCCGCCACTACCGTGAAGCGTAGCGGAGGCCATGGATTGTTACCGCACCCTGGTGCGAGAAGGCGTAGCAGGACCCCCCAACCTAAAAGGAGAGACCCCCACTGCAGCTGACAAGGCCAATCCGAAGTACTGCGAATTGCACCAACGAGTGCAGCACTCTACCAAGGATTGTTACTACTTGAGAAGGATCATTGGTGAGCAGATGGCCAGCGGTACCTTGCAGATACCCCCCATGGACGTTAACGAGAACGTCCTCCCTACGCATCATTTTGGAACGGCCAACATGGTAGTTGCCTACGACGAAGAAGCTACGAGAAGTCTTGCAAAGCGGGAGGATGGCGAGCAATGATGCGAGGAATTAGAGAATCTGTCCCTAAGCAGACTTCAGCTAGAAAGAAAGCAGGAGGAGTGGTTCTTCATTCCGGAGCACGAAAGTGGGGGTGGGGAAGCTGAGGAAGTCGCTCTCTCAGAAGGCGAGGTAGACGTCATCCTCGCTCTAGACGAGGGAGGGACCTCTGAAGCAGAGTATGTTTGCAGTGCCCAGACGTACGAGGTAGACTTGGATTCTGAGTGTGAGGCCATAGCGAGGAGCCCCAAGTTCAAGTGGTTTTTCGATCAGATAGGGGTGAAGTACGACACGAGGGTGTCCATCACGAGGAAAGTCTTGGAGGCAGTGCAGCAGCAGGGAGACCCTTCGCTAAATTGGCAAGGGCCAATCGAAAGGATGATTAAGAAGTATACCTCTGAAGTGGTGTTTTCAGAAGCGGATAGGGCAGTGCCCTACTTCCACAACCGCCCGTTGTACGTCACAGCCATAATTAATGGAGTCTCATTTCCTAGGGCATTGATGGATGGAGGAGCATCCATTAACATCATGCCCATCAGCACATTATATGAAACAGGAATTGACCAAGAGAAGTTAGTTCCGGTACCGCTAGTAATTTCCGAATTCGACAATGCCGGAATGCAGTCAATCGGATACGTGAATGTGGGAATTAAGTTCGGAAATTTCACCTCCCACATCAAATTTCATGTTATTAATGCTGTCACCAGCTACCAATTACTCATTGGAAGGGTGTGGATGCACACTCATGGCGTAGTGCCTTCCACCTACCATCAGTGCGCGAAGGCAAATATTAGAGGCACATAGATAGTGATCAAGGCCACGCAGAGACCCTTCGCCGTTGAGGAGGCCCACCTGGTAGATGCTGCCTTTTACACTGAGTTGGACGAGGAAAGAAAGGTCTCTACAAGAAAGCTAGCAGGAAGCAAGATAGCTGAGGGAGGGGTCCCGCAGAAAAAATCCGTTCATGATCGTCTAGGGGAAAGGATAATTCCCCACATAGAAAAAGGCAAGAGGAAGGTAGAGGAGGTGGCTAGGCCTCCTCGAACTTGAAAGAAAGTGGTTTTGCCCAATGGAAAAGTCATCTACCGTTTATAACGGTCTGCGCGGGCGATGTTCTGGGATGAGAGCATCGACCCGGTGCCCGAGTGTTTTATTGTTGATGAATCCCATATTGTTGAGCATGTGGAAGAACCAGAAGAGGCGCCGGAGTGCATGCAAGACGGACCCAGAGAGCAGCTGCAGGAGTTAGAGGAAATCAAGTTGGGGTCAGAAGAGGGCGAGAGTAGACCCATCCTAATTTCCATGTGCCTGGAACCAAAGCAGAAGGAAGAGCTCATTGAGCTACTTAAGGAGTTCACTGATGTATTTGCTTGGAAGTACACGGAGATGCCAGGAATAGACGCAGAAGTGAGCTCTCATAGATTGAACATCCTTCACAACGCCCTTCCGGTAAGGCAAGCCACACGCACATATAAAGCAGACCTTGATTTAAAAATAAAGGCTGAGGTGGAGAAGTTGTTAGCGGCAGGGTTCATCAAGCCTATTCAGCACCCCATATGGCTGTCCAGCATAGTGCCAGTGGCAAAGAAAGACAAGACCCAAATCAGAATCTGTGTGGACTTTCGCGACTTGAACAGGGCGTGTCCTAAGGATGAATTCCCACTACCCAGCATAGACAGCTTAGTGGATTCCACCGCGGGACATGAGATGTATAGCTTCATGGACGGGTATGTTGGATATAACCAGATTAAGATGGACCCCGCCGACGCAGAGAAGACTACCTTCCGCACGCCGTTAGGGAACTTTCACTATACAGTCATTCCCTTCGGACTGAAGAACGCTGGGGCCACATACCAGCGGACCATGATGGCAATTTTTCACGACTTATTTCATGATATACTAGAATTCTATGTGGATGATTTGGTGATGAAGTCCAGGAAAGAAAACAAGCACATTCAGGATCTCAGGAGAGTATTCGAGAGGTGTCGGCGGTATAAGATGAGAATGAACCCCTCAAAGTGTGCCTTTGGGGTTACTGCAGGGAAATTCTTAGGTTTTGTGGTAAATAGACAAGGGGTACAAGTGGATGCAGAGAAGATGAAAGCCATTTTGATGATGCCACCGCCCAAGAGTCAGAGACAACTTAAGAGCTTCCTGGGAAAGGTATCTTACCTGCGGAGGTTTATACCTGCGTTGGCAGAAGTAACTCATCCGTTTGTGCCTCTACTAAAAGACAAAGCCAAGTGGGTTTGGGGAGAGAGGCAAGAGAGTGCGTTCAAAAAGATTAAAGAAATCCTAGCCTCTCCGTCCACGATGATTCCCCCCGAAGCCGGAGCGCCACTGCTGCTCTACCTCACTTCTACAGAGAGGTCGATAGGGGCCCTCTTGGCGCAAGAGAAGGAAGGAATGGAAAGGCCGGTTTACTACCTATCAAGAGTAATATCCGGGACAGAATCGAGATACACCAGGGTTGAGAGGCACTGCCTGGCGCTGGTATTTGTAGCCCAGAAGTTGAGACACTACCTTTTAGCCTTCACCATTCACATAATCACCAAGTGTGATCCCATCAAGTACCTCCTCGCGCGGACTATACTCGTGGGACGAGCAGCAAGGTGGTTTTTGATCTTGTCAGAATATGATCTAAAGTGTGTAGTGCCTAAATCCATTAAGAGCCAGGCGGTAGCAGATCTGCTGGCCCACTTCCCGAGTGGGGTTTTCGAACCACCTAGTGAAGAGCTACCCGGAGAAAGTTTCCAAGCATGCATGGCGGAGGAGGTGAAGAAGTGGTTTATGGAATTTGATGGTTCTAGTGCACAAGGAACAGGTGGGGCTGGCGTCATACTGTCAGATGGGAAGGAGAAGATTACCCTCTCTTTCAAGTTAGATTTTAAATGCTCAAATAATGAAGCTGAGTACGAAGCCCTCATTCTAGGGATGTTGGAAGCGCTCAGAAGAGGGATCAGGGTACTGTGTATACGAGGAGACTCCAATCTGGTAGTAAGGCAGGTCAATGGAGAGTTTTCCCTTAAACATGCCAACTTAGCGCCATACAAACACATCATCCAACGACTGCTGAGACAATTCTTGGAAGTAACTGTGGAGAGGCAGGCGCGAACGATGAACAGGCACCCTGACGCGCTCGCCACCATAGCACAAAAGTTGGACATGGAGGAGTCAGAAGCAACCATCACCGTTAGGCGGAGAACGGTGCCTACTACCGTAAAGTCCCTATTCCCAAGTGACGAGCCGGAAGACTGGAGGCGTCTGGTGGAGAGGCAACTGGAAACCAGAGAAGGGGCAATGAAAATTTTGGAGTTAGCCAACTATCATGTGCTGCAGGGAACTCTCTATTTCAAGAGTCCTGGAGGGTTTCTGGCACGGTGCGTAGGGGAGCAAGAAGCCAAAGAGAGGTTAATAGAAATGCACCAGAGGCACTGTGGAGATACAGATATCCCCCTTTACAGAAGACTGCAGCGAAGCGGGTATTTTTGGCCCTCCATGAGCGTAGAAGCGGCCCGCTTGCAACAAAGTTGTTTAAAGTGCCAAGCTAATTTTGATCAGCCGACGGAAGCTAACTTCGTGAAAGACTTCGAAGATTGGAGACAGCCGTACCTAGCGTATCTGAAGAATGGGGAGCTGCCCGCTGAGAGAGCGGATGAAATCTACCTTAGAAAAAGGGTAGCACGTTTCTACTTGGTCAAAGGAGAGCTGTATAGGAAAGGGTATAATGAGAAGGCGTTAAGGTGCGTAGCCAAGGAGGAAATGGAAAGGGTGCTGAAAGAAGCTCATGAGCCCTCCCACATGGGAGGCGCCAAGCTGTATGATCAGCTGATGACGTTGGGATACTACTGTCCGACCATGGAGGCTGACTCCATTGGATACGTGAAAAAGTGTAGAGCATGCCAGGTGCACGGAAACATGGTGCACGCTCCCTCCGTCAGCCTACAAAGCTTGGCAACCCCCTATCCCTTCCACGCATGGGCGTTCGACCTGGTGGGTAAGATCGCCCCAGCATCTCATGGCAAGACCTTTATCATTGTGGCTACAGAATTGTATACCAAATGGGCGGAGGCCATTCCTTTAAGGAGGGTCACTGCCCAAGTGGTAACCCAGTTTATAAAAGAGTATATCATATGTTGGTTTGGTATACCCAAAGTGATCCTAACGGATAATGGGAAGCAATTTGTATGCAAAGAGATGGCCCTCCTCACGGACAAGTATAAGATTGTGCATAGTAGCTCAACCATATCCTACCCCAAGGGCAATGGCCAAGCGGAAGCTACTAATAAGACCCTGATAAATATTCTGAAAAAGATGCTAGAAGACATGCCGGGAGCATGGGATGAGAAGCTTCCTATGGTGTTATGGGCCTATCGTACTTCGAAAAGAAAGCCAACAGGTTTCACTCCCTTCTCTCTAGTGTATGGGACCGAAGCTGTCCTACCAGTGGAACTGGCGGTACCTTCGGCCAGAATTTCTCTTAGCAATGGTCTCATTCCAGACCCTAGGCATGTGCAGCTGGAGGCACTAGATGAGCACAGGGACAAAGCGAGAGAGAATTTCAAAGTCTACACTCAGCAACTGTCCAGGGCCTATGAAAATTTAGTTAAGCCTAGGGAATTCCAGGTGGGAGATCTAGTCCTACGAGCATCAACCCACCATCTCCGTATCATGTCGGCGTCCAAATTCAAACCTAACTGGGAAGGCCCTTTTGTTGTCAGAGGAGTGGGGAAGTCGGGCTACTGCCAGATATCAGAACCTGAGAGTGATTGCCTCCAGTCCATCAACTGCAAGTGGATGAAGAGGTACTATGCTTAGTAGCAACTAACAAGTTTTGTTTGTATTTTGCATGTCGGCAACGGATGTTAAGGATTGCTCCTACACCAGAAAAGTTTTTTTGTTTTTTTTTGAAGCAATACTACACTGTAAACGATAGACAAAAGTAAAAGAAATGAAATAGCAACGTTTTTGGTCATTTTGGCGTTTATTTTGCTTACTCATTTATACATACATATACGCTCCCTATTAAGTTAGAAGAGAGTAAAAAAAAAAAGAGGTCGGGAACTTTGCTCACTACACTTGGGAGGTAAGTCCATCCTAAGAGAAAGTATACTGAGCAAAGTCCCCCAGACATAAATTAATATAGTTTTATGATAAAATCAGGCTTCCGGAAAGGGGAGGGGGTCACCCTCCTCCCCAACCCAGCCTCTATGACTATAAGCAGTAATATGTAGGAATACCCCCACAGACAGGAGGGGCAACCCAAGAAAGTCACATGCCAACACCTCACAGTTACAAGAGGTGCATTTTCAAAAAAATGTGTACAAAATGATAATACATAACTTTTCATATCAATGCAAATACCCCGCAGTATATGGGGTAGCCACCAGTAGACTAAAGGCTCACAGAAATTAGAGCAAGTCATGTAAAACAAACACCCACAGCATAAAGGGAGAACAAAAGAAAAAGAAAGTGCAGAAGAAACAAAGTGTCTCATACATGAATGATAAGTGATGTACATATAGAATTCTGAGCACTAGAAAGCAAGAAGTAGCCTATCGGCTAGAAACCACAAAAAATAAATCATCGCGCGCGATGGCGCCAGCATATGACGGACCAGCCTCCCGTAGAAACTCTTCCTCCAACCTGACGGATTTAGCATCATCCTCCTCATCGCCAGACTCAAGTCTGGCAAGCTTCACCTGCAGTAGGGCGATCTGATTCCGGATCCTCGTAGCCTCAGCGTGTCGTTGCTCAACCCTGGACTGCTGGGACGTGTGAAACCTCACTATCTTCCGGAAAGGAACACTCAGGAAGGGGCGAACCCCTGCGTCAAGCCAATCCAAACGAAAATGATAGAACTGCTGTAAGTCGCGGAGAGCATCCAAGAATAGCAAGATAGAAGAGCTAGTCAGCTTAGCAGGGGAGGTAGCCAAGAACTCATGAACATGGATGGCAAGAGCCCTCAGGTTGAAGGCCGTAAGACTGTCAACCTGGAGTATACTCTGAGAAGTGAACGTCTCGGGATGGTGCTCCAAGATGAGATCCAAGAGCTGACGCTCATGTACCCTGAAGCGGCCTGGTAACTCCTCACGCCATAGCCTACTAGAAATAGTCGCAGCGTCCTTTGTTTCATCATCGCCCTCGGAGTGGCGAGACCCCGCCTCAGATGGAAGAAAAGAAGACTCCCCACCAGAATCAGCATCACCGACTAAAGGAGTGAACTCAGAACTGTGATCTCCCTCCGCGGTTTCCCCACTACCAGTCTCCACAGTTACCGGAGTATCCTCATACACCTGGAAACAATGAGACAAGGGTGTTATAGGAATGCTTGCACAGTATAAGCAAGAAGAACGGAAAAGGGGAATAGTAAAAAGAGGGGGTATGCCAGTCTAATACCTCTCTCAAAGCTGCCCCGCTGCCAGACTCCACAGTCACCGGAGTATCCTCATACACCTGGAAACAATGAGACAAGGGTGTTATAGGAATGCTTGCACAGTATACGCAAGAAGAAAAGAAAAGGGGAATAGTAAAAAGAGGGGGTATGCCAGTCTAATACCTCTCTCACAGCTGCCCCACTACCAGTCTCCATAGTTACCAGAGTATCCTCATACACCTGGAAACAATGAGACAAGGGTGTTATAGGAATGCTTGCACAGTATACGCAAGAAGAAAAGAAAAGGGGAATAGTAAAAGAGGGGGTATGCCAGTCTAATACCTCTCTCACAGCTGCCCCGCTGCCAGACTCCACAGTCACCGGAGTATCCTCATACACCTGGAAACAATGAGACAAGGGTGTTATAGGAATGCTTGCACAGTATACGCAAGAAGAAAAGAAAAGGGGAATAGTAAAAAGAGGGGGTATGCCAGTCTCATACCTCTCTCACAGCTGCCCCACTGCTAGACTCCACAGTCACCGGAGTATCCTCACACACCTGGAAACAATGAGACAAGGGTGTTATAGGAATACTTGCACAGTATACGCAAGAAGAAAAGAAAAGGGGAATAGCAAAAAGAAGGGGTATGCCAGTCTAATACCTCTCTCACAGCTGCCCCGCTGCTAGACTCCACAGTCACCGGAGTATCCTCATACACCTGGAAACAATGAGACAAGGGTGTTATGGGAATGCTTGCACAGTACACGCAAGAAGAAAGTAGGGGAAAAGTAAAAAGTGGGGGGGTATGCCAGTCTAATACCTCTCTCATAGCGGCCCCACTGCCAGCCTCCATAGTCATCAGAGTACTCTCGTGCACCTGGAAATAATGAGACAAGGGTGAAATGAGAATGCTTGCACAGTATGTGCAAGAAGGAGGAAAGTAGATACTCTTATACACGGTACCTGAGCAATGCCCTCCACAACGGTCATAGAAGGAGGAGCAGGGACCCCCGTAGGGGCAATAACACTGATTGATGCTCCAGATGAGGTTGCCTCAGTAACCAATGCTTCCGAAGAAGCTACCTCAACCTCAGGCACCGTAGGGATAGCTACCTGAAGAGGCGCAACGACAGGACAAACCAGCCCTTGTATAGGGGCTGTTGAAACGGCAGTGGCAAGAGCCGCACTCGAAACAGCGCCAAGGGATAACTGCAACAAAGTAAAAGAGGGCTACGATAAGCACAGGCTGGACAGATAAGAAAATAGAACTAAGAAAATAAAAGAATACCTGAACCCCATCTAAGGGGGAAGCGCGAAAAAAGACGGTCGGCGCAGTAGGGGCTGTACTGATGGCCTGCAAAGAATGAAAATGCGTTGTTTACTGCATGTTCGAGGAAAAGGATATCCCATTGCTTCAACAGAAAGGACTGACCTGAAGTGTGGGCTCACTGGTGGAGGCCACGGTAAATATTGGGCCACGAGAAATCGCCTGAACCAAAGATCTACCATCCATAGATACGCGGACCCTAGGGATAGAAATTCTCCCCGAAGAGGATAAACCTGGGGCGATAACGCCAGCTAAGGGAGGAGCCCCTTCCTGAGAAGAAAATCCAAGAGCCATTAAGACTCCTGCTGAGAGGAGACAAATATTCAAAAAAAATAAGTACTACCTCAGATGAAGAGGCCTCCAGGGGCTCAGCTGCGGAAGTACCCACCGCCGAGACAAGAGAGGACGATGTGGCAACGCCCGAAGACACAGATCTCTACGCATGATAAATGGGTAAATAAAAAGAAGGAATACAAAAGGAAATGATGCAATGAAAGTTTTGAAAATAACGAGGCATACCTGAGGAGAAGGGGAAGCCACAGGAGTGGTCCGAGTGACGGTAAAATGCACGGACGAAAGCTGTGAGGAAATGACAGTATATGCAACCAAAAGGCAGTTAGGAGATGAATAAATTACAACAGATGTTAAATGAACTGAGGAAACAGTAAACCTCTCTAAACAGGCCCCGGGAGGAAATGAGCATGGAGTTCCTCTCCCGCTGAAAGGGCGTCGGTCGTAGTGGGGGAAGAGGAGAACCACCTGCCTCGATGGAAGTGGCCTGCACAAATATAACAGAATGCTTTAAATGAAAATATATACATATATATGATGAAGGGAAGAAAGAAAATCATATGCAAAAAAAATATATAGACAAGTGAAGGGAGAACGCTTACAGTAACGGGGCGCGTAGTCTGGCTATAAGGGAGATGGGTGGGGCTGACCCCCCCAGGAGAACGGGAGGCCTCATCATCGCTAGAAGACTCTCTGGAGACTGATAACAAAGCATAAGTGTTAGTAGTGCTTTCGCTATGGAAACCCAGGTCGCCCATGTCACCCGAAGAAGAACTATGGTCGTCATAGGAAGGGGTGCTTCCATAATCAACTAGTTCCTCTTCCAATGAAGGGGAGGGAGATGAAGGAACTCCGCGAGAACTGGTTCCACTAAGTAAAGGAGGCTGTGATATAGTACCTTCTGCAATAGGAATGGACGCGACCCGCGTCTCCTGGGAAGTAAGGCTCGGTGAGGAGTAACCTTGGTCCACCGTAGAGGAAGCAGCTATGCCAGCGCCACTTCCTTTCTTTTTCTTCGCAGCCCGGGTCCTCACAGGAGAAGAAGGAGGAGAAGCAGTAGTAGCAGGAACAAAATTGGAAACATCGGCGTCAGGGTGTTTCCTTTTGCTGGTAGTAGAGGTCCCCGCCTTCCTTTTGCTTTTCGGTTGGCTTTTAGACTTCGCAGGGGGAAGATCAGTCGACGGAGGCGGAAGTGACTCGTCAATGAGAGGTTTGACTAAAATAGGGATGGCCTGCTCCAAGGGTGGCGTAGAAGTGGTGCTGAGAAACCAAGGATCTTTCTGCGTTCGCCTGACCAAAAATTGAGCTCTGGTATATTTAGTGGGGTTGGTCTCATGTGGAGGGCCAACTACACATTCTCGAATAAGATGAACCTGCTGCTGCCAAAGAAGGAACCAGGATGAAGTGAATGAAGGGTGATAATCGCTGGGAGGCACATAGAGACCGCCCAAACCACTGACTCTGTGGAATAACCCCTGAAGAGTAAAACTCGCACACGCCTCGGAGAATGCCTCAGAATGACTGCCATAGGTAGGAAGAGGAGGGGTGTGAACCCCCTGATCATAACCAAACTGTCGTCTTACCCTCTCGGAATGATAAAATTCAGCACGGGGACCTAACTCGGTCCAAGAAGGAAGGTGACATGGTAAGAGCATCGTCACCACGTTAATATGAGGACACGTGGAAACTGACCCCACTGCGGAAGGACAATAGAAGGTTCCGCCATCACCAAGGAAAGAAAGCCAGCTGAAAGTACCTCCAGGGCGCTTGGTATAAGGCCGAAACTGAAACTCCTTGATGTCGTCAATCAACATTCCCAAATACTGTTTGGGAGTTTTCTTATGCCACCGAAGAAGCCTCGCAGCGTCGCTATGACAAGCGTGAGCCCCTGAAGTAAAGTGGGGGAAATGCTCAAACAAAAAGGCCATCAAGAGAGGGCCGTTGACATGATTAGCAACGTCATACCGACCGCAGGACCTCTCTACGTCTATGTGTGCTCGGTCTATCCATGTGAAAAGAGAACCCAAGGTCAGGGCAGCCAGGGGCACTGGTCTACCGCGAGACAATCGCACAGCCAATATAAAAAGAAGTTCGCGAGGACAATCTTCAGGCTTACCTGGAAGAAGGAACCGAGTCAGGAACGTAACGAGAAAAGCGGCTAAATGTGCAGGAGAGTGAAGCTTAGGACCATCCTGGGATCTGGGCGCTGCATGAGAAGTCTCCCCCTTTGGCAATTGCTCAAAGTCTCTGAACCAATATCTTTGCCATTTGGCAAAGGAATGCTTGGAATGACCCGTTACATTTATGGCCACATATCTCGAGCACTCCCCGAGAGATGACCGTAACTCCCCCACCAACTCCTGCTCTAGGGAGTCCTCGCAGTCATCAGTAAAGACCTGTTGCCCAAAGAAAGGAAGGGCGTACAACTCACATATACCCTCGAGAGTAACAGTAAATTCCCCCCAACCCGTAACAAAGGTGTGAGACTCCATACTCCACCGGGACAATAAGAGATTGAGCGAAGAACCGTGTTTAAAGAGGGTGCAGGACTTCAGACTGCTGACGGCGGTGAAGAGCCCCACCTCCCTGAGAATAGCCACGTAATCAGGAACGCTCATAACATAGTCAACCCAACTGGCCCACTCCTCTGTAGGTCCACCGGGGGTTTTAACCTCAACGTTGGAATAAGGAAAGTCACCTCGGTCAACTCGGACTCGGAGAATGGAATCCGGGGAGATAGTAGGAAGATCAGCAGACTCAGTTAACCCCACGTGAGACCGATCGAGAACAGCACTCGAAAATTTTTCCCCAAAACCAGAAAGAGAAACCATGAAACTGTCAGTAGGGCCGAAAAAGGGAGCACGACGATAAATACCGAAGTCCCGCCCTTGACGAATGTGCATATAATCCTTCCATGCCTGAGAGGAAGTAGGCGTAGCTGATGAACCACCCAGAGCCAGTGGCTCAAGAAAAGAACTCACCCCAGTGGGGACTCCGAGCGAAGGACCCCCGGGGTCCCTTGTCTCAAAAAAAGAAGTAGAGGCAGAAACCCCATCATAATCATAGGAAGAGCCCCTGGTCAGTGGAATGATCTCCGTAACACTAATATTCATCGAGACACCCTGGGTCACGGAACCCCTGAAGTGACGAAAGGTCGAGACACCCCCTTCCACAAACGAGAGACCTGTGGATGCGAGACCAAGTCTTGAAGTACCATAAGTGGAAGTACCCATTTCAGAAACAGTCAAAGGTGTCGGGACACCCGAGGGCCAAGTGATGGCGTCCGCACTAATACTTGTCGAGACCCCATGCTTCTCGCGCACAATGAAATCGGGCGCGAGACCCTTAGCTGTCAAAATATCCTCGGTCAGAACCTCATGCTCCTCGCGCACAAAAAAAACAGGCGCGAGACCCTTAGCTACCAGAAAATTTTCAGCCGAGACCTCGCGCTCCTCATGAACATTACAAACGGGCGCGAGCCTCTCAGATGACAAAAGGTCTCCACGCGAGACCCCTCGTGCAGTGGAAGACTGCCTCTCGAGACCCCCCGCAGGTGGTGATGGGAAGGGCGAGGAACCCGTGAGGGTTCTCGGCCCAAAATCTGCAGAAACAGGTACTGCGGGCTGCGCGGCAGCACTAGTGAAGCTTGACGCGAGATCCTTGGCGGTCGGAGCAGCCCCAGCCGAGACCCCACGCTCCTCGTGTGCAATAAAATGGGGCGAGAGACCCACGGACGAGAAGACCATTCGCCCCGGGCCCTCTTTGACGCCGCCGCGCGAGATATCCTTATGCACATATAATGGATGAACCTCTCGAACCAAGACTTCGGAGCCCAAATCAGCAGGCGAGAGACCCGAGGAAGAGAGAATCTTCTGCCCCGGATTCTCGCCGACAACACTGTTCGAGATACCTCTCTCCGTGGGGGAAATCTTTTCAGTAACCATCTCAGCCAAAAAACCCGACCCCACGCTCGAGATATCCCTCGCCATCAGCGGAGCCTCGGGCGAGATGTCCCCTCCTGAAGAACCCAAATCAATACCCGCGTACGCCAAGATCAAGGGCGAGGAACCCACGAGGGTCCTCGACCCAAAATATGAAGAGGCGGGTTCCGAGGACAGCACATCGACGCCGCTAGTCGGGCGGAATGAGGGACCGCCGGCGGTGGGTATTTCAGCCCTGGAATCATTAGAAACAGTTGACAAAGAGGGTATAGAGTTTGGGATGTTGGGGGTTTTAGAGTTGCTTACGTTGGGAGATACATTCTTTAGTTGGGAATCCATGGATGAGAGGGTATGATATTTGGAAAGGTTAGAGAAAAAAGGAGATGGGTGGCTATGGGGTTTTAAAAGAATCCCTCTCTCACTTTCTCTCACTACAAACCCAAAGATGCCTATGTTTTGGTTGAAGAAGATGAAAGACCCCAAGATAAGGGGCTTATGTTTTTTTCACCAAAATGGAAAAACGTGCAGGAAGGCAAAAAATTGATGATCTTTTTTTCCCAAATGATGAGATGACAGTTCCCACACTGACGCGTGGGTTCTCAAAAAGTAAAATACCTCGGATAAAGGGCCACAGAATTTAATGATCCTAGGATCCCTCAGAAAATATATATATATAAATATATATATAATTTTTGAAACCAGATTTATAGCGTACAAAGTTTTTTTAGTCTACCCAACCAAAAATCTTTGCACGAGGGGCTAATGTAGAAGGGTGTTATAAACAGAAAAAAAAGAAAAATAAAATAAATATGCTTTTTTTATTAAATAACATCCGAGAGGTACCCGCGAGGTCACCCAGAAGTCCAAAAGCCACCGCAAGTGTCAGCACCGCGGCGAGTCCCTACGCCACCGCAAGGGTCAGCGCTACCTCAGGCGTCAACGCCACTTCGGGCGTCAGCGCCACTTCAAGCGTCGGCGCCACTTCGAGCGTCGGCGCCCCGCAACAAGGGTCGGCGCCGCCTCACATGTCAGCGCCGGTTCAAGCATCAGCGCTACCTCAGGCATCAACGCCACTTCGAGCGTCGGCGCCACTTAAAGCGTCGGCGCCACAACAAGGGTCAACGCCACTTCGAGCATCGGCGCCGCAACAAGGGTCGGCGCCGCCTCACCTGTCAGCGCTGATTCAAGCCTCAGCGCTACCTCAGGCGTCAGCGCCACTTCGAGCGTCGGCGCCACTTCGAGCGTCGGTGCCGGGACAAGTGTCGGCGCCGCCTCACATGTCAGCGTCGATTCAAGCATCAGCGCTACCTCGGGCGTCAGCGCCACTTCAAGCGTCAACGCCACTTCGAGCGTCGGCGCCACTTCGAGCGTCGGTGCCACAACAAGGGTCGGAGCCGCCTCACCTGTCAGCGCAGATTCAAGCCTCAGCGCTACCTCAGGCGTCAGCGCCACTTCGAGTGTCGGCGCCGCAACAAGGGTCGGCGCCGCCTCACCTGTCAGCGCCGGTTCAAGCATCAGCGCTACCTCAAGCGTCAGCGCCATTTCGAGCGTCGGCACCATTTCGAGCATCGACGCCGGGATAAGGGTCGGCGCCGCCTCACGCGTCAGCGCCACTTCGAGCGTCGGCGCCGCAACAAGGGTCGGCGCCGCCTCACCTGTCAGCGTCGGTTCAAGCATCAGCGCTACCTCAAGCGTCGGCGCCACTTCGAGCGTCGACGCCATTTCGAGCATCGGCGCCGGGACAAGGGTCGGCGCCGCCTCACGCGTCAGCGCCACTTCGAGCGTCGACGCCGGGACAAGGGTCGGCGCCGCCTCACATGTCAGCGTCGATTCAAGCATCAGCGCTACCTCGGGCGTCAACACCACTTCAAGCGTCAACGCCACTTCGAGCGTCGGCGCCGCAACAAGGGTCGGCGTCGCCTCACAGCATCAGCGCCACTCCGAGCAACGGCGCCAGGACAAGGGTCGGCGCCGCTTCAAGCGTCAGCGCCACTGCAAGGGTCACTGCAGAAATGTTATTCGAGAAGTGTTGCTACAGGAGTTTTCATCATGAAACAGCAGGCTCTAAATGAACAACAGCACTAACACTTTACTTTCTTGCACAGGTTGCCTAGTCGAGCAAGCAGGGCTCTAACAGGAGCGTCGGGACCTCCTGGGAGTTTTGGCTTGGCGGCTGAGGGACAAGGTATGTTGAGCGAGCTCAACCACTTAGCACTATAGGATTGAGAGAATACTAGTAGGAAGACCCAGAAGCCACTCGAGGCTACGCACAAGAAATAAACTCTTTACAAGAAAAATGACTTTTCCAGAAGAGGGGGTCCTCGAGGTCTCTCTCAAGAAAAATAACACTTTTTAGAGGGAGTGAGGCCTTAAGGTCCCCTCTCTCAAAGATTTGCAAAATTGCACCACAAGTTACCGTTTCAAAAGATAACTACCAAATCTGCTATTTTGTCTCCATTAGGGGACATATGTGCTTTTTGAGTTTTGGTCGGCGCCAGGTGGCGCCTGCAGAGGGGACAGGCAGGCTGCCTGCAGGTAGGGACAAATGGTACACTTCAGACATTGTTCCCCACCAACTCTCTCAATTTTGGCGCCCAAAATCGCCAGCTCACCCCTTACGCCCATGTATAAATAGACCTCTGGGCAAGGTCAAAAGAGAGAAGAAAAATTGCACTGTTACTCTGCTAAAATATCACCAGACCTACCTAGTATTCTCTCCCTGCTCATTCTTTTAGTGTTGAGTGCCTTGTTCCTTCACTCCCCACTGACAGCCATCACTCTCAGGTGCTTCCCCTTGAGAAAATTACTATTTTTGCTGTGAAAGTTCATCTTCTTGCAGGGAGTGAGTTGAAGCCTGAGTTCCATTGTTACCAGAAGGAGAAGTTTTCTTCAGAACTTGCACCAGGAGACCTTGAAGACTTACAGACAGTGTCCATTGGAGTGGGTCACGCCTCACCCTTTCCAGTTATTCATAGACCCCAGTCTCACTACCCTCCTACAACTTGAAAGAAGGAGACTATGTGCTGAAGAAAGTAATTCAAAAGCACAGTAAGCTGGAGGCAAATTGGCATGGACCATACCGAGTTACAGAAGTTGTTCAACCAGGAACTTACCGAATAGCAACTCTAGAAGGGGAGGAGTTTAAGAATGCATGGAACACAGAGCACCTGCGCAAATATTATCAATGATGAATAAAATGAAGATATTATGCCGAATACTTTCTTTTTATTGAAAGTTTTTTGGGGAATACTAGTGCTACACACTACTCGGGGAAAAACTCGGCAAAGCTCAGGCTACTCAAATTTTTTCTCGAAAATGCCAACTAAGGTTGGTCGAGAAACCTATATTCCTCCGAGAAGTAAAGCTACCAATATTCCTCCGGGAAGTAAAGCTACCTATATTCCTCCGGGAAGTAAAGCTACCAATATTCCTCCGGGAAGTAATGCTACCAATATTCCTCCGGGAAGTAAAGCTACCTATATTCCTCCGAGAAGTAAAGCTACCAATATTCCTCCGGGAAGTAAAGCTACCTATATTCATCCGGGAAGTAAAGCTACTTGTATTCCTCCGGGAAGTAAAATTTTTATTCCTAAGGGAAGTAAAACTATATGTTTCTCGAGAAATAAAAGTATTCCTAAAAATACTAACTTATGTCGGTTAGGAAGTAAATATATTCTCGAAAATACCAACTTGAGTTGGTCGGGAGGTAAAATTATTTCAAAAAGACTAACTATGGCTGGTCGGGGATAAAAACCCACCAACTATAGTTGGTCGACAAGGAAAATTTAACGACCTTGGTTGGTCGTGAACATTTAAGAGAAAAATCTACTAACTATGGCTGGTCGGGGATAAAAACCCACTAACTGTAGTTGGTAGACAAGTAAAATTTAACGACCTTGGTTGGTCGAAAACATTTTATGAAAACGAGAAAGTGATCAAACTACATTATTTATACTCGTAACTTTTTACTAAGTTGGTCGAGAAACAAAACATTATGTTTTCCAAATGACTACCACAACATTTTTGGTACTCGTAACTTTTTAATTAGTACTGAGTTAATCGACAAACTACACTATATTGTTATCTTTTTAACAGATACACATGCACAGATATAAAGTGTTATAAGACAATAGCAAATAGAAATGAAAGTCTTTCATTGAATTCAAATAAATTACATTGATAATGAAATGAAAGTTACATTGACATTGAAATGAATACTAACTACTACATCAAAATTCCTATTCTACTGGTCTTTTCCCCTCTGCTTTTGACACAGGTTCCTCGCCAGCAGGCGGATCATTTAAAACCAGAGGAGAATTTATAAAGTTGAGATCCTTCAACATCCTGACATTCATAATAAATGGTCGATCTAAGAGGTGCTCGGGACGAGATATCTCAGCATCTGAATGAAGATTGTAGTCACCGAGATATTTGGAAATCAGGCTCCGAGGAATGGCCCGAGCAGGGATCCAACTCATATCCAGTTTGTATGGTGGAACAAGTAAGTCGAGCAGCCCGGGATCATGGTAGTCCCACAGGTAATGACCCTGTTAGAGTTGCAGCACACCTAAGGCATTCAACTAGCCTTGCTTGTAGCCCTTATTATTGTCATTCTGGATACGATCGTCCAAGTGGTATAGCGCTTCATTGTATCCAGTTATCCAGAACTCCCTAGGTTGTTTATGGAATTGATATGTTAGTCTTTCTAGCTGCTCGTGGAGATTTTTGATGAAGATCTCTTTGTTCTCCAAGGTAGACTTCTGCGTCGAGAGCTGCTCTTCTAGGTCTCTGATCTTCTTTTACATTTCAGCCAATGCCTGGTTCTTCGCCATCAGCTGGAAGGCCTGGTTTTCTAATGCAAACTGAGTCCTCTGTTCCTCGATAGGGATCCGAGCTGCTCTTGCTCATCCCCGAGGAGCTCTTGCTCGTCCCCGAGAAGAAGAAGAAGGACCAGCCCTTTTTAAGGTTTCTAACTCGTCCCTCAAGTTGGCGTTCTCAACCTCTAAGAACAAAAATCCCTCATCAGTCACTGGGATCAAAGCTTTTGAAGTGGAAGCTGCAGACTTCAACTGTGACAACTCTCTTTGCAGGTTGTTGTTTTCTTGCTCCAGCAACTCGGCTATTTGTCTGCATTCCTCGACCTCACCCCTCAAGGTTCTCTCCCTTACATCGTACCCAGCAAAAATCTTCTCGTAGCCCTTGTCGGCAATGATATTCTGGTACTTCTTCTCGTACCCCTCATGCAACAGGGCAGTGGATTATTTGTATTGTAGCTGAAGGTCTTCGAGGGTGCCTTGGAGATCCTCGATCATATCATAATAGGCCACATTATTGGCCACTGCTCGATCAAGTAGACACTTCAGATATTGATATGCTTCAACTGCCTGTTCTGAAGCATCTTGGCCGAGGATGTCGACGACTTGTGCTGCACTCAGGTCTGTGTGACTAGCCTTAAAGTATTCATTACATTATCGCAGCAGCTTTGTATCATGGGCAGATAGTAATTCCATCCTGGACAGAAACTAGCAGAGAAAGAAAAAGCAACAATCAATAAGAATCAAGACAGAGTATGAAGAAGAGACAACAATATTAATAAACACAAGTTCAAGTTTTATTATATCATAATGGTCAAAAGTACAAGATTTCAGAGTTACATATTCGTAGTTACAATTGAAAAAAGAAAAATATAAAGATAAACCCGAACAACTCTACACCTTTTCCTTGTCTCCCAAAACCTTCTCGGGAGGCTGGGACGAGGAAGTAGGTTGCTCGGAAGGAGTAGAAAGTTACTCGGGGAGCACAAGCAGTTGCTCGAAAGAAGTAACGATTTGCTGAAGTTCCTCGGCAGCAGGCTGGATGGATGGGGGATGATCTCCCATCACCATAGAAGACTCTTCGAAGGAAGCTTCGTCCTCTTCTAAGTCTTCAAGAGTTGGAGGGGGAGCATGGATGTGTTGCTGAAAGAGTTCAGAATTTTAATCCACTTTCATCTCCTGAAGAGCAGCAACCCATCCATCCCTAAAGTATTTGAGACTGCCATAGTCCACTTGCGACACCATGGCAGTCAATCCCTTGTTCCACCCCTTGTCCCAGCCAGTGCTGAAGGACTTCTTCACAGCCATTTTCCTTTTCAACTTTTCCGAGGAAAGCTTCTCGGACAGCAGGTCATCAGCAGCTTTCAGTTTTCTCTCAGCCTCCTCCTTCTGCCGATTTACCTCCCGAAGTTGAGACAACTCCTCTTCAGCAACTTTGAGCTTATTCTCTAGCTCTCCAGCATTCTTGAGCTTCTCGTCGAGCTCTTTATTTTTTCCCTCCAAATCCTTTATTCTTTTCTACAACTCTTTAGAGACTTCAACAGCTTGAGCTTTTTCCTGCTCGGTGGAGGCAAGCTTCTTCTCCCAAACAGCCTTGTTAGTTGCATATGTCTGGCGAGAATCCTTTAGAGACTTAATGGCTTCCTCCAGAGCTCCCTCCACACTAGACGAGGAGCATGAAGCTTTAATCGCCTCGTCTTTCTTCACAATCATATTAAAGAAGCTCGTCAACTGTGAAAAGAAAAATAAAGCAAGTCAGAAACAGAAATGACAAGGGAAATATGAAAAGTTCAAAGTAAGAAGACTTACAGAAGCAAGGTGACGAGCAGTTAACGAAGTGACCATGTCTTGAGTAAGTTTTTCTTCAGTACCTTGGACCTCGGGAATGATCCAGGACTTTATCGAGCTCGGGGGAACAAAAGCAGGAACCCCAGTTCCAATGGTTGGGGGCTGAGTGATGGTGTCAGCCAAATTGATCGAGGAGCTCTTCTTCAGCCTCCTTAGTGGAACAGGAACAGATTCAACCAAGGAAGAACCCTTGGTCGGTGATATTACAATCACCTCTCCAGGAGCAGCAGACCTGCTCGAAGCCACTGCGGGCTTCTCTACAACCTTCACAACAACAGCAGCCGAGGAAGGCGCATCAATTTTCTTTGTCCCCTCCCCTGGGACATCAACCTTAATTCTTTTTGCCTCTCCAGCACCAGAGGCAGACTTCTCAAAAAGGGTGGGAGTTCTTCTCTTCTTCATCCTTTCACTTAAAGGAATGTGTGATTCAGGCGAAGAACTGGTGGAAGCTGGTACTAGCTCTGATTCACTTATTACTAGACGAGCAGTAAAAGAGGTGGTGTAGCTCTTGTATTGCAGCAGATATGAGGCCGACCTAATATGGTCATCGACAACAGATTGATGCAGGCTCCAGATAAGTTTCAAGTGCCTTATATTAACATCTGCTTCCTTTGGACACTTTCTTTTGCTATCAAGTGCAAATAAATCAAAATTAAAATATCAGTGGCACATTTTATCAAACACAAAGGAAGCATGATTTCAAAATAATTAAAATAAAATAAAAATAACCTATCCCATTGCCATAGGGAGGGCATCTGGGACCCTGATAAACTTCATCTCCAGATAAAGGAGCATGTTGCAAATTTTTATGACAACCCCGTGCTCAAAATAATCCTTATTAGCATCCGAGAGATTGACTACTAAGGCCCTATTCAAAAATCTAGTTTTTAAATAAAAGGTGTTATCACCAACTGCCCATCTATAGCAAAACATGATTTCTGGAATCCCTATGTGAGTTCCATGGATTTGATTTAACCTATGCACCCCATTAACTATTCTCCATGTATTAGGGGCTATTCTTGCAGGAATAACGTCAAAGTATTGACAAAATTCCAGACATAAGGGATTGGGTGGAAAAGAAAATCCACACTCAGCAATAAAGAGAATGGGGAACCAATGTCCCTCGGCCAAGCGGAAATAATCAGAAGGCTCAGAAAGCTCTTCCAGAACAACCCAGGAGGGAATAGAAAAATCAGAGCGAAACTTATCAAGAGATTCAACAGGGTAAACCCTGATGAATAAAAGAACTTAAGAAGAAGGAAGAAAATCTTACAGAAAAAGAGTGGATCTGATGACAACGAACGATGGAAGAGATGAATACACAGGAGAGAAAGAGACGACGGAAAACTCGAAGATACAAATTTGAAAAGGTAGAAGACGATGGGAGTGTCTGTGAAGTTTAAATACCTTGCCTTGGGAAATGGTAAAGTAATGATTACAAAAAGAAACAATTAGGCTACCGGCGGCTAGAGGAACAAAAAGGGCATGACAATCGAAGCGAGAAGAAACGATTATGCTACCGGCGGCTAAAAGGATAAAAAGTACGCAGAGATCGAGGCGGTTATGAAAATTCAAAAAAGCCTGATTCTACGATTTTGGAAGAAGAAATAAATACAAGGGAAACACTCCTAAAAATCAGGAGGACTATTTAACGCTATCATATTCCGAGAAAGAATGATCCACACTCCTCAAATTTCGAACTATGAAACATTGAGGGCTTCTGTTGATACCAAATTTAGTCTGCTGACATGGATCAATAGAGTGAGGACACGTGGCAATCTACACGGCAACAGCAAAAACTTCTGAGGAACCCACACGCTCCGAGAAACCACACTACAACGAGGAACACTGCTTCCCCGAGGAACTCATACGCTCCGAGGAACTCAGACGCTCCGAGGAATAAGAACTCTCCGAGAAACTCTTGAGTACCGAGAAGCTTAGGCGGTTCGAGCAACTCAGGCGGTCCGAGTTGCACCTCGAATAGAGCATTAATAACTGGATAACCAACGGTTCGACTGATTCATTAAATGCTTATCATTCAGACGCACACGCTTAAAGGGCATTGAATGTATTACCTTTCATATGTACATCATTTAATGTATTACCCTTTCACATTACAGCCTCAGGGCTATAAATACATTGTACTATCCTCATTGTAAGGGGACCGGAATTTTTTGATAAAACTTGTAATCGAGAATTCCCAAACACTCAGCAATAACATAACAGTGGACGTAGGCCATTCTTATAAGGCTGAACCACTTTAAAAATTCTTTGTCTCATTTATTTATCTGTGATTGAATAATTAGATATAATCTAATTTTTTACATCAATAGTTCTATTAAATGTCACGAGTGAATAAAATAACAATTTTGGAAATTTAAGTCGGGGCGCGCCGGTGTCATGTCGGGACTAAATGTTAATTAATAAAAGTGAATAAATTATAAATCACCCGTATGATCATTTCGAGTACGCCAAAGTGTCTGGAAGAATCGAGATAGTCAAAATAATGTACCCGGGGGTTTTGTTTGGCTCGGGGCGTTTTTAGGCCTAATTAACACCCCGGGAGAGCATTTTGGACATTTTACATTTTTAGGCCTGAAAACCCACGAAAATTTTAAGGTTATATCAGATGCTTAGTGACACACCCCAACCCAGTTACTTATAATTAAGTTTGAAAGTCAAAGTGAGTCAAACCATAATTAATCTAACCAAACCATAATCACGAGTTTTGATTTCAGAGTCATCATCGTAAATTCATATAACTGAAAACCTTTTTACAACATCAGAGTAATCATGCCCATAAAAACTTTCATTAAGGATAAGTTAACTTAATTACATCATTTACATTTACACAAAATCATTGTTTCTCCCATTCCTGGCTAACCCAACCTGACCTCCTAAATTTGGCAGTGACATCGTATTACCTGAAAAATGTGAACATAGGAACCGTGAGCAAAATAGCCCAGTGAATGTATCACTACTATACTATTGCATGAATTTAAATGCAATAAATCATGTCCATATAATTATGTATTAACTTATCCGTCTCATTCATAATGAATGACCAACTTTTTCGAATCATGATTCACATATCCTGTCTAAATAGACAATTCTCCCCCATTCCTGGTCGAGGAGTAACCCCTTGTCATTAATAGACAAATCTCCCCCATTCCTGGTCGAGGAGTAACCCCTCATTTCATTAAACCGAAATGAACAATTTTATATTCATAACATTATGATCACATTGGTAACAGTATAAAAATACATCATTCCAGTGAGTACACTCACCTTGGTTGACAACTATGTATTCACGTTTTCTTCTGGTGGAGCTGAACTGGGTTGATTAGGCCTTACACCTGTCAATCCAACTAGATAAGTACTAAACCTCAATAATAAATATTATCCTAACATAATTATGTAACTTTCCATGACTATACATCAACAATATAATTCCAATTAAGTCACATTCCATAAAACATAGGTAAAGGCAAAAACAATGATATACATGTTGATAAAGTTATGAACATTCAACCGTAGGAAATACCTCATAAGGAATTTATAACCAAAGTCAAGTAAACATGAAATTTTAATTCTCAATGTATATACACATGAAACACATACTCAAAGTACCCATTGTAAGGACAAAATACAAACATTCATTCAAGGGGTACCCAGTATGGCCTGAAATTATGGTCTTACATACTTAACCATCATATATTCCTAAATTGTACAAATACAGGGGTCCAACCTCATCAATATGAAAACATATATGAATATACTATCCAGTACAAGTGACGGTGTAATTTTTCAAGCTTCCTAGGGCAAGTTATGACCATTTCTCTACAACACAAGAAATCTGCCCTACAAGCTCCTCTATTGTTCCTTCAACTTCCAAGAATTTTCATAATTTTTATAAAACATAACTTTCCATAATTTTCAACACACTTTCAGTAGACATACTTAATAGTACATAATTAAAGTTTCATAATATTTGGACTTCATTTGCTATCTCAAAATCTTGACCAAACTCAGGGCATACCGAAATCAAGTATACAAACAGCAACTATGTACCAACTTGAAATCATCATTACGGACTAACCACAAGGAGATAAATTCTAATTTTCAGATATTATATGAATATATGAGTCTAATTTAATTTCCAATTGTAATTTCTCAATTCTAGTAATCACACAAAGAGATATACAGATTTGAATACAAGGGGTTTCAACACAAAGCAATTTTAAGGGTTTCTACACTCAACTTAACATAAGCTTGCATCTAACCATACATATATATAAAGGGATGAAACTTTCGTAAACTTATGATGATTTATATCATATAAATCAGTAATATAAGATAAATAACAAGAATTTCTATTAGGATTACCTTCAGGGCTTTTTACGTAATTTCCACGGATTTTTCTACACTTTTTCTCCTCACTTTTTCTTCCTAAACATCAACTTTCCATTTCCTCAAGCTAACAACACTTGAAACTGAACCTAGGCTTTGTTTTTCTGAAGAAATATGTTATAGGGAGGGTTTTAAGTCGGCCAAGTCTGCCTCCCAAGCCAACCAATCAAATTAAACCATTTGGTTTAATAAAAGACAATTTACCACTTAAGGGAATTGACAGATTTGCCCCCTTCTCGTAATTTCGACCTAACTTCTTCCTCGAGCATCCGTTTGATGCACCGTTTGTTGTGTTACGACACTAACTCACATGTATACAACTATGTAGTTTTCACCTCAAGTCAATTGTAATGTTATAAAGGTCAAAACTAGTCTCTAACAGGAACCTTTCCATCGAAAACAACAAAATTTGTGTTTGTAAATAATTCGACCTTTCATCATTTATGAAAGTAGGATTATAATAAACATAATCACTTAACATTAGATATAATAATATCACATTATTCATATCACATAAGATAAGCATGATTTAAATATAATTTATCATAATTATATTCGGGTTGTCACAACCTCCCCCCCTTAGAAAATTTCGTCCCCGAAATTTAATATAAAGGTCACTTACCAAACAAATGGGGGTATTGTTTCTTCATGCTATCCTCCGTTTCCCAAGTTGCTTCTTTAACTCCATGGCTCATCCACATAACTTTAACTAAGTGAATAACTTTATTCCTCAACACCTGCTCCTTACGATCAATAATTTCAAATGGTTCCTCGATGTACGACAAGTCTTCCTTCAGTTCAATTGGTTGAGTTTTCAACTGATGAGATGGATCCGCCAAATACTTACGAAGCATCGATACGTTAAACACATCATGCAAACGGGATAAATCTGGAGGTAATGCTAATCTATATGCGAGGTTCCCAATTCTTTCCAACACCACATATGGTCCAATGTATCTTGGACTTAGTTCCCCTTTTTCCCAAATCTCATAACGCCTTTCCATGGTGAAATACGTAGGAATACAAAATCTCCCTTCTGAAATTCCAATGGATGCTTCCTCTTATCTGCATAAAATTTCTGCCTGCTTTGCGCTATCTTTATCCGTTCTCGAATCATTTTGATCTTTTCAGTTGTCATATCTATCAATTCAGGACCCAAAATTTTCCTTTCACCCACTTCATCCCAACATAAAGGCGTTCTACATCTCCTCCCATATAAAGCTTCATAAGGATCCATACCAATAGTCGACTGATAACTATTATTATACGAGAATTCCAACAATGGCAAATGATCATCCTAACTACCTTTGAAGTCAAATACACAGGCTCGTAACATGTCTTCTAATATTTGAATCGTCCTTTCTGACTGCCCATCAGTTTGTGGATGAAACGCAGTGCTGAACTTCAAACTTGTGCCCATGGAATTCTGGAGACGAGGTCAAAACTTAGAAGTGAATGTTGGATCTCTATCTGATACAATTGACACTGGTGCCCCATGTAAACGGATAATCTCATCAACGTACATTCGTGCATACTTGTCAACAGTGTAGGTGGTCTTAACTGGAAGAAAATGGGCTGACTTCGTCAATCGATCTACAATCACCCAAATAGAATCATGCCCCTTTGGTGACCGGGGTAATCCTATAACAAAGTCCATCGTTATATGCTCCCACTTCCATTCCGGAATAGGCAACGACTGCAATAATCCTGCCGGCTTCTGATGCTCTGCTTTCACTTGCTGGCACACTAAACATTTACCTACGAACTCTGCAATCTCACGTTTCATATTGTTCCACCCGTAATATTCTTTCAAATCTCTGTACATTTTGGTACCTCCCGGATGCATAGAGTAAATAGAACTATGTGCCTCTTCTAATATATCTTTCTTTAAGGGTGGATCATTCGGTACACAAATCCTATTTTTATAACACAACGATTCATCATTCTTAATCTCAAAGTCACTCTCTCTACCATCCCGAACTTCTTGTTTCTTCTTTTCAAGGAATGGATCACTGGTCTGTAAATTTCGTATGCGCTCGGCCAATAAAGGTCTCACTGTGACATGTGCTAATAATCCTCCACTTTTTGAAAACTTCAATTCAATCCCCATTGATGCCAAGTCAAGAATATTTCCAACACGGGCACACTGTATGCAACCAAGCATCCCTGATGATTTTTGACTCAAAGCATCTGCTACTACATTGGCCTTCCCAGGATGATGATGAATAGTACAGTCATAGTCTTTAATCAGCTCTAACCAATGCCTCTATCTTAAATTCAGTTCTTTCTGTGTAAACAAGTATTTCAAACTTTGATGATCTGTAAATATCTCACAAGTTTCTCCATACAAGTAATGTCTCCACAACTTTAAAGAAAAAACAATGGCTGCTAGCTCCAGATCGTGTGTAGGGTAGTTTCGTTCATGCGTCTTTAATTGTCTGGAAGCGTATGCTATTACCTTCCCATTCTGCATAAGAACACATCCTAACCCCTAAAATGAAGCGTCTGTATAGATCACAAAAGACTCATTCCCACATGGAATAGCAAGTATAGGGGCTGAAACCAACCGCTTCTTTAATTCTTTAAAACTCCTTCCGCATTCTTCATCCCACACAAACTTCACTTCTTTACGGGTCAACTTTGTCAATGGTAATGCTATTGCTGAAAATCCCTTAATGAATCTGCGATAGTAACCTGCCAATCCTAGGAAACTCCTAATTTCTGTCACATTCTTAGGACTCTACCATTCAACAATTGCTTCCACCTTCCTTAGATCAACATATATCCCATCTCCTGAGACAACGTGCCCTAAAAACACAATTTCATTCAACCAAAACTCACACTTGCTGAATTTAGCAAATAATTTCTTCTCTCTCAAAATCTACAATACAAGTCTCAAATGTTTCTCATGTTCCTCCATGCTACGCGAATAAATCCACACATCATCTATGAATACAATCACGAATGAATCAATGAAGGGGTGGAATACCCGGTTCATCAAATCCATACAAAATTCCGGAGCATTAGTCAATCCAAATGGCATCACCAAAAACTCATAGTGCCAATATCGAGTCCGAAAAGTTATTTTGGAAATATCACTATCCTTCACTTTCAGTTGGTGGTAACCCGATCTCAAATTAATCTTTGAAAATACTGTGCCCCCCTGTATTTGGTTAAACAAGTCATCGATACGAGGTAGAGGGTACTTGTTTCTAATGGTCACCTTATTCAATTGCCGATAATTAATACATAATCGCATTGTTCCATCTTTCTTTTTCACAAATAACACGGGTGCTCCCCATGGTGAAACACTAGGCCGAATGAAACCTCTGCTTATCAGATCTTGTAATTGCACTTTTAATTCTTTCAACTCTGCTGGTTCCATTCTATATGGAGCAAGAGAAATTGGACCAATACCTGGAATTAATTCAATAGAAAACTCAACTTCCCTATCGGGTGGCAATCTTGGCAATTCCTGTGGGAAGACATCAGAAAATTCTCTAACCACTGGTATATCTTCAACTTTAAGTGTTTCCTTACTAACATCAACAACATAATCTAAATACCCTGTACAACCCTTACTCAGTAACTTTCTACTCTTAATGGCTGAGATAAGACAATTAGAGACAACATTCCTTTCTCCTGTAAACTGAAACTCAGGTTCACCTGACAGATGAAATGTAACTTCTTTTCGAAAACAATCAATGGAAGCATGATAGGATGATAACCAATCCATCCCCAGTATAATATCAATATACCGAATGGTCAACGATATCAAGTCAACATAGAAATCTCTCTCACCCATTCGTAAGACACAATCTTTATAAACGTGCTCAACTAGAATTACACTTTCCATTGGGGTAGAAATATATAAGGCACAATTGAGGAATGAACATGGTCTACCCAAATATGAAACAATATCTAATGCCACAAATGAATGCGTAGATCCAGGACCAATGAGTGCATATATATCTTTGTTTGCAATAGAGAGTTTACCTGTAACCACTTCAGGTGTAGCATGGGCATCTTGCAGCGTCATTGCAAACACTCTTCCTCCTTCCTTTGATCCACTTGCTTGTCCTGTACCTCTTCCCCTGGTGGCACTTCCTGGAGAGGATCCTTTATGAGGCCCCACACTACTGACTGAAACTGCTCTTGATAGCATAGGGCAATTCTTTCTCAGATGGCCCTTCTGATGACAGTTGGAACATTCTATACTCTGTAACTTTGGGCAATTTCTTTTTATATGACCCGATGACCCACAAAAGAAACAAACATTAGGATCTCTTTGTGCTTAAACTCCTGAACCTCTTCCACCAATAGCCTCACCCCTTTGCAAACTACTTCCACCTCTACGCTGTTGGAATTTCTGCCCTCCAAGTCTCGAATATTCTGTATCACTACCCTTTTGATAACTTGGATCGAATCTGCTTCTCTTTACACCTCGTTCTCGATTCCCTCTTGCTTCATTCACGTCCTTTTCTACTAACATGGCTTTATTCACCAAGGCTGAATAATTAACAGTCTCTAAAGCCGATAGCCTTGATTTAATAACTAACTCTAGTCCATCGAGAAATCGGCTACACATATCTTCCTCATTCCGGATAAACCTTGAAGCAAAACGAGATAAGGCTGTAAGTTTGGCTTCATATTCCCTAACTGTCATACTCCCCTGATTCAATAGGAAATATTCTTTCTCCTTTTGTTTTTGATACATCGGAGGAAAATACTTGTCATACAAGGCTTTAACAAAAGCATCCCATGAGATCACATTCCCGCCTCCTGGAGTAATCAACAAATGTTTCGTGGCATCCCACCAGTACTTAGCTTCTCCTTTCAACATATACGTCGCCAAGGTTACCTGTTGATTTTCAGGCATCTTCATTACCCCAAAGATAAGTTCAATTTTTTTAACCCAGACTTCTGTCTCTGCGGGATCAACTGCTCCTTCGAACGATGGTGGGTTCATCTTAATAAATTTTTCATGTGAAGTACACCTTTCTTCCCGGTGTATCACCTCCTCAGCCCTAGCCAAGGCTTGTGCCTCCAGTTGCCTGGTATGTTTTTCTTCCACATGAGCCATAAATCTAGCTTGTTGCTCTGCCATTAGAGTCATAGCACGTGCCATTTTTTGCATATCCGTCAGTTGTTCTGACTCGGGTTCCACATTTATCTGAACAGGTTGCTCAACCTCCGCTTCTACTGGAATATTTGAAGCCTCATCATCTATTCCCACATTCACATTCCCTCGTTCCATTCTCTTATATCTGTAATGAATCAAAGATATAACAACATGCAGATATACATATCTTTCCTAACATAATCGTTAGTATCAAATAAAATATATTTCTAACATTCACTGCCAAATCTAGACTCTTCTCACTCCAGAACCTCTAAAACCTAGGCTCTGATACCAAAAGCTGACACACCCCAACCCAGTTACTTATAATTAAGTTTGAAAGTCAAAGTGAGTCAAACCATAATTAATCTAACCAAACCATAATCACGAGTTTTGATTTCAGAGTCATCATCGTAAATTCATATAACTGAAAACCTTTTTACAACATCAGAGTAATCATGCCCATAAAAACTTTCATTAAGGATAAGTTAACTTAATTACATCATTTACATTTACACAAAATCATTGTTTCTCCCATTCCTGGCTAACCCAACCTGAACTCCTAAATTTGGCAGTGACATCGTATTACCTGAAAAATGTGAACATAGGAACCGTGAGCAAAATAGCCCAGTGAATGTATCACTACTATACTATTGCATGAATTTAAATGCAATAAATCATGTCCATATAATTATGTATTAACTTATCCGGCTCATTCATAATGAATGACCAACTTTTTCGAATCATGATTCACATATCCTGTCTAAATAGACAATTCTCCCCCATTCCTGGTCGAGGAGTAACCCCTTGTCATTAATAGACAAATCTCCCCCATTCCTGGTCGAGGAGTAACCCCTCATTTCGGTAAACCGAAATGAACAATTTTATATTCATAACATTATGATCACATTGGTAACAGTATACAAATACATCATTCCAGTGAGTACACTCACCTTGGTTGACAACTATGTATTCACGTTTTCTTCTGGTGGAGCTGAACTGGGTTGATTAGGCCTTACACCTGTCAATCCAACTAGATCAGTACTAAACCTCAATAATAAATATTATCCTAACATAATTATGTAACTTTCCATGACTATACATCAACAATATAATTCCAATTAAGTCACATTCCATAAAACATAGGTAAAGGCAAAAACAATGATATACATGTTGATAAAGTTATGAACATTCAACCGTAGGAAATACCTCATAAGGAATTTATAACCAAAGTCAAGTAAACATGAAATTTTAATTCTCAATGTATATACACATGAAACACATACTCAAAGTACCCATTGTAAGGACAAAATACAAACATTCATTCAAGGGGTACCCAGTATGGCCTGAAATTATGGTCTTACATACTTAACCATCATATATTCCTAAATTGTACAAATACAGGGGTCCAACCTCATCAATATGAAAACATATATGAATATACTATCCAGTACAAGTGACGGTGTAATTTTTCAAGCTTCCTAGGGCAAGTTATGACCATTTCTCTACAACACAAGAAATCTGCCCTACAAGCTCCTCTATTGTTCCTTCAACTTCCAAGAATTTTCATAATTTTTATAAAACATAACTTTCCATAATTTTCAACACACTTTCAGTAGACATACTTAATAGTACATAATTAAAGTTTCATAATATTTGGACTTCATTTGCTATCTCAAAATCTTGACCAAACTCAGGGCATACCGAAATCAAGTATACAAACAGCAACTATGTACCAACTTGAAATCATCATTACGGACTAACCACAAGGAGATAAATTCTAATTTTCAGATATTATATGAATATATGAGTCTAATTTAATTTCCAATTGTAATTTCTCAATTCTAGTAATCACACAAAGAGATATACAGATTTGAATACAAGGGGTTTCAACACAAAGCAATTTTAAGGGTTTCTACACTCAACTTAACATAAGCTTGCATCTAACCATACATATATATAAAGGGATGAAACTTTCGTAAACTTATGATGATTTATATCATATAAATCAGTAATATAAGATAAATAACAAGAATTTCTATTAGGATTACCTTCAGGGCTTTTTACGTAATTTCCACGGATTTTTCTACACTTTTTCTCCTCACTTTTTCTTCCTAAACATCAACTTTCCATTTCCTCAAGCTAACAACACTTGAAACTGAACCTAGGCTTTGTTTTTCTGAAGAAATATGTTATAGGGAGGGTTTTAAGTCGGCCAAGTCTGCCTCCCAAGCCAACCAATCAAATTAAACCATTTGGTTTAATAAAAGACAATTTACCACTTAAGGGAATTGACAGATTTGCCCCCTTCTCGTAATTTCGACCTAACTTCTTCCTCGAGCATCCGTTTGATGCACCGTTTGTTGTGTTACGACACTAACTCACATGTATACAACTATGTAGTTTTCACCTCAAGTCAATTGTAATGTTATAAAGGTCAAAACTAGTCTCTAACAGGAACCTTTCCATCGAAAACAACAAAATTTGTGTTTGTAAATAATTCGACCTTTCATCATTTATGAAAGTAGGATTATAATAAACATAATCACTTAACATTAGATATAATAATATCACATTATTCATATCACATAAGATAAGCATGATTTAAATATAATTTATCATAATTATATTCGGGTTGTCACAACCTCCCCCCCTTAGAAAATTTCGTCCCCGAAATTTAATATAAAGGTCACTTACCAAACAAATGGGGGTATTGTTTCTTCATGCTATCCTCCGTTTCCCAAGTTTCTTCTTTAACTCCATGGCTCATCCACATAACTTTAACTAAGTGAATAACTTTATTCCTCAACACCTGCTCCTTACGATCAATAATTTCAAATGGTTCCTCGATGTACGACAAGTCTTCCTTCAGTTCAATTGGTTGAGTTTTCAACTGATGAGATGGATCCGCCAAATACTTACGAAGCATCGATACGTTAAACACATCATGCAAACGGGATAAATCTGGAGGTAATGCTAATCTATATGCGAGGTTCCCAATTCTTTCCAACACCACATATGGTCCAATGTATCTTGGACTTAGTTCCCCTTTTTCCCAAATCTCATAACGCCTTTCCATGGTGAAATACGTAGGAATACAAAATCTCCCTTCTGAAATTCCAATGGATGCTTCCTCTTATCTGCATAAAATTTCTGCCTGCTTTGCGCTATCTTTATCCGTTCTCGAATCATTTTGATCTTTTCAGTTGTCATATCTATCAATTCAGGACCCAAAATTTTCCTTTCACCCACTTCATCCCAACATAAAGGCGTTCTACATCTCCTCCCATATAAAGCTTCATAAGGATCCATACCAATAGTCGACTGATAACTATTATTATACGAGAATTCCAACAATGGCAAATGATCATCCTAACTACCTTTGAAGTCAAATACACAGGCTCGTAACATGTCTTCTAATATTTGAATCGTCCTTTCTGACTGCCCATCAGTTTGTGGATGAAACGCAGTGCTGAACTTCAAACTTGTGCCCATGGAATTCTGGAGACGAGGTCAAAACTTAGAAGTGAATGTTGGATCTCTATCTGATACAATTGACACTGGTGCCCCATGTAAACGGATAATCTCATCAACGTACATTCGTGCATACTTGTCAACAGTGTAGGTGGTCTTAACTGGAAGAAAATGGGCTGACTTCGTCAATCGATCTACAATCACCCAAATAGAATCATGCCCCTTTGGTGACCGGGGTAATCCTATAACAAAGTCCATCGTTATATGCTCCCACTTCCATTCCGGAATAGGCAACGACTGCAATAATCCTGCCGGCTTCTGATGCTCTGCTTTCACTTGCTGGCACACTAAACATTTACCTACGAACTCTGCAATCTCACGTTTCATATTGTTCCACCCGTAATATTCTTTCAAATCTCTGTACATTTTGGTACCTCCCGGATGCATAGAGTAAATAGAACTATGTGCCTCTTCTAATATATCTTTCTTTAAGGGTGGATCATTCGGTACACAAATCCTATTTTTATAACACAACGATTCATCATTCTTAATCTCAAAGTCACTCTCTCTACCATCCCGAACTTCTTGTTTCTTCTTTTCAAGGAATGGATCACTGGTCTGTAAATTTCGTATGCGCTCGGCCAATAAAGGTCTCACTGTGACATGTGCTAATAATCCTCCACTTTTTGAAAACTTCAATTCAATCCCCATTGATGCCAAGTCAAGAATATTTCCAACACGGGCACACTGTATGCAACCAAGCATCCCTGATGATTTTTGACTCAAAGCATCTGCTACTACATTGGCCTTCCCAGGATGATGATGAATAGTACAGTCATAGTCTTTAATCAGCTCTAACCAATGCCTCTATCTTAAATTCAGTTCTTTCTGTGTAAACAAGTATTTCAAACTTTGATGATCTGTAAATATCTCACAAGTTTCTCCATACAAGTAATGTCTCCACAACTTTAAAGAAAAAACAATGGCTGCTAGCTCCAGATCGTGTGTAGGGTAGTTTCGTTCATGCGTCTTTAATTGTCTGGAAGCGTATGCTATTACCTTCCCATTCTGCATAAGAACACATCCTAACCCCTAAAATGAAGCGTCTGTATAGATCACAAAAGACTCATTCCCACATGGAATAGCAAGTATAGGGGCTGAAACCAACCGCTTCTTTAATTCTTTAAAACTCCTTCCGCATTCTTCATCCCACACAAACTTCACTTCTTTACGGGTCAACTTTGTCAATGGTAATGCTATTGCTGAAAATCCCTTAATGAATCTGCGATAGTAACCTGCCAATCCTAGGAAACTCCTAATTTCTGTCACATTCTTAGGACTCTACCATTCAACAATTGCTTCCACCTTCCTTAGATCAACATATATCCCATCTCCTGAGACAACGTGCCCTAAAAACACAATTTCATTCAACCAAAACTCACACTTGCTGAATTTAGCAAATAATTTCTTCTCTCTCAAAATCTACAATACAAGTCTCAAATGTTTCTCATGTTCCTCCATGCTACGCGAATAAATCCACACATCATCTATGAATACAATCACGAATGAATCAATGAAGGGGTGGAATACCCGGTTCATCAAATCCATAAAAACTTCCGGAGCATTAGTCAATCCAAATGGCATCACCAAAAACTCATAGTGCCAATATCGAGTCCGAAAAGTTATTTTGGAAATATCACTATCCTTCACTTTCAGTTGGTGGTAACCCGATCTCAAATTAATCTTTGAAAATACTGTGCCCCCCTGTATTTGGTTAAACAAGTCATCGATACGAGGTAGAGGGTACTTGTTTCTAATGGTCACCTTATTCAATTGCCGATAATTAATACATAATCGCATTGTTCCATCTTTCTTTTTCACAAATAACACGGGTGCTCCCCATGGTGAAACACTAGGCCGAATGAAACCTCTGCTTATCAGATCTTGTAATTGCACTTTTAATTCTTTCAACTCTGCTGGTTCCATTCTATATGGAGCAAGAGAAATTGGACCAATACCTGGAATTAATTCAATAGAAAACTCAACTTCCCTATCGGGTGGCAATCTTGGCAATTCCTGTGGGAAGACATCAGAAAATTCTCTAACCACTGGTATATCTTCAACTTTAAGTGTTTCCTTACTAACATCAACAACATAATCTAAATACCCTGTACAACCCTTACTCAGTAACTTTCTACTCTTAATGGCTGAGATAAGACAATTAGAGACAACATTCCTTTCTCCTGTAAACTGAAACTCAGGTTCACCTGACAGATGAAATGTAACTTCTTTTCGAAAACAATCAATGGAAGCATGATAGGATGATAACCAATCCATCCCCAGTATAATATCAATATACCGAATGGTCAACGATAGCAAGTCAACATAGAAATCTCTCTCACCCATTCGTAAGACACAATCTTTATAAACGTGCTCAACTAGAATTACACTTTCCATTGGGGTAGAAATATATAAGGCACAATTGAGGAATGAACATGGTCTACCCAAATATGAAACAATATCTAATGCCACAAATGAATGCGTAGATCCAGGACCAATGAGTGCATATAAATCTTTGTTTGCAATAGAGAGTTTACCTGTAACCACTTCAGGTGTAGCATGGGCATCTTGCAGCGTCATTGCAAACACTCTTCCTCCTTCCTTTGATCCACTTGCTTGTCCTGTACCTCTTCCCCTGGTGGCACTTCCTGGAGAGGATCCTTTATGAGGCCCCACACTACTGACTGAAACTGCTCTTGATAGCATAGGGCAATTCTTTCTCAGATGGCCCTTCTGATGACAGTTGAAACATTCTATACTCTGTAACTTTGGGCAATTTCTTTTTATATGACCCGATGACCCACAAAAGAAACAAACATTAGGATCTCTTTGTGCTTAAACTCCTGAACCTCTTCCACCAATAGCCTCACCCCTTTGCAAACTACTTCCACCTCTACGCTGTTGGAATTTCTGCCCTCCAAGTCTCGAATATTCTGTATCACTACCCTTTTGATAACTTGGATCGAATCTGCTTCTCTTTACACCTCGTTCTCGATTCCCTCTTGCTTCATTCACGTCCCTTTCTACTAACATGGCTTTATTCACCAAGGCTGAATAATTAACAGTCTCTAAAGCCGATAGCCTTGATTTAATAACTAACTCTAGTCCATCGAGAAATCGGCTACACATATCTTCCTCATTTCGGATAAACCTTGAAGCAAAACGAGATAAGGCTGTAAGTTTGGCTTCATATTCCCTAACTGTCATACTCCCCTGATTCAATAGGAAATATTCTTTCTCCTTTTGTTTTTGATACATCGGAGGAAAATACTTGTCATACAAGGCTTTAACAAAAGCATCCCATGAGATCACATTCCCGCCTCCTGGAGTAATCAACAAATGTTTCGTGGCATCCCACCAGTACTTAGCTTCTCCTTTCAACATATACGTCGCCAAGGTTACCTGTTGATTTTCAGGCATCTTCATTACCCCAAAGATAAGTTCAATTTTTTTAACCCAGACTTCTGTCTCTGCGGGATCAACTGCTCCTTCGAACGATGGTGGGTTCATCTTAATAAATTTTTCATGTGAAGTACACCTTTCTTCCCGGTGTATCACCTCCTCAGCCCTAGCCAAGGCTTGTGCCTCCAGTTGCCTGGTATGTTTTTCTTCCACATGAGCCATAAATCTAGCTTGTTGCTCTGCCATTAGAGTCATAGCACGTGCCATTTTTTGCATATCCGTCAGTTGTTCTGACTCGGGTTCCACATTTATCTGAACAGGTTGCTCAACCTCCGCTTCTACTGGAATATTTGAAGCCTCATCATCTATTCCCACATTCACATTCCCTCGTTCCATTCTCTTATATCTGTAATGAATCAAAGATATAACAACATGCAGATATACATATCTTTCCTAACATAATCGTTAGTATCAAATAAAATATATTTCTAACATTCACTGCCAAATCTAGACTCTTCTCACTCCAGAACCTCTAAAACCTAGGCTCTGATACCAAAAGCTGACACACCCCAACCCAGTTACTTATAATTAAGTTTGAAATTCAAAGTGAGTCAAACCATAATTAATCTAACCAAACCATAATCACGAGTTTTGATTTCAGAGTCATCATCGTAAATTCATATAACTGAAAACCTTTTTACAACATCAGAGTAATCATGCCCATAAAAACTTTCATTAAGGATAAGTTAACTTAATTACATCATTTACATTTACACAAAATCATTGTTTCTCCCATTCCTGGCTAACCCAACCTGACCTCCTAAATTTGGCAGTGACATCGTATTACCTGAAAAATGTGAACATAGGAACCGTGAGCAAAATAGCCCAGTGAATGTATCACTACTATACTATTGCATGAATTTAAATGCAATAAATCATGTCCATATAATTATGTATTAACTTATCCGGCTCATTCATAATGAATGACCAACTTTTTCGAATCATGATTCACATATCCTGTCTAAATAGACAATTCTCCCCCATTCATGGTCGAGGAGTAACCCCTTGTCATTAATAGACAAATCTCCCCCATTCCTGGTCGAGGAGTAACCCCTCATTTCGGTAAACCGAAATGAACAATTTTATATTCATAACATTATGATCACATTGGTAACAGTATACAAATACATCATTCCAGTGAGTACACTCACCTTGGTTGACAACTATGTATTCACGTTTTCTTCTGGTGGAGCTGAACTGGGTTGATTAGGCCTTACACCTGTCAATCCAACTAGATCAGTACTAAACCTCAATAATAAATATTATCCTAACATAATTATGTAACTTTCCATGACTATACATCAACAATATAATTCCAATTAAGTCACATTCCATAAAACATAGGTAAAGGCAAAAACAATGATATACATGTTGATAAAGTTATGAACATTCAACCGTAGGAAATACCTCATAAGGAATTTATAACCAAAGTCAAGTAAACATGAAATTTTAATTCTCAATGTATATACACATGAAACACATACTCAAAGTACCCATTGTAAGGACAAAATACAAACATTCATTCAAGGGGTACCCAGTATGGCCTGAAATTATGGTCTTACATACTTAACCATCATATATTCCTAAATTGTACAAATACAGGGGTACAACCTCATCAATATGAAAACATATATGAATATACTATCCAGTACAAGTGACGGTGTAATTTTTCAAGCTTCCTAGGGCAAGTTATGACCATTTCTCTACAACACAAGAAATCTGCCCTACAAGCTCCTCTATTGTTCCTTCAACTTCCAAGAATTTTCATAATTTTTATAAAACATAACTTTCCATAATTTTCAACAAACTTTCAGTAGACATACTTAATAGTACATAATTAAAGTTTCATAATATTTGGACTTCATTTGCTATCTCAAAATCTTGACCAAACTCAGGGCATACCGAAATCAAGTATACAAACAGCAACTATGTACCAACTTGAAATCATCATTACGGACTAACCACAAGGAGATAAATTCTAATTTTCAGATATTATATGAATATATGAGTCTAATTTAATTTCCAATTGGAATTTCTCAATTCCAGTAATCACACAAAGAGATATACAGATTTGAATACAAGGGGTTTCAACACAAAGCAATTTTAAGGGTTTCTACACTCAACTTAACATAAGCTTGCATCTAACCATACATATATATAAAGGGATGAAACTTTCGTAAACTTATGATGATTTATATCATATAAATCAGTAATATAAGATAAATAACAAGAATTTCTATTAGGATTACCTTCAGGGCTTTTTACGTAATTTCCACGGACTTTTCTACACTTTTTCTCCTCACTTTTTCTTCCTAAACATCAACTTTCTATTTCCTCAAGCTAACAACACTTGAAACTGAACCTAGGCTTTGTTTTGCTGAAGAAATATGTTATAGGGAGGGTTTTAAGTCGGCCAAGTCTGCCTCCCAAGCCAACCAATCAAATTAAACCATTTGGTTTAATAAAAGACAACTTACCACTTAAGGGAATTGACAGATTTGCCCCCTTCTCGTAATTTCGACCTAACTTCTTCCCCGAGCATCCGTTTGATGCACCGTTTGATTTGTTACGACACTAACTCACATGTATAGAACTATGTAGTTTTCACCTCAAGTCAATTGTAATGTTATAAAGGTCAAAACTAGTCTCTAACAGGAACCTTTCCATCGAAAACAACAAAATTTGTGTTTGTAAATAATTCGACCTTTCATCATTTATGAAAGTAGGATTATAATAAACATAATCACTTAACATTAGATATAATAATATCACATTATTCATATCACATAAGATAAGCATGATTTAAATATAATTTATCATAATTATATTCGGGTTGTCACACTTAGGGTTGTCTTCTAGGGTTAACACAACCAAAAATAAGAGACGGACATTGGAGAAGGAAAGAGAGAGCTTGCCAAAGAGTTCTAGGTCAAGAACTCCTCCGTTCGTACCGTCGTCACTGCCAAACGCTAGATCACGCCACAGGGATCACAACCACACTGATTTCAGCCACAAATTAGAAGAAAAAAATTCCCAGGTAAGTATTTATCTTGATTAATTTCATTAATGCTTCATTCATATTAGTTTAGGGTTGATTAGGGTGAGTTTGTATGAAAGAAAACCCATGTTGGAGATTAGAAATCGCATGTTGTAGAGATATAAACATTATTCTAAAAATTCCCTTCACGTGTAGAGGCTGAACCATGAATTTATGTTGGATTAGAAGTAGAAATTCTGGTAAAAGAATGAGAAGAATTAAGTTAAACAAATTTTTAGGGTTCATGAGAATTGTATAGATTTTGGCCCTTTTAATCCATGATTCTTTATGAAAACTCGCATGCCTTACGTAGAATATTGTTCATTTGGGGTTATAATGCTTGTGGTATAAATTTCTGGGAGTTTGGGAGTTAAAGACTTGGATTTGGATGATGTTGGATTATAATTCCTGCAACTGGTAATCTGCAGTTTTCGCCATACCTGCTTGATCGATCGATCGACCATAGATCATCGATCGATCGACCCCTCTTGTAAAATTAATATTCCATTTTAAATAGTTCATTCCAACTTAAATGATTAGACATTCTTGGATATTAATGTTATAACATTTTGGGATATGAATAAGACCAGTAGGAATTTAGAAATATATGGAACCCTTGACGAAAGGCAAAATTAACATTTCACGGGGGTGTTTTACATTTAAGGGAAAGGGAAATACGTGTTAAAGGGGGAGACTCGTAAAGAAGTTACGTTGTAAAATGATTAAGTACCTACTGAAATTTCACCTTGGGAAGGTAAGAATACACGAGTGTTACGTAGTGAGTTGGAATAATCCCACAAATTAAAATAAGAGACGAACCGTTATACGTGATATCTAAATAATGAGAAATGAGGATAAATATTATAATTATGGGTCGTGAGAATATACCTAAATTGATATGGTAATAATAGTATATTTATATGACTGTGTTTATGTATATACTATATACATGTAAAAATCATGCCTGCTCTACTTGCTATCCCTGAGGTTACCGCGCTGGGACAATCTTATCTCAATGGGACCTTTATGGGGGATATTGACTCGTACCCTAGAAGATAGAAGTCCTTTGGTACAGACTATCGGATCGATAGTCAGACGGTCCTAAGAGACGTGAGGGCATGTGCTGACCTCTTAGAGACTTGGAACTATGCTTCGCCTCAATATTGTATGTGTTTTGTGTCAATACAGTTCGAGAGTGATTCCGAACTTGTATTTCCCTTAGTACGAGTGATACGGGGACTGGATAGCAGAGTATGACCGCACCATAATTATTATATGGGGTGCTGTTAAAATATATATATTATATGAGTATTTAATATATATATTTGGGAATTACCTATTGTGTCTATGGTAAGTAAGAAAGGAATGATTATTTCAATTTGGGAATAAGTGTTTGAAAAGTATAATATGTTACTGAGAAACTTCATTATCAAATAAGGTATAAATGAGAACTTTGTTGTTAAATAAAATTAACCTCTTATACATTTAAATTTTTCGATTTGAAACCTTTCGAGTAACTTAAGATAAGATAAGTTAAACTGTTGGGAAGATTAGTGCGATAGGTGTGAACATTAGAAGAGAGGTGAGAATTTCTCAAGAGAGTGTCGCACTAATATGTTGTTGCATTATCTAGTAAACATTTTAAATACTTGCTAAACTAATCTTAAACTATTTTTATAATCGGGCTCTGACCCGTTTGCTACTTTCTCTTCTCTCTTGTATATATATGAATATTTTGCAGGTGCCCAGCCACAGGGGCGTCTTGCATAGGATCCTTTGGAAGGAACGTGTTGTAGCTTAGGTGGGAGTTGTAGGCCTCTTGCTTAGATGACCTCATTATTGATTCCACTTCTAGCTCTTTTTATTCAGTTGGGCATGTGTCGCCCTTTTTCATTATTCAGTTGTTTATCAGATATTGCGATTAGTTTATTTCCAGTATTTATTCCTTGGGATTTATTACTGTAAAGATATTTTTCCTTTAAGTTTTAATGTTGGAATCATTTGGTTGGATGCTTAATTAATTGGATTGTTTGTTCTAGTATATTTGTTGGATGATTCTAAATTTATAAATTATGTAATGTTTTAAAATATTGGTTTTAAGTTGAAATTGGAATTAATGTCTAAAATGGTTTTGACACTTAGCTTAATTATTTAGGGTGTTTAATTGGAAAAATTATATTTTTTCGACAGTGATGCTAAGAATGAACCAATCGTTCACCTTGATTATAATTTAATAAAATGACTGATCACCCGGTATTTAATTAGGCGGGGTGTCACACCTAGCCACATGGATAATGAAACTATGGGGGGGGGGGGGGTCCAAGCACACCAATATGCCACATCAAACATGTAAACTCAAAAACAAAAAACCAACAAGAAAACAAAACTATTTTCATTTTTTCAAAACATTTCTCAAAAATAAAATCTTTTTGTAGTTTTCAAATAAGACTTAAACAAGAGAAAAATAAAATACAAAGAGATAAACATGTCATATCACTAGCAAATAATAAATCATGATGCAAGGGCTAGCGTATGACAAAACATCCAAGCTACTATCCATAAAAAATAGCAAGAGATGAATCATGTACATGCATGTGAGAATCAATTAACGAAGCATTTAGCATCTCGAAAACAGATTTCCTAACCCAAACAGGTGTATACCTAACACAATGGGTTTTGGGAACCAATGGGACACTACGTTTAATCTTCCTAGGGTCTTTTCTACGATCAAAACAAAAACTCCTTAGGTGACCTTTCCTACCACAATGCGAACATGTGAAAACACGATAAGGAATGGGACCTTTAGGTTGACCTTTTCTAATACACTCGGAGGTGGTTGACGCTCTAAAACAAACTATGGTTTTGGCTTTGAGATTTGAACCACTAGAAAAAGATAAGCCGCTACCATCACTACTCGAGTCATTTAAATAATTTTTTAACTTCAAAACTTTTGACTCAAGTAAAAGATTAGACTCCTCAAACTTTTGGGAATCCTTCTTTAAATTATCAATTACCCCTAGAAGGTTTTCTCGCTCCCCCTCAATGTGAGCAAACTTATCCCTAAGAGCCTTTTCTCGTGCCACAAAATCATTAATCGAAATATTTTCCTCAATGGCACAAACACTACAATTTCTCAAATCCTCTAACTCTTTTTCTAAAATGAGGACTCTATCATCACTCTCCTTTTTGCCCAATTTTAGTATATTAAAATCTTTAAACAAGGAACTAAAGTGCTCACGACAAATATCTCTTTGAATTTCAAATGTTTGCAAATATTCAATCTTATTTTTAAAACTAGAATTTTCTTTTTCCAAAAATTCAATACGTTGTGCAAACTTTAAATTCAAACGATGTAAATCGTCAAAGCTTAGTGAATCCATCGAGAGAAAACAACCACAGGAGAGATAAACAAACACACGGGATCACAAAATAAATAAAATATGTTTTCTAGCTCTGATACCAATTTGACGATGTGAGAAGTCAAATTGTATCAAAAAAGATAAATACTTGAAAAATCAGGATCACGCGAAAAATTAGCGTAACCCGCTCTGATACCAATTTGAAAGATGTGAGTGGCCTGATATGTGTGTTTCAAATAAAACCAATTTTTCTCCGAAAAAGATCCAACTTTTAAATATGCACCAAACCAAGTTGTGAAAACCCAATTTTTACTTTAAACAAATTTTATCTTGATTAATCCTAAACATGCATCTAGTGATTAAAGCAAGTAAAGTAAAGTAAAGAATACTCACAACGCCAGATGTACGAGGAAAAAACCCAAAATGGGAAAACGCCCTCGGACGTCCCAAGCCAGATAATCACTATGAGCATAATTTTACAAAGACAGATTAGCCTTACACTAAGACTTGGTCCCCACGGGTCTTGATGCTCCTTCTGATCTTTAATCGTTCTTCAATAGTGCCCACGCAGAAATTTCGTCTTCTACGATACCTGTCCACAACACACGCATCCACATATGTCTCGGTGTCCACCGAATGGCTTTGATTCGTCTATGATGTCGAACAAGAAGTCCTTCTCTTTTCTTCACTGCAAAACCCTTTGATGTTCAATGTGTAGAACAAACAACTTTGGTGGAGAAGATCACGTAAACATATAAGAATGATAACTCGGATCTTTGCAAACTCTAAGGATGTGTTTAAGACTTTTAAACCTTAGAAAACATGTGCAAACAAAGTTTTGGTTCGTAAAACTGTTTTTCAGAAAGCACACTTACGAAATTATGATGAAAACACTATTTAAATAGGATTTAAATGCCGCCTCAAAAAACGTGTCGTTCGAACGACATGAGGAACTCGTTCGAGCAACATCCTATCTCGTTCGAACGAGATTAGATGTCGTTTGAGCGACAGCGCGAAAGTTTGACTTTTTGACTTTTTTGTTTAAAACGTCTCTTCCAATGAGAGATCCAAAAACATCAAACTCTTTTACGATCTTATCATCATAAAACGTAGTTTAAACCTTTAAAACACTTTTAAAACATTTAAAAACATTTTTCTTTATAAAAATTACATCCTTATCTTTTATAAAATAATTCCGAGCATCATTAATTATACACAGTCATACCTGAGTGATCTCGGAATGAAATTAACTTTGAAGACGATAAAACTTGCACCAATTAAACTTCGACATGATTTAATTCTTTGAAGCTTTGCCGCAACGTCTTCAATTTCTTTAATACGTCATAGACCAAGTGGGATCGTGACAAAATAAAATTCTTCCTATGACATATTACAAACACAGTTTTGTTCACGAAATTAAGTCAAAACAATACAAGGTCTCAATTGGAAATTTATGTCCTTACACACACACACACACACACACAGATATATATATATATATGAGGGATATCCCATGGGAGTACTTGACAAATCAAGCAACTGGTGTAATAAAAGGAAAAACCCATGTGGGTTAGAAGGGGAGAATTGGGTCAACAAAACAAACGTAATCCCTCTTTTCTTACTCACCCTCTCCTTTGTGTAATCACCTTACTCAAAACGCAAAACACTCAGCTCAACCTTCACTTTCTATGTCTCTATCTCTCCAACTTGGAGATAAACAACACCCAAAAGAAAAAAGATAAAAAATTTGATACGATTTAAAGGGGTCAAATAGGGTCCCCCCCCCCCCCCCCCCCTGCCTAAGAAAAAATATTTTACGGGAAAAAATAGATTAAATTTTACCAAAATTAAATTTACTTAAAAACATTTTCAGCTTTAGGGATAAATAGACTAAGTTTCATTAAAATAAGAATATAAGGACTAATACGAAGCTTTTAGCCCCCAGAAAACCATTTTTAAGGGGGGAAATATTAAGCTTTAAGAAAATTCAAGGAAAAGGGAGAAATAAATTGAGTTTTGTCAAAATAAAATAAAGGGAAAATAATTAGATTTAAGTTTTTCCTTAATAAATTTATTTTAAAGGGGAAAATCGATTAAGTTTTTCCATAATAAAAAAATATATATATTCGACTTTAAGGGGAAATAAACTATGTTTTATCAAAAGAAAAATTAAATAAAAAACTATCTAGATTTTAAGGGGAAAAATTAAGTTCACAAAAAATACTAATCTTCTACCAAAGAAATTATATGGGAAAAAAAAGTTTTAATCCCCCCCCCCCCCCCCCTCCCCTCATAAAAAAATAATTTATTTGGGGAAAATCAGATTAAGTCTTACAAAAATAAAAAAATCATTTAAAAAAATTTCAATTGTAAGGAGAGAATAAATTAAGTTTTATCTAAATAAATTACAAAAAAAATTAATTAAATTTTATAGAAAAAATTAAGTTTTTACGATTAAAACTATAATCGAATTTGAAAAAAAAATGTCCCATCTTACAATTTAAAAATACTTATTCGATGGTGAAGAAAAATATATTGGGATTTATAAGAAAAAAAGGGGAGAGAAAAATTAGATTTGAGGAAAATGCAAGGCAAATTTTCAAATCGAGTTAATTTGTAAATTTTGGTTTATTTCGTATTTGGACAAAAATGTTTGAGTCATTGGTTAGGACAAAACTGCTTAAAATGATAATGAATGTTTGTGAAATATTGAAACTCAACGTGACATTCTATTTGATAATCTAAAGGACATGAAATGTGATTTTTAAAATTTTAAGTGTCCAAGAAATAGAGTGAGGCTAGAGTCCATGATTAGACTCTAAACTTTCTAGGGTGAAAAAACGTGCTATTGAGAATAATGATAAATCGATAAAGTTTTTAAGGCATATGAGAAGACTTTTAGGAGTAAGTTTTCTTGCACTGAGGGGAGCGGGATAAACTTTTAGGGTTTATTAAATATATGAAGAACGATTCTCTAATGTTTGAAGACTCTAAATTTTTTCTTGAGTCAAGGATTTTAAGGTTAAAAGATGATTTAAAAAACTCAAATACTATTTGTGCTGGCTTCGATAATCTAAATTCTTCCACTATTAAAGCCACGACTAAAGTTTGTTTTAGAGTGTTAACCTCTGCTAAGGACATTAGACAAAGTCAAACCATAGATAACATTCCTCGTGTTTACACATGTTTGCATTGTGGTAGGAAATTTAACCTTAGAGCATTTTGTTATGATCTTAGAAGAGGTCCTAAGAAGTCTAGATTGAGTGTCACCACGGTTCCCAAAACTCGAGGCTTAAGTGTTGGTCTATTTGGAGTAGGAAATTGATTTTGGAGTCATTGAATGTTAGACTGGTTGATTCTCTAATTCCTTCACATGATACTTCACATGCTATATTATAAGTGAAGTATTTCATGTTTTCTTATAAGTGATTGTATTTCATGCTATAGTATAAGTCATTGAATGTTAGACTGGTTGATCTTATAAGTGATTGTATTCGCATGTTTTCATACACAAGATTTTGTATTTCATGTTATATGTGTTTGCTAGTTGCATGTGCTTGTATTTTCTTTTTTCGTTTGAGTCATATTATGAAAAAATACTAAAATATTTTGCGTAATTCTCTGTACTTTTATTATTAATTAATCTTTGTCTACTTTATATTATTAATTTATTTGGGAAAATTAAATTGGATTTAGTAAGCATTAATTAGCGAGATAAAGGATTACTATTTATTATTATTTACTTTTGTTTCATAAGTAAATAGTTATGTTAATTATTATATGTCATGTATGAGTAAAAACGATAGTTTATCATTATAGGTCGATAGAATATAACATCGACAGATTGGTATAATTTATGAGTGACGGGTAGGGTATGCACGTGTCGAGTTCAGTTAATGAGATGTTAGCATATTTGGAGTTGGGTGACTTGTATGACCTTTTCGAGTGCACCGATGATCTGAGAAGGGTAGAAATAGTCCAGAATAGGTACCCATATGTTATGTTTGGGTTTCGAGTCATTTTTAGACATAACAGGACCTGTGCGAGGGTAAAGGCGTCATTTAATACTTGGGGCTGAAAATAAAAACAAGATTAGGTTAATTGAGAGGATACTTAAGAGGTTGGGAAGGTGGGTGGAGGCCCACCTTTCATATTTCACACGAAAGATTAAGAACGAGAGACACAGAGAAGAGAAAAACAAGAATAAAGAAGAGAAATCGTAGAGAGGAGAAGAGAGGGGACCCAAACCGTCGTCAAACAAGTAGAGAAATTCAGATTCTAATCCACTAAGGTAAATAGTTACTTTCTTTATGTCTCAATTTGATAGTAGTTAATTATTTTCATGGTTAGAGGTAGAAATTGAAAATTAAGGTGTTAATGATTGAATCTTGCTTAATTGATGTAGAGACCTAAATGATATGAGATTGGGGATTGTAAGTGAATTATTAATGGAGACTAGGTGTAAATTTGTGATAGTCATTTTGCATTACCTTAAGATTCAAATTGATAAAATATAGCTAATACCTTTATTCTATTAATTTTATTGTTTCAAGTTGAACATTACTAAATAAAAAATTAAAAGATAACCAAAAAAAGGGGTGGGATCTCCATCTTAAAACAAAAGATAAAAAGAGACACATAAACAACCAACAAACATAAATTACCAAATAACTACTATTGTGGGTTTGATGAACACATTGAATCCATTCATCTCATTTCATCCCCTCTTCTCTCTCTGCATATCATTTCGTCCCTTATTCTCTCTTCTCTATATAATATCAAATATCTTATACCTATTCCAAATATTTAAAGCAAATCACTTCAAAGTTTTGGTTGAAAATGAATGTTAAAAATTACTCAATCCATATCTAAAATTAGTCAATCTATAGAGATTTGATATCAAACTAAACAAATAAAAATTAATGATTGAAATTATCAAAAAGTAATTGATTAAATATTAAAATATCAAAACAAAATTGAATCAGTCTAACAAAATACAATTCACCCAGTTCAACTTAACAAAGAACTACATGAAACAAATTCCAATTTATTCAGAATACACACACACACACACACACACACACACACACACACACACATATATATATATATATATATATATATATATATATATATATATATATATATATATATATATATATATATATATAAGGCACAACGACTATTCTCCCAAGTATGAATCGTAATGCACACCGTTAAAATAAAGAGAGATATTTGAACACATCTGATGTTCATAATGGCCTTCTAGTGTTCAAATATTTAACAAGTGGACACGAAAAAAATCGTCGGCCAAGAGTTGTTGATATCCTTGAAGTCCGGATAGGAGCGTGGTCTCCAAAATTACATGGTTGTCGTCAATTAATTGAAGAATATCTTGGTCCCATCCCTTGAAATAAAAAAAAAAATCAAGTTAAGGCCACAATTATATAAAAATATATCTTCAAAGCATGATTAATGAAAATACGAAATTGACAATGTCATATGTGTACATGTATGGGTAAAGCCCTAACTTATGTTATTTCTGTAAATGTATGGGTAAATGTCCTAGCTTGTGTTATTTATGTACATGTATGGTTAAGTGATAGTGTAAATGTGGGTTTAACACAATCAAACCCATTGTTGCATTTATGTTATTTGTACAAATGGGATTTAACAAAATCGTCCCATTGTCCCATTTATAGGGTCATAACAATCCATAATTTTTGTTACCCAATGCTATTAATCGATGAGAAAATATGGGATTAAAAAAGATGGAACCGCATTTTGTTACCTATTCAAGGTTGCAAGATTTTTTACGATAAGAAATTTGGATGGACACTTAATAATATGAGCTGTTGAGTGTTATGTTGGCGATGTGTTTGTAGCCTGACTCACTCGATCGAGGAAAGAGGAAATAAGTGTGTTAGAAAGTACCTGCTGAACACAGGTGTCATTTGGTTAATTTAAATGAACCACATATTAGAACCATATTTGGTTCATTTAATACGTACGTACGTATGTATGCATGTATGTTTGTACATGTATGTATGTTGTATAGATAAATTTAAGAAGGTCATCAAAAGGGATTCCAAATGCATACCTTCTCAACTGGTTGCAGGAGATTGTTGTTGGACTGATCGGTTTTCCCGTTACAAAGAGACAGTTGAGTGATAAGTTAACTTTACGTCGAAAAGTTGATAAAAGGCCCATGAACATTGCTTTTATTTGTTAACAGTCTCTTAGGAATGTTAAGAAATGTTGAAGTTCACATAGTAGTAGGAAAATGAAGTTAACACAGTAGTAGTAAAATGAAGTTACATAGTAGTAGAGATTCACGAAGTAGCAGTTATATTCCAAAATTTATTAATGTGACACATATCTATTCCATGTGTACATATTGGTTACCCCAAAATAGGACCTACATTACGAATGTTTAGAACCAAGATTTTATAGAATCCTGGATAGATTATAAAAAAGAATGACAGAGAGAGATTAATAGAAAACTTGAAATTTTTATATGGGATAATATTAGAACAACAAAATTATGGCAACGTTTCAATTCCCCCAATCCATTTATATCAACGTTTCACTTCCATTCACAATTACATATTCATGCCATGAAACTAACCAATGACAATGTCGCAACATCTCAAATAGTAAATAGTGAACCAAGAGAAACATTGTCTCACCCTCATCATCTCAAATATTGTTGGCTTTACTAAATGTCGTAAATATGCTAAGAAGCAGATTTAAGCATTTGCATCACAGCCCGTTGCACCTCGATTCTCGTTTACACTAAAGTCTGCATTTTAGTGTCGTGTGAACAATTCATACAGAAAGTATCGGAATTATAGAAAATCTCACACACAATATTGAAGTTAGTAATATCTCTATCACATTTTGGATTTCTAATGGTTTTGTACATGCTGAATATGAGATTACTATAAGAGATCCAATTCCTATGCAAATTTAATAAAGATAAATAAAAATGTGTTATATAATATATGATGCTATGAATAGTTCATCCCAAAAGTTTATATGAACGAAATTAAAAGCAATAGGTTAAGATTTTTAAGAAACATAAATTGTACCTTGATTCACACATAACTGGCAATCAACGATTTCCTTATCTCATCAACAATGTCGCTTGGTTGGGCTTGTCTCAATTTAAAAACACTCTCGATAACTGACAGTTCAGTTGCTATATTGTCTGATCCACATAAGTCTGTCCAGTCATTGACTATCAATCCAGAAGCAATCACTTTGCTACCACGATTCACAGTCCCTGTCATTAAGGGGACATAAAGGACGATTGAAATCTCATCCAAGTATTACATAGATGTGTGATGATGGACCAAGACACCATTATTTGAGAATTGTACATAAGTTTACCACAACAAATATTACCAGTTAAAGATTAGAAATATTGAACCTGATACCTTCATAACATTGAACCTGACACCGGGGAATATCCACTTAAATGGAGTTTGAAAAATAGAAATAAAACTTAGAAAATACAATCTCCTTTTAAACTCAAAATTCAGAGGATTATGGTTCTATTGCATCTTACCAAAAATGGCAAGTATAGAAAAGATGCTAATTTTGGTAAGGTATATGTGAATTTGATAAATATTTAATCTGTATCCAGTTGCTTCTATATACGAATGTCGTGGATGGTGGGATTAATGTGCCAAGTTTATTTTTGAATGAGGGGATGAAGTTTGGGGTTCAGATGCCGCATGTCACAGATGAGACATATGAGCAATGGGACTGCAAAAGCCAATTGTGATTCTAAAAGTGAATGCCAATGTCAAGATGAACCACAACAGGTGCTCTTCTGCTCAATGATCTGCCCCATAATTTGAATAGCGCTAGACTTCTTACTAGAAGTTGGTTGGTTACACATACGTTTCTTTATCTCCCTAACCATGGTTAAGAAAGTTTGTTCCATATTAAATGAGTCTTTTTCACTTGTCTTAAGGAAAGGAATCCCAAGCTCATCAGCAAATGCCTTGGCTATTTCCGAGCTCATCAGCAAAGCTTACACACACTATCATTTGCAAATCGATCAATATCATTTAGCGGCTACTTAACAATTTTGAAGCTCTCCCTCTCGGTCACATCATACACAGTAATGATCCCTTGAGCACCTCTGTAGTAAAAGTAAAAAAAAAATTCTTTAAAAACATTTGAATTGATAGTGAAAAGTCTTTAATCCACAAATGGAAAAATGGTCTTGGATGAAAAATAGAATTAAAAAAGATATTAAGAAATTTATATAAAAAGGTAGTTAGTATTAAACATTTGATCAAACAAAATTTGTATTAAAAGTAAGAGCCATTTCTAACCACTTTCAGCTACCCAAATATATCAAGGATGACCTTTAAAATCAAAATTGTTCTATTTTACTACTCCCAATAATTGGTGATTCAAATGTATTGAAAAACTTTTCTCCGAACAGTTTTCAAGTATCCAGTAGGGAAATAGATTAAATGTGATAACAAAAACATCTAAATAGTATCATTGATGTATGATCAAAATAATAAAATCTTCCAAATCGAAGCATGTTCTTATATTTCTAGACAACTAAGCATATCGAGTTAGTATAAAAATACACTTCATAGGGAAATGCTTCAAGAATTTGAAGAATTTATCAAAAAATTAATGGTTTTCAACACACGACCTATTTTTTAAAACAAAAAGTATCATGTGAAATAATTGATTGAGTTGAATTAACTGCAAATATATTGAAACCAAAACTCTCAAAGAATTAATGATTATGCTTAGAGGAAAAGAAAATGCGATGTATATCACGAGAAATCTCATAGAGTACCTATAATCTACCTTGCTGTTCACTGTAAGGAAAGACTGAATCCAACAGCACCAAATTATGTGTTGAGTCCACTGCCTTTGGTCATCACCACATCTATATAAGGCCAAAAAAAGTTTTTCAATTAATCTTGTTAGAGCATCCATAGTGGTGATACTAACGTCCAAGATAATTTGTAGTTTTGCAAACCCGTATACCTGCAGTGGAGAGTTGAAAGCAACAAATTCCGTAGTAGAAATGTTAGTCGTTTTTGCAAAGTTACCATTGGACTACTGAATTTGCAAATACATCTTACGAACTTCATTTGTTCGTAGGAATTCCTACGAACAAATGAAGCTCGTAACAAATGTAAATAATAATTTTTTATTCTATTAGTGGATGAACAAATGAAGTTCGTAACAAATGTAAATAATAATTTTTTATTATATTAGTGGATTCCTACGAACAATATTTGTTCGTAAAAATTTCCTACGAACAAATATTGTTCGTAAGAAATGTATTTGTAATTCCTATGAATTAAAGTAGTCCGTAGAAAATTTTTATCAGCTAAGATTTCTCAACTTACTCATCACCACTGTTTAAACACTGACTCACGAAAGGTATCAACAACTTTTTGATTTGTAAGTTTTCTTCTTGAGAGCATCCACTATTGTGGATACTCTTAGAACAGGTTCTATTAAAAATTTCCAACACCTTTCGACATGCACAAAAAGACTGACATTGTAGCCACGCTTCTGAGCCTTTATGGGTATCCATTTGGGCTTTAGTGAAGACGCATAAGCCGAGTGTAACATTGATTGTATATGTATCCATATTAGGTCAGTAAGTTTTCGTCTTGGGATATCCGAAAAATCCAGGCCTCATTCTCTTTTAGAATGCGGCGGGCAGAAATTGAATAGGTGTGTACGTTTATTTGGTCAGCACTGAGGGCTCGTTTGCGAGTTTCGGAGAGAAAAGAAAAGAAATGAAAGTTTTATTAGGAGAGAAGAGAAAAGAAAGGAAAGGAAAGTGACTTTCTTTCCTCTGTTTGTGAGTTTACGAGAGAAAAGAAAGGAAAGGAAAGTGACTTTCTTTCCTCCTTGTTTGTGAGTTGAAAAGAAAGGGAAGGAAAAAAAAGAAAAAATACATTTATACCCTTATAACTAACAACTCCTGTTATAACATGTTAAAGAAAATAATAACATATTAATTCATCATGCATACCAACACAATAATAAATAATAAAACTTGATAAAAAAATTATAATAAAATGTCTCAAACCATAATAATAAGTCTTAAACATATAGTTAAAAAAATGGCACTAAATTATTCATAAAATAAGATATCTCCAAAACATAAACTTCATAATGCATCACGGAGCACGAGTAGTCGCCATCATTTTCTCCAAAATTATCAAGCGTCTCTCGAAAGGGCAACCGAGCACTATCCTTGCTTTGTCGGGATTTTGTGAGAGAAAAAGATATGCATCGTCGATAACATGTGAATGTACTCCAATAGCCACCAACTCCTCAAAAATTTCAGACTCCGAGTAAACACGTGGGCGGGATTCTTTAATAACTGTATTTCCCTCTCGAATTGCATGGGCCACATTGTCAAGGGCACTCTTCAAAAAATTATTTTCATCTTCATTGTGCGAAGTCTTCTTTTTTTTTCCCTTTGATGTTGATGTGTCATCACGTTGATTATGCATTTGATTGAGCATCACGTCACCCCCGTCAGCTGAATCACTACCAAAACTTTCTAGAATAATATCATCATCCAAATCAATATCATCAATGGTAATACTCTCACTCTCATCAATAGACCTATCCCAACGAGGCTTATTTTCCTTAGCTGTCTCAGCGCCGTCACCTGTGGCTCGATTATTGGCAAATAGCTCTGCCAACTTATCATAGTTGTTGACAGGTTTTGTCATCCATTTTTGCGCTTCAGGTTTCGCCTATCATAAAAAAAATAATTAACAATTAATATACTATCGGTACCAAACTAATTTACTTAAACTTAATTTGGAATACCTACTTGGACTAAAGTTTCCCAAACTTCAGGCTCAGCGCTCCACATTTTAGTTGTCGGACTCCAGGCAAAACCGCTCAAATTTTTAAAGAAATCATAGCATTTATTGAAATGCTCTTTTAGGGTTTTTAGTCGATTTTTTAAATGCTCCTTCGTAAGCTCAATGTTAGGAATATTTGCATGCAGCTCGCTCAGCATATTACAGTACGCTGTAGTTGTGAATGTTCCGTCAATCCTATTTCCTTCACGTTCTTGGTGAAGCATTGCTTCAATGAACATAGCATCCATTTGAGACGTCCAAGTCAAATGAATTTTTTTTGCACCATCATCTTTTATTTTCTGACTCATTGTTAGTATCTATACAAAAGCATAAATATTAGTCATAACGCAACAACAGCTTTTATGATAAAAATATTAACATAAAAAATAAATAACAACATTTATATCAAATCAATCTCTCAAATGCTTATTATCATTCAGCTTTTAATCACTTCAAATTAATTGTACGAGAACTTGGAATCACAACACATAATCATTCCACATATTAGTCGCTATGCAATTTCTTATATATTCTCCTCGTGCGGCATCCTCATCCCCATCCCTTGGAGGGCCAACTTCATCGTCTTCATCTGGGTCTTCATTTTCAAGCTCTTCATCAACTGCTTTTAAAATAGCTTCATCAGGGTCTTCCTCCATTAGGTAATTATGTAGAATACAACATGCTAGAATAATTTCAGATTGTGTGTGAATTGAAAAGAATGATTCGGCTCCGCTTCTTATAATTGGAAATCGCCTCTTCAATACCCCAAACGCTCGTTCAATTGCATTGCGTAGTGATGCATGACGATGGTTATATAACTCTCGAGTATTCTCAAGTTCTCGAGTGGAGTATTCTTTTAAGTGGTAACGAACACCTCTAAAAGGTTCCATAAGCCCGCTCCTATTCATGAACCCCGCATCGACAAGATAATATTTGCCATTAGGTATTTTCAATTTATCTTCTCTTGTAAGTGCATTTTTAATAATCCTAGAGTCAGAAGCAGTCCCTTCCCACCCGGGTAGTACGTAGGTAAATTTTAAATCAAATGTACACGCAGCCAACACATTTTGCGTTGGAAAATCCTTTCTCCCACGATACCTCGCAGCTTCCCTCTCAGCCACTTTGACACGAACATGGGTGCCATCAATTGCCCCAACACAATCCTGACATAAATATGATACGTGAATGTTCATCTATTTCAATATAATTGCAATTATCAATTTGAAAACCAGTTGCATTAAGTTACCTTAAAGTAAGGAAAAAAACGATCGTTGTGAAGTATTTCAGGAGGAACTTGTGCTCCGGTGGGTTATCGCAAAAATATTTCTTCCAAAGTTATTATTGCTTTCAAAACTTTATGAAAATGACGACTTACGGTTTCACTGGACCGGCGAAAGAAAAATGAAATTGTGCGGTTCCTCACATCTTTTGACAGTATATGAAGGAACTTTGCAACTTGCTCTTCAACTGACACTCGTTGAGTTGGTAACAAGCCACCAAAATTTTCTAATGTCTTGCAAAGTGTTATAAAAGCTTGTGGCCCCATGCATATAACATCGCGACACCGTTCAGACGTGGTAATTTGTAACATTAATTCATCTCGTACTCTTTGCCGTTCGGTCAATGAACCCCATATATGTCGATCTCTACGAAGTCTTCGATGTGCAATATAATTAATTATTTGATACATAACTTCAACCGCAATTAATTGTCGACTTCTCACCAACATGATGAGTTCATTTGTTTTCTCATTTTCTTGATTATCCATCTAGTAAATGGAAAAAGCTTAATTAAAAAAAATAGAACTTTTATTATGATTAAAACCCAACCCATAAAAAAATGCCTCCGTGATAAAACCCAACCCATAAAAAAAGAAACAAAAAAGAAAACAAAGAGTTAAAAAAAAAAAAAAAAAAAAGTAGTCCAAAAAAAAAAAACTATTTTTAGCATGAGCATGAAATGTCAAAAATATCATACATGAAATTTTGGCATCCCCATATGGTGTTATATTATATGTATCATATTATATATATGTATCATATTATATATACCATATAGGTATATATATGTTCGGAGGACCTGTTGGGAGGTTTATATATATATATATATATACCTCCAGACCTGTTCTATAACGATATACCTCCAGACTGTTCTATATACCTCCAGACTGTTCGGAGGAGGTATACGACCTGTCTGTTTCTATACTATATACCTCCAGACTGTTCAGAGGAGGTATACGACCTGTCTGTTTCTATATATACCTCCAGACTGTTCGGAGGAGGTATATATATATATATATATATATATATATATATATATATATATATATATATATATATAACAGGTCTAAGGTTAGGAGGTATGGTACCTGTTCGGAGGTATGGTCTGATAAGACTTCTATGGTACCTGTTGGGAGGTATATATATCGGAGGTATGGTCTGATGGTATGGTCTGATAACACTTCTATGGTACCTGTTCGGAGGTATATATATCGGAGGTATGGTCTGATAAGACTTCCATATATAACAGGTAAGGTTCAGCGGTATATATATATATATATATATATATATATATGAAAACAGAGTATACAACATACATATGAAAACAGAGAATACCTGAAAATTGTCAAAATCTATTGCTGATCAGAAGAGGAATATTGTTGGTCAATGGGACGGCTGATTGTTTTTATAATGGAGCAAGTTTATGAAGAGTTTTATAAGGGTTGGACTGTTTTTCACAATATATATCCGGATTGAACAAGGGGTAAATAAGGAAGTATAAAAAATATTTCTAATCGTGGCTTTCTCTTCTCTCCATTTCTTCCCATATTGGACGGAAAGTTTTGGAGAGAAAATTTTGATTGAATCTAGAAAAACTTTCTCTCCCTTTCTCTCCCTTTCCCTCGGAACTAAACTCCCAAACGAAGGAAATATCAAACTTTCTCTCCCTTTCCTTTCTTTTCTCTCCATTTTAAAACTCCCAAACAAGCTCTGAATCCAAGAGAGAGAGAAGCAAGGGTCGACAGTGTTTGAGGGAATGAAAGGGGTGGCTGTGTTTCTTGGGTGAAGCAAATAGTGAATCATGTTTTTAGCTGGTATCCTTAATGTATACAAATGTCGACTGCTTTTTTTTATATATATATAGAAGGGTCATTGACGAACGAAGATGGGAATAAAGAGCCGGAGGAGTTGTTTCTCCTCATGATTTTTTTCGTCTCAAGGTTTGTTTATATAGGCGGTTAATAAAAGATTTGGTAAGAGGAAAGTCAGCAGATTTGTTGGTTTTATTATATGGGAATGTACCCTGAGTTTGAGCAAGGGGTACTGCCCCCCCTTTTCATTTGGTGGTGCCATTGTCTTTCTTGGAAGACACAAAGGACTTACGTAATTCAAGTTACCTATTTAATTGCTCACCAACCAGCAGCAGCTATAAAGAGGCTAATCTCGAGGGGATTTCCGAAGGCATTTTTTTGTCATCAACCCTGAAAAGTAATTTTGGGACGCGTATCCATCATTATAGGGAATTGAATAGACCGCTATCTTACTTGCCCAGTGAATACATAAATGAGTGTCTTATGTATCACTAGGTGTAAACTTGCGCGAATAACCGATTGTAATAATCATTTCATATGCGTAAAATATATTTGTAGATGAAATAATCCTTGAAGGAATTGAAAAAAAAATGTCATTTATATAGTCTCGTAGAGTGAAAAACTTAAACATTATTTCAATACTAAATTAACAATCGAAAAATACGTCTTAAAAAAACAGCAAAATTTTAAAATTAAATTTCTTCCAGGAATCTCTTTTGATATTTCTCGGGGGATGTTTTCTATTTTACCTCAGATGAAAATATATTTTAGGAGACTTTTACTTTCAGATTTTTTAAGAAAATAGAAAACCCCCCATAACTCACCCCCACTTCATCTTTCTCACAAACCCATCCTCATTCTCTCTCCTCTATTACCAAATACCGAAATCTCCAAACTCCAAACCGCACGTACTATACTTCCAAACATCCATAACCAAAGATTAGACCCCTTGCTGCATAAACCCAGAAACCCAGCTGAGACCCAAAACCCATCTCGAACTTATCCCCAAGCACTTACCCATCTTTGTTGGCTGCCACCTGCCTTATAACTCCCAACACGGACGGCCACCTCCTGAAAAATCCGGAGATCCAAACTCAATTCCGGCCTAAAACCCACATGTCACCACCCACTCTACGTCGGACCTGCTATATACAACCCGAGAACCCAACTGTGTAAACCCGAACCTTAGCAACCATACTCGAGACCGACCCTGTTATCCTTCAACCCTTGACCCACGGCTTCTCATACCCACCTTATTCCCTGCTCCAACCCATCCTCCCAATCGAGCACAGTCAAAACCCACCCTGCTATATTGTCAGTTAAATCGGTGGTTCCCTTTTGCGATAGTCGGCCACCGGTCACTGTTTGAATGCACCGGTAATAATGGTTTGCACTGTTAACAAAAAAAAATATATTTATAGAATGGATAGGGTAAGAATTGAGAGTTTGAGGGAGATGGGTTGTCTAGATTAGAGAGATGCGTGGGAAATAGAGTGAGAGATAAGGGGTTATGTATTGAGGGAAATGGAAAGACTTTGGGGGAATTAAAAGAGAGAGATGCGTGAAAAAAATTGTATAGGATGAAGCACCCACGTGGCTGCCTCAATAAAAGAGAATTAAAGCCCTGTTTAATGCCTTATTTTGCATTTATTAGAGTTGTCTATGTGGATAGGCTGGTTGAAGAGGAGTTTTAATGCCTTGTTTTGCATTTTATAGTAGTAAAAGATAGCAAAATGAATCATGTAAACCCGTGAAATACACGAATTAAGCTATTATGACCCGATAATTTTCTATTCAATCTTTAACATTCTATCAACATGTAAATTTAAAATGGAACTTTCAATAATCTAATGAGTACACAAATGAGAATTGAAATTCATCAATTCTAAATAGCCCATGTGTAAGATTCGGTAACATAACAATTATATTTCTTATGATCTTATTTCCCATACTTCATCACCCATCACATTTTTTTTCCTTTCGGAGAAGATTTCAACGCATCAATGCTTGTTCAAATTAACAACCTGATTAAAATACCCTTAAATCACAATACCATGCAAAAATATCATCTTTCTATATTCCATGTTTCATTAGCACAATTTCAAAAAACCAAACAAACACAAACCATGGACTAGCGCACAGAGGAAATATAAAACTTGGAGCTGGTTAGAGAATTTGCAAAGGGGAATAGTTGTTGACGTGTGTTGCCTACTCTTAATTCTCGAACTAATTACATAAATGGATAATAAACAAATACTTCAAGATTATAATACCAACCTTAGATGTAGAATAACTTGCTGCTAGAGCAAGCACCTGCTGAATTGCAATATAAAGCCCCGGACATTAAAAGTCTCTAAACAAAAAGATGCGAGAAAATAAAGTACATGTTTTTCAACATGTATGAATAGAAAAGAAAGGATCCTCTATTACTACCATTAAAAAGAATTATGTATTTACATATATGTCTGTATAATCCCAAATAACAACTCATTGCATTGATATCATGGAATCACGTTTCAAGCAATGAGTGTAAATAACCACAAATAGTTAAGTGGTATTGATCATGGGATACTAAAATGTTAAGCTGAGAGCCACATTCATCTGCAACTTTCATACAAAATTGGAAATAAACAAACCCCCTTCTCCAGCTTACACATTTCCCAAAAAAAATAGATATCTAATAGATAAGAGAAACAAATTTCCAACAAAAGATAGGTTTTCAATTAAAAAAGTATTTCATAATAAAAATAGGAAAATACTAAAAAAAATCTACATAAAAATGTGGATTTTTTTATAAAATTTTTGCAAAAAACTGAATAAATACTTTAAAGAGTTTAAAACATATTGCGAAAAGACCTATTTCCAATAGCAAAGCAGATTTCCAATTAAAAACAAATTTCTAATAAAAATAGAAAAAATATTCAATAATTACTGAAAACCTGGAAAATACATAAAAAAATAGAAAACATAAAAAAATATGGAAAATACATAAAAAAAATAGAGAAAAATATTCAATAAATCGAAAAAACATTTAAAAAAAATTGCAAACTGAATAAATATTCTAAAATGAGAACAATCTTTCTCCTCCCTCCCTACCCCATATTCACCCGTCTATTTTGTTTTAGCTACTCGTAGGGTAGTTTAGTTGCTTATGGGATATCTTAAAAGACTTCTCGGCCAAAACGCCTCCCAGATCCAATATGTACACATATGAACGCATTTTAGATTTGTAAATATGAATTGCATAAAAGATTTATATGCAAATGAAAACAACCAATAATGCTTATTATGTAATTGTCATAAAGACAAACACTACACCAAATCTGCCTAATTGTCACGGTCAATGACCATGACAAGTTCAACTTGTCAAGGTCAATGACCGTGACAATTCGGGGCGAGACAACTTTTTTTGCCACAGACTTGTCACGGTCATTGACCCTGACAAGTTCGTTAGAATTATCACGGTCATGTCACGGTCCCTGACCGTGACACGTTTAGTCACGGTTAATAATCGTGACAAAGCCTTGACCCTTTTTAAAAAAATTATCATGGTCATTGACCGTGACAATTCTGGACATAATTTAAAAAGAATATGTTGGGCAGTATGGCCACTGCCACTGCCTAGCAGTATATTCGTACCTGTTATAGCAACGTTGTACCTGTTCAAACATCATATATCCAAATAAACTAGAGATAATGCAAATATACATTCAAAATAGAAAGTATTTAAGAAGAAACAACATAACCATCAATTATCTCAAATCTACAAACTATTTAGCTGGAAAAGAGATTTTGTACCACGACGCTCGGGGACACCTCCTTTTCCTTCACTTCTCGTCCGAAGAGCCACATAAGTATCGAGCCTATGTGGCCTACCCCCAGGGCCACTCCCTGTCTCCTGAAACAAAATAAAGTAAAATTAGTATCCGCCCCGCAAATATAGATAAATATAAATATAAATCAAAATCGAAATTGAAATTGAAATATTCATATAAATGTAAATATAAATACATTACCTGTAGTGCCACCCAAACAACTAACTTGAGCTCATATGGCACCTCCTTCCAACTAATGTACCCCGGGCAATCGTGTCAAATATAATTCCCTTCATATCTGAACACTAAGAAATGCCATAATCCTATGGAGTTATGCTCTGCAAATTCCTTCCAACCGTTGTGTAGTCAAAAATCACCAATTAAAGTTGTCAATTCTACCTTCCAATGGTCTCCCATGTTTTGCTAGAGGTTCCAAGTGGTGGGGTATGGAAAGTGTAATTGACAACTTTAACTGGTGATGTTTGGTTACACAACGGTTGGGAGGAATTTGCAGAACATCACTCCATAGGATTATGGAATTTCTTAGTGTTCGGATAGACGAAGAGATTCAGTCTCCTCTCCACTAATAGGACACCCCAAATAACTATGTACTAATCACCTATTAAAGGTAAGAAGAGTATATTCATGGATTAGTATAAACAAAACTTAGATGTAGTTGGAATATTTATGTATTAATCTCCTCTCCACACACGCACACTACACAAGAGTGAAAATGATAAAGTGCAAATCAATTAAAAGCATTAAAAATGAATGTTTTGGTACAAATTGGAATATTTATTACAAATTGAAAAATTGTTTCAAATTCGGGTTATCATAAAAAATGGATTGATATTCGGTAGGAGCAGCCAAGTCATCCACACTACTATTTAGACGCTTTGGCACGTGTTGGATAATTGACCACGGCTCGTTGTTGATATACTCCGAGTAAAACACTTGCTTAACCTTTTGAAATGCACAAACAAACGGCTCATCGCTCACGTGGTCGTTGCTCTTCAACTTGGACAAGTCAACCATGATCAAATTGGTGACATGATCAACATTACAAGCATTTTTATCTTCAACTTTTACCCAGTCACAGTAAAATACAACATCTTTGAAGCTTATATAATCCAATTCAAATATATTTTGGATTACACCATAGTAAGTCATTCAGCTTCAACGAGGTTTTTATCTTTTGCGCTCGCTCGAAAGAAAGTAAGAGCCTTGTATGAAATTCCGGAGTTCTATACATTTGTACTTTTCTCGTACACTTTAGCGCCGAAAATGTAACCGTTCAATCGATATTTTTTGTACTCTTATGCCACGAACAAGGGTCCAATGGCTAGACGAGCAAGCCTTGATGTCGCATCACCCGTCTTTAAGAGCTGAGAATATAGATAAATTAATTATATTAGTGGTAAAATTTAAGTATAACGTAACGTTATATAACGACTATTTTCATTATAATTACCTCTTGTGTCAACCACAACCTAAATTCGCTGTCTGACTGTACCATTATTTTTCGTCCTTTATTGTTCTCACACGCTTCATATTTTCTGCATATTACAAAATTGATCACGTATAAAATAATCTAAAATAATGTTAAAAATTATAATAATTGAAACTTACTTTTTCCATTCTTCGACATCTTCATGTGTGTCAAATAGATAACGAGCTACTTACTCGTGTTGCAAACTCGTTAATTTCACTCATTTTCCCATCACATGACCACCGTCATCGACAAACTCATCAGTGTCATCAACGCTGGTCGAGTCAGGCATATATTCTCAAGTATATATTGATGACTCCACGGTGATGTATTCCTCTATAATTGATCCTGCAATGTATCGCGTATTCTTGACATAATCTTTACAAACTTTCATCAATCTTTCAAACGGATACATCCACCGATATCTAACTGGACCACAAAGAAGTGGCTCGTCACATAGGTGTACCAACAAGTGAACACTTATGTTAAAGAATGCTGGGGGAAAGTACTTCTCCGATACACAAATCTCTTCGGTCACCGCCAATTTTGCGGCCACTATGTGTTCTCGATTGACTACCTTCTCACACAAGAGGGAGAAGGTAATACTAATTTGCATAATAGCCCTACGTAAATCCTTGTTCTTGGAGAAGCAGTGCTTAAATAATAGAGGAACCAATTGCATGATCACATGCCAATCGTGGGACTTACACTTATGTAAATCATGAGTAGCATAATTTATAATCCTTTGCAAGTTGGACGAAAAAGTAGTTGGGCCCTTCAAATTATATATTGTGTCTAGAAGAACCTTCATTTACCCACTCGTCAATGTAAACACACTAGGGGGAATTATTGTCCTTCCCCTACTATCTTCTTTCAACCATAGTTGTGGCTTAAGTTTTAACGATTTAAGGTCTTTTCGTGCATTTTCTCCATCCTTCGAATGACTCCCCCCAAGGCAAGTACCCACAATATGTCCAAAAAAGTTCTTCTCTGCATGCATCACATCCAATATATGGTGCGCCGGGTTATTCTTCCAATAAGGCAAGTCAAATAAAATTGACCTCCGAGACCATGCCTTTCTTGTCTCAGCTTCATTCCCAGGGGGGGTCTTCTTATGCTTGCATTCTTAAATTTGGGATTCTTATCTGGAATATTAGGGCCACATTCAGAAGATTTACTTTCAATTTTTGAACCCAAAAGTTGTCTCAGCGGTAGCCTATGTTCAACCCCGCCCAATAAAAAATTGGAACCTTTCTCAGATCTAAAACTATGAGCTGGGGGTAAAAACCTCATGTGGGGATGGTATACATTTTTTAAGCTAGAGGATAGAAGAAGAGATTCAGTCTCCTCTCCACAAATAGGACACCCCAAATAACCATGTACTACACAACCGGATAATGTCCCATAAGCTAGAAAATCATGAATTGCCCACATTAACATAGCTTTCAGCGTAAAATCTTCTTTTCTAAAAGAGTCAAATGATTGCACACCCTCTTCCCCCAACTCATTTAACTCTTCTACCAAAGGATCCAGGTAGACGTCGATGTCATCACTTGGTGCCTTTGGCCTAGGTATCAACAAAGCCATCATCGAAAATTCAGGTCTCATACACTGTGAAGGAAGGAGGTTGAGTGGGGCTAGGATAACTGGACATACACTCTGATTGGTGCTTATATTTCCAAATGGATTGAAACCATCTGTTGATATAGCAAAATGAATGTTGCGTTGTTCTCGAGCAAAATCGGGATACTCAAAATTCATCCTCCTCCGGGCGGTAGAATCAATAGGATGACGCATGATATTACCCTTACTTCTACCCTAGTATGCCAAGTCATTGCCTCTGTAATCCATGGTATTTTGAAAAATCACTTTAATATAGGCCCAACGGGAAAATATTTCAATACGTTTTGAGGCACTTTTGAGCTTGTGCCTTCCTTACTAGTAGATTGGACACATCTAGGTTCATCGCATACCGGACAACGATCGAGATTTTCATACTTCTTTCGGTATAGTATGCAGTCATACACACAAGCATGAATCAATTTATACTTCATTCCCAAACCTTTCAAGCTTTTCTTCATAACAGGATAGCTATTTGGAAGTGTATTCACCTTGGGTAATAAGCCCTTCAACCATTTCAGAATTCCAGTCACGCTATTGCCAGACAAACTGTACTGCGTCTTCAAACTATGAAAACCAACCATGGCATGTAAAGTTATTTGATCTTTCTCAGATCCAGAGTATAACAGTTGGGTCTCCTTAAATTTTAAACTTTGGTAGTCATCGTCAAGTTTTATCGTGTTATCTTCACGAGCACTTGAATCTTCTACATCATCAATAACCTCATTTTCCTTTGCTTCATAAACTCCGTACGCATCATCAACTAAATCCTCTAACATATTATGATCTACGTCGTCCCCTTCTACATCTATTCTACTTATTGAAGGTTGTTGTGAAGGTTGGTCGGGGACAAAAGGAACTTTCAATTTACCTTGAAAACTCCAAAATCGATAACTATCTTGCATACTCGATCTTAACAAATGTAGTTCAACTATTTTCCACTCAAACGCCTTACCATTCTTACACCTAGCACACAGACATGGAAACTCTTCATCATTATGACATCTCTTTGCATATTTCACAAATTCGTTAGCACCTCTGCGAAACACATCCCCCATTCTATTTGTCTCACCCATCCACTCTTTGTATTTCGAATATCCCGCCACAGCTACCACAACTAATCACATATTAAAGGTAAACAAAACTTAGATTTATAGTATGTTTCATTTAATTATGTTTTATTTATATTCAAATTCAATTTATAATAGAAATTTATATTTCCTCCATCTCCTCTAAAGGGTGAGTGGTCTTATCCCATTCAAGACCGTATTTTTCTATAATATACCTAACAGCTCAAGCACATTGTTACGATTTAAAAAAAAATCGACAACATATCCCCGTAGTTTTCCAAGTACACGACATAGATTGGCAAGTGTGAGTGTTATTTCAATTGATCAATTGAAATAACAATCACACTTGTCAATCTAGTATGTACCCAGAGAACATTAAGATTCGACTGCAGAAGTTCCTCTAAAAGTAACAACTTTAAGCCACTAAGAATATTATACCTAAATTATACAGTCTCAAACTGTCCAAACGGGACAATTCGAGATATCTCATTACTAGGGTCCTGACTTTTGAACGGGTCTAAGGGATATTGAATGCGTATGCATAAGAACTAGAAGGCTAGTATCTATGCGCACTATATTTAATTTCAAGTATGTTTCATTTAATTATCATACTATATATATATTGTTCGATATACAAAGTAATTTTCAAAAAAAGTTGAAAAATCCCACGCCCATATGGACAATAATCCAGTGGTCATGCCACTTTTAAAACAAACCAACCCAACAATTACTAAACAAAATAATCCAACAGCAATGTCAACAACAAATGCGTATCCCGTACTCCTTCTAATTCATCTACTCAATTAATTCATTTCATCAATTAAACTAATAGTTCAAGTATACAATTATTAATTTACTAATTTACAATGAGGGGCAATCCTACTTTCATATGAAATGGGCACTAATTATTAATTTACTTTCATCTAAAACTATACAATTAAAATTATAATTAAAGCTATACAATTTATTAATTAAGGCTATACAATTGTTAAGATTGCCCCACCACACACACACACACACACACACACACCACACACACACCCCACCACCCCACCCCACCTCCTGCCCCCTCCCCCCCACCACACACACACGCACACACCTGCACACACACACACACACCACACCACCCCCACCCCCTCCCCCCACCCCACCCCTGCCCCCTGCCCCCCACCCCCACCACACTTGCACACACACACACACGTACACACACAGCCCACCCCACCCCCACCACCCCCTACCCCCCTCCCCCACCACACACATATATACACACACATACACACACATATACACATACATATACATTCATATATACACACACATACACACACATAGAAATGAAAGAGCAAGAGAGAAAAAAACATACCTTAGAGAGAGAGACCTCGAAATCGCTTAAAGAGAGAAAGAGAGGGAAAAACCAAAATCGGTGGAAAAAAAAGAAAGCATAGGGCTTTTTTGCTGCAAAACTTGTCACGGTCGTATCACGGTCATTGACCGTGACAAAGTATTGTCACGATCTTGTCACGGTCATTGACCGTGACACAAAACGCGTGTTTGTTATCACGGTCAATGACCGTGACAAGGGTGGCCGACTGAAAGGTGATAATTTGGCCATTTTGGTGTAGTGAAACTATTCCGAGGTAAGGCACCACATCGACTATTGTGGACAGAAACATGACAATAGTTTTAAATAGGGAAAATGTTGCGTTAAATTATTTCATAGGCTATGTCCCTAAATTTGTCAATCATACAAACGAAATGCTATATGAACTGATTTATATTTGCGAACTGATCATCCTTTTAGTTTGTTGTTGTCATTTTACATATCAGTTTGGTGTTCGAATGTGAACGAAGTGGATGGAGAACTTATTTTCAAAGTCCATATTCCTTTTGAGCCTTGAGTTTTCCATTACTAAATCCAAACATAAAAAAATCAGTATCTAAAGAGAGATTGTAACTACAATCCAAACATAAATCGCTAGTGTCTAAAGAGCACTTGTTTACATTTGTGCATAGCATAAGCAAACCTAAACAAATAAATCACATACAAAACATACAAAACTTCTCACATATATTCTCCTTCTTGTCGCATAGCACCAATTGGTGGGCAAGAGAAAAGACAATAAATTACACATATTAGTAACAAAACAACATAAATTCAAGTTAGGATAGACCTGAAGATATTAACAGGTTACGAAGTATGTTAAAACTCTGTATACATAGACTAAAACACAAAAATACAAATAACATTACTTTAATTTGTTACCAGTCTATTAGGAAATATATTATTTTCTTTTAATTAAATCCCTAAAATCGAATGTCATAACAATACCAAAAGGGTGATAACTATTACATATCGATAAAAGAATGAATATAAATGCAAAGGGGCCTCCTAAAGAATATAAGCAAGTTGTAGAAAATCAGTTGTAGAATTTAAATGACTTGGATATATCCACTATTAATCAAGAATAAATTCAGTTGTAGCAGATCAAGTATACAAAAGGATGGCATGGTACATTCTTAATCTTCTTGCCCAAGTCTAAAATGCCACGGAAACTAACTTCCAGTCTAATGAAGCACGAAGCTGCTCTGCAATTACCTCATGAAGAAGTGTTCTAATTAAGTCACAAAATATCATACTCTATCATAGACAAAAATCAATTCATTGAGAATATAGGGGGAAAAAGGGCACCCAAACACGTAGAACATGTCACCCATAATGAGCATAATAAAGTAAAGCAATTAGACATGAAGTTATATATGGAAGAGAAAAAAAAAGCAAGAATCATAAATTGAAATGGAATATTTGTAAGGAATACATTTGGGTAAGAAAGATGATATTAAAACAACATTCTCTTACTAATTATATGTTCAGATGTGTTGGAACTTTTGCATTTGTAACGAATGAATGGCGTTTGAAGAAGAAGGGGCGCTCTTTATTACTACAAACTGGATATCCATTTAAAGGAACGGATTTGGGTGATGAAGGGGAATTTGCATATGTATTTACACAAATGAATGGAGTTTGTAGATGAAGGGTCTATGGAAGTAGGGTAGCTAAGAACAGATTACGTGGACATCGTCTTGGTTAAGCATCTGATGTGGCGCCAACGGATAAGATCTATCACATCCTACGTGGGTATCCTCTCTACTTAGGAGTATAAATGTTTTGTATAGTATTTTATAGTAATAGTATAGATTAATCATACTTGTTAATGGAAATAGATTTTGGGGTTAAAATTGATGAACATGTAGAACATGGTAGAAAGATTGAATATTTAAAAATCAATTGGATAAAAGATTATGATCTTGAATTTATGGGGGTTACCATGTGGGGATTTAATATAAAAGGATATAATATTATTTTATTGACTATAATAGACCCATAGTTCTTAAAAATTAAGAAAGAAGAACCTTAGAAATGAAATTGAATTTTTGGGATTGAAATACATGTTGGGAAAAACAAAGAGATTTGGGCTTCTGTCGTTTTTCGAATCGATTTGTCCTCCAAGGTGAATGAATTTGTCCAGGTGAATCGATTATGCTCTAGAGGGTGAATCGATTTAGCCCCTTGGGCTGGGTGAAGTTGGGATCTTGGAAACATTCAGGGGATTTTTATGAACCCAAGCAAGTATGTGGGAGGTTATCAAAGTGAGTGGATATTTAATTAAAAATAGTTTGGTTTCGCTATTCATTATTTGGGGAATTTATTAATTAACTATGGTGTTAATTCTTAAGATAATGGTGAGAACCGAGGATAAAAGTGAGTGATGAATTGTTTAATTAATCAAGATATTGGGTTGAACTTTAGGATTGGGTAAATCGTGTGATGTGGGATATGCACACGCGTTCGGTACTTATTATATTTACATATTAGTGTGGTGTCTATATATATGTATATATGAATGCTTCTTGTTTTATTTAAACAGAACTACTTGATAGTGCTATCAGAGGAGGTTAAGTATTGTGGGAAATCCATCCTGGAGTTGACTAACAGGTATTGGATTGATTCCCCAGGCCATAAGACTATTACATGGGCACTATCCATGTGTGAGGATATGTGTTATTTTCAAGATTGGTTAGGCATGATGTGCAATCACCTGTCGCATGTGTTATGACTATCTCCATTGTATGTGTTTTTGTTAAGGACTGGGGGTCAAATTCAGACCCAATGGCTGGGTGTGAGGCAGATTCCTGGAGAAGGATAGCACACGAGGGATGCATTCGCGAGTTATCAGATCTGGAGATGTTGTTATACATATATAGGGAGTGATTTATATGCATGTTTATAGGATATAATGTTTGTATCTATTTATGGCACGAGCATAGGTATGTTATGCTTATTACGCTACTATTTATTCATGAAAAGGGTTTACCTACAAGATTGTTTATGAACATATACCTAGAGAAGGTAATACTACTTAGCTAATATAGGGTATTAGTGGGATTGAACTTAAATAGCGATTAGTGTCCTAGTTAGACCGGATAGTTTACTTAGGATAAATAACATGAACACGTTCGGTGCACACTATAGTTGAGAGGTGAGGTTTATCTCAAGTGAGTGCAACTGGTTAATTGTGAAAGTAATACAATACTATTTTATTTGATTTGAAATATTTATCTACTTGAAAAATATTTTCTACTTTTTGGGGTTTGAACAATAAGCTTTTGTTTTCCCTTGTTTTCTTTTTACATCCCATGTGTGCAGTAGCATTAGACGGGGCCACAGGGATAAATCTATTCTTATCGTGCAATGGCTATGGATGATACATCTTTATTTAGATGCCTACACTCTTTTTTTTTATCTATATAAGGTCAGTAATTTTAGTTTCAGTTTTGGGTATGTTGCCTTTAGATGGATAGGATTTTATTTTACCGTCAGACATTTATGTTTCAATACATAGTTTTATTATTCTGTTCTACACTGTGGATGTTTTATTTGGTGACCGATGGTTTATTTGGTTCACTCTTATAATCAAATTGTGCATAAGGATTATTCATTCATTTTAATTGTATGTTTTTAATCATATTATTTATATATGTTGTAATGCGATAATGATGCTGAGAATGAACCATACTGAGATTCCTATTTTATTTTAGTAGAGGATTGGCCATCCTGTATTAGAATAGAAGGGTTATCACAGCGGGTATCAGAGCATCAGTATCTAGTGTCCTTAGGATTGGTGAAAAATTGCTACATTGCGTGCATTGCGTTTCTTTGGCTAGAGCCCTATATTTAGAACCGTTGTTTTATATTACGCATTTACATTCTTCTGCAATTATTAAAGTGAGTCTCGTACAATTTTGGTTTGGTTTCAGATGCCAAAAAATAGGAGAGGTCAACTAACATATGCTGCTAGGAGGGTCACAGAGGAGGAGGCTCAGCTAGAGCCGCAGGCCACTAATTGGACGGTGATCGCAACAGAGGTTGCCACTATTGTTGCAGAGGGAGTAAATGTCACGATGACTGCCTTAGCTCAAAATTTTACCCAGGTATAGCCTTATAAGACAGTGGCACCAGTTCAGGAGAACCTGGTGCCATTTGTTTGGGAAAGAGTTAGAGTCTAAGATCCACCCGCTAGAGTTCTAGGGGGAATGCGGATGTGGTTGAAGCTAGTTAATGGAAGAAATACATCTAGAGTCATTTGAGCATAGTTGAATGAAGTGGCACTCAAAATGAAATACTCTCTACATTTAAGCTACTAGGAGCAGCACTTCAGTGGTGGGAGTCGGCCACCACAGTGGAGGAGAGAGACACGATGATGATATAGGAGTTATGGGTACATTTCGACCATGAGTTCTTTCCATCGACATCTTAGAAGGAGATGAGGAGGTTCCTAGACCTTTCACGTGAGGGACGAACTATGGTCGAATACGATGAAGAGTTCACGCTCTTAGAAAACATTATGCCAAATGAGGTGAACATGGGAGAGAAGAAGGTCCCTATGTTTACAAGCGGGCTGACTTGGAGGATTCGCCAACATTTGTTAGGGAACCCAATATTATGGACTTACACTAAGGTCATAAATTCCATATTTCTCCATTGTTAGGATCATCACTTCCATCTGAGGCGAGCGAACAGGACTCAAGAATCTAACTAGCAGGGCAAGACTGAGGGGAGCGGTGCTAGTGAGGCACCATACAAGTAACAAAGGAAACATGAGTGGGTTTCCTAGTAGGGGACTCTTCTAAGAGATTCAAGTCGAGTAATGAAAACTTTAGGTAGGGCCATCAGGGCTACCAGCATACCCCTCAGGGTCAGCGGGTTAGGGGAATCAGACCAATTTCTAGTAGGGTCAGGGTTATTAGGTCCAACAAGGCCAAAGATAGGGACAACCTTAACAGGGCTAAAAGCACCTGAGAAAGACAAACTTTACTGGGAAATATTTCATGTGTGAGGAGTAGGGTCACATATGACGTGCATGTTCGAGCAGGGCTAAATGTCGGGAGCAGGGTGCCCTGCAGGGGCAATAAGTACAACAACTTCTATCCTCTACCAACAGTTCCAGTGTTACCACCTTCGTAGGGATAGGGTCAGAGGAATTTTGGGCGTGTGTATAACCTCTGAGGACCGATTTTAGTTCCACCCCCTCCAGTGATTGAGGGTATGTTTATTTTCCATGGGTACATGAGGAGGTTTTTTTAACATGGGAGCATAGCATTCATTGGTCAGCACTAGATTTGCACATGCGATGATTTTAGTGGATTTATCCAAAGATATTATTATGACTGTAGATTCACCGTTGGGTGGTGAACTCTCATTGGTTCCATCTGCAAGGGGGCATGTGTGGACATGGGGAGGTTATGCTTAGTAATGAATTTTCTCGTGTTAGACTTGAACAAGTATGATGTTATTTTGGGTATGAATCGGTTAGTGACGTATAGAGTAATGCTAGAGTGTAACAGTAGGACTATTGTATTTGCTATTCTAGGGCATGACGTGTTTTTTGTGGTGATGCCTTGCCCGGTGGGATGGTTGAGGATGCACTTATAATATATTAATGAGGAGACTTTGAAAGGTCTAGTCATCTAATTATATTCGATATAATTTTTAGGGAGTATGATGATATGTTTCAGGAGATATCGGGGTTACCATCAAGTCGGGAGATTGAGTGTATGATCGACTTAGTCTTAGGGACTAGGATAATAGCACGAGCACCTTATTATATGGCTCCTTCACAGATACAGGATTTGAGGGATCAGATTCAACAGCTACCGGGAAGGGTTTTATCCATGAAGTACTTCACCTTGGGGTACCCTAGTCCCATTTTTTTAGAATAAGGCTGGGTCTTTACGATGATGTGTTGATTACTAGGAGATGAATAAGGTCACGATTTGGAACAAATATCCTTTACCACGTATCGATGACTTATTCGATCAGCTGAGAGGAGCAACATACTTCTCTAGAATTAATTTGAGGTTGGGATACCTTTAGTTATGTATCTAGGAATAAGATGTCCCTAAGACCACATTTTTTACCAGATATGGGTCTTTTGAGTTTCGGGTTATGTCATTCGGGCTAATCAATGTGCCAACAGTTTTCATGGATCTCATGAACAGGGTGCTCAGGGATTTTTTGGATCATTTTTTCATTGTGTTCATAGATGATATTTGACATTTTGATTTATTCTTGGATAGAGGGTAAGCTTTCAAACCACTTGCATATGGTTCTTCAGACCTTATGGGACCATCAGTTGTGTGTTAAGTTTGAGAAGTGTGGATTTTGGTTATGAGAGGTATAGTTCTTACATCACATTATCTCTAAGAGAGGGATTTATGTAGATATAAGTAAGGTGTTAGCGATGAAGGAGTGGATCCATTCCATGACACCGACAGAGGAGCTCAGTTTTCTAATCAAGGTATGGATACCAGTTCATCAAAATATTTTTTCAGATTGCGGATCTCTTGACGAATTTGACTCGTGAGGGAATGACTTTTATTTAGGATAACCAGTATCAGTTAGCTTTCGATGAGCTAGTATTACCTAGGGGAGGAGTGGAGTAATTTTTTTATTGATGTGTCCTTACACGGGCATAGGGAAGTTCTATAATAGGAGGAACGGGCCATAGCTTATGCATCTTGAAATCTTAAGCCCCATAAGAAGAACTTTCCCACTCACAACTTAGAGTTATCAGCAGTCATATTTGCCTTAAAGATATGGAGGCACTATCTTCTGGGGGAGAAGTTATGGTTATTCACAGACCATAAGTTAATTCAGTATCATTTCGTGCAGAAGGAGCTGAATATGAGGCATGGTAAGTGGCTTGAATTCATGAAGGATTATTAGTTTGACATTCAGTATCATTCGAGGAAGGCTAACATAGTAACAGATGCATGGAGATGGATGCCATAGGGCCAGTTAGCACCAGTGAGGAAAGCAAAGTTGACAGATCTTCATTAGGAGGATGAGGTAGTCTGGGCATACGTAATAGTGATGATTGTCACACTCAAGCTCATCTTGAGGGTTGTGAAGGCACATGAAGGGGATCCTGCTTATCAAAAAATAATTCAATAGTTATTAGTGTGTGGAGAAGATTCTTACTAAGTTAGTTCTGAGGGTGGCTTACGCTTTAATGGTAGGTTGATTGTTCCACATGATGAGAACCTACAGTGCACAGTTATGTAGGAGTTATACGGGTTAAGATTTTTTATACATCCCAAATGTTATAAGATGTACCAGACTATGAGGCATTAGTATTCGTGGGGCAAGATGACGAATGACATAGCAGAGTTCGTCTCTGGGTGTACCACTTGTCAGATGGTGAAGGTTGATCATCAGAGTCTAGTCAGGTTTCTACAGTCGTTAGAGACTCCAGATTCAAAATGGGAGCATATTGTGACACCCTGCCTATTCGAATCATGGGTGATCAGTCCATTATTAAATTAAACTGGAATCATTAATGGTTTCATTATTATCATCACTGTCGAAATCCAATTAATTACTAATACCCTAATGGCCTGGTGTCAAAATTTAAAGCTTTATTATTAACCTGCAATCTAATATAAACTGAATAAATAATATTCACCATTTCAAGCAAAAAAAATAGATGATCAGATAATGGAATCAATAAATAAATGAGTTTGGAATAACACTCCAAATAAAATCCTAATACAGTCATACATAAGTAAAGTCTACATCAAATACTGGAAATAACTAGAAATACAATGTCTCTATAAATAGTGTCCAACTAGGAATAGGAGATATGGACGACTGAGATAAATAGAGATAAATAAGAAATGAATAAGTGTGGAGGCATCTACTAGTAAAGCCCTGCAACTTCCACAGCAGTTGCAGCACGTCAAATGAAGGAACTCTTATGCTCGATGTCCCTGTGACTGGGCACCTAAAATGTTTTTACAAAAATGGATTTGAAACGGGTCAGGGCCCAAGTAAAACAGTTTAAAAACATTTTATCAAGTATTTAAAATGTGACAAGATAAGATATTATATACATGTTAGCTCCGCGTTCTCTTACTTGAGATCCTCACCACTCAACTATTGTGAACTCCTAATGTACTACTCTATCCCACCTAGTTATGTTGCATGCCTTACTAGTTTGACTTACATCTCTTCTCCAATATAATAAGTTATGGTGCCCACTCGTATTGCCCATACAATACGATACTACATTTTTTAATTCTTTACCTTCATTAAGGGATTACTAGTTAATGATTAAGTTCACATACGCTTTGAGTAATTTAGATATCACTATCTATCTTTTCTATAAATACACTCGTTGTAGAATTAATCTCTCTCTCTCTCTCTCACACACACACACACACACTCACACACACACACACACACACACACACACACACACACACACATATATATATATATATATATATATATATATATATATATATATATATATATATATATTCATCACTCTTATTATATATACATACACAACACCCCTAGGTGGAGACTTACGGTGCGGTCATACTCTGCTATTAGGTCCTGGTACATCACGTACTAAATAACAACACCAGTTTGGATAATCTCCCTCGAACCATAAATCAAATCACACATATTCGAGGCGAACATAGTTCTAAGACTTTAGGCTACGCACATACCTAACTCACCCAAATGAATTGTGACAACCTTATTCACACAAGTGGTGCTCAATCCCTAAGTTCTATGTCCTGAGGTACAAACCAATATCCCCCTAATGCGCTCATCAGAATAAGGCTGTCCTCGATGCGGAACCTCTTGTGATACCAAGTAGCCTAGGTATGTTTACACATAATATATCAAACAGTTGGTTTTCACACCACCCATACATATATACATATATTCAGTATAGATACACACATAAACTATCTCAAATATCCTATATGTAGTATAGTACTATCGAATATTGTACGTATGATTACTTCAACATTATACTTCTCACTGTATATTATCGATTGTTTCCCAATACCCAAAAGGTTACCAATTGTCCCATAAGTAATTTTAGTAGGTAACTCACTCATGCCCTACTGGTTTAATCATACGTTCCTTTAAATTCTCTGTGACACGATGTAATTCTTCGAATTAGGTTTGATTACCACATTACCTAATTGACTATAGCCGTAAGCTCTCTCCGTGTAACAATTCTCAATCATTAGAATATCTATCATTAGGATTTAGAACTACTTCCAAGGTCAACCCAATCATTTCCCAAGAGTTCTAAGGAAAAAAGGGAAAAACTGTGAAAATATGGAAAACTGAATTGATTCGGCCTTGGTTCGAATCGATTCACTTTCCAAATCGATTCAACAAGATAAGATATTATATATGTAACAACCCGTAATTTTATCTAGTAATTAATTAAATTTATTTGAAACTCGAAAAGCTATCTTAAAAGACTCCTGATATGAGTATATATAAGTCTTGGGACATTTAGAAGAGTCCTTATACCATAAAACTCTCTAGAGAGAGTGCTTATAACATAAAACTCTCTAAAAAAAATTGTCACGTCTCCAGACCATGACTAACGGGGTGAACAGTTTTAGTTTTAATTGGATTTTAATGCCACTTAGATTCCTCTTATATATATATATATATATATATATATATATTATATGAGAGGGGGTACTGTTCCAAAAAATTAATGGTTGAGATCGCATTTTTTGGGCGATCTAGTGGTGTGGGATTGTGCCACGTAGGATTGTATCCATTGTGAGGTGGCACTTGGGAAAAAAAAACCTTCTACGCTGTGTACCCCATTTTCCTTCTTTACCCCGTTTTTCTTCTTTCCCCTACCCTTCGTTTCCCTTCCCCACGATCTGCAAATCGCCTCTCTCTCCCCTCCTCCACCCTCTACCCTCCCCGCTTCACTCCTTGGTTCCCCCCTCCCTCTTTCCACTGCCGACCCGCTCCTCTGCTCCGGCCCCACCCCCGCCCCCGCCCCCGCCCCCGCCCCTGCTCCGCTGCCGCCCCTGCTCCACTGCCTCACCTGCTCCACATCACCTTCTTCCTCGATTAGGTACATCCTAAGATTCAGTTTTTGATTTGATTGTTTGTTCCATATTAGGTTTAGATTTGTTTCATACATATATGTGGCTAACTAGGTTTAGTTGTTTCATACATATATGTACTAATTTGTTCCATAATAGGTTTAGATTTGATTATTTGTTGAATGTGTGTATATGGCTTAGGTTTTCAAATTAGGGCTTCTTCCCCATTTTTGACCTAATGTGGTTCTAAACTTCAGTGGCTTAGGTTTTCAAATTAGGGCTTCTTCCCCATTTTTTACCTATTGTGGTTCTAAATTTCAGTTTCGAAATATGTACCTAAGGGTTTCAAAAAGGGTTTCAAATTAGGGCATTTCGTTCTCTCCCACTCTTTTTTCTCGAATAATTGTTGCATTTATGTTCCATATTGATTTGTTCCATATTGATTTGTTCCATACATATATGTGGCTAACTAGGTTGAGATTTGATTTGTTCCATATTCGGTTTGATTTGTTCTATATTATTGGGTTTCAATTTTGTTTTCAAATTAGGGCTTCTTCCCTATTTTTTATGGTACGTTGCATTTATGTTTAATATGTACATAATAAATATGGTTCTTCTAATTATGCAGGACTGGAATCTTATATTGGCAATGGATGATATAACCAATTATGACAAAGTATGTTTCACGAACTTTATAATGTTATTCCATTTTGTGCATAATTCGTATTCGTCTTAGTATTTGTATTTCTTTCACTTATCTATGTTGTTGATTCTTATTTTCCATGATTAACTTTTGTATGCATTATTACACGTATTTTCTTTTGATTATACTTCCTATGTTTTGAAACTACTAGGGAACGACAAGTACTTCTGCACGCATCTCGGGTCAGAGACGCCGACGCGAGCGAGAAAGATCCCAACAAATGTTGTTTCCCTATCAAACAACTCCCACTATAGATAAACCATCTTCTATGACTTCTCCGTCATTAATCACCCCTACACCGCAATGTTTCCCTCGGCATAACAAACCCCCTTATCAAACAAGGGTGTTGTCATCCGGGATGTTTCGAAAGCGGACATCATTCTTAGAGGGGTATTTAAACAAACTTTAATTAGGGTAGAACACCCATCGCATTCTTGGTCTCTTTCCCATTTAACTTGACTAATATAAGATTTGTATTTTACTTTTTCAGAAGAGAAAATACACGGAGCAACTTTCAGTTAACGAAAAGGGTAAAGGGAAAGAAAACCACCCCCCTCACTTGGTGTGATTTCTTTCTTCTGCAATGAATTTCAGTTTAATGAATTTCAGTTTATAGTTTTAAAAATGCCATAATTACGAGTCTTAAATATTTGCATCTATTTAACATGTCAGGAATTATCTTATCGCATCTCGGGTCAGAGACGCCGACGCGAGCGAGAAAGATCCCAACAAATGTTGTTTCCCTATCAAACAACTCCCACTATAGATAAACCATCTTCTATGACTTCTCCGTTGTTAATCACCCCTACAACGCAATGTTTCCCTAGACGTAACCAAACCCCTTTATCAAACAAGGGTGTTGTCATCTAGGATGTTTCGGAAGCGGACATTATTCTTAGAGAGGTATTTAAACAAGCTTTAATTAGGGTGGAACACCCATCGCATTCTTTGTCTCTTTATCATTTAACTTGACTAATATAAGATTTGTATTTTCCTTTTTCAGAAGAGAAAATACACAGAGCAACTTCCGGTTAACGAAAAGGGTAAAGGGAAAGAAAACCACCCCCTCACTTGGTGTGATTTCTTTCTTCTGCAATGAATTTCAATTTATAATTTTAAAAATGCTGTAATTGCGAGTCTTAAATATTTGCATCTATTTAACATGTCAGGAATTATCTTATCGCATCTCGGGTCAGAGACGCCGACGCGAGCGAGAAAGATCCCAACAAATGTTGTTTCCCTATCAAACAACTCCCACTATAGATAAACCATCTTCTATGACTTCTCCATTGTTAATCACCCCTACACCGCAATGTTTCCCTAGACGTAACCAAACCCCTTTATCAAACAAGGGTGTTGTCATACGGGATGTTTCGGAAGCGGACATCATTCTTAGAGAGGTATTTAAACAAGCTTTAATTAGGGTGGAACACCCATCGCATTCTTTGTCTCTTTATTATTTAACTTGACTAATATAAGATTTGTATTTTCCTTTTTCAGAAGAAAAAATACACGGAGCAACTTTCGGTTAACAAAAAGGGTAAAGGGAAACAAAACCGCCCCCCTCACCCCCCTCACTTGGTGTGATTTCTTTCTTCTGCAATGAATTTCAGTTTAATGAATTTCAGTTTATAGTTTTAAAAATTCCGTAATTGCGAGTCTTAAATATTTTCATCTTTTTAACGTGTCAGGAATTATCTAATCGCATCTTGGGTCAAAGACGCCGACGTGGACGGGAATGACACCAACATATTTTATTACAGTGTGAAAGTATTGAGGATCAACCTACTACTTCGTTAAATACCCCTACACCTCAATTTTTCCCACAACATAACCAAACCCCAACATGCAATATCATGACAGACATTCCACCTTCAGTAGTCCCTTCTCAATTTATCCATAATATCGATCCCCGTAATCTAAATATGGATTTCATTTCTACCATTCAAACAGAAAATTTAACTTCATCTCAGACAGTATTCCCTCAAGATTTATCTAATCGAGATACGAATGTTAATTCTGAAGTAAGTTCATCCCGCGGGGTTCCGCTACAAGATAATCCATCGGAGGGAAATACTATACCACCTTCAATTAGGACTTCACTTCTCCCTTCAATTATAAGGTACATCTAATGATTCATTAATCTATATGAACTTTATTAATATGCAGCATATATGCATCTGCATATATGATGCGTACATGCAGATGCATACATATATGCAACATATATGCATTTACATACATATATGATGCTGATGTCCTTCATACATGTACAGCAGCAACATATATGTATGTAAATGCATATATGCTACATACATATGCAACATATATGCATTTACATACATATATGCTGCTGTTGTACATATAAGAAGGACAGTATATATGTGCAACAACAACATATATGTGCAGCATATATGCTGTTGCTGCACATATATGTTGCATATATGTGCATATATGCTACATATATGTGAAGCAACAACATATATGTGCATATATGCAGCATATATGCATCTGCATATATGCAGCTTATATGCAATTCAACATATATGAACTTTATTTATACATATTTTAGGGTTTAACACTATTTTTCTCATATTCAGGTCAAGGAGACCATCTTTCCAAAATGGAGCCTATACCAACGGACTAAGTCGTTCATATGTTGCCTTGGAAAGACATGATATGGGAGCTATGAACGTAAGATCCCTCATTGTGATGCGTTACACTGGATGACTGAAAGATTGTTAGATTCTTCAATGAGGCGACCATTGTTTGGGAAGTGCTGTTTGCAGGGCCAAATTCGTCTACCCCCACTCATTGAACCACCTACTGAAATTATGCTTTTATTTGATGGTGATGATGACCGTTCAAAGTCCTTTCATACTTATACCAGAGAGTATAATGTTGCAAATGCGTTTACAAGTTTAGGTGTCCAAATGGATGATTGGGTAATCGGGGGCAGGGGTCCATTGAGTTTCACTATTCATGGAGAGCTTCGTCATCGCACTGGATCCTTAATACCGGATGTTGGATTGGAACATCAGGCTGCTTATGCTCAGTTGTACATATACGATCCAGATGTGGCTTTGGATATCCGCCATAATAGAAATCCGCATTTGAGGAAGGATTTTCTAAGTACAGTTCAAGGGTCTTTGTTGGTGAATAATGCTTTCATGTCGAAATATCGCGAGGCTTTTTCGATTTTGGAAAGGTCAAATAGGGTGGGTCAGAGCTTACCTGCTTATCTCCACTACAATTCTTCAAAGTACCGTCGCACATATAATTTGCCATCCGCTGATGAGATTGCCATTATTTTGTCGAGTGATGACTCTAATGTCAGCGACATGCGTGACATAATGGTTCGTCTCAAGGGGGTAGTCAATTGATTCAGATTAACGAGTGCCATCCAGCATATTTGCCATTGCGCTATGTCTTATTATTTCCTCACGGTGAACTTGGTTGGCACCTTGACATGAAACTGTGGGACGTGGAACTTCGTACTAAAAAGGAAACACGTTTTACTCAAATGAATTATTTTTGTTATCGAATGTTTCAACACCACTCGGAGTACTCCACGATACACAGAGGGGGGAAATTGTTTCAAGAGTTCATTGTCGATGGTTGGGCTTCAACTGAGCAAAACCGTTTGACGTACCACCGACTAAATCAAGGAAAACTTCGGGCGGAGTTGTACAAAGATCTCACTGATGGTATGTCCAGTGGGTTACAACCGGGTCAAATTGGCAAAAGAATGATTTTGCCATCTTCTTTTACCGGGAGCGTGAGAAATATGTTTGAAATTTATCAATATTCTATGGCAATTACGCGTTTCAATCATCACCCGGATGTTTTTCTCACGATGACGGCAAACTCTAAATGGCCAGAGATCACAAAGGAACTCTTGCCTTTTCAAAATGCCTTCCTTCGCCCAGACTTGGTGGCACGTGTGTTTGAACTTAAGAGGAAGGCTTTAATGAAGGAGATTGAGAATAATCATATATTCAGCAAAAAAGTGGCACATGTCTTCACGATTGAATTTTAAAAGCGAGGTTTACCTCACATGCACGCTTTAATTTTTCTTGATGGTCCTGACAAGATTAAAACACCTGCACAAGTTGATAAGATTGTTTCTGCAGAGTTTCCTAACAAAGATGAAAATCTAGCCCTTTTTGAAACAATTTTGGGTTGTATGGTCCATGGGCCTTGCGGCTTACAGTCTCCTCATGCTCCGTGCATGGAAAATGGTAAATGCACAAAGAAATATCCTCGGGATTTCTCACAGTCGACCACTATGGATAACGATGGGTATCCAATTTATCGTCGTATAAATGATGGTTGCGTCTATACTACGACAAATGGAAAACATGTTGATAATCGAGATTTTATGCCATATAATCCTCATCTTTCCAGTATTTTCAATTGCCACATTAATGTTGAAGTTTGTGTAGGGTTGAGATGCGTCAAGTACATTAATAAGTATATCTATAAGGGACATGATCGCACTACTATGGTCTTGGGAGATGGTGATGAAATCCAATAGTACTTGGATGCTAGGTACATTGGCCCCCCCGAGGCAGCTTGAAGAATATTGGGTAATCCAATGCATGCAGAAAAACCATCTGTTACCCGATTGGAAATTCAACTACCTGGAATGCATCATGTTGTGTTCAATCCAGATGAGTCGATGGATGAATTAGTGCATCGGGCTTCGACTCAACGATCTTCTTTGACGGTATTTTGAATATTGTGCATCGAATGAATCCACCCATGATTTCACTTATCAAGAGTTCCCCTAACACTTTGTTTGGCACAAAGTAACAAAGACTTGGGCTCCAAGGTCACCTACATCACCTTTTGCAATTGGTAGAATGTACTTTACGAGCCCAAATTTTGGAGAAAGATTCTATTTGCGTTTACTTCTAACTGTTCTAAAAGGTACGCATTCATTTGAGTGCTTACGGACGGTAAACAATGTCTTACACGATTCTTTCAAGTCCGCATGTGTTGCATTGGGACTTTTAGAAGATGATGATGAATGGGTACAATGTTTGCAAGAGGCGTCGATTATGCAGACAAGCTATCAACTTCGGTGTCTTTTCAATGTTATTCTAACCCAATGCTCTCCGTTAGATCCTGCTTTATTATGGGAGCAGTTCGCATCGTGCATATGTGATGACTGTTGATACCAAAATTAATATGCTGATGTGGACGAATAAGATGAAGACACGTGTCAATCTACGTGGCACAATAGCATCGAGGAAGATCATTTCCCGACCAACCATGTTTCTTTTCGAACAACGAGAATACACCGAGGAACTCTATCACACCGAGGAACTCTATCACACCGAGGAACTCCAAACGCACCGAGGTACTCTAATGTTCCGAGGAACTCCTGATCAGCGAACAGCTATGGCGGTCCGAGCTGCATCTCGATCGTATCATTAATTGCCAGATAATCAACAGCTCAGATATTCATTGAATGCTTATATTTTTGGCACGCACTCTGCATTAAATGTATTACCCTTTCATATGTATGTCATTTAATGTATCGAACCTTTCATGTACAGCCTCAAGGCTATAAATACCATGTATCATCCTCATTCAAGGGGACCGGAATTTCTTGAGAGAACTTGTAATCAAGAATTCCACAAACACTCAGCAATAACATAACAGTGGACGTAGGCTTTATTCCTAGCCGAACCACTTTAAAAATCTTTGTCTTATTTATTTATCTGTGATTGAATAATTAGAGTGATCTAGTTTTTTACATCAACAGATTGGCGCCGTCTGTGGGAAACGACTGTTATTATCGTTTTTCATAAAAATCATTTATCACCAATGGCAGATAATCCAGAATCCAGTAATCGAAATGTTGGAAATACTGGAAATCTTCCAAATCCATCTGCATCCCCAGATCTGGCTGGAATTATGACGAATCTGGCTCAAGGACAAACCGCCATGCAAGAATCTATGAGGCAACTCATTCAAACTCTTCAGGGCGCTGCACCTACCTATTCAGGGCAAAGGAGTGATCATAGGCAATCGCAATCTAGACATACTGGGTCATATCGCAATGAGGAGTCTAATGATTCTTCTTATCAACCTGGGCGAACTTCATCGATACGGGCTACGGATACAGATCAACGTATCACTCTCTCTCCGGAGAGAACTAGCGCTTTGGAAAGGTTAAGCAGAGTGTCTCCTTTTAGTCGGTTAGGACCAAGGAGGAACATGAGTCCACCTAGGGTTCCATCAAGAAGTTTTCGACCACCACCAGGTTTGAGAGAAGGATCTGCGCAATCACGACCAACCACTCGTCGAGATAAATCTCAGGAAGCTACGTCAGAGCAATCAGTTGCTCGGACTAAGCGGCCCGAGGAAGGGAATGAAGCATGGAAAGGTTCCATTCAACGGTTAGAGGATAGACTGGGAGAAATGGCTAAGGCGAGGAACCCCTTACAGAGAACTTTTGTTCAAGGAACACCTTTTGTGCAAGCCATTGTGGATTTCCCTACACCGTCAAAATTCAAAGCACCCGTAGTGACCCCCAAGTACGATGGAAAGACAGATCCCGTACTTCATATAGAACAATACCAAGCTGCTGCAGATATCTACGCTGTCCCCGACGAGATGAGGTGTAGAGCATTCTCGGGAACTCTTACCGGATCTGCACAGATATGGTACAATAATCTTCCTCGGGGTAAGATTTCAACTTTTGTTCAGTTAGCCGAGCTGTTTATTGGCAATTTTTGTTTTGGAGCAAAGCCGGTAAAGCGAGTAGCACACTTGCTAAGTGTTAGACAAAAATCAGGTGAAAGTACTAGAGATTACATAACTCGTTTCAATAACGAAAAGTTGGAAGTCATAGATTATGAAGAAAAGACAGCAATCACTGCTCTGATGAGTGGTTTGCTGCCTAACAAGCTGTACTACACTTTGGCCAAAGATCCACCTAAAAATATGTCGGAGTTGATGGCAAAGGCGGCCAAAATCATGAATGCCGAGGAGGCTATGGCTGCGAAGAAGAATATGGATAAAGAAGTTAAAGTGGAGGTCGACAATTCTAAGAAGAAAGATCAGAAAGGTAATGGTGGTGACAAACATTCCAAGAATAACAGGATGAAGTTGGAAGCCCTAAAGAAGTATGATAATTATACTCCATTGAAAGTGGGTATTAATCATGTTTTGGAAGAAATCAGGAATAACGAGGAAATCAAGTGGCCAGAGAAACTGAAGACAGATCCCGACCTGAGGAATAAGGCCAAATATTGCGAGTTTCACAAAGATCATGGCCATATGACCAAAAATTGTATAGCCCTTCAGAACGAGATTGAAACACTCATCCGAAGAGGAAAATTATCAAAGTATGTAGATCGCAGGAGTGGGAGGAAGAATGATGATAGAATTAGAGAGAGATCTAGATCTCCTCGTCGTGCAGAGGAGAAAAAGAGGAGGGACCATGAAGAGGATCCAGATGATGACCCCGATCTTCCCAAGAAGCCAAGGAAACCCGAACGAGAGGTATTTTCCATACGTTTTGGGTCATTTGATTGTAATGTTATTACAGGAGGAGATGCAGGAGGAGGAGACCTTACTGCAGAAAGAAAAGCTTACCTCGGAGAGGCTCAAGCTTGTTCATACATTCAGCGAATAAACCTAGCCGAGGATGATCGTCCGAGGAAGGTAAACAAAGAGAAGCTAGTGATTGGTTTTTCAAAAAACGACCTGGCAGGTGTTCTTTACCCTCATGATGATCCTTTGGTGATCAAAATGAGGATGAAGGATGTGATCATTTCAAGGGTGTTAGTAGACAATGGTAGTTCGGTAGACATCATGTACTATTCATGCTTTGATAGCTTGAATTTAAAATTATCTCAATTGGAACCTTATCACAGACCCCTTCTGGGTTTTGCTGGCGAGAAAGTTTTTCCACTTGGGACGATCAAGTTGGATATACTCATTGGAACTTGGCCTGCTTTTCGAACAGAAAGAATACGCTTTTTTGTGATGGATAAGAATGTGCAGTCCGCCTACAACATCATCATGGGAAGAGTTGGATTGAAGAAGTTCGAAGCAGTTCCATCTACAGTACATCAGTGTTTGAAATTCCCAACGAATTTTGGAGTAGGAATTATGAAAGGTGATCAAAAAGTAGCTCGGGAATGCTATTATTCGTCTGCCGAGCAAGAGGAACTTGAAGAATCAAAGAAAAAGACTACTACTTACCAAGTGGAGGAAGGCACAGAAATTGAAACTCTTGACCCTAGGGATGAATCTCAACTCGTAAAAGGGCAGGTTGTGGAATCTACAGAAATTGTTATCCTGGACGACGAGCATCCTGAACGAATAACTCAGATAGGATCGTCGTTGGATGTTTCAATAAAACAGGAGTTGATAACTTTCTTGAGAAACAGGAAGAATACTTTTGCTTGGAGTCATGAAGACATGCCAGGAATAGATCCAAACTTCTTATGTCATGAACTCAATGTGAATAAGGAGATCAAGCCTGTGAAGCAAAGAAGAAGAGTGTTTAGTCCCGAGAAGAACCAGGCCATACAAGAGGAGGTCGAGAAACTCCAGAAAGCCCAATTCATTGAAGATGTGAAATATCCAGATTGGTTGGCGAATGTGGTGATGGTAAAGAAGAAGAACAACAAATGGAGAATGTGTGTTGATTTTACTGATCTCAACAAGGAATGTCCAAAAGATCATTTTCCATTGCCCAGAATTGATCAACTAGTGGATGCTACCTCGGGACACGAGCTACTCAGCTTCATGGATGCTTATTCTGGATACAACCAAATCAAAATGAAACCTGAAGACAGGGAAAGTACTTTTTTTATTACCCCAAGGGGAACTTATTGTTATAATGTTATGCCTTTTGGTTTAAAAAATGCAGGTGCAACATATCAGCGGTTGATGAACAAGGTTTTCACCGAACAAATCAGCCGCAATATGGAGGTCTATGTCGACGACATGCTCACCAAAAGCAAGAGAGTTGCAGATCATTTGGTTGACTTGAGTCAAACTTTTGATCAACTGGATAAATACCAGATGAAGCTTAACCCGACGAAATGTACCTTTGGAGTACGAGAAGGAATGTTCCTCGGATACATCGTCAACCAACGAGGTATTGAGGCAAATCCAGAAAAGATCAAGGCTCTTTTAGGGCTGCGATCCCCGACGACGAAGAAAGAAGTGCAGAGTCTTACCGGACGAGTTGCAGCACTCAACAGATTTGTATCCCGAGCAACTGATAAATGCCTCCCATTCTTCAAAACACTACGAAAAAGTTTTGAGTGGACTGATGAATGTGAGAAAGCCTTTCAAGATTTGAAGAAGTATTTGGGAGCCCCACCATTGTTGTCTAGGCCAATAACTGGAGAGAAGCTGTACTTGTATTTGGCAGTATCAGAAAATGCAGTTAGCTCGGCGTTGATCAGATTGGAGAATGGAGTCCAGAAGCCAATTTATTACACAAGCAAGGCCTTCCGAGGTGCAGAAATCAGATACCCAAAGCTGGAAAAATTGGCACTGGCATTAATTGAAGCAAGTAGAAGAATGAGGCCATACTTCCAGGCCCATACCATCATTGTGTATACCGACATGCCGTTAAGACAAGCCCTTCACAAGCCAGAAAAATCAGGAAGATTGATGTACTGGGCAATAGAGCTCGGTGAATATGATATTGTGTATGAACCCAGATCATCGTTGAAGGGGCAAGCCGTGGCAGATTTTATAGCAGAGTTCACATACCCTGATACCCCCGAGGAGCAAAAGGTGCTTGCTGACTTACCTGTGGACGATAAAGGATCAACAGACACAGATCCAGACCAACCAAGGTTGGTAAAAGGACTTGTGGATGTAGAAAAATCATCATATTCAAACCCCGACCAACTCCGGTTGGATGAAGGGCGCGAACAAATGACCAACGAGGAACGAAGGATACCCGGGGATGATGAAAGAAAGCAGATGATATTTCACCGAGGAACTCTAACAGATAAGAAATTTGAAGACGAGTTACATACATGGAGATTATATGTAGATGGATCATCTTGCACGACAGGTTGTGGAGCAGGGATTGTTTTAAACTCTCCAGATGATATTGACATGGAGTATGCCTTGAGATTCCAATTCAAATCTTCCAATAATGAGGCTGAATATGAGGCTATGATACCAGGTTTTCATTTGGCGAAAGTTATGGAGGCACGTCAAGTAATTGTTTTCAGTGATTCTCAATTAATTGTGAATCAAATGATGGGAATATATGCAGTGAAGGGAGAGTTAATGGTGAAGTACCATGCAAAAGTGATGGAGTTATTGAAAGAATTTGATGCTATTCAATTGGTGAGGATACCGAGAATGGAGAATGCTAGAGCAGACGCATTGGCCCGACTAGCGTCAGCTACGCGCACCGAGCTGCGAAGAACAATACTAATTGAAGTACTAGAAAGTCGGAGCATAGAAGAAGATCTGGCGGTGAAGATTATTACCCTTGATTTAGGACCATCTTGGATGGATCCTATCAGAGCATACATTGAAGAAGGAGTGCTAGCGGAGGACAAACTAGCTGCCAAGAAATTGAAGTATAAAGTTGCTCGGTATGTGTTAACTAATGGTGTTTTGTATAGACGAGGAATTATGGCAGGTTTGCAGAGATGTGTGCATCCATCAGAAGTCAAAGAATTGATTGAAGAAATCCATGAAGGATCTTGTGGAGCTCATGTAGCAGGTCGGACTCTTCTGCAAAGGGTGATGACACAGGGATACTACTGGCCGACGATGAGAGCTGATTGTATAGCCTATGCTAAGAAGTGTGACAAGTGCCAACGTTTTTCCTCCATTCGAAGAACTTCACAGGCATTGTTGACACCCATAACATCACCTTGGCCATTTGCCATGTGGGGGATTGATCTGGTTGGACCACTGTCGACGACCCGAGGAAGGTTCAAGTATCTCGTCGTGGCAGTAGACTATTTTACTAAGTGGGTGGAAGCTGAACCACTAATTGATATGACGTACGAGAAGGTGTATCAGTTCATATGGAAGAATATCATTTGTCGGTATGGTCTCCCCCACGCTTTCATCACAGACCATGGAATGCAATTTGATAATGAAGAATTTGCTGCCTATTGTCATCAGTCAAACGTCTTGAAGTTTCATTCAGCACCAGGCCATCCCCAAAGCAATGGACAGACTGAAGTGACGAACAGAACATTACTAAATGGGTTGAAGAAGAGGTTAAGTGAGGCTAAAGCAAATTGGATTAATGAGCTACAGTCAGTTTTGTGGGCTTACCGAACAACTCCCCGAGCAGCAACAGGAGAATCACCATATATGCTAGCATTCGGAAGTGAGGCTGTGATACCTGCCGAGTTGGGCCTACCAACACACAGGGTGTTAAATTTCAATTCTCCGATCAGTGATCTGATGAGAAGGATGGATTTCGATATGCTCGAGGAAGTCAGAGAAGAGGCAGCCATTAGGAATGCTGCTTATCAACAACGAACAGCTCTGTTTTACAACAAAAGGGTAAAGAAATGTGATTTAAAAGAGGGGGATTATGTGCTAAAGAAGGTCATTCAGAAGCAGAATAAACTGGAAGCAAACTGGCATGGACCTTACCGAGTTACAGAGGTTGTTCGACCAGGAACTTACAGAATAGCAACTCTAGAAGGAGAGGAATTTAAGAACGCATGGAATGCTGAACACCTGCGCAAGTATTATCAGTGATGTCAAATGTAAAGCATTTCTTTCATTATGAATAAAACGAGGATGTTTCGCCATGTTCTTTCTGGTTGAAAATTTTTCGGGGAATACTAGTGTAATACACTACATAACAAAAAGTGCTCTAAGGAGCCAACCTCCTTTGGTTAGGAGGACAGCTCTACGGAGCAAAAGTGCTATAAGTAGCCAACCTCCTTTGGTTAGGAGGACAGCTCTACGGAGCAAAAGTGCTCTAAGGAGCCAACCTCCTTTGGTTAGGAGGACAGCTCTACGGAGCAAAAGTGCTATAAGTAGCCAACCTCCTTTGGTTAGGAGGACAGCTCTACGGAGCAAAAGTGCTATAAGTAGCCAACCTCCTTTGGTTAGGAGGACATGCTCTAAGGAGCCAAAATCTTTAAGGAGCCAGAAAGTTTACACCAGCATGATCAACTACGGTTGGTAAGATAAAAATATACTCTCATATTACAACTTATGTTGGTCGGCAGGTAATATTATTACAATGAGTTCTTTGAAGAACAAAATGTTCAAAAAATACACCAAGTATAGTTGGTCGGGGATAAAAACCCAATAACTGTAGTTGGTCGGTGAGGACAAATTATTGATCTTAGTTGGTCGGACGCAATTTTATAAATAAACCAAGTATAGCTGGTCGGGGATAAAAAACCCATCAGCTGTAATTGATCGACAAACATTATTCACCCACCTTGGTTGGTTGGAAACAGTTTGAACATTTTTACTCATTACTTTATTATTAAGTGATCGAGAAACATTACTAATACTTGTAACTTTTTATTAAGTTGCTTATTGAACAATAATATTGTTATCTTTTTAACAGATACATAGATACATATGTACAAATATAAATGTGCTTGATAAACATAAGACTAACAAAATTGGCAAACGGAAAATGAAAATCTTTTCATTAATCTAGAATAAATTACAAGTTACAAGAAGGTACTAAATTGTTACATGGATATTACTATTCTATTGGTTTTTTGCCCTGTGCTTTAGAAACAGGTTCCTCGCCGGCAGGAGGGTCTTCTAGGCAAAGGGGAGAATTGATGAAATTAACATCTCTGAGCATTCTGACGTTCATAACAGAAGGTGTATCCAAAAGATGCTCAGGACGAGATAATTCAACTTGGGAGTGAAGGCTATAATCACCAAGATATTTTGAAATTAGACTGCGAGGAATGGAACGAGCTGGGATCCATGCCATATCCAATTTGAAAGGTGGTACAGGCAAGTCTAATAATGATGGAGCATGATAGTCCCATAAAAAATGCCCTTGCTCCAACTTTAACACACCCAATGCATTTAACCATCCTTGCTTGTAACCTTCATTATTAGCATGTTCAATGCGAGCATCCAGATGAACGAGAGCTTCATTATATCCTGCCATCCAGAATTCCCTTGGCTGTTTATGGAATTGGAAGGTTAATCTATCCAATTGTTCATGAAGGCTTTTGGCAAAGAGATCCTTGTTATGCAAGGCAGATTTCGTCGATGCCAGCTGATCTTCCAGAGACAGATTTTTATTGGACATTTCAGTCAGAGCACGGTCTTTTACTTTCAACTGGAATGCTTGAGTTTCCAGAGTAGACTGAGTGCGAGCCTCTTCAACATTTTGGCTGAGGACTCTTCCTCGCCCCCGAGAACCTCTTCCTCGTCCCCGAGCAGTTCCAGAAATGGCAGATCTTCTTAAGTCCTCCAGCTCTTGCCTTAGTTTGGAATTTTTGACCTCTAAGAACGAGAAGCCTTCATCAGTAACTGGTATTAATGCAGTAGAAGATGAAGCAGCAGATTCATATTGAGCCAATTTTTTCTGCAGATTATTATTTTCTTGTTCCAGGATCTCGGCAATTTGTCTGCAGGCTTCAACTTCACCTTTTAGGGTCCTTTCCCTAATATCGTATGCAGCAATGATCTTCTTATGGCCTATTTCAGAAGAAAGTTGTTGGTATCTATTTTCATAATCTTTGTGTAACAAAGCCATTGAATCATTGTGCTGACCTTGGAGATCCTCTAAGGAACAATGCAGCTCTTCAATCAGGTCATAATAAGCGACATTGTTGGCCACAGCTCGGTCGAGTAAATCTTTCAAGTACCGATAAGCCTCAATAGCCTGCTCTGAAGCACCATGACCAAGGATATCATCAATTTCTGATGTACTAAGGCATGTATGACCAGCCTTATAGTATTGGTGACATTGCTGCATCAGCTCGGTATCATGTGAAGAGATCAATTCCATTCTAGCAACAAACTAAGGACGAGAAAAAGACAACAATCAACAAAAACAAGTTATCAACAACAGAGATGAGCAAAGATATGTTTTATTAGATCATCAAAAAGTTACATTGTTCGATTACAAGGAAATACAGAAATGCTACCGAACAACTTCACACCTTTTCCTTATCTCCCAAGACTTTCTCGGGAGGCTGGGACGAGGAGCTCGGTTGCTCGATGGTAACAACAGCTTGATCGGTAGGAATCTTCTCGGGAGGAGGAGGCATGGAGGAAACGTCCTCGGTGGCAGAGGGTTGAGAGGCAGAAACTTGATCGCCCATAGCCATAGAAGACTCATCTGAGGCAGGTTCATCTTCTTCTTCTTCCACAATCGGTGGAGGAGGACCAGGGAGATGCCGTTGGAATAGCTCAGAATCGTCTTGGACCTTTAGCTCTTGCAGAGCAGCTACCCAACCATGATGGAAGTATTTTAACTCCCCATATTGGACTTGGGATGTCATTGCAGCTATCCCTCTCTCCCATCCTTTCTCCCAACCAACGCTGAAATGTTTCTTGATTGCAACTTTTCTCCTCGACTTCTCCGAGGAGAGCTTCACCTCCAATTCCTCTTTTTTAACCTTGATATCTCGCAGAGTAGATAATTCTTCTTCTGCCTTCTTCAATTTATCATCAGATTCCTGATGTTTAACCTCCAAACCTTTAATTTTCTCCTCCAAATTCTTGGAGGTTTCAGCCATCTTCATCTTATCAGCCTCAGCCATAGCCAACTTTTTCTCCCAAATAGTTTTCTCCTCGATGTACTGTTGGCGAGATTCCTTCACAGATTGGGTTAAGCCCAACAAAGCATCGTCAACATCGGACGAGGAACTGGAAGCTTTAATAACTTGATCTTTCTTCACGATGGTATTGAAGCAGTTCACCAGCTGAAAGATAAGAAAAACAATAAAGTCAACACAAATACAAGAATTCAAGAAAAAGAAAGAAAGACCAAAGGAGTGAGAAATTTACTGAAGAAAGATGACGAGCAGCTAGGGATGTCAGTGTATCCCTAGGAATTTTTTCATCAACCCCGAGAACCTCGGGTATAACTGAGCTCATTGAAGAACTCGGAAGAAGGATGTTTGAAACACTACTACCACCAGCGGGTAGAGAAGATGCAGTTCCAGCAAGATTAACTGAGGATGATTTCCTCAATCTCTTCAAAGGAGGGTCAGCAGCATCAACCAAGGAAGAAGTCTTGGTCGGAGAGATTGTAATCACATCAGCAGGAGCATTTTTCTTGCTCGGGGCCACTGGGGGCTTCTCGGCAGCTTTGGAGGACCCAGCATCTACTTTTTTAGTCCCTTCTGGGACATCAATTTTGCCTTTCTGGGCTCCAACAGCAGAAGAAATTTCACCAAATAGAGCAGGAGGAGCTCTTTTCTTGCCCATTCTCTGAGATAGGGGGATATGAGAATCTGAAGATGAACTTTCTGGTGTTGAAGCTGGTTCAACAGGGCGAGCAGTATAAGAGGTTGTGTAACTCTTATACTGTAGTAAATATGAAGCAGATCTAATATGCTCGTCAGCAATGGTCTTATGCAAATTCCAGATAAGTTTCAAATGCTTGATATTCACTTCTGACTCTTTTGGAGTTTTTCTTTTGCTATCAACTGCAAATAGATACATAATGAAATATCGGTCATACATTTTATCAAACATGATGAAAGCATAATTTCATAAGTAAAATAAAATGAAAAATAAACCTATCCCATTGCCGTATGGGGGGCATCTGGGACCGTTGTATACTTCATTCCCAGATAAAGGGGCATGTTGCCAATTTTTTATGACCAACCCATGCTCAAAATAATCCCTATTTGAGTCAGGGAGATTAACTACAAGAGCCCTATTCAAATACCTAGTTTTTAAATAATAAATATTATCTAGAACAGCCCATTTATAACAAAACATAATTTCAGGGATCCCAATACGAGTCCCATGAGTTAGATTTAATTTGTGCACCCCGTTAATTATTCTCCATGAATTGGGGGCTATTTTTGCAGGAACAAGATCAAAATATTGACAAAACTCAAGACATAATGGGTTTGGTGGAAAGGAAAAACCGCATTCAGCAACAAAAAGACTGGGGAACCAATGTCCCTCAGCCAATCGAAAGTAATCTAAAGGCTCAGAAAGAACCTCTAGAGTTACCCACGAAGGAATGGAAAAATCAGAACGGAATTTTTCAACAGACTCCACAACATAAACCATATTGAATAAAAGAGATACAGAAAAAAGGAAGAATATCTTACAGAAAGAAAGGAGGTATGTTTGCAACGAACGGAAACAAGGATGAACGCACAAGAGAGAAGAAGAGAATAGAAAGCTTGAATGCAGAAAATGGAAAGCGTAGACGACGGTATAGTTACCAAAGAAGTTTAAATACTTTGCATTGGAAAACAGCGAAAGAAATGATTACCAAAAAGAAACTACTAAACGTCCGGCGGCTAAGAAGACAAAATTTGCACAAATATCAAAGCGCTTATAAAAAAGGCGGAAACCGCGAAATAAGAAGGAAATTTGAATACAATGTTCCTGAAACCCAGGAAGGACATTTAATATTGCCATATACCGAGAAAGAATGTTCCATACTCCTCAAAGTTCGAAATATGAAACATTGGGGGCTTCTGTTGATACCAAAATTAATATGCTGATGTGGACGAATAAGATGAAGACACGTGTCAATCTACGTGGCACAATAGCATCGAGGAAGATCATTTCCCGACCAACCATGTTTCTTTCCGAGCAACGAGAATACACCGAGGAACTCTATCACACCGAGGAACTCTATCACACCGAGGAACTCCAACGCACCGAGGTACTCTAATGTTCCGAGGAACTCCTGATCAGCGAACAGCTATGGCGGTCCGAGCTGCATCTCGATCGTATCGTTAATTGCCAGATAATCAACAGCTCAGATATTCATTGAATGCTTATATTCTTGGCACGCACTCTGCATTAAATGTATTACCCTTTCATATGTATGTCATTTAATGTATCGAACCTTTCATGTACAGCCTCAAGGCTATAAATACCATGTATCATCCTCATTCAAGGGGACCGGAATTTCTTGAGAGAACTTGTAATCAAGAATTCCACAAACACTCAGCAATAACATAACAGTGGACGTAGGCTTTATTCCTAGCCGAACCACTTTAAAAATCTTTGTCTTATTTATTTATCTGTGATTGAATAATTAGAGCGATCTAGTTGTTTACATCAACAATGACCTTGCTCACAAGCTGCGTACCTCATTTGGAGTTGCATCTCCAACAGATTCTGAAATCAACGACTATGGATTGTATCTTCTAAACGACTTGCTCCAGGAAACAGGCAAATCTTTGTCTCATTATCCACCCATGCCTCTCCCTGTAAAAAAGTGGAGCACTACGGGAGAGAATAGGCTAATATGGGAACATCGACAACTTCAGCGAGATACCGATAACGCTATTGTGCATTCTAACGTAGGACGTCTTAATCCGAGGGCAACGAAGGGCTTTTGATGCAATTATGACTTCCGTATTAGAGGCTAAAGGAACAACTTTCTTTTTGAATGGCGGAGCGGGTACAGGAATGACGTTTTTGTATAATACAATTTCGTCATATTGTCGAGGTCGAGAGCACATAGTGATTACCATTGCTTCTTCGGGTATTGCTTCATTACTATTGGTTGGTGGTCGTATTGCTCATTCTACGTTTTGTATTCCCCTTGACATACCCAAAAATTCAAATTGTGGGTTTACAAAGCAATCGTTTCAGGCGGAGTTGTTTAAATTAGCCAAGCTTATAATTTGGGATGAAGTGCTAATGCAACATCGATTCTGCATTGAGGCTGTTGACCGTACTTTGCAAGATATACTAGATAATAAGAAGACTTTAGGAGGAATCACAGTTGTTCTCGGTGGTGACTTTCGCCAAATCTTACCCGTAATACCCAAAGCCATTAAAGAGCCAATAATTGGAGCATCTTTACGTCGATCAATGCTGTGGAAATATATTGATGTTCTTTCATTGGAGTTGAACACGCGGCTCAATGGTACCGATGTTGAAACTTTATAATTTTCAAATTTCCTAAATGAGGTATTTCTGCTCTCAATTAATATCACATCTACATATAGATTATTTTTTAATTCTTTACTAAAGAATGTATATTTTTATTCTTTACCAGATTGGTACAAACCCTGAAGAAACTGTCAGCATGCCATCGACATTACGCCGTTGTAAGAATGTTGAGGACTTAATAGGGGCCGTATATCCATTGTTGAACGTGAAGGGCACTGTTACATCTGCCTTCCTTAATGAAAGGACAATTCTCTCTGCCCGAAACGATGATGTAAATGCCATTAATACTGCTGCACTCAATACTTTCCTAGGCGATGCAGTTACGTATTACGCTGCGGATAAAATGTGCCCCGATGCAACTAACCAAGGCATAACCAACCAATTTCCCACGGAGTTTTTAAATGCTCTTAACCCATCGGGGTTGCCACTTTTTATGTTGGAACTCAAAGTTGGATGTCCCATAATGTTGTTGCGAAATATTGCGTCCAAAGATGGACTTTGCAATGGAACTCGCTTAATAGTCACAAGGTGTGCGGAGCACGTTATCGAGGCCAAAATCCTAACGGGGGATAAATTCGGTACGACTGTATTCATTCCGAGAATCTCCTTAACACTATCCTCTGCTGAAATGCCCATAAAGATGACTCGCCGCCAATTTCCAATCAAGTTAGCTTACGCCATGACTATGAATAAATCGCAGGGTCAATCTGTTAAGTATGTTGGGGTTGACTTGTGAACCCCCGTATTCAGTCATGGCCAGTTGTACGTCGCTTTGTCACGTTGCACGAGTGCTAATCGCATCTCGATCCTCCTTCCAAGTGACGAAGGAAATTCAACAACAAACATCGTTTACCCGAAAGTTCTTTTATAATTACTTGGTGAGTAAGGACTCGATATATTGTTTGCTTCGAATCAATTGTCATTCCTTTATAAATTAGTGTTCTTTCTATAAATTTAATCTAATGTTTATTCTTATAATAGGGCAGCAGATACCGCTCGAAGAAGCCTATGTTCATCTGAATCAATCTTGCTAAGAGGTACATTACGCATCAATCATCACTTATGAACAAATATGCTGCATATATGCAGAAGCTGTATGCATATATGCAGCATAATCTATGGTTACTCATATATGCAACATATATGCATACTCATATATGCATATATGCATACAGTGATGGATCGATCAGGTCTAAATTGGATCGAGTATTTATGGATCGAGCAGGTCTGAATTCGTTTAGATTTTCCTTTTTCTATTTTTTTTTTATTTCGGATCGAGCATTTTTTGATCGAGAGATTACTTATTTATCACTGTATCTTCCTTTTTCTGTTTTCTTTTATTTCGGATTTAGATTGCTTTTATGCATATATCTGCATATATGGAAGCTGCATATATGCATATATCTTGCATATATGCAGCCATATATGCATATATGCTTGCATATATGCAAGCATCTATGTAAGCATCTATATTTTGTTGGTCATTGTATCAGTTTATATCTTAAGATTCATGTTAAGTTGCATTTGCTATTCTTTTTCTCTTAGTAGAGGTATTATACATCAGATTTCACTTTATATATTAGCTTTTAGTGACAAAAGTATGAAATAACACCAATAGGTTTGGTGTTATTTCAATAGGTTTGATGTTGCTTTTTCATTGGTAATGAGTTTTTTCTTCAAAACTCATTAAAGATTTAAACTATATACTGCATTTTGGTTCTATTTGTGCGATTTATGTTGGAGTTTCTTATATTCAAATCTATGAATCGATCCTGGCTTTTTTCTTTTTCACAGGTTTGGAATACACAGTTAGCGAATTTGTTTCCCTAACACTCTGTTTGTTATAGTCCAGGTTTTCTTATCCTTTAATTTTACTTATTAATTATTAAACAGAGGTTCGTTATAGTTGATTGTGAAATGGTTTAAAATTCTTTATGGCTCACTGAGTACCTACTTCAAAGCAATCGCAATCTCACCATTTTAGTTACATATCTATGTTTTATGTGGTTAATAAAATGCCCATTTCATAATCGATTATTTTTCTTAAACGAGTTACTTTTCTTGGTACTAGATATACTTAATCTGGGAGATTTGTTTCTATGAGACAATGCTTTGTTTCGTTTCATTAAAATCTTTTGCGATGGTTTGGATCTATTCTGTTTGGTTTGGTCGCAAAATTTTTGTTGGGATCTTTTTATAAAGGTAGTTTGACAACAGATTTTGGATGGTTTTGGTTGATATGAGCTTTATTATGTTTGTAGATTTGTTGTTGGACGGTTTTGATGAGCTGATCACAGAGAACCCGAAATACTCGAGCCCCGCCATTATTCTACTCATGTCAATGTGTGGTAAGTTGGTTGTTTTTCTTTTCTAACTTTGTTCTTTCATTATTGAATAATTTATACATCTCTGTTTAGTTGTTTATTTTTTGTCTCATTACATAGTTCAAATTGATATTAACACTGAATAATATCAGCTGATAGTTCAAATTGCAGTTGTTTATAACTGATATTCGATAATATTCAATTTGAATTGATATTATTCAATAACTATACAGATGTCAGCTGTATAGTTATTGAATAATATCAATTCAAATTGAATATTATTGAATAATATTAGTTCTTACATAAGTTACATACAAAACGATGTCAATATTAATGGATTCGGGCGGGACAATAAGCATGATGGTGAGCTACTAATTCTTTTGGATACTATGGTGGAGCAGTTGTCAGTTAATGATACTAATATGGGCCATATACTAAAGCTCCACATAAATGGACATAGCTTCGTGTATAACTTATTTGTGTGCTTTAATTGAAGTTTAAGTAAACCGTTCTCCTCTCAAATGCTCTTTTATTTTTTGTACAGTCCATGTTTCTTCTGGAAATAATTAAATGGTTACCCCACATTTTGTTACTAAGTTAAGTTCTCTTTAATTCTGTGTTTGTTGAGAATCAGGAGCTGCAAATACTAGAAAGAGTTAAAAGCAAAAAACATAAAATTGGTTTAGGCTATTTTCTGTGAGATTTAGGAGTAATGAACGGTTGCATTTCTGATATGTTAAACCTATACGTGTTAGGAACATATATTTTTAATTTTAGAATGATCTGATGGTTGGATCGTGAGTTATAATCGACTTTATACAAGTTCGTAGGTTAAATTTTCAGCAGATTATATGATTATTTGTTTGGTTTAGGATGTTTTTTTTGTGATTTCAGAATTATGAACTGTTGAATTTCTGATATGTTAAACCTATACATGTTAGGAACATATAATTTTCATTTTAGAATGATCTGATGGTTGGATCGTATGTTATGATCGACTTTATAATTTTCAGCAGATTATCTGATTGTTTGTTTGGTTTAGGCTGTTTTCTGAGATATTTAGGATGATTTATGGTTGAATTTCTGATATCTTAAACCTATTTTAGGAACATATACTTTTAATTTGAGAATGATCTGATGGTTGGATCGTGAGTTATGATCGACTTTATACAAGTTCGTAGGTTAAATTTTCAGCAGATTATCTGATTATTTATTTTGTTTAGGCCGTTTTCTGTGAGATTTGGGAATGATGAACAGTTGAATTTCTGATATATTAAAGCTATATGTGTTAGGAACATATACTTTTAATTTGAGAATGATCTGATGGTTGGATCGGGAAGTATGATCGACTTTATACAAGTTCATAGGTTAAATTTTCAGCAGATATCTGATTGAATCTAGAGCTTTAGGGACCATTCCGTAGACCAACGACCACGAGAGTGTTCGCTACACCAAAGACCAACTGTTACAGCTGTTATAAGAAGTTGAGAGTGAATTTTTTGGTGAAGATCAAAACTGGGTTGGAGTATTTATGTTGAATTGGGATGAGGCGCAACCCATCTCATGGTGGGGGTGCAGAATGGGCTTGCATATATGCACATATATGCATATATCTGCATATATGCTGCATATATTGCATATGTATCTGCATGTATACAAGCATATATTCAGATATATGCATATATGATTGCATATATGCAGCATATATGCATATATCTACATATATGCTTGCATATATGTTGCATATATGCAGATATATGCATATATACCTGCAATAAAAATCATCGTTGAATGTCAACATACGAAACCTATCCTACTTGGGATTCAGAGGTGCAAGTAGTGGCCTGTATCATCTCCCCTTCCACCGGCACACACGATGAGGTTTTTCTCTTTAATATCTTAAGCTGTAATTTTCTCTTTAATATCTCAGGTTTTTGTATGAAATAGATGGATCAGGGACCTGAAATTTCGTAGCATAAGTTGATTCTGACCTCTGTCTTGGAACCTCTAATGTACTCTATCTACCTCACATTCTCATACTTTGTATTCTATTTGCATTTGTTGTGAGTGTTCATTTCATATTTCAACAGTGGAAGATGGATTAAACATCTTGAAGCTAAAATCAAGCGCACATCAAGGACAAACCCAACTAGGCCATGGTAATTTCAGAGGTACATTTTTTCCATTTGTGTAGTCAATCTTCTTTAATAAAATTATGTTTTGAGTTGTTTGGAGTTGATGTGAAATTCTCCTACACACAACTGTTTTGTTTGTTCCTTTAAATTCTCCCTTGAGCATTCTAAATTCGAGCATTCTAAATTGGTTTGATGCGCATGTTAGTATTGCCAATTTGCATAATAGGGTGGTAGTATCGCATACGTGCATAATAGCATGGTTGCGATGTCTTGCTTCCCTGTAGTAGAAACAACATTAGTAATGAAAAAGTTATGCGTTGACTACCTCGCCCTTGCTCTTACTCCTACCTCAACTTCTGTTATATTTTTCTCTGTTTTGCTTCTTTTCTGACTACGTGTGGAAAATATTTTTTTGCGGAGATAGAATTCGACCCTATCACAACTTTAGAATTTCTATGTTGATTTGCAATTGTTATATATTTAAAAACTATTATAAATATAAAAACAGTTAAATAACAGTTTTTACTGTTTTTATATTATTAATATGTAACATTGGTATAAATAATAGTTAACTATATTATAAATATTTATATGTATTATATAACAGTTAATACATATATTTATTATAAATATTTATATAACAGTTATATTTATATATATTATATTATATAACAGTAAGAGTTATATTTATATTTATAGGACTGAAATATAATTGTTATTTATAGGAATGAAATATAATACATATAAATATTTAATTGTTATTTATAGGACTGAAATGTTTATATGTATGATATAACGTCATATAAATAATAATTAAATATACAATCCTTGCCTTTTTCCTGTGAGTGATAGATAATGAAAAGTATTAATCACAAGTGTATCTTTTAACTTTTATTTGAAAATAAATTGACTAACCATAGTTTTTGTTTTGTATCACGTCACATTTGGAACACTACGGAAAACTCTTATAACGGCGGACGATTTCAGTTGCTATATATGTGATTTTTTTACGAAGTTTGTTTCGTTGTAGTATTTGTTATATGAATTTTGATATATATGTGAATTTTTTTACGAAGTTTGTTTCGTTGTAGTATTTGTTGGATTGGTTGTTATCCCTTAAGAGGGTGGATAGTCCAATAAACGAAGGAGGTTATGTCCAATTTTTTTTAAATGGACACTTTGTATTTTTTAGGAACAATGTGAATACAGATGGTGAATATTATATATTTTATGTTATATATGAATTTTTTTGATAAATTTAAACTATTTCAAGAATGTTGGACAATTTGTTTTTTGTAAAACAGGGTGAATAAGTCTATAAACAAAGGAGATTATGGCCAATTTTTTAAAAAATTACACTTCGTTTTATTGGGGAACGATATTTTTGTCGTTTTATAATTACGTACTTTCGAAATTTTTGCGTGCTTTCAGACACGTGCTAATTTTTTTAAAATTACAGTTTATTTTGTTGTGGAATGATAATTTTTTTCATTTTGCAATTACGTACCTTAAAAATTTTCGTCGTTTAGCAATTGCGTACTTTTGAAATTTTCGTTGTTTCGCGATTATGTACTTTCGAAATTTTAGTCGTGCCTTCAGGCACGGGCATTTCCCTAGTATATTAATATTCTGGGCTTTGACTGTTAAAACTCATTCCTAAACATCTTAAGATCAGTAGTTCTCTATTTTGTTAAGCTTCTTCCTCATACAAACCTTAGACCCAAAATTATCAAGTTTTAACTCCAGATTTAAAGGCTCAATTGGTGTTTTATCAAGTTGGTTCAAGAAGTAATCTTTCATAATTTTATGTGAGGATCTCAACCATCTACTCATATTTTCTAAATGACTTTTACTCAGGTATGGATACTCTATTCTCTTCCTTTAGTATCATGCGTTTTAAGTGTCGCCTACAAAATTACATGTTTTCATAAAAGAAATTAGCAACTTTAATTAGAAAAAAAGTGAGAACTAATTTGGTACTGTTTTTATGAAAAAATGTAATATGAAATAAGATTTTAAACCCTTGGGTGTGTAGGATAGAGTATTGGGTTTGGGTGGTTATGGTTGTAGGATCGCATGTAGAATTTTGTAGAGTTTATTTAAATAAAAATGGGGCATGTACACACTCATAAAAATTATGTAGTTAATAAAAGTGGACGATTATTGTTTGTTTTATAAACTTGCATGTTGATTAATATAAAATTCTTAGATGGAAATAATTGTGTTAAGAACGGCGACAGTGTTATTAATTAAATTAAATTGTGTCATTATGAGTAAATTGCAATATTGTTCATATATGTTGTTGGATTGTGTGATTAATTGTTATTCATATTTTCCATTGCGAGGATTTTTGGTAGTATGCTCTCACTTTTATTGTAGGATGCTCGTCAGGTATGGGACTAGTGGATAGGCCTTAGTTGCGATTAATACTTTCTAGGTATGGGACTAGTTAGTGTAGATTTTCACGGATGGGATATTTCAGAGTGGGGTTGATTTTTACGTCGTTTCGTCGATTCGTTGGCGTAGGCTTAAGACTATGGAGAGATAATTAATAGAGATTCATTCTATATCATAGGGTAGGGCGCATTTGTATTTTGGAGACCTTAGGTATGGGACTAAGGTTGTTTTGAGTATCTCATGTCGATAAAAAGGGTGGGGTAAATAAAAATATGATGATGAAGAAATGAGAAATTGATAATTAAAACCTGAGATAGTAAAACGTGTATTAAAATACATTTGTGGCGAGAATATGTATTGGACTGACAGTTAAACGGGTCGAATGGCTACATCGTTTTGTGTGTGTGTTAGTATCACGAGTATATGTGGGCTAACAGTTGAACGGGCTGACGGGCTATAGTGGCATGTCGTGCGTGGAACCTCACGAGTGTGTGCAACGCTGACAGTGAACCGGGCTGATTAGTCATAGTGAGGGGAATGGGTGTGGTGTAGAACAGCAGGAGTTCCGCAACCAAACTAATAATATGAGATAAAGATTTAAGTGGGAGTCCCATGAATAAAATGGAGTAGAACTTTAGGCAGGAGTCCCGTAAATGATATTAATAAAGAAAATAACTAATCAGATGAATTGAATTAAATTAGATGGATTGCTTTCGATAAAATGAGTAATTGGACATAGACTTTGGGATAGGATAGTTGCATATTTTAGCATATGTCGTTTATTTACTCGCATCATTATTAATCATCTCATTTAAATTTAGAATATTTTGTTGTGATATTTGATATACCCATATATACCCTCAGCCAGGCTGAGGTTGTCCCCCACCCAGACGAGGCCAAGATGGTCTCTCAACCAATACCAGATGACCTTTCAAGGGGCCGACCCCTCATCAGGCCGAGACGACCCTTTAAGGGGCCGACCCATCATCATAGCTCAGACGACCCTTTAAGGGGGCCGACCGCTCATCAGGCCCAGACGATCCTTCAAGGGGACGACCCCTCATCAGGGCTCAGACGACCCTTTAAGGAGGCCGACCCCTCATCAGGCCCAGACGACCCTTTAAGGGGCGACATGTAACACCCCGTCAAAATAATTCAACAATTATTTCTCCAGATTTCAATGAATTTATCAATCCAAATATGAGTTAAATTAAACATAAAATCAATGGAATAAACTCTCGAGAGATTTAAAGGATCATATTGTGTAAAACCCCATACCTCAAAATCATCACATGAATCATCGCATAAATTCAGCCTCAAAATCTAATTGCATCATCATGTTCCTCTTGCGAAAATAATCAAATCATGTTCTAGTCCCAACACGAGATAACCCCCAATAGTCTTATTTTAAAAGCCCAAAAAAATCAGATCCGTATTTTATTAACAGGGATATTGATATTATATTTATTTTTATTTGAAATAAATCGAATATTTAAATTCAAATTTAATTGGCTTTTGGGCATTTTGTAATGGTTTAAATATGTAAAGTTGATAATTTTGAATTAAAGGGCAATATAGTAATATGCTTTAGCTTAGTCTCCAAGCTAGGGTTTGGGAGAGGGACTATATAAGGAATATTATGGGTGATTATAAGGAAAGGGAGATGAAAAAGAGAGGCCAAAAATAAAATCCAAAGAGTCAAAAGCGAGTGGAATGAGAAGAGCTAATTTGGAATGTTTAGATCTTCTTTTTAGAGTGCATTCGGATGAGATTTGAGGAAAACTCAAAACACATACCTGACTCAATTTTTCGTGTAGAATCCAAATCTGAAGTCAAATTTGCGATTCGAATAATTATTGGATCTTATTTTTCTGGGTTTTTAAAATAGGACTATTTGAGGTTATCCTGTGTTGGGGTAGAAGATGATTTGATTATTTTTGCGAGAGGAACGTGATGGTGCGATCAGATTTGGAGGTGAATTTATGTGATAATTTTGAGGTATGGGGTTTTACACAATATGCTCTTTAAATATCTTTAGAGTTATTCCCTTTGAATTCTTGGAATTATTGAACTCATATTTGAATTGTTAAATTCATTGAAATCTAGAAAAATAATTGTGGACTTATTTTGATTCATGTGGTATTATTCATGTTGTTGTTGAGCACGTTGTCATGAGATTTTAATATGGCACGGAGGTTGGGCACCCGCTAAAATTTTTGTTTCACGGGCTATGTCTTGATAAAGCATATGCGGATGGGGTGAGGCCTGGTAACCCGATTAGTGCGTTGTTGAGAAATTTATTGATAAATGCTTTGAGATTTGTATTTGATTTGAATATTCGTACTCGTATTGTTACGCTTTATTCCTTGCTAATATATATTGTTGAGCATCTTTCCTGTCGTATTGTGTACTTCTCCATCTTTTCTTTTAGTGGCAGGTTAGCGCGGATTTGAGCGCTATGGACCAATTGGGATGATTTTAGTATGGATTATTTTGGGAAGAATATTTTTTGGAAGATTTGTATTATTTTATTTTGTTGTATAGAGTTTTGGTGATTTATATTATTTCGAGAGATTTTGTTGTATTGAATTTGAAGAATTGAGATTAGTGGTTTCGTTTATATTGTGGGATTTTTTTTATTCTCTATACCTTGCTATGTTGGAATTAGTTTAGTTTTATATGAGTAGCGCGTTGTTCGCTCTCCCTGGGTGGACGGGGTGTTACAAATGGTATCAGAGCTTAGGTATACGACAACCCTCTGGTCTTGGGTATTGGGTCTAACATGCGGGTTAGATATGTTTTCTTTGGAGATAGAATTTTTTTAAGGATCTGTTAGACTTCATGGTGAGGATGTTTAGAATTAATTTGAGGACTTTAGTGTGTGATTTTTGGGATACGGAATCGAGTAGCATTTTATTTCAAGCTTTAGGTTTCGTCGAATTTCGAGGACGAAATTCCTTTTGAAATGGGGAAGTATGTAATACCCCGTAAGTTTGAGGGATTTATTTATGAATATGGTATATAATTTTAATAATATTATTATTTTATTAATAGGGATGTTGATATTATATTTATTTTTATTTGAAATAAATCAAATATTTAAATTCAAATTTAATTGGCTTTTGGGCATTTTGTAATGGTTTAAATATGTAAAGTTGATAATTTTGAATTTAAGGGCAATATAGTAATATGCATTAGCTTAGTCTCCAAGCTAGGGTTCGGGAGAGGGGCTATATAAGGAATATTATGGGTGATTATAAGGAAGGGGAGATGAAAAAGAGAGGCAAAAAATGAAATCCAAAGAGGCAAAAACGAGTGGAATGAGAAGAGCCAATTTGGAATGTTTAGATCTTCTTTTTAGAGTGCATTCGGATGAGCTTTGAGAAAAACTCAAAAGACATACCTGACTCAATTTTTCGTGTGGAATCCAAATCGGAAGTCGAATTGGCGATTCGAATAATTATTGGATCTGATTTTTTTGCATTTTTAAAATAGGACTATTTGTGGTTATCTTGTGTTGAGGCTAGAAGATGATTTGATTATTTTTCCGAGAGGAACGTGATGGTACGATCAGGTTTGGAGGCTGAATTTATGTGATGATTTTGAGGTATGGGGTTTTACACAATATGCTCTTTAAATCTCTTGAGAGTTATTCCCTTTGAATTCTTGCGATTATTAACCTCATATTTGAATTGTTAAATTCATTGAAATCTGGAAAAATAATTGTTGAGTTATTTTGATTCATGTTGTATTATTTATGTTGTTGTTGAGCACGTTGTCATGAGATTTTAATAGGGCAAGAAGGTTGGGCACTCGCCAAAATTTCTATTTCTCGGGCTATGTCTTGATAAAGCATATGCGGATGGGGTGAGGCCTGGTAACCCGCTTAATGTGTTGTTGAGAAATTTATTGATAAATGCTTTGAGATTTGCAAGTGATTTGAATATTCATACTCGTGTTGTTACGCTTTATTCCTTGCTAATATATATTATTGAGCATCTTTACTGTCGTATTGTGTACTTCCCCATCTTTTCTTTTAGTGGCAGGTTAGCGCTGATTTGAGCGCTATGGACCAATTGGGATGATTTTAGTATGGATTATTTTGGGAAGAATATTTTTTGGAAGATTTGTATTATTTTATTGTGTTGTATAGAGCATTGGTGATTTATATTATTTCGAGAGATTTTGTTGTATTGAATTTGAAGAATTGAGATTAGTGGTTTCGTTTATATTGTGGGATTTTTTTAGATGCTCTATACCTTGCTATGTTGGAATTAGTTTAGTTTTATATGAGTAGCGTGTCGTTCGCTCTCCTTGGGCGGACGGGGTGTTACAAATAGTATCAGAGCTTAGGTATACGACAACCCTCGGGTCTTGGGTATTGGGTCTAACATGCGGGCTAGATATGTTTTCTTTGGAGATAGAATTTTTTTAAGGATATATTAGACGTCATGGTGAGGATGTTTAGAATTAATTTAAGGACTTTAGTGTGTGATTTTTGGGATATAGAATCGTGTAGCATTTTATTTCAAGCGTTAGGTTTCGTCGAATTTCGAGAACGAAATTCCTTTTCAAGGGGGAAGTATGTAATACCCCGTAATTTTGAGGGATTTATTTATGAATATGGTATATAATTTTAATAACATTATTATTTTATTAATAGGGATATTGATATTATATTTATTTTTATTTGAAATAAATCGAATATTTAAATTCAAATTTAATTGGCTTTTAGGCATTTTGGAATGGTTTAAATATGTAAAGTTGATAATTTTGAATTAAAGGGCAATATAGTAATATGCATTAGCTTAGTCTCCAAGATAGGGTTTGGGAGAGGGACTATATAAGGAATATTATGGGTGATTATAAGGAAAGGGAGATGAAAAAGAGAGGCCAAAAACGAAATCCAAAGAGGTAAAAACGAGTGGAATGAGAAGAGCCAATTTGGAATGTTTAGATCTTCTTTTTAGAGTGCATTCGGATGAGATTTGAGGAAAACTCAAACCACATACCTGACTCAATTTTTTGTGTAGAATCCAAATCTAAAGTTGAATTGGAGATTCGAATAATTATTGGATCTTATTTTTTTGGGTTTTTAAAATAGGACTATTTGAGGTTATCCTGTGTTGGGGCTAGAAGATGATTTGATTATTTTTGCGAAAGGAACGTGATGATGCGATCAGATTTGGAGGCTGAATTTATGTGATGATTTTGAAGTATGGGGTTTTATACAATATGATATTTAAATCTCTTTAGAGTTATTCCCTTTGAATTCTTGCGATTATTGAACTCATATTTGAATTGTGAAATTCAATGAAATCTGGAAAAATAATTGTTGAATTATTTTGATTCATGTGGTATTATTCATGTTGTTATTGAGCACGTTGTCATGAGATTTTAATATGGCATGGAGGTGTGGCACCTGCCAAAATTTCTATTTCTCGGGCTATGTCTTGATAAAGCATATGCAGATGGGGTGAGGCCTAGTAACCCGGTTAATGTGTTGTCGATAAGTTTATTGATAAATGCTTTGAGATTTGCATTTGATTTGAATATTCGTACTTGTGTTGTTACGCTTTATTCCTTGCTTATATATATTGTTGAACATCTTTCCTGTCGTATTGTGTACTTCCCCATCGTTTCTTTTAGTGGCAGGTTAGCGCGGATTTGAGTGCTATGAACCAATTGGGATGATTTTAGTATGGATATTTTTGGCAAGAATATTTTTTGGAAGATTTGTATTATTTTATTGTGTTGTATAGAGCATTGGTGATTTATATTATTTCGAGAGATTTTGTTGTATTGAATTTGAAGAATTGAGATTAGTGGTTTCGTTTATATTGTGGGATTTTTTTAGATGATCTATACCTTGCTATGTTGGAATTAGTTTAGTTTTATATGAGTAGTGTGCCGTTCGCTCTCCCTGGGCGGATGGGGTGTTACACGACCCCTCATTTTGGTCTGGACGACCCTATGAGGGTACGACAGTATGAGGCCCAAACTAGGCCAGGCTCGCTGCCAGCAGGAACTTTTCCCTTGGCCTCACGTAGCAAGCCAAGGATGACATCATCACAGCGCGTGATTTGGAAGACACGTGGAACAGTAGGCGTGGGACTCATATATCACGTGGAAGACCGTTATAATAATATCACCCCCTCACTTGAGGGAATATTATGACATCATTAATCACAGGTGGACCTCCAGGTGTCAGTAGGGGATTGCCTAGATTATAACTCACATGCACCATGCATGCTTGGGGGGGTACACTACACCCCCTAAGACCTACATATACTTGTCACCTACAACCCTGCAAAGGGATCGATAATTATAACCCTAGCTAAAACTCTGCTTGTACACACAGTAGAGAGAGAGTGAGCTATTGTGTATTGTATCCAAGGGCATTAGTGCCCATATTTAGTGGATCACACAATCACAGTGGATGTAGGCCTAATTGGATGAACCACTATACATCATTGTCTTATTCCTCTTATACTCATCCCCTTTTATACACTTACACACATATACACCTCTATGGCTGCCATTGTTGTTACTATTTGAGCTCATCATCACTTATTTGGTGGTGCTGAATCTTAGCATCATCAGTTTGGTGTCGTCTGTGGGAATGAGAAGACATGTCTTCTTTTATACAGCTTGACCTCACCGGGCACTCTGGTGGTGAACTAGATCTCCCCCTTTATGGAGCTATTTCACCATTGAAAGAGACGCATTAGGGTTTTCAAGCTCTTCACTCTTTTGATCATTCATCTCTCTATAGCTCAAACACATGGCACCGGAGATGCCACCACCACCTCTTCCTTCACTGGATAGTGGAGTAGGACCCAGTTCCAGTAAACCACCGCCTCAGTCTGAGATGGCTGATGTGGCTGCCGCCTTGAAGTCTCTGGAAGCAAGCTAGCAGATTATGCAGGAGTAGTTCACAGCTCTTAGCCAAAATATACTAAGACCACCGGGAGTCTCACCGAAGATGATTACTCCAGCAGCAGCTCCGAGGCAGCATGAGGCCAGGGGACCACCCCAGGCACCACACAAAGACTTGTCGCCTCCTCAACGGCTGAGGGATGTTGCTGACCCCTGGCGTCTATGCCTAGGGAGGCAAGGAAACCCTTACCCAGAAGACAGGTATGATGATCTGGAGGGGGAGGAGGCCCCTATAGAATGCTGGGAGCCGTATGAGGTCTCCAATAATACTGTGAAACCTCTCCAGGAGAGGAGAGGGAAGTGTGGAAGGTAAAATTCTGACGATCGCCAGAGGGGCTCTGCTTTTGACCGCCTGAGCAAGGGGTCGACCTTTGAAAGACTGGGTCCAATAAATGACCTACGGGAAAAACTTTCTCGAACGAGGAGTATTACGAGGTCCCGAAGGGAGATAACAGATGGCCGACCCCACGAACGGGACGACGATCAAGGAGAAGTAAATAGCCAACACACACATGTCGCAGCGAAACCTTCCGTTCACCTCAAGGAGGCGGCAAGGGATAACATCGGCCAGGTCAACCCTACGACGCCCTAGAACGACTCGATCCAAAGGTTGGAAGATAATATTGGTGATATTCTGAAGATTCGGGACCCTCTTCAAAGAGGATACTCCATAGGCTCACCCTTTGTGACGAAGATAGTCAACTTCCCCATGCCATCCAACTTCAAGCCACCAATGGTCACCCCACGGTATGACGGGAGTACCAACCCTGTCCATCATATTGAGATATACCAATCAATGGTAGACATATACTCTATCTCAGATGAGATGAGGTATCGTGCCTTTTCTGGCACTCTGACGGGGGCTGCACACGTCTACTATATGTCTTTCCTTAAAAAATCCATTGAAAACTTTAACAGTTAGCAGACCGGTTTATCCATAACTTTTTCTTTAGAGTGAGGCCAAAGAGGAAGACCACACACCTTCTCTATATTAAGCATGGGAAGAGTGAGAGCCTAAGAGACTAAATAGCCAGATTTAACAAAGCAAAGTTAGAGGTTGAAGACTATGAGGAGAGTATAGCCATGACCGCTCTTATTGGAGGACTCCAGAAGGGGAAGCTGCTATGGAAGCTTGCTGAAGACCCTACAAGGACAATGGCTGAATTGCTGTCGACAGCAGGAAAGGTGATGAACGCCAAAGAGGCGATGGCCGTAAAATACGAGGATGATAATGGAGGCACTAATGGGGGTAATTACCATAAGAAGAACAAAGAGTGGAAGAATAGGTCTACAGATTACAAGTTCGCTGATTACACCCCCCTGACGATCAGCTGCGAACATATTCTCAATGAGATAAAGAGTGATCGATCCCTAAAGTGGCCTGAGAAGCTGAGGGCAGTCCCCCACAAGAGAAACAAAAACCTGTGGTGTGAATTTCACCAAGACCATGACCATATGACAGACAAATGCTTTGCTCTCAAAGATGATATTGAAAAAATGTTTAAAGAAGGGAAGCTCACGAAGTACGTTGACAAAGGTTCCTTTAAGAGGGGCTGAGGGGACGACCCCAGAAAGAAGATAGGTGATGCATGTAGAGAAGATCTTCCAAAAAGAAGGGACGACCCTTCGGATGATGAGGACGACCCTGACCTCCCTCCGATAGATGACCACGGCCCTATCAAGAGACTTAATATGATCTCGCTCGGTGTTGGAATGATCTATGGGGGTCTAGTAGGAGGAGGGGCAGAGGTCGCCAACAGGAAGGCCCATGTATCTGAGGCCAAGGCAGTGACAAAAATTGTGCACTCAACCTCTCTGGAAGCAAAGTCAGAGAAGAGAAAGAAAGTTTACATGGACACCCTGATAGTGGGATTATCAAGAATGGACTTCAAAGGCCTCTTATCCCCGCATAATGATCCTCTGGCCATCACTACCAGGGTGCATAGATATGAGGTGCGGAGGATCTTGGTAGATGGGGGTAGCTCTGCAGATGTGATGTTTTGGCCATGATTCAAAGCCTTAGACCTCAGTCGTGCCAGACTCATCCCATACCATCACCCATTTATTAGGTTCAGTGGGGAAAAAATTCATCCTCTAGGAGTGTATGAGGCCGATGTCAAGATGGGGGAAGAGTGGCCGAGACGTCTTACCAAGAAGGTCAGCTTCTTCTTGATGGAAGAACATGTCTTCTCATCCTACAACATTATACGGGGGTAAGTAACCCTCAAGGGGTTTGAGGTTGTGCCGTCTACGGTTCATCAGATGATCAAATTCCTGACCCTTTACGGGGTAAGAGAAGTTTAGGGAGACCAGACGACGACATGAGAATGTTACTTAAACTCTGCCGAAGAAAGAGAGGTGCATAAGAAGGCAACATCCACTTACAATATTAACACCCCTGACCTCAGGGATGAGAAAAAACTCAAGAGATGAGAAGCCGCGGAAGAGGTAGAATCCATCATCCTCAATGAGGATGAGCTAAAAAAACCGTCCAAATCGGCAAAGCTCTGAAGATAGACATAAAATAAGACCTCATCAAGATGCTAAGGAGAAGACAGAGTGTCTTTTCATGGATTCACACAGATATTCCAAGGATCGACCCCGAAATTATGAGCCACAAGCTCAATGTGGTAGAGGGTGCAAAGCCGATAAAGAAGAAGAGGAGAATTTATTCTCGAGAGAAGTATGAGGTCATTAGGGATGAGGTCAAGAAGCTAGAAGATGCAGAGTTTATCAGAGAGGTCATCTACCCCGAATGGTTGTCCAACACAGTCATTGTCCCAAAATCCAATGGGAAGTAGAGGATGTGTGTAGACTTCACATACCTCAACAAATATTGTCCCAAAAACAGCTTCCCTCTCCCCGCATTGATCAGATGGTAGAGGCTACCGCGGTCCATGAGCTCATGAGCTTCATGGATGCCTATTCAGGGTACAACCAGATCTTCATGAACCCTGAAGACTTGGAGAAAATAGCCTTCATTACCGATAAGAGGACATACTATTATAGGGTCATACCCTTTGGCCTAAAAATGAGGGGGCAACGTATCAGCGCCTTATGAATAAAATGTTTGAAGACCAAATTGGGAAATCTATGGAGGTTTATGTAGATGGCATGCTAACCAAAAGCTTAAAGGCTGAGGATCATGTGGCTGACCTCGAGAGGACCTTTAACACAATGGATAAGTACCAAATGAAGCTCAACCCGACTAAATGTGTCTTCAGGGTCGGAGAAGGGAAGTTCTTGGGGTTCATTGTCAACCAAAGAGGCATCGAGGACAATCCTGAAAAGATAAAGGCCCTCATAGAAATGAAGACCCCGAAGACCATCAAAGGCGTTCAAAGGCTCACAGGGTGAGTGGCTACTTTGAATAGGTTCGTGTCCAGAGGCAGATACAGGTGCTTACCATTCTTCAAAATCCTCATAAAGGCTTTTGAATGGAGTAAAGAGTGTGATCGGGCTTTCAAGGAGTTAAAGGCATACTTAGGGTCACCCTTGCTGTTGTCACGACCAGTACAGGGTGAACGACTACATGTGTACCTAGTCGTCTCAGAATCAGCCATCAGCGCAGCCATTATGAGAGAAGAGGACGGGGTATAAAAGCTCATATATTTCAATAGTAAGGCACTTTGGGGGGTAGAGAAAAAGTACCCAAGGATGGAGAAGTTAGCACATTCCTTGATCCATGCATAAAAAAAGATGAAACCGTACTTCCAGTCCCATACAATGGTCATCCTCACCGACTCTCCTCCCAAACAGGTCTTACATAAGCCAAAAAATCGAGGAGGCTAATGGCCTGGGCCATAGAGTTGGAGGAGTTTGACATTGTATACCAACCTAGGGTGGACATTAAGGGGCAAGAATTAACAAATTTCATGGCTGAATTTACCTGGGAAGATGATGAGGCTGAAGTTGAGAGCCTAGAAGAGAGAGATACACGGTAAGGAAGAATTATTGACCCATCCGTAGAAAAGATTGAGACAAGCACCGCTAGTGGAAAAGTGGCAGAAAATAAAGAGGGAAAATATCTCTTTAAACAGGGGTCCCTAACTTAGGGAAATTTCTCATAGGAAAAGACCGTGTGGAACCTCTGCGTTGATGGGTCCTCCTGCGAAAGCGGAAGTGGGGCTGGGTTAATTGTAACAGCACCTGATGGCACAGACATTGAGTACGCCCTAAGGTGCAACTTCAAAGCCTCCAACAACGAGTCTAAATATGAGGCCTTGATAGCGGGACTCTCCTTAGCTAAGTCCTTTAGTGTTGACCATATTGTGGTCCATAGTGATTCAAGACTAGTGGTGAATCAGATACTAGGAGCCTATGAGGCTAAGGATAAGAGAATGGACAAATATCTAGAAAGGGTAAGGGCACTATTAAAGAGCTTTAGAGAGGTAAAGTTGAATATGATACACTACACCAAATCTGCCTAATTGTCACGGTCATTGACCTTGACAAGTTCAACTTGTCAAGTTCAATGACCGTGACAATTCGGGGGGAGAAAATTTTTTTTGTCACGGTCATTGACCATGACAAGTTCATTAGAATTGTCACGGTCATGTCACGGGCCATGACCGTGACAAGTTTAGTCGCGGTTAACAACTGTGACAAATCCTTACCTTTTTAAAAACATTATCATGGTCAATGACCGTGACAACCTTATTTGTCAAGGACTTGTCACGGTCAATGAACGTGACAATTCTGGGCAGAATTTAAAAAAAATCTGCTGGGCAGTATGGTCACTGCCACTGCCTAGCAATATATTTGTACCTGTTATAACAACATCATATATCCAAATAAACTAAAGATAATGCAAATATATATTCAAAATAGAAATAATTTACATGACGATATAATCCAAATATAATTCAAATGTACCAATTTAAAAATAATGTCACTACATGTCTGGGGTAAATGTGAGGAGGTGAGTAGGCCACACGATATACAAATTGACACGCCCACTAATATATATCGTGCCACATTGTTCGCGCAACCATAATAGGGAGTTCTCCTTCCCGGGTATCACATGCGTGACGAGCACTTTGGATTCGATCTCTTGAAGCTCACGTCCATGAACTATTCCACCCTGGACGATATTTGGGTCCCTCAACCCCCGTCCTATCCGCTGGCCATCAAATGCGTACAATATGAACATGCTTAGCCAACCAAGTGTCGACATCGTTCTGTTGAAGGGAGCCAAATAGGTAAGTGGATCATCGAAGTATGCATGTGTCGGTGATGACGCAGCGAGGTCCACATCCTCGTCATCCTCTGCCTCGTCCTCCTGCACCTCCTCCTCCTCCGCCTTCTCCTTCCCTTTACCTTTCCCTTTACGGTCTCTGCCCAATGTATGCTTCATGAATGAGTACATATCTTGGACCGTCGCCTCCAAACGGGACAGCTTCGCGTCATGTGAATCCACTGTTCGAGCCAACCCGGTGTCTCTCATCTCCAATTCGATGATCCTAGATTTGGCCACCCGCGAGCTCACCCCTTTTGTCCTCCCCTAGCGATCAGAGCCAAGCACTTGGCTAATTGCTTCTGTGGACAAAGATGCCTTGTCGGCATCAGACTATGACTCATGCACTTCCTTAAGCTTTGCCTGAAACAACAAAAATCACATGATTAGTAAAATAAGTAAACTAAAAAATTATAACGTAATTAACAAAAAGTAAACAGTCGGAGTACTTACAATCGTGTTCGCGGCGCTCGGGGATACCTCCATGTCCTTCCCCTTCTTCGTACGAAGAGCCACATAAGTATCGAGCCTATGTGGCTTACCCCCCGGGCCACTCCCTACCCCTGAAATAAAATAAAGTAAAATTAGTATCGGCCCCGTAAAGTAAAATAATGCAGAATAATATATTTCTATAGTTATAGAAAAATTAAATCTTACCTTCATCCTATGATCCACCTCGGCATAAGACGTCCTACCGGAGTAGTTCACGTCCTTTTTTTTGCCCGATTTTCTCTCCCCGATTGGCGAGATGCCAATTGTCACTCCCCGATCTCATTGTCAATGAACTTTTGTCATTGTGCTAATGAGATCGGCTCCTTCGGCGGTACGGATTCACGCCATTGGATAATGGACTCTCGTTTTTGCCCAAAGTACCGTGTTCGCATATTTTTCTTCCACGTCTTGTTTTGCTCCCTCAGTTGCTCCAAGACAGAATCGCATAGCTTTGGATCCAAGTTGAATTGTTCATGTCCAACAAATACAATGTTAGTTGCGAATAAATATAAATATAAATATAAATATAAAATGAAATTGAAATTGAAATATTCATATTCATATAAATATATTACCTGTAGTGCCGCCCAAATAGCTAACTTGAGCTCATATGGCACCTCCTTCCAACTCATAAACCCCGGGCCGATGACCGTCTTGAGCAGCTCGAGGGATCTCGCTAATATCTCTGACTTGTTCTCGATGGTAATCCCAAATTTGCCATATTTGGGGAGCCTAGGGGCCGAGGAACCCTTGTCGCCTCCGCTAGTACTGAGCCCAGACGACATCATCATAACCAGCATCATCATCCTTGTCTTAATACCTGAACGAGACATTTGCTGTAAAAAATGTTATTAGTACAGATAAAAAAAATTAGGAGAAGCTATGAAAATATGTACGATTACTACAAATAAAAATAAGCACTAATTATTAATTTACTTTCATACACCCCCTCCCCAGCCACACACACGCACACGTACACGCACACACACAACCCCCTGCCCCCCACCACACACACAATAATTATTTTCATCAATTAAAGTATACAATTATTAATTTACTAATTTGCAATGAGGGGCAATCCTACTTTCATAATTAATCATATATTAATTTACTAATTTACAATAAGGGGCAATCATATATTAATTTACTAAAAAAAATTAATAATCAATCAATTCTTTTACAAGGGACACTACGCACATACACACACATAGACACACATGCAGCCCCCCAGCCCTACCCCACCATGAGTTCTTGAATTTGTTTTTAAAAATTGAGAACGAGAAGGACACCCAAGTATCTCGCATAAGAAGTGATAGAGGTGGAGAATTCATATACTCAGGTGTTATAGTATTAATTCATTTCATCAATTAAACTCAGGTGGAGAATTCATATACTCACCCGTACTCCTTCTAATTCATATATTCAATTAATTCATTTCATCAATTAAACTAACAATTAAAGTATACAATTATTAATTTACTAATTTACAATGAGGGGCAATCCTACTTTCATATGAAATGGGCACTAATTATTAATTTACTTTCATCTAAAACTATACAATTAAAATTACAATTAAAGCTATACAATTTATTAATTAAGGCTATACAATTGTTAAGATTGCCCCACCACACACACACACACACCACACCCCCACCCCCACCACCCCACCCCCTGCCCCCTCCCCCCGCCACACACATGCACACACCTGCACACACACACACCCCACCCCACCCCCACCTTGCCCCACCCCCTTCCCCCATCCCTGCCCCCTATAGAACTAGCTTCTGTGGTAACAGTTATATTCCTGTAGTGTTGGATGATTGTCTACAATTTAATTGGGTCGCTTTTATGAAAAATAAATCTGACACCCTCCGTGAGTTCTTGAAAATTCTTTTAAAAATTGAGAACGAGAAGGACACCCAAGTATCTCTCATAAGAAGTGGTAGAGGTGGAGAATTCATATACTCAGGTGTTACAGAATACTGTGTAGGTAATGGATATAAACATGACTTTAGTGCACCTAAGATCTTACAACAAATCTTCCAAATTGTCACGGTCATTGACCTTGACAAGTTCAACTTGTCAAGGTTAATGACCGTGACAATTCGGGGCAAGACAACTTTTTTTGTCACACTATATATTTCAAGTATGTTTCATTTAATTATCATACTATATATATATATATATATATATATTGTTCGATATACAAAGTAATTTTCAAAAAAAGTTTAAAAATCCCACCCCCATATGGACAATAAATCAGTGGTCATGCGACTTTTAAAACTAATCAACCCAACATTTACTAAACAAAATAATCCAACAGCAATGTCAACAACAAATGTGTATCCCGTACTCCTAATTCATCTACTCAATTAATTCATTTCATCAATTAAACTAACAATTAAAGTATACAATTATTAATTTACTAATTTACAATGAGGGGCAATCCTACTTTCATATGAAATGGGCACTAATTATTAATTTACTTTCATCTAAAACGATACAATTAAAATTACAATTAAAGCTATACAATTTATTAATTAAATCTATACAATTGTTAAGATTGCCCCACCACACACACACACACACACCACACCCCCACCACCCCACCCCCTCCCCCCTCCACACACACACACACACACCTGCACACACACACCCCCACCCCACCCCCACCACCCACCCCCCACCCCCTCCCCCCACCACACCCCCTGCCCCCTCACTCACCACACACCACCACACACACATACACACACATATACACATACATATACACACATATATATACACACATACACACTCATATAGAAATGAAAGAGAAAGAGAGGAAAAAACATACCTTAGAGAGAGAGAGAGAGAGAGAGATAGCTGAACTCGATTAGAGAGAGAGGGAGAGGGAAAAAAATGGTGGGAAAAAAAAGCCTAGGGATTTTTTTACTAAAGACATTGTTACGGTCGTGTCAAGGTCCTTGACCGTGACAATTCTTTGTCACGGTCTTGTCACGGTCAATGATCGTGGCACAAAACTCATGTTTGTTGTCACGGTCAATGATCGTGACAAGGGTGGCCAGCTGAAAGGTGAAAATTTGGCCATTTTAGTGTAGTGATACCTAGGCATGACAACGGCCGAGCAGATGCACTTGATAGGCTGGCCTTAGCAACTAGGGCAGAAGTCAGGAGTACAATCCCAGTAGAAATTTTGCTTCGACCAACGATCGAGGAAGAAGAGGGAACACTTGAATTTTGCTTAAACATCGATAAGGAAGCTTCGTGGATGGACCCTATAATCAGATACATTAAAGAGGGGGAGATACCGAAGGGAAAACAATAAAGTAAGAAGTTGAGATACAGAGCTGCGAAATTCACTGTCATCGGAGACACCTTGTACAAAAAGGGGTTTTTGCTCCCCTTACTTAGATGTGTGCACCCGTCTGAAGTCCCACACATCTTGAAATATGTGCACGAGGGGTCATGTTCAAGCCACATTGGGGGTAGGTTTTTGGCGAAGAGGATAGTAACCCAGGGATACTGGTGGCCGACCCTGGGGAAAGACGCCACGACATACGTAAAAGAGTGCTATAAATGTCAAAGATTTTCCACAATACCTCACTAGCCCCATCATCCTCTTACCTCTATCACATCCCCATGGCCATTTGCAGTATGGGGAATCGATCTAGTAGGAGCTTTGCCCAGGGCCGTCAACAACTACCGATACTTAATCGTGGCAATTGACTATTTCTCAAAATGGGTGGAGGCAAAGCCAATGGTAATGATCACAGAGCAGAAGACCTTCCAGTTTATTTGAAAAAAACATTATATGCAGATATGGCCTCCCCAACACCCTCATCTCGGATAACGGGACTCAATTCAAGAATACATCTCTGGAGAAGTACTGTGAAAGGGTGAGTATCAAACAATTCTTCTCTACCCCAGGCCAACCTCAAGCCAAATGGAAAACGGAAGTTACAAATAGAACAATCCTAGATGGGATCAAGAAAAAACTCGAGGAGGAAAAAGGAAGATGGGTTGAGGAGTTGTATGTTGTACTGTGGGCCTACAAGACGACGGCAAAGACACCTACCGGGGAAACCCCGTTCATGCTGGCGTATGGCTCAGAAGCCATCATCCCCACCGAGATTGGGTTTCCTACTCACAGGGTCCAAATGTATGACCCCCAGAGAAATATGGAAGAGAGGAGACTTGACTTAGACTTGATCGAGGAAAGGAGGGAAGACGCCGAGATAAGGTAAGCTGCCTACCAGCAGTGGACTGCCAGGTTTTACAACCAGAGGGTGAAGCAAAGGCCAATCGCAGTGGGGGATTTAGTCCTCAAAAAGACTTGGTAAAAGCCTAACAAACTCCACCCAAATTGGCATGGACCATATAGGGTCATTGATGAAGTTGTCCCTGGAACGTATAGACTAGAGAACCTTGAGGAAGAACCCTTTTCCAACCCTTGGAACCCAGATCATTTGAAGAAATACTATCAGTAGTGTTGTAATGTCCTATCGGACCACAATTGTAATGGGTGTTGCTCCAACAGAACACTTGTAATGTTAATGAGAATATCATAATTGCCCCTCATCTTGTATTTGTCAATTCTATTATGATTGGGATCATCTTTGCGAAACCACCCTCGGCTATGATGAGGGTCAATGGTGGGGACGACCCCTCATTCACCTTCAAGAAAGACGAGGGGGGACTTGAAATATAAAAAACCATTAAGTTGGTGGGAATCCACCCTAGGCTATGACGAGGGAAAATGGTGGGGACGATCCCTCATTTACCCTCAAGAAGGACGAGGGAGGAGTTAGTGAGATTTTTAATTTAAAACATCACAAGATAAATCATACAAGAGATAAGCATAGAAGACAGAAAGAGACATGATATTATAAACAAAGTGTTACAAATGCTTGTTCAACAAAAATATAGCACAAAAATATTTGTTACATAAAGAGGGTATGGGATACAGAAAGCCACCCTATTGAGCAACATCAGAGGGCAATGTTTCAACGTTAATTATAAGAGTTTCTTTAGCGACCAAAACGAACCGATCCTCAGATGTGCCGATACCTTCGATGTGCACTTGGGACTCCACATGGGATAAGGACTCAGCTATAAGAGGATCATCAAACTGAACTGCCTCAAGAGAGGGGCGGACAGACGATACAACATCAACAAACATAAGGACGACCCATCGATAGGCCGTCCTGATCCCCCTCTCCAAGTATTCAAGACCGAAGCGTTGAAACTCGTCTGAGAGTTTGTAGGCCTCCACAGCATCAGCTCGGCCTTCTTCACTACCTCGGCTTGCTCGCTCTTGAATTGGGCATTCAGGGCTTCTTCCTTTGCCTTGAAAAGGTCATCGCTCACCTTCAGGTTTGCATTGTGCTTCTTTATCAGCTCATCAAGGACCCTTGCATGTTCACTCCTTGCTCGGTCTTCAGATCGGCCTCCAACTCAGTTTTTATAGTCTCAAGCTCGATCTTCACATCGCCCTCGTGCTGAATATCCCTCTCAGCCTCATAGAGTATTTATTGGTTCTCGACCATCCATTTGGTAGCTAACGTAAAGTCACAAACAGACTGCACAAAATAAGGCACATATTATGGGGCCAAGGAAATAGTTAGTGAGAAGTTTAATGAGGAAATGAAGTAAAAATAAGCACTTGGGCCAGAGTATGCTGACCGTAATCATACACCTTAGTCGGGGGCATCTTTGACAAGAAGTCATAGTCAGCGATCGAGGGAGCAGAAAACATCAAGGCCTTGGCTGCCCTCAGGTTGGCTATGAGAGAAGACGGTTCAGCCTTTAAAAATGTCAAGTTTTGGGACCAAAAGGCCCCCATACTGGAAGAGGATCCGATCCCCTCTGACGCCTCCACCCTCGGCCTCATCATAGAATCTAGCCGAGGGTCGATAGGAACTTCTGGCCCATTTTTTTATGGCTGTCGGAGGTTGGTTCAACATAAGTCAGCCCCATGGCCTTTGTCTTCCTTGGAGCCTGCTGAGCTCTTTGCCTTTTTTCTTGCCCAGACCAGACAATAAACTTGGCGCAGTCATCTCCCAGAGCTGATCAGATATGTTTACAGGACTACCTAAAAGGGATACGATACATCAGAAAGATTCAGTGGCAAAGAGGAAACACTTGGAGAAAATTAAAAATTGAACAAAAATGTACTCACATAATTGTGTTAAGGGGCCGACCCTCAGGCCAGCTTCTTTGAGGAAGTGAGGGGTCATCAAGTCTTCAAATTTGGCAAGCTCGCCCTCCTTATCTTGCTCCCTCAAATAATCAACTATGTCCTTTTCATCCAAACTAAGTCCAGGGTCTGACCTAGCCTTCATAGAAGGATTAGACCATCTCCTTGGGACTCTCGGATTGTCTTCCAAAGGCTGGACCCTGGCGGTAAATTCCCAATCCCCGAAAATGAAGAAAAATCTCTTCTTCTAGTCATGGTTAGAGGTTTATGCCACATGGAGAAGTTTTTTATTAGACTTCCTCGCCCCCAGATGATAGTACCCAGGCTATTTGGACGAAGAAGTGATATTGTAACAAGCTAAGAACACGTCGGCCGAAGGCTCGTCGGTAAAGGTATTTTTCCATAAGGAGACATAACCGAGGATAGTCCTCCAAGAGTTGGGAGGAAGTTGAGAGGGGGCAACGCCGAGGGCAGATAATATGTCAACTATGGAAGGGTGCAGAGGGAACCTAACACCCACCCTAAGCATCTTCTCATAAATGACAACTTCCCCCTCGTCCCCCTGGAAGACCCTCTCGTCTGGATTGGGGACCCTCATAGTTACATTAGGCTTCACACCAAATAAATGCCTCCACAGCAAGAGGTCGTGATCCCTAACAGTGGAAACATAAGCTGAGGCGTGGGAGGTGTCAACTGGATCAGTGTCAGAATCCTCTCCATCGCCCTCGGCCCCCTCCCCCTCAGATCCCTCGGCCTCATTAACTGTCGGAGGCCCTCCCAGGAAGGCCATCTGGAAGGCATAAGGGGATAATGTTGTCACGAGAACAGCCTCGGAAAGGACCACTCCCTCGGCCTATCTGCATGGGCTAAGATTAGGCATCTCTCTCCTCCTAGAGGGCCCAACACCTATTGGTGACCACACTCTTTCATCCATCTCTCCTTTGTATGAATGACTCTCAACTGGACGATAAGATGACCCATAGGACTTAAATGGTATTATTGTGGCTAAAGTAATGGGGAAAATGGGTCGTACCCAATTAGGGTCAGCCCCTCGTCTCCTTTCGTCCTCTTCCTCTATTCGCCTAATCTCTATGAAGAACTTGTCTCTCAGGGATGGGAATTCCTCGTCTAAATCATAAAGCCTCCTAAGCATTAAGGGGAAGACCCTACACTTGAAGAAATTTGGCTAACCTAACTACAAACAAGTTTACAGTTGACTAAGTTGGACTTTTGGATTAAAACCAAAGAAATAAAGGATTTTGATCAAGAACACTCAAGAAAAGGAAGAACTCAGCTCGCCGGAGAAGACGCCGAAAAACACAAGGAAACCCTAGAAACACCACAAGGGGGCATCAACCCCAATGCAAGAAATGAAATTGAAGATTAAAAACGGAATCATTGGCAAAGAAAATTACCTGAAGACAAAAACAACGGCTGAATGAAGCTTGATATAGAAAGGTTGCAGAAATGGCTATGAAAGTTGTTGAGAATCTAGAGATAGAGTTAAGGCACGAAGAAGAAAGAAAATGACTTCAGAAAATCATTTAAATATATCGCTAATGAGTGGTCCCATTAACGAAGGCAAAACACGGCCCACGAGGAGAGTATAATTAGGGCACAAAGTCCCAGGTTAAGTGTGCACCCGCCATATCTGGGAAACTGGAACGATGATGGGTGTCTGCCTAGGTGTCAAATCATCTTGACAGGTGTTACTCATCAAACTGATCAAACACTCGACTCAAAAGTAGCATTATCCCTCAGCCATCTCAACAACATCAATGGCTAAGGGCTGGGGGGTTATTGATATACCCATATAAACCCTCGGCCAGGTCAAGGGTGTCCCCCACCCAGACAAGGACAAGATGGTCTCTCAACTAATACCAGACGACCCTTCAAGGGTCTGACCCATCATCATAGCTCAGACAAACCTTTAAGGGGGATGACCCCTCATTAGTTCCAGACGACCCTTCAAGGGGTCAACCCCTCATCAGGGCTCAGACGACCCTTTAAGGGGGTCGACCTCTCATTAGGCCAAGACGACCCTTCAAGGGGCCGACCCCTCATCAGGCTCAGATGACCCTTTAAGGGGATGACCCCTCTTTTTGGTCTGGACGACCCTATGAGGGTACGACAGTATGAGGCCCAAACTAGGCCAGGCTCACTGCCAGCAGGAACTTTTCCCTCGGCCTCACATCGCAGGTCGAGGATGACATCATCACAGTGCGTGATTTGGGAGACGCATGGAACAGTGCGCGTAGAACTCATATGATACATGAAAGACCGTTATAAAAATATCACCCCCTCACGTGAAGGAATATTATGTCATCATTAATCACAGGTGGCACCTCCAGGTGTCAGCAGGGGATTGGCTACATTATAACTCACATGCACCATGCATGCTTGGGGGGTACACTACACCCCCCAAGACCTATATATACTTGTCACCTACAACCCTGCAAAGGGATCGATAGTTGTAACCCTAGCTAAAACTCTACTTGTATACACATTAGAGAGAGAGTGAGATTATGTGCCTTATATCCAAGGGCATTAGTGCCCATATTTAGTGGATCACACACTCACAGTGGATGTAGGCCTAATTGGCTAAACCACTATACATCCTTGTCTTATTCCTCTTATACTCATCCCCTTCTATACACTTACACACATATACACCTCTATGGCTGCTATTTTTGTTACTGTTTGAGCTCATCATCACTTATCCGGTTGTGCTGAATCTTAGCATCATTAATATTTTTCATGTATAATGCTACTGTCTGGGTTCATGGGATCTAATTGAGGGGAGTAGTGTGTATTCATGCTCGAGGCTCTGACATGTATGTTGACTAATATTGTTTAGGCATTAGTGCTGGAGTAACTGCGTAGGAGTGTTTGGAGATACATCTTGGAGGTACAGCTGGAGTGATTTATTTTAGATGCTTTAGTAGTTAGATTTATTTCCTTTTAGTCACATTTTATTATGAGACTCTTATTATGGATTTGGTGGGTCAATCGGTTCGATGGCTCTTTACGGTTTCATTCAGATATTTGTAGCTGAATCATGTTATTCAGTTATATATTTATTACAAAATGGATTAAATTAAAGATTAACATAGTGATGAGTTCTTTTATGGCATGAATGGTTATTATTTATTGGGATTGATTTAATTAATATCTTGTGTCATGAATTTTATATGTCTCATATCCGTCACATGCTAAGAGTGATATTTTATTTAGTGACACCCGATGTAGTTTTGGTTGCGTCTGACGCCAAAATTACGCGGGGTGCCGCATTATACATGCTAGCTCCACGTGTTCTCACTTGATATCCTCACATCTCACCTATTGTGCATGACTAATGTACTACTCTTACCCACCTAGTTATGTTACCCGCCTAACTACTTTGAATTACATCTCTTCTCCCATCTAATAAGTTATGGTGCCAACCCGTATTGCTCATACAATACGATACTTTATTTTTTTAATTCTTTATATTCAATAAGGGATTACCAGTTAATGATTAAGTTCTCATACACTTTGAGTAATTTAGATATCACTATCTATCTTATCTACTAATACACTCGTAGTAGAATCAATAACACACACACACACACACACACACACACACACACGTATATATATATATATATATATATATAGGGAGAGGTTCACAAGTGAACCTAAAAGATGAACTTTTTAATGAACCTTAACAAAATAACACCTAACAACTCATTACTTTTAATTTCTACGTTGTAATTGGTCTGCGCCAACGGCAATGAACACACGTGTCGATCCATCCCCAACTCCCTCACCCCCTGGCACCCCCCACCCCTACCCCCACCATCACCATGGAAGCCCTTATAGCGGCCCTTATGGCAGCAGGGCTACCATGGGTGTGGGTGGGGGGAGGGGGGGGGGGGTTGGGGGCCGGGTTGGGGGGGGGTGTTGGGGATCAATCAACACACGTGTCTGTTGCCGCTGGCGCGGACCAATTACAACATAGGAATTCAAATTAATTAGTTGTTAAGTATTTTTTGTTAAGGTTCATTAAAAAGTTCATCTTTTAGGTTCACTTGTGAACCTCTCCCTATATATATATATATTTCATCATTCTTATTATATATACGTACACATCACCCCTATGTAGAGACCTGCGGTGCAGGCATACTCTGCTATCAAGTCCTGGTACATCACGTACTAAATAAGGACATTGGTTCAGATAATCTCCCTCAAACCATAAATCAAATCACAAATAGTGGAGGCGAAAAATGTCCTAAGCCTTTGGGCTACGCACAATGACTGGTCACACCCTTATTCACACAAGTGGTGCTCAATTCCTAAGTTCTATGTCTTGAGGTACAACTCAATATCCCCCCAATGGGCTCATTAGAAGAAGACTGTCCGACGCGGAACCTCCCGTGATAGTAAGTAGCCTAGGTATGTTTACGCATAATATATTAAACAGTAGGTATTCACACCACCAATATATACATATACTTTGTATAGGTATACACATAGCCTATCTCAGATATCCCATACATAGTATAGTACTCTTGAATATTCTACGTATCATTACTTTAACATCATACTTCTCACCGTATAATGACGATTGTTTCCCAATACCCGAAAGGTTACCAATTGTCCCATAAGTAATTTCACTAGGTAACTCACTCATGCCCTTCCGATCTGATCAAACATTCCTTTCAATTATCTGTGACATGATGTAATTCTCTGAATTTGGTTTGATTACCACATTACCTAATTGATTATAGCCTTAAGTTCTCTTCCTATAATAATTCCCAATCCCAACATTAGCGTACTGAAAATTATAATATCTCTCGTTAGGATTTAGAACTACTTCAAAGGTCAACCCAATCATTTTCCATGAGTTCTAAGTAACAAAGGGAAAAACTGTGCAAATATGGGAAACCGAATCGATTCAGCCTTCGAATCGATTCACTGTAACATGTATCATCTTCTTCCTTTAACTGTTATGGGATTTCATCATTTTTAATTATTTAAACCACCATTACACTATCCCAAACTCCCAACCAAAGGTCTCAAATATCATAGCAGTAAGTCTAAATGATTTTTAACGTGGTAGAATCATAAGATCCTTAAAGGACAACTTCAAATTGGGTTAATTCAAGATTAAACTTTAAAAAACCTAGTTTATTCTTTTTGTTCAAGAACCTCAATAAATCTCCATATTTCTTCATAAATTTATCGTACTAATTCATCAATTTTGTACTACATGTACAGGGGATCAAGTTTATCAAATTTCCTACCTAAGAACATGAGTTTTATCTTCCAGTTTAAGGCTAAAATCCATAAAATTCATAAGGAAAACATCCTACTATAGGATGGATAATATATCAAAGCATAAATCAACAAGAAAAACACTTGCCTCTATATGTCGGTCTGAATATCTACATATTTGTGGTTGGGTGGCATTCCTCTCCTTCCAATCTACCCAACGGTGGTAGTGGTGGTGCAAGAATGGTAGAAAAACCTTAGAGTCTCCCTGAAAACCCTTCTCCTCCCTCCTCCTAAATACTCTCTTTGGTTTGGTAACTGATAACCCTAACTTTCCTAACACATAATCTTATATACACTTATAAAATTCGTAGGTCTATATTCCCCAAAATTTCAAAAGACAAAAAGATCCCTTAGGGGCGTCAGTTTGGTCTAAAAAAATGCATTGGGACCCAAACTAAACCCTCAAGTACACTTTTCTAACTATTTCGATCATTCCGGACTTACTGGCACTCTCAAAATGACCTTTTGAATTATCTAAAATGGAATTATCTTTTATTTCCCAAAATTAAGTCTCGACACGACTCACACGCGCATCCCGACTAACTTTATCGTAATTGCCATATTGTCACTCACGATAATCATAATACTTTCTTATAAATTTATTACTTATTTACAAACTAATATTCAATACAAATAAATATTAATCCTTGTCTTGCTAATTAATATTTATTTTAATCCGGATTAATTAATGAAATTAATTTAATAAATTCCAATTAAACTCAATATAAAAATCATTAAAAGGACAGAGTGTTACATATATTTGATGGACTTCATCACAGGCTTGCCGACATCACAGTGGGGTCAAAATTCCATCTGGGTCATTGTGGATCTGTCATCCAAGTTAGCCCATTTCTTGTCAGTTCAGGTGGATTATATGATCGGGTAGTATGCATAACTATTCATACCAGTTACGATGAGATTGGATGGCGTGCGTCTCAATATTATTTTTGATCGGGATAAGATCTTTATGTCCTACTAATAGCAGATTTTTAAAGAGGCGATGGACGGAGCTTCATTTGAGCATATCTTATCACCCACAGACGATGGGAAGATGGAGAGGGTGAATCTGATATTAAAGGATATGCTGTGATTATGTATTCTTGATTTCAAGGGTAGCTGGGAGCATCATTTTCCTTTTGTAGAGTTTGTGTACAATAACTCGTACTATTTCACTATTGGCATGTCACCATTTGAGGCTTTGTATGGGAGATCTTTTCAATTGACCTCTTATTGATTAAAGGTGGGGGACAACAAGCTACTCGAGATGAATCTGACTTAAGAGACGTTAGCAAAGATCGAGTTGATCAGGATTCTCATTCAGGTAGCTTAGGACATGTAGGAGAGTTACATTAATGCAAATCAAATATTTTTAGAGTTTGACTTGGGTGATCATGTATTGTTGTGAGTATCTCCCATGAAGGGAGTAATGCAGTTCTGGAAGAAGAGGAAGTTAGCATCATGGTATGTTGGGACTTTTCCCATTATCGAGAGGTTGGGTTGTTTGCATATAGTCTTGCCTTTCTAGAGCATTTACATTGGATTCACGATGTGTTTCATGTGTCATAGTTGAAGAGGTATATAGTGGTTAACATGGCTTACTGACACATACCGTTATAGGAGATTAACTTGCAGCCAGATATCTCTTATGAGGAAATACATGTTGCCATTTTAGAGCATAGCAAGTATAAGCTTCAGTCTAAGGTGGTACCGTTAGTGAGTGTACAAAGGGGACATCATAATATTGTCTAGTTGATGTGGAAGCGTGAGAATAAAATTCTGGAAAAGTATCTGGAGCTCTTCGCGAAAGGTACATTCAAATTTCGAGGATGAAATTTCGTTGTTAGGGTGAAGAATGTAGTACTCCGTAATTTTTTTATTAGGTAATTTTTGTGTGCTTTGTATTATTAATTTAATTGCAAAAATTAAATTGGATTTTAGTAAGTATTAGTTAGCGATATAAAGGATTACTATTTACTATTATTATTATTATTATTATTATTATTATTATACTTGTGTATGATACGTAAATAGTTATATGAATTATTATATGTCACGTATGAGTAAAAGAGACTGTTTATTATTATATGTCGATAGAGTGTTGTATCGACGAATCAATATAATTTATAGGCGATTCATAAGGCATGCACCTGTCGAGCTCGATTAATGATATTGTTAGTATATTTGGAGTTGGGTGACTCGAATGACCTTTTAGATTACACCGGTGATTCGAAAAGGGTCAAAATAGTTCAGAATAGGTACCTAGGTATTATATTTGGGTTTCGGGGGCTTTTTAGACATAACAGGACCCGTACGAGGATAAGAGGGTCATTTTATACATAACGCTAAAGAAAAAAGGGTTATGTTAATTAATAGGATATTTAAGAGGTTGGGAAGGTGGATGGTAACCCACCTTTCATATTTCACATAAGAGATTGAGAGAGAGTGCCTTAGAGAAGAGAGAAAGAAGAAATAAGAAGAGAAAGCTTCGAGAGGAGAATAGGAGAGACTCGACCCATCATTAAACAAGTAGAGAACTTCGAATTCTAATTCACCAAGACAAGTAGTTACTTGATCTGTGTTGATATTTTATAGTAGTTAATTATTTTCATGTTTAGAGGTAGAAATCTAAAAATTAAGGTCTTAAAGACTGAAGCTTGCTTTATTGATGTAGGGACCTAAATGATATGCGATTAAGATTTATAAATGAATTATTATTGGATACTAATCATACTTGAAACTCGGAATAGATTCTGGCGTTAAATTTGATTAATATGTAGAACTTGGTAGTAAGATTGAATCTTTATAAATCAATTGGATAAAAGATTACGATCTTGAATTTATGGGGGTTAACATGTGGGGATTCAATATAAATAGATGTAATAGTGGCTATTGACTATAATATATTTATAGTTCTTGGAAATTATGTAGGAAGAAATTTAGAAGAGAAATTGAATTTTTAGGATTTAAATTCTTGTAGGGAAAAACAAGTATATTTGGGATTCTACCATATTTCCAATCTATTCGTCCTCCAGGGTGAATCGATTCAGCCAGGCGAATCAATTCGGCTCTGGAATGCGAATCGATTTGGCCTCCTAGGTTAGATCAGGATGGGATTGTGGAAACTTTCAGGTGATTTTTATGAACCCAAGCGAGTATGTCGGAGGTTATCTTAGTAAGTGGATATTTAATTAAAAATAGTTTTATGTCGCTATTCATTATTTGGAATATTTATTAATTAACAACGGTGTTAATTCTTAGGACAAGGGTGAGAACCGAGGATACGAGTGAGTGATGAATTGATTAATTAGTCGGGATGTTAGGTTAAACTTTAAGAGTGGGTGAACCTTGTGATGTCGGATATGCGCGCGAGTTCAGTACTTATTATATGTACATATTTGAGTGATGTGTATATATATGTAGATGTGCATGATACTTTCTTTATTTAAACATACCTACTCTATAGTGGTAGCATAGGAGATTACTCGTAGTGGACGGTCCATCCTGCCATTGACCAACAACTATTCGATTAATTCCCCATGTCATAGGATTGTTGCATGGCTTGTATCCATGTATGAGGATAGGTATTGGTTTCGAGTTCGATTGGGCGTGATGTGGTATGGTTGCAACCCCTAATAGTATGCCTATGACCACCTCCATTGTATGTGGTTTTGTTTGGGATTAGTGGTGAGATTCTGACCAGGTGTCTCGGTGTGAGGCGTGATGACTAGATCTAGATAGCACACGAGGGATGCATTCACGAGGTCTCGGCTCTGGGGATGCAATTATATATATATATATATATATATATATGTGTGTGTGTGTGTGTGTGTGTGTGTGTGTGTGTGTGTGTGTGTGTGTGTGTATCTATTTATATCGTGAGTGTAACTATGTTATGCTTATTACTTGATTATTTATTCATAGCAAATGTGTCTCTACAAGATTGTTTATGAACATATACGTAGAGACGGTAGTAGTACTTAGATAATAGAGGGTATTAGCGCAATTGAACTTAAATAGCGACTATTTTTCCTAATTAGATCGAGTAGTGTAATAATGATAAATAAAATGAACACGTTAGGTGCACACTACAGTTAATACGTGAGGTTTATCTCAAGTGAGTGCGATCGGTTAATTATGAAAGTAATACACTACTATTTTAATCAATTTAAAACAATTATCTTCTTGAAAAATATTTTCTACTTTTCAAGCTTTGATCTGTATGATTTTGTTTTCCCTTATTTCTTTTTACACCCCAAGTGAGCAGCAGCAGGAGCTGGGACCGCAAGAATTGATCCATTCTTATTGTGCAATAGTTATGGATGCTACATCTTTATTTAGATGCCTCGGCTTATTTTATCTAGATAGGATCAATCATTTCTGTTTCAATTTTAGGCGAGTTGCCCATAGATGGATAAACTTTTATTTTACCATCAGACATTTATGTTTGAGTACTAAGTTTTATTATTCAGTTCTATATAGTGGATGTTTTATTTAGGGACCGATGGTTTATTCGGTTCACTATTAATATTATTATTATTATTATTATTATTATCATTATTATTATTATTATTATTATTATTGTTGTTGTTGTTGTTGTTGTTGTTGTTGTTGTTGTTGTTGTTGTCATTGTCGTTGTTGTTGTCATCGTCGTTGTTGTTGTTGTTCTTCTTCTTCTTCTTGTTCTTCTTCTTGTTATTATTATTATTATTATTATTATTATTATTATTATTATTATTATTATTATTATTATTATTATTATTATTATTATTATTATTGTTGTTGTTGTTATTATTATTATTATTTTTATTATTATTATTATTATTGTTATTATTATTATTATTATTATTATTATTTATCTATGGATTAGGATTATTAATTCATTTTAATTGTATAGTTTTATTTGTATTATTCATATTATGTTTTGATTGCGACAATGATGTTGAGAATGAAACTTATTGAGATTCGTATTTTATTTTAGTAGAGGATTAGCCACCCGATAATAGAATATGCGAGTTGTCACATTTCATTTGTCTTATGGTGTCTTTGAAAATTGTTTAAAAAATAAAAAAAAATTGTTTATGTGTAGTTTGGTTTTACACATTTTTTGTGGCATATCAGTGTATTTCAATCCACTTCCTTCCATTTTTCGATGGGGCTAGAACATATGATTTTGATTGTCAATGATTAGATTGTTCTTAAACATGATTTGATGGAATAGTTCAAAAATAACTTCCTTAATCAATTTTACTTTGCATATACCTACTCACATACATGCACGATCTCGTTTAGGTTTTAACTTCATATGTTACATGAGCTAAGTGAGGTAATCTCCTAAAAATCATTCCATATACATATATATTTGATTGGGGGAAATGTGCATGTAAGAACCAATACCCACAAGTTTGATTTTTTATTCAGAATATGAGTGCGCAAGGGAAAAGGTCTACAAAGATAAAAATCTTCCTTGCATGAAAGGCCACCGTTGGCAAGATACTAAAAAATTAATAGGCAAAAGAAAAGAAAATATTGCCAAGGCCAAATATTATTTCATTGACTCTTCAATTAAATTAGTATCTTCAAATTGAGAGTGAAAAAAGGTTACATCTAGATTTTGAGGGTGTTATATTTTGATCGATATGTTTAGGCAAGTGTGCATTATGCTTTTTTGTATATTTATGAGTTCACTTTATCTATCTATACGAAGCTAAATATATTTTTTTGGTAAAGTTAATGCAGTGATATAGAACTCCTTGGACATTTTTGAGTGAATGCATCATAAATATTTTATTTTCTAGTTCAAGTCTCTTCACTCCATTTACCATTTGTTTACACACATCGATACTACGCTAGTGTGGAAAGCTTATGTGTTTTATGTCACGTTGTGATTGTTTATATATATCTATATGGATATATACACGCCTTTGTGTTATTGGCATCTTTTGCATATTTATATATACGCTATTGTTTGTTTTAAGTCTTTGTGTTTGCATTTAATCCATGTTTGCTATGTACTTTATCTTTGAATCAAATTAGCCTATTATATGATCATATTAGTATCTATTATTGATTATTTGCATTGGTATCTCATGCTTCATTTTCTATTCAGGTTGGCATCATTTTTGCATTAAAATTTGTATAAATTGATCATTGTTTGGATTCTTTGTGCTTATTTTGCAGAACTTGTTTGTCATTTCTTATTGTAATTTACACCATTGCATGATATATTTGTTTTCCCTATATGCTTACCCATATTTTATCTTGCAAGAGAACTATTTATATTGGGGAGAAATTTATTTCATTATTCACCTTTATTCTTTTTCTATTCCTGAACAAAAAATAGGATACATGGTATCTCAATGTTTATAGTCTAGGGGAGATTTTTCCTTTAGGGGAGACGTTCGAACTTAGGTTGAGATTATTAAATAAAGCTCGAGGGTTTATTCATATGTAGATTTATTTTGTTATATATACTATTTGCATTTGAAGGTGTGTTTAAGTATGCAAGTTTGCAACGATGCATCAAAGTCTAACACAAGAGAAAAGGTACTTAGTGTATGAGTCAATCAACTTGTACTTTTTTATTTTGGGGATGGGGATCGAGTCTTAAATGAGATTGACGACCCATAAGAGTTTTTATTTTTGGTTTTATCATGGAATAGCCAAAGGGTGAGATTTGTAAGGAAAATTTTCCAAATCGAGTCAATTTGAATGTTTTGTCTTATTTTGTGTTTGGAAAAAAAATGTTTGACTCATAGGTTAAGACTTTAATGTGTTGATATTTCAAGCTTATGACGTGATTTCTTAAAGATGTAAAGGCCAAGGTAGGATATAAACATTATAGTGCCAAGTTTCGTGACTTTTTTTCATCTTCATGTTCCGAGGATATCTCAGGTATGAATGTGTATATATTCTGATCCTTGGAAGTTAATATTGGGTGTTTGTTTTTTAGAAATGGGTTTTAAATGTTTTCGAATATTTTTAATATTTTTTAGAAAATTTTCCATGTCATTAGAACGACGTTGAATAAGTCATTCGAACAAGATAATGTACCTTATTAGATCAAGTTCTAAAAACATCAAATGATACATGTTTTGACCTTCTCTCATTTATCATTAGATATTTCATTAGAAAGGCCTTCTCTAACGAGATTTTTGGCTTCATTCAAACGATATCCATTTTATTTGAATGAGCCTATGTATTTTCAAGAATGCTATATTTTTCAAATTGTTTTCCATCTTTATCTCATTTTTGAAAAAACTCCTACAAATATGAGTGTAGAGCAACAATTTTCTTTGAGGATTTAATTTATGTTTTGAGCTCACAAACTCTATTAAAAAGCACTCTGAAACTCTAGTTTTCACCCAAGGTGTTTAGGAACCAAGTGTTCATCTTACTATGATTTGAAGATCATATTTTATGCACAAAATGTTTAATCTCTTCATCGTGTTGTGTACCATTTCATATTGTGGAATCCGTACATGATGTTTACACACGGTGGGCTCCATTGTGTGGTGTTTCATCGATGAAGCGGTGGATTTCGTATTATGATTCGTCGACGGTTATTGAGATGTTTAGTGGATATCAAGGTGTAAATGGACTCACACATTTTGACAGTTCTCAATTGGACTTTTATGTGACACTAGGCAGAGGTTGAAGGCATGAAGATCATCAAGGCTTGCAAGGGCATCAAGTATGTGTTATAAGTCTTCTAATATGTACCTTGTATTTCCATACTTCATCGAGTTTACGTGGGTGGGTCATCCGAGTTTTTTTTTCCATTTGAGTTTTCCTCATACATCGGGCATTGTGGTTTCATTTACTTATTTTATCGTACACTCAAGTAGATGTATGTTTTAGGTTAAGATAAAATTGGTTAACTAGTTTAATCACAACTTGTTTAAAATTGGTGATAAGTTTACTTTGGGTTAATTTTTTAAGTTTAATAGTTAATTTGCATAAATAAAAAATTGACTTTTGTTTAGACCATTCCATATGTTAGCACTCTCGTGAAAAATAAAGTAACTTATACAAAAAAAATCACAAAAAGAAAAAAAAAACTTACAATATAAGAGAGGGAGAGGGAAGTATCTAGTATTTAGTGTTATTTATCTCCAAGTATTAGAGAAATGGATATATAAAGAGGAGGTTGAATGTTTTGAATTTTGAGTAAGGTGACCACACAGAGAAAAGGGAGAGAATGAGGAAGAAAAGAGTGATTATGTTGTTGACCTACTTCTCCATTTTCCAACCCACGTGTGTTTTTACACCCGTTTCTTAACAATACTTCTTTCCATGCAAATAATAAAACCATTATATTTATAATTCTTGAACTATTCTTTCCAAAATTATTTTCTTAAGGCCACTTGGGGTAGCTAATGTTTGAAAAGATTATTAATTAAAAAAATCATAATACTTTTATATCAACATGTATGTAAATCCTTCATATTTTAAGTACATATATAACCATACTCCATGAAATTTATTCAAAACTAAAAAGAAAGAGGAAAAAGTGTTATCACTATGATTAGATAAAGTATAACAAGATCAAATTTGTCCATACATGATGAATCAAAATAATTTAGAGGACCTCATCTCCTCCTTCATATGTCATTCAACTTGTATGGTTCCTTAGGTGATAAACATGATAGTGTACTTGTTGTCTCACTCACATTTGATAATAAGCTATTTTTCAATGAGAACTTCAAGCCCTCATTTCCCTAACCCGTTTAGACCATATAATTATCATCCACTGAATGATTGCCATGTATTTTTATTAAACGAAAATTACAGCCGAGTAATATGTGCGGGATCAACGTTAAAAGAAGTTTACACACTAGAACCATGTCAAGATGTTGGACGTGAATTAAGCACTAAGAAGCGTTTATTGGAGTACTATGCACCTAGTCAGGAAAACTCAAATAGGATGAGTAACCACCTAATAATTACAAGGGAAGTTGGGTTGCATAACAAGAGACTATATAAATAAGCAACGAACCAAAAAAGGAAAAGAGGATTGCCTCAACAAAAAATTGATTTACACGTTTTATCCTTTCAGCACTTCTATTTTATTTTTTTCACTTGTTTACATCTTTTCTTTTATTCAAAGTAGAATGTAAATTTCTTTCACTTTTATTAAAGTTTCTTACCTTTATACTTGGTTTCCTTCACTTCTTTTTTCTTTTCATTTCGTAGTGTAATCCTTTACTTTCAAGAATTTTGTTTTCTTTACTTTTTCCAAGTTTTGCTTTATTTTAGTTCATGCACTTTACAGCTTCTTTTTGTTCTTGTTAATTGTATCAATTAAGCACTCACATTCATGTCTTCCCTAAAGGAAACACAAGTCTTCTTAATTGCAGCATCGAATGGTACACAATTGTCTGATTTATCACGATGCTAGGATATTTTGGTGGGTAAGATCATAACCTTTCCTAATATGTTCGTAATTAAAATTAAAACTATTAACCAAGCAAAGTGAAAACCACACAAACATGTTTTTGGAATGCCCACTGGGACACTTAGTGTTGAATTGGTGTTTGAAATGGCTAGGACACGTATACACGAGGATATAACTGAAAATGTTGGTGAAATTGGATCAACCTGCCAACATATTACCACTTTAAAGCAAACACTAGCTGAACTAGCTCATGAGTCGGGACCATATGCTCATAGTCAATATTTGAATTCATAAGACGCTAGTTATTGGTGAACTCAAAAAAACCCAAGACTAATTTATCAACCAATTAAACCCGATCTTTCATCATCTTGGTAAAATAATGTAGAATATTAACACTATGATCTCCACAGTGACAAGTATATTGTTTACACCTACTAATACAATGTCTAATGGTAAGGGATATGCACCGCAATTTGGCATAAACCTAATAACTTAATCAACTTCTTACCATCCTGTCTATTATAGACCCAACACTGGTGAAACAAACATTAGAAATAACCTATGAATATGAGCATGCCCTAATACCATTAGTCTAGGCATAAACAATCCAATGAAAAGTTCTGGACCATCTAACCTACCAATAATTTGGTTACAACAATACAATAGGGAGAACATGTCTCCTAGAGGAAGGGAAAACTAGGCTATACCAAAATGATGTCGACTTATGCTTTCAAGGTACTTCAAACTATGAGATTATCAATAATCCTATATTTAAACAAGAACTCAAGGAGTTAGGAAACAATAGGAGAATTCATATTAAATTTCCTCATGTCCCTCAACCTATAGCCTATCAAGAACAACAAAATTTGTAAACAAATGCAAAATAGTACTACCGGAGTCTAAATTTATAAAATTGGCACATAATGGTTTAGAATTTATGCTTCAAAAGTAATTTGATGCCACTGAAGTTAAAGATTTAGTAGAATTAATTACCAATGTACCTAGATATGAAAGAAGAGTGTGAAATAAATACCTCTTATTTTAAAACATATTATAAGGATCCTAACTTTGAAGTAGATGTTACTAAAATAATAAGAACTTAACATATATTTTATGAATCATTAGGTCAAAAGGACTCAACAACATAATCTTTTGCCACCAAAATAAAGGGAATGATAAACAAAATATCCATTTGACATTTATAATGAGGATGAGGTCTTTTATTATCTCTTGAGTGCTAAAATGTTGAAACCACCTTAGGATTCTAAAAAAACTAATGAGATTAAAGTGAAAAAATATTTAAAATGGCATAATGTTTTCTCCTACTCAAATAATGCTTGATTTGTGTTTTTTGATAGGATTGAAGAGATAGTTATGTGGGAAAAATAAAATTTCATGCAAAAGAAGAAGGAATAATGGGTGTGGTTGATGACCCATTATCCAATGTCAAAGAAGTGAGGACGAATATGTAGTCAATTCAGCTGCCTATAAACAAAGGGCATGTTGAATTTTAAATAGGATCATGTTTTAATTAAAGTCTTTGAAACCTAAAATGACTGAGGATATAGGACAAAAGGTCATGAAACACCTATGTAGTAGATATGGAGATCATTATGAGGAAACGTGTTAAGTTGTGTCTTCGAAGGGAACAAAATAGTTGAAAAACATTAAGAATGGAAACAATGGCTATGCTCTTAGATACCCAAAGTTCTTAGGCCAAGATGTAGTTCAAAGTAAGGACTTTAGATAGGTGAGGCCATTCTTTACTCCTTATTACCCTCATTGTAATGATAATATTCCATAAAATAATCAATACACCTGACTTAAAAGAGTCCAAATCACATCAGTTTGTGGGGAACTCAAGGACTCAAAAGTCATAAAGTCTATCCCAATGGTGAAATGAGTGATAGATTATCTTGTAGTGCAAGATCCAAAGGTGGAACAATAATTTAATTTAGGGAAGCCCAAGAAAGTTGCCCCATATATGTGGCATGGGTTTTAACCACCCAAGTCAAAGATAACGGAACTAGAGCTGGTGATTTCTTAAACCCAACAAAGGAGAATCTAAAAGAACTACGGGGAGTGATAAGAGGCCTTAAAAATTATGCATACCAATGGATCAGAGGAATTTTCCTCCTCGTTATCAAAGCTAAACCTAAAGTTTCACAATAAAGCAAAAGAAAGTAACTCCTTTCCAGACCTGCTGGTTAAAAAGATCAAAAATATGGAAAAATTTATAAGTGTGGATGGGGACAGTTCATCTAGAGATAATATTTCTAATGAAGAAGAAAAAGAAGAAATGATGGCAGTAGATGTCATAGTTCATGAGAGAGTATTTGAGGAGAAATAGTTCATCTAGTTTGGGTCTCCACCCTAGCAAGTTACAATCAATATGGCTATGATCTTCCCAAATAGGTTCAAATCTAAAGAAGGGATGGAGGTCCCTATGATGGAGGTGGATGAAGATGAGAAGTCAGAGTTAGAAAACATTGAATGATTTATATTGTCTCTAGATATAACATATGGGTCGAAGATCCTACTAAGAATATGATTAATCTTAAAAGCTTGGATAAATGTAATTCTAATTAATAAAATATTTTATGATAATGATAAAACTATTAATATAATTCCATATTCCATGCTTCCCAAAATAAAAAAACAAAGCACCAAATTGGTCAAGATCCAAATAATTATATCGAGTTTTTCAGGAGATAAAAAGTCAACCGAGGGTGTATTTTGCTACTGATATTGGAGTAAGCTCGAGGAAATGCCAAACTACTTTCTTTATTATTGAAGGAAAAGTAACATTTAATGCATTACTTGGTAGGGACATGATTCACTCTAACAAATGTATTTATTCTTCTATGCATTGGAAACTACTTTTAATGAAAGGGGATGGGATTATGGAAGAGGTGTAAGTTAACCCAATGCCTTCTCACTCTAGCTCTATGAAGGCAAAACTATACCAAAAGAATGTGGGACCAGTGAAGGCAGATGCTTGGTTCCATAAGCATTAGAGGGAAAGGTATCAAATGAGACATGGGATGAGCTAGTGTTTGGTCAGATGGTACCAAATGAATAAAATAAAATATTTGTTTAATGGATAGTACATCCAATGATATTGAGAAGGCCAATGAAATTTTGGCCATGGTTTTATATAAGTTTAGAGATTTGGTATTGAGCACCATGATTGTTTAGGAAAATTCCATTAATTGGCATAATTATATCTTCGAAGAATATATAGAGGGTGATTGTACTCAATATAGTTGGAAACTAAAAAGTTCACATATAGAGTATGAAGTTCTCATGGTGAATCAACCGCATTCCTGTAATACCCCGTATTTTTATGCTATATTAATTTGGGGATTTATTAAATTTAATGTGAATTAATTATTTAATAAAAATCCGGAAATTAATTATGTTATAATTATTAACGTGATGAGAGTTAGTAATTATGGGAAAATTTGTTGAATATTACTAATGAGTAAAGTAATATATAATAGTGGCCATATTAAATGTCGCGATTGAATAAAATGACAATTTTAGAAATTTGAGTCGGGACGCGCCCGTGTCGCGTCGGGACTAAATATTGATAAATAAAAGTAAATATTTTATAAGTTATTTGTATGGTCTTTTTGAGTGAGCCAACATGTCCGGAAGGGTCAAGATAGTCAAAAAAGTATACCCGAGAGTTTGATTTGGGTCTCGGGGCATTTTTAGGCCTAATTAGTACCCCGGGAGGGCATTTTAGTCATTTTGTATTTTTGGGTAATTAAACCCACGAAAATTAAAGGGGTTATATCAGATGTTTAGGTTATATCCTAGGGTTAGATAACTCAAAACACTAGAACGGCCATTGGAGAGGAGAGGAAAGAGCTCTCAAGGCATTCCAAGGCTCAAAACTCACTCGTTTGCACCGCCGCCACCGCCAACACGTAGATCGCGAGACGGAGAACGCAACCACACCAAATTCAACACCAAACTAGATTTATGAAAATCCCAGGCAAGTGTTTATCTTTCTTATTTTTTTGATGCATCATCCATATTAGTTTAGGAGTTATTAGGATGAGATTTATGGAAGAAAAACCCAATTTGAGATGGGAAATTTTCATGTAGTGATGATTTATATGATATTTTGGAAACCCTTTGTCATGTAAAGGATTAAGAGTTTGATTAAGAAAAGAGTTATAATCATATACAAACACTAAAAAAAATTAGTCCGGACGATCGGACCGTTGGAATTGGATGAAATTTTACAAAGAATTAGCTGAAGACGAGAGGAAGCTACAGAAAAAAATTCAGCTCGATCGGACCGTTCAATATTATTAAATATATTTTTTGCTATAGAGTTTTATGTTTCGAGGAATCTTCTAGATAATAAAAATTCAATTAAAACTCCATTTTAATTCCGATTTCGAAACCGTTTAAAATTCTCATCTTTAAAAATAAAATTCAAAATCCTTTAATGTAAGGAGAAATCTATATTTTTGGGATATTTTGCATAAGGGACAATGTAAGTATATATTAAAGGGGAGAGACACGTAAGAGAGAGTTACGTTGGAACATAAATGGATATCTACTGAATTGTACATTTGGAAGAATAGAGTCCATGAGGGTTACGTAGTAAGTTGTAAAAACCCTTCGAATTAAAGTTAGAAACGAACCATTATACTTGACAAATAATAATGGGAAAATAAGGATAAATGTTGTGAATGTGGGTTATTGGATAAACCTAAATTGATATAATAAAAGTGGTATATTTATATGATTGTGTATGCATATATTATATACTTGTGAAAATCATGCCCGCGCTACTTGCTATACCTGAGGTTTCCGCGCTGGGACGATCTTATCTCGTGTGCTTATGGGGGATATTGACTCGTACCCTAGAAGATAGAAATCCTAGGTACAGGCTATCGAATCGGTAGTCACGGTCCTAAGAGACATGAGGGTATGTACTGACCTCTTGGACTTGGAAACTATGCTTCGCCTCAATATTGTTTGTGTATGTATTTATACAGTTCGAGCGTGATTCCGAACTTGTATTCCCTTTAGTACGATTGATACGGGGATTGGATAGTAAAGTATGCCCGCACCATAAAATTTTATGTGGGGTGCTGTTAGAATATATATATATTATATGAGTATTTAATATATATATGAACTTCTGAAATATGGGAAACTGCCTACTGTGTTATGGTAAGTAAGGCATGTATAATGACTCAAATTGGAAATACTTGTTTTGAAAAGTATAATATGATATTGAAAAAAACTTTATGTATCAATAAAGTTAAAATGAGCGTTTTGTACTAAATGAAATTATCCTTTTTAAACCATGATGTTGTTAAATCTTAAATTTTGAGAGTCACCTAAGATAAGTTAAATCCTTGGGGAAGGATAGTGTGATATATGATGAGATAAACCATTGGGAAGGTTAGTGCGATAGGAGTGCACATTAGAAGAGAGGCGAGAATTTCTTAAGAGAGTGTCGCACTAATATGTTGTTGCATTGGCCTATATCAATTTAAATACTTGCTAAACGAATTTTTAAATCATATACACTATCGGGCTCTGACCCGTTTCTATTCCTCTTTCTCTCTTGTACATATATGTATATATTACAGGTGCCCAGCCACATGGGCGTCTTGTTTAGGATCCCTTGGAAGGAACGTGTTGCAACTTAGGTGGGAGTTGCAGGCCACTTGCTTAGACGATTTCATTTACTTGATTCCACTTCTATCATTCTCCTTATTGGGCATGTATCGCCCTTTCCACTATTTATCTGTTTTATTGGGACATTTGTATTTCAGTTATTTCTAGTACTGTTACTTTGGGATTTATTCAGCATGTATGTTTTACTTTAAGTTTTAAATACTGGGATTGGGTTGTTAAATGTTAAATTATTGGATTGATTGTTTAATAAAATAAATAAATAAAATTGGAAAGTAATGTTTAAAAAATGGGTTTGACACTTAGCTAAATTAAATAGGGTGACAATGATTCTAAGAATGAGCCAACTGTTCACCTTGATTTTAATTTAATAAAGGAGTGATCTCTCGGTATTTAATTAGGCGGGGTCTCACAGGTTATATCAGAGCATTAGGTTCTAGTGTCCATAGGATCTGTACGGCTTATTTTCGCTTTCAGCTTAACGTTTTTGCTATAGAGCCCTATTTTTAAGATTGTTGTATTCCTGCTTTTACGTTTACGTCTCCAGCCATTTGGGATTTGATAATGACTAGAGACTAATAAACTTCTTCACGTTTCAGATGCCTCTGAGACGTGCACCGAAGGATAGGCGTGCCCAGACCGAGCAGCCAGTAGCTCCGGCACAAGGCACTATGAATGCTAATGAAGTAGCCGCCATTGTTGCTCAGGCGGTGAATGTCGCGCTAGCGGTGGTTCAGCAGGCTCCACTCCAGATTCAGGCAGTGGCGCCAGTACCAGCACAGCTTCTATCTGCATGGGAGAGGGTTAGGGACTCTTTTCAGAAGGCGCATCCCCCTGAGTTCTCTGGTAGCTCCGATATCGTCACAGTCAGCCAATGGAAGAAAGACATCCAGTGACATCTTCGTACGTATGAGTGCACTGACGTGCAAAGGCAGTTATTGGCTTCCTTTAAGCTGGTGGGGGCCACTTTGCAGTGGTGGGAGTCCACTACCACCTTGGAGGAGAGGGACACGGTCCCTATTCATTCGTTTTGGGAGCGGTTTGACCGCAAGTACTTTCCACCCGCCGTGCAGACTGAGATGAGGCGGAAATTACTGAATTTGAAACAGGAGAACTCTACCATTGCTGAGTATGAGGAGGAGTTCACGACACTTCTCACCATAGTGCCAGATGAGGCACCTACTGATAGTAAGAAGATAATGTTGTTTGTGGACGGGTTAGCTTGGAGGATCCGTCAGCATCTTATAGGGAATCTATCTCTGAGTACTTTCACTGATGTACTCAATGCTACGTTACTACATTGTCGGGATCACCGCTTCCATCTGCAGGGAAGCAGGAGAGCAGGAGAGTCCAGCCAGCAGGGCAGGACCGGGGGTAGTAGTGCTAGTGGGGAACCATCTTATGCACAGACTCGTCAACACGAGCAGAGTTCCCATTAGGGGGACCCTGCTAAGCGATTCCGTTCAGGTGATTCCAGGAAGGGATTTGGGGGTTATAGGAAGGGCCAGCCTAATTAACAGGCCCAACAGCATGCTAATCAGGGCCAACAGGGCCAGTGGCAGGGAGGTAACGGCCAGCAGGGCCGTGGCCAGTAGGGTCAGAGGGGAGTTAACTTCAGAGGCCGGTGTTTTGTATGCGGCAAGCATGGTCATAAGCGCCAGGATTTCCCAGAGGGTAATAGGGCCCCACAGCATCAGGGTGCCCGTAATGAGCCACAGAGATCACTTTTTCCAGCTGCCCTCCCAGCTCCAGCCCAGGTGCCAGCCCTACCAGCCATTCCAGCAGCTCTAGTGCAGCAGGGGCAATTACAGTACGGATGTGTCTATAACGTCCACCAGGAAGCAGCTCCACAGGCACCACCCGCGATTGAGGGTATGTTTCCTATCCATGGTACTATGGGTCAAGTTTTGTTTGATACTGGGGCGACGCATTGTTTTATAGCTACGCATTTTGCGAAGGCCTTAGGGTTGTTAGCCATAGCAGAGAGCACAGTGACGTGTGTAGACTCACCACTGGGGAGTGGGTCGCTTATCTTCTTTATATGCCGGGGAGTGGGGGTAGAGATTGGTAGTTTGGTATTACCTGTAGACATGTTAGTCTTAGATATGCATGAGCATGATGTTATTATCGGTATGGATTGGCTCGCAAATTATAGAGCCATGATTGATTGCTTCGGTGGGAGCATTATTTTTGCCATTCCGGGGCAAGAGATGTTTGTAGTGGCGATGCCTCGCCCAGAGGGAGGTTCGACCGCTCATTTGTATTATATAGAGGAGGATGCCTCTAAGGAGGTTGTGATTCCTTTAGACTCGATACTATGACACCCCGACTAATTAAATACCTGGTAGCTACTCCTTTATTAAATTAATACAAAATGCCAAGTTGGTCCAGCTAATAGCATCACTGTCGAAAACATTTTAATGATTACTAACCACCTAGTATTTAAAAAGTGAGTTGCCAAATTTTAAGTTAACTCTGATTAACATGCAATAAAAGGAATAATGATAGAATAACAACATTCACCATAACAAAACAATAGAAAAATCAACAACATAATAATAAGTTCGGAGGAAAAACTCCTCACAAGAATCCCACAACTGAACTAAATAAAACAAGGTATCCTGAATTAATTACATGCCAAAAGTCTGAAAATTTGAAATAATAAATATCTCTAATAGAAATGGGCAACATGCCCTACAACTGATGAATCCTGAATATGGAGTCAAGATGAAAGAAGCGTCTACTAGAAAGGTCCTGTAACTTACACAAACAGCTACAGCTCGTCACCTGAATGAGAGTCCTAAGCATGGTGTCCTTGTGACTGGGCACCTAAAATGGTTTTTACAAAAATAGATTTGAAAGCAAATGGGTCAGAGCCCGAAAGTGGAGATCATTTTAAAAACAGCAAGTGTTTTAATAACATTAAAACAATGAATGCAAAATACATGTTAGGATGTGCACACACATGAAGGACTCACCTCTCGTCTAATTGTGCACCCCTAACGTAAAGTATCCATCTAAGTGACATACATAACTATCCAAACCGTAATAAGTTCTACCCCTTACTACTCAATTCCCATTATACATTCTACTGTTATCAATATAATAGTGGCTATACTTAACTCAGATTCTCAAGAATTAGCAATACAATTCACTATCGGTTAACCCGTTATGTTTTCTCAAAACATTACATAATTATTTTCACAATACCAACATGAAAGTTCCCATTATTTAAGTGTATATTATTCACGTCATAAATATACAATACAAGAACCCGAGACTAAGCTTCGGTGCACACATACTCTGCTATCCATCCCGGTACATCACGTACATAAGGATCACGCATTCCAAATCTCTCAGGAATCGTTCTCAGATAATAGCAAATCACAAACAATGGAGGCGAACACAGTCACATCACATGGGTCACGCACATACCTACGCTCCCATGATCAACAGACTTATTAACATCCCAATAAGTCCTTCTCTGACCTATGTTCTCGAGGTACCAATCTAAATCCGGGCAACACAAGGATTAGAGGGCCCTAAGCGAACGAAACCTCCCATGATAGCAAGTATGGTAGGTATGTCATACACATAAAATCACATACATATACTAAGTATGCACACATCTTAGTAATCACCATAATTTATTTGTGGTACACTTCTCATTCTTGTACCGACTTATAATGTTACACAATTCATAAGTTCCCGATTAATTCAATTATTTAAGCCGTGAATAATTCTCACATCGTAATAGTCACTCACGTCATATTCCACAATTCCCATTCAATTCGAGTCACACTTCTATGTTTTACTCCTCAATATAACCAATATGTCCCAACTATATCAATCTATCATCGAGGGAATGCTATCTCTATAATTAAACAAGGTTACGGGACATGCGAAATCAAAACAGGCCAAAAAGCCTAAACTGTCCTCTCGTTAGAAGTCTCGTTCGAACGATGCTGTTCGAACGAGAGTTCATTCGAACGAACTGGGCATCTAACGAGATCTCGTTCGAACGAAAGACATCGAACGAACATCCCTCTCATTAGAAGGCAAACTTTCAACTCGTTAGAAGCTCATTCGAACGAGCTCGTTCGAACGACCTGGGCAGGTCTTCTAACGAGTGGCCAGTTTCGAGCCCAGAACTTTCTTTTCTCGTTTTTCCAACTTTCTTCATCTCTAATATCATATACAATTCGTCCCAACATTATTTTAAGGTTTCTAATCCATACCAAACAATCATAGGTCATAATTAAACAATTATATAGGGCCAATACTTCCTAAACATCATTGAATCATCAAATCCCTTCAATTATCCCCAAATCATATGAACATGAACCCTAAAATTTTAAAGTCACCAATGGGCATAATTAAATCCGTTTTTTTGTTATGAACAAGGTGTATTTCCATTAGAATAATCCTCCTAACACAATTCTACATGCAATCCTTTCATTAAAATATAAAGTTCTAATTCCAATTAATGGGTTTTTATCAAACTCCCAAGAACAATACAAATTTTGTCAATTTCCTACGCATGGAAGAAACATTCTTTGTAATAAACGAAATTAAACCACTTGCCTTTGATATATCTCTCAATTTGATGACGAATTGATGAGTTTGTCTCTCTCTCTCTGCAGAATTCTCCTCTCTCTACAAGCTCTTCTTCTCTAAGGTGACAATGGTGGCTAGGGTTTGCCTTAGAGAACTCCTGGAACTAATTCTAATAACCTCCGTAGCCCATAAGGTCATAAGGTGTAGTTAGTGGGTTTAGTGGGTAATTACCAAATCATATTTAATTCCTAATTTTCGTTGGTTTTAGTTCCCAAAAATTCAAAATTACCAAACTACGCTTATACGTTGTTGGCATGGCCTAAAAATGTCCCGGGACCCAAACTAAACCCCCGGCTAGTGTTTTCTGACTATCTCGACCCTTCTGGACGCTTTGGCGTACTCAAAACGACCATACGGTTAATAGAAATAAAATTCACTTTTTAATTAAAATAAATATATTCCTGACGCGACTGTCACACACGTCTCAACAAAGTTTCCCAAATTGCCGTATATCAATCTCACGACAAATTTAATAATTCAACATTCATATATAGCCATATATACTCATTAAAATCAAATACCAACTCGCATCTCGCTAGTATTTTTATCCGGATTAATTCCCAATTAATACACATTTAATTCAATTAATCCCTTAAATAAATATCATAAAAATTAAGGGGTATTACATACTTCCCCCCTAATAACAGAATTTCATCCCGAAATTCGGAACTAGAAAGTAAGTGGTAAGAACAACTCTGGATAACGTTCGCGCATCTCATCCTCGCGCTCCCATGTGGACTCCTCGACATTATGATGTCGCCACTGAACACGCACTAACGGGACTATCTTTGACCGCAGTTTCCGCTCACTTCGGTCCAAAATTACAATCGGCCCCTCCTCGTAGGAGCTATCAGGCTGGAGATCGATGTCCCCCAAAGAAATGTGAGAATTAGCCAAATCGTCTCTAAGATATTTCCTTAGCGAGGAAATATGAAACACATCGTGAATCCGATGTAAATGTTCCGGTAGCCCAAGTCTATATGCAACCGGTCCAATCCGCTCAATAATAGGAAATGGTCCCACATATCTCGGTGCCAACTTCCCTTTCTTCCCGAAATGCATAATCCCCTTCATAGGAGATACTCTGAGCAAAACCTGGTCCCCCACTTCAAACTCCCTGAAGGACCTCTTCGCATCAGCATAGCTCTTCTGCCTGTCCTGAGCTACCCGAATGCAACTCCGTATCAGCTCTATTCTCGCCGAAGCATCCTGAATCACTTCCGGCCCGAGTAGTTTGTTGTCCCCCACCTCCAACCAACATGCTGGGGAACGACAAGGTCTACCGTACAGTGCCTCAAATGGAGCCATGCCAATGGTGAACTGGTAGGAGTTGTTGTAAGCAAACTCCACCAGTGGAAGATACTGCTCCCATCCACCCCCAAAATCAATGATGCACATACGTAGCATGTCCTCCAACATCTGGTTTGTACGCTCGGTTTGCCCATCGGTCTGCGGATGATAGGCCGTACTCAACCGCAATTCCGTGCCCATGGCCTCCTGAAAACTCTCCCAAAAACGTGAAACAAATATCTTGTCTCTGTCAGACACGATATTTAGGGGCACACCGTGAAGTCTTACTATCTCTGCAATAAAGAGCTGGGCATACTGTCCCGTAGTGTAGTCTGTCCTTACGGGTAGAAAATGAGCGACTTTGGTCAACCTGTCCACAATCACCCAAACGGAGTCGTGACCTCTCTGTGACGTAGGAAACCCCGTGATAAAATCCATGGATATGCTCTCCCACATCCACATTGGGACCTCCAATGGCTGTAGAAGTCCTGCCGGTCTCTGATGATCCACTTTTACAAGTTGACAAGTGGCGCATTTGGAAACAAACACGGCAATATCTCTCTTCATCCCGCTCCACTAATACTGTCGTCTCATATCTTGGTACATTTTGTCCCCACTGGGATGTACCGCAAACCGTGAGCCATGCGACTCTTCCATTACCTCGTGTCGTAGTTCCTCCCCTTTCGGAACTACCAATCTCCCATTGAAGCGTAATCCCCCGTATGAGCTGACGGTATAGGACTCGGCTCCCTCTGCTAGAAATCAGACTATCTGCTCCTGATAGAACGAGTCATTTGCCTGGGCCTTTACCACTCTCGTGACAATCTGTGGTGTAACAGTCATCACCGACATGAATGATCAGGCCACTGCATCCTGGTGTCCCAACTCCTTCCACTTTGCCTTCCATACCCCTGCCACTTCATCTACTAGCCTACGGCTCAACGCGTCTGCTACCACGTTAGCCTTCCCCGGGTGATATTAAATATCGAACTGATAATCCTTCATGAACTCAATCCACCTCCGTTGCCGCATATTCAACTCCTTCTGCGTGAATAGGTACTGTAGGGACTTGTGGTCCGTGAACAATCGAAACTTCTCCCCCAAAAGATAATGTCTCCAAATCCGAAGGGCAAATACAACTGCCGCTAACTCCAAGTCATGAGTGGGGTAATTCTTCTCGTGAGGCTTTAGCTTATGAGAAGCATAAGCTATGGCCTGACTCTCCTGCTGTAACACACCTCCAAGTCCTTGCAAGGACGCATCGGTGTAGACTAGATACTCAACCCCCGGTCTCGGCAATGCTAACACAGGTGCTGAGGTCAACTTATCCTTCAACTCATCAAATGCCAACTGACAGGCATCACTCCAGATGAATGGCACACCTTTACGAGTCAGATGTGTTAAAGGACCCGCTATCTTCGAAAATCCCCGAATGAACCTCCTGTAGTATCCTACTAGGCCCAAGAAACTACGAATCTCTGTTGGTGTCGTGGGCTGTCCCCACTCCCTCACCGCGAATACCTTCCCCAGATCAACAGATATCCCCTGGTCGAAAATAATGTGTCCCAAAAACTGAACCTCCTTCAGCCAGAACCCGCGCTTCTCATATTTTGCATACAGCTCGTTCTGACGTAGCGTCTGCAAAACCTGCCTCAAATGCTCGGCATGCTCCTCATCTGTCTGGGAGTAAACCAGAATATCATCAATTAAGACAATGACAAACTGATCTAGGAAATCTCTAAACACCCTATTCATCAAGTCCATAAACACGGTTGGAGCATTGGTCAAACCAAAAGGCATAACCCGAAACTCGTAGGAACCATATCTCGTTAAGAACGCAGTCTTTGAGACGTCCTCCTCCCTGATACGCAACTGATGGTATCCCGATCGCAAATCAATCTTTGAGAAGAAAGAAGCTCCCCTCAATTGGTCGAATAAGTCATCGATTCGGGGCAATGGGTATTTATTCCGTATCGTGACCTTATTCAACTCTCGGTAATCCACACACAACCTCAACGATCCGTCCCTCTTCTTTACGAACAACACAGGGGCACCCCACGGTGAAGTACTCCTCCGTATAAACCCCTGACCCAACAACTGCTCAATTTGATCTCGTAGCTCTCGCATCTCTGCCGGAGCCATACGGTACGGTGCGCGTGCTATAGGTCTCGTATCTGGTAATAAGTCTATGACAAAGTCTATCTCTCGACTGGGGGGTAGGCCAGTCTATGACAAAGTCTATCTCTCGACTGGGGGGTAGGCCTGGTATCTCCTGAAACACATCGGAATACTCCCTGACAACTGGGATCGAATCTAAAGGAATCACAACCTCCTTAGAGGTATCATCCTCTATGTAATACAAATGAGCGGTCGAGCCTCCCTCTGGGCAAGGCGTCGCCACTACGAACATCTCTTGCCCCGGAATGGCAAAGACAATGCTCCCTCCGAAGCAATCAATCATGGCTCTATAATCTTCGAGCCAATCCATACCTATAATCACATCGTGCACATGCATATTTAATACCAACATGTCTGCAGGTAATACCAAACTACCAATCTCTACCCCCACTCCCCGGCATATAAAGAAAATAAGTGACCCACTCCCAAATGGTGAGTCTACACACGTCACTGTGCTCTCTGCTGTGGCTAACAACCCTAAGGCTTTCGCAAAATGTGTAGCTATAAAACAGTGCGTTGCCCCCGTATCATAAAAAAACCCGACCCATAGTGCCATGGATAGGAAACATACCCTCAATCGCGGGTGGGGCCTGTGGAGCTGCTGCCTGCTGAAGCTGGTATACTCTCCCATACTGCAACTGCCCCTGCTGAACTGGGACTGCTGGAATGGGTGGCAATGCTGCCATCTGTGGTGGCGCCGGGAGGGCGCCGGGAAACACGGGTCTCTGCGGCTCCTGTCGAGCACCCTGCTGCTGCTGTGGGGCCCTGCCCCTATCAGGACAGTCCTGGCGTTTATGGCCAGTCTTGCCACAAACGTAACACTTCCCCGGGAAGTTCCCCCATCTCTGTCCCTGCTGTCCCCAGCCCTGGTGGCCGTTACCGTTCCTCCCCTGGCCCTGCTGAAACTGTTGTTGACCATTCTGACCCTGCTGGTTCTGATTGCCGTTAGGACCCTGATGGCCCTGCCCGAAACTTCCCTGTCCGTGCCTGAAATTTCCCGATCTGAACCTCTTGTGATCCCCCTGCTGGGAACCCTGGTCACCCTATCTCTACCCCTGAACAGATTGTGCCCCACCGGCACCATGTCCTCCAGTCCTGCCCTGATGGCTGGACTCTCCCGGTCTCTTGCCTTCAGCCATGTGAAAGCGGTGATCCTGGCAGTGTAACAGTGCAGCATTAACCATATCAGAGTAAGTGGCCAACGATAGATTCCCCAACAAATGCTGACGGATCCTCAAAGTCAACCCGTATGTAAATTTCTGTATCTTCTTCTCTTCCGCTGGTATCTCATTCGGAATAATAATCAACAGATTTGTGAATTCGGCCTCATACTCGGCCACAGTCTTACCTTCCTGCCTAAGATTCATCAACTTCCTTCTCATTTCCGTGTGAATAGCTGACGGAAAGTACTTGCGGTCAAACCGCACCCAAAACTCCTGGATCGTGAGAGTATCTCTCTCCTCCACGGTGGTAATAGACTCCCACCACTGCAGTGCGGACCCCACTAGCTTAAAGGTAGCTAGTATCTGCTTCTGGACATCGGTGCACTCATACATCCTCAGGTGCCGCTGAATGTCCTTACTCCACTGACTCGAAACCACAACATCGGAGCTACCTGCGAACTCCGGTGGGTGTGCTTTCTGAAAAGCATCACGTACACGTTCCCAAGTAGACAGGTATGCATGTGCCTAAACTGGAGCAGCTACTGGCGCCTGAGGTGGTGCTTGCTGAACTACGGCTAGTGTGGAATTTATCGCCTGGGCCACAATGGCTGCAACCTCGGCGGCATTCATCGTGCCCTGAACTGGTGCGGGCTGTGGTTCTGGCGTAGCATCCCTAGGAACCCGTTGTGCACGTCGTGGAGGCATATGAAATAAGAATAAAGTTTATAAGTTCGCAGTTATAAACTTGAAATAGCTGAAGAACGTAGCATATATAAAAGAATACAACAGTCCTAAAATATAGGGCTCTACATCAAAGAAAGCTCCGCGGAAACATAATAAGTCGTACAGATCCTAAAGGACACTAGAACCTGATGCTCTGATACCACCTGTGACACCCCGACTAATTAAATACCGGGTAGCAACTCACTTTTTAAATACTAGGTGGTTAGTAATCATTAAAATGTTTTCGACAGTGATGCTATTAACTGGACCAACTTGGCATTTTGTATTAATTTAATAAAGGAGTAGCTACCCGGTATTTAATTAGTCGGGGTGTCACAAATACCAGTCATTCGTGAGTATTCCGATGTATTCTAGGAGATACCAGGCCTACCCCCCAATAGAGAGATAGACTTTGTCATAGATTTATTGCCAGATACGAGACAGATAGCACGCGCTCCATACCGTATGGCTCCGGCGGAGATGCGAGAGTTACGAGATTAGATAGAGCAGCTATTAGGTCGGGGCTTTATTCGCAGGAGTACCTCACCTTGTGGCGCTCCAGTCTTGTTTGTGAAGAAGAGAGATTGTTCACTGAGGTTATGTGTGGACTACCGGGAGTTGAACAAGGTCACGATATGGAATAAGTATTCGTTGCCTCGAATTGATGATCTGTTCGACCAGCTGAGGGGAGCAACTTTCTTTTCGAAGATAGATCTGAGGTCGGGGTACCATCAGCTACGTATTAGAGAGCAAGGTGTTTTAAAGACTACCTTCTTGACGAGATATGGGTCTTACGAGTTCAGAGTGATGCCATTTGGTCTCACAAATGCTCCAGCCGTGTTCATGGACTTAATGAACCGAGTATTCAGAGAGTTCTTGGATCAGGTTGTCATCGTCTTCATAGATGACATTTTGATATATTCACACTCCAAGGAGGAGCATGCCGAGCACTTGAGGTAGGTTCTTCAGACTTTACGAGAGCATCAGTTGTATGCTAAGTACAAGAAGTGTGGATTCTGGTTGCGAGAGGTACAGTTCTTGGGGCATGTTGTTTCTGAACAGGGGATAGCAGTTGACCCGAGTAAAGTGTCAGCGGTGAGGGAGTGGGGACAGCCCACGACAGCGATGGAAGTGCATAGTTTCTTGGGGTTAGTCGGATACTACAGGAGATTCATTCGGGGATTCTCCAAAATAGCGGGTCCATTGACGAACCTGACTCGCAAAGGGGTACCATATGTTTGGGATGATGCTTGTCAATTGGCTTTTGACGAGCTGAAAGACAAGCTTACTTCAGCACCAGTCCTTGCTTTACCGAAGCTGGGTGTGGAGTACCTGGTTTACACCGATGCCTCTTTACGGGGACTTGGGGGAGTACTTCAGCAGGAAGATAAGGCTATAGCTTTTGCCTCCCGCAAGCTTAAGCCGCATGAGAAGAATTACCCCACCCATGACCTGGAGTTAGCAGCGGTCATTTTTGCACTGCGGATATGGAGACACTATTTATTGGGGGAGAAGTTCCATTTGTTCACAGACCACAAGTCACTGCAGTATCTGTTCACTCAGCGAGAGCTTAATATGCGTCAGCGCAGATGGTTAGAGTTTGTGAAGGACTATCAGTTCGACATACAGTATCATCCGGGGAAAGACAACGTAGTTACTGATGCATTGAGTCGTAGACCAGTAAATGCGGTAGCGAACGTCTGGAAAGCGAAGTGGAAGGAGTTGGGTCACCAGGACGCAGTAGCACGTTCCTTCATATCTATTATGACAGTCACACTCGAGATTGTTACGAAGGTAATACAGGCCCAAACCACAAACCCATTTTGCCATGAACAGTTTGTACGACTTTTAGCCGAGGGTGCTGAGTCCTATTCTGTTAGTTCTGATGGGGGTTTGAGGTTTAATGGGAGGTTAGTGGTTCCAGAAGGGGCAGAATTGTGTCATGCAGTGATGACCCAATCTCACGGGTCCCGATTTGCGGTACATCCTGGAAGAGATAAGATGTACCAGGATATGAGGAGGCAATACTGGTGGAGTGGGATGAAGAAGGACATTGCTGAGTTCGTGTCAAAGTGTTCTACCTGCCAGCTGGTGAAGGTGGACCATCAGAAACTGTCAGGATTGCTTCAACCATTGGAAGTACCCGCGTGGAAGTGGGAGAGTATTTCCATGGATTTTATTACTGGGTTTCCTACATCACAGCGGGGCCACGACTCTATCTATGTGATTGTATACCGTTTGACCAAGGTGGCTCATTTTCTGCCGGTGCGGACAGATTATACCACAGGTTAGTATGCTCAGTTCTTCATTGCTGAGATTGTCAGATTACATGGGGTGCCCCTGAATATTGTGTCAGATAGAGACAAGATTTTCGTATCACGTTTTTGGGAAAGCTTTCAGGAGGCTATGGGTACTGAGTTGAGGTTGAGTTCAGCTTATCACCCACAGACAAATGGACAGACAGAACGTACTAATCAGATGTTAGAGGATATGCTATGCATGTGTGTTCTTAATTTTGGAGGAGGTTGGGAGCCACATCTTCCACTGGTAGAGTTTGCTTATAATAACTCTTATCAGTTTACGATTGGTATGGCTCCATTTGAGGCTTTGTATGGCCGGCCTTGTCGTTCTCCAACTTATATATTGAATTTGAGAAACGAATATGGGGTTCAATGGTTCTTGAATTGAAACTTGAAGAACTTGGGCTTTAATGTTTAATTTGGGGATTTTATATTTAATTGATGTATTGTAAAGATTTTCATGATTCTAGGTTGGTAGAAATCATCTAAACTTTATAGAATATCAATTAGGTTTGTTATTTGGTGATTGGGAATGAACAGTAGAGGTTCTTGAGCTGTTAATGGTGGAAAAGCATAGCACATGCAGTTTGGGAGGGGAACTGCTCAATCTCGTTCGAACGAGATTGAGCCTAGTTCTAACGAAACAGGATCTCGCAAGAAGTCATTCAAATGACATGACACCTGGTTCGAACGACAGGTCCAAAAATTTGGAAAATCCTATTTCATACCAATTAGAGTTACACAATTAATTTGAGTGAGAAAAACTATTATTTGATGAATCTAGCACAATGCAGAATTGTGGGGAAGTATTTGGGAAACATTACTTTAAATATTGGAATGGTAAGTTAACCTTAGAAATTTCGAGAGAGAGTAATCGAAATAATTATATTATAAGTAGTAATGAGAAAACACTACGTATGGAAAATATATGTACGGGTAGGGTGAGTAACCAATGATTTTAATAGGATGTGTGTATGCCTATTATATGTTTATTATTGTGTGTATAGCATACCTACATTGCTTGCCATCAGGAGGAGGTTTCCGTGTAGTAGACAGTCTTATCCTGGAAAATCCTATTTCAACCCAATTCGAGTTACATAGTTAATTTGAGTGAAGAAAACTATTAATTAATGAATCTAGCATAGTGAAATTTTTTTGGAAAGTATTTGAGAAATAATACTTTAAATATTGGAACGGTAAGTTAACCTTAGAAATTTTGAGAGAGAGTAATCGAAATAATTATATTATAAGTAGTAATAAGAAAACACTACGTATGGAAAATATATGTATTGGTTGGGTGAATACCCATTGATTTTAATAGGATGTGTGTATGCCTATTATATGTCTATTATTATGTGTATAGAATACCTACGTTGCTTGCTATCAGGAGGAGGTTTTGCATAGTGGACAATCTTATCCCGTGTTGCCCATTGGGCAGATATTTGACTTGTACCCACAGCATATGAACTTGGTTACGTGCTATCTGATATGTAGGGTAGTTTTGAAGGCTGAATGGGAGCGTAGGTATGTGCGTGACCCATTTGGCTGGGGATTATGTTCGCCTCCAATATATATGATTTGAATTTCATAGTTCATAAGAGATTGAACCAACATTCCTTTATGCAGTGAGCGATGCACCGGGACATGATAGTAGAGTATGCATTGCGCCAAGTGGTCTTAACCTAAGGGTGCAGGAATAGTATATATATATATATATATATATATATATATATATATATATATATATATATATAAGTGGTCTTAACCAAGGGGTGCAGGATTAGTATATATAGAGAGAGATGACATGACTATGTATAAATAAATATACTTGGAAAAATTCTACTGTGTGAAATTAGTAGATATAGTAATGATCAGAAAATAAAATAATCTAAGTGGGTAAAAGATTAACCATTCGAAAGGTAAATAATGAAATTTAGATATGTGGGATAAAATATTTCAATAACGTATTGTATGGGCGATATGAGTATACTACTAGTGAAGTAGATGGTGATATGGCGACTTCGAACTAGTTAGTTGGGTATCATAACTAATATGGGGTAGATGTACGTTAGGCGTGCACAATAGATTAGAGGTGAGTATCTCATGTAAGAGTCCGACAAGCTAGCATGCACATAATACTTCTTCATTGCAAATTTTAAATACTTGCTAAAATAAATATTTTCACAATTCGGGCTCAGAACCGTCTCTTGCTATTCTTCTCTCTTTTTCTATATATATGTATTATATAAGGTGCCCGGCCATAGGGTTACCAGACTTAGACGCTTGGACTATTTAGCGATCTGCAGCGGTTGTGAAAGTTGCAGGTCCTTGCATTTCGACGCCTCTATCATTTCTTTCAATTCTATTCAGACATTTCCTTTAGGGCATGTGTCTCCCATTCTCAGTCGTTTTATCAGAGAGATTGTACTCAGTTTATTTTAGTAGTTCATTTCAGTTGGATTGAGTATTTTATGGCTTATTAGCTTGAGACTTTAAACTGGAATGTTTTATCCAAACTTATTTATTCCAGTAGTTGAGTTATATCCAGTATTTATTATATTCCTGTGAATGGTATATGGTTAATGTTTTAATCCTTAGAAATTATTAATGGATTCTTTGGGTATAACTTAAAATGAAAAATGTTTTGACACTAGCTTAATTATTTATTAGGTGATTATTTATGTTAATTTTGTTTCGACAGTGACGCTAAGAATGAACCAACCGAACACTTTTTTTAAATTGAATAAAGAACTGATCACCTGGTATTTAATTGAGCGGGGTGTCACGGGGAGTTAGGCACGGGGTAGCTGATTTAATTTATTATAGAGATGTATAATAAATTATCAAATATTAAAGTTAATGAGGAGTGTTGAACTTGATAGTGTGACTTTGTGTAATAAATTCTACGAGATGAAGTTACAGACCAAATGAGTGAGTCTGGTTATTATAGTTGGATGACACAACTTAAATGAAAAATAATTAATGTGTGATTAATTAAATTACGAGTCGGGATATAGACTTGGGTATTTTGGGCTAGTGCTATGGGTGTTTGTCACGGGTTAGCCGAACTTTATTATATATATGTATACGGTTATGTGTGATAGTCTCTCTCTCTCTCTCTCTATATATATATATATATATATATATATATATATATATATATATATATGTATGTATGTATGTATGTATGTATGTATGTATGTATATATTTGTGTGCTCTATAGATATCGATGTGAATAATATTTATAGGAATACATACTCCTCTAGTGCTATCATCGGAGGTTGCACGATGTTGGTGAATCCCCTGGCTTGAGGAGCAGGGAGAGTATAGTCATCACGTCATATCGTCCAAGATTTTATTGCGTGATTATTTTTTCAACATGAGATGCTTTGGGTGTGATTTGGTCTCACTTTCTGGGGAAATATGACTGCCTTCACTATGTTTGCGATATTTTTACCCAAGTTCGGTGTGATCTAGTCAGACTTGCGGCAATCGAGTCATAGTGAGCATGCCTGGGACATGATAGAATTTTAGAGAAAGCATCCGATGAGTTATTACTTAGAATGGATGGTTATTATACATTATATGTGTGTGAATGTTGTAGTATACTAGTACGCATATAATATGAGTAGATAATTATATACGAGATTAATGCATAAATGTGAATGTATTTCTTATATAACTAGTGTGAATGTTATATGATTCAAAAGGGGGTTTCCTATATAACTCATGTGAACGTCATATTGTATGATGTCTTTTGTAACATAAGAGTGGACGAGTATACTTTTATGTCAAGAGACGGGAATTTGGGGGTACGTGTTATGGACTAAGGTCCGAACGGATCTCAATGACCAGCAATGTTAGATAGTAGTGTATTGAGGGGGTTCTTTGTTTGGATTTCTCTTTGCGAGACATCCAACGCATGAAACTTAACGCAACAATGGAAGTGGGGAGATATGTGGTCATTAGGACATGGGTTTGGTACCTTAGTTATTATACATATATGCAGTTACAACTGCGAGTTGAAAGTTATATTACAATTTAAGGCTAGTGGAGTCGAGTAACATTTGTGCGGATAAGCACGGGTACAGGGTGTATGGGCGCCCTGGGTAATAAATTTAATTTAATATAACTCGCGATTAGAAAGGGTAGAGATATGTGTAGCAATCTTAGGGGCATGTGACTAAGGAAGTATTCGAGGCTTGGAGTACTGGACTCATCCTAATTTTGAGGATGAAATTTCTTTGTAAGGGGGGAAGTATGTAACAACCCATATTTCTGAAGATTTGGAATTTAATTAATTTGGTGCTTAAGGATTTAATTTATATGGAGGATTTACTTAAATTAGTGAATCGATATTTAATTAATTCGAGTTATTTTTTAATTACATGTGTCGTAATTTGAGGACAAGGTTGGAAATTTTAGTTAAGTAACTCAGATAGCGATTTTAAGTGCAAGGTTGGTTCCGAAAAGGTTGAGATAGTCGAAAAAGAGTATCTGGGAGTAGTAATTGGGCCTCGGGGCATTTTTAGGCATAACCGGGCTCACAAAGGGGTGTTTGGATCATTTTAATTTGGCCCAGAGGCTTAATTTTGGGAATAGTGATATAAAACCTAAGCCTTGGAGTTTGTGGTAAACACAACTCAATGACAAAACCCTAGTTTTGTAGAGGATAAAAGAAGGAGTTAGAACTGTTGGGAGCTAAATCAAGAAGAGGGGTGTGTTCTTCGTCAAATATTCATCTGCAACAAAGGAAATTAGTCCCTAAGAAATTATCCAGGCAAGTAGTCAAACTTGATTTTATTTGATTTGTGGTATTGCGATTCACATCATGGTGGGTGTAAACCATATTCATTTTGGGGTGGGTTATTTCATAGAAATTGGGTATCATGTGTGAAATTGATACGCAAATTGATTACAAATCTTCATTTATTATTGGTAAAAATTAATCCAAGATTTCAAACCCAGTAATTTATATTTTGTGGTGAATATTGGTGAAATCATAATTGGGAAAAAAGTTTTATAAACTTTGGGTAATCCGATTAATGAATATAGGGATGATATTTAAATCGATAATAGTTAGAGATGTTAAAATGAATTCGGACCTGTTTAAATTGGGAATGATATATGAGGAGATGTGGAAAGGTTGGAAACCCTTTTTGGTCACTGGGGTTTATCAAAAACATAGATTGCTGGAGGTTATAGATCTAGGATGAAGTGGCAATAGAGGAATCAACGAGGAAGATGAAGGGACCAAAATAATAGAAGGTCGTTCGAACGACATGGAAGTCATTCCAACGAGATTTTTAGCTCATTCAAATGACCCTAAGTTTTGGACATGGAGATATATTTTTTCATTACGAACACGTGGCCGTAAGTTTTGTATTTTTCTAATTTTTTTTTAATTAGTTATGATTTTATTATGGAAGGGTGTCTGAAACCGAAATTCTTTCTAAGAAATCAAATCTGGATTATTTAGGGATGTCCATAGATGAGTGTATCACTCTGGAAAATATTAAGGAACATTATTTTTACCTTTAATTTGGATGGGATTGAATTCGGGGTATGGATTTAGAGTGTTTATGATAAACAACACTCGAAAATATAATAACCGATTCGAATGGAAATTTCAGATGAAATTAGGATACGAGCTGGATTGAGATGTACTTAGTATCTTGAATAAAATATGAATGTAAGTTAATACTTACAGAATTAAGAGTCGAGGTTGTGACTCGAATATTTTTAGGCGAAGTGCTAGGGGAGTTATGCACGGGGTATCCGATATAACTTATTATAGAGATATATAATAAATTATCGAATATTAAAATTAATAAGTAGTGTTAAACTTGATAGTGGGGCTTTTTGTAATAAATTCTAAGAGATGAGGTTACGGACCAAATGAGTGAGTCTGGGTATTGTAGTTGGATGACACAACTTGAATGAAAAATAATTAATGTGTGGTTAATCAAGTTACAAGTCGGGATATAGACTTGGGTATCTTGGGCTAGTGCTATAGGTGTTTGGCACGGGTTAGCCAGGCTTTATTAAATATATACATACATATACATATATATATATATATATGTGTGTGTGTGTGTGTGCTCTCTATAGATATCGGTGTGAATGATATTTGTAGGAATACCTCTATAGATATCGGTGTGAATGATATTTATAGGAATACATAACCCTCTAGTGCTATCATCGGAGGTTTCACGATGTGAGTGAATCCCCTGGTTTGAGGAGAAATGAGAGTATAGTCCCCAGGTCATATCGTCTAGGAGTTTATTGTGTCATTTATTTTCTGAGGTGAGATGCTTTGAGTATGATTCGGTCTCACTTTCAGGGGGAAATATGACCACCTCCACTATGTTTGCGATATTTTTGCCCAAGTTTGGTGTGATCTAGTCCGACTTGACATAGCCAGGTCAGAGTGAGCATGCCTTGGACATGATAGGATTTTAGAGAAAACATTCAGTGAGTTAATACTCCGGAATGGATGGTTATTATACGTGACATGTGTGTGAATGTTGTAATATACTAATACGTATATAATATGAGTAGATAATTATATATGAGATTAATACGTAAATGTGAATGTATTTCTTATATAACTAGTGTGAAATTTATATGATTCCAAAGGAGGTTTCCTATATTACTAATGTGACAGTTATATGATATAGTACAGTTGAACCGATTGATAAGTTAATGAGTAGATAACTTAATAATTAAAGTAAGAATACTCGGGTTAGAGTAGTGTGGTGGTAAGAGGTGTGATCCAGCTAGTTAGGTGAGGTAGCTTAATTAGTGACGTTAGCTAGCAAGCGTTAGGTGTGCACATTAGATTATGGATGACTTACAGCTAGCTTAAATATGAATCATGTACACGCATATTTAATTATTGCAATTTAACAACTTGCTAAATATTTTCAAAATATTTTACTTGGGCTCTGACCGTGTCAAAATCTTTTTCAAAACCTTTTAGGTGTCCATCCAAAGGTACAACTAGTTTGAGGATTCTATCCAAGGATGTGCAGCTGCAGCTCATGTGGAAGTTGCAGGACTTTGGTATAGACTCTTCGTTCATTCATTCCAAGTGTAGAATCTTTACTTAAGTACTCATTTGGGCATGTCGCCCTCAGATTTAGTGTTTAGTTATTTATTTTACCTTGTGTATCCAGGTTATGGTTTCAGTTTACTACTGTATTTTATTGTTGAACCAATAGTTTTTTCAGTCATCTTTATTTGTATTATTCATTTGTGTTGAATTTAATTCTCAGTTTTTGTTGATGGTTTAATTATTATTTATTTCCACATGTTGTTAATTAATGAAAGATAAAGTTTGCCACGAGTCTAATTAAACTACTAGGTGGTTAGTAACTTTAAAAAGTTTTCGACAGTGATGGAGAGAATGAGCCATATGAGACCAACGTTTTATTTTGATCATAGGCTGACCACCCGGTATTTTAGTAGGCAGGGCGTCATAGCTGGTGAATAGATTCTTCGAGGAGAAAATTAGCAAAAGTATGGAGATATACATGGATGTCATGTTAATAAACATTATTATGGAAACTGATCACATCAACGACCTCAATAAGACATTTGATCAATTAAAGATGTGCCAGATAATGCTGAATACAACAGAGTGTATCTTCGGAGTCAAAGAAGTCAAATTCCTTGACTTTATATTCAATTAGTGGGGTATATAGGCTAGCCCGAAGAAGATTTAAGAACTGATTAATATGCAACCACCCATGAGTGGAAGAAAGATTCAAAAATTAATCTGACGAGTATTCGCACTAAACTAATTTGTTTTAAGATTCACCAATATTTGATTCCATTGTTTAAGGTACTTAAAAAGATATTTGAGTTGACCGAGAAGTGCGACATGGATTTCCTGGAACTGAAAAGTAATTAGGGTCTATGCCTCTGTTGTCGATGCCAATTCTTGGAGAAAAACCTTACTTATAATTCACATTATCATAATCAAGAATCAGCTCGACGTTAGTTTGACAAGAAGATGGAGAACAAAAGCTCATGTACTATACTTGCCAGGCATACCATGGATATGAAATTCACTACCCTAGACTGGAGAAGTTAACAATGGAATTAATTGAAGCCTCTAGAATAATGAAACCCTATTTTCATGCTCATGCAATCGTGGTATATGCATACCTTCTTTATGTCAATCCATCCATAAGATTAAGAAATATGGCAAACATTATGGCTTATTCCATGCAACTATGAGAGTATGCCATCACGTATAATCCCAGAACATCAATTTAGGTCCAAGACACAATAATCTTTGTAGAAGAATTCATAAACAAGGAGAAAAACATTGAGCATACTTCAATGAAAGGGAGCTCAGTAGTAAAGCTAGCTGAGTAGACTTCTATGGAAGAGATATCTTAGTAAAATCTGTCGAGAAAACTTTTAAGGAAGAAATATTAGCAAAAAAAGTCAGTCGATTAGATCAATGACATACCAGAGTCATCGACTCAACAGGAAGAAAGAACTCACGATTTGGAGTAGATGAAAAATATGTTCAAGGATAGATATTTAGTTGAGGGAATTTTTGAAAAAAGCCTCATGTGTGCTACAAGTTATTTGTAGATGTTGAAGCATATGCCAATGGAAGTGGGATTCTCATTGTCACTAGGCATTGGGCAGTTATCAGCACACAGTACTCTTAATTAGTCATGAATCCCATCCTCAAAGTTTGTGAGGACATGGAAGAACTAATGGTGAAGTACTGGAAAAAATGAAAGCATTGGTAGCGAGGTTCTCATTTGTACAAATGGTTCGAATACCTAAGGATGATAATTTCTAGGTATACACCCTTGGTTATTTAGCCTTAGTAACACGGGTTGAACTCGGGAGTACAGTGCTCGTGGAAATCCTGACACAATGCATCACAAATGGAGAATTCACTCTTATATTAAAGTTAGAAATGGGGGTATCTTGGATGGACTCCATCTGTGCATACTTGGAGGCCAGTGTAGTACTGAAAGATCCAAAGGAAGAAAGGAGACTCCACTATAAAATAGCGATATATGTGCTTGAAGGAGGAATTATGTTTCGAAGATGATTCATTATGTCACTACTTAGATGCGTTCATACCACATAAGTCAATGGCATGATAAAAGAAGTACAATAGGGTTCATGTGGAGCCTATTCGGCAGGTCGATCATTAGTAAAGCGGGTCGCTAACCAAGAATATTACGAGCCCATTATAAAGGAGGACTACTTTAATTACATGAAAAAAGTTCAATAAACTCCATAGGTAAGCCATGATACATAAGAGTCTTAAAGTTTCACTGACTTCGATCATATACCCTTGGCTTTTGCGATGTGGGTTATTGATCTAGTCTGTTCATTGTCAAAGACAAGAGGCAGATTTAGATACCTAATTGTAGCAGTAGATTACATCACCAAATGGATGAAAGTTCAGCTTCTAGTTGAAATGTCATACGGGAAGGTCTCCCACTTAATTTGGAATAATATAATTAGTTGATATGGGATGCCTTACGCATTCATTGCCCATCATAGCACGTACTTTAACACTGATTAATTTTAAGACAACTGTATTCAATAGAAAAAAAAAGTTTCACTCTATGCCAGCTCACCCTCAGTGCAATGGGCATGCAGAGATCACGATCAGAACCTTGTTGGATGGAATGAAGAGAAGATTGGATGATACTAAGAGAACCAAATCAACGAGTTGCATAGCTTAATTTGAGCATACATAATGATGCAAAGAATGACAACTAATGATACCCCTTTCATGTTGGCGTTTGGTACAAAAGAGGTAGTGACCACCGAGGTTAGTTTACATAGACGCAGGGTACCTAACTTTAACTCACCCAAGAGTGACCTAATGAAAAGACTATATCTAGAACTGGTAGAGGAAGTCAACGAACATGCAACTTTTTTAGTGTCAGCATGTGAAAAGAAGACTGTTCAATTTTATAATTAAAGGTTAAAGCTGAGAACTTTAAAGGAAGGGAGACTACATGATGAAGAAGTTCATAAATAAGGAATAAACTAGAATGACTACGTGATGAAGAAGGTCGTAAATAAGGAATAAACTATAACCGAATTGGTATGGCTCATGCAGAATATCTGCAGTCATGCGACCAAAAACTTACATAATCAAGACCTTTGAATAAGAATAGTTTAAGAACTCGTGAAATGCTTAACATTTGAGGATATACTATTAATAGTTATTACAAAACAGAAGAGCATAAAATAATTCATGTAAATAATCGTTCATCCTTTTTTTTATATCAATCTTCAATGATCAATGAGAATCAGATTCACCCTCCACATACGATATCATTTTAAATTTTCTTCATTATTCATTGCCTAGCTCATCAACAAAAAACATGTGTAAGAAGATCAGGCCAAAGATATCTCAAAGTCGGAGATAAGTCACGATCAAGAAGTTTAGCTAAAATCAAGAAATCCATTGAAGTCAAATAGATGACTAATGAAAGGATAAAGCTCAGTACATTTTGCAAAAAAAGGGAAATCTAGTGGAGTCACATATATAACCAACGTAAGGATACATCCGAGTACATTTGGCCGACCCTCAAAACCAATGCTAACACATGGTATGGATGATAAGATCTTCCCACACAACCTGTAAGCTAGCATAAGTAATGGTTGATCCTAAGTAAGGAAAACTCAATTTCATCCCATTGTCACCCAATAAGCCGGGAAAGGTCGACAAGATATGGCCCCTAAACTGTACAACTAAACTATTGGGAGGCCCTATCTTAGAAAGCTAGCAAATTGGGTCAAGATGATAAGAGATAACTATACGACCCTAAATACGGGTAGATCAAATATATCAAACCATATTAACTTATATATATTTTTTGCAAAAAAAACTTTTGATCATAGGTGAAAGAAAATAGTGTAGCCGAGAAAACAGACAACATATGCATGCAGACAAGAAGTTTAAACAATTTGATTTATAATCGACAACAAGAAAAAGAGATAGATGAACAATAACATGCATTATTAAAAAGTTAACAAATATTATTCAACAAAGGATCAATTACAAAATAAACAAAGCTTTATAAAAAGTGATGAAGTTGAGACCTAAAGCCACATAAGCATTTTATATTTCTGGAGTGATGTGACGAGCATTGACAACAATAGCCTCAACTATGGGAGTGTCTTTGGGAGTCGATTGGGCAGCTTTGGGAGCGCTGAGGGGAACATTAGTGGGAACGTCTTAATCGACTAATCCTTAGTTGATTGGCCCTCCAAATTATCAACCTACATTGCTCTTGCTCAAGATCCAGGGCCTTGGCTTCCTCATCGTCCGCTTTCCACTTCTGGACAACTTGATCCATGCAAGGATAGCTTCATGACCCTCTTATTTAGCTCATCATATCCCTCTATAAATATGGTCATGATCTCAATGTTATAGTCGCTAGATGTTTAGAAATTTTTAACTCCCTCCTCTTCAGCATGGGTACGAGCCTCAATAGCCTTATCAAGGGCCTCCTCTAAACATTGGAACTTCAGCATGGGTAAGAGCCTCAATAGCCTTTTCATTTTCTCAGAGATGCAATGTATGATACAAGTTAATCTTCCTCCTATCTGAGTTTGGTGAAAACCTTGTCATATTTAACCTTCAATGACTTTAACTCCTTTGATGAATTTTCACTTTGTGAAAGGGGGTCAACGTTGGCTTCTTTCTCCTATTTAAAAGAATGTTAGCATGTTACATATTTTCCCTCAAAATGGTGGCACCCATCGCTCCCTAAAATAAGACAATGAGATCGGTCAAAAAAATATTTAATATAAGTAAAGAAATCACAAATTTGGCTAAGAGATTACCGTAAACATTAGGTGTTGAACCAGGTTCCACAACGTATCAGGGTCAAAACTCCTAAGAAATTGAAAAACTGGAGTACACCCGTGATAATGAACCACATCAGTAGCGTTGTTCATAAGGTGAAATATGAATTTAAGATCTTTTTTCAGTTTCCCTTGTGTAATTGGGTTCTCTGAATTAAAAGTGAACTCTTCCACCTCGCCATAACAAGAAGACGGCCACCATCTTGGACCAGAGGACGAGTTGGTTATCTGCCAATGTACACCATTTGCACATGAATGTTAGTCCTCCAATATTTAGTGATAACGCATAAATATTTCATATTTATCCCCTTAATTTCGATTTTTTATGATCCCGTGCATCACAATTATGATGGTTTTATCTCATATTTATGCTTGTGACTCTCCTTGGCGAATATTTCATGTTTTGTGTATCTCTCATGTGTTTTACATGTATTTCATGCAAGAAAATGCGGGAGAGAAACAAAAAGGGTGAAAGAAGTGAAAGAAAGGGAAGTCAAGGGAAGTTTTGTAATTTTGCATTGAGAACCCAGAGGATAACCCAGCTTAAAAGTTGAAGATCTTGAAGTCACGAGAATACTGGAAAAAATTACACCTCAATTCGAGCTATGGTGTAGAAGTTATGCGCGTTTGAAGTTGAGAAGAAAATCTAGTGGCAGAAACTTTGAGCATAGAAGACATCACTTGGGCAACACTGGAAAATCGAAACGGTTTGGGTCCTAGAAAAAATGTTTCTCCATTAGTAACATCAAGATCACACTTTAAAACCATTATAAATTATCTGAAGCATGATTTTTATTTTGGCCCTGCTTTTTAGCCTAGAAAGTTTTATGTTTTGGGGACTCTTCTAAACGGCTTCTAACCTATGTATTTAGTCGTTAGGGTTCTTTTAAGATAGATTTCAATTCAATATCTTTTTCTTCTCTTCTTCAAGCTTTGATTTCTTCTTGCATGTTTGTGTTCTTCAACCTTGGTAACCTAAAATTCTAGCATTTTTATTATTGTTTAATTATTCTTACATCCTTGTCAATGGATTCTTGCATTGTTAACACTATCATGTTTAGTATCTGGTTCAAGGGTTTGGATCATGTTTCCTCCTTTGATGGTCATTGAGCTTCCAAAGTGAGGTTTTGGGTAAAATTACATTAAATCAAAACCTCATGTATAAAAATTGGTTTATTATACGTTTAAATTTCTTTGTCACGCAACGTTAGTATTTAAATCGATAATCCTATTTTAATACTCTTGTGACCATTTTTTATTGAGTGTTTATCTCACATTTTTGGGTTAAGTCCCTTCATGCATGATGTTTATGATTAATTATTTATGCTCGGTTAATTGTTTTCGAATAAAAAATCCTAATTGCGCGTTGTTTAGCCCATGGAAAGGATGTAATCCTAATTTCGTTTTCTTATTCTTTGCTTAAGTTTTAATTAGTTTTAGTTAACTTTTTATTTCCCTTTTTTTCATTTCTCACCCTATCATCATCTTTTACACTTTTATGTTACAAGTAATAAATCAATTAAAATCTATCAAATATTCCCCGTGGATTCGATACTATACTGGCCTCTATACTCCATAAGAGTGTAGTTGAAGTTTAGGTTTTTTTGTATTGTGGTCGGAAGCTGATAACAATGATTAGCGTATGTAAATGAGTATGCGTTATACTAATTGAATCAAATTCACAAGTTCTCAATTTAAACTTATTTAACTGGAGTCAATTTTAAACCAAATTAAATAAGCCCCTAAACATGCAACTTCGTGTGTATGTGTGTACAACCATCACAAATTAAATTGCTAAAACACGGATTTCAGGGAAAAAAAACTTTTGGGTAAAACTTTTATTTCACTATAATACTTACAATGATTACAATTTAATCCGCAATGATTTAATGGCCGAAAAACCATAGAGATCGTAGCCTAGAGTTAGCAATGAATCAACCGCAGAAGATCCACACGAACACGCAGTCTGAATCAGCCCGAAACACTCGCGAGTACTCCCTATCAACGCACTATCGTCTTCAGCCCAGTACCTCCCTCAAGTGGAACCTCAATCGGCAGTAAAGATCTTATCTACAAGATAATCTTCACAAAATTGTGTTCTTGGGTTCCAAAACACCTCACATAAACTATCAGGATGATTTGTGTATTGAAAAACAATGTTAAAACACTCAAAATTGAGAAGATAAACGTTTTTCCAAAGCATTCTTCGTAACACTGTATTTTTAGGTCTTCTAAACATAAATAAAACAGGAAAACCCAATTTATAGAAAACGTTAAGGTGGTATCTTTCTCGAACGAAAAAGCAGTGTCGCTCGAATGAAACACGTGTCATTTTATCGACACTTCGCGTGACAAGGTAATGTCGTTTGAACAACCCATGTATGTCGCTCGAACGACTAAAACGAGATATTATATTTTAATCAGGTCCACCTCAACACTAGAAAATATTTTTAACGAAAAACTCCGCTCCAATATTTAGAAAAAATTTCATAAAAGTTATCCCAATATTCTAAGTGAACCATTAAGTACTTAAAACACAACCTTACCAAAGTTAAACTTGCGAAGGCTTGAATGTTGAAGAACTTGATATTCGGATACGTCTTGATGCTTAATGATCTTGAATAATTTTTGACGATTGTAGCGGTATACGATATACTCAATTGTGAACGGACAATAAATAATGTCCTTACGAATCTCCCCTATGTCTATGCCGGTACAAAATAAAAAAACATTCGAATTATCAAATCAAAATTCCTATACAAATCTAATACCATCCCATGAACCCAAAATTGAAAAGCTACTAAACATGTAAATCTAACACTTTTCTTCAAAAATCATCAAATTAAAATCTTTAAACTTTTCTCATCAGGGTGTGCAAAATAATGATATTCAATTTTGTACCTACACACATGAAACAAAGTAAATACCTTCGTGACACATCATGTTTGAAATGATATAAGAATAAATCAATAAATAATCAAATTTACCCCATAATTCGTTCCGCCCCCTTCCTTTTATTTGATAGAAATAGATAAGCAAACAAATAAACAAAACAAACATGGAGTGTCACGACAAAAATGCATAGCAAATATGAATCAAACTAAGCTCATGCAAATGAGTAACTCAAAAGCTTCCACAATTTTTTTTTATTTATATTTTAATTTTTCATAAAAAATGAAAAATATTTTTACAAAAAAACACACACCGTAAGTTTACGCTAAGACAACCGAATCATGGAAACAAAATGAATGGGTGTGAACATATTCGATAGGCAAATTAAAGCAATCAGACATAATATATGTGCACGATGAATATGTGTACTCCTAATGAATTAATCTCAAAATCGTCCTTATGTGTTGAAAGTGTTGAATTTAAATGACATTGACTCAATCCATCAACTCATCAAAAGTCAAGAATAATTCCCACACCAATAACATCTAAAACTATGTAATGCTTTTTCATGACGTTGTCAAGACGTGCAAACCCGGTTTCATTTTTATTTATCCAAACTCACTCATAAATAATTATGCATTATATTTTTCTTTTAAGGTGATGAAACTAAAACCTATTGGCTCACTGTTTGGCATATTTTTCTTTTTATTGACTTTTAATTTTTTTTTTTTGGGGGGGGGGGGGGCTCTTTTCAAACGGTGGCTTTGACGACGAGTTAATTTTGTTCTTTCGCAGCCCCTTCCCGTGATTCACTCATCATATTTTATTGCAATTAAATCCTCACGGCTAATGGTTCTTACATGCACTACATCCATTGTCAAGTTCTATCTCATATGGTTCATTTTAAAGACAGAATTGAGATGACAACACTCTGAACAATATGTGATAAATAAGTACAATAATCAAACAAATCCGTGTAAGTGTGCATTAAAGGAACTTATGAGTCAATCATATAGTTAGTAACAATTAATCACATCTCAATGACTCCAAACATTGTAAAGCACAAAAATGAAATGATGACGCATATCAAAACACTATCAAATCATCACAAGGATATGGAATGAAATTGTGACTCAATCATCCTAAATATCCATTCATATACCGTGCAAAATAAAATACAAAACTCTTTTTGACTTTTTCAAAAATTTTATAAAAATAAAATCTTTTTGGCTTTTTCAAATTTTTCTCAAAAAAATGAAAATCTTTTTGAATTTTTAAAAAAAATACATATAAAAAACATAACTACAAAAATTGTACACACTAGAAATAGGAAAAAATATCATCCTGCAAATCATCCTATGCTAGCAAACAAGTCTAAACCTCAACCGTAAGGCGCGGTGGAATTTTCCAAAGGTGGTGACATCTTATGACAAAACTCCATCAAGTCATGTGAAGTCTTGACCAAAAACATTACTTGCTCCCTAATATGTGCAAACTCTTTCACGTAGTCATCTGTAGGATCATGTGTGGGTGAATGTGTGTGAACACGTGTAATAGAAAAACGTGACACAAACCTAACTTAAAACAAAACTCTTTAAGGTGTCCTCTCTTCTTGCATTGTGTGCAAACATAAACAAGACTAGGTACAACTCTCTCAAAATGTATCTTACGCACTTTCCTATCTGGAATGGGATGCCTAGGTGGGTTAGGTTAAGAGCTATATGGATCCATCATAAACTCGGGAACCAGTTTGGGTGCAACATGTGTAGTGAACGCACCGTCATGACATATCCCTCGTCTATCAACATCACCCAAAACGGGATTGAGATTCATCTTTCCAACCTTCTTAGATGTTCTCTCTAAAGGGACTTTGACCTACCGAGCACGTTTGAGATCACTCTTGAGTTGGATACACATGTCGTCAGAATAGACACCGTGTTGATCAAATCACTCTTTTCCCGATCTAAAGAAATCAATTGTTCACTTCTCGAGTTGACTTTATTTTGCCTCAAACACCCTCAAACTTTCTAACTCTCTCTCTCTCTCTCTAAACATATCACCCTAATAACTAACTCCTTATTCAATTTCTTAGTCTTTAATGTCTCGGCGTAAAAATCTATAAATGCAATCACTAATGCACTCACTCTCAGACTCGATAGAGACACTTAAATCATCCTCGGGGTCTCACGTGCACAAGTATCCTCATCGTCGTGGGACAAACTGACTGTGATCACGTGACTAGCAAAAAAAATAGCAAACTTCCCATGTGATGACTTATCCCTTGAATCTTTCATCTCTTCCTCACTATCGCTAAGAGTGGCTGGCATAGAAATATTATTGCCCTTTCTCTTTAGACTAGTGGGACACTCAAATACTCTATGGCCTCTCTACTCACACTCAAAATACTTCTCCTCTTCCTCTTTCTCACTTTCTTTCTCATTGCTCTCTTTGGCCTCATTTTTATTTTTCTCAAAAAAAATTTGGGAGTCTTCTCCCATTTCCAAGGCGGCAGAATAGTTCAAGTTGTCTCTCGTTCAGCTTGCATGCGAAATCAGCGCAAGTTTAGATGGCTTTATGGTTTTTATGACTATTTTACTTTCCACCATCAGCCCACTATAAATAGTTCGCTGGGGAATGTCCACTAGATTTCTCAATCGAAATAAATACCTACAACTACCGTTAACGTAATTGATAAAACAATCCCAAATAAAACAGAATACTGAAATAATAGAAAAGTAGGAAAGCTCTCTCAAGTCTAAATAGAAATATGGAAATGGGCGACACAAGCCCTAACTAAGAAGAACTAAATCAGAAGCTTAGGAGTCAAAGGAAGAATTGTCTACTGCAAGGACCTGCAACTCCCACACAAGATACAGCACGTCCAATCTAAGGAACCTACGTCTGACACCCCTGTCACAGGGCACCTGTAATATATATATATACAAGAGAAGGAAAATGACAGGAAACGGGTCTGAGCCCGAGTGTAAAATAGCTATAAAATTAGTTTAGCAAGTATTTAAAATTCTTAGTAGTTAATATGAAACACATGTTAGTATGCGACACTCTCTTGAGAATTCTCACCTCTCATCTAGTGTGCACGCCTATCGTACTACTCAAATGACTCATAAGTCTAATCCCAATTATCCTCCCATAAATTCGGATTCACGAAGTAGTATGTCTATGATTTATTTAAAATACCATCCTCTTAAGGATCATTTAAGTCAATTATGTATTTCTCAATACTACTAGGAAGTGACAAGTTCTTACTATAATGAAAAGCTTTTATTCAATATTTATCTACTTATATGCACAGTAGAATAATTCTAGGTATAAGCATACATATAAATTACTCATACAATATATATATATATACTAATCGGCACCCCACATAAAATCTATGGTGCTAGCATACTCTTCTATCAAGTCCCCGTATCTCGTACAAAAAGGGAAATACTAGTTCGGAATCACTCTCGAACTGTATTAACAAAATACACACAAAATGGAGGCGAATCATAGTTCCAAGTCACTAAGAGGTTAGCACATACCCTCACGTCTCTTAGGACCGTTTGACTATCATTTTTAGATAGCCTGTACTAAGGAATCCTATTGTTGTTGAAAAAAACTAGAATAGATCTAATTAATTGATCACTGATAAAAAGGATTAAAGAAAATAAGATAATAGATTTTTAAAGTGGTTCAGCCCAATGATAAATGGCCTACGTCCACTATTTTTGTATTGTTGATGTTTGCCTTAATCTCGATGATGATTACAAGAGATCAATTACCCCCTTGTAGAGGGTGTTATAATGTATTTATAGCCTTAGGACCATCAGTATGAATAGACGATATGCCACTGTTTAATAGGCACATACATTTGTACAATAATAATGTTCACTAAATCTGCTATTCATTGAATGTGAAATCGTCGCTTGATCTTCCCATCTAGGTGCTCTGCACGCTGAGAAGGTCGGTACGTTGTGTAGTTCGGCATGCTGTGTAGCTCGACAAGCATAAGTATTAAACATGTAAGATGCCACGTGTTTTTATACAATTGGTCCATGTCAGCTGCCTAATTTTCGTATCAACAGAAGCCCCCAATGTTTCACAGCTGAGTTTTCATATGAGAGTGTGGAATATTTTACTCAAAAGTTTCTCGAGCACCTTTGTACGTCTTGATTACTTACAGATCTTCAACACTTAGGATTTTTAACTCTAATCTCGTCATTTGAGCGCGAAATGGCAAATTTGTAAATATTTTGAATCTGCGCCTGTCGCTTGGGTATTTACGTCTTTTTATCACTTAATCGCCGGAAACGCAATCATCTTTTCTAGTAATCATTTATTTTCCTATTTCTCGATGCAAGACATTTAAAAGCGATAGGAAAAGAATCGATATCTACTTTTTCCTTCCAGATTTCTAAACTCTGTGTTGTCTCACTCTGTTTTTATACTATCATTCTCTCCATCGTCCGCTTTAGCAGATTTCTCAATTTTCTATAAGAATTTTTTCCTTCTTCTTTCTTTGCTTTAGTCGTCATGGTTTATCTTGTCGAATCTCTGGATAAATTTCGAGTTGATTTGGCAATTCCCTCTTGGGCTATTCTAGAAGAACCTCCTTCTCCATATGATTTATTTTCTCTGACTGAGGGACACTGGTTTCCCTCACTTTTCATAGCTGAATGTGGCTTTTCTTTTCCTCCTAATCCCCTATGCTTGGAGTTTTGCAAATATTTCGACATTATTCCTATTAGGGTAGCTCAAAATACATGAAGGGTAGTCAATGGCGTACATAGGTTAAACAAAATTCATGGGACTCACTTAGGGATCCCTAAAATTATGTTTTGTTATAAATGGGTTACCAGTGATACCACATTTTATTTAAAAACTAGGTTTTCTAATAGAGCTTTAGTGGTCAATCTCTCCAATGCCAATAGGGACTATTTTGACCATTGGGTCGTGCTGAAAAATTGGCAACACCCCCCACTACATAAAAATGATGTGTATCAAGGTCCCAGATGTCTAATTTATGGCAATAGAATAGGTTGTTTTTACTTTTCTCAATTTAGATTTCTTTATATTTGATGGTCACTGATATTGATTTCACTTTTTGCAGTTGATAACAAAAGAAAACCACCAAAAGAGAGCAACATCAATATAAAGGATTTGAAACTTATCTGGAGTTTGCACCAATCAATTACTGGGGAGCACATCAGAGCTGCTTCTTATTTGTTAAGATATAAAAACAACACCTATTTCTTCATTGCTCATTTTCTTACCCCTCCTATGGTAATTGATCTTGACCAAGTACCCAGACCTCGAGCAAACATAGAAGAATCTTCCTCTGAATTGGGTACATCTATTGCTAATTTGATGATGAGGAAGAGAAAAATGCGTGTATTCTTTTCCAAGGATGCTCCTGGCACTAATGGGGAAAAGAAGAGCAAAGGGGATGTCCCAGTTGAAGGGACAAAGAAAATGGATGGTACTTCCTCTAAATGAAAAATTTCTCCCGTCAAGGAAGTCGACAGGAAACCTCCTGTTGTCCCAAAAGAGGCAAAACCTTTGATTGAAGGTGTTTTTATTGCACGAGAAGAGGCAGCATCTTTTATTGAAGTTGCTCCTTTAAGGATATCAAGGAGAGGTGTTACAGAAAGACGTGTAGAAACTGTTGCTCGACCTTATGATATTGGGGGTCCTTCTTCGGGAGCTAGTGCTCCAAGTTTTATTACCCCAAGTTCAGCCAGGGGTTTGATCAAGTCTTGGACCATTCTAAAGTATTGAGCTGTTAGGGGTTCCCTTTCACGGGATAAGGTTATTGATTTAGCGACCCAACATATCGCATCAGTGAGTATCACAATACCTAACACTTCTTTTTCCTCATACTATCTTCATAATCTAATTTGAGCTTATTTTCTTCTTCTTTTTTATTCTTCAGTTTATGACGTGCTTTAATAGTATCCTGGAGAGAGATGAGGCTATCAAGGCTTTATCCCTGTCCAGCGGGATTGAAGAAGCTTTTGTCGGGTTGTCTCAATCCTTGAACGACTCCTAGAAGAAATATGAAGAAGATAAAGCTGCTTGGGAGAAGAGACTTCTATCTGCCGAATCAGCTCGTGACCAAGCCATAACCGCCTCCAAGGAGTTGGAGGAAAATTTAAAGGTCATCGTTTCGAGTAAGAAAGAGGCTTATGGAAAGCTTGAAGAGGCTTAACGGCATAAGAAAGACCTTGAGGAGAAGGTGAGGCTTGCTTAAGAATGTGCTTCTCCTGAGAAGACGAAGAGAAATGCCGCGGTGAAAAAATCATTTAGCTCTTGTTGGGACAAGGGATGTAATAGAGCCTTAACATCGATTACTTTCTAGATGGAGTATGCCAGTCTGAAGTACTTTAGGAATGGATGGGTCACATCATTAAAAGAGTTGGGTGTTGCAAATGATTCTGAGTTATTTCAGAGACACACTCATGGCCCTCCTCCTACTATTGACGAGGAAGAAGAAGATGAAGCTGCATCTAATGAGTCTTCCTTGATAATAGTAGAATAATTACCTGTTGCTACTGATCCTCAACCCTTCGATCAGGTTCAGCAAGCATCAACGTCTACCGAGCAACATCAAATGCCTCCCAAGAAATCGACTTCTTCGTCTAAACCTACTGATGATGTTATAAGAAATAAGTAGAAGATGTGCCATTGCTCGGCTCTTTATTTATGTTTTTCTTCTGCTTCTTCCTTTCTTTCTTATAACTTTGGTTGTACTTTCTCCTCTTATGATCAATAAAATGGGTTATTGTCTAATCTGAATTTCTCCTTGATTTGCTCTTGTTTGTATCATTGTTGATGTGCTTTTATTTTTCCTTGCTAGTTTATTGCCAGGATGGAACTTTTATCAGCTCATGACATAGAGTTGATGAAAAAATGTAATGATTATTTCAAAGCGAGTCATGCAGATTTTATTGAAGCCTAAACAATTGATATCCTTGGATCCGATGCTTCCGAGAAAGCAGTTGATGCATACCAATACTTGAAGTGTTTGCTTGATCGTGCTATATCCAACAATGTGGATTATTACAAAATGATTGAAGACCTTCAAGGGATGATCGAGGAACTCCAACTTCAACACAAAGAAACTAATTCACTCTGACACGAAGGTTATGAGAAAAGGTGCCAACAATTGAGTACTGAATACATATCGGCCCATGAGAAAAAGGAAAGTGTGCTGAAACTCGAGATCGAAGAGCACAAGAATATTGCCATGCTGCTGGAGCAAGAGAGTATTGCATTGCAAGAGGAAGTGAAACAACTCAAATCCGTTGCCTCCTCGTCTTCGGGAGACTTGATCCCAGTTAATGATGAAGTTTTTTCCTTTTTAGAAACTGAAAAATGCTGCCTTAAAGGAAGATTTGGAGACTTTGAAATGAACTGGACCTACCATGTTTGCTCGTGGCAGAGCAAGGCCTTATTCCCATGGGCGAGCAAGGGTTGGTTAGGTGAATATTGAGGAGACGAGGACCCAATTGGCCTTAGAAAATCAAGTCGTTCAGTTGACGGCAAAGAATCAAGCATTGGAAGAAATGTGTAGAAAAATTCAGAGTCTTACCGACCAACTCTCCAATCAGAGCTCTGCACTAGAAAGTAAGGATATTTTGGTGAAGAAACTCCGCGATCAACTTGAGAGATTGAATTATCAATTTCAAAAAATAGCCTAGAGAATTCTGGATCGCAGGATACAATGAAGCTTTATGCCATCTCGATGCTCACTTGCAATAATCCAACAACGAGGGATATAAACAGGGATAGTTGAATGCCTTATGTGTGATGAAAGTTGATTAAGGACTATCCTTGTGGTATTGGTGTGAGCCTGGATTACTTGATTTGCCTGTTCCTCCCTTCAAACTCGATGTCAGTTGGATTCTGGCTCATGCCATTCCTCGGTGTTTTGTGACACCCCACCTAATAAAATACCGGGTGATCAGTCCTATACCAAATTAAAATAAGAATCCCAGTTGGTTCATCCTTAGCATCACTGTCGAAAACTTTTTAAAAACTTACTAACCACCTAGTATTCCAAAAGCTAGTGCCAATTTTAACTTTTTAATTAACAAAACAGTACATGTGAAAGTAAATCTAAATCAATCACACCACTGAATAAAAATCAACTGAATAATTAATTAAACAGCTTGCCGAATAAACCATCGGCCACCAACGTAAAATAATACAATCCAACACCTGAATAATTACAACTGAAACTGTACTGAAAAGTCTGGGTAACAAGCCCTAAATAAAACTGAACTGAGAGAAGATTCCTACTCTAGGAATGAATGAATAAATGATGCGTTTAATCCAAACTCCTGCTAGCATCCACATATGCAGCAGCTCCGTGTCCCTGGAATAGAATATCAATCCTGGCGTCCCTGTGGCTGGACACCTAAAAGGTTTTGAAAATAGTTTTATAGCAAGGGGTTAGAACCCAAAACATTTTAGAAAACATTTAGCAAGTGAATTAACTGCAGTAATTTAAAATGCATGAATGCGCTTCATATTAAAGTCGGTGTCGCACTCTCTTGTGGACATTCTCACCCCTCCACTAATGTGCACACCTAACGGTTACCTTAACCCCACCTAGTTGTACTACCCCGTCCAACTAGTCCTGGTGTAACCTCCCCTTGCCATACTACTCTAACCCGAGTATTAACTGTTCATGAATTATAAGTCATCTCACTAATTAACTTATTAAATTCCTTCTTAATTAATAGCCTATAACCATAACACAAGTTATATAATTTAAATACATCACACACTGTATTATTCCCATAAATGGTTACCTTAATAAATTTCTCATTAATTAACAGCATATAACTGTAACCCGAGTTATATAAAATAAATACATCACACACTGCATTATTACCTACATAAAATATTTACTACCATATTATATGTATCTTAGTAAAACATCCACACATATATAATACGTGTATCCATCCTTCCGAGTATACCCTCACCGGATGATTCCCTCTAAATTGCTATCCCCCTAGGTGTATTCACATAACCTAGTTACCCAAGTTGGAATCGCTCACCAACCTGGCCTAAAAACATAAACGAAGTGGAGGCGGTCATATTCCTTCCCTGAAAGTGAGATAAGCCCCTCACCCATATAACGGACGCTATGACCTGGGGATATACTCGCCCTACTCCTCAAGCTAGGGGATTCACCCACATCGCGCAACCTCCCTTGATAGCACTAGAGTATATAAATAAATAAATATCTAGTCACTGATATTTAATTAGCACACAAAATGTATACACATATATATATATATACTATCGCTACACCATATATATATAAATTTAGCCCCGGCTTTACCGTGTACTCACAACTCGTAACACTAGCCTGTAAATATCCTGAGTCTCTCGCCCGACTCAACTAAATAAGTTATCTCCCTTATTATATTATTATTATCCCGAGTCTGTGGTCCGACTCTAATTTAATTAATTCACACATTAATTAATATAATACTTTCCCCGAGTCTATGGTCCGACTCTGTGTTAATTAATTTACACACTTAATTAATTAATACCAATCCAAGTCTATGGTCCGACTTTCATTTAATTAATTTCACTCAATTAATTTCTATAATGCTAGCCCGAGTCTATACCTCGACTCTTAGTTAATTTAATATAATCTAAATTAACTTATTACCTCCCCGAATCTACCATCCGACTCTAATTAAATTAATTAACTCACCTATTAATTTAATACCTTCCCGAGTCTACAATCCGATTCTAATTAAATTATTTAACCCACCTATTAATTTAATACCTTCCCGAGTCTACAATCCGACTCTAATTAAGTTAATTAACCCGCCTATTAATTTAATACCTTCCCGAGTCTACAAATCCGACTCTAATTAAATTAATTAACCCGCCTATTAATTTAATACCTTCCCGAGTCTACAATCCGACTCTAATTAAATTAATTAACTCACCTATTAATTTAAATGTTAATCCGAGTCTGTGCCTCGACTCTACTTTAATTAATTTACCCACTAATGAATTTAATGCTTGGTGTCCCCCAACCATTATAACCGGACTCGCTCACTTGGCCCATAACTTAATATTTCCCGAAATTTAATACCTATGAGTTTTATCCCACCAAACTCTTCCCGTAAGATTCACGTCCTTACTTGACTTTTGAAATTTCTTAACACCATCTTCTCAAGGTCCTAGGTATTAAGTTTTATTTAATTATCGCTAATTAAGCCACCTTAAATGTCCCCAAAATAATTAAGGTTAAACAATTGAAGTAAGCGGCACTGCCAAAAATCCTCCTTAGTCGATCGATCGACTCCCCAGGGTCGATCGATCGATCGAGCAGTTCATCTTCTCCACCGATCTGTTTCTGCCATAGTCGAATTTCCAAGGTCTTATCTCTCTGATTTTCAACCTTAACTCATTATTTTTAACCAATCAATTACTCCCAAAACAAGTCCCAATCATCTACAACTGTTTTAGCATGCTCTATTCATACCATATCTCACTATTTCTAAAATGGGTTTTCTCCGGTTAATTTCCATCAATTCATCTCAATTTTGTTCATAACTCCTACTGGATTTCACATTCCAATCAGACATTCATTTTCAGAATTATAAAACACAACTAATTCTCACTTTGAATCTCATTCAATTATCCTATTAACCAAAATCCCATTTTTGTACCCATTTATCCCCAAAACGAATTTTAGTATACACATCACTAAAATATGAATTGGATATCACAATTTAGGAGTAAAAACAGTTAACCACTTGCCTGGAATTACTCGTAGGGTCTGATCCGTTGTCGACATCACTTAATTTGGCTCCAAAATCCCCAAATTAGCTTTTGATTGTTTTCCCCCAATCTTCCTCTCAAACCCTAGGTTAGAATAATGTTGGCTGCCCATTTTCCTTTTCTTAGGTTTAGGTTTAAAAACACAAATCCCGTTTTTAGCCTAATGGGCTAAATTAAAATAGCCCAAATCACCCCGTGCGGGCCCGGCTATGCCCAAAAATACCCCGAGACCCAATCGCTACCCCCGGGTACTCTTTTCTGATTATCTCGACCCATCTGGACTCAATCGCGCACTCAGAATCGCCATCCGAATTAATTTATAAAAATCCTTACCTCACCCCCAATTTAGTCTATACCGACTCCCGGCTAAGATAATCGCATACCCCGTCATTACTACCCGAAATGACGCAATTAAATTATTACTATTCACTTAGTAAATAAGTTTACCTAAATATTAACCATTCACTCCCCGATTAATATTTAAACATATATTGCCATAATTAATTCAATTAAAATTACAACCCACAAGTAATTTAAAATTCTCGAATTAATTAAATATTAAATGCACAAAAATACGGGGTGTTACATGTTTGATCTCTAGGTATCTTGGTGATTACCCGCTTCATTCAGATTTTGAGATAGCTCGTCCTCAACATTTACTTGATCGTCCATGTGTGAGCAACATCAAAATGCTATAAGATCTGAATTTTATCAATTCGCCCTATGCATTAGATGACCCACCAGTTAGGATGAAATCTGTATAAAAATCAAAGGGAAAGAAACCCATAGAATAGGAAATTTGTACTTAATGAACCATAAATTCATATTTATGTAATCTGCTTGTATTTAATGAAGAAAATTTGGTCTTTGTGGAAGGTTTATTTCCTTAGAAATACTTTGTGAAATGTGTTTCTCTTTTTTTGATGATGAATGTATATACATATATATAGATGGAAAATTTATCCTATTTTGCCTAGATAATGGATCTTGCCCCATTTGTTGTCTAGTTTTAGTGACTTATCACCCATTAGTGCCTAAGCAATGTAGTGATTTTCATCCCATATTCCTGCTTAGTTATAGTAATCACACCGAGATTACCTTGTTGCCTAGATAGTGGATGCCTCGTGAGGTCACCCATCTTCTTGTCTAGTTTGAGATGTCCCTTGAGATCATTCGTGATCAAATAGGCTTTGCCTTGTATGATTGTTATGCTAACTTTGTTGCCAAATTTATTGGTGCCAGCCAATCGGAGTTGGTGGTTGTTGATGTTGATCAACTGGAATGGATGTAGTGTGTAGCACTAGTACTCCAAACAAAATTAAACCAAAGAGGAATGTGGAAAAATCAACACTTTTATTCATGTAAAGATAAATGTGTACATGTAGGTCTGTATTAATGATAATACTTGCGCAGGTTCTCTGCATTCCACACATTTTTAAATTCTTCTCCCTCTAAGGTTTCTATCCTATAAGTTCCAGGGAGAACAACTGTAGTTACTCGGTAAGGCCCATGCCAGTTGGCCTTTAATTTGTTATGCTTCTGTATCACCTTTTGGAGTACATAATCCCTCTCTTTGAGTTCACATTTCTTCACTCTTTTGTTGTAAAACATGGTTGTTCTTTATTGGTAGGTTACGTTCCTGATTGTTGCATCTTCTCTAACTTCCTCGAGCATGTCCAGGTCTAAGCATCTCATCAAATCGCTTATTGAAGAGTTGAAATTGAGTACCCTATGTGTAGGCAGGCCCAATTCAACTGGAATAACTGCTTCGCTTCCAAAGGCTAGCATGTAGGGTGATTCTCCAGTGGTTGTTCGGGGTGTTGTGCGATATTCCCATAGCACGGAATGTAGCTTATTAATGTAATTTTCTTTGGCTTCATCCATCCATTTCTTTAAGCCACTCAAGAAAGTCATATTCGTCACTTCAGTTTGCCCATTGCTCAGGGGATGACCTGGTGCAGAATGGATCTTCTAAACATTGGATTGATTACAATATGCAGCGAAATCCTTATTATCAAATTGGGTTCCATGGTCTGTGATAAAGGCATGTGGAATTCCATACCTGTAAATAATATTCTTCTAAGTAAACTGGTAAACCCTTTCATATGACATGTCAATGAAAGGTTCAGCCTCAACCCACTTGGTGAAATAATCGACCGCAACTACCAGATATTTGAACCTCCCTTTGGCACATGGCAGGGGTTTGACCAAGTCCATGCCCCCACATAGTAAATAGCCATGGGAAAGTAATGGGTGTTAACAATGCCTGCAGAGTTTTTCGGACTGAAGAGAAACATTGGCACTTATCACACTTTTTCACATAAGCCATGCAATCAACTCTCATTGTCAACCAATAATATCCCTGCGTTGTTAACCTCTGTAGGAGGGTCTGACCTACCACATGAGCTCCACAAGATCCTTTGTGAACCTCATAAATTAGGTCTTTAACTTCTAAGGGATGCACACATCTCTGTAGTACCGCGATGATACCCCTTCTATACAAAATGCCATTATTCAGTACATATCGAGCAGCTTTAAACTTCAGCCTCTTGGCTTCAAGTTGGTCAGTTGGCACAACCCCTTCCTCGATGTATGCCCTGATGGGTTCCATCCAGGATGGTCCCATATCAAGGGTAATGACTTTCACTATCAAATATTCATCTATGCTCCGTTCTGCCAGTATCTCGATAGGGATCGTTCTTTGTAGCTCGGTGCGAGTAACGAAAGTTAACCGGGCTAGTGCGTCAGCTCTAGCATTTTCCAATCTCGATATTCTGATCAATTGCACTGATGTAAAGGTGGATACAATCTCCATAGCTTTGTCATGATATCTTGACATCAAGTCTCCTTTCTCCGCGTATAACCCGAGAATCTGATGTTCAATTAATTGTAAATCACTAAACACAGTGATTTTCTCTGCATGCATTATTTTTGCTAAACTAAGGCCCATGATAATATCTTCGTATTTGGCCTCATTATTGGAATCTTTAAATTGAAAGCGCAGAGCGTATTCGACATCTAGTCCATCAGGGCTATTAAGTATTATCCGGGCTCCACTCCCTGTTGCACATGAGTATGGATCTACATACAAATTCCACACAGGTATATCATTATCAAACTCCTGATCTGATAAGGTTCTATGACAGAATATTTGGTGCTTCCTCTTATCATCTTTCATTGCTGGGCTGGTATTCGTTACTCGTTGTTCATCCCTTCTGGTAGATCTGATATGGGGAGTTGATCGGGGATTATCCCTGATGATCTTGTAACATCCTTGGGCTGTTCTGCATTAGACTCCTCTTGGTCAAGTGTATCTGGGTAAGTGAACTCCGTAATGAAATCTTCCACTGCTTGCCCTTTGAGTGATGACCTTGGCTCATAAACAATAACATACTCGCCCAGTTTTACTGCCCAATACATCAATCTACCGAACTTTTTAGGCTTGTGTAAGCCTGTCTAAGTGGCATATTGGTATACACCACTACCGTATGGGCCTGGAAGTAAGGTTTGATTCTCCTAAATACCTCTATTAAAGCTAATGCCAACTTTTCCAACTTTGAATATCTAATCTCTACTCCTCGAAATGCTTTGCTGGTGTAATACACTGGTTTCTATATGCCATCCTTCACTCTTATCAAAGCTTAACTGACTGCGCTCTCTGAGATAGCTAGATATAAGTATAATCTTTCACCCATTACCGTCCTGGATAAAAATGGTGGTGTCCCCAAATAATTCTTTAATTGTTGAAATGCTTTCTCACACTCATCATTCTACTCAAAAGTTATTCTGAGGGTCTTGAAGAATGGGAGACATCTGTTTGTTGCTCTTGATACAAACCTATTAAGAGCTAAAATACGGCCTGTGAGGCTTTGAACTTCCTTCTTCGTAGGTGGAGATCATAATTCTAGTAAAGCTTTAATCTTCTCCAAATTCTCCTCAATGCCACGTTGATTCACAATATACCCGAGGAACATGCCCTCTCGCACACCGAATATGCATTTCGTCGGGTTCAGCTTCATCTGATATTTGTCCAACTGATCAAAGGTTTGACTGAGGTCAGCTAGGTAGTCTACCTCTTTCTTGCTCTTAGTTAGCATATCATTGGCATACACCTCTATGTTTTTGCCAATTTGGTCTTCAAAAACTTTATTCATCAACCTCTGGTACGAAGCACCTGGATTTTTAGGCCCGAAAGGCATAACGTTATAGCAGTAGGTTCCCCTTAGGGTAATAAATGAGGTTCTCTCCCTGTCCTCTAGTTTCATCTTAATTTGGTTGTATCCGGAATAGGCATCCATGAAGCTCAATAATTCATGCCCTGTCGTAGCGTCCACCAACTAATCAATTCGGGGCAAATGAAAATGATCTTTGGAGCAGGTTTTATTGAGATCCGTGAAATCTACACACATCCTCCACTTATTATTATTCTTCTTCGCCATCATAATATTGTCTAGCCAATAAGGATATTTGACATCTTCAATGTAAGAGGCCTTTTTCAGCTTCTCGACTTCCTCCTGGATAGCTTGCTTCTTCTCTGGGCTAAATACCCTTATTCACTGCTTTACTGGCTTGACCTCCTTATTAACATTGATCTCGTGGCACAGGAAGGTCGGGTCTATCCCTGGCATGTCTTCATGACTCCATGCGAAAGCTTTCTTTCTATGTCATAAAAATTCCACTAGCTCCTGTTTTATGGACAGATCCAGCGAAGATCTTATTTGAGTTATCCATTTTGGTCGCTCATCGTCTAGAATAATGTTCTCTATAGCTTTGATAACCTGACCCTTCACAAGCTAGGACTCATCCCTAGGGTCCAAAGTCTCGATGTCTGCATCTTCAGACTCATCCTCCTGGTAGGTGGTGGTTTTCTTCCTGGCCTCCTCCAGTTCTTCAAGTATGGAAGATGAATAGTAGCATTCCCGAGGTACTTTCTGGTCGCCTTTAACAATTCCAACCCTAAAATTGGACGATAACTTTAAGCACTAGTGTACCATCGATGGCACTGCCTCAAACTTCTTCAATCCTACTCTCCCCATGATTATGTTGTAGGCTGATTAGACGTTCTTGTCCATTATGAAAAAGTGTACTTTTTTAGTTTGATAAGTAAGCTAGGTACCAATTAGCATGTCCAACTTGATCGTCCCAAGTGGAAAGACTTTCTCGCTAGTGCAACCAAGGGGGCATATGATAAGGCTCCAATTAGGCTAACTTCAAACTCAAACTATCAAAGCACGGGTAGAACATGATATCTGCCGAGATAACATTATCTACCAATATTCGTGAGATTACCACATCCTTCATCCTTATCTTGACGACTAATGGGTCATCATGAGGATATAAAACATCTTCCAAGTCAGTTTTAAAAAAACCAATGACTAGTTAATCCTTGTTCACCTTCCTCAAGTGATCTTCTTCAGTCAGATTTATGCATTGTATATAAGAACAAGCTTGGGCCTCATTAAGGTAAGATTTCCTTTCAGCAGTGTGATCCCCTCCCCCTTCATCTCCACCTGTAATCACATTACATTCAAATGATCTGAAATGGATTGAAAATACCTCACATTCGGGTTGCCCTGGCATTTTGGGGAGGTTGGGGTCATCCTTTGGATCGTCTTCGTGGTTTCTCTTTTTATCACCTCTTGGTCGGTGAGGAGATTAGGACCTTTGTCTTCCTCTTTCATTAGTCTTCCCACCGTTCTGACGATCAACGAACTTACTCAGTTTTCCTCGCCTAATGAGCACTTCGATCTCATTCTGGAGGGTTATGCAGTGTTTGGTTGTGTGATCGTGATCTCTATGGAACTCGTAATATTTGGACTTATCCCTCTTATCGGGGTCTATCCTCATTTTCTCTAGCCACGTTATCTCCTCATTGTTCTTGATCTCTTCCAGAATATGGTTTATGTCCACCTTTAAAGGATTATAATTCCCATACTTCTTCAATTGCTCGAATGCCTACTTGCCTTTTGGGCACTTACCGTTCCCATTGCGCTTTTGATCCTTCTTCTCCGATGTACCTTCAGCCTTGGTCTCTGCTTTAGTGTCAGGGTTCTTCTTCGCAGCCATGGCCTCTTCGGCGTTCATGATCTTAGCCTCTTTTGCCATCAGTTTTTCCATGGATTTAGGGGGATCTTTGGCCAACGTCTAATATAACTTATCAGGTAACAGACCACTCATTAGATCTGTTGATGATATTGTAAATAGCACTAGTAGTCAAGGTATTTGTATGCTCAAACTTGTGATAACAATGGCAACATGTGAGTATACTATATATATATATATATAAGAGATTGTGGTGAGGAGAAGAGGATTAACACCGAAATATAAGTGGTTCAACCATTTAGGCCTACGTCCACTGTGCAAGTGTGTGATGAATATCATTGTAAGAGGGCACTAATGGTCATGGATACAATCTCTCAAGCTTTCTCTCTCTACTGTATATTTGGACAGAGTTTCAGCTAGGGTTGCCAATTTTAGATCCTCTACAAGGTAGAGGATGACCTCTCTATATAGTGCCTGAAGGGTGTAATATACCCCCCAAGCATGCAATGAACATGTGCATGAGGATAGAACCAGTATGAGAATAACACCTGATTGATCTCATTTAGATAATGATGACCTCAATATTCCCTCACGTGATGGGAATGATTCGGCTATAACTGATTGTATACATGTGTTCCCAATAATACATATGCTGATAAGGACTCGACCATCTGTGAATGGTCCCAACCTCGACCTAGAAGAGGACGAGGTGGTGACCTTGGATCATTGGGAGAGCTGAGGTAAGGCATGTTGAGCTATGACGTCGTCCTGGGCTGAGGTAATGGTAACGTAGCAGGAACATCAGCTAATCCCCAATCGAGATTGGTTATGATGATGGGATAGCAACCTCAGCCTGAACCAAGCCGAGGTTGCAAGCCTTGGATGACCAGATGGATGATTGCCTCTATGGATCATGAAGACCTTTCATGCTGAGGTAACTAGTAACATCGGCCGTGGCCGACCTTGCTTAGGACGAGATCGCTGGGGGCCAATCTAAGGCCCTTCCGACCTCAGTCATCTCCCTGACTGAGGTTTAAGTCTCTGAGCAGTTGGGCACATATATGGCATATCAATCACCCCTAGCCCTTAGTTACATGTGGGAACAAGTGACTAAGGGGTGTGCAACTCCGAGTTTTTTCTTCTTTGTGCCACCATTCCTTTGACACTTGTCAATAGCTGAAGTAGGTGGCATGCCAGGCAAGCTTAATGATGTCAGTATTTTGGGCTCCCAAGGTAATGATGGGCCTTGGGAAGCATGTGGGGTTATTTGAGGGTTAAACCCTCATTTCTTGTCTTTCTTCTCCATTTTTTTCATTCTCTCGCCTGCATTTTCTCTGTTCCCTCTCTCTCTCTCTCTATACAAGAGATTGGTTAGCAGTACATTGGGTGGATTTTCCTTGCCAATTTGTCATCTCTTCTCGTTGTATTCCACCAGGTACCATCCATCATCCCTTCTTCTTTATTTTTTCTTGTTGTTCCTATTTTTTGCATTTTTTGATGAGTTCTTTGAGTTTTTCGGCCATCACTTGTGTTTTCTGGTGGCCTTAGTTCTTGCTGTTCTTGTTTCAAAAAACCAGTTTGATCCTTAATTCAATTGCCAATCTTGTTTGTTTAGGAGAGTCATAAGTGTAGGGTCTAATTCACATGCTCATGCCCCTTTACCAACTCTTAGAGGAATTCCCCTCTCTTAGGGAAAAGACCTTAGATAAAATTAGGCAAATAGAAAAAGCCCAAGAGGAAGCTCGTAGGGTAAAGTCATTCCCGCTCAGACCTATCTTTCCACCCCCTCTGAAGGTCATATACCCTGAGCCAGCCAAACTAGTAAATAACAGAGGTCCCAGTTGAACCTACCCCCATGTTTGAGTCTGAGTCATCCACCTCAGACCCTATGTCTGTGGACTCCTTTCAAGAGGCCATGGAGTTTTCCGTTCAGTAGGATCGAATCCCTGATCAAGCCGAGGTTTCCAGTCGGGCCTCGTCTCACATGAGTTCAATCACATCGCACTCTTCCTCCGACGTTGAGGTTGTAGGACCCAGTGTGGTTGTTCCTCCAATCCTTGAAGCCATTCCCATGTCGACCATCACAGGAGTTGAGTTCGCTCAGAGGTTCCCAGGTGGTGCCCCATCGTTTGCTCAAGCCGACGTTGAACTGGATGATGATGATGATGATGGGGATGAGAGCGATGTTGACACCTCAGAGGCAGCCAAGATAGAAAGAACTATCATCGAGCTCGACCTTCTTACCTACAGGCATCTATATTCCATTAGCCCCTCCATAAAACTCAGGAGACCTCTGAGGGAAGAGAGGGCTTTTGGTCGCCGAGATTATAAGATCTGCTTGTATGAGCATATTTTCAAGTTGGGGTTTCATTTGCCCATTCATCCCACCATTAGGGCCATACTTTCCTACATCAACTTAGCTCCTTCCCAGTTGTCATCCAATGCCTAGAGGGTGATAATAGCAGCTATTGTCTTATGGAGTCCATCATTCAGACCTTCATTGTTAGGTCTTCATCGAATGCTACATCCTTTCCTCTGCCAAGAATCATCCGAGCTATTACCATTTCTTAGCTCGTAAGTCAACTAAGAAGATGTTGCAGGTCACCCAAACTAGTAATTATAATTAAAAGCCTCGGTATTTCTTTGCCTCATGGTCATGGGAATTTAGCCCTTGTGTCTCCTCTTCAAACTTAGAGTCGAGGATACCCCTGAGATGGGGAAAGGTGTCAATGGCTACCAGGGCCGACCCTGGGCAAAGCCAAAATAATCTTTAAAGAGTAAAAGACCTTCAAGATAAGGGGGAGCATGGTTTGTTGGTCAAGTTCAAACATCTGATGACCCTCAACTATCTCTTTAAGACTGGCCTTATGGGGAGTCCTCTGACCGAGATTCGTAAGTGTTTATTTTATTATTTCAGCAAGTTAAACCTCTGACTTTTTATGTCTCTGATCCTCTAACTCAGACCTTTCCATTTGCAAAACATTCTGAAGGTATCTCAGACGATATCTGGGAGATGTCTGCCCCAAGTCTCACAAAGTTGGTGAAGAAGGCAGGCTTGAGTGCACCCCCTCCTCCCCCACCGAAGAAGAGTGTCGGCACGTCCAAGGCCGACGCCACAAGAAAGAGAAAAACTACAACCACCTCCCCTGAGGATCAGAGGAAAAGTAAGGCCCAAAAGTCCATCCCCATATCCTCTGAAGATGCATTGGATTCTCGTCTGGAGAAGCTAAAAATTAATGACATTATAATAGGCCACAGTGTGCAGGTGTTGGATGCCATCGACTCTTCTATGACCGATGTTGACAAATGCTTTTGTCGCTCCATGGATACTCTTCTGCTGGTTGAGTTTGGCCTTCAGTTTAATTCCAAAGTGTAACCTATGTTTTGAATTTGAACTTATACATTTGATTTCTTGATTTGCAGGGCATCGTTGCTATGCACCACCTTGCCAACTGGACTCTGAAGAAGTTGCCCCTCATCAAGAAAGGCCAAGTGGACGAGAAGGTGTAGGATACTCTGAACATCGAGGTAGATCGTCTGAAAACTTCCTTTGAGGGGTCTGACAAGAAGGTTAAGCAGTTGGAGAAAGAGATCTCCAAGCTTAAAAATGAACACACCTCTGCTCTGAAGGCCAAGGACAAAGCTCTCCAGAAGAAGGTTGATGCTGTAGTGAAGGTAGCCCTTGAGGATGCTTTTGAGGGGATCCTAGATGATTAAAAAGTCTCTGATGAATTCATTAGCTTTAGCTTCGAATACCTCAAAAGAGGTATTAAGGCAACTGGAAAATGGGCGGCTTCTAAGGAGAAGGAGTCAGGGAGCTTGAAAGCCTCTAACTTCATTGGTCTGGGTTTTTCCAATCCTTAATTTTCCCAAGCCCTTCAAGAGGTTGAAGAGGAAGATGCTGCCCCTATAGAGACTGCACCTCAGTATGTTACAGAGATTGAGGGTGCTAACCTCAGAGATGAAGGGGCCGAGGTGACCAACATCGGCTAAGGGAACAAAGTCGAGGATGCCAACACTGTAGCTGCAGATCCTTAGGCCATTTTTGTGAAGCTTTTTGTAACTTTTCATTATGCATTTCAACTATAACCTATCATTGTGAACTCGATTACCTTGTAGCTTGTAACTCTTTTAATCTATATCGACCTCTAAGGATGGCCTAATTTATTTTTTGATGAATGTTTATCGAATGATTTTCTTTGTCACGCAATGTGTGTTCAGGTCTAAAATCTCAGTATAATAATATCTTTATAAACCAAATGAATGGTGTCTAAGGTCTGAGGTCATCCAAATATGATGTCTTGTCTCAAACCTTATCACCAATTATGATGTTGTAAGGTCTGAGGTCATCACTAGGATGTTATCCCCATAAATAACTATTCACTAAACTAATGATGTTAAGGGTCTTAGGTCATCCAAGTATTATGTCTTACCTCAGACCTTGTTAATAAATTATGATGTTATAAGGTCTGAGGCCATCAACTAAGATGTTATCCTCATAACGTTTTCACCAAATTAATGATGTCTAGGGTTTGAGGTCATCCAAGTATGATGTCTTACCTCAGACCTTGTCACCAAATTATGATGTTATAAGGTCTGAGGTCATCAACTAGGATGTTATCCCCAATAAAAAATTTCACCAAATTAATGTTGTCAAAGGTCTGAGGTCATCCAAGTATGATGTCTTACCTCAGACCATGTCACCAAATTATGATGTTATAAGGTCTAAGGCCATCAACTAAGATGTTATCCACATAACGTTTTCACCAAATTAATGATGTCTAGGGTCTGAGATCATCCAAGTATGATGTCTTACCTCCGACCTTGTCACCAAATTATGATGTTATAAGGTATGAGGTCATTAACTAGGATGTTATCCCCAATAAAAATTTTCATCAAATTAATGATGTCAAAGTTCTGACGTCACCCAAGTATGATGTCTTACCTCAGACCTTGTCACCAAATTATGGTGTTAAGGGTCTAAGGTCATCCAAATATGATGTCTTACCTCATACCTTATCACCAAATTATGGTGTTAAGGGTCTAAGGCCATCAACTAAGATGTTATCCCCATAATGTTTTCACCAAATTATTAATGTATAGGCTCTGAGGTCATCCAAGTATGATGTCTTACCTCAGACCTTTTCACCAAATTATGATGTTATAAGGCCTGAGGTCATCCAAGTATGATGTCTTACCTCAGACCTTGTCACCAAATTATGATGTTATAAGGTCTGAGGTCATCAACTAGGATGTTATCCCCAATAAAAAAGTTCACCAAATTAATGATGTCAAAGGTCTGAGGTCATCCAAGTATGATGTCTTACCTCAGACCTTGTCACCAAATTATGATATTAAGGGTCTGAGGTCATCCAAGTATGATGTCTTACCTCAGACCTTGTCACCAAATTATGATGTTATAAGGTCTGAGGTCATCCAGGTATGATGTCTTACCTCAGACCTTGTCACCAAATTACGATGTTATAAGGTATGAGTCCATAAAGTAAGATTTTATCCCCATAAAATTCTACCATTCGAGCACAATGAACCAAGAATTGACATGGAAACTGATATTTTCATTAATAATCTCTTCATAAAATGATACATTTACATGAAAGCCCTGGAAACATCATATGTAATAATTTTTTAGATGATCAGTATTCCAAGGATTGGAAAAAGGTTCTGCTTCGAGGTTTTCAAGCCTGTAGGTCTCGGGTTCAACCTCCTCAATCACTTTGTAAGGACCATGCCAATTTGGGTGAAGCTTGTTTACCTTATGTAATGTCTTCTTCAGCAGTAGGTCTCTCACAGCTATGGGTCTTGATTTTACCCTCTGATTGTAGAACTTTGTTGTTCTCTGTTGGTAAGTTGCTTGCCTGATTTTTGCATCTTCCCTTTTCTCTTTAATCAAGTCTAGGTCGAGTCTTCTCTCCTCCACATTCTTCTCAGGATCATAGGTTTGAACCCTATGAGTAGGGAGTCCTACCTCTGTTGGTATGACGGCCTCTGAGCCATGTGATAACATAAATGGGGTCTCCCCCATTGGTGTCCTAACCGTTGTTCTATAGGCCCATAGCACAGCATAAACCTCTTCAGTCCATCTACCCTTAGCTTCTTCTAACCTCTTCTTGATCCCATCAAGGATCGTTCTATTTGTGACTTCGGTTTAACCATTTTCTTGAGGTCGTCCAGGAGAAGAGAAAAATTGCTTTATCCCAATTCTTTCGCAGTATTTTTCTAGGGAAGAATTTTGGAACTAGGTTCCGTTTTCCGAAATGAGGGTGTTTGGGAGGCCATGTCTGCATATGATGTTTTTCCAAATAAATTGGAAGATCTTTTGCTCTGTAATCGTGATCATCGGCTCTGCCTCTACCCACTTGGAGAAGTAATCAATGGCAACTATTAGAAATCGGTAATTATTTGCAGCCCTTGGAAGGGGTCCTACTAGGTCAATTCCCCATACTGGGAATGGATAAGGGGAATTTATTGACGTTATAGGCTGATGAGGTTGATGTGGGATAGTGGAGAATCGCTGACATTTGCCTCACCTCTTCACGTAGGCTGCAGCATCTTTGGCCAAGGTCGGCCACCAATATCCTTGCATGATAATCCTCTTCGCCAAAGGTCTCCCTCCTATGTGACTGGAGCAACAACCCTCGTGTACCTCCTGTAGGATGTGGGGAACTTTTGTGGGATGAACGCATCTGAGGAGAGGTAATAGGAATCCCTTCCTATACAGGACATCTCCTACTATTGAGAACTTTACAGCTCTGTACCTCAGTTTCCTCCTCTCTAACTTTGACTCCGGTAGCACCCCCTTTCTGATATATCTGATAAGCGGATCCATCCATGAGTCCCCTAGGTTCAAATTTAGGCGAGGGTTAATGACCTCTTCTTATTCAATGGTCTCTCTGGGTAAGATCTCAACAGGGACTGTCCTTTTGATATTTGTCCTCGTTGTCGAAGCTAGCCTTGCTAATGCATCTTCATGACTGTTGTTTTGCCGAGGTATTCTCTTTATCTTTACCTCTTAGAAGCCTTCGAGTATCGTTCTCACCCTCTTTAGGTATTTGTCCATCCTTTTATTCTTGGCCTCATAAACCCCCAATACTTGATTAACAACTAACCTTGAGTCACTGTGAAGGAGGAGTCGTCTTATCCCAAGGGTCCTTGCCAAGGAGAGGCTTGTTATCATGGCCTCGTATTCTTACTTGTTGTTTGATGCCTTGAAGTTAAACCTTAGGGCATATTCGATGTTGGTACCATCCGGGTCTGAGAGTATCAGCCCCACACCACTTCCACTTTTGCAAGAAGACCCATCGATGAAGAGGTTCCAGATGTCTTTATCTGATGAGAAACCCTCTTTCATCGTGATTCCCTGCCTGAAGAGGTAACGGTCTTCCTCATTCTTGGCTATTCCATCTCTGGCTCCCTTGGATATAACCTCTTCTGGGTCTCGGAAGACGTTGCTATTTGGCCTTTCCGCATTCTCTAGGTTATTCTCAACCTCGACCTCTTCCCATGTGAACTCTGTGACAAAATCTGCCAGTGCCTGCCCTTTGATAGCCACCCTGGGCTAATAAGTAAGGTCATGCTCCCCTAGTTCAATGGCCCATGCCATCAATCTGCCCGACTTCTCAGGTTTATAGAGGACCTGCCTTAGTGGGGATTCAGTGAGGACGACCATAGAATGGTCTTGAAAGTAGGGCTTCATCTTTTCTAGAAGCATGTATCAAGGCGTAAGCTAACTTTTCCATCCGAGGGTAATTCTGTTCAGATCCCTGAAGGGCCTTACTGTTGAAGTATGCGGGCCTTTGAACCCCAACGTCCTTCAGTACAATGGTAGCACTTATAGACGATTCAGAGACTACTAGATAAATAAATAGCCTCTCTCCTGCTATTGGCCGAGATAAGAGCAAGGGAGATCCAAGGTAGGACATGAGTTGATCAAAAGCCTCATCACACTCTTTGTCCCATTTGAAGTCCTTTTCTAAGCACCTTAAAGAACGGAAGACACTTGTCGATCACCCTGGAAACAAATCTGTTGAGCGCAGCTACTCTTCCAGTGAGCCTCTGAACGTCCTTGATACTCCTTGGTGTCTTCATGTCGAGCAAAGCCTTGATTTTCTCAGGGTTCGCCTCTATTCCCCTCTAATTGATAATGAATCCGATAAATTTCCCAGCTCCTACCCCGAAGACACACTTCGCAGTGTTGAGTTTCATTCTATACAAGTCCATGGTGTCGAATGTCTTTCCAGGTCTGTCACGTGGGTGCAGGCCTTTAAGATCTTTGTTAACATATCTTCTATGTATACCTCCAAAGTCCTGCCTATTTGGGCCTCAAACATCTTATTCATAAGACGTTGATATGTTGCCCTCGTATTTTTCAATCCGAAGGGAATAACCTTGTAGTAACATGTCCCTTTGTCTATGATGAAGGTTATCTTCTCCGAGTCTTCCATATCCATGAAGATCTGGTTGTAGCCTGAATACGCCTCCACGAAGCTCATGAGCTCATGTCCTGTAGTTGCATCTACCATCTGATCGATTCGAGGTAGGGGATAACTGTCTTTTGGGCAGGATTTGTTCAGGTCAGTAAAATCTATGCACATTCTCCACTTTCCGTTGGCTTTGGGCACAATGACTGTATTTGATAGGCACTCCGGATATATCACTGCCTAGATGAATTCAGCCTCTTCCAACTTTCTGACTTCTTCTCGGATTATGTTGTACTTCTCCCTAGAGTAGACTCTTCGTCTTTGCTTGATTGGTTTTGCATCCTTAGATACGTTGAGTTTATGGAACATGACCTCGGGGTTGATGCCAGGTATGCCTACATGACTCCAAGCGAAGACACTCTGCCTCTTCCTCAGGAAGTTTATCAGCTCTTCCTTGATCTCCGCTTTTAAGGCTTTATCGACCTGGATGATTTTTTTCATTTCGTCCTCATTGAGGACGATGGATTCTACCTCTTCCACGACCTCTCCTTTTTTTTAACTTTGATTCATCTCTAGGGTCAAGTGTATCGATGTTATAAGTGGTAGTAGCTCTCTTATGTGCCTCTCTCTCTTCAGCCGAGTTGAAGTAGCATTCTCGTATTGTGGTCTGGTCACCCTGTACTTCCCCTACCCCATAGGGGGTCGAGAATTTTATCATCTGGTGGACCATCGACGGCACCGCCTTAAACTCCTTAAGAGCTACTGTTGTTATGATAAGGTTATAGGTCGAGAAGACGTTTTCGTCCATAACGAAAAATTTTCTCTTTCGGGTTAATCTCATAGGCCACTCATCACCCATTTGTATGTCCATCTCATACATGCCCATTGGATGGACCTTTTCATCGCTGCACCCCATTAACGGGTGATGATAGGGTACCAGCCTAGCTCTGCTAAGGCCTAGTCTTTTGAAGCAGGGCCAAAACATCATATCTGCTGAACTTCCTTCGTCTATAAGATTTCTCTATACCTCACATCCATGAACTCTTATTGTGATTACCAAAGGGTCATCATGTGGAGCTAAGATGCCTTTGAAGTCGAGTCGGGAGAACCCGACTATGAGAGTGTCCATGCCCACCTTCTTTCTCTTCTACTTTGTCTCAAAAGACATCAGATTTACTATTTTATGTTTTATCACTGACTTTGCCTCTGCCATATGAGCTTTCCGATCAACCACTTTGGAACCACCCCCTGTAAGTCCTCCGCATATGGTGTTAACACCAAAGGAGATCATACCAACCCTCTTTATGGGGGTGTTGTCATCTTTTGGTGGGAGGTCGGGATCGTCTTCGTCATCACCATCTGAGTCACCATCTCTTCTTGATGTGGTATCGTCATGTCACCTATCGTGTCTCTTATTTTTGGGGTCATCTCTTCCCCTTTTGGGAGCTTTGCCATCAACATATTTCCTTAAATTTCTTGACTTCAACATCTTGTCGATCTCATCCTATAAGGGGAAGCACTTGTCTATTATATGGCCATGGTCTTGGTGGAATTCACACCAAAAGTTCTGGTTCCTCTTGTGTGGAGGAGCCTTCAGCTTCTCTGGCCATCTTAGGGATCGGTCATTCTTGATCTTATTGAGGATATGTTTGCAGCTTACAGTAAGAGGGGTATAACGTGCAAACTTATCATCAACTGACCTCTTCTTTCCATCCTTCTTTCTTTGGAACTTTTCGCTGCTACCGCCATTCTCGTCTTCATACTTAGCGGCCATGGCCTCTTCAGCGTTCATGACCTTACCCGCAGTTGCCAATAGCTTTGCCATGGACTTTAGAGGTCCTTTCACAAGTTTCCACAACAACTTTCCTTTTTGAAGACCTCCTATGAGGGCGGTCATGGCAATATTCTCTTCGTAATCTTCAACCTCAAGTTTTTATTTGTTGAACCTGGCGATGTAGTCTATTAGACTCTCGTTCTTGCCTTGCTTGACATACAACAAATGGGTGGTCTTCTTTTGAGGTCTTACTCCAAAGAAAAAATTGTGAATGAACCGTTTAGCCAAGCCCTTAAAGTTCTCAATTGAATTATTCGTAAGAGAAGTAAACCATATGTGTGCGGCTCCCGTTAAAGTCTCGGGGAAGGCCCGACATTTCATCTCATCTGGTATTGAGTAAATGTCGACCGCTGACTGGTACATCTCAATATAATGTACAGGATTGGTGCTACCGTCATGCTTGGGAGTCACTGTAGGTGTCTTGAACTTGGCTGGGGTAGGGAAGCTCACTATCTTAGCCACAAACGGAGTGCCTTCTGAGAAACCTCTTTGCAGTGGATCCTTACTTTTGATGAGGTCTCCTATCTTGTCCTCAGGGCGTTGGATAGAGTCATTCCATGGTCTTGCAACGTCATCTTGGCCAAGGTTGTCCCCAGCCACCTCCAAAGGATGGATTGAGGGTTCCCCAGTCGTAGCACAGCGTCTGTTGTTGACCTCTTCTTGGTCTCTTCCTCGTCCTGGTTGAGGCCGACATTGTCTCTCTTCCCTTTGTGAGCTGGATGCACTTATCAATCTTGACAATCTTTATCTTAGGTCGTTTACTGGGCCAAGCCTTTCAAAGGCTGACCCTCTACTCAGCCGATCAAAAGGTGATCCTTTTTTTTAGGCTTCTCCACCTCTTCTGCGCCCACAACCTTGGTTCCGTTGGATAGGACGAATTGTATTATTCGAAACCTCATACGGCTAGCAAAAATCTTTATGGACATCTTTCGCCTCTAGATAATCATACCTGTCCTCAGGGCAAGGGTTTCCTTGCCTTCCCAGGTGCAAGCTCCTAGGGTCAGCAGCATCCCTCCTCCGCTGGGGTGTAAGTTGGTCTTTTCGTGGTGCCTGGGGTGGTCCCCTGGCGTCAGGATGAGGTTGAATAGCAGTCGGAGTGATCATTTTCGATGAGACTCCTGGTGGACTCATCATATTTTGGCTGAGTTGTGTGAATTTCTCCTGCATTGCTTGTTGCGTTGCAGCCAAAGACCTCAAGGATGCAGCCACTTCCGCCATTTCGGATTGGGGCGGTGCCTGGCTGGAGCTAGGTCCACCAGCCCCAGGTGGTGAAAGTGGTGGTGGTAATTCCGGTGCCATGTGTTAGCATAAAAGAGCTGGTGTAGTGGATGAGCTTAATAACTTACAAGACCTCCTTCAATAGTGAAGCAGGTCCACACAAGGGTTGAGGCCTGGTTCACCACCAGAGTCTCTGGTGAGGTTAAGCGAATAATGAGGAAGAGACAGATTCTCGTTCCCACAAACGGCGCTAAACTGATAATGCTGGAAATAGCACCACCAGTCAAGGTGTTTGTATGCTCAAACTGGTGATAACAATGGCAGCATGTGAGTATACTATATATACATATATATAAGAGATTGTGGTGAGGATAAGAGGATTAACACCGAAATATAAGTGGTTCAGCCTTTTAGCCTACGTCTACTGTGCAAGTGTGTGATGAATATCATTGCAAGAGGGCACTAATGGCCATGGATACAATTTCTCAAGCTTTCTCTCTCTATTGTATATTTGGAAAGAGTTTCAGCTAGGGTTGCTAATTTCGGATCCTTTATAAGGTAGATGATGACCTCTATATATAGTGCCTAGAGGGTGTAATGTACCCCCCCCCCAAGCATGTAATGAACATGTGCATGAGGATCGAACCAGTATGAGAATGACACCTGGATGATCTCATTTAGATAATGATGACCTCAATATTCCCTCACGTGAGGGGAATGATTCGGCTATAACTGATTGTGTACATGTGTTCCCAACAATACATATGCTAATAGGGACTCGACCATCTGTGAATGGTCCCAACGTCGGCCTGGAAGAGGACGAGGTGGTGACCTTGGATTAGTGGGAGAGCTGAGGTAAGGCATGTTGATCTGTGATATTGGCCTGGGCCGAGGTAATGGTAACATAGTAGGAACGTCGGCTGATCCCCAACCGAGATTGATTATGATGATGGAATGGCAACCTCGGCCTGAACCAAGCCGAGGTTGAAAGCCTTGGATGACTAGATGGATGATTGCCTCTGTGGATCATGAAGACCTCTCCTGCTAAGGTAACTAGTAACGTTGTCCATGGATGACCTTGCTTAGGAAGAGACCGCTGGGGGCCAATCTAAGGCCCTTTCGACCTCGGCCATCTCCCGGGCCGAGGTTTACATCTCTGCGCAGTTAGGCACATACATGGCGTATCAGCTATTATTGCTATTTTCTCCTCGTAGTCAATCACCTCCAGTTTATCATTATTAAAACAAGTGATGTAATCCATGGTACTTTCTCTTTATTTCTGACTCACACTCAGTAGGTGTGCTACTCTCTTAACTAGCTTTGCTCCAAAGCATAAGTTCCCTATGAATAGCTCTGCCAGTTGATGGAAAGTAGCAATCTTCCCTCGAGGAAGGTTGTTGTACCATATCTGGGCTGACCCATTGATGGTTCCTGAGAATGCCCTGCAACTCATCTCATCGAGAACTGTGTAGATATCCGCAACTGCCTGGTACTTCTCTATGTGGAGGATGGGATCGGTTTTTCCATCATACTTGGGCGTCACTATCGAAGATTTAAACTTTGATGGTGTGGGAAAATCCACTATTGTTTTCATAAAAGGTGATCCTTGGACAAAAGTTCTTTGGAGAGGGTTCTTGTCCTTTGCCATTTCCCCCAATCGGTCCTCCAATCTTTGAATGGAGCCCGTCCTTGCATTATTTCCATCCTCAAGCCTATTTGCTCGAGCAATAGTGCACGCTGAATTATCCTCTTGGGATCTTTCGTTATGGGTTATTGGGTGTGATTGGGCAGACCCTTCCCTTAGATCGGTTGGTCGTTGCGAATTCCTCGACGTAATCCTAGGGAGATTTCAATTCCTCCTAGGGCCCAAACGGTCAAATGGGGAGACTCTGCTCAACCTTTCCAAATCGCTTGTTCACTAAGGTGTTAAAGTAACATTTTGTCTAGAATTTGTAGCACTTATAGATGACGTCCGCTCAGGTTGATATGAAGGATCATTGAACCTCTCAGTATGATGAGAGTCACTGCGCCTGGGCTAAAAAACATTCGAGAATAGTACGTCTGGTTCTTGAGGATGGCAAATGGGTATTTCTCGGAATGTTTCATTGATCGAACTGGGTAGGTGACCCATTGTGAATAATCTGAATGAGTTATCGCATAGTTTTTTGCATAGTCGTTTTCCCTTGGGCTAATTTGGTTACTATTCCTGTAAGTTGATCGAGAGTTAGGGGAGCAGAGGGGTTTGGAGGGCCCCCGGTATTATTTCGGGTGCTGGATTCAGGGATCTCAGCCATTAGTAGTAAGTTTTTGGTGAAAAATGCTACGTATAATCGTTTCCCACAGATGGCACCAATCTGTTAATGTAAAAAACTAGAATCGATCTAATTAATTAATCACAGATAAAAAGGATTAAAGAAAATAAGGAAATAGATTATTAAAGTGATTCAGCCCAATGATAAATGGCCTAAGTCCACTGTTTTTGTATTGCCGATGTTTGCCTTAATCTCGATGATGATTACAAGAGATCAATTACCCCCTTGTGGAGGGTGTTGCAATGTATTTATAGCCTTAGGGCGCTTAGTATGAATAGACGATATGTCGCTATTTAATAGGCACATAAATATATATAATAATAAAATTCACTAAATCTTCTATTCATTGAATGTGCAATCGTCGCTTGATCTTCCCATCCAGGTGCTCTGCACGCTGAGAAGGTCGGTACGTTGTGTAGCTCGGGACGTTGTATAGCTCGGTACGCATAAGTATTAGACACGTAAAATGCCACGTGTCTTTATATAATTGGTCCATGCTAGCTGCCTAATTTTCGTATCAACACCTATGTTCTAGGGCATGAATCAATATCTCCCATAAAGGTCCCATCGAGATAAGACTGTCCCGACATGGAAACCTCCGTGATAGAAAGTAGCGTGGGTATGATTATACACAGATCAATATCATTTTATATATATGCATGCACTAGGTTATATATATAATGCCAACGACCCATAATACTATTTAAACCATACGTGGTACAAATCACTCAAGTCCTACGTATAATTAACCCATTTCTTTTTATTCTCGATTGTCCTCATTTCATAAGTACTTCTCTTCCCCCAAAGTATTTTCTTTTACTAGATGTAAATTCAGTAGGTGTACCCTCACTAACATACTGGTCTAAGTCATTCTTGAGTCTCCCAATACCTCACTTAACGTACGCACGATTTGTAATAAATTTTATGCCCCAGTTATCCCACGGTTACATCTCGTATTGAATTTCATTTTTTGAATCCTACTTGGACTCTACTGGTCCTTTCCATGTCCCATCATGATCTTCAAATTATTCCTAAAGGTTCCTATGTATTTTAATCAAATTAATCAAAAGGGAAAATATTCAATTTTCAAGAGGGGTCGATCGATCGATCGAGCAGTTCTTGACCAGATTCTTCTATTCCAACTGACGGGGTTCGTCCATAAAACTTCACCAAATCACCATTAGTGAGTCCTAAAATCTCAACCAAACATAAGGAACATTATATAAACAATAATAGATGTTTTTTAACGTAAATTTCCTCTTGAATCATCAACAATCATCATCAACTGAATTACATTCAAAATATATCTTTAAGCCTAGTCTATTTAATTTCTCAAGAAATTCCTTGAATAATAGATTCCTATCTCTACTAGATACCAAATTCTTTTTCACCAATCTAAATTCAACAAGGACTCATCCTAACATGATTTCTATTCTGCAATTTTCACAATTTGTCCCAAACATCAATTATCTTTCATTGAAACATAAATATTGTCCTCCTACACTAGCATGGGTGTAATATCAACTAAGATTAGATCAAGATAGATAATTGCCTCATATATGAAGGTCTGATTCTCAGGTGATGACGGCTATGGTTGGGTTCCTCATTTCTCGATCTATGCGTTGGTGGTGACAGATGGCAAAGGTGGTATAGGTAGGGTGGTTCTCTCCTTTGTAGTCTTCTCTCTTCTCCCTTCCTTAGCCTCTTTCCAACTCTACCAACTCTAGTCATCGAAGAATCTCAATCCCACCATATATATCCTTTTAGTTTTCGTCCATAATTAAGCCTTAAAAAGGAAAATTACTAAAATGCCCTCCCGGGTTACCGATTAGGCCTAAAAATGTCCCAAGACCCAAACTAAACCCCTAGGTACATTTTTCTGACTATCTCGACCCTTCCGAACACGTTGGCGCACTCAAAATGACCATTCGGTTGACTTATAATTTAATTACTTTATATTCCATTAATTTAGTCCCAACACGACACAAGCTCGTCCCAACTTAAATTCTACGATTGTCGTGTTATTCACTCGCGACAATATTAATAAAGTCAATCTCATATATTACTTTACTCATCTACTAATATTCAACATATAATTACTAACTCTCATCACACTAGTAATTATTTTTTATAAAATTCGAATTAATATTATATTAATTTCTCTCAATTAAATTTAATAAATCTCCAAATTAAAAGCCATAAAAATACAGGGTATTACATACTTCCCCCCTAATAATGGAATTTCATCTCGAAATTCAGAAAATAAGTCATAACTTGTAAAAACAAATCTGGGTATTTTTCGTTCATGTCTACCTCGCGCTCCCAAGTGGATTCCTCAATGTTATGATGCTCCCACTGGACCCGTATAAGTGGAACTACCTTTAACCTCAACCTCATCTCGCTATGGTCTAGTATAGCCACTGGTCTCTCCTCATAAGTACTGTCGGGATGTAAGTCAATCTCCTCTATAGCAATGTGAGTGTGGGCCATATCATCCCGAAGATATCTCCTCAACGACAAAAAGTGGAACACATCATGAATACGGTGCAAGTGCTCCGGCAATCCGAATTTGTATGCCACCGGTCCTACCCTCTCAATAATGGGAAGGTCCTACATACCTCAGAGCCAATTTCCCTTTGTTTTCAAACCTCATTACTCCCTTCATACGAGACACTCACAGTAATACTTGGTATCCCATTCCAAACTCCCTGAAATACTATTTTGCATATGCATAGCTTTTTTTACTGTCCTGGGCTACCCGAATGTGACTCCTGATTAACTAAATTTTGGTTGGCGTGTCTTGAATCGCCTCTGGCCCGAGTAGCTTATTGTCCCCTAACTCTAGCCAACAAGCAGGATAACAACAAGGATTTCCATACAAAGACTCAAATGGGGCCATGCCGAGCGTAAACTGATAGGAGTTATTATATACGAACTCTACCAGTGAAAGATACGGCTCCCAACCCCCTCCAAAATCAAGGACACACATGAGTAGCATATCCTCCAACATCTAATTGGTATGCTCAGTCTGTCCATTTGCCTGCGGGTGATAAGCTGAACTTAATCTCAACTCTGTACCCATAGCCTCCTGAAAGCTCTCCCAGAAGTGTGACACAAAGATCTTGTATCTATCAGACACAATATCTAGGGGCACCCCATGCAATCTCACTACCTTGGTAATAAATAACTATGCATACCGGTCCGTATTGTATTCTGTTCGCACTGGAAGAAAGTAAGCTACCTTGATCAACCGATCCACTATTACCTATATGGAATCGTGACCCCGTTGTGATGTAGGAAGCCCAGTGATGAAATCCATAGAAATACTCTCCCATTTCCATGTAGGTATCTCCAGCGGCTAAAGTAATTCTGACGGTCTCTGGTGGTTCACCTTTACCATCTAATAGGTGGGACATTTGGAAATGAACTCTGCAATATCCTTCTTCATCCCACTCCACCAGTATTGTCGCCTCATGTCTTGGTACATTTTATCCCCTCTGGGATGTACTGAAAATCTGCACCCGTGCGACTACGCCATCAATGCATAACATAAGTCATTTCCCTCCGGGACCACCAATCTCCCATTAAATCGCAAACCTCCACCCTAACTCACTAAATAGGACTCATCACCCTCAGCTAAGATCCATACAATCTGATCCCAATCAGACGTATCAGCTTCTTCGGCCTGGATCACCCTCATAACAATCTCTGGCATGACCGTCATCATAGATACAAAGGATCGGGCCACTCGGTCTTGGTGTCCCAACTCTTTCCACTTCGCCTTCCATACTTCCTCTACCTCACCTATCGACCTACGTCTTAACGCATGAGAAACCACGTTAGCCTTCCCCAGTTGGTACTGTATCTCAAACTAGTAGTCTTTCACAAGCTCCAGCCACCTGCGTTGATGCATGCTCAACTCCCTCTGAGTGAACAAGTATTGAAATGACCCGTGGTCTATGAACAAGTGGAACTTCTCCCCTAAAAAATAATACCTCCAATTCCGCAATGCAAACACGACCGCTGCTAGCTCCAGGTTGTAGGTGGGGTAATTTCTTTTATGAGGCTTAAGCTTACGAGAGGCATAAGCTATAGACTGCTCCTCCTACTGAAGTACTCCCCAAAGTCCCTGTAGAGAGGCGTCATTATACACCAGGTACTCCACCCCCGACCTGGGTAAATCAATAACTGGCACCGAAGTCAACTTATCCTTTAGCTCGTCAAAAGACATGACAAGCGTCATCCCATACGTACAGTACCCCTTGCGATTCCGAATCGTCAACGAACCCACTATTTTTTAAAAGCCTCGAATGAACTACCTATAGTATCCGTCTAACCCCAAGAAACTATGTACCTTTGTTAGTGTCGTGGGCTATCCCCACTCCCTCACTGTAGAAACTTTGCTCGGATCCATGGATATCCCCAATTCTAACACAATAGGCCCCAAAAACTGTACCTCCAGTAACCAAAATCCTCACTTCTCATACTTGGCATACAGTTGATGCTCTCGTAATGTCTGAAGAATTCGTCTCAAATGCTCGGCATGCTCCTCCTCAGTCTGTGAATAAATCAGTATGTCATTTATGAAGATGATGACAAAATGATCTAAGAACTCTCTAAACACTCGATTCATCAAGTCCATGAATACGGCTAGAGCATTTATCAGCTCAAACGGCATGACTCTGAACTCATAGGACCCATATCATCAAGAAAGCAGTCTTTGACACATCCTACTCCCTAATCCGTAGCTGATGGTATCCCAATCTCAAGTCTATCTTCGAAAATAAGGCAGCTCCCCTCAGCTGGTCGAACAAGTCATCGATTCGGGACAATGAATACTTATTCTGTATGTGGACTTGTTCAACTCTCGGTAGTCCGCGCACAATCTCAATGAAACATCTCTCTTTTTCACAAACAACATCGGAGTGCCCCAAGGTGAGGTGCTCTTATGAATGAATCCCTGGCCTAACAGCTGCTCAATATGATCCCACAACTCCCTTATGTCGTCTAGAGCCATATAGTATGGTGCACGAGCTATCAGGCGAGTGCCCGACATCAAGTCTATTATAAAGTATATCTATGTATTGGGGGGTAGGACCGGTATCTCCTGGAACACATTTGAAAACTCACGAACAACCAGAATCGAATCCAGGGGAATCATAATCTTCATAAAGGTCTCCTACTCTATGTAGTACAAATGGGTGAACGGTCCTCCCTCAGGGTGAGGCATCTCCACCAAAAACATCTCATGATCAGTAATGGCAAAGATAATACTCCTACCAAAGTAATCTATTATGGATCTATAATTCGCTAGACAACCCAAGCCAATAATGGTGTCATGTTCATGCATATCTAAAACTAGCATATCTGTAGGTAGAATCAAGATACCAATCTCTACACCTACTCCGCCGCATATAAAGAAAATCAAATACCCATTCCCCAGTGGTGAGTCTACATATGTTATTGTACTCTCTGTTGTGCCTAATAATCTCGTGGCTCGTGCAAAGCTAGTGGCTATCAAATAGTGTGACACCCCAATATCAAATAAAATACGCCCTATAGTGCCATGAATAGGAAATTTACCCTCAATCGCGGTTGGTTCCTGTGGTGCTACTAGCTGTGGACGTTATAGACACATCTATATTGCAATTGCCCCTACTGAATGTGGGCTGCTAGAATGGCTGGTAGGGCTGGCATCTGAGCTAGCACTGGGAGGGCGAATGGGAAGAGCGATCTCCGTGTCTCATAACGGGCATCCTACTATTGTGGGGCCCTATATCCCTCTGGGAAATCCTGATGCCTATGGACATTCTTGCCACATCCAAAGCACCTATCCCTGAAGTTTCCTCCCCTCTGTCCCTGCTGACCTCGGCCCTGCTGGTCGTTGCCACCCCACCACTGGACCTGCTAGAAATGTTGTTGGCCCTGCTACTGACGATGTTGGACCTACTTGCCATGCGGACTGGACTATCCTTGCTAGCCTTCTCTAAATCCCCCATATCCCTGCCTGGAATCATTGGATCGAAATCTCTCAGCAAGGTCCCCCTAATGGGAATTCTGCTTACTATGACGGATCTGCCCCTGAGCTGCTGGTGCCCCACCGGCACCATTACCTCCAGTTTGACCATACTGGCTGGGCTCCCCTGCTCACTTCCTTGCATGTTTATAGAAGCGGTGATCTTGTAAATGTAACAGAGCGATTTTGAGCACATCAGTGTAAGTACTCAACAACAGATTACCTATGAGATGCTGACAAATCTTCCAGGCTAATCCATCCAAGAATAGCAAGATTTTCTTATCTTCTGTAGGTGCCTCATCCGGCACTATAGTGAGAAGTCTCATGAACTCCTCCTTATACTATGTAACCTCCATACTCTCCTTCTTTAAATTCAGTAATCTCTACCTTATCTCAGTCTGCACAGGGAATGGGAAATATTTGCCATCAAACCGCACCCAAAAAGTCTGAATCGACATGCTATCCCCCTCCTCCATGGTGGTAGTGGACTCCCACCACTGCAAAGTGGCCCCTACTATCTTAAAGGAATCCAGTAACTGTCTATGAATGTCAGTGCACTCATACATGCACCGATGCCTCTGGATGTCTTTCTTCCATTGGCTGGCGATGACAATATCGGAACTACCCCAGAACTCTGGGGGATGTGCCTTCGGAAAGGCATCCCTAACCCTTTCCCTTGCCGTGGGAAGCGGTGCTGGCACTGGCACTACAGCCTGAACCTAGGGGGGCCTGCTACATTCACTAACTGAGCAACTATAGCGGCGACCTCAGTTGCGTTCATCATTCCCTGGATCGAAGCTCCTGGCTGCTCGCGCTGGGCATTCATGTCTCGGGGTGCTCATCTCGAAGGCATCTGAAACGAGAAGAAATTTTATTAGTCTACAGTTTATTATCAATATCAAATAGCTGAAGACGTAATCGTAAATCTAAGAATTCAACAGCCCTAAAAATAGGGCTCTTCATCAAAGACGCTTAGCTAAAAGAATAATGAGTCGTACAGAACCTAAAGGACACTAGAACCTGATACTCTGATACCACCTATGACACCCTGCTTAATTAAATACCGGGTGATCAGTCATTTATTATATTAATTCAAAGTTCCTGGTGGGTTCATTATTAGCATCACTGTCGTAAAATAATATTTCCTTATTAACATCCTAATAAATAATTAAGTTGTGTCAAAACATTTAATTTTTCTTTAATTTAAATTCCATTGTAAAGGAATTATATATATATAAACCGTTTTATGAATAGTACTAATGATAAATAAAAAAAACATTCAAATGAGTTATGTCCACCAGATTACTCAATCCAAATAAATTTCTACAACTACCATTAGCATATTAGAGTAAACAATCCCAAATAAAATAGAATACTGGAATAATATAAAAGTAGGAAATCTCTCTCAATTCTAAACAGAAATCTAGAAATGGGTGACAAATCCCTTAACTAAATAGAGCAAAATCAGAAGATGAGGAGTCAAAGGAAGAATCGTCTACTTTAAGGACCTGCAACTCCCACACAAGTTGTAGCACGTCCAATCCAAGGAACCAGTGTCTAACGCCGTTGTGGCTGGGCACATGCAATATATATATATATATATATACACACAGCAGAACGAAAATGACAAGAAACGGGTCAGAGCCCGAGTGTAGAAAATCTTTCAAATTAGTTTAGCAAGTATTTAAAATGCTTACTAGTTGATATGACACACATGTTAGTACGCAACACTCTCTTGAGAATTCTAACCTGTCATCTAGTGTACACGCCTATCGTACAACTCAAATGACTCATAAGTCTAATCCCAATTCTCTTCCCATAAATTTTGATTCACGAAGTAGTGTGTCTATGATTTATTTAAAATACCATCCTCTTAAGGGTCATTTAAGTCAATTATGTATTTCTCAATACTACTGGGAAGTGACAAGTTCTTACTATAATGAAAAGCATTTATTCAATATTTATCAACTTATACGCACAGTAGAATAATTCTAGGTATAAGCATACATATAAATTGCTCCTACAATATATATATATATATATATATATACTAATCGTCACCCCACATAAAATCTATGGTGCTGGCATACTCTGCTATCAAGTCCCAGTATCTCATACGAAAGGGAAATACTAGTTCGAAATCACTCTCGAACTGTATTAACACAATACACATAAAATGGAGGCGAAGCATAGTTCCAAGTCACTAAAAGGTCAGAACATACCCTCACATCTCTTAGGACCGTCTTACTATCATTATTAGATAGCTTGTACCGAGTAATTCTATGTTCTAGGGCACGAGTCAATATCCCCCGTAAAGATCCCATCGAGAAAAGACTGTCCGAGTGCAGAAACCTCCGTGATAGCAAGTTGGGCGGTTATGATTATACACAGATCAATATTATTATATTTATACACATGCACTTGGTTATATATATATTTTCCCACTATTCTTTTAGGTACGCCCATGACCCATAGTGATATTTAAACCATACGTGGTACAAACTACTCAAGTCTTACGTATAATTAATCCATTTCTTTTTATTCTCAATTGTCGTCATTTCATAAGTACTATTCGTCCCTTGAAGTATTTTCTTTTACTACATGTAAATTCAGTAGGTGTATGATAAGCACCCAAAACTGTACAATTTATACCCCGAATGGACGTATTTTAGTTGCTATTTCTCGACAATATGGGTCTTATGTGCTTAAATGTTTATTATGCAGGTTTAACGTCAATTGCGGTGTCAAAAGCTATATTTCAAAGCAATTGCGCGTTTTATGGAGCTAATACCTCTTCCGTACCCTAACATGAGCCTAAACCCTAGCCTAAACCTACCCCCCGAACCCCGTGTGTGTCTAATTTGCCCTTTTATTATTTTTTAGATTTTTAGTTTGAGTCTTTTCTATTTTTAGGATTTATTTTAGATTTATTTTAGAATTTTTAGATTTTATTTTCTATGTTTCTATTTTATTTTTATTAATATAATTTTACTTTATTTTGATTTTGATTAGTTTTTAGTTTAGTCTTATTTTATTAAGATTAGTTTTAGGAGTTTATTTTTTAGTTTATTAGATTTTATATTTTTTTAGGACTTTAGTTTTTAAATTTAATAGATTTATATTTATATTTTTATTTTCATTTCATTTCTTTTTATTTTTATTGAGTCTTTATGTTATTTTTTTTAGAATAGAAATTTAATTTTTAGATTTTTAGTTTTTATAGATTTTATTTTTATTTTTAGTTTTATTTTATTAGGGTCCAAATTAAACTCACACACACCCCAAACCTACACACAAACCAATCCTCATCCTCACCTACACCCTAATACCCTACACCCCCTGCACCCAATCCTTTCCACTTCATCTTCCCAACCTCACTAACCCTCTCTCCTCTAAACACCACAACTCACCCTCCATCAACCATCCCAAGCCGTCGCCGGTGCCCTAACCCGCGACCTACCGCTGCCGGAAACCCAGCGCCCCTTACCACCCAATCTGGCAAGCGCAGCCCCCAGCAGCCACCCGCTGTCGCCCCCTCTCTCTCTTCACCTGCTTCTGACCTTTCCCCGGTCGCAGCTCCTAGCGCCGGCGACCCATTGCCAACCCCCACCTCCGACCTCTCTCCCTTTCTCCATCCAACAGCAAACCACTCCCCCTCTCTCTCCCTGTCCGCGATCGCCACCCGGCGTCCAGCCCTTACCCCTCTCCGGTGACGTTCCAGCCGGACTCGACCCCAGCTGATCGTCGTCAACCCGCGACCCAAAACCAATCCGGTCTCTCTCTCTCCTTGATCCACTTTCTTCCATACCCAAATCCTTACCCGAAACCAAACCCTTTCTCCAACCCACAAACCCAACCGGATCCGAGACCTCGAACCCAACCGACTTCCACCTGTAACCCAACTGTCCAAACCCGATACATACCCATCTCCAAATCCATATCCGTGTGCTGTCAAAAAAAAACACCAAATGCAAGACCAAATAAAAGCCACCTGCCAAATACAAAAACCAAATAAACTCATTTACCCCATGTGCCACCTTAACTAATTTTACCCCTTTTACCCAAATACCCCCCAACTAACCTCTTCTAACCAAACACCCAAAATACCCCTCAAATCAAATCTGAATTTATCCTCACCTCACACCCCCATGCACATGTGCTCTCACCATTCCCACATGCACACCCTTGCCAATTTCCATTTTTACCCCTCAAGCTCCATGCCTCCTATATATTGAGGATGAAGACCCATTTGAAGGGATCTCAAATTAGTTTTAAGCTTGGTGTGATAAAATTCTCCCCACCCCTCTATGTTGAGTATTTGCATTTTTAGCAAATACCTCAATATAGAGGTGTGTGCTGAAAATTATCTCTAGGATAAAATTCACCCCACCCCTCTATTATGAATTTTTGCATTTTTAGCAATTATTTCATAATAGATTGATGTAGTAAAATTTATCCCTTATGGGAGATAAATTCTAACCCATTCATTTATGTTGAGATTTTGCATTTTTAGCAATTATCTCAATATAAATTAATGATCTAGAATTTATTTCTTTGGGTGAATTCTAATGTACAATTTTAGGATTTTAGGATTTGTATTTTTAGCAAATCTCTTTTATTATTTAATTGTCCATTATGAATTCATCCATTATCCTTTTTAGTTTTATTTTGTAAATTTTAGTTTAGATTCAATAAATACATGAGTGAAGAATTGTAATTGAGAGATTGATGATGTAATTGAAGATTTCATGTCAATTCAAGGCTTAAATGGGTTTGATCTATTCCTCTCTTTTACTTTTAGTTTAATCATCTCATGCTTTCAATTGTTTATCTTATATTTTTGGATGATGATTATTGAGGACTAATCTCCCATTTATGGGATGAAATTTTGAAGCCCTCATGAGTCCAATTTAGTTAGTTTACTTTTTAGCTCAATTTTATTTACCTAATTTTTATTAGCTTTTGCATCTTAATTAGTAGTTATAAAAATTAGTATAGTTAGTTAGTTAAAATATTCCCTTGAAAAATTCATAAAAAAATAGAAAAAGTAAAAATAGAAAAAAATATAATAAAATGCAAATGAATCTATATATATGTCCTCTCCAATTTTGTGTTTCACCCTTAGATATGGATTGACTCCCTTACTTACCTCTACACTAGTTTTGTTATAATTTTGTAGGTTCAAGGGAAATTTTGATGGATAGAGAAGTTGCAACAACGACAAAATCTATATATTAGAGCTAATTTTTCTAGTTATCAGTGTACCCTCACTAACATACTGGTCTAAGTCTTTCTTGAGTCTCCCAATACCTCACTTAACGTTCGCACAATTTCTAATAAATTTTATGCCCCCGTTATCCCACGGTTACATCTCGTATTAAATTTCATTTTTCGAATCCTACTTAGACCCTAGTGGTACTTTCCATGTCCCATCATGATCTTTAAATTATTCCTAAGGGCTCTTATGTATTTTAATCAAATTAATCAAAAGGGAAAATATTCAATTGTTAGGAGGGGTCGATCGATCGAACCGACATTCTTGAGTCGATCGATCGATCGATCGAGCAGTTCTTGCCCAAATTCTGTTATTCCAACCTACGGGTTTCCTCCATAAAGCTTCAACAAATCTCCATTAGTGACTCCCGAACTCCCAACCAACCATAAGGAACATAATAATAATAATAATAATAATAATAATAATAATAATAATAATAATAATAATAATAATAATAATAATAATAATAATAATAATAATAGATGATTTTTAACGTAAATTTCCTCTTGAATCATCAATAATCATCATCAACTGAATTAAATTCAAAATATATATGTAACCTTAGTTTATTTAATTTCTAAAGAAATTCCTTAAATAACAGATTCCTATCTTTACTAGATACCAATTTTGTTTTCACCAACCTAAATTCAACAAGGACTCATCCTATCATGATTTATATTCTTCAATTTTCACAATTTGTCCCAAACATCAATTATCTTTTATTGAAAGATAAATTTTGTCCTCTTACACTAGCATGGGTGTAATATCAACCAAGATTAGAGCAAGATAGATACTTGCCTCAGATATGAAGGGTTGATTCTCAGGTTATGACGGGTATCGTTGCATCCCTCGTTTCCCGATCTACACGTTGGTGGTGAAAGATGGCAAAGGTGGTGTAGGTAGGGTGGTTCTCTCCTTTGGAATCTTCTCTTTTCTCCCTTCCTTAGCCTCTCTGCAACTCTACCAATTCTAATCATCGAAGACTCTCACTCCCATCAGATATACCCCTTTAATTTTCGTCCATAATTAAACCTTAAAAAGGAAAATTACTAAAATGCCCTCCCGGGTTACCAGTTAGGCCTAAAAAACTAAACCCACAGGTACATTTTTCGGACTATATCAACCCTTCCGACCACGTTGGCATACTCAAAATGACGGTACGAGCGACTTATAATTTAATTACTTTATATTCCATTAATTTAGTCCCAACACCATACAAGCGCGTCCCGACTTAAATTCTATGATTCTCGTGTTATTCACTCGCCACAATATTAGTAAATTCAATCTCATATATTACTTTACTCGTCTATTAATATTCAACATATAATTACTAACTCTCGTCACACTAGTAATTATTTATTATAAAATTGGATTAATATTAAATTAATTTATCTCAATTAAATTAAAAAATCCCCAAATTAAAATCCATAAAAATACGAGATATTACATACTTCCCCCTAATAATGGAATTTCATCCAGAAATTCAGAAAATAAGGCAAACCTGGTAAAAACAAATCTGGGTATTTTTTGAGCATATCTGCCTCGCACTCCCAATTTTATTCCTCCACATTATGATGCTCCCACTGGACCCGTCCAAGTGGAACTACCTTTGACCTCAATCTCCTCTCGCTATGGTCTAGTATAGCCACTGGTCTCTCCTCATAAGAATTGTCGGACTGTAAGTCAATCTCCTCTATCGCGATATGAGTGTGGGCCATATCATTTCGAAGATATCGCCTCAACGACGAAATGTGGAACACATCATGAATACGGTGCAAGTTCTCCAGCAATCCCAATTTGTATGCCATCGGTCCTACCCTCTCGATAATGGAAAATGGTCCTACAAACCTCGAAGACAATTTCCATTTCTTTTCAAAACTCATTACTCCCTTTATAGGAGACACTCGGAGTAATATTTGGTCTCCCATGCCAAACTCCCTGAAAGATCATTTTGCATCGACGTAGATTTTTTGCATGTCCTAGGTTACCCAAATGCAACTCCTGATTTACTCGATTTGGGCTGATGTGTCCTGAATCACCTCTGGCCCGAGTAACTTGTTGTCCCACACCTTTAGCCAACAAGCGGGTTATTACAAGAATTTTTTCGAAAAAAATGGCTTGTGGCATGACCTAGTATCAATGAGCCTTAGCATTAGAGAATACCGTCATTTGCATCTAAGATGGGTCCACGAGCCTATTGTATTTTTGTATTTTTTATGAATTCCTAGGATATTTTTCCAAGTCACATGAGATATCGGGGATCCAAAATAAATCGTATCTTGACCATTATATGAGAAATACTTTATTTTTATCGTATACTTGTCTCTTATTCTTGGATATAAAACCTAAGGACTGTCCATTTTCTCCATTATAGAGGATAATATTTTTATAATAAAAGAGGGGAAATATTTCTAGCTCTCAATAGAAAAAAAACTTTTTCCTTCCTCTTTTTCTTCTTTAAGTTTTATTTTCATTCTTGAATATAGAAAGTAAGACTTTAATGCTCAATCTAGTTTTAAAAAATCTAAATTTTAAAATATTGTGTTCTTGAGTACGGTCTTCTTTAAAGTTAGAAAGACACCCTACGAGATTTTTAAAGTTGGACCAAGCATTTCCTATACGATCAAACTGTATGTTATCCTCACATATTTTATGTGTTAGACCTTGGCTTCTCTCCATTCTTTTACTTGGAAAAATTTTCTTCAACTCTAAAGAATTTTTTTAAAAGGTTAGAATGCAACATTATAAAAAAAAATGTTGACACATGTGACATGGCGAGTAGTCGAAGAGTGATCCGTGCTTGTTCTTACTACTATGAGATGAAAAGATCTATTATGGAGGTTGGGCATTACTAAGTCTAGGATAGGTTTATGTTTGTAAATCAATTATCCCTTCTTGTAATAACTTACATATACTAGTGCAAGGTGTGGGATTATCCATTTGCTCTCTACCAAAAAGGTATCCTCATATAACCCCTCAATTCTAGTGTATGGTTACTTTTCCTCATTTTGATTATCTTAACACGGTTAATAAATAAATGTTAATAAAAGAAACCTTTCAACAACATACCAAAGCTATATGGGATCTCATTGTTGGGATTTTAGTCTTAAAACGATGTATGTCATTAATCTTAAATATATAGTCTCTCACTGTTGAAATCAAAAACATGTTTGTGAGGAATTCCTTATATTTATCTAAAATATATTGTATGTATGTTAGCTAGGTTTGTCTAGATAATAAAATATCATAATTTTGGTTCTATTACAATTATTATGTTTACATCCTAGATATGGATTTAGCATGCTAACGGTAAAGTTATGTATACAATCTTAGTAGTTTATCTTATCTACAAGAACCTTTCTGATGCTTGTTGAACTTGTACCTCGCCCTAGGGTGCTTCTGTGTTGTTCATAAAGAAGAGAGATGGGTTGTTACGGTTGTGTGTGGACTACCGAGAGTTGAATAAGGTCACGATATGGAATAAGTATCCGTTGCCCCGAATCGATGACTTATTCGACCAGTTGAGGGGTGATTCCTACTTCTCGAAGATAGACTTGAGGTCAGGATATCATCAATTACGTATCAGAGAGAAGGACGTTCCTAAGACTGCCTTCTTGACGAGATATGGATCCTATGAGTTTAGGGTTATGCCATTTGCGCTAACCAACGCACCGAACGTATTCATGGACTTGATGAACAAGGAGTTCAGAGAGTTCTTAGATCAATATGTCATTGTATACATTAATGACATCGTAATTTATTCTCGAACTGAGGAGGAGCATGTCGAGCATTTGAGGTTGGTTTTGCAGACTCTTCGTGAGCACGAGTTGTATGTGAAATATGAGAAGTGTGGGTTCTAGCTAAGAGAGGTTAAATTTTAGGGCACATTGTTTCTGAAGAAAGGATATCCGTAGATTCGGGGAAGGTGTCAGTGGTGAGGGAGTGGGGACAGCCCACGACGGCGATAGAAATACGTAGTTTCTTGGGGCTGGCCGAATACTACAGGCAATTTATTTAGGTATTCTCGAAAATAGTGGGTCCGATGATATATTTGACTCGCGAAGGGGTGACATATATATGGGATGATACCTTTTAGATGGCTTTTGATGAGATGAAGGACAAGATGACTTCAGCACCAGTTCTAGCACTACCCAGGCTGAGGGTGGAATACCTGATCTATACTGATGCATTCTTACTAGGACTTGGGGCGTGCTTCAAAAGGAGGATAAGGCTATAGATTATGTTTCTCGTAAGCTTAAGCCTCGCGATAGGAGTCACCCCACCCATGACTTAGAGTTAGTAGCAGTCGTTTTTGCACTTCGAGTATGGAGACATTATCTCTTGGGGGAGAAATTCTGCCTATTCACAGATCATAAGTCACTGTAATACCTCTTCACGCAGTGGAAGTTGAATATGCGTCAGCGGAGGTGGATTGAATTTGTGAAGGAATATCAGTTAGACTTCCACTACCACTCGGGGAAGGCAAACGTGGTTGCAGACGCATTGAGCCGTAGGCCAACGGGTGAGGTGTCCGAGGTGTGGAAGGTAAAATGGAAGGAACTGGGACATTAGGATGCGATTTCCCAATCATTCATGTTAGTGATGATGATTACACCCAAGATCATTACTGGGGTGATACAGGCTTAAGAAACAAACTCATTATGTCAGGATCGAATTATACAGCTTCTAGTCAAGAGGGCAGAGTCATATTCTGTGAGCTCAGATGGGAGCTTACACTTTAATGGCAGACTAGTAGTTCCATAGGTGGAGGAGTTTCGACATGCGTTTATGGAGAAGTCACATGGTTGACGATTCGTGGTATATCCTGGGGGGGATAAAATGTACCAGGATATGAGGCAACAACACTGGTGGAATGGAGTGAAGAAAGACATCACCGAGTTTGTTTCAAAATGTGCCACTTATTAGCTGGTAATAGTGGATCACCAGAGACCACCAGGGATCCTACAACTTTTAGAGATCCCTATATAGAAATGGGGAAGCATTTTTGTGGATTTCATCACAGGAAAACCTATATCGCAGAGGGGTCATGATTCCATATGGGTGATTGTGGATCGGTTGACCAAGTTATCTCATTTTTTTCCATTTCAGACTGATTCAAATCTTCATTGCAGAGGTAGTGAGACTCCACGAGGTGACCCTTGATATTGTGTCCGATCGGGACAAGATTTTGTGTCCATATTTTAGGAGAGCCTCCAAGAGGCCATGGGTACGGAGTAACGATTGATTTTGGCCTATCACCCATAGACTGATGGGCATACTAAACGAACGAATTAGATGTTAGAGGATATGTTGCAGATGTGTATCCTTGATTTTGGCAGGGGCTAGGATCAATATCTTCCACTCTTAGAGTTTTCTTATAATAACTTCTACCAGATTACTATTGGCATGGCTCCATTCGATGCGTTGTATGGTAGGCTTTGTCATTCTTTCGTGTGTTGGATAGAGGTGGGGGATAACAAGATACTTGGTCCAGAGGTGATTCAGGATATCTTGGCCAGGATTGAGATGATTCGGATCCGTATTCAGGTTGCTCAGGATAAATAGAAGAGCTACACCGATGCCGAGAGGTTCTTCAGGGAGTTCAATGTGGGGGACCAGTTATTGTTATGAGTATCTACTATGAAGGGGGTAATTTGGTTTAGGAAGAAAGGGAAGTTGGCGCCGAGGGACGTAGGTCCATTCCTTATTATTGAGCGGATTGGTCCAATAGCTTACAGACTTGGGTTATAGGAGCACTTGCATAGGATTCATGACATCTTCCATATTTATTCACTGAGGAGATATCTTAGGGATGACATGGACCACACTCATATTTCTTTAGAGGAGATTGACTTATAACCCGATAGAGCCTAGGAGGAGGGGCTAGTTTTTATCCTAGACCATAGTGAGAGGAAATTGAGATCAAAGGTAGTTTCATTAGTACGTGGTCAGTAATAGAATCATAATGTCGAGGAGTCTACCTTGGAGCATGAGGATGAGATGCGCGACAAGTATCCAGAGTTCTTTCTAACTAGGTATACCATTATTTTTACTTTTTTCCAAATTTTGGGATAAAATTATGTTATTAGGGGGGAAGTATGTAATACCCTGTATTTTTGAAATATTTTATTTTATTAATGGGATTAATTAATTTAAATGGGAAATTTTTTATAATTAATTCAGATTTAAGTAAATAATTACTAGCCTGAGGAGATTTAGTATTTATTGGAGAGAATTTTTTTGAAGATTACTTAGTAGTAATATATGATTATGAATATATTATAATTGTCGTGAGTAAAAAATACCATAGTTACAGTACACTTAGTTGGGAGGCGTGTGTGAGTCGTGTCGGGACTTAAATGAGAAATTAAAATATAATTTTTTTTTTGGTTATTCTGATGGCCATTTGAGTATGCCAGTGCATCCGGAAGGATCGATATAGTCAGAAAAGTCCACTTGGGGGTTTAGTTTGGAGTTCGAAGCAAGTTTAGGCCAACATGACACCCCGAAGGGGTATTTTAGAATTTTGAAAATTTGGTATTACTTAATGGACGAAAATTGGAGAAATATATATGTATGTGTGTGGGAGATTTAGGGTAAATAACTCGTAAACCCAAGACAGAGTCCAAAAGGAAGAATGAGAAGAGGTTCCTAGAAGTTCCAAGGCCAAACCCAATCACCTTTCACCAAAAACATCATCAACGTGTAGATCGGGAAGAGAAGTACGCATCTATACCAATTTCAAGTGATGAATCTGACCTTTGTGAAAAAGTCAAGTATTTATCTTGTTTCATTTAGAGCATATAATGTCGACGTTAGAATAGTTGATGATTTATTCATGATATTAGGAAATTTGGGACTGAAATTGGGTATTAATCCATGATTGTGGTATAGGTTTTGCATGTAGATATTAGGAAATTTGGGACTGAAATTGGGTATTAATCCATGATTGTGGTATAGGTTTTGCATGTAGTTGAATAACCATATATTGGGGATAAGAAATCTGGGTTTTATATGTTGAAATTATGAAATAAAATATGGGTTTAATTGTGATTAATGGTGATTATATGAATTTATGGCTTTTTGAGGACTTAGGAAATTAATCTAAATCTATGATGAAATTGTAAGGCTTTGATGTTAAAAATGTGTTAGAAAGCCTTCTACTACTAGTGGTTATCATTTAAAATCGTTGGATTTGAGTTCGGTAAAGTTTTGGATGGATTTAGGTGATGAAAAAGATGGAAAAGGCAGGAATCGAAGGTTAGGGATGAAGTTCAGTAATCTCGTTCGAACGACCTGAGTCGTTCGAATGACCTGAGTCGTTCGAATGACCTGAGTCGTTCGAACGACCTCGTTCCAACGAGAATTCACAGAGTAAGTTCTTTCGAAGCTGTTTGAATGACCTTATTCGAACGAGCTTCTAACAAAAATCCAAGCCTTAGTTCGTTCGAAGTATCGTTCGAACGAGAATTTTCCCAGCTTCTAAGGAGATTTCAGAAGTTCGAATCTTTGCCCGGACATGTTAAAGCCTTACAAGGTTGATTCGAGTGAGAGAGAATGACCTACACTATTCTTGAGTGACTTCATTACATAGTCTAGTGGTGAGATCATTGTGTAACTACTAAGGTAATATGTTGGAATAAGAGGGCCTTATGAATTATTTATGACAGGGAGATTAATCGTACAGATAGAGTAACGTGAGTATTACAGATAATAATAATACATATTAATTCGAGGATTTGGATTGCCAAAATACCTAATGATTATTATAGGTTATGTATATACATATTGATTGATTTATTATGAGTATAACATACCTACACCGCTTGCTATTGGGTGGAGGTTTCGTGTTGTGGACGATCAGATCTTGAGGAGCCTTCGAAAGGATTTTTATTCGTATCATTAAAAAACAGGACCTAGGTACAGGCTATTGGTGAGAACGATAGTGTTGATTGTCATGTGGGTGCATAGGTATGTTCATAACCAATCATCTTGGAACTATGTTCGCCTCTAATATGTGTGTTTGTTTTGATGGTTCGCGAGAGATTGAACCTGTAGTCCTTCATGCAATGAGCGATTCACCAGGACATGATAGCAGAGTATGCATTACACCAAGGAAGTCCTAACCCGGGGGTACTGAAATAGTTTATATATAGAGAAAGAGATAAATATATGTATACATGTTACTTATTCTACTGTGCATGTTTAGTATATATGGAAATAACGATATTTAAAAATATTCTTAATGATAAAAAGAATACCAATGGAACAACGGTTGTATATGTGAATAACTATCCTTAAACATATGATAATACTGGATACGGGTGATATGGGTAAACGCATGAGATTATTTTTTGTGATAATAGTCATCTTCAGTCTAGTTAGGCTGGGTAGCATGACTAGGATGGGTTAAATATATGCGTTAGATGTGCATATTAAATGAGAGGTGAGTATCTCAAGTGAGAGTATGAAAAATCTAACATGTACATCATATGTGCTATTGTTTCCATTTAAGCACTTGCTAATTTTTAATTGTTTTCAACTCGGGCTCTACCCCGTTTATTGAAAACCTCTTTTCTTTATTAAAATAATTTAGGTGCCAAGCCATAGGGACACCAAGTATAGGGGTTCCATTCATTTGACGAGATGTAGCTGCTATGGAAGTTACATGAGTTGGCAGTAGACGCCTCCATGACTTTAGTTTCTTATTCTTGAGTTATTTACTTCAGTTAGGGCATGTCGCCCCTTTTACTTATTCAGATAGTTAGAGATTGTGGATTTATTTATTTACTCCTTTCATTTGTTGGTAGTTTTTGTCAAATTATTATATTCAGTATTTAGGTTGGATGTCTTTACTCCAGTCACATTTATTATTCAGTCATTTTATTCCATATGTGATTAGTTTGAATGGTGTATGTTTAATAATTGGTTAATCATGTTAATTAAAGATAAATGTTTTATATCAACCTTTTTAAGTATTAGGTGGTTAGTGTTAAGAATAAGTTTTCTACAGCGATGCACATTCTGAACCAACTGGATATTATGATTTAATTTAATAAAGGACTGATCACCCGATATGTAATTAGCCGGGGTGTCACAAATGAGCCTCGCATTTAGCCATTACTTAGGTCACTGGAAATCGGCTATGGTATTTGGATAAAAATTATTTTTCCCCTTTGTTTAAAACTCTGGCATATGTCTACCTATGACCCTCTCCTATAGAACCATAACGGTTCAAAAACTTTCTTCTAACCAATTATGGCACAAACCATGTATCAAATCATAGGCGGACACTATTTAGAATTCTGGCAGGATATAGGACATCATGTATAACCTATAAGCCCTTAAGTCTTCACTATCGACACCACTAGGGATCATATTCTTCAAAGTTGCATCACATACTCTAAAACCACATTATGGAAGACTTTCTAGGGTTCACTCCTACGTTACTTTAACCCATCATTGTTACACATGTAACACACTTAACACCAATTGCCTGTAACTCTTATTAGAGCTTATGAGACATAGCTTTCAAGCGATAATCACGAAGGCACTTACTCTCAATGAGAGAATCTTATTAACTTAGGCCGAGTGCACATACACACATACTCAAGTAATAACCGTCATGGTTCTACATGGCCATTGAGTAATTAAATGATTATGACATGACACTATCCTAAGGTAGAGCTAGCAATGGTTCGTGTTGGGTCGTGTTCGTGTCATGTTATAATGTTTTCGTGTAAAATTACCCTAGCCCAAACACGACCCGTTAGCTTAACGGTTACATAAATTTAAACACGAAAATGACCCAATAATATTAACGGGTGACACAAACCGAAACGTTAACATTCGTTAGTTAATGGGTGAATTTGGGTCGTGCCTTAAGCCGTTAAGCAAATTATTTCCCAATAATTTAAAAAATTAATTTATATTAGTTTTTTAAATCGAATTTTAAATGTGATACCAATTTTAATTTTTTTAACTTCAAAAAATTTAAACACTAAAATAGGATACAAAACAAAATAACAGCAGCAACTTCTTCTATCATTGAAGTACTAATTTTCAACTTTTGAACTTATAAATAATAGTAGCAGTAGCAAGAAACTTCAAATTAGTAGCATAGGATTTGAAGAAGTAACAGCAACTAAAGCATGGCCATTCATTCCACACTAAAGTTAAAATTTCAAACTAGTAGTAGCAACAACTTCAAATTACATTGGTAGTAGCGGCAACTTCAAATTACATTGGATGTAGCAGCAACCTCAAATTACATTGGTAGTAGCAGCAACATCAAAATAACACTAGTAGTAGCAGCTACTTCAAATTACAGTTTCAATTTTGAACTTCAAAATAACATAATAGTTGCAGCAGTTTAAAGTTTCTTACATAATCATAACCCATTATCCAAGATAAAATAGATACAACAGAATTTGGATATTAAATATTACAAGATTATCAAAATTAAGGTGCGTGTGTCCTTGTGTAAACAATATTTGCACGTCCTTCCTTTTTCAAAATATTCCTCCTATAAATAGAAAAAATATACTGAGTGATCTAACATATTTAATACTATATGAAATTAATAAATAAATATTAATGAAAATTTTCTCACCAATAATCAAAATATAGGAAACGGAAGATATCATGAAATGACCAAAATGTGCACATCTCCTTAAGTAACAACAGCATTTTTCAGCCCTATGAAACTGTTTAAAAGTGGACAACAATGGATCATTTAATTCAAATATATATAATACACTAGGTGATAGAATGAAATGGTAAAATATATGGAGCTTACTTGGCAAAAAAGTCGATTCTTTGAAGAACGCTTACAATTCAAAAATGCCATAACTGCATATCTTGGATGAAACTTAAAAAAGTAGAAAATTAATAAATTAATATACACCAGAAATTTAAAGAAGAAAAAGCAAATCTATGTCAAAATTAAATATAAACCTTGTTACTCATCGATAGAAATAGTATTAGAACATTGGGTTGAACCAGATGTTTTACTTATGCTCAAATTAAAGATATCCTCCATTAACTCATTCACATCAGCAGCTTCTTCTTTACCTATAGCTAAGGAAATAAAAGAATTAATATATTACAGAAGGTGAGGTATAAAAATGAAAATTAATAGTTGAATATGGCAAATTTATCAATTTTACCAAAAAGCCAATCCCTAGTGCAAAGCAATGCTTTGACAGTTTCAGGCAGAAGAGAAATACAATATTGGTCAAGAATTCTACCTCCAATACTAAATGCAGAATCTGAAACAATGATTGAGATTGAAATCGATAATATATCCCGAGCCATACATGAAAGTATGGGGTAGAGAAATTTTTTCCCCTTCCACCAAGTAAGAATATCTAGATCTTGCTTCCTTCCCAACTTTTCCTCATCAAAATATTTATGCAACTAATTTTTTTATCATAAGCATCCTCTTCATAGCAATTGTCAAAGTCCTATATTATTTATTTTATGAGTTAGATCAAAATAAACAACCATGAAGTATAAAAATAGCCTATGTAGCATAAAATACAACATATGAAGTATGAAAATGCATTAAATGGAAATATGTACCTAAAATATAGAATCCGCAGACGCATTATGGGAATGATAACGAGTATCAAAATCAGAGTTACTTGAACTTACAAGATGCGAGTAATTCAAACTATAGACATCAAAAAGATAAAATAAAGTGTTGCTTACACGGCTAAACTCGTGAGAATCGGTGCCATGTAACCTCGTATATGTGAACTCCACAAATTGAATTTTGAACACCGGGTCCAACATGACAGCAATAGCAAAAATAACACTATATTCTACACAATATTTCTCAAATTTTAAGTTCATTTGCACTCCCATTCTACGTAAAAAAAACTATATGTTCCTTCCATTGCTTCTTGAAGCTTAAGTTGAATGATAAAAACTTGAGGGAAGAATAAGTTGGCAGTTGGATATTTAGTTCCAGAAAATAAGCAAGTTAATTCATAAAACAAACTCAAAAAGTTGGAAAGTTTTCTGATTATATCCCATTCTTCTGGAAAAGGACAATGTTTATAGTTGGAATCATTCAATTGTAAATGGATGAAAGCACGACGATAAAAAATCGCACTCTCAAGCATTAGATAGGTTGAGTTCAATCAGGTCAAAAAATCTTGTCGCAACCCCCTACTAAACTGTAATGACACTTAAGAAACACAATCACAGAATTTATATTTTCTTTGGGGTGAACCTTTAATATATTTCACACTCTCCCTAACGTTAATTTCAACCTCGTCAATTTCTTTGAGTCCCTCTTGGACTATAAGGTTCAAAATGTGTGCACAACAACGAATGTGAAAGAACTCACCATTCATTACAAGGGAACCCTTTAGATTCAATTGACTTATTAAAATACCGATAAAATTAATGTTACTTGAAGCATTATCTAACGTGACGGAGAAAATTTTATTTCCAATCTCCCACTCACTCAACAGTGTATAAATTTTTTCTGACAAAGAAACACCTGTGTGTGGAGGAGGCATGAGACAAAAATTCAGTATTCGTTTATTTAACTTCCAATTGCTATCATTAAAGTGAGCCATAAGGGTTAGGTACCCGTCCGTGGCTACAGATGTCCATAGATCAAAAATCAAACAAATTCTCCCAGAAACTAAATTTAATTGAGTTTGAAGTTTAATTTTTTTTCTCTTTTAAACATTTTCAGCACTCCTACCTTAGTTGTATTTGTATAGGGAAGCTTGATTTACTCAGAAATATATTTAAAAATAGCCCTAAGACCCTCATACTCGACAAAATTAAAGCGCAGGTTATGCTTGAAAATTGCCTCAAATAGCAAGTCATAAAACACATCTATGTCAATTGTGGAAGATTTCAAGGACATAGACCCTTTAGTTTGGGAGAGAATAAGTTGGCCAATGTCCGTGTCTTCATTTTTAATACAATTATTCATATGAGCCAACATATTCCCCATGCCATACTAACTGTCACACAAATAAATTATGCCACTTTTACGACATTTAGCTCTCCTTTTGTTATCCTCACCTACCACTAATTCTTGAAATAAAGTCCAGCAACGGGATCTTTTTTTACGAGTAGATCGAATGCCAGATTTTTTCTTCACCTTTCCAGTATCTTGTTGAGTAGACTCATGTTCATTTATCTCCAATTCAATAGCTTCACCAACATCATCTTCTGAGAGATCCACATCTAAAGAATTCCCAGTATCCATTTCCATAGAACCTAAAAAATATAATAAATAAGAGTAATAGACATATCAGAAAACATATCAGGTGCTTAAAATAACAATAAATCAGAGGGTTTAAAAGAACAATAAATCAGAAAACATATCAGATATATCAGAAAAATAACTGGGTTAAATCATTTATGAACAAACATATCAGGACAAAAAAGATTAGGGGGGTTAAAAGAATAATTAATCAGAGAACAAAATGAGTTTATGAACAATAAATCCGAAAACTTATCCCACAAACAAACATATCAGAAAACTATCCCACAAACATATCAGAAAACTATCCTAAAAAAAAAATATAAGAAAAACAAATAGGGGGTTTTCTATATAACAAACATATGAAGAGGAACATATTGAAACAAGGGGTTTAAAAAACACAGATTTAATAAAAGAGAAGAAAATATTAGAGATTAGAACATATCAAGAGGAACATATGTTTGAATCCACACACGGGTGTTTAAACAAGGGGTTTAAAACATATTAAGAGGAACATATGGTTTAAATCGTTGAATCCACACATGGATCTAAGAAAAGAAAACCATGTATCTAAGATTAGAGATTAGAAGAAAGAACAGAAGAAAGAAAGTACAACGGATCTTTTGAACAGCTGGCAAAATGATCACACACACACAATCATTTGGAACTTGGTTTTTGGTCCTCTCTCTCTCTCTCTACGAAATGATCCTATGCAACTGGTGGAAGTGAAATGAGATGTAGGGTTACAACTTACAACACTTTATATATGGGATACAATCTTTTAATCTAACGGTTGAGATTAATTTAGGAATAATAAATATATTTTTTTGTGTACCTACTAACGGGTTATAATGGGTGTAATATTCGTTCAGGTCACACGACCCAATAAAACTCGGTACCACTAATGTGTACTAATGAGTATAAACGAGTTTAATCGTGTAAGATTACAAACCCAAAACCGATTCGTTAATGACCCAAACACGATAAGACTAAACCCATTAACTTATAATTTTGTGGCGTGCCTTATTGGGTTATCGTGGCCTTCGTGATTTTGTCAAGTCTATCCTAAGGATCAAGTTTAACTAATCACATCATCCTTAATAACTACACATAATCAAGGAACTTAATGTGTCCATCACAAATTAGTATCAATTAGGCATGGCACCCTAGTCACCGGATCTCCATAGTTGACTTTAAATGACTCATGTATCCAATTCGATGGACAATATTCACCCTTATTAACATCTTAATAGATCTCTCATATAGTTAAGGGTTGACACAAAGCACCTCACACTACAAATCGCGGTGTTGCCACTATTGGCTCTCATAGACACTCGTAAACTACTAACATGTCTACATAATAAGCGCGGAAGATATTAATGGAAAATAACTTGGCCACAGGGTATATGGAAATGAGTTGCCTATCGTGATAATATCCACAACTCCACCGTAAAGAATTATAACTAAAACCATCACTAATCCAACGTGACCGTCCCAAAATGAAAACTGATGCTATAGATCCACTACTGACCTCACAACATCACTCCCGAAAAAAAAAATTAAGCTAAAGCTATGACACCTTTTGTAATTCCCCATCCCGAATTTATGAGTTACCCATGGCTTACTCGGTCTGACCCGAAAGTTAGATGTGACTGTGGGATGAGAAAACCTAGATAATGTTGTTAATCCAGTTTTAATTTAATTAACATTTAACTTGTTTATCCCATGATTCCAGTTTAAGTCAAACTACGTAAGGGACCCATTGCAAGCATTCCCAGTGTCCAAGCATAGAGAGCGACTAAAGTAAAATAAAAAGGATACTTACCTATACAACGCTCTTAAAATACGAAACCTCACCCAATCTTCCATAACAAAGACGACAGAATGAGCCTAATGCCTAATGGAAAAACACAGTAATGAAACATAGAATCGAACGATAAAAAACAGACTCTGACACATTATATCTACGTGAACATGAAACTACCTTATATATATACACATACATATATACTTTATTCATGAAATCGTTTTATTTCTAAAAATGTTACTTATCCTAATTAATTCGCCTCAATCTTATAAAACAACCCCTTTTTACTTGACTTGACATTTATCTCTTAATTTAACACACCCGATTAAATATTTTAGAAAAATACCCATTGTTGGCAACCTTCTTCTACTGGAAAGTTCACATTTTCATCAGCTTATGAGATTATAAGAAAGCATAAATTGTCATCTTTATCTTTTAACTATATATGGGATCCTAATATTCCTCCTAACATATCTACTTTTATGTGGAAAACATTATCTAAATGTGTTCCTGTTGAAGATCTTATTCAAAAGGTGGGAGTGAAATTAGCATCAAGATGTCAATGCTGCCATAAGGATGGGGAATCTTTGAACCATCTCTTTATATCAGGTCCTATAGCTGCAGAAGTTTGGAATCATTTTTGCTGCTTACTGGGAGTTATTCCTAGGCCATCCACTATTCATAGCTCGATAATTCAATGGTGGTTACATGCAGGAAATTCTCATATATCTCAGTGGCTTCATAAGATCATTCCATTCACTATTATCTGGGAAATTTGGCTTGCTAGAAACAAAGCTCTTTTTGAAGGTATAACTATGAAAGCTAACATGATTTCTTCTAGAGTGATATCTAGAATTGCAGAGATATTCCAACATTCCAAAATCAAAGGTGGGAGAAATGATGTATGCACGGAGGTTATCAATGTCTTCTCTCTTAATTTCAAGATGTCCAAGTCTTCTTTTATATTTATGCCTTGGAAATGTCCTCCAAAAGGTAGATTCAAACTCAACTGTGCTGCCAAGGCAGGGAACAATATGGGTTGTGGCTCTATTATTCGAAATGATTCGGGTCAATTCATTTGGGCTTTCTCAAATGTTTTATCTACAGATTCATTGATTGAAGCTCAAGTTCAAGCTATTTTGGTTGGGATCAAGTTCTGCAAGGAGAAGGGTATTTCTAATATTGACATAGAAGTAGAGTCAGAAAATATTCTTCAATGTTTTATTTCTTCTTCTACAGCTCAGTGGCGTATAAGGACTGAAATTTCTGAGATCTATGAATTTCTCCAAACTAATCATTGCGTCATAAAGTTATGTTCTTCAGAAGCCAATAAAACTGCAGTGTTACTTGCCAATCATGGATCCTATCATCAAAGTTCTGTTAGCTTTCAAAATTATTGTGATCTCCCTAGAGAGATTAGAGCTTCCATTTTAGTAGTTTCAGTAAAGGTCTTTGTTTGATTTGATTGTAAGCCATGTGAGAGGGCTTTTCTCTCTACAGTTGCAATAAAATTCCTGATTTATAAAAAAAAAAAAAAGAGGAAAAGCATTTCTTTTATCAAAATTACCCTTTTACTCATGCTTAATTTACCTTAGTATGTTCATTGAAAATCAGCTTTCAATATACGCACGCATTGTGTTAGAAAATACTTATTTTTTCTTAAAACATTCATAAATACACTCTCATGTTAATTATGGGTTAAACCTCATTAGGTTGCTTAATTTCCCATTTAATCACTTCACTTTACCATTCCTTTTATTTCAAGGACATAAGTTAATTTGTCACATCACTTGCTCACATTATCTTTCAATCGGAACATCTATCAATTATATTCAAGTTAGGTTGTCTTTTTCTATATTCATCGCACAACTCATTTCTTGATATATTCCACTTTTCTTATTATCTTTTCTCAAAATCTTCCAAATATCCACATACTCTAACTGGCTCCACACCACCGGCTATGCTACCACATCCTCTAGCCAATAATTTTGAGTCTTTCACCACAGATCTTCGAGCCCTTCTTAATTATTCTCGGTGCCATCCGAGTAAATATTAACGTGTTTCAATATTTTTCAAATGCCCACATTATTCCACTTTTTACTGGCCGAAGCCAAGACCCATGGTTTCACCCCACCTTGTGTTACACTTTAAAAATCACCATTTCCTGTCCTTTAAACACTTATATTTATTTACTCCCAAAATTACTTCGGTTTAGAACTAATTGTGCAACACCATTTACACATTTTTCATTTCATAAAAATGTTACACTTTATTTAAAATTGCCATTTTACCTTTTTATTTCTAAACTTGCATTTTTTTCTCCATTTTCACAAGTGTTATTTTTTCAAAAATATTACTAAGTCATACGCACCAACTTTCTAAATATATTTATTTATTAACACTAATTTCACACTTTGGAGTTAATACCTCTTTCATATTGGAAATCTCTTTACTTAATTGCTTTATTTATTAAGAAAACTTCCTTGGCATTTTTTAGACTACTTTATTAGAAAATACCATTTATCACATTTTGTGCGCCGTTTTAGCACACTTCAAGGACTGGAATTTTAATTTTCTTTGTTTCAAGTTGACACTCTTTAAAACCCCCATTAAACTTATTTGTATGCTTATCATAAGAATACTACAATTTTATTTACATAGGAATAGGATTTTAAGTCCAAAAATTCTAAATAATGAGTTTGACATATATTTTATTCAAGAAGTTGCATATATTTGCAACAACATGTTTTTTAAGACTAAAGGCATTTTTTTTAATCATTCAAACTTGAATAAATGTCTATTTTTGTGAAAATGCAAATTTTACAAGAAAACTTTAAATATTTGTTCACAAAAATATCTTTAACAAGATAAACATTATTTTTCCAAACATTTTACTCCATAAAATGTTTAACACCAAGTTTTTCTTAAAATACATCATTTACTCAACCTTATTGAAATCCACCTATTTATTCATTTACAAAAAAACATAGGAAATTTCCTTCCTGAATTATGTATACATTCTACTCTAACAAGTTCTAGCTACAAGACCCATAATATACAAAAATGAAGCTTAATCTAAGAGTAGGGTTTTCCCACCTCAAAGAACCTTTATCAATGTTAGGATGAATGTAGAAGAATATGGAAATCTCCCACCTCCTAAGGTGACCTTAAAGAGGTTGCCTAGCTCCACAAAGCTTGAGTCCATGAAAGCTCCAAGCAAGACCCCCTTCAAACCCCATTAATTTCTACTTATTCTTCAAAAAACCTTAACAATAACTTGAAAATTATTTATCTTATTTATGCAACCCACTTATACCCTTGATAAAGCTTCTAAAGGAAGAGTAAGACTTAGAAAGGGTGTGGTATGGTGGTAGCAATGTGTAACAATAGTGGGAGAGGCTTGGGGAGGTTGGAATCCTCTTGAGATAAGAGAAAGACAGAGAGAGAGAGAGAGAGAGAGAGAGAGAGAGAGAGAGAGAGAGAGAGAGAGAGAGAGAGAGAGAGAGAGAGATGCTGGTAAAAATGATGGGGAAGAACCTCCCTACCCCTCTTTTCTTATAACCCTAAACAAGCCCATAAAATGGTTTTAAGGAGCAAGGGAAACACTCTAAACCCTTTTTGGGAAATTGGGTGACTCCAAAGATTGACACATCATCAAATCAAAGGACCAAAACTCGATAGCACAAGAGGGCAATCAAAATCTTAAATTTTTTGATGTGATTGTTCGAACGAGATCAAGTCTCATTCGAACGATATTTGTATCTCGTTTGAACAACATTCGAACGATATACTAGTGGGGGTAAAAATATAAGGCAACGGAGGTTTGTTTGATCTTCGTGAGAAACTTGTTTCATACAAGATAGGGTTCTCATTCCAACCAAAAGGGTCTTCGTTCAAACGAGATGGGATCTCATTCGAACAATTCTCATTTTCGTTTGAACCTAAAAATACCTCCATAATTTCTAATTCTCCTAATATATTTCCAACAATTTTCACAAGGGTCACAAGAATATACCATTACCAATGACCATTCATATAAATCTAGATCCAAATTCCCAAGGGTTTTATATAATTACAAATTATACAAAGAATGGATAAAATCTCGGGAATGGGTGTCACATCATAAATATGCGATTCTAAGTGTAAAGAAACACTATATCCCCTCACAATCACCTCCAAATACATAGATAATAAAATAATTACAAAAACCTAATTATTACAACCATATCGAATATTGGAGCATAAAGTAACTAATGATAAAATAACAAAAAATGCATTCACAAAAAAAACATATGTGACCGTGATGGCGGGGATTCAACTAAAGAATCTTTGTAAAACCATGTTAGTACATAAACATACACCAAGATGTACAATCCTAGAATATGCAAAACTAGAATTCTTAAGGTTGAAGAACATGCATCTTTATGAAGGATGATTAATCAATACCAGAGGCTTTGATACCAAGTGGTGGCAATCTATAAAACAACATTAAAAAATTTATGTACTTGAGTCTTCGATTAATCAATACTAGAAAGATGAAAATCCATAACTAGGTTTGTTGAACAATCCTAGGGTTTCAAACGCAATTTACTTACGGATCCAATTATAATCCAACTAGGAGAAAAGTATTGTAATACCCCGAATTTTTGGCGATATTCATTTTTGGGATTAATTAATTAAATGAGAATTAATTGGGAATTAATCCGGATAAAATACTAGCGAGATGTGAGTTGGTATTTGACTATATTGAGTATATATGATGATATACTAATATTGAATTATGAAATTTGTCGTGAGATTGATATACGGCAATTTGAACATTTTATTGGGATGCGTGTGACAGTCGCGTCAGGATATAATTATTTTAATTATAAAAGTGAATTTAAATTCTATTAACCGTATGGTCATTTTGAGTGCGCCAACGCGTCCGGAAGGGTCGAGATAGTCAGAAAACAATAGCCGGGGGTTTAGTTTGGGTCCTGGGGTATTTTTAGGCCATACCGGCAACATAAAGGGTATTTTGGTAATTTTGTATTTTTGGAAATTAAAAGTGACGAAAATTAGTAAATTATATCTGATGAGGATTTGAACCACTAAACCACTAACCAACTCATTTTAACCTAATAGGCTACGTAGGTTATTAGAATTAGGTTTCTAATTTTTCCCAAAACAAACCCTAGCCACCATAGCCATTGGAGAAGAAAGCTTAGAGAGAGAGAGAGAGATAAGGGAATTCTACAGAAAGAGAGAGGGAACTTCTTCAAATCGTCATCAAAATCAGAGATTGAACCAAGGCAAGTGGTTTAATTTACATTTTTATGCAGTAAATGCTTCTTCCATGCTTAGACAATTCAATAATCATAATTAATTTAGAGATAAATAAAAACCCATAAAATTGGAGTTGTTAGTTCAATTTTGGAGATAGGTTTTCATGTAGAAATGTTATTGGAAGATCGAATTAAGAGAATTACTAATTTATGTGATACAAAAACGGATTTATTTCTGGTAATGGAAGATTTAAAATTCTAGGGTTTATGTTCTTGAGAATTTGGGGAAAAGTGATGAGAATTGATGATTTAATGATGTTGAGGATGAATTAATTCCTTAAAACACGTTAGTATGTGACTTTAATATGTTTAGGATTGATTATAGACCTTAAAACATTGTTGGGACGAATTTTGGTTGAGATTTGAGGTGTAGAAATTGGTGAAAAAATGAAATAAGGAATTCTGGGCTTGAAACTGGCCACTCGTTAGAAGACCTGCCCAGGTCGTTCGAACGAGCTTCTAACGAGTTGACCATTGACTTCTAACGAGGGTGAAGTTCGTTCGATGGAATCGTTCGAACGAGATCTCGTTAGAAATCCCACTTCGTTCGAACGAGATCTCGTTAGAAGACTCTGTTCGTTCGAACGAAGTCTCGTTCGAACGAGACTTCGAACGAGTTGACAGTTTAGGCTTTTTAGCCTGTTTTGATCCCGAGTGCCCCGTAACCTTGTGTATAGGTAGAGATAGCCTTTCCTTGATGAATAATTGATATATTTGGGATGTTTGGGATATAATGAGGAGTCAAACCTAGAAGTGTAGTTTGAACCTAAAGGAAAATATGAGTAGGACGTGAGTGTCTATTATGATGCGAGAACTATTGACGGCCTAGCTTATTATATTAATTGGTAACATATAAATGGTGTAATATTATATGTCAGTACGAGAAGAGATATGTACCAATATATTATGGTGATTACTAAGACGTGTGCATACTTAGTATATGTATTGATTTTATGTGTATGACATACCTACCATACTTGCTATCACGGGAGGTTTGCGTTCGCTTAGGGCCCTCTAATCCTTGTGTTGCCCGGATTTAGACTGGTTACCTCGATGAATATAGGTCAGAGAAGGACTTATTGGGATGTTAATAAGTCTGCTGATCGTGGGAGCGCAGGTATGTGCGTGACCCATGTGATGTGACTGTGTTCGCCTCCATTATTTGTGATGTTGTTATCTGTGAACTATTCCTGAGAGATTCGAAATATGTGATCCTTATGTACGTGATGTACCGGGATGGATAGCAGAGTATGTGTGCACCGCAGCTAGTCTCGGGGTGCTTGTACTGTATATTTATGATGCGAATAATATACACTTAATTAATGGGAACTTTCATTGTTAACATTGTGAATACTATTATGGTATTGTTTTGAGAAAACATAGCGAGTTAACCGATAGTGAACTATATTATTAAATGAGAATCTGAGTTTAAGTGAAGCCCTCTAATTGTTTGATAACATTAGAATGTTAATGGGAATCGAGTAATAAGGGTAGAACCTATGACAGTCTAGCTAGATATGATGTCACTTAGCTAGGGGTTTGTGTCATTTTAGATGGGTACTTACGTTAGGAGTGCACAGTTAGACGAGAGGTGAGAATTTCATGTGAGTGCACGTCCTAACATGTACTCTGCATTTAATGTTTTAAATGTTTTTAAAGCACTTGCAGGTTTTTAAAATATCTCCACATTCGGGCTCTGACCCGTTTGCTTTCAAATCTATTTTCTTGTAAAACCATTTTAGGTGCCCAGCCACAAGGAAATCATGCATAGGATTCTCATTCAGGTGACGAGCTGTAGCTGTTTGTGGAAGTTACAGGGATTTGCTTTTAGACGCTTCTATCATTTGGATTCCATGTTCAGTATTCCTCAGTTGTAGGGCATGTTGCCCAAATTATATTAGAGACATTTCCATTTCAGTTTTTCAGACTTTGGCATGTATTATTTCAGTATTCAGTATTTCGTTACTTATTTCAGTTGTGGCATTTGTTGTGAGGAGTTTTTCCTCCGGATTTATTTATATCATGTGATGGTTATTCTAGTATTTTGTTATGGTGAATGGTGATATTATTCTTGCTTTAAATCTTTTACTGCATGTTAATCAGAATTTAATTAAAATTTGACAACTTACTTTTTAAATACTAGGTGGTTAGTAATAATAATATGTTTTCGACAGTGATGCTATTAACTGAGCCAACTTGGCATTTTGATTTAATTTAATAAAGGAGTAGCTACCCGGTATTTAATTAGTTGGGGTGTCACAGGTGGTATCAGAGCATCAGGTTCTAGTGTCCTTTAGGATCTGTACGGCTATTATGTTTCCGCTAAGTTTTCTTTGATATAGAGCCCTATATTTTAGTACTGTTGTACTCTTTTTGTGTATGCTTCGTTCTTCAGCTATTTTGAGTTTATTAACTGTGAACTTATAAACTTTATTCTTATTTCAGATGCCTCCACGACGTGCACGACGAGTTCCCAGGGATGCAACGCCAGAACCCCAGCCCGCTCCAGTTCAGGGCATGATGAACGCCGCTGAGGTTGCAGCCATTATAGCCCAAGCGGTAAATGCCGCAATTGCCGTAGTTCAGCAGGCACCACCTCAGGCGCCGGTTGCCGCGCCAGTACAGGCAAATGCATTCCCGTCTGCTTGGGAACGTGTACGTGATGCTTTTCAGAAAGCGCATCCGCCAGAGTTTATAGGTAGCTCAGATGTGGTAGTCTCGAGCCAGTGGAGGAAGGATATGCAGAGGCACTTGAGGATGTATGAGTGCACGAAAGTTCAGAAGCAGGTGCTAGCTACTTTTAAGCTAGTTGGATCTGCACTGCAGTGGTGGGAGTCTATTACCACCGTGGAGGAGAGGGATACTCTCACTATTCAAGACTTTTGGGTGCGATTCGACCGCAAGTACTTTCTGTCAGCTGTTCACACGGAAATGAGGAGGAAACTGATGAATCTGAAGCAAGAGGGTAAGACCGTGGCCGAGTATGAGGCCGAGTTCACGAATCTGTTGAATATCGTTCCGGATGAGATACCGACAGAAAAGAAGAAGATTGAGAAATTCATCGACGGGTTGACATGGAGGATCCGTCAGCATCTGTTAGGGAACCTTTCGTTGGCCACTTATTCTGATGTGGTTAACGTTTCTTTGTTACACTGCCAGGATCACCGCTTTCATATAGCTGAGGGCAAGAGATCGGGAGAGTCTAGCCATCAGGGCAGGACTGGAGGACATGGTGCCGGTGGGGCACAATCTGTTCAGGGGCAGAGATAGGGTGAGCAGGGTTCCCAACAAGGGGATCAGAAGAGGTTCAGATCAGGGAATTTCAGGCACGGACAGGGAGGTTTCCGTCAGAGCCATCAGGGTCCAAATGGCCATCAGGGCCAACAGGGGCAGAATGGGTAGCAATTTCAGCAGGGCCAGCAGGGCCAAGGGAGGAACGGTAACGGCCACCAGGGCCGGGGACAGCAGGGGCAGAGAGGAGGGAACTTCCCAGGGAAGTGTTAAGTTTGTGGCAAGACTGGCCATAAACGACAGGATTGTCCTGATAGGGGCAGGGCCCCACAGCAGCAGCAGCAGGGTGCTCGCCAGGAGCCACAGAGGCCTATGTTTCCCGCCGCTCTCCCCGCACCGCCACAGATGGAAGCATTGCCACCCATTCCAGCAGGGGCAGCTACAGTATGGACGTGTCTATAACGTCCACCAGGCAGCAGTTCCACAGGCACCGCCCGCGATTGAGGGTACGTTTCCTATCCATGGCACTATGGGTCGGGTATTGTTTGATACGGAGGCTACACATTGTTTTATAGCTACACATTTCACGAAGGATTTAGGGTTGTTCGCCACAACGGAGAGCACAGTGACGTGTGTCGACTCACCATTGGGGAATGGGTCACTTATATTCTTTATATGCCGGGGAGTGGGGGTAGAGATTGGTGGTTTGGTATTACCTGCAGACATGTTGGTATTAGATATGCATGTGCACGATGTGATTATCGGTATGGATTGGCTCGTAGCTTATAGGGCCATGATTGATTGCTTCAGCGGGAGCATTATTTTTGCCATTCCGTGGAAAGAGATGTTTGTAGTGGCGATGCCTCGCCCAGAGGGAGGTTCGACCGCTCATCTGTATTACATAGAGGAGGATACCTCTAAGGAGGTTGTGATTACTTTAGATTCGATCCCAGTTGCCAGGGAGTATTCGGATGTGTTTCAGGAGATACCAGGCCTACCCCCCAGTCGAGAGATAGACTTTGTTATAGACCTATTGCCAGATACGAGACCTATAGCACGTGCACCGTACCGTATGGCTCCGGCAGAGATGCGAGAGCTACGAGATCAGACAGAGCAGCTGTTAGGTCAGGGCTTTATTCGCAGGAGTACCTCACCTTGGGGCGCTCCAGTTTTATTTGTGAAGAAGAGGGACGGTTCACTAAGATTGTGTGTGGACTATCGGGAGTTGAACAAGGTCACGATACGGAATAAGTATCCGTTACCTCGAATCGATGACCTATTTGACCAGTTGAGAGGAGCTTCTTTCTTCTCGAAGATTGATTTGAGATCGGGATACCATCAGTTGCGTATCAGGGAGGAGGATGTCTCGAAAACTGCGTTCTTAACGAGATATGGATCTTACGAGTTTCGGGTTATGCCTTTTGGTTTGACCAACGCTCCAGCAGTGTTTATGGACTTGATGAATAGGGTGTTCAGAGAGTTCCTTGATCAGTTTGTCATTGTCTTCATTGATGATATTCTAGTTTACTCCCAGACAGAGGAGGAGCACGCCGAACATTTGAGGCAGGTTTTGCAGACGCTGCATCAGAACGAACTGTATTCAAAGTTTGAGAAGTGCGGGTTTTGGTTGAAGGAGGTCCAGTTTTTGGGACAAATTATTTTCGACCGGGGGATATCTGTTGATCCAGGGAAAGTATCCGCGGTGAGGGAGTGGGGACAGCCCACGACACCGACGGAGATCCGTAGTTTCTTAGGCCTAGCAGGGTACTACAGGAGGTTCATTCGGGGATTTTTGAAGATAGCGGTTCCTTTAACACATCTGACTCGTAAAGGTGTGTCGTTCATTTGGAGTGATGCCTGTCAGTTGGCATTTGATGAGTTAAAGGACAAATTGACCTCAGCACCTATGTTAGCATTGCTGAGACCGGGAGTTGAGTATTTGGTTTACACCGATGCGTCTTTGCAAGGACTTGGAGGTGTATTGCAGCAGGAGAGACAGGCCATAGCTTATGCTTCCCGTAAGCTTAAGCCTCATGAGAAGAATTACCCCACGCATGATTTGGAGTTGGCGGCAGTGGTATTTGCCCTACGGATTTGGAGGCACTATCTTTTGGGGGAGAAGTTCCAATTGTTCACGGACCACAAGTCCCTACAGTACCTGTTCACGTAGAAGGAGTTGAACATGCGGCAAAGGAGGTGGCTTGAGTTTGTGAAGGACTACCAGTTCGATATCCAGTACCACCCGGGTAAGGCTAACGTGGTAGCAGACGCGTTGAGCCGTAGGCCAGTAGATGAGGTGGTAGGGGTGTGGAAGGCAAAGTGGAAGGAGTTGGGACACCAGGATGCAGTGGCCCGATCTTTCATGTCTGTGATGACCGTTACACCGAAGATTGTCATGAAGGTAGTACGGGCATAGGCAAATGACTTGTTCTGTCAGGAGAAGATAGTTCGATTACTAGCAGAAGGAGCCGAGTCCTATACCGTTAGCTCAGACGAGGGATTACGCTTCAATGGGAGATTGGTGGTTCCAGAAGGGGAGGAATTGCGACACGAGGTGATGGCAGAGTCGCACGGCTCACAGTTCGTGGTACATCCCGGAGGGGACAAAATGTACCAAGACATGAGACGCCAGTATTGGTGGAGCGGTATGAAGAGAGATATCGCTGTGTTTGTTTCGAAATGAGCCACTTGTCAGCTAGTAAAAGTGGATCATCAGAGACCGACAGGACTTCTACAGCCGTTGGAGGTTCCGAGGTGGATGTGTATGGACTTTATCACGGGGTTGCCTATGTCGTAGAGGGGTCACGACTCCGTTTGGATAATTGTGGACACGTTGTCCAAAGTCGCTCACTTTTTACCCGTAAGGACTGACTACACTACGGGACAGTATGCCCAGCTCTTTATTTCAGAAATTGTGAGACTTCACGGTGTGCCCCTAAATATCGTGTCTGACAGAGACAAGATATTTGTTTTGCGGTTTTGGGAGAGTTTCCAAGAGGCCATGGGCACGGAATTGCGATTGAGTACGGCTTATCATCCGCAGACCGATGGGCATACCGAGCGCACAAATCAGATGTTGGAGGACATGTTACGCATGTGCATTATTGACTTTGGAGGTGGATGGGAGCAATACCTTCCACTGGTAGAGTTTGCTTATAATAACTCCTACTAGTTCACTATTGGCATGGCTCCGTTTGAGGCCTTGTCGTTCCCCAGCATGTTGGTTGGAGGTGGGGGACAACAAACTACTTGGGCCAGAAGTGATTCAGGATACTTCGGCAAGGATTGAGTTGATTCGGAGTCGCATTCGGGTAGCACAAGACCGGCAGAAGAGTTATGCTGATGCGAAGAGATCTTTCAGGGAGTTCCAAGTGGGGGACCAGGTTTTGCTCAGAGTATCTCCTATGAAGGGGATTATGCGTTTCGAGAAAAAGAGGAAGTTGGCACCGAGGTATGTGGGGCCGTTTCCTATTATTGAGCGGATTGGACCAGTTGCGTATAGACTCGGGTTACCAGAGCATTTACACCGGATTCACGATGTGTTTCATATTTCCTCGCTAAGGAAATATCTCAGAGATGATTTAGCTCATTCTCACATCGCTTTGGAGGAGATTGATCTACAGCCTGATAGCTCCTACGAGGAGGGGCCGATTGCTATTTTGGACCGAAGTGAGAGGAAGCTGCGGTCAAAGATAGTTCCGTTAGTGTGTGTTCAGTGGCGACATCACAATGTCGAGGAGTCCACATGGGAACGCGAGGATGAGATGCGCGAACGTTATCCAGAGTTGTTTTTATCAGGTACTTTCTAGTTCCGAATTTCGGGACGAAATTCTGTTATTAGGGGGAAGTATGTAATACCCCGTATTTTTGGCAATATTTATTTTTGGGATTAATTAATTAAATGAGAATTAATTGGAAATTAATCCGAATAAAATACTAGCTAGATGTGAGTTGGTATTTGACTATATTGAGTATATATGAGGATATAAGAATATTGAATTATGAAATTTGTCGTGAGATTGATATACGACAATTTGGACATTTTATTGGGACGCGTGTGACAGTTGCGTCAGGATATAATTATTTTAATTATAAAAGTGAATTTAAATTCTATTAACCATATGGTCGTTTTGAGTGCGCTAACGAGTCCGGAAGGGTCGAGATAGTCAGAAAACACTAGCCGGGGGTTTAGTTTGGGTCCCGGGGTATTTTTAGGCCATACCGGCAACATAAAGGGTATTTTGGTAATTTTGTATTTTTGGAAATTAAAAGTGACGAAAATTAGTAAATTATATCTGATGAGGATTTGACCCACTAAACCACTAACCAACTCTTTTTAACCTAATAGGCTACGTAGGTTATTAGAATTAGGTTTCTAATTTTTCCCAAAACAAACCCTAGCCACCATAGCCATTGGAGAAGAAAGCTTAGATAGAGAGAGATAGAAGGGAATTCTGTAGAAAGAGAGAGGGAACTTCTTCAAATCGTCATCAAAATCAGAGATTGAACCAAGGCAAGTGGTTTAATTTACATTTTTATGCAGTAAATGCTTCTTCCATGCTTAGACAATTCAATAATCATAATTAATTTAGAGATAAATAAAAACCCATAAAATTGGAGTTGTTAGTTCAATTTTGGAGATAGGTTTGCATGTAGAAATGTTATTGGAAGATCGAATTAAGAGAATTACTAATTTATGTGATACAAAAACGGATTTATTTCTGGGAATGGAAGATTTAAAATTCTAGGGTTTATGTTCTTGAGAATTTGGGGAAAAGTGATGAGACTTGATGATTTAATGATGTTGAGGATGAATTAATTCCTTAAAACACGTTAGTATGTGACTTTAATATGTTTAGGATTGATTAGAGACCATAAAACATTGTTGGGACGAATTTTGGTTGAGATTTGAGGTGTAGAAATTGGTGAAAAAATGAAATAAGGAATTCTGGGCTTGAAACTGGCCACTCGTTAGAAGACCTGCCCAGGTCGTTCGAACAAGCTCGTTCGAACGAGCTTCTAACGAGTTGATCATTGACTTCTAACGAGGTTGAAGTTCGTTCGATGAAATCGTTCGAACGAGATCTCGTTAGAAAGCCCACTTTGTTCGAACGAGATCTCGTTAGAAGACTCAGTTCGTTCGAACGAAGTCTCGTTCGAACAGCCTCATTCGAACGAGACTTCGAACAAGTTGACAGTTTAGGCTTTTTAGCCTGTTTTGATCCCGAGTGCCCCGTAACCTTGTGTATAGGTAGAGATAGGCTTTCCTTGATGAATAATTGATATATTTGGGATGTTTGGGATATAATGAGGAGTCAAACCTAGAAGTGTAGTTTGAACCTAAAGGAAAATATGAGTAGGACGTGAGTGTCTATTACGATGCGAGAACTATTGACGGCCTAGCTTATTATATTAATTGGTAACATATAAATGGTGTAATATTATATGTCAGTACGAGAAGAGATATGTACCAATATATTATGGTGATTACTAAGACGTGTGCATACTTAGTATATGTATTGATTTTATGTGTATGACATACCTACCATACTTGCTATCACGGGAGGTTTGCGTTCGCTTAGGGCCCTCTAATCCTTGTGTTGCCCGGATTTAGACTGGTTACCTCGATGAACATAGGTCAGAGAAGGACTTATTCGGATGTTAATAAGTCTGTTGATCGTGGGAGCGCAGGTATGTGTGTGACCCATGTGATGTGACTGTGTTCGCCTCCATTATTTGTGATGTTGTTATCTATGAACTATTCCTGAGAGATTCGGAATATGTGATCCTTATGTACGTGATGTACCGGGATGGATAGCAGAGTATGTGTGCACCGCAGCTAGTCTCGAGGTGCTTGTACTGTATATTTATGATGCGAATAATATACACTTAATTAATGGGAACTTTCATTGTTAACATTGTGAATAATATTATGGTATTGTTTTGATAAAACATTGCGAGTTAACCGATAGTGAACTATATTATTAAATGAGAATCTGAGTTTAAGTGAAGCCCTCTAATTGTTTGATAACGTTAGAATGTTAATGGGAACCGAGTAATAAGGGTAGAACCTATGACAGTCTAGCTATATATGATGTCACTTAGTTAGGGGTTTGTGTCATTTTAGATGGGTACTTACGTTAGGAGTGCACAGTTAGACGAGAGGTGAGAATTTCATGTGAGTGCACGTCCTAACATGTACTCTGTATTTAATGTTTTAAATGTTTTTAAAGCACTTGCAGGTTTTTAAAATATCTCCACATTCGGGCTCTGACCCGTTTGCTTTCAAATCTATTTTCTTGTAAAACCATTTTAGGTGCCCAGCCACAAGGACACCATGCATAGGATTCTCATTCAGGTGACGAGCTGTAGCTGTTTGTGGAAGTTACAGGGATTTTCTTTTAGACGCTTCTATCATTTGGATTCCATGTTCAGTATTCCTCAGTTGTAGGGCATGTTGCCCAAATTATATTAGAGACATTTCCATTTCAGTTTTTCAGACTTTGGCATGTATTATTTCAGTATTCAGTATTTCGTTACTTATTTCAGTTGTGGGATTTGTTGTGAGGAGTTTTTCCTCCGGATTTATTTATATCATGTGATGGTTATTCTAGTATTTCGTTATGGTGAATGGTGATATTATTCTTGCTTTAAATCTTTTACTGCATGTTAATCAGACTTTAATTAAAATTTGACAACTTACTTTTTAAATACTAGGTGGTTAGTAATAATAATATGTTTTCGACAGTGATGCTATTAACTGAGCCAACTTGGCATTTTGATTTAATTTAATAAAGGAGTAGCTACCCGGTATTTAATTAGTCGGGGTGTCACAAGTATTTATTGATGAAGAATGGATTCCTTATTTTGGATCTCCAAAATATTTCTGGAACACTTCCAATAAATCATCCAAGTATTGCAAGGTTCTGCGTAGAACTTGATCTCCTAGCTGCTAATCCTAATAGGGTGTGGATTGAATATGGTGAAGAGGGTTTTTGGCAAAATATCTAGTATGAAGAAATCCTAAAATATTGCATTGAATGTTATAATCTTGGCCATGATAAAGGACCTGGAATATTTAACAAGACAAATAATGCTTCTGAAGTTGATTAAGTAAAAGCCAAGAACCAATACCAAATAATCCAAAAAAATAAAATAATTATTTCTGAACCAAATCTTACTACCATGGAGAATATACCCCCTATAGACACCCCATTTTGTTACCCCCTAAACTGTCCTTAGGTCCCTAGCACCTCCCTTCATCACTACAAACCTAGGTCATACCTCGAGTACTGACCTAGAAGCCATTGAGCACTCCCAGGCTCCGTTTGACCAAAATTCAAAGTTTTTGACTTGACTGATACTAAATGAATCTTCAAAGGGCATTAAAACCCATTTCCAACGGTCCATCCCATGCGTGATTTTGACTTACCATGCGGACGAACGACCTGTTTTCCCCTGAAACTCAATCAGGAGGCCACCGGGCGCTCCTGGGCTCTGTTTGACCTACGTCAACTCTTCAAATCGACCGAGACTAAATGAATATTCGAAGGTCACTGAAACACCTTTCCAACGGTCCATCATGTGAGCGATTCTAACTTATGGTACGGATGAACGATTCGTTTTACTCCAAAAACTCACCGAATGCTTCCAGGGCTCGGTTGACCGAAGTCAACTCCCCAAACTCGATCAAACTCTTTGGAATGTTGAAGTACATATCCTAACCTTTCCAATGATCTTCCCCGTGCAAGATTCATACTTACTATGCAGACGAACGATCCGTTTGCATCCGATGATTCCCTGTCCAATGGACCGATGAATGCTTCCGAGATATATTTGACCCAAAGTCAAATCCCGAACCCAGGAGTGGTCCAAAGGAATTTTGAGGGTCTCTGAATTAACTTTCCAATAGTCTGCCCCGTGCATAATTCTGATCAATGGTTTACGTTCTGCGGTTGATTTCCTGAAAAGGCCTGAAAGACACTGTCAAATGGTAGGTCCCAGACCTTGCTTATCGGCAGTGTGCCTAAATGCACCTGCCGATTGGCAGGAATAGGACTATGTCGATCGAAAATGCCCTGGGCCTATAAAAATTAGGTCTGACCCCACTTGCAAGAGGAGCCCAGATCTAATAGATATCACTCTCAGAAAATCCAAAAAACCTCTCTCGAAGTCAGCGTGATTTCCACACCCAAATCGCTTCCCAACCTTCACTTTTCATCATCCTTTTCATCAAACTTGGTGAATTCACTACCCTCCATCATCATCCAAATCTAAGGTCTTCTCTTCAACATTCAAGATCAAGCTCAAGATGTTCAAGAAGGTCCAATTTTCTCAACTCTCTCCTTAAATTCTCATAAATTATCAATAACCTATTTTATTACTTAGCACTTTCATTATCTCATCTCACACATCCTAATATACTTTTTATTTAGTATTATTGCACATCTCTTATTTTCATATAAATAAAAACCCAAAAAACAAGAAAAAGAGGGTTTGCTCATAAATTCTAAACGGAAATTCTCATACTTTTCTCACAACTCAAACACTTTTTATACACACACACACACACAAATAAGAGAATCCCCCAGTTGGATTTATGGGATAAACCCAACCCCTCATTTTGCATGCGAACTACGTGGACTTTGATGCCTCTATAGGCTACGTAGGCGTCTCGAGTTAAAACTCAAGATTCAAGTCCTATTTTTACTTTTTCTCTCATTTTCTATTTTCTCTAAACTCCACTCTCTTATATTATATATACATATATTTGTTCTTAGTGGCGTATTATTCCACATGCGTTATCGTTCCATCATAATGGTCAACGTAAGGATAATGGCGTAAATCCTATTTTCTAATATTTTTATACCTTCCAACGGATGACTCGCTTTACCTCTTCCATGGTGCAAGTCGATGATTCCTATCTCCACTATATATACACATGCACACATATCACGAGGAAAATAAAGGAAAATAATAAAACCCATGAGATACTGAAAGGGCGGAATGGGTGCTTAACACCTTCCTATTTCGTAACTTAGCTTCCGGACACTTTTCGAATCATTTTTGGTTTCGGATGCATCAGTATGTCTTTGGATTCTGTCCTTCGGTATGGCTCCCTTTCTTTTGTCTGTTTTGAGTAAAATAGACTGGCGACTCTATCTCTCTACATTTTTCACCTCACCCAAATGATGTCGGCCAAAGCGCTCCCGAGAGGGTCGCACGGGACCTAGGATCCTCCCTCACGCGCCCGCTCATAGCGAGGATCGAGGGATGGCCTCTTTGGCGACTCTGTTGGGGATTTATGAGGGCTAGACTCTATTTACATGAATGTTATACTTGTTCATATTTTCCCCATTTTTGCATGTTCCCCTTTTTCATGTATCTCCCATACTTATGCTTCTATTCACACATTCGTAGAAAATTCTCCATGTACACTTCGCACCATGTGCACCTAGGGTCACATATATCCACATGTTGCACGCATCATCCATCCATACTTGGTGAACCATTGGTACTTGTACTTTTCTCCCAGTTTGGCATAATCGAAAAAGACATTCTCATAAGATAGTAATAAGAGAATCATGCATGATTCAAACGACATCACCAAAGAGCATTGTTATTGACCAAATTTTTACCCAGTAACTGGAGGGTCACTTCGTGATGGGCGCAGGTCCGGCAAGGCACAGTTAGCCTAAACGATATGACTATCACCTTTCATTGGCCAAGTACCTTAGACATATATCAAATGGTTCCCCCCGCATCATATCTCTTGGCCGAAGTCATGACGGGAGGTATATCGTTGGGAACTCATTCACGTATGCCGAGTATATCGAATTTTCTCTCATACATACCGTCCCCACGAGGTACATGGTGAGGTAATTCATGTACACTCGAGTATATCAAATGGCTTGTCCACACGTACCGATTGCTCGCAAAAGCAAGACGTATATCGTAGAAGTCACGCCAAAGGGGGGAACCCTTTCCGATTCACCCAACCAACTGCATACTCGCATATAGGTGTCAAGCCTAGGACACACATGTTAGATTGCCAGTTTCTACCCGAAACTCTTCCGAAATTTTGGGTCGGCCTGCCGCCCAAATTTTTGTGCATTTTTAAAACGGGACCCTATTCGTGAGCCTGGTCACAAGTCCAACCATAGCTTTGCATATATTACAAACCCAATCTTTCCAGGCTCGAGTCCCGTCCAGCATTTCATTGTGCATTTAGGAGAATTAATACGAGTGAAGACATAATAATTGTAAGAATTATGTTGAGACTGTCTCTCCTTTCTTTATCAAAAAAATAACAAAAAAAAATTCCTCTCTTTATCAAAAAGCTAAAAATATTTTGTCGACCAAGAGTGGTGACCCAAGAGTGGTGACGATCGAGGACCGACGTCAATTCTGACCTAATTCAGGTGATGATCCAAGATCGGGGCCAATTCTGACCCAAGAGTGGTGATGACTGAGGATCGAGGTCAATTCTGACCTAACTCAGGTGACGATCCAATATCGGGGCCAATTCTGACCCAAAGAGTGGTGACGATCGAGGACCGAGGTTAATTTTGACCTAACCAGGTGACGATCCAAGACCGGGGCAAATTCTGACCCAAGAGTGGTGACGATCGAAGACCGAGGTCAATTCTGACCTAATTCAGGTGATGATCCAAGACCGAGACCAATTCTAACCCAAGAGTAGTGACGATCGAGGACCGAGGTCAATTCTAACCTTATTCAGGTGACGATCCAAGACCGGGGCCAATTCTGACCCAAAGAGTGGTGACGACCGAGGACCGAGGTCAATTTTGACTTAATCAGGTGACGATCCAAGACCGGGGCCAAGTCTGACCCAAGAGTGGTGATGACCGAGGACCGAGGTCAATTCTGACCTAACTCAGGTGACGATCCAAGACCGGGGTCAATTCTGACCCAAGAGTGGTAACGATCGAGGACCGACGTCAATTCTGACCTAACTCAGGTGACGATCCAAGACCGGGGTCAATTTTGACCCAAGAGTGGTTGCATTGAATTGGATTTGAGGTTCCGCTGGGGATAGGAATTTGGATTTGAGGTTCCGCTGGGGAACGATGAATGAGCTGGGGAAGATTTGGATTGTCCCTTGGAAGAGATCGCCTGGGGCGAGTGATTCTTCTGAATTCCGCTGGGGAAAATACCATGCGATATTGTTTTGTACTGGGTAGCCGATGGCTGGGGAGGCTTTGTGCCCTTGATTTGAGCGGAGGAGTTGATTGTTGGGGAGATAACCGGTTTAAGGTTGTAAACTCTACTGAGGAGGTGATCAGGTGGTCCGGGCGCACTACCCGAGAGGTCATTTTGAGGGTTCCGTTTGGAAAAAAAATAGAGGTTTCGCCTGAAGGAGTGTGAAATTTCTTGATGAAAACGTTCTAAATCCCTCCTGGGATTTTTAGGAATTTTTTGAGGATTTTTCAGGGTTTTTTGACATTTTTCAGGAATTTCTGTACGAAATTTAAAGGGGGTTCCCGTCGTCATAGACTGAGGGGTGTCATTCGGCAGTGGCACGAACTTTTGGGATGCCTCGGGAAGGTGAGGGGTCAGTGCCGATCGGTATGGTAGGGGGAGGTGCCGATCGGCATGGCGCTTGGCATCCTATATAAAGGGGCGAATCCCCTTCATTTTTCACAGCTTCTTGCCTTCTCTCCTTCTACGATTTCTCTCTGCGAATCGTTCTAACGTTCCAATCTTCAAGAAATGGCCGCCTTTGTGAGCACCACTGTCCATCGGGAGTGGTTGACCGTTGATGACTGGGCGAATGTGGATTGGAGGGACAGGGTGCCCCTTGCTTTGGGGAACGAGAATGCCTTTGATGCATTCGAGTCGGTTATAGATGAGCGGACCTTGTTGCGGGAGCCATCGCATCATCGTTCCTCGAGAGTGATCCCCGGCGGTTATGTAAGTAACCTGACCTTTGGCATTCCTTTCCTTTTGGGTGATTTTCCCTTTTTTCTTGACCTTTGATGAGATTTTTCTTTTTGCCAGTCGGATATTTCCTTGAAGAACATGCGTTCCCGCGGGACGACGGGACTTAAGGATGTTTGGGAGCATCTCCCACCTGTGGTGCGCTGGGTGGTATCATCAGCGGGTTTTGGGAGATTGGCGGCTGCGCTGGATGAGACGCCTCGTTCGATGGCAGTCTTGTGTGCCTTGGAGGAGAGGTGGTGGACACTACCCATGCCTTTCATTTTGGCTTCGGGGAGATGACGGTGACTCCTATGGATGTGCAGCAACTGCTGGGGCTGGATTGTGACGGGGACCAGATAGAGGTGGATCGCTCCTTGTGGGTGAGGCCAGAGGCGGTTCATGCGGCACTTGGTGATGTGAGGAGGATAGTCTCTGGGGATTCTATCTGGCTGTCCTTGCTGAAGGACGTTTTTGCGGAGCAGGGTGGTTGATGTGGAGGACGGGATGTAAGTGAGGCAGATGGACCGATTACTTATCTTGTTGGTGATGGGAGGTTTTATGGTGGTGTCGAGATGCGACGTCGTCCATTTGTGGTTTTTTCCGTACTTGAGGATGTTTTCGAACATCCTTTTTTATGATTGGGGGAGTCTGACCTTAGCGACCCTTTACTCTTCTTTGGATGCATTCAGCTGGTGCTGCCAGCAGACTTTTACTGGAGCCACGTATCTCCTTGAGGTATTCTTTACTTTGCGCATTTTCCTTTCATGCATTTGCATTATCCTTATGCGTCTCTTTTCGCTTGTGAATTCAGACGTGGTTCTATGAGGTGATTGTGTGCAACACCCCACTGATTGCTTTAAAGGAAGACACTGTTGGGGACTTCTGCCGACTGTATCGATGGCGTAAGGCCAACTGGTAGTCAAAGGGATCTCTTTCCCTGGAGGCGGTACGTCAGGTCTTGAATGACCTGACTAGTGGTAGGGTAAGACTCTTTCCATTTCAGTCTTGGTTTTTGCACCTTCTGACCTTGCACTGACTCATGCCTGCTTGGGGATTTTTAGGTGACCTTTTATCTGTGGGGGACATCCATTCAAGATACGGGGATGACTGGGGTGAACGTACAGATGAGGCGTTTGTTGGCGCATGAGTTAGGCCATTCCTGGTACCTCCGGGAGAGGGTGATTCGTCAGGTTTCTGGGGAAGAGGTGGTGGTGCCACTTGCACAGCCCCCTATGTTTATGAGGCGGGAGCGATGGCTGTTGGAGGATGAGAGGATCGCGGCGATGATCGGCTAGTCCTATGTGTTGTACATTGATACGGTTGCGTCGTATGACTATATGGACTTTGTGACGAGCTGGTTGATGGCGCCCAACATACATAACGCCTTGCCTTTCCTTCCTGCGGGTTCGAGTCAGGCGGTGGGGTCTTCCCACAGTGGTGTTGGTCCATCGGCACCTGCGATGGTGGCGACCTCGGAGGTTCCTTTTGTACGGCTGCACACGCCTTCGTATAACATTCAGCGGGCTGATGGAGGGATAGAGCCGATGTTGCACCGTCCCCTTGCGATGGATCCAGAGGAGCTAGGTTTGACAGAGGAGGTCCTTCGTCTTACGGTAAACCTTTCGGTCCTTTTCCTCTTTTTTGATTTCTTTTGCTTGATACTGATTCTGCCTTTTCCTTGCAGCAAATCCGGGTGTCGACCACTTGGCTCAGGGACATCAGAGACTGGATATCATCGGCGACCGCTCATATTCGGGATGCCGTCCGTGTTCCTTCTTGCTTGGTGCCATCAGCCTCGTCCGGGGAAGACTCTGGCTCGGCTTGTGGGGGCGCGTCGTCTCGCCGTAGGGGGAAGAGAGAGCGTCGCAGGGATGGAAGCTCTTGAGAGAGAGAGAAAATGTGGGTTTGGGATGAGTCCCGTTTATTTTTGGCTTTTCTTTCTATTTCCTGCAAAATGATGTAACACAGATAACAGATATATGCAATGCGATGTAGTTTTTTTAGAATATTTTATTTTAATGATGAATGAATGCATGCGCTTTTTTTTTTTACTTTGCTGCTGAGACCGTAAAAGGGAATATTTTTGGAATTTTTTAAAGGAAAGCTTTTTAATTTAAAAAGGGAATTCATGCAAGGAGGAAAAGGGATTTTGAAATTCTGTTGAGAATATCAATTTTTATTTGAGTTTTCTGATTTTGACAAAAGAGGAAAAAGGGAAATTTCACAAAATGGGGGGGTTTGTCGATCGGCAAGCACCCTGACCTGCATATCGGCAGTTCAGTCCAGTCCCATCAATTGAAAGCTTTGATTGGTACCCTCTTTAGTCTTTAGTACCTTGTGGGGTAGGATTCCTTTCGATTTATGTAGGGATTATGTCTTTTGTGAGAGTTCTCAAGTATAAAAAAGGGGGGATGGGTGGAGTATTTTCATCACACCTTTGCATCCTCATCTACTACCCCACTATTTCTTTACCCTACAAGATGGCTCTCCCTGGTAGCACGGAGTTTGTCAACTACCTCGAAGCCTTGGAATCTATGTGCTCTTACAATGTCGACTATGATGCTTTCAAAATGCGTTGAGTCTCCTTGTGGAGTAATCGATCTTTTGAGTGGAATATGCTGATGGCGGTAGTACAATTTTGGTACCCCGAAGACCATGTATTCCGCTTTGGGTTGGACGAAGTTTGTCCTACCTACAAGGAATTTTCTGCCATACTAGGTGTGAATCCCAGTGTTGCCACGGCTTTACCCGAATTTTCCCGCTCCCCTAGGGATTTATTGGCCGAGCTTCTTCATATCTCACCTTCGGCGGCCAGGTCATTGGTTACTGGAGGAATAATCTCCCTCCCGGCGGTGTTGCAGTCCGTGAATTTGCGGGAAGTAGGTGATGCGGGCTATGCTACGACTTGGGAGGTTTCAAAATTGTTGTTGGTGATTGGGGAGGTGCGAGTGGACTCATAACTTGCAGCCATTACTTCATGGATGTCCTATCGTTACAACCCTGCGCCGGTGATACTGGCGGAGACTCTGAATGGCCTAGATGCTTGGATAGAAGGTCGTTCTGACTTTTTGAGGGGTAGCCCTGTGATGCTGTTCATGTGGTTGTTTGAAAGACTCCACTTATTGACTCCTCCAAAATATCCTTTGTCGGTTGTACCCAACTTATTTTCACGCTACTTCATTTGTGTTGGCCTTCATGTTGAGAATTGGGAGAATTGGCTTGTGGAGCATGGGGTTCGTGGGCTGTATTGGTCAGTGCCTTGGTGGGGACAGTTGCAGCCAATTCTGGAATTAGGCGAGTATTCATATGTGCGGCTGGTTGGTCTCAGACAGACCTCTTTTTATTTCCCTTGGCAGATTCTGCATCAATTTGGCTGGGCGCAGGTTGTGCCCCCTCGGACCTCAAATTTCTTTCCAGTAGAGGATTTGACCGAGTGCCTACGTTTGCTGCTTGGATCTCTGTGGGAAAATCGGTGTTCGTCGACCCATCCCTCTCAGTCTGTCGGGAAGGTTTGACATGTCTCCAAAGATTATATGAAGTGGTTGTGGAGGAAAGTGGTCAGCAAGATGTTGGTAGTAGAGACTGGTCAAAGGTGGTTTATTTTATCTGACTCCATGGAAGGGGGTGTTGTGGTCTTTTCGAAAATGTTCAAGGCTCATTGGTCTATGGAGTGTTTGAGGCACTCCATTCAGGCAGGAGAAACTTGGGGTCCTCGGGATGTAGATGATGAGGGTGCAGGCTCTTCTGGTAGCTGTGGGTAGGACTCCTGGAGAGTTTATTTTGTGTAACAGGTGTAGGGGATTTTATCTGGCTTTTTATGGTAATAGGGGGAAGGGAGTTATCCGTTCCTTTTTCTTATGTAATCCGTACTGTAATTTCTCATTAATGAAATAAACAAGTTTCTGATCATCCAGTGTGCCTTTCGATGAACTTTGTATTTTGAATTATCTATATCGGTCGCTAAGGCATACATAATCCTTTTGTTCAAGTAGATGTTTAGAATGAACTGTCGTTCTCGGAGATAGGGAAAGAATATATTTTGTGAAAAAGAAGGGGTCGTGCTCATGTTCTCACCTGTATTTAATTCCCCTAAATGCAATGTCGGACGGGACCCGATCCTGGAAAAGTGGGGGTCTTAATATATGCAAAGCTACGTTTAGACTTGTAATCAGGATCACGAATAGGGTCCCGTTTTAAAAATGCGCGAAAATTGGGCTGCATATCGACCCGAAATTTTGGCAGATTTTCGAGTTGAAACCGGCAATCTAAAGTGCGTGTCCTAGGTTTGACACCTATATGCGGGTATGCAGTTGGTTGGGTGAATCAACATGGGTTCCCCCTTTGGCGTGGCTTTCACGATATACGTCTTGCTCTTGCGGGCAATCGGTACGTGTGGACAAGCCATTTGATATACCTGAGTGTACGTGAATTGCCTCACCATATACCTCATGGGTACAGTACGTGTGAGAGCTAATTCGATATACTCAGCGTACATGAGCGAATTCCCTGCGATATACCTCCCGTCATGACTTCGGTCAAGCGGTACGATGCGGGGGAACCGTTCAATATACATCGAAGGTACTTGGCCAATCGAAGGTGAGAGTCATATCGCTTAGGCTAACTGCAATCTTCCGGACCAGCGCCCATCACGAAGTGACCCTCCAGTTACTGGGTAAAATTTGGTCAATAGCAATGCCCTTTGGTGATATCGTGTGAATCATGCATGATTCTCTTATTAGTATCTTATGATTAGAATGCCTTTCTTGATTATGCCAAAACAGGGAGCCAAGTACAAGTACCCCAAAAGGTACACCAAGTATGGATGGGTGATACGTGCAACATCGGGATATACATGTGATCCTAGGTGCACGTGGTGTGAAGTGTACATGGAGAATTTTTTACAAGTGTGTGAGTATAAGCATAAGCATGGGATACACATGAAAAAAGGGAACATGCGGATATGGGGGAAAGCATAAAAAAATATAGCATCCATCTAAACAGAGTCAAACCCTCGAAATAAATACACATCCCCAGCAGAGTCTCCACTGTGTCCATCCCCGATCCCCGCCGAAGAGGGAGAAATGATCCTTCAGGTCCCACGCGTCCCCTCTCTCAGGTTAGCGCTTCGGCCGACGTCGATTTTGTGAGGTGTGAAAAAATGTAGAGAGATTTAGAGTCGCCGGTCTATTTTACTCAAAACAGACAAAAGAAAAAGGGGGAGCCACCCCGAAGGATGGCATCCAAAGACATACTAGTGCATGTGAAACCAAAATGATTCGAGAAGGGTTCGGAGGCTTAGTTACGAAATGGGAAGGTGTTAGGCACCCATTCCGCCCTTTCGGTCTCTCATGGATATTTGCTATTTTCCTTTATGTTCCCCCCCCGTGATATGTGTGCATGTGTATATATAGAATGGAGGTAGGAATCCTTGACTTGTATCATGGAAAAGATAAAGCGAGTCATCCGTAGGAATGTGAGATTAATGTAGAAGATAGGATTTACGCGATTACCCCTACCTTGAGTGTTATAAGGGAACGATAATGCATATGGAATAATACGTTACTAAGAATAAGGATATAGAATACAATGGAAAATGAGATAAAGAGAAGATAGAAAATAAGAGAAAAAGTGAGAAAAGGGCTCGAGTCTCGGATTTTACCCCGAGACGCCTATGTAGCCTATAAAGGCATCAAAGTCCACGTAGTTCGCATACAAACGAGGGGTGGGGTTTGTCCCATAAATCCAAACGGGGGATCTCTTATTTGGAAGTGTGTGTGTGTAGAAAAAAGTATTTTTAGTTGTGAGAAAAGTGTGGAAAAAGTGTGAGAATCCCTATTTGGAATTTATGATCAAACCCTCTTTTTCTTGTTTTTTGGGTTTTATTTATATGAAAATAGGAGATGTGTAATAATACTAGATAAAAAGTATGTTAGGATATGTGAAATAAGATAATAAAAAAATTCTTAAGTAATAAAATAAGTTATTGCAAATTTAAGAAGATTTGAAACGAAAGGTGAGAAAGATGGACCTTCTTGGAGACTTTGAGCTTGACCTTAAGTGTTGAAAAACAGCCCTTGCACTTGGATGATGATGGAGAGTGATTAATTCATCAAGTTTGATGAAAGAGAAGATGAAAAGTGGAAGTGAAAAAGGGATTTGTAAGTTGAAATCACGCTGCCTTCGAGAAAGGTTTCTGGAGACTTGCTGAGAGTGATTTCTATCAGATCTGAGCTCCCTTTGCAAATGAGGCCAAGGCCTTTGGCAAGGTATTTCAGAATCGCGTATGGGGCATACCGTTGGAAAGGTATTTTAGAGACCTTCGAAAGTCCTTTGGACCGCTCCCGAGTTCGGGAGTTGACTTTGGATCAAATGTGGCTTGGAAGAGTTTGTCGGTCCGTTGGACGGGGAATCGTTCGGACACAAATGGATCGTTCGTCCACATGGTAAGTCCAAATCGTGCACGGGGCATACCGTTAGAAAGGTTAGGACTTGTACTTAGACATTCCACAGGGTTTGGCCCAGTTCGGGAAGTTGACTTTTGTCAATCGGGCCCGAGAAGCATTCGGTGACCTCTTAGAGTCAAACGAATCGTTCGTCCACATGGAAAGTCTGAAATACGCACGGGATGGACCGTTGGAAAGGGTATTCAGTTCCCTTTGAATATTCATTTAGCCTCGGTCCAGGGTTAACTTAGGTCAAACAGATCCCAGGAATGCCCTGTGGCCTCTGGGTCAGGTTTCGAACCCAAACGGATCGTTCGTCCGCATGGTGAGTCGGAATCGTGCACGGGGTGGACCGTTGGAAAGGGTATTCACTGCCCTTAGAAGATTCATTGAGTCTTTATTGAGACGAAGAGTTTGACTTTTGGTCAAACCGAGCCGAGGAGTGCCCGATGGCTTCCAGGTCAGTGCTCGGGACATAACCTGGGTTTGCAGTGATGAGTGGAGGTACTAGGGACCTAAGGAGAGTTAGGGGGTAACAGAATGAGGTGTCTACACCAACGAATGGGTCATTATCCTTGTTTTCAATAGTCGGGTAGTATAAAAGGATCCAATGGTCATTATATTGATGGACGTCCCTCCATCCCACAAGACTCGCAAGAAAGCATAATCATTTACTGATGCAGTAACATACAAGGGTCTATTATGGTGATACCTGATCAGTCTATCAGCCTCTGAGAATGTGACTTCTGAGAGATAACTACTCACGATCTTAGCTATAGGTCCCTTCCACTTTTAGTGCGGCGCCACGTTCTTCTCTGCGATCTCCAAGATGGCTCGCGTGACTTTCAGTCGAAAGTCTTCATGAAGGCCAGCCTAATCGAAGAACCAACTGAACTTTAGCGAGCGAGCAACAGCTGCACATTCAATCCAGGGGTCTGCCTGGTCATCTTCTAACTCATAAACTTCCTCCACATCTCTATATATAACCTCATCATATTTTATTACTGCGTTCACTTCCTCTAGAGTGCAGGCTCCCAACTGCCTACTGAGTCCCTCAATGGGATCGTATGTTCCTTTCTCTTGGTCACCTCTCCCTTCAATATCGTCATCCAAATGGAGTTGATCCAATTCGAAGGTGAACTCTTCTAAAGACTCTTTGAAGCCATCTTCCAGATATCCTTTGAAGTCACCTCCCTTAAGCCACTGTCCCAGCATCAATCGCTCAGCCTCCTCATCAAAATCTCTAGTTGTATGGGCTCTATGAGGTGGCAAGGGGTGTCCCCATTCTTCACATGATGATCGATAAACCTTCTTAGTGAAAAGCACACTTTGGTAGGGTGGTTTACCCTATTATGGAGTGCGCAATAATGAAGCTTCTCCCTATCCTCCCACGGAAGTTATGTTGTGTTGACATTAACTGGTCTGCATACTTTATTATGGACCATGAGGTCGTAAAGGTTCAAAGCTTGTTCTACCATGCAAGGTATCTTGGGGGGTCCTCTTCGTCCTCAAACCTTCTCTTATTATTTCTGCTCTTTCTACCTCCTCGGTCGCCACCATTATCCTATTTGGCTCCATCGTCTGCATAGTTGAACCTAGAGGATATTCCCCTCCACGACGTGACCATTAGCCTAATTAGCAAACTCGGTAAGGTGGGCGGGGGTACTATAGGTGTCACAACTAAAGTGATATTCCTCGCCACTTTTAAAAATGTTGCAAATGTGCCTTCTCGCATTTCGTTAATCAGGTGACATATATACTCGGGCAGCAAGCCCTCTACACACACTTGTAAAAGCTTGTCTTCTCGCGTCTCCTCTCTCACATCCATAGAACGTTCACAAAACCTCCTGATGTAAGCCAAAACATCATCTCCCGTCTTTTTCTTCTCACGTGCTATCTGAGTGACTGTAAACTTATCCTCAGCCAAAAAGAACTTTTGCATGAACAAAACGTGCAATTCTTCCCAAGAGCTTACACTACCTAGGTCCAAGTGGGAATACCACGTTTAGGCTTTCTCTGTCAAGGATTTTGAAAACTCCTTCAGCCTTAGCTTTTTGTCGTTGTAATGGGCCCCAAGACTTTCGATAAACCTCTTCACATGATCCTTGGGGTTAGCACCCTTCCCCATGTACTTCTCAAAAATTGGTGCAATATACCCTACTAGGTAGGGTTCATTGTTGTATGCCTCTGGATAGGGGGTATGAAAGTCATCGTACACCGAAGAACTATCTCCTTTAGATACAGCTATAAACTTTAGCATCTCTTTCTTCACTTATCCTAAGTCGTCCGATGAAGGGCTAGCTGGCGGCAGTGTTGTTAGGTCCACGATCATTGAAGCTGGTATGCCTACTCCTTGGCCAACCGTCACGACTGGGGGCACTAAAGCTCCCCCCAACCTTGCAGCATTGGCCCCGTCATCATGGGTAAAACCACAGTAGGGGCACACTTCCCAAGGGTGGTGAAGTGGTGGGGAAGGTATTATCAGAAGCAGATGCAGCCATGCCTCCTATGACAGTGAGAGCCAGTATAGCTGCAGGTGATGTAGTGAAAGAGCTCACTCCTATGGGAGCTCCCAACATCGACTGGGCTGTCGAAGTTTTAATGAACTTCGCGAACAAACCCATCAGACCCTTCATTTGTGTCGGGCCTATTCCCACTTACATGGGCGTCATTTTCGTAACACCAACATCGGGTATGCTCGACTCCTTCCTTGCCATTCTCGCCCCATCAGACAGCACAAAGTTGTTTGCCTCTTCTTCACGTTGTATGGCGTCAAAGTCAATGACTCTAGAGGTGTTATCCTCTTGCATCTTTCAAAGAGAATACCTCCCCAGTAGAGTCGCCAAATGTAAGATGTGGATTCTTCAAATATAGTTAGTATTAAGTAAGGCGTAAACCCTTATCAAGATCGAGGTTAACACCGTTAAATATTAAATGTTGATAATGCCCAATGTTTAAACTTATATTAAATAGCCTATTGACACAAAAGATGCATGAAAATCATAATAAATAGATGGGACCAGCAGGAAGTGTTATCGAAGGGAGAAAGAACAAGCACTCCCATGCCCTGCCAAGCATGGTCCCTCATGGGTACCAAATAACCTCACTCATCATACATTTATAAGATAAAGTAAATTATAGAGTATTCTATTACTTATTAAAAACTATTGTCATCCAAGTGACTTTGATCTACCAATTGGATCCTTCAAACGGGGTAAAATTGGAGAATCTTCAAGTTGGGTTCTTTGAGCCACTTCTGTGAATAATCTTCGAGCTGTGTACTTCGAGCCACTTCCGTGAAGAATCTTCGAGGTGGGTCGTTCGAGCCATTTCTATGAAGGCTCTTCGAGGTGGGTCCATAGGGCAGTATTCCTTCTCCTTATTCATGAGCCAATCAATCTTCTTGACTAAGTTAAGCACCCTTTGGTGGGGACACCCCCTACACCTTGAGTAATCCCATAATCCTCCAACATTTTCTTCATGTTGGACAATGAAATGGATTTTTTCTTCTTGCTCAAGCATGAGACAAGAGCACTTAAAAACCAAATGTATCCACCCGATGTGATTTTACAGCCATTAGTATTGTCACCCCAATCGGCATCCGAATAGGCCAACAAATGGTCATCGGTATCAAAATAATACCAAATTCAAGAAGAAAAAGCACCACTCACGTATTAGATGATATGTTTAAGTGAAAGCAAGTGTGACACTTTTCGGGAAGCTTAGTACCATGCAAACACTCCAACACTAAAGGCGATATTAGGACAGCTAGAGGACAAATAGAGGAGACTCGATATCATACTCCTATATATTGTTTTCCCTACGTCCTTACCTAATGTGTCTTTGATAAGATTTTTCGAGGAACTCATGGGTGTGCGAGAGAGCTAGTGGAGTCCAAACCAAACATCTTCACTAGATCCTTAGGATATTTATATTGAGATATAAATATCCAATTCTTGATTTTATACACTTGGAGACCTAGGGAGAAAGTAATTTCATCAACTATACTCATCTCAAATTGACTATTCATCTCCTCCTCAAACATTTGACCATGTTGGGAACATATGAATCTAAAGACTATGTCTTACACATAGTCTTGGACAACCAATATAATGACACCCTCTCTCCTGACAGATAATGTCATATCAATACCCACTCTCTTGAATCCACGAGCTAAGAGATAAGAAGTTATCATGTCATACTAAGCACGGGGTGATTTCTTCAAACCATACAAGTTCCTTTTTAGATAAAAAAAAACCATGTTTCGAGTGATTTGGGTCTCCAAACCCCTTTGGTTGTTCCATGTGAACCTCTTCCTGAAGAATGCCATTGAGAAAGGCACTCTTGACATCCATTTGTTATATCTTAAATCGTAGATGACATGTTATGGCGAGTAGTAAGCGGACAGAATCAAGCCTTACAATATGTCTCGTCAAAGTCTTGACCTGTGAGTAACATTGAGTGACCAACATAGAGTTACTGGGAATGTTGGTACCATTATTACCCATATTTTTTTGTACACCCACTTGGTACTAATTACATTAGTCTCCCTAGGTTGGGGACTAATTCTCAAACATTGTTCTTTCAAAATTGAAAAAACTCATTTTGCATAGCACTTATCAAATGATCAATTTTAAGTGTTTCCATCACATTATTAGGATCTACTATGGAAGTGTATAAAAAGTAGCTAAACACATTCTCTAGTTGAGTGTGAGTCTTAACACCTAGTGTAGTATCACCAAGTGTGTTTGATGATATAGAATATCATACAATGGATTCACCATACAAATGGTTCATGCATAAATATAAGTGGACTATAAATAACTAAGCAAATTCACATAAGAGATAAGATAAAAGGGATGAACACAGGTGTTTAAGTGGTTCAATCTTAGACTACGTCCACTATAAGAGTATGAGACTAGTTTTCACAGTAATGTGTCACTAAAGGCCATGAAAGACATAAAAGCGAGCTTTCTCTCTCTAATACAATTTTAGCAGAGTAACATTATGGATTTCGAAATTCCATCCAAATAAAGAAGATGTTGTGAGTCTTATATCGGTTGGGGGTGCACAGTGTCACCCTCAAGCATTCATCCCATGCCTATCTAAGGTCATAGCTAATAAGATAGTTCCAACTATATGTGTATAATGTAAAAGAATTGTGAAGAATATTCCCTCACGTGGTTTATTGATCTTTGATAACATCCACATGTAAATATACCTAAAATTCCCTTACCATGTTGTCCATTCTTGTGGAAGCATATCGAAGGTATGAGGTCTCGATCAAGTTAAGACTATGGAGGGCTCTTCTAGATATTGTGGGTTAAGACAAGGTTGGGTGGTAATTTATAATCGACACACCTCATTAGGCATAAATTCTTCACATTTATCCCCTTGATTTCGATATTTTTATGATCTCGTGCAGTGTAAATAGCTTGGATTTGTCTCATATTTATGCTACTAACCCTTTTTGGCAAGTGTTTCGTATTTTGTGTATCTCTTATGTGTTTTAAAGGTATTTCATGCAAGAAAGATGGAAAAGAGAACTCAAAATAGTGAAAGAAACTAAGAATCGGGGAGTTGAAGGGCATTTTCATAATTTTTCAACCTTAGTCCAGAGGTGGGGACAAGTGAAGTTATGCCCATTTGAAGATTGAGAAAGAAATCAAGAAATTCAAATGAAAAAGAGTCCCAAAACCAGCAAGTTCCCCAGAACCGGCTCACCTAGAACCCGAACCGGTTCGCCCATTTGTCACACACGAGATCCGTTACAAAATTAGTCACGCTTTATAAGTGTGACAAATTTCCAGATACAGGATTTTGGTTTTGTCCTTATCTTTTAGCCAAAAGAGTTTTATGTTTTGGGGACTCCTCTAAACGAACTCTAGCCTATATATTTAGTCATTAGGACTCTTTTTATTCAGATTTCTTTTATGTAAACGCTTCATAACAAGTAGGAACATCTAGGAGAAGAATTTACATATTTTGCACCTTTAATTCAAGAGCTTTTCGAGTTTTTCTTCAAGCTTTGATTTCTTCTCGCATGGTTGTATTCTTCCATCTTGGTAACTTTTATTTCCAGCACTTTTATTATTATTTCTCATGTTTCATCTCTCTATCCAAGAAATTATGAGTTCATGCAACGTAAAAAATGTAGTTTTCATTAATTTCACCATGTTAGGCTAGGTTTTAAACGTTGGGATGCATGAACCCAACCTGATGTGGTAGTTGCATGTGTATAAAATTAGTCCCCTAAATTTAATGATTTATTACAACCATATTGCGTAGAAATGCGACAATTGTATATCTTTGGATCTCGTTTGCCTCAGGGTAACCGGGATACTTCATAATGCAATTCGAGTGTAACTATCGCAAATCGATTTACTCATCCTCTAATTAAGTATGGTGCGGGCTTGAACATAATATACGTAATGCTTGGGAGTACTAAATAATAGGTTTAATTAATCACTTAAGTTTACGATTAGTTTTATACTATCAATACACTAGGGTTGAGGGATTATTCCCATCCTGTTTTCTTCATCATATAGTTCAAGTTTCAGTTCAATCATTATCAGTAATTTAGGTAATTTAGAATAGTTGCATTACATCCACACTTTGGTGCATTAAATAAATATTTTCAAAATTTCATTTAGTTGTAGTCAATTCCTAAAAAAAATCACCTTTTCCTTTTCCTTTTCCTTTAGAGTCAAAGTTAGGATTCCTTCATCTATCCAACATCGTCACAACTCTGTTGTCCTATTTCCCTGAGGATCGATACCCGACTTATCGGATCATTACTTGGGCGACAGGCTTGCACTTGATCCTAGAGAGTACGCACTTCTGAGACACATTCTTAGTCGCGTCAAGTTTTTGGAGCCATTATCGGGGATTTAGGTAGACTTAGGATTAGATCAAGTCAATCTCAAACTTTGACCAAAAATTTTCAAAAATCTAAAAACATAAAAAAAATTAAAAGCACAAAAATATTTCTCATAATCCTGTTAATGCAAAATTCTGAACTCACTCCAACTCCACACAATACTCCAACCCACATTCACGAAAACCCGATAGTTGAGTCCGACCCTGATATCCCTCACACTCCTAACGCTCCACAATTTTGGGTTCCACCTCCGACACCGTCACACTGAATTGCAAATAACACTCTATTTTCCCTATTAAGACACACTTGAGAGCACACTCCGAATATACCAAGTGAGGACACTAAGTCTTTGAGTGAGAGAAGCATGTCACAATATGGTAGTGCATCCATCGGTGAGGAAGAGGCCCCGAACCGCCCGTTGAGAGAACTCTTATATCCCAAGCGCACAGTCACTCCGGGATGAATTTTACCCCCGTATAATATAGGGCAATTTTGTTTTAAAAATGGGATGATCTAGATGCTCCCCCACTACCATGGGATGGAATCTGAAAAGCATATCTCCACATCAGGAAATTTGAGGATATGTGTGAAACCCTCAATGATCAAACTTGCACATAAGAGGTGATCCGCATAAAACTCTTCCCATTCTCTCTAAAAGATAAGGCTAAGACCTGGCTATGGTCTTTACCTCCAAGTTCGATTGCATCCTAGAATGAGTGGCAATCTAAATTTCTCAAGAAATTCTTTCCTCTACATCGAACGAACTCCATCAAGGCTCCAATTCAAACTTTTCGATAATTAGAAAATGAGTCGTTCGATCGATGTTACAAGTGTTTCAATGAGTTAATTTCTTCGTGCCCCCATCATAGATTTGATAAACTGTAAATCATTTCCTTCATCCATAATGGGCTGAACATTAATTCCAAGCAACTCGTTGAAACCATGTGCGATGGTCCATTTGTCGAATTAGATGCCCACGATGTTGAGCTTCACCTGAGGTACGTCACCGAGACTACCCAATCCTGGGATACATCTGACCCTAATGCTCAAAATCGAACTCGCCAAGTGACCACCACTCCATCAGTGTCCGGCCTATTTCACGTAGAGAAAAATTTTATAATGGACGGTTGACTCGGTGTGCTTGAGAGAGGAATGTGACAATTGTTGGAGAAATGTGCAGAAGGACCACCTGGATCCATCCCAAACCCTGTTGAGAAGGTGTGTGCGATTTGTGAGGCGGTACATTCAACAGAGGAATGCCCGACGATACTCGCCTACAAAATTATGCTTCAAGAACAAGTGAGTGGTATAGGAGGATTCAAGGGTAATTTTGGTGCGCCGCATAAAAATTCTTACAACCCTTCATGGAAAAACCATCCTGGTTTTAACTATGGGCAACAAAATGCAAGGATGAATCCAAATTCACATGTTTCCCCTCCCCCACCATGACACTTTCAACAAGAACCACCACCTCAAGGGGTATATATTACTCCACTGCGGAGAAATCTCAAGGATACGATGAACCACTTTATCAATACCCAGAATGAAGCCAATGCTAGGTATGATCGCATGATCAGCGACATAAATGCTAATATTTCAAATATACAATCATCGTTGAGTGTCCAAGAGAAGGGAAAGTTTCCTGCCTAGGGCTAAAGATCGCCTTAAGGTCAAACTAGTGTTAGCTCCACCTCGACAGAACATTAGGAGAAAGGTCAAGTTGTGACCACTCTTTGTAGTGGGAGAGTCATTGATTTATCACCTCCCCCACATGACACATTCAAAGACAAGGAGATTTTTCCCGGCACAAAAGAGGCCAAAGATGTCTCCTTAAAAGAGAGTGATAAAGAAGACAGTAGTGAGCCCGAGGTAGTATTGAAACCACACACCGTGGCTCTGTTTCCTCAAAGGCTGGTTCCTTCCCATAAAGGAAACCCCCGTGATGAAGTGCTAGACGTGATAAAGTAAGTAAAGCTCAATTTACCTTTCCTTGATGTCATTAAGCAAATTCCAGATTATGCAAAAGACATCAAAGACTTATTAATAGTGAAGAGGAAGATGAAGGTAAAGAAAAACATATTTCTATCACGGCACGTGAGCTCCATTCTACTTAATGATCTCCCACATAAATTCAAAGATCCCGGTGCACCCACTATTTTCTGCATCATTGGAAAAAATAAAATTAAAAAAGCCTTACTTGACTTGGGAGAAAGTGTCAATATCCTCACTTACGGCATCTATAGGCAACTTGATCTGGGTGACCTTAAGCCCACAAAGATCACTCTCCAGTTAGCGGATCGCTCCGTAAAGATCCCAAGAGGTATAGTTGAGGACGTGATCGTCCAAGTTGATATTGTCTACTTCCCGGTAGACTTTGTCATTTGGGACATGGATCCCTCCTTCGTCTCGAGCAATCATGTTCCCATCATTCTTGGGCGCTTTCTTAGCTACGGCTAACGCAATTATCAATACTTGAAATGGGCAGATGTAACTCACTTTTGGTAACATGACCTTAGAGACTAACATCTTCCATATAGCCCAACATACGGGGGAAGAATATGATATTCACACGGTGAGCCTAATTGATGAGATCGTAGAAGAGAACATTGAGGAAAATTTATGTGGAGACGCCTTAGAAGCTTGCTTTGTGTCTAGTCATGAGAGCAAGGGAACTTATACCGAGTTTGAGAGAGAGTTAGGGTACTTGAGCATGGAAGAATTTGAAAAAGAATTCGGTCCGATGGATGAGAGCCTAACTATTGAAGTCCAATCCCTATTAGGCTCTTGTAGTCACTTAGAAGAAAGCGAATGGAAAGATAAAATCAATGAATTCCTTCTTTGTGACCATACACCCATACCATTTGATGTCCCGAAGGCGATTGAGGAGAAAATTTTGTGCTTCGTCCGACTTAGAGCCCGACCCATGCATTCCAAAGATTAAAAGAAAATTAGGTATTCCCTCTAAGTCGGTGCACGCAGGCCATGCTTTGAGTAAGCATCACGAGGATCCCTTTCCAATTAGCCATGATGAGTCTCCCAGTCTGTCCTTTATCTATGGGAGAGGTCCCAACTTGTTCCACTTATTGGTTTACGATATGAAGACAGGAGAGACGAGGAGAGAACCGAACCCCGTGAGTGGGGTCAAGTGACTTTATATAGAGAGATAATAGGTCGTCGCACCCCCGACGCGTATGGGGTGATTTTTGTTGTATTTTTGAGTCATGTATGAGTGTCATATAGTGTCTTGGTGCATTTTGATAATTTTCTTGTTTTATTTCTCGCACTTATTCTTTTTCTTCTTTAGATTTTAGTCTTTTTGATTGAGGACAATGCAAAAGTCTAAGTTAGGGGTGTCACAAGTGCGTTTTTCTAAAACTTCACAAATTTTATAAAAAATGCCCAAAAATCTCAAAAAAATCATAAAATTTTAAAAATCCAAAAATATTTTTCTTCAAAATAAATAAAAATTGGAATTCAAATTTTTCAAAAATATCATTAAAAGTCGGTTTAAAGTCTCAAATTGTAAAAACCCAAAGCAGAAAGCCGAAATTGACCAAAGATGGAAATTGTGCGAAAATTGATGACTTAACGAATAAGTGTGGATATTAACAACCCCGGTGAGATTCGAGCCTTTCATTTTTGTGAAATTTATAAATTAATCCGAGTTAATTGTTAACTCAAAGTTCTTTTCAGCGGTCAAATAAGTCATCGAGGATCTCAAGTCTTTCACTTTGATCGGTTTTGAGAAATGTGTGTGATATTGTCTTGAAAAACGTGCCGAAGAAATCTCTAAATTAAATTCATCTCGAAATGCATATGGTAACGCAATTAGTATTTTGGACAGTGAAGTAGGCCATCATTTGTTACCCAAAAAATATTGGCCATAAAAAGTTGTGAAAAATTATCCCTTTTGTAACCCATTTTGAGCTATATAAAAGTTTTCCTTTCGTTTGACAACCCGAAAAAACCAAAAAGCCCGGAATTGTGAAAAATGGAAAAATTCAGAATTTAAGTTCGAAAAGTGCAACAAAAAGGGGCAAGAAAAAGAATATAAATGCTCAACAAAAATAGCAAGAAAAGAAAAGCGTGAATATAGAAAAGAAGAAGAAAATGAGCAAAAGCCCGAAAAAGCACTAACGGACATCATAAGCAAAATTTTCCAATTCCAAAATTCTTAACCTTTTTTAATATAACCCAATACACCTTTAACCCGTAAAAGTCCTAACCGAGTCCAACATTTCAAAATTGGTTACCGCATGGAGAGATAAAACACCCAAAAGATAAAAAAGAGATAAAACGTATGTATAAGAGGCAATATTCCCGTGTTTCAAACCGTATTCCGTTGATGAGACCCAATCACTATAAAATTTTCGTCTTTCAACTTGGGTGCGTGAACTTGGTTCCAATATATTTACTCTTATAAATCATGCACACCGAGAGAATATCCACATTTCGAGTGATTCGTTTGTGAGAGCATCCCGTGAGATTTTGAAATCAAAACGAATTTTTGGATAAGTAACGTAATGGTCAATCGGTGGAAATTCGCAGTTAATTTTTTGGCTTTGCACACACGCACTATAATTTGAGACTCTTAAACATGATTTGATGATGACTATTTTAGGGAAAAGTTTGAACTATATAATTTTTGCGTGTTTTGATTTCTCTTTGAGTCGAATTTTTTGGGTACATTCAATGCAAACCCTCACGAGACAACACTTGTCGTACTAGGGTAACCTAGAGGTTCAACGGCTTGTTGCATACGCTAAATACAATCGCTTTTCCGCGAAAGAGGTATTCTATCCCAATAAAGTGTTTAGAAGAGTTGGTACCTTTATTCTTTTTCTTTTACATTGCTCGGGATGCGCAAAGTTCTAAGTTAGGGGGTTTGATTAGGCATATATTCTTCACATTTATCCCCTTAATTTCAGTATTTTTATGATCCCGTGCGGTGTAAATATCTTGGATTTGTCTCATATTTATGCTACTAACCCATTTTGGCAAGTATTTCATATTTTGAGTATCTCTTATGTGTTTTATAGGTATTTCATGCAAGAGAGATGGAAAAGAGAACTAAAAATAGTGATAAATGCTAAGAATCGGGGAGTTGAAGGGAATTTTCATAATTTTTCAGCCTTAGTCCAGAGGTGGGGACAAGTAGAAAGTTTAAGATCTTTCAATTACAAGAGCACTGCAAAAAATGGCACCCCAATCTGAGCTATGGTGAAGAAGTTATTCCCATTTAAAGATTGAGAAAGAAATCCAGAAATTCAAATGAAAAAGAGGCCAAAACCAGCAAGTTCCCTAGAATCGGTTCACCTAGAACCCAAAACAGTTCGCCCATTTGTCACGCACGAGATCCGTTACAAAATTAGTCACACTTTCTAAGTGTGACAAATTGCCAAATACAGGATTTTGGTTTTGTCCTTATCTTTTAGCCAAAAGAGTTTTATGTTTTGGGGACTCTTCTAAACAAACTCTAGCCTATATATTTAGTCATTAGGACTCTTTTTATTAAGATTTCTTTTATGTAAAAGCTCCATAACAAGTAGGAACATCTAGGAGAAGAATTTACATATTTTGCACCTTTAATTAAAGAGCTTTTCGAGTTTTTCTTCAAGTTTTGATTTCTTCTCGCATGGTTGTGTTCTTCCATCATGGTAACTTTTATTTCTAGCACTTTTATTATTATTTCTCATGTTTCATCTCTCTTTCCAATAAATTATGAGTTAATGCAACATAGAAAACGTAGTTTTCATTAATTTCACCATGTTAGGATAGGTTTTTAAAGGTTGGGATGCATGAACCCAACCTGATGTGGTAGTTGCATGTGTATAAAATTATTAATGATTTATTACGATCGTATTGCGTAAAAATGCGACAATTATAGATCTTCAGATCTCGTTTACTTCAGAGTAATCGGGATGCTTCAGAATGCAATTCGAGTGTAACTATCACAATACAGATTTACTCCTCCTCTGATTAAGTATGGTGCGGGCTTGAACCTCATATACTTAATGCTTGGGAGTACTAAATTCTGGGTCTAATTAATTACTTGAATTTACGATTAGTTTTATACCATCAATACACTAGGGTTGAGGGATTGTATTCCCGTCCTATTTTCTTCATCATATAGTTTAAGTTTCAGTTCAATCATTATCAGTAATTTAGGTAATTTATAATAGTTGCATTCCATTCACACTTTGGTGCATTAAATAAATATTTTCAAAATTGCATTTAATTGTAGTCAATTCCCAAAACAAATCACCTTTTCCTTTTCCTTTAGAGTCAAAGTTAGGATTATTTCATCTATCCAACGTCGTCACAACTCTATTGTCCTATTTCCGTGAGAATCGATACCCGACTTATCGGATTATTACTTGAGCGATAGGCTTGCACTTGAGCCTGGAGAGTACTCACTTCTGAGACACATTCTTAGTCGCGTCAACACCCAGCTCAAGCTGAGGTTATTTCCATGTCATATTAGTGTCGTTTGAGGACGACACTCATATAGTTGTAGATGATGTTGGTCTCTATGACAAGGCGAGACTAGGGAGCTTGATAAGAAGACTCGATGTCATCCACATGAGTATTATATAGGATGAGACATTAATGGTACGAGACGACTCACGTGGGCTTGGATGAATGTTGGTCTCTTCTAAGGGATGAGTCTATAACTACCATTCTTCTTGAGTGTCATCTGGACGAGACCACACTTATGTATATCAATTACCCCCTAGACCTTAGCATTAGACATCAATAGGAGGCTTAGGTTTAAATGTGGTCCCCTATAGTTGTAAGATAACTCTTGTGATGTCGTCTCATACTAATATAGTATTCATAGGCTATGACGTTAGTGTTTTGGTTGTCTATTAGCTGTCACTAATACCTTGGGAACACAATGGTCGGGCCAGAAGTAAGGAAAATATCAACCCATGTTCTTTGTTCACATCCATTTATGAGAGGTCGTCCAGTTGTCAACCGTTCCTTATCTATGCCAGAGGTGATGCAATTCCTAGGTGTGTAGGGACCACGCATGCAGCCTTTACATCATTCTAAGACTTTGAAGTTGTGACTCATCATTGCACCCATTTGATATTGGATGGGACAATTTAGGCAGGATTCTTAATTTTTTTTTCCTTTCACGTTCAAACAGGAGCCAAAACACTGCAGAAATTTTCACTCTTTAACCTCACCTTTGATCCCCTGATCATATTCCTTAGACCTCTACCTCATGCTCATCTCATCCCACTCTCTTCCAAGTACTCCTGAGAACCTTTGCACTCTTTTTGATCATTATTTGATCATTTTCTTCCTTTTGTAATTTTTTTAGTATGGGTTATTAGGTTCGTACCTCCTATTGTGGTTCTTCTTAGGTGGTAGCTCTAGGATCTTAGATTGTTGGAGGTGGTTTTATAGGATTTGGGAGATTTTAGCAAAGTTTAGGTTCATTTGGGTTTCTCTAATGACTTTCACGATGTAGGCTACCAAAAACTGTGTTTTGGGTTCTTGAGTGTTCTTGGGTGTTCTTCCTCGAACTCTTTTTTTTACCCTGTTTGATCCTTTTACTTTTCCTTAAAACATTAGTTTGTTAATGTACCGAAGTTTATATGAGACTTAGACAGAGATGAAATACCTTCTCAATCTTATCCGATGAGAGGTGGAATAGATCGAGGCAAGGCTTAACCAACCAAGGTCGTCGATTCCTCTTACCCCAACACATTTAGCACATGTGAAGCCTTCCTTTTGTCTGACCAACTTCACCCACTATGAAATTCCTTTTGTCTCTCCCAGTGTTATCAACATCATTAGTGATACCATGTCGTCATCTTCCAAGGGTTATAACCCCTCTGAATATTTAGGTCTTTATGATGAAATTATTAACTCTGGCTCTGACTCTTTTGAGAAAACCATGAGGATAACAGTGGCTCCACCTAGAGTGACCGATATGGTAGACTTTGTTGAATCAAGATATAGAGGTCATCCAGGCACCTCATCTTATCAATAGGGGGATCCTGAACCCTCAATTTATGATATCTTTAACGACGAGATAGGAGATCATGTTCCTTCACTCTTTAAAATGCCTCATCCCTTGACTACTATGACCGAAATAGAATTTCAAGTTTGAGACCCTTGCGAAAAACTTACATATATAAACCAGACTTCCGACCATGATTGGATGTCTAGGTGTTTCTTTATCTATGGCATGTGGGAGTTCTATGGAAATGATTCGTCTAGTCTCAAAGAGATTGCGGTACCCCATTAGTGGGACCAAATCATGGTATCGGCCAAGGTAGACCCTCGCCTAATTATGAAGAAACGAAAAAATATTGACAAACTGTGGTGTTAAAGCAAGTTTTATAATTGCTCAATTTTATTTTTATTTGTCTTATCCCATTACACCCTAATGCACCTTCATGTCTACTTCCATGTATTTAAGGACGAGAAGTTGATGACATTTGGAAGATTGTAGATTATTCGGCACAATATCATTCAGAAGAGTTTTAAAGAGTTTTAGTAAAGTCTTTAATTATCTAGGGATTTTTTAAAAGAAATAACTTTCTTTAAAAAGTTTTCAAAATGTTTTTAAATTTTTTTTAAAGAATTTTTTGAAATTACACTAACTCATTAGAACGAGATTGACATGTCGTTAACAAGTTTATACAGTGTCGTTAGAACGAGATTTCTTCGTTCTAAGGAAATCTTAAACTATGCTTATTGGTCAGTTCTAGAATGTCGTTCAAAGTTATGTTGGATATTGTTCAAATGAGATTGGGTACATCATTAGAACGAGTTTCCCTTGTTAAAACAAGATCTAAAGCGATGCCTTTTGGCAGGATCTAAAATGTCATTCGAAGTTTAGTTGGAAACCTGTTCAAATCAAAAAGGGTATGTCGTTCGAATGAGGTACCAAGTTAATCGAACGATCGCACAAATTTTTGTTTTTAAAACAAATCTAATTAAAATCTCTAATGCCTATCTCTTTGCAATAAACATCCCTATAAATAGAGATATTGGATTAGACTCTTTTTTAATCCATTTTAGAGTTCTTTTGTGATTAAACTTTATCAAATTTTCATCTAAACCCCTTGGATCTTCAGAGATCATTTTACCGAATCAAGAAGAATAAATTCCTTATGCAAAGACTCTTGTAGATATTTTCTCTACTACTAATTTGTGGAGCTGAGGCTCTACTACTGAAGAAGAAGGTTAAGCGATGGATACCGAGGGAAGACCTCTTCATGTGGATGGTGCTGGACAATGTTGTGTCAGTAGAAGATTTGAAGAACTGCGCATTATTCTTAGTGGAACTAAGTAGTCTATGAATCGTTTACTGTCTATCAATTCAAATACACTGCAGAAATAAAGGTTTTGCTCGAAAGGGATTATTTCTTACTTCATTGCATGCTTGTTTGTTTTGGCTTATTTAATTTGGACTTGATGATTACATGAACACTAAATCAAATCAAGATAAAATTTATTAAAATTTGAATTTATATGTGTTTGGCCTAAGATACGAATAAATCCATAGAATTCGCATTCTCAAATTAGTATCAGAGTAGGTCGCACTAAAATATCGTGTGATCCTGATTTATTTAAGAATTGTTTTGAGATAAAAATTTTCTAAAGCTGGTATAAGATAATGTTGCACTAAAATATCATGTGATCATGATTTTTTTACAAATTTTTTTTGGATATCAATTTTTTCAAATTGATGATCTTTAAAAGTTTGGATTTTGTGAATAATTTGTATAATAGGCGACTAGTTTTCTATGGGTTGAATCATCTATACTGGAAAGCTAGGATGAGATCGGCTTTAATATCTATTGATGAAATATTTGGCTTATTGTGAAAGAGGGTGGACACCACCCATTGTTACCAACGACAATGTCAAAAGTCTTAAACTTGTCACTGTAACAACCCGCCTAATAAGATACCGGGCGATCACTCCAATATTAAATTAAAACAGGAGTCACATATGGATCATCCTTAGCATCACTGTCGAAAAATCCATTTAATTACTAATATCCTATTAGGTGGCTGTTAAAAACTTTTACTTAACTACTCTTTTTAACGAATAAATTACAACATCCACAATTAAATGCGTAATGAACTGAAATGAAAATGAAAGGAATTAAAATAACCGAACACTCGGTTCAAATATACAACCATATCGAATGCTGTACTGAAAGAATAAATAAATGCTATTGAGCCATTGGCTCGAATGTTTATACAATATCTCCTATCTAGAGTACAAGGAAAGAAACGTCTACCGATAACCTGCAAGCATCCACAGCTGCTGCAGCAGACGTCAGACTCGAAAGAATTTCCATCCAGGCGTCCCTGTGTCTGGACACCTATATATATATAGTATAGAGAAAGAAAGGAGAGTAGACAAACGGGTCAGAGCCCGAATGTTTTGAAAATATTTTGCAAGTGCATAAATGCTTTATTTTTAGAAAAATAGTTTTATCTCATATTTAAATTGGTATCGCACTCCCATGAGATACCCCTCACCTCTCCACTAACAGTGCACTCCTAGCGCATCCCTCTAGACATCCTAGTCAACCTATCCTGCTAAACTAGTCTATCCCAAACCCACTATCAATCCTAGATAGTCCAAGTAATGTACTAAGGGCTAAGCTTCACCCCAGTCTCAACGCTATGCCATGTTCGTGTGTGGGGTGTCTCGCAAAGCGAAATCCAAACAAGGAACCCCCCCGATACACAACTATGCGGCAAGGTCGATCATCGAGATCTGCTAGTCCCTCAGTACAGAAAGATATATATAATTATATATACCAAGAATTAATAATATAAGAGCACTAAGGATTAAACTTCTCCCCAGTCTCAACACACTGCCATATTCGTGCGTGGGGTGTCTCGCAAAGCGAAATCCAAACAAGGAACCCCCCCGATACACTACTATGCGGCAAGGTCGATCATTGGGATCCATTAGATCCTCGGTACTCGATTCATCCATATATACATATTCATACTACAATATACATCCGGATCTATCTCCCGGACTGAGGATTTATATACAAGTATTTATCAATACTTTTCATTTTCTCAAAACTTCCCATTTCCCTTTTTATACTCAGGAAATGTACCCAAAGCCATTTTCATTATCATGAAAATGCTTTAATCAAATCATATGTTTCCACATCCCTTCCTACATCCGGGAGTGTTACCGAAGCCAAAACTTTATCCCATTTCCCTTTTATATTCAGGAAATGTAAATATAAAGCCAATCCATTATCATGAATTGCTTTAATAAATCTAAGACCGTCCCTCCGGGTATCCCCACTGGACGCGCCCCTAAATGGCTATCATCTTCCAGGGCCTCCAAGACAACCTGGGAACCTAACAACGTCGGGAAGCGGCCATATGCCTGCGAGATAGTCAAGACCACACCCGGAATCTCCTAACCAGCGCAGTATAAATAAACGCTCATATGGCCTAGGGACTATATCCAACCTGCTTAACAGCCAGGAAGGCTTCACCACAACACGCGCGACTTCCCTTATGATAGCGATTTAGGGAGGTGTGTACAATCCATAATTTATTAATTATGAAAAACATTTCTCATTCCATTTTAAAAATATTCATTTTTATATTTTCAAAATCCTTTCCATTATAACATAGATATATGTATACCTAAATCACACAGTATATATGTATAGCCTATATATTCCTCTTAGAATATATAACCGTCCATAATGGCCTATATCATCTAACGATGACTATAATCCCAAAGATTCCCCCCGGGAAATCATAATCATGCATTCGGATTAGCATGACTCTAAATCCAAAGTATTTCTTACTTTGATGACTAATAATTACCTTAATCAACTCTTAAAGGTTTATTGGATATCTCCAAATATAATAATTCACTCTAAGTGAATATATACATATTTATTCCGAGTTCCTCAAGTCCTTTAGGACATAACCCTCTAATATACTTTAACTTAGAAGGCCCTTAAACTTAAATCTCAAAGAGGAGAAATAATAATAATATCCAAAATCTTGGGCTGAAAACAGGGCACCGGTCGACCGTTCCTGGACCCCCGGTCGACCATGGGTTGCAATTAAGCCTACAAAACAAAGCAGTAGGCCATTTCTTCTTGACGCGGTCGACCGGCCATAGGGGCGCGGTCGACCGGTCACACCAGGTCCTCAAAACTGAATTCTCCAAATTCATCTATCCAACAACCCGATTTCATTATCGGGGTTTCTAAACTACCCCAAAAATTATCCAAAACATCTACACGACTAATTCTAGCCGTAATTTTTCCAATTCCCGATTTGATTTCCGAGTTGGAAATTCCAATCCGGAGCTGCCATCTTATAAAAATCATATCAAATCAAGAAAAATCAGAAAAATACGCGGTCGGCGCCTACGCGACCGTATCGAAAAGATCTACAACTTTCGTGTTTTGACCGAAAGCTAAATCAATTATTTTCCTAGTCAAAAATGACCCTAAAGGCTGTGGGTTACTATTCATCACCTTCTTCGAGAAGGTTTCAGCCATTAAAGCTTCTCCCAAGCTTTTGACGCGTCACCCAACGTCCTACAACCTCAACCAACTACAAATACACCTATATTAAGGGTTCTAAACATCCTAGAACCCGGAATCACCAATAAATTTTAATTAAAACCTAAGTTTCTCCAATTTACCATTTTTAGGGGTTTATTCGTTTTAACTCCCAAAAACCCGTTTTATCCACGAATACCCAACCCAAAATCATTAGGGTTTGTTATACCAACAATGATATGAGATATTTATGCTCAAAATAAATAAAGCAAGTAAACACTTGCCTCGTGGATAAAATCCGACGTCCTCGAGCCGAATCCCGCGGAGGCCGGCCGGAATCTCCCCCTTTTTCTTCTTTTCTTCCCTCTCTCTCTCTCTTCCCTCTCTTCTTTCTCTTTTCTTTTCTCTTTTCTCCCTCTCTCCCTCCTTTTATAAGGAGAAAAGGGTTTAATCCCTTTAAAACCCAAAAACGACTCGTTTACCCAATTACGAGTTACTTTTACCTCTAAAATTAACCGAAACTCATTTCGACAATCGGACACTCTTTTCCGACTATCTCGGATATTTCGAGACTCATGGCACAGTCGAAATTTCTATCCGAGGTACTTGACCGCAAATCACTATTCTAACCCAAAATAATTAAATGCGGGTTTTCTACTCAAAATCTTACATCTTTTGTCGCTATACTCCACGGCGACATATAATTAAATTATTTCGACCTATATAGTCCCAAAATAATTTATAACATCCTTCGAAAATTATTAAATCCTCGAAAATCCCAAAAATCACTATTTCGAGAAATTCTCCAAATTGCCAATTTATATTTAATTAGGGAATTTAATTGTCTTTAAAAAGGACGGGTTGTTACACTCCCCCCCTTACAACGGAATTTCGTCCTCGAAATTCAGATACGACCTACACCACCAATCTTAGGATCACTCCAAATCCTAATACCTCAAGGGAAACGATACTAACCCAACGGTTCCTAACCATGTGCTACACGACTATCACAATCGCAAAGTGACTCTTATACGTCACATAATGCCCATCAAGTATAATGCCTATCGGCATGAATTTCAACCTCATATACTACGCCCATTCTATTTCAAGCTGTATATAAACAAACTTACCAAGGTGCCCATACACCTTTCTAACTTGTGCACAGCTGCACAAACATTAGCGAACGTCTGACACGTAACACTCTCTCCCATTAAGGATCTCCTTTAATCGGTGTAATACTCACCTATGGGTCCTTCCAACCCGCGAAAATTCCAAACTCCTAACCTCGGTATTACCGACTCTATCGAGCCTACATCCTATAGTGCTACTATCTAGGCGTTACCCTACCTACGCGAAACTAATAAAATCCTACGTATGTCCCTAGTGCCCAAGGCCTCTCTCGAATCCCGACATTTGCTCGGTTTCGTGCGTGGGACGTCTCGCCAAGGCGAAATCCAAATAAGGAACCCTCCCGTTACACTACTCCCTCACGTCGTCGGTCATCGAGATGTAACAGCCCAAGGCACACCAGCGGGACGTCCTAAATCCTACCTCACTAACCTACGAACGCATTCCTACTATCTTATCCTTCCGCCCATACGAAAGGAAACCTAACTAACCAAAGTGCCTACTCTCTGTAGGAACACTACTAACATCACACCGATCAAAGATTTTCTCCAAATTTTCCTTCTCATTAAGGCTTGGCTAACATCCTCGAATAAATTTCTCTAAGTCCTACTCCACCCAACTATTCGTGGTGAGAGGACCACTTTAGTGCTTTTCCATAGCACCATATCTCCATAAACATACCATCCTAACAGGGCTCATAATCTATAGTGGTTCATCCACACTATAAGACTAACCCACATCCTTGCATCCTATAACAGCTCTCCACGCCCGACGCCGTTAAGAGTCATGTGTGGAGTGTCTCGCAAAGCAAAATCCAAACAAGGAACCCCTCCACACATTAACACTTGACTTCGTCGGTCACGGAGTCCCGTTATTTCAGACATGCAACCGGGATAATCCTATCCCTAAACAACAAAAGGTGGTCTGAACTCCTATCTCTAACTAAGAGTCACACCACCCAGCGCTCGCACTATTTCTAAGTCCTTGCACAAACCGGTACTGAGCTAAACCTTACAACTCAACAATAATCCTGTGGGCCTTAAATTATATCTATAAGGTTGCCACATATACTAACCAAAATAAGGAAGCCTCTGCTCATCGAGGTTCCATCATTCCATAACAATAAAGGTGAACTCAACCTTTATCAAGGTGAGACATCAAAATAACAACTTGTTCCCTCCAGGAACTGCGGACATGATAGACTTGCCATCATTAGCCTGCTATCGCTCCGATCAACCAATACAATATACGTATATATATAAAACATAATCACCCGCCTCTTAGCGAGTGAACGAAAGAAAAATTCCGCTATCGCGGAAAACATACAAGCCTACATTATTATATTATCGAGACCAAATATAGAGCTCGAATTACACACACGAGTCTAGGGTTAACTAGTATCGCGACTTTATCTAGTCACGCCAAATATACCTCCTCAATTGAGGTAAAACTCATAGCTACTTCATTTAAACAAATTCCCCAAGTGAATGTCCAACCATGGGGTCCTCGAACATACCCATTCTTTAGTGAGCCCATCCTTCCTGGAAAGGACTCATTATTTATTGCACCTAACTCACTTAGGTACAAGGTTCACTTCGCCATAATACTCTTTATTCACCGTCGGCCTCTGGCTGATCCTAGGGTGAATAATTCACAAAACAACATTCTTCTCATCCTGTTGATTCATGGGGACTCACGGTTAGAACTATCCATAAGATCCCTTTCGAACCCTCAATCTCCATGAGGAATTCGCCTTTAGTACCACTCTCCACTTCAGCGGTACTGCGGTAATCCTAACTACCATTATTTAGTAGTCGCCACCGAAATCCTTAGCAATTGCCATAAGGAGAGTGACCTCTACTATGGTCCTCATCCCAACTTCCACCAGCTGCCCCAACTAAGCCTTACCTCCTGCTTCCATCCAAGCTCCGCACACGATTCTCAAACGAGCGAGCAAAAGATTTCTATAATCTTCTAACATGGCAGGAGAACGCAATCTCACAAGAGATATCAACAATCCTAATCCTGGGGCTCTATACAAATCGAGAGCAACGCTGAAAGCGTAGTACGTCCGCAAAGATTCCTAAAGACACAAGAACCTGATGCTCTGATACCATCTGTAACAACCCGCCTAATAAGATACCGGGCGATCACTCCAATATTAAATTAAAACAGGAGTCACATATGGATCATCCTTAGCATCACTGTCGAAAAATCCATTTAATTACTAATATCCTATTAGGTGGCTGTTAAAAACTTTTACTTAACTACTCTTTTTAACGAATAAATTACAACATCCACAATTAAATGCGTAATAAACTGAAATGAAAATGAAAGGAATTAAAATAATCGAACACTCGGTTCAAATATACAACCATATCGAATTCTGTACTGAAAGAATAAATAAATGCTATTGAGCCATTGGCTCGAATGTTTATACAATATCTCCTATCTAGAGTACAAGGAAAGAAACGTCTACCGATAACCTGCAAGCATCCACAGCTGCTGCAGCAGACGTCAGACTCGAAATAATTTCCATCCAGGCGTCCCTGTGTCTGGACACCTATATATATATAGTATAGAGAAAGAAAGGAGAGTAGACAAACGGGTCAGAGCCCGAATGTTTTGAAAATATTTTGCAAGTGCATAAATGCTTTATTTTTAGAAAAATAGTTTTATCTCATATTTAAATTGGTATCGCACTCCCATGAGATACCCCTAACCTCTCCACTAACAGTGCACTCCTAGCGCACCCCTCTAGACATCCTAGTCAAGCTATCCTGCTAAACTAGTCTATCCCAAACCCACTATCAATCCTAGATAGTCCAAGTAATGTACTAAGGGCTAAGCTTCACCCCAGTCTCAACGCTATGCCATGTTCGTGCGTGGGGTGTCTCGCAAAGTGAAATCCAAACAAGGAACCCCCCCGATACACTACTATGCGGCAAGGTCGATCATCGAGATCTGCTAGTCCCTCAGTACAGAAAGATATATATAATTATATATACCAAGAATTAATAATATAAGAGCACTAAGGATTAAACTTCTCCCCAGTCTCAACACACTGCCATATTCGTGCGTGGGATGTCTCGCAAAGCGAAATCCAAACAAGGAACCCCCCCGATACACTACTATGCGGCAAGGTCGATCATTGGGATCCATTAGATCCTCGGTACTCGATTCATCCATATATACATATTCATACTACAATATACATCCGGATCTATCTCCCGGACGGAGGATTTATATACAAGTATTTATCAATACTTTTCATTTTCTCAAAACTTCCCATTTCCCTTTTTATACTCAGGAAATGTAAATATAAAAGCCAATTCATTATCATGAATTGCTTTACCAAATCATATACTTTTTAAAAGCCAGTTTTATTATCATAAAAAAATGCTTTTCCTTTATATGTCATCCCATTTCCCTTTTTATACTCAGGAAATGTACCCAAAGCCATTTTCATTATCATGAAAATGCTTTGATCAAATCATATGCTTCCACATCCCTTCCTACATCCGGGAGTGTTACCGAAGCCAAAACTTTATCCCATTTCCCTTTTTATATTCAGGAAATGTAAATATAAAGCCAATCCATTATCATGAATTGCTTTAATAAATCTAAGACCGTCCCTCCGGGTATCCCCACTGGACGCGCCCCTAAATGGCTATCATCTTCCAGGGCCTCCAAGACAATCTAGGAACCTAACAACGTCGGGAAGCGGCCATATGCTTGCGGGATAGTCAAGACCACACCCGGAATCTCCTAACCAGCGCAGTATAAATAAACGCTCATATGGCCTAGGGACTATATCCAACCTGCTTAACAGCCAGGAAAGCTTCACCACAACACGCGCGACTTCCCTTATGATAGCGATTTAGGGAGGTGTGTACAATCCATAATTTATTAATTATGAAAAACATTTCTCATTCCATTTTAAAAATATTCATTTTTATATTTTCAAAATCCTTTCCATTATAACATAGATATATGTATACCTAAATCACACAGTATATATGTATAGCCTATATATTCCTCTTAGAATATATAACCGGCCATAATGGCCTATATCATCTAACGATGACTATAATCCCAAAGAAAAATCATATCAAATCAAGGAAAAGTCAGAAAAATACGCGTCGGCGCTCACGCGACCGTATCGAAAAGATCTACAACTTTCGTGTTTTGAACGAAATCTAAATCAATTCTTTTCCTAGTCAAAAATGACCCTAAAGGCTGCGGGTTACTATTCATAACCTTCTTCGAGAAGGTTTCAGCCATTAAAGCTTCTCCCAAGCTTTTGACGCGTCACCCAACATCCTACAACCTCAACCAACTACAAATACACCTATATTAAGGGTTCTAAACATCCTAGAACCCGGAATCACCAATAAATTTTAATTAAAACCTAAGTTTCTCCAATTTACCATTTTTAAGGGTTTATTCGTTTTAACTCCCAAAAACCCGTTTTATCCATGAATACCCAACCCAAAATCATTAGGGTTTGTTATACCAACAATGATATGAGAAATTTATGCTCAAAATAAATAAAGCAAGTAAACACTTGCCTCGTGGATAAAATCCGACGTCCTCGAGCCGAATCCCGCGGAGGCCGGCCGGAATCTCCCCCTTTTTCTTCTTTTCTTCCCTCTCTCCCTCTTCCCTCTCTTCTTTCTCTTTTCTTTTCTCTTTTCTCCCTCTCTCCCTCCTTTTATAAGGAGAAAAGGGTTTAATCCCTTTAAAACCCAAAAACGACTCGTTTACCCAATTACGAGTTACTTTTACCTCTAAAATTAACCGAAACTCATTTCGACAATCGGACACTCTTTTCCGACTATCTCGGATATTCCGAGACTCATGGCACAGTCGAAATTTCCATCCGAGGTACTTGACCGCAAATCACTATTCTAACCCAAAATAATTAAATGCGGGTTTTCTTCTCAAAATCTTACATCTTTTGTCGCTATACTCCACGGAGACATATAATTAAATTATTTCGACCTATATAGTCCCAAAATAATTTATAACATCCTTCGAAAATTATTAAATCCTCGAAAATCCCAAAAATCACTATTTCGAGAAATTCTCCAAATTGCCAATTTATATTTAATTAGGGAATTTAATTGTCTCCAAAAAGGACGGGTTGTTACAGTCACTGCTTGGACTGATGACGAATTTAAATGGAGTACTTATAACTCTCATAGTTTAAATTTTATTTCTGGAGTCATCACCCCTGACGATTTTCACCGCATCATGATGTGCACTACATCTATGTAAGTGTGGGATGTCCTCCAACTCACTCACGAGGGTACCAGCGCCATGAAAGTGACTAATCTTCAAAATCTCACCACCCAATTTGAAACTACTACCATGAATAAGTCTGACACTTTTGATGAGTTTTATGCATGTTTATTAGACATAGTCAACTATAGTCTTAATTTGGGTGAGAAAAATCCTAAGACGAGAGTTGTGAAAAGATTTTAGGATCTTTGCCAGCTCGTTTTATCCCTAAGGTCACTGTTTTGAATTAGTTAGGAATTTTAGACACTCTTAGGTTAGAAGAACTCGTAGGAAACCTTCAAACCTACAAAATCCATAAATTTTCCAAAACTAAAAAGAAACAGGAAATATGAATTTCTCTAAAAACTCAAGCAAAAAAGAAGAAAGAAAATGTTTTGATTCTGAGTCCGAGTTCGATTTTGAGCTTGATGATTTAACCTTTTTTCAAAAAATTTATCAAATTTGACAAAGGAAATTCATCCAAAGAAAATAATTTTAAGAAAAAATTAAAATGGCAATGAGCAAAAGAATTTTTGTCATAAAGATTAGGTGAGATGCTATGAATGTGAGGGAAAAGGACGCAAGGTGTCACATCCATGAATTTTATGCTTTGATGATAAATAAAAATAAAATGAAATACAATAATGATTTTAATGCAGCAAAATTAAAAGAATTTTACTATGGCAATGCGTAGCATCTTATTACATATCGGAGTCTGAAAATAAAATAAAGTACATATTTTTCGTTCGTGCTATACATAAATTTAAAACTTCTAAGAAACACTCAGAATTCATAAAATTATATAAGTTGCAGAGATATTCCAATAGAGACTACCATCCTTGTCTGTCACTGCCCACACGTACGTAACTGCGAATATTTTCAGGGGTAAAAAAGAATAAAAGTTCAAAAGCACGGGAGGTAACTGGTCTTCGTCAGGTTCATCGTCCACTTAGAATAAAAAAAATTAAGCGGACATGACAACTTGATAATTTTTATTTCTATACAAGATACAAAAGATGATAAGGTGTTAAAAATGATGAAAGGAAATTATTGAAATTATACCTGTTGAAACAAAATGAAATGTCATTGTACTGTTGGGTTATACTGAAGTCTACTGATATGTAAATGAATAATATGGTGAAGATAACTGGATAAAATGAGTATCAAGTTACTGTGATATTGGTTAAAATAATAACATGATAACCCATAAATTATCAATTGTAATGCTTTAACAGCATAGACATACCATTATAATATCGCTCAGGGAATAAAATACACTTTAATGGGTGATCCCCATAATTGGGGAATCTTAGTAAAATATATCTTGTCACACTTAGCTAAAGTGGCACTCATATGTATTTAATGAGTACTCAAAACTAGGCACGCAACATCTAAGTCCTACAGGCCAATTAGGATTACCGTGGTATACTTGGGGCTAATCCCTGAATCATAAAGTATACTACTTGGGGTTTTACTGAAAAGGACAATAACAAATTTATATGCCATTAGTCATAATAGGTTGCAGGGTTATACCACAATGAAGGGTAAAGAGGTTTAGTGGTTCATAAAAGCTTATTAGTTTCAGAAATAATTAAGAATATCGAGAGAATCAATTATATGACATAAATTTGAACTACTTAAAGGAGTTTTTATTTGAATTTAAAACTTTAAAATTATCACAGGGTGATATAGCAAACAATTTTTAAAATACATAAACTCAATTATCTAATATTAAAATTTAAATCACCTACGTTGAGTTTTTATGAATTCCGATTGGTTGTGCGGATAATTTGTGGGGTAGACGGGGTAGTCCAAAACCATAACATGTGCAAGTAGGTCATATAGGTCTAAAGCAATCTTTATGTGATGTACTAGGATGTAATTTCAAAATATACTTCAATGAAAAATTAACTAAGAGGGTGAAAATATGAATTTTAAAAAAAAATGATTTTCAGTTATTCTTAGGATTTAAAGTTAGTGACAGAAGACAAAGTAGGTCTATTTATACTCAAGTAATTATAGAAAATGTTTGGGGAAGTTTTGAGATACTTAAAAAAGTGGACATGGGGTTATGTCCAAATATAAAAGTTAATTTATAAACAAAAAAATGACTTTCTTGAGAAAACACTTTCCTGGAATCCAATTATGGTGATGTAATCTATCAATTTGCCCAAGAATAAAAAAATAAAAATATTGGAAAAAAAATCAGAATTTTTTATTGGAGACGCGCCCTCACGCTCTTAGTCAAATGTGTGACGCACCTGATTTGACTTCCACTCGCGTGCGTGTAGGTCAATCACCTTCAACCTCTCAATATTTTGACTTTAGAATTGATCTTGGTTTGAGAGATTTTGGTGGAGTAAAACTTGTAAATTTGTTTTCTGAAATTTTCAGGGCCAAAATCTTTACCCCATGATTTAAGGTATCAAAATCCATTTTTTGTTCAATTGAATATTTTACCCAAGTTCCTGATAGCCTAAGATCAAGTTACCTCACTTTGAAATTGGTTCAAAGTCAATGAAGCATAATCCACCACTGAAGCTCAAGCTTTAATGGTGTTTTTCACTTTTTGAGTTGTTTTAATGCATAGACACATTAACTTTCACGTGTAAACACATATTTATACTCTAAATATACAATAACGTAAACACATTAAAGAAATAAGCATTCATACATAAAAATACGAAAATGTAAAATCTTTCAAAAGTTTACTTTGAAATTGAACTCGACCGGGATGGATTTTGACTTGTTTCATTGGATGTAAAAATGGTACCATAAGTTACCCACATGGTACAACCTATGTTGGTTGTCTAGCTGGGGCCATGTTACCATGGGGTGTAGGGTAAATAAGTTTGGATTTGAGTTTAGGTCCCGAGATAGTTTTCATATAGGTTCTAAGCTTTTTATTTTATTTTATCAAAGTTTAGGGATTTTGTGTAACTATGCAAACTTAATGGATTTGTTTATGCAAATTCTATTGAATAAATGTCCTTAGGTCAAATTTTGAGTGAAAGTTGGGATCAAATAGATACTAATTCTACTTATAGGGGCATTTTTGTAATTTAGGGAAAATTTAGGGTTTTGCATAGAATTTTGTTTATTTTAAGGGACTAAATGTTAATTTAAGGTGTGTTGTTACATTATTCCTACCAAAAAAATCCTCCTCAAAATTACTTGGGAAAAGTGCAAGGTATTGTTGTCTCATCATGTCTTCTGTTTCCCATGTCGCTTCTTTTGCTCCATGATGTGGCCAAAGAACTTTGAGTAGTGGTATGGTTTTTTATCGAAGAACCTTTTATTGTTGGTCAAGAATTTGGGTAGGAATGTCTTCAAATTCGTGGTTGGGTTCAACGGTGATACCTTTTTAAGTAATGATGTGACTTGCATCCAAGATGTATTTTTTCAATTACAAAACGTGAAATACGTTATGAAGATTATACAGTTCGGGAGGTAATTCTAGACGACAAGCTACTGGTCCAATACGTTCAAAAATTCTAAAGGGATCAATATAGCGGGGTGATAACTTTCCTTTCTTTCCAAAACATATTATACCTTTTGTGGAGATACTCATAAAAACACTTGATTATTGACTTAAAATTCTAAGGGCTATCGTCGAGTGTCAGCGTAACCCTTTTGTCAACTTTGGAATGAATGTAATCTTTCTTGATTAAAGCGTATCTTTTTTGTGGTTTCGGTAATGATTTGGAGTCCAAGTGAATGGTTCTCTCCAGATTCATTATAGCATAAGGTCAAATGGCAGGGTCATTCATACAATTCTTTGTATGGGGTGGTTTGAATGTTAGTTTGATAACTATTATTGTAGGAGAATTATAATAAGGCAAGATGATTGTTCCATGAACCATAAATGTTTAAGGCATAAGCTCGTAACATATCTTCTAGAGTTTGAATTATTCATTCCGATTGTCCATGAGTTTGGGATGGAAGGTTATGCTTAGGTAGAGTTTGGTTCCTAAGGCTGGCTATAAGACTTGCCAAAATTTTCCAATAAATCTAGGATCTCGATCGGATACGATATAAATAAGTACGCCGTGTAATCTAATAATTTCCTTGATGTAAAGTTCACTCCATTATTGAAAAGAATCAGTGGATCTGGTTGGTATAATATGGGCAGATTTTATAAGATAATCAACGATAACCCATATCATGGGGAAACCTTGAATCATTCAGGGCAATCCGTTGAAAAAGTCTATAGTTATATATGATCCCATTTCCATTCTGAGATAGGGAGTTGGAGTAAACCGATGGGATGTTGATGATCAATCTTTACCTACTTACACATTAAACACTTAGCTATGAAGTGTATAATATCTTTCTTCATGTTGAGCCAGCGATAGTGTTGCTCAAGATTCTGGTACATCATGGTTCTACCGGGGTCAACCATGAATTTCGAATGATGAGATTCATGCAAGATTTCTTCTCGGAATGAAGATATGAGGAGACAACGTACTCGGTTTTTAAACTTCATCATGCGCTAGGGGTCCAAAGTCCAATCTTTTTTTGAGAGGTTGTTTTGAAGTTTCTACATTTGGGAATGCAAAACATTCATCTTGATCTTAAAGGTCCACGATTTTCTTGTGTAAAATGGGGCGAGCAATAATGTTTCGTAGCAAAATTTGGAATGTAGAGGAGTCTCCTTGTAAATTGAAATCTCTAATAGTTTCCAAAAATACAAACATATTATGGAGGCTTCCTTGGGCTTTGTGACTTAAGGCATCGGTAACTATGTTACCTTTTTTGGGATGGTAAAGTAACTTAAATTTATAATCTTCTAAAAATTCTATCTATCGTTTTGTGTTGAAGATTAAGATCTTTCTATATGAATATGTACTTAAGACTCTTTTGATCAGAGAAGACTTGAAATTCTTTTCCATACAAATAATATCTCCAAATATTTAGAGCAAAGACTACTTCAACTAATTCCAATTCATGTACTCGATAGTTACGTTCATGAGTCTTCAATTTTAAAGAGTCATACTTGATTACTTTACCTTGTCCCATCAACACACAGATGAGTCCTTGTAAAGAAGAATCAGTATAAACATCGTAGTTAATATTACAGGAGGGAATGGTTAAGACGGTAGCAGTGGTCAACTTTACTTACAAAATGCAAAAAGCTTTTTCACATTCAGGGTTCCATACAAATCTGACTTCTTTTCTAGTCAATTTCATCAATGGTAGGGCTATTTGGTAACATCCTTCAACAAAACATTGATAGTATCCAATAAGACCAAGAAATCTTCGGAGTTCTGTGATGGTGGTAGGTTAAGTCCATTCAAGTACTGCAATGGTTTTGGTTGGATCTACTTGTATACCTATGTAAATAACTACATGTCTAAGAAACTATACTTCTTTTATAAGATAATCACATTTTATTTTCTTTGCGCACGCTGATGTTTACGAAGAGTTTCTAGTACTATACACATATGTTCTTCATGTTCTACCTGTGTTTTGGAATATATTACCATGTCATCTATAAACATGATTACAAACAGATCCCGAAAAGGTTGAAATATTCTATGCATTAAATCTATGAAGGCAGCAGGGGCATTGATTAAACCAAAAGACATGACCAAAAACTCAAAATGGCCATAGCGGGTTTGAAAAGTAGTTTTGGATATATCTTCTTCCTTCAAACATAGTTGGTGATAACCATATCATAAATAAATTTTGGAAAAATATTCTTTATCCTCACAATTTGTCAAACAAATCTCCAATCCTAGGCAATGGGAATGGGTATTTATTCTTGATGATAACTTGGTTCAATTTTTTGTAATCAATACATGGCCAAAAATATTCGTCTTTTTTTCATACGAATATAATTGGGGCTTCCCAGGGGGATGTGCTGTAGCGTATAAATCCTTTACTAAGTAAGTCGTCCAGTTGTGTTCGAAGTTCTCTTAATTCCAAAGTACCAATACGGTAAGGGGTATTGAAAAACTCAATCTCTTGAGGGGGAGGTAATCCAAGTAAATCTTTAGGTTACAAATCTTTTATTGGGTTAAAATATTGGAAAGGGAAAAGGTCTTATTTTCACTTATCGAAAAAAGTAAAGGTTGACAGGGATTTTTTCCTTGAAAAAAAATGAAGTTTGGTGAGGTGGTTTGAATGTTTCCATCTTCGTTTGACAGTCAATGTGAGTGTAGTTTGCAGATAAACCATTGATTCCTATTATTAAATCAAATTCAGTCAAATCAAGGACTATCAAGTCTATGGTTAATGTCTTATCTCCAATACGTAAGTTATCACGTTTACAAATTGTAATGGTAATGCCCGTTTTTTCATTTAGCATTACTATAATGAAAGGATGAACTAACAGACTATAAGATAATTGTACCCTAGTTAGGCCTGACTGAATAATGAAAGAATGTGTGGATTCAGAATCAAATAGTACATGTGCTAGAATATTATAAAAAGGAAGATTACCCTCGAGCACACCATGGTAATTTGGATTTTTCACTATGAGAAAGGAGGAGGAATTCCTACTTTGATTCTTATTAACTGGTTCCTGTTTCTTTTTAGGGAGATTTGATTGCGATGGACGGTTAAAGTTATTGGTGGGATTTTTGAAAGAAGATATAATAAAGTTAGTGGAGGTATAAGGAGGAGGCATTTGAATAATTGAGCATTGGGGTGTCAGGTGTCCTACTTGGTTGTATTCATGGAAAAGTATAAAAGGTCTAATGTTATTGTTTTGAATTTGGTTGAATGCGCAGCCATCCTTAGATTTGTTGTAAGGGTGGTCTCATTGACTTGGTTGATTCCTAATAACATATGGATTTTGGGAAAGATTAGAAATCGAGTTGGGTTAGTAATTGCGGGATTTTTATTATAATAGGGGATATTTCAACAATTCAGTTAAAATCTCGGACCTGCAAAAGGATACAAAGGATTTTATAGATTGGCATAAACCTCGTTCAAAATGCTTGCACTTTTTAGGTTTGGTGTCAACGTATTCCTCAGCATATGGACATAGTTTGGTAAACTTGTATTCATACTGGAACATTGTCATTTGCTATTATTTTAAGTTTAAGAAATCTATGATCATTAGATCTTTTACGGTCTCTGAAAAGTACTTGTTGTAGAAAATTTCTTCAAATTATTCCCGGGTTAGTTCATTCACATTTCGGGAACGTATGATGGACTGCCACCAAAAATCTTCTTCTCCTTCGAATAGATATGAATCTAACTTTACCCTAAGTTCACGGATAAATCTAACTCCATCAAGTACCTCAAGTATATAGTGAATCCATTTCTCCACTTCAACTACACCAGGATTTCCAAGATTGATGGAGACTTTTGTCTCAGAAATTCCTTAAGTGTGTTCATCCTCCGAGTCTCTTCTAGAAATTCATTATTTACAGCGGGTGGAGCTATATTTATTGTCACTAGTTAGTTTAATTAACTCTTGGAGACAACGTAGGATTACTTTATTGGTGGTAGTTGGATTTGGCATTTGTGGAATAGAATGTTCTTCTTGAGTTCCATTAGTAGTTGCTCAAGTAGTAACCATTCTATATAAATAATATTGTAATTGATAAATTACAAGTAAAGATACTGCAAACCATTCATAGTTTTATATCATATTAGACTTCCAGTATATAGTTAACGTAGAGAAAAGAAAGAAGAAGAAAAAATACATAGCCGTCACTCTTATTTAATAAAAAACTATTAGTTTATGCTACGGTGGTGATTCAGGAATGAGGGTTGTCATTTACTTGCACACTTAAACATTATTTCATTACAGCCACATTCTGGTAATTGGTTTAAGCCATTCGGGGAACAACTTGATCATATTTAGGATCAGCATCATCTTCAAAAGAATCGGAGTCATCATATGAGGAGTCTGGTGAAGTAGTGGTATCGGTAAGGGTAAAGATAGTAGTAACGGGGGAAAGAGGTCCATAGTCTATTGGGGAATCAGGAGGAGTTACGGTAACTTCTTTGGGTGGTACCATAAACAATGCGAGATGGATCGTTTGTTGCAGAAATTCTAGATCTTCAAAAAACCTTTAATCTTGTCGAGTGGCCTGAACTTCTCCCATTAAACGACCAATGAGTAAACTGTATATAATTTATGTAGTGGAAATTTTCATTCACGATCGATGCTTCTAATACGTTGGCATAGTTTGGTATATCGAACTTCTTTAATAGCTTGCTCAAAGCATTCGTGCACCGAGTCACGAATGTTGAGATAGATGTCATCCCAAATATTAATTACTACAAAATAGTATGAATAACAAAATATGATAAGGAAAATATTTAAAATAATAATCATATAAGATGTTGGCGAAGATCCTTGTATTTGTCCGGTATAGGCATAAAACCTAGTTACGCTCTGATAATATGTTGTCGCATCTGCGAATATTATGTTTTGATGATAAATAAGAATAAAATGAAACACAATAATGATCTTAGGGCATCAAAAATTAAAAATAAAAATAATGGGGGTGCCTAGCATCTTATTACCTATCGAAGTCTGAAATAAAAGAAAATACAATATTATTCATTCATGCCATACATAAATTTAAAATTTTGAAGAAACCCTCGGAATTCATACAAGATGATAGGTTGCAGTGTAGATATTTCAACAAGGACTGCCATTCTTGTTTGTCACTACCCACGCGTATGTGACTGCGAATATTTTTTAGGGTAGGAGATAATAAAATTTTAAAAGAGTAGGCGATAATTTGTCTTCATAAGGTTTGTCATCCATCTGGAATAAAAGAAACTAAGTAGGCATGCAAGTAAATAATTTTTAATTATATACAAGATATGGAAGATGAAAAGGTGTTAGACAATGATGGAAGCAAATTATTGAAATTATACCTGTTGAAATAAAATGAAATTTCATATGACTATCAGGGGTATACTGAAGTCTACTAATATGTAAACGAATATATGTGTAAGATAACTAGATAAATTGAGTATCAAGTTAATGTGATATTGGTTCAAATTATAACACGATAACCCTTAAGTTATCAATTATAGGGCTTCAACAGCGTAGATATACTGTTATAATACCGCTCAAGACATAAAATATACATGAACGGGAAATCCCAATAATCAGGGAATTGTAAAATATAGCTTGGCACACTTAGCTAGAGTGACACTCATACGTATGTAGTGAGTAATCCAAACTAGGCACTCAATATCTGAGTCCTACAGGCCATTTAGAATTACCATGGTATATCGAGATCTAACCCCTGAATCGTAAGGTATGCTACTTAGGGTTTTACTGATAAGGAAAATACCAAAATGAAGATTAAAGAGGTTTAGTGGCTCGAGTATAATGGTTTATCGATTCTATAAATAATTGAGAATATCGAGGGAATTAATTATACAACATAAATTTTAACTACTCAAAGGAGTTCGTATATGAATTTAAGAGTTCAAAATTACATAGGGTGATATATTAATCAGTAATTAAAAGGCATAAGCTCAATTATCTAATATTGAAATTTAAATCACATACGTTGTGTTTTTATGAATTTCGGTTGGTTGTGTGGCTAATTTGCTGGGTAGATTGGCTAGTCTGAAACCATAACAAGGGTAAGTAGGTCATAAAGTTTTAAAACAATATTTATGTGATGTAGTACGATGTAATTTCAAAAGAGATTTTAGTGTAAAATTAACTAAGAAGGTATAAAATATGAATTTAAAAAATAAATGTTTTTCCATTATTATATTAGGATTTAAAGTTAGTGACATAAGACAAAGTAGGTATATTTATACTCAAGTAATTATAGAAAAAATTTGGGGAAGTTTTGAAATACTTGAAAAATTGGACAGGGGGTTAAGTGTAAATATAAAAGTTTATTTTTAAACTCAAAACTGACTTTCTTGATAATATACTTTCCTGGAATCCAAACATGGTGACGTAATACCAATTTTTTTAGAATAAAAAAGAAAAATGTTGGAAAACAATCAAAAAGTTTTTCTTGATTACGCGCACTCACGCGCTTAGTCAAATATGTGACGTGCCTGATTTGACTTCCACTCGTGCATGAGTAGGTCAGTCACCTGCAATCTCTTGATATTTTGACTTTAGGGTTTCAGAACTTTGACCTTTATTTCGAAACGTTTTATAATTTCTTTCAAGTTGATTCCTGAATGAAAGTTGGTTAATTTTTGAAGAGGAATCTAACTATATTGGTTTTAAGAAATTTGGTGGACTAAATCGAGCTATTGATTTTTTGTAAAAATGGTGAAATTTTGACCAAACAGAACTGATTGAAAGATATGATTCTCATTCTGGCATAATAAAGTTATTATTCTATATCACTCTTGGTTTGAGGGATTTTGGTGGAGTAAAACCTACAAATTTGTTTTCTGAAATATTCAGGGTCGAAAACTTCAACGAGGTATCAAAAGCCTTTTTTTTTGTTCAATTAAACATTACAACTAGGTCCTTGAGAACCTAAGATCAAATTACCTCACTTTCAAGTGGTTTCAAAGTCAAGGAAGCAGAATCCACCATTGAAGCTCAAGCTTTAATGGTGTTTTTTGGTTTTTGAGATATCTCAATGCATATACACGTCAACTTTCACATGTAAACACATATTTCTTCTATATAAATATGCAGAAACATAAACACATTCCAGAAACAAGCATTCATATATAAAATTATAAAAATGTAAGAACTCTCAAAAGTTTACTTCGAAATTACACTCAATTGGGATGGATTTCGACTGAGGTAAGAGGGGATATTTATAGGGTTCGCCAAGAGGAGTTGATTGGTTGTTTTGGAGGTGGAGTTTGAGATATTTTACCCATGTTTCCACTGTTGTTTCATGGGATGTAAAAAGGATACCATAGGTTACCCACATGGTACAACCTATGTTAGTTGTCCAGCTAGTGCCATGTCACCAGGTGGTGTAATAGTAAATAAGTTTAGGTCATTGGATAGTTTTCATATAGGTTTTAAGGTTTTTAGTTTATTTTATCAAAGTTTAAGGGCTTTTGTGTAATTATGAAAACTTTTTTTATAAAAATCCTATAAAAATATATGTTCTTAGGTCAAACTTTGAGTGAAATTTGGGATCAAATAAGTATAGGAATTGGCAAAGTACACTAATTTTTCTTATAGGGGCATTTTGGTAATTTAGTGAAAATTTAGGGTTTTGCTTAGAATTTTGTTTATTTTAAGGGACTAAAGGTTAATTTAAGGTATGTTGTTACATAATGCACATGATTGTCCCACTAGGCTAAAGAGATAAGGAAAGAAAGTTGCGGATAAGGCCACTTTTAGCGATAGTGACGTCGAGTCAGTGGATTCCAGAGATTGATCACCACATGAACCTAACTTCATTACGTTTATGGAAAGTGGCATGAGTGCTTCTATTTTGTCCCACGCTGATGAGGATATTTCTAAATGTGAGAACCACAATGATGTTTTCAATAATTCAGGAGAAATTGAGAGTGAGGAAGAGAATTTGAGTGAGGGAGAAGGTGGACTCCAAAAAGCCTTTCGTGAACTTTACACCGAGACTTCAAAAACGAAAAGCTTAATAAATATTTGTCGCTTGGAGTGTGTGATTTAAAGAAGGAGGTGAATATTTTTAGAGAGAGAGTGAGTCAGTAGTGAGTTAACTCAAGAATGTGAAAGCTTCTTTTTGTTAGCAGTTGATTGTTGTAGGCAAGGAGAAGACCAATTTGACCTACAGCGTGGATAGTCCAATGAGAGATCTTCAAGCTTCATTTAAGACTCGTGAGAAACTTGCAGTCTGTGTATCCCAACTCAAGATTAATCTTGAACGTGCCTGGGAGATCAAGGTCACTTTAAAGGACACATCTAATAATGTTGGAAAGATGTTTCTCAATCCTGTATTAGGCAACATTGAGAGGAAAAGAATAGGTTCTGATGATGCATCCACTTCCGAAATCGCACCAGAGTCGATTCATGAGTTTGTGATGGATCCTTATGGACCTCCTCCTAACCTACCTAGGAGACCTAACCCATGTACGAAAGCTCTTCCTAGACATTTTGATCAATCTAAACCCAAGCCTATTTATGTTAGTTCTTATTGCAAATGAAGAGCTTACCTTAGAAAGATTCATTTTATGCTAGGGATAGTTTCTCACATGTGTGTTCCCCGATATGATCCCACTCAAGTTCCTACACATGTTCATGTATCCTCTCCCACATGTGATACTTCACATGCTCCCGCACATCACCATGGAGATTTTTCTAGTATTCGAAAGCAAGTCGAGTATTTAGGCAAGACTTCACAATGTTTGATGGAGGAATTCCATAGGATGTCTTCTCCTTTTGAGAACTCCTTCAGGCCTAATGATTGAAATCGAGACTTATTTTCTAGAATAGGGTAATTATCATGTTCATACTCTGTCCCTATTGCTATATTATATTTCTATTGTATTCATACATTTTTTTACATATATTTAAAATAATCTAAAAAGATATTCATTTTTTATTAAAAATCTAAAAAAATCCAAAATGATTTTTGGTTTTTATGAAAAAGTTTAATAAATTGAAAAAGATTTATTTTGATAATATTTTAGAAAAAGACAAAAAGTTTTTGTATTTTCATTTTTCACCATATATGGATGAAAATTTAAGATTTTTGGATCACCCCTACATTCCATCCATACACGTGACTTTCTCATAATGTTTGAGACATGGATTTGTTTCATTAGTGTGATTAATAATGTGTGGATAACATTCCTTTTGTCATGGTTGATTACTTTCTCAATATTAAACTCTTTGTCACCTTTATTATACATGTGCACAGACTTTTTGAACATTGTACTTACTTATCATGTGTCGAATATGATGTTCTCATCTCAATCCTGTTCAATAGTGGACCAAAGGTAGAAAGAGATAAGTTGAGCTTGTAAGAGCCATTGCCCGGATTTCATTTCTCAAAATATATTGATATATGTTAAGAAATGGAAAGTGGCTACAGAAGAGAAAAATCTCTTTGCATTAAAAGCCATCATTTGCAAAAAGAGCCTAAAAAGATTAACAACACACAAAACAGAAGTGTCAAGGCCATTTATTTTATATTCATTGATGCTTCACTACATATGAGCATTATAATTTCTTCGAAATATTTGAGAGTGAATTCATATATATGTGAGATTTCGAGGGAGTTTTATAGTAGAATATCAATGGGTTTACACAACGGAATCTATTGAAAAGTATTAAATAGTTTGGCATTATTATTTTGAGAATCATTCAACTTCATGGCATATTGCATAGGTCAAGTCAATTTCATTTGAATTCAACATTTTACACCAAAGTTTGAAATTGAGTTCTTTCTTTATAAGTATCTCATGACTTCGTGCACTTATGTTATGAATGTTTATGTTGATTTTCCTATGGACAATGTTCACACAATTACATTCCATTTGAATATTTTAGTGTTATTCCATGGTGACTGTTATTGTCAAAAAATGGAGTCCAATTGGTATCTCAACTATAGAAATACCAAGTCAGAGATAATAAATAAAACGTAGATAGTAAATATTAGAAGGGTGTGAGGATAAGAGGACTAATAATGAGATATAAGTGGTTTCGACTTATGATCAGCCTATGTCCATTGGATGACTTGCTATTTTCAAATTTGTCTCAATGGATACAATTGTGTCTAGGGTATGAGGAAAATAAGGGTGTAAATTACATGTCTTGCTCTATAATCAACTGTCTTTCTATTTGAGATTAGTTGTCTGCCTCTCGAACTGGAGGGATCCCTTCATTTATAGTGATTTTGGTATAAGGATTAAGCACGCTGGCTAGTGGGGGCCTCTTTAGACATCCCAGGAGCTACTGAATCCTCTTTCTCAACTCACGCATCTCAGAGGGGGCCATACGGTAAGGTGCCCGAGCAATCGACCTCGTCCCCGGTGCTAAATCGATTATAAATTCAATTTCCTTGTTGGGTGGCAACCCTGGTATTTCCTGGAATACATCCTCGAAGTCCCTCACTACTGGGATTGAGTCTAACGGAACCACAACCTCCTGTGAGGTTTCCTCCTCAATGTAATACAGGTGTGTGCGCGACCCTCCCTCCGGTAGCGGCATCGCTATTAGGAACATCTCCTATCTCGGAATGGAGAACACGATTGTCCTCTCGTAACAATCCACAGTTGCCCGATAACCTGCCAACCAATCCATACCCAGGATGACATCGTACCCCTCCATATCTAACACTACGAGGTCTTCTGCTAAACTAAGCCTCCTAATTAAAATGTCCACCCCCCGACAAATCGAGTGAATCAAAGCTCCGCTGCCTACTGGTGACTCTAAATATGAAGACTACCTGCCGTCTCTAGTAATTCAGCCCGTTTAGCAAAATTAAATTTAATGAATGAATGCGATGCTCCCGTGTCAAAAAGTATATTACCTTCATGACCATGAATGAGAAACATACCCTCAACTGCTGGCGGCGCCTGCTGTGCTGGAGGATTGGGAACATCCCGGACGTTATACACTTGCCCATAGTGCACTTTCCCCTGGTGCTGTGGGGCAGGTGGAGTTGGTACTACTAGCGGCATCTGCCCCTATTGCCCCTGTTGGGCACCCTGCTGATGACCTCTGCCCCTCTACGGGCACTCCCTCTTGAAGTGTCCAAGCTGGACACATACAAAATATCATTTTTGGCCATCCCCCTCGCGTTGGCCCTATTGGCCCTGACGTGGTTGACCCTGCTGGCCTCCCCTATTTTTCCCTTGGCCCTGACGACCCTCAGGAACCTATTGCTGCTGATTTGGGCTCGGCTGCTCCTACCTGAACCCCTGTCCTCCCGATCAGAACCCACCAGGCCTAAATTTCTTAGCCTGATTCCCCTACTGACTGCTAGTCTGCTGCTGAGTACCACTCGTGTCACCACCAGTAACTGCCTTGCCCTGCTGGCTCGGCTCCCTTACTCTCTTGCTTCCATTCACATGGAAGAGATGATCCTGGAAATGTACAAGGGAGGCATTAATGACATCTCTATATGTTACTAACACCGAATTCCCAATCAAATGCTACCTGATCCTCTAGGCTAAGCCATCCATGAACCTAGACTTATTTCACTCCTCATCGCTCACCTCATTTGGCACAAAGTTTGCCAATCGGGTGAACTCTTCCTCATAGTCTGTCACTGATCGGTCATCCCTGCACTAACTCACTGAACTTCTTTCTCATCTCAGTCTCTACCACTGGTGGAAAGTATTTCCGGTCAAACCGCACACAGAATTCAAATATCGTCATCAAATCTGGCTCCTCAATGGTGGTAACTAACTCCCACCACTGTAAGGCTTCCCCCGACAGACGAAAGGTAGCAAGCATCTATTTATTCACATCGGTACACTCCAGCATGAACCGATGGCTCTGAATATTCATCCTCCAGTCACATTCCTTTACTACATCGGTGCTACCCCGAAACTCGGGTGGGTGACCCTTCTGAAAGGTCTCCCTAACTCGCTGCCAAGACGGTGGCCCCACTGGAGATTGAGATGCTGGTGCCATTGGAGGTGGTGCTTGGGGCTGTGGAAAATGATTTTCTATAGCTCGCATCGCTGTCTCGACTGCCTGAGCCACTATCACTGCCACCTGAGTAGTGGAGATCAACTCGGGTGGGGGTGGGGGTGGGGGTGGGGGTGGGGGTGGGGTGGCGGTACCTGTGGCTCCTGTTGAGCCTCCCTGAGATCATCCCTAGCCTCTGCTCTCTGCCTCTTCGGTGGCATCTGAAAATAGATCGAATCGTTTAAGTACACAATTTATACAAAAACAAATAGAAGAAATGCGATATCTCACAAACGGAAAATGAATCAACAATCCTAATAATATGGCTCTATAACAACCGACAGCTACGCTAAAACGTCGTAAGCACAGATCCTAAGGACACTAGAACCTGATGCTCTGATACCATCTGTGACACCCCGCCTAATTAACCTCGGGTGATCAGTCCTAAATTAAATTAGAACAGGTTTTTCAGTTGGTTCATTCTTAGCATCACTGTCGTCTTTTAAATTACGAACCACCTAAGTGAGAAAATTAGACTGCTGCCAAGTTTTATCTTTCATTAACTAAAATTAAAGACTCATGCGGAAACAGAATAATATAAACAATCACCATTAACCGAAATTAACTATTCATAATTAATTAACTGGCCGAATAAACCATCGGTTCAAAATCCAATAAAAGTAAAGACAAGTAATAAATCTCAACAGGTCTAACATAAGTACTGAAATAAAACTGTGAGAAACATGCTCGAATAACTAATAGGAAGTCTCTATACTAAGAATGAAAAGAACGAGGAGCCTATCAAACTCCCGCAACACCCACACATGCTGCAGCAACGGATCCCTGGAATGAGTCAAGCCTGGCGTCCCTGTGGCTGGACACCTAAAAGGTTTTTAAAAGTTTTTATAGCAAGGGTTGGTACCCAAAACATTTGGAAAACATTTTGCAAATGGCTAGCTTGCAGTAATAAATATATATGCATGATCTTCATATTTTAGTTAGTGCCGCACTCTCTTGAGAACATCCTCACCCCTTCTCTAATGTGCACTACTAACGCCTTAATTAATTTACCTACTTAGTTATCCCATGACTAGATAACTAATTTAACCCCTTGCAACCACCACACTCTAACCGAGTGTGCCATAATTATGATTTCTAAGTTGTTTATTATTAACATTAACTTAATTAATCATTTCCCTTTTTAAAATCATAGAACTTTCACACTCAATATATGTATAATACAATTCACACCTGTATTAATTTACCCGTATATAATTATTTACCCGATTATATACTATAGTTATATTGCAACATTCACAAACATGCTGGAATAATAATTAATATTAAACATCCTCCCGAGTAATAACTCACCGGATGTAAATTCTTTAAAGTTCTATCCCACTAGGCATATTCACATAACCTAGTTACCCTAAGTCAGAATTGCTCACTAACTTGGATAATACGTAAAAATTGGAGGCGGTCATATTTCTTCCCTGAAAGTGAGATGCCCCTCACCCATATACTGGACGCTATGACCTGGGAATATACTTTCCCTACTCCTCAAGCTAGGGGATTCATCCACTACGCACAACCTCCCCCTATAGCACTAGAGTATAGGTAATAATATCTAGCCACTGATATTAATGCACACACCATATATATATATATATATATATATATATATATATATATATATATATATATATATATATATATATATATAAAATATAAACTATCCCGGATACATCGTGTACTAAGTCCGTAACACAAGCCTATTCAGATTATTATGAGTTTATGGTCCAACTCCAATTATTAATTAATTCGCACATTAATTAATTAAATTACTTTCGGTGTCACTCCAACCAATGTATTCGGACTTACTCTTGTGGCCCGAAATAAAACAATACCCGAGTCTAAATTCCTGACTCCCAATTATTTAACTTTCACTTTAAATAAAATTAACGTCTTGGTATCGCTCAAACAATATACTCGGACTTGCCCACTCAATCCGTATTTAATTATTTTGAAATATTATTCCCAAAATTTTAATCATGGTGACACATATAAATTTCCTCCAAATCCTAATTAATTTTCCTTCATAACTAATTAGATTGAAAATCCTATATTTATTTCTCAATAAATAAGGCATGGAATAAATTTTAAGTAAATCTCCCTTATATAAAAAAAATTTGGCCGAACTGCCAAAATCTGCTGATCATCGATAGATCGATCCCCAACCCTCGATCGATCGATCGCACAGGTCATCGTCTTCTTCCCCCTTATGTTTTAGCCATGGACGAAAAGCTCTAAACCCTAACTTCTTCTATTGTAAAATCCAAGTCTTCCCATCAACAATATATACGAAAAACCTCATAAGGGACCCCCATAAAGTCCACAAACACAATTTAATTTACGTTCTCTACTGTTTTTCATAAATTGGGGAAAAATTCGTTTTAAATCTTTAACCCATTTAAACATCAATTCCTTATCTCAAATTCGTTTTCAATCCATCCGGGTTTACACATCATACTAGATATATATACTAGTCTCAGATTATACATGAATTTCTACATAATTTAGAATTCAGATTATTGGTTTACAAAAAACCCTTATTTGTACCCTTTTAAATCCCAAAACGAATTTTGATTTCTCACATCACATAAATATGAATCGAAACACAAATTAATTGTTACAGCAAGTCAACCACTTGCCTTATGATTCGCAGTGTCTGATTTGAGGTTGTGAATTCCCTAGGTTGAAGATGAAATCCCTTGTTTTGGCTCTTTCCTTGTCCCCCAATTTGCCTTTAACTTCCTCTTAGATTTTTCCTCTCCCACTAAGCATTTCCTAATCTTCAATCAGCCGTTTACTACCCCCGGGTACACTTTTCCGACTATCTCGGCCCATTCGGACTCAACAGTACCCTCAGAATTGGTATCCGAATTAATTTATAAAAATCCTTATCACACACCCAAGTTAGTCTATACCGACTCCCGACTGAGATAAGTACATACCCCGTTACTAATACTCGACATGACGTAAATAAATTATTACTATTAAATTAGTAATTAAATTTCCCTAAATATTAAACATTCACTCCCCGATTAATATTTACATAAATATTACCGTAATTAATTCAATTAAAATTACGACACACAAGTAATTTATAATTCTCAAATTAATTAAATTTTAAATGCAAAAAATACGGGGTGTTACAAGGGTGGCTCCCAACAATAAAAACTAAGCTAAAAAAAGAAGTTTATGATCGATCTCTTACAAAATGAAGATAAAAATGTATTTAAACTAAACCCTAGTGGCAAAATTATAAAAATAAAAATAGGGGAAATGGGGTAGGAATCGATTCGGTGCCATTCCAAATTGATTCGGAATGAATATATTGTATTCCGCTCTAAATCGAATCGATTCGGTTTATAGTAGGTCTACAATTCAACTTTGTCCAATAATACGAAAAATGTCGTAACTTCTTTGTTATAACTCGAAGACACGGTTAGAGGCTACACGAAGATAACTCAGAGGGATACAACATCCAAGAATACCTTAGGCCAAAAATCCAAATGATAAATGACTAAAATGCTCATGAATGTGCCCTTGAGTGTGATTTTAAAGACAAAACCATACTAAAAATGCCATAACTTATTCATTATACATTGGATTCATGTACCATTAATAGCCACGTGAAGAGAAATCAAAGGGATTCAACTTTCGTGAAGAGTTCAGGATTAAAATCTGAATGTTAAAATTACTAAAATGCCCCCAAAGCTGCAATATTCAACGAACTTTTTTGGCAAGGGACCAAACTTCACGCTAAGCACTTTAATACCTACAAAAGCTCAATTATACCTCATATAGCATGTAAACACACAAAACGGAGGTTGTCTAGCTAACGAGCATAACTACAGGAATTAAGGTACCCGAAGGGGCTAAAATGCATGAGTATAAGGGTGAATAAATACAATATTTGTGCCGAATAACTTTGCTCACAACTCTGAAGAGTAAGTGAAGTTTTCTCTATCATCAGTACTTACCAATATTTGCCAATTTTTGCTTGATCAATTTTCTTACCCGATCGAACTAATCGCCTTGGCAATTATTCTTTTGAAAAACTTAAACTGCCACCTGTCGCCAATATGCCATTGTTTAAAAATAACATTCGCACACGTATGGGTTTCGTAGGTATAAAAGAGGGGCAAAGATAGGTTTTGCCTTTGTTTCAAAAACTGAAGCATTCCAGTTTCGAGGAGAGAAAGAGAGAAATTTTGACCATCCATCTTCCATTTGGTGATTTCGTCCATTCCTTTGTGACATCCAATCATTCTTCCAAGCTTTTCAGGTATTTTTTCGCACAACTTTCTCTCCTTTTTTATTTATAAAAATGTATCTTAATTCTTTTTTTTTTGGAGTTCTCTTCAATCGTCAATGGTCTATTTAGCGCTTCTAGGGTTTGCTTTCACAAGCATAAGGGTTTGTTAGGGTTTTATTTTTAGTTAGCATTTTTTTGGTGCAGTTGTGAGTGCTTTATATGAGTGAATCATCTAGAATTTGGAGACATATCTACGATCTTCACTAAATATACCCCGAGTCATTCTCTAATATGTTTCACTTCATTGCAAGTTTTTCACTCAGGAGACGATCAAGAAAACCTCAATTTTGTCCCTACGCTATCCTCCTCCATTTCTTGAGGCCCTAAAGCCTCAAGTGTAGAATATAGTAGCTCTAAGTTTCATACCTTAGATAGTTTTAATAGTTTCAATATCAGGGTAAGATGAAGAAATTACACGGACACTAGCAATTCCACCATTTTTACCAAGTTAAACTTAGTAGAGATGGAATTATTATCAAAAACCACCCTTTCTAATTCTCTTATAGTAGTCCCTCTTTTAGATGAAGAGATGGACTTGGATGAGGCATCTGTCCTTTGTTTAAATCCAAATACTTCTGATGCCAAGAGGAGCGATATATGAACTAAAGGCTTAGCCGATCACAAGGTCCTTTATTCCATCCTTGGCAAGGTTTTCATTAGTATCCCTAATAGATATGAGAGGGATTATGATTTAAGGAATAGTGATGAGTTATGTTTCCCCCTCTAGGATCTTCAAGTAGGAGTTCTTTTTCCCCTCCACTCTATGTCCATTCTAAAAGGGTTTGGGCTAACCCTTACCCAATTTCCCCCTGATGCATATAGAATCATTATATGGGACATGATTTTCTTGAGAAAATATGGGAGTTTTTACGTAGATGAGGATATTTTTAGGTTTGTATATCGTCTGAAGGAAAACCATATACCATAGGAATCCAGGGTATTACTATTTCTCCCCTAGGAAGTCCAACACCAAAATGGTCTAAGTTTCCCAAACAGTAACCAAAACTGGAAGACTAAGTATGTCTACATCTCTGATGCTTGGGAGTTCTTCCCAAATGACTCAGAAAGGGTAATAAGAATTCCTAGGGATTAGATCCATTCTGATCTGATCATCGAGAAATCCCCCTCTTTAGATGAAAAGCTAGTGAAGCTCATCAGTAAGGTCTGCACTTCTAACCCTATGTTCTTTGAGGATATATACATGCCTAAAATATTTGGAATAATGACTAATTACTTGGGCTTTACCACTATTGACCTCAACACGTACAAGCCCCCAAGCCTATTAATAGTGAAGAAAAAAGTTTTGAAGAGGAAGAGATGGTTGAAGTGGAAGTCAGCCAAGTAGTTAACGATGGTGAGGCCGAACAGAAGGTCGAAGAAAGTTAGATTTTTTTCACAAGTGTTAGTTTGTCTTAATATTAGTCGACCTTTGTCTTTGCTCTGTACTTCATAATTTTATTTATTTGTTACCCTTTCCATTGGTCATGTCTTATTACAGTCTCCACTCCCAACTCCATCTCCTTTGTGATGGCCCCAGCCAATATTTATCATGATCACATGAAAGAAATCAAGGCTGGGCAGTTGTAAGAACTAGTCGAGAGATCAACTGCTCAGAAGGCTAAGGATGAAGCGCGCACAAAATTGTGCAATGAAAACCCTCCTCGATCGACCTATGCTGAGGATGTAAGACTGGATGCTGAGGACGCCAATAAGAAATTTGTTGATAAAGGTAAAGGGAAGTCTATGAGGACCAACAAATCACTGGAGGATCCTTTCCTCAGGGATACCAAGTTGCCTAGAAAAAGACTCGATAAATGGTCATATAAGTTGATTCTTCCTCTCCATATGTCCCTGTTGAACCCTTTGAGTTAGAGCCCCCAGTTGATAAGGACGAACTGATGGAAGATCCTACTTTTAAACTGCTTAATATTACCAACACCATTGTTATTTTAGGCTACATGTGATGCAGTATTGACTTCCATTTTTATGCAAAACTTAGATGTGAAATCGTTATAAAATTTTACATCTTATAAATCTTATACAGTAAGTCAGTTGATCTCTTAATTATACTATATCTAGACTATCTCATTAACTTATTCCATTATTATTTCCTCTTTAAAGAGTAACATGGTTTCCAGCATTCTGAGGGAGAAGGCCAAGACTGCTGAGAATGTATGCGATGATCTTAGGATTGTTAAGGATGAGGTTAAGAATAAGGTGAAATCTCTTGAGGCTGATCTGACAAAGGCTTAATATACGTTATAAGAATGCGATGATCTGGTGGTACTCTAAGTGGAGGATCTCAGCAGGTTGGAGAGTGATCTCAAAGTTGTTAAGGATGAGCTTGGGCCTATAAAGGTGAAGCTTATTGAATCCTTGGTGATTACCTCCATGGTAGAAGAACGGGATGTGATGAATTTAAAGGCCTCTAAGGAGTATGTCACTGATACTACCATAGCCTCTCTCAAGTCCTATGATGAGATAAAAAAAGGTGACAAAGCACGACCCAGATATTGTTGAGATCGTCATGGCATAGGAGGGAGATGATGACAATTCCATGTTTGAGTAGGAGGAGGTAGCCCGTCGAGATGATGAATCCTCTTCTGAGGACGAAATCTAAATGCTTAAGGAGGTGGAAGGTGAAGCAGCCACGTGTTCCGCAGGGACTTCTCCCTCAGATGCTACTGAGAAAATTAAACTTTCCTCTAAAGATATTAGCGCCTCTTTTTAGCTTTACTCCTTTTGCTTGTATATTTGTTAGATCAACTGTAATTTGAACAAGTTAATTCTTAAACATTGTAATCATCATATTTTGGTTAATATGAAATCTCCAATGTCTTATCATTACTTATTGTGATCTTTATGATTATTGTATATGAGTTCAATTTTTCCACTATCATTTATGGAATCATTTTCTCATGTTTCTTTGCATACAGCCTACTAATTTTTGTGATGTAAGATGAACTTTATTTGGTATATGATTTAGATCAATTGGTTTGGCCTTGGACGACCTAATCTAAATTCATTTTGTCTAGTGAAAGACATGATTTTCCAAAAGTATGGAAGGTATGTGACCAGATCTTGTCGACACATCCTCTCTAAAAAATGTTCATGCATTCAAAGAAGTGCATTAGAATTGGGTTAATTTTACTGACCTAATCTATATTCATTTAGTCCAGTCAAAGACATGCTTTTCCAAATGTATAGAAGGTATATGATCGGATCTTTTTGTTACATACTTTTTAAAAAAATGTTTTTGTGCAGTCAAAATGTGCATTACATTAGTTGGGTTAGTTGATGCCGACCCTATCTATAGAAATAGATAACAGTTGAATCAAGACTTAGGGAGATAAAAAAACATTGTTATAAACGAATCTTTCTGCTCATACAACTTTGATGAGTTCCATTAGTAATTACTAGTGATAATATTTTTTTAGGTGCTCTGAATTCTATGGGGGTTTGAATGGCTCTCCTTCCAACGTTTCAATACGATAAGTTCCAAGCCGTACCACTTCGGCCACACGATAAGGACTGTGCCAATTGGGCTCCAATTTGTTAGCTTTATGTTTTCCTTTCTTCGGGACATAATGTAATACCCCGTAATTTTAATGACTTTAATATAAGATAAATTAAAAGTTAATGGGCCAAATTAATGGGATTAATTGGAATTAATTATGTGAAAAATTAATTGGGATTAATCCAGATTGATTATTACTAGAGATTAAAGTAATATATGATTTTGAATATTACTTAGTGATATTAAAGTAATATGTGAATATAATAATTATTGTCGGGAGTTACAAATACGGTAATAATGGAAATTAAGTCGGGACGCGCTAATGAGTCGTGTCGGGACTAAAAGTTAGGAAATAAAATGAGATTTATTTGTAAGTCATTTGGATGATCATTTAGAGTGCATAGGCAAAAAAGTCTACTCGGGGTTTGATTTGGGTCTCAGGTTAATTGGGAGATGAAAGGACACCCTGAAGGGGCATTTTAGTTATTTTGCTTGTGAGATGAATAGTACCTTCATTTTTTGTCTTTTAGATAACCTTGGAGACTTATTATATATGTGAGTTTAGATTGTACGTAAGATTTATTTCATCTAAACACAAGTGAGGTCTTTTGAGAGAGAGTGAAAAGACTTAGAGAGAAAGTGAAAGGTTATCTAGAGAAGAGGAAGAGTTGCTTGGAAAGGAAGAGTCAACTAGGGTAAACTAAGGGGACAACCACCATCTCTACATCTTGCACCACCACCGGATTGCCGCCAGAAAAATGAATAGTAGGTGCCAAACACTTGTATTCACCAAAGGTTTAAACCTATACATATGGAAAGTGTAATTCTTGCTCTATTTTGGTGCTTATATTATCCATTTTAGAATAGGATTTCATTTTTGGATTGATGAACTTATGAATTTGGGATTTAAAATGATTGGTAAATCAAGTTTAATGGATAGGCAGATTCATGTAGTTGGATATTTATACATGTGGAGACTATGAACATGAAAATGGATATACATGTAGAGACTATGAACATGAAAATGGATAGGTTTTATACGTGGAGGATTTATTTGTTTATTGAAGATATAAGAATAATGATAGTAGGTATTGAATGTAGATGAATTCTACTCATGTTGAATATGGAAATTTGATGATTTAGTTATGAAATGATAGTTCTAACTTCTGGGTTTTTAAGAGGTATAAAAATGGAGGATTTAGAAAAAATGGAATTTTAAGGATTTAATGGGTTTGATGATAATACCCTTATGAACATATGAATTTGATGTTATTCCTATATGAAAATCACCCTTGAACATGTTAAAACACTGTTAGTAAATCTAGGTTTTGGGTATAATATAATCCATAAGGGTTTGGGTGTAAGAACTTAAAGAAAAATGCAGAAAACTGAGGCTGAAGACGAACTGGAATGACGCCAAATGAGACATGTTGTCATTCGAATGAGATGCCATCTCGTTTGAACGAGGCTTCTGGGTTTTTGACAACATTCTAGAATTTCTAGTTTAGCCCAGAACAGTTTGGAGAATTGTATTTTTAGCCCACATTAGGTTGTGAATAATTTTGGTACTTGGTATTATGTGGGAGATAACTACATAATAAATATACAATGATAATCATGATTAACAAGTACGGGTGGTATTCGAGAAATACGACGGGTACTTGGGGTAGGATGAAATCCTAATATGATAATGGTCGAGTGCGTACCGAATTTTATATTGGTTGATGTGTATACATATTGATTGTTGATTTATGTGTATGACATACCTAGACTGCTTGCTATCGACGGGAGGTTTGTGCGTAGAGGACAGTCATATCCTGATGAGCCTTATGGGGGATTTTTGACTTGTTGCATTAGAACATAGAACTTAGGATGGATTGCTATGTGTGAAAACAACGGTATTGAACGATCATTTGGGTGTATAGGTATGTGCGTAGCCCAAAGGCTTAAGACTATGTTCGCCTCCAATATTTGTGTTTATTATTTATGGTTCGAGGGATATATCGAACCGACAGTCCTTTGTACAATGACGAGATGTACTCAGACATGATAGAAGAGTATGCATGCACCGTAGCTGAGTCTCAGGGTGAAGTAATGTATTTATATAATAAAGTGAATGTATATATATACTTGTAATATATTTTACATCTTACGCCGCAGTTGAGTCTAGGGGTGCCATATTAGTGTATATATATTATAGTGTGAAAATGTATATATACATGGGTCATTACCTACTATGGGAATTAAGTAGACATGAACGATAATGAAATGTGAAATGAATTAAGTAAGTGAATACTTAATTATATTTAATTGGAAAAAGGGATTATCCATGTTAAAGAGAAATTGGATATATATGTATTACCTGTATTGCGAGAGAAATAGGTGGGAAAGATTGGGCTATGATTAGTTGGCACTAACATGAACTAGTTAGCATGGGAACTGTAACTAGTATGACTTAGAGGTACGATAGGTGTGAACTCTAGATGAGAGGTGAGAATCTATGGAGAGAGTCCGATAACCTAACATGTATATAATAATTTCTAAATATAGCATTTATTCACTTTTTATTTTCTAAACTATTTTTTCATCGGGCTCTGACCCATTTTATTGCATATTATATTCTCTCTCTCGTATCTTCTATTTAAGGTGTCTAGACACTGGGACGCCAGATATATGGGATTGGTTATTGGCGTGTTATGGATGCTATGATATGGAGTTGAAGATTTGGTATTAGACGCTTCATCTTCTTGATTCATATGTTGTAGCTATTTCATTTAGGGCATGTCGCCTAAAGGATTCTAGTCTTTCCATCTCAGTCAGTTTATTTACATGTATCAGAGTTGATTACATTTGGTTTACGTTGGAGTATTGTATTGAGATTTTAAACTGTAGAGTTTTATTCCAGTTGCATCTAATTCAGTTTTGATGTTACTCAGTTGTTATTCATTATGTTAAATGGTTTATGTTTCAAAAGTGGCATTTTAATTAAATTAAAATTGAAAAGTTTTAACACATGTTTAATTAAGTATTAGGTTACTATGTTTTTTACAGTGATGCTAAGAATGATCCAATTGTAGATTCTATATTAATTTGGTATGGGATTTATCACCCGGTATTTAATTAAGCAGGGTGTTACAGATGGTATCAGAGCATCAGGTTCTAGTGTCTTTTAGGATCTGTACGTCTTATTATGTTTTAGAGTAATGTTCTTTGATATAGAGCCTTATCATAGGGATTGATGTACTCCTCTTCGTATTGCGACTTACGTTCTCCTACGAGAGTCGTTAGCAGGATAGCAGGAGGAGGACTCAGCCGAAGACTAAGAAGATTTTTGAAATTGTGATTGAGATAGAACTCACCATAATTGTTGTTTAGGCTGAGGACAATAATGAAGCTGTTTGGGAGTTGTAGTTTCCCAAGCACTATCACAATTGATGGTTGTGCCGTTCCAGACTCACCAGCATAGCTGGAATGGAAGTGAGTCAGATGGGTCTTTGAAGTAGACCATCTGTAGAACTGTTAGAAATGCGTAGATTTTATGTGTTAGCTAATGGATGGAGAATATCTAGAATCCTTGTCTCTAAACACACATTTAACTTGGTTATGGTTGAGGTCTTTTATGTTGTCACCTACTTTTATGATTTTGGTTAGCATTTCATCCACATAAACCTCCATTATGTTCCTTATTTTCTTTTCAAATACTTTGTTCACCAGTCTCTGGTAAGTGGCACCTACATTTTTTAGTCCTTTTGGTAATATCTTATAGCAAAAACTACCTCAACTGCTAATGAAAGACGTATTTTCCTTATCCCCTGGCTTCATTTTGATCTAATTATAACTAGAGTAGGCATCCATGAAGCTCAATAGCTCATGACCAGCTATTGAATCCACAAACTGATCTATTCGTGGTAGAGAACAATAGTCCTTTGGTCATTATTTATTCATATCTATGAAGTTTATGTACATCCTCCATTTTTCATTTTTTTGCGGCACCATGACCAAATTTGCTAGCCAGTCAGGGTATATTACGTCTTTAATAAACTCGATTTTCTTTCATTTTGCCACTTCCTCTTGTATTGCCGTATTTTTCTTTTCTGGGCAAACCCACTTTTCTATTTGATTGTCCTAAATTCTTTAACTATGTTGGGTTTATGGTAGATAATGGTTAGATTTATTCCATGCATATCCTCGTGACTCTAAATACATACATTCTTTCTAGCTCAAAGTAAGTCTGCCACCTGCTTCTTGAGGACTGGTTCTAAGGGAGAACCGATTTGAACTATCCTCTCTAAATGTTCATCATCTAGTATCACTAGCTCTGTCACTTCAATGGATTATCCTACTAGTTACCTATAGTTATCTCTAGAATATAATGTCTTGGTATGATAGGTTTAGGTTAACTTCTTACTTTCCTCCTCGTCAGTCGATGTGAAATCACACTCGCATACTTCCACTTGGTTTCCTTTCAATACTCCGACACTGTGGTTGGTGGGGAATTCAAGGCATTGGTGAACAGTAGAAGTTACAGCCTCAAACTTTATCAAACGAACTCTTCCAAAGATGATATTATAAGCTAATGAGATATTTTTGTCAAGAATGAAGAATCTCATTTTCTTTGTTCTGCAGATTGGCCAGGTATCTACCATGACTTCCAACTTAATGGTATCTAACGGGTTGTGACACCCCACCTATTTAAATACCGGGTGATTAGTCCTTTATAAAAATAAAATAGGAATATCATTTGGTTCATTTTTAACATCACTGTTGAAAACTTTGTATATTACTAACCACTTACGTTTTAAATAGACCGGTGAAAAATTCTATCTCTCACTAAACAACAACATGCGAAATAAAAAATAGTAACCAAATCATCTACGCGCTAATAATAATCTGAACCAATCACAAGATAAATAACTTAACAAATAATATCGAATAAACCATCGGTTCTCAATACAAAATCCAATTATGAGTCTATGAAATAAAACTAAATCCAATAATACATAGTCTGATACAACTAAATAAATGAAATAGTTAAAGGGGTGACATGCCCAAATGAAATAATAAAACGGAATCTTATTAGAGGAATAAAGCAACTGAAGCATCTAATCCAAATCCTGCAAGCATCCACAAGTGCTGCAACTACGCATCCCTGGAACAGATCATCAAGTTGGGCGTCCCTGTGGTTGAACACCTAAAAGGTTTTTAAAATATTTTGCACACGAGTCAGAGCCCAAAAAACCTTTTGAAAATATTTTGCAAGTGTTTAAATCACCGTTAAAAAGCGGTTATTGATTACACATGTTAGTTCAACGCACACTCCCTTGAGTTCCTCACCTTTCAACTAATATGCATGCCAAATGTTTCCTACCTAGATATACTACCCAACCAAACTAGGACTCATAAGTATCTATCTAATCACTACCAGGTTTGTCTCCCCCCATACCGCCCATGCAGTACGCTACAGTATTTCAATATTTAATCATTTAATCTTTAATTAAATTTCTCTTTAACTCTCCCGTACCGCCCATATAGTACACTGTCGTAACACTAATAATTAGCATGTCTAGTATGTTATTATTAACCATAATTAACAATTCGCGTATGTTATCATTAAACCATTTTATTAAGTTACTCTATTTAAATCATCTTTAGATATACGCGATCTAACTTTACTACCATCACACACTAAGTAGATTAATCATTATTTTAGATATACACTATCTAGTCGCCCTACTATTGCACATAAATAGGATAAATCACCCAAGTATATATATATATATATATATATATATATATATATATATATATATATATATATATATATATATATAAATACAGTATCTCCCGGACTGGACACCGCGATGCACACTTGCATACTCTACTGTCAAGTCCATGTACTTCGCGTACCACATTAAGGACTATTGGTTCGGAATGTTTCCTCGAACCATAAATCAAACGACATACTATGGAGATGAACATAGTTCTAAGCCTTTGGGTTACTCACACCCCTAACGCACCTAAATGATTGGTCACACTATCATAGACACAAGTAGTGCTTAACCCTAAGTTCTATGTTCTAGGGCACAAGTCTAAAATCCCCCCAATGGGATCATCAAGATAACAATGCCCACGAAGCAAAACCTCCCGTGATAGCATGCAGCATAGGTATGTTCACACACAAGGAGTACATAAAAGGCATACACACAACCTATCCATATGTCTCATATAAGCATACACACATCCTATAAATATAATCCATATAGGTACGCACACAACCTATATACATAATTCGTATAGGGATACACACAACCTGTGTAAATATAATCCGTATAGGTATACACATAACATATAAACATAATACATAAGTAGTATATATCTCTCAAATGCTCACCATACTGTCAACTTACAATAATGACTATATCGTATTTTCCCAAGTACTATTTTCTTCCCGAAGGTCCCTAGTTACCCCTTAAGTTATTTCAGTAGTTAATTCACTCACGCACTACTGGTCTACATCATCGGTTCACTCAAAATCCTCGTGAATCGATCTCATTCTCTCGAATTCACTTACATTACAAATTATGTTCGATTAAATCTTAGACTTAATTCTTCTCACGTATGACTAAGCCCTAACCCTACCATTAGCCTACTGGTAATCAAAAATCTCTCACTACATTTTAAAGATATCCCAAATTTTCACCCCGATTGTTATTCACAAGTTCTAGACTTAAATAGGGTAAAATTGCCAAAATCTGGGAAACCGAATTGATTCGCCCAAGGACCGAATCGATTCGAAAATTATTAGTTCTTCTTCTTCTATGCAGTTGTGTTTTTAAGATTTTTCACCGTTACAACTTTCTCAATTCTTCATGAAACTTAACCAAATTTCCAACAAACATTACTAAACATTATATAAGTGTGTAGGACTGATTTCCAACGTAAATCTAACATTAAATCATCACGAATTCAATCCAAGAAACGATTATTTTCTAAAATCCTTAAGACCATAGTTTTCATTATTTTTCATTCATAATCAATCATAAACCTATATTTTTTTCTTGTTCTTAATTAAATCACATCTAGTTTCATATTACCCACATACATAGGTTCATTCTACATGCAATCCTATCCCAATTCATGGGTTTTAACCCTCAAAAACCCCAAGAACGTCAATTTATCATCAAATATAAAACCCTACTCTACATGGGTATTATAACCTTTCACAAACATGCAAGATAAAAACTTGCCTTGAGATTTTAGGTTTGATTTGTGCAGAAAGATGGTAGAGTTGTCTTCCTCTCCTTCCGATCTAAACTCCATTTGTGGTGCTGGTGCAAAAGTGGTGTGGGGAGCCTTGAAATTCTTCTCCTTCCTACTCTAATGGACTCTATCTATTTTTCTAAATCTTAACCCTAGCACCCTTAACATACATGTTGATATAACCCTAGAAAATTCGTTGGTCCCCTTACCCCCAAAAAGCCAAAAGACCAAAATACCCTCTTGGGGTGCCGATTTGGCCTAAAAATGTCTCGGGACCCAATCCAAACCCTCGATTACACTTTTTTAACTATCTAGACCATTTCGAACACACTGACATACTCAAAATGCCCATTTTAATGACCCATAAATAAATCTCATTTTATTTAATAAATTGATATCCCGACATGACTGACACGTGCATCCCGAGTAAGTTAGCATAACTGTCATATTTCTCACTCATGATAATTATAATGAATTCTTACTAATCTATTACTCATTCACTAAGTAATAATATAATTCATACAAATAAATATTAACCCTTGTCTCGCTAATTAATATTTATTTTAATCCAGATTAATTTCCCATTTTAATTTAATTAATCCTAATATAAAAATCATTAAAAATACGGGGTGTTACACGGGTATACTTTTTCCCCCAATCCGATTAGAGGTCGGTGATACGCTTCTAATGTTTTATCAAGCATCCTCAATCATTGGAAGATATCATCAAACATGACATCGATCGAGCTCCTATTATCTACTAAGATCCTTCTCACATTTTTACCATGCATCATCATGCTATTTACCAGTGGATCATCATAAGGGTACAATAATCCTGAGAGGTTATCCCTAGAGAATCCTCTGATCAGTCTTTCCTTGGAGACCTTGTGAGGGCGTGTGTCTGCTACTACTGCCATGTTGACATATCTATTGTTGAAACAAGCTCTCACCTCATTGAGGTACTCTTTTCTTTTAGCTAGTTCATCACCTCCGCCAGCATCTCCTCCTGCAATAAAGTGTCATCTGAAATATATCATGTTCATCTCTTCCACGGGTTCAGTGGGACAAGTTATGAGGTTTGGATCTTACTCTTGAATTTTTCGTGCTCTTTTCTGGTCTTTTCCCCTAGCACGAGGTAATCTTGATCTTATTTTGGTCTTCCAATCCTCGCAAGGTTGTGATGGTCTACCATTTTTCTCAACATATATATTGAGCTTTTGTCTCTTAATAAGGGTATCAATTTCGTCTTTCAAGGCCAAGTAGTCCTTGGTTTTGTGTCTGTGTTCTTTATGGAATTTACAAAAGTTCCTTTTCTCCTCCTTCCACTAGGAGTTCGAAGTTTCTAAGGCCACTTTAGTTCACCATTTCCTCATATCTCGTCAAGGATATGGTGTACTCCTAAGGTTAAAGGAGTGTATTCATCGAATTTTTGGAATGGCCACTTCTCGTTCTTCCCCTTAGGGATCTCTTTGAGCTTCTTGTCAAGCTGCTACTTCGAATTTCTTGTGATTGAATTCTTTCACATCCATGGCCTCCTTTGCGTTTATGATCTTTCATGTCTTGTATAAGAGTTTAATCATGTGATGGGGGTCATTAGCTAGTGTCCAGAAAAGTTTTCCAAGAAATAAGCCCCTCATGATTACTGTCATGGCCACATTTTCGTTGTAATCTACCAATTATAATTTCTTGGAGTCGAACCTATTAATGTACTCCTTTATTATTTCATCCTCATATTGACGGACGCTTGACAAGTAAGCCACCCTTTTCCTGGTTTTTACCTCAAAGAAAAAATTATTTGTAAAGAGGTCAGCCAGCTATTTAAACTCTAAGATTTCCCCTCTGGGAAGTCCATTATACCAAATTTGAGAAGGGCTAGTGAGAGTGCTTGAAAAAGCTCTGTAATATATCTCGTCAGCTATAGAGAATATGTTATATGAGGTTTGAAATTGTTCTACATGTAAGATATGATCTGATTTTTCTTCTTACTTAGGTTTGATCGTAGGTGGAAAGAATTTTACGAGCGGAGGTTAACTAACCATGGAGGTCATGAATGGAGACCCTTGAACAAATCTTCTCTATAATGGATTTTTCATTTTTATAAGGTTTCCTAGGCAGTTTTCTATCCTTTAAATAGATTCATTCCACAACTGAGTTTCCTCGGTTGCAGTGTTAAGTTGTCTGCGGCTATTTACCGAACACTCTTCCCTTAGAAAGAGGTGCTCGCATTGGTTTGATACCTTGGAATGACCCCTTGAACTGTCTCCTCATCTATGATCTTCCCTCCTGTATTCTTTTCATGTTATTCCATCTTCGGGGTATGGATGTGCTTGCTCCCATTTTCTTCTCAGCCTGTTAAAGATTGGAACCGTGCTAAGTCTCTTAAAGGCACTTATACATTCCTCTGAGTATGTCTAGTCATCATTATCATCATTTTCATGGGGTAGAGGTCCTACCAGGTTTTTAAGATGATTCCTTCAGTTCAGATGCTTGTAGCCGAACAAATCTATTCATCTTAGATCCCATATATAATGTTTTGAGATTTTCCAAAGCTTTACCTCGGCTCTCTTGCCTCCTATCTTGGTAGGGGGTGTGGGGGTGTTTTTTTTCTTTCCAGCACTTATCTCCATGGTCTGGGTGATTAGAGGTGAATCTTCTCGTCTCTGTGAGGCCAGGACAACACACACATAAATCCAATTAAGTCTCATATTACAATAGGAGTGGAGGGGAGTGCATCTTCCTTTTCCCTGCTACTTTTGGATGTTCGACCATTGTTGCAAAGAGTGCCCAAAAAAATAGAGTATAGCCACAAGAAAATAGAGTGTGGTAGGATTTCTTGGATTTTAACAATAGAGAACTGTTTGATCTAGATTTACGTAAAACTTATAAGTGGGAACATAACTCGGGGATTTTAGGCAAGAAAGTTTACTGGTATAAATAGTATAATGGGTATGTAATAGGACTTATAGGATTTAAATTGGGAACTTGGTACTTTCGCAATTAAGAATCAAAATTTGGTTGAGAAATAACTAGGCTTTTAAGCGTTTCTCATATGTGATGCCATTCAGTTATTATCTAAAATTGGAGTTCAATTGGTGTCTCAATCATAAAAATACCAGATAACAAATAAAATGTGGAAAGTAAATATTATAAGGTGGTTAGGATAAGAGGATTAACAATGAGATAAAAGTGGTTTAGCCTTATAATTGGCCTACATCCACTGGATGACTTACTATTTTCAAATATGTCTCAAAGGATACAATTGTATCTAGGGTTTCAGATAAATAAGGGCATTTAGTATGTAAATTACAAAACCTAATCTATAATCAACTGGGCCTCTATCTGATATTAGTTGGCTACCTTTCTAACTGAGGGATCCCTCCATTTATAGTGATTTTGGTAGAAGGAATAAGTGTGCTGTCCAGCATGGGCCAAGTGGGGGACTCTTATATTAGCGGAGCACTTCTTGAGTTATTTATGAGTTTTTCCCATCAAGTGGGTGGCTTAGCGTGTCAACCATAAGAAAAATTGAATGAATGTTGTCTCGCCAGACACTAGACTTCTAGGTTTTTGCTTTGCCTTGCTGTCATTCAACTAAGCAAGTGAGGTAAATGAACTCCCGACCGGTCAAGCTCATGTACTGGATTGACTTCGGAAGGGGACGATATCTTTAGGTAGTGTAGTGTTGTTTCACAAATATGGTATAATAGTGACTGCATGTTTTTTACCTATACGTACTTTATACACCTTATACTTATAAATTGAAAAAATTCAAAAATAGTTATTTGATAAGGGAAAAACACCTTTTGCCTTTTCGATTATCATTACTTGTTATTATTGATTATCTTTTTGATGATATCTTTACTTCTTTATGTGATTCTTATTATTCATGTTTATATTTTACTCCTTTATCCATTACGGACAAAAAGGGGGAGAACAAATTAATGGGGAGTTTTATTTATTTTTATTTAAAACTCGTATGTGTCATGATATTTTGTTTGTCTACATCTTCATAACTACTTCCATGTATTCGAAGGCAATAAATTGATAACATTTGGAAGATTTAAGTTCGTTCCTCATAACAACATTCGAAAGAGTTATGAAAAGTTTTGGTAAACTCTTTATTTATCCAAGGGATTTTTTAAAAGAAATAATTTTCTTTAAAAAGTTTTCAAAATATTTTTAAATGGTTTTTGAATAATTTTCTAAAATTTCACTAACTTGTTAGAACGAGATTGACTTGTTGTTCAAACGAGTTTACACAGTGTCATTAGAATGAGATTCCTTCGTTCGAATGAAATCTGGGACGATGCCTTTTGATCAGTTATGTAATGTTGTTTGAAGTTACATTAGATGTCGTTCAAATGAGATTGGGTACATCGTTAGAACAATTTTCCCACGTACAAATGAGATCTAAAGCGACGCCTTTTAACAGGTTATAGAACGTCGTTCGAAGTTTTATTGGAAACATGTTCGAAGAAAAAATGGTACGTCGTTCAAATGAGGTACTACGTTGTTCGAATGAGTGAACAAGTTTTTTCAAAAACAAATCTGATCCAAATCTCTAATGCCTATCTATTTGCAACAAATATCCCTATAAATAGAGATACGGGATTAGACTCTTTTCTTAGTCATTTTAGAGTTCCTTAGCGATCAAACTCTATCAAATTTGCATTCAAAGTCGTTGGATCTTTAAAGATCACTTTACCAAATCAAGAAGAACAAATTCCTTATTCAAAGACTCTTGTAAATATTTTATCTACTACTAATTTGTGGAGTTGAGGCCAAACTACCGAAGAAAATGGTTGATCAGTGGATACCAAGGGAAGATCGCTTTCTATGGACAGTAGTGGATTTTGTTGTATCTGTAGAAGACTTAAAGAACTGTGTGTTATGTTTAGTGGGGCTAAGTATTCTGTAAGCCGTCTAGTGTCTATCAGTTTTGATATAGTGTTGAAATAAAGGTTTTTCCCAAAAATGATTTTTCCTTACTTCTTTGCATGCTTGTTTGGTTTGGCTTATTCAATTTGGACTTCATCATTACATGCACACTAAATTAAATCAAGATACAATTTGTTAAAATTTGAATATGTTTTTGTTTGGCCTAAGGTACGAATAAATCAATAGTTATTACATTCTTATGAGGGGAGCCTAAGGCTTAATTCTCTTTGTGGGTTTGATGACTCTCGAGATCCTCCGATTCACTAGGATGAGTGTAGACCCATTTGAATCCATCAATAAGAAAATTTTGAATACTTTTAATTTTTATATCTTTTGTGTCGTTATTATTTTTTAATTTTGGCCAATACTGATAGTTTTCAATTTGCATATCATCCAGCAATACTCTAAACAACACTTAGTAAATGGATACCCCTATAACTGGAAACACTATTGCCATACTTATGGGGAAGGTAACACGGCTGACTCATCCTCAGTAGAAATTTCCAATTATTGGCCCTAGCATGGCCGAGGGAATAAAGAAGATATAAGAGGATGGCTGATCTTCACCCGTCCCTACGTAAAAAAAATAATAAGGTCTCCAGAGACGACCACTTTTCCTAACATCCTAATTTTGGATGATACATCGTTCACGGTGCGTATATCCTAATTGGCCATGAACCTTGACTCTCTTTCGGTTGTCAGGCTAAGGTCGAGGAGGTCATTGCCTTGGTAACCCCCTCATGTGATAGTCAATACTTTGAGGCCCAAAGAAACAGTAGGGTGGCTAGATTTTTCCTTCATATGGTCACACAGGTATTACCTCCATTTCATCAACTATTGTAGCTCAAATGTTTCTTAATTTTTACAAATTTTTATCTTGTATTTTATTATTTACATACTGATTTTTCTATTTTTTGTCTGCATTTTGTCCTTTCTCTCCAATATCTCCATTATAGGTGTTAGAGGACGAGCTCAAAATTAGACTTGCTGAAAAGATAGCATCTCAATTGAATGACTAGAGAAGCAGTTGAACGACCAAAAGGTTGCTCATGAAGATGAGACTCAGAAACTCCGAGATCAATAAATAAACCATGTTTCTGCTTTGAAGGATAATTATAGAGCTTAGGTGACTGTGCTCAAAAGGAATCTAAAGATGTAGAAAGATTCCTAGAAGGATTTTCTCAGGTTCAATGCTTAAAATGTTAGGGTTGGGAGTTTAAATAAAATGAGGAATTCGTTGGCTATGTCGTCCAGTATCTGGAAAGGGGTTATAAAGCATCTTGTAGATGGGTCATGAATAATTTTTTTACCTCATCTCCAAGTACCCCAAGCTAGCCGAGTTTCTTAAGAAGGTCCATGACAAGATAGATAATGCCGATGTTATTGAAATGAAAGTGGATGGGGATGAGAAATCCTAGGTTGCCGAGGAGGAAGATCATCCTGGCGACCAGAGGCCACTACCACAGTCGCAGATGGATTCCATTATCCCTGAAGCAACAGCTACTGATGGCTTGGTGGTCGAGACTTAAATTCTGTTATTTTATCTTTTGGGGCTACCGTTTGTGGTCTCTGATGCCCATTTTTTTAGTAATTGCTATTGTCGTCCCACTTTGGGATTAACAATTTTTTAATCTTCAAATTTTAACAACCCTCTATTGGGGTTTTTTTATGGATGCTTGTCTTAAATACACTATGATTCTCTTATCATATGCTCAAGTGTAGTGTCGGCCTTTATATTCACCATACAACATGATGTTTAAGTCTCATCGAAAGAAAATGATGTTTATTTTTCCCACCTCTCGGGGTTTTTAATGAGACATATTAAGGAGACGAAACTCCAAAACACTCTCGTACTGTCGCGAGAGAGATTTTCATTTAACTATTAACCATAAAAATGATGTTTATGTCTCATCATAACAAAATAAAGTTCAATTTTTCCCACATTTTTGGGTTTTTAGTGAGATATGTTTAGCATATGAGACTCCGGAACACTCTCGTACCACCAAGGGAAAGATTTACATTTAACTATTCACTATAAATATAATGTTAAACTTCACCATAAGAAAATGATGTTTAATTTCCCACCTCTCAAAATTTTTAATGAGATATGTTTAGGAGTTGAGACTCCAAAACACTCTTGTACCGTCGAGAGAGAGATTCAATTTTTACATTCACATAAAATAATTTAGTCTCACGATAACAATAATGATGTTTAAGTTTCCCACCTCTCAAGATTTATATTGAAACATGCTTAGGGAACGAGATTCCAAGCATTGTCACATCATAAAGAGAGAGGTATTTACATTTAACCATTCACCATAAAAATGATATTAAGTCTCACCATAATAAAATGATGTTCAAGTTTCCACCCCTCAAGGTTTCTAATGAGATTTGTTCTGGGGACAAGACTCTAGGACACTCTCATAGTGTCGAGAGAAAGATTTATATTTAACAGTTCACCATAAAAATGATTTTAAGTCTCACCATAGCAAAATGATGTTTAATTTCCTCACCTCTCAGGGTTTTTAATGGGATATGTTCTAGAGACGAGACTCCACGATAGTCTCGTGCCCCGAGATAGAGATTTCATGAATGTATACGATACTCGAAAGATATAACTAGAGAATTTGAGAAAACACTTCATTTCATTCAAAATTTCTCTCTACAAAATTTGATTACATACTAGACAACTTCTCCCAAGCTATTACATATAGATGTTCTCACTGAAAGCACTTTTTCAAATGATTGATATTCAGCGGGTTAGTGAATGGGTCCCCCCTAGATTCTCCAGGCGGTATATTCCTAGGACTACCTCTTTTTTGACTCTGTAGGGACCATGCCAATTAGGATAGGCTTGTTGGATTTTTATATGACCGTTTTGAGTACGAAATTGCCCACTTTGATGGGATGAGATTTGACTTGTTTTATAATTTTAAAATAATTAATTGGTAGGCCGACTATCATACGATTGTGTCTTCCCTTCATTTTTCGATGAGGTCCAAATCAAGTATTCTCTCTTTTAAGTTCATTTAAGGGTCGTATATTTGGATTCTGTGACTCGGCAATCCAATATCGGTGGGGATCATTGTCTCTGACCCATACACTAAAATAAAAGGATTCTTCCCTATCAGCATTCTTTCAATCATCCGGTACAATGTACAGTTTGTCGAGCAATTTTCCCTTGGAATCTTCTAATTTCTTCTTTATTCCACCCAATATCATCAGGTTTGTCTCTTCAGTTTTCTCATTTTCTTGTGGTTGTCCGAGTGCCGAGAATATCTTTCTGCCGACTCTACCATAGTAGTAAGATGGGTACTTTTTCTTGAACTTTTTTCCATTATCTGGTATCAGAGTATTTGGCAGTCTGTATCACTAAATGATATTTCTCCAAATAAATGTGAACACTTCTTTTCAAGGATAATTACCATGGCCTTTGCCTCTACCCATTTTAAAAAATAACCAATTGCGATAATCAAAAAATAATAGTTCCCCTTAGTTCTTGGTAATGGGACACGAAATCAATTCCCCACATCGTAAAGGGACATGGGGCCGAGGTAAGAGAAGACGATTGATGGGTTTGATGGGTTATGTTGGAAAAGCATTGATAGTTGTCGCACTTGAGGACGTATTCGGTCTCTTCCTTGGTAAGGTTTGGCTAGAAGTAGCCCTGAGTGAAAAATTCTCTTCACCAAAAATCTTCCTCTGATATGGCTCGTGCATATACTTTCATGCACATTTTTTAGCACATAACTAACTTCTATTGGGTAAACACACCTCAAGAGAGGTTGGAAATATCCTCTTTTATACAAACCATATCCTATGATAGTAAATTTAGCAGCTCAATATCGTACCTCTTCTATCGACCTTATTTTCTTAGAGCTTTTCATCCTTTAAGTACTTAATGACTGGTTTCATCCAAGATGGTCCTTCATATGGGGAAAATCTATATCGATGCATGATTTTCCCCATCTGGAGCTCACTGATGAGGTATATCATATCAATTTTCTCGTCATAGTCCAGATTTTCTATAAAGTAGGGCTTCATCTTTTTGGGTGCATGAGTTCTCTCTAGATTTGCCACATGTTTCCCGACCTTTAGAATCTTTATCAACATCTCATTGACATAGACTTTCATCATCTTTTCGATTTGATCCTTGAACATTTTGTTGATTAGACTTTGGTAAGTATCCCTTGCATTTTTAGACCGAATGGCATTACTTTATAGTGGTAAGTTCTTTTATCAGTTATAAAGGATGTCTTCTAGGCATCGCCCTCATACATGGAGATCTAATTATAATCAGAGTAAGCATCCATGAATCTCATGAGTCATGCCCTATTGTGGCGTCTACTATATGATCAATTCTCGGAGAAGGTAAATTATCCTTGGGCAAGCCTTGTTGAGATCAGTGAATTCTACACATCCTCCACTTGTCATTCTTCTTTGGCACCATGACGATACTGGATAGCCATTTTGGATATTGAACTTATTTAATTAACTTTGTTGTATATAAATTTTTCACCTCTTCTTGGATGACTTCATACCTATCTCTAGCATGACAGGTGACATCGGGATCAATGCACAACATGTCACTGTGACTCCATGCAAATATACTTTGCCTTTTTCTCAATAGTTCAACTAGTTCCTTCTTTAATAATGGTTCCAAAAATGATCCAATATAGATAGTTTTTCCTAGTTCATCCTCTTTGAGGATGATGGATTCCACCTCTTTCATAAACTCTCCTTTTTTTAGTTTCTACTCATCTCTTGGGTTTTGAGTGTAAATGTTGTACGAGGTGGTTTTCCTCTTGTGATCTTCTCTTTATTCTGTTAAGGTGAAGTATCACTCATATGCTTCCACTTGATCACCATTGACTTTCCCTAATCTCTAAGGAGTCGTGAATTTTATCATTTGGTGTACGATGGAAGTCACGTCTTTAAATTCTTTCAAGGCTACTCTCCCCAGTATGATTTTGTAAACCGAGAAGACATTCTCTTTCCTCATAAAAATTTATCATTTTATCAAGCATCTCATCTGGATGTCAATGCAGACATCCATCTCAACCATTCCCAATGGGTAGACCTTATCTCCGTTGAACCCAAATAGTGGAGGATGATATGAAACCAGTCTTTTTCTTTATGATCTTAAGGCCTTTAAAACAATACCAAAACATGAAATCGGTTGAGCACCCCCACTCGACCAGGAAATGAGACACATTGAAATTGTGAACTCATGTGATGACGATAAGAGGATCGTCGTGTGGGGATAAAATCCCCTTAAAACACAAAATGGTGAATCCCACTACGATACTCTCCATATCTACCTTTTTTAACTTACCAGGCTTTGCCTCTGATTCTTCCAAGTTAATGTCTACCCTCTTTGATCCTGCTTTGGACTCAATAACATGATCCCTCATATTGTTCGACTTTATTCCTACACCTATCATTCCCTCATATATCATTTTAATGTCAAAAGAGATCATGTGAAGGTTACCTTTAACTGCGCCAGGTCTTGCTGGAAGATCAGGAGCGTCATCCTCATCGTCGTCCAACTACGGATCATTTTGGTACGCTTGGACATCCTTCTTCTTTGGCCTATCATATTTTGATGAGGAATTTATTTTCCTCTTATCATCTTATCTTCCACTCTTATCGATGTACTTTCATATCTTTCTCTATTTTAGAAACTTCTCGATCTCGTCCTTTAGAGTGAAGCACTTATAAGTTGTATAATTGTGATCCTGATGGAACTCACTCCACTTGCTCTTATCCCTCTTATGGGTAGAAGCTCTTAATTTCTCAAGCCATTGAAGTTCTTTGTCGTCTTTGATCTCATTCAGAATGAGATCAGGACTAATTATCAGTAGGGTGTACTTTTCCAAATTATCATCATCCGACCTCTTCTTCCCCTCTTTATCCATTTCCTTATCCCAGCACTGCCCCGATTTTTTACCGCCGGTCTCTTTTTTGTCTCCTCTCTTAGTATCCATGGCCTCCTTTGCGTTCATGATTCTCGCGGCCTTGGCCAGAAATTTTGTCATGGACTTTGGAGGATCTTTGGAGAAGTTCCAGTAGATTTTTCCAGGATAGATCCCACTAATGAGGGTTGTAATAGAAATTCTCTCATCATAGTCCTCAACTTTTAATTTATCCTTATTAAATCGAGATATAAAATCTCTTAAGGGCTCATTATTTCCTTATTGGAGATTCAACAAGTGAGTTACACGCTTTATAGGCTTCATGCTGAAATAGAAGTTATGGATAAATTTTTCATCCAGCTGCTTGAAATTGTCTATTATTCCCCTTAAAAGACCTATGTACCATACATGAGCATCACAGGTGAGAGTGATGGAAAATTCACGACACCTCATTCGGTCTGGAGTGGAGTATGTTAGTCGTTGGCTAATACATTTCTATGTGATGAACGGGATTGGTACGTCCATCATACCTGGGTGTTATATATAGTGGTTTGAACTTTCTAGGTGTTGGATAGTTGATAATGCTTGGTATAAAAGGATATGCCTGTATATATCCCCTCTGACTGGAAACATTCTAGATAGACCTTAAGGGAAGGAAGCATAGCCAACTCAGCCTCTATAAAAATTTACAACTGCTACCCCAGCACGGTCGAGGGGGCAAAGAAGAGAAAAGAGACCACACTTATGTATATCAATGTCGGTGGGAACATGACTCTTTTGAACCCATGAGGGTGGATCCTTTTTTTCAAGATTCGTGCCCACCGTGGTGGTATTAGAAATAATGGGATCATGTGCATCATTCTCACACTCAAGATCATCATTAATAAACGTAGACAATATATCATATCTAATCGTGATGTGTATTGATTTCTTGACCTTAGATATTTTAAGGCTATACACCTCTAGGCTCTACTAGTCGATGAATATCCTAAAAATATGCCCTCATTGCATCTAGATTCAAATTTCCCTAAATTCTCTCAATCTCTAAGGATATAGCAAAGACTCCCAAAAACTCAAAAATACGATAGATTGGGTTTCTTCCCAGTCCATAACTCATATGGCATTTGAAGTGTGTGTGGAGGAAGATAAACCCTATTCACCATGTGGCATGCGATATTAACCACCTCCACCCAAAATCATCTAGGCACGTTACTACCAAGGAGAATGGATCGCGCCATCTCTTGGATAGTATTATTTTTTTGTCAGTAATCGCATTTTGTTAAGGCGTGCCTACCGTCAAAAAATTGTGTTTGATGCCTATACAATCACAATATACACCAACACCAGATTCAGTAAACTAAGTGTCATTGTCACTTCTCAATTTATTAATGGAAATATTGTGTAAATTTTAAAGTCGACGAAACTTGGTTATAAGGAAGTCACAAGCGTTGGATTTTTCCCTAAGAAATCCAATAATGGAATATCTCGATAAGTCATCGAACATCACCAAAATATACTTCCTACCACTAATGCTTTCAATTTGCATTGGACCCATAAGATCCATGTTTATAAACTCTAACACACGTGCGGTAGTAATAGTATGCAACTTCCTATGGGGACTCTTGATTTGTTTCCCTTGTTGTCAAGGACCATAAATCAAGGAAGTTGGTTTCACAAGTGATGGTAAGCCAGGAACTAGGTCTTCCTTAAATAACTCGATAAGATCTCTGAAATGGACATGACCTATTCGTTGATTCCAAAGGTCAATGGTGGAGACCTTAGCACTATTTTATACTAAAGAGGACTTGGGAATGATACCAAAGCAATTGTCGGTAGTCCTCAGACCTTGTATCAAAAGTTTATCGAATTGATCAATTACATGACATTCCAATCGGTCAAACTTTAACACAAAGTTATCATCATAAAGTTGGCTTATGCTTATTAATTTAGTCTCCAATCATTCAACATACAGGACATTTTCTATCTTAGGAAAGCCAAAAATCTCCATGAAACCTCCTCCTTATATGCTAGACCTGCTCCCATCCCCAAAGGTGACTATTCCTCCCTTGCAATCCATAAGGTGGGAAAATGTGACTTGTCACCGATCATCTACCTAGAGCACCCACTATTAAAATATCATAATGAAGTGTCTTGAACCTTAAGATCAATGTGAACAATAAGGGACTTTTCATCACTTTTATGTACCAAATGGTGGTAACTCTTTACTTACCCTTATCATTGTTGGGACAAGTCATTGTGTTAGAAGTGTTCTCATGAGGCTCAACCATACTTTAAAATTCTTCCATTAAACATTTAGAAGTAATGACTAGAAACTCAACTTGCTCTCTAAGACTAGTTAGGTCGCTATAGCGGTGTGTGGGATCATGTATGTGAGGAACTCTTCCTAGCCTGTAACAAAACTCCCTAAGGTGACTTTTCATTTGAAATTGGTACAAACATAGATTTCTTTGGGTAAAACTTGGTTAACACGCCTAGGATGAGTTATACTTAGTGGGTGTTGGAGGCTAAGTGTAAGTGTGAAATGCTCTGATACTACTTGTAAGAGTGCGCATGATCTTAATGGATTAAGTTATTCAATTAATAGCAAAGTACTCTTAGGTCCCTGGCAATTAAATTTTAAACACTAACGAAATTTTGCCAAATTTTAAACACTTAGGTCCACTAATTCTCTTCTGGTAGAAGTCCACACTAGTGGCAAAACAAGTGGACCGAATAGTAAATTGTCCTTAAATGTTTAAAAACTGTCAACAATGGACCTAATTATAAATTTCCCTTTAATTAAATGTCCAATCATAAATCCATTTTTATCTTATTATCCCAAGACGTGCATTTAAGTGATAAAACAGATAAATAAAATATGCAATCATACGACAACTAAGGAAAAATCCTTTTTTAAGGCAAAACCTTTTATATCAACACTTTAGAAATTTTACAAGACAATTGATTTACAATACTACTTGATACATCCACAAGTATAACATGCAGTCTTCACAAAATATCTAAAGAATACTACTCATTCCTAAGCATCCCATATGTGGTGGTCCACCCTCAATATCCACCGATAAGCCTTCAACCTTCAGTATTTAGCCGTGATCCCTACGGGTTCACAAGTGGGTCGTAGAAATAATCCCTCCACAATGAGTTTAACTCAACTAAGTTTCAAAATAATTCATAAAATATATTTGCGGAAGTGTTTATGAATCAAAACTGTTTTATAAACATAAAATATTAAAAACAAATTGTAAAAGATATGCACAAATCATTTTGGCAAAAGTGCCATGAAATTTGGAGACGAAACAAATATTTATAGGTCGTGCACAAAATTAGAGGCAGTAGCTCATTCGAATAAAAAATAGAAGTCATTCGAGCTAGATAGGTATTTCATTTGAATGAAACACATTTAGTTCTGTAAGAGGGTACTTTAGATTATAAATGGAGGCGTGACCCCTTTTGAGTATGGTAATGACAAGTTAATTAGCCCAAGACCTTGGATTAATGATAGGACATGCAAACACAGATCCAATGAAGATGAATTCAATTTAAACTCGCAAATCTCTCGTGTATAACTCAGAAAGTAGTAATGAAACTTAGAAGTAACTCGGCTAGAGGGAGATAGAAGTAAGCACCCTAGATACACCTTGGTAGGCAGGTAGAAAACACACCATACGCCCTCACCAATCTCTCTCAGGTATTAAAAGCTTTTGTCATAAATAACCATGGTGGGTGGGTAAAGACTCTCTGGTTTGCAATAACTCTCTTTCTCTGTTGTGTATCTCTAGTAATAACTCCATAGTTTTTCACAAGAGATCATGTCTCTCCTCAGGGGTGGTTGGGGTCCTTAAATAGCCCCCCCACACCATCCCCGAGGCAACTCGGTCATTAAAACTATGAAATACATCCCTAATACTTTATGTCACAACATTAAATGTCTGCTGCACTAGTTGGCTCCACATCATAAACATTAAATGCCAAGACATGCCTTTTGCCTGACCACTGTGTGTCAGGGGAGGGGGTTGTTGCCGCAGAGGTGGCTCACCAACTGCCTGACATCCCCAAATACCACGGTGGTTTACTCAAGTGCATATCTGACATTGTTTAGCTGACTAGTGACATCACCTACAGTAGATGTGACATTAAGTAGAGGATTGTTTGGTTCATAGCCTAACACCCGATGGAATTCCAAGTTGTTCTGCTTGAGGTTCCACGGTCAGGGTTCTTCGGTGTTTTACCAGATGTATCTAAGATGGTCAGGACAAGCCCCGACGGTGACTTACTTCTCAATCCTCCAAACCAAGCCCCTCTAAAGTTTCCACGGTGAGGTCATTCGATAGAGCATGAAAGCTCTCCCAGGCCCTGCTAAGCCTGGTCTCTCGTAAGTACCGTTTGACCTCACACAAACTGATTTATTATTACCGTTATGCCATTACAACCGTTATAGCTTACAGTCATCAATAATGAACATACAATACAACTTAATACAACAAGCTAAACTATGAGCCGCCGTGCCAAGCTGCCTCGCTGAGTTGTCGCGCTTGAGCTGTCACGCTTGCTTAATCGCAAACTGTTGCTAATTAGGGATTCTCCCCTACTCTCGAGATTACCTTCAAGCCCCCTCTACATTTGCCCCCTCGTGGAGGGATTTTTTATGGGAACAAGAAATGCCTGCACGAAAACTTCTCAATCCGATGAGCCTTATCAAAGCCGAAGCGCCATCCTCATTGGGGCTGGGGCGAGGGGACATTGCCGCTTTTTCTTCGTGCTGGTCTTCAACCGTTCTAACCTTAATATGTGAAATTCTTCTGAAAGACCTAGTAACCCTTTCAAATACTCGTTTGGACTCCTAGTAAATGAAATTATCCCTCGTGGTGCTTCATTGTGTTCGAGAAGCATTTAGGACACGTGAGATCTTCTTCATTAGGAATTCATTGGATATGTCTGACCAAAAATTCTGGCGCCAAAACTGAGGCTTATTGGAGAAGGCAACGCTTCTTGTTCTCTATGCGTCACTTCATTGAAAGTGTGGCGCTGTCATTTCAACTGCCAAAACACTTCCCAAAGTGCCACGTGTTTATTAAAAATGATTGCAGGCGGTTTTGCACGTGTGATGGTGGGAGACTGAAACGACCACTCCAAAATTTTCAAACGGCTATATCCAAAGCACTTCAACCCTCTCTTTCTTTTTTCTTACTCTGTTACCATCTTCTTCAAACTTCCATTTTTAAAGAGAGAAAACTCTGCAAGAACTCCGTTGTTGCTACAGCTTCTGTTCGCCTTCTTCCCTTCTCATCCTCTGTATCGCTACCTGTGCTCATGGTCTTCTACTCTCGTTCTTCAAAATCGCTCTTGATTAAAGTTTTCCTACTGTCTTCATCATCGTTTTCCATGGCAACCTCAAGCAACCTTTCTATCTCTGCCACTGGTGCTTCGTCTGCCACCACCACTGCTGTCTCCGCCCTGGATGCTGCCCGCCAGGAACAGCTGAGGTTTTATTGTCATTCTCCTATTTTTGGCGAGGGTGATGACTTTACTGTTACCTGTAAGGCTGTGCACTTTTCTTCTAAGTTTGAATCCTTACTGTTGGATGATGAAGACGAGGATTCTTTTGAGTGGGTATTTCTTCCTCCAGAGGGGACTCTACGATTTCTCTTGGAGTGAGGGGACTTCCCATATCCCATGTTAACTTCGAAGCGCCAGGGGGCTCTTCTGCACACTTTGCTGCCTGGAACCCTCATATGAAAAGTTCTTATGATGATATTCTCAGTAAGCTTGGGTTGCAACAGGCTAAATGGTTTGGTGAGTTCACTCTTTCGAAGAACAATGCTGCTCTTCCCATCCTTGTCTCTCGATGGAAAGTTACTACTCACACATTCATCGCTGCGTGGGGCGAGTTCACCATAACTATGGAAGACATCTATGAGCTCTTGGGCCTCGATGCAACAGGCCATGAGCCCTATACCGATGAGGCTCTTGATGCTCAAGAGACTACAGATCGTTTGGAGTTGAATCGTATATGCCGAAGCTGCATCGGTTCTTCCAACAAAGCTACTTTCTCTCCCTTGATCAATTATTTCTTCAAGGCTTCTGGTGAAGGAAGTTCCTCAACAGATGCTCCTGGCCAAGGTACACCGTTGGAACTTCCTGCCTATATTCTTATGATTCTCTCCCGTTTCCTTTTGACGGGCAAACCCAACGACCAGCCCCGAAGGGACCTTATCAACCTGTCCCTTCGTTTGGCTCGAGTCATAAAACTTCCCCTGGCTGCAATTTCCTTGGGATCCCTTTACACCTGGATGGATAGAACTTTTTTCGACATGGAACGCTCTCTCGGCCGTTATAACTTGGCCAACTTTGCCAACAGCATTCTTCTAACCAGCTTCTTTTACTTTCACTTTCTTGTCGTAGCGGCTAAAGCCAACAGTCCTCCTTCGGGGGAAACAATTCTGCCTCCACGGTCCTTTATTTATCATAGAAGACAGAGCCGAAAGGAGTTAATATCTTTGATTTCCCATTTTGAGAACTTTATCATGAGGCCTTATCAGGAGGAAGCCCTCTTTCACACTTGTGAATTTTTTCATCATGAAGCCAGAGTGATACAGGCCCCTACCCCCGATATTGAGGATCCCTTACTCGCCGTGGTCCTCCTTTTCTCCCCAGGATATCTGCCTTCTTACACTGAGTGGGGATATACTAGTGAGCACTATAATCCCAACCGATGCAGCCGCCAGTTTGGGTTTGACCAGGGGGCACCACATCCAATGTTTCAATCGTCAAACCCCAAGGTCTCCTTTAGCGAGGCGTGTTCTCTGTTTTCTTCAACCACTGCGTGAGGGATATGTTCAACCATGGCTGGGCGAGTAACCATTCCCAGTATTACTAGGCATCGGGATGTGACCCCTCTGTTTGCTATAAAGTACTGGCTGAAACAACTGGCTGCAATTGCTGAGTTTATTGAGGGAGATCCCGTGTATCCTCCCGTTTCTTCATTTTATGCCTTAGAGTTGGGGATGAAAGGAAACTCTGTACTTGGGATGGAATTACCTCTAAGTTCGACCCCCAAAGCACCTCCCACCGAGCTTCCCCCACTTTGTCCCATGGTCCAAGTTGCAACGCCTAAACCCAAAATGCCTGCAGCTCCGAAGAAGGCTGCCCTTTCAATTGAAGCTACCATCAGCGAGGGGCCTTCTCAACCACCTGCCAAGAAGGCAAAAACGGCCAAGAGTGGGACATCAAAGTTAAAATCTAAGTCCCAGAAGCCCCAGACTCCCGTAGACGCCTTCTCCATATCCTCCGTTCCACCCTCCATGCCTACCAAGATGGCTGAGCGCATAAGAAAGGAAGCCCAAGCGGAGATAGACTGAATAAATACTGAGTATCAATGGCACGCTGTCGTTGTTCCTCCTTCTGTTGTTTTTACCATGGTGGTGGTTGATACTACAGAGCCAGAGGGTAGAAGGAGAAAGAGCTCTAGGGTTTCTCGAGAGGTCGGCACTGGTGCAGTAGGGTCAAGGAGGAAGACTCTGGGTACCAAGCCCCAGAGGAAGCAGACTCCTGAGGTACACCAAATTCCTTAGGTGTATCTTGCTTCTGCCCCCTCCATTGTTGCCACCCCTCCTTCTTCGCCTGTGGTCTCATCTTCTCATTCCCCCTCTGAATTCGTGGTACGTATGCTTGATTTACTCATTCCCCTCTTTGCTTAAGGAAGACTGTATTTGCTTATTTTTTCTTAACAAATGTGGTGCAAGGGATTGAAATGGAAAGACCAGACCCTCCTAGTCCTCCCGTGAGCCCTTTCGTGGGGGGACGTTTCGCTGTTTCTCGTGCTGATGTAACTCCTCCCCATTACCCCATGACGGGACTTACCTATTCTCACCTTTCAACCTCCCGACATGCGAGGGAGGTTACTGATGGAGGTGATGTTGCTGAGCCTGCGGGTCCCCCTTCGCCACCAGAGGTAACTCAACTCGATACAACAGTCTCAGTCCCCTCTGAATTACATACGTCACCGAAGGTTCCTCTGCCCATTGTTCTTATTGATGATAGTGAGCCCGAGGTATGATTTCTTCTACAAAATAACCCTCACTAGCGTCCATTCGTTCTCACTCTTTTCTTTATTTGACTTGCTGAACCTTGAGATGTTTTAAGTGCCTCAGGTTGAAATATCCTCGTTGTTAGCAGGCGTTCTTCTTCCAACGATGTTGATGAGACCTCGGACTGTCGTTCCCCTCTTTAGTACCATAACCAAGGTAAGTAGTACGTGGAGATACTTCTTCATATTTTCTGTGCTTATTCCTCTTTTCTAACACTTGCCCTCATGTCACAGTTTTCTCCTGATCTTGTACCACCTAGTTATCTTGGTGGTTCTACTGTAGCCAAGGCCCAGGTAGGTGCTTCTATCCAGTATAGTGGTGCTTCTGCACCCCTTCGTGTTGGATCTTTGTTTGGGAGCCCGCCATCTTCTCTCGATGAACCCGCTATGCTGGCCCTAGTGCCTTATGTAGGTGAGGGAGTTTCGCCAATCATTGAGGCTTCTGCGACCAGGGACCCCGTTGTGGTTTCTGAGGCAATGATCTCACACCCAACGGTTCCTGTTCCTACGGCTGCCACACTGTCTCCCGTTCTTTCCCCTGTAGTGACAGAGGTATTTTTTTCGTTAAGTCTTGTTTAGAGTTTTCATACACTTCACCTTATAACGGTGACTTAACAACGAAAACGATTATTAAGATTTTTTTTAATAAATTCCACCTTATAACGGTCACTTAACAACGAAAACGCTTGTTAAGATTTTTCATAAACTCCACCTTATAATGGTGACTTAACAACGAAAACGCTTGTTAATATTTTTCATAAACTCCACCTTATAACGGTGACTTAACAACGAAAACGCTTATTAAGATTTTTAAAAAACTCCACCTTATAACGGTGACTTAACAACAAAAACACTTGTTAAGATTTTTCATAAACTCCACCTTATAACGGTGACTTAACAATGAAAATGCTTGTTAAGATTTGTTATAAACTCCACCTTATAACGGTGACTTAACAACAAAAACGCTTGTTAAGATTTTTAACAAACTCCATCTTATAACGGTGACTTAACAACGAAAACGCTTGTTAAGATTTTTCATAAACTCCACCTTATAACGGTGACTTAACAACAAAAACGCTTGTTAAGATTTTATCATAAACTTATTATGACTCCTATCTCTTCTCAGGTTGCTCGAGAAGATTCTCCCCCAGTTCTTTCGCCTATAGGCTCACCACCTCAGGAACCTGCTGTTTTAGAAAACTCTGGTCATGATGATCAAGGTTCCACGACTGGTGCTACAGCGGAGAGCGAATCTGGGTGCGAACTCCCTCTTCCTGACCTGGCTCTTGACGCTTTCTGCCTAATGGTGCTTCGGCAGTCTCCTTAAATGCCTTTCAACCACCGTTTGGTGATCGAACAACTGGTGGATCGTCACCCTGAGACCTTCACACTGGACTGTCTGCATTTTAACTTTCACGTGATGAGTCATCGACTTTAAGGCATGGCGATCGTTGTTGCTAAAATTGCCAGTACTCCCACTGTCAGTGTCACCAGATCCCTCCTTAACCAATTTCTGGGCTTTCTGAGGGAGCTGGGGCGTGATGGTTTCCATTTTGACTGGCTCATAACACATTTGAAGACCTTGAAGAACCAGCAACTGCTCGGCTAGAGGGAAGTGTTACGAAAGCATCAGGAAGACCAGCGAGCTGAGGAAGCTAGGTTGGTCGCGTTAGCGCCCCTGTTGGAAGTAGTGGATCAAGAGGTGAAGGATGCCGAAGAAGCCTTGTGTCTGGTCAAACTGAAGCGCGAGAGACTCCTCATCGAACGTACACAAGTTCAAACGAGACTGGAGGTTTCTATTAACACACAACGGTCTTTCACGAAAGCTTCTTCGGGCCTTCCTGAAGATTTTTTCTCTTCCTCAGACTTATCGTTTCTCTTAGGTTGATTGTCTTTTGTATACATATCTTCCATCTGCTTTTATCTATGTAATTCTTGGGCGATAGTTCCCAATTTCTTTGTAAAACTCCATTGTTCAGGAATGAAGAATGTATATATATTTTTTTTCCAATTCTTCCATGTGTTGTGACTGCTTTTGTATGTTATAAATTCCTATATTTCTGTAATTCTTTTGTTGAGTTCAAATCCTAACTAACATTTGTATATTCATAACAACAGCCAATTATAACAGTGGTTCACACTTGATTTTACACATGATAAGTCTTCAGCCATTTATTGTTAATCTTAAATGGCCTATCTTCCTCTAACTTCGAAATTAAGCAATAACCAGAATCATGAGCTTCCTTCAAAACAAAATGTCCCTCCCAGTTGGCTGCAAACTTCGGTAGAGGAAGCCCCTGATGTGCTTCACTGCAGCTTTCAATACGAGGTCTCCCTCCACGAACTTCCTTGGTCTCACCAAGTTATCATATGCCCTGGAGAGTTATTTCGTATACATTTGAAAGTGCTGCATCGAATTATCTCTGTGTTCATCCAACGCTTCCAACTGTACATGTCTACTTTGAGGAAGCATGGTACTTCGCAAGGCATAACGAGCAGAGGGAACTTCCAACTCTACTGTAAGGATTGCCTCATCCCCATAAATAAGAGAGAACGGCGTGTATCCTGTGGGTTTTCGCTTGGTAGTTCGATAGGCCCATAAAAAAGCTGGTATCTTATCATCCCATGCCCATGGAAAGTCCTCCATCATCTTGGCCAAAATATTAACCAAGGTTTTGTTAGTTGCTTCGGCCTGACCATTTCCCTTTGGGTATGCCACCGTTGAAATATGATGAACAATGGAGTATTTATCCGTGAGCATTGTTACCTCGAAATTGATGAAGGGGGTCCCGTTATCTGAAAGAATAACCTTTGGGATCCCAAAACGGCAAATGATGTATTCTCTGATGAAGTTGTTCACCACCCCAGTCGTTGCTCTTCTGAGTGGTATCGCCTCGGCCCATTTAATAAAACATTTTGTTGCTACCAGTATCCATATCTTGCCTCTTGAAGAGGGGTGTATTGTCCCCACTAGGTCAAACGCCCAAGTATGAAATGGATAGGATGTTGATAGAGAGTGTAATTCTACTGATGGGGCGTGGATCATATTCCCATAAAGTTGGCAAGCTTTGCATTTTCTGGCGAACTCAGCAGAGTCTTTCTCCATTGTTGGCCAATAATATCCCAGCGTCATCAGCTGATCATATAACTTGGCCCCTCCTATGTGGGCTGGGTCGTGTGCCTGCCTGAGGACTTCATCTGCCTCTTTCTTCGTGATGCATCGCAATGACCTGTTGAAGTACCCCCTTCGATAAAGTTGTCCCTCCTGTACATAGAACCTTGGGGCCCTTCGCTTCAGGCCCATCGCATCTATTTTCTCCGTTGGGATAACTCCATCCTGAATGAAGTCGATATAGGGCTGCCTCCAATCCATTTGAGTTTCAATGAAATGGCACTCAGCTGCCTCGAAAAATAGCTGACACTTATCGCAATTCCGTTGCAGCTCTACTGCATCTTGCTTCATTCTAGGCCAGAAATACCCCTCCCTTTGGATTCTCCTATACAGAGGTATCTCAGTCGTTTCGCAGTGCTCGTCATGCATTTTCTTTAACCTTCGCTCTGCTTCCTTTGGGCTGATATACCTTGACAACCATCCCCCAGTATTTCTGTAGTAAAGATTTCCCTGGTTTGTAAAGTATTGGGCTAACTCTCTTAATCCCAAAGCCCCTTCGCCCGACTCCAGCTACTTCTTAATTTCTCCCCTCCAATAGGCGTCCTCTTCCATTGGTAATATCGACTGTAACATTGACGGAGCTGTCCTTCGTTGGATCACTACAATAGTATTATCGCCTTTCATAATCATTTTCTGGGCGATAGTGGCATAGGCGTCTGGATGGAAATTAATCATTCTAGGATGTCTTCTGATCTTAGTCCGATGGAACTGGTTGAGAAGCCTCTGAATGACTGTTCTGTAGGGTGCCAGGTGCATGTGCTTCAACGCATATTCTCCGTTTACTTGTTGGATTACTAAGTTCGAGTCACCTTTAATGCAGAGTGAACGAATTCCCCTTCGAAGAGCCTCTAGCAGCCCTAGTACCAACGCCTCGTACTCTGCTTCGTTATTGGAATAAGGGAAATCTAGTTTGTAGGAAAGGCAAACCTCCTCCCTTCCCTTAGAAAGAATAACCCCTGCCCCTCCCTTCTTTTTCGTCGAAGACCCATCGAACTGCGTCGTCCATTCCTCCTCCGTTGTATCCAGATAGTTAGCCTGTAAATCATCTCCCAGAATGTCTTCCTTGGGTGGCTCGAAGGTTCCCGAAAGGAAGATGGCCAATAGATCAGCGTACGCCTAGCTTTTAATTGCGCGAGGGACCACGTACCTCAAGTCATATTCAGAGAGGATGAGAAACCATCTAGTTTCCCTGCCAATCAGTATGGTTCTTGCAAGTAAATACTTAATGGGGTCACATCTAGTTATAATATGAATTGTAAAAGACAACATATAATGCCTAAGTTTTTGTGCTACAAATACTAAGGCCAAACAATGCCTTTCTAAGCTATTGTATCTGACTTCCGGCCCTTGAATGATCCTGCTGAGGTAGTAAACCGGTCGTTCTTGCCCGTCCACTTCTTGTGACAGCAGAGCTCCAACGGACCTCGTTGTGGATGTAAGGTATAGTTGCAACGGTATTTCTGCCTGGGGAGGAACCATGATTTGTGGTAAAATGAGCAGTTTCTTCAGTCCAATAAGAGACTCCTGGTGAACCTCCTCCCACCTGAATTTCGTATTCTTTCGTAACAGCTGCATCAGTGGGTGTGTTATTTCGGCCAATCCAGGCACAAATCTCCTAAGGTAGGAGACTTTGCCGAGAAAACTCTTTAGTTCCTTCGCCGTTTTTGGACATGGCATCTCCAAGATCGCCCACTATTTTTCCTGATCCATCTGCACCCCTTGTCGATCAACCACAAAACCCAGAAACTTCCCACTAGTTACTCCGAAGACACATTTCAACGGGTTCATCCTTAATTTATATCTCCTGCACCGAACAAACACCTTCCTTAAATCATTCAGACAGGACTCCTCCTTCTTTGATTTGATGACCAGGTCGTCCACGTAGAACTCTACAAATTTATGGAAGAAATCATGGAAAATGGCCATCATTGTCCTCTGGTAAGTAGCTCCAGCATTCTTGAGTCCAAACGGCATCACCTTGTACATGAAGTTCCCCAATGGAGTTCTGAATGTTGTTTTCTCTGCGTCGGTGGGGTCCATCTTGATCTGGTTGTACCCTATGTATCCATCCATGAAGCTATACATCTCATGACCGGCAGTGGCATCTATCAGACTGTCAATGGAGGTCAAGGGAAACTCATCCTTGAGGCAAGCCCTATTCAAGTCTCTGAAGTCCACGCAAATCCTTATTTGGTTTTTGTCTTTCTTTCCTACTGGCACAAAACTAGATAGCCAAAGGGGATGTTGTATCGGCTTGATGAACCCTGCTGCCAATAAACGTTGGACCTCCTCCTTAATCTTTAAGTCTAGTTCAGGTTTGTAAGTCCTTGTTTCCTGCTTCACCGGAATAGCTGAGGGCATTACGTTCAATTTGTGGCAACTCACCTCCTCATCGAGCCCCTCCATTTCGATGTACTTCCAAGCGAAGACGTCTATGAATTCCCGAATCAGCCCAACCAAGGCTTCTCATTTCTCTTTACCGAGATCTTTAGAGATAAAGATAGGCCTTGGACCTTCCCCTTCTCCTGCTAAGTTCAGTTTCTCCAACTCTTGTGCATGGGGCCTTGGTCGATCTCCCATGTAGTCTGATTCTTCGGCGACATCTTCTATGAATTCTTGTATGTTAGAGTTGTCTATCACCATACACTGCCCCCGTCGATCCACCAAAAAACACTCATACACCGGGTTAACTTCATCCTTAGCCTCTTCGGTCACCCGTTCACACCGTTACAAGCGGTATACTACTTTTCCTTCTTTAGTGACAATCTTCTTGCATTGCCTGCTAGTAGCTGTTGCCACGGCCTTCCTCTTCTTTTCTCTGGAAGCCTCAGTAATTCTTTCCCCTGAGAAGCGACTCAACACACTCTGCCGTTGAACCTCATGCTCCGCTGGGTCGGTTCTAGGCCTCATCCTGTCTTTGAGCTTCTTCAAGACATTTTGGGATCGATGGATCACCCGATGGGTTTCTTCGGTCCTCTCCCCCTCACTCCTTCTACCCCCTTTATTCTGCTCGTTTAAAGTCCCCATTCTTTCTCTAATCGAGGGGACCCATGCTCCCTCCATTATTCTTGTTAGAACCCGCACGTCCTCCTCGATCTCTGTATAAAAGGCTGCATCCACTAAGTGTGCTTCTTCGATAGCGAAAGGCCTCTTCGTAGCCCTAATGGTCACTTCTGTTCCCTTGATATTCGCTTTGGCGCATTGATGGTAAGTCGAAGGAACTAACCCTTGGTTGTGCATCCACACTCTCCCTATTAGTAAATGATATGAAGTTTCACTTTCTATCACATGGAACTTGATATGGGAACTCAGATTTCCCATCACTATCCCCACATTCACATACCCGATGGACTTGGAAGATTGATTGTCATAGCCCGAGATTACCAAGGGCATGGGAACCAACCTTTCTTCTGGAATGTTAGCCGCGTGGAAGGAGTTGATCGACATAATATTGATGGAAGCACCCCCATCCATAAGAGTCCTTGCAAAGCTAACTCCGTTGACGCTAGCGGTTACATATAGAGGCCTGTTATGAGGGAACCTCACAGCTCTATCTGCATCGCTGAAGGTTACCTCTGACAGGAATTTCTTCACCAGCCTGGCCATGGGTCCCATCCATCTTAGCGAGGGAACTACGTTCCTTTTTGTAATGTCCAAAATCGCGTGAGTTATCTCCATCCTGCGTTCCTTCGGGATCCCCACTTGATCGAAGAACCAAGTGAATTTTGGGGATTTTAAAACTGCACTACATTCTATGACTGGGTCTGTTTCCCCATCTTCAACGCTATACACATCTTCCACGTCTTTAGCGCTTGCTTCATCATAGGATAAAACTATATTATCCATTCCCATGGTACAATGCTCCAGAGCTTCTTCGAGCTCCTTCTGCTTCATCGTCAACCCTCCTTCTCTTTCTGCCTCCTCATCATAGGCCATCACCAAATTGGCCCCGTGTGCCGAAAGCGGGTTGTTGTTAATGTTCTGTGGGGGAATTTGCAATGTCCTCGTCTTCATGTATTTGTCGATGATTCTTCGCAGCGTGAAGCAGCTCTCTGTTGGATGTTGAACCTTTCGATGAACCTGACAGTATTTAGGATTAGCCCTCGTCGCCGCGTCGGGTTCTTCTGCTGGAATGCCTTTTGGTTCATAAATCGTTCCGCCCTGTACCATTGCGTTATGACATCTCACAGCCTCCTCAATCGTACAAGGTAACGTTGGCGGGTCTTCCCTGTCTCTTTCAAACTTTCTTTTATTGTCCTTCCTCGGTGCCTTTCCCCCATTTTCCCTCTCGACGTATCCCACCCGTGGGGGCTGAGACCTTCCCCCTATGGGTTGCATCGGCTGTCTGAACACCATGGGAGCCAATACCGAGATAGGTCTCACCACCAAAGAGATGTTTCTTGCGAATTTTAAGAATGCTGAAAAGGTTCCCTCGCGCATTTCATTGATCAGGTGGCAAATATATTCAGGAAGTAGTCCTTCAGCACAAATCTGCAATAACTTAGATTCCTTAGCTTCCTCTCTTACATCAAGGGACCTTTCCCTGAACCTTCGAATATAGGTCACTACCTCTTCTCTCGGTCTCTGCTTCTCCCGACCGAGTTGGGCTAGGGTGAACTCATCTTCTTCTAAGAAGAACTTTCGGACAAACAATACGTGCATCTCCTCCCACGTAGAGATACTATTAGGAGTCAGATGGGAGTACCAAGTGTATGCCATGTCAGTTAGGGATTTGGAAAACTCCCTGAATCTAAGCTTCTTATCATTGCAATGCGCTCCTAAATGTTTAACAAAATGTTTAATGTGCTCCTTCGGGTTCCCGCCTTTCCCTGTGTATTTTTCAAAGGTAGGTGGAATATAGTCCTTCGGGTATGGCTCGTCGTTGTATCCCTATGGGTAAGGTGTTTGGAAGTCATCGTAGACCGAATCCACCTCGCCCACAGCCTGCGAGGAAGCCTGCATAAACTTCAGCATCTCCTTCTGCATCTCTTTTCTCATTTCTTCCATGGGCGAGACTACTGGGGCCACCAGCAATGGGGCAGAGGGCTGAGCGCTAGTTGCAACTGAAATGAACGTTACCGGTGGTGCTGTTGAAACTCCTGAGGTACCCACAGTTCGATTCACAACAGAGGGTACACTTGCTGGGACCGTTCCTGTAATACCTGCCCCTGGTGGGTCCGCTGGGGCCACTCCTGGTGTTACGAAAGCATTAGCCTCTAATCCTCCCAGCATAGTTGAAGCCACTGGAGTTTGCGAAAACTCATGAAACTTGCTCATGAGGAGCGCGATCTGGGCGGGCCCCAACCCCACGCTCGTGGAAGGTTGTGTCTCCCCTGGGATGCCTAACGTTGTTGGCACCGAAGGTACCTCTACTCGAGGATCCCCATCCCTTATGGCCTCTTGCTCCCTCGCAGCCTGTTCTTCATTATGCTGAATATCATCAAAGTTGAGTCTTCGAGTAGCATTATCTTGCGCCATACTCCTTATTTAGAAGAATGCCTCCCCAGCGGAGTCGCCAAATTTAAGAGGGTACTTTAGATTATAAATGGAGGCGTGACCCATTTTGAGTATGGTAATGACAAGTTAATTAGCCCAAGACCTTGGATTAATGATAGGACATGCAAACACAGATCCAATGAAGATGAATTCAGTTTAAACTCGCAAATCTCTCGTGTATAACTCAGAAAGTAGTAATGAAACTTAGAAGTAACTCGGCTAGAGGGAGAGAGAAGTAAGCACCCTAGATACACCTTGGTAGGCAGGTAGAAAACACACCATACGCCCTCACCAATCTCTCTCAGGTATTAAAAGCTTTTGTCGTAAATAACCATGGTGGGTGGGTAAAAAACTCTCTGGTTTGCAATAACTCTCTTTCTCTGTTGTGTATCTCTAGTAATAACTCCAGAGTTTTTCACAAGAGATCATGTCTCTCCTCAGGGGTGGTTGGGATCCTTAAATAGCCCCCCACACCATCCCCGAGGCAACTCAGTCATTAAAACTATGAAAGACATCCCTCATATTTTATGTCACAACATTAAATGTCTGCTGCACTAGTTGGCTCCACGTCATAAATATTAAATGCCAAGACATGCCTTTTGCCTGACCACTGTGTGTCAGGGAAGGGGCTGTTGCCGGAGAGGTGGCTCACCAACTGCCTAACAGCCCCAAATACCACGGTGGTTTACTCAAGCGCATATCTGACATTGTTTAGCTGACTAGTGACATCACCTACAGTAGATGTGACATTAAGTAGAGGATTGTTTGGTTCATAGCCTAATGCCCGATGGAACTCCAAGCTATTCTGCTTGAGGTTCCACGGTCAGGGTTCTTCGGTGTTTTACCAGATGTATCTAAGATGGTCAGGATAAGCCCCGACGGTGCCTTACTTCTCAATCCTCCAAACCAAGTCCCTCTAAAGTTCCCACGGTGAGGTCATTCGATAGAGCATGAAGCTCTCCAAGGCCCTGCCAAGCCTGGTCTCTCGTAAGTACTGTTTGACCTCACACAAACTGATTTATTATTACCGTTATGCCATTACAACTGTTATAGCTTACAGTCATCAATAATGAACATACAATACAACTTAATATAACAAGCTAAACTATGAGCCGTCGCGCCAAGCTGCCTCGCTGAGTTGCCGAGCTTGAGTTGTCATGCTTGCTTAATCTCAAACTGTTGCTAATTAGGGATTTGCCCCTACTCTCGAGATTACCTTCAAGCCCCCTCTACAAGTTCAAACGATACTCCAAATCTGATTTGGACCAGCTTCAAATGATTTCTAATAGAAGTCCCTCATTGGATGTTCGTTCAATATTAGATCAAACGACCCTTCAAATGAAAAGCCAATATCCTACGAACGATATAACAATCTCGTTTAAGTGAGGTTAAATAAATATTTTTAAATTAAAAAATCTAGCCTTGGTTTAAATAAAAAATAAACATCCCAAATAAAGTTTATGAATAATTATAAACACCAATTGCTTTATAGCTTTGTGGGATGTAGGGAAGTCTTGAATGTGGGAGTCGATTTGTCATGATGGTACGTGATGATTTGAAACAGGATACGCCAAAATAGTCTAAGTTGGAAAAGGCTGAAATTATTAGCAATACCAGAATAAATTTTCTTACAAATCACCCCCTTTGGCTATTCTGGTACAAAACTATACAAACCTAATCGAAATCCAAATTACATAAAATGCCCCAAAATGACATAAATAACCTAACACCCTTCCTAATCCTAAAAATGGAATGACATAAGATTCTTTGTCTTCTTATGCTTCCCTTGGGCTTCCTTAACTTCATTCGGTGTGTCTTGATTTTCGCATAATGTACCTACACACATGAAGAAAAGAAAAATACCATAACGCACATAGAGTTTAAAATAGAAATAAAACTCGTAATTAAGTTCTCCCCCATAAATCAAACTCATCAAGTCTCACCTTAATTTGTTCTTCCATTTTTTATCCGTAATAAACAAAAGAGTAAAAGCATAGTCATTAAATAAAAGCATTACGTATATGAAATAAATATCATAACAAAAGAAATAAATAATGTACATGCAATGATAATCTCAAATGCTTACATTCACCAATCTTCTTAGATTTTTCCTCTAAAGTGACCTTGACCAACCGAGTACGTTCGAGATGGATCTCAAGTTGGGATATATAGGCTTCAAGTTTTTCATTAGTCTCTAGTAAAGATTGAAGATCTCTCATAAAACTAGTCATGGTCTTGGTCAAATCAGTATTTTCTCGGCCTAAAATGATCCACTGCTCACATAAAGAAATCTTCTTTTTCGCGAGTTGACTCATCGATGCCTCACACTCTCTCAAAACTTTCACCTCTTTCTTTAAATCTAACATCCTAGGAGACAAATATTTCTTTAGCTTTTTTTTTCAAGGTCACCTTGAAGGAGATCACCTTTTCCCTTACTCAAAATTCCATCCACACTCTCACTATCTCTATAATGAATCGAAACAACATCGAGACTTTCACTTTTAGATGTGTTCTCATCGGCATGCGAAAAATTAAAAGTGCTAACGTGACTAGACATGAATGCAACGCAAGGTTCATGTGGTGATTCTACCCTTGAATAATTCAACTCGACGTTACTATCTCTAAGAGTGGCCTTATTTATAACTTTCTTACGCTTTCTCTTAAGCCTAGTGGGATACTCATGTGCTTTTTGTCCTTTTCCCTTACATTCATAACACCTTACTTCTTACTCTTTCTCTCCCTCACTCATTTCCTCATTCTTATTTTTATTTTTCTCAAAATTATTTTCTTTGGAAGAATTTTCTTTTAAAAATTTGAGGAACTTTTTAAAAAATTTAGAAAACAGATCCAAGTCATCAAAATCAAAATCAACTTCAGATTCGGACTCACAAAATTTTTCTTTCTTCTTTTTCTTAGTTTGAGTTTTTGAAGCAATCCCTACTTCCTTAGGTTTAATAGTTAGGGAACATATCAATCTCATACATTTCAAGATTTCCTACGAGTTCTTCTAACCTAAGAGTGTCTAGTATACCTAATGAATTAAGAATGGTAACCTTAGGAATAAAGCGGGCAAGGAGAGACCTCAAAATTTTCTTAACAACTCTCGTTTAGATAATCTTCTCACCCCAATTAAAATTAGAATTAACTATGTCCGATAAATGTGCATAAAACTCATCAAAAGACTCGGACTCTATCATAGTAATGGTCTCAAATTTAGTGGTCAAATTTTGTAGCTTGGATGCCTTTACAACATTGGTATCCTCGTGAGTGTGGTGGAGGGTATCCCAAGCTTCCTTAAACATGGTGCACATCATAATGCGGCGGCACTTGTCGGGGGTGATGGCTCCAGAAATAGTACTTATGTCGTGGGAGTTAAAATTACTCCATTGAAAGATAGGTTTAGGTCCAACAACATTATCTACCATGACTATGGGAGAAGTGCACCCTCTTTCACAAACTAACCAAACACGTTCATCATTGGGTTTTAAAGCTGACCTCATTCTAGCTTTTCGATATGCATAGTTGGAACCATCAAAGATGGGCCTTCCATTATACAAATTATCCATTAAAATCCTGCCTTTTTTAAGATCAACAATTTTTCAAAAAAATTAATATCAAAGAAAACCATTTCGAAAAAAGATCACCTAGTATTTTTGTCTAATCGGTTCTGATACCATTTTATGAGTGTGTAATGCTCTTATACCACTTATAAGAGTGCGCACGATCTTAATTGATTAACTTATTTAATTAAATGTCTAATTGCAAATCCAATTTTATCTTACTATCCTAAGACATGCATCTAATTGATCAAATAGATAAATAAAATATACAATCACATGGGCCAAAACCTTTTATATCAGCACTTTAGAAATCTTACAAGACAGTCGATTTACAATACTACTTCATACAGCAACAAGTATAATACGCAGTCTTTATAGAATCTCTAAAGAATACTACTCATTCCTAAGTAGTCCACAGGTGGCGGTTCACTTCGGTATCCACCGATCAACCTTCAGCCTTTAGTCTTTACCCTTGATCCCTACGAATTCACAAGTCATCCGTAGAGATAATCTCTCCACAATGAGTATAACTCAATTAAGGTTCAAAATGATTCACACAATATATTTGGGGATGTATTCTTGAATCAAAAGTATTTTATAAACATAAAATGTTAAAAACTTTTGCAACGGATATGCAGAAATCGTCTTGGTAAAAGTCGATTGAAATTTGGAGACGAAAAATATATTTATAAGTCTTGCACAAAATTCGAGGTGGCGGCTCATTTGAACAAAAATACAATTCGTTTGAACAAGAAAGGCACTTTGTATTAATGAAAACACACTTCAATCTAACGAGACTCCAATATCGTTTGAACCTCCTTCTAACGAGCTTCAAATAGAAGGCCCCCATTGGATGTTTGTTCGATGTTAGATAAAATGATCCTCCAAATGAAAAGCCAATTTCGTTCAAACGAGATAGAAATCTCATTTGAATGAGGTTAAAAAAATATTTTTAAATTAAAAAACCTAGCCTCAGTCAAAATAAAAAATAAGCATCCTAAATAAAGATTATGAATCATTTTAAACACCAATTGTTTTATACCTTTGTGGGATGTAGGGAAGTCTTGAATGTTGGAATCGGTTTGTCGTGACAATATGTGACAGTTTGTAAGGGGATACACCAAAATAGCCTAGACTATAAAATGGCCTAAACTATGAGATAACCATACAAATTTCTCTTACAATAAGGTTATAACACAGACTTGGCAACTAGTTCGGGTGTGGTATTGGAAGTGGATGTACCCTCGTAACCTATTCCACACTTTTCTTTAAAACCTAAAGTGAAACCTTGAAACCTCTTTCCAACTTTCTTAAATGTGTACTCTAAGGTGAATTTAACCTCCCGGTCAAGTTCAAGATCTTTCTTGAGTTGAAAAATTTAGGCTTCAAGTTTCTCACGAATCCCCAATGATGATTAAAGATCTTTCATAAGGCTAGCCACTTTATTGGTGAAGTCGATCTTTTTCCTACCCACTGAAATAAGTTTATCACTCATAGAGACTCTAACCCAGTCATCACTCCCTCTATAGGCTTTCAACTCCTAATCTAAAGACAACATCCTAAGAATCAAATTTTAATTTTGTTTTTTAGTTTTTAACGACTCGATGTAAAGTTTGGAGTATGAATATTAGAGAGCACGTTCTCCCTAACTCAAAGCATCACCCTGAAAATCTTCAAAATGATCTGAATCATTGTTTAGGTTAAATGTCATCATCGGTGTGATACGTACTTGAAGTGCTAACGTGACTATCCATACATGTGGTGAAGTTATGCCCATGTGGTGATTCATCCACGGAATCCACTGACTCAACATCACTATCACTTAGAGTGGCATTAGAGGAAGTTTGCCTTTTTCATGTCTCTTAATCCTAGTGGGACACTCATGGGCTTTTCGACATTTCTCCTCATACTCATAACACTTATTCGATGCATCTTTCTTAGGATACTCACCTCTCTTTCTTTTGATCATTCTCAAAAAAATTCTTACCCGTTTTGTAATTTTTGTTTTTCTCAAAAATTTTATTTTCCAATTTGGATGAATTTTGATTTTTGAATTTGAGAAAATTATTGAATTTTTTAGCAAATAGGGCAAGTTCATCTTGATCAAATTCAGAATTAGAGTCGGAGATCTCCTTTTTTTATTTATCTTGTAAAATTATTCCTTTTTCTTTTGCGTTTCGGGAACATGCCTAATTCATAAGTCTAGAGATCACATATGAGTCCTTCTAGTCTAATTGTATTTAGAATTCCCAAAGAGTTAAGGACAGTAAGTTTCGCACTAAAACGAGATGTGAGAGACCTCGAAAAAAATTAAAAGCTCTCATTTCTAGAATTTTTTCACCCAAATTAAAATAGGAATTCACAATATCATACATACGAGCATAAAATTCATCAAAAGTTATAGTTTCAATCATGCGTATATTCTCAAATTGTGTGGTGAGATTTTGAGGCTTAAAAGCTTTAAAACCATTAGTATCCTCATGTGTGAGCTGGAGGATATCCTAAGCTTCTTTAGACGTGGTACACGTCATGATGTGATGAAATTCTTTGGGTGTGACAGTACTAAAAATAGTATTCAAACCACGAGAGTTAAAATTATTCAATCTAAGGTCATCTTCAGTCAAATTTGTGACTGGGTTGAGACTAACGATATTTTATTAGTCATAATAGGAGAAGTTCGCCCTTTTTCAACAGCAAACCAAACACACTCGTCGATCGATTTTAGAGATGTTCCCATTCGAGATTTCTAATAATCATAATCCATGCCGTTAAACAAAGTGGCTTATTGTAAACAAGCTCAGATACCAATTTAAAAAACGTGTAGAGTGGTCCAATTATGTGGTCAAATATTGAAATCATAAATTAGGTCACAAACAAGCTAAATTTAATTTAATCCAATCGTAACTTGATTAATTAGGTTAAACTAAACATGCAAGATATTGTATCTAATTCAAATTGAACATATTGTATCTGAATCGAATCAAACAAACAACAATACGAGATATAACGAAAAAACCCTTTCGAAAAAAATCATTTTTTAGCACTGTTACAACTAAGGTATTACAAAACGATGAACATGTAATGTGATTTTCAGGGTTTGATAAAGTGATCACAAAACATCCAAGACGTTTGGATTTGGAAAATCAAAGTGTTTAAACACAAAATAAGTGAAAAAGTCTTGCAAAGAAGTGCAAGTTTGTATCTCTTAAATAAGGAAAAAAATCGTCAGGAGATAGACTTGAAAATAATATGTTTGAAAGCAAGTAAAAATAAATAGGTTCGCTCGAACGAAGTGGACCACATTCGAACAACCTATGAAAAGTTTTTTAAATGACATCGAATGAGATATCAAATGACATTCTAGCATGACGAGGAAAAAAAGGTTCATTTGAGGATTAATTCAAACATATGATATCGAACAAGTTAAAGAATCTCGTTCAAACAACCCTACATAACTCGTTCCAACGAGATGCCTAAAAAAGTTTTTATTAAAAACTTTTTAAAAAAAATATATAATGTTTCAAACACTTTTAAAATACCCCTAATCATAGTGTTTACACAAATTGAACCTCATATACCTTCTCCATATGCTGTAGGGACGAAATCAAGTCTTCGATTTTCGATTATCGCATTAGGTCACTAACTTGTCTTCAATAGAAGTCTTGACAATGTACATGATAGTGTGTGAGGTGTAACAGAATATGCCAAACTAAAATATAATGAGCAAATAAATAAATTCTCTCATTTACTGTTGTTTTTTTTTTCATTGATGCTGAGAATGATATAAATTATTTTAGATCTCCTTTCATTTCGTGTCTGGCCTAATCAACTAGGTGTGGAAAATTGGGGATGTTACAGTTAGTATTAGAGCATCCAGATTCTCATGTCCTTAGGATTTTTATTGCATCTATTTTATTTTCTGCTTAGCGTTCTTTGATATGTTAGAGCATGTCATAGGTTCTTGTACTTTGGTGTCGTGATGACGTGTGTAGGAATCATTCATATTCGTTTGAGATTCGTCAAGACTTAAGGAGTATTCAGTCTTATATTAGCATAAGATGGATAACCGTGTGAGTTAATGGTCACGAATATAATGAGTGATTGGACAACAACTTCCACCACCAATGTAAGGATAATTTTAGAGAGTTATGAAGTTTGGGGTAAAGTCTGCAACTTAGAGATTTTTGCAGACACAACTAATGTGTTTCACGTTGAGTTCATTTTTTAAGACGTTAAGGAAGTTGAGTTTTGAGGAACCTATTATAGAATTAGGTTCTTCTTATGGTAATATGGATTGTGATAAAAATTTAGGCTAGTAAAATACCTTTATGATATTTTTTGTACTTAGGAGAGAGGGAAATGGGTTATTGCGTTTTAGCAAAATATGAAGATTTTGATGATGAATTTATGTATGGTTAATTCACCTGAGAGAGAGGAATTATTTTTCTTTGTATTGTTAAACCCATAAGAGATTAAGGGAGATGGTAATGTGATTACTTTTAAACAAGGAATAGGTCCATCGTGTGGTTGAGGAATATGAGTTGGAGTTAGCTAGGAATAAATTATTAGTACACCTGGGTAGGTGGAAACTGGATAGGAGGGGATTGATGTTTTGTTGCTTAAGTTGAGACGACTCAATAAGATATTATATTAGGAATGGGTTTGCCCACGCATTTTGGGCATATATTGTGAATGCATTAGTTATATAAAATAAGTAACAAGTAAGTTCCAAAGGGCTCAAGGCGAGAGATGTATCGATTAAGGATCTTGATTACGAATGTGAGGTTGGAAGTACCCCTATTAAAGACAACTGGGGAAATGGGAGAGGATGTTATGAATAATGAGTTAAGATGAGAGATACTAAGGTGATTTATGATTATCATTTTTATGGCATTTAGGGTATGGTGACCGAATGTGGATTTCGGGCATTATAAATAAGAACCAAAGATGGTTCAATTAAGATTTTAAGTTGTTAACATTACTACCAGAACTTGGGTGATAGCCGTAGGTTTTGCATGATTTGGGAAGAACTTTGTTAAGAGTGAATTCAATTATGTGGGGATTAAAGTGTATATGATCTATTTGACTTGTTGAAATCACCGTCTATTTTTGACTTTTTAGCACTTGTGGAATAGTGAGATTTTGTGCCACCTATATTTAGAGTTGACCTGGTTGGAATATTATGGTTTGGTCTTGGATAGGGTATGGGATAGTATTTCACCCACCACACGATGTGAATTTACTATTGCACAGAGTGAAGCATTAATAAATGATATATCTTGCACAGTGTGAAGCATTAATAAATGATATATCTTGGGGATACATAGCTCGACGTGTGTACCTATTGCGTGCATATATGGGCTTAGGGTACGCCTATTTTTGTGAGGTTATTTTTGGATGCATGGGTTGAGTGAGCACCGTAGCATGTAATAATTTTAGGTTGTCTATTGACGCAGTTCTTTAATCTAGGATATAATGAAGTGACTAATTCATAATGACTATATATTGTGTTGAATTGTAATTTGTTTGGGCATACTGTTTTGATGAGAGTTTTCTCTTTATATGTGGATGGTTTTTTACGTAATCTCGTGGGTTATGATTGGGTGTTCACTAGGATATGTCTTTAGAAGTAAGAGACGCCATTCCATATGGAAGTTTTTATATGATTTATTGTGTATGAGTGGATTATATGTGTATTCCCTATATATATATTGATAGTTGTGGGCATGTGAACATCTCATATGTTATATTAACTATTTATGTGTTATAGGGGCGACCCTAGAGGTTGATGGGTGTTGTGAGCATCATATACACTTTGTTAGTTATTCTTGGGCAATGGCAAACCCCTATTGTGAATTCACATAGTGAATGTGATAATTTGGTTTTGATTTTTAGCGTGAGAAGGCCTATTGGATGTAATATGCTAGTGTATGCATTGTTTATTGGATGACTATATGGTTTATTTAGCTAATGATGGATTTCTCTTAGCATATGAGTATCGCATAATGGGAAGCGGGTATAATATGAACAGTTGAGCCATTTTCAGAACGATGTGGCTAGGTATGGCCTCGGTTATATGAAGTTGTGTATGGTCACGTATGTTGTTAGCATAGTGATGATTATCAGAGCGACTACTGATAGCAAACCCTTATTCGAATGGTTAGATGTTCGTAGGTATATGATTGGTTAAGCACTCTATTAGATTTAAAAATCGACATAGTGATCCCTATCAAATGTTTGAGAAAATTGTGATTTTTCCCGAGCATTATTGGATCGATTAACCTATGAAGTTTGGGTATCACTCTTAGAAGGGGTGAGCCTTTTGTTGGAATTGTCACAATTGAGACTTTAATGGATTGTTCATATCTTCATATTGGGTCTTGGACCAACTAATCTTTATAACCAGCTCAGCTAGGTAGTAGTATATCGGGAGGGTTCCTTGTTTGGATTTTGCTTATAAGGCATCCCACGCACGAAAGTTAGTAAGGGTCGGGAGTTGAGATACAGCTAGGCTCTAAGACCTTTATTTTTTTTCGTTGGACGTTACTTATGTGATGAGATATTGCATTGAGCGGCTAGATATTCTAAGGTTTATGGCTAGTGTGGCCAAGGAGTGCAACGTCAATAGCACCAAGGAATGTTAGCACCATGAGTAGAATAGGTGGGTCAATCTCATGAAAGTTGAATCGTTATTAATAGAGTGATAGAGCGTGCCTTTACTCCACGCTTACACCTTTTATATATTTTTGTTGAGTTGTGCTTATATGTATGTATGTAGTATTTATAATGTGTGTGTACACGTGGTATTGGGTGTATGGACGCTCCATCCATGGTCTACTATGGTAAGTTTATATGAGTCTTATTTCTTTTGTCTCATGGTGATATGAGTACAGTCTAGTTGTTTTTAAGCCTAAGATGTTTGTGCGATTATATTTCAACATTATGCTTTAGCAAATTTCGAGGACAGAATTCCTATATTAGGGGGGAGAATGTAATACCCCATATTTTCGTGAATAAGATTTATTATTTATTAAATCAGAAATAAGTTAATAAATGGAATTAATCACTACTTACAAGATTTGGTAATAATAAAAATTCATAATTTAAATGGTAATTAAATTTGCATGTGATGTGATTTTGTGTCTTAGTACATAATTAATTGGTGATATTTGACTATGTGTTACGCGTATAATAATTAAGTGTGTATTTTTATTACTCTATGAGGTATAACAACTTGTAGCGAACTCTAGAGTGATATGGAGGCCTAATTACATATTTTGTCATATTTAGTTAGGCTTAGGGTTAGGTATACTCTTAGGCTAAGTTTTAGCCCAGTCCCGGTAGTATTTTATGTCCATTTGGGGAATGGAAAATATACCTAATGTATAAGTGAGGAAATTAAACATAGTTAATAGAGTTAAGCCTAATTAATTAGCTATTTATCATCGTAAGAGAAAACCCTAGAATCCCTAGAGAATTTGGAGAACTTAATATGAACTTTGAGGAGGAAGAATAAGGAATTAAAGCGTGGAGGATTAACCGTTCGTCATTTCAGGCAAGAAATATCTTGCCATACACTTTTAAATTTGTATATGTGTTCTCCTATGTTAAGCCGATATTAGAATGTATGCTTAGGGCTTGATTTAGTTAGTCTTAACCATGTTTATGCATACGGGTTAATTAGGAGTTGAATTACTCACATGTGCATTGAAGACTTATACTTTTATAGAGAGATAATGAAATTGAATGTTCTAAATGTGTAAATCTGGAATATAACTCATGTTTTAAGGCTTATTTGTGATATTAATTGAAATCACTCTGTAAATTTGTATATTAAATCTGAAATTATAGAGTAATTGGACCCTTCTCCATATTAATGATGAACTAGGTTAAGAGTATGAACTTGATGAATTAAATCTTGTTTTTGGTGGTCTTGGTCTTGAATAATTGTTGAAACAAGTTTAGGATCATAACCCAGTAGTTAGGTTGAAGTTTGGTTGGGTTTTCAATATTATTTGAGAGCTTGGAAAAGCTTTAATGGAAGTTTTACAGGCCAAATCCCATAATGAAGAAGAAGGGACCTTGAAAAACGTAGTGGTGCGGTTGTATGTATAAGTCATAAACTAAGTCACGCATACAAAAACCAAATTCAATTTAGTCCATATTTTATATTTTTAAATTAGGTGATCCTAAACATGCAAGATATTGAAACTAAATGAAAACAAACCATAACCCATAAACAGAAGATATGAGATGAAGAAAAATACCTTTCGAGAAAAAACTATATTTTAACACTATTTATAACCGGATATTATAGAACGACATATACAGACTTACAAAACTTTGAGCTCCACTAAGTGATGCAGTAATGTTTTCACTTATTTTTATCAACAACAAACGATGCAGGTTTAGTTCCACCCAACAGTAAGCTCCACTTGCCTTAGTATCCACCGATCAACCTTAAGAATCAATATTCATATGTTCAACAATAGAGAATAAACTCTACAAGGGTATAAACATGTATGTTATTCTTTTAGGGTTTCATAAAGTCAAAAAAATTATTCAAGGGTTTGGATTAGTACAACAAAAGAGTTTTAAACAAACTAGGGTTTGGAGATCTTTTAAACAAATTAGGGGCAATCTCAACTAATTCAATCTTCAATTATTACGTTCGATCACTAACTTGTCTTCACATAAAGCTCTTGAGAATGTACATGATGATGAAGATGTAACAGAATATGACAAACTAAAATAGATGATGAGAAATTATAAAACTTTCTCTTACAAATATCCCCCTTAACCAAAAATAATAACGCCTAAGATAAGAACAACTAATGCCTTCCTAAACCCGAAAAGTAAAAGACACTTGTAACATAGTCTTCAACTGAAAGTCTTCATCATATAGCCCGTGAAATCATCAAGGCAAAAAGTCCCTGCACACATGAAGCAAAAGAAATACCATGATGCATAGATCTTAAGAAAATGTACAAAACTCCCCATCAATATGTTCTCCCCGTTTTATGTAATAGACAAAGAGTTAGAAACTAATCCTGAAATGTTAGCATCACGTGAATCCAAATATGAAATATCATCACCAAGAATAAATAGTTAAGCATATACGATGAAACTTCAACAAAGCAATAACCTATTTATGAAAAAAAATTAAATTTTTTAGTATATAAATATACATATAAGTTCAAATACAAACAGTCACATCATGGAGTAGCACAAAAGTATCTGAATAGTGGAATTGGAATGAAATTGTGTGAACCAAAAGCACGGGAAATTCAACATAGGCATATATAGCAAAGGTGCACGAAGTCAAATATATACTCCTAAAGAAAGAACTCAATTTAACCTTAAGTGTGAAATTATTGAAAGAAGTGAAATTGAATTGACTAAAGCAAAATTCCATGAATTTTAATGTGTTGTAGTTTAATAACTCCGAACTATTTAATGTTTTTTAAGGAAATTTATTCTGAAAACCCATTGATCTTAACACCCTCAAAATCTCACATTTTAAGCATAAACTCTCGAAAAAATTTAAGGAATCATGTTTCTCATGTTAATGAAGTATCAATGAAACAATAAATTGGCCTTGGCCCTTTTGTTTTTGTGTACAGAAATCATCTTTTAGGCTCTTTCCAATGTTGGCCTTTAACGCAAAGAAGATTGCTTATTTCCTATCCCATTTCCATTGCTTAAACAAAAATTAATTTTTTTAGGAAAAGAAATTCGGCAATGGTTCTTAAAATAAAATTTAGTTCCTAGTACATCTGATTCATTATTAAGAACGATTGATATGAGAACACCTTATTCGACATATGACAATCAATACAATGTTCAAAATATTCGTTCATATGGGTAATAAATGCGATATAAAGAGTCTATCATGAAAGAAGTAATCATCAAAGAACAACGAAATGCTAAACATGTATTTTAAGAACACAAAAAAGATGAAGCCAAGTCACATAACACCATAAGTAAGACACGTGAATGGATGGAATGTTATAATGATTTGAACATCTTAAATATGCATCCATATATGATGTAAAACAAAATGCAAAAATCTTTTTGAATTTTTTGAAAATTTTTATCATAAATAAAATCTTTTTGAAACTTTTTCTAAATAAATGAATTTTTTTTTTGGTTTTTTTAATAAATATAAACATGAGAATACAATTTAGTAATAGGAACAAAAAATAGCAATATGATAAACACCCTATACTAAATACAAGTCTTGACATCAAACATTAGTCCGGGAGTTATTCTCAAAAGGATTAGACATCCTTTGAAATTCCTCCATCAAACATTGAGAAGTCTTGACTAAAAATTCCACTTGCTCTCGAATACTAGCAAAGTCTCTATGGTGATATGTGGGAGCATGTATGTAAGAAACTCTTCCAATCTTAAAACAAATCTCCCTAAGGTGACCTTTCTTTTTGCAATGGGTACAAACATATATTGGTTTGGGACGACCTTAGTTGAAACGCTTAGGACGATTTTTCCTTGGTAAATTAGGTCGAGGTTCTTAAGGATCCATCATAAACTTGGCAACCGATTTAGGTGCAGTATTGGAAGTGGATGCACTATCATAACTTATCCTTTGCCTGTCATTAAAACCTAACGCTTGATAGAGGAACATCTTTCCAACCATCTTCTATGTGTCCTCTAAAGTGACCTCGACTCCCGAGAAAATTTCAGATATTTCTCAAGTTAAGAAGCATGGGCTTCAAGTTTCTCATGAGTATCAAATGATCATTGAAGATCTCTCATGAGACTAGTCACTTAATTGGTCAAGCCACTCTTTTCCCTACATACCACAATAAGTTTATCACACAAAAAACTTTTAACTTTTCGAGCTCATGGAGGCCTCACAATCTCTTAAAACATTCAACTCCTTTTTTAAATCCAACACCTTAAGAGTCAAATTTTTATTTTTATTTTTGGTTCTTAAAGACTCAATGTAAAGTTCAGCTTTGGTGTGTTGGAGGACATATTCTCGCACACTCAAAACATCATCACCCTCACTCTTTTCAGAATGGTTCAACACATTATCGAGGTTATCACGTTTAGAAACGTCCTCATCGATGGAGACATACTTGAAGTGCTAACTTAACTAGCCATGAACACTATGAAGGTATGTCCATGTGGTGATACGTTCTCAAAACCACCGACTTAATAACACTGTCACTTAAAGTGGTATTATAAGCATCTTTTCCTTTGCCTTGTCTCTTAAGCCTGGTAGCACACTCGTGCGCTTTGTGATCCTTACTCTCACAATCATAGCATCTCTCTGCATCAACTTTCTTTGGGTATTCTTCATTATCTTTTCTTTCATCATACTCAAAAACATTCTTGCCTGCTTTTAAATTTTGGTCTTTCTCAAAACTTTTGTTTTCCATTTTGGAAGAATTTTGATTTTTCAATTTAAGAAAAATTTTGAATTTTTTAGCAAATAAGGCAAGATTATTTTGATCGAATTCAAAATCGGAGTCAGAAACCTCCTCTTTTTTCTTTGATTGAGCTTTTAAAGTATTCCCTTTTTCTTTCTTCTTCTGGATTTTGGGGAACATATCTATTTTGTAGTTTTGAAGATCACCTACGAGCTTTTTTTACCTAAGAGTATCTAAAATTCCCAAAGAATTAAGAACTGTGACTTTTGCATTAAAATGGGATGGGAGAGATCTTAGAATTTTCTTAACTACCGTCATTTCAAGAATTCGCTCACCTAAATTAAAGCCTGAGTTCACAATATTAGACAGGCTCGCATAAAATTCATCAAAATTTTCAGATTCAAGCATGATAATGGTTTCAAATTTTGTGGTGAGATTCTAAATCTTATAAGATTTCACAGCATTGGCATCCTCATGAGTGAGTTGTAGGATATCATGCTTCCTTAGATTTGGTACATGTCATGATACGATGAAATTCGTTAGTTGTGACAGCACCAAAAATCGTACTTAAGTCCCGAGAGTTAAAGTTACGCCATCTACAATCATCCCCAAGTTTAAGTAGTGACTGTCTTAAGACTAATAGCATTTTCATTAATCACAGTGGGGGAGTCCACCCCCTTTCAACAGCAATTCAGACTTGCTCAATGATTAACTTCATAACCAATCTCATTCAAGATTTCCAATAGGCATAGTTAGACCCATTAAACATAGGTGGCCTATTGTACGAGTTATCCATATAACCACCAGAATTCATCTAAGTAATTATAGAGACAAGCTTCGATACTAATTTGAAAAACATAGTGGTTTATATATATGTATAAGTCACAAACTAGGTCACACAAACACAAACCAAATTCAATTTTATCCCAATTTTATCCTGTTAAATTAGGTGATCCTAAACATGAAAAATATTGAAACTAAATGAAAAGCAAACCACAACCCATAAATTGAAGATATGAGATGACGAAAAATCCCTTTCGGGAAAAACCTATATTTTAGCACTATTTACAACCGAATATTACATAACGACATATACGGACTTACAAAAATTAAAGATTCACTAATTGACACGAAAATGTCTCACTTCTTGTTGTCAACAGCAAACTAGGTAGATCTAGTACCGCCCCATAGCAAGTTCCACTTGCCTCGGTATCCATCGATCAGCCTCAGGAATCAGTATTCATATCTTCAATAGTAGAGAACCAACTTTACAAGGGTATGAACATATATAGTGTTCTTATAAGGCTTGATAAATGCCCAAAAAATCGTCCAAAGGTTTGGATTTGTAAAACAAAAGAGTTTTAAACAAATTTGGGCTTCGAGATCTTTTGGATATATATGGAAAAATAAATTTTGCTAAAAGTTCTGAGAAAAGCTAATCCCAATACACTTTTTATAAAAAAGAATTGATGCAGCACAAATTTTGAGAAAATTCTTTCGAATGAAAATAAGACCTCATTCAAACGAAAAATATAACTTGTTCGAACTAAGGTAAAACTCGTTCAAACGAATAGTCAATATCGTTTGAACCAACTTTTAATAAGCTTCGAACGATATTAGTTCTGTAAACATATAAATGTCGTTTAATATTCATTATAAGTTCATTTTAACGAACTATCTAAACTCGTTCAAATGAAGAAGTAAAGTCGTTCGAATAACTTAAAAAATAAAATATTTTTCTTTTGAAAAATCATTTTAAAATCTAGCCTCGAATAATTTATAAAAGCAGCCCTTGAATAAAGTGTTTACACATAATCAAAACTATATACCTTCTCGATGATTGTAGCTATGATCTCAACTTATTTTGTATTCGATTATTGCGTTCAGTCACTAACTTGTCTTAACTTGAAGATCTTGATAATGTACATGATGATGAAGATATAACAGAATATGCCAAACTAAAATAGTTGATGAGAAATTATAAAACTTGCTCTTACAACCCTCATAGAGGAAGCCTTGATCGGACCCGAGTCTCGATTAATCGACCCCCAAAAATTGTATATAATTTAATTACGAATGCATGGGCACTGGGTTTCGTATTTTTTGGATTTCTATGAATTTCTTATGAATATTTTACTAACAGTGCGTAAGGCTGAAATTTGGGTTTATGATTTTGGGTTGGACTTTCATATAAGGTTGTTTAACTTATTTATTGAGAGATTAGACTTGTTTAATGTTGGAATAGTTACGTAGGTGGGAGATTTAAACCTTAGTACTGGTTTTGGGATTGGTTTGAATTGGGAAAACGCGCAAGTGAGCACTATCTTATGGCCTGTAACACCCCGCCTAATTAAATACTGGGTGATCAGTCCTTTACTAAATTATAGCCAAGGTGAACGGTTGGTTCATTCTTAGCATCACTGTCGCAAAATACACTTTTCAATTTAAACACCCTAAATAATTAAGTTAAGCGCCAAAACTATTTAAAACATTATTTCCATTTTTTTAGTCCAATTATAAAAAAAAACTTTCATAATTCATAGTTTAAGAGTCACACAAATAACTAGACTGGAAAAGATCATCCAAGCAATTTAAGCATTCAAATAACTAATTCCAACTTTAAAACCACGAAGGAAAAACATCCTGACAGTAACAAATCCCAAAATAAAATACTAAAAGTAAATGAATCATAATATCTGACAAAACCAACTGAATAAGGAAAAAGGGCAACACATGCCCAACTGGATAAAACAGAACTAAGAGTGGAATCAATAATGAGGTCGTCTAATCAAAAGGCCTGCAACTCACACCTAAGCTGCAGCACGTTCCTTTCAAAGAATCCTAAGCATGACGCCCCTGTGGTTGGGCACCCGTAATATATACATATATATACAAGAGAGAAGATATAACAGGAAACGGATTAGAGCCCGATTGTAAAATATTTTAAAAATTCAGTTTAGCAAGTATTTAAAATGCTTACCGGCTAATGTAACAATCATATTAGTATGCGGTACTCTCTTGAGCAATTCTCACCTTTCTTCTAATGTGCACACCTATCGCTCTATTAATCCTCACAAGTTAAGCTTATCTTAAATTCCTCATAAGGTTTCATGCCGACACTTTTCTAGGGCTAAGATGATTAATTTATGAGAGTAAAGTTTTTATAAGAATTTCATTTTATTATAAAGTCTTTCGGTATTGCTTCAAGCTTTTCAAATACTTATTTTAAAGTCGAAATATTTATTCATTACTTAACTACTTTTAGTCACAGTAGAAAGTTCCAAATTTCAAGTCTATATATGTATATTAATCACTCATATAATATATATATATACTATCGGCACCCCACATAATAAAATTTATGGTGCTGCCATACTCTGCTATCAAGTTCCTGTACCACTCGTACTAAGGTAAATACTAGTTCGGAATTACTCTCGAACTGTATTAACACAAAACACATATAAATTGAGGTGACTCATAGTTCCAAGTCACTAAGAGGTCAGCACATACCCTCACGTCTCTTAGGACCGTTTGACTATCGATCAGATAGGCTGTACCAAGGATTCCTATGTTTTAGGGTACAAGTCACTATCCCCCATAAAGGTCCCATCGAGATAAGATTGTCCCGGCGCGGTAACCTCAGTGATAGCAATTAGTGCGGGCATGATTTTTACACGTATATAGTATATGCACAAACACAGTCATATATATGTATACTACCATTCCCATTTCTAAATTAGGTACACCCACGACCCATACTTATGATATTCGTTCTTAGTACACGTTACTAGATTATCCCGTATAATGACTCGTCTCCTTTATTCTTATTTATGGGATCATCCCAAACTTACTTCGCATCACTCGTAGTATCTTATCTCCCTAAGTATAATTTCAGTAGGTACTCTCATATTTACGACGTAACTTCCTTACGAGTCTCACTCCTTTAGACACACGTTCCCATTATTCCTTAAGTGTAAATCACTCCCCGTTAACACTAATTTCTTCTTTACATTAAATGCTCCATTTTTTTACAAAGTCCTACTGGTCCTCTTTATGTCCCAAAATGTTCTAACAATAATGTTCAAAGGTTACCACTCATTGTAATCGAAATAAACTATTTAAAAGAGGAATATGAATTTTTCAGGACGGGTCGATCGATCGATGGAAGTGGGTCGATTGATCGATCATCGATCGATCGATGCTCTTTGGTCGATCGATCGATCAAGCAGTTATGGCGAAACTGCAGAAATACCAGTTACGGGAATCCTATTCCAAACTCATCCAAATCATCATTTTTGACTCCCAACAAATGATACTACAAGTGTTATATACCCAATTAAATAGTATTCTACGTAAGACATGTGAGTTTCCATCAAGTATAACGAATTAAAAGGACAAAATCTATATAAGTCTCAAGAACCCTAATATTTTCTTTAACTTAGTTCTTCCTATTCTTTTTTCCAGATTCTCTACTGCTAACTCAATGCAAATTCGTGGTTCAACCTCTACATATAAAATAGATTTCCAAAATATGATTTTCACCTCTACAACAAGTAAATTCTAGTCTCCAATATGATTTTCCTTCATGAAAACTAGTTCTAATCAACCCTAGACTAATATAATTGAAGCATTAACTAAAATAAAGAAAGATAGATACTTTCCTAGAAATCTTTGTTTCTGATTTGTGGAAGAAATTGGTGTGGTTGTGTTCCTCGTCGTGCGATCTACAATTTGGCGGTGACGGCGGTGCAAACGGTGGAGTTCTTTGTCTAGAACTCCTTGGAAAGCTTCTACACTTCCTCTCCAATGTCCGTTCTTGGTTTTTGGTTATGCTAACCCTAGAAGACAACCCCTAACATCTGATATAACCTTAGAAAATTCGTGGGTTTCCATGCCCAAAAATACAAAATGTCTAAAACACCCTCCCGGGATGCTCATTAGGCCTAAAAATGCCCCGAGACCCAAACTACACCCTCGGATACATTATTTTGACTATCTCGACCCTTTCGGAGACATTGACGCACTCAAAATGACCATACGGGTGACTTATAATTTATTCACTTTTAATAATGCGAATTTAATCCCGACACGACACAGGCACGTCCCGATGAAATTTCCAAAATTATCAAATTATATTCTCATGATAATTTTACTAAATTTAATTACACATCTTACTTTACCCATAAAGTAATTTACAACAAAATTTCAATAATTACTAACTCTCATCACGCTAGTAAATATTTAAATGATTTCCGGATTAATATCTTAATTTAAATCTAATAAATCCCCAAATTTAAAGGCCATAAAAATATAGGGTATTACATGGCCATATGTATGTATTGAGTTTGGAGAGTAACGAAGTAAAGTAGCTGGAGGTTAATTGAGGTCTTGAGAGATTATAGGTTATACGAATAACTTAGTTATTGAATGAGGATACATATTATATATATATATATATATATATATATATACACACATGTGTGTCTGTGTATGCAAATGCTCATGATTTAGAGACATAATAAACTAAGAGTTTGATTCAATAAGGTTTGAGAGTTGTTAAACCTAAGAACGTAATGAACAATCCGGTGTTTGGGGAATGGGATGATTTGGGGTACGCTTGAGAGTACATGGTATCCTACTTTTTAGTATATGTTTTATATGGTTTTGAGAGATAATAAACTGTAATTAAGTTTACAATCTGGCATTCACGATTGGGATAATTTGGGTATGCGTTGTATATGTTGAGTGCATGTATATATAAATTATGTGATTATGTGAACATACTCGTTACTCGTGATGAATCTATCAGTTGGGATTTTTTATCCAAGTGTTATGAACGTGCACTGAACGCTTGGTTGTTGATATGGGATTTTGTGGAGGTCGATATCACACGTTTAGTTGGTTGTCATTTTCTGAATGATAAATGTGACAACTTAATCCATTGGGCAAGATTTATTATCTCCATTGGTATGGGATTGTGTAATGATATATTTTGATCATATAGTGAGTCTTCCTAGACTTTGTGATAAGAGAGGTTGAAGACCTGATCCATCGGTCGAGTTTTGGTATGGGACTACTCGATGATATGATTGCGTAGTGATTCCCTGTTCTCATATTTGTGTGTATATTTAGCTTAAATTATGTTGGGTGAGGGACTCATACAGATTTATTGAAGCATGAAAAGGTACCCCGAAGATAGATGCGTTAGTGTGGTTTTACAAGACTTATACATATATATGATATTCTTATGGCGATGGACACTTTAATCCAATCCCTATGTCACATTAGTGTGTGTGGTTGTGTATATCTTATCTTTCGAGTAACATGAGTGAGGGTAGTATGGGATCATATTATGTGCATGGGATCATATTATGTGCATACACTATAGTTTAGTGACGAAACTGGTTAATTAAGATGTCAAGACAAAATAAATGTTGCGTTAGGAGATCGTGAAATCTAAATAAGTAAAAAATTGGGTATTGGGTTATATTATATATATGTGTGTAGTTCGTTACATCCCTATTTCATTTGTTTCTCAGTTACTTTCTTATTGGCCCAGAGATAAAGTCTTTTAGTATAGTTAAATGCCTTGGGTTGAGACATGATCATAGTACTTTCCATTGATGAGAGGTGAGGCATTCATTGCATTTGAGTGTCGACGGGTTGCATGGTTAATGTAAATGAGTTGCATGATTTATATTATTAATATTGGAGATATTTCCTGCAACTTTCGGGCTCTAACTCAAATATATAAATCACCACCACCACCCACCCACACACACACACACACACAGATGTATTATTATTATATACAGGTTGAGTAGGGTTGAGCGGCCAGACTTGAAGTTGTGGAGATCTAACTCGGTATCCTTAGAGTAAGATTCGTTGGTTCATTGTAGTAGTCATTTGTATTCAAGATTTTATTTGTGTTCTTTTTATTTCAGTCGAGACATATAAAAGAGATTTTTATATTATTAGATTTCGTTATTAGAGTTTCAGTTATTTCAATGCAGTTATTCTTATTGTTACTGTTCCTTGAGTTTTTATGGTGGGTGGTTTCTATTTATTGTAGTTTTGTTTATCGTTAATGCTTAGAATAATATATATTATTTTAGCGCTCCCAGTATTTCATGTTTGGCCTGATCAAATGGGCGTGAAAAATCGGGGTTGTTACAGGGAATTTGCAAGCAAGAAAAGATGTGGTTGCAAGAAAGTCTTGGAAGGATTTGCAAAAATAACAAAAGATTCTTTTGAAAAGATTTCTTAAATACACAAAGATTGTTTCCCGCAAAGCACTGTCGCAGTTTCAACCAATGTCTTCGTTGATGCGAATGATATGTGATAAGGGAGGTGCATGACACCTGCGAAACTAAAAAAATCTCTCGAAGAGTTCGTGACCAACGAAGACATTCACGAACGTGAAATAATTTTTTGTTAGCGTGACCAAGTCACGAGTGATGCATGAAGTTTGGCGAAGGTAGAAAAAGTGGTGCAATTTTTTAACCTTTAATTAAAACACACAAGATATACATACGTAATGTTCCTTTTGAAAATATTTATATGAACATATCTTTGCATAATTATTTCACGAATACCAAAACCATATCAAAGCACATACACATAAAGCATTTTCCAATTATGAAAAACTTAATTTGGGTATGAAAAAAGGGAAAGTCTACTAAGTTCGTTACCACAACACGAGATGCATTCTAATGAGTGTGATCATGAATGTTTTTCGATTGAGTTTTGATGAATCTTTTCAGTGAATATAACTATTTATGATAATTTTTTGGAATGACATAAAGGACAAAAGACTCAAAGTATGTTTTATAACACGAATACAACAATCAAATTTTTGAGGGGACACGTGAGTATACGTATACTCTTACAATCTGCTCACCTGTCTATTAATTGACAAAATATTTAAAAAAATATCACAATAAACAATAAGAAAATCTAAAACCCTTTAACACAAGAGAAAGCCTTGCCTAAGACAAAGATCAACCTAATAACCTACAACAAAAATACCAAGAACACAACAAGCAAAGTGAGCACTTAATCATGTTAACCTCTCATAGACATAGTAGAGAGAATCAACCTACTATATATATAAATATAGTTAAACAGGTATGATAAGATTAATAGTAAAGTTATGTGTATCAATGTATAAAATCAATTATTCACATAATGTTAATTAAGAATTCAAAGAATAAAGCATCCTAAAATATCATAATCATGCATTGTACTTCGTTTCTTATGTGTATATACTGCCCTAACTCATTTTCATATAAATGTGTCATACTTTCATTATATTAAACTCAAATTTAATTTAATATTATCTGCCTTTTGTGATAAGATTGACAAAGAAAAGAACAATAGGTTAAGAATAAGATTTAACTAATGACAAAATGAGAGGTTTACATAAAGTTGATTAAAGTGGTGTATACCATAAAGAAATGTAGTATGATTCATCAAGCATATACGAAGATGTAAACAAACTTAACTCAATGGATATACATACTAACATGATATAAGTAAATAAGATAATCGATACTAATTACGCCAATAAACACAATATCATATTAGTCAAAATTTGTAGTCAAAAGAGGACTGCACAAATTTATATCATCCTAAAAGATAGATCCACCAAAATTAAAGTACAATAAAAAGCACTCTTTTGAAAAATCTACTATGATATTTATCATGATAAAGTTTCATTTTACTTGAAAATATAAAATTATCAACAAATGCTTTTTCTTCATCAGATAAGCTATTAATGATTAAAAGATTTTAATCTCATGTCCTTGGTGTAACCCAATTTTTATACAGATAAAAATCCTTGAGACGTCATTTTTTTAAACAATTTTGAAAGTGATTAGGACTACAACATGAAGAAAATGGGATGTTTACCTTTGAAAATTGGGAATAAGTTCCCCTTTTTTTTGTTAACTGTAAGAAGACACAAAATGCTCAAGAGTCACTTTCAATGATAAGAGTGATCCTAAAGGTTTTGAAAGTGTTAAAAAAATATTTTGACTTACTCAACCTTCACAATGAATATTTTAGATATTCACACAAGTCTCTCAAGAACAAAGATATAAATATATTGGCTTAAGAATAAAGGTAGAAGTTTTTTAAGCTTTAATAGGACTTATGATCAATGTTTGAAAACAAACATATCAAAAATACAAAAGAGAGAAGTGAAGAAGAAACTTATGGTTTAATGTCTAGTGCTTAAACTCATAAATTTCTTTCTTTCAAAAACTCCTCTTGATTAAATGTCTTTTCACTCTAAGAAAAATTCTCAAATAATTTTTACCCTTCAGATATTTTGACAAAGACGGTGATAATGAGGTTTCTCTCTTCAATTTTATATCGTCTTTCTCCATATGTGTGGTGAACCACAAGTAGCACAAGTGCGGAGGGTGATCTCGTCATCATATTTCACACTTAATTGTTTGAACAAGGAAACATATGGCTCCAAAAAAGTATTGCATGGACTTCCAAAGAAAAGAAAAAGATCTTTTGAAAAGATCTCTTACACAAACAAATTTTTTGGCCCGCGAAACACTATCGCAGTTGTGACAAAAGTCTTCACTAACACGATCGGTCCTTAATGAGGGAGGTTGCGCATGACACTTGCGAAACTTGAAAAAAATATCTTGAAGAGTCCGCAAAAAGGGAAGAGAATTAACAAGTGCGAAGAAAGTCTTCATTGACGCCATCAAGTCATGAGAGATACTAAAACTTTGGCAAAGGCAAAAAAAAGTTGTTCTGTTTTTTAACCTTAATAAAAAAAAAAAACATAATATACTTATTCAGTGTTCCTTTTGAAACTATTTATATCACATTTTTGTATACTTATATCACTAATATCAAATCCATAACAAAGCATATACAAAGAAAGGATTTTCCAATTATTAAATATTTAATTTACGTATGACAAAAGTGCAAGTCAATTAAGTCTGTTATCTCAACCCAAATGGCATTCCAATGAGTGAGAACACAAGGGTCCATTTGGTTTGGGGTAAAATACTTTTAACCGCAGTCAAAAGTAAAATGGTAAAATATTTTCACCTATTTAAAATTAATTTTTTGTTGCTTTGAAATTGTGAATAAGTGCACAGTCTATAATTATATAACTTTAAACAAAAATAGTAAACAAAATTTAATTTTATATATGTGAACATATTTCATCATATTACTTTTCATTGCAGTGAAAAATATTTTACCCCAAACCAAACGAACCATAAATGTTGCCTAGTTGAGTTTTTGATGAAGCTTTCCGGTGCACGACTTTTCCTGATGTTTTGCAAAAACGATCTCGAGGACAAGAGACTCAAAGTATATTTTATAACACGGAATAGAATAATCCAATTGTCGAGAGGGCACATGAATATACATACCTCTCACCGTAAACCCTAACTTTTGGAAGCAGCCTCACATCGCTCTCATGCAATCCAAATAGCTACTAAAAACTTGCACTTAAACCCTTTAAACTATCTTTTTTTTATATAGAGAAGTTTAGTGAAAGTAAAGAAGTAAAAATGAGTTGAAATGAATTTATTTTTTTGTTTAAATGCCAATGACCAGCCAAATTTGTTGACCGTTTAACACTACCCAAATTTGTTGACTTTGTTGAGCGTTATGAGGTCAAAGTTACCCCAACTCTTAATTGGCTGAAGCTTTAAAACAATTAGAAGAAATTAACTAGAATGGGTCCCTCACATTTTAATATGTCAACCAATCAAAAGTTAATGTTACAGTGATATAATCCACTCGAGGAAGTGCTCAGCTTTGAGACCGTATGTACAAGAGGAATGTGAGTTGGAACTAAACTAGCGTGGCAGTAAGGTGGAAAGCATTCAAAAAAAAGCAGTTCTATTCGAACACGCAAAAGTGACAGTCGATCAAAAGTTTATGTTGGACTCAGTGTTACATACATTTAGAGTTCAGATGCTATGTACAATGTTATAAGAGAAATGCTTTTACAACATTATTGGTACATTGTCCAATAAATTGTACTGTAACACAACTCAATTGCTAATGAACTTGTTAAATCTGCCCTGTCAAAAGGCTATAACGATGCGGCAGTCTCGGTTCTACACTGAAACTTCTCCTTCCATAGATCCCAAGCATTCCTGACTTCATCCAACTGCGAGTCTGGAATGCTCGTGTTTGCGTCTAATATTTGTACCCAATTGTCCCAAGGAGATTTTGATGGGTCCAAGAATTCTGAAACTTGAGGCAACATTACAGATTTGTAGAAATCATCAACTGTTTTGAGAATTTCTTCAGATTCGACCAATGTCAGCATTTCGGGTCTTGTGATATTGCCAGGTCGGTTTCTCAGCACGAAACTGTTACCTCTCAGAATCAAAACCTCCGATGGAGCAAGGGGTAGGACAATCCGCGTGAATTTGTTCAGTGACAACTTGAGTATATCTCTCGGGAGTAATTCGCGCTTTATTGCCACCGCTGTTCCTACCATTTTGCGGATCTGACCAAGTGCAATTTGTTAATGTTAACAATGAATGAACAGAAAAAATTACACGTGCAATTTATGCTTTGTCCACCAAAGGCTCCATTTGGTTTGGGGTGAAAAATTTAATGTTGAAAAGTAATTTATCTATTAGAATTAACTATTTTGGTTCAAATCACATAGTTCTAGGGTGTGCACTTATTTACAATTTTATACCAAAAAAAAATAATAACTCTGAACAAATGAAAATGATTTTTACTACTTCACTTTCTACCCATATAGAAAATACTTCTCACCCAAAACAAAAGGTGCCATTAGGAAAGGCAACCATAAAGGGTCCAAAATGTTTACTTGATTATAATTTAATAGCCATTTGACCATTTCTGGGAAAAATCACTATAACGGAAAAAATATGTTCAAATAAGTTCTTGTCCTTAAAATTTTCCAACACCCTTTATACATAGGCTGGGTTGCTGCTTCATTTGCTCAAACTAGATTATTTTTGCACAGATTTAACCAACCTAATGTTCCTTTACTTTGTAAAAAGACAATGGCATGTTTAATACACATACGCTACAAAGATTTTTAGGTCTCCCTACTTATCAAGAGAAAAAAGAAAGGTCTTTCTTCATGAGTAACAGAAAAAACATGAAGTTACAACTTCAAACTCCATGCATATTTTATATATCTCATTTCCTTTGCTGGACACTCCAAGTGATAAATCTCATTATTGAAACGATAATTGCAAACTGAAGTACGTGGTCAATAATAAAAGAAACAAAATTTCTCTCTATGTTTTACCAGCTAATTCTGCCACGACCCCAGATGTTTTCTGCCTCTGGTGCAGTACTGAATTAATTAGAAGGCAATTAACCAGGTAAGTATAAATTAAATTGGCGGCACGAGACATGATATAACTGCATGAACAAAATCAAAAATGACAAGCACAAATACAGTCTTGTAGTGTGATATAGAGACATACTTGATGCAACATGAACGACTCCCCGCAGATGGAGATCTCTATATAATTCATTCCGAGCAACTTCTCCAGATTTCCGCAAGAACAGTGAAAAATCTTTCTGAAATGGGAAGCAGTAATTTTGTCTGTCTCATCAGGTTCATGTAGCCATCTTGCATGAATGCCTAAAAGGGGATTTAGACCCTTCAAACCATTCTTAATCTCATCATCATGCATGTTTGCCAGATGTTTGTCAGGACCAGTGGTACTTAAAGACATACAACTCTTTCCCTCAACATCTGTTGAAAACTCCTCATTAGCCCCAAGAGCTTCTTCTCCATCATGTCCCCCAAACTCAGAGTCTGAAGATCCTTCGTCCCCATCGTGCTCCTCAAACTCAGAGTCTAATGCATTGTTAGACAACTTTGCCCTTCTAGACACGCGAACTTTTCCAGAAGATTGTTTTGCAGGAAACTTTCTTCTATACTTGGATCGTATTGTATAATTATGAAAGGGATGGTCTCCCTGCAATGCCAATCACAAACACTATATGGGTGAGAAAAATATTCACATCATATATATCTTCTGTAAACATGTAGTAACATTAATGCTAGAACCAAGCTATCCAAACTCTTGACGAGTTCTTTTCCTATTTATAACAAACAATGGCCTGGACTCAATTATTAAAAGAAATGGCCTTTCTTTCACCCATTCTTCAAGACTTCTACATGCATCAAAGTAACAAACCCAGATAATTTAAAGGAGGCGTATCCGTGTCAGATACGTAGCAGATACCAATATTTAACGGATACTCTCCAACACATGTTTGATACTTCTTTGACTCTGTCCATAAATTAATGAATTACTTCTTTATTTGGGACATTTGAATGACATTTTTGGACATTTCCAACATAAGTGGTGTTGAATAACGAAAATAGAGAGAGGTTTTTCTTTAGCATGCCAAGGAAGCAAACTATTGAGAGAAATCAATCTAAAAACTATATCGCAACAGGAGTAAGCTAAAGAAAATCATATTAGAAAGTAAAATGTCATCATTAACTTTGTATATAATTATAAATATGCGCAAAACTAATCATATGATGTAAAATAAAGGAACCAACAAAGAACCAACACAAAAAATCCACACACATACACAAACATAGCAAGCAAAGGGGTTATTTTTATCTTTATATGTTTTTAGAGAGGGTGGGGGTGGGAGAATTGGGGGAGGGGAGGGGGATCTGTTCAGCAATCTCTCTCTATATATAGTCATTTCTGAAAATTATTTGACAATCCTTGCAATGAAAAATTAAGCCTTATATACTACTAAGGCTGCCTGATGACTAAAATTCCACTACCTTTTATTTAACAAAAGAGTTTCAAAAATAATGGGCATAATGAAATTAAAAAGGAACAGGCTGGCTCTCTCTCTCTCCCCCCTAAGTTCCTGTGTCACTCTCCCCCGCTTGAAAAGCGAACATCCAGGAGCCATACTGTTGATAGAAAGCTGGATCCACCCATTGTAAAGTCGCCTTTGTAGGTTCACGCAAACGGCCCAACCAACGAATCAAATATCGAGTACACGGCCCCAACGGTATCAACACAATATTTGAATAAAGATACCTTCTATCCAATCCACGTGCGAACGTACCGGTTGGGATGTGTCATCCAGAATAGGGATAGGTGGGACATGAGTGCTCGTGAAAGGAGTGAGATCCGCCACATTAAAAGTACAATGTATCCAAGAATATTGGAACATTAAACTGGCACGAATTGTCACCACAATGCCGCAACTGAAGTTTTTGTGCTTTAACATGTCGGCGCTCCTTTCAAAAATAAACCATCACCAAATCACCCTCCGGAAAAACTACCAACCGTTGATGAGGATCAACTTGCCCCTTAAGCATACATACGCTACGGAAGCGTGCGAATATTGGTGTGATATTCTGACTTAATGTACGAATCATTGGTGTGACGTTTCTTTGGTGTTTAGCCCGTGTAACATCTCTTAATAAAGGCATTAATCTTCTGTTGCATGGCAGGCTAATAAACCCACTCCCATGGTGGACAACTTGCGGGTCACTCTCATATGCTCAGCCAACCCACCCGCGTGCACCTCAGATGTAATCTTCTCCCACGGGGAGGACTCCAGTATATGGAGGGCAGTGCCCCGAAAGAGCAAACAATCCAGAAACAAGTACTCTCCGAAGGTCCGGTGACACTTCCGAGACTCCTCGACAATAGGGACAAAGTGTGGATTATTTGTGTACAACCAGTGGACCTCATCATACACAAAAACGGTACCTCAAAAAGTGAACCGCTAGAGGTAATTCGACCATTTCGCAGGTGGTCACTGAGCTTTCGCTGACTATTAAGGTACCTTTAAACCTCATGAACAAACTCGATAACAAACTTCCAGTGTAATAGATACTTCCTCACAGCTCTTAACAGCATGAATTACTGTATAGAACTCAAGATCAAATGTAGAACAATTAAGCACGGGTCCAGATACTTTCTGACTAACGTATGCTATCGGAAATCCTCCATGAATAAACACTCCTGTCTTCCGTGACAACTCAAACAACATATCGAAGTCGGGTAGAGCCAAAACCGAAGCATTACGCGTACACTGCTTAATTATCAGTAATGCACACTCAACCTTCTCAAACCATTGGACAGCCCCATAAGTTTAGATATCGGAGTCATAATATTGTTGAACCCCTCAATAAACTGGCGGTGAAAACTAACCAATCCATGGAAGCTCCTAACCTACAACATAGTGGATGGGGTCTGCCAATCAACAATGACCAGCATTTCCGCATCATCAACACGAACGCTGTCCCGTCAAACTACATATCCTAGAAAGGGCACTGAACTAACCATGAAGGAGCAATTCTTGAGTTGTAGGTAAAAGCACTCTCTTTGTAGTACCGCAAAAACTTAACTCAAATGTTCCAGATGCTCCGTCTCCTACCGGCTGGGGATGGCAATTTTCCCCGAAATTTCGGGTCCACGCGGATAACTGAAAAATCCCCAAAAATTCGGGGATCGGATCGGGTTCGGGGAGTGAAAAAAATCCCCGAAAAATTTCGGGTCGGTTTCGAGTATACCCTCGGGTCTTCACGGGGATACCCGAATTATTAATGTATAATAAAAAATATATTTATATTATAAAAAATAGATAAGCCCTGCTGCCCTAGACATCTGCCTCCCTGCCTCACTCCCTCGCTCCTCAGACGCTCTCTCGCTCAGACTCTCACGCCACTCTCCTCCCTCACTCCCTCGCTCTCTCACGCCGCTCTCCTCACATCTGCCTCGTCACGCCGCTCTCTACATCAGCCCTCCTGCTTGGGGGTTATCTTCATTTGCGATCTACATCAGCCCTCCCTCACTCTGTAAGCATTTATGTTTTGGGGGTTTTGGGTTGTTAAATATTTGAGGTTCTAGCTGTCTGCGATCTACAAGATGTATTCCTCTAGTTTCAAGATGTAATATGGAAATTTGAAGATGGATTCCTCTAATATAGGGTTGTTACTGTTATTTTCTTTCATTTTTTTTTCTGATTGTAACAATATGGCTTTTGAGATTGTAACAATAGGTATAGGGCTGAATCTGCTTTACTAGTTAGATCTTGTTTTTTTTTTTCAGTTGGTTTTTTTCTGATTAATTTTAGTTGATTTTAGATAAATATAACAGATAATTTTTTTTTGAGATTTATCAGATAATTTTTTCTTTATATGTCCAGGTTAAAATGTCTACATCAAAGGAGATTCCAACGCAATCAGGGGATGCCCAATCAACTCCTCCAACAAACGAGGTAGCTTCTAATCAAACAACAATTAATATATTGGATGATGATAATGAAAATCGCGAGATTGAGTCCCATGACACCGATGTTACTAATGAAAATGGAAAACGACCTCGACGGTCATGGGTATGGGACCACTTTGATTTGTAAAAAATCAATGGACAAGATAAAGCGATTTGAGATATTGTGAAAAAAAACTTGGGGGTTCAAGTAAAAATGGAACATCTCATTTGGGGGATCATTTTAAGTCTTGTCCTCGAAGAAAATCAATGGATATTAAACAAGCGATTTTAAATCAAACACGGAGGCTCAATGGAAAGACTCAACTAACTAATTTTTCATTTGACCAAGAAGCGGCAAAAGATTCTCTTGCTAAAATGATCACTTTGCACGAGTATCCTCTTAGTATGGTTGAACATCAAGGGTTTAGGAACTATAGTAATTGTCTTCAACCATTGTTTAAGGTTCCATCTCGTAACACCGAAAAAAAGGATATATTCAAAATTTACGAGTTTGAGAAAACTAAAACAATGGAGTTGTTTAAAAAGAATCGGGGAAGATTTGTAATCACCACAGATATGTGGACTTCCACTACCCAAAAGAGAGGATTTATGGCCGTGACATCACACTTAATTGATGATTCCTGGAAATTGCAAAGTCGAATTGTGAGGTAATTTTAGTGTTGTTATTAATTAAATAGTGTTGTTTTTTTACTACATAGAGTTGTTTTTTTAATGAAGTAGTGTTTTTTTTTGTGTGTTTGTAGGTTTATATATGTTCCATGCCCCCACACCGCGGAGGTACTTGCCAAGGCTTTGGTTAAATGTTTGATGGATTGGAATCTTGATCTGAAGTTATCTACGGTAACTTTAGATAATTGTAGTACTAATGATGCAATGGTAAACATTATGTTGGATAAATTACCTTCTAATTCTTTATTATTAGGAGGTAAAATCTTTCACATGCGTTGTTCTGCACACATATTAAATCTTATTATGAAAGATGGGTTGGATGTAATTGGTAATTCAATTGAGAAAGTGCGTGAAAGTGTAGCTTATTGGACAGCGACTCAAAAAAGATGGAAAAAATTTGAATAAGTAGCTCGTCAATTAAAAATCTCATGCAATAATAAACTTGCCCTAGATTGTAAAACGAGATGGAATTCAACCTATATAATGCTCCACACTGCCTTGAGTTATAAAGATGTTTTTGGTCGCTTAAAATTAAGTGAGTCTCAATACAAATGCGTCCCTTTTGAAGATGATTGGTTATTAGCAAGTGAAATTAGTGAGAGATTGGAGATATTTTTTGAGGTGACAGAAATGTTTTCGGGAACTAAATATCCAACAATCAATCTTTTTTTCCCGAAAATTTGTGAGATAAGAGCGTCGCTTAATGATTGGATATTCTCAAGTTATGATGAAATACAACTCATGGCATCTAATATGATAATAAAGTTTGAAAAATATTGGAGTTCACTTCATGGGGTAATGGCTTTGGGTACAATTTTAAATCCTAGATTTAAAATGAAAGGGATTGAGTTTTACTTTCCACTCATATATGATGATGAAGCGTCGACAGAAATTGAAAGGGAGCGTAACATTTGTTTTGAGATGTTGGGAGAATATCAAAGTGAGTGAGAAATTAAATAATAATACTCGTGGTAATAGTGAATCTTAAAGTGGTACAACATCTCAATCTCAAGGAAGGAGTCGGTTGATTAATAAATTTGATTTGTTTGTCTCGAGTACCTCTAATATTGAACATGTTAAGTCTGAGTTGGATTACTATTTGGAGGAGAGTGTTTTGCCTAGATCTGATGATTTTGATATATTGGCTTGGTGGAAGTCAAATGGTCTTAAGTACCCGACACTATTTGCTATAGCGAGGGATATTTTTGCCATTCCCGTATCAACCGTTGCTTCAGAGTCGGCTTTTAGCACTACTGGTAGATTTGTGAGTCCACATCGTAGTAGACGTCATCCAAAGACTTTAGAAGCACTTATGTGTTCTCAAGATTGGTTATGGGCCGAGATTCAAGGTAATAACTTCAATATATTGAAATGTTTATTTTTTTTATCCTTTTTACCTTTGTTAATTATTGCATCATTATATTATTATGTAGGTTCGGGTTCTTGTGCAACACGATTTGAGAGAGGTACCATAAATGAAGATACTGATGATGAGGTAATTTAATTATTATATAAGCATTGAAATTGTTTGTATAGTTATATTTGTATATTGTTGTAAACTAATACGTCGTGTAACTTGTGTAGGTTGAAAGTTGTGTGACAAATGGGTGAGGTGATTGATTGACGGGAAAGTTTAGCACGCCAACAATGGATGGCGAAGCAAGCAAGTCTAGGAGCATATTGCGAATTTATTTTGTTTGTTATTTTGTTAGTGACTTAGTACGCTACTAGTTGTTGTTATTTGTTATGTTGAAACAATGTTCTTTGTTTGATTTGTATGTTATGTTCTAAAACTATGAACTATGTTGGAGATTTTGGAGTTGCACTTTACTTGTGTTTAATCATTTTCTAATTGAGATGTAATTTAAAAGTAACTTTTACTTAGGTGCCTAAAGAGGAGTTGAAATTTAAAAATAAAAAAAAAAATCAAAATCAAAAATCAAAACGGGTTCCCTGCGGGGAACCCGATATCCGTTTTAAACGGGGACAGGGACCCCGAACCCGTTATAACGGGGAACGGGGCGGGGACGGGGAATGGTTTTTCTAACGGGGACGGGGACGGGGAGTTAAAACCCGACCCCGAACCGGCCCGTTGCCATCCCTACGACCGGCTACATATCAAGTTGTCATCAAAACAAACCACAATGCATTAGTTTAAAAAAAGGCTTGAGAAATGGGGCATCACCCTCACAAAAGTAAACAAAGGCATTAGTGAGGCCAAAGGGAATCACAGTCCACTCGTAGAAACCGTCCTTCGGTCGTTTTTCAGACATCCTGGAATTGCATATAAATAAACCCACTCCTCTGGTGAAAACCTCACTCTATGTAGTTGGTCTAGTATTAACTCCAGTTAATGAATAATACATCGATACATAACCAAAATTTTATTAATGGCACGCTATCCACACACATTCGCCAACTCCCGTCTTTTTTAGCGGTAGAAAGGTCTAGACATGCTCACACAACCCCAACACTTGTCTCCTCAACTTGTCGTGCTCTGCGGGAGCCATGCAATAATGGATAAGATCGGGAGGGAAGCTGCCAGGACAAAAGCGATGGCGTGTTGGATATCCCAAAGAAAGGATGTCCTTTTGGTGTTGTGCAAACAACGCGAAATACATCCAATACCGATTGAACATTGTCCCGAACAATGTTACCTAGTACGTAGATCACCAAGGTACGTTGAACAAGAATGGGAACGGGGAAAATCACTTGTTACAAAACATGGGGGTACGTTGGGGTTAGGCTTCTTTGGATCGCCTAGTCGGAACGAAATACGTTTGACCGGAATGAGAAAACATTTTAGGATCACATATATGTAGCATGTTGTCACCCAAAAAAAAATATGTAGCATGCATGTATATATTATAAATAAAAGGTCATCTACTAATATCTTAAAATTTAGAATAATTAATTTTTGAAGTTAAAAAATTTAATGCTAGTTATTTTGGCAGACCAACGGTCCAGCACAAATATTTAAGATGCAACAATTTTTATTTCTTCAATTGCAAGGAAAAAATCATTATCTACATGATGAAATAAAGTTAAATAATAATTATTAAAAGTCAATTAGATTTCGTTTTTTACTTCTACTTTTTAAGTACATGCCAAACTTTTTTTTAACGTGAATAAATGTCATTTTTTTTTTACTGAAGAATGTGTTGGGTGTAGTAGTCCACATCGATATTTAGTCTAAAGGTACTTGTCCTTAGTAAAAATAAACAAATAAGTAGTGAGCAGAAAAACCATAATTATTTGAAGACTAATTAAGTTATTGTTGGATAGAAAAGATTTTTATGGCTCATCCTAAAAGAATGTATTGCACCACGACACCCGGTCTACCCCACTTGGGCAGGGCCAAATACAACAAGAATCAGGCAGGCCCAGGTCATGGGACCGGGGGCAGCCAATTGATGCTGAAGTCTCTGCCCTGTGTTTCACAGCGCCTCGGCGCCGCCACCACGAAAGGGAAATCGGTATCAAGATATCCAAGTTTAAGGGTTCAGAACCCATGGGTAACAAAAGGGTTGGGTCGTGTAGGATCAGGGGCTGATGGATTTAGGGCTCGGTTTGGATACACCCCCCACCCCCTTCTTCGAGGCACTAGGTGCTGTAGTAAGGAGGGGCTGTGAGATCTCGGCTGCATATGGTGGTGGATTTAGGGTTAAGGTGGAGGTAGGTCATGGTACAAGTGGTTTGGGGATGGTAGGCGTCGTGGTTGTCGGAGATGGGGGTCTGGTTGAGGTTAATGATGGTCGGTGTGGGGCAGTGGTCACCCCCTTCGTAAAAGATCATGGACTGGGTGTATGCCAACTGAGGGTTACAAGACACGGGCACCGTTGGCAATGCTGATGGCAGGATGGGGTGCTCGTGGGTCCAACCCAACTTGCAATCGTATCATAGACAATCATCCATCATTGTCACGATTCACACACAAAAATGAGCCAAATCTCTAATACCAATTTGACGTAAAATGGCAGAAGCAACAAATAATCAACACACAAAATCCACACATATACTTACACGGAACATGGCAAGAAAAGGGGTTTCTTTGTTTTTGCGGGGGGGAATAGGGGGAACCCTATTCTGCAACCTCTCTCTATAGTTGTTTCTGAAATATAATTGATAATCCTTGAAATGCATAATTAAGCCTTGTATATTACTAAGGCTGCCTGCCTAATTACTAAATTACCCCTACCCAAGGTTTTAAAAGGCGAATCGAGGCGCGCCTCGAGGCGGCGCCTCGAGTCGAAGGATAGCAAGGCAGAGGTGCACGCCTCTAGGGGACTGAATTGAGGCTTGCGCCTTGTATAGAAGAGGCGTACGCCTTGAGGCTTATGAGGCGTCCGCCTCATATTTTGCTAATGATTTACCAAAAAATGAAGTCGCGTGGGTATTTTGCTTAAAAAGAAAAAGTCGTACGAAGGTAAAGAACGAAAAACCCTAACCGCTGATCAAAAACCAAACGAAATACCACCGAAAGACCTCCGATTGGCTTCTCTAGCAGAAACGGACCACCGATCATCTTCTCCAGCAGAAATCGATAGTCGTACGAGGTAAATTCATCTTCTCCGATGTTTTTTTTTTTGGTTATTTCTGCTCTCTCTATATATCGATATATGTATATATGTTAATATGTATTTTACTGCTCTATATATATGTAAATATATATACGTATATATATATATAAAACAGGGTATATGTATACATATATATATTCTGTTTTATATATATACTAGCGGATGCCCGTGCCTGAGGGCACGGCGATAAATTTGCTCCCGTGATAAAACCCAGCCAATAATAACCAACCTTTTTTTTAAAAAAAAAACTTTTAAAAAAAATATTTTTTTAAAAAAATATTAAAAAAAATATTTTTTATAAAAAAATATTTAAAAAAAATATTTTTTATAAAAAATATATTATTAAAAAAATAATAAAATAATATTGTATATATGTATGCATGCATACATGCATGTGTATGCATGCATACATGCATGTGTATGCATGCAACACATAAAATGCTATAGATGTTTATCATTCATGTTTATCATACATAAGTTACTATTCATAACACCATTGTCTCGTATTATATAGATATATACGTATATATATATATAAAACAGGGTATATGTATACATATATATATTCTGTTTTATATATATACTAGCGGATGCCCGTGCCTGAGGGCACGGCGATAAATTTGCTCCCGTGATAAAACCCAGCCAATAATAACCAACCTTTTTTTAAAAAAAAAAACTTTTAAAAAAAATATTTTTTTTTAAAAATATTAAAAAATATATTTTTTATAAAAAAATATTTAAAAAAAATATTTTTTATAAAAAATATATTATTAAAAAAATTATAAAATAATATTGTATATATGTATGCATGCATACATGCATGTGTATGCATGCAACACATAAAATGCTATAGATGTTTATCATTCATGTTTATCATACATAAGTTACTATTCATAACACCATTGTCTCGTATTATATATATATGGCTTTAATGCTACCACAAAATCTATATTATTGTAGTGAGTTACCATTATGTCAAATAGGAAGGATCCCGCTTGGAAATACGGGAAGGAGGTGGAATTGCCGGATAAGGGTTACAAATATATTGAATGTGGCTTTTGCGGGAAAATTATTAAAGGTGGGGTTAAGCGAATGAAGGACCATCTTGCGTGTACCAAGCTTAATGTGGCTAAATGTGTGAAGGTACCTCCGGAGGTTAGCCAAGAGATGAAAGATTTTTTGATGAAGGGTGTTGATGTTAAGCAAGCGAAAAGAAGAGAAGAAGAGGAAAGGATTAATAATGCCTCTTATTACAATAGTCAATCATTTGGAGGGTCAAACACGGGTAGTGGTTCTACGAGGGGAATTCGAGGACCAATGGATCGTTTTATTGTCAATGTTGATGATGATAGTGAAGCAACTACAATAGACAAGGGACACGAAAAAGATCTTCGCAATCAAACGTGTTTAGATGTTGGAAGGTTTTTTTTTTAAAATGGTATTCCTTTCAATGTAGCAAGTAGTCCTTCTTTTGTGAACATGTGTCGGGCAATTGGGAAATTTGGTCGTGGTTTCAAAAAGAGTTGCAAAAATAATACATAAATGAAAAGAATAGTTGGTCGGATCTCTCCTACGCATCTGCGTCACTATAACCACAAATATATAACGATCAATAATCATATCCACAAATATATACACACTTTCATAAGCAATTTTTATATGCCTATTTATGTAGGTTGTCTTTGGTCATGATTATTATTAGTCATAAATTACAAATTTTACGTTACGGTGAGAACACATGATCATTTGTGTATTCTTTATTCTATTTTTGATTGAAACAATGATATTACTTTATATTTATTAGTATATACTATATATAAATTATATATGTATATAATTAAGCAGGAGCCTTGTGCACCTGGATACGACCATATATATATCATTCAATGTACGTTCCTAGTGTAATAAATAAATAAAACTCTTGGCATATCAGGAATAAGTAGTACTATAGAAGGGAAGAAAAATATTTCTAAAACATACCTCGAAAGTATTCAATATATCATTAAAATCTGATAAATGATAATCAATCTCAGCTGCACTTAAGTTATTTTTAATTCCAATAATTTCAGCAGGAAGGAGGTAAGTATACTTGCGGATGTTACATTCCCTTCTAGCATCAAAGGTCCTGAAACAAGTGATCAATAAGGTATTGAGAAGACTAATCGGTAATGTGGTCAGCATGAGAGTAAGTACATGGTAAATTATGATAAACAACATTTGCATGCAAAGAATTGGATTCGGCAATATCTATGGGAATAATTGGATACAGGACTCGCTTACTAAACAGTTGATAGTCCTTGGGTCTGGGTGTGCCAACTCAAACTATTCGGTTGACTTGGATAAGTGGCTGTCCACAACAGGATATAGTTTCGAATGTATATCCAGCGGTAATTAACACACAAGAAAAGGAATAGAATCATGATAGAACTTAATATCTCATATCTCTCTAGTAAAATGTGGTCTCCAAAATGAGGGAGAGAATATTGGAGAAGGTTCTAGATTAGAATGATGACATGGGTGATGTTATGTGTGATGGGCATCAACCATCACATTATTAGAGAAAAATCTAGAATCCTCTAAAACTATGTATATAAAAGAGTACAATAACATCTTGCATCACTCACCCGCCTCCCGAAGAGACCACGTACCTCCAGTACTGGTTGTTAAAATAAGAGTTGATGTGTGATTTTGTCTTTTAAAACTTCCGCAGGTGAATGTGTATATCGAGTCTGCCAGACAAGGGTTTAACCTTGCCAAATTGAATTCCTATAACCGAAAACCATAAATTAAGCGAATATGGCTCGTTGAGTGTCTGAAATAAAAGGACGTGAATACCAAATTAATTTGTAATAATAGATTTTAGAGGAAAAGGTTTGCTAAAAGTAACAGAATTGCAGAGAATGAACTAGTGCAATTCAAAAATGAAAATAACACTTAGAACATAAATAACTATGAATTGAAAGAGCAATACGGGTAATTTAAAAGCTACTTCTTAGATTTGATCACAAAAGCGAAGTACAATGTTTAATAGAAACTACAAGTACAGAAAATAAAATGTATTTTTCGAAGATTGGATCCTCGAAGGTGTTTAAACTACAAAGGCTAGCAAATTATAACTAAAAAAGAAAAGAAGATATTTTATCTGGTATTCTGGCTTTTTGTCTGTCCACTGAAATTGTCCCCAAATCTTTTATTTATAGTTGTATAGCGAGTGCCTGTAACTGATATAAACCGCTGTGCATTCATCTTTCTGGTAACTGAACCACTATTCTCGTTACCCGGCTTGTGCCGGACGTGAAAGGTGTACTTAATAAAATTTGCCACTTGGTCTTGTCACTAAGTTTTCACTGGCTATTGAGGTATTTAAGGGCCTCGTGATTAGATTTGATGGTGTAACAAATACTCGCTCCAATATTTGACACTGCAGACAAACAACATAGAACTAAGTCGGCAGTGGAGTAATTCAAAGCAGCACCTGATATCTACTCTATGACAAAAACGGCCGGTCTACCATTGTAGCTGAAAACCGCGCCAATGCTAGCTGTGCATTCATCATTCTGGTAACTGAACCACTATTCTCCTTACCCGGCTTGTACCGGATGTGAAAGGAGTACTTAATAAAATTTGCCACTTGGTCAGCTTGTCACTAAGTTTTCACTGGCTATTGAGGTATTTAACGGCCTCGTCATTGGATTTGATGGTGTAACAAATACACGCTCCAATATTTGACACTACAGACAAATAACATAGAACTAAGTCGGCAGTGGAGTAATTCAAAGCAGCACCTCATATCTACTCGATGACAAAAACGGCCGGTCGACCATTGTAGCTGAAAACCGTGCAAATGCTAGCCTTGCAGCATCGCACGACAATTCAAAATTGAAATCGAGCAAGGTCAAAATGGGGGCTGCCGTGATAGGTGTTGAAAATAAAGTATGCAGAATATATGAAAAAACCCAAAATTCGGAAAACGATAAAATTGGAAGAACTTATCGAGCGAGGTTTGTGTTAATACAAAGTCCTAAAAGTGAAATTGCCCGCTGATATCGATGTTGTCAGCCTCTTGAACAAACACCTTCTAGGATTCAACGTTCGGATTCCATCATCAGCACCAATGAAGAATCTTGAACAAATGATAAGCACCCAAAAGTGTTCATTTTATACCCTGAATAGATGCATTTTAGTCGCTCATTTGTAATAAAAATTGTCTTAAGCGCTTTATTGTCTATTTTGTAGGTCGAATGCACGTTGCGGTGCTCAAACGCGTATTTCAAAGCAATTGTGCAGATTATGGAGCTAATTACCCTTATCCCGTAACCCTAGCCTAACCTGTCCCGAACCGTGTGTGTTTAGTTTGTCCCATTTTATTTTATTTGTGTCATTTTATTTTTAGGGTTTATTTTATTATTTTATTTTATTGAGTCATGTATATATTTTTAGGATTTTTATATTTTTAGCGCATCGTGTATCATTTTATATTTTATTTTATTTTTCTTAGTTTTTAGTTAGTTTATTATTATTTCATTTTCTATTTTTATTTTTTTATTTTATTAGTTTTTTATGGTTTTTATTTTAGTTGTGTTTAGTTTTTTTTTAGTGTGTCGTGTCGTGTCATTTTTATTTTAGTTGATTTTTATTTTTTTTTAGTATTAGTTAAATTTTTATTTTGTTTTATTTTATTTTTTTAGTTCTAGTTTATTTTTTTTAGGGGTCATGAATTAAACACACACAACCCCTTACACCCTAATACACACAAACACCCTCTCACCCACACCCACATTCCCATACACTCACACACACACTATCACCTCCCTCTCATCTTCTCCAACAAACTTCTCACCACTTGCTCTCTCCTGAAAACCCACCATTACTCCATTAACAAACCCACCAACCAACACCACAATCAAACCCAACCCCGAGTTATCCCGTACCTTCTGCCCAACCCACCGGCGACATCCTTCCATACCCAAAATCGCCACCACCCGCCGACCATCTCTGGCGAGCTCACAAACCCGGAGCTCCAATCCCACCACTGCTACCTACCCTCACCCCTGCCCGTACCCGGAACACCAACCGGTCGCAACCCGCGACACTGCAACCCCCAACAGCAAAACCCGAACCCCTACCCGCGCTGCCAACTCCGGTGGCCTGGTCACCACCCAACTCCGACCGCCGCCGCCGCCGCCGTCGACGACCCTTGTCGACATCCCTACCCTCCTTCGGACCCGCTGCCCTTGACCCGTCCGCGACCCACCTGAACCCGTAACCAATCCAAACCCACTTCCAAGACATCCCATATTTTACCCATCTCCCTTTTTCCCACTAAAGCCAAGCCACGATTTCCTTCTTCCATCTGCCAAACAAACAAACCAAAGTCAAAATCAAATAAAATTCCCATGTGTGTCTATTAAACCCACTTAAAACCATATTACCCAAACTACCCCCAACTAACTCATTTAACCCACTTTCCCAAAATACCGCATAATCATATCAGATTTTGTCACCCAAATTCCCTCACCCATGTACCTTCCTTACCTCACACAACCCATGCACAGGTGTGCATAATTCCCTAAATACCCTCATCTCAACACCTTACACATGCCTACTATTTAAGGATGATGAAGACCATTTTGATGGAGATCTCAAATTTAGTTTTAAAACTCTTGTGTGATAAATTTCTCTACACTCCTCTTTAGAGAGTATTTGCATTTTTAGCAAATATCTCAATAAAGAGGTGTGTAGTGAAATTTATCTCTATGATGAATTCCACCCCACCCATCTATAATGATTTTTTGCATTTTTAGCAATTAATTCATAACAGATTGATGTAGTTGAATTCATCCCTTATGGAAGGTAAATTCTAATCCATTCCTTTATGTTGAGATTTTGCATTTTTAGCAATTATCTCAATATAAAGTAATAATCTAGAATTTGTTTCTTTGGATGAATTCTAATGTACAATTTTATAATGTTAGGATTTGCATTTTTAGCAAATCTCTTTTTATTATTTAATTGTCCAGTATGAATTCATCCACTATCCTTTTTATTATTATTTTGTAATTTCTATTTTAGATTCAATAAATACATGAGTGAGGGATTGTAATTGAGAGATTGTTGATGTAATTGAAGTTTCCATTTCAATTCAAGGCTTAAATGGGTTTGATCTATTCCTCTCTTATTACTTTTATTTTAATCAACTCATGCTTCATTTGTTTATCTTATATTTTTTGGATGATGATTATTGAGGGCTAATCTCCCATTTATGGGATGAAATTTTGAAGCCCTCATGAGTCCAATTCTGTTAGTTTACTTATTGGGCCAATTTTGTTTATCTCACTTTTTTTTAGCTTTTACTTCTTAATTAGTAGTTATAAAAATTAGTATAGTTAGTTAGTTAAAAAATCCATTGAAAAATCCATAAAAATTATAAATAGCAAAAAATAGAAAAATATAATAAAATGCAAATGAATCTATATATGTCCTCTCCAATTTTGTGTTTCATTCTTAGTTATGGATTGATACCTCACTTACCGCTATATTCTAGTTTTGTTCTAGTTTTATAGGTTTGTGAAGATTTTTGATGGATAGAGGAATTGCACAACGACAAATACAAAAGAGACAACAAATTTTTTCTGTTTATCAACAAACTCTCAGGATATTCCAGCACCAAAAAACCAATATAAAAACGTAGTAGAAAAAAGAGAATTTTTCTGTAATGAGAGATAGAGAGAGATGCCTTTTCAAATTGTTTTTGCAAAATAAAGGATTTGGATTTATAAGAATCATATTAAAAACGTTTGAACCCACTAATCCACTTTTATCTCCTCTAACGGGTAGTGGAGTCAGACTTAAAGACCAAGTCAAAATATTAAAACATGTTTAAAATGAGTTAAAAACGAAATTATAAATGAGTAAAAAATCTGGCCACGCAAGAGAAGCCCAAAAGCGCCAAGGCCCAATCAAAGACTATTAATATTTAGTGTGCCTCTTAGGGATTGAACCCAAGATTACAAGCACTAAGCCCCACAAACTTACCACTTGGCCACTTATCCTAAATCATTTATTTCATTCAAAATAAATATATTACATACTATATACCCAACAATCCCCCACATGAATGAAATATATAAATAAACATAAAAGGATGCTCTGGAGTATCATAAGAAGTCATGTAAAAGGTGAAGGTGTCCTTCGATTTGAACTTTTGTTTTGTTTTGATCTATTGAGTTTACCGGTTGATAGTGAACTAATGTCTTTAACTATTTCACCGTACCTGTAAACTTAGGTCAATAGAACACACACGTGACTCCTAAAAGTCATCATCGAGTTCCCATGATTGTGCTCGGTTCGGCCTTGAGCATGCCCAGATTTCTTAAGTGCTCTAGAGAATCAGTCTTAATTCTCATAGGAAGCGGCTCCACTACCACACTCATATAATAGCTTCTATCAAGAGTGTTTTGTGTCTTACACCCCACTGAATAACAGCTATAGAAAGCATTACGAGATTATATCTCATCCTCCCATCAAAACAATGGCACTACATCATAGGAATGGGTTTAAGTAAAACTTAAGTTAGTACCCCCACAAATCACTCGTAAAACTTTGTTATCCCATTGAACCCAGATCTTGGGATCTCCAATCATGTGGGTTGGGTTTCTATTATAGGTGATTTAGATATTAATAGGCTTTATGCTCATTCCCCTCGATGTTTGATAAACTAGCTCTCTATCTAGCCCTTTAGTCAATGGATCTACCACGTTTTCCTTTGGCTTGACATAGTCGATTGCTATAACTCCATCTTTCAGTAGCTAGCTCACTACGTTGTGCCTTCTCCTGATATGTCTAGACTTTCCGTTGTAGGAGTTATTATGTGCTCTTGCGATCGCTGCTTGACTGCCGTAGTGAATGGACAAGGTTGAAACGGGTTTAGGCTAAATATGAATATCTAATAGGAAATTCTTTAACCATTCAACCTCTTCGCTTGCTTTATCCAATGCTATGAATTCTGATTCCATAATGGATGTCGCTATGCAAGTTTATTTGCTAGATTTCCAAGATACAACGCCTCCTGCCAAGACAAAAACATATCCACTCGTAGATTTACATTCGTCATCATAAGAAATCCAATTAGCATCACAAAAGCCTTCAATCACAACAAGATATCTAATATAATGTAAACCATAATTTATTATGTATTTGAGATATCTCAAAACTCTAATCAAAGCATCCCAATGTTCATTATTAGGGATACAAATGTATCTACTAAGTTTACTAATAGCATATGCAATACCAGGTCTAGTGCAGTTCATAAGATACATTAGACTACCAATAACTCTAGAACATTCTAATGATGGTACACCAAGACCAAAATATTTCCTTATGTGACAACTAGGGTCGGAAGGTATCTTAGCAAGAATACTATTAAATTGTTCAAATTTTTTAAGAACTTTCTCTACGTAATGAGATTGTATTAAAACGATTCCTTCGGAATTTTTAACGATTTTAATTACAAAATAACATCAGTGACACCCAAATTTTTCATATCAAATTGCTTATTAAGGAAACTTTTAGTTTTATTAATTACATCCATATCAGTACCAAAAATAAGCATATCATCCACATTTAAGAAAATAATCACACCGGAATTATCTTTAAATTTGCTATAAATACATTAATCCGCATCATTAATGTTAAAACCATTAGAGATCATTACTTGATCAAATTTTTATGCCATTGTTTAGGAGCTTGTTTTAGTCCATGTAATGATTTTTTAAGTCTACACACCTTTTTATCTAGGCCTTGGACTACAAACCCCTCGAGTTGATCCATATAAACTTCTTCAAGATCTCCATTCAAAAAAGCAGTTTCAACATCCATTTGAATAATTATCAGATTATATAATGAAGCAATAGCAATTAAAAGTCTAATAAATGTAATTTTAGTAACAGGAAAGTGTTAAAGAAATCAATTCCTTCCTTTTGCTATAGCCTTTAGAATGATTCTCTCATTCGGATCGGCAAAATACGAAACTGAGTCCACTCGACCAATACTAAGTCGATTCAAGGGATATTTCAAACCATGAAATGGACACTTCTGTCGCAATCCAAACAAAGAAAGCTACCTACAAAGAAGTCTCTATCCTTTCCACGAAAAGTCCACCGATCGAGATCCTCCAAACAACTTTTAACAAGACTTAATTCGAAAAAACTTACCCTTTTGCTCTCACTCTTCCCAACCCATTGAGCAACTCCAAAAAATGCCCAACCATCTTTAGCTCCCAATCATGGAACTGCCTCCTAAACTTGGGACTCCAAACATGCTTATATGTACATAGGGCTTCCCCTTTAATAATGAATTTAGTTTTACCGTCATCTAGTTTTACCCTCATTATTCAATTGTACATGTTAGTACAATTTACTTGTTTAATTTTTTTTTAATTTAAACATGTTTTTTCTACTTTACATCTTGTACTAATAGCGTATTTTGACATAATCGTGTAAAAAATCTGACGGATGCTATACCGACTCTGAATCCAATAAAGATCTGACGATCCACCATTAATAATAAAAAATAAATAAACAAAATTACAACCCACCATAGTCCCACTGCCATCAAAAACCCACATCCACCACCACCAATTAACTCCCAACCATCGCCAAACCCCCTCCCCTACTTTCTGCTCCAACACTTTCACCAATTAAAAGATGCAGAAAGCCCTAATTTTTAAATTAATACAAACCCTTAAATTTTCAATCCAATACACACATTTACAACATATAAAAATTGCCTAATTTCTAAACAAACCTTGACATGCATTAATGTTTTTAAAGGCGTGAGGCGGGATCAAGGTGTTTTGTCGCACCAAAAAAAGTTTGTAATCACGATCTATAATCCATTTCACTGACATAATAAATAATGTATTACATTATCACACAAGTAATCCATAATTAAAACCAACACTAACTCAATAGTATGTCCTCAAATAGTCCAAAAAAATGCATTATCAAATTATGCATTTTTTCCTCGAAATAAATATAAAAAAATCCCTCATAACACCAACACACATGTTTTTTATTTGTATCATTTTCCAGAATTTATTTATTTAAAATATCCAAGGCTCGAGCGTTCTATATTTCTCTCATCAACATATTCAAGATGACAATGCTTTCCATCCCCTCCCCCAACATGTCCCCACCCCTTGGAATGAACTAAGTTCTTATGAATCTTTTATGATTAGTTACATATTATGACTCTAATTTAGAATATTATTAGTCCCTTACTTATAAGTTTTGATTGCATTCACATTATATTTGAAATATTGTTTACTAACTTATTTTTAATTTTGATTGCATGTATTAGGGTGATATGGATTTATAGAGCATGGATATGGGGAAAAGGGCTACCAAACATACGGATATATTTTCAAATTTCAAGGTATGTATTATTTTATTCCTAATTTTGACTGCATGTTTATGCTTATATTTTTTTTTTATGTGAGTTATGCTTATATTTTTGCTTTAATTATCTTATTAGCCTTAGTATAATTAAAAAATATTAAAAAAAGGGAAAACGTCTTTTCACTCCTAGGCTCCTACAGCTTGATGCTTGACCTCCACGCATCGATCACGCCTCGCGCCTTTTAGAACCTTGTGCACACGTCACTCTCCCGTTCTTCGAAAAAATCGTCCCGAGTGCAAAAGCCTTGACCGTTGAAGACGCCATTAGATGAGTAATGCCCTCCCCTTCTTCGAAAAGCTAAACCACGAACTATAGGGGAGATATGCAAAAGTCCATGCTACATCCACAAATATTTTGAATATTTTGGACCTTTTCTATCTTTTATTAGGGGTGAAAAAGAATTTTTCTAAAACTTTTGGAGCTTAAATAAAATATTTTTCATCATTTTAAAAATTAGGGGTTGTCTAAATTTTTCTACACGAAAAAAATCAATTGTTGGACCATTAAACTCCAACCGGAGTGGTTTGTCACTTAAAAATGGCCAAAATCAAATAAAGTCCACATGGGCAGTGCATTCTCTTCAAAAGCCTTGAAAACCCTAACTTATCAAAGTAAACCCTAGTTTCCTCTTTGTCTTTACAAACCCTAGCAGTATTGCCGAGGAGATTTCGGCCATAGATCAACACCAGAAAGGAGCAGTGGTGGCTGGAAAGGGGGGCCCGGACGTCGGGATGGATTTGGTCAGAGGGGACGGTTATGATGGGGTTGCTTTTGAGGGACTACCCGCCGGAGGCGAGGTGGTTAATGGCAGCGATGAATGACGAAAAATTTATGGTACGGTTGGCATGTTGTCCAGTAGCAGACAATTCTGAGGATCCATTGACGATGATGAACTGTTTGAGAATTGAGAAATGAAGGATCATTCGCGGAAGAACGATACTCCACTTGTGGTGGCTAGTTCTGAAGCGATTTTAACAGTTATGGTTTTTGGCAGTGAGAATCTGGACGCGAAATTGAATGGGAATTAGGCGGAAAATCGACTAAGGTTTAGTTGTTTGATTGTTGTAAGGCTAGGGTTTGTTGCAAAGTTAATGCAACAATGTCATCATTAGCCATCACGGGCGCAGATCCGGCGAGGAGGGTGGGGAGCATCCCCTTGATCTCTCCAAATCCTTCTAAGCATTCAACAAGCTTGTTCATCTGCTTGTTTCACGTATCCACCATCATCACCAACTGTATCTTCCAAGCAAACGCGGCTTTGATACCACTTTGATGTGAACGCAGCAAAATTAACACACACATGAACACAATAATAATCAAATAAATCTCTCTCAAACTCTCTCAAATCTCATTCATTTCAATAATAATCTAAACAATTTAATTACAAGAGAGGGTCAAGTGCCTTATTTATAGATAATCTTAAACTTGGGGACCAAGTCTCCTAATTAAAAAGGGAACTGAATAACCTAATTAAAATAAATAACTAATACCCTAATAATTATCTCTAATAATAATAGTAATAATAATTCATATTTATCTACTCATAATAAAATAATAAAATAAAAATAAACATGTGCTGAAATTAAATGGGCCCACGTGGGGTTAAATCCATGCGCACGTCACAGTTTTGTAATTTTTTACAGTTGCATTCTTCCATTGGATGGAATTCTTTCTACCATGGTTAGTTACTCAATGTGACCAGATGCGTCCGAGAAATTGATCTGGAACACATCACGTGTGCGACTACAAACTAGGCAGCTGAGAATAATTATAGTGCTATAAAAGAGTTATTTTCTTATGAATACTACTATTATTCATAGTGGTAAAAATCTCCCCCTAGGGGTGCATAGACCCGCCTAGGCTCTGCTCTGCTACCTAGGCCCCATTTAGGCGATGTTGTGTTGTCTCTCCCATGCCCAAATATATATATATATATATATATATGGGGGGGAGGAGGCTGCTATTTTGGCATATGTTCACATTGATTTGAGTAGGCGAGTGCCATGCCAAGGCGCAAGGCACCTGTTAGAACATTGAATCACATACAAAAATAAATGACATTATTAATGTACGTACTTTATAGTATAATATTCAAATATATTTAAATAAATAAGACTGCCTAGGCAGACATTTAATCCCCGCTTAGGCGTTAAAAGGGACCAAGTTGTCCCATTACACCCTAGTGCTTTTTAGTAGACCTGGCAATGGGTTGTGTCGAGTCGTGTTTGTTTCGATTTTTATCGTGTTCATGTCTTTTCGGGTTCGTGTCTAAACAGATGACTTTTTTATCGTGTGAAAATTCATATTCAAACCCGACCCGTTATCTTAACGTATCGTGTCGTGTTCGCCTGTTATTACCCACTAAGATAATGATTTATTTTGAATCGTATACAAGTTGGCATATTAGCTCACTTTTAACACAATTAGACCAATTAATTTATTAGCATTACGAACCCTCTCAATTAATAAAAAATCGTTATGATTAAATTAACATTAAGATAAAAAAAAAAAAAACTCTTTATAAGTCTCAATAATATTATATATATATATATATATATATATATATATATATATATATATATATGTGTGTGTGTGTGTGTGTGTGTGTGTGTGAGAGAGAGAGAGAGAGGCAGGCTCCTGTGCACACTAAAGTTTGCACACTAAGTCTGCACATCATTTTTTTTAAATATTAAAAAAATATTTTTGAGTTGAATTTTTTTCTGTGATATTCAAACATTTCAAAGAACCCATATAAAAAAAATCAATTCAAAAAAACTTTTTCTGCTATTTTAAAAAAATCAATCAAACTTCCGTAGCTTTTAAGCACTTCAAAATCTGCTAAAATTTGACCGATTTTTTTAAAATAGCAAAAAAACTAACTTTGAGCTAATTTAATATATGCTTAAATTAATGGGTCTTATCGGGCGAAGGGGGTCAACACTAACCCGACCCATTAACTATCGTGTCTTATCGGGTTGGCATTGATACCACCCGAAACCACAAAGGGTCCACCCATTAACTCATAACTTCGTGTCGGTTCACTTCGTTTTATATGGTCGTGGTCGTGCCTCATTTTGCCATGTCTACTTTTTAGAACCATGCTATTATTATTCGTTAACCTATGATTTCATTCATTATCAGTTCATTCATTATTATTCGTCCCCGTGCTATTATTATTCGTAAACCTATGATTTCATTCATTACACCCGAGTAGTTTTTAGTATCTTACGATACGTAATACGTATCACAATACAATACACGATACATAAGTAAAACGATACAAATCACACATCTGTATTGCAACTGTCTTGTATCCCAAGAAAATCATTTTGTATCCCGATACGATATGTATATTTTACAATACGTGATACACATAGCGATACAAAGTCGACAATTTTTTGGCCAAATTTTCAAAAGAAAAAAAAAACTCTAATTTCGAACTCTTAGGGGCTTCCAGTTGTACAATTTTTCTCTCGGTCTTTTAAAAGGGCCGAACTCTTTGGGGCTTCCTTCTCTTATGCAATCCACCACTTCCTTCCCTTCGAAGGACCCCCCCCCCCCTCCTCCCCCTACAAAACACACGCACCTTTTTTTCACTTTTCTAAAGCTCATGAAGCTGCTTTTGTTGAATTTTTTTGCTTCTATTTAAATTCTATATAAAGTTTTTGTGGCACCGCGACTATTAAAATAATGGGTCCCATCCCTCTAACAAAATAAAACGTTGGTCTCATATGGCTCATTCTTAGCATCACTGTCGAAACATAATTAATTACTAACCACCTAATTACTTTAATAAGTAGTGTCAAATTTTATCTTTCATTAACATAAAACAAGATTAACCAACCACAATAAATCCATACACAGTGAGCATATAAATGAAACACCAGGTAAAGTCTAAAACTGAGATAAATAATTTAAGGTTCCCGAATAAACCATCGGGTAAAAATCCAATACAATAAATCCTACCAACAAAAAAGTCCCAACAGCATTAGAATAAAGAACCTAATCTAGAATATCAAGAATGAAATCGACTACTAAAGAATCCTGCAAGTTTCCACATCAGTTGCAGCTACAAGTACCAGGAAAGAATCAATTTATCCTTGGCGTCCCTGTGGCTGGACACCTAAAAGTTTTGAAAATAAATTTGAAACGGGTCAGAGCCCAAAACCTTTTAAAAACATTAAGCAAGTAATTAAGATGTAGTAAATAAATGTGCAGTTAAACTTTTCATATTTAGACCGGTGTCGCACTCTCATGAGATTACTCCTCACCTCTCAACTATTATGCACACCTGGCGCATACATCTTAACCTACTTAGTTACACTACCCTGTCTAACTAGACTCATTGCAAAATCTTCTTAGCAAACTACCTTGACTCGAGTATTATCTTACTTCCATTTCTTAATTAAATATGTCTCTCATTAGCTTAGTAAATCATTAATCCATTTATAACTTTACTCCAGTTATTTAACCAAGTTCATCATTAATGTATTAAGCCTGTATATAAATTACCACACTATTATATACGTTTATTAGACATGTCACACCAAGACACTATAAATCACTCGTAATATATGCAACCGCATTTTCGAATGTCCTCCACATTCTGAAAGCGAGCTCACTAGCATGCTATCGTGCTCCGGGAATGTCCATCGCATTCTGGGCAACTGCGCCGGAATCTCACCACCGGACCCAAAAATCACAAACGAACATTGAAGGCGGTCATGGCATTAAGTCCGTGATCATAACCACACCACATTATTCCACGGTACTCCAACCCTATATCACACAGGTGTGCACAGCACCTATGACCCTGGAAAACGGCACTACCTCTCATGGGATTCACCAGAGTGACTTTCCACGGCGCGCAACCTCCCTGATAGCATAACGGCTAGGATAGGTATATTTCAAATAAATATCATACACAGATATTATTCACATTCGTATATATACTGTCTCTATACCCATATATATAAATTAAATCACAAAATCCGGCTAACCCGTACCTATCGCTCAAAGTACTAGCCTACAAATCCCGAGTCTATCTCACGACTCCTAATTAATTCAAGTTTATCAAGTAACATCACTCCGATAAAACACTCGTACTTAACCCAACCACCCATTCATTTATTCTTGAATTTAACTCATCGATTCGATATTTAAACTTTATCGTCAATTATCTCTCTCACGATTTCGAATTCGAATTTAATTACCCACTCACCCCTAGGCAATAAATCTCGTTAAATCACTCCATTAAACTCTCTCTGACCTTTAGGGCTTATAAATTTCATTTGGAACTCCCCGGAATTTACCCAATAACCAAACCTCAAAATTCTCCAAAAATTAACTTTCATCAATCAATTGATAATCCCAAACTACTCGAGTTATGGTTTCAATAATTTATTTCAAGTTTTACACCTAAATTAACAAAATTGCCATTTTCTGAGCAACCGAATCGGGTCGTAAATTTTCTGGCAGATTAAACACCCCGTAGTAAAATTGCGATTTCTCCCTCTACGGAATTCCAAACAACCTCATTTCAAGCTCATTGGAAAGCTAAGACCTAGGCCTTTCCAAACATCTATGCACGCAATCTTATTCTAAGTACAATAAAAATGGCATAAGTTTGAAGTAACGTCAAAAATTATGGCAGATTTGATATGCTAGCAGATTAAACACCCTGTAGTAAAATTGCAATTTCTCCCTCTACAGAACTTCAAATGACATCATTCAAATCTCATTGGAAAGCTAATACCTAGACCTTTCCAAACATTTATGGAACGCAATCAAATTTTAGTACAATTAAAATGGCATAAATTTAAAGTACCGTCAAAAATTCTGGCATATTGTCATCTTATGTTCATCAATTAAACCCTAAGTTATTCAAGATTCATGTTCTCCAACCAAAAACCCAACAAGATTCCATCTTTATGTGTCTTAGAAATCACATTTCAAAATATAATCTAATTCCATCAATCGTAAATGGTTTTACTTCATCAATTGATCATCTGAACTACACATGATATCAATTTCATCAAAAAAATACATTTACACGTGAGAACCCTTCCCAAAATTTCTTTTGTTCTACACCTACCATGATATGAACATGAATACACCTCAATTTGATTTTAAGCAAGTTAATTTGTGTGTGTTGAGATTTTAGAATCCTTGAATCTCCTCCCAAATTAGCCTCTTCTAGCTTTATCCTTTGATTTCTCTTCTTCCTCCTCTCTCCCTTCTCTCTTAGGGTTTAGAAAAATGTTATGGCTGCCTCACATCTCTAGCGTTTATATTTTAATTAACTAATCCCGAAATTAGGTTATTAGCCTACATTAAAATGACCCAAATTCCCCTATGTGAGTCCGGCCTAGTCTAAAAAGTTCCCGTAACCCAATTATTACCCCCAGATATATAGTTCTGACTATTTCAACCTATTCCAGATCAACCGTGCACTCGAAATCACCATCCGAATCTAAACATAATTATCCTATTTCATCCCAAATATAGCCCACACAAATGCCCCGGTTGCGATACCGTCGATTCCCACCGTTTCTACTCGCATACGACGCACTACAATTGACTTTATTAAATTTACTTAAACAAGCTAGTAAATTGACCACATATATATTAATCTTATTCTCACAAACTAATATTTACTAATTTCATATTATTTCCCATTTATATTAAATTACGTCACACGTGCGATTTAACCGCTAAAATAAATTACTCAAAATTACAGGGGTATTACAGTTTTATGTGTCACTAGATTGTTTCGCTAACTTGATATTAATTTATTACGAATTATTGAGATGACTAGTCCGACGCGCGTAACTATACCTACTTACACAATGCTATGCATATTAAATAATGGTTTTTAATATATCTAATGTCCACTTTATTAATCTTTTTTTTAATTATACAAGTGTTTTTTAATTTATTGGACTCTTTAAATAGCATGTCATTGCGTATCACCCGATACCGCGATCGAGTTGGAAAATCGGGTGTCTGAGTCGTAGACTACGACCTAAATTTTGAACCATAAATAAAAAAGTCCAATTTGTTTAATTTATTCTTACATTTCTTGTCTCTTTCATATTGCGACATTACCACACATGGTTCAAAGTCTCGGCCGAGTTGACTCGGTCTTGAAGGGTGACGATACGATTCCGAGTGGCGAGTCGATTTTATGATGAAATCGTGTGATACCGACGGTATATCAGTGAGATATCGGCGACATGTCCGATACATGCGAGATCTCGAAATATCGAACGTGACAATTGAATTTTCAAGCAGAATCTTGATGAAAACAAAAGAAGAAATGGGTCTTCATCTAGTGTTTTGTTTATGTTTGAGTCTTCCAGTAGGTGTAATTGTGACAGAAGTACAGGTGGCACGTAGAGCTTTAAAAGCTCTTACAACTTGAATGCGTAAGGTAAGTAATTGTGGTCTGTTTTTTTTTTTCCTTTGGACCAGCTAGAAGTGTGGTTAACTTTATTATAACATTCTTGGTTTGAAAAATGGTACTCTTTTGTGTACTTTTTTTTAAATCATTAATTTTTAGGAGAATTGGTAATGAGTTAAAAACAAATTATCAATAAATTGGTACTGTTTTAAAAAAATAGTTATGATTTGTAAAAAATAATTAACAAATAAACTTGTACTAATTCTTAAAAAATGGTACTATTTTTTAACAAAGTAATAAATATATTGGTACTAATTTTTTATTAAATGTATATAGTAATTTCAAAATGTTTATTTTTCTCATTTAATGTATATAATATAGTGTTTAGATTATATTAGTCACAATTCTTAGTGATTTTTTTAATATAAAAAAATCAGTTGTTATAAAATCAATACTAGAAAAAGTGAACTCTATTTGGAAAAAAACGTCAATTTTTTTTTACAAAATTATATATTTTAAAGTAAGTTGTATTGTAAAAAGCAAACTGTTTTTGTACAATTAATAGTAAACTGGTTTGCAAAAAATAGTAAACTTTTTGTAGATTTTTAATAAATTAGTTCTTAGAATTTTGTTTACCATTTTTTATTTCTTAAAAAAAATGGTAGAAATCTAAATTTTGTTTAATAGTTCATTTTCTCTACAAAATAAAATATTTACAGCTCGCTTATGTTTTAAAGTTTTTTTTGTACCAAAAAATGTTTAAATGGAATTTATACTCGTAAATTAATTTTTTGTACAAAATAAAAAATGTTTACATCTCACTTATGTTAAAAATTCCTTTTTTATGTACAAAATAAAAAATGGTCACAACTCACTTAAATTATGTACAAATAATGTTTAAAATTGGTCACAACTCACTTGACTTATGTTTTGTACAAAATTCTTAAAACTTATGTACAAATAATGTTTTGCACAAATAATGTTCAAATATTGTTTAAAATGATGTTTAGTAATTCTAAAAATTTCGAAAAATAATGTTTTGTACAAAATTCTTATAACTTATGTTCAAATAATGTTTAGTAATTCTAAAAATTCCTAAAATAAATGTATTGCTCAAAATTCATAAAACATATGTACAAATAATGTTTAGAATGCTAAAAAATAATGTTATTTTGTAGAATGGTTGTAATAATATTTAGTACGCATATTAGAAAATTTATGAAACAAATGCTTGATATTTTGTAGAATAGCTTCTAAACTAGATTTTGTAAAATGGCTCCTAAACAAATGCAAATTTATCAAACAAATGCTTGTAAATTTTTATCAAGTTCTGTGTCATTAGAAAAATAATATTGGTTTATTATGGAATATTGATCTGACAAATTCGTCGCGCTTCAGTATAATCAATTATACAATGCAATGCATATTAAAGGATGGTTTTGAAAGTATATGATTGGTCCAAATTGTTAATCTTATTTTTTTAAAATTTTCTGTATTTTTTCGGAATTTTTTGGCTCTCTAAATAGTATATCTTTGCGTAGCGCCCGATACCACGACCGAGTTAAAAATCGGGTGTTTGATACCGAGACATTGAACCATGTTACTACAAAAAGCAAACTTCTTACCATCCCACAATGTAATTATGTCATAAATTGGTTCAGAACCATAATTTGTTGTATAATATATTGTAAAGTGCTTTTTATAGATTTAATTTGTTTTTACAACATTTTTTATTTTTTGTACTGTATCTTACAATACGTATCCCGATACTATTCACGATATGCGATACATGGGTTTTCCGATATGCAATGTTTATTTCGCTTTGACAACTTATTATACTTCCGATTCTTATTAATAATAAAATTGTATGCTAATTAAACTATACATAAAATAGGTAATTAATATTTATTAATATAATAGATTGTTGTCAATATAATTAGTTATATATCTATATAATAAGGAGTAATGGGATTTTTACTATTCCATAAGTTTATAAGATAATTGACGGCTCAGATTGAATGTGGATTGAGTGTGGAGTGTTTGAATCTAATGGCTGAAAATTATGGACAGAAGTATGGTGCGGATTATGGTTCACTTGGATAGAGTTCTCATCGGGACTCACAATCGTAGAGTGTGGTTGAAGTACAACCTAAGACTCACAATCACTTAGACAAGCTTTCTCCATATCTTCACCTTAAAGCATGTACTTTACGCCATCTGTTCCATAACCCAAGAGAACAAAGCTGCCGAGAAAAAAAACTTCACCATTTCCTTAGGGTGAGTTTCTCCAAACTGCTCCATAAGCCAACAGAACAAAGCTGCCGAGAAAAACAGGGTGAGTTTGTGTTATCTGCATTTCTGCTTCAGTTTTTGGGTTTTATGGCTGCGTGTGTTAAACCTGACTCGTGAAAAATAGGTGGGAACTCTCTAATATCACACCTGTTCATATATTAAGTATAGCACCATTTCCTCAGGGTGAGTTTCTACTATCTGCATTTCTGAACTCTCTAATATCACACCTCTGTTCATATATTAAGTAGAGTTGTTTTTGTTAAACCTGAGGATCAGTTTAAGGTTGTACCTCCACCATTTGAGAAATTTTTTGGCACTTCCATATATCTATATACCTACAGATGTCTCTCTAATATCACAACGTGTAAACCCAGCGTGTCTCTTATATATACACAACTGATATCAACTGTGTATATACCTACAGCGTGTGATATCAACTGTGTATATACCTACAGCAGCAACTGTGTATATATCAACTGATATATACCTAAAGCAACTGATCAAGAATTAAAAGGACTGCATGAAAAAACCCTGAAAATCCACTTTTACGCAGAGATAAACAACAAAAACCACATCAAAGTCTTCATACAATATTCACAAAATAAAGCATGAAATGAAGACTCTAGCTCCACAATCTTAAACCAAAATAACAGCGTCAGTTCCCAAAAAACAACAACGAAGTTTTACACAATAGCTTCAGTTCCTTCAGTTTTCGTTTCTTTTAAAATGGTTACACAAAGCAACACTGGCGATATTTGTTCAGGTATACACAATTATGACCCACGAACTGTGTATATATCAACTGATATATGCCTAAAGCAACTGATATACATATCAACTGTGTATATACCTACAGTTTAAGGCTGTACTTGAGAAATTTTTTGGCACTTCCGTATATCTGTATACACATCCGTATGTATATGTATATATACACAACTGATATATACCTACAGCAACTGATGTATACACAACTGATATATACCTACAGATGTCTCTCTAATATCACAGCGTGTAAACCCAGAGTGTAAACCCAGCGTGTCTCTTATATATACACAACTGATATACCTACAGTGTGTGATATCAACAGTGTATATACCTACAGCAACTGTGTATATATCAACTGATATATACCTAAAGCAACTGTGTGTATATCAACTGATATATACCTACAGCAACTGATATATATATACACAACTGATATACATATCAACTGTGTATATATCAACTGATATACCTACAGCAACTGTGTATATATCAACTGATATATACCTACAGCAACTGGTATATATATATACACAACTGACATACGTATCAACTGTGTATATACCTACAGCAACTGTGTATATATCAACTGATATATACCTACAGCCTACAGCATGTGATATCAATTGTGTATATACCTACAGCAACTGTGTATATATCAACTGATATATACCTACAGCAACTGATGTATATATACACAACTGATATACCTAGATGTGTAAACCCAGAGTGTAAACCCAGCGTGTCTCTCTCTATATATACAGATGTCTCTCTCTCTAATATCACAACTGATATATACAAAGTGTGTTCATGAATATTAGAGAGAGAGAGACAGCGTGTAAACCCAAAGTGTGTTCATGAATATTAGAGAGAGAGACAGCGTGACCCAGCGTGTAAACCAACTGTTCATATACTATAAATACACAACTGTTCATGAATATGAGAGAGAGAGACAGCGTGACCCAGCGTGTGTTCATCAATATTAGGGAGAGAGAGACATCGTGCATGATATTAGAGAGAGAGACAGCGTATTTGATACTTATGGATGAATTGTTCATAATATACCCAACGTGTATAAATACACAACTGTTCATATACTGTATTAGGCTGTGTTGTGTTATGTTTTCACACGACTCAAAAACAAAAAAATGAGAAGAGTTGTTTGTGTTCATATCTTCATCTGAAAGCACTTAATACGGACAGAACTGAGTAGAGTTGTTTTGAATGGATGGGTTTACACAGACAGTAAACTGATTTTTAATGGGTTTAATTTAACTTTGTCCCTCTTATATTGGATTTGGAATTTGTTTTCGAGGATTTTTAAATTTAGGATCTATTATAATATATTTTTTAAAAATAGGATAACAGATATAGATTATGTACTTTTAGGATTTAAAATAACACGGACGGGTGCCCCAAAATAAAATTTTAAAATAACACGGACAGGTGCCCCAAAATTTTTAAACTGGGTTTGTATGGGTTTAATTTAACTCTGTCTCTCTTATATTGGGTTTGGAATTTGTTTTCGAGGATTTCTAAATTTAGGACCTATTATAATATATATTTTAGAAATAGGATAACAGATATAGCGCCAGCGGCTTTATTTAAAAATACGAACTAAAACTATTATAATATATATTTTAGAAATAGGATTATGTACTTTTAGGATTTAAAATAATATTGATTATGGATATATGATAATAAACATTTCGTTTTCATTTTTAGTCCCTATTTTCAAATTAAAGGGACACGTGACATGCTGTGATTGGTTGACGTTTTATAAATATGTGTCCGCGCCACCGGCTTTATTTAAAAATAAGAACTAAAACTATAAACATTTTGTTTTCATTTTTAGTCCCTATTTTCAAATTAAAGGGACACGTGACATGCTGTGATTGGTTGACGTTTTATGAATATGGGTCGTGCCAGCGGCTTTATTTAAAAATAGGAACTAAAACTATAAATAAAATGTTTGTTGTCCTATTTTATTTATAGTTTCAGTCCATATTTTTTAATAAAATCACTGGCGCAGACCCATTTTCATAAATCGTCAACTAATCACAGCATGCCACATGTCCCTTTAATTTGAAAATAGGGACTAAAAATGGAAACGAAATATTTGTTGTCCTATATCCATAATCAATATTATTTTAAGTTCTAAAATTACATAATCTAATTTTTCTATACATTAGAGGATTTGAGATATCAGATAAGAGTAATCCGAACAATCTGGCATCATATCATGAGAGGTTTTGAGATATTTTTTATGAGTAATCCGAACCAGTAGAAGGTGTACTCTGACGTCATATCATTAGTAGTTTTTACTGTAAAGAATGTACGCCGCTTTGTATTCGTAGCGTTTTTATTGTGTTTCAGGATATGTACGACGTTGCATTTCAAATTATGTTATGTTTTAGACCCATTTAATAATTACACCTAATTTTTTTCATTTTGTAGTTGACTTCTTTGTTCACATGGAGAACGCTACCGTATTTGGCAACGTATGTTACTTTTAATTACACCCTCTTTCACTTAAATGATATCATTTCCTTATACATTTTCATTATTTACTTATAGGTGGATGCTGATGCAACGATTGCTGTAACAACCGAACTCCTCTCATCAATTTTTATTATCCTCACCTATATGTTTATATGTTTGATTCCATCCGTTGCCTTTTTAATTATAGATTCAAAGACTGCGCCAAAATAATATCAGTGTTGATGTCCTCGATGAATCTCATCTAAGTAGTGTTCGTTCCGTGGTAAAAAAATGCACTTTAGTTTACTAATAGTACTTATGAGAAATTTCTCCATTCTTAATCAATATCCTTATTTCTTATCTTTGGTATAGCCTGTTAACATTTGCACACCTTCAATACGACGTGGGAAGGAAAAAGAAAACTTGACACCCACTAAGGTTGAAAATTTTCTGTTCTCATCTATTATAATATATAACATATTTCTTTATCTAATTATATACATTTAACCTTATAATATAGGATATACGGAAAGGGAAAGGGAAAGAAACTGCCTCTCTAAGTGTGGTATGTTTAACTAATAATGGTTTACTCTGATATTATATTTACTATTTTCTCATTTTTTACTTATTGTGTTCTTCATTTCTCTATAATCTACTTAATTTGTTTTGAGTTTATTTTCAACATTTCTTTCTTTTTTCATAGATTCAAAGGCCGCGAGGAAATAACATTGGTATTGTTATACGTGATGATGTTACACCAAATGTTGTGCATATTGGGGTAAATATTACCTACTAAATTCTTTTAGCATTTGAACTTCATATTTACAACTTCTTCACTCCCCATTTATAGTATCAATCTTACAATTAACAGCCTCAAACTATACTCAATAATGCAAATGAGAAAGGCAAGGGAAAGGAGAAAGAAGTTCCCACACGTAAAAGGGTAAACACACCTCAAGAACTTTTATGTTTTTTATATGCTCATATTTCTTTTTATATATAATATTCTTCATGACATTATGTAATACTCTTTTTATATTCTTATATTTCTTTTATAGGCAGCATGGATGGGGAAGTATAATGTTTGTCCAGGAGAGGTTTGTTTTTATCATTACCTTATTGCATTATTGGTTGTGTTACTTTACCCTCAAGTAATTAAACAATTAAGTTATTAAAGTGTACCATTAAGTTTTTTACAATCTTTAAAGTTTACACCCATAGTTGAAAATTTAATTTCACTATATTATTAACACTATGAGCCCATACTCCTTTCCATTATCATGCAGTGATGATATTGTTTGTCTTCTTTAGGCAATTGATAAAACTTTTGTCTCCAAAAGTGCCCTCGCGCAACGATTGCGACGAGAACGAGAAAGATGCAATCCTCCTATAAATGCACAAGAAGTTTATTCACCGCCACAACCTGCCTTGAGCATTGATCACATAACTGGTGACTTAATCTCAACTCGCGTTATTGCTCAACGCAAACGACGTGAACGAGAAAGATGTAATCGCTTTTTAAATTTAGATGTTTTGCATTCAGAAGCTACATCTGTCATTTCCCCCCTTTCTTCTGTTTTTGAGGTTTCTTTCAGTTTCTTAGTAAGAATGGGCTGCCCCCCTTACGCCACAATCCCCCGTAAGTGTTAAAATTAGAGAACCACAAGATAACTACATCTCAAAACGTGCACTTGCCCAACGACAACGTCGTGATCGAGAAAGAGCATTTCGGTTACAACAAGCTAATTCTGGTCATACTCCCCATGTTAACAATTCAATGGGGCCACCTGATTTTGCTTGCACCGACAGTTTTGCCAAGCGATCAAGGTTATCACATTTACCATCAGATAATGATGAGGCTCAAGTCCCGTCATCAATAACTAACCAATTTATAGATGTTAGTACCCCTAATCCTTCACATATTTCTATTCGAAGACTTAGTCCTTTGACAAACAGTTTACCAATCACAGTTGCGGAGATAAATATGCCCCCATATATGTCACCTCGAAATCTTTGCCAAGATTTCGACCTAATTGATTCTGAAGAGCAGTATATCGGGTCCCTCCAAGAACATTCTCCAACATCAAATTCTCTTCAAAATGTATTGGTCCCCAATACGTTGCAAGTTATGCCCCACCTTGAAATAGAGAATAATCAAGAAAATCAAAATTGCCATTCATCTAATGCACATAGTCGTAGGTATGATTTCTAATTTTCTATTATTCTTTTACTTTATTTACTACACTTCGTTTTATTTCTCACACCTTTTTATTTCATATATAGATCAATTGTACAAAGTCGTGGAAATATTGCGAGCACGAGTACACCTTAAGAACCATATGTCCATTTGGAAAGACATTTTCTTGGGCTCATGGATGTTCCTTGCTGTTATTGTTCAGCTTTACATTGGATGGATGAAAGATTATCGACCTCATCAAAGATTCACCCTCTATTTGGGAAGTGTTGTAGACAAGGACAAGTTCGATTACCACATCTACTTGAACCCCCACCAGAAATTAAACATTTGTTCGATGGTAATGATGTTCAATGCAAGTCTTTCCAGAGTCATATTAGAGAGTATAATGCTGCAAACGCCTTTACAAGTCTTGGTGTTCAAATGGATGATAAGGTCCTAAGAGGTAGGGGTCCATCATCTTTCACCATTCATTGCGAACTACGTCATCGTACTGGATCTTTATTACCAGAACCGGGACACGAGGAAGAAGCTTCATATGCCCAGTTATACATTTATGATCCCAGTGTGGCTCTGAGTGTTAGGGAACATAGGAATCCACAATTACGAAGAGATGTACTGCAAATAATTCAAGGTTGCTTGGAAGTGAACAATCCGTTTATCCACAAATATCGCCAGGCATTTGCTATTTTAAATGAATCCTCTCGATCCGGCCAGAACATGCCAGCATACTTACATAACAATTCTGCAGCAAATCGTAGAAGGTATAATTTGCCTTCGACCAATGAGATTGCTGTTATTTTGCCCGGCGACGGCCAGAATGCGTCTGCAATGAGAGACATTATTGTTCGCCTACGAGGGGGGGATCAATTGATGCGAGTTAATGAATGTTACCCAGTTTACCTACCTCTGCACTACGTTCTTTTATACCCTCACGGTCAACTTGGTTGGGAGCCCGACATGAAGCTATGGAGTGTGGCAAATAATGTTGATCAGGATCATCGACTAACTCAACTTGATTATTATAGTTATCGATTGTTTCAACATGGCACTGAGTACTCTACAATTTTGAGAGGAGGTAAACTTATGCAGGAGTTCATTGTTGATGCATGGGCTTCAACGGAACAAAATCGTCTGACTTATTTCAGACTTAATCAAAGCAAACTTCGGGTAGAATTATACAAAGATCTTAGTGATTATATGTCCGAGGGTGTTGAACCATTACAAATTGGTAGACGAATGATTTTGCCATCTTCTTTTACAGGTAGTGCACGAAATATGTTTGAGATTTACCAAGATTCGATGGCCATCACTCGGTACAATCAACATCCTGATATTTTTCTCACAATGACCGCCAATCCTAAATGGCCTGAAATCAGTAAGGAACTTTTACCGGGTCAAAATGCTCTCGACCGTCCAGATTTGGTTGCACGCGTTTTTGAACTAAAAAGAAAAGCACTAATGAAGGAGATTAAGGATAAAAATATTTTTGGCAAGAAAGTGGCCCATGTGTTTACAATTGAATTTCAAAAGCGGGGGTTGCCCCACATGCACGCTCTTCTTTTCCTCGATAGTCAAAGCAAGATTAAAACATGTGCCCAAGTAGATAATGTTGTCTCTGCTGAGTTTTCAGATCCCACCTATGATCCTACACTTTTTCAAACTATATTGAGTTTCATGGTACATGGCCCATGTGGCTCCTAGAATCCAAATTCCCCTTGCATGGAGAATGGTATATGCACGAAGAAATACCCTCGATCGTTTGCAGAAGCCACAACAATGGATAATAATAGATATCCAATCTATCGCCGTCGTGATGATGGTAAGGAATATACTACTGCCAGTGGAAAAAAGGTATCAAATAAAGATGTTGTCCCCTATAATCCATATTTGTCTAGACTTTTCAATTGTCACATAAATGTCGAGGTTTGTGCTGGATTACGATGCGTTAAATATATAAATAAATACATATACAAGGGTCATGATCGCACAACTACGGTTTTGGGAGGTGTTGATGAAATCCAACAATATTTAGATGCAAGGTATATTGGACCTCCCGAAGCATCTTGGCGAATTTATGGTAATCACATGCATCAGGAGAAACCGCCTGTTACACGATTAGATTTAGATTTACCTGGCATGCATCATGTTGTGTTTGATCCTTCAGATTCATCAGCTACGATCGCTCAAAGAGCCAGTGGTCAAGTGAGTTCGTTAATCGGGTTTTTTGCTTTTTGCTCATTGAATCCTTCTGCACGAGTGTATACCTACCAGGAGTTTCCCCAACATTATGTTTGGAGCTCTAAAACGAAGCTCTGGACTACACGAAAATCATCTGAGTTTGCTATTGGGCGAATGTACTATGCTAGCCCGAATTCTGGAGAAAGGTTTTATTTGCGATTGCTTTTGACCGTTGTTAAAGGGCCCACATCGTTCGAGTGCTTACGCACGGTGAATTGTGTATTACACGAGACTTTCAAATCGGCGTGTATAGCGAGGGGATTGCTTGAAGACGATAATGAGTGGGTTCAATGCTTACATGAGGCATCTATTATGCACACCGGATATCAACTTCGACGTCTGTTTGGTGTTATACTTGCACAATGTTATCCTTTGCATCCGGAGTTATTATGGAATCAATTTTCCATTCATATATGTGATGATCTAATTCATAAGTTACGCACATTATTTTCCATCCCAAATCCAACCGACATCCAAATTGAGGATTATGGTTTGTATCTTCTAAATGAGGTGCTTCAGGAGTCTGGTAAGAGTTTAAGTGACTTCCCTCCAATGCCTCTGCCAACTTTTAATTGGACAACTATGAGTGGGAATAGATTACTCTCAGAACATCACCAGTTACAATCGTTAGCAGAGCAAGGTGATGCACAGTTAGATGTTGATCGCCTTAATGATGGACAACGTATAGCTTACTCAGCGATAACATCATCTGTTTTCGAGAATAAGGGGACTACATATTTTTTGAATGGGGGTGCTGGCACCGGAAAGACATTTTTGTACAATACAATTGCAACCTTCTGTCGTAGTTTGGGTCATACGGTTATTACAGTCGCTTCATCTGGCATTGCTTCTTTATTATTGGTTGGTGATCGGACCGCACATTCAACATTTTGCATACCTTTGGACATTCTTGAAAACTCAAACTGTGGATTTACAAAGCAGTCGATATATGCAGAGTTGTTTAAATCAGCTAAACTTATAATATGGGATGAAGTTCCTATGCAACATAGGCATTGTGTTGAGGCTGTAGATAGGCCACTACAAGATATTTGTGATGTTAAAAAGCCATTCGGAGGAATTACAGTAGTTCTTGGCGGTGATTTTTGACAAATCTTACCTATTATCCCCAGAGGAGTTAGAGAAGAAATTGTTTCTGCCTCATTAAGGCGATTTGTGCTTTGGAGGCACATCCATGTTTTGACCTTACATATAAACATGCGACTAAACCCATTGGAGCCTGAGACGATTTAATTCTCTTCATTCTTGGATCAGGTACCGTTATTTACTCTTTTATATTTTTAATAAACTTTGTTCAACTTACTACATGCATTTGACTTTTTTTTGTAGATTGGATCCAATCCTCTTGAAATTGTATCATTGCCTTCCTCAATACAAAAGTCTAATGACGTCCATGATTTAATTGCGAAAGTGTATCCATTGTTGAATGTGGGTGGTACCGTTACACCAACCTTCCTCACCGAACGAACAATTCTTTCAGCGCGGAATGACGATGTGACTGCTATAAATAATTTGGCATTGAATATCTTCCCAGGTGATACAAAAACTTATTTTGGTGTCGACAAAATGTGTGATGACGAGTCTGGAAGAGACATACATAGTCAATACCCAAATGAGTTTTTGAATTCTCTCAGTCCTTCTGGTTTACCCCTTTTTAAGTTGGAGTTAAAGGTGGGTTCTCCGATAATGCTTTTGAGAAACATTGCTCCGAAGGATGGTCTTTGTAATGGCACCCGATTGCTCATTACAAAATGCGGAGAGCATGTTATTGAGGCCCAAATATTAACTGGTGATAAGTGTGGAAATTTAGTATTCATTCCTAGAGTCTCATTATCTCCTTCATCTGCGGAGATCCCAATAAAAATGACGAGACGCCAATTCCCAATTCGATTGGCATATGCAATGACCATCAACAAATCACAGGGTCAATCTGTAATGTTTGTGGGAATTGACTTGCGCACACCAGTTTTTCGTCATGGCCAGTTATATGTAGCATTATCTCGATGCACAAGTGCAAATCGCATTACCCTTCTTTCTGATGATTGTTCGCTTTCGACAATAAACATTGTGTATCCGGAAGTCCTCTTATAAAGTAAGTAGTGTCATTTTTCCTATAAACTACACATTTGACCCATTTATATCATTTTTTGATTTTTTTTAACTATTCTTAGGATTGGGAGCCAATGGCAAGGCATCAAGAGCGGATAAATACCCGCAGGTTGCTTACATGGGGTTCCCGCAACAAGGTACTTCGTCTTTAAAATGTTTCTTCTTTTCATTCATTTTAAAAAATTAGTCTTAACTATTAATATTTGTTATAGGTGGTTGTAAATTGTGCCAATCTTGATATCAAGTATGTCGAGCAAGATACGTGGACATTTCGTAGAGTTATTACGAGGATGTTTCTTGTGAATCCATGATTGACTTTCAGAAGGCTAATTTTTTTGTAAAGCTTAGGCTTAGAGTTACTACACGTTGTTGGATGATTGCTAAGGATCTTTTTGTATAGTCTGCTTTGTATATTATGCTAAGTCTTTTTTGCTAAGGATGATTATTACATGTTGTTGGATGATTCACAATGTAAGGTTGTTTGATGAATTTAAACTATTTGAATGTTGTTCGACTATTTATTATTAGTTAAACAGCGAATAGTCCTAAAAATGAAGGACATTATGACAATTTTTTTAAAGTAAATTTTGTTTTGTTGGGGAACACAATTTTTTTCTTTTTGTAATTACGTACTTTAAATTTTTTTGCATTTTTGCGACTATCAGCGTGTCTTCAGGCACGGGCATACCCTAGTGTATATATATATATATATATATATATATATATATATTACCACTATTATTTATTTTAAAATCCTTAGTGCTAGTATTAATAGTTTATTTTTTTCATCTACTATTAGTTAAATAATTTTTTTGCTGTTTATCATTGTTAATCTAACATTAGTAGTATTAATAATTATTCTTACTACTATTACTAGTTATATTTTATTTCTCTTATAATAATAATTCTTTAGAAAATTGTTTAATACAGTACAATTTTTTAACATCACTCTGTAATGCTTCCATCTTACCATTTTAAAAGACATATCCGGAATTGGAAGAAAAATGCAAGTGTAACATTTCCCCTAATTTTTAGTCTTTACACATTCTTACTCTTCGCTATAGCCATCATTTAGTATTTCAAATTTATTCTAACATGTAGATCGAGCTTCTCTGGGGAAAAAATTCAGCATTCATGCCGAATCGAAGCTTAATATGGTTCGCATGCGAAAGTTTAGAGGAAACATCGAATTTTTATTCTTACTATAACATCACCATGAGCTTATTTGTTGATCATTTAAATAATTCATTATTGCAGATTGAGCTGAAGAAGAAAAAAGCCTGCAATTCTAATAAAGGGAAGGCACATGACGGGTAAATGCATCTTGAGCTGTTATAACGAAAAGAAAAAGGAGAGTGAAAACAATGTTTGTAGCAACGGCATTGTATTTAAAGTTGCTTAGTCCCACAAAGCACGCTAAGAATGTTAAAGGAACTAAATTAGAGTATACGATGAGGTTAAAATTGTATGTAGTCTAGCTATTTAACTTCTAGGGGGTTGTGTCAAAGTACACTTTAGTACAAGGGGCAAAGTCAAAAAAGTCACTCAAACATCAATTTAGGCATGCACTTGTACTAGTCAAATATCATTTTAATACTTTCAACTCATTAAACTCAATGCACTAGCAATTTCAACAAGAGAAAACTAAAATTTATAAATGAAATATCTTGTTAGCATCATGAGACACATTAGATACAGATGTTACTAGACAAAACATGAGAAGTATTTTATTTATCTGCATAAAAGTTCAAGGAAATTACATTAATCAAAATAATTTAAGATCACCTTTGTGAAGGTAAAATGCTGAAAACTTTTATGCTTTCTGGAAGATAAGAATTAACATAATTTGCAAGAGCAATGCCATTAGGATCTTCCATCCATGCATATTCAGGGATTTCCATTTTTAGGGATATCATAGTGGCCAGGGAATGAACCTAGAATGTACAATGAAGAAGATTACCAACTAGTCAAATAAAACACTTTGACCATAAATACAGTATATTTCTCGTAGCTGGTAAACAAGATAAAAAATGCTGCTGTAAAGACCTAATGCAAGAACATATACTAACGACCAGATTTTTCACCATAGATTTATTTAATGATGAAGTGAGAAATGAGTTCATATAAAATGCGCTCGACAATGAAAAACAATCCTTATTTTTAAGTCGTTGGAAAAGCATTATTGTGCGTTTGTGTGTATATATATATATATAGGGAGAGGTTCACAAGTGGACCAAAAGAATGGACTTTTTAATGGACCTTAACAAAAAACACATAATAACACATCAATTTTAATTCCTATAGTGTAATTGGTCCGCGCCAGCGGCACCCGAGACCACACCTTCACCCCACTAACCCCCCACCCCACCCCCCACCGCCCCCCACACCCCACCTCACCATAGAAGCCCTTGTGGCAGCCCTTATTACAGCAGGGCTGCCATGGGGGTGGGGGTGGGAGGGTGGGGGTGGGGTGGGGTGGGGTGGGTGGGAGGCGTGTGGGGGGTGGGGGATCGATCAACACGCGTATTTGGTGCCACTGGCGCGGACCAATTACACTATAGGAATTAAAATTAATGCGTTATTATGTGTTTTTTGTTAAGGTCCATTAAAAAGTCCATTCTTTTGGTCCACTTGTGAACCTCTCCCTATATATATATATATATATATATATGATGACAAATATATATTGCAATATATGTCAGATATTTGGTTTTAACTTTGACTTACTCCTTTATCAGTTCGGCTACTTCTGGCCCACCCAATTTTGTGCAAATTCCCAAAATTACTATCTCGAATTCCACCAGCTTTATAGATAGCAGTTTCCAGTTCTTCTTCAATGGCTACATTACAAAATTGTAATGCTTTAGCAAAATCCCATCTGTGCTAGCCAGGCTGATGATATATATGATGTAATCAATGTTCTTTTTGTAATAGAACGGCAGATTAATTTAGGATGCACTGAGGAAGTATAAAATGTAGTCAATGCTCTTGTTATAATAATATGGCAAGGTTTTACATTTTTGTAAATAAAAATTCTATCCAACTATCATATAAATTTTGGCACAGATAAAAACCAAACGACCATTAGTTCCAGGGAAAAATATTCGACACAGTATAGACCTGAACTTTGTAACTAGAAAATAAATTTGTTAGTTTGTGGTGTACTTTATGCCTCCCACTTCAATCTACAGGAAAAATCTTACATCTTGAATTTATTTCTTACTCACCCAACAAAAAACAATATACATGTTTCGGTAACTTGCCTATGTCCACAGGAGTGCTATACCTCTAACTAGTAATATTGAGAAGAGAATACAAGTTAAGAGAGTTTCAGTATATGTAACCCCCCAGGTCCGTTGGAAGCCTTCCTGATTGAAAACGAAATATTAGGGCAGATTTTTGAATAATTTATCTTAATCTTTTATTTACTTAGTTTGGTGTTTATATTCCTTGCTCCTAGGAGTTTCGGCCATCCCTGCTGGAGCTGAAATCAGTAGCTAATAAATAGGGATGGGTTCTTAGTTTCCTTGTTTCGTTACTCATTTTACTAGTTATCAAGAGCAATAGGACTCTTCTTTTATCCATCTAGTTGACAAACTGTACGCGGGAGGAGGACAGTTTTTTGTTTAATAGAGAATTCTTCTCTTCTTTTAGTGTTCTTCTCTTTGGTGTTTTGTTTGGTGATTGATTACGCTGCACTACATCAAGTGGTATCAGAGCCATCTTCGCCCTTGGTAAGTGTTTGTGCCGTTTGGTACGTGCTTTTTGGTAGTAGAATGGGTTCAAGAAAATAGCAATCTAAGGTGGATGAATCCCCCATGATCTTGAACATATGCAGAAATTATTTGCACCAATGGAGGCTGTTGATTTGCAAGATCAAATCCAAGAATTAAAAGCTGGGCAGCCAGCACAAGCTTTGGCTGATAGTCATGGACGCGTACGCATACCCAAGGGCAGCCCTCGCAGGGTCTGCTGTGCACAACAGATGGCCAACAGGCTCTACCCTGCAGCAACAGGGGATCACAAAGGCAGAGAGAGGGCAGTGGGGCCACCGCGACTTGAGGCAGGCTGTCCCACAGGGTTACGGGCTAGTGGCCCACACCGGAGCAAACCCGGGACAGTTAACCAACAACGCCATCAATGGAAATCCACGTGGACAGCACCATCGGCAGCACAAGCTCCAAACGACGCTGGAACATCATCAACGTATTCCAGCCCTTGTTAAACCCTGTGATTCGAAGGTGGTAACTCGTGAACAATCCCAAATGGGAAAACATCAAGGGAAACAGCCCGTGAACCCTAGCATGGAAGTTGTGCTTGTCAAAGGATTACCGTCACAGAAGGTTTTGAAACACACATTAAATACTCAGTCGGCATTCCTTTTATGATGATGACCGTCTTATTCCCCCATTGTGTGATTACAGTGACAGTAACAGTCATGAATATTGACATTTTCTTGCTGCTAGTGATAAACGAACTTGCTTAAGTTGCAATCAAAGAAAGCATGTTATTAATCTATGTCCGTTTAACAAAGTGACAAAGCCAAACCCCCGCCAAAACATTAAAAGTATTATGGGCAGCCACGGGTTGTTGCAAACATGGCCAAAAAAACCTTGTGCTTTGGGACCTGTTGAGTTAGATGATGATCTTATTGACAAAGGATAAGGCTTGGATGGAAATAATATGTCTATCGTGTTACGAGTGTTAGAAACATCCGTACAATGTAATAATAGGGTTTGATGTGTCTATGTTTAATGGTTACATGGATCCTGAAAAATTCATTGATTGGACGGACTCAATTGAGAGTTTTTTATTACAAGAATATTTCCAACTACACGTGCATCAAGTTATAAGATGAACCCCAATTAAACATGTGTTGTAAGTGAAGATTTAACCCTTTTTTTGAATCTCATCTAGTTAATGGTTACATAATGTTAAAACCATATTTAGGAACTATTAGAGATGATATTTGGATGATCTAGGACTAATTTTGGGTAGAAGAAACTTTAAATACGATATGGTGTGTTAAGAAATCAATTTGGTTATGTTTTGGATTAATTTTATATTACGTTGTCGTTATGGATTTGGTTGTTGGAACATGACGTAGTCTAATGGCAACTCTAAAGGTACCACACCAATTTAGAGAGAAATATAACTAAACTTTCACTCAAAAGTTGGGTTTCCCCAAATGAGGAAGAAGAGGGGTCTATTTATAGGAAAGGGAGGTGAGCACTAAAAGAGCAACTAACCAATGTGGAACTTATGCCCATTTATATAATAAACATAATACTCAAGTGTTCACCTATAGCCCATCCTCTAAATAGACCAATACAATATGAACTGAAATATAATAAAATGCAACATAAGATGAAAATATGATTAACTAATATATGGAGCCAAAAATAAAAGAGGATATGACCAAAATATCCCTCGGATCACATCCCTCTCCCCGTCTTCCAAAAAGCTCGTCCTCCAGTGTGTGGGGAAATGCCACCAAAAGGAACCCATCCTCCATGGGCTCCGCCGCATGCCATGGAAGTCGTCCCCTAACTCGAACCGAATGCCGGCTTGAAAAGTGGCGAAGCCTCAAGGCCAAAAACATCCAATGAGAGTCTTACACCATCATCATACACAAATAAGATCAAACCCGTGTCAACCGTGGGGGCATACGGGTGGTGAAACTCCAAAAATGGGTCATGGTAGGGGGTGGGGGCATACATGGAGGGTGGTGGGTGGGGTTGTGGGTATAGAGTTGGGATTTTAGAGGGGTGAGGGATAAAAATGGGTTAGGATAGGGTGAGGACTGAAATTTTGAAGTTTGGGGGTATTAATGGTTGGAGGAGAGTTGAAAAAGGGATGAGGAGGTGAGAGAGAGGTTGTAAGTGAGTGGGAAAGGGGTAAAACCCTAGAATTAGGTGGGAGGGATAATTCAAGAGTTATTCGTGTAAAACAGTGGAAAAAGGAGGGGTTTGGGAGGCTTGGCGGGCTGCCCCACCCCGGTTGGCCGGAGTTCCGGCGGTCCGGTGACCGGAGTTGGCCAAATGGGCTAAAAATATTAGGGGTGGGTCGCCCGGGGTGAGAAATATGGATTCGAAATCAGATCGTTGATCGGACCACCGGAAGGGGGTGGGGGAAGGGTACCGAATTCGCCGGCACCGAGAGAAAAATGGAAGGTAGAGGTTGTTTTAGGGGTATTTTGTGGTGGGGTCTTTGAGGGAAGTTGTAGATTGGAATGAGAAGAGGGGGTGGGGGAAGTTTGGGGGGATATGGAGGAGTTTGAAAAATTTTCAGCGACCGAAAAAGTGACAGCAGCAGGAAGGTGGTGTAAGGTTGATGGTGAAATATTAGTAGGTGGGTGGGTACTTAGGGCGGTGGTGTAGTGAGTGGTGGAGTTACGGTTAGGGTTTATGTGAGTGGTAGTTAGGGTTTATGTGGGGGTTAGGGTAGGGTTACGATTTTGCAAAAGTGATGACATGTGTTGAATGAGGGTGGCCATGTGTTGCCCTATGAGGGAGGTCATTTCTTCTCTCATTTGTTCTTGCATTTGGATAAATCTCTCAACAAGTGTTACCTTTTGGGGAGCCACTAAAATGTAGAAAACGATTTAAATGAAAAAAAAAATTGTGGTGACACATCACGCGCAATGGGGGAGCAACACCTCGCTCTGATACCAATTGACGTAACCACACGTCTAATGGCAACTCTAAAGGCACCACACCAATTTAGAGAGAGAAATATAACTAATATTTTACTCAAAAGTTCGGTTTTCCCAAATGAAGAAGAGGAGGGGTCTATTTATAGGATAGGATAGGAAGGTGAGCACTAAAAGAGCAACTAACCAATGTGGGACTTATGCCCATCTATACAATAAACCTAATACTCAAGTGTTCACCTAAAGCCCATCCTCTAAATAGACCAATACAATATGAACTAAAATAAAATAAAATGTAACATAAGATGAAAATATGATTAGCTAATATATTGAGCCAAAAATAAAAGTGGATAACCAAAATATCCCTCGGATCACATCAGAACATGCGGATGTAGGGAAAGGTTTCGCGACCGCGCCACCCAAGGTTGCGGCCGCACCCCTCACAGCCGCGATTGTGGGCTAGGTAGTGAGGTGGGTTTTGGTTGTTTTTGTTAGGATTTTTAACATATGGACTTAGGGTTTGAACTAAAATGTTTCCTGGGGGCTTATTATAGTTGATTTAATTTTTAATCCTATACTTTAATGTGGAGATTATGATTTCGGGATTCACGTTGTATTTGGGGTACATTCAGTCTAATCCTTACGGATAGGATGGTAAATCGTATTTGCTTATGTATATTGGTGTATATGTTCTTTTGTGTGTTATTTGTGGATATATCATGGGTGTTTGTGTATTAGTGGGGATAACTCCCATATCTCGAACCGAGACCAACCGTAGCTTAGGCGAGGGTACTTGCCATCGCACCAAGGTATGACCTCTACATTCCTCATTGACGTTGAGACCGCATGACCCCGACCGATGTAATTGGCGAATCAAGACGGAACCCAATCGTCGTACAACCCAATCAACCGATGTAATCCCATCCAATGTATTTCTTAAATTGTATTACGTTCCAAAACCACCTATTAATTACCCAAAATCGTCCCATAACCGCCTTTAACATGACATGTGTCCCACATTTGTTAAAACAAGACCAAGAAATAAAAAAAACAATGCACATAGCAAGGGAAGAAATGAAGAATATCTTACTGGATAGGGAGTGTGTATCATTTTGCTTTTGCAAACCTGCAACATAAATCAAAATAACATGAGAACACAAATGATGTATTAGAAAAGCATTTAAGAGCATATATACTAGTATACATAAAGCAAAATGTAATTATATACCTCTATAATTGGTACCCACGTAACCAACGCGCATTACGACTTTTTTCTTGTGAAAAGATTCCCATTTGAGATTGGGAGGTTGGTTTAGAATTGGAGGAGCTAAAGGTTCGGCTGAGGATGAGGATGAGGATGAGGAGAAGGTTGGGAGTTTGAAATGTTTATTGGATTTTGAGAAGCAAAAGTTGGAGGTTGGGCCGGATATCCATGGAGACAATGCATAACGTAGGGATGAGACGGCCATGTTAATGTTGTACGGTGGAACGATGTTCCATACTCCCACGGCTTTCCTGCTGTGCTGTGTTGTATGCCTAAAACCCCTTTGGGTTTAGATTAGGGGTCGCAATTTCGAAATCCACGCGCCACCCCGAAACGAAATTAACATGAAATTGACCCGACTTATCGTATTCGGATCTGAATTATTGAACTCGATGTCGTGTTCGTATTTAATTTTGATCACAAAATTTACTCGAATGGGACCTGTTAAAGACCTGATAGGAACTTTGTTAAGAACCATAATGGACTCGATTAAAAACTCATTAAGACTCAATAATAACTTTTTTTATATAAAACTTGAAAAAAAAACTAATATGTGGTATAAAAGGTAACTTAAACAATCCCTAACATTATCAAGTCCTCTACAAACCACAACCCTAACACAAGTTGTTCGTTCCTCTCTTCCTCTTGGACTCCCCTTTCGGCAGCCACCCCCCACCACAACGACACACGATGCTCCTCTCACCACACTGCTCTCTATCGGACGTAGCTCCCCTCCACCGACACTGCTCTCCCTCTCGGACGCACTGCTCTCGCTCTTCTTTCTACCGACGACGGAATTTTTATTAGATCTGGAATTTGTATTTTGTGGAAGCATTTGTTAGATCTAAAATATTTATCAGCTCTGAAATTTTAATTTTGTGTGAACATTTGTTAGTTGTTACAGCTGGAATTTTTATTTTATGGAAACATTTGTCAGATTGTTGTACAGATTGTTTATTGTAAACAGATTGTTAGATTGTTTTGTGTAAGCATTTGGAAGTTTGTTATGTAATGGATATATTGTTGCACAAATTGTTGGGAATAAGAATCAACTTATATTGTTGTATAGGTTGTTTGTTGGGTAAAGATTTTTTATATTGTTCTACAAATTTTTATTCACGATTCACACAAATTGGTATGATCCGGGTTTTACAGATTTTTTTTATTTTTGTACAAATTTTTTTATTGTGTCGGGTAGTGTCAAATCATGCCTAATTGATACGATTTTTTTATCGTGTTATTCGTGTCGTGTCGTGTCGTGTTTTTAACAGGTTGTGTTCGTGTTAGACAAAAAAACATGATGTCGTGTCGTGTCGTGTTCGTGTTCGTGTTCGTGTTCGTTATGGGCAAAATCAAGTTGTGTCGTGTCGAGCCTGGACCAAACACGACCCAATAACCCGAATTGCCACCCCTGATCATTCAAAATGTCCGTTTTCATCCATCAAAATCATTCAATGCTATTTTCCTTCCCAAAATTATCAAGTGCTCAAACATTCACCATATCTCGTACTTTTCTGATTATTTAATTTTCGTATGCATTTAATTATTAATTTAATTGAAAATTTTAAATTAGGTTTCAATAAATATTAATTAGTGAAATAAGAATTAATATTTACTATTGTTATTATTACTATTTACTTGCGTCTGAAAAGTACATATAAATGTGATTTATTATATGTAACGTATGAGTGAAAAGCGACTGTTTATTATATTACGTCGATAAAGAGTTACATCGACGGATTCCTATATTTTATGGACGACGCGTACTGTACGCACGTGTCGAGTGCGGCTAATGAGATATGGGTGAAATTATAGTTGGATGACTCGAATGACCTTTTCGAGTGCACCAGTGATTCGAAATGGGTCGAAATAGCTACTCGGGTGTTATATTGGATTCTGGGGGCTTTTTAGTCATAGCAGGACTTGTATAAGGGTGAGGTGGTCTTTTTACACCTAGGATTTATGGTAAACGAGATTTGGATGTAATTAGGAGGTATTTAATGTAACTACCGTAATTTCGAGGATATTGAATTTAATCATTTTTGGGTGAAATATAAATTATTTAAATTGGAGGATTGATTTAATTTGGTGAATAGAGATTTAATTATTCGAATTATTTTTGTGTCGCATTTTTTAGGTAAAAAATTGGAGAATGTTATAAATTAATTCGGATGACAATTCCGAGTGCACGATTGATTCCGGATAGGTCGAGATAGTCGAAAAAGAGTACTCGGGATAGTAATTGGGTCATGGGGCATTATTAGAGATAATTGGGCTCACACGGGGGTGTTTGGGCCATTTTAAATTAGCCTACAAGCATAATTATGGGATTTGCATTAGAAAAGCTAATTTTAAGAGTTTAAAGTGGACAAAACTCTAGAGAAAAAATATCATATAACCCAAATTAGAGAAGTGTTGATAGACAAAACTCAAAGAGAAAATCTAGTTCTACGGAGAAGAAAAGATGGCTAATTTTGAGGAGCTTTTGAGAGATAAATACACCATCTTCTTTAAAGGAATCAGACTTTACAAATTATATACAAGCAAGTGGTTAATGTGTTTCAATTTAAATTGTGATATCCAATTCATATCACAGTGGGTGTATGTGATAATCGTCTTTGGGTGGGTTTACACATGAAAAAACGGGGGGTTTAAGAGCTGAACAATTTATGTAGGCTAAAAGTTTATTGATATTGTATTATGATTAAAAAAATGAGAGGGTCTGATTTATATTAAGATCCCAGCAATCGATGTCGCTTAATTGGGTTTATGAAATCGTATTTGAGGAAACTAGCGAATGAAAAAAAAAACGTAAACACACAACTCGTAGATTGGTGGGTTAAATCAAGAATTAATGATGGTTAATGATGTTTTAGAAGGATTAAATCTACAAGAAGGCGCTTAGATCGGTAGAAGTTTGATCTCGGTAGAAGTTATAAGCTTGAGGGACTCAACCATGGCGAATTAGATCAAAGCAGGAAGAAAGAGGTCAAACCCAGCAGGTCGTTCGAATGACATGTGGCGTCGTTCGAATGACGCTGCCCTAACCTGCCTTATTTCGCTCTCTTTTTTTAGCCAAGGCTTTTGGGAGACTAGTGAGAACTGTAATGGCATTTCCTACTCAAGGACCTGCCCAGCTTGGTTCTTTTTTTTTTGGTATGATCTGAGGGTTGAAGGGTTAGAAATTTTAGGGACATACCTGACTTAGATCCATTCGTCATTTTATTTTGTTGGCTTGGAAGTGTTGAGAATTATAGAGATAACAATGATGAAATTTTTTGTCTCTTATGCTTAGAGACTTAGTTCGATAATACAAGTTATGGGGAAGGAAAAAATATTAGTGTGGGAATTATTTGCGGAAATTGGAGTGACGAATTTTAGAAAGGGGTTTAAATTATGCGCCGAGTGAATATGTTCGGGTATTTTAGTTGAGTGACACCATTTATAAATTAATTAATATGAGTAAATTAATTAAAGTTTAGAGTCGGGAAATTCACTCAGGTATTTTGGCTAGTGCTACGGGATTTGTGCACGGAGTAGCCGAGTTTAATTAAATATATATATGCAATGATGTGTTGTGTGTGTGTGTGTGTGTGTATGTGTGTGTATATATTTGTGTGCTTTATAATATTTAAAGGAATACATACCCCTCTAGTGCTATCATAGGGGGTTGCGCGATGTGGGTGAAGTCTCTGGCTTGAGGAGCAAGGCGAGTATAATCCCTAAGTCATATCGTCCGTTATTATAGGTGAGGCGCTTTGGGTATGATTCGATTTCACTCTTGGTGGGAACTATGATTGCCTCCGCTACGTTTTATTATTTTTACAGATTCGGGGAGATTATTGAGTCGGGGTGTCCGGGTGGATGAGTATACCCGGGGTGATAGCATTTTAAAGAACATCCGGTGAGTGTCTACTCGGGAGGGTGGTTATATATACGACATGTGTGTGAATGTTGTAATATGATGATAAGTATATATGGTGCAGATTTATATACTGGTAAAATACATGTAGTGCAACTGTATTATATATGTACTAATATAAGAGTGTAGATATTTATATACGGGAGAATTACCTAAGATAAAAAGGGATTACTTATGTATAACTAGTGAGACAGATATAAAGTGCATTTAAAGATGATTAATTAAGTTAAATGTGATGAATAACTTATGAGGTAAAAATGTAAATTACTCGGGCTAGAGTAGAATGTCAAGGAGTTTCAGGACAAGTCTCATTAGACGGGGTAGTGTAACTAGGAGGGTTAGGAAGAAGCGTTAGGTATGCATAATAGTTGAGGGGTGAGTAATATCTCAAGTGAGTGCGACACTAACTTAAATATGAAGAGCATTCATGCATTTTAATTGTTGCATTTTAATTCACTTGCAAAATATTTTCAAAAGGATTTGGGTTCTCACCCATACTTGCAAAATATTTTCAAAACCTTTTAGGTGTCCAGCCACAGGGACGCCAAACTTAAAGATTTGTTCCATGGATGCGTAGCTGCTGGAGGTGTGGATATTGCAGGATTTGGACTTAGACGCTTCAGTTCTTTCATTCTTAGAGTGGGATGCAGCTCAGTTTTTTCATTTGGGCATGTTGCCCCAGCTATTTATTTCAGTCAAACTTTGTACTCAATTTACTATTTCTGTTGGATTATTATAGTGGATTTTGGATTTTTGTCGATGGTTTATTCGGCCATTCATTCATTTATTTGTTCAGTATTGATTTAGACTCAGTGATTGTGTGAATGGTTTAAAATTTATATTTATATAGTTGTTGTTAGATAAAAAGATAACAATTCTGACATCAGCTTTTTGAATACTAGGTGATTAGTAAGTTTTAAAAAGTTTTTGACAATGATGTTAAGAATTAACCAGATGAGAAACCTCTTTTAATTTAATAAAGGAATGATCACCCGTTATTTAATTAGGCGGGTGTCACAGATGATATCAGAGCATCAGGTTCTAGTATCTATAGGATCTGTATAGCTTTTCACGTTTCAGCTTAACGTTCTTTGATGTAGAGCCTTATGTTAGGATTGGTGTATTCTTTTACGTACGTGCATTTACGTTCTTCTACTATTATATATGCATGAACGGTGAACTCATACGACTTGTTTTGAAATTTTAGATGTCGCCTAAGAGGGGACGTTAGGCTAGGGCAGCAGCAAGGGATGAGGAGAGGGGGACTCGTCATGAGCCAGTGGTTTCGCAATCGCAGCCACCACCAGGGAGGATGACGACTGCACAGGTGGCCGAGATAGTAGCCCAGGCAGTCAATGCAGCGATGACAGGCATGGCCATTCATTTCCCGCAAGCCCAGTCGTAACCTCCAGTGGCACCAAAGATCCAGGTCCAGCCAGGGCCATCAACTTAGCAGAAAGTTAGAGAGTCGTTTCGAAAGGGCCACCTGTCAGAGTTTCAGGGTAGATCTGATGTAGTAGAGGCGCGTCAGTGGAAAAAGAATGTACAGATCCACTTGCGTATGGTGGAGTGTAGTGAGACGCAGAAGCAGATGTTAACTACTTTCACACTTGCTGGAGATCACTACAATGGTGGGAGTCAGTTACCACCGCTGAGGAGAGAGATATGATGACGATTACTAAGCTTTAGGTGCGGTTTGATTGCAAGTATTTTCCGTCGGAAGTGGAGACCGAGATGCAGAAGAAGTTCAGTGAGATGAATCAGGAGGATCGCTCCGTAGTAGAGTATGAGGAGGAGTTTGTGACACCCCGCCTAATAAAATACCGGGTGATCAGTCCTATACCAAATTAAAACAGAAATCCCAGTTGGTTTATCCTTAGCATCACTGTCGAAAACCTTTTTAAAACTTACTAACCACCTAGTATTCTAAAAAGCTGGTGCCAAATTTTTATCTTTTTATTTAAACCACACAGTACATGCGGAAATAAATAATATAAATCATTCACACAACTGAATTAAATAATAACTACGTGCCGAATAAACCATCGGTCACCAAAGTAAATAATCGAATACAAATATTTAACACCGGAATAAATAAATCTGGAAACTACAACTGAAAAGTCTGGGCGACATGCCCTAAGTAAAACTGAAACTGATAGATGATTCCTACTCTAGGAAAGAATGAATGAGGCGTCTAATCCAAGCTTCTGCTAGCATCCACATATGCCGCAGCTCCGTGCCCTGGAATAGAATATCAATCCTGGCGTCCATGTGGCTGGACACCTAAAAGGTTTTGAAAATATTTTATAGCAAGGGGTTAGAACCCAAAACATTTCGAAAAAATTTAGCAAATGATTAAATTGTAGTAATAAAATATGCATGAATGCGCTTTATATTTTAGTTAGTGTCACGCTCCCTTGAGGACAGACTCACCCCTCAACTAATGTGCACACCTAACGCCTTCTTTATATGCCACCTAGTCCTCTACCCCGGAACTAGATACTTGATATAACTCTAGTCAATTGCCCTACTCAATCTCGAGTATTTTTAAACGCATGATTTATAAGTTATTTACCACCTTAACTTAGTCACTCATATTTCCTTGAAAGCCATATAACATTCACTTGTCATATAAATAATACAATTTTCTCCATGTATTTGAATTACCCGTATATAATTATTTACCCCATTATATACGTAAAGTTATCTTACAACAATCACACGTATGTTGATTATGAATATACCTCATATATAATTAGTTACAATTCACTATGTGTATTTAATGACCCGTATATAACTATTTATCCCATTATATACGTAGAACCATATTACCACAATCGCACATATGTTGAATATGAATATAACCCATCCTCCCGAGTAATAACTCACCGGATGTATTCTCTAAAGTGCTATCCCACTAGGTGTACTCACATGACTTAGTTACCCCAAGTTAGAATTGCTCACTAACTTGACCAAATATAAACATAATGGAGGCGGTCATATTCCTTCCCTGAAAGTGAGATATGCCCCTCACCTATATAACGGACACTATGACCTGGGGATATACTCTCCCTGCTCTCCAAGCCAGGGGATTCACCCACAATGCGCAACCTCTCTTGATAGTACTAGAATATATAAATTAAATAAATATCTAATCACTGATATTTAATAGCACACACACACAATATATATATATACACTATCACCCCACCATATATATAATAATTAGTTCCCGGCATTACCGTGCACAAAAATTCGTAGCACTAGCCTATAATTTTCCTCGAGTCCATGGTCCTACTCTAATTTAATTAATTTACACATTAATTAATATAATACGTTCCTCAGTCTATAGTCCTACTCTAATTTAAGTAATTTATCCCTTAATTAATTTATTACCTTGGTGTCACTCAACCAATATATCCGGACTCGCTCACTTGGTCCGTATTTTAATATTTTTCGAGTCAATATTCCCACTCCAAATTAATCTACTCCTCTCAGTAATCAATTTAACACCTTGGTATCACTCAACCAATATACCTGGACTCGCTCACGTGGCCCGTAATTTAAGATCACCCGAGCCAAATCCCCGACTCCAAATTAATTAGTTTTCCTCTATAATTAATTTGAATGAGTAGTGTTTCCCTACTACTATACCCAAACTTATTCACCCAGTCCGTTATTTTATTTCTTAGAATTAATTTCCCAAAATTCATTCGCAATGTGTCGCCCCTAATTTCCCCACCACTCCCAATTATATCCATTTATAATTGTTAAGAATTTAATCTCATAATTATTTTTTTCTCTTAATTATGCTAGGGGAAATTTGCAACAAAAATCTTTACCCATATAATCCTTAAGCCAAACTGCAGAAAAACCTGAAGGGTCGATCGATCGATTGATCGAACAGGTGGTTGTCTTCTCCGAGACTCTGTTTCCACCATTAACGAAAACCTCCAAGTTCTATCCTTTCCCCTGGTCTAACCCAAGCACAATCAACACTATATCTACATAGGAATAGGATCAAGGCACCTTATAGAACTTCAACTCAAATTAAATCTCACGAATTTCTACTTTTTCAAGTTGGGGAATTTCCGGATTTTTACACGTTAAATCCAAATTCCATCAATTTATCCCAATTCTGTTCACAATTTCTACTGGATTTCACATTCAAATCAGATATCTATACTCAGAACCATGTAACACAATTAATTCTCACTTTGAATTCATTCCAGTGTTCCATTAACAAAAACCCCATTTTGTACCCATCTATACCCAAAAATGGATTTTAGTTTTCACATAACTAAAATATGAATTGAATATCACAATTAAACATCACAGCAAGTTAATCACTTGCCTTATGGGTTCGTAGGGTCTGATCCGAGTGTGATTCGCAAGGTTGATGATGAACTTCCAATAGGTTCCTTCCCTTGTCTCCAAAATACTCAAATTTTGCAACGAAATCACTCCCTATGGCTTCTTCTCCAAACCCTAGGTTCTCTCTTGTGTTTTTTGTCATTTTACTTTTCTTAGATTTAGGTCTTAAAATACTAATCCCGTTTTTAGCCTAATGGGATTAATTAAAATGGCCCAACTACCACGTGTGGGCCCGGTCATCCCAAAAATGCCCCGTAACCCATTTACTACCCCCGGGTACACTTTTTCGACTATCTCGACCCATCCGGACTCAATCGTGCACTCAAAATCGACATCCAAATTAAAATATAAAATCCTTATCTCACACCCAATTTAGTATATACTGACTCCCGGCTGAGATAAATAAATGTTACATCACTAATACACGTTATAACGTAATTAAATTATTACTATTCACTTAGTAATTAAATTTCCCTAAATATTAACCATTCACTCTCCGATTAATATTTAAATATATATTACCATAATTAATTCAATTAAATTACGACACATAAGTAATTTAAGATTTTTCGAATTAATTAAATAATACATGCACAGAAATACGGGGTGTTACATACTCCCCCCCTTAAAAAGGAATTTCGTCCCCGAAATTTAGTAATTACTGCGGCGAATAACTCTGGATACTGCTCTCACATATCGTCCTCCCGGTCCCACGTATACTCATCAATACTGTGATGACCCTACTCCACCACATTCTAACTGGTGGTACTGTCTTAGACTGTAGCTTGCGCTCCCATAGCTACCAGTCTCCCCTTATATGAGGTGTCTTATTGATAGTCATTATCCTTGAATGGAACTTGCCCAAAAGCTCAATCGTTCCTCCTGTATCCCTCCAGCCATGCCACGTGGAACACATTCCGTATCCGCTGAAGATGTTCTGGCAAACCCAGTCAATAGGCTACCGGTCCCACCCTCTCAAAGATAGGGAAATGACCCACATATCTCGATGCTAGCTCCTCCTTCCTGCCAAATTACATCACTCCTTTCATAGGGGGCACCGGAACCCATACCTGGTCATAAATCTTTAACTCGATGGCCCCTGACACATAGTGCCCCAGAAGATGAGCCTATACTCAGTCGGCTCCACTATCTCTCAGTTAGGAAATTCCTCTCCTATATGAGTGTCAATTTCCTTGTTGCCAAAGTGCGTGACTATCTTCCGGGTAATTACCCGCATCATCCCTGGTTAATTATGTTAGACTTAAACCTTTAACTCACGGTGACGTACCCCTCCTTACGTCCCTGAACTGTATGAAAGGATATAACTTACTTAATTCTCGTTGATGGACCATAACCCATCTCGGGTCCTAGCATCTTGTTATTTCCCCACCTCTTATCTACCAACGGTGGATAATGAAACTTTTCCCATAAAGTCTCCTAAGGTGTCACGCAGACCAAACCGTTACGAGGCATCACACGTAACTCTAGCTGTGGTAAATATTACTCCCGAATTACCCAAAAATCTAAAATGCCCAATCCTCGCTTCCCATTTACCCATCGACTTATGGGCGACACGTTCAACCCAAATATATAACTTTATCCCGAACACCTCCTGACAGTTTACCAACCTGAGCATTAATCCTTTCACTGGAACCATAAAATTTCAAAGGTTTCTTGGTTGATACCCTCAAATCAACCCTTTTCCATCCTTAAATGGTTTACCCGGAGACAAATTCGCTACGTCTCATTCAATACCAATACTCATGCTCAAGAACTTCATTCCTTGTGCAGTTTTCATCAGGTAGGCATCTACACCTTGTCTATGCGTAAAACCACACTAGGCATAGAGCTAAGTGATAATCTTTTATAGTTTCCCAAAAATGTGGGTTTCTCCTTTTGCCTATGAATATCTTATTTCATAGGCCTCCCTCGCCTTTCCACTATCTACGGTGGAGGTAGTTCTCCTTGATATACATATAGTCCGACCGTTTCCTTTCTCAAACAGATTTCAGTTCACTACACTTTTCCACTTATTCTCTGACTGCCCCGCAGGCGTACATTCAATCTGTTTATTTACCCATCCCTTTTATTTAAGATGACTCTGAAATCACACTAACCAGGGTGCCCATACACCCTATGTCCCGTGCTTAATCGCACAAAATTTATCTTAATTAACCAGGGTGCCCATACACCCTGTCCTCGTGCCCAACCGCACGAACGTTACCCGACTATGCTAGCCGTAACCCTTAGTATAACTTCCGACCCGTAGTTATATCACATACATGAATAATAACTGGGGTACCCAACCTATGTACTAACGACCAAACATCTGCCCACTTCTAACGTTGCGCTAAGTTTTATGCGTGGGACATCTCGTAAAGCGAAATCCAAATAAGGAACCGCCCAAATACACTACTATCTAACATTATCGGTCGTTGAGATCTGTTAGACCCTCAGTCCATAGCACGTACCCCCCAATACTTATCTCTTAACACAAAAGTATATACGCATACTATTATGCTACAAAAGACAACATAAAATACCGTGCCCTTACTATCACTAGTTCTTGCGCAAAATAAATCCCGAGCTATCTCTCCCCGCTCGAAAAATAATTCTAACCACCCTGAATCGCTTCAGTATACATCCCTTCTTAGCGGGAAAAATATAATAACACAAGGCATTCTTATATGTCTACCGTACCACACAATACAAGCTATATACACACACATATATATAGGCTAGTCTCCCTCGCAGGAAACACCTAGCAGGAGTCATTCATAACCTGGTGTCACGAACACCAAAACTTACTATCCCTATCCGTAATAGTTCACACCCATTGCTAACCAATCCATACCCAGGAAAGATCACGCTTCCTTAACACTCCTCAAAATAAGTAAATTGTAACACCCCGCCCGCCAGGGGAGAGCGAACGGAGCGCTAATGCAATAAAATAAATCCAAATCCACAAGTGACAAGTGACAAGGTATAGAACATCTAAATAAACCCACAATAATATAAATCCACTAATCTCAATCTCTTCAATTACAACAAGTATCTCGAATTAAAATTACAACTATTTAACTCGAATAAAAATACAAATCTCCAATGCTCTATACAACAAAATAATACAAATATTTCCCAAACAATCCTCGCTAAAATCAATCTCCATAGCGCCCCAAAATCCGCGCTAACCTGCCACTAAAAGAAAATATGGGGAAGTACACAATACGACAGGAAAGATGCTCAACAAATATATTAGCAATAAGGCGTAACAACACGAGTACGAATATTCAAATTGAAATACAAATCTCAAAGCATTTATCAATATAATTTCTCAACAACACTTTAACCGGGTCACCAGGCCTCACCACACACGTATATGCTTTATCAAGCCATATCCCGGGAAACAGGAATTTTGGCGGGTTCCCAACATCCGTGCCATATTAAAATCTCATGACAACGTGCTCATCAACAATATAATGATACCACATGAATCAAAATAATTTCAACAATTATTTTCCAGATTTCAATGAATTTATCAATTCAAATATGAGTTCAATTAATAAGAAATCAAAGAGAATGACACTCGCGAGATTTAAGGAGCATATTGTGTAAAACCCCGTACCTCAAACCATGATGAGAAACCAATGATCACATCCTCAAGATCAACACAAAAGATCTACAAAAGCTCCTCCAAGAACCCCCAACAAAATAGCCCCAAGAATACCTCTAATCTAAGGTTGGAACTCACAAATCTCAAGGGCCAATGTGTATATAAAAAGAAGAGGAATATAAAATATTTTTGCTGCCAAAATTTGTGCCAAGAGTAGGTTAAAAAGGTTGCCCACGACTTCCTTTTATAATGTAAAGAAATGAAGAGTTGGAAGCCAAAAGACTCCTTTAAATAAGGCAAATAAATGAAGAGTTGGAAGTCAAAACAACTCCAAGAGTTAAAAACATTTAAAAATCATTTCCCAGCGCCCATCACGAAGTGACCCTCCAGTTACTGGGTAAAATTTGGTCAATAACAATGCTCTTTGGTGATGTCGTGTGAATCATGCATGAATCTCTTATTAGTATCTTATGGAATGTCTTTTTCGATTATGCCAAACAGGGAGCAAAGTACAAGTACCAATGGTTCACCAAGTATGGATGGATGATGCGTGTAATATGTGGATATATGTGAACCTAGGTGCACGTGGTGCGAAGTGTATATGGAGAATTTTCTACAAGTGTGTGAATAGAAGCATAAGTATGAGATATACATGAGAAAGGGGAACATGCAAATTTGGGGGAGAATATAAACAAACATAACATCCATGTAAATAGAGTCTAGCCCTCAAAAGAATGTCCCCAGCAGAGTCGCCACTGTGGCCATCCCCCGATCCTCGCGGCGGGCGGGCGCATGAGGGAGGATCCTAGGTCTCGCGCGTCCCTCTCGGGAGCGCTTCGGCCGGTGTCATTTGGGTGAGGTGAAAGATGTAGAGAGATTAGAGTCACCAGTCTATTTTACTCAAAACAGAAAAAAGGAAAGGGGAAGCCATCCCGAAGGACAACATCTATATACATACTGATCCATATGAAACCAAAATGATTAGAAAAGGGTCCGGAGGCTAAGTTACGAAATGGGAAGGTGTTAGGCACCCATTCCTCCCTTTCGGTCTCTCATGGGGAGAAATTTTCACTGAACTAAAGGAAAAAAAATTATAGTTTTTTTGGATTTAGTCCCATCTCCTAAATTTTGTAGGCTCTCATCCTATGTGTTTTTAAAATAAGAGAGTGGAGTTTGGAGAAAATAGAAAATGAGAGAAAAAGTAAAAATAGAACTCGAGTCTCAGGTTTTTCCCCGAGACGCCTACGTAGCCTATAGAGGCATCAAAGTCCACGTAGTTCGCATGCAAAATGAGGGGTGGGGTTTATCCCATTAATCCAATCGGGGGATTCTCTTATTTGTGTGTGTGTGTGTGTGAGTAGAAAAAGTTTTTTTTTGTGAGAAAAGTGTAAGAAAAGTATGAGAATTCCCGTTTGGAATTTATGAGCAAACCCTCTTTTTCTTGTTTTTTGGGTTTTTATTTATATGAAAATAAGAAATGTGCAATAATACTAAATAAAAAGTATATTAGGATGTGTGAGATGAGATAATAAAAGTGCTATGTAATAAAACAAGTTATTGCGAATGAATGAGAATTTAAGGAGAGATTTGAGAAAATTGGACCTTCTTGAAGATCTTGAGCTTGATCTTGAATGCTGGAGAGCAGCCCTTAGACTTGGATGACGATGGAGGGTAGTGAATTCACCAAGTTTGATGAAAAGGATGATGAAAAGTGAAGGTGGTAAATGGATTTGGGTGTGGAAATCACGCTGACTTCGAGAGAGTTTTTCTGGATTTGCTGAGAGTGATATCTATCAGATCTGGCCTCCCCTTGCAAGTGAGGTCAAGCCTCCTTTTTATAGGACCAGGGCATTGCCGATCATCATATCCCTGTTCCTGCCAATCGGCAAGTGCATTTAGGCACACTGTCGATAGGCAGGGTCTGGGACCTATCGTTTGGCAGTCTCTTTCAGGCCTTTTCGGAAAATCGTCCGCAGAACGCAAATCGTTGATCAGAATCGTGCATGGGGTGGACCGTTGGAAAGTTAATTTAGGGAGCTTCGAAAGTCCTTTGGATTTCTCCCGGTTGGGTCAAATATAGCTCGGAAGCATTCGTCAGTCCATTAGACGGGGAATTGTCAGACACAAACGGATCGTTAATCCGCATGGTACGTCAGAATCATACACGGAGTAAACCGTTAGAAAGGTTAGGATATGTAATTTGACATTCCAAAGAGTTTGATCACGTTCAGGGAGTTGACTTTGATCAACCGGGCCCTGGAAGAATTCGGCGACCTCTCAGAGTAAAACAGATCGTTCGTCCGTACCGTAAGTCAGAATCGTGCACATGACAGACCGTTGGAATGGGTTTTCAGTGACCTTAGAAGATTCATTCAGTCTCGATCGAGTTGAAGAGTTGACTTAGGTCAAACAAAGCTCGGGAGCGCTCAGTGGCCTCCTGATTGAGTTTGGGGGGAAAATAGGTTGTTCGTCCGCATGGTAAGTCAGAATAGCGCATGGAATGGACCGTTGGAAAAGGGATTTCAGTTCCCTTCGAAGATTCATTCAGCTTGGTCGAGCTGAGGACTTTGACTTTTGGTCAAACGGAGCCTGGGAGTTCCCGATAGCCTCGAGGTCAGTACTCGGGGTATGACCTGGGTTTGTAATGATGAAGGGTCATGCTAGGGACCTAAGGAGAGTTTAGGGGGTAACAAAATGGTGTGTCTACGGGTACCATTAAGGATAAATTTTCCATTTTCTTTTACAAGTCTGTTCAGCCTAGTAGCACACTTAAAAGCTCTATGACCCTTACCGTCACACTTATAGCATCTCTCACCATCTTTCTTAGTATGGTCTTTAAAATCTTTTTCATTTTTCTTATTTTTCTCAAAATTCTTTTTATCTTTGAAATTTCCATTTTTCTTGAATTTGAGAATTTTCTTGAATTTTTTTGTAAACGATGCCAAATCATCTAAATCAAAGTCACACTTGGAATCAGACATTTCTATGTCCCTTTTTCTATATGACTCAACTCTCTTTTTTGCTGACCCCTCATTCTTTCTATCCTAGGCATTAAGTGCAATTCCCTTATCTTTAGGCTTGTCATATTTAGGAAACATATCAATTTCATACGTTTGTAAGTCTCCTACAAGTTCCTCTAATTTAAGCGTGTTTAAATTACGCATAGAATTAAGCACAATGACTTTAGGGATAAAACGCTTAGGCAGTGATCTTAGTATCTTTTTAACAACTCTAGCATTAGGAATGTGTTCACTAAGATTAAAGCTAGTGTTTACAATATCAGATAACCTAGCATAAAATTCATCAAAACATTCAGTCTCAAGCATGGTGATGGTTTCAAATTGAGTTGTTAAGTTTTGCAATTTAGACTCTTTCACAGCATTAGTTCCTTCATGGGTAAGTTGCAAAACATCCTATGCCTTTTTTGACGTGGTACACGTCATTATCCGTCGAAACTCGTCAGGTGTGATGGATCCATAAATAGCACTTAAACCCTTAGAATTAAAATATGACCATTTAAATTCCTCTTCTGTCCATGAAGTCACAAATTTTAAATTAGTCACGTTATCAACAATGATGGAGGGAGGTGTCCACCCTCTTTCAACCAAAATCCAAACTCTTTCATCAATGGCTTTTAAAGCATATTTCATGCGGGCTTTCAGTAAGCATAATTTGTCTAGTAAAAAACTGGCATTTTATTATATAATTTCTCCATTGAGAACACCCTTTTTAAAAAATCAAATTTTCAGAAAATTGATATCTTAGAAAAATTTTGCTGAAAATTACACGGTATAATTGTGTAACCTGGATCTGATACCAATTTGAAGAGTGCGCTTTTGTTCAAATTAAGAAATTATTTAATTAAACTCAGTTTTTTAATTGAATCCTAAACATGCATCTCGGTGTGATTGAAATCAATATAATCATGTAAGAACAGTCAATCACAAACAAAACACACAAATGAGGAAAAATCCCCCAAAGGGGCAAAACCTTTTTATTTTCACTATAATTTGTAAGAAACGGTTACACGGATTACAATGAAAATAAGAGTGACATACGAAATACCCTCAGGTGTCGGTTCCGATGTCGTCGGATGGAATGTCCCGCAAGAACTCCAGATGGGCAGCAATGAAGAAAAGACGTCTTCTCCACAAATTACTCCAGATGAGTAAAAAAAGATCCTCTTGAAGGTTTAAAGATTCACATACATAGATGAGAGTGTTTATGTGAATAAAGAAGGGATAAAACCTTAAAAAGTGAAGTCTATTTTTTGGGACGTTAATCGCAGAAATCGTGTGTGAAAAAGATTTGGCAAATGTGTAGAATGAAACCATATATTTATACAAAAATCGAGGCGGAGGTGGCATTCGAACGGGATAAGCATGTCGCTCAAACGAAGGACACATGATTATGTCGCTCGAACGATATTGCTATGTCGTTAGAACGAGTCCGTCGATTGAGGCAACTCTGCTTCTACACTTAGAAAAATTTCTTCTTTTGATAAAAACAAATCAGACTTCGAAAAAATATTTTCTGAAAAATTCCCAAATATTTATGCAAATATAAACAACTCCAATAAATTATTTTACCAATAATGCGAAGTGGAGTAGTGGGAACGGTTGAGCAGCACGTCGCAAGTAGCATGATGCACGTGTGAAGATGATGTATGCATGGATTCGGATCAAGGACGTCCTGGATGATCGTGTAGACGTGCCGAATGTAGCGGTATCAGACATATAAACTGTGATCTAGGGAAAACATAAATTTTCTAGATTCTATCCCGAACATTTATAAAATTATGTCCTTAATGTATACCGTTGATTAAAGAAGCCATAAATCTTTATCGAGTCTCGCGGGGATTGGTATTGGCATGAATGATGTGTAAGAATTTATGATTAATTTTTTGGATATTTTCCATTTTCATTTTTGTCCCGGAACTTCCACAGTGGAAGATCGTGTGTTGTATTAATTCGAAAACAAACCCTTGAGTCATAATATATTTGCATCAAGTCTATTGAGTTATAATGCTACATCAAATGAAAATAAATAGATAAAGCATTGTGATTGAGATTAACGAACCGAATCGAAAAACTCATTATATATTGGAGATTTGGTAAAGGTATAAGGTTTTTGATTTTTTTTTATTTCTTTATAGTGTACTTTATAGCTAGGAAGTGACATGACATAACTTTAATGAAAACAAGTTAGGAAAAGAGTTTTTAATTTTTTCTACAAATTTTTGTTAGGGGTCAATTTTGTGTGATCTTGTTCGAACGAGGTCACCCTCGATCGAAGAGGTCTTCGACTAAGAACCTATTTTAAAATGCATTGGAACTCTATCGAAATCAAACTTCAAATGAGGATCCATCGACCAAAGTATGTTACGAAGGAGTGCACATGGTTTGCTAAAAATGACCCTTTATTGAATTTTTTATTGATCGAGAGCCTGTTGATCAAAACCCCTCGCTCGAACAAGGTCTCCCTCGTTTGAATGAGAATATTTATCTTAGAAAGCATGATTAATTGGATCTATTATACCACTAAACTATTTGAACACCTTTTAACGCATATTCAAATTCATGAAACTCAAATTTTCCAAAACCCTAACTCGGTTTTGCTAGCACGACAATTGAATCTCTAATTAGTGACAAAAAAAATTACGGCAATTTTTTTTTTTGTCACCAAAAGTGACTATTTTAGGAGAGAAATAAATTTCATCACGCAATGCAGAGTGACACATTAAATTTGTGACAAAATAGTGAAAATTATCACCAAATAGCCATAAAATTTTAGCGCACTACATTCCCGGGTGAGAAAATTGTGCTTCATTATTAGTGACAAACTAATTATCATTTAACAACAAAGAATTTCATCACCAAAAGAATGTATTATTGGTGATAAGTTCTTTCCCTCACCAATAATAAAATGAGACATTAAAAAAAAACTTAAAAACACTAAAAACCCCAATACCCCAAAACTCAATGGCCTTCCACTGCTTTTGGTGAATATCCCTAATTTTTGCTCCTATGATTCCTCTTTGGGTATAGAGATCTTCGTCGGCTATTCAAGATTTTGGTAGTTTCTTCTCTCTCTCTCTCTCTCTCTCTAATACTCCAGTTGTAATTTGAGATGAGAGTTTTATGTTGAATTTCCACCTTATATAAATTCTTGCACAAGCTGAGAGAGAACATAATGATTGTGTAATTTGTTGAGAGAGAACGTAATTTGTTGAGAGAGAACGTAATGATTGTGTAATTTGTTTTAATTTGAGATATGTATTGAATGCTTTGATTTTGTATCCTCTTTTTGTTTTCTTAACAAAAGTTGATGACCTATTTTCTTATTTTTTGGATCCGTTCATCATCTGTTGTTTGCCTCTGTTTGTTTGCTCAACGAAAGATGATTACAGTTGATTACTTTTATTGCAAAAATATTATTCATCTCTTAAGGTTTCCTTGAGATCAATTTTTTTTTTCAAATTTCTATTTTGACATTGGGTCTACTTGGGTTTCAAAAATATTGGTTATATATTTTTTCATTAGGAATATATTTTTTATATTAGGGTTGATTGTGTTTTCGTGGTAATATTATATAGTCCCTATTTTAGAATGAATAGGTTGTTGAATGTTTTTAGGTGTTATTATTTGAGAATATATTGTTTAATGAAGTTGTTTTAATATTAGTGTTTGAGAATAGATTGTTGAATCTTGTTAGGTGATGCTGTTGACCAAATTTTTGGACTTCTTTCTTTTGAATTAGAGGAGGCCCTCAAGGAAGCTCATAGAGCTAACCGTCGGTTAAAGGAACAACTACAGGTTCATGATGAGCATATGGAACGTTTATAATCTCATCAAGCTATATTTGACAAGATGTTTGACTCTTTAAAGGCATTGGGTTTTCTTCCTTCCCCATTTACCATATGGTAAGATTTAATCAACTTTAATATGGAATTTCCTGAAATTACATTAATTTAGTGGATCGGTGGAAGAGATTTATTATTGATACAATTACCTTAATTATTGAAACAAAGATTTCTGAAATCACTTTTGATGTTATTACCTTAATTATTGAATCAGTGGAAGGGATTTATGTAGTGGATTCGTGTTGGGCTGTTAAATAGTCATTTTTGATAATTTAACAGGTAAGATTTTCATTTATAAAGAAAGAAAAATTTGCCAAAATTTTTAAAAGGCTAAAGGGTTTAAAGTCTAATTATTTTGGTTGTTCTTATGGTGTGTATCTTGGTACGTGTATCACAGAGTCTTCAGTCGATCGATATTGTTATTTATAATTTATCAATTGCAAATAGACTTGTTGAAATAGAATGTGAACTAATGTCTTTCACTTTTTGTATTGCAGACTGATATTAAATGGATATTTAGTTAGAAGTTGCTTATTTGGAACATTTTCATGTTGAAATCTTGATGAAGATATTGGGAGAACTTCGCGAGACTTCATTGGAATTTGCACGTTTTGGATTTTATGAATGTTCTATAAACAATGATGTAGGCTACTTTCGAATTGACTAATGGTTTTGAGATATTTGTAGGAATGATTGTTACTATATTACACAATACTTTTAAACTTAATTTTAATTGTCTAATTTACTGAAATGATATTTCATCATTTACGAGGTGCATTTATAATTTAACCTATTTGTCATAATTAATAATTTGACACTGAATTTATATTGTGATGATTTATTTGTGTAATGGAGAACAAATGAAAAATAATTCAGATATTAGTGATACAAAGGAAGGTATGAGATTGAATATACAAATTCCTTTTATGGCAATAACATTTGTCACCAAATGATATTAATTTTTGTCACATATTAAGGTACATTAAGTTTTGGTCACACACATTAGGTGACAAAAATTGATATTTCGTGAATAAAGATGATATATTTGGCTACAAATAATTTTGTTACTAAAAACTATAACACCTCGGGAGGTTCTACTAAAAAATATTGCTAAATTAGAGAATATTTTTTTAATAAAAAAAAATACCATTTAGATCGAGCATAAATTTGCGGAAGCATAAATAATAAATCGACTGAATAAAATATCTCAATTTTATAAAACCTCAAATATCCTTTTACAAAACAATTTACAATACACAAAGCGGTACATTTAAATTTAAAAAAATAAATATCCAGAGCCTCTAACGTTGATCCCAATCCCAACGATGCCATAAATATCATCTCACATCAAACCTGAAATGCAACAAACTATGTGGGGGGAAGCGGGAAAGTTAGTAGTTCGTATAAATGCTCCAAGTGTAATTACACTTACTCGTGTGTGTGCGCATCATATACAAGAGTGTATGTAACATGAATACTCAAACTAAAATCCCAATAATATAATCATAACATAGGATCTCACCACGGTCACTACACAACCCAAGACCCCATATCAAAACTCTCGCGGCACTTTCCACTGTACGGTATGGACTACAGTCCATTATCCTGTTAATTATTCTCGAAAAAATCCAATGACCCCCAAAAATAAATAACATAACTTGGGGACACAACCCACCATAACCTGGCATCACCGCCATAATATCTTTGCATCACTGCCACAATGACAGTTTGCATACTCGCCTACCAGGGTCCATGTCATAGTCTTTGGATAATAAACAAAATCATAGCTGACAGCACACCCCATCCATCCGGTGGTTTGGCTAAAGAATGCCTATGCATTCTCTAATAATCATCATCATAATATCATTCTCTCAATTCAAATAAATTTCAGATTCAATTCCCATAATCAAGTGTACATGTTTTTTACCCAATTTCTATAACCCAACATGCTCATAAAATCAACTAGTTTCATTACCCCAAACTATACGACATGAAAATAACACATATAAAATGGGTGTAATAACGAATATAGTATACGAACATATATTACATATAAATGCAACACATAGAATGGATATAACTATATATAATCAAGGTTGAATAGGCGTAGCACTCTAAATTAACAATGAGAGAACGAGAACATCGTAAGAGAGTCAAAATTCACAATTGTAGGCCTGTTTTGAAAATGCATAAAAATTATGTGACACCCCGCTTATTAAAATTAAAGGTGGCTAACCCGCTACTCCAATAAAATAGGAATCTTAAATGGTCCATTCTTCGCATCACTATCGCATAAAAGATAATATGATATGACCACCAATATTTTCAAAACGAATGTGAAAATATTTTCCAATTTACAATGAACTATTTTAATCAACTACTTCCGTAACAAAAGGGGTTAATAAAGAAGTAACACTTTGATAGCATATACAAAACATAACCGAATAAGCTGTCGGTTAACAGACTGATACAAAAAGGTCACACCAAATATAACAGTATCTATGAGATAAAAACTTTGTCAACATGCCCGAATACCACTGAGGAATCATAACTAGAATATCCAAAAAGAATTTGATGCGTCTAATAAAAAAATCCTACAACATCCGTAATGTGCCGTAGCTCCTTAACACTGGAAGGGAAGGTCAAAACGGGCGCCCGTGCGGCGGGACACCTGAACATAAATAATAACCACACACAGAGACAAAATATAAACGGGTTAGGGCCCGATTTTATATGATTTAGAAGTGAATAAAATGCATAAGAGTTATGAATGCCAAACTTCATAAATAGGTTAAATTCGCTCTTCACTTTAAGAATTACACTCACATCTCTTCTCAAGTAAACCTCCTAATGCGTACAATTCACTTTTAAGTTAAGATACCCGACCGAATACTTAATAGGAATAACTAAACTCTATCCAATATGCCTGGTTTACCAATTTGTCATTTATCCTCACAAGTCAATTAATCATTAATGATCACATATAATAAGAGTTGATTCATAATTCCATTTCATCATTTGCGTTAAAACACAATTTGAATAAGAGAGATTCTATTCATACAATAACATCTCTAAGACCATCCTTTTGGGAATTACCCCACTGGATGAGTTCCCTTATTACTATCATCTTCCACGGCCTAGTTTCATGACCACTTGGGTACCCAAAATCACAATGGATGGGAATCGGCCATATACCTTCGATAGTGAGGCGTAACCATACCCGAAATTACCTCACTTAGAATAAAAAATCACACAATTTAATAATTGGTGCTATGGACTGAGGACTATACTCTCCTTGCATTCATTATCCAGGGGGATTTACCTCTTTCGCGTAACTTCCCTTATGATAGCATTTAGAGAGGTATGCTCACATATGCCAAAATAAAAAAATGTATGTATAATGAATTAAAACGAAAATTCTTATACCCGAAAGAACATATGTATAATAGATTAAGACTACAATATATAAACACTTCCATACTAGCCCTCGAAAGCCAAAACAACAAAGTCCTATTATAAACTAGTCCTACTATCATTTTCTTAACCAATTGAGTTATTATACTATCGTTTATAATCCCCGAAATAGGCCCGAATGCTCCCTTATCATCTTTAAGTATTAATATCCTCATATAAGGTCACATTTATCTATAATACATCCTATAATAAGGTTTCAAATTTTTAGACACAAGAGAAAAGGAGTTAAAACAAAGTTAGAAAGATTTTGTAAAACAACACTATTTCCGAATTGATTCGCCCTTTGAAGCGAATCAAATCCCCACAGCCGAATTGATTTGGTCGAGAGAAACAAACTTTCTTCTAACTTGATGAATCAATTCGGCCTACCCTAATCGATTCGCCAACTCAGACCTGTACCCTACCATTTTACCGAATCGATTCGTCAAGGCCTAGTTTTGGCTACGGGTTTATATGAACCCTAAATCCCAAAACCCTTTTTCTTCCATCTAAACCCAACATCATCAACCAACATCATATACAAATCATTCCTATATAATAACCCACCATTGTGAACCCCTCAAATCATGTTTACATCATATACATAAGGGTTTAAACATCAAACTCACCAAAATCCCCAAATGGTTTAAACTCAAGAACACTATCAATTTATACAATTTATTCACACACAATCATAAATATATGCAAGTTAGAAAACTTGCCTCAAGATTGAAGTCTCGGATTCCTCCTCGTTGAAACGATTCCAAGCCTAAATCATCAATTCCTCTCTTTTTCTCTTCTTTTTCTCAAAATCTTCTCCTCTCTCTTTCTTTCTAGGTTTAAACACAAATGAGCTCTTTCTAAACTAAATACCCAAATATCTCAAATACATTTAACTCTAACATTAAATGCTACTACATACTTAAAATGACTCATATCATCATATTTAAGTCGTAACTAACCAAAAGTACCCCACAGTCCAAAAACACACCCGACACTTATTTTGACTATCTCAGCCGTTCCCGGACTATCCGTGCCCTCTAAACTAACATCTGAGATATCGTTTATAATTTCATATCCCAACATCATATTACCTTTCTTAAATAAATTCGATTGGGATATAGGCCATAACCGTCGCTTTAATCCGCAACGACGCAACATAACATAATATTACACTATTTACATTCGTGTAACAGTAAATATGCAATACTCATAAATATTAACTATTAAATCATACAAATTAATAATTAATTCAATTTTCATTTATTTTAAATGACTAACCCACATGGAAACTTATATAAAAATAATTACTCAAAACTAAGGGGTATTAAATACTCTCCTCCTACAAGGAAAATTTTTCCTCAAAATTTAGACGTACCTGGTAAAAAGATGTGTGAGTACTTTTCTCGAATATCATCCTCTCATTCCCAAGCTGATTCCTCGGCATTGTGGTGTCCCCATTGGACTCAAACTAAGGGCACCACTTTCGACCTTAATCTACGCTCACCGTGGTCTAAGATGGCAATCGGTTGTTCCTCATACAAAATGTCGGGATGCAACTCAATATCGTCCAATGGAACATGCCAATGACCTACCTCACATATTTTATACTTCTTTAAAGATGAAACATGGAATACATCATGAATTCGTTGTAGGTGTTTCGGCAAAGCAAGTCGACATGCCACGAGGCCTATCCTTTCAATAATGGGAAAAGGGCCTACATATCTTGGTGTAAGTTTGCCTTTCTTCCCGAATCGCATACCACCTTTCATCAGAGACACACGCAATAAAACTTGATCCCCTCCTTCCAAATCCACATGCCTCTGATTTGCGTCGGCATAGTTTTTCTAGCGATCATGTGTAATCTGTATGCAATTTCTAATAAGCTCAATCTTTGAAGATGTATCTTGTATCATTTCAGGTCCAAGGAGCTTATTATCTCTTACTTCCAACCAATAAGTAGGCGATCGACACGATCGGCCATACAATGCCTCATACAGTGCAATACCTATCGTGAATTGGTACGAATTATTGTATACAAATTCGACCAATGGAACGTATTGCTCCCATCCTCCTTCAAAATCAAGTATGCACATTCGAAGCATATCCCCCAAAATTTGGTCGACTCTCTCCGTTTGCCCATTGGTTTGCCGATTGTATGATGTACTCAATCGTAATTCGGTTCCCATCGCGTCTTGGAAGCTTCGCCAAAAATGGGATATAAATTTTTTTATCTCGAACATATATTATATTTATCGGCACCCCGTGAAGTCTCACAATCTCTGCTATGAAAAGCTGAGCATAACGTGTCGTATTGTAATACATCCACACCGGTAGGAAGGGTATCGATTTGGTCAGGCGGTCGATCATGACCCAAATAGAATCGTGCCCACTTTGGGTCATCGATAATCCTATGATAAAATCCATTGAGATACTCTCCCATTTCCACACCGGTATTTTCAATAGTTGCAACATTCTAATTTGTTGCTGGTGGTCCACCTTCACTAATTAACAAGTGGCGCATTGGGAGACAAACTCAGAAATGTCCCTTTTCATTCCTTCCCACCAATATTGACGGCGCATATCTTGGTACATTTTGTCCCCGTCGGGATGTACAGTAAATCTCGAACCATGGGATTCTGTCATGACAGCACATCTCAAGTCTCCGTCGTCTCGGACTATAAGTCTTCCATGGAAACGTAACCCAACCTCAGAACTAATAGAGTAGGACTCCGATCCCTCAGTCAATAGCTGTTGTACCCGATCTTGACAGTCTTTATCCCCCACTTGTGCTTTTACTACTCGAATAATTATATCGGAAGTAATGCACCAACATACACACTCTAGCTACAACATTATCCTGGCTAAGTTCATTCCACTTAGCTTTCCACACTTTCGCTAATTTCCCCATAGATCTTCGACACAGCACGTCAGCTACCACATTTGCCTTGCCTAGGTGGTAGTGAATATCAAATTGGTAGTCCTTCATAAACTCTAACCATCGATGTTGCTACATATTTAGGTCTTTCTGTGTGAACAAATATTGTAATTATTTGTGGTTTGTAAAGAGGCTAAATTTCTCACCCATACGGTGATGCCTCCATATCTTTAAGGCAAACAGTACTTAGGCGAGCTCTAAATCATGTACGGGATAATTCTTCTCATGGGGCTTAAGCTTGTGAGATGCGTATGTAATGGCCATATGCTCCTGTTGTAACACACGTCCTAATCCCTGTAGAGATGCATCAATAAAGACTAAATAATCTACTCCTGCTCTTGGAAACGCGAGTATAGGGGTATAAGTCAATTTGTCTTTTAGCTCCTCAAAAGCTAGCTGACAGAGTCATCCCAAACAAATCACACTCCCTTTCGGTTAAAGTTCCTTAAAGGGTCACTAATCTTCAAAAAACTCTTGATGAAATGGGAATCATATCCCTCCAAACCCAGAAAGCTACAGATCTCAGTCGGCGTCATGGGCTGACCCCATTCCCTCACCGCTGCAACCTTGTTTGGGTATACAAAAATACCCTCAATCGTCACGATATGCCCCCAAAATTTCACTTCCTGTTACCAAAAACCGCACTTTTCATACTTTTCATATAGATGATGATCCCGTAGTGTCTGCAGGACTAATCTCAAGTGTTCAGCATGATCAACCTCAGTTCGAGAATAGACTAGCATGTCATCGATGAACACTACCACAAACTGGTATAAAAAGTCTCAAAATACTCGATTCATAAGATCCATAAATATCTTAGGAGCATTGGTTAGCCCAAAGAGCATAACCAGAAACTCATAGGACCCATACTTGGTCAAGAACGCAATTTTGGACATGTCCTGTTCCCGAATTTGCAGCTGATGATACCCAAACCTCAGATCTATTTTAGAGAAGTATGACGCTCCTGTCAATTTATTAAATAAATCATCGATTCGAGGTAACAAATATTTATTTCTTATGGTTACCTTATTCAATTCACGATAGTCAATACATAACCGGAGGGAACTATCTCTTTTCTTTACAAATAATAGAGGGACACCCCATGGCGATGTACTATGCCGAATGAACCCTTTCCCTAACAGTTGTTGAATTTGATCTCGTAACTCCCATATTTTTAAAATAGTCATACAGTATGGAGTTCGCACAATCAGCCTAGTCTCCGATGCTAAGTCAATTACGAACTCAATCTCACGACTTGGAGGTAAGCCGGGAATTTCCTGAAAGATATCCTCAAATTCTCTAACAATAGGAATCGTGTCTAAGGAAATAACTATACCTTGCAAAGTCTCCTCCTCAATACAGTATAAGTAAGTTCTTGAACCTCATTACGGAAGAGGCATAGCTACTAAAAACATTTCTTGCCCCGAAATGGAAAAGACTATACTCCTCCCATAACAATTTACCATGGCCCGGTACTTCACTAACCAATCCATGCCCATAATAACATCATAACCGACCATATCCAGGACAAGCAAGTAGGCTTCAAAGAACAATCTACCAAGGTCAATTCTTTATAAATAAAGAATATAAGTGAGCCATCGCCCATAGGAGAATCTACACTCATAAGAGTACTATCGCTAGACTTTAACAATCCCACCGAACGAGAAAAGTGCATAGCTATAAATGAGTTTGTTGCACCCGTGTTAAATAACACTCGACCCACAACCCCATGGATGGAAAACTTACCCTCGATGGCAGGTGATGCTGGAGGCAACAAAGCATTTTGGACATTATACATTCGTCCAACCTGAAGTTGTCCCTGTTGTAGTGGGACTGCTCAAATAGGTGCTCGAGTTTGTAAAGTTGCCTGCTGATTCTGAGGGCCTCCAAGAAATTGCACCATGTTCAACTGTCGATAGACTCTCTTCATGTGACCCGTCTCACTGCACTGAAAATAACGGCCCACATAATTCTCCAGATGTCGGCCCCAATTATTTTTCTGCAACTGCCCCGCACCTTGGTCCTGCTGGCCTCACCTCCATTATTCCCTTAGCCAGCTTTGCCCTGCGGTACTATTTGCTGCTACTGCTGAGCACCTTGATTTGGCCAAAAACCACCTCTACCAAAACTGAAACCCCCAAAGCGTTGTTTCTTAGTCGGATCCCCCTACTTAAGGTCCCTCTCTTTTTGTTTACTCTCTGGCTGTTGTGATGGTGATAGTGCTCCACCGGCACCATTTCCTCTTGGTTTACTAGATTATCCAGAATCCCCTATTTTCTTACTCCCCTTCAAATGAAGGCGGTGATCATGGCAATGAAGTAAAGCTGCATTCATCACGTCACTAAAAGTTTGTAGGGTAGGGTTCCTTAACAGGTGTTGCCTTATCCTCCAATTCAAACCCCCGATAAATTTAGAGATTCTATTATCTTTCTTACTTACCTCGTCCGACACAAAATTTTCCAAACGAGTAAATTCCTCTTCAAACTCTGCCACTATTCACTCCCCTTGAGTAACATCCTGAATATTCCTCCTCATATCCTTCTGAACTGTTGGAGGAAAATACTTTCGTTCAAACAGAACCCAAAACTTTGAGATATTCATAGTATCCCTTTGTTCCGGAGTTATCACCGACTCCCACCATTGGAGAGATGCTCCCACCAATTTAAAAGTGGCGAGAATCTATTTCCTCTCCTCACTACATTCCACTATTAGAAGATGGCATTGAGTATCCTTCCTCCATTTATTTGCCAAGATCACATCAAAGCCACCCTAAAATTCTGGAGGTTGACCCTTCTGAAAGTATTCTCTAACTCTTTCCCAAGCGGAGGGTATCGTATGGGCTTGAGCCACCAGTGTTGCCAGTTGTCGAGATTGTGGAAGTTGTTGTGCCATAGCGGTCATTGCAACATTGACCGTATGGGTAACTATATTATCCACCTCCATCGCATTCATAGTTCTCTGCGGTGGTACGGGCTTTACGGCATCTGCAACTCGATTAAACAAAACAATCCTAATAATAGGGCTCTATATCAAAAAACGCTACGGTAGAACGTGACAAGTCCGCACAGATCCTAAAGACTCTAGAACCTAATGCTCTGATACCATCTGTGACACATTTCTTATTAAAATAAGTGGTGGCTAACCGCTACTCCAATAAAACAAGAATCTTAAATGGTCCATTCTTAGCATCAGTGTCGCATAAAAGATAATATGATACGACCACCCAACATTTTAAAAACGGATGTTAAATTTTTTTCCAATTTAAAATGAACTATTTCAATCAACTACTTCCATAACAAAAGGGGTTAGTATACAAGTAATAGTTTGATAGCATATACAAAACATAACCGAATAAGCTACCGGTTAATAGACTGATACAAAAAGGTCACACCAAATATAACAGTAGCTATGAGATAAAAACTTTGTCAACATGACCGAATACCACTAAGGAATCATAACTAGAATATCCAAAAAGAATTTGATGGATCTAATACAAAAATCCTACAACATCCGTAATGTGCCGTAGCTCCTTAAAACTGGAAGGGAAGGTCAAAACGGGAGCCCATGCGGTGGGACACCTGAACATAAATAATAACCACACACATATACAAAATATAAACGGGTTAGGGCCCGGTTTCATATGATTTAGAAGTGAATAAAATGCATAACAGTTATGAATGCCAAACTTCATAAAAAGGTTAAATTCGCTCTTCACTTTAAGAATTATACTCACCTCTCTTCCAAAGTGCACCTCCTAATGTGTACAATTCATTTTCAAGTTAATCTACCTGACTACTTAATAGGAATAACCTAATCCTATCCAATATGCATGGTTTACCAATTTATCATTCATCCTCACAAGTCAATTAATCATTAATGATCACATATAATCAGAGTTGATTCATAATTCCATTTCATCATTTGCATTAAAACACAATTTGAATGAGAGAAGCTATATTCATACAATAATATATCTAAGGCCATCCTTTCGGGAATTACTCCACTGGATGTGTTCCATTATTATTATCATCTTCCAGGGCCTAGTTTCATGATATACCTGGGTACCCTAAATCACAACGCATGGGAAACAACCATATACCTTTGACAGTGAGGCGTAACCATACCCGGAATTACTTCACTTCGAATAATCTATCACATAATATAACAACCAGTGCTATGGTATGAGGACTATACTCTCACTGCATTCATTAGCCAGGGGGATTCACCTCTTTCGCGTAACTTCCCTTATGATATCATTTAGAGAGGTATGTACACATATGTCAAAATCACAAAATGTATGTATAATGAATTAAAATGACAATTATTATACTCGAAGGCATATATGTATAATAAATTAAGGCTACATTGTATAAACACTTCCATACTAGCCCTCGAAGGCCAAAACAACAAAGTCCTATTATACACTAGTCCTACTATCATTTTCTTAACCAATCTAGGTATTATACTATCGTTTATAATCCCCGAAATAGGCCCGAATGCCCCCTTATCATCCTAAGGTATTAATCTCCTAATATAAGGTCACATTTATCTATAATACATCCTATAATAAGGTTCCAAATCTTTAGACCCAAGAGAAAAGGAGTTAAAACAAAGTTAGAAAGATTTTGTAAAACAACACTATTTCCGAATCAATTCGCCCCAGCCGAATCGATTCGGTCTAGAGAACTAAACTTTTTGCTGACTTGACGAATCGATTTGGCCTACCCAAATCGATTCGCTAACTCAGACTTGTAGCATACCATTTTACCGAATCGATTCGCTAGGGCCCTGTTTTGGCTACGACTTTATATGAACCCTAAATCCCAAAACACTTTTTCTTCCATCTAAACCCAAAATCATCAACCAACATCGTCTACAAATCATTCCTATATGATAACCCACCATTATGAACCCCTCAAATCATGTTTGCATCATATACATAAGGGGACAAACCGTGCCCTCTAAACTAATATCCGAGATATCGTTTATAATTTCCTATCCCAAAGTCATATTACCTTTCTTAAATAAATCCGATTGTAATATAAGCCATAACCATCGCTTTAATGTGCATCGACGCAACATAACATAATATTAAACTATTTACATTCGTATAACAGTAAATATGCAATACTTATAAATCTTAACTCCTAAATCATACAAATTTATATTTAATTCAATTTTCATTCATTTAAATGACTAACCCATATGGAAACTTATATAAAAATAATTACTCAAAAGTAAGGGGTATTACAAATTAGATCCAAAAATTATTTGAATCGCCAATCCGACTTCAGATTTGAATTCTACACAAAAAATTGGGACACGTATTTGCGTTTTTCTCAAATCTCATTCGAACGTACTAAAGAAGAATATCGAAAACACTCAAAAGTGACTATTTTCATTCCTCTCATTTTTGCCTCTATAAATTTCTTTTTTGGCCTTTCTTTGTCATCTTCCTTTCCTTATAATTACCCATAATATTCATTATATATTCCCTCTTTCATATTCTAGCTTAGAGCCTAGGCTAACACATATTACCATATTACTCTTTAATTCAAAATTGCCCACCTTACATATTTAAACCATTATAAAATGTCCATCAACCATATAAATTTAAATTTAAATGTTTGATTTGATTTCAAACCAAGATAAATTATTTTTAAATATAATATCAGTAAAAATATTTTTATTTAAAATAAAACATCCCGATTAATTATTACTGAAATCTTATATAATATTCATAAATAAACCCTCAAAATAACTGGTTATTACAAAAACTAACTATGATGTAACAAAATTCGACATTTAATGACGAAATTAATTCTTTTTGTGACAATTGTTTTCGCCACTAATTGACTACCATGTTGTGGTAAAGAAACCTTTATTTTTGTGAGAGTGTGTCAACTACATGAACCTAAAGTAAACTCTAGGTTTACTAATCCTTTGAAATCTTTTACATTGAAGAGGATAACACGTTAGATTATGTGTGGGTTACGCAACTGTTTTCCTAAATTTGAGTGGCTATCACTAGTACACACTACACCAAGATGATAATTTAATAATGGACAATGAGTGTCAGTAATAAATTTTGTAACGGACATAAACTGTTAGTAAATTTGTTCATTCTAACGGATTAGAACCGTTAGAAATCTTATATTTCTAATGGACAATTAATGTAAAAAATAATAAAAACGTTACTTATGTGAAGAGTTATTTAACATCTATGTTTTTGTTTTATTTACTAACCAATCTAAGCCGTTAAAATTGAGAATTTATAATGGTTTTACTCTGTTAGAAAGTACCATATATATATATATATATATATATTTCCTAGGGCACCACCAAATCGACCCCTTTCTCACCCTTCCAGAATCAACGCTAGGACTGAGTGGGAGCCAAAATAAGTAATCGATGAAAATCACCAAAAATCCATTCATAAAAAGTCATGCTTGCTAAAATTTTCAAATAATTAATGAAGTTAGCATACATAAAAAACGAGAGAGAAAAAGGAAGATATGCATAATCAATAGCCACCATATCCTTGTCCATAACATGCATAAATATGCATAATCCATAACAAGGATATCAAAAGGGCAACCATCCAAAGTACTAGAAAAGGTTCGCATGCACAAAAAAGGAAAAAATGTATGTCACAATCCGTTCATAAGCAGAATTAAATATACTTCAACCAACAATCAAGCCATAAGAGATATCCCCCACCCACAAAGCCAACCAAGGTATATAAACCATCTTGAGGAGTGCCCCACAAATGAGCTCCAGGTCGAACACTTCCTCCATGAAAACTATATTTTATCCATCATGGGGATGTTTGATGGGACACGTTTATCGTGATGAATCTGTCACCACATCACCCTTTGCCAAATCATTACCAACCTTATTACACAATACGAAGTTGGGTTCGTTCATGGGAAAATGGGGAGGATGATGAATTTGAGATTCGCCAAGTGATGTGAAAACATTTTCCACAATTTGGGTAGTGGGAGAAGGAAGATTGGTTGAGATGGAGACTCGATATCCCGTGGGAGTGTTCAACGGTTCCCCACTTTCTTTCATATTGGATACAATATGACACATAACCTATATCATAAACGGAAATAATGGAAGGTAAGAGCACGAATAAGACAACTAAGTTATAAAATGGCATAATAAAATTTAAGAACATGAAAATATACCTTCAAGGTATCCTCGACAGTGTGTAGTCTTGAGTTGAAATTATAACTATTCAATGCATTTTTCCATTTTCTTTTTCCTCTATTCAAGTGCCTCGTTTGTAATTCAGGTTTGAAAAAGTTGTGTCCTAAAGATATGACCTGAATATGCACGAACACTTCATTTCTTGTCCTTCCTAAACACTTTAGCAACTACATCGGTGTTGATTCATCCCCCTTCATGGATACTTCCTTATTCACATTTTCTACTACTCTCAGCTTCCATCAACTCATCTTATAGTATGAACAACAAAATGCCAAACTATAAATACAAGTAAAAGAGGAAAGACTAAAGGAGAAAAACAAAAATATTATGGACAAAAAATGAAATACACACATAATTAGACTTAATGCTAGCCATCACATTCCCATTTTCATTGCGGTGTCTTGTAATCCACTCATCTATCCACCTTAATTTTTTGGTAGGATCTTCCTTAACCTATAATTTTGATTTCAAGTGTGAGATTAAAATTGTTTATATTGGAAACTATACACATGAATGATTACCTTTTAGAATGGTTTCTGGGCATAGCTACGATACTCAAGGCAATGGAAAATTTGAAGTTTTGTCGATTTTCATTATTTTCAATTTTTTATTGTTGCTTTTTGGGATTATCTTCATTTTGTACAATTTTTTCCCAAATTTAAGGATCAACGCCTTGAGGCACTTCATAAACATTGTTCCTTAAATGGTCTCGCAAGCTAGACTTGAAGGTATTAAACCATTGGGACCAAGGTTTCTCAAGCAAAATACGAGCAACTTTGGTCTAAACATTAAGTTCAAATTGATCCTGTAGAAAAATGTCAATAAAAATAACTAAAGGTTAGAAAACAACAAAATGATTTTAGACATTTTCTTTATGCACGAACATATACTGATTCAAAAAATGAATTGTTGAATCCATAGTATATCTATACAGGTTTAGTATTTTAAAAAGAAAAATATCATGTATCGATGGTATTCTCTAAAGAAATTTAATATAACCATTAATGTGTGCATACATCATCTCTAAAGTGTCGTGGAACCTTTCTCCAATCATCCAAGAAAACTGGAATAAGACTTCGCACAAAATCGCCTACTTGGGAATTCAACTTCTTACAATTATTTCCCACAATAGATCCATTAATTTCAACTATGATTGGGATTTTATCCTTTTTATCTTTATCACCCGATGGTTAAGATGATGTTGGGGAAGAATGTGGTTGGTATTTTGCATTTGCATCTGAAGATATAATGTTGATTTTCTTGATTCAAAACACGACATTAAATGTTAGAACATTAAATGAGCATCATATATCTATCATGTAAAATTGTGTCCATAAGTGCCTCATAATTGAATAATAAAATAAGAAAATAAACAATGTATATCTACATTATTGATACATACCTTAGTTGTATCTAGAAGTCCAGTGAATAACAAATGCTATTGCTTAATTTGTTTCCTTTTGTAATGAGTTTAAATATATCGTTACAAGACCTATAACTATACTAGCTATAAAAGACCAAGCTATTTTGGTTTGATTTGGAAATCTTTAAAATACCTAAACATCTACCATGTCTAAACAAAATAGTCAAACCAAGTATTTTCTACCTTTTTTTCCTTTAATAATTTTTATTTCACAAATGGTCAATGAACGAAAAGCAATATAAATCCGTTATTGCAACAATAACAAAACATGAATGAATGTGTTTTCATTAGAGTATTATCGAAGATGGTTGGACAAATTTCATTGTATTTGGTCTCTAAGTGATGAGATAAAAGATAAACAAGTAATGAGAAAATATAATTAATCTATCAACAAGAAAGAAAGCAAACAAACAAACATATAATGGGACATTTAACGGGATATTAATAAGCCTTTGTTTTTGCGTTTTATTGTAATGAGCATATCGTTTTTTTGTAAACGAGAAACAGAGGACACAAGTGTAAACGAAGGATCCATATTGGAATAAGTAAAATGAAATAGAAAATAATAAACCAAATACAAAAATGGAAAAGGCAAAAGGAAAATAGAAATGGAGAAGAAAAAAGATATGGAATTTTCCCCAAACTTAGACCAAAGCAATGACCCAATCTTTTGATTGCAGTTAGAAACCCCCAAAATCTGTGTAGATTTATACATTCTTGAGGACGTTTTCAGTTTGATAATGTGCAAATTGTTATGTTTTCAGCTTGATAAGGTGCAATTTTTATGTGTACTCACTTCAAAAGTTGTACAAACAAATGAGAAAAACTATCATTTGGAGAATGAACCCGTGTTATTTTTACTGAAACATGATAGCCATTCATAACAAATTGTAATAAATGGAGGAAATGATATTAGACGCACTAAAGTTGGAAAAAAGAACAACATGTTAGTAACAAATTTGAACACAAAGACAAACAAACACGCACAAGCACCCACTTGCAAAATACTCCTTTGAAAAGTTATTTAGTCTAGATTATTTCTAAAAGAAACATCTTGGATAACTGTGACTTTATATTGCAACAAGCAATTTATAATGTACTATCAACGAGTCTCTTTATCTCTCTATATATCTCTCTCCTCACTGTGGATTTATTATTTCTCTTTTGAGGATATCTTTTACTGTTTCTTTGAATAATTTTTAACAACCCGGTGCAACTTTTGAATTCCCCACATTTTCTACCTCTACTCTAAAACCTTTTTGGTAAGTTAGAGCCTAAAGTTTCTAAAGTTACTAATGTAATGGAACTTTAGTCAGGATCCCTGTATTAACATTATATATATATATATATATATATATATATATATATAGGGAGAGGTTCACAAGTGGACCAAAAGAATGGACTTTTTAATGGACTTAACAAAAAAGACTAATAAGTCTCGGTTATTAGGTGCCGCTGGCGCGGACCCATTACACCAAGGAATTAAAATTAGTGGGTTATTGGTCTTTTTTGTTAAGTCCATTAAAAAGTCCATTCTTTTGGTCCACTTGTGATCCTTCTCCTATATATATATATATATATATATATATATATATATATATATTACTACTCGTGGACTGGACATGTGTCACTTGTCGGTGACCCTAGAAAAGGAGAGAGAGAGAGAGTACCTATAATTTAGCAGATAATTTCTAGGCTCACCGCCAGATGACTCATTATACATATATATAATGAGTCATCTGGCGGTGAGCCTAGAAATTATCTGCTAAATTATAGGCACTCTCTCTCTCTCTCTCTCTCTCTCTCTCTCTCTCTCTCTCTCCCCTTTTCTAGGCTCACCGGCATGTGATACATGTCCAGTCCGCGAGTAGTACTATATATATATATATAGACACACACACACTCTCGCTCTCTCTTCCCTACCATCTTCACCTTATCGGCTCATCGTCATGGAGAAGGCTTTTCCCTCTGTATCCATTCCTCCTGATTTGATAAAAAAAATCAAATCTTCGTGGTGCTACATGAATCTAGTTCCAATTAAGTTAAATCACCATGTGGAAATTCCTCTTCATGTATATCTATAAAATGTTGTGAAGAAGAAGGAAGATGTCGCTATATGTTTAAGATGCAAAAACTGAGGCAAATGAAATAGTGTACTCTTAAATATGGAAATTATATCAATGAAGTCAAAAACCCAAATGAGTTACCGGCTATTGGAATCTCTGAATCCAATGTCTGCAACCATACCTTAAGCAACTGGAACTCTTTGTTCAAAAAATATGAGGTAAACACTTTTGCCCAACTTAGTTTTTACTGTAACGCCCATACCAAGATTTATGGGTTACCTGTAGTTAACCTGATCCGACTCGAGCATTAGGTGTGAAGTGCAATAAAAAAAACTATATAATGTTTTTAATCCAGTTTTATTTAATTAACATTTCACTTGTTTACCATGCGATTCCAATTTGTAAATCAACTATGTGAGGGACTCGTGGGAAGCATCCCTGGAATCCATTCTTACAAAGCTACTAATGTAAAAATAAAAAAAATACTTACGTGTATAAGGCTCTCAAAATACAAAACTGCACCCAACCTGCTATAACAAAGACACGGGAATGACCTGAATGCCTAGTGAAAAGTTACAACGATGCAATATAGAATCGAACGACAGAAAAAAGACTTTAACACGTATATCTATGTGCATATTCAACTACCTTACACACACACACACACACACACACATATATATATATGTACTTAAATGCATGAAATCGTTTTATTCCAAAAACGTTAGTTACCTCGATTAATTCACCCCAATCTTGTAAAAGAATTTTCCTTTTACTTGCTTTGACATTTATTTCTTGATTTAACACACCCGGTTAAATACTTGAAACAATACCCATTGTATGAGGAAAATCACTTCTTTACCGAAATTTCCTTATTAATCACGCCAAACTTATCTTTGTATTTTCATTGAAAGTCACCTTTCAACACACGCAAACCCCGTGTAAGAAAATACTTATTTATTTCTTTGAAAATCTTTCATAAACACACCCTTGTGTTAACTATGGGTTAAACCTCTTTAGGTTACTTAACCACCCATTTAATCCCTTCACTTTACCATTACTTTACCTTATGGATATTAATCAATTTTTACATTTCTTATCCACTTTATCTTTTATAAGAATATTTATTAATTCATTCAAGTTAGGTTGTCTTTTCATATATTCACCACAAACCCCATTTCTCGATATGTTCCATTTTCATTATCTTTTTTTTAGGAATCTTCTAATAATTGCATACTTTAATGGACTCCACAGCACCGACTATGCTACCATATTCTCTGGACAGTGATTTTAAGTTTCCACTTCATGGCTCCGGGCCCTCCTTAATTATCTCAGTGTCATCTGAGTCCTTATTAATGTGTTTTAATATTTTACAAATGTTCACATTATTTCATTTTTTCCTTTTTCCCTAACAAAGCGAAAACTTGGGGTTTCACCCCAACTTGAGTTACTCTTTAAAATCATCATTTCTTGTCCTTTTTACTCTAACATTGATTTTATCCCCAAATCAGGTTCATTTAGGGTCATTTTGTGTAACACCCTTTCCAACATTTTTATTTCATAAAATTTTTCCATTTTACGTAAAATTACCATTTACCATTCGTTTTCAAACTTGACTTTTCCTCTATTTTTACAAGTGCTATTTTCCAAACACCACTAACTTACCCACACTAACTTCTTAAGTGTTTTTAACACATTAATAATTTTTTAATATTTTGGAGTAACATTTTTCTCAATTTGGAAACATATTTATTTCATCACTTTCTTCTTTAGGAAATCATTAAACATTTAAAGACTACTTTAACAGAAAAATATGATTTTCCTTCATTCACACATGTAGTCTTAAATAATACACTTATCACCTTTTCAACACCTTTTTCACACACTTAAGTCTTGAAATTTCTAACTTCTTTATACCTCAAAATAGTATAAGTTTATATATATATGAGAAGATGGGTTTTAAGTCCAAAAATCCTATCAAATGGGTCTCACACGTGATTTACTCTAGAAATTTCATAATGTTTGCACAAACATACTTTTCAAGGTAAAAGACATTTTTATTTCTTAAAAACTTGAATAAACTGTCCATTTTTATTTCTCAAGAAAACTTTAAATTATTATTTCATAAGTTACTCCCAACAAAGTAACATTCTTCCAACATTTTTATTTCATAATAATATTCAATACCAAGTTTTATTTAAATACATCGTTTTACTCAAAATAATTGGCACCCATTTGCAAACCCATTTCACAAATCTTAAGAAATATCATTCTTGAAACATATATGGATCCAACTCTTAAACTCTACATGAAAGTGTGACACCCCGACTAATTAAATACCGGGTAGCTACTCCTTTATAAAATTAATTCAAAATGCCAAGTTGGCTCAGTTAATAGCATCACTGTCGAAAACATTTTATTATTTCTAACCACCTAGTATTTAAAAAAACAAGTTGCCAAATTTTAATTTAAGTCTGATTAACACGCAACAAGTGTAATGAAGAAATAAATAACACCATTCACCATTCACCATACTGAAGTAAAACGAATAACCATCACAATAGAGTAAATAAAGTCTGGAGGAAAACTCCTCACTACAATCCCATAACTGAAATGAATAACCGAAACTGAAATAAAACATGCTAAAGTCTGAAAACTGAAATATAAAAATGTCTCTAAAGAAATGGGCAACATGCCCTACAACTGATAGATGGTGACTCTGGAATCCAAAAGATAGAAGCGTCTACATGCAAATCCCTGTAGCTTCCACAAGCAGCTACAGCTCGTCACCTGAATGAGTATCCTATGCTTGGTGTCCTTGTGGCTGGGCACCTAAAATGGTTTTACAAAGAAAAAGAGATTTGAAAAGCAAACGGGTCAGAGCCCGAATGTGGAGTTATATTTTAAAAACCTGCAAGTGCTTTAAAAACATTTAAAACATTAAATGCAAAGTACATGTTAGGACGTACACTCGCATGATATTCTCACCTCTCGTCTAACTGTGCACTCCTAACGTAGGTACCCATCTATAACGACCCATACTACTAGCTAACTGACAACATAACTAGCTAGACTGCCAAAGGTTCTACCCATATTACTCGGTTTATTTAACAAAACAACGCTCGTAATTTAATAGAGGTTTAACGTAAACTCAGTTACTAAGTATGCCATTGATATAACTATCAGCTAACTCATTATATATCTCGAAACAATACCGTAATACAGTTACAACATTAACATGAGGATTCCCATTAATTAAATGTATATTATTCACATCATAAATATACGATACAAGCACCCCGCAATCTAAGCTATGGTGCACACATACTCTGCTATCCATCCCGGTACATCACGTACATAAGGATCACATACTCCGAATCTCTCAGGAATAGTTCAGATAACACAAATCACAAATAGTGGAGGCGAACACAGTCACCATCACATGGGTCACGCACATACCTACGCTCCCATGGTCAGCGGACTTATTAATATCACAATAAGTCTTTCTATGACCTATGTTCATCAAGGTACCAGTCTATATCCCCCCCGTAGGCACACAGGGATTAGAGGGTCCTAAGCGAACGCAACCTCCCGTGATAGCAAGTATGGTAGGTATGTCATACACACAATCCATATACTAATACTAAGTAAACACACATCTTAGTAATACCATATTTTTAATCGTAGTACTATTCTCATTCTCGTACTAACTCGTAATTATCACTATATACTCTATATCGGTTTATAATCATACGTGTCATAATTACTTCTCACGTCGTAGTGGACACTCACGTCTCGACCCAAACCGTCCATGTAATACCACTCTCGTATGTGAATTTCTCCTCATGAATACCCAAATGTCCCAATCCTATCATTACTACATCTACGGAATGATATCTATATCCTCAAATCAGTTTACGGAACTCCAAAAGTCAAAACAGTCCAAAATGGCCCAAACTGTCAACTCGTTAGAAGTCTCGTTCGAACGAGGCTTCGAACGAGTTTGGACTGTCAGGTCGTTAGAAGTCTCGTTCGAACGAGGCTGTTCGAACGAGATCCCAGTTCGTTCGAACGAACTGACCCTTCTAAAGATATCTCGTTCGAACGAGATATCGAACGAAAACCCTACTCGTTAATAACGACTGGTCAACTCGTTAGAAGCTCGTTCGAACGAGTTCGTTCGAACGACCTGGGGGCTGCTTCTAACGAGCCACCAGTTTCGGCCCAGATTTTTCCAAAAATCGTTTTTCACCATTTTTATCAATTCTAATCTCTTCCAAAGTTCATCCAAATAACGTTTTAAGGTCTCTAATTCATCCTAAACATATTTACATCATCTCCTAACATGTTTTCAAGGATTGAATCATCATAACATCAACCAAGTTTACAAATCTCTACACTTTTCCCAATTTTCTTCAAGAACATAAACCCTAACTTTTTCTCATCATAAATTCCCAGATTTTAATTCGTTTATACATCACATAGATATGAAATCTCCGAAATTAAATCTCCAAACAATGTTTCTACATGCAAACCTATCCCAAAATTCAATAATAACTTCAAATTTCATGGGTTTTCTTTTAATCTTTCAAGAACTATCAAAATTCTTCAATTTCTAACATGGAAAAGACATTCTCCGAATTTAAATGAAATAAAGTCACTTGCCTTGGTTTGATTTCTGACTTTGGTGTAGATTAGATGAAGTTTCTGCAGAAATTCCTCTCTCTCCAAGCTCTTCTCCAATGGTGGCTTAAGGTGGCTAGGGTTTTGATTTGGGGAAACTTAGAAAACCTAAATGACAACCTACGTAGCCTTCTAGGTTAATATGGGTTGGTTAATGGGCTTAATGGGTTTAATCCACATCAGATTTACATCTCTAATTTTCGTCACTTTTAAATCCTAAAAATGCCAAATTACTAAAATACCCTTTATGGTGCCGGAATGGCCTAAAAATACCCCGGGACCCAAACTATACCCCCGGCTAGTGTTTTCTGACTATCTCGACCCTTCCGGACGCGTTGGCGCACTCAAAACGACTATATGGATTATAGATTTTAAATTCACTTTTAATATCAAAATATTATACCGTGACGCGGCGGTCCCACGCGTCTCAACAAAATTTCTAAAATGCCGTATATAAATCCCACGACAAATTTTATAATACCAAGTTCATGTATAATCATATATGCACCTAATCAAATACCAATTCGCATCTCATTAGTATTTATAACCCGGATTAATTTCCAATTAATACGCATTTAATTAATTAATCCCAAAAATAAATATAGCCAAAAGTACGGGGTATTACATACTTCCCCCCTAATAACTGAATTTCGTCCCGAAATTCGAAACTAGAAAGTACCTGCTAAAAATAGCTCTGGATAACGTTCGCGCATCTCATCCTCGCGCTCCCATGTGGACTCCTCAACATTGTGATGTCGCCACTGAACACGCACTAACGGGACTATCTTTGACCGCAGTTTCCTCTCGCTTCGGTCCAAATTAGCAATTGGCCCCTCCTCGTAGGAGCTATCCGGCTGGAGATCGATGTCCTCCACAGCAATGTGAGAATGAGCTAGATCATCTTTGAGATATTTCCTCAGCGAGGAAATGTGAAATACATCGTGAATCCGATGCAAGTGCTCCGGTAGTCCAAGTCTATACGCAACGGGTCCGATCCGCTCAATAATAGGAAACGACCCCACATACCTCGGTGCCAACTTCCCCTTCTTCCCGAATCGCATAATCCCCTTCATCGGAGAAACCCTGAGCAAAACCTGGTCCCCTACTTGGAATTCCCTGAAAAACCTCTTCGCATCAGCATAACTCTTCTGCCTGTCTTGAGCTACCCGAATGCGACTCCGAATCAACTCAATCCTTGCCGAAGTATCCTGAATCACTTCCGGCCCAAGTAGTTTGTTGTCCCCCACTTCTAGCCAACATGCTGGGGAACGACAAGGCCTACCGTACAATGCCTCAAACGGAGCCATGCCAATCGTGAACTGATAGGAGTTGTTGTAAGCAAACTCCACCAGTGGAAGGTACTGCTCCCATCCACCCCCGAAGTCAATAATGCACATGCGTAGCATGTCTTCCAACATCTGATTGGTGCGCTCTGTCTGCCCATCAGTCTGTGGATGATAAACCGTACTCAACCGCAACTCCGTGCCCATGGCCTCCTGGAAACTCTCCCAAAACCTCGAAACAAATATCTTGTCTCTGTCAGACACTATATTTAGGGGCACACCGTGAAGTCTCACAATCTCGGAAATGAAGAGCTGGGCATACTGTCCCGTAGTGTAGTCAGTCCTTACGGGTAAGAAGTGAGCGACCTTGGACAACCTGTCCACAATTACCCAAACGGAGTCGTGACCCCTCTGCGACGTAGGCAACCCCGTGACAAAATCCATGGATATGCTCTCCCACATCCACACCGGAACCTCCAACGGCTGTAGCAATCCTCCTAGTCTCTGATGATCCACTTTTACGAGCTGACAAGTGGCGTATTTCGAGACAAACTCAGCGATATCTCTCTTCATACCGCTCCACCAATATTGCCGTCTCATATCTTGGTACATTTTGTCCCCTCCGGGATGTACCGCGAACCGTGAGCCGTGCGACTCTGCCATAACATCGTGCCACAATTCTTCCCCTTCCGGAACTACCAATCTCCCATTGAAGCGCAATCCCCCGTCTGAGCTAACGGTATAGGACTCGGCTCCCTCTGCAAGTAATCGAACTATCTGCTCCTGACAGAACGTATCATTAGCCTGTGCCCGTACTACCTTTGTGACAATCTGCGGGGTAACGGTCATCACAGACATGAAAGATCGGGCCACAGCATCCTGGTGTCCCAATTCCTTCCACTTAGCTTTCCACACCTCTGCCACCTCATCTGCTGGCCTGCGGATTAACGCGTCTGCTACCACGTTAGCCTTACCCGGGTGGTACTGGATGTCGAACTGGTAGTCTTTCACAAATTCAAGCCACCTACGCTGCCGCATATTCAATTCCTTCTGCGTGAACAGATACTGTAGTGACTTGTGGTCCGTGAACAGCTGAAACTTCTCCCCCAAAAGATAGTGCCTCCAAATCCGTAAGGCAAATACCACTGCCGCCAACTCCAAATCATGTGTGGGGTAATTCTTCTCATGAGGCTTAAGCTTACGGGAAGCATAAGCTATGGCCTGTCTCTCCTGCAGCAATACACCTCCCAGTCCTTGCAAAGACGCATCGGTGTAAACCAAATACTCAACTCCCGGTCTCGGCAATGCTAACACAGGTGCTGAGGTCAATTTGTCCTTCAACTCATCGAATGCCAACTGACAGGCATCACTCCAGATATATGGCACACCCTTACGAGTAAGATGTGTCAAAGGACCTGCTATCTCCGAGAAACCCCGAATAAACCTCCTGTAGTATCCTGCTAGACCCAAGAAACTACGAATCTCTGTTGGTGTCGTGGGATGTCCCCACTCCCTCACCGCTGACACCTTTCCCGGATCGACAGATATTCCCTGGTCGGAAATAATGTGACCCAAGAACTGGACTTCCTTCAGCCAAAACCCGCACTTCTCATATTTTGCATACAGCTCGTTCTGACGAAGTGTCTGCAAAACCTGCCTCAAATGCTCGGCGTGCTCCTCCTCTGTCTGAGAGTAAACCAGGATATCATCAATGAAGACAATGACAAACTGGTCTAAGAAATCCCTGAACACTCTGTTCATTAAGTCCATAAACACTGCTGGAGCGTTGGTCAAACCGAAAGGCATAACTCGAAACTCGTAAGAACCATATCTCGACAAGAATGCAGTCTTCGAGACATCCTCCTCCCTGATACGTAACTGATGGTATCCTGACCTCAAGTCAATCTTCGAGAAGAAAGAAGCTCCTCTCAACTGGTCGAATAAGTCATCGATTCGAGGCAACGGATACTTATTCCGTATCGTGACCTTATTCAATTCTCGGTAGTCCACACAAAATCTCAGTGAACCATCCCTCTTCTTCACAAACAAAACCGGAGCGCCCCAAGGTGAGGTACTCCTACGAATAAAGCCCTGTCCTAACAGCTGCTCTATCTGATCCCGTAGCTCTCTCATCTCAGCTGGAGCCATACGGTACGGTGCGCGTGCTATAGGTCTCGTACCCGGTAGAAAATCTACAACGAAGTCTATCTCTCGACTGGGTGGTAAGCCTGGTATCTCCTGAAACACATCCGAATACTCCCTGACAACCGGGATCCAATCTAAAGGAATAACAACCTCCTTAGAGGTATCCTCCTCTATGTAATACAGATGAGCGGTCGATCCTCCCTCTGGGCGAGGCATCGCCACTATAAACATCTCTTGCCCCGGAATGGCAAAAACAATGCTCCCGCTGAAGCAATCAATCATGGCCCTATACGCTAGAGCCAATCCATACCGATGATCACATCGTGAACATGCATGTCTAACACTAACATGTCCGCAAGTAATACCAAACCACCGATCTCTACCCCGACTTCCCGGCATATAAAGAAAATAAGTGACCCACTCCCCAATGGTGAGTCGACACACGTCACAGTGCTCTCTGCCGTAGCTAACAATCCTAAAGCTTTCGCGAAGTGTGTAGCTATAAAACAGTGTGTAGCACCCGTATCAAATAACACCCGACCCATAGTGCCATGGATAGGAAACGTACCCTCGATCGCGGGCGGTGCCTGTGGAACTGCAGCCTGGTGAACGTTGTAGACACGTCCATACTGTAGCTGCCCCTGCTGAGCTGGGACTGCTGGAATGGGTGGCAAAGCTGCCATCTGTGGCGGTGCAGGAAGAGCGACGGGAAACATAGGTCTCTGTGGCTCCTGGCGAGCACCCTGCTGCTGCTGCTGCTGTGGGGCCCTGCCCCTATCAGGACAATCCTGCTTCTTATGGCCAGTCTTGCCACAAGTAAAGCACTTCCCTGGGAAGTTCCCTCCCCTCTGGCCCTGCAGTCCCCGGCCCTGGTGGCCGTTACCATTCCTCCCTTGGCCCTGATGGAACTGCTGCCCATTCTGTCCCTGCTGGCCCTGATGGCCGTTTGGACCCTGATGGCCCTGGCGGAAACCTCCCTGTCCCTGCCTGTAGTTCCCTGACCGGAACCTCTTATTATCCCCCTGCTGGGTACCCTGCTCATTCTGTCTCTGCCCCTGACCGGTTTGTGCCCCGCTGGCACCCTGTCCTCCAGTCCTGCCCTGATGGCTAGACTCCCCCGACCGCTTGCCCTCGGCCATATGAAAACGGTGGTCCTGGCAGTGTAATAATGCAGCGTTAACCACATCAGAATACGTGGCCAACGATAGGTTCCCAAGCAGATGCTGACGGATTCTCCAATTCAACCCGTCGGTGAACTTCTCAATCTTCTTCTTCTCTGTTGGAATCTCGTCTGGAACGATATTCAACAGGTTAGTGAACTCGGCCTCATACTCGGCCACTGTCTTGCCCTCTTGCTTCAAACTCATCAGCTTCCTCCTCATCTCTGTATGAACTGCGGACGGAAAGTACTTGCTGTCAAACCGCACCCAGAACTCCTGAATTGTGAGGGTATCCCTCTCCTCCGCGGTGGTAATTGACTCCCACCACTGCAGTACAGATCCCACTAGCTTGAAAGTAGCTAGCACCTGTTTCTGAACGTCTGTGCACTCATGCATCCTCAAATGCCTCTGTATGTCCTTCCTCCATTGGCTCGAGACTACCACGTCTGAGCTACCTGCAAACTCTGGCGGATGCGCTTTCTGAAAAGCGTCTCGTACACGCTCCCAAGCAGACGGGAATGCATTAACCTGTGCTGGCGCGGCAACCGGCGCCTGAGGCGGTGCCTGCTGAATCACGGCAATCGCGGCATTTACCGCTTGGGCTACTATAGCAGCAACCTCAGTGGCGTTCAACATACCCTGAACTGGAGCGGGCTGGGGTTCGGGCGTTGCATTCCTGGGAACTCGTCGTGCACGTCGTGGAGGCATCTGAAATAAGAACAAAGTTTATAAGTTCGCAGTTATAAACTTAATATAGCTGAGGAACGAAGCATACACGAAAAGAGTACAACAGTCCTAAAATATAGGGTTCTATATCAAAGAAAACGTAGCGGAAACATAATAGCCGTACAGATCCTAAAGGACACTAGAACCTGATGCTCTAATACCACCTGTGACACCCCGACTAATTAAATACCGGGTAGCTACTCCTTTATAAAATTAATTCAAAATGCCAAGTTGGCTCAGTTAATAGCATCACTGTCGAAAACATTTTATTATTTCTAACCACCTAGTATTTAAAAAAACAAGTTGCCAAATTTTAATTTAAGTCTGATTAACACGCAACAAGTGTAATGAAGAAATAAATAACACCATTCACCATTCACCATACTGAAGTAAAACGAATAACCATCACAATAGAGTAAATAAAGTCTGGAGGAAAACTCCTCACTACAATCCCATAACTGAAATGAATAACCGAAACTGAAATAAAACATGCTAAAGTCTGAAAACTGAAATATAAAAATGTCTCTAAAGAAATGGGCAACATGCCCTACAACTGATAGATGGTGACTCTGGAATCCAAAAGATAGAAGCGTCTACATGCAAATCCCTGTAGCTTCCACAAGCAGCTACAGCTCGTCACCTGAATGAGTATCCTATGCTTGGTGTCCTTGTGGCTGGGCACCTAAAATGGTTTTACAAAGAAAAAGAGATTTGAAAAGCAAACGGGTCAGAGCCCGAATGTGGAGTTATATTTTAAAAACCTGCAAGTGCTTTAAAAACATTTAAAACATTAAATGCAAAGTACATGTTAGGACGTACACTCGCATGATATTCTCACCTCTCGTCTAACTGTGCACTCCTAACGTAGGTACCCATCTATAACGACCCATACTACTAGCTAACTGACAACATAACTAGCTAGACTGCCAAAGGTTCTACCCATATTACTCGGTTTATTTAACATAACAACGCTCGTAATTTAATAGAGGTTTAACGTAAACTCAGTTACTGAGTATGCCATTGATATAACTATCAGCTAACTCATTATATATCTCGAAACAGTACCGTAATACAGTTACAACATTAACATGAGGATTCCCATGAATTAAATGTATATTATTCACATCATAAATATACGATACAAGCACCCCGCAATCTAAGCTATGGTGCACACATACTCTGCTATCCATCCCGGTACATCACGTACATAAGGATCACATACTCCGAATCTCTCAGGAATAGTTCAGATAACACAAATCACAAATAGTGGAGGCGAACACAGTCACCATCACATGGGTCACGCACATACCTATGCTCCCATGGTCAGCGGACTTATTAATATCACAATTGTAAGGACATTTTTGTCCATTATCAATTTGTATGTCATACGCCGTTACACCGTTGAAGAAATTCAAGATTGCATCTACATCAACGGATCCGAATATCAAAGCGTCTTCAACATCATAGCCTCTGCGAGAATGAACTTGGTAAAATTTTGTTTCTACGTCCCTTAAAGTTCATATTTAGTATTGGGAAATTTTTATAATATGTTTTTTATAAAAATAAGGCGTAAGTTTTTTCAAGCAAAATGAGACATTTATTATTCTGGGTCAACCGGACCGATCCGGTCACAAACGGACCGATCCGTTTTGCTGAAGTCCAGTATACCCCGGACCGATGGCAAACCGATGAGGAGAAATAGCCGAACCGATCCGACCTCATTCGGACCGATCCGCCTCTTAATAAAAGAACCGATCCGGTCAAATCGGACCGATCCGCCCTCAATCCGGACCGATCCGACGGGGATAGTCACTGCCAGATTCGCTGCAGATTTTTTAGGCTCAAAGACTTCTTATTTATATCCAACTTCGGGGAGTTATTTTTTAAGACTTTTCAACACGATTTTCAGAGTCCTAAATACTCTAAGTCTTCACCTTTTTGATGTGCCAAACATCTTTTTGATTCACACCAAAAATCCCAATTACTTTTGTGAATCTTTTGGAACCCTAGAACACAAGCTTTGCTACTGTTCATCTTTGTGGAGAGATCTTTGCAAACGAGGGCTGCGTGTCATTGCCGAGGGAGTCTCTACAAAGTTTTATGACTGCGTGTCATTGAGGAGAGCTGCGGTTCTTTCTTCGTTGTTTGGGCTGCGAGTCCTTGGAGGGTGCTGCGTGTATTCTCTTGCTGAGTTGAAGACTGCGTGTCTTTGTGGGTTGGCTGCGCGTGGATCCATTGCAGATTTCTCTATGTGATTGTAAGTTGCGGCTTGTATATTCATAGTGAAATAAAGGTTTTACCCGAAAGGGGTTTTTTTCCTGAATTCTGTGTCTCAGCATATTTTTGTGTCACATGATTTATTTGTTTATGGGTTGACACACGCACGCACTTTAGATGCATGTTTAGGGGCTGAAATTCAATAAGTGTGCTATATTAGAAATTTGCGAACTTAATCAATTATCACGCGTTCTCAAATTGGTATCAGAGCAGGTTACGCTAATTTATTGCGTATTCCTATTTTCCGCAAAATCGTGTGATATTGATTTTTTTTTAAAATCAGTTTTGTGAAAATTCGCATTTTTTCCTATGGAGCACTTATATAATCAGATGCCTATTTTTGATGGGTCTAATTATGCCTATTGGAAATCTCGTATGAAATCGATTTTAAAATCTATTGACGAGCGGGTTTGGTTGCTTTACGAAAATGGTTGGACTCCTCCCACGGTCACCGTTAATAACATCACCTCTCTAAAACCCGTGTCAGCCTGGACTGAGGATGATTATAAGTTGTCCAATTTTAACTCCCGTGGTCTGAGTGCTATTTCTGGTGCTATCACTCCTGATGAGTATCGCCGAATCATGACGTGCTCCACGTCTAAGGAGGCTTGGGATGTTTTGAAACTGACACATGAGGGTACGAACGCTGTTAAAGAGTCTAAGTTACAAAATCTGGCCACCCAATTTGAGACTATCACCATGTCTGAGTCCGAATGCTTTGATGAATTCTATGCACGTTTGTCGGACATTGTTAACACTAGTTTTAATTTGGGTGAGGTGATTGATAACACGCGTGTCGTTAAAAAGATTTTGAGATCTCTTCCAAAACGCTTTATTCCTAAAGTCACTGTTTTGAACTCTTTGGGAAATCTGAAATCACTTAAGTTGGAAGAACTTGTAGGAGATCTTCAAACCTATGAGATTGACATGTTTCCTAAAACCATTAAGGCTAAGGATAATGGTATTGCTTTAAAGACTCATTTTAAGAAAAAGAAAGAAAAAGTTTGTGAGTCTGATTCTGAGGAAGATGTTGATTTTGATAATATGGCCTTGTTTGCGAAAAACTTTAAAAAATTTCTCAACATGAAAAGAAATAATTCTTCCAATAAAAAGAATTTTTTTGAGAAAAATAAAAAGAAAGGAAAGGGCAAAGAAAGTGATGAGAGGAATGACTCTGATGAGGAGTGTGAGGAAGACTTAGAAAACATCACTTGTTTTGAATGTGGGGGTAAGGGACATAAGTCGTTTGAGTGTCCTACTTGGCTTAGAAAGAAAGGGAAGAAAGTAGCCATGCCTGCCACACTTAGTGATGATGAGGGAGATGTGTCGGATAAAGATTTAGGACATGGGATGGTTGTCGCCTTTTCTAGTCGTGTAAGCACACCCAGTTTTTCTCACAAAAGTGCACACGAGAGCGATAATAGTGATTCATGTTCTTCAAGTGAGGGAGAAAGTGAGAGTGAAAGTGGAGATGAAAGTGAGCTCCAAAAAGCTTTTAGAGATTTGTACACAGAGACCTTGAAAACAAAGAAGTATAATAGGGATTTAGGTCGTCGGGTTTTAGATTTGGAGAAAGAGAAGGAGGTTTTGAGAAAGGAGAAGTGTGATTTGGCCGACACGTTGTCTAGTCTGACGACACGTGTATCCCAACTCGAGAGTGATCTCGAACGTGCCCGGGAGGTCAAAGTCAAGTTTGAGAGCGCACCTAAGAAGGTTGAAAAGGCGGTTCTTAAGGGTAAAGGTGAGAAGATAGGAATAAGTCATGACGGTGCTTCTTCTTCCCAATCAGCACCCGAGCCGGTTCCCACTTTAGTGACAGTTTCACATGTGTCTCACCCTAACCCACCTAGGCGTCCCATTCCTATTAGGAAAGTGCGTCCTAAAGTTTTTGAGAAAGGTGTTCCTAGGCCTATTTATGTTTGCTCACATTGCAAGAGGAGAGGGCACCTTAGGGAATTTTGCTTTAAGTTGGGGTATGTCTCACGTTTTGCTTCTACACGTGTTTCTGGCACACATGCACCCACACATGATACTTTACATGCTCCCGGAGACTACATGAGAGAGTTTGCACATTTAGGTGAGCAAGTTAAGTTTTTAGTCAAAACTTCACAAGAATTGATGGAGGTTTTTCATAAGCTGTCACCACCTTTGGAAAACCCCTCTGCACCTAATGATTGAGGTTTGACTTGTTTACTAGCATAGGGTGATTTTCATGATGTCATTGTTTGCCTATTGCTAGTATGTATCATTTTTGTATATATTTTTGTTTTGAAAATTTTGAAAAATCCAAAAAGATTTTTGTTTTTGTTTGCGCCGTTTATGGATGCACACTTTGGATGACCAAGTCACAACATCATTCCATTTTCATGTGACTATTTGATAAGTGTTTTGAGACAATAGGTCAATTCATCCATGTGCTTTATAATGTTTGGAGTCATTAAGATGTAATTAAGTGTTACTTCCTACATGTTTAACTCATGTTTCCTTTATTGCACACATGCACGGATTTTGTTTGATTATTGTGCTTGTCTTATCACATGTTGGTTGGGTGTTTTCACTTCAATCCTGTCCTTAAAACGAACCAAGCGCGATAAATTTTGCTAAGGAAATTGTGCATATAAAAAACCGTTTTGTGAGTTTGTGTGCTTTGTTTGAAAACGGGGAAGGGCTGCGAAAGGTTCTTTAGCCTTTGCGAATACTAAGCCACCGTTAAATTGGACCTAAAAAATGGAGGAATTTTATTATCCGAGGTCCAAAGAGGTTCAAAGAGCCTGAAAAAATTGAAAGGCAATAAAAAGAAATTCATGCCAATTATGGGCCATTTAGGTTTTTGCACCAATTCTCCAAAGTTTGAGAATTTAGATTACCTCTAAAAGAAAATTTATATGAGGGAGTTTGGTTGGAGAATTAAAACGGGTTTGCACGTCCTTGAAATTCTTGAAAATGCGCTATATAGTTTTGGACGTTATTGGTGTGAAAATCATTTGACTTTGATTTGTTGATTTGCATAAGACGATGTCATCTAAATTCAACAATCTTTTCACCTAAGGATACTTTTGATGTTCATTCGTTAGGGGTACACATATGCATCATGCACATATGATTGATTGCGTTGATTTACCTATCGAATGTGTTCACACCCATTCATTCCATTTCCATGACTTGGTTGTTTGAGTCTAAATCCATGGTGTGATTTTTGTATCATATTTGTTCAAATTGGTATCCTATCTTTGTATGAAAAATTTGAAAAATCAAAAAATAGTTTGTATTTGTTTTGTACCGTGTCACCCCGATTCTGCTTATTTGATTCATTCTTCTCATTTGTCTATTTGGGGACATCATAAAAAGGGGGAGAAAGAATTATCATTTTATGGGGGAGTTTGAATTTTGGGGGAGTTTTTGAGATATAGCTTATGATTTTATCATATATTGATATCCATGTTTATCTCATTTCAAACTCGATATGTCACGTGGTATTTGCCTTGTCTCATGTGTGTAGGTATGAAGATTGAAGATCAATATGTTGCACACCCTGATGAGAAAAGCTTTGAGATTTAATGATTGTTGAAGATTGAAGAACAAACGATGAAGATTTATACCTTTTTATCTTTCCATCTTTAGGGTTCATGGGAGGGTAGATTTGTATAGGTCATAAGTTGATAATTCGGATATTTTTTATGTATGTACCGGCATAGACATAGGGGGAGATTTGTAAGGACATTTTTGTCCATTATCAATTTGTATGTCATACGCCGTTACACCGTTGAAGAAATTCAAGATTGCATCTACATCAACGGATCCGAATATCAAAGCGTCTTCAACATCATAGCCTCTGCGAGAATGAACTTGGTAAAATTTTGTTTCTACGTCCCTTAAAGTTCATATTTAGTATTGGGAAATTTTTATAAAATGTTTTTTATAAAAATAAGGCGTAAGTTTTTTCAAGCAAAATGAGACATTTATTATTCTGGGTCAACCGGACCGATCCGGTCACAAACGGACCGATCCGTTTTGCTGAAGTCCAGTATACCCCGGACCGATGGCAAACCGATGAGGAGAAATAGCCGAACCGATCCGACCTCATTCGGACCGATCCGCCTCTTAATAAAAGAACCGATCCGGTCAAATCGGACCGATCCGCCCTCAATCCGGACCGATCCGACGGGGATAGTCACTGCCAGATTCGCTGCAGATTTTTTAGGCTCAAAGACTTCTTATTTATATCCAACTTCGGGGAGTTATTTTTTAAGACTTTTCAACACGATTTTCAGAGTCCTAAATACTCTAAGTCTTCACCTTTTTGATGTGCCAAACATCTTTTTGATTCACACCAAAAATCCCAATTACTTTTGTGAATCTTTTGGAACCCTAGAACACAAGCTTTGCTACTGTTCATCTTTGTGGAGAGATCTTTGCAAACGAGGGCTGCGTGTCATTGCCGAGGGAGTCTCTACAAAGTTTTATGACTGCGTGTCATTGAGGAGAGCTGCGGTTCTTTCTTCGTTGTTTGGGCTGCGAGTCCTTGGAGGGTGCTGCGTGTATTCTCTTGCTGAGTTGAAGACTGCGTGTCTTTGTGGGTTGGCTGCGCGTTGATCCATTGCAGATTTCTCTATGTGATTGTAAGTTGCGGCTTGTATATTCATAGTGAAATAAAGGTTTTACCCGAAAGGGGTTTTTTTCCTGAATTCTGTGTCTCAGCATATTTTTGTGTCACATGATTTATTTGTTTATGGGTTGACACACGCACGCACTTTAGATGCATGTTTAGGGGCTGAAATTCAATAAGTGTGCTATATTAGAAATTTGCGAACTTAATCAATTATCACGCGTTCTCAAATTGGTATCAGAGAAGGTTACGCTAATTTATTGCGTATTCCTATTTTCCGCAAAATCGTGTGATATTGATTTTTTTTTAAAATCAGTTTTGTGAAAATTCGCATTTTTTCCTATGGAGCACTTATATAATCAGATGCCTATTTTTGATGGGTCTAATTATGCCTATTGGAAAGCTCGTATGAAATCGATTTTAAAATCTATTGACGAGCGGGTTTGGTTGCTTTGCGAAAATGGTTGGACTCCTCCCACGGTCACCGTTAATAACATCACCTCTCTAAAACCCGTGTCAGCCTGGACTGAGGATGATTATAAGTTGTCCAATTTTAACTCCCGTGGTCTGAGTGCTATTTCTGGTGCTATCACTCCTGATGAGTATCGCCGAATCATGACGTGCTCCACGTCTAAGGAGGCTTGGGGTGTTTTGAAACTGACACATGAGGGTACGAACGTTGTTAAAGAGTCTAAGTTACAAAATCTGGCCACCCAATTTGAGACTATCACCATGTCTGAGTCCGAATGCTTTGATGAATTCTATGCACGTTTGTCGGACATTGTTAACACTAGTTTTAATTTGGGTGAGGTGATTGATAACACGCGTGTCGTTAAAAAGATTTTGAGATCTCTTCCAAAACGCTTTATTCCTAAAGTCACTGTTTTGAACTCTTTGGGAAATCTGAAATCACTTAAGTTGGAAGAACTTGTAGGAGATCTTCAAACCTATGAGATTGACATGTTTCCTAAAACCATTAAGGCTAAGGATAATGGTATTGCTTTAAAGACTCATTTTAAGAAAAAGAAAGAAAAAGTTTGTGAGTCTGATTCTGAGGAAGATGTTGATTTTGATAATATGGCCTTGTTTGCGAAAAACTTTAAAAAATTTCTCAACATGAAAAGAAATAATTCTTCCAATAAAAAGAATTTTTTTGAGAAAAATAAAAAGAAAGGAAAGGGCAAAGAAAGTGATGAGAGGAATGACTCTGATGAGGAGTGTGAGGAAGACTTAGAAAACATCACTTGTTTTGAATGTGGGGGTAAGGGACATAAGTCGTTTGAGTGTCCTACTTGGCTTAGAAAGAAAGGGAAGAAAGTAGCCATGCCTGCCACACTTAGTGATGATGAGGGAGATGTGTCGGATAAAGATTTAGGACATGGGATGGTTGTCGCCTTTTCTAGTCGTGTAAGCACACCCAGTTTTTCTCACAAAAGTGCACACGAGAGCGATAATAGTGATTCATGTTCTTCAAGTGAGGGAGAAAGTGAGAGTGAAAGTGGAGATGAAAGTGAGCTCCAAAAAGCTTTTAGAGATTTGTACACAGAGACCTTGAAAACAAAGAAGTATAATAGGGATTTAGGTCGTCGGGTTTTAGATTTGGAGAAAGAGAAGGAGGTTTTGAGAAAGGAGAAGTGTGATTTGGCCGACACGTTGTCTAGTCTGACGACACGTGTATCCCAACTCGAGAGTGATCTCGAACGTGCCCGGGAGGTCAAAGTCAAGTTTGAGAGCGCACCTAAGAAGGTTGAAAAGGTGGTTCTTAAGGGTAAAGGTGAGAAGATAGGAATAAGTCATGACGGTGCTTCTTCTTCCCAATCAGCACCCGAGCCGGTTCCCACTTTAGTGACAGTTTCACATGTGTCTCACCCTAACCCACCTAGGCGTCCCATTCCTATTAGGAAAGTGCGTCCTAAAGTTTTTGAGAAAGGTGTTCCTAGGCCTATTTATGTTTGCTCACATTGCAAGAGGAGAGGGCACCTTAGGGAATTTTGCTTTAAGTTGGGGTATGTCTCACGTTTTGCTTCTACACGTGTTTCTGGCACACATGCACCCACACATGATACTTTACATGCTCCCGGAGACTACATGAGAGAGTTTGCACATTTAGGTGAGCAAGTTAAGTTTTTAGTCAAAACTTCACAAGAATTGATGGAGGTTTTTCATAAGCTGTCACCACCTTTGGAAAACCCCTCTGCACCTAATGATTGAGGTTTGACTTGTTTACTAGCATAGGGTGATTTTCATGATGTCATTGTTTGCCTATTGCTAGTATGTATCATTTTTGTATATATTTTTGTTTTGAAAATTTTGAAAAATCCAAAAAGATTTTTGTTTTTGTTTGCGCCGTTTATGGATGCACACTTTGGATGACCAAGTCACAACATCATTCCATTTTCATGTGACTATTTGATAAGTGTTTTGAGACAATAGGTCAATTCATCCATGTGCTTTATAATGTTTGGAGTCATTAAGATGTAATTAAGTGTTACTTCCTACATGTTTAACTCATGTTTCCTTTATTGCACACATGCACGGATTTTGTTTGATTATTGTGCTTGTCTTATCACATGTTGGTTGGGTGTTTTCACTTCAATCCTGTCCTTAAAACGAACCAAGCGCGATAAATTTTGCTAAGGAAATTGTGCATATAAAAAACCGTTTTGTGAGTTTGTGTGCTTTGTTTGAAAACGGGGAAGGGCTGCGAAAGGTTCTTTAGCCTTTGCGAATACTAAGCCACCGTTAAATTGGACCTAAAAAATGGAGGAATTTTATTATCCGAGGTCCAAAGAGGTTCAAAGAGCCTGAAAAAATTGAAAGGCAATAAAAAGAAATTCATGCCAATTATGGGCCATTTAGGTTTTTGCACCAATTCTCCAAAGTTTGAGAATTTAGATTACCTCTAAAAGAAAATTTATATGAGGGAGTTTGGTTGGAGAATTAAAACGGGTTTGCACGTCCTTGAAATTCTTGAAAATGCGCTATATAGTTTTGGACGTTATTGGTGTGAAAATCATTTGACTTTGATTTGTTGATTTGCATAAGACGATGTCATCTAAATTCAACAATCTTTTCACCTAAGGATACTTTTGATGTTCATTCGTTAGGGGTACACATATGCATCATGCACATATGATTGATTGCGTTGATTTACCTATCGAATGTGTTCACACCCATTCATTCCATTTCCATGACTTGGTTGTTTGAGTCTAAATCCATGGTGTGATTTTTGTATCATATTTGTTCAAATTGGTATCCTATCTTTGTATGAAAAATTTGAAAAATCAAAAAATAGTTTGTATTTGTTTTGTACCGTGTCACCCCGATTCTGCTTATTTGATTCATTCTTCTCATTTGTCTATTTGGGGACATCATAAAAAGGGGGAGAAAGAATTATCATTTTATGGGGGAGTTTGAATTTTGGGGGAGTTTTTGAGATATAGCTTATGATTTTATCATATATTGATATCCATGTTTATCTCATTTCAAACTCGATATGTCACGTGGTATTTGCCTTGTCTCATGTGTGTAGGTATGAAGATTGAAGATCAATATGTTGCACACCCTGATGAGAAAAGCTTTGAGATTTAATGATTGTTGAAGATTGAAGAACAAACGATGAAGATTTATACCTTTTTATCTTTCCATCTTTAGGGTTCATGGTAGGGTAGATTTGTATAGGTCATAAGTTGATAATTCGGATATTTTTTATGTATGTACCGGCATAGACATAGGGGGAGATTTGTAAGGACATTTTTGTCCATTATCAATTTGTATGTCATACGCCGTTACACCGTTGAAGAAATTCAAGATTGCATCTACATCAACGGATCCGAATATCAAAGCGTCTTCAACATCATAGCCTCTGCGAGAATGAACTTGGTAAAATTTTGTTTCTACGTCCCTTAAAGTTCATATTTAGTATTGGGAAATTTTTATAAAATGTTTTTTATAAAAATAAGGCGTAAGTTTTTTCAAGCAAAATGAGACATTTATTATTCTGGGTCAACCGGACCGATCCGGTCACAAACGGACCGATCCGTTTTGCTGAAGTCCAGTATACCCCGGACCGATGGCAAACCGATGAGGAGAAATAGCCGAACCGATCCGACCTCATTCGGACCGATCCGCCTCTTAATAAAAGAACCGATCCGGTCAAATCGGACCGATCCGCCCTCAATCCGGACCGATCCGACGGGGATAGTCACTGCCAGATTCGCTGCAGATTTTTTAGGCTCAAAGACTTCTTATTTATATCCAACTTCGGGGAGTTATTTTTTAAGACTTTTCAACACGATTTTCAGAGTCCTAAATACTCTAAGTCTTCACCTTTTTGATGTGCCAAACATCTTTTTGATTCACACCAAAAATCCCAATTACTTTTGTGAATCTTTTGGAACCCTAGAACACAAGCTTTGCTACTGTTCATCTTTGTGGAGAGATCTTTGCAAACGAGGGCTGCGTGTCATTGCCGAGGGAGTCTCTACAAAGTTTTATGACTGCGTGTCATTGAGGAGAGCTGCGGTTCTTTCTTCGTTGTTTGGGCTGCGAGTCCTTGGAGGGTGCTGCGTGTATTCTCTTGCTGAGTTGAAGACTGCGTGTCTTTGTGGGTTGGCTGCGCGTTGATCCATTGCAGATTTCTCTATGTGATTGTAAGTTGCGGCTTGTATATTCATAGTGAAATAAAGGTTTTACCCGAAAGGGTTTTTTTTCCTGAATTCTGTGTCTCAGCATATTTTTGTGTCACATGATTTATTTGTTTATGGGTTGACACACGCACGCACTTTAGATGCATGTTTAGGGGCTGAAATTCAATAAGTGTGCTATATTAGAAATTTGCGAACTTAATCAATTATCACGCGTTCTCAAATTGGTATCAGAGAAGGTTACGCTAATTTATTGCGTATTCCTATTTTCCGCAAAATCGTGTGATATTGATTTTTTTTTAAAATCAGTTTTGTGAAAATTCGCATTTTTTCCTATGGAGCACTTATATAATCAGATGCCTATTTTTGATGGGTCTAATTATGCCTATTGGAAAGCTCGTATGAAATCGATTTTAAAATCTATTGACGAGCGGGTTTGGTTGCTTTGCGAAAATGGTTGGACTCCTCCCACGGTCACCGTTAATAACATCACCTCTCTAAAACCCGTGTCAGCCTGGACTGAGGATGATTATAAGTTGTCCAATTTTAACTCCCGTGGTCTGAGTGCTATTTCTGGTGCTATCACTCCTGATGAGTATCGCCGAATCATGACGTGCTCCACGTCTAAGGAGGCTTGGGATGTTTTGAAACTGACACATGAGGGTACGAACGCTGTTAAAGAGTCTAAGTTACAAAATCTGGCCACCCAATTTGAGACTATCACCATGTCTGAGTCCGAATGCTTTGATGAATTCTATGCACGTTTGTCGGACATTGTTAACACTAGTTTTAATTTGGGTGAGGTGATTGATAACACGCGTGTCGTTAAAAAGATTTTGAGATCTCTTCCAAAACGCTTTATTCCTAAAGTCACTGTTTTGAACTCTTTGGGAAATCTGAAATCACTTAAGTTGGAAGAACTTGTAGGAGATCTTCAAACCTATGAGATTGACATGTTTCCTAAAACCATTAAGGCTAAGGATAATGGTATTGCTTTAAAGACTCATTTTAAGAA